>CM057468.1:7510000-10010000 GCA_030035585.1 Dugong dugon | reverse complement strand
CTTCTATTAGTTCCAGTAGACTTTTTGTGGAGTCTTTAAGGTTTTCTAGGTATAGTATCATATTATCTGCAAACAGGGACAGTTTAACTTCTTCCTTACCAATTTGGATGCCCTTTATTTCTTTTTCTTGCCTTATTGCTCTAGCTAGAACTTCCAGCACAATGTTAAATAGGAGTGGTGAAAAAGGGCATCCTTTTTTTGTTTCTGTTCTCAAGGGGAATGTTTTCAGCCTCTCTCCATTAAGAATGATGTTGGCCATTGGTTTTGTATAGATGCCCTTTATTATGTTCAGAAATTTCCCTTCTATACCTATTTTATTGATAGTTTTTATGAGGAATTGGTGTTGGACTTTGTCCAATGCCTTTTCTGCATCAATTGAGATGATCATGTGATTCTTTTCTTTCGTTTTATTTATGTGGTGGATTACATTGATTTTCTAATGTTGAACCATCCTTGCATACCTGGTATGAATCCTACTTTGGGTGGTGTATTATTTTTTTTGATATGATGCTGAATTCTATTGGCTAGAATTTTGTTGAGATTTTTTGCATCTATATTGATGAGAAATATTGGTCTATAATTTTCTTTTTTTGTGGTGTCTTTGCTTGGTTTTGGTATCAGCATTATGCTGGCTTCATAGAAAGAATTTGGAAGTGTTGCTTCCTTTTCTATGCTGTGAAATAGCTTCAATAGTATTGGTACAAGCTCTTCTGTGAATGTTTTGTAGAATTCTCCAGTGAAGCCATCTGGACCAGGGCTTTTTTTTGATTTGAGTTTTTTATTACCTTTTCAATCTCTTCTCTTGTTATGGGTCTGTTAAGGTTTTCAACATCACTTTGTTGTAGAATGGATAGGTAGAGTGTTTCTAGAAATTTATCCATTTCCTTTAGGTTTTCAAATTTGTTAGAGTATAGTTTTACATAATAGTCTGTTATGGTCCTTTTTCTTTCATTTGGGTCAGTTATAATGTTGCCCATTTCATTTCTTGTTTGGGTTATTTGTGTTGTCTCCTGTTTTTCTTTTGTTAGTCTGGCCAGTGGTTTGTTGATTTTGTTGATTCTTTCAAAGAACCAACTTTTGGTTTGATGATTCTTTCTATTGTTTTTCTGTACCCTATTTCATTTATTTCTGCTCTGACCTTTATTATTTCCTTCCTTCTGGTGGCTGTGGGTGTTTTTTTTTTTTTTTTTTGCTGTTCTCTTCCTATTTGTTTGAGTTCTGTAGTTAAAGTTTTGATTTTGTCCCTTTCTTCTTTTTTGATATGTGCATCTATTGCTATAAATTGTCCTCTGAGGACTGCCTTTGCTGTGTCCCAAAGGTTTTGGTATGATGTGTTTTCATTTTCATTTGATTCTAGGAATTTTTAATTCCATCTCTGATTTCTTCTATTACCCATTGATGTGTAAGCAGGGTATTATTCAGTTTCCATGTAATTGTTTTTTTTCCCTTGCTTTTTCTGTTGTTAATTTCTACCTTAATGGCATTGTGGTCAGAGAAGATACTTTGAATTATCTCAGTGTTTTGGATCTTGTTGAGGATTGCTCTGTGGCGTAAGATGTGGTCTATTCTGGAGAACGTTCCATGTGTATTGGAGAAGAACGTGTACTTTGCAGCTGTTGGTTGGAGTGTTCTATATGTGTCTAAGAGGTCAAGTTGGTTGATTGTGCCCCTTAGGTCTTCTGTATCTTTGCTGATTTTCTTTTTAGTTGTTCTGTCCTTTACTGAGAGTGGTGTGTTGAAGTCTCCTACTATTATTGTGGGACTGTAAATTTCTCTTTTCAGTGTTGTTAGATTTTGTTTTATGTATTTTAGAGCCCTGTCATTAGGTGCGTAAATGTTTATTGTGGTTATGTCTTAATGATGGATTATCCCCTTAATCATTATATGGTGTCCTTCTTTGTCTTTTATGGCAGATTTTGTATTAAAGTCTATTTTATCTGAGATTAGTATTGCCACCCCTGCTCTTTTTTGGTAGTTGTTAGCTTGATATATTTTTTTCCAACCTTTGATTTTTAATAAATTCACATCTTTGTTTCTAAGGTATGTCTCTTGGAGTCAGCATATTGATGGATCCTGTTTTTTTATCCATTCTGTAACTCTCTGCCTCTTTATGGGTGCATTGAGGCCACTTACATTCAGTATAATTATTGATAGATGTGAATTTATTGCTGTCATTTTGTAGTGCTGATGTTTTCTTTGTTCTTTGTACTCTCCTGTGCTGAATTGCTTTTGCTTGTGGATTTTTTTTCCATTTCTTTTGTTTTTGTAGATTTTGTTTTTACTGAGACTTCATGTTTTCCCTCTTTATTTTTATGAGTATGTTTGTTAAGTTTCTTTCTGGTTACCATGAAATTTACCCTTATTTTTCTAAGTTTGAAGTAGTCTATTATTAGTTGGTTTTGCCTTGCCTTCATCTCCAGTAGAAGGTTCTATATCTACATCACTTGTTCCCAGTTTTATTGTACTGATGTTGTTGTCATTTACAGATTAACTGCTCTGATTCCCTGTTGTGTTTCTTTCTTTTGGGTAGTCCTTGAGAGTTCATTTCCTAGATTTGTATCTGGCTGGTACGATCCTTTTCCTAGATTCAGTGTGCGAGCTGAAGTTGTTAGTTCTCAGATCAAAGAACTCCCTTTAATAATTCTTATAAGTTTGGTTTGGTTTTTACATATTCCCTTAGTTTCTGTTTGTCTGGAAATGTCCTAATTTCACCTTCATATTTGAACAAGAGTTTTGCAGGATATATTATTCTTAGCTGGCAATTCTTTTCTTTCAAGGTTTTATATATGTCATCCCATTGCCGTCTTGCCTGTGTGTTTTCTGCCAAATAATCTGAGTTTAGTCTTATTGTTTTTCCTCTGTATGTGACTTCTTGTTTTTCATGAGCTGCTCTCAGGATTCTTTGGTTTTGTCGAGTGTGATTATGATATGCCTTGGTGATTTTCTTTTGGGGTCAATCTTATATGTGGTTCGTTGAGCTTCTTGGATGGCTAGCTTTTCATCTTTCATTATATTGGGGAAGTTTTCTGTTAGCAGTTCTTCAATGATCCTCTGTGTGTTTTCTGTTTTCTCCCGCTGTTCTGCAACTCCAATCCCTTGAAAATTTTTGCTTTTGATTGTATCCCACATAGTTCTCAGGGTCTCTTCATTTTTCTTTGTTCTTTTTTCTGAATTTTCCTAGAACAGAGTTGTATACAAGTGTTTGTCTTTAATTCCACTGATCCTATCTTCCACTGTTACAAATCTGCTCCTCAGCCCTTCTATGACACTGTCCATTTTGAAATCTTGTTGTTTATCTTTTGAATTTCTAATTGTTGTTTTTGTATGATCTCTAGTTGTGAATTTATTTTGGCCTTTTGTTCCACCATTACTTTCCTGAATTCTTCCAATTTTTTGCCTGTATTTTCAATGAATTTGTCTATTTTTTCCTCATTTTTGTCTGCATTTTGCATCAACTCTTGGATGATTATGAATATTAGAGGTTTAAATTCCCTATCAGGTAGTTCTAGTGTCTTTTCTTCTACTGTAAAGGCATGTGGTGTTTTATTTTGGACACTTACTGGAACTATCCTGTCCTATTTTTTTAAATGTTTTGATATTGTCTGCTGTCTTCTGGGCATTCAGTAGTTATTTTTCTCATTTATTGATTGTAGATTTGTTTGTTTTATCTTTTTTTTTTTTTTTTTGGCTATGTCTGAGCAGGTAGGCTATGTGTTATTTGTTGTTTGCTTATCTGTGGGCACGATAGTTTCACCTCTTTCTCCAATAGGCATGGTCAGTCCCTCTGATATGGTACAGCAGGTCAGGTCTAGCTGAAGAGGAGTTACTGGGATAGGTTTTTTTGTGGCACTTACTAGAGCCACCAAGGCAGGTCAGTAATCAGTGCAGGGCAGGTTCTGTTAGACGTGCCTGTGCTTCTTGATGGTGTGATGTTAAGTGCATGGTGCAGGTAGGCAGGATGGCGAGGGAGATTATGATCTGTAGAGCTAAGATGGGTATGGGAGAGAGTAGAGAGTAACAGGAGCCAAAAACATACAAACAAACAAAAAAGAGTGCTATGGGAGCTTGCTGATGGAGTTGAGAGGTGAGAGATTATGAAATGAAGAAAAACAAAAAGGGGAAGACGAAGAAAAAATGAAAGAAAAGAAAAGAATGAATAAATAAAAATTAGAAAGAAAAAAGAAAAGCTCCCAGGGATCACACCAGTGCGGCTATGAGGTCTGGGGAAGTTGTTCCCAGGTGTTGAAGTACAGCCTGGCTGGAAGGCGTAGAAGTGTCTCTCAGCACAAGGTGTTCAGGGGACTGGAAGAGAAGGAAGGTATAGAGAGACAAGAAACTGAGTAATGAAGAAAGAGAAAATGGGAAAAAGAGGGAAAAGAAAACAAAATAAATTTTTAAAAAAGAACAAGAAAAACCCACCAGAAAATAGAAAAAGAAAAAAAAACTCAAAAAAATAAATGCTCTCAGGAATCCCACAGTGCGTCTGTGCAAGCTGAGGGGATAGGTCCCATGCGGCGTAGCACTGCCTGGCCAGAAAAGACTCCCAATTTGAGAAAATAAAAATAAAACAAACAAACAATTCAAACAAACAAAAGCCCCAGGATCCCACCAGAGTGGAGCTCAACAGCCCCTCAGGAAGAAGCAAAGGTGGAGCACAGAGCTGACATTTGAGCGAAAGGAGGGGGAGGTGGTGAGAGGTAGAGAAGAAATCATAAGAAACAGATAAAAGCAACAACAGCAGCCAACAAATGGCACTCAGTGAGTCAGCCAGTGTGGGTGGGTAGAATCCAGGCAGCCAGTGCTTCCCTGCCAAGAGACTTTGGCCGCGGGAAGCAGAGGAGGCCGAGTAGGGGTGATGAATGGTGGGGTGGGAAAGTGTATGTCCCTGCTTATGGGTTGTTCTGTCTCTTTCTGGAAGCTGTTTGAAGCTTCTTTCTCATACCCCCTATTTTCTGGTCTCTGATAGAAGTCCAAGATGGCGGATCCGTGCTGCTTTAGCTGATAGGGTACCTCTGGGTGTATGTCTCCTAGCTCTCTGTTCTCTGTCAGTTTCTTACTCCATTTGGTGCTTGTCTGAGTTCTTTATCTCTTCATTTGATGTTAGGGTTTCAGGATTCTCTGTTTGGCTTAGTTTTTTGGATCTTTGCTGTGGAAGGATGGCGTGGTGCTTCTGCCTAGAGTACCATGTTGCCGGAAGTCCACCATATATTCCTCTTACTATGCAAGGTTAACACTCCTCCACTGACTCTTTTATTCTATGTTCCTTTCTCTCAGACTAGGGTAGAACTTTGTAACTGGTACAACGAATACAACTGGCAGAAGTAACACTGTATAACATTCTAGGATAGATCATAAAAGGCAAAATGGTATCTGACTTGTCCTTTCTGTCTCCTTGGGATATTTGCTCTAGGGAATCCAATCACCAAGCTGTGAAAAAGCTCATGCTGTGAAAAAGGTCAGGATACCACCTGAAAAGAAATAGCGCCCAGCTTACAACCAGCATAAAATGCCAGACGTAGGAGTAAACCAGCCTTCAGCCGATCTCAGCTTCCAGGCTGTAAGCTGCCCCAACTGATACCGAATGGAGAAACCCTTTGCTGAGCCCTGTACAAATCATTGAGTTGATTATAAATTGATTCATAAGAAATCCACAAAGTTTTAAAAGAGTTATATCAGCTTGTACTGAAAAGAATAGAATCAATACAAAAAGAAAAGAAGCTTTTGTATCTTCAAATTACTACAGTCAGAAAGCAGGCTGAAAAAACTTTGAAGCAACCAACACCAGTCATTTCTATGTAAAGGAAGGATGACTCAGAGGGAAAAACCTACAGGTCGGAGGGTGGGAACAAGAACCTTGGAGATTCATTTCCAGGAAGCAGGATTGAGTTCTAATCCAGTAAACAGCATCATTGCCCAGGTAGATTTTAGAATTGTTATTGGCCAGTAACCACTCTGTTCCTCCCATTTTCTTTCTTTCTTATTTTGAATAGGAATGTCTATAGCAGTCAACCAATGCCTGCTCCATTATTGTATGCTGGGTGTACAAGGGACTTGCAACTTTCTTTTTTAGTTCATAGGTCTTCAGATCGAAAGAAAATGCACTTGAATGACTGTCTTTGAGGAATTTTACCTTCTTTGAGGAATTGTACCTAAGGAGCCTCATTGGCAACTGGACTTGATTTGGATAATAAGAACCTGGATTTTGAAATTATGCTTTATTAAAATGGGACTTTCAGGTCTTAGGGGAAATGAATGAGTAAATTTTGCAAATAGGTCAAGTGGAAATTATTTTGATTGGACTAAGGCAGATGGCAGATGGTATTTTCCAAAAATGACAGAATCTCTCTCTCTTTATATATATATTCCCACTTATTCTTCCTAACAATGTGACATTGACACTCCTCCATCAGGATATGAGTTCATGTCCCCTTACCTTGAAGCTGAGTGGAATTTCTTAACTGCCTCAATCAATAGAATGAGAATGCAGTGGAATTTACACTGTCCGATTTCTCAGTCTGGGTCATAAAAGGCATATGGCTTCCACCTGGTGTTTTCTCTGTCTCTCTCCCTCTTTCCTTTTGGGGCATTCATTCTCTGGGGCAAGTCAGATACTACGCTATGAGGAGGTACACAGTAACCTACATGGAGGCATACATGTGGTCATGGAGAGGCTATGTGGAGAGAAAACGAAGAGCAACAGTCATCATGAACTGCCAGACTTATGAATAATCAAGATATCAGATGTTTACTGTCCTGGAAGCACTTCAGGTGATGCTGACTGGAGCAAGATTTATGAGTAAAACAAGTGTTATCATTTTAAGTCATTGCTTTTTGGGTTATTTATGTAGCACTAGATAAGTGGAACAAGAAGCATGTATGCTGTAATGTTTACATTCCACACTTTTTAAATTTATCTGTCTTACCAGCGTGTGACTAAACCCAGGGTCTCATGTACATTTATGTCAAAGCACAGTGGGTCCAGTCCCTCATCCACTCAAATAAAAACTCATTGTTTGTCAAGTCCACTTTTGAGCTTCTGTGTTCTACCGCTTAGGAAGAAGACACACATATGTATGTACATAATGATACACCCATATTTAAATCTTAAAACACACACACATACACACAAGCAATAGTTCTTCCTTATCTATATAATTCAAATCACCTCCATCCAAAGATCAACAAATCTTTTTACTCCAGCAAACTTAATCTGCAGAGATGCACTTCTAATATCTACCGTAAGTTCAGTTCTTAGGTACTGGAGTCATTGCCACTGAGAAACTGGCATTAATTCTTAATCGGACTCACTAATACAAAAATTTGTTCCATCTGGATTTGTCTTCCATGTAATGGAAATACTCTTTGTGCCCTATCTTATCCTTTTACACTGGGCTCTCATATTTCCTTTAAGTCTTTATTCCTTGATTCTTAATCTTTGTTCAACCCTCAACCTTTACAAAAGAGCCCTTCTTTAAAACCATTCCCACAATGCTTGGCTTCTCTACACTTTGCATTGCAATCTGCTGGTTTCCTTCTCTGCTGGTTACTTGTTGGATGAAACTACAGCTGTCTGTCTCCTTAAAGTGAGAGTACCGTCTTTGCATTGTCTCTGGCAAATCAGCATTCTGTGGCAGCTTTGGCATTAGAAACATGCCTAAACATCAGTGGGAAGAGGTTGATATGAAAACATATTACCAATGTGCAGAACACTGATGCTTTCTGCATTGCATCATTCTATGTCCTTCCAGAAGCCACGGCTCAAGAGCATCACTGGTTAATTATTTCATACCCAAGGTTATGGTAGGTTTCATGTGCAAATATCTTTGTTACAGTCGAAGTGTCCATTCACCTGCTCGTTTTCCGGTTAATGTATTTCAAAATTCCTATATGTTTTTTGAAAACACAATTTTAATAGTTGCATATAACATTCGATTTAGTGGCTCAACCATAGCTTGCTCTACCATTCCACTATTACTGGAACAGTAGATTGCTTACATTCTTTCCCTATGTGAATACTACATACGTGGGGACCTACTTAATATAATCTTTTTTTCCTTCTTCTACATAGTGGATAATTTCTTTAATCTTGTCAAGAACTAAAAAACCATTTATGTTTCTTAATACACAGGGTCAGATTATCCAATAGACAAGGTAAGCACACTGCTTACCTTGCTTACCAGATCATCTGTAGTGAACAATTTCACATTTTTTCACCACAGCAAAGATTCTGTTTCTAGATATGGCTGGCATCTGTCTCTCTCCCAACCCCACAGCATGTTCCTAGAGAATCAAAGCCTCTTTTCAAATTTACAATCCCTGACAGGGACGGATGACCCAGTCAGCAAGGTAAGCACAGGCTTACTTGTGCTTACTAACCTGTAGTGAACAATTCCCCCCCTTTTTTTTTTAACCATATCAAAAACTCATGTGAAATTGTTCACTACAGATTAGTAAGTAAGCACAAGTAAGCCCATGCTTACTTTACTGATTGGATAATCTGCTGCTGTTAACACATATTGCCATTGTTACTCCCTGAAGTTATCTGTTCCCTTTTTCGTGCCGTTTCATACTGGTTGCCTCAATGGCCATTTCTCTGACTACTGGCAAAGATGAACTGTTTTTTCTATGTGCTTGCTTGTGTTTACTGGTTACTATATCTCTTATAACTTATCTTTGTTTTCTGTTCACTTAACATAGAACTAGTTCCCTGCAAAGCCTGGGTTTGAAGCCGGAATTGTCAGACCTTGGACTGGTCATATCATTTCTTTTCTATAAACCTCACATAATTATGAGGTTTTAATGATAGAAGACATGTATAAACTTTGACTGGAAAGTAGAGGACATTCAAGAATGAATGTTGGCAACAACGTCATTATTTTTGTATTAAATAGCAAAGATAAGAGTAATAGTCCCTATTTTATTCCTGACTTTTACGGAACCTCCTTTAGGGTTTCTGTGTTAACTATTACCCTGCATATAGTTTCCTAGTAGTTATCATTTATTAGAAGAGTTTTATAATCTAACAAGACCTTTTGGTTTCTACTGAGATGAATGTTATTTTGCTTTGTTTTTATGATTTGACCTATCGATATGATGTTTTGCTATAGCAAAGCTCCCAATATTTAACAAGTTTTGTGTTTAAAAGACTAAGCTTATTTGGTCATGGTAGAATTGCTTTAGTGAGCTGCTGGGTTCTGTTAAGAAAGAATTGAGGGTTTCAAATCTATGTTCATTGATCTGTAGTTTTCTGATTGTACTGTTCTGTCATATTTTGATATCAGGGTTATGATTTTCTTATAAATTAAATTGTTTTGTTTCTTTCTGAAAGGTTTTAGATCATTTTATATCAAGTGGAAATTTTCGGTTGCTGAATATTCTCAAGAACCAATTTTTATACTCAACAATACCCAAGGCTTCCCTTGGATCATTCTTTAATAAATTCATCAACAATTTTTTGTGTTATCTATTTATTCAGAGTTTCTACTTAATTTTGTAGTAATTTTGGTTTTTAGAGTTCTAGGAAAATTATATGTTATATCAAGAATTTTAAATGAATCAGTACATGCTATGTGTTTCGTTTTATTAGAGATCAACATTTTCTTCTGAACTTACTGTCACATCCTCTTTTTCTTTTCTGCTTTATTTGCAGGTTTTCCCCTCTTTTTCTTATTTTTAATATTTATTTTATGAATACTGTTGCCTTCCAATTCATTTATAACTCTCTCCATCTTTACTATCTATTTTCTTCAGAACTCATAGCATTATTAGTGTTCTTAGTAAAGTTTTAAGTCTCTTTATGCACCTTGCTGTAAGATAGCTCTAGATAAGGTGCTTTATAAATTTTATTCATTTAAACCGTGTTTACTGATTGTCAACTCTGTGCTAAGTCTTCGCCAAGTATTCAAGTTATAATTACTAATATGATATTATTTTACCTCTTGGCATTTACATGAATGGAAAAGAGATATTGGTAAATAGGGTCTTATAAAACATCACTGTAAACATCATAGTAATAACCAAAATATTCTGTGGCAATACAGAAAAGGGAGCATATAAAAAAAGTACCATAAAATATTATACAAATATTAAATTTTGCTTTTTGCCCTGTATCATCTTTAAGACATTACCCCAGATACTTACATCTATTATTTTGTGTCTTCTTTCCAATAGCCCTGTCCTCTTTCACTCCCCATTTTATAGGTCCAAACTCTGTTTCATATCTCTATCTCTATATCCATCTTTGTCTATATCTACATCATTTATCTGTTTATCCACCTAATTGTTTACCCATCTAATCAGTCTTTTCTATGCAGTTGCAGGCTCAGATACCTCCTCTCCTGGCTCAAACTGGCCACCAAGTACTATCAGTCAGCCTGCGCTAGTAGCATCCTGTTTGGTCTTTATGATGTATAATTCTGGTTATTGCAGTACAATGTTTCTCAAAGTGGCTTCCGTGGTTAAAAAGTGTTCCATGAATAATGTAATAATAATTTGGAAATTCCTGAGTTAAAAGAATTGTTTTTCCTATTGGATTCTTCAGAGACTTTAATGTGCTGTGAAATCTCCAGAAAGGAATATGGTATGCAGCATAATAATTTCATATTAATTTGATTATGGGTCCCTTTTATTTGGGAACTTCTTGGTACAGACTTTAGGAAAAACTCCTTTAGACTACCGTATATATAGGGGATCAATTATTGAGTTTGGGATCCTGCCAGCCTCAGGAAAGGAGACATGGAGAGGTAATTGAATCTAGCTAAGTATACTGGGAAAGATTAATTGTAGGTTAAATCACAACTAAAAACAAAACAAATACACAATAAAACAGATAATATGGTAAGTAAGTATCTTTGCTATTTAAACCACAGATACGATAGGGCCTTGAATAACATAAAACAAAATTGTTTTAATGAGACTTAGCATGAGTGTGATACATAGACAGTGACTATTTCAAGATTCAGGAAGAAAAATGTTACTCTGTTTTATGAGACAGTCAGCAAAAGGCATGAGAGATGCAATAACTGGTTGCAACACTGACTTTATTTATTTATTTTTAAATAAAGAGACTTATGATTCACACCTACAGGAAACAAACTATATCTCCTGGGACAAAAGGTATAACAAATTGAATCCACCTCAACTTGGATGTCACCAAAGAGAAACTCATAAAGAACAGAGAATTTCTGAACTCTTAGAACATCAAAACCACTAAAATTGACTAAAGGTCAGTGATAATTCAACATAGATGATGAAACTGGTCATTATCTCAAGGGATCTGTATTTCCAAAGCAGAATATTACTGTTGTTGTTGTTAGGTGCCATCGAGTAGGTTCTGACTCATAGCGACCCTATGTACATTAGAAGGAAACACTGCCCAGTCCTGCACCATCCTCACAATCATTGTTACGCTCAAACATATCATTGCAGCCACTGCATCAATCTGTCTGGTAGAGGGTCTTCTTTCTTTCTCTGACCCTCTGTTAAGAAAGATGTCCTTTCCAGGGACTGGTCCCTCCTAATAATGTGTCCAAAGTACATGAGATGAAGTCTCACCATCCTGTCTTCTAAGGAGCATTATGGCTGTGCTTCTTCCAGGATAGATTTGTTCATTCTTCTGGGAGCCCATGGTATAGTCAATAGTCTTTGCTGACACCATAATTCAAAGGCATCGATTCTTCTTCAGTCTTCTTTACTTATTGTCTAGCTTTCACATGCATTGAAAATACCATGGCTTCGGTCAGGCGCACCTTAGTCCTCAAAGTGACATCTTTGCTTCTTAACACTTTAAAGAAGACTTTTATGGCAGATTTGCCCAATGCAATGCGTCGTTTGATTTCTTGACTGCCACTTCCATGGGCATTGATTGTGGATCCAAGTAGAATGAAATCCTTGACAACTTCAGTTTTTTCTCTGTCTATTATGATGTTACTTATTGGTCCAGTTGTGAGGATTTTTGTTTTCTTTATGTTGAGATGTAATCCATGCTGAAAGCTGTGGTCTTTGATCTTCATCAGTAAGTGCTTCAAGCCCTCTTCACTCTCAACAAGCAAGATTGTGTCATCTGCATATCACAGGTTGTGAATAAGTCTTCCACCAATCCTGATGCCAAGTTCTTCTTCATATAGTCCAGTTTCACGGATCATTTGCTCAGTATACGGATTGAATAAGTATGGTGAAAGGATACAATCCTGATGCACACCTTTCCTGATTTTAAACCACACAGTATCTCCTTGTACTGTTTTAACAACTGGCTCTTTGTCTATGTACAGCTTCCACCTTTTTAATAATTTGTTAGACCATTTACCTTCAATGGGATTTTAAATATGTTTGGATTAAAATCTAGCATTTTTTTTAGCTATCTTCTATTTGTTCCATCTATTTTTTTTTATTTGAGACCTATGAGTTATTTAAGAATTTTGCTTCTTTCTACACATTTATTTATACCATATAAAAAATATAGAGGCTGCTGTATGGTTTACAATTTACATTTTTTACATTTTTATGGGACTGCTTTAAATACTGCTCCACCTCTGGTGTAAGGACCTTACAACACTATATCTGCTTTCCACATCCTTTGTGCTGTTGTCATATATTTTATTTACATATGCTGTAAACACATAAAACATGGATAGTATTTTTACTTTAGGAAGTCAGTTATACTTTCAATAATCAAAAATATGAATTTTATTTTACTTTTATTCCATTTCCAATGATCTTTATTTATATTTCTAGTTCAAAATTTCTAACTGATACCTTATTCCCATTGCTTCAAGAACTTTCTTTAATGCTTCTTGTGATGTAGGTGTGTTAACAAAAAATTATCCCAGGTTTTTATTGTTTGAGAAAGTTTTTATTTCATTTTAAAATTGTATTTTTAATTAGTATATAGTAAAATTATTTTTATGTACAGTTCAATGAATTATAACACTTATTTACAGTTTATGTAGATCTGAGCTAAAAGTGATCCAAGATTTCTCCTTTTCTTGGCTTTCAACAGCTAAAATATGATATGACTAGGTATTGTTTTTTGCTATTTATCCTGCTTGGTGATCTTTGAATTTCTTAGATCTCTAGTTTGGTGTCTATCATTACTTTGGAAAATGCTTGGCCATTTTTTTAAATTAGTTCTTCTGGACCTTCTCTCATTATTTTTCTTTTGGAATTCTGGTAACATGTATGATAGATTGTCTGATATTTTCCCATAGTCCTAAGATATTCTCTTCTCTGCCTTCTTTTTCTCCCCTCTTTATATTTAATTGTAATTACTATAGACTTGTATTCAAATACATGGATTCTTTCCTCATCTACGTTGTACGTACTTATGAGCTTATTGAAGTTATTCTTCATCTCCCTTATTATGTTTTTCAATTCTGGTAAGTCAGCTTGATTATTTGTTATGATTTCCATCTCCTGCTTAAATTTTCTGTCCTATTTTTTATGTTGTCTACCTTTTTCATTCAATCCTTTACATATCAATCTTTACTTACTTTAAGTTCTCTGTTAATATCAACACATGTTGTTTTGATGATTGTTTTGCCTTTTAGGAGTGTATTTTTCATAGGACTTGTAAGTTTTTATTAAAATCTGGACATCATGTGAAGGACTAGATACTCAATTAAATATTTGTATACTTGGAGATGAGCAGGTCATTGCTTCTGGTAGGTATTGTGTGGATTTATGTTATTATAATCAAGAGTAGGTTTGGATTCAAGGTTTGTTATCATATGCTTACCCTCAGTGAAACAGATTTCAAATTCCTCTGGTGATAACTTGAATTTAGGTTGTGGGCTGGTTTGCCAGACAGAATTTCCTCAATGTCATCGCGACGCTTGGCTTCCTTTTACTCTGTGGCGCAGAAGGAGTTTGTCTCCCTACAGCTCTTCGATTTGTGTTCTACTTTAATTTTTACTGTATGATTGTTAGCCTGTCCGTGGGTGGTAGGTAAGGGGAGGTATTCTATGATAGTCTGATTATCAATTTTTGCTAGGTATCATGCTTCTTGGTCTTGGGAGTACAGACTTTCTAGTGCTCCTGCCCATTCTCCAATAGTTGTGCTGTGCCTAGCACATATTCTTGCCTCTTCCACAGTGTAGATCTTTTATGTTTGTTCTTGTATCTTTCAACAAATTGCAATGGATATCCGCCAGTATCAGAAGGTGACAGTTTGATCTCTTCACACTGCAGATTAAGGTTTTTTTTTTCCTATGTGGAAGATAGGTGACATTGAAATATATTTAATGAAAAACCCGTTGTTGTTGTGTTGTTACGTACCATCCAGTTGATTCTGACTCATAACATCCCAATGTACAACAAAAGAAAACTGCCCAGTCCTCCGTCATCCTCACAATCGTTGTACTTGAGTCCATTGTGTGCAGTCTCTGTGTTAATCCATCTCATTGAGGGTCTTCCTCTTTTTCACTGACTCCCCACTTTACTAAGCATGATGTCCTTCTCCAGGGACTGGTCACTCCTGATAATATATCCACAGTACCTGAGATGAATTATCGACATCCTTGCTTCTAATGAGCATTCTGGCTGTACTTCTTCCAAAACAGATTTGTTCATTCTTCTGGCAGTCCATGGTATATTCGATATCTTCACCAACACCATTATTCAAAGACATCAATTCTTCTTCGGTCTACCTTGTTCATTGCCCAACTTTTGCATGGGTCAGGCATAACTTTAGTCCACAAAGTGACATCTTTGCTTTTAACTCTTTAAAGAGGTCTTTTGCAGCAGATTTGCCCAATGCAATATGTCGTTGATTTCCTGACTGCTGCTTCCATAGACATTGATTGCGGAACCAAGCAAAATGAAATCTTTGACAACTTCAATGTTTTCTCCATTCTTCATGATGTTGCTTATTGGTCCGGTGGTGAGGATTTTTATTTTCTTTATGTTGAGCTGTAATCCTACTGAAGGCTGTAGTATTTGATCTTTATCAGTAAGTGCTTCAAGTCTTCTTTGCTTTCAGCAAGCAAGGTTGTGTCGTTTGCATACTGCAGGTTGTTAGTGAGTCTTCCATCAATCCTGATACCACATTCTTCTTCATATAGTCCAGTTTCTTGGATTATTTGCTCAACATACAGATAGAGTAAGTATGGTGAAAGGATGCAACCTGACACACACCTTTCTTGATTTTAAAACCTGCCTTATCCCTTGGCTCTGTTCAAATGACTGCCTCTTCGTCTATGTGCAGGTTCTGCATGAGCATAATTTAGTGTTCATTCTTTGCAATGTTATCCATAATTTGTTATGATCCACACAGTCGACTGCATCTACGTAGTCAATAAAACACAGGTAAACATCTTTCTAGAATTCTCTGCTTTCTGCCAAGATCCATCTGACATCAACAATGATATCCCTTGTTCCATGTCCTCTTCTGAACTCTGCTTGATCTGTCAGTCCCTACCCTGTTGATGTACTGTTGCAACCGCTTTTGAATGCTATTCAGAAAAATTTTACTTGTGTGTGACATTAATGATATTGTTCAATAATGTCTACATTTGGTTGGATCACCTTTCTTTGGAATGGACACAAATATGGATCTCTTCCAGTCAGTTGGCCAGGAAGCTGTCTTCCAAAGTTCTTGACATAGACAAGTGAGCACTTCCAGTGCTGCTTCTGTTTAGTGAAACATCTCAATTGGTATCCATCAATTTCTGAGGCCTCATTTTTCACCAGCACCTTCAGTGCAGCTTGGATTTCTTCCTTCAGTACAATTAGCTCTTGATCATATGGTACCTCCTGAAATGCTTGAACATTGATCAGTTCTTTTTGGTACAGTGACTCTGTGTTTTCCTTCCATCTTATTTTGATGCTTCTTGTGTTGTTCAGTATTTTGCCCATAAAATCCTTCATTATTGCAACTTGAGGCTTGGATTTTTTTTTTTCAGTTCTTTCAGCATGAGAAATGCCAAGTATATTCTTCCCTTTTGTTTTCTAATTCCAGGTATTTGCCCATTTCGTTATAATAATCTACTTTGTCTTCTCACGCCACCCTTGGAAATCTTCTGTTTGGCTCTTCTGCTTCATTTCTCCATTCCCTTTAGCAAGTTTCAGAGTGTCTCTTGGCATCCATTTTGGTCTTTTATTTCTTTCCTGTCTTTTAAATGATGTTTTTCTTTATTCATGTATGATTTTTTTGATGTCATGCCACAACTCTTCTGGAATAAAAAAGTTATAAGACACAAAAAATGAATAACAAAATAGTAGAAGTATGTCCTCTTTTATTGGAATGTATGCATATAAATTGAATGTACATACATACATGAATGTAAATTGATTAAACACTCCTATCAAAAGTCAGAGAGAGGCAGATTAAATTAAGAAAAAAATAAGCCTACTATATGCTATCTATAAGAGACAAACCTCAGGTACAAAAACATAAATAGGTTGAAAATGAAAGGATAGAAATAGTAATCAAAAGAGAGCAGGTGTGGAAATTTTAATATCAGACTAAATAGACTTCAATTAAAAATCTATTTTAAAAGACAACATAATAAAAGAGTTAATTCAACAAGAAGATATAACAATTATAAACATACATGCACCTTAACACAGAGCCCAAAATATGTAAAGCAAACACTGACAGAATTGAAGGGAGAAATAGAAAGACCTACAATAATAGTTGGAAACTTTATTGTATCACTTCCAATAATGGATAGAACAACTAAAAAGAAAATCAATAAAGAAATAGAAGATCTGAACATCACTATTATCACTAACTAGACCTAGCTGACATATACAGAACACTCCACCCAACAACAGCATAATATATATTCTTTTTCAGTGCAAATGGACCATTCTACAGGATAGACTATATCTTAGGACACAAAGCAAGTATCAGTAATTTTGAAAAGATGAAAATTATACAAAGTGTCTTTTCCAATCACAATGGAATGAAAATAACAGCAAAACGGAAAAAGGAAAATAAATAAATATGTGGAAATTAAACAACACACTACTAAATAACCAATTGGTCAAAGAAGAAACCAAGAGAGAAATAATACGCATGTATTTTTTTTGTGTATATATATATGTATATATATATATGTATATATATATATATGTATATGTACCAAAAACCAAACCTTTTGCTGTTGAGTTGATTCCAACTCATAGTGACCCTATAGGACAGAGTAGAACTGCCCCGTAGTGTTTCCAAAGAGTGGCTGGTGGATTTGAAATGGTGACCTTTTGTTTAGCAACCTGAACTCTTAACCACTGTGTCATCACGGCCCAAGTATATGTATGCATATGCATATGCATATGTATGTATATGTGTTTGTGTCTGTATACGTACGTGTACATGAACTTGTACATCATGTACATGTATATGTATGTATGTGTGTATATATGTATATATACTTAGATTTGAATGAAAATGAAAGAACAATATACCAAAACCTATGACATGCAGCAAAAGCAGTATTCAGAGGGAAAGTTATAGCAATAAAACCTGCATTAAAAAAGAAAGATCTCAAATCAATAGCTTAACTCTACAACTTGAGGAATCAGGAAAAGAAGAACAAAAGGACTAAAGCTACGAGAAGAAATGAAGTCACAAACATCAGAGCAGAAATAAATTAAATACAGAATATAAAAACAATAGAGACAATCAATGAAACCAATGTCCTTTTTTTGAAAACATCAAAAAATTAACAGTAAATTAGATTGACAGAGAAAGAGAGAGAATATCTAAAATAAGAAATGAAAGTGGAGACATTACAACCAACCATAAAGAGATAAAAAAGATTGTAAGGAATATTATGAACAGTTGTACTCCAACAAATTTGATAACTTAGAGGAAATCGACAAATTCCTACAAACACATGAACTCCCTACATTGGCTCAAGAAGAAATAGAGACTCTCAAAAGATCCATAATAATTGAAGAGACTCAATAAACAATCCAAGAGATTGAATAAATTTTCCAACAAAGAAAAATCTTAGACATGATGGTGTCACTGGGTAATTCTAACAATCATATAAAGAAATGACCCTAATCCTACTTAAATTTTTCCAAAAACTAAATAGGCATGTACAATTCCTGACTTACTCTTTGAAGGAAGAATTATCCTGATACCAAACCAAGGACACCAGACAAAAGAAAACTACAGACCAATATCCCTTATAAATATAGATGCAAAAATTCTCAACAAAATACTAGCAAGTCACATTCAAAAGCATATTAAAAGAATTATATGCCATAATCAAGTAAGATTTATCCCAGGAAGCAAGAGTAGTTCAACATTAGAAAATCAATCAGTGTAATACACCACATTAATAGAACAAAGGAAAAGAGCCACATGATCATCTCGATCTATGCAGAAAAGGCATTTGGCAAAATTCAACACATTTTTATGATAAAAAGACTTAACAAGTTAGAGAAAGAAGGGAAATTCCTCTATAAAATAGGGGGCATTTATGAAAAATCCACAGTTAATATCAATACTCAATTGGGAAAGACTGAACGCTTATGCACTAAGATAAGGAACAAGACAAGGATGCTCATTCTTACCACTGCTATTCGACATTGTACTGGAAGTCCTAGCCAGTGCAATTAGGCAAAAAAAAAAAAAAAAAAAAAAAAAGAAGGAATCCAAATCAGGAAGGATGGAGTAAAATTATCCCTTTTCTCAGATAACATGATCCTATATATATATAGAAAACCCCAAATATATACAAGAGAGCTAATAGAGCTAATAAATGAATTCAGCAAAGTGACTGGGTAAAGGTCAACACATAAAAATCAGTCTAATTTCTATACATTAGCAATGAGCAAGCTGAAAAGGAAATTAAGGAAACAATACCATTTACAGTAGCATCAAAAAGAAAAAAAGCACCTAGGAATAAATTTAACCAGGAAGTTTAAAGACTTGCACATTGAAAACTGTAAAACATTACTAAAAGAAATTAAAGAATACCTAAGTAAACGGAAGGTCGTTCCATGTTTATGGATCAGAAGCCTTAATATCATTAAGATGTCAATACTACCCAAAGTAATCTATAAATTCAATGCAATCCACCTTGAAATTTCATCAACTTTCTTTGCAGAAAAGTCAAGCCTCAAATATATATGGAAGGGTAAAGGACCCTGAATATCTAAAACGATCATAAAGAAGAATACAGTAGGAGGATTCACACTTCCAGTTTCAAAAGATACTATAAAGCTACAGTAATCAAAACAGCCTGGTACTGTTATAATGATAAACTTATAGAACAATGTAATAGAATTGAGAGTCTGGAAATAAACCCGTACATTTATGGTCAATTGATTTTAAACAAGGATGCTAAGTCCATTCAGTGGGGAAAGAAGAGTCCCTGTAAGTAAATTGTGCTGAGAAAATTGGATCTCCATGCACAGAAGAATGAAGCAGGACCCGGGCCTCTCACCATATACAACAACCATTTCAAAATTATCAAGGACCTAAATGTGAGGATTAAAACCATTAAACCCTTAAAAGAAAACTTAGGGTAATACTATGGGACATAGTTTTTTAAAAAAGAATATCAGATATGACACTAAAAGCACAACCAACAGAAGACCAAAGAGATAAATGGAATCTAATAAAAATTACATTCTTTTGTTCATCAAAGGATTTTATCAACAAAATAAAGTGACTATCTACAGATGGGGAGAAAATTTTGGGGAACCATACGTCTAGTAAGGTTTCAGTATAAAAATATGTAAAAAAAAAGAAAGAAAGAAAGAAAAAAAACAAAAACCTCCTACAACTTAATAACAAAACGGCAAACAACCCAATCAAAAAATGGGCAAAGGACTTGAACAGACATTTCAACATAGAGAATATGCAAATGGAAATGAGCACATGCAAAGATGCTTAATGATTTTAGGCATTAAAAAAATCAAACCAAACCCGCTGCCATCGAGTGGATCGTGACTTACAGCAACCCTATAGGACAGAGTAGAACTTCCCCATAGGGTTTCCAAGGAGCTGATTGTGGATTCAAAGTTGGATAGCAGCCAACCTCTTAACCACGCAACACTAGGGTACCTTTTAGCCATTCAAAAAACCAAACCAAACTCGTTGCTGTCAAGTCAATTCTAACTCATAGCAACCCTATAAGACTAAGTAGAACTGCCTCATAGGGTTTCCAACGAGTGGCTGATGAATTCAAACTGCTGACCTTTTGGTTAGCAGCCTAGCTCTTAACCACTAAGCCACAAGGGCTCCATTACCAAAATCTGTTCCCACTGAATCAAAACCACAATGAGATAGCCCCTACCCCCAAGAGAATGGCTATAATTTAAAAAAAAAAAATGTTGGCGAGGATACGGAGAAATAGAAGCCCTCATTTATTGCTGATGGGAATCCAAAATGGCACAGCCATTGTGGGAAATATTTGGCCTCTCCTCAAAAAGGTGAACATATAACTACCAGGTGACCCAGAAATCCCAAACCTATGTATATAATCAAATCCATTAAAAAAAAAAAAAAAAAAGTCTTGCCGTAGAGTAGATTTCAACTTTCAGTGACCCTATAGGACAGAGTAGAACTGCCCCATAGAGTTTCCAAGGAGTGCCTGGTGGATTTGAACTGCTGACCTTTTGGTTAGTAGTGGTAGCACTTAACCACTATGCCACCAGGGTTTCCTTATATAATCAAAAGAATTAAAAACAGGAACCTGTACGCCAAGGTTCATTGTGGCACTATTCACAATAGCCAAAAGGTGAAAACAGCCTAAACAACAGATGAATGGATAAGCAAAATGTGGCATATACATACAATGGAATATTATGCAGCCATAAAGTGAAATTAAATATTGATACATACCACAACATGTATGAACCCTTGAAAACTTTACGCTGAGTGAAGTTAAGTCAGTCACAAAAGGACAAATACTATATGATCTCTGTTATATGAAATAGTCAAATATCTAGAAAGCAAAGCTTATTAGTGAATACCAGGGATGGAGGGGTGGGAGTGTAATTGCTTAGGGGTCACTGAGTTTATGTTAAAGGTGGTAGAATAATTTGGAAAAGGACAGTGATAATTGTTGCACAACATGAAGAATGCAATCAGTGTCACAGACTCATACATGTAAAACTTGTTGAATTGGCACATATTTTATTATGTATATTTTTACCACAATAAAAAAATATGTCTTTTAATTAAATTAGTCACCTTAAATCCAATTTCAATTTTTGAGTTTATATTTAACATTTTGTTACATGCTCTGTTACCCCATCATTCTTTTATTTTTTTCTTCCTTCCTTATGGAAATATTGTTATTATTATTCATAATTCTCTCATTAGCTTGTTATACAGTCCTTTGGTATTATTTTAGTGATTCCCCTAGAAAATCTGGCATGCATCCTGTACTTATCAATGTCTAATATAACCAGTATTTTTTATCATTTACCTGAAAATACAAGGACCTTACCACATCATACCTTTGTTACCAGGTGGAAACCCCAGTTCTACTCAGCATGGCTTGTATTGGCCAAAAATGAGAGACTGAGGTGGGAAAGCAGAATGCACCTTTGTTTTGTTGCACAAGGAAAGGAGTCAGTCGGAGCTACTGCTGCCAAGACTGCTCAGGGAGGGCAAGGAGAAAGGTTACTTTTAAGGGTTTTACAAGTAGGGAGTTTATAGAAGTTACGTTAGCAACATTCTTAATCATACTACGAAGGCACAATAGGGTTTACATATAACTACATACATTGTCAGAATTTTTATGGGGCAGACCAAGCAAAGGAACTAGTTTCTATTGCAAAGTTTCAAGGCAAGCCTAGCAAAGGAGCTAGGATTCTAATGCAAATTTGCAGGGGCAGGCCAAGCAAGCTACTTAAGGCAATGGAATTTTCGCAGCCTGGGGACTTCTGTCTTACCTTCATTTACTCACATTCTGAGGTATATGTTCTTGTTTTAAATCTGTGAATTCTGCATATGTTAAACTTCGCAATACATTATTATTGTTTTTATACACTTAGCATTCATTTAAATTTACCCACATATTTACCCTTCCATTGATTTTTATTCCTCTATGCTCTTTTGAGATTCTATTTGGGATTAATTTTTCTTCCTTCATGAGAAGAAAATGTTAATATTTTCTTTTGTGTGGGTCTGCAGGTGATAAAGCCTCTCAGCTATGTGTGTGTTTGAAAATATTATTTTTCCTTCATATATGAAGCCTTTGTTTTATGTATAGAATTCTAAAATGAAAGATTTTTAGTTTCTTTCAGTACTTTGAATATATAATTCCTTTGTTTTCTCTTTTCCATTTTTTATTTTAAAAATCATCTGTTAGCCTTATTTTGCTTCTTTAAATTAACCCATTTCTTCACCTCTGCTCAGGGCTGTTTCTGTCTTTGCATTATAATTTTACTATTACTAGGCAGGTGTGGTTTTCAAATTGGTTTTCCTGTTTGAGACTCAGCTTTGTAAATCTGTGGCTTTATATACCTTACCAGTTTCGGAAAATTCTAAGCCATTGTTTATTAAAATATTGATCTCCCACATTTTATCTCTCTTTCCTCTTCTCCTGGGACTCCAGTTAAATGCATGTTATATATTTTCACAATATTTTTTATACCTTTTATTGTATTCTTCATATTTTCATTTTCAACTCTCCATTATTTAGCATGACTATTTTTTTCTGATATATGTTTCATTCACTGATTCTCTCTTCATATGTGACCAGTGTTCTGATAAACCCAACCATTTCTTAAATGTAGTTGTTTATTTAAGTTCTAATGGTGGCTTGCATGTTGCTGTGATGCTGGAAGCTATGCCACCAGAATTTTAAATACCAGCAGGGACACTCTTGATGGACATGATAATTATTGGTGATTAGAAGGCAAAATTTGGAAAGAGAGAAGAAGGATTGGTAGTTGGAAAATATGGTCTTGGTGATAGAAATGAAGCTGGAGATTGCATAATAAAATTTTGCAAGACCAATGACTTCTTAATTGCAAATGACTTTTTTAAACAACATAAATGGAGACTATACACATGGATCTCACCTGATAGCATATCCAGGAATCAAATCAACTATATCTGTGGCAAGACATGATGGAAAAGCTCAATACCATCAGTCAGAACAAGGTCCGGGGCTGACTGAAGAACATTTGAAGAACAAACCATCAATTGCTGATATGCAAGTTCAAGCTGAATTTGAAGAAAATTAGAACAAGTCCATGAGAGCCAAAGTACAACCTTGAGTATATTCCACCTCAATTTAGAGACATCACAAGAATAGATTTGAAGAATTTAACACTAATAATGGAAGACCAGATGAGAAGTGGAATGACATCATACAGGAAGAAAGCAAGAGACCATTAAAAGACAAGAAAGAAAGAAAAGACCAAAATGAATGTCACGGGAGACTCTAAAACTTGCTCTTGAACTTAGTGCAGCTAAAGCAAAAGGAAAAAGTGAGATGAACGAAAAGAGCTGAACGGAAGATTTCAATGAGCAGCTTGAGAAGACAAGGTAAGGTATTATAATGACGTGCAAAGACCTGGAGTTAGGAAACTGAAAGTGAAGAACATGCTTGGCAATTCTCAAGCTGAAAGAACTGAAGAAAAAATCCAACTCTTGAGTTGAAATATGTAAGATTTCTATGGGGAAAATATTAAACAATGCAGGAAACATCAAAAGAAGATAGAAAGAATACACAGAATCACTGTACCAAAAAGAATTGATTGACATTCAACCATTTCAGGAGGTAGCATAAGATCCAGAACCAATGATACTGAAAGAAGAAATCCAAGCTGCACTGAAGCCATTGGCAAAAAACAAGGCTTCAGAAATTGATGGAATACCAATTGAGATGTTTCAACAAACAGATGCAGCACTGGAAGCACTCACTCGTCTCTGCCATGAAATTTGGAAGACAGCTACCTGGCCAACCAACTGGAAGAGCTCCATATTTTTACCCATTCCTAAGAAAGGAGATCCAACAGAATCAGAAATTATTGAACAATATCATTAATATCACATTCAAGTAAAATTTTGCTGAAGATCATTCAAAAGGGGTTGCTGCAGAAAATTGACAAGGAACTGCCAGAAATTCAAGCCAGACTCAGAAGAGGACATGGAAACAGGGATATAGTATCTGATGTCAGATGGATCATGGCTGAAAACAGAGAATACCAGAAGGATGTTTACCTGTGTTTTATTGACTACGCAAATGATTCGACTGTGTGGATCATAACAAATTATGGATAACATTGCAAAGAATGGGAATTACAGAACACTTAATTTTGCTCATGAGGAACCTGTACTTAATTCAAGAGGCAGTCATTTGAACTGAACAAAGGCATACTGTGTGGTTTAAAGTCAGGAAAGTTGTATCTCAGGGTTGTATTCTTTCACCATACTTATTCAATCTGTATGCTGAGCAAATAATCTGAGAAGCTGGACTATATGAAGAACAGGTCATCAGGATTGGAGGAAGAGTCATTAACCTCCTGCAATACGCAGATGACACAACTTCGCTTGTTGAAAGTGAAGAGGATTTGAAGCACTTATTGATGAAGATCAAAGACCACAGCCTTTAGTATGGATTACACCTCAACTAAAGAAAACAAAAATCTCACAACCAGACCAATAAGCAACATCATGATAAATGAGAAAAGATTGAAGTTGTCAAGGATTTCATTTTACTTGGATCCACAATCAATGCCCACAGAAGCAGCAGTCAGGAAATCAAACAACATATTGTATTGGGCAAATTTGCTGCAAAGGACCTCTTTAAAGCATTAAACAGCAAAGATGTCACTTTGAGGACTAAGGAGCACCTGACCCATGCCGTGGTATTTTCAGTCGCCTCATAAGCATGTGAAAGCTGGACAATGCATAAGGAAGACTGAAGAAGAATTGGTATCTTTGAATTATGGTGTTGGCGAAGAATACCGAATACACTATGGACTGCCAGAAGAACAAACAAGTCTGTCTTGGAAGGAACACAGCCAGAGTGCCCCTTGGAAGCAAGGATGGTTAGACTTAGTCTCACATACTTTGGACTTGTTATCAGGAGGGACCAGTCCCAGGAGAAGGACACCATGCTTGGTAAATTAGAGGGTCGTGAAAAAAAGGAAGAGCCTCGAGGAGAAGGATTGACACAGTGGCTGCAACGATGGGCTCAAAGATAGCAACAGTGGCGAGGATTATGCAGGACTGGACAGTGTTTCGTTCTGTTGTACATAGGGTGGCTATGAATCAGAACTGACTCGAGGACACCTAAGAAAAACAACAACAACACACACAGACCCATTTATATGCACACGTATATACACACACGTATACATACAGTACTGAATCATTTTGTTTCCCATCTCCTTTACATTTGTGAATACTTTTATTTGCTTTCTTTTTGGCAAAAAAAAAACAAAAAACAAAAAATAGTGAGCTTATTTAAAAGCAAAGACAAACTTATGAGACAGATGGATACATAGATTTTACAAGTAAAAAGATGGAAAAAATGTAATATGCAAAAACTAAAAAGAAAATAGTGGTAGTAATAATAATAACAGACAAACTAGATTTTATGGCAACAAACATGGATAAACAGGATCATGTAACAATAATAAATAATTTTATTTACCAGGCAATTTTACAAATTTTAAACTTGTCTGTATCTAATAACAGAGTCTCAAAATATATAAAGTAAATATGGGAAAACCTAAAACCATAAGTAAAAGAAGATGAAAACTATCAGTGTAAGGGTTATTAACATAAAACTCTGTTATTGATAAGAATAAGAAGACAAAAAATCATTAAGATTCTTGATTAAAATAATGATTAATAACTGCACAAAATAGCAATAAAATATACATTCTTTTTTAAGATCATACGGAATATTTATCAAAATTGATGAATTACTGGAACAAGTGAAAATCTCAGCAAATCTCAAACGATTGAAATCATACAAAATATTTTCTTTGACCCCTATAGGAGTTAAGGTAGAAATCAATTGCAAAAAGACAACAAGAATATCCTATGTGTGTGGAAATACAGCATTACACTTTGAAATAACGCATAGGTAAAAGAAGACACTTAAATGGAAATTGGAATAAAATAGAAACAACCAAACAAAAGAACTGAGTGATAATGAATATAGATGTATTTAAACTTGATATATGGCTAGAGCTCTGATGAAAGGGAAATTTGCAGCCTTAAACATGTAAGTTTAAAATAGAGCATCATATTAAACCCAAAGAACTTAAAGAAGTGTTACAATGAGGACTAGGAAACAAACATTAATATGATAGAAAATGAATACCTTTTACAGAGAATAAGTAAAGACAAATGTTATTTTTCAAGATCAAAACAATTGATAAACTTCTGGAGGGAACCAACAAGCAGAAAAGAAGAGATGGCACAGATTCCTCTGTTAGAAATGAAAATCGTCACTACTGAGTCTGTGGCCATTTTAAAAAGATAATAGGGTACTCTGAACCATTTTATGACAATAATTTAGAAAATTTTGGTGAAATAATCTCCAAGAGAATACAGTTTAACCAAACCTGCCACAAATAGTCATATCAAATCTGAAAAGTCTTATATCAGCAACAGGCATTACATCTATAAGTGATACTGTCCTACCAAGCAACAACAATAAAACAACCACCTCAGGTTGATGTGCTTACACCAGGGAAACCTACCAAATACTTGTGAAAGAAATGACACGGATGTTAAATAAACTTTTCTAAAGGATAGAATAAGAAGACGTATTTCCTAATTCATTTTATGAGATTAGAATGACTTCAAATCAAAACCTAACAAGGAATTTACAAGGAAGGAAAATTTCAGGGCAACCTCTCTAAGGAACTTAGGTAGAAAACAAAACAAAATAAAATGCCTGAACATTTATTATTAAACCAAATCCAAAGATATATAAAAAACACTCTTTTGACTAATTTTTTTTTTTTTTAATTTCAGGAATTAAAGATTGTTTTGACATTTGAAAATCTATCCATGTAATTTAACGTATTAATAGAATAAAAGAAAGAAATCACATGATCATCCTAATAGATGAAGTAAAAGGTGTGTTAATTTGAGGTACAGAAAAGATTTAGCTAGTAAACTGTAACACACACACACACACACACACACACACACACACACACACACACACACACACCATTCCTCAAGTCGTAGATTTCATATGAGAATTTTCAAAGCCCTTAATGGAAACAAGGTTTAGATGCTAACATTCATTGAAGTGCCTTTGGAAACAATGATTTTAAAATGCAGTAGAAAAGAGAATCTATTTGCCAGAACAAAACAGATGTTGGGGGTTGTTTAGGTAAACTTTGGCACAAAATGTTATCCCAAATGAACCTACGCCCGTTTCCTCAGATGGATACTAGGGACGTAATCAAATTCAGAACAGAAAGGGCTTCAGGCATGTCTGGGCAGACAGCCCTGAAAGAGTCTCCATGTTCTAGCAGAGGTGGCTTCCAGTGAAGGAGAACAATACCTCTGTGCTGGGAGTAACATGGCCTACTTTCTCAAGGCCACAGTAATGTGGTTAAAGACAAAATGGCTCCTGTTTCTCAAGAACACATCATACTAAGCTGAGAAAGAGCCGAACAAGGAGGATCATTATGACAGGAAACCAAAACCAAACCAAATCATTGTCTTTGAGTGGATTCTGACTCACAGTGACCCTATAGGACAGAGTAGAACTGCTCCATAGGGTTTCCAAGGCTGTAATCTTTATAGAAGCAGACTGCCACATCCTTCTCCTGCAGAGCTGCTGGTGGGTTTGAACCACTGACCTTTCAGTTAGCAGTCTAGAGTTTAACCACTGCACCACCAGGGCTCCTTGACAGGAAATAAGAGATTAATTATTTCTAGTTTTCACTAGAAAAGGATATCATGCATGGTAAAGTAGAGGATCAGCAAAAATGAGGAAAACCCTCAGTGAAATGGATTGACACCATAGCTACAGCAATGGGCTCAAACACAACAAAAATCATGAAGATGGCAAAAGACCAGGCAGCATTTCTTTCTGTTATACATAAGGTGGCCATGAGTTGGAGCCAGCTTGACAGAAACTAACAGCATAACATTTATCTGTGGACTGATAATCAAAAACCAAAGGAAAGCCATCAAGTCTGAGCATATGCTGACATGACCATTGTTAAACAACATAATCTAAATGAGTAGACCTCCACCCCACACTAAAACCTTGACATACACAAGACTTTGGAAACCTAGACAGAACTCTGAGCAAGGGGGACAGGATAGCCCTGTGTTCAACTTTGTTTGCAACTCTAAACTCCTGATATATCATGTTTAGTTAGGGAAACAATAACCAAAAAAAAATATATACACATTTCACACACCCAAGTTTGTGAACTGCTGAAAGAACATTCTAGGATCTAGAATCCGGGTATTATATGGTTTCTGAGTTATGGACTAGCCTGGAATCACTTTAGGCTGCAGTCTGTCATCTTAATTAGGAACATAAACAAAAAACCAGTTGGTGTGTCAGAGTAGAATTGTGCTCCATAGGGTTTTCAGTGGCTGATTTTTCTGGAATGAATTGTCAGACTTTCTTCTAAGGAGCCTCTGAATGGGCTCAAACCTCCAACGTTTCAGTTAGCAGCTGAGCATGTTAACCATTTGCTCTACCCAGGGACTAATCTAAAAAAGGTGAGGAAAAAGGATGCAGCTTAGGCGCAAAGAAGGGTTACGGTCCAGGGCTCTGGGACAGGGATTCTGGTGTTGTCAGGACTATGTAACACACCAACGGTGAGAACTAGCCCACTCTGATTCACAGGAAACATGTGGATGGTTTGTTTTCTTTTTGTTTCTCAAGTCTGTTTCCAGTTAGCCTGGCATGTAGGAATGATGTCCTCACCATCAATGCTGAGTGGTGTATTGAGTCCCAAGCTTGGCTCACATAGGGCACTCCCTCCCACCCTTGGGCTCAGGTGTCACGCACAGTCTGAGGCTTCAGAAACATTTGTTCCACAGCCCAGCACTTGCAAGCAGAATCCCACCAAACCTGGTTCTTGGTAGGTTTCATCTTAGGGACACACCAAGTGGTTAAAAGTTGATCATGGGAAAAGACACTCATGAGAAGCAAGTCTGCTGGCCTGGCTTCTTCTCTGCACCAGGAGTTTAATAGATGTGGTTGGTCAATTACAATGGACCTCTTTAAATCTAATCTGGAAAATGGGCATATGGCCCCTGAACTAGAACTACTGGAATTGGGATGGCCCAATGGGATCTTCAATTTAGCTTAGATCCTCTTTTTACATCGATAAGTATTAACTATAGAAGTCAGTATTTGCCATCCTAAAATAGTACTGGCCCATATGCTGGGATTTAAACATAGAATAAAGTTTGCATGTCTCACTCCCTCTTCCCTCCAACCTCATCCCCTCTGGGCTGACATATTTTTTGTTTGCTCTGAACTTGGAAATAGAATGCTTGTGGCTGTGAGATTCCTCTTGTTTCCTTCTTTTATGGGAACAGTGTAAAATACACTTCTATTTTGGACAGAGACCTTCTGTTTTGAAAGTTTTGGGAAGAGAACGGCCTGCGGCCCTTTGTCAATTACAGCATATGTCAGTGCAAAACAGAATTAATTTCTGAGAAAGAGTACGCATTCGTCTTTAGCTTTCTAAGGTCCTGTAGCCGAGGATGGATAATATTGCAGAGCATCTCAGGGAAGCTGGGTCTGTGCATGAGTAAGTGAGAAGTGCAGAAATAATCCAGGTTGAGGTTTCTTTATTGGAGTCTGAGTGTAAAGTGGGAAATGGCAAAATGTCTAGAAGACACTCTGCAGAATGTTGATGGGAGAAGGCAGGCTTCGAAGTTGATGGGGCCCTGTGTCGAAGACAGGGAAGATGCTGCAGACTCAGAGTCAGGCAGAGGGCTTCCCCCACCTCTTTTACAGGGCCACATCACCTACACCATAATTCAACAGGAAACTATGAGAAGGAGCAACATTTGGTGCTAGGGTCTCCGATTTTCTGTGGGCAGAGAGGCAGTGGCCAAGTGCAAGGACTTCCCAATTAGACTGGGATTACTAGCTGTGGGGACACTGGGCACAGAACTATGCTATCTGATCTTCATTTTCTTCTCTTTGTAATGGGAGTATGAATTATTAGTACAAGTATACCTCGAAGATACTGTGAGTTCAGTTCCAGACCACCACAGTAAAGCAAATAACACAATAAAGTAAGTCACACAATATTTTTGGTTTCCCAGGGCACATAAAAGTTATGTTTATACTATAGTGTAGTCTATTAAATGTGTAATAGTATTATGTCTAAAAAACAATGTGCATACCTTAATTTAAAAAAATGGTAACCATCATCTGAGCCTTCAGCAAGTAATAATCTTTGTGCTGGTGGTGGGTCTTGCCTCAATGTTGATGCCTGCTGACTAATCAGGGTGGTGGTTGCTGAAGGCTGGGGGCGCTGTGACAATTTCTTAAAATAAGATAATAATGAAACTTGCCACATCAATTGACTCTTCCTTTCATGAAAGATTTCTCTGTAGGAGGCAATACTGTTGGTAGCTTTTTTTGTTTTTTAATTTTACTGTGCTTTAGTTGAAAATTTATAGCTCAAGTTAATTTCTCATTCAAAAATTTATACACATATTGTTTTGTGACATTGGTTGCAATCCCCACAATGTAACAGCACACTCCTCCTTTCTACCTGGGGTTCCCTTTGTCCGTTCATCCAGTTCCTGTCCCTTCCTGTCTTCTTGTCTTGCTTTTGGACAGGAATTGCCCATTTCGTCTCCCATATTTGGTTGAACTAAGAAGCACATTACTCAGGTGTGTTAATTTTTTTTTGTTTTATAGGCCTGTCTAATCTTTGTCTGAATAGTGGGCTTCGAGAATGGTTTCAGTTCTGGATTAGCAGAGTGTCTAGGGGCCATACTTTTGGGAGGTCCTCCAGTCATTGTCAGACAAGTAAATCTGGCATTTTTTCTTGGATCTGAATTCAGGACTACATTTTTCTCTCTTTCTATCCCAGACTCTCTGTTGTGATCCCTGTGAGAGCAGTTGGTGGTGGTAGCCAGGCACTATCTAGCTCTTCTGGCCTCAAGATGGTGGAGTCTCTGGTTCATGTGGTCCTTTAGTCTTTTGGGATAATATTTTCATTGTGTCTTTGGTTTTCTTCATTCTCCTTTGCTTTGGATGGGATGCGGCCAATAGAGGTATCTTAAATGGCTGTTTACAAGCTTTTAAGACCCTCGATGCTACTCATCAAAGTGGGATGCAGAACACTTTCTTTATGAGCTATGTTATGCCAATTGACCTAGATGTCCTCCAAGACTGTGGTCTCCAGTTCCCAGCCCCAGCAACTTGCTCCCTCAAAGCGTTTGGATGTGCCTAGGAAACTTCTGTGCTTTTGCTTAGGTCCAGTTGTGCTGACTTCCCCTATATTGTGTGTTGTCCTTCCCTTCACCAAAGTTGACACTTGTCTACTATCTAATTAGCGATTTCCTCTCCCTCTCCCTCCCCACCCTCATAACCATCAAATAAATTTTTTTCTGTGTGTAAACCTTTTCTTGGGTTCTTATAATATTAGTCTCATACTATATTTGTCCTTTGTAACTGATTTATTTCACTCAGCATAATGCCCTCCATATTCATCCATGTTGTGAGATGTTTTGCAGATTCATGATTGTTCTTTATTGTAGCATAGTATTCCATTGTGTGTATGTACCATAATTTGTTTAGCTATTCATCTATTGATGGGAAATTAGGTTGTTTTGATCTTTTTGCTATTTTGAATAGTGCTGCAATGAAAATGGGTGTACATATGCCCATTCGAGTGATGGCTCTTATTTCTCTAGGGTATATTGCTAGGAGTGGGACTACCAGATCCTATGATATTTCTATTTCTAGCTTTTTAAGGCATCACGATATCATTTTCCAAAATGGTTGTTTCATTTTACATTCCCACCATCAGTGCATAAGAATTCCAATCTGCCCACAACATCTCCAACATTTGTTATTTTGTATTTTTTTGATTAGTGCCAGTATTGTCCGGGTGAGACGGTATCTCAATGTAGTTTTGATTTACATTTCTCTAATGGCTAATGATCACTATCATTTCTTCATGTGTCAGTTAGCCTCCTGAATGTCTTCTTTGGTGAAGTGTCTGTTCATATCCTTTGTCCATGTTTTAATTGTATTATTTGTCTTTTTGTTGTTGAGGTGTTGCAGTATCTTGTAGCTTTTAGAGATTAGACCCTTATAGGATAGGTCATAGCCAACATTTTTTCCCAGTCTGTAGGTTCTCTTTTTACTCTTTTGGTGAAGTCTTTTGATGAGCATAAGCATTTAATTTTTAGAAGCTCCTAGTTATCTAGTTTATCTTCTGGTGTTTTTGTATTGTTAGTTATGTGTATCCTATATATGCCATGTATTAGGGCCCCAGCATTGTTCCCATTTTTTCTTTCATGATCTTTATCATTTTAGATTTTATATTTAGGTCTTTGATCCATGTCTAGTTAGTTTTTGTGTATGATGTGAGGTATGGATCTTATTTCATTTTTTACAAATGGACATCCAATTATGCCACCACCATTTATTAAAGAGATTGTCTTTTCCCCATTTAACTGACTTTGGCCCTTTGTCAAATATCAGCTCATAGATGGATGGATTTCCATCTGGGTTCTCAAACAAATGTGTCTGTTGTTGAACCAGTACCAAGCTATTTTGACTACCATGGCTATATAAGTCAGTTCTAAAATCAGGTATTGTGAGGCCTCCCACTTTTCTTCTCTTCAGTAATGCTTTACTTATCTGGTGTCTCGTCCCTTTCCGTACAAAGCTTGTGATTTGTTTCTTCATATCATTAAAGAATGCTGTTGGAATTTGGATCAAGATTACATTGTATCTGTATATTGCTTTGGGTAAAATTGACATTTTCACAATGTTGAGCTTTCTTAAACATGAGCATGGTATGTTTTTCCACTTAAATAAGTCTCTTGGTTTCTTGCAGTAGTTAGTGTTTTGTAGTTTTTCATTGTATAAGTCTTTTATGTCCCTGGTTAGATTTATTCCTAAGTACTTTATCTTCTTGGGAGCTATTGTAAATGGTATTGATTTGTTGATTTCCTTTTCGAAGATCTCTTTGTTGATGTAGAGGAATCAGACTGATTTTTGTATGTTAATCTTGTATCCTGCTACTTTGCTGAAATCTTCTATTAGTTCCAGAAGGCTTCTTGTGGATTCTTTGGGGTTTTCTGTGTATAAGATCATATCAGATGTGAATAGGAATAGTGTTACCTCTTCTTACCAATTTGGATACGCTTTATTTCTTTTTCTTGCCTTATTGCTCTAGCTAGGACTTCCAGCACAATGTTGAATAAGAGTAATGATAGAGGGCATCCTTGTCTGGTTCCCATTCTCAAGGGGAGTGTTTTCAGTCTCTGTCCATTTAGAATGATGTTGGCTGTCGGTATTGTACAAATACCCTTTATTATGTTGAGGAATTTCCCTTCTACTCCTAATTTGCTGAGAGTTTTTACCAAGAATTGATGTTGGACTTCATCAAGTATCTTTTCTGGTCAATTGAAAAGATCACGTGGTTTTTTTGTTTTATTTATGTGGCAGATTTCCTTGATTTATTTTCTAATGTTGAATCATCCCTGCATACTTGGTATCAATCCCACTTGGTCATGATGTATTATTTTTTTGATATGATGTTGAATTCCATTGGTTAGAATTTTGTTGAGCATTTTTGCGTCTATGTTCATGAGGGGTATTGATCTGTAATTTTCTTTTCTTTCTTTCTTTTTTTTTTTTTTTTTGGTGGTATTTTTGCCTGGCTTTTGTATCAGTGTTATGCTGGCTACATAGAATGAACTTGGGAGTATTCCTTCCTTTTTTATGCTCTGAAATAGCTTGAGTAGCATTGGTGTTAGCTCTTCTCTGAAAGTTTGGTAGAATTCTCCAGTGACAATATCTGGGTCAGGGTTTTTTTTTTTTGTTGTTGTTGTTGGGAGGTTTTTTTTTTTTTTCCTTACCTCTTCAATCTATTCTTTTGTTATAGGTCTGTTTAGTTTTCCGACCTCAGTGTGTGTAAGTTTAGGTAGGTAGTGTGTTTCTAGAAATTTGTCCATTTCCTTTAGGTTTTCAAATTTATTGGGGTACAATTTTTCATAGTATTCTGTTATGATCCTTTGTATTTCAGTTGGGTCTGTTGTGATATCACCCATATCATTTCTTATTTGGTTTATTTTGCTTCTTCTGTTTTCCTTATGTCAGTTTGGCCAACAGTTTGTCAATTTTGTTGATCTTTTCAAAGAACCAATTTTCAGTCTTGTTTATTCTTTCAATTGTTTTTCTATTCTCTATTTATTTCTACTCTAATCTTTATTATTTCCCTTTTTCTAGTGACTGTGGGCCTCTTTTGCTGCTCTCTTTCTATTTGCTTGAGTTGTAGTGTTAATGTTTTGATTTTGGCCCTTTCTTCTTTTTTTATATGTGGGTTTATTGCTATAAATTGACCTCTAAGCACTGCTTTTGCTGTGTCTCAAAGATTTTGGTAAGATGTTTCCATTTTCATTTGATTCTATGAATTTTTTTTTATCTCATCCTTGATTTCTTCTATAACCTAGTATTTTTTAAGAAAGGTGTTGTTCAGTTTCCATGGATTTGATTTTTTTCCCCTTGCTATTTCTGTTATTGATTTCTAGGTTTATAGTATTATGGTGAGAGTAGCTGCTTTGTATTATATTGATGTTTTGGGTTTTGTTAAGACTTGCTTTGTGGCCAAAATGAGGTCTATTCTGGAGAAAGTTCCATGTGTATTGAAAAAAAAAAGGTATACTTTGCTGCTCTTTGGTGGAGCATTATGTATATGTCTGTGAGGTCAAGTTGGTTGATTGTGGCAATTACATCTTCTGTATGTTTACTGAATTTCATTCTGGATGTTCTGTACTTCAATGAAAGTGGTGTGTGGAAGTATCCTACTATTACCGTGGAACTGTCTATTTCTCTTTTCAATGCTGTTGGAGTTTGTTTTATGTATTTTTTAGTTCTGTCACTAGGTGTGTATATATTTATTATGGTTATGTCCTCCTGATGTATTGATCCTTTAATCATTATATGGTGTCCTTCTTTATTATTTATGATGGATTTTGCTTTAGAGTCTGTTTTTTTTGGAGATTAATATTGCCACTCCTGCTCTGTTTTGGTTATTGTTTGCTTGATATAGTTTATTCTGTCCTTTGAGTTTTAGTTTGTTTGTTACAGATTGAATTGTGTCCCCCCCCAAAATGTGTGTCAACTTGGCTAGTCCATGATTTCCAGTATAGTGTGATTGTCCACCATTTTGTCATCTGATGTGATTTTCCTGTGTGTTGTAAATTCTACCTCTACAATGTCAAGGAGGTGGGATTAGAGGCAGTTATATTAATGAGGTGGAACTCAATCTACAAGATTAGGTTATGTCTCAAGTCAATCGCTTTTGAGATATAAAATAGAGAAGCGAGCAGAGAGACATGGGGACCTCATACCGCCAAGAAACAAGAGCCAGGAGAATAGTGGACCCAGGTTCCCTGTGTGTGTATTTGGACTTATAGCCTACTAGACTGTGTGAGAATAAACTTTTGTTTGTTGAAGCCATCCACTTGAGGTATTTCTGTTATAGCAGCACTAGATAACTAAGACAATGTTTTTGTGTCTAAGGCGGGTCTCTTGAAGATAGTATATAGATAGATCTTTTTTTTTCTCTGTCTCTTTACTGGTGCATTTAGGCCATTTACATTCAGTGTAATGACTGATAGGTATGAGTTTATTGATATAATTTTGCTGTATATATATATGTAGGGGTGCTGACGGTTTCTTTGTTCTGCTTAATTTTCTGTGCTGAATTCTTTTTGTTTATGTATGTTCTTTTCATCTGTTTCATTATTGTTGATTTTGTATTTGCTGAGTCTTTATGCTCTTTTTTTATTTTGATTGGTAGGTTTAATAGCTTCTTTTGTGATTACCTTGAAATTTACCTTTATTTTTCTAAGTTTAAACCAGCCTTTTATTTCTTGATATAAGCTTGACTTCCTCTCTGAATGAAGTTTTATGACTATACCATTTATAACTTCTTTTTTGTTCTGATGTTGTTGTCATTTACGTATTGATGTCTCTGATTTCCATTTTCAGTCTTTTAGCTTTGCTTTGTTTTTGTGAATTCCCTATCTGGGTTGGTATCTGGTTGATCTGGTTTGTGTCCTAGTCTTGGATTTTTGTCTGGTATTGTTGGTTCTCTAACCAGAGGACTCCCTTTAATATTTTAATATTTCTTATAATTTAGGTCTTTCTTTTTTTTTTTTTTTTACAAATTCCCTTAATTTTTGCTTATCTGGACATGACCTAATTTCACCACTATATTTGAGAGATAGTTTTGCTGGATATATAATTCTTTCTATTTATTTATTTATTTTTATTTATTTTTTAATTGTACTTCAGATGAAGGCTTACAGAACAAATAGTTTCTCATAAAACAGAAGTACACATGTTGTTTTACAACATTGGTTAACAGTCCCCAAAAATATCAACCCTCTAACTTCTCAACCTCTTTTTTTTTGGTGAAAATACACATAGCCAAAGAGACACCATTTCAAAAACTTCTACATGCACAGTTCAGTGACATTGACTACTCTCTTCGAATTGTGTTGTTATTCTCACTTAAGATGAAGGCTTACAGAACAAAATAGTTTCCCATTTAACAGTTACTACAAATGTTGCCCTATGACAATGGTCAACAATCTCACAACACATCAACAATATCCTTACTCAACCTGGGGTTCCCTATCACCAGCTTGCTTGTCCCCTTATGCTTTCTGGCCCTTGTCACTGGACTCCTGTAGCTTGTTAGTCTCATTTGGTTTTACGAGGCTGTCCACTCCCAGGCTGAACAGTGAACCTGGGAGGTAACTTCACCACTGAGCTAAAAGGGCTAAAAGGGTGTCCGGGGCCATACTCTCGAGGATTCTCCAGTCTCCTTTAGGCCAGTAAATCTGGTCTGTTTTTTTTTTTTTTTTTTTTTTTTTTTTTTTTGGTGAGTTAGAATTATGCTCTACATCCTTCTCTAGCTCTGTCCAGAACCCTCTGTTGTGATCCTGGTCAGAGCAGTCAGTGGTGATAAACGGGCACCATCTAGCTGTACTGGACTCAGTCCAGTGGAGGCCTTGGTAGCTGTGGACAATTCGTCCTTTGGACTAATCTGTTCCTTGTATCCTGTTCTCTTCAATCTCCCTTGCTCCCAAAGGGATGAGACCAGTGGAGTATCTTAGATGGCCGCTCACAGGCTTTTAAGACCTCAGACACTACTCACCAAGGTAGAATGTACAGCATTGACTTTATAAACTCTGTCATGCCAATTGAGCTAGATGCTCCCTGAGACCATGGTCCCCAGAGCCCTCTGCCCAGCATTTCAGTCCCTCAGAGAGTTTGGATGTGTCTCTGGGGCTTCCATGACCTTTCCTTGTACAAGTTGTGCTAGTTTCTCCTGTATTGTGTACTGTCTCACCCTTCACACAAGATACCACTTATCTATTGTCTATTTATTATTTCCAACCCCCACCACTCCCATCCCTGGTAACCAACAAAGATTGTTACATTTTGTGTGTGAACTTTTTCATGGGTTTTTACAATAGAGGTCTCATACAATATTTGTCCTTTTCTGATTGACTTATTTCACTCAGAATAATATCCTCCAGTTTCATCCATGTTATGAGATGGTTCACAGATTCATTGTTGTTCTTCCTCGTTGCAAAGTACTCCTTTGTGTGTATGTACCATAGTTTGTTTATCCATTCATCTGCTGATGGGCATCTAGGTTGTTTCCATCATTTTGCTATTGTGAACAATGCTGCCGTGAACATAGGTGTGCATATGTCTATTCGAGTGACAACTCTTATTTCTCTAGGATGTATTCCTAGGAGTCGGATTGCTGGATCAAATGGTATGTCTATTTCTAGATTTCTGAGGAAGTGCCATATCATTTTCCAAAATGGTTGTATCATTTTGCATTCCCACCAGCAGTGCATAAGTATTCTGATCTCCCCACAGCCCCTCCAGCATTTGTTATTTCCAGTGTTTTTGATTTGTGCCAATAATGCCGGGGTGAGATGGTATCTCATTGTGGTTTTAATTTGCATTTCTCTAATGGCTAGTGATCGCGAGCATTTCCTCATGTGTCTGTTGGCCATTTGAATGTCTTCTTTGGTGAAGTGTCTGTTCATTTCCTTTGCCCATTTTTTAAAAGGATTATTTATCTTTTTGTTGTAGAGGTGTTGGATTTTCTTGTAGATTATGGAGATTAGACCTTTGTCTGACATTTACTGTCCAAAAATTTCTTCTCAGTCTGTAGATTCTCTTTTTACTCTTTTGGTGAAGTCTTTTTAAGAGCATAATGTCTGATTTTTAGAAGATCCCAGTTATCTAGCTTATCTATTGGGTTTTGTGCATTGAAGGTTATGGTTTGTATCCTGTTAATGCCATGTATTAAGGCCTGAAGTGTTGGTCCTATTTTTTCTTCTATGAACTTTATAGTTTTAGGCTTTATATTCAGGTCTTTGATCCATTTTGAAGTAGTTTTGGTATACCACGTGAGGTATGGTTCCTGTTTCATTTTTTTGCAGATGGATATCCAGTTTTGCCAGCACCATTTGTTCAAAAGACTGTCTTTTCCCCATTTGATGGACTTTGGGCCCTTGTCGAAGATCAGGTGACCGTAGGTGGATGGATTTACATCTGGGTTCTCAATTCTGTTCTATTGGTCAATGTGTGTGTCATTGTACAAGTACCAGGCTGTTTTGACTACTGTAGCTGTATAGTAGTTTCTGAAGTCAGGTAGTGTGAGACCTCCAACTTTATTCTTCTTCTTCAGTAGTGCTTTACTTATTCGGGGCTTCTTCCCTTTCCATATAAAGTTAATGATTAGTTTTTCCATCTCTTTGAAGAATGTTGTTGGTATTTGGATCGGGATTGTGTTGTATTTGTAAATTGCTCTGGGTAGAATTGTCGTTTTCACAATGTTGAGTCTGCCTATGCATGAACATGTTATGTTTTTCCATTTATGTAGATCCCTTTGGGTTTCTTGCAGTAGTGTTTTGTAGTTTTCTTTGTATAGGTCTTTTACATCCCTGGTCGGATTCATTCCTAAGTATTTTATCTTTTTAGGGGCTATTGAAAATGGTATTGTTTTCCTGATTTCCTTTTTGTTCTCCTTATTGGTGTATAGGAATCCAACTTATTTTTGAATTTTTAGGTTGTATCCTGCTACTCTGCTGAATCTTTCTATTAGTTCCATTAGATAGCTCATGGAGTCTTTCGGGTTTTCTGTGTATAATATCATATCATCTGCACACAGGGAGAGTTTAACTTCTTCATTACAAATCTGGATGCCCTTTGTTTCTTTTTCTTGCCTTATTGCTCTAGCTAGAACTTCCAGCACAATGATAAATAGGAGTGGTGATAAAGGGCATCCTTGTCTTGTTCCTGTTTTCAAGGGGAATGTTTTCAGCCTCTCTCCATTAAGAATGATGTTGGCCGTTGGTTTTGTATAGATGCCCTTTATTATGTTTAGAAATTTCCCTTCTATACCCATTTTATTGAGAGCTTTTATCAGGAATGGGTGTTGGACTTTGTCCAATGCCTTTTCTGCATCATTTGAGATGATCATGTGATTCTTTTCTTTCCTGTTATTTATGTGCTGGATTACATTGATTGATTTTCTAATGTTGAACCATCCTTGCATACCTGGTATGAATCCTACTTGGTCGTGGTGTATTATTTTTTTGATATGATACTGAATTCTATTGGCTAGAATTTTGTTGAGAATTTTTGCATCTATATTCATGAGAGATATTGGTCTGTAATTTTCGTTTTTTGTGACATCTTTTCCTGGTTTTGGTATCAGCATTATGCTGGCTTCATAGAATGAATTTGGAAGTGTTGCTTCTTCTTCTATGCTCTGAAATAGCTTGAGTAGTACTAGTACAAGCTCTTCTGTAAATGTTTTGTAGAATTCTCTAGTGAAGCCATCCAGGCCAGGGCTTTTTTTGGTTGGGAATTATTTTATTACCTTTTCAATCTCTTCTCTTGTTATAGGTCTGTTGAGATTTTCAATATCGCTTTGCTCTAGTTTGGGTAGGCTGTGTGTTTCTAGAGATTTATCCATTTCCTCTAGGTTTTCAAATTTGTTGGAATATAGTTTTTCATAATATTCTGTTATAATCCTTTTTATTTCAGTTGGGTCTGTTGTAATGTCCCCCATTTCATTTCTTATTTGGGTTATTTGTGTCCCCTCCTGTTTTTCCTTAGTCAGTCTGGCCAGTGGTTTCTCGATTTTGTTGATTCTTTCAAAGAACCAACTTTTGGTTTTGTTGATTCTTTCTATTGTTTTTCTGTTCTCTACTTCATTTATTTCTGCTCTGATCTTTACTATTTCGTTTCTTCCGGTGGTTGTGGGCTTTTTTTGCTGTTCTCTTTCTATTTGTTTGAGTTCTGTAGTTAATGTTTTGATTTTGTCCCTTTCTTCTTTTTTGATATGTGCATCTATTGCTATAAATTGTCCTCTGAGGACTGCCTTTGCTGTGTCCCAAAGGTTTTGGTATGATGTGTTTTCATTCTCATTTGATTCTCGGATTTTTTTGATTCCATCTCTGATTTCTTCTGTTATCCACTGATGTGTAAGCAGGGTATTATTCAGTTTTCATGTAGTTGATTTTTTTTCCTTGCTTTTTCTGTTGTTAATTTCTACCTTGATGGCATTGTGGTCAGAGAAGATACTGTGAATTATCTCAGTGTTTTGGATCTTGTTGAGGATTTCTCTGTTGCCTAAGATGTGGTCTATTCTGGAGAATGTTCTATGTGCATTGGAAAAGAATGTGTACTTTGTAGCGGTTGGATGGAGTGTTCTATATATGTCTATGAGGTCCAGTTGGCTGATTGTGTCCTTTAGGTCTTCTGTAGGTTTGCTGAGTTTCTTCTCAGTTATTCTGTCCTTTACTGAGAGTGGTGTGTTGAAGTCTCCTTCTATTATTGTGGAACTGTCAATTTCTCTTTTCAGTGTTGTTAGAGTTTGTTTTATGTATTTTGGAGCCCTGTCATTGGGTGCATAGATGTTTATGATGGTTATGTCTTCATGATGGATCATCCACTTAATCAATATATAGTGTCCTTCTTTGTCTTTTATGGTAGATTTCGTTTTAAAGTGTTTTTTTTCTGAGATTAGAATTGCCACTCCTGCTCTTTTTAGTAGTTGTTAGCTTGATATATTTTTTTCCAGGCTTTGACTTTTAATAAATTCACATCTTTGTTTCTAAGGTGTGTCTCCTGTATACAGCATATTGATGGATCCTGTTTTCTTATCCATTCTGTCACTCTCTGTCTCTTTATGGGTGCATTGAGTCCATTTACGTTCAGTGTAATTATTGATAGATGTGAGTTTGTTGCTGTCATTTTGTAACGCTTTTGTTTGTGGTGCTGAAGGTGTCTTTGTTCTTCTTACTCTCTTGTGCTCAGTTACTTTTGTTTGTGGATTTTTTTCATTTCTTTTGTTTTTGTAGGTTTTGTTTTTTCTGAGAGTTTATGTTTTTCCTCTTTTTTTTATAAGTATGTTTGTTAACTTTCTTTTTGGTTACCATAAATTTTACCTTTATCTTTCTAAGTTTGAAGCAGTCTACCATTACTTGGTATCGCCTTGCCTTCCTCTCCATTCGAAGCTTGTATACCTATGCCGTTTATTCCCTCTTTTATTGTTTTGATGTTGTTGTCATTTATTGATTAACTGCTCTGATCCCCTGTTCTATTTCTTTGAGTTTTGGATAGTCCTCGAGAGTTCATTTCCTAGATTGGTATCTGGCTGGTATGATCCTGTGTCCTAGGTTCTGCGTGTGCACTGAAGCTGTTTGTCCTCCTATTGAAGAACTCGCTTTAATAATTCTTGTAAGTTTGGTTTGGCTTTTACATATTCCCTTAATTTATGTTTATCTGGAAATGACCTAATTTCACCATCAAATTTGAAAGAGAGTTTTGCAGGATATATTATTCTTGGCTGACAATTTTTTTCTTTCAAACTTTATATATGTCATCCCATTGCATTCTTGCCTGCATGGTTTCTGCTGAATAATCTGAGCTTAGTCTTTTTGTTTCTCCTCTTTATATGACTTCTTTTTTTTTACAAGCTGCTCTCAGGATTCTTTGTTTGTCTTTTATTTTGGCGAGTGTAAATATCATATGCCTTGGTGATTTTCTTTTGGGTCCTCTCCTATATGGGGTTCTTTGAGCTTCTTGGATAGCCAGCTTTTCATGTTTCATTATATTGGGGAAGTTTTCTGTGAGCAGTTCCTCAATGATCCTCTCTGTGTTTTCTGTTATCTCCCCCTGTTCTGGAATTCCAATCACTCAAACAATTTTGCTTTTGATTGTGTCCCACATAACTCTTAGGGTCCCTTCATTTTTCTTTGTTCTTTTTTTCTGAGTTTTCCCCAGAGTTGTATCCAAGTGTTTGTCTTCAATCCTTTGATCCTGTCTTCCACTGTTTCAAATCTGCTTCTCAGCCCTTCTATGACATCATCCATTTCTGAAATCTTGTTGTTTATCTTTTGGATTTCTAATTGTTGTCTTTGTATAATATCTAGTTGTGAATTTATTTTGGCATTTTGTTCCTGCGTTATTTTCCTGAATTCTTCCAAATTTTTCTGTATTTTCCATGAATTTGTCTATTTTTTCCTCATGTTTGTCAGCTTTTTGCCTCAGTTCTTGGAGAATTTGAGAATTAGAGATTTGAATTCCCTATCAGGTAGTTCTAGTGCATTTTCTTCCAGAGGAGAGTCATGCCTACTTGAACCATCCTGTCCTGTTTTTGTAAACGTTTTGTTATTGTCTGCTGTCTTCTGGGCATTCAGTAGTTATTTTTCTCATTTATTGATTGTAGATTTGTTTGTTTCATCCCTTTTTTTAAAAAAAATTTGACTATGTCTGAGCAGGCAGACTGTGTGTTCTTTGTTGTTTGCTCATCTGTGGCACAATACTTTTCGCCTCCTTCTTCAAGTGGCAGGGTCAGTTACTCAGATATGGTACGGCAGAGCAGGTCTAGCTGAAGAGGAGTTACTGGGATGGGTTGTTTGTGGCACTTACTACAGACAGCAGAGTGGGTCGGTAATCTGTGCAGGGCAGGTTCCAGTATGCCATGCCTGTGCTGCTTGGTGGTGTGATGTCAAGTGTACGGTGCAGGTAGGCAGGATGCAGCGGGGAGATTGTTACGTGTGGAGCTAAGATGGATATGGGAGAGAGGAGAGAGTAACCGGAGTCAAAAACATACAAACAAACAAAAAAGAATGCTAGGGGAGCTCGCCGTTGGAGTGGAGAGATGAGAGACTATGAAATGGAGAAAAACAGAAAGGGGAAGAGGAAGAAAAGAAAACAATGAATAAATAAGAATCAGAAAGGTTAAGGAACCACAAAGTTCCCAGGGATCCCACTGGTGCAGCTATGAGGTCTGGGGAAATTGCTTTCAGGTGTTGCAGTACAGCCTGGCTAGAAGGCGTAGAGGTATACAATGGCAGGTATTCAGGCAACAGAAAGAGAAGGAAGATATACAGAGATGCGGAACTGAGCAATGAAGAAAGAGAAAAAGGGAAAAAGAGGAAAAAGAAAACAAAACAAATTAAAAAAAAAAAAAAGGGGAATGGTCCCCAAAGAAACAGGAAAAAAAAAGAAAAAAACCCAATGTAAAAAGAAATGCTCTCAGGGATTCCTCTGCACATCTGTGGAAGCCAAAGGGGAGTCTCTCTGTCACACAGCTCAGCCTGGCCAGAAAGGGCTCCCAACTCAAGAAAAGGAAAAGAAAACAAACAAACAATTCAAAGCAAACAAACGAACAAAAGCCCCGGGATCTCTCCAGCATGGCAGCCCAAACTGGGAAGCAGCTCCACACTCAAACGAAGGTTGGCACCCCTCAGGAAGAAGCAAAGCTGGTGCACGGAGCCAGGTACTTGAGCAAAGGGAGGGGGAGGTGGCGAGAGGCAAGTAAGAAATCAAAAGAAGTAGGAAAATAAAAGCAACACTAGCAGTCAACAAATGGCACTCAGAGAGCCAGCTAGTGCTGGCTGGTGTTTCTGGACAAGAGACTGTGTCCGTGGGAAGCAGGGGGGTCCAAGTGTGGGTGAAGAAGGGTAGAGAGTGGGAAAGTGTATATCACAAATTACCGGAGCTCTGCAGCCCCTCAGGAAGAAGCAAAGATGGTGTACGGAGTGAGGTACTCGAGCGAAAGGAGGGGAAGGGTGGTAGAGGCAAGGAAGAAATAAAAACAAGTGTAAAAATGGCACTCAGAGTGCCACCCGTTCAGGTGTGTGGAATCCAAGCAGCCGCTGTTTCCTGGTCAAGAGACTGTGGCTTAGGGAAGCAGAGGAGGCCGAGTCGGGGTGAAGAAGGGTGGGTGTTGGGTAAGCATATATCACCAATTACCGATTGTTTTGTTTTCCGCTGGACGCTCCGTGAGGCTGCTTTCTTGTACCCCCTGTTTGCTGATCTCTGATAGGAGTCCAGGATGTTGGATCCAAGCTGCCTTAGCTGGTAGGGGACCTCTGCAGGAATCTCTCCTCGCTCTCTGTTCTCTGTCAGTTTTCTCACTCCATTTGGTGCTTGGCTGAGTTCTTTATCTCTTCATTTGATGTTTTAGGGTTTCAGGATTGTTGTATTCTCTGTTCGGCTTAGTTTTTCAGATCTTTGCTGTGGAGGGACGGAGTGGTGCTTCTGCCTAGAGTGCCATTTTGCCAGAACTCTGGATATATAATTCTTGACTGGCAATTTTTTCCCCTCCAAGCTCTCTATATATCGTTCCATTGTTTTCTTGCCTGCATGGTTTCCACTGACCAATCAGAGTTTAGTCATGTTGTTTTTCCTTTGTAGGTGACTTTTCATTTATCCTTGGCCAATCTCAAGATTATTTCTTTGTTTTTGTTTTTGGCAAGTTTGATTATGTTATGTTTTGGTGATTTCCTTTTGTGGTTTATACTGTACGGGGTTCATTGAGCTTCTTGGGTAGATATCTTCTCATCTTTAATGACATTAGGGAAGTTTTCTACCAGCAAATCTTCAACAATTTTCTCTGTGTCTTCTGTTATGTCCCCTGATTTGGTACTCCAATAATGTTTAGGTTTTTTCCCTTGACAGTATCCCACGTAATTCTTAGGGTTTCTTCATTCTTTTTTCCTCACTTTTCCTCAAACAAATTGGGGTCAAGGGATTTCTCTTCAATCTCACTGATTCTGATTTCCATTGTCTCAATTCTGCTCCTATGACCTTCTATTGAATTGTCTAATTATGAAATTTTATTGGTAGCCTTTTTGGTTTCTAGCTGCTGGTTTTGTATGGTTTCCAGCAGCCCATTTATTCTGTTGTTTTGTTCTTGTATTGTTTTCCTGAATTCTTCTATTGCTTTGTCTGTATGTTCCTTGGTTTGGTCTGTGTTTTGCATGATCTCCTTCTCGATCTCTTGGAGATCTGTGTATATTAGTCTTTTGAATTCTTTGTCAGGTAGTTCCATTGCCTTATTTTCCTCCTGGAGGTTTTCTGGTTCTTTATTTTGGTCACTTGCTGGAGCCATCTTGTCCTGCTTCTTTATGTTATTTGATATTGAATGTTGTCTTGGAGGCATCAATAAATTTTTATATTTATTTATTGTATTTTTGTTTACTGCATCCTGGATTTTTATTTTGTTTTGTTGTCTTTTGATATGTCCAAGTAGGCCGGACATGTTGCTACTCTGGATGTTGGCATCACTGAGGCTCTTACTGCCTCTCTGCAGGTGGTCAGAGCAGCTACTAGGTGTGTGAACCTGGAAGTATGTTCACTGTTCTTGCAAGGGTGCTGAAGATGTAGGCAAAGATTTTTGGTGAGGTGATGAATCTGTTATGCTGGTCACCTGGCTGAGAGTACAGAGGTGTTCTCCTTGGTCGTTGGGCTGTGTATGTGCTCCACTGCTTACCAGTTGGTTGGTGTGCAGGTGCTCAGATCTTCAGTCATGGAGTGCGTGGTGCGGAGACTCTCATATACAGTCCTGGGTGGACAGGGCTGCATGGAGGTGTTCGGAGCAGGCACAGATGTCTGGTTGCAGTGGGGGTGATGTGGGGGACAAGGCAGGTGGCTGTTGGCTGCCCCCAGATGCCCGGATGGAGGGCATGCCCCTGTCTGCTAGAGAGTGTAGTCGGGGGTTGGGTAGTGCAACCGGTCCTTGGGTGCCCAGAGCTGTCGGCTGGAGGAATTGAGAGCGAACACTAATTCTCAGGTCCCTGTCATGGGCAGCTAGATATAGTGTGTGGTACTGGGGGCCTGACGCCTTGTGGGTGGGTGAGTCCTTTCTTAGGCAGTAGGGCTGTGTCGAATGTCACAAGTCTATAGTTCCCACTGGATGCCTTACCCGTTTTGTCCTAATGAGGGTGTGTGGTGTTGGGTTGGCCTGAAAGGCACTGGAGTGGGCATGAAAGATGGGGGTGAGGGGTGCTGCAAGTCCATGGCCCCCCTATGCCAGTGTCTGGGCAAAGGAGGGGGTACCTCCAGGCTGAGACATGAGTTCCTGGCTTAGGGAGCATGGCATTGTTGAACACTACTGGACAGGTGTAGGAGCAGGGAGGGGGATAGATGAGGAAAAGGGAGTGCTCCTTGGCTATGGACCTCTGGTGGGGGGAAGGGTTATGGCGCATGCACGGTGGTTTAGGGGCTTGCACTTAACTTTTGCAAGTCTGATGTCCCTCCTGTTTTGTTCTGGAGGTGTGTACAGAATTGCTGCTGCTTGGCTATACCAGATGGGGTGGGTTTTGGCTTGGGATGTTGCTGCTTGCTTCAACCTGTTTGTGCTGTACAGATTCAACTAGCAGGAGGCTGATAATTTCACTATCTGAAATTCTCCATTCCTGTTGTTTTTGAATTGTCTCTCCTTCCAACTTTTGCTCAGTCCAATTCTTCAGCTTTGTCTTTGATGATTAGGGCTCCAAGATTATCATATATATCTGATTTATTTGTTTTTTGGGTGTTTGTTGTAAGAGGGACAACACATAGCGTCTGACTATGCTGCCATCTTGGCCCTGTCTCCTGTTTGACGACATATTACCCACAGTAGAACTTCTTTCAAAATTTGAGTCAGTCGTCTCAAAATCTGCTGATGCATTATCAACTATGTTTATGTAATATTCTAAATCCTTTGTTGTCAATTCAACAATGTTCACAGCATCTTCACCAGCAGTAGATTCCATCTCAAGAAATCACTTTATTTGCTAATCCATAAGATGAAATTCCTCATATGTTAAAGTTTTATCATGAGATTGCAGCAGTTCAGTCACATCTTCAGGCTCCACTTCTAATTCTAGTTCTCTTGCTGTTTCCACCACATTTGCAGTTACTTCCCCCACTGAAGTCGTGAACCTCTCAAAGTCATCCATGAGGGTTGGAATCAACTTCTTCCAAATTCATGTTAATGTTGATATTTTGACCTCCTCCCATGAAACATGAATGTTCTCAATGGCATCTAAAATAGTGAATCCTTTTTAGAAGGCTTTCAATTTACTTTGGTCAAATCCATCAGAGAAATCACTATCTACGGCAGCTGTAACCTTATGAAATGTATTTCTTAAATAATAAGACTTAAAAGTCAAAATTGCTCTTTGATCTATGGACTGCACCATGGACATTGTGTTAGTAGGCATGAAAACAACATTAATCTCCTTGTATATCTCCATCAGAGTTCTTGGGTGACCAGGTGCATTTTCAATAGGCAGTAATATTGTGAAAGGAATCTTTCTTTCTTTCTTTTTTTTTTTTCCTGAGCAGTAGATCTCAACAGAGAGCTTAAAATATTAAGTAAAGTATGTTGTAAAAAGATGTGCTGTCATCCAGGCGTTGTTGTTCCATTTACAGAGCTCAGGGAGAGTAGATTTAGCATAATTCTTAGGATTTTCAGAAAGGTAAATGAGCATGGCCTTCAACTTAAAGTTGCCAGCTACATTAACCCCTAATGAGAGAGTCAGCCTGTCCCTTAAAACCTTGAAGTTAGGCATTGACTTCTCTTCTTTAGCTAGGGAAGAAGATGGCATCTTCTTCCAATATAGGGCTGTTTGGTTTACACTGAAAATCTGTTGTTTAGTGTAGCCATCTCCATCAGTTATCTTAGCTAGATCTTCTGGATAAATTGCTGCAGCTTTTACATCAACACTTGCCAATTCACCTTGCACTTTAGTGTTATGGAGAAGACTTCTTTCCTTAAACCTCATGAACCAACCTCTACTAGCTTCAAACTTCTCTTTGTAGCTTCCTCACCTCTTTCAGTCTTCATAGCACTGAAGAGATTAGGCTTTGGCTTAAAGGAATGTTGGGCTGGTTTGATCTTCCATCCAGACCAAAAGCTGCTTTGCTTTCCTATCGTTCGTGTGTTCACTGGAGTAGCACTTTTAATTTTCTTCAAGAACTTTTTGTTTGCATTCACAACTTGGCAACATGTTTGGCTCAAGAGGTCAAGCTTTTGGCCTGTCTCAGCTTTCCATGTGCCTTCCTCACTAAGCTTAATCATTTTTAGCTTTTGATATAAAGTGAGAGACCTGCAACTCTTCCCTTCATTTGAACACTTAGAGGTCATTGTAGGGTTATTAATTGGCCTAATTTCAATATTGTCGTGTATCAGGGAATAGGGAGGCCCTTTGAGAGGGATAAAGATGGGGTAATGGCCAGTTGATGGAGCAATCAGAACACACACAGCATTTGTTGATGGCACCCAAAACAATTTCAATAGTAACATCAAAGAATACTGATCACAGATCACCATAACAGATATAATAATAATGAAAAAGTTTGAAATATTGCAAGAATTATTAAATGTGACACAGAGACACAAAGTGAACACATGCTGCTGGAAAAATGGTGTCAATAAACTTGCTCGACCCAACACTGTCACAAACTTTCACTTTGTAAAAAATGCAATATCTGGGAAATGCAGTACAGTGAAGTGCAATAAACCAAGCTATGCCTGTAGTACTTTGTGGTGCAGATTAAGTATGAGAAACCCATAGTACACACCTGGAAAGCAGAAATACAGAAATAGATTGTGGCTATTTGTATCATGACAATAAGGTAGGCATTCTCTAAAAAAAACTCAGTCCACCCAACTCCAAATATCATTTCTAAATGCCATTTTTTAAATCACTCTGAGTAGAATAACTTGGTTTTTCTCTTTTCTCTTGTCCTCAATTGATTTTATTAATCAATCACTGGTCTAGAATTACAATTTAGTCATCCTTTCCTCTAATAATATGTGGCTGGTTTGCTTAATATAGCTGCATAATGTAGAGTCTTCACAAGTTAGATTTAACCGTACATTTCATTTCAGAAAACACACACACACATATCCATGAAATGTTGAGTATTGATTTAGGCTTTAATTCAACTTCTCTCATTTTGAAGATGAGAAAACCAAAACTTTGAGAGGTGAATCAATGTCAGAAGTCTTCAGAGTTGGAAATGACCTCAAGAGAGGCAGTTGTGTGGTTGCAGGTTGCATTTCTTTTCCAACATCCCTAAGAAGTCCTCTCCTTTCCTGGGCCGATTCATCTCCAGACACTCACTACCTCCTGGGCTAGCTCGCTGTCTGTGAGAGCTCAGAAAGCTTTAGTGTCAAGTGGAAATCTGACCCCTGAGGTTTTCACCCTCACCATAACCCTTAGTTCCAAAAAAAGTGAGTTCTACCCTTCTCTCACTGTTCTAGTGCGTTGTGCATTGCTCTCTGGAAAGCATCATGTCAGTGCCAATGTTCTCAGCTCTTCAGCCTGTCCCCTTCCTGTACTAGGCTGATGCTGCAAACAAGCCCAGTGTGGGGAGCCAAAGGTATGTCATGGGGATTAGGAGTCAAACAGAACCCATGAGTTCAGATTCTTGGTTTATAAAATGGGAATGAGACCCACCTAGCAGGCATATTGTGAGAAGATACAGAAAACACATGAGTTTCTTTTCCTCTCCCTTTCTGAATTCTCATGATTCAACCAGAAATGTGTCTTTTTACTGTGCTATGGAGAATGATTGGTGAAACCACAAGTTAGCTCTTCTTCCATGGTTAAGGACAAAGCCCAGTATAAAGAAAATAAGACAGAGAGATCCATTATGTTGCATTCATTTTTTTTTCAAAAAAAGTTACATGATTATATTGCCTCAAAGCTATATAATTAGAAGTTATAATTATTATCCCATTATAGTAGCTGTGAGTTTTAACAATTTTTCAGTTTGAGCAATCTTTATATGGCTTATTATGTTTATAAAAATAAGGGAAAATTAGTATATAATAAAGCTGAAACTTAAGTAATGACTGTTTTAAAGATTTTCCATCTCCCAACCCCTGGTTTAAAGGTACCAGTGAGATCTCATAGCTGAAGACACTCTCTGTTACTTGACTACCTGTTTCCCTTTGTCTAAGAGGCTTAAAAAATAAACAGTCAATGATTTGATAATTGTGTAAATATATTTTAAACCAACTTTCCTGTGGGCCTGTCAAGCACCCAACACAATCATGATTATGTTGTATTTCATTTTCCATCTTTTGTAATACTAATATGAATCCAGTTCCTGGGAAAGCTAGGGGCCTCTGAAACTGCTGGGAAATATAAAGAGCAGTGTGGGCTAAGGACTGGGAGGCAAGGCCCACTCCCCTTCCTCTTTGTAACCCAAGCCTTGGTCTGGGTCACTCTTGCCCTCATTGGCATGCTCCAGGGTAAAGCAGGCTGAGGAAGGTGTGGAAAGGGTTGGACAGAAGGACATGTCCCTGCAGGATGGCAAGCCAGCAACATCCCCATTCTCTGGAACATGAAGCAGCAGACCCTGCTCTAATTGAGGCTGAAGTTGTTGTCTGTTTAAGGTGTCTGATCTAAGGTGCAGGGGCTTTGTGCCTGCTGGGTCTGGAGGCAGAGTAGTTTCTGGTATCTGGAGAAGGTGTGAGTCACAGACCTTATGAGAAGTTCTGAGATTATGTGAGTGGTGCCAGGAACTGTATCCCACCAAGGGAAAACGGAAAAGCAGGGCCGAGGAAACTGATGCAGACCAGGGACTGGCAGAGAGCCCATGAGTAGACTAAACTGAGGTCAGTGGGATCCAGTGTGGTTCTCTGGAGGCTCTGTCCCCTCAGGATTCCCACTTGCAAGAGAAGACTAGCCTCAGACCTCTTGTTGTAGGAGGAGGTGTTCTGGCTATACAGCTTGGCTGGCATTCACAGGCTTCATGAGGCTGGCAGAGCCCTACGCTGGCTGTGGCTGATAGATCATCCCTGATCACCCAGATCCCAGGGTCAAGGGACTGAGAACATGAGGAGCAGCTTTTGCTTGATGATAGGGGGAGGTCTCAGCCCTTCCCCTGCTCCTCCGCTCCCCTCCAAACCCATGGTTCTTCTCTTGCTCAGATAAGATGCTCACACAGGGGTGCTGAAGATTAATTATTTAGTGTTAGGAGAGGGTGTATTTTTGATGATGATGAGTTTCATGTAACTGCTAAGTATTATTATAATTAGAGAGATAAGCAGATACATTTATCCTGTATCTACTAATTAGGCAGGAAAGGAAATTAATTTTTTGCAATCCATACACATTTTGCATGTTGGTTATTTTTATATCAAGTACCAGGAGAAAGCTTTATCTTTTTCAATATGAATTACATATGCTGTACTCCTCTGTCCAACCAATTTAGATAAAACCAGATCCGCCCTAGAGAAATTCCATTTGGGGAAGTCATGGTGGGAGGAGGAGATAAGACCTCCTTGTCTGGGTGAGTTATAAATAGTGGGCAAATAAATAGAAAGTCCCAGCTGCTGTCGGGGAAAAAAAATGTGTGTGTGTTTCTCCTGTGTCTAATTAGCATGAGTCACTGTCCTCTCTTTGGGGAATGTGCAAGGGTGGGAAGAGATGGGTGTGGAGGAAGACAACAGGCTGCGCTTTCAGGGCTCAGGAAGGGGTTCTTCTTTGCTGAGTTTCCCAGTGACAAGTAGTGCACAAACAGCTCTCTGGGCTTGTGGGGCAAACCAGGAGGAAAGGAACACAATTGTTCAGTGGGTCCCTCATACAAGACCCTGTGGATGAATGGACAAGGTGTGCAATGCCTGCATCTCATTTCTATGCTGAGACCTCTTCCTCCCAGGATGTTGAGTTGCAGCTGATCCAAGTTCTTCCCATCACTTGCCGTTTTTGCATGAATGATCTGAGGAGTGAGCACCTGGCCCGTGAGGATATTCAGTGGGCAAACTCAGAGACGATGTCACTCCCTCTCTTATCTGTGACCACATTCCCAGATAGAAGCAAGGCTGTTCCAGCTGGCTTGGTCTGAGATAAAATTGAGCTGCTCTGGGGCCCAAAGAGGTGGTTTCTCTTGGACTCATGGGAAATCATTCTATAGCTCTATACCATCCCCCCATCTGTCACTCTGACCCTTACTCCTCCCACACATGCTCACACAAACATATCCAAGCTCCTGGAACCACACTGCAGGATTTCTGCTCTACCTCTCCTCTGCCATGGGGAAACACTGGGCCACCCCAGGCATGGCTGGGCCAGGCAGCAAGCACACAAAATTTAAGTAGGCATCCATTCTCAGGGGCTGGGCTTGCACCGCATGACTCTGAGAGTGAGGACCTCCTTAAGTCATGTACCCTGAGTGCTTCACTCATCCCACCTTAGTCCTGCCCCTGCTCCTGTGCTTCCTGAATGATGGCTACCAAAGATGTCTACTCTTAATCCCTGAAACGTGTGACTATGTTACCTAAAAGGGCAAAGGGGTTTTGCAGATGTGATTAAGTTAAAGATTTAAAGATGGGGAGATTTTCTGAGATTATCCATGTAAACCCTAAATGTAATGACAAGTGTCTTTACATGAATGAGGCAGGGGAGATCTGACCACAGAGACAGAGGGGAGAAGGCCATGTCATGACCTTACAGAGAGAGATTTGACGATGCTGTTGTGTGGGCTTTGAAGGGGCCATGAGAAGCTGGAAAAGGCAAGAGAATTGATTCTCTCCTAGAGGCTCCAGAGGGAGTGTGGGCCTGTCAAAAGCTTGATTTGGGCCCAGTGGGATCCATTCTGGGTTCCAGAATAAATGTGTACTGTTGTAAGCCACTAAGTTTGTGGTAACATAGCACAGCAGGCATAGGAAACCAATAAAGGAGCCCAGTTTCCCTCTGCCCTAGACTCCTTCACACTATCTAGGGAGCTTTTGTCTTCATGGCCTAAGAGTGGGGTAGTGGTAGAAGGTCACGGGCCCCTCTCAGTCACACACAGCAGAGTCTAACTCTTGATTTCTCTTAAGACTCTGACTTCCAAACCATTAGATTATTGCCAGAGACTTCCTTGACTTTAGCAATGCGGAAGCTCAGAATTGATATGGGTGGTGAAAGTGGAAAGCCTGAGGTGGTCATGGTAAATATCATGAAATGCTGAATCTCATGAGAGCAGTGAGCAAGGCATTTTGTATACCAAGCTATTTACCCATCAAGGCAGTCAAATTTACCCTTCAACATCCAAATAAGTAAACAGTGTAAGAGAGAGTTAATTTATTTGCTCAAGTCTCACCGTTAACAAATAGCAAAACAGGGATTCCATTCTAGGTCATTCTTTCCTCCAAACCCTTATTTGTCCTTCAAACTAGGAATTTAGTGCCTCCTCCTGGAGCTTTAGGGATCTGGAATTTAACACCTGCCACTTACAGTAAGCCCTGTTGTTGATTGCTGCCCTTGAGTTGGTCCCCACCTCAAGGCAACTCATGCACAGCAATAGAAAACTCTGCCAGGTCCTGTGTCATTGCCGTGACCTTTCTTGAACTGGATCATACTGATCCATAGAGTTTTCAATGGCTGGTTTTTGGAAATAGGTCACTAGGTTTTTCTTCCTAGTCCATCTTAATCTAGAAGTTCTGCTGAAGCCTGTTCAGCATCATAGCAACGTGCAAGCCTAAGCTGACAGGCCAGTGCAGACTGGTGAGGTACACTGGCTGGATCTCTAGCATAGACGGTGAGAATTCTACCACTGAACCACCACTGACCCCCTATAATAAGCCCTGGGCCAGGGAAAATAACACCTGCAACAACCACCAGCAAAGCAGCCATGTTTGCATTGTTCCAACCCCTCTGTTAATTACCTGTGGGGTAAAGTTAAAACATTTTACCCCAGCATAAATGTGGCCTCTACCTCTCTCATCTCCCTGGACGTGGTCTGTCTCCCATGATCATCATCTTGTTTTTCACACTGAAAGACAAATGCATAAATGCTTCCTCATCATTCCAGGCTCCTACAGACACACTTGCTTCTTATTGACTCTGCAAACTGTAGATCAGATGTGCACCCTCTGGTCCAGTCACTCTTAAGTTTTAAGGATTTAAAGATGGGAGATTTTCTTAGATTATCCATGTAAACCCTAAATGTAATGACAAGAGTCTTTACATGAGGGAGGCAGGGGAGTGAGGTTGTTTTGTGCTGAGGAGTTTTCATTTTGATCCCTATTGCATTATGATTATTTGCTTTCCTTCTTCCTACAAGACTGAGTCTGTATCTTACTAATTGTGTATCCTTTCATTTAAGTGACTGGCATAGTGCCCAGTACATAAGGGTCACTTAATGAATGCTTGTTCAATGAGTGAATGAATTAATACATAAATAAAATAAAATATAAGGTATTATTGATAGACACTTAATTCTGGTATCTGCAAACAGCACCATCTCTGACTTGCCCCAGAGTGAGATAAAGCCTATGACAGTGCTTTGGAGGATAAATTTCCAGGCTGACCCTTTGGAACTGAGATGAGGACATGCTCCAGTGCTTTTTCCTTCTTGGTTTTTACATTTCATTTCAGTAACTACTCCCTGCTTCACCCACAGTGGAGCTGTATGTCTTGTAGAGCACATAGGCTAAGAATGAGTACGCCTGGGAGAGTTTGCGGAGGACGGAAGATGAACATCAATTTACTTGGGCCTGAAAATAAAAGTTTTATGGTAAGAAAAACCAGTAATGTGAATTTTTTTTGAACTCAGAGGTAGATGAATGGGCGAGTCTAAGCAGTGATGCTTTATAAACATTCAACATAATCTGGGCAGCGGAAGAAGAAGAATTTTGACTAGTGTGTGGTGCAGGTGGAGGCCCAAAGGGGGAGCCTGAAAAAGGAAGGACAGTTTTGAAAGCTCATCCTTCTTTTCTCCTTCTCCTTTATTTCTCCTACTTTCACCCTGAGTTTGGCCTAAGGTATGGATGGCTCAAGAAACCCATATTATAAGAGTCTTGTTCCTTCAGCCTTTTATCTTAGTGATTACTTACCTTAATCCAAAAATCTCGTAGTTTCAAAAGCTTAGAATTCCTGACAGGTGTGAGCTGAAGGGATAATGACAAGCTAAGTGAGGAATAGACTTCCGTCCTTGATCACAGAAAACCAAGTAAGTCCTACAGACTATGCTTGGCCTAAATAGTCAGAAAATACCATAAATACGGGAGTGTTTCCTGTTTCCAGGTTTAGAAGAAATAGGATCATATGTAACTCAGATACAGGGCAGAAAGAGCATGTATTCTGGGCTTCAAGGGACCCAGACTCTGCCTCAGCTCTGCTGACAGAGTGACCTTGGGGTGGCCTCATCACCTTTCTGTGTCAGCTTCCCTCACAATGGAAAGTACAGTCGTCTCCACCATGAAGGACTGCTGTGGGTATTACGTGAGCAGACACCTGCACCATCACCCCACACAGGGTATGGCAGCTGAGAATCATGGTCAATAAGTTCCCCTTCCCCTGCAAACATTTGTCTGCTAATTCAGACACAGAAATGTGACTGTGTAGCATGTTTGTAGTTTATTATAGATTTTGTTATTTTAAGGCCATGACATCACTCATGTTATAGATTTGCTACAAAGTCTACTATATTCTGCAGAATTTCTCAAGGTTAAGTTATAGATTTGCTTTTCCACATTTTTTTTTCCCTTTGCATTTCAGGACATGAGAAAAAAACCAAAACCAAAACCAAACTTGTTGCCTTGGAGTGGATTCCAACTCACAGAGGCCCCATAGGACAGAGTAGAATGGCCCTATAGGGTTTCCAAGGCTGTAATCTTTCTGGAAACAAACTGTCACATCTTTCTCCTGTGGAGTGGCTGGTGGGCTTGAACCACTGACCTTTCAGTTAGCAGCTGAGTGCTTAACAACTGCACCACCAGGGCTCCTTTCAGGACATTAGAGGATAGCATTGAGTAAAGCCTGCAGGTAAACATCACTGGCTTTCAATTTTTCATCGTGTCCTTTCATTTGAAAACTACAGTTCTGATTTTATATATAGAGAGAGAGAGAGCCCTGGTGACACAGTGGTTAAGTGCTTGGCTGCTAACTGAAAGGTCAGTGGTTCCAACCCCTCAGTGGCTCCACAGGAGAAAGGTGTGGCAATCTGCTTCTGTAAAGATTGCAGCCTGGAAACCCTATGGGGCAGTTCTACTCTGCTTATAGGGTCGCTATGAGTCAGAATCAACTCAAAGGCAAGAGCTTTGTGTATATATACACACACACACACACATTCATATGCATATACATATATACATACACATATACATATGCATGTACATGTTATATTACACACACACACACGTATACACACATATATGGATAAAGGTAGTTCCAGAACACTTAATTGTGCTTCTGCGGAATGTATACATGGATCAAGAGGCAGTTATTTGAACAGAACAGTGGGATACTGCGCGTTTTAAAATCAGAAAAGGTGTGTGGCAGAGTTTTATCCTTTCACTTTACTTAATCTGTATGCTGAACAAATCACTTGAGAAGATGGGCTATATGAAGAAGAACTTGGCATCAGGTTTGGAGAAAAAGTCATTAACAACTTCCAATATGCAAATGACACACCTTGCTTTCTGAAACCGAAGATGACTTGAAGTACTTATTGATGAAGGAAAAGACTACAGCCTTCAATAGGGATAACACCTGAATGTAAAGAAAATGAAAATCCTCATAACTAGTCTGATAAACAACTTCATGATAAATGGCAAATAAATGGAAGTTGTCAAAGATTTCATTTTACTTGGATCAACAATCATACCCACGGAAACAGCAGTCAAGAAATAAAAGGACTTACTGCATTGAGTAAATCTGCTACAAAAGACCTCTTTAAAATGTTAAAAAGGAAAGAGGTCACTTTGAGGACTAAGGTGCACCTGACTCAAGTAGTGGTCTTTTCAATCGCCTCATATGCATGAGAAAGCTGGACAATGAAAAAGGAAGATCAAAGACGATTGAAGCCTTTGAATTGTGGTGTTGGTGAAGAATGTTGAATGTACCCATGGATTGCCAGAAGAACTAACAAATCTGTCTTGGAGGAAGTGCAGTCAGAATGCTTCTAAGAAGTGAGGATGGCGAGATTTCATCTTGTTTACTTTGGACACATAATCAGGAAAGACAAATCTATAGAAAAGAACATCATGCTTGGGAAAGTAGATGGTCATCAAAAACTAGGGAAACTGTCCATGAGATGGACTGACACAACACAAAAGCTGGAACAATGGACTCAAACATAACAACAATTGTGAAGATGGCACAGGACCAGGTAATGTTTTGTTCTGTTGCACATAGTGTAACCATGAGTTAGAGCCAACTCAATGACAGTTAACAACAAAAACATATATGTGTGTATATACATACATTCATACATATACACAGACACAGATGCAGATGCAGATACAGACACATATATATAAAGGAGACCTAGTGGCACAGTGGTTAAGCTCTTCACTGCTAATTGAAAGATTGGAGGTTCAAACCCACCAGTTGCTCTGTGGGAGAAAGACATGGCAGTCTGTCTCTGTAAAGATTAAAGCCTTGGAAAACCTATAGGGCATTTCTCCTCTGTCCTACAGGGTCACCATGAATTGGAATTAACTCAACAGCAATGGGATATATATATATACATAGTTGCTGTTGTTAGGTGACATCAAGTCGGTTCTGACTCATAGCAACCCTATGTACAACCAGACAAAACACTGCTCAGTCCTGTGACATCCTCACAATCATTGATATGTTTGAGCCCCTTATTGCAGCCATTGTGTCAATCCATCACTTTGAGGGTCTTCCTCTTTTTCACTGATCCTCTGCTTTACCAAGCATGATGTCCTTCTCCAGGGACAGTCCCTCCTGATAAAATTTCCAGAGTACATAAGACAAAGTTTCATGATCCTCCCCTTTAAGGAGCATTCTGGCTGTACTTCTTCCAATACAGATTTTTTTGTTTTTTTGTCAGTCTATGGTATATTCAGTATTCATAGTCAACATCTTAATTTGAATGTATCAATTCTTCTTCAGTCTTCCTTATTCATTGCCCAGTTTTCGCATGCATATGAGGCGATTGAAAATACCATGGCTTAGATCAGGCACACCTTAGTCCTCAAACTTTAAAGAGCTCTTTTGCAACAAATTTGGATATATATATATATATCCATATATATATATCCATCACGCATCTGTCAGTTTGTCATACTGTCGTGGCTTACATGTTGCTGTGATGCTGGAAGCTATGCCACCAGTATTTCAAATACCAGCAGGATCACCCATGGTGAACAGGTTTCAGCAGAGTTTATAGACTAAGACAGACTAGGAAGAAAGACCTGGCAGTCTACTTCTGAAAAAATTGACCAGTGAAAACCTTATGAATAGCAGTGGAACATTGTCTGATATAGTGTCAGAAAATGAGCCTCTCAGGTTAAAAGGCATTCAAAATACTACTGGGTAAGAGCTGCCTCCACAAAGTAGAGTTGATCTTAACAACATGGATGGAGTCAAGCCTTCGAAACCTTCATTTGCTGATGTGGCATTACTCAAAATGAGAAGAAACAGCTGTAAACATCCACTAATAATCAAAACATGGAATGTACAAAGTACAAATCTAGGAAAATTGGGAGTTGTCAAAAATGAAATGGAATGCATAAAAATCGATATCCTAGGCATTAGTGAGCTGAAACAGACTGGCATTGGCCATTTTGAATCAGTCGTATTATCTACTATGCCAGAACTGCCAAATTGAAGAACAATGGCATCACATTCGTTGTCAAAAAGAACATTTCAAGATCTATCCTGAAGTCTAATGTTGTCAGTGATAGGATAATATTTATATGGCAACAAGTCAATACAACTATTATGCAAGTTTATGCACCAACTACTAATGCCAAAGATGAAGAAATTGAAGATTTTTACCAACTTTTGCAGTCTGAAATTGATCAAACATGCAGTCTAGATGCATTGATAATTACTGGTGATTGGAATGCAAATGTTGGAAACAAAGCAGTCAAGGAATCTAGTCAAGAGATGGAAAAAATTTTGAACGTGTCAAGGATATCATTTTACTTGGATCCACAATCAACACTCATGGAAGCAGCAGTCAAGAAATCAAAAGACGCATTGCATTGGGCAAATCTGCTGCAAAAGACCCCTTTAAAGTGTTGAAAAGCAAAGATGTCACTCTGAGGACTAAGGTGTGCCTGACCCAAGCAATATTTTCAATCGCCTCATATGCATGTGACAGCAAGACAATGAATAAGGAAGGCAGAAGAATTGACACCTTTGAAATATGGGGTTGGCAAAGAATATTGAATATACCATGGACTATACCATGGACTATACCAGAAGCACAAACAAGTCTGTCTTGCAAGAAACACAGCCAAAGTGCTCCTTGGAAGCAAGGATGATGAGACTTCATCTCATGTACTTTGGACATGTTATTAGGTGGAAGATGTCCCTGGAGAAGGACATCATGTTTGGTAAGGTACAGGGTCAGCAAAAAAGGGGAAAACCCTCAAGGAGATGAACTGACACAGTACTTCAACAATGGGATCAAACATAGCAATGATTGTGAGGATGGCACAGGAGCAAGCAGTGTTTCATGCTGTTGCACACAAGGTCGCTAGGAGTGGAAACTGAGTCAACAGCACCTAATAACAACAACGTGTCAGATCGACTAGCTGACTCATAACAACAATATGTGCGTTTATCGGAGTCCCTGGGTGGCACAAATGGTTAAGTGCTTGACTACTAGATGAAAGGTTAGTGTTTCGAACCTACCCAGAAGCACCTTGGAAGACAGGCCTGGCAATTTGCTTCCGAAAGGTCACAGCCTTGAAAACCCTGTGGAGCATTTCTACTCTGTACATGTGGGATCCCCATGAGTTAACTAACTTGAGGTCAACAACAACAATAACATACACATATATGTATGAGTGTGTGTGTTTATACAGAGAGAAAGACAGAGAGAAACTTTAAGGCTCTTAAACCTATATGAGCTTTTTTACACAGTTTAAGAGTCCATTACCTTTGGCTACTCTGGAAGCTCTGGAGAATCTGGAAACAGTTATACACAAAACACTTTTCCTTTTGCTGCTGGTATGTGTTTTGTCAGTGATCTGCTGCAAAGAGCAAAGCCCACTCAGAGGGGCTTAAGGAAACAGGAGGTGTACTGTAAGGAGAATGGGCCATCTTGGGAAGTGTAGCCAGGCCTTACGGGGAGTGTAAACTCATTAGGCCACATGATCCTCTACCTCAGGCTCTTTTCCTCCAAAGGGCTCTTGTCTAGGTACAAACTGGCTTCTTCTGCAAAGCTCATAGTTTTTCCCCATGGTTTCTGCATCCTCAGCCTGTGTCTTTAGCTGGGATGTGATTCCGGGCAACCCTGGCACCACTGATGCTCCCAACCCCACAGCACATTGCAGAGCAGAAGTCTAATGCGGTTTGGTTTCTTAAGCCAAAATTAAAAAAAAAAAAATTCTTTTTTTTTCTCAGTTTAGCCTAGGTCCCATCTCCTGTGGATTGGGTAAGGTCACAAGGTCAGGGTGGTGACATATTTTTCATGACAAATTCAGGCCTGAGTGGAACTGATTCGTATTTCTAATATAGAAGGTAAAAGTCCATGGTTCAACCTTCTAGAAAAAATAATTTGGAAATTTGAGAAAGGAGCTTTAAAATTGCTCTGAGTCTTTGACCCAGAAATTCTGATGAAACTTTAGAATAAGAACATTATATACTGAACTCAGACACAAACATTTACAAAAGTATTTAACAAAGAATTAGTAAATGTGCTAAGAGAAGATAAAATCTAAATTCTCAGTATTAGAAAATGACCACTTATAATCTGTTCTGACTTATTATTTAACTGTTAAAACGTGTAAGTATGATGACCATGTTTCTCCCTTAAGTTAGTCTAAAAAATAAGATGCAAATTATATGTACAGTAAAATCTAAAATATCTTTAAAGATATGCATAGATCATATATCAAAATGTTTGCACTTGTTGGCTTTGTTATGTGGATCTATTTTTCCCTTAAATTTTCTGTTTTACAAAGTTTATATGATGAGTATGTATTATTTTATATTTAAAAGAACACCCTAAGTCTGTGACTATTTAAAAGAAACTTCTGGCTTCTCCTTTCAGTTTAACTTCGGTGCTGGGACTGGAAGCCTAGACCGAGGCGTGTGAACAGAGGATGTAACCAGTAGAGTTATGCTGATACGAGATTCCAGAAGTAAATCTGGTCTTCTCCAATACGTGGCAAGGAAAATATCCTAAACAGAACCTTCATTTTGCCAAATGCCAGTTAGCCTTAAGCCCTCTTTAGATATGTTAAAACTATTTTTGTCAGTCAGATATAAATGTTGGTTACTCAGTCTCCATGCCTCCAAACCCTCATTAAATTTTTGAAGTCCTCACAAATTATGACATTGGAGAGAAGAATTTGGGTACACAATTTGAAATTTCAGAAAAATTCATTGATCATTTCTTTCTTCTCAGGGGAGAAAGCACTTAATTATAGTTATTAGAGATCCATCAATATAGTCGAAAATAGCAACCAAACTAGCAGCATTTTTGAGCTTACTCTCAACTAGGGTGATCCATTTGCGTTATAATAGTGCATCCCTCCCAGTCTTTTGCTACACACACATTCCCTGAAAAGTCAGACTTTGTGAATGCCTCCTACTAGCAGACCTCACTTGGAAACTGATGGTTAATAAGGTAAATTTTAATATTATCAGGAAGAAAGACATGCCAATGCTAAATAGTACTTTTGTCTTTTTCTGAAGCACAGGTTACTTATACAGCTAAAATTTGCAAAGTCTTATTTTAATTTTTAGATTCATGTATTTATTCATTTACTCACCAAGTATTTATAGAACACTGTAGAAGAACTACTGTGAATGTCTACAGATCTATTAGGAGAACTATAGAGAACAGCTTGTAAACTGGAACTAGCAGTCTTCTAAGAGCTGGGAATATATTAGCTAAAAGGTAAAATCCTTGCCCTCATGGAACTTACCTTATGCGGGAGGGGGACACAGTAAAGAACCATACACATATATACACACGCATTATTAAAAGACATATGTTATATAGATCTATATACATAAATATGTGCTTATAGGCTTATACACCTACATCCGACTTATCAGCTATCTTATTATATGAGATTTCACATTTACAACAATAGTAAAAAATCTACTAGCCAACTATTTTGCACACTAATGACATATGTCTGGCAGTAGTGAATGCTGAGACGTGAGGCGAGAGTAACACTGGCTGTGATGGTTAAGGTTATGTGTCAGCTTGGCTAGGCCATGATTCTCACTGGTTTCACAGTTATGTAATGATATAATTTGCAGTTATGCAATGATGTGGCAGACATCAAATCAAGGGCATCAGTTGCTTGAAAACACGGACCCAAATGCTGATTGCTTTGTTAAAGTCTGTAGGAAGATTTGGCAACCAGTGAGACGTTACCACAAAAAACATGAAGAAAAGAAGAGGAGGACAATACAGACAACTCTCACTGATTTTCTGACTAGAAACACCATTGCCAATTCCAGGGATAATCCAGCCGATCAAGAATCTTCTACAAGTTGAGTTATTACCTCAACTGACAAAAAGCACATGTTGTCCAACTCTTCTTCATCATTGGAGTAAATTTTAAAGATTTTTTTTTTGTGTATGTATGTATTGAAATGTATCTATAAGTTTATACGTAATATTTCTAACTCTCTAAGACAATGATTGGATTTATAAAGATACTGATAATAAAAGGCAAAAATAATGAAAACTAAAAAAAAAAAGGTATTTGACTTACACCAAAACTAACTTACAATGGAGTCATCAGAACAGAATCTCCGCGTAAGTCCAGAACTACCTACATGTGTATTGATAGTAACCTAAATGCGCAGAGAAACACCAGAAATTAGAGTAATGGAATATACTTATTGTGAGTAGATATGATTCAAATCTGCGGCATCAAACCAAAAATATTGAGAAGGCACTCTGAAGAGGGGTCTGTGAAAGAGGTTATATACGTAGGGTCCTGGCAGAGAGTTCTCCTGAAGGTCATTGTAAATTCCTTCCATGTTGGTTTCTCAGGGTATGCAGAGCACATGCAGGGATTCAGGGTCAGTCAGCTGTAAAAACAGAGTTATTTTGGACATGCCATGTATCCTAAAACACAGCTTCCAGTCAGATCCTGGATTTCCTGCTTCTCAAAACTGACTGCTTGTAGATAATTCTCCGAAAGAGCCCAATGCCTAAAGCAAAGCAGTCTCTGCTCAGCTGCTTAATACGCTATTGTTTGACCTGAAGGCGACTCCAGGAAAACTCGTTCCTTAAAGGCTCAAAGTTCCAAAGGACACCTAAGGGCAAATGGCCTGAGTGGGTTACCCCAAATCCGTGGACCCAGATATCTGAGTTCCTCAGCATATATAAATATATGCATATGTACACACACCCATAGCACACACAATATACAAATTTAGTATATGTGCACACACACACATTTTAGATCAATTAGTGATACATGCCATAAAGAAGGTAAAATAGGTTAAGGAGATAGAGTGCTGAGGCTGCTATTTTAGCTGGGGTGTCACCTCTGAGAAGATAATACTTGAGCAAATAGCTAAATAAAATGAGAAGGAGCAAGCCATGCAAATAACTGAGGAAGACATTTCCAGGCAAAAAAAGTAAGTGCAGAGATAGAGGTAGAAGAGGGTCAGGGGCTGTGGGGGGCAGGGGAGGTATAGCTACTAGTTACTCATGCTCTATGCTCTGCTTTAATATCAGCACAGCAAGGGTGATGTTCTGTGTGCTACCTGGGTGCACAATGTTTGTGGGGGAGCAGAAAATCTCAGGGAAGAACTGTCATGGGATACAAAACTTATATACAAAACTGGAATTTTGAAGGAGAGGTGTGAGTAGAAAAAGAACAAATACCCCCTGTTACCCTTCATAATAAAATAATAAACCAACTGCCTTTGACTCACAGCGACTCCGTGTGTGTCAGAGTAGAACTATGCTCCATAGGATTTTCAGAAATAGATGACCAAGCCTTTCTTCTGAGGTAGCTCTGGGTGGACTTGAACTTCCAGCCTGTCAGTTAGCAGCTGAGCACAATAACCATTTGACCATGCAGGGACTCCAGTAAAATAATAGCTAATCTTTGTTTTATTTATTTATATGGAGTCAAGGCCACCTGTTTTTTCTTTACATATGAGGAAACAGAGGCTCAGAGAGGTTACCTGTAACTTGTTTAAGGTCATGAAGCTAGTACTTATCAGAGCCAAGGTTTAAACTCAAGTCTATGTGACTCCCAAACTTATTCTAAGGGCACAGTCTCCCAGGCAGGTGGACTAACAGGAGCACGTTCACACAGTGGATAACAAGATGCTGGCGTCTCACCCCTAAGGGTCAGTCTTAGAGCAAGAAAGTGTCAGACCACATGCAGAGTGGTGTCTCAGCATCTAAGACCAGGTCTGAAGTCTTACAGGTAGAAATAGAAAGAGTAGCTGTCCATAAGCCCAGCAACACTGGCACAGTGATGTTGATAGCAACGGGTTGCCCAGAGAGAGGACAGGCTCAGCAGCTGGGTGTGGTACAAAGTAGGGACAGGTTGCCCACTTCAGTATTGGCCCATCTTGGCAGGAGAAATGTAGGGACTGGGAGCCCGTTTTATTCCTGCTGCTGGGTCTCACTCACCCTGGCCATTACTCTTCTAGCTTTTGTGCTCTTCATGATTCACCGATTCAGGAAACATGAGGACCTACCTTGGAGACATCAGTGCTGACTTGGGCAGTGGCCACTATATAATTTTGTCTTTTAAGCCCAGATTATCATACATTCATGCATCGCTTAATGTCCACGGTATGTTCTGTGAAATAGGACTTCATGTGATTTGGACATTGTGCACACACCATGTTATATAGTTAGCAAAACTATATGGGGTATCTTGTATGTCACTTCTAAATTGATACTTCTCCTTTGCCTCTTGCTGCTGCTGTCACTAGCACTGGTTTTGTTGCATTTGGGAGCCATGATGCACTTCACAGTAATATTTTCCGAAAAAACAGAGAGATAACGCTACAATACTCAAGAGTCCCGTGATACACGAGATTAGATATTACCGCCTACTAGTCGAAGCATAGACTGTTATACAGTGAACTTTTTATTTGTAAGTAGGGAAAGTTCACATTAAAATAATGATAGAAAGTACAGTATAGTACATACATAAGCCAGTAACACAGGTGTTTATTATGACTATCAAGACATATGTGTTATAAGTTATATATGTCCTGTACCATAATATGCCTGGCAACACAATCGATTTACATATGAGACATGAGATACATGTGTTGCATACAGGAAGCTGTTCCATTTGCTACGTCCACTAAGTCTCATTCTCTGATCGGGACTTCTGAACTCTATTATAATCTTATGGGACCACTGAGTATACGTAGTTAGACGTTGTCCAAACAGATGTTATAAAATGCATGACTATATATATAAACTAAGGGTAGGAATTTCATGACTTTGAAAACTGGAGTTATGGTGATTCTTCAAATTGAGGCAATGTAGTCAAAGAAAGCAACAGCAGACAAATTCATATAATTCTGGGCACTTCCCTGTCAAGCAACATGTGCTGACAAAGTTTCATAACTGACAAGAAAATATGAGCTTTACCTGAGCACTTACCCTATGCCATGTACTGTGAAGGTATTCCTTTATCACCTCATTAATAACAATAACAGTCTATGAGGAAGGTACTAGGTATTTGTGTTAGAGATGAAAGAATTGAAGCTCAGAATGTTGAAGTAATTCCCCCAAAGTCCCAAAAGTTGGTTGTCGTAACACTTGCCTTTGTTCACCCCAAATTCTATGTTCTTTTTATTTGCCCAAGCTAAAATATTAGTTTAACATTACAGATTAAAACAGATTGCTATACGCTGGTCCAAGGTGCAAAGTAACCAAGGATCTTGTTCAGGGAAGTCTGAGTTTTAGCCACAAATGGAAATAAACAAGTGAAATGAGAATTCCCCAGTGACAGAAAATTACTGAGGCTGAAGGGTCTAGGCCTTGTTTGTTTTTCTGGCCCCCATCTGCTTGTGTAGGTGCCCTTGGAACACTCATAGGACAGAGCTTTCAGGTTCTCAGTGAGACCACTCACTGCTCACTCCGTCTCCATGGCCTGTGCTGTGGCTGCTCTCTGAGAAACTAATTGCAATTATTGTTGTTTAAGAGTATGCGTCTTGGTAACTCTTGTTACTCATGGAAGCCAGAGCCCCATGAAAGGACTGACGTGTCCATGGAAGAGGAAATGGGAGTATTTCCGCTTCTAAGCCTTTCTTTGAAAAACATTGAAGGACTGCTGAAAGAGGCTTCCGTCAGGAAACCATTTGGTTAATATCGCCACAAAGAGGTGTGATAACGAAGAGGATTTAGTGAAAGCAGAGAATCAAGTCTCTTTGGGTTCCATGATAATAACGTCCAGAATATTTCACAGTAGTGAGGAGGACTCAAGAGTGCTTTGTAGCTTTTAACCTTTGTACAAGTCCTTCTGGCAGGAAGGGCTTTTCAAGAACACCCTCAACTCTGCTACTGGATATTTCTATGTTCCAGTATTTATGTTATTGTGAATTCTAGTACTTACTGTTTAATCATCAATATTTCTGGTGTTTGCATTTCTATTTTGGGGAATTCATCTACTCAATATTTTTATTAATATCTGTTTCTCTTATTTGTGATTTCTAGTTCTAGAACTTATTTTTTTGTTGTTTTTATTTACGTTTAAGTATTTTTTGTTTGTTCATAAGGTTTCTTTAACTTAGTATAACACTCATGTCAAACTTACCTTACCTAGGGGTCCTTCAGGTACTAACTTAGATACATAGACTTTGCTGGAATGCTTCTTTCTCAGAACTTCTAGAAACATCTGCAAACTGGACAAATGCAGGTCTTACCAGCATTCTTAGTATGTGGTATTGAAAAAAAGTACTAATAGACAAAATACAAGCTCAAACATGTTGCCCATGTTTACTTGTTAAGGGTAAAATTCTCATTAAATCTTTATATTCCTTTTCTGATCACTGTGATAAAGGAAGAGATCAAATGTCTGGGAACAGAGCCTCTCAAATTTACGGTGGAGTCACCTTCTGTTACCAGGACACAATACACTCCTAGGGCTCCAAAAACGAAGGCTATTTCAGTAGGGTTGCCAAGTTGAACTGTAGATTGCTAGCTAGCTGCCATCGAGTTAACTCTAACTCATGGTGGTGACCTTATGTACAACAGACCGAAAGGTTGCCAGGTCCTGCGTCATCCTCTTGATCGCTGGTATGTTCAAGTCCATCATGGCTGCTATTGTGCCAGTCCACCTCAAACAGTGTCTCTCCCATCCTCATTAACCTCCAACTTCACCAAACATGTCAACTTCAGCGATTGATCCCGCCTGATGATGTGTTTAAAGCAAGAGAATCAACAATGTTCTGTTGTGATCCATGAAGTTTTCATTGACTAATTTTCAGAAGTGTATCGTCAGGTCTTTCTTCCTAACTTAATTTGTACAGTGCAGGATTTTAAATTTGTTATTATCGTCTTCATTTTGATATTGGTATGGTGATGATGCTGTCTCACATAGCCCAGGCCTGAGAATTCCTGCTCACTCTCTAGCCTTGCTTATGGATTTGTAGACTGATTTGTGGCTCACTTAGAAGAGCGTGGCTTCCTTAAGCATCAGTGTAGACAGTTTTCTATGCATCACAGATCACACAACCATGTGACAGAGTCCAATTGCACCAGAATTTTTTACTACCCAGGATCTCTGCCAATATTCTGGAGTGTGCCATGTTTTCATTTTTAAGACAATATCGTGTATGGCTCTCATCTTTCTTGTTTTTACATTATTATCTTGAGGAACTGCAATGTTATTATATTCATAATTTCTTAGTGAACGATTATTTGGAACAGAGCACAGACCAGACACTATAGGTCATAGTAGAACTCCCCCATAGGATTTCCAAGGAGTTGCTGGCTGATTTGAACTGCTGACCCTTTGGTTAGCAGCTGAGTTCTTTTTTTTTTTTTTTTTTTATTAAATATTTTATTGTACTTCAGGTGAAAGCTTACAGAACAAACAGTTTCTCATGTAACAGTAGTACACATGCTGTTTTATGACTTTGATTAACAACCCCACAACATTTTAACCTTCTGAATTCTCAGCTTTTTTTTTTTTTTTTTTTTTGGTGAAAATACACATAGCCAAAGATACACCATTTCAAAACTTTTTACTTACACTTTTAAGTGACATTGACTATGCTCTTCCAATTGTGCTACCATTCTCGCCCAAGATGAAGGCTTACAGAACAAAATAGCCTCCCATTTAACAGCTACTACAAATGTTGCCCTATAACAGTGGTTAACAATCTCACAACACATTAAAAGTATCCTTACTCAACTTGTGTTCCTTGTCATCAGCTTCCTACTCCCCCTCTGCCTTCTGGCCCTTGTCACTGGACTCCTGTACCTTGTTAGTCTCATTTGGTTTTACTGGGCTGTCCACTCCCAGGCTGAACAGCGAACCTCGAAGGTAACTTCACCTCTGAGCTGAAAGGGTGTCTGGGGGCCACACTCTTAAGGTTTCTCCAGTATCCTTTAGGCCAGTAAATCAGGTCTTTTTTTTTTTTTTTTTTTTGGTGAGTTAGAATTCTGCTCTACAACCTTCTCCAGCTCTGTCCAGAACCCTCTGTTGTGATCCTGGTCAGAGCAGTCAGTGGTGGTAGCCGGGCACCATCTAGCTGTACTGGAATCAGTCCGGTGGAGGTCTTGGTAGCTGTGGTCAATTAGTCCTTTGGACTAATCTTTTCATTGTATCCTGTTCTCTTCATTCTCCCTTGCTCCCGAAGGGATGAGACCAGTGTAGTATCTTAGATGGCCGCTCACAGGCCTTTAAGAACCCAGACACTACTCACCAAGGTAGAATGTAGAGCATTATCTTTATAAGTAGTGTCATGCCAATTGAGCTAGATGTTCCCAGAGACCATGGTCCCCAGAGCCCTCCGTCCAACAACTCAGTCCCTCAGGGAGTTTGGATTTGTCCATAGGGCCTCCATGACCTTTCCTTGTGCAGGTTGTGTTAGTTTCCCTTGTACTGTGTACTATCTCACCTCTCACTGAAGATACCACTTATCTATTGCCTATTTAGTATTCCCCCCCATCCCTGGTAACCAACAATGATTGTTACATTTTGCATGTGAATTTTTTCATGGGTTTTTACAATAGAGGTCTCATACAATATTTGTCCTTTTGTGATTGACTTATTTCACTCAGCATAATGTCCTCCGGTTTCATCCATGTTATGAGATGGTTCACAGATTCATTGTTGTTCTTTCTCGTTGCATAGTACTCCATTGTGTGTATGTACCATAGTTTGTTTATCCATTCATCTGTTGATGGGCACCTATGTTGTTTCCATCGTTTTGCTATTGTGAACACTGCTGCCATGAACATAGGTGTGCATATGTCTATTCGAGTGATGACTATTATTTCTCCAGGATATATTCCTAGGAGTGGGATTGCTGGATCGAATGGTATGTCTAGTTCTAGCTTTCTGAGGAAATGCCATATCATTTTCCAAAATGGTTGTATCATTTTGCATTCCCACCAGCAGTGTATAAGAGTTCCCATCTCCCCGCAGCCCCTCCAACATTTGTTATTTCCAGTATTTTTGATTCGTGCCAGTAATGCCGGGGTGAGATGGTATCTCATTGTGGTTGTAATTTGCATTTCTCTAATGGCTAGCGAACGCGAGCATTTCCTCATGTGTCTGTTGGCCATTTGAATGTCTTCTTTGGTGAAGTGTCTGTTCATTTCCTTTGCCCATTTTTTGATAGGGTTGTTTGTCTTTTTGTTGTAGAGGTGTTGGATTTTCTTGTAGATTATGGAGATTAAACCTTTGTCTGACTTGTACCGTCCAAAAATTTTTTCCCAGTCTGTAGGTTCTCTTTTGACTCTTTTGGTGAAGTCTTTTGAAGAGTATAGGTGTTTGATTTTTAGAAGATCCCAGTTATCTAGTTTATCTGTTGCATTTTTTATGTTGATGTTTATGGTTTGTATCCTGTTAATGCCATGTATTAAGGCCTGAAGTGTTGGTTCTATTTTTCTTCTATGAACTTTATAGTTTGAGGCTTTATATTCAGGTCTTTGATCCATTTTGAAGTAGTTTTTGTGTGTGGTGTGAGGTATGGGTCCTGTTTCATTTTTCTGCAAATGGATATCCAGTTTTGCCAGCACCATTTTTTAAAAAGACTGTCTTTTCCCCATTTGATAGACTTTGGGCCCTTGTCGAGAATCAGGTGACTGTAGGTGGATGGATTTACATCTGGGTTCTCAATTCTGTTCCATTGGTCAATGTCTCTGTTGTTGTACCAGTACCAGGCTGTTTTGACTACTGTAGCCGTATAGTAATTTCTCAAGTCAGGTAGTGTGAGACCTCCAACTTTATTCTTCTTCTTCAGTAGTGCTTTACTTATTTGGGGCTTCTTCCCTTTCCATATAAAGTTAATAATTAGTTTTTCCATCTCTTTGAAGAATGTTGTTGGTATTTGGATCAGGATTGCATTGTATTTGTAAATTGCTTTAGGTAGAATTGCCATTTTCACAATGTTGAGTCTTCCTATCCATGAGCATGGTATGTTTTTCTATTTATGTAGATCCCTTTGGGTTTCATGCAGCAGTGTTTTGTAGTTTTCTTTGTATAGGTCTTTTACATTCCTGGTCAGATATATTCCTAAGTATTTTATCTTTTTAGGGGCTATTGAAAATGGTAATGATTTCCTGATCTCCCTTTCATCATTCTCTTTACTGGTGTATAGGAATCCAACTGATTTTTGAATGTTTATCTTGTATCCTGATACCTCTGCTGAATCTTTCTATTAGTTCCAGTAGATTTCTCATGGAGTCTTTAGGGTTTTCTATGTATAGTATCATATCATCTGCAGACAGGGACAGCTTAACTTCTTCATTACCAATTTGGATGCACTTTATTTCTTTCGCTTGCCTTATTGCTCTAGCTAGAACTTCCAGCACAATGTTAAATAGGAGTGGTGATAAAGGGCATCCTTGTCTTGTTCCTGTTTTCAAGGGGAATGTTTTCAGCCTCTCTCCATTAAGCATGATGTTGGCTCTTGGTTTTGCATAGATGCCCTTTATTATGTTTAGAAATTTCCCTTCTATACCTATTTTATTGAGAGCTTTTATCAGGAATGGGTGTTGGACTTTGTCAAATGCCTTTTCTGGTCAATTGAGATGATCATGTGATTTTTTTCTTTCCTTTTATTTATGTGGTGGATTACGTTGATGGATTTTCTAATGTTAAACCATCCTTGCATACCTGGTATGAATCCTACTTGGTCGTGGTGTATTATTTTTTTGATATGATACTGAATTCTATTGGCTAGAATTTTGTTCAGAATTTTTGCATCTATATTCATGAGAGATATTGGTCTGTAATTTTCTTTTTTTGTGATGTCTTTGCCTGGTTTTGGTATCAGCGTTATGCTGGCTTCATAGAATGAATTTGGAAGTGTTGCTTCCTCTTCTATGCTCTGAAATAGCTTGAGTAGGACTGGTACAAGCTCTTCTGTAAATGTTTTGTAGAATTCTCCAGTGAAGCCATCTGGGCCAGGGCTTTTTTTGGTTGGGAGTTTTTTTTATTACCTTTTCAATCTCTTCTTCTGTTATGGGTCTGTTCAGATTTTCAATATCACTTTGTTGTAGTTTGGGTAGGCCATATGTTTCTAGAAATTTATCCATTTCCTCTAGGTTTTCAAATTTGTTGGAATATAGTTTTTCATAATATTCTGTTATAATCCTTTTTATTTCAGTTGGGTCTGTTGTAATGTCCCCCATTTCATTTCTTATTTGGTTTATTTGTGCCCTCTGCTGTTTTTCTTTTGTCAGTCTGGCCACTGGTTTGTCGATTTTGTTGATACTTTCAAAGAACCAACTTTTGGTTTGTTGATTCTTTCTATTGTTTTTCTGTTCTCTGTTTCATTTATTTCTGCTCTGATCTTTACTATTTCCTTTCTTCTGGTGGTTGTAGGCTTTTTTTGCTGTTCTCTTTCTATTTGCTTGAGTTCTGTAGTTAATGTTTTGATTTTGTCCCTTTCTTCTTTTTTGATATGTGCATCTATTGCTATAAATTGTCCTCTGAGCACTGCCTTTGCTGTGTCCCAAAGGTTTTGGTATGATGTGTTTTCATTTTCATTTGATTCTAGGAATTTTTTAATTCCATCTCTGATTTCTTCTATTACCCATTGATGTGTAAGCAGAGTATTATTCAGTTTCCATGTGTTTGATTTTTTTCCCTTGCTCTTTCTAGTGTTAATTTCTACCTTGATGGCATTGTGGTCAGAGAAGATACTGTGAATTATCTCAGTGTTTTGGATCTTGTTGAGGATTGCTCTGTGGCCTAAGATGTGGTCTATTCTGGAGAACGTTCCATGTGCATTGGAAAAGAATGTGTACTTCGATGGATTGTTCTATATATGTCTATGAGGTCCAGATGGCTGATTGTGTCCTTTAGGTCTTCTGTATCTTTGCTGAGTTTCTTTTTAGTTGTTCTGTCCTTTACTGAGAGTGTTGTGTTGAAGTCTCCTACTATTTTTGTGGAACTGTCAATTTCTCTTTTCAGTGTTGTTACAGTTTTTTTTTATGTATTTTGGAGCCCTGTCATTGGGTGCATAGATATTTATTATGGTTATGTCTTCATGATGGATCGTCCCCTTATCATTATATAGTGTCTTTCTTTGTCTTTTATGGTAGATTTTGTTTTAAAGTCTATTTTATCTGAGATTAGAATTGCCACTCCTGCTCTTTTTTGGTAGTTGTTAGCTTGATATATTTTTTTTCCAACCTTTGATTTTTAATAAATTTACTTCTTTGTTTCTAAGGTGTGTCTCTTGTAGACAGCATATTGATGGATCCTGTTTTCTTATCCATTCTGCCACTCTCCGTCTCTTTATGGGTGCATTGAGTCTATTTACGTTCAGTGTAATTATTGATAGATGGAAGTTTGTTGATGTCATTTTGTTCTGCTTTTTTTTGTGATGCTGAAGTTTTCTTTGTTCTTCTTACTCTCTTGTGCTGAGTTACTTTTGTTTGTGGATTTTGTGTTCATTTCTTTTGTTTTTGTAGGTTTTGTTTTTGCTGAAACTTTATGTTTTTCATCTTTATTTTTATGAGTTGGTTTGTTAACTTTCTTTGTGGTTACCATGAATTTTACCCTTATCTTTATAAGTTTGAAGCAGTCTACCCTTACTTGGTATCACCTTGCCTTCCTCTCCTTTAGAAGGTTCTATACCTATGCCATTTGTTCCCTCTTTCATTGTTTTGTTGTTGTTGTCAACCGTTGATTGATTGCTCTGATTCCCTGTTGTATTTCTTTTGTTTTTGGATAGTCCTCAGTAGTTCATTTCCTAGAATGGTATCTGGTTCATATGAACCTGCGTCCTAGGTCCTAGGTCCTACCTGAGGGCTGAAGCTGTTTGTCCTCAGATTGAAGAACTCCCTTTGATAATTCTTGTAAGTTTGGTTTGACTTTTGCATATTCCCTTAGTTTCTGTTTATCTGGAAATGACTTAATTTCACCATCAGATTTGAGCGAGACTTTTGCAGGATATATTATTCTTGGCTGACTATTTTTTTCTTTCAAAATTTTATATATGTCATCCCAGTGCCTTCTTGCCTGCATGGTTTCTGCCAAATAATCTGAGCTTAGTCTTATTGTTTCTCCTCTGTATGTGACTTCTTGTTTTTCACGAGCTGCTCTCAGGAGTCTTTGTCTTTAGTTTTGGTGAGTGTGAATATGATATGTCTAGGTGATTTTCTTTTGGGGTCTCTTCTATATGGGGTTCGTTGAGCTTCTTGGATGGCCAGCTTTTCATCTTTCATGATATTGGGAAAGTTTTCTGTCAGCAGTTCCTCAATGATCCTCTCTGTGTTTCTGTTTTCACCCCCTGTTCTGGGATGCCAATCACTCGTAAGTTTTTGCTTTTAATTTTGTCCCACATAACTCTCAGGGTCTCTTCATTTTTCTTTGTTCTTTTTTCTGAGTTTTCCTGAAACAGAGTTGTATCCAAGTGTTTGTCTTCAGTTCCACTGATCCTGTCTTCCACGGTTTCAAATCTACTTCTCAGCCCTTCTATGACACCGTCCATTTCTGAAATCTTGTTGTTTATCTTTTGGATTTCTAATTGTTGTTTTTGTATAATTTCGAGTTGTGAATTTATTTCGGCATTTTGTTCCTGCATCATCTTCCTGAATTCTTCCAATTTTTTGTCTGTATTTTCCATAAATTTGTCTATTTTTTCCTCATGTTTGTCAGCTTTTTTCCTCAGTCCTTGGAAAATTCCGAGTATTAGTGATTTGAGTTCCGTATCAGGTACTTCTAGTGCCTTTTCTTCCACAGGAGAGTTATCTGGTGTTTTAATTTGGACGCCTATTGGAGCCATCTTGTCTTGTTTTTGTAAATGTTTTGATATTGTTTGCTGTTTTCGGGGCATTCAGTAGATATTTCTCTCGTTTATTGATTGTAGATTTTTTTTTTTTCGTTCTTGTGGTACAGCTGGGCAGATCTAGCTGAGGAGGAGCCACTGGGACGGGTTGCTTGTGGCACTCACCGCAGCCACCAGGACGGTCGGTAGTCAGTGCTGGGCAGGTTCCAATAGGGCGTGCCTGCACAGCTTGGTGGTGTGATGTCTAGTGCACGGTGCAGGTAGGTAGGGTGCAGCGGGAAGATGGTTATGTGTGAAGCTAAGCTGGATATGGGAGAGAGGAGAGAGGAGGAGGAGCAAAAAGCGTACAAACATAAAAGAATGCTAGGGGAGCTTGTCGTTGGAATGTACAGATGAGAGACTATGGGATGGAGGAAACCAGAAGGGGGAAGAGAAAGAAAAGGAAAGAATGACCAAATAAAAATCAGAAAAGTTAAAGAACTGCAAAGTTCCCAGGGATCCCACCGATGCAGCTATGAGGTCTGGGGGAGTCGGTCTCAGGTTTCACAGCACAGCCTGGCCAGAAGGTGCAGAGGCATACATCACCTGGTATTCAGGGATCAGGTAGAGAAGGAAGAGATAGAGAGACGAGAAATTAAGCAATGAAGAAAGACAAAAGGGAAAAAGAGGGAAAAGAAAACAAAACTAATCAAAAAAGAAAAAAAGAAAATTAAAAAAAAAAAAAAAAGCAACACCAGCAGTCAATGAATGGCGTTCAGAGAGCCAGCCAGTGCGGGTTGGTGTTTCTGGACAAGAGACTTTGTCTGTGGGAAACAGAGGAGGCTGAGTGTGAGTGAAGAAGGGTGGAGAGTGGAAAGCGTATATCACAAATTGCCTGCTCTCTGGGGACCCTCAGAACGGAGCTAAGAGGGTGCAAGGAGCCAGGCACCCTAGTGAAAGGAGCGGGAGGTGGCGAGAGGCAAGCGAGAAACCAAAAGGAGCAGGAGGGGAAAAAAAAAAAGGCAGCACCAGCAGCCAACAAACGGTACCCAGAGAGCTGCCCGCCCGGGCACGCGGAATCCAAGCAGCCGGCAGACCCCGGTGAAGAGATTGCGGCCACGGGAAGCAGAGGGGCTAATGAACAAAGGTCCCGGGATCTCACCAGCATGGGAGCCCAGACCTGGTAGCAGCCACACGCCCGAACGCAGCCCCACATCCCCACAGGAAAGAGGAAAGACGGCACTCGGAGCCAGGCACTCGAGCAAAAGGAGGGGGAGGCAGCAAGAGGGAAGCGAGAAACCAGAAGAAGCAGAAAAAGCCACACCAGCAGCCAACAAATGGCACCCAGATAGCCCCCGCTCAGGTGTGCAGATTCCAAGCAGCTGGCAGTTTCGGGTTAAGAGACCATGGCCACGGGAAGGAGAGGGGTGAACGAACAAAGGCCCCGGGATCTCACCAGCGTGGCAGCCCAGACCTGGAAGCAGCCACACGCCCGAACGCAGCCCCACAGCCCCACAGGAGAGAGCAAAGATGGCGCTCAGAACCAGCCACCTGAGCAAAAGGAGGGGGAGGCAGCGAGAGGCTAGCAAGAAACCAGAAGAAGCAGAAAAAGCCACACCAGCAGCCAACAAATGGCACCCAGAGAGCCCCCGCTCAGGCGCGCAGATTCCAAGCAGCCGGCAGTCTCAGGGTTAAGAAATCGTGGCCACGGGAAGCAGAGGGGCGAATGAACAAAGGCCCCGGGATCTCACCAGCATGGCAGCCCAGACCTGGAAGCAGCCACACGCCCGAACGCAGCCCCACAGCCCCGCAGGAGAGAGCAAAGACGGCACTCGGAACCAGGCACCTGAGCAAAAGGAGGGGGAGGTGGCAGAAAAAGCTTCGCCAGCAGCCAACAATCGGCTCTCAGAGATCCACCAGCCTGGGTGCGCAGAATCCAAGCACCGGCGCCCCCCAGCCCAGGGACCCTGGCCACGGGAAGCAGGGGAGCCCCAGCCGAGGTGGAGAGGGGTGGGGGGTGGGAAAGCACACACCGCAATTTACCGGTCGTTCCGTCTCCCACTGGACACTCCACGAGGCTGCTCTCCTGTTCTCCCGTTTGCTGGTCTCCGATAGGAGTCCAGGATGGTGGATCCGCGCTGCGTTAGCTGGTAAGGAATCTCTGCATGAGTCTCTCCTCGCTCTCCGTTCTCTTTCAGTATTCTCACTATGTTTGGTGTTTGGCTGAGTTCTTTATCTCTTCATTTGATGTCCTAGGGTTTCAGGATTGTTGATTCTCTGTTAGGCTTAGTTTTTCGGATCTTTGCTGTGGAGGGACGGCATGGTGCTTCTGCCTAGGGCGCCATCTTCACAAATGCTCGAAGCTGAGTTCTTAACCACCGCGCCTCCAAGGCTTTATTGGGGTAAAGGAGGAAGGGCTATTGTCTTGTGCCAGTAAATCTAGAATAGCCTGAACAGGAGCAACAAATTATGTCTATTGCCTCAGGGGCTTTTCACTCTTATTATACACCTTTTTATCTTTTGGAATCCTGGTGGTGTAGTGGTTGAGAACTATGGCTGCTAACCTAAAGGTTGGCAGTTCAAATCTACCAGCTGCTCCTTGGAAACCCTATGGGGAAGTTCTACACTGTCCTATAGTGTTGCTATGAGTTGGGATGGACTTGATGACAATGGGTTTTGGTTTTTTATCTTTTATTACCCCCCTCTTACTGCCCCTTCCTCTGCCAGTTCTCTGTATATGCTATTTGACACATAGACATGACTGTCCTGTTAATACTTAATTGCAGGAGAGAGAAATTTAGGCTTTCTCCTCCCAAGATGGGAACTTGGGTGTGCTTGGATGTGATCTAACCCTGTGAATGGGAGTCTAATTTTGGGGAACCTAGGTGGATGATGATTTGTGCTGTTCTACTCTCCCTGTCCTGTTTATTCTCTGAGTAATATATGCCCCTGGACACTCTTAGCTCAGTAATGAAGTCACTCCTGAGGTTCATCCTTCAGCCAAAGATTAGACAGGCCATAAAAAAAAATGAGACCAAAGGAGCACACCAGCCTAGGGGCAAGGATTAGAAGGCAGGAGGGTACAAGAAAGCTGGTGATTGGGAACCAAAGTTCGAGAAGGGAGAATGTTGACATGTCGTGGGGTTGGTAACAAATGTTACAAAACAGTACCTGTACTGTTTAATGAGAAGCTAGTTTGTTCTATAAACCTTCATCTAAAGTACAATAATAAAAAAGAAACAAAACAAAACAAAACAAAAAACAACAACAATTCAGAGCAGACCCTTGATATGGCCCCAGCCATTTTTCCATTGAATAGGGTCTGTGTGGGAGTGGGGAGGCTGGAGGGTGTGTTGATGATATACTATCTCCTCAAAAAACAGGTAAAAGCCAGGGATAAAATGAAGTATTGCTGCTCTTCATTCATGAGATGGACATATAACCTGGTTGGTGCTAGGAAACAAAAAGATTACTTCACCAGGAATTAATGTTTCAGTATATTATCCATGTATAGCGAAAATCCTTATAGAGAACACTGAATCATCTTTCAGTGTTCTCTTTGGATATCAACTTGAGAGACACATCATCCTATTAATTTATAATGAAAATGCTAAGTTTTATACACGATTTAGGTAAGTAGGAGTGAAGTTTTTAAAAGTGTTGGTAAATCACTGTGCAAATGGGATAAATTGTCAAAATGTTTTAAAATTTGATTTCATTCCCAAAGTTTTTCCCAGAAAACAATTATTATAATTAAAAAAATTAACACCCCAATTACAGAATTTCTTGGTTCCTTCAGCCAATACACATCCTGCTAAAGTCTGAATGCATATATGAGTGCTCAGATATCTAGAAAGGACAAGGCCTGGAAATTTCCACAGTTCATGCTCTGAGTGCTTTGAATTTAGTGAATCATAAAATAAATCTCCTTTTTGTTGTTGTTGTTGAAACAATTCAAATTTGGATGATGTATTCATGGGAATAACAATCTTTAAGAGAAAATCATTGCCTTAAAAATGATATGGTACACAGACTTCCCCTGAGAAAGCAGTGCTTCCTTATGTGTGGGTTTTTGTTGTTGTTTTTAAGCAGCAAAGAAGCTTCCCTTCCAATTTTGTTGAATTTATTGAGTATTCTGTTTCAAATTTGGTATAATATTGTCACACAAAATAGTTTTTAGTATAAATGAGTGATGAATACAATAGAATGAAAGTGTGCTTTTAGTATATATTTTTTATTTGCTTGGACATAAGTAATTGGGTGTTAATCGAAAGGTTGGCATTTCAAACCCACTCAGAGGCTCATGAGGGAAAGATCTGGCAATCTACTTCCATAAGATTACAGCCAAAAAAACCCTATGGGGCATAGCAGTTCTATGTCACCTGGGGTCGCTATGAGTCAGAATCAACTCGATGACACCCAACAACAACACAAATATATAATTTAAGATTACAAAATCCATAAACCTTACTGTAAAAATATAACATGTAATTCATATTGTCATTGAGAAAATTTCATTTCTAAGTATTCTTGTTTACAAAATTTTGCTAGGTGTATCAGGTATTTTTGTTGAAGCTTTTGGCATAAAGAATTTTAACAGTTGGGACTATTTCTTCACGTGTGTTATCAACTTTCCTGTGCTTTGGTGTGTTGGCTCCTCTTTGTAATATTTTGCAGGAAAGATATTTACTTTTTGACTTTGGGTTCTTGTGAAAGTTATTTCTCTCATCATTTAAAAAATATGGTCACACAGCACTCCATCCCCATCCTAGTCACCCTCCCATCCATTGTTCCCTCAGTGAGAGGGGCTGTGGTCAAATCTGTTGGCAAATATTTCATGTCTGTCTGCTTATGAATTATTAGTGCAAGGGTAAGATTATTTACAGCACTTTTTAAATATTTTCCAGTTTATGCTATGCTTTTCCTTGTATTTACAATATTCAGGATTTATGATCCTCAGTATTTGTGCTGTGCAAAACTATATCTGATACTTATCTGGTATGTCAGCCACACATAGAACTCTTCTCAGCATTTCTAGAGATTCATGTTTCTGGTAATGAGAGTTTCCATAACTCTGTTGTTAAAAATATATATGTTGGGAGAATTCCGGCAAAATGGTGCTCTAGGCAGAAGCACCATGCCGTCCCTCCACAGCAAAGATCCAAAAAACTATGCTGAACAGAGAATACAACAATCCTGAAACCCTAAAACATCAAATGAAGAGATAAAGAACTCAGCCAAGCACCAAATGGAGTGAGAAAACTGACAGAGAACAGAGAGCGAGGAGAGATTCATGCAGAGGTCCCCTACCAGCTAATGCAGCACGGATCCACCGTCTTGGACTCCTATCAGAGACCAGCAAACGGGCATACAAGAGAGCAGCCTCACAGAGCGTCCAGCGGGAGACAAAACAACCGGTAATTTGTGGTGTGCGCTTTCCCACCCCCCATCCCTCTTCACCCCGGCTCCGCCTCCTCTGCTTCCGGCAGCCATGGTCTCTTGACCTGGAAGCACCGGCTGCTTGGATTCCACACACCCAAGCGGGCGGCTGTCGGGTGCCATTTGTTGGCTGTTGGTGTTGCTTTTTTCCACTTCTTTTGATTTCTTCCTTGCCTCTGGCCATCTCCCCCTCCTTTTGCTCGAGTGTCTCGCTCCGTGCGCCATCTTTGCTTCTTCCTGAGGGGCTGCAGAGCGCTGGCAATTTGTGATATATGCTTTCCCACTCTCTACCCTTCTTCACCCATACTCGGCCCCCTCCGCTTCCCGCAGACACAGTCTCTTGTCTAGAAACACCAGCCCACATTAGCTGGCTCTCTGAGTTCCATTTGTTGGCTGCTAGTGTTGCTTTTTTTTTTTTGTGCTTCTTTTGATTTCTCACTTGCCTCTCGCCACCACCCCCTCCTAACACTCAAGTGCCTAGCTCTGTGCACCATCTTTGCTTCTTTCTGAGGGGCTGCAGAGCGCTGACAATTTGTGATATATGCTTTCCCACTCTCTACCCTTCATCACCCACACTCGGCCTCCTCTGCTTCCCACGGACACAGTCTCTTGTCCAGAAACACCAGCCCACACTGGCTGGCTCTCTGAGAGCCATTTGTTGGCTGCTGGTGTTGATTTTTTTTTTTTCCTGCTTCTTTTGATTTCTCTCTTGCCTCTCACAAACTCCCCCTCCTTTCGCTCGAGTGCCTGGCTCCGTGCGCCATCTTTGCTTCTTCCTGAGGGGCTGCGGAGCTCCATTTGAGTGTGGAGCTGCTTCCCGGTCTGGGCTACCGCACTGGTAGGATCCCAGGGCTTTTTTTTTTTTTTTTTTTTTTTGAATTGTTTCTTTGTGTACTTTTCCTTTGCTTGAGTTGGGAGCACTTTCTGGCCAGGTGGAGCTGCGTGGCAAGGAACTCCCCTTCAGCTTCCACAGACGTGTAGAGGGATCCCTAAGGACATTTCTTTTTTCATTGTTTTTTTTTTTTTCTGTCTTCCCGGGGGGCCTTTCTTGTTCTTTTTTTTAATTTGTTTTGTATTCTTTTCCCTCTTTTTCCCTTTTTTGCTTTCTTCATTGCTCAGTTTCTCATCCCTCTATATCTTCCTTCTCTTTCTGATCCCTGAATACCAGGTGTAGTATACCTCTATGCCTTCTAGCCAGGCTGTATTGCAACACCTGAGAGCCACTTCCCCAGACCTCATAGCTGCACCGGTGGGATCCCTGGGAACTTTGCGGTTCTTTAACCTTTCTGATTCTTATTTATTCATTCTTTTCTTTTCTTCCTCCTCCCCTTTCTGTTTCTCTCCATTTCATAGTTTCTCATCTCTCCATTCCAAAGGCAAGCTCCCCTAGCATTCTTTTTTATTTGTTTGTATGTTTTTGGCTCCTGTTCCTCTCTCCTCTCTCCCATATCCATCTTAGTGTCACACAAAACAATCTCCCCACTGCATCCTGCCTCACTGCACCGTGCGCTTGACATCACACCACCAAGGAGCACAGGCACAGCCTACTGGAACCTGCCCTGCACTGATTACTGACCCACTCTGGTGGCTGTAGTAAGTGCCACAAACAACCCGTTCCAGTAACTCCTTTTCAGCTAGACCTGCCCTGCTGTACCATATCTGACTGACTGACCATGCCAGTTGGAGAAGGAGGTGAAAAGTATTGAGCACACCGACAAGCAAACAACAAAGAACACACAGTCCGCCTGCTCAGACATAGTCAATTTTTTTTTAAAGGCACGAAACAAACAAATCTACAATCAATAAATGAGAAAAATAACTACTGAATGCCCCGAAAACAGCAAACAATATCAAAACATTTACAAAAACAAGACAGGATGGTTCCAGTAGGAGTCCAAAATAAAACACCAGATGACTCTGAGTGGAAGAAAATGCACTAGAACTACCTCATAGGGAATTCCAATTTCTAATACTCAGAATTCTCCAAGAACTGAGGCAAAAAGCTGACAAACATGAGGAAAAAATAGACAAATTCATGGAAAATACAGACAAAAAACTGGAAGAATTCAGAAAGATGATGCAGGAACAAAATACCAAAATAAATTCACAACTAGAAATTATGCAAGACAACAATTAGAAATCCAAAAGATAAACAACAAGCTTTCAGAAATTGATGATGTCATAGAAGGGCTGAGAAGCAGATTTGAAATGGTGGAAGACAGAATAAGTGGAACTGAAGACAAACACTTGAATACAACTCTGTTTCAGGAAAACTCAGAAAAAAGAACAAAGAAAAAGGAAGAGACCCTTAGAGTTATGTGGGACACAATCAAAAGCAAAACTTTACGAGTGATTGGAATTCCAGAACAGGGGGAGATAACAGAAAACACAGAGAGGATCATTGAGGAACTGCTGACAGAAAACTTCCAGAATATCATGAAAGATGAAAAGCTTGCCATCCAAGAAGCTCAACGAACCCCATAAAGAAGAGACACCAAAAGAAAATCACCAAGGCATATCATATTCACACTCGCCAAAACCAAAGACAAACAAAAAATCCTGAGAGCAGCTCGTGAAAAACAAGAAGTCACATACAGAGGAGAAACAATAAGACTAAGCTCAGATTATTTGGCAGAAACCATGCAGGCAAGAAGGCAATGGGATGACATATATAAAATCTTGAAAGAAAAAAATTGCCAGCCAAGAATAATAGAGCCTGCAAAAGTCTCGCTCAAATCTGATGGTGAAATTAGGTCATTTCCAGATAAACAGAAACTAAGGGAATATGTAAAAGTCAAACCAAACTTACAAGAATTATTAAAGCAAGTTCTTCGATCTGAGGACAAACAGCTTCAGCTCACAGGCAGAACCTAGGATGCAGGATTGTACGAGCCAGATACCACTGTAGGAAATGAACTCTTGAGGACTATCCAAAACCCAAAGAAATACAACAGGAAATCAGAGCAGTTAATCAATAAATGACAACAACATCAAAACAATAAAAGAGGGAATAAACGGTATAGGTATAGAACCTTCTAATGGAGAGGAAGGCAAGGCGATACCAAGTAACGGTAGACTGCTTCAAACTTAGAAAGATAAGGATAAAATCCATGGTAAACACAAAGAAAGTTAACAAAACAACTTATAAAAATAAAGATGAAAAACATAAAGTCTTGGCAAAAACAAAACCTACAAAAAAAAAAAAAAAGAAATGAAAAAAAAAAAATCCACAAATAAAAGTAACTCAGCACAAGAGAGTAAGAAGGACACAGAAAACCTCAGCACCACAAAAAATAAAAACACTACAAAATGACAGCAACAAACTCACATCAATAATTACACTGAGGAGAGAGGGGCAAGATGGCGCTCTAGGCAGAAACACCACGCCGTCCCTCCACAGCAAAGATCCGAAAAACTAAGCCTAACAGAGAATCAACAATCCTGAAACCCTAGAACACCAAATGAAGAGATAAAGAACTCAGCCAAACACCAAACGGAGTGAGAATACTAAAAGAGAACGGAGAGCGAGGAGAGACTCAGGCAGAGATTCCTTACCAGCTAACGCAGCGCGGATCCACCATCTTGGATTCCTATCGGAGACCAGCAAACGGGAGAGCAGCCTTGCAGAGCATCTGGTCGGAGACAGAACGACCGGTAAACTGCGGTGCGCGCTCTCCCACCACCCACCCCTCTCCGCCTCAGCTGGGGATCCCCTGCTTTCCGTGGCCAGGGTCTCTGGGCTGGGGGGTGCTGGTGCTTGGATTCCGCGCGCCTGGGCTGGCGGCTTTCTGGGAGCCGTTTTCTGGCAGCTAGCAAACCTTTCTCTGCCGCCTCCCCCTCCTTTTGCCTGGGTGCCTGGTTCCGAGTGCCGTCTCTGCTCTCTCCTGCGGGGCTGTAGGGCTGCGTGCGGGCGTGTGGCTGTTTCTGGGTCTGGGCTCCCGCGTGGGTGCGATCCCGGGGCCTTTGTTCGTTCGCCCCTCTGCTTTCCATGGCCGGGGTCCCTGGGCGGGGGGGCGCCGGTGCTTGGGTTCCGCGCGCCCGGGCTGGGGGCTTTCTGGGAGCCGTTTGCTGGCACCTAGCGAAACTTTTTCTGCCGCCTCCCCCTCCTTTTGCCTGGGTGCCTGGGTCCGGGTGCTGTCTCTGCTCTCTCTTGCGGGGCTGTGGAGCTGCGTGCGGGCGTGTGGCTGTTTCTGGGTCTGGGCTCCCGCGTGGGTGGGATCCCGGGGCCTTTGTTCGTTCACCCCTCTGCTTTCCGTGGCCGGGGTCCCTGGGCGGGGGGGCGCCGGTGCTTGGGTTCCGCGCGCCCGGGCTGGGGGCTTTCTGGGAGCCGTTTGCTGGCACCTAGCGGACCTTTTTCTGCCGCCTCCCCCTCCTTTTGCCTGGGTGCCTGGTTCCGAGGGCCGTCTCTGCTCTCTCCTGCGGGGCTGTAGGGCTGCGTTCGGGCGTGTGGCTGTTTCCAGGTCTGGGGTCCCGCGCGGGTGGGATCCTGGGGCCTTTGTTCATTGGCCCCTCTGCTTCCCGTGGCCACGGTCACTTAACCCCGAGACTATCGGCTTCTTGGAATTCGCGCCCCTGAGTGGGGGCTCTCTGGGTCCCATTTGTAGGCACTGACTGCTGGTGTTGCCCTTTTTTTTTTTTCTCTCAATTTTATTTTTCTTCCTTTTTTGATTAGTTTTGTCATATTTTACCTCTTTTTCTCTTTTGTCTTTCTTCATTGCTTAATTTCTTGTCCCTCTATCTCTTCCTTCTCTTTCTGATCCCTGAATACCAGGCGATGTATGCCTCTGTACCTTCTGGCCAGGCTGAGCTGTGAAAATTGAGACCGACTCCCCCAGACCTCATAGCTGCATCGGTGCGATCCCTGGGAACTTTGCAGTTTTTTAACTTTTCTGATTTTCATTTGGTCATTCTTTCCTTTTCTTTCTCTTCCCCCTTCTGGTTTCCTCCATCCCATAGTCTCTCATCTGTACATTCCAACGACAAACTCCTCTAGCATTCTTTTATGTTTGTACGCTTTTTGCTCCTCCTCCTCTCTCCTCTCTCCCATATCCAGCTTAGCTTCACACATAACCATCTTCCCGCTGCACCCTACCTACCTGCACCGTGCACTAGACATCACATCACCAAGCGGTGCAGGCACGCCCTATTGGAACCTGCCCAGCACTGACTACCGACCGTCCTGGTGGCTGCGGTGAGTGCCACAAGCAACCCATCCCAGTGGCTCCTCCTCAACTAGATCTGCCCAGCTGTACCACAAGAACGAAAAAAAAAAAAAATCTACAATCAATAAACGAGAGAAATATCTACTGAATGCCCCGAAAACAGCAAACAATATCAAAACATTTACAAAAACAAGACAAGATGGCTCCAATAGGCGTCCAAATTAAAACACCAGATAACTCTCCTGTGGAAGAAAATGCACTAGAAGTACCTGATACGGAACTCAAATCACTAATACTCGGAATTTTCCAAGAACTGAGGCAAAAAGCTGACAAACATGAGGAAAAAATAGACAAATTTATGGAAAATACAGACAAAAAATTGGAAGAATTCAGGAAGATGATGCAAGAACAAAATGCCAAAATAAATTCACAACTCGAAATTATACAAAAACAACAATTAGAAATCCAAAAGATAAACAACAAGATTTCAGAAATGGACGGTGTCATAGAAGGGCTGAGAAGTAGATTTGAAACCATGGAAGACAGGATCAGTGGAACTGAAGACAAACACTTGGATACAACTCTGTTTCAGGAAAACTCAGAAAAAAGAACAAAGAAAAATGAAGAGACCCTGAGAGTTATGTGGGACACAATTAACAGCAAAAACTTACGAGTGATTGGCATACCAGAACAGGGGAAGAAAACAGAAAACACAGAGAGGATCATTGAGGAACTGCTGACAGAAAACTTTCCCAATATCATGAAAGATGAAAAGCTGGTCATCCAAGAAGCTCAACGAACCCCATATAGAAGAGACCCCAAAAGAAAATCACCAAGACATATCATATTCACACTCGCTAAAACTAAAGACAAACAAAGAATCCTGAGAGCAGCTCGGGAAAAACAAGAAGTCACATACAGAGGAGAAACAATAAGACTAAGCTCAGATTATTCAGCAGAAACCATGCAGGCAAGAAGGCAATGGGATGACATATATAAAATCTTGAAAGAAAAAAATTGTCAGCCAAGAATAATATATCCTGCAAAACTCTCATTCAGATTTGATGGTGAAATTAGGTCATTTCCAGATAAACAGAAACTAAAGGAATATGCAAAAGTCAAACCAAACTTACAAGAATTATTAAAGGGAGTTCTTCGATCTGAGGACAAACAGCTTAAGCCCTCAGGCAGGACCTAGGACCTAGGATGCAGGTTAACATGAACCAGATACCATTCTAGGAACTGAACTACAGACGACTTTCCAAAAACAAAAGATATACAACAGGGAATCAGAGAAATCAATCAAAGGATGACAACAACATCAAAACAATGAAAGAGGGAACAAACGGCATAGGTATAGAACCTTCTAAAGGAGAAGAAGGCAAGGCGATACCAAGTAACGGTAGACTGCTTCAAAATTATAAAGATAAGGGTAAAATTCATGGTAACCACAAAAAAAGTTAACAAACCAACTCATAAAAATAAAGACGAAAAACATAAAGTCTCAACAAAAACAAAACCTACAAAAACAAAAGAAATGAACACAAAATCCACAAACAAAAGGAACTCAGCACAAGAGAGTAAGAAGAACAAAGAAAACTTCAGCATCACAAAAAAATGCACTACAAAATGACAGCAACAAACTCACATCTATCAATAATTACACTGAACGTAAATGGACTCAATGCACCCATAAAGCGACGAAGAGTGGCAGAATGGATAAGAAAACAGGATCCATCTATTTGCTGTCTACAAGAGACACATCTTAGAAACAAAGATGTGAATTTATTAAAAATCAAAGGTTGGAAAAAAATATATCAAGCTAATAACTATCAAAAAAGAGCAGGAGTGGCAATTCTAATCTCAGATAAAATAGACTTTAAAACAAAATCTACCATAAAAGACAAAGAAGGACACTATATAATGATTAAGGGGATGATCCATCATGAAGACATAACCATAATAAATATCTATGCACCCAATGACAGGGCTCCAAAATACATAAAAAAAACTCTAACAGCACTGAAAAGAGAAATTGACAGTTCCACAATAATAGTAGGAGACTTCAACACACCACTCTCAGTAAAGGACAGAACAACTAAAAAGAAACTTAGCAAAGATACAGAAGACCTAAAGGACACAATCAGCCAACTGGACCACATAGACATATATAGAACACTCCATCCAACCGCTGCAAAGTACACATTCTTTTCCAATGCACATGGAAAGTTCTCCAGAATAGACCACATCTTAGGCCACAGAGCAATCCTCAACAAGATCCAAAATGCTGAGATAATTCACAGTATCTTCTCTGACCACAATGCCATCAAGGTAGAAATTAACACTAGAAAGAGCAAGGAAAAAAAATCAAACACATGGAAACTGAATAATAATCTGCTTACACATCAATGGGTAATAGAAGAAATCAGAGATGGAATTAAAAAATTCCTAGAATCAAATGAAAATGAAAACACATCATACCAAAACCTTTGGGACACAGCAAAGGCAGTCCTCAGAGGACAATTTATAGCAATAGATGCACATATCAAAAAAGAAGAAAGGGACAAAATCAAAACATTAACTACAGAACTCAAACAAATAGAAAGAGAACAACAAAAAAAGCCTACAACCACCGGAAGAAAGGAAATAGTAAAGATCAGAGCAGAAATCAATGAAATAGAGAACAGAAAAACAATAGAAAGAATCAACAAAACCAAAAGTTGGTTCTTTGAAAGAATCAACAAAATCGACAAACCACTGGCCAGACTGACAAAAGAAAAACAGCAGAAGGCACAAATAAACCAAATAAGAAATGAAATGGGGGGCATTACAACAGACCCAACTGAAATAAAAAGGAATATAACAGAATATTATGAAAAACTATATTCCAACAAATTTGAAAACCTAGACGAAATGGATAAATTACTAGAAACATACGGCCTACCCAAACTACAACAAAGTGATATTGAAAATCTGAACAGACCCATAACAAGAGAAGAGATTGAAAAGGTAATAAAAAAACTCCCAACCAAAAAAAGCCCTGGCCCAGATGGCTTCACTGGAGAATTCTACAAAACATTTACAGAAGAGCTCGTACCAGTTCTACTCAAGTTATTTCAGAGCATAGAAGAGGAAGCAACACTTCCAAATTCATTCTATGAAGCCAGCATAACGCTGATACCAAAACCAGGCAAAGACATCACAAAAAAAGAAAATTACAGACCAATATCTCTCATGAATATAGATGCAAAAATTCTGAACAAAATTTTAGCCAATAGAATTCAGTATCATATCAAAAAAATAATACACCACGACCAAGTAGGATTCATACCAGGTATGCAAGGATGGTTTAACATTAGAAAATCCATCAACGTAATCCACCACATAAATAAAAGGAAAGAAAAAAATCACATGATTATCTCAATTGATGCAGAAAAGGCATTTGACAAAGTCCAACACCCATTCCTGATAAAAGCTCTCAATAAAATAGGTATAGAAGGGAAATTTCTCAACATCATAAAGGGCATCTATGCAAAACCAACAGCCAACATCATTCTTAATGGAGAAAGGCTGAAAACATTCCCCCTGAAAACAGGAACAAGACAAGGATGCCCTTTATCACCACTCCTATTTAACATTGTGCTGGAAGTTCTCGCTAGAGCAGTAAGGCAAGAGAAAGAAATAAAGGGCATCCAAATTGGTAATGAAGAAGTTAAACTCTCCCTGTTTGCAGATGATATGATACTATACATATAAAACCCTAAAGACTCCACGAGAAGTTTACTGGAACTAATAGAAAGATTCAGCAGAGTAGCAGGATACAAGATAAACATTCAAAAATCAGTTGGATTCCTATACACCAGTAAAGAGAACGATGAAAAAGAGATCAGGAAATCAATACCATTTTCAATAGCCCCTAAAAAGATAAAATACTTAGGAATAAATCTGACCAGGAATATAAAAGACCTATACAAAGAAAACTACAAAACACTGCTGCATGAAACCCAAAGGGATCTACATAAATGGAAAAACATACCATGCTCATGGATAGGCAGACTCAAGATTGTGAAAATGGCAATTCTACCTAAAGCAATTTACAAATACAATGCAATTCCGATACAAATACCAACAACATTCTTCAAAGAGATGGAAAAACTAATTATTAACTTTATATGGAAAGGGAAGAAACCCCGAATAAGTAAAGCACTACTGAAGAAGAAGAATAAAGTTGGAGGACTCACACTACCTGACTTGAGAACCTACTATACAGCTACAGTACTCAAAACAGCCTGGTACTGGTACAACAACAGAGACATTGACCAATGGAACAGAATTGAGAACTCAGATGTAAATCCATCCACCTACGGTCACCTGATTTTTGACAAGGGCCCAAAATACATCAAATGGGGAAAAGACAGTCTTTTTAACAAATGGTGCTGGCAAAACTGGATATCCATTTGTAGAAAAATGAAACAGGACCCATACCTCACACCATATACAAAAACTACTTCAAAATGGATCAAAGACCTGAATATAAAGCCTCAAACTATAAAATTCATAGAAGAAAAAATAGGACCAACACTTCAGACCTTAATACATGGCATTAACAGGATACAAACCATAAACATCAACACAAAAAACCCAACAGATAAACTAGATAATTGGGATCTTCTAAAAATCAAACATCTATGCTCTTCAAAAGATTTCACCAAAAGAGTTAAAAGAGAACCTACAGACTGGGAAAAAATTTTTGGACAGTACAAGTCAGACAAAGGTCTAATCTCCATAATCTACAAGAAAATCCAACACCTCTACAACAAAAAGACAACCAATCCTATCAAAAAATGGGCAAAGGAAATGAACAGACACTTCACCAAGGAAGACATTCAAATGGCCAACAGACACATGAGGAAATGCTCGCGATCACTAGCCATTAGAGAAATGCAAATTAAAACTAAATGAGATACCATCTCACCCCGGCATTACTGGCACGAATCAAAAACACTGGAAATAACAAATGTTGGAGGGGCTGCGGGGAGACGGGAACTCTTATACACTGCTGGTGGGAATGCAAAATGATACAGCCATTTTGGAAAATGATATGGCGTTTCCTCAGAAAGCTAGAAATAGACGTACCATTCGATCCAGCAATCCCACTCCTAGGAATATATCCTAGAGAAATAAGAGTCATCACTCGAATAGACATATGCACACCTATGTTCATGGCAGCATTATTCACAATAGCAAAACGATGGAAACGACCTCGATGTCCATCAACAGACGAATGGATACACAAACTATGGTACATACACACAATGGAGTACTATGCAACGAGAAAGAACAATGAATCTGTGAAGCATCTCATAACATGGATGAAACTGGAGGACATCATGCTGAGTGAAATAAGTCAATCACAAAAGGACAAATTTGTATGAGACCTCTATTGTAAAAACCCATGAAAAAATTCACATGCAAAATGTAACAATCCTTGTTGGTTACCAGGGATGGGAGGGGGGGGGAATATTAAATAGGTAATAGGTAAGTGGTAACTTGGGTGAGAGATGAGATAGTACATAGTACAGGGGAAACTAACAGAACCTGCACAAGGAAAGGTCATGGAGGCCCTATAGACACATCCAAACCCCCCGAGGGACTGAGTTGTTGGACGGAGGGCTCTGGGGACCATGATCTCGGGGAACATCTAGCTCAATTGGCATGACACTACTTATAAAGATAATGCTCTACATTCTACCTTGGTGAGTAGTGTCTGGGGTCTTAAAAGCCTATGAGCGGCCATCTAAGATACTCCACTGATCTCATCCCTTCGGGAACAAGGGAGAACGAAGAGAACAGGATACAAGGAAAAGATTAGTCCGAAGGACTAATGGTCCACAGCTACCAAGGCCTCCACGGGACTGAGCCCAGTACAGCTGGATGGTGCCCGGCTACCACCAATGACTCCTCTGACCAGGATCACAACAGAGGGTTCTGGGCAGAGCTGGAGTAGGATGTAGAGTATAATTTTAACTCCCAAAAAAAAAAAAAAAAAAAGAAGACCAGATATACTGGCCTAAAGAATACTAGAGAAACCTCAAGAGTGTGGCCCCCAGACACCCTTTCAGCTCAGAGGGGAAGTTACCTTCAAGGTTCGATGTTAAGCCTGGGAATGGACACCCCAGTAAAACTAAATGGGACTAACGATGTACAGGAGTCCGGTGACAAGGGCCAGAAGGCAGAGGGAGAGTAGGAAACTGATGATAAGGAACACAAATTGAATAAGGACACTGTCGATGTATTGTGAGATTGTTGACCACTGCTATAGGGCAACATTTGTAGTGACTATTAAATGGGAGGCTGTTTTGTCCTGTAAGCCTTCATCTTGGGCGAGAATGGCAGCACAATTGGAAGAGCATAGTCAATATCACTTAAATGTGTAAGTAAAAAGTTTTGAAATGGTGTTTAAATAAAATAAAAATAAATAAATAAATAAATAAATAAATAAATAAATAAACAAATGAGACTAAAGAGGTACAATAGTCCACTGACAAGGTCCAGAAGACAGAAGGGGACAAGGAAGCCCCCTGGTGATAGGGAACACAAGGTGGAGTAAGGATATTCTTGATGTGCTGTGAGATTGTTAACCATTGTCATAGGGCAACATGTGTAGTAACTGTTAAATGAATAACTATTTTTTCTGTAAGCCTTCATCTTAAGTGAGAATAACAGCACAGTTGGAAGAGCGTAGTCAATGTCACTGAACTGTGAATGTAGAAATTTTTGAAACGGTGTATCTTTGGCCATCTGTAATTTTCATCAAAAAAAAAGGTTGAGAATTTAGAGGCTTAATACGTTGTGGGGTTGTTAACCAATGTCAAAAAACAACATGTGTACTACTATTTCATGAGAAACTATTTGCTCTGTAAGCTTTCACCTGAAGTACAATAAAATATATATTAAAAAAAAAAAAATAAAAAAAATAATTACACTGAATGTAAATGGACTCAATACACCCATAAAGAGACGGAGAGTGACAGAATGGATAAGGAAACAGGATCCATCAATATGCTGTCTACAAGAGACACACCTTAGAAAACAAAGATGTGAATTTATTAAAAGTCAAAGGTCGGAAAAAAACATATCAAGCTAACAACTACCAAAAAAGAGCAGGAGTGGCAATTCTAATCTCAGATAAAATAGACTTTAAAACAAAATCTACCATAAAAGACAAAGAAGGACACTATATAATGATTAAGGGGATGATCCATCATGAAGACATAACCATAAGAAACATCTATGCTCCAAATGACAGAGCTCCAAAATACATAAAACAAACTCTAACAACCCTGAAAAGGGAACTTGACAGTTCCACAATAGTAGTAGGAGACTTCAACACGCCACTCTCAGTAAAGGACAGAATAACTAAGAAGAAACTCAGCAAAGATACAGAAGACCTAAAGGGCACAATCAACCAACTGGACCTCATAGACATATATAGAACACTCCATCCAACCACTGCAAAGTACACGTTCTTTTCCAATGCACAGGGAACGTTCTCCAGAATAGACCACATCTTAGGCCACAGAGCAATCCTCAACAAGATCCAAAACACTGAGATAATTCAAAGTGTCTTCTCTGACCACAATGCCATCAAGGTAGAAATTAACACTCGAAAGAGCAAGGAAAAAAAATCAACTACATGGAAACTGAATAATACCCTGTTTACACATCACTGGGTAATAGAAGAAATCATAGATGGAATTAAAAAATTCCTAGAATCAAATGAGAATGAAATGACATCATAACAAAACCTTTGGGACACAGCAAAGGCAGTGCTCAGAGGACAATTTATAGCAATAGATGCACATATTAAAAAAGAAGAAAGGGACAAAATCAAAACATTAACTACAGAACCTAAACAAATAGAAAGAGAACAGCAAGAAAAGCCCACAACCACCAGAAGAAAGGAAATAGTAAAGATCAGAACAGAAATAAATGAAATAGAGAACAGAAAAACAATAGAAAGAATGAACAAAACCAAAAGTTGGTTCTTTGAAAGAATCAACAAAATCGACAAACCACTGGCCAGATCGACAAAAGAAAAACAGGAGAGGACACAACCCAAATAAGAAATAAAATGGGGACATTACAACAGACCCAACTGAAATAAAAATGATTATAACAGAATATTATGAAAAACTATACTCTAACAAATTTGAAAACCTAGAGGAAATGGATAAATTCTAGAAACACACGGCCTACCCAAACTACAATAAAGTCGTGTAGAAAATCTGAACAGACCCATAACAAGAGAAGAGATTGAAAAGGTAATAAAAAAAAAACTCCCACCCAAAAAAAGCCCTGGCCCAGATGGCTTCACTGGAGAAATCTACAAAACATTTACACAAGAGCATGCACCAGTACTACTTAAGCTATTTCAGAGCATAGAAGAGGAAGCAACACTTCCAAATTCATTCCATGAAGCCAGCATAACGCTGATACCAAAACCAGGCAAAGACGTTACAAGAAAAGAAAATTACAGACCAACAACTCCCATGAATATAGTCGCAAACATTCTCAACATAATTCTAGCCAATAGACTTCAGCATCATATCAAAAAAATAATACACCACGACCAAGTAGGATTCATACCAGGTATGCAAGGATGGTTCAACATTAGAAAATCAATCAATGTAATACACCACATAAATAAAAGGAAAGCAAAGAATCACATGATCATCTCAAATGATGCAGAAAAGGCATTGGACAAAGTCCAACACCCATTCCTGATAAAAACTCTCAATAAAATAGGTATAGAAGGGAAATTTCTCAACATAATAAAGGGCATCTATGCAAAACCAATGGCCAACATCATTCTTAATGGAGAGAGGCTGAAAACTATTCCCCTTGAAAACAGGTACAAGGCAAGGATGCCCTTTATCACCACTCCTATTTAACATTGTGCTGGAAATTCTAGCTAGAACAATAAGGCAAGCAAAAGAAATAAAGTGCATCCAAAGTGGTAATGAAGAAGTTAAACTGTCCCTGTTTGCAGATGATATGATACTATACATAGAATACCCTAAAGACTCCATGAGAAATCTACTGGAACTAATAGAAAGATTCAGCAGAGTAGCAGGATACAAGCTAAACATTCAAAAATCAGTTGGATTCCTATACACCAGTAAGGAGAACGATGAAAAGGAAATCAGGAAAACAATACCATTTTCAATAGTCCCTAAAAAGGTAAAATACTTAGGAATAAATCTGACCAGGGATGTAGAAGACCTATACAATGAAAACTACAAAACACTACTGCATGAAACCCAAAGGGATCTACATAAATGGAAAAACATACCATGCTCATGGATAGGCAGACTCAACTTCGTGAAAATGTCAATTCTTCCCAAAGCAATTTACAAATACAACACAATCCTGATCCAAATACCAACAACATTCTTCAAAGAGATGGAAAAACTAATCATTAACTTTCTCTGGAAAGGGAAGAAGCCCCGAATAATTAAAGCACTACTGAAGAAGAAGGATAAAGTTGGAGGACTCACACTACTTGACTTCAGAACCTACTATACAGCTACAGTAGTCAAAACAGCCTGGTAATGGTACAACGACAGATACAGTGATCAATGGAACAGAATTGAGAACCCAGATGTAAATCCATCCACCTAAGGTCACCTGATCTTCGACAAGGGCCCAAAGTCCATCAAATGGGGTAAAGACAGTCTTTTGGAAAAACTGGATATCCATCTGCAAAAAAATGAAACAGGACCCATACCTCACACCGTATACAAAAACTACTTCAAAATGGATCTAGGACCTGAATATAAAGCCTGAAACTATAAAGTTCATAGAAGAAAAAATAGAACCAACACTTCAGGCCTTAATACATGGCATTGAGAGGATACAAACCATAACCATCAATGCACAAACCCCAACAGATAAGCTAGATAACTGGGATCTTCTAAAGATCAAACACCTATGCTCTTCAAAAGACTTCACCAAAAGAGTAAAAAGAACCTACAGACTGGGAAAAAATTTTTGGGCAGTACAAGTCAGACAAAGGTCTAATCTCCATAATCTACAAGAAAATCCAACACCTCTACAACAAAAAGACAAATAATCCTATCAAAAAATGGGCAAAGGAAATGAACAGACACTTCACCAAAGAAGACATTCAAATGGCCAACATACACATGAGGAAATGCTCCCGATCACTAGCCTTTAGAGAAATGCAAATTAAAACCACAATGAGATACCATCTCACTCCGGCATTACTGGCACGAATCAAAAACACTGGAAATAACAAATGTTGGAGGGGCTGTGGGGAGATGGGAACTCTTATGCACTTCTGGTGAGAATGCAAAATGATACAACCATTTTGGAAAATGATATGGCACTTCCTCAGAAAGCTAGAAATAGACATACCATTCGATCCAGCAATCCGACTCCTAAGAATATATCCTAGAGAAATAAGTGTTGTCACTTGAATAGACATGTGTACACCTATGTTCATGGCAGCATTGTTCACAATAGCAAAACGATGGAAACAACCTAGATGCCCATCATCAGATGAATGGATAAACAAACTATGGTACATACACACAATGGAGTACTATGCAGCAAGAAAGAACAACAACGAATCTGTGAAGCATCTCATAACATGGATGAAACTGGAGGATATTATGCTGAGTGAAATAAGTCAATCACAAAAGGGCAAATATTGTATGAGACCTCTATTGTAAAAACCCATGAAAAAGTTCACACACAAAAAGGAACAATCTTTGTTGGTTACCAGGATGGGAGGGGTGGGTGGGGGGATATTAAATAGACAATAGATAAGTGGTATCTTGTGTGAAGGGTGAGACAGTACACAATACAGGAGAAACTAGCACAACTTGTACAGGGAAAGGTCATGGAAGCCCCATAGACACATTCAAACTCCCTGAGGGACTGAATTGCTGGGGAGAGGTCTCTGGGGACCATGGTCTCGGGGAACTTCTAGCTCAATTGGCATGACACAGCTTTTAAAGACAATGCTATACATTCTACCTTGGTGAGTAGTGTCTGGGGTCTTAAAATCCTGTGAGCGGCCATGTAAGATACTCCACTGGTCTCATCCCTTCGGGAGCAAGGGAGAATGAAGAGAACAGGATACACAGCTACCAAGGCCTCCACTGGACTGAGTCCAGTACAGCTAGATGGTGCCCAGCTACCACCACTGACTGCTCTGACCAGGATTACAGCAGAGTGTTCTGGACAGAGCTGGAGAAGGATGTAGAGCATAATTCCAACCCACAAAAAAAAGACCAGATTTACTGGCCTAAAGGAGACTGGAGAAACCCCGAGAGTATGGCCCCCAGACACCCTTTTAGCTCAGTGGTGAAGCTACCTCTGAGGTTCACTGTTCAGCCTGGGAGTGGACAGCTCTGTAAAACCCAATGAGACTAACAAGGTACAGGAGTGCAGCGACAAGGGCCAGAAAGCAGAAGGGGATAAGGAAGCTGGCGATAGGAACCCAAGTTTGAGTAAGGATATTGTTGATGTGTTGTGAGATTGTTAACCATTGTCATAGGGCAACGTTTGTAGTCACTGTTAAATGAGAAACTATTTTGTTCTGTAAGCCTTCATCTTAAGTGAGAATAACAGCACAATTCGAAGAGAGTAGTCAATGTCATTGAACTGTGCATGTAGAAATTTTTGAAATGGTGTATCTTTGGCTATGTGTAGTTTCACCAAAAAAAAAAAAAGTAAGTTGAGAAGTTAGAGGGTTAATATGTTGTGGGGTTGTTAACCAATGTCATAAAACAACATGTGTATTACTGTTTCACGAGAAGCTATTTGTTCTGTAAGCCTTCACCTGAAGTACAGTAAAATATAAAATATAAATATATATATATACATATATATATATATATATACGTATGTATATATATGTTGATCCTGGTGGTACAGTGGTTAAACATTTGGCTGCTAACCAAAAGGTCAGCAGTTCAAATCCACCAGCTGCTGCTTGGAAACCCTAAGGGACAGTTCCACTCTTTCCTATTGGGTAGCTATGAGTCGGAATCGACTGAACAGCAACGATGTTTTTTCCTTTTTTTTTTTTGGTATACATTTGTCCTTTGAGATTATTTTTTGGAGTGGAGAATTGCCACTGTCACCCCACTTCCCTAAGCATGCTTGCATTCAATAAAATTAATCAAACCTCAGTAGAAAGGCAAGTTAAATATAATCTGCTCATCTCCATAATGTGTCCCATTTCTCTCCTCTGTGCATACCTAAATCATTACACCCTCTTTTCTCTGCAGAAAATGCAATTAAAAAAAATAATAAATCACTACACTTCAAAGATGATACATTTTCTCCCTCATTCAATCATTTGACAAACTTATATTTATTGCCTACCAGGCACCAGGCTCTGTTTTGGGCTTTTAGGGGGATCCTGTGTAGAATAAATCATCATTTCTATTCTCAAAGAAGGTAAAAAAATATACATATGAGAGAAATTTGAAAATAAAACACAAAAGCAGTAGAGAAGTTTAAGAAAGCCCAATATTTACTCTTTGAAAAGATTAACAAGATAGACTTCAGGCAACATTGAAAAAGAAAAAATAGAAAATGCAAATAAATACTGAATGAATAGAGGTGATAACTCCAAACACATTTGGGATTTAAAAATATTAAAACAACAATTATAGTAGAGGAAACCAAAAATTATAGCATATGCTTCTCACACCCATTAGTAATATAAAAATGCAAATAAAACAGTAATGAGATATCTGTTTCAACCTAGCAAACTGGAAAAAATGGAAAACTGGATGATGCTAAGCATTAGCAGGGATATGTGTATAAGAACCCTGATTCCCTGTAAGCGGAAATAGACTGGGGCTTCCAACTGGTAAAGTAAGCTGACAATACCTGATAAGTCTAAGTGCACACATACTCCATCATCCAGCATTCCCACTTCTGGTTTTACATCCCAAGGAAATTATTTACCAGTTCATAGGAAGACATAGATGAGGTGACTCATTTTGGTGTTATTATTGACAGTAGGGACTGGATGGCTAAAATATGGTGGAATGGAATCCATACCATGCAGGATTATGCAGTAGTTGGAAGCAATGGACCAAGCATAGCAACATGAATGGATAGTGAAGATAAAGTGTTCAATGAAAAAAAGTGAAAAACAGAATGAGATGTATTACATAATATCATTTGTGCAAATTGAAAATGTATGCATGTAAAACAGCAGTACACTTTTGGCAAGATGGCTGCCTATTGTGCAAGGATACAGTTTTCCTTTAAGCAGAAAGACATATTAAATACATAAGAATTTTGCCTTATGTGCAGGAGGGAATGGGAACAGACTATGGAGATGAGGGAGTGAGTAAATAATTGAATCAATTAAATCAATAGGAGGGAAACTTTGCATTGGCCGGTGGTGGCATTGTGCCAAGAACCAAGCAGTGTGATTAACTCCACCCTCTGCACCTTAAGAGGGATAAAGAGAAACAGCTATCTTCTAATATATAATTAGATTATATTGGATAAGACAACTCAAAACAAAATAAAAAACAAACAAATCTTCCCACCAAAAACAAAAAACAAAACAAAAAAGCAATCAAACAGACATCCCAGGACCAGAGGGTTATAGATGTTTAGAGTTGGAAAAGTCCCTCAAGGCCATTATTCCCATATGCAGGTGATGCTGACTCACCTCTACAACCTCTCTGCTAAATGGCTGTGCAGTCTGTGAAGGAGCACTTTAGTGGTAAAGAGTTCAAAGCTACCTGCAACAGAGACCATTTTATCTTTGGGCTAGAAAGATCTTCATTATATGATTGAAAATCCATCTCCTCAAGGTCCCTGGCTGGCCTTAGGCCTTCGGTCTTATAAGTGGCTGATTTCCTTTTTCCTAAATTCCTTTGCCTCATTCTGGTCTCAGTATATCACCATAGATATGAAAAATCCTCTTTGTATTTAAATCTTCATTGTTGTGATTTTAACTGTCTTAGAAATGCTTGGATAAAGGATCATTCCTCAACCACTCATTCTCACCGTACAATATCAAAACACTGTTCTATAACTCACAAAAGTTCTGTTAGGCCTAGTTACCTTTCACTTCATTACTAATTGGTCTGGAATTATAATTAAGAATGCCAGAGATAAATACAATTGAAATAATTTTTAGATAAAATACAAAAATTCAATATTAAATTTTCAAACATAATTTATTAAAGTTTATTTTATTATTGTTATTCTGAAGAATCATGGTATCTAGTCAGGACTGAAACTTGGGTTATAGATGAAGCTGAATGAATTCTCAGCCTAGATCAGCACATCTGACAATTAATGAATCCCCGGTGCTGTTGAATTCTCTGTCATTGGTGCCCATGAACTCAAAAGTAAGACTGACACAAACTTGCTCTTAAAAAGAGTCACCTTAGATCCAATACTGTTGTTGTCAGGTGCCCTGAGTCAGTTTTAATTCACAGAGGCCTCATGTGACAGAGCAGAAATGACCTGTGGGGTTTTCTAGGCTGAAATCTTTATGGAAACAGATTGCCAAGTCTTTCTCCTGTGGAGCCGCTGGGTGGGTTCAAACTGCCAACCTCTTGGTTAGCAGCCAAGCGCTTAACTGTTGTGCCACCAGAGTTCCTTATAGGTCAAATATTAGGTAGTAGCTAAGTGCAAAAATATCTCTTAAAACTGAGTCTCTCAATCACCATTAAAACATGGTTACACAATGGCAGACTATGTATTTCAAACCAATTCTTTCTCTAACTACAACTAAAACAGCTGAAGAAATACAAAAAAACTTCATCTTAACAATATCAAAGGCCTAACAATGATACTAAGGATTACTGTGCCAACTTACTAGTTGAAAATAGAAGCACAAAGTGAATTCTCTGCCTAGGAACATCTCCCCAGGAAATGGAAGGGAGAAAACTGAGAGGTGAAGCTATATGGGGGGCTGGGTGGTGATAAGCCAGGGAGCAGAAAGAAGATGGGGTCAGAGAGATCCCTCCATCTCTCTTTCTGTCTCTCACACACATACACTGGGGCCCTGTCTCCTATCTGCAAATCCCAGAGAGGTGAGCAGAGATTTTGGGGTGACATCAGAACTGACAGAATTGGAGCTCAGACTTACCAAAGCCGGAAGCCAGGTGTAACGTCCTAGAGTGCAGAATCCTTTTTTTTTTTTTTCACCATGAACCTCTTTGACAGACTGTTGAAGCATATGAACCCCTTCTTAGAATAATGTTTTTTAAATATATGCCTTAAAATACATAGGATTACAGCCAAACCAATTGTATAGAAAAATATTGAAACATTTTATGGTAAAATCCATCATTTTTAGTATATAATTCTATGATTGTTCGTAAAAAATATGAAAACTTGGTAACTTGGTAACTATGTAACTTGGTAACCTTCACTGCAATCAAGATATGAAAAAATCCCATCACCTCAAAACATTCCCCCGTGTCCCATTATAGTCAACTTCCCCCCAAAAACTCAGCCCATGGTAACCACTGGTCTGTTTTCTCACCCTATAGTTTTGCCTTTTCTAGAATGTCTTATAAAAGGAATAATGTACTATATAGTATTTAAGTCTTCTTTCACTCAGCATAATATGTTTGAGATACATCCAAGTTGTTGTGTTTATCCCTAGTTCATTCCTTTTTATTGCTGGGTAGTGTTCTGGTGAAAGGATGCACCACAATTTATTTATCCGTTCACCCACTGAAGGATAACGTAGTTATTTCCAGTTTTTGTTTGTTTGTTGCGTGTGTGTGATTACGAAAAAGCATTCAAGCATGGATTTATTTCTGTGTGTGTGAGCATAAACTTTCATTTCTCTTGGATAAATAAGCATTGCTAGGTCTACTTGTCTTATTTAAAACCCTACCTTTAGAGTATTCTTGAAGAAATACAGAACTATTTCAAGTCTGCAACAAACACTGTTTTAAAAGGTGGAAATACTCTATTCCTTGGAGGATTGCCTCAATCAATGAGAGGAAGGGTTTGTAAAATAGCAAAGTCATTGTCTATGCACGATAATTATATAAGCACCTACAAAGGTGTGTTGACCTTCATTGTTAAGAAGGATCAACATTTCTCTTGTTTACATATTGATTCATATTCTCCTTGTAAGCATTCTTCCTCTCTGCTTCAGCTGTGGGATTACCTTGTTGTGGGTGAGTTCTTACTGTGCTCTTATTGGTCATCGTGCCATGACTAAATCAGGGTTTAGAGTCTTAATGCAGGCTAAGGTGCTGCCCTCTCTTTCTTGAGGACATTTCCTTGGAGAAATGGACAAGGGTGAAGGCAGCCTAGTGGTGGGGGAAGGTCCTAGACTGGGATTACCAGTTGCCATCAAGTCGACTCCAATTTATGGAAACCCATGTGTGTCAGAGAAGAACTATGCTCTGTAGGGTTTTCAATGGCTGATTTTTTTTGGAACTAGATTGCCAGGCCTTTCTTTTGAGGCTCCTTTTGGTAGACTCAAACCTCCAACCTTTCAGTTAGCCACCCTGCGTGTTAGCTGATCGCACCACTGTCATCAGCTAGCCAGGAGAACTGGTCAATCACTCTTCTCTGTGGTCATCAGTTTCAGGACCCAAACTAGGGTGAGGTGAGTGAGGTGCTCACGGCTCAATATTCCAGGAGCCGCTCACCCTCAGGGCTCACCCTGCACCTAGGCAATCCTGAGAATGAGTGCTCCCTAACCATTGCCTCACTTGCCACGTTCCAGTCCAGGCCATGCTCAGTTTGCTCATCTGTAAAATAAGGATGTTGGCTCTACAATCTTTCTCAGTGCTAATGTTTTATGTCCCAACCAAAAGCTTAGGACTACACAAAGTAAGACTCATATAATTATTCAATTGTGTTTGATCAATAGCCAAATACCAAAGCTGAATAGTGCAGACCAAAAATACTTATTATTCTTGCAACAGGAGGGTGGATTTTCTTTGCTCTTAACCTCAGAAAGCCTGTATGTACTCTGTTCAAACACTCTGTTACATAATTATATCCCCAACCCTCAGCCCAATAACTACAGTACTTTTCTTTTTTTTTATTGTTGTAAATAAACGAAGTTTACATTTCAAGTTAGTCTCCCATATAGAAATTTTTGTTTTACATACATTGTTATGTGACCCCAACCGCCTACCCCGTTTTGCGACAGCACACTCCTCCCCTCCGCCCCTGATTCCCTATGAACATTCAACCAGCTCCTAACTCTCTCTGCCTTCCCATCTCACCTCTTGACAGAAGCTGCCCCCTTGGTTTCTTGCATCTACTTGACTAAGAGGCACATTCTTCACAAGTATCACTTCATGTCCCACAGTCCAGTCCAATCCCTGTCTGAAGAGTTGGCCTTGGAAATTGTTTTAGTTCTGGGGTGATAGAGAGCCCAGGGGCCATGCTTCCCGGGGCGCTTCCAGTCTCAGTCAGACCATTAAGTCTTGTCTTCTTACTAGAATTTGAGTTCTGCTTCCCATCGTTCTACTGCTCCATCAAGGACCCTCTGTTGTGTTCCCTGTCAGGACATTCTTTGGTGGTAGCCAGGCACCGTCTAGTTCTTCTGGTCTCAGGCTGATGAAGTCACTGGTTTATGTGGCCCATTCTGTCTCTTGGGCTAATACTTTCCTTGTGTCTTTGGTGTTCTTCGTTCTCCTTTACTCCAAGTGGTTGCGACCAATTGATGCCTCTTGGATGGCCACTTGCAAGGTTTTAAGACCCCAGATGCCACTCACCAAAGTAGGATGCAGAACATTTTCTTAATAAGCTGTTATGCCAATTGACATAGATGTCCACTGAAAGCATGGTCCCCAGAACCCCCATCCCTGCCACTCTGTCTCTCAAAGTATTTGGTTGTTATTGAGGAAACTTCTTAGCTTTGGTTTAGTCCAGTTGTACTGGCTTCCCCTGTATGTGCGCTGTCCTTCCCTTCACCAAAGATGATTTTTTTAAAATTGTACTTCAGGTGAAGGCTTACAGAAAAAATAGTTTCTCATGAAACAGAAGTACACTTGTTATTTTATGACATTTGTTAACAACCCCACACCATATCAACCTTCTAAATTCTCAACCTCTTTTTTTTTTTGGTGAAAATACACATAGCCAAAGAGACACCATTTCAAAAACTTCTACATGCACAGTTCAGTGACATTGACTACTCTCTTCGAATTGTGCTGTTATTCTCACTTAAGATGAAGGCTTACAGAACAAAATAGTTTCTCATTTAACAGTGACTACAAACGTTGCCCTATGACAATGGTTAACAATCTCACAACACATCAACAATATCCTTACTCAAACTTGGGTTCCTATCGCCAGCTTCCTTATCCCCTTCTGCTTTCTGGCCCTTGTCGCTGCACTCCTGTACCTTGTTAGTCTCATTGGGTTTTACAGAGCTGTCCACTCCCAGGCTGAACAGTGAACCTCAGAGGTAGCTTCACCACTGAGCTAAAAGGGTGTCTGGGGGCCATACTCTCGGGGTTTCTCCAGTCTCCTTTAGGCCAGTAAATCTGGTCTTTTTTTTGTGGGTTGGAATTATGCTCTACATCCTTCTCCAGCTCTGTCCAGAACACTCTGCTGTAATCCTGGTCAGAGCAGTCAGTGGTGGTAGCTGGGCACCATCTAGCTGTACTGGACTCAGTCCAGTGGAGGCCTTGGTAGCTGTGTATCCTGTTCTCTTCATTCTCCCTTGCTCCCGAAGGGATGAGACCAGTGGAGTATCTTACATGGCCGCTCACAGGATTTTAAGACCCCAGACACTACTCACCAAGGTAGAATGTATAGCATTGTCTTTAAAAGCTGTGTCATGCCAATTGAGCTAGATGTTCCCCGAGACCATGGTCCCCAGAGACCTCTCCCCAGCAATTCAGTCCCTCAGGGAGTTTGGATGTGTCTATGGGGCTTCCATGACCTTTCCTTGTACAAGTTGTGCTAGTTTCTCCTGTATTGTGTACTGTCTCACCCTTCACACAAGATACCACTTATCTATTGTCTATTTAATATCCCCCCCCACCCCACCCATCCCTGGTAACCAACAAAGATTGTTCCTTTTTGTGTGTGAACTTTTTCATGGGTTTTTACAATAGAGGTCTCAAACAACATTTGTCCTTTTGTGATTGACTTACTTCACTCAGCATAATGTCCTCCAGTTTTATCCATGTTATGAGATGCTTCACAGATTCATTGTTGTTCTTTCTTGTTGCATAGTACTCCATTGTGTGTATGTACCATAGTTTGTTTATCCATTCATCTGATGATGGGCATCTAGGTTGTTTCCATCATTTAGCTATTGTGAACAATGCTGCCATGAACATAGGTGTGCATATCTCTATTCAAGTGATGACACTTATTTCTCTAGGATATATTCCTAGAGTGGGATGGCTGGATCGAATGGTATGTCTATTTCTAGCTTTCTGAGGAAGTGCCATATCATTTTCCAAAATGGTTGTATCATTTTGCATTCCCACCAGAAGTGCATAAGAGTTCCCACCTCCCGGCAGCCCCTCCAACATTTGTTATTTCCAGTGTTTTTGATTCGTGCCAGTAATGCCAGGGTGAGATGGTATCTCATTGTGGTTTTAATTTGCATTTCTCTAATGGCTAGTGATCGGGAGCATTTCCTCATGTGTCTGTTGGCCATTTGAATGTCTTCTTCGGTGAAGTGTCTGTTCATTTCCTTTGCCCATTTTTTGATAGGGTTGTTTGTCTTTTTGTTGTAGAGGTGTTGGATTTTCTTGTAGATTATGGAGATTAGACCTTTGTCTGACTTGTACTGTCCAAAATTTTTTCCCAGTCTGTAGGTTCTCTTTTTACTCTTTTGGTGAAGTCCTTTGAAGAGCATAATGTCTGATTTTTAGAAGATCCAAGTTATCTAGCTTATCTATTGGGTTTTGTGCATTGATGGCTATGGTTTGTATCCTGTCAATGCCATGTATTAAGGCCTGAAGTGTTGGTTCTATTTTTTCTTCTATGAACTTTATAGTTTTAGGCTTTATATTCAGGTCTTTGATCCATTTTGAACTAGTGTTTGTATACGGTGTGAGGTAGGGGTCCTGTTTCATTTTTTTGCAGATGGATATCCAGTTTTTCCAGCACCATTGGTTAAAAAGACTGTCTTTTCTCCATTTGATGGACTTTGGGCCCTTGTCGAAGATCAGGTGACCTTAGGTGGATGGATTTACATCTGGGTTCTCAATTCTGTTCCATTGATCACTGTATCTGTCATTGTACCAGTACCAGGCTGTTTTGACTACTGTAGCTGTATAGTAGGTTCTGAAGTCAGGTAGTGTGAGTCCTCCAATTTTATTCTTCTTCTTCAGTAGTGCTTTACTTATTCGGGGCTTCTTCCCATTCCATAGAAAGTTAATGATTAGTTTTTCCATCTCTTTGAAGAATGTTGTTGGTGTTTGGATCGGGATTGTATTGTATTTGTAAATTGCTTTGGGTAGAATTGTCATTTTCACAGTGTTGAGTCTACCTATCCATGAACATGGTTTTTCCATTTATGTAGATCCCTTTGGGTTTCTGGCAGTAGTGTTTTGTAGTTTTCTTTGTATATGTCTTTTACATCCCTGGTTAGATTTATTCCTAACTGTTTTATTTTTTTAGGGGATATTATAAATGATATCGTTTTCCTCATTTCCTTTTGATCGTTCTCCTTATTGGTGTATAGGAATCCAACCGATTTTTGAATGTTTATCTTGTATCCTGTTACTCTGCTAAATTTGCTATTAGTTCCAGTAGATTTCTTGTGGAGTCTTTAGGGTTTTCTATGTATAGTATCATATCATCTGCAAACAGGGACAGTTTAACTTCTTCATTACCAATTTGGATGCCCTTTATTTCTTTTGCTTGCCTTATTGTTCTATCTAGAACTTCCAGCACAATGTTAAATAGGAGTGGTGATAAAGGGCATCCTTGTCTTGTTCCTGTTCTCAAGGGGAATGTTTTCAGCCTCTCTCCATTAAGACTGATGTCAGCCGTTGGTTTTGCATAGATGCCCTTTATTATGAATTCATTTTGTTTGTGGATTATTTTTTCATTTCTTTTGTTTTTGTAATGTTTTGTTTTTACTGAGACTTTATGTTTTCACTCTTTATTTTTATGAGTATGTTTGTTAACTTTGCTTGTGGTTACTGTGAAATTTACCCTTACTTTTCTATGTTTGAAGCAGTCTATTATTACTTGGTATTGCCTTGCCCTCCTCTCCATTAGAAGGTTCTATACCTGCACAGCTTAGTCCCTCTTTTATTGTTCTGATGTTGTTTTCATTTACAGATTAACTGCTTTGATTCCCTGTTTATTTCTTTTGGATTTGGATCATCATTGAGAGTTCATTTCCTAGACTGGTATCTGCTGGTACGATCCTGCGTCCTAGATTCAGCCTGTGAGCTGAAGTTGTTTGTTATCAGATCAAAGAACTCCCTTAAATAATTCTTGTAAGTTTGGTTTGGTTTTTACATGGTCCCTTAATTTCTGTTTATCTGGAAATGACCTAATTTCACCATCATATATGAACGAGAGCTTTGCAGGATATATTATTCTTGGCTGGCAATTTTTTTCTTTCAAGTTTTATATATGTCATCCCATTGCCTTCTTGCCTACATGCTTTCTGCTGAATAATTTGAGCTTAGTCTTATTGTTTCTCCTCTGTATGTGACTTCTTGTTTTTCATGAGCTGCTCTCAGGATTCTTTGTTTGTCTTTGGTTTTGGCGAGTGTGATTAGGATATGCCTTGGTGATTTTCTTTTGGAGTTTATCCTATATGGGGTTCGTTGAGCTTCTTGGATGGCCAGCTTTTCATCTTTCATGATATTGGGGAAGTTTTCTGTCAGCAGTTCTTCAATGCTCTTCTCTGTGTTTTCTGTTTTCTCCCCCTGTTCTGGAACTCTGATCACTCGCAGATTTTTTCTTTTGATTGTATCCCATATAATTCTCAGGGTCTCTTCATTTTTCTTCATTCTTTTTTCTGAGTTTTCCACAAACAGAGTTGTATGCAAGTGTTTTCCTTCAATTTCTATGATCCTGTCTAACACTGTTTCAAATCTGCTCCTCAGCCCTTCTATGACTCTGTCCATTTCTGAAATCTTGTAGTTTATCTTTTGGATTTCTAATTGTTTTTTTATGATTTCTAGTTGTGAACTTATTTTTGCATTTTGTTTCTACATTATTTTCCTGAATTCTTCCATTTTTTTTGTCTGTATTTTCCATATATTTGTCTGCTTTTCCATGAATTTGCCTATTTTTTTCCCCGTTTCTTTCTGCTTTTTGCTTCAACTCTTGGATAATTCTGAGTATCAGAGACTTGAATTCCCTATCAGGTAGTTCTAGTGCCTTTTCTTCTACTGGAAAGTCATCTGGTGTTTTATTTTGGAAGCCTACTGAAACCATCCTGTCTTGTTTTAGTAAATGTCTTCTGTCTTTGGGGCATTCAGTAGTTATTTTTCTCATTTATTCATTGTAGATTTGTTTGTTTTGTCCTTTTTTGTGTGTTATTTGGATATGTCTAAGCACACGGGCTGTGTGTTCTTTGTTGTTTCTCAAGTGTGGGCATGATACTTTTCACCTTTTTCTCCAATTGGTAGGGTCAGTTGCTCACCTATGGTACAGCAGAGCAGGTCTAGCTGAAGAGAAGTTGCTGGGATGGGTTGTTTGTGGCACTTACTATGGCCACCAGGGTGGGCCAGTAATCAGTGCAGGGTAGGATCTGGTAGGCCGAGCCTGTGCTGCTTGGTGGTGTGATGTTAAGCACAAGGTGCAGATATGGAGGATTGAGGGGGGAGATTGTGATGTGTGGAGCTAAGATGGGTATGGGACAGAGGAGAGAGAGGGAGAGGAACAGGAGCCAAAAACATACAAACAAACAAAAAAGAGTGTTAGGGGATCTTTCCTTTGGAGTGGAGAAATGAGAGGCTATGAAATGGAGAAAAACAGAAAGGAGAAGAAGAAAAATAAATAAATAAAAATGAGAAAGATTAAAGAAAAGAAAACCTCCCAGTGTTCCCACTGGTGCGGCTATGAGGTCTGGGGATGTTGCTTCCAGGCATTGAAGTACTGCCTGGCTAGAAGGCATAGAAGTGTCACTCAGTGCCAGGTATTCAGGGGACAGGAATAGAAGGAATGTATAGAGAGATGAGAAACCGAGTAATGAAGAAAGACAAAAAGGGAAAAAGAAGAAAAAGAAAACAAAACAAATTTTAAAAAAAGAACAAGCAAAAAAAAAAAAAAACCCAAAAAAGAAAAAAAAAACTACGAAAAAAGAAATGTGCTCGGGGATCCCTCTGCGCATCTGCACAAGCTGAGGGGGTAGACCCCAAGCCGTGCAGCACTGCCTGGCTAGAACAGGCTCCCAATTTGAGAAAAGAAAAAGAAAACAAGCAAACAATTCAAAACAAACAAACAAAAAAGCCTTGAGATCCCACCAGTGTGGCAGCAAGAACTGGGAAGCAGTTTCACATTTGAGTGGAGGTTCACAGCCTTTCAGGAAGAAGCAACAATTGCGCATGGTGCCAGGTATTTGAGAGAAAGGAGGGGGAGGTGGTGAGAGGTAAGGAAGAAATCAAAAGAATCGGAAAAAAGCAACACCAGCAGCAGACAAATGGCACTCAGGGAGTCGGCTAGTGCAGATGTGTGGAATCCAAAGCAGCAACTGCTTCCCAGCCAAGAGACTGTGGCCACAGGAGGCAGAGGAGGCAGAGTGGGGGTTAGGAAGCGTGGGGAATGGGAAAGCATGTATTTCTGGTTACTGGTTGTTCTGTCTCCTGCTGGAAGCTCCCTGAAGCTGCTTTTTCATACTCCCTGTTCACTGGTCTCTGATAGACGTCCAAGATGGCGGATCCATGTTGCATTAGCTGATAGGGGACCTCTGCATGTACCTCTTCTCACTCTCTGTTCTCTGTGAGTTTCTTATTCCATTTGGTGCTTGGCTGAGTTCTTTATGTCTTCATTTGATGCTTAGGATTTCAGGATGCTGTTTTCTCTGTTTGGCTTAGTTGTGAGATCTTAGCTGTGGTGGGACTGCGTGATGCTTCTGCCTAGAGCGCATGCTGCCCAGAAGTCTGATTTGACTTAAATTTTGAGAACCAGTTGAAAACTTGGTGTTTGTTGCAAAAAATCAAAATCATTTTATATTTTTCCAGTTATCTCTCAACCACTAATTTACATGTCCATCATTTATCTATGATTTGAGATGTTTGTTGTATCATATATTATTTCTCCATATGCAGTTAGGTTTATTTGTATATTTTCTATGAAATTTCATTGGTACATCTGTCAATACCTCACTGTTGTAATTACTGAAATCTTAGAGTATGTTTATATGTCTGATAAGACTAGAGCTCACTTATTGATCCTTTTGAATGCAACGGAACAGGTTAGAAATCCAACACAAGTATGTCCAAATGATTTTTGACAGAAGACCAACAGCAATAAATAGAGGAAGGATAGTCCTTGCAACAAACGGTGATGGATCAATTGGACATTGCCTGTTGACTTCCAGAGGCAGAAAGAAAAAAAAAATTGAACCTTAGCCTAAAACTGACACAAAAATTAACTCAAAATTGATCACAGGCTTAAATATAAAATGTAAAATTAAAAAAGAAATAGAAGAATACACAGGATAAAATCTTCAGATGTATGGCTATGTGAAGATGTCTTAGACATGATAACAAAAGTATGATCCTTAAAATAAAATTGATAAAATGGATTCCACCAATATTAAAAACTTTTGCTCTGCAAAGAAAGACCCTGTTAAGTGGATGAAATGAAAAGTTACAGATGATGATAAAGTATTTGCAAACCACATATCTGAAAAAGGACTCATACATGGAATATATAAAGAACTCACAAAACTGAACAGTAAAATAATAATAACCCAGTTAGAAAATGGGCTAAAAGGCATGAACAGATGTTTCACTGAAGAGGATATATGGATAGAATATGCCATGAAAAGATATTCAACTTTATTAAAAGTTGAACATTAAAGAAATGCAAATTAAAATCATGAGAAATCTCTACACATCTACTATAACAACAACTAAAAAAAAATATGCAGTCACAATACCAAATGCTGGCAAGGATGTGTGGAACCTGGATCTCTCGTACATTATTTGTGGAAATATAAAACGGCATAGCCACCCCGGAAAATAGTTTGACTGTTTCTGTAGGCAGAAAGATTTCCACACCCTGACCCCCAAACCTGTAAATGTGTTACCTTGCATAGCAAAAAGGAGATATAGGTATAATTAAGATAAGAACCACGAGTTAAGGAAATTATCCTGGATAATCTGAGTGGACCCAATATAATCACACGAATTCTAAAGCACAGAATCTTTCCCAGCTGGTTGTGGTCAGAGAGATATTGAGGACACATGAAGTTCGACGAGATATGACATTTCTGGCATTGAAGATGGAGGAAGGAACTACAACCCAAGGAATGTGGGCAGCCTCTACAAGCTGGAAAAAGGCAAGGAAACAGAGTTATTGCTAGAGCTTCCAGAGAGGAACACAGAACTTCCCACATCTGATTTTAGCCAAATGAGACCCATTTCACACATCTGACCTCAGAGCTGTAAGACAAAAATTTGAGTTGTTTTAAATCACTAAGTTTGTGGTAATTTATTACAGTAGGAATAGAAAACTAATTCAGTTTCTTGGGAAAAAAACAAAACAAAACAACTAAGCATTGGTCTACGACCCCACAATTATACTCGTAGGAATTTACCTAGAAAAATGAAAACTTATGTCCACACAAAAACTCTGCAAATGAATGTTCACAGCAGTTTAATTTTTAATAGCCAAGTATTTGTGGCAACCTAAGTGTCCTTCCATGGATGTATGGTTAAACAAACTGGTACTTCCATACAATGAAATACTACTCAGCAATAACAAGGAACAAACTACTGGTAAACACAACTTGAATGGATCTCAAGAACATTATGCTCAGTGAGAAAGGTCAATCACAAAAGGTTACATACTGTAGCATTTCATTTATGTGACATTCTTGAAATATTCTAGAGATGAAGAATGTATTAGTAGTTGCCAGGGCTTAAGGATAAAGCTTGGAGAAGATGTGACTAAAAAATTTAGTATGACGAAATGATTTATGGTGATGGAACAATTGTTTATCTTGATTATGGTGGAGATTAACCAATCTATACAGGAGATTAAATTGCACTAATCTATATACAGACACACACCATGAGTGTATATAAAACTGATGGAATCTGAATATAGTGTGGATTGTACCAATGATAACGTTCTTCTTTGGATATTGTACTATAATTATGTAAGGTGTTGCTACCTGGGGAAACTAGGTGAAGGGTATATGGGGCCCCTCTGTACTATTTTTGCAACTTTCTATGAATCTATAATTATTTCAAAATGAAAGTTCAGAAAAGTAGTAGAAGAGTGTATGGATGAATTTTTCTATAACGTGGGACTGTAGACAACTTTCTTAACTATTAAGATCTAGAAACAAAAAGTGAAAAGATAGATGAAAATCGTTACACAAAGATATGAACTTTTGCAACATTACAAAACAAAGAACAAAGTAAAATAAAATAAAAAACTTGGAAAAGTATTTGAAATTTATATCACAAATATTTAATATTTCTAAAATATAAGCTTCTAAAAAATAAAGAAAAAGAGAGTATCTCTGATGGAAAGTTGGTTAAGAATATGAAAAAAAAAACTTTACAGAAAATTAAATGGCCCATAATTGTTTGAAAATATGCTCATATCCACACACAATAAATGGAATGAAAATTGAATTTACAGTGAGATACCATTTCTTGCTTATTAGACTGACAACAAAAGAAATGTTTGACAACAAATTATGTTATCAAAGCTTTGGAGAAATCAAGCATTATCATATATCACTGGAGAGGATGCAGATTAATACAACCTATAGACATATGTGATAGTTAAAGTTATGTGTCAACTTGGTTAGGCCGTAATTCTCAGTGTTTGGCAGATATGTAATCATCCTCCATTTTGTTCTTTAATGTGAGCAGCCAATCAGTTGAAAATCAGTCAGTTTCCTTGGATGTGTGGCTTGCATCTGATATTTATGGATGTTCTAGCAGAGCTCTCTCTGGATCCTCCATCTGACTCATCATTATTTCACCTCCAGTTCTTGGGATGTGATCCAGCAGCCTGTCACTTGACCTGAAGATCTTGGGATTCACCAGCTCCCACCACTACATAAGCCAAAAGTCTTCCACCTGACATGTCAATTTTGGTTTCATAAGTCCCTGCAACCATGTGAGTCAGGAAAAACCTCCAGCCTGATGCTGATTCATAGATTTGGGACTTGAAATCCTCCACAACTGTGTGAGACTTTATACTTCACTGGTTTGCTCCTCTAAGACATGTGGTGCCCTGAGTGGTTCTAGAGAAACAAAATCATTAGGATGAGTTTTCTGAATTGGTTTTCATGTCTGGCTAGACTTAAAAGCACTGATGTCTCTGCTCCAATAGTAAAGAGGGCACTGCTAACCCATGGTGTGAGGTGGTAATAGAAATAAGCAAAACATAACCACCAAGGGATCAAATATTTGTGAGAAACAAGGCTCTGGTTGATTTCATATTTGATACTTTTCTACAGTTTTGTCAGAATGAGAAATATAGAGTGGCTGGTTGGTTTGTCCTGCTTTCACTAGACAAAGTGGTAAAAGAAAGGAATGACCTCAAGGCTTCAGAGTCACAGATCAAATGCCACATAAAATACCTGATAGTTATCACTTGTGCCCTGAAAGAAAGCATCATTTCCAGTAGCAACAGAAGTGATATTGTAGAAGACCAAACTCAGAGTCTTATCCAAAAAGTGGCTGAATTACAGCACCAATAGAATTCCCAACCTCCAGTGGTGTTTGAAGTTAAAGTGAGGGCATTGGTTGGGAAGAAATGGGATCCTAAAACTTGGGATGGGGACACATGGGCAGATAATCAGGAAACAGGGGACACTGAGCTCCTAAATTATGTTGAATTGATCCTGCCAACAAAGCCATTAACCCCTCCATCCTCATCTAATTTGATTAACTCAGCTTTCTCTGAAGAACTTTTGTCTGAGTTATCACCTGGGGAGGCTTCTGAGTCATTTCCTGGGGCATCACCTGAGGCAGATGCCTTATAAGACATTGCTGAAAGTTCTCAAACACATACCCACCACTCATTTTTGCTTCTAGACCTAGAACTACACTTAAGTCCCAGCAAGCCCCAGAATGTGAAGTACAAAGTGTGATCCAGGAGGAGGTACACTACACTCCTAAAGAACTGCTCGATTTTTCTAATACGTACAAACAGAAACCTGGGTAATATATGTGGGAATGGTTATTAAGTTGTGGTATAATGGTGCAAGGAACATAAAGTTGGATCAGTCTGAGTTTATTGACAAGGGCCCACTAAGCGCAGATACATCATTAAGTGTTTCAACTCGGGAAGTTAGGCAAGGATCTAATAGCTTATTCTGTTGCATCACTGAAGCATGGATTAGACAGAGGCCTACACCAAGTCAAGTTGAAGTACCAGACCTGCCTTGGTATACTGTAGAAGAAGATATCCAAAGGATTAGGGAAATTGGCATGTTAGAATGGATTTATCAGGTTAGACCAAAAGACCCACACCTGGAGTGCCCAGAGAACACACCTTTTACCTTAATAGTGAGGAACAAATTTGTGAAGGGAGCTCCAGCATTTTGAAGACTGCTGTGGTTGCCATTTTATGTAGGTCAGATTTGACTGTTGGAAGTGCCCTAACTGAATTAAGATACCTAACTACAATGGGACTGATGGGCAGGGGCCAAGTGGCAGCATTTAATCACCAAAGACAAGGTGGGTAGTTAGTACAATGGATAGTAGAGTCAAAGCAGTCATCAGAATAGTCTGACTCACGTGGGCTTAGTCCAGGTGTCCCTAGGAATGAAATAGATGGGAAACCTTCTAAATATTTACTTGATCTGCACAAGTGGAAGAATTTGGGGTCAAAGGAATAGCAGTCTAAATCATGGCCTCTCATTCAGTTTCCAGACTTGAGTCCGTTGACAGACCCACAACCCCTTGAATGAAGGAAAGGCCTGGTTCACTTGAGGAAGGATTCCACTACACTGCCAAAAATTTATACTGTTAATCTTTCTCCTAGTCCTCCCAAAAGGGATCTACAATTTTTTTCACAAGAGTGACTGTTCTTTGGGGAAAAGGAACTATTCAGACTTTCTGAGGATTACTGGACAGTGGTTCTGAACTGACACTAATTCCAGGAGACCCAAAATGTAACTGTGGCTCACCAGTCAGAGTAGGGGCATATGGAGGTCATGTTATTAATAGACTCTTAGCTTAGGTCTGTCTCACAGTATGTCCAGTGGGTCCTCAGTTCCCAAATACATAATTGGAATAGACTTACTCGGCAACTTGCAAGACCCCCACAGTGGATCCCTGACATGTGGAGTAAGGGCTATTATGATAGGAAAGGCCAAGTGGGAGCCATTAGAATTGCCCCAACTAGGAAAATAGTAAACCAAAAGCAATACCACGTTCCTGGAAGGATTGTATAAATTAGGATCACCATTAAGGAGTTGAAGGATGCAGAAGTGGTGATTCCCACCACATCCCCATTCAACTCGCCTATTTGGCCTGTGCAAAAAAGTGCATAGATCTTGGAGAATGACAACGGATTATTGTAAAGTTAACCAGATGGTGACTCCAATTGTAGCTGCTGTTCCAGATGTGGTTTCATTGCACGAGCAAATTAATACATCTCCTGGTACCTGGTATGCAGCTATTGAGTGGGCTAATGTCTTTTTCTCCATACCTGTTCTTGTTTTTAAATTTTATTGTGTTTTAGGTGAATAGGAGTCCTGGTGGTACAGGTTAAAGCCCTCAGCTGTTAACCAAAATGTCGGCAATTCGAACTCACCAGCCACTCCACAGGAGAAAGAGGTGGCAGTCTGCTTCCCTAAAGATTTATAGCCTTGGAAACCAGATGGAGCAGTTATACTCTGGCCTATAGGGTTGCTATAAGTTGGAATATACTTTATGGCAGTGGGTTTGTGTTTTTTGGTTTAGGTGAAAGTTTACAGCACATATTATCTTTTCATTCAAAAATTTATTCACAAAGTTGTTTTGTGACATTGTTTGTAATACTTGCAAAGTATCAGTACTCTCCTCCTTCCCCTTTCCACCCTGGATTCTCCGTTTCCATTCATCCATCCAGTTTTCCTGCCCGTTCCTTCCTTCTCCTCTTTGCTTTTGGGCAGGTGCTGCACATTTGGTCTCATATACTTGGTAGAACTAAGAAGCATGTTCCTCACATGTGTTATTGTTTATTTTATAGGTCTGTCAAATCTTTGGCTAAAAGGTGAATTTTGGGAGTGGCTTCAGTTGTGAGCAGGGTGTCTGGGGCTCATAGTCTCAGGGGTTCCTCCAGTCTCTGTCAGACTAGTAACTCTGGTCTTCTTTTGTGAATTTGAATTTTTTTTCCTACATTTTACTCCTGCTCTGTCTAGGGTCCTCAATTGTGATACCTGTCGGAGAAGTTGTTGATGGTTGCCGGGGATCATCTAGTCCTTCTGGGCTGAGGCTGGCGGAGACTATGGTTCATGTGGTCCATTAGTCTTTTGGAGTAATATTTTCCTTGTGTCTTTTGTTTTCATCATCCTTCTTTGTTCCAAATGTGATGGGACTAATAAATACTTCTTAGATGGCTGCTCAAAAGCTTTTAAGACCCCAGATACTATTTACCAAAGTAGGATGTAGAACATTTTCTTTATGAACTATGTTATACCAGTTACCTAGACGTCCGTGAGACCATGATCCCCAGCCCTCAGCCCAGTAACTCGGACCCTCAAGGTGTTTGGATGTGTCTAGGAAGCTTCCATGACTTTGTCTTGGTCAAATTGTGCTGCCTTTCCCTTCACCTAAGTTAACTTGTTTACTACCTAGTAGGTGATTTCCCCTGCCCACTCCTCTCCTTGTTTGTAACCATCAAAGATAGTTTTTTGGTGTTTTTTTTTTTCTCCTCGTAAACGTTTTATGGAGTTTTTGTAATAGTGGTCTCATACAGTATTTGTCCTTTTGTGAGTGACTTATTACACTCAGCATAATGCTCTCCAGACTTATCCATGTTGTGAGATGTTTCGCCGATTCATCATTGTTCTTTATCATTGGGTAGTATTCCATTGTGTGAATGTACCACAATTTTTTTATCCATTGATCCGTTGATGGGCCCTTAAGCTGTCTCCATCTTTCTTCTATTGTGAATAATGCTTCAGTGAACATAGGTGTGCATATGTATATTTATGTGATGACTCTTATTTCTCTAAGACATTCCTAAGAGTGGGATTGCTGGATCATATGGTATTTCTATTTCTAGCTTTTAAAGGAGATGCCATATCATTTTCCAGAGCCCTGGTGGCACAGTGCTTAAGAGCTACGGCTGTTAACCAAAAGATTGGCAGTTTGAATCCACCAGCTTCTCCTTGGAAACCCTATGGGGTGGTTCTACTCTGTCCTATAGCGTCACTATGAGACGGAATCGACTTGACAACAATGGGTTTGGTGTTTCGGTTTATATTGTTTTCCAAAGTGGTTGTACCAGTTTACTTTTCTACCAGCAGAGCATAAGAGTTCCAATCTCCCTGCAACCTCTCCAACATTTGTTATTTTTTGTTTTTTGGATTAATGGCAGTAATGTCTGTGTGAGATGGTATTTCATAGCAGTTTTGATCTGTATTTCTCTAATGGCTAATGATCTCGAGCATTTCTTCATGTGTCTGTTAGCCCCCTGAATATCTTCTCTGGTGAAGTGTTTGTTCATACCCTTTGTCCATTCTTTTAATTGAATTTATTGGAGAGCCAGTAGCTCTGTAGCTGAGCAGCATGACATGCCCTGTCAGGAAGAGGTGAGGTTGCATATGGGGCAGAAGGGTGAGAGGTGGGAAAATCATGTTTCTCTGGTTACCAGGTACTCTGTCTCCTGTTGGGAGCTCTGTGAAGTAGCTGTACTGCAACACTGTGATGGTGTGCCATGTTAGTTTTCCTTCAATTTCTTCTTCCATTTGGTGTTTGATCTAGTTCTTTATCCATTCTATTGATGCTTAGGTTCAAGGATTAACATTTGTATCTGTTTTACTTAGTTTTTTTGGGTCTTTTCTGCAGAAGAATGGCTTGGTGTGTCTGTATAGGGAGCCATATCGACTCTCCTTCCTCTCCATACCTGTTTTGAAAGACCACCAGAAGCAATTTGTCTTCAGCTCGCAAGGCCAGGACTGTACTACATCAGGGGATATCAACTCTCCAGTCCTATGTCATAATAAAGTCTGCAGGGACCTTGATCGCCTTTCCCTTCCACAAGACGTCACCTTGGTCTACTATACTGATGACATAATGCTCGTTGGACCTAGTAAGGAAGAAGTATTAATGACTAGACTTACTGGTAAGACATTTGTATGCTAGAGGGTGGGAAATTAACCCAACAAAATTCAGGTGCCTTCAACCTCAGCAATATTTCTATGGGTCCCATCATGTGGGGCATGTCAAGATATTCATTTTAAAGTAAAGAAGAAGTTGTGCATCTGGCCCATCCTACAACAAAAAAGGAAGCACAATGCCTAATGGGTCTCTTTGGATTTTGGAGGCAACATATCCCTCATTTGGGTATGCTACTCCAGCCTATTTATCAAGTGACTTGAAAACCTGATAGTTTTGAGTTGGGCTGAGAGCAAGAGAAGGCTCTTCAACAGGTTTAGGCTGCCGTACAACCTGCTCTGCCCACTGGGCCATATGATCCAGCTGATCCAATGGTATTTGAAGTGTCAGGCAGAGATGCTGTTTGGAGTCTTTGGCAGACACTATTGATGAATCACAGTGCAGATCCTTAGGATTTTGGAGGAAAGTCCTGCCATCCTCTGCAGATAACTCTGCTTTTGAGAAACAGCTTTTGGCTTGCGTGATGGTTAAGATTATGTGTCAACTTGGCTGGGCCGTGATTGTCAGTGTTTAAATGTGATCACTCTCGTGACTGAATATACTGAGTAGCCAATCAGATGAAAGGGAGTTTCCTTGGGGGTGTGGCCTGCATGTGAATAAGCAGATGTTCTGGCCTTTTGCTCACACTGGAGTCTGCGGCTGCCTCCTGTCATCTCATCTCCGCTTCCTGGGACTTGAGCTGCCAGCTTATCTGCCAAACTTGGGATTCGTCAATCTTCACAGCCTGTGAGCAGAGCCCTGCTCTCTGACCTGCCAATCTCGGGCTTGCCAGCTTCTTGGGAGAGGCCTCTACCCTGACCCACAGACTTGGGACATTCTAGCTTCTACAGTCACGTGAGCTGTTTCCTTGATATAAATCTCTCTCTCTCTCTCTCTCTCTCTCTCTCTCTCTCTCTATATATATATATATATATATATATATATATATATATATATATATATATTTATAGGCTTTACTGGTTTTGCTTCTCTAGAGAACCCAGCCTAAGACAGCTTGTTACTACTGGGCCTTAGTAGAGACTGAACACTTAACCATGGGCCACCAAGTCACCATGCAGACTTAGCTGCGCATCATGAACTTGGCATTGTCTGACCCACAAAGTCATAAATTTGGATGTGCACAGCAGTTTCCTCATTAAGTGGAGGTGATTTATATGAGACTGGGCTTGATCAAGACCAGCAAGGAAGTTACATGAGGAAGTGACTATAATGCCCATGGTCTCCACTCCTGTCACATTACTTTCCCTCTCCTAGTCTGCTCCTTTGGTCTCATGTGGTGTTCCTTATGATCAGTTGACTGAGGAAGAGAAAAGTTGTGCCTCATTTATAGATAGTTCTGCGTAACAAGCAAGCACCTCTCAAAAGTCGACAGTGGTAGCACTGCAACCCCTTTCTGGGACCTCCATGAAGGGCAACGGTGAAGGATAATCCTCTGAATGGGCAGAACTTTGAGCAGTGCTCCTAGTTCTTCACTTTGCATAGATGGAGAAATGGCCAGCTGTGAGGTTTTTTACTGATTCATTGACTGTGGCCAATGGTTTGGCTGGATGGTTGGGGACTTGGAAGGAACAGGAATGGAAAATTGGTGACAAGGAGGTATGGGGAAGCGGTATATGGATAAACCTCTCCCAGTGGACCAAAGAAGTGAAGATACGTATGTATCATGTGAATGCTCACTAAAGGGTGACCTTCACAAAGAAGGATTTTAATGATCAAATGGATAGGATGACGTGTTCTCTGGAAACCAACCATTTCTTTCAGTGCCCAATCAGCTCATGAACAAAGTGGCCATGGTGGCAAGGATGGGGTTATGGATGGGCTCCGCAACATGGACTTCTACTTACCAAGGCCAACTTGTCTGCAGCCACTGCTGAGTGCCCAGTCTGTCAGCAGCAGAGATCAACTCTTAGTGCCTGTTATGGAACCATTCCTTGGGGCAATCAGCCAACATCTTGGTGGCACGTTGATTACATTGGACTGCTTCCATTATGGAAAAGGCAGTGTTTTGTTCTCACTGGGATAAACAGTTACTCTGGATATGTATTTGTCTTCCCTGCATGCAATGTTTCTGCTAAAACTACCATCCTTGAACTTACAGAATGCATTATCCACCATCATTATATCCCACACTGCACTGCCTCAGATCAAGGGACTCACTTCACAGCAAATAAAGTGTGACAGTGGGCTTATGTTCATGGAATTCATTGGTCTTACCATGTTCCCCATCATCCTGAAGCAGCTGGCTTGTAAGAATAATGGAATAACCTTCTAAAGACACAATTAAGGTGCCAGCTAGGTGGCAATACCTTGCAGGGTTGGGGTAATGTTTTCCCGGAGTCTTTATATGTTCTAAACTGGAGTCCAATATATGGTGCTGTTTCTCCCATAGACAGGAATCAAGGGGTAGAAATGGGAGTGGCACCACTCAATATTACTGGTAATGACCCACTTGCAAAATTTTGCTTCCTGTCCCCACGACCCTATGCTTTGCGGGTCTAGAGGTCTTATTTCCAAAGGAAGGAATGCTCATACCAGGAGACATAACACTGATTCCATTGAACTGGAAGTTAAGAATGTCACTGGGCCACTTTGGGCTCCTTGTGACTCTGAATCAACGGGCAAAGAAAGAAGTTACTGTATTGGCTGGTGTGATTGATCCTGATTACCAAGAGGAAATTGGATTGATATTACATAATGGAGGTAGAGAATAGTATGTCTGGAATACAGGAGATCCCTTAGGACATCACTTAGTACTATCATGCTCTATGATTAAAGTTAATGGAAAACAACAGTAACCCAATTTTAACATGACTGCTAATGGCCCAAACCATTCAAGAATGAAGGTTTGTATCACCCCACCAGGCAAAGAACCACAACCAGCTGAGGTGCTTGCTGAGGGCAAAGGAAGTACAGAACGGGCAGTGGAAGAAGGTAGTTCTAAATACCGCTTACAACAACTTGACCAGTTGCAGAAATGAGGACTGTAATTGTTTTCAGTATTTCTTCTGTGTTTTGTTATGTGTGTGTTTGTATATGCATATATATATGTATATAAAATACCTTTGTTTTCTTCCCTCCCTTATTCCATTATTTATTATAAAATATAAGATGTAAACAAGGCTAGTGCATTTTTCTGTTGTACACATATTACTTGTATCATGTCAGATGCAAGTATGACTTTATAATTGTCATTATTTAGAGATTATGTATGGTTTAAGGAGATATGTACAGTTGCCAAGTTGACAAGGGGTGGACTGTGATGGTTAAGGTTATGTGTCAACTTGGCTCTGCCATGATTCTCAGTGGTTTGACAGATATTATGTAATCATCTTCCGTTTTGTGTTCTTATGTGATCAGCCAATCAGTTGAAAGTCAATCAGTTGAAAGCCAGAGAGTTTCCTTTGGTGTGTGGTCTGCATCCAATATATATAGATATTACTGCACAGCTTTCTCTGGATTCTACACCTGACTCATCATCCTCTGATCTCTGGTTCTTGGGATGTAAGCCAGCAGCCTGTTGCCTGACCTTCAGATCTTGGGATTCACCAACTCCTGCCACCCCGTGAGCCTATAGCCTTCTGCCTGACCTGCCAATTTCAGGTTCATCAGCCCCTGCAACAACATGAGTTAGGAGAAGCCTCCAGCCTGACACCTGATCCACAGATTTGGGACTCACCAGCCTCCACAACTGCGTGAGCCATTTCTTTGAGATAAATCTCTGTCTCTCTCTCTCTATATATATATATGCTTCACTGGTTTGCTCCTCTAGAGAACACAGCCTAAGACATCTTATACGTTTATAATTAGCAAAATTATATATTCATTTACCCTTTAACCCAGCAATCTACTTCCAGATATTGATCCCAAAAGTACACAGGAAAAAATATGAAAATTCATATGATCTAGGCTTTCACTACGGGAATATTTGAAATAGTAATAGACTAAAACAACCCAAGTGCCCATCAGTCGGAGATTGAATAAATAAACAGTAGGAGTACAAGGTACACATCTGATTGATCCCCAAATCTGAGTAGTTTCCATGACTCCAGACCCTATCTAAGTACCATTGGTTGTCTGTGAACAGAGTTTGTGTTAATTATCAAAGGTCAGTGCCTGACATACTTTCTGCAGCTGGGATGGCAGGGCCCTGGCCCCTTAGCTCTCTTTACTTTTGGATAAGGTAAAGGTAGTGCAACAGTAGAGGTGGGCAGGGCACCAAAGTTTTTGTAATATGCATAGGCACCACTGAGGAGGTGTCAGAGGGAGGGAACAAATGCGAACAAAAAACAAGTAATGAAGAATAGCTCTATATTCTAATTTGAGTGTTCTCCAGAATATCTTGTTGTGTGAAAATAATGTAAAGGGGAGAAAAATGTGTATAGTTGGCTACCACTTATTTAAGAAAAGTAAGAATACCAAATGACATGTTTATGTGTTAAATTAACTATGTTCAGTGAAGGAAATAGGAAATATTGTGAAAAGCACAGAGTTAGAAGATAGATATTTTTGAATATACTTTGTTTTGTAGATTTGACTCAGAATCTGATCTTTGAAAAATTAGTATTGACACAAAACAAATTATCCTAAATGTGCGTCTATTTGGTGGCAAAATCGTTCAGAGTGGTAATATTACAACTGTGTATAAAACCCCAATCATTTGACAGTACCTCCTTAGCGGGATACATCTTCAGGGTGAAGGCTGCAACAGCAATAAAAAAAATCGTAAACTGAAACAAGCATATTGTTGGTGATAGTGCTATTATTTATTTGTTTGATTGATATTTTTTATCTATCTATTTATTTAAGACTGTTGGATATGTGTATGTGGTATTCATGAAATTTAATTATGTGATATTTTAATTCTCTCATCCTTGTATCCTAGAGAACTGGGATTCAAAATATGACCACACACACACACACCCCCACACACCCACACACTTGCACATGCACAGTCATACACGTATTGTCTAGCTATGTTCACTGAAAATGCCTAGAAAACATAACATGGTAAACCAGTAGCAATGGGCACCCATAGCAGACAGAGATGGTGTTGAAATGTCATTTCCTGCTGAAAAGCACCAAGACTCCTTGGTATGACTGACTCAAAGTCTGATGCAGGAAGTGTAAAAGGTGATCTTGGACTATCTTGTTATATTGGACACCAGGTAGCTATCTAGTACTATTAGGGTCATGTCTGAACAAATTTAGAGCCAACCTGAAAACATCCCTATTGGCCCAAAGTGGTTTGATTTGAGCATCTCTAAAACTAAGCTCTGCAATGGATTTAAACACATCAAATATATATATATATATATATATATATATATATATATATATATATAAAATAGAGCTCATTAAGATAGTAAAGAAACAATAATCACCTTGATCACCTCGGGAAACTAGAAAATAAAAGAAAATAATTAAGCATTTTATCTTTTTTTTTTTCCCATACTACCGGGTAACCAAAAATTAGATGAGGGAAATTTATCTTTATAGAAGTATTCTATTTAATAAATGAAGAAGAAATGATAGAATTAGAATATTACCAATTTGTAACACCTAATAAATTAATATATCTATGCACTGATCACTAACAGCTCCTAACATTACAAAAAGAATGACACTGCATATCTCCTAAAGAAATACGTAAACCTGGATATAGTCTTTCCCCACCCAAATCAATCCTGAATCTGATTTAACGTCTATATTCAATTTACTAAAAATACAGAAGACAAAATAACATGCTAATCAACAACCATAAGGGTGCAATCACCAAAATGTAGCTAGTGGGAAGCTGCATCAGACAAATGGTCTAGTTTCTTCAACAAAGTGTAAGGAGAGATACGCAAAGGAACCTAAAGACTAAAAGGTATTTAAGAAATATGTTAAACAATTGTAATATATTCATTTGAATACTGATTCAAACAAGCAGTTAATAAATGGCATGTGTGAGACAACTGGAAATTCGAACCTTACCTAGCATTTAAAATAAAAAGTGTGGTGGTGGTTACAACACTTAATGCATTTGCCAAAACTGGTGGCACAGTGGGTAAAGCAACTGACGGCTAATTGAAAGTTTGGCAGTTTGAGACAACTAGGAGCTCCATGGGAGAAAGATGTGACAGTTGCTTCTGTAAAGATCTACAGTCTTGGAAACCCTATGTGGTCGCTACGAGTCGAAATCCACTCATCAGCAGTGGGTTTGGTTTATTTGGGTACAACAAATACAGTGAATATCCCTGTATGTAAAATTTTAAAAGTTCTATACAAATAGTAGCAAACCAAATCTAAAAATGTGTAAGAACGATAATACATCATGTTCAAATTGTTTGTCCCAAGAATACGTATTTTTAAACATTAGAACAATCAAACCATCTAATGTGCACATTAATAAATTAATAAAGAAAAAAAACATGATCACCTCAACAATCTTTGATAGACTTAAATACTAATTCATGTTAGAAACTCTTCTTAAAATGTAAATAGAAGGGGTTTCCTCAATCTGACAAGAGAATCTACAAAAATGTAAGCATCACGTTTAGCAGCAAAATGTTGAAAGCTTTCCTTTGTGTTTTGGAAGAGGACTAGGATAGCACCTAGTGCAAGTTGGACCCTCTTGTAAGCATTGTCTAAAACATAACATATAATAAAATATAAATTATAGGGGTTTATAATACTTAATGAGGTTAAGTATAGTTTCACGAACTTATGTTTCAATTTTATGGATGTGTTCTATTAGTTCATGAGGTAAAGCCAACTTCTTGCAGCAGGTCACATCACAAATGTAAGAGAAAAAAAAAACCATTGCCATCGAGTCGATTCCAACTTATAGCTACCGTATAGAATGGAGTAGGACTGCCCCATAAGGTTTCCAAGGAGTGCCTGGTGGATTCGAACTGCCGACCTTTGGTTAGCAGGTGTAGCTCTTAACCACTACGCCACCATGGTTTCCAAAAGTATGAGACTAGAGTTCCATTATCTTTGTAAGTTACATAAAACCCATTGCTGTTGAGTCAATTCCAACTCAGAGTTACCTATAGGACAGAGTAGAACTACCTCATAGGGTCTCCAAAGAGCAGCTGGTGGATTTAAACTGCTAACATTTTATTTGGCAGCCAAGCTGTTAACCCCTGCAATACTGGGGCTCCAAGTTACATAAGACTCCCTTTAACACTGACTACACGCACCGCACCACTTGCATTCCCCCAGTTCCACATCTAAATCCATTATTTAACTAACAGTTTCCAGAATGCACTGTGTAATTTCAGATCCTGTGCATTTGCAAATGATAATCCTTCTTACCACAATGCCTTCCTTAGCGCACCAGCCTAGTGTAGTCTTAACATATTATTTACGTGTGTAGACCTAGACACAGCTCAAGTGAATTCTTGCAAAGATGATTCATTTGCACTCCACCACCACCACCACCACCAGTTGCTGTCAAGTCTATTCTGACTTATGGCGACCCCATGTGTGTCAGAGTAGAACTGTGCTACATAGGTTTTTCAATGGCTGATTTTTTGAAAGTAGATCACCAGTCTTCTGAGGAGCCTCTGGGTGAACTTGAACCTCCAGCTTTTCAGTTAGCAACCAGCACATGTATGGTTTGCACCACTAAGTGTGTTTCAATTAATTGTCTACATGCTTCTTTATCACTGGACAAGATGATTTTGAGAACAGATATTGTGCCTCAACCGTCTTGTTAATTGGAGTGATAAATATTTGAGGAAAGGACAAGAGGAGCAAGGCAGGAAAGAAGGAACTGTGCACAGAGTAGTAGAAGAATATTTCCAGGAACATGTCTTTATTTAGGCTTGAGCAGAGCATGTGGTGCTGGAGGGAGCCTTTGAATAGGGAATCCTCCCAATGCCTCCTACCACTCACAGCTTGCCAAGCCCAGCAGCAAGCATGCTGAGCTGTACTTTCTCACATGGACTCCTTTCACCCAGACACAGTGACATGCCCCCACAGAGCCCCTTTCCATAATGAGAAATAGGCCACTGAAGTATTTTAGTAAATGAGCAGCACTGAACTGTCAAACTACCCTCTTCTCTGGGGTAGCAGAAGCCTGACTTCTGTTATCATTTGCTCCTTACTACTTTCAGCTTTATTAGCTTTGTGATGGTGTCAAGATCCTGATGAGGAAAATCTGCAGAGCTGAGCACAAACTCTACCATTTTCCCCACCAAGTCTCCAAAGGTGTTCCCCTAATGAACTGGGGGAAAGAAGCCCTTCTAGGGATTGAAGAAACCACTCCATTTCTCTTCCAATTCAGCAAATATTTTCTGAGGAAGGATGTGAGCCCAGAACTGTACCAACTAAGGATATAAAGATAGATAAAACCAATTCCCTATGCTCAAGGAAGTTAGTGGTCTGAGAGTTCATACAAGCCAGAAAGGAGAAAAATGTTATGGTAGAAACATAAAACCAGAAGTCTGAATAGTGTGTTTTCAACACTTCAAAGTGCATACAAATCATCCAGGCTACTTGTTAGCATGCACATTTCAGTTCACAAGGTCTGGGGTGGATCCTGAGATTCTGCATTTCTAATGAGCTCTCAGATGATGCTGGTGCTGCCGTTCCGGGAACCATTCTTTAAATAACTAAGATTTTGAAACAGAGAAATAGAAGTGCATCCTCTCTGGTGGTAGGTGGAACAGATTAGTCTTCCCAAAGGATCCATGGCTTAAGCTAAATCTTGACAGTTGTGTAGACATCTATTTCCATGTTGACATAGGGGTTACAGACACTTAAATTAGGGTGGAGAGCATGTCCTAAGTCCATTATATTTAGGTAGCTACAGTGGAACCTTGTAGCTGGAGCAGAAGCCATGAATAAATGCATGGCAGGTGACAACCAAGGAGGACATAGACCATGTTTTAAAGAGAGTAGTAAGTAATATAAAATGTGCCCTGTAGACTTTGGTGAACCACAGAAAACTGGAGACATTTGGAAATAACTATACTGTCATTTATGTGGGGAAAATGAGTAATAAATATCTCCTGTTGTGGAAGTGGAGTAATTTGTAAATAGGTTAAAGGAAATAATATCGACCCATTGGCAATTACTGTGTGTGTGTTTCATGTTTATAAATATGTACATGTGAATGTGTGCATGTGTGTGTGTGATCTCCCATGAAGCCAGGCAAAGAATGACCAAGGACCTGTAAACTGAACAATTATCAGAACTCCCACAGGGATGAGAAAGTTTCTACTTTTGACCAGCCAGAGTAGAGAGGCTTCATGAACAACTGAGACATTCACTAAATAATATAGTAGAGAACCTTACTAGTAAAACTACCCTAGAACCCCCAAGTAAAGCTTAAAAGCAAGCATTGAAGGAGTATGTTCAACAATTACAAAAAAAAATTACTGAGATTTAGTTTATATACAACACAATTCACCCATTTAGATAATATATTTCAGTGTTATTTAGTATAGCTGCAGAACTGTTCAGCAATCACCACAATCTAATTTTAGAACCTATTCATCACCCCAAATAATAATCTGAGAAGCTGGATTATATGAAGAAGAATGGGGCATCAGGATTGGAGGAAGACTCATGAACAACCTGCAATATGCAGATGACACAGCCTTGCTTGCTGAAAGTGAAGAGGACTTGAAGCACTTACCGATGAAGATCAAAGACTACAGCCTTCACTATAGATTATGCCTCAACATAAACAAAACAAAAATCCTCACAACTGGACCAATAAGCAATATCATGATAAACGGAGAAAAGTTTGAAGTTGTCAATGATTTCACGTTACTTGGATCCACAATGGAAGCAGTAGTCAAGAACTCAAACAACCATTTGCATTGAGTAAATCTGCTGCAAAAGACCTTTAAAGTGTTAAAAAGCAAAGATATCACTTTAAGGACTAAGGTCTCCTGACCCAATCCGCGATGTTTTCAATCGCCTCATATTCTTGCTAAAGCTGGGCAAAGAATAAGGAAGACTCAAAAAGAATTGATGCCTTTGAATTATGGTGTTGGTGAAGAACACTGAATATACCATGGACTTCCAGAAGAACAAACAAATCTGTCTTGGTAGAAGTACAGCCAGAATGCTCATTAGAAGCAAGGATGGTGAGACCTTGTCTCACATACTTTGGACATGTTGTCAGGAGGGACCAGTTCATGGAGAACAACTTCATGCTTGGTAAACTGGAGGGTCAGTGAAAAAGAGGAAGACTCTCAATGAGATGGATTGACACAGTGGCCGCAACAATAAGCTCAAGCATTACAATGATAGTGAGGATGGTGCAGGATCGGGCTGTTGTACGTAGTGTACACAGTGTTGCTATGTGCAACATAGTGGCTATTTCATTCTGTTGTACATAGGGTCACTTCATTCTGTTGTACAAATGAGTTGGAACCCCCGGGATGGCACCTAACAACAACAACAGTCACCATCCCCGAAAGTACCCTCATACCCATTAGCAGTTAGTCCCCACAGTACCCCACCCCCAGTCCTAGGTAAGCACTAATCGGCTTTCAGTCTATATGGATTTTCCTTTTATAGATATTTCATATCAATGAAATCATTCAATATTTTGTCTTTTGTGTCTGATTTATTTCACTTAGCACAATGTTTTCAAAAGTCATCCATGCTACAGCATACATCAGTACTTCGTTTCTCTTAATTGCTGAGTAATATTCCACTGTGTGAATATACCACATTGTGTTTATTCATTCATTAGTTTACGGACATTTTTGTTGTTTCCATTCTCTGGCTGTTATGAAAAATGCTGCTATGAATATTCATAAACAAGTTTTGTTTGTACATATCCTTTCATTTCTCTTAAATGTGTATGTAGGAGTGGAATTTCTGGGTCTTATTATATCTCTATGTTTAACCTTTTGAGAAACTACTAAACTGTTATCCAAAGTGGCTGTAATATTTTACATTCCCACTAGCAGTTTATGATGGTTACAATTTCTCCATATGCTCACCACTTGTTATTGTCTGTCTTTTTTTTATTATAGCCATATCTCATTGTAATTAAAATTTGCATTTCCCTAATGACTAGTTGTGTTGAACATCTTTTCAAGTGTTTATTGATCATTTGTAAATCTTCACTGGAGAAATGTCCATTCAAATATTTTGATCAGTTTTTAATTGGATTATTGGTTGTTTTATTGCTGAGTTTTATGAATGCCTTCTATATTCTGGATACAAGACCTCAATCAGATATATAATTTGCAAATATTTTCTTCCATTTTATGGGGTGTCTTTTCACTTTCCTGATGGTGTACTTTGAAGCACAGAAGTTTTGAATTTTGAATAAGTCAAATGCATCTATGTTTTTCTATTTTGCTTGTGCTTTAGGTGTCTTATCTAAGAATCCACTGCCAGATCTGAGGCCATGCAGATTTATCCCTATGTTTTCTTCAAAGAGTTTTATAGTTTTAATTATTACATTTAGATCTTTGATAAGTTTTGATATGGTGTGAGGTAAGGGTCCCAGCTTCATTCATTTTCGTCCATTTCTTCCATCACCATTTGTTGAAAATAATAAATCTACCTAGTGGATTTTGCGTTTCAAAGCTCTTACTGTTAAACTCTAAAAGTTGCATTTGGTTCTGCTTTTTATATCTTCCATTTTTTTTTCTCATTTATGTTCATATTTTCCTTTAAATTTTTGAGTATATAGAGCATATTTATAATAGGTATTTCATAGTCCCTGTCTGCTAATTCCACCATATACTCATTTTTATGTCTGTTTTATTGACTGATTTTCCTCTTGGTTATGAATATTATTTTCCTGCTTTTTCACATATCTAGTTAATGATACGTGAAATGACATGTGAAAAGTTTACACAGCAAATTAGGTCCCCATTTAACAATTTCTATACATATTGTTCACGGACATTGGTTATAATTTTCACAATATGTTAACATTCTCATTGTTTCTGTTCTGTTTGTTCCCTTTCCATTAATCTAGCTTTCCTGCACCCCCCTTACCTTCTTATCTTTGCTTTAGGGTAAATGTCGACTGTTTGGTCTCATATAGATAATTTTCTAAAGGAACACAGTACTCACCGGTGCTATTGTTTATTTTATGAGCCAACTTGTTATTTAGCTGAGAGAAGACCTCCAGCAATGGTTTCAGTTCCAAGTTTAAAGGGTATCTCGGGGCTATAGTCTTGGGGGGTTCCTCTAGTCTCTATTGGTCCAGTAAGTCTGGCCTTTTTTAAGAATTTGAGTTTTGGTTTACATTTTTCTTTCATTCTGTCTGAGACTATCTATTGTGTCCCTGGTCGGAATGGTCAGTAGCAGTAACCAGGCATCATCTAGTTCTTCCGGTCTCAGGATAGATAAGGCTGTGGTTCGTGTGAGCTATTAGTACTGTAGACTAGTTTCTTCTTTGAGTCTTTGGCTTTCTTCTTTCTCTTTTGCTCCAGACGAGTAGAAACAAATAGTTGTATCTTAGATGGTCCCTCACAAGTTTTGAAGACCCCAGATGCTACTTACCAAACTAGGAAGTAGAACATAAACTTTATGGACTATGCTGTGCCAATTGACCAAGTTGTTCCACTAGACCATGGTTCTAAGCCTTCAAACCCAGAAAACCAATCCTTTGAGGTGTTTGGTTATGTTTAGAAAGTATCTGTAACTGTGCTCCCTATGTGCTTGAATCTATATGTATGAATATATATTCAGCACACACAAACATGTATATACATATGCCTACAGATACACTTATACATGCACACATATATGCACACATATTCCTTCCTATACATATATATGCATGTCTACCCATGTAACCTGACACATATTTTTTGTTTGTTATTGCTGTTGTTGCAAAATTGTATGTTATAGCATTTACCAAAAACATCCCTTATTCTTAGTGTCATCATTTACCTTGGTCAAGTTGTGCACTCTTTATTCACACTTAGTATTGCCTTTACCATAACCAAAACTAACAAGTGTCTACTATCAAGTATCTCCTCCTACCCTGGTAACCACCAATGAATGTTGATTTCTGTATGTATACTAGTCTTTTTATTATAAAAGTGAGATCATACAATATTTGTCCTTTGTGATTGACTTATTTCACTCAGCATAATATCCTCCAGATTCATCCATGTTATAAGATTTTTCAAGAACTCGTCATTATACTTTAGAGCTGCGTAGTATTCTATTGTATGTATGTACCACATTTTATCTATTCATCCATTGATGGGCACTTAGCTTGTTTCCATCTTTTTGCTATTGTGAATAATGCCGCACTGAACATAGGTGTGCATATGTCTATTTGTGTAACTGCTATTAGATCTCTTGGGTATATACCTAGGAGTGGCATGGCTGGATCATGAGGTATTTCTATTTCTAGCTTTTTGAGGAAGTGCCATTCAGTTTTCCATAGGAGTTGTACCATTATACAATCCCACCCACAGTGGATAGGGTTCCAATCTCCCCACAACCTCGCCAGCATTTGTTGTTTTCTGTCTTTTTTTTAAATCACGCCATTTTTTCAGGAGTGAGATGTTATCTTATTGTTTTAATTTGCATCTCTCTAACGACCAATGACCGTAAGCATCTTTTCATATGTTTGTTTGCTGCTTGAAAGTCCTCTTTGGTGAAGAGTCTATTCATGTTCTTTTTTTTTTTTTTAATTGTACTTTAGATGAAGGTTTACAGAGCAAATTAGTTTCTCATTAAACAATTAATACACATATTGTTTTGTGACATTAGTTAACAATCTCACAACACATCAACAATATCCTTACTCAACCTTGGGTTCCCTATCACCAGCTTTCCTGTCCCCTCCTGCCTTCTCGTCTTTGCCTCTGTGCTGGTGTGCCCATTTAGTCTTGTTTTGTTTTATGGGCCTGTCTAATCTTTGGCTGAAGGGTGAACCTCAGGAGTGACTTCAGAACTGAGTTAAACGGGTGTCCGGGGGCCATACTCTTGAAGTTTCTCCAGTCTCTGTCAGACCAGTAAGCCTGGGCTTTTTTGTAAGTTAGAACTGTGTTCTACATTTTTCTCCAGCTCTGTCCAGGACCCTTTATTGTGATACTTGCCAGAGCAATCGGTAGTGGTAGCTGGGCACCATCTAGTTGTGCTGAACTCAGTCTGGTGACAGCTGTGGTGGTTGTGGTCCATTACTCTTTTGGACTGATCTTTCCCTTATGTCTTTGGTTTTCTTCATTCTCCCTTGCTCCAGATGGAGTGTGACCAGTGGAATATCTCAGATTGTCACTCACAAGCTTTTAAGACCTCAGATGCTACTCACCAAAGTAGGATGTAGAACATTTTCTTTGTAAACTATGTTATGCCAGTTGAGCTAGATATCCATGAGACCATGGTCCCCACAGCCCTTATCCCAGTAATTTGGTCCCTCGGGGAGTTTGGGTGTGTTTATGAAGCTTCTATGACCTTGCCTTGATCAAGTTGTGCCAGTTCCCCCAGTATTGCATACTGTCTTATGCTTCATCATCTTTTGTCCATTTTTAAATTAAATTGTTTGTCTTTTTGTTGTTAAATTGTTAAAGTTTTCTATAGATTTTAGAAATTAGACCCTTATTAGATATGCTGTTCCCAAATATATTTTCCCAGCCTGTAGATTCTCTTTTTACTCTTTTGATAAAGTCTTTCAATGAGCATAAATATTTAATTTTAGGAGGTCCCAGTTTTCTAATTTGTCTTCTGTTGTTTGTGCATTTGTAACTGCATTTGATAATCTATTTCAGAAAAAAAAGAAAAAGAAAAATAGGCCCCATAGTTTTGTCCCTATGTTATCTTCCAGGAACTTTGTAGTTTTAGCTTTAATATTTAGGTCTTTGATCCATTTTTAGTTAGTTTTTGTGTATGTTGTGAGGTATGAATTCTTTTTCATTTTTCTGCAAATAGATATCTAGTTTTTCCAGCACCTTTTGTTAAAAAGATTGTTTCTTCCCCATTGAATAGACTTTGACCCCTGGTAAAAAATCAGCTTCCCATATATGGATGGATTTACTTCTGGGTTCTCAATTCTATTCCATTAGTCTATGTATCTGTCATTGAACCTGTACCAGGCTGTTTTGATTACTGCATATGTATAGGATATTTCGAGATCAGGAAGTGTGAGGCCTTCTACTTTGTTCTTCTTCAGTACTGAAGCATTATGTCTGTAGATCACTTTGGGTAGTATTGATATTTTCACAATGTCAAGTCTTCCAGTCCGTGACCATAGTATGTTTTTCCATTTATGTAGGTCTCTTTTAGTTTCTTGCAATAGAGTTTTATAGTTTTCATTGAAAAGATCTTTTACATACTGGTTAGGCTTATTCCTAGGTATTTTATCTTTTTGTGGCTCTGTTAAATGATATGATTTCTTGATTTCCTTATCAAAGTTTTTGTTAGTGTAAAGGAACCCAACTGATTTTTGTGTGTTGATTATGTATCCTGCCACTTTGCTGAATCCTTCTGTTAGATTCAGCAGCTTTCTTGTCAAATCTCTGGGATTCAGTATGTATAGTATCTTGTTCTCTGCAAATAGAGATAGTTTTACTTCTTCCTTCTCAATTTGAATACACTTTATTCCCCTTTCTTGCCTTATTGTTCTGGCTACGACTTCCATTACAATATTGAATAAGAGTGGTGATAGTAGGAGTCACAGATTGAATTGTGTCCCCCCAAAATATCTGTCAACTTGGCTGGTTCATGATTCCCAGTATTGTGTAATTGTGTACCATTTTGTAATCTGATATGATTTCCTTATGTGTTGTAAATTCAATCACTATGTCTAATAAGATGGATTAGCGACAGTTGTACTGATGAGGTATACAAGATTGGATAGTGTCTTAAGCCAATCTCTTTTGAGATATAAAAGAGATAAGCGAGCAGAGACATATGGGAACCTCATACCACCAAGAAAGCAGTGCCAGGAGCACAGCGTGTCCTTTGGACCTGAGGTTCCTGCGCTGAGATGCTCCCAAACCGAAGGAAGACTGATGCATAACAAGGAACTTTCTCCAGAGCTGACAGAGATGGAAAGCCTTCCCCTGGAGCTGATGCCTTGAATTTGGACTTGTAACCTACTAGACTGTGAGAGAATTAATTTCTCTTTGTTAAAGCCATCCACTTTTGATATTTCTGTTACAGCAGCACTAGATGACTAAGACAGTAGGCACCCTTGGCTTGTTCCCATTCTCAAGGGGAAGGATCTCAGTCTTTCTCCATTGAGAATAATGTTGGTTGTTGGTTTTTCATATATGACTTTAATTATATTGAGGAATTTCCCTTCTATTCCTATTTTTCTGAGAGGTTTTATCAGGAATGAGTGTTGATTTTATCAAATACCTTTTCTGCATCAATTGAGATAATCTTGTGATTCTTTTCTTTCATGTATGTGGTGAAATACACTGATTGATTTTCTGATGTTGAACCACTGTTGCATTCCCAGTATGAATCCCACATGATTATGATTGAGATGGTTAATGTTATGTGTCAGGCTGGCTAGGCTATAATTCTCAGTGACTTGGTAGACATTATGTATCATCTCCCATTATGTGATCTGATGTGAGCAGTCAATCAGTTGGAAGAGGAGTTTCCTTGGGGGTGTGACTTGCATTCATGACGTAAATGTTCTGGCAAAGCTTGCTCTCTTTCAGTCCTGCATTCATCTCATCATCCTCTGATCTCTGGTTCTTGGGACTTTAGAAGCCTTCAGCCTGCTGCCTGATCTGCAGGTTTTGGATTCACCAGCTCCTTCCACCTCTGAGCCAACAGCCTGCCACCTTATCTGCAGTTTTGGGTTTGTCAGCCTCTGCAATCATGTGAGTCAGGAGAAGCCTCTAACCTTCCACCTGACCCATGGATTTGAGAATTGCCAGCCTCCAGAAGTATGTGAACAATTTCCTTGAAATAAGTCCCTCTCTCTATTGTTATATATATGCTTCACTGATTTTGCTCCTCTAGAGAACCCAGCCTAAGACATTTGGTGCTGAGAGTAGTTCTAGAGGAACAAATCTTAAGGCTGAGTTTCCTGAATTGGTTCTCAAGTCTGGCTAGAGTTACAGGCATTAATAACTCTAATTCTAGTAGTGAAGAGGACACTGCTGATCCATGGTATGATAAGATGGCAGTGGAAATATAGAAAATATCACCACCATTGGATCAAATGTTTGTGAAAAACAAGGCTCTGGGTGATTGTGTATTTGATACCTTTCAACAGCTCTGTCAAACTGAGAAGTATAGGAAGGCTGGTTGGTTAGCTCTGATTTCCCTAGACAAAGTGACGAAAGAAAGGGATGAGCTCAGGGCTTCAGAGTCACGGATCAAGCACTGCATAAAGGACATGAGAGTTGCCACTTGGGCCCTGAAAGAAAGCCTTATTTTTTGTAGTAACTGAGCTGATATTGCAGAACACCAAACCCAGAGTCTTAACCTAAGAGGGGCTGAATTACAATACCAATTGAATTCCAACCTCAGATGGTGTCTGAACTAAAAGTGAGGGCATTGATTGGGAACTAATGGGATCCTGAAACTTGGGATGGGGACATATGGGTAGATAAACAGGAAGCTGGGGACATTAAGCCCCTAAATTCTGTTGAATCACTCCTGCCAACAGAACCAGCCCTCTTACTTCCATCTGAAGAAATTATTCCACCTGTTCTACCTCTGTTTGTGTTAGTTTAGGTAGGTAGTGAGTTTCTAGAAATTTGTCCATTCCTCTAGGTTTTCAAATTTGTTAGAATACAATTTTTCATAGTATTCTGTTATGATTCTTTTAATTTCAGTTGAGTCTGTTGTGATATCACTTATCTTATTTTTCACATGGATTATTTGCTTCTCCCATTTTTCTTTTGTCAGCTCGGCCAATGGTTTATCGATTTTGTTGATCTTGTCAAAGAACCAGCTTTTGGTCTTGTTAACTCTTTCAATTGTTTTTCAGTTTTCTATTTCATTTAATTCTGCTCTAATTCTTATTATTTCCTTTCTTCTGGTGCCTGAGGGCTTCTTTTGCTGCTCTCTTTCTACTTGTTCCAGTTGTAGGGTTAATGTTTTGATTTTGGTCTTTTCCTCTTTTTGAATGTGTGCATTTATTACTATAAACTGACCTCTTAGCACTGCTTTTGCTATTTCCTAAAGATTCTGGTGAGATGTGTTTTCATTCTCGTTTGATTCTATGAATTTCTCTTTTCCATTCTTAATTTCTTTCATACCCTAGTAGTTTTTGAGCTAAGTGTTGTTTATTTTCATGTGTTTGATTTTTTTCCCTTGCTTTTTCTGTTATTGATTTCTACTTTCATGGCTTTATGGTCAGAAAAGATGTTTTGTAATATTTCAATGCGTTGGATTCTGTTAAGAATTCTTTATGGCCTGATACGTTCCAGATACATTGGAAAAGAAAGTATACTTGGCTGCTGTTGGGTGGAGTGTTCAGTATATGTCCATGAGATCAAGTTGGTTGATTGTAGCATTTAAATCTTCTGTGTCTTTATTGAGCTTCTTTCTGGATGTCATGTCTTTCATTGAAAGTGGTGTGTTGAAGTCTTCTACAATTATTGTGCAGCTGTCTATTTCTCTTTTCAATGCTGTTAGAGTTTGTTTCGTGTATTTAGGAGCCCTGTCATTGGGAGGGTAAATATTTATTATAGTTATGTCTTCCTGGTGTATTGATCCTTTAATCATTATATAGTGTCCTTCCTTATCCTTTGTGGTAAATTTTACTTTAAACTCTATTTTTTTAGAGATTGACATTGCCACTCCTGCTATTTTTTTGAGAGTTGTTTGCTTGATATATATTTTTTCCATTCTTTGAGTTTTAGTTTGTTTGTGTCTTTAAGTCTAAGGTGTGTCTCCGTAGGCAGCATATAGATGGATCATGTTTTTTATCCATTCTGCCACTCTCTGCCTCTTTATTGATGCATTTGGTCCATCTACATTCAGCATAATTATTGATAGGTATGAGTTTAGTGCTCTCACTTTGATGTCTTTTTTGTGTGTTGTTGACAGTTTCTTTGTTCTACTTAATTTTCTGTACTGAGTCACTTTTCTTTATGTTTTTTCTTTTCATCTTTTTCATTGTCATTGATTTTGTTTTTGCTGAGTCTTCATTTTTTTTTTAATTTTTTTTATTTTGATGTGTAAGATTGTGAATTTCCTTTGTGGTTATCTTAATATTTACCCCCAGTTTTCTAAGTTTAAACAAGTCTTTTATTTCTTTATATTTCCTTGACTTCCTCTCCATATGAAAAATCTACGACTGCATTTTTTTAGTCTCTCTTTTTTGTTTTAATGTTACCATATTTTACATATTGACATCTCTGTTTCCTATTTTCAGTGTTTTAGCTTTGATTTATTTTTGTGACTTCCTTATCTGAGTTAATACCTGGTTGTTCTGTCCTGTGTTCTAATCTTGGGTTGTTATCTGATGTTATCAATTTTCTAATCGGAGGACTCCCTTTAATATTTCTTGTAATTTTGTTTGATTTTTGCAAATTCCGTAAACTTCTGATTATCTGGAAATGTCCTAATTTTGCCATCATATTTGAGAGACAGTGTTGCTAGATATATAATTCTTGGCTGGCAGTTTTTTTTTCCTTCAAGGCTTTATATATGTCATCCCATTGTCTTCTTGCCTGCATGGTTTCTGCTGAGTAGTCTGAGCTTATTCTTATTGACTCTTCTTTGTAGATGACTTTTTGTTTATCCCTATAATATGTCTTGGTAACTTTCTTTTGGGATCTAGCTTATGTGGGGTTTGATGAACATCTTGGTTAGAGATCTCATCTTTCATGATATCAGGGAAGTTTTCTGTCAGCAAATCTTCCACAATTCTCTCTGTATTCTGTCATCTCCCAGTTCCGGTATTTCAATCACCTGTAGGTTATTCTTCTTGATAGAGTCCCACATAATTCTTAGGGTTTTTTCATTTTTTTTTTAATCCTTTTATCTGATTTTTCCTCAAATAAGGTTGTGTCAGGTACTTTATCTTCCATCTCACTAATTCTGACTTCCATTGCCTCAATTCTCTTTCCATGACTTTTATTGAGTTGTTTAATTCTGAAATTTTATTGTCAATCTTCTGGATTTCTGATTGCTGTCTCTGTATGGATTCTTGCAGCCTGTTAAATTTGTCATTATTCTCTTCTCTAATCTTCTTAAGTTCCTGTATTGCTTGATCTGTGTGTTCCTTGACTTTTTCTGTGGTTTGCATGATCTCCTTCCTGATTGCTTGAAAAGTTGTGTATATTAATCTTTTGTATTCTACCTCTTGTAATTCCAGGAAATTCTCTTCCTCCAGAAAATTTCTTGATTCTTTGTTTTGGGAGCTTGCTGAATCCATCGTGGTCTGCTTCTTTATGTGATTTAGTATTGACTGTTGTCTCTAAGATATTAATAAGGCATTATATTTTTTTATTTTATGTTTGCTTACTGTGTCCTAGCTTCTTGTTTTGTTTTGTTTTGATATGCCCAAATAGGCTGCTGCTGTGAGCCGTTTGATTATTGGTGTCTTTGAAGCTCTAATGTCTGTCACCAGGTGGTTAGATCTGTTACTATGTATGTGAGCCCAGGAGTCCATTTACTTTTTTTATAGATTCAGCTCAGATTTCCAGGTGGTTGGTTACCAAGTGTGTGGTGCAGGCTCTCACCTACAGTCCTAGACAGCATGGGTGATTGGTGTAGCCACAGGTATCTGGCTTCAGTAGGGGGTTGCACACTGAGCAAGGCAGTGGGATGACTGCTGCCCCTGAGTGTCTGGTAGGAAGCATGTCCCTGTTCCCTAGAGGGGGTAGGTGAGTGGGTTTTTCAACAGGAGTATGAACACCTGGTGCTGTTGGCTATAAGGACTGGGGGGCATCAGTTATTCTTAGACCTGTGTCACAGGTGGCTAGATGGTGTGAGGGGAGCCACCAGTCCTCAGAACCCTGATGTGGGTAGTTGAGGACACTATTTAATGGACAGAGCAGTATCAAATGTCATGAACTTGCCACTTTACCATATAGCTGATACAGTTGAAGTTAGACTTCAGGTATATACCCTGGTAATGAGGGCCTATGCAGTTGAAATGGGCCTACATAGGTCTATGCAAAGCTGAAAGACATTCAAATCCATGGACCCCTTATGCCTGTGCCTAGGTAAAGGAGCTGTGCTGAGTTCCTGGCTTAGGAGAGCCGGTAGACTATTTTTTCCCATTTGTTAATTTGTTCTTTCTCCAAGGCCAGGAGAATGGCTCAGGGAGCACGACAGGTCCTACTTCCAGCACAGAGGACTCAGCAATCACTGAAGCCTGGTGAGGACCTGGTGTAGAGCAGGGAGAGGGAAGGTAAATGGGAGAGAGGTTTTTCCCTAATGGGGCGTTTTTTGATACTCATGGTTGACCAGACACAAGTACTTATTTTTTGCCAGTTGCGCACTGATTTTCACTAGTTCTGTATGCCTGAGTAGACTGTCTGCCATTGGGTCTCTTCCAATGTGGAAAATGCCTTCTGAGAGCCACTGCTTTCCTCACCACACATGCTAGCTGATCCAGCCTGAACGGCATCAGCTCCTGCCAGGTCAGCTCTGGCAACTTCTCACTGCTTCCAAACCTTCTCTCCCTCCCCCTGCCACTCAGTCCAATTCCTCAACTTTGCCTTTGATGTTCAGGGTTCCTAGATTGTCATAATTGACTCACTTGTTTTTTCAGGTCTTTGTTGTAAGAGGGACCAGAGGAAGTGCCTGACTACTCCACAGTCTTGGCCCTGCCTCTGAAAACCCCTTTTAAGGGCCAACCTTAGCACTAAAAATGATGAATCAGCCAGACATTTTATGTGTTCTGATGTGATGCAACATGATATATAAAACATCACCTACACAGTCTAGAGAGAGTGTTTAACTTGAATCCATGAAAACTTTAGCTCTAACTTCCAGTTCATAATAAATATAGGGGTTGAAGTAATAAGCTGAAGTAAACCACAAGAAAAAAATAAGATAAATCCTGAAAGGACATACTTTTTCGACCAATTGTGCTGACTTTTCAAAAGGTCAAGATTCTAAAAATCAAAACAAAAGAAATAAAAAAGTGGTATACTGGGATAGATCAAAACAGACTTAAAGATTCAAAGAAGAATATTAGTTGCCTAGGGCACCTCAACATAGAGAAAAAAAATTCTTACAGCTGAACCAATAAGCAACATCATGATAAATGGAGAAAATATTGAAATTGTCAAGGATTTCATTTTACTTGGATCTACAATCAATGCCCCATAGAAGCAGCAGTCAAAAAATTAAACAACATATTGCACTGGACAAATCTGCTTCAAAAGACTCTTTAAAGTGTAAAAAAGCAAAAATATCATCTTGAGGACTAAGGTGTGCCTGACCCAAGCCATGGTTTTTTCAGTCACCTTACATGGCTATGAAAGCTGGACAATGAATAGGAAGACCAAATAAGAATTTATGTATTTGGATTATGATATTGGCTAAGAATATTGAATATACCATGGATTGTCAGAAGAACAAACAAATCTGTCTTGGAAGAAGTACAGCCAGAATGCTCCTTAGAAGCAAGGATGGTGAGTTTTTTTTTTTTTTAAACATTTTTTTTGTTTTATTGTACTTCAGGTGAAGGCTTACAGAACAAATAGTTTCTCATGAAACAGTAGTACACATATTGTTTTATGACATTGGTTAACAACCCCACAACATGTAAACCTTCTAACTTCTCAACCTTTTTTTGGGGGGGGGGAATACACATAGTCAAAGATACACCATTTCAAAAATTTCTACATGCACAGTTCAGGGACATTGACTATGCTCTTACAATTATGCTGTTATTCTCACTTAAGATGAAGGCTTACAGAACAAAATAGTTTCTCATTTAACAGTGACTACAAATGTTGCCCTGAGACAATGGTTAACAATCTCACAACACATCAACAATATCCTTACTCAACCTTGGGTTCCCTATCACCAGCTTCCTTGTCCCATTCTGCCTTCTGGAACTTGTCACTGGACTACTGTGCCTCGTTAGTCTCATTTGGTTTTACGGGGCTGTCCACTCCCAAGCTGAACAGTGAACCTCGGAGGTAACTTCACCACTGAGCTAAAAGTGTGTCTGGGGGCCATACTCTCAGGGTTTCTCCAGCCTCTTTTAGGCCAGTAAATCTAGTCTTTTTTTTGTGAGTTAGAATTTTGTTCTACATCCTTCTCCATCTCTGTCCAGAGCCCTCTGTTGTGATCCTGGTCAGAGCAGTCAGTGGTGGTAGCCGGGCACCATCTAGCTGTACTGGACTCAGTCCGGTGGAGGTCTTGGTAGCTGTGGACAATTAGTCCTTTGGACTAATCTTTTCCTTGTATCCTGTTCTCTTCATTCTCCCTTGCTCCCGAAGGGATGAGACCAGTGGAGTATCTTAGATGGCCGCTCACAGGCTTTTAAGACCCCAGACACTACTCGATGGTGAGACTTCTTTTCTCATGTACTTTGGACAAGTGATTAGGAAGTACCAGTTCTTGGAGAATGACATCATGCTTGGTAGAGAGTCAGAGAAAAATAGGAAATCTCTCAGTAAGTTGGATTGACACAATGGCTGCAAAAATGGGTTCAAACAGCCACAGTTGTGAGGATGGTGCAGGACTGGGCGGTGTCTCATTTTGTTGTACACAGGGTCTCTATGAGTCGGAACTGACTCAATGGCACCTAACAACAACAACAACATGGCTAGGTCATCAGTGGGGAGAGTGGGAAATAAGGGTGACTGCTAATGGGTATGAGATTTCTTTTGGGAGTGATTAAAATGCTCTAAAATCAGATTATGATGAAGGTTGTCTAATTCTGTGAATATACTAAAAACAATGAAATGTATATTCTAAATGCGTGAATTGTATGGTAAGTTATGTGTATCTCAGTAAAGCTGTTTTTGTTTGTTTGTTTAATTGATTGATTGCTGGCAAACAAACCAGCTCTAGATGAAATGTTAGAGATCACTACAGAAACTGAATATGGAATGAGCATTATTAAGAAAATAAACAATAGATATTGACATAAAAACATGGAAAGGTGGAGATTGCCCCCCAGAAAACAATAAAAACAAAACCACAACCAAAAAAATAAAAAAGGAAATAAAGAACACATACATTTTTATCTAATTTTGGTTAAATAAAAGATAAAAAATAAGAACACGTACGTGTAAGAGAGTGTGTGTGTGTTTGCATGTACACATATATGAAGATATGGAAGGATATATAACTCAAGAATATATACTTAACTGTGATAAATTCTGGTCAGTCGGAATATGAAATTTTGGTTTTGTTTTTCCTGTGTTTTTCAGTTTTTTACATTGTACACATACTGATCTTACAATTAAAATTTTTATTTTTAACTTTTTAATATGGAAAATCAAACATACACAAACAGTGAATGGAGCAACGAACCCCCACGTACCATGATCCAGCTCCAATAATTATCAGCACACAACCTGCTCTGTTTCATCTGACTGTTTCATCTGACTGTTCCACTGATTCATTTTTAAGCAAATTAAAATGTTATTTTTAATTCAAAGAATCTAGTCAATTTGATGTTTAATTAACCTTATACAAGGGTATTAAAGAAGGCCTATTAAGGATACTTAACAAACTATAGCTGGGAATAGAATACGGATGGGGTGGAGTGGGTGAAATTTTTTATGATGAAACATATTTCTGTATCACTGGTATAATATCTTAAAACATACAAAATAGAAAGATAATTCAGAAAAATACATTCATCACTACGTACTAGAGGTACAAGTTTTTCCTTATGTTAGTAAAGGTCATATCAAGTAATCAGAGAAGGACAGAACTAGAAATCAAGAGATGCAAGTTTACTTCTATTTCTGTCACTGTCACCATAATATTTCTAAGCCATTCCTTGTAAGGATCAAACATATAATTCATTCATTCTAATAATATCTTTGGGCATCTACTATGTGCCAGGCATTTCCTTCATTGCTAGAGATACAGCATGAGCTTATTTCTCTAGTAATCAGAGCTCTTTTGGTTGTAAGTGTAACTCCAACTCAAACTAGCTAAACCAAAGAGAAACGTAATGGCTTACACAACCAAGAAGCCCAGAGATGAACCTGACCTCAAGTGCACCTGGATCCAGGGGCTAACACCTAGTCTTCCTATCTCTCCTGATCAGAACCTAATCTTCCTATCTCTATCCCATCTCTTCAGCTCTGTTCTCCTCTGTTTATGATTCCCTTATATGCAGGTTCTATCAATATGGTGGTCCTTAGCAGCTTCATAAGTATATCCTCACTACATCAAGGCTAAGTGCTCTGGGTAATACCGTTCTTTTAGGCTTGCTGTGATTCTATATCAATATTCTCTTGCTTGAGGTCTAATCAGTGTGCACAAACCATGAAGCACAATATCTGGCACATTTGCTAGTATGTAATTATTATTTACCCCATCTCCTATCTGTAAGAATGTATGTCTTATGTTTGCCAACCAAATTGATTTTTTTTGTTTTATTTATTTATTTTCTTTTTAAATTATGTTAAATACATTTTTATTTTTATTTGTGATGCATTTTCTGAGGCCACAGCTTGGAAAATATCCATGGCTCATTTACTCATGTAGAGATTCTGGACTGATTTCCAAGTCATCATCATTGGATGCTTCCCTGCTGTAGCCATCAGAGATCCTGCATGAGGTTACCTTGCCAGTAGAATCCATGTGATTCACACCCAGCACCCATTGGAGAATCCGTGTTTGTGTTTTCACAGTCATCATTTCAGGAAAAAAGATATCCATGCACCCCACCTCTCTTTTGCAGAGTTATTTTTAATTTCCCTATTATCCAGTGTAAAGCTGCAGCAATAGTACAGTCTTCCTTTTAATAAGGGTGGTGGAAACATCTTTCCTGTCTATAGTCTCTCTCCTTAGAGTCGATGAGGTATTCCATAAAGAGCAGAATTTAAGAGTCAGTTTAAAATCCCTGTCATCACCTACTAACTGGGGCTGTTGGGGAAGTCATTTGGCCCTTCTGAGCCTATAAAATGGGCATAGTAATAGAACTTACACCACGGTGTAGTTGGAAGGATTATGGATGTGTAGTAAAGAATTTGAGAAATGAGGAAACACAATCATAGGGGCTAAGATCTCACTGAAAATTCATATAGTTGGTTTGTGTGATGGAGCTTGTCCTCAAGCTGAGCCTGGCTGACTCTGGACACCAGCCCCTCTGACACAACTGGGCCATTGCAGCTCACCCATCTCCTAGGCCACACTAGTGTCTAGGATGTTTGCATCTGTGAGCCTGGTGTAGTCCTGGAGGATAAAAATACCAGGCTAAGTCCTAAAGAGATGTCAAAGTACCCATATTTTAAGGTTCAGCGTGCACCACTGTGGGAATAGCGTACTCACAAAAGCAAGCTGGGGAGAAATCCAGGCTGCAAGAATTCCTCTTTAGCCCTAGAGGTGGGCAACTTCATAACCTCTTGCCCCAAGGCCCAGATGTATGATGCTCATTTCCATCTCTGCACCCACCTTCAGGATCCCCTCCATGTAAGGGGCCCCAGGACTAGCCTGTGTTCTCTGTTGATGATTTGTCTGTACCCCAGGAGGACACCCCTGCTCTGCTCTGTTGCTGTACTCTGCTATCAAAGCTCCCTTCTCTTCCCCACCTTGCCTGTAGATCCAGTCAAAACTAGGTACAGAAGATCCAGAAGCAAAAGCAGAAACAGTACACCTGGAGCCAGCTACCAGGAGGTTGGTGTGGAAGGATATTAAGCATGAATGGGAGTTCAGATCATGTGGCTGGAGAATCCAGTAAGAGCTTCCCTACTCTGGGAGGCAGTGATGGAGAAGGCCCTACAGATGTGAGACAAAAAGGGCTAGGCTGGGAAAAGGTCTAGTCTTCCACTAATAATAATGAAAACATTTGCTACCATTTTACATATGTTACTTCCTTTCATCTTCCAATAGGCCTGTGGTATTTATTGTTACCCCTGTTTCAAAGATGGGTAATTTGAGATACAAGAAGGTTAGGGATTTTGTCCAGTGTCCTAGAGCTAAGGACTGGTGGAAATCTGAATGTAGATTTGTCTGATTCTAGGACTCGTGTAATGTGCTACATAAGCCATGGATATTCAGGGGATATACTTCAATATTATCCCTAGAAGCCAAGATGATCTCTAAACCTTGTGAACTGATGAGGCTGGAGGTTACTGATGCACTGCCCAGCTGGATACCTTTGCAATAGTCTTAGTCAGGTAACTGAGGTCTCATCTGGCTAGAAGAGAAGGGGCTGGGAGATTCATGAGCTCACACACACAGTTAAAGGGGCTGTCACTAGAGGTCTTGGCTTGGACTTAGATGGTTCTTGTTCAGGGGCTCCTTGAGCCCGACAAATAGCTCCTCTTTATCTCCCACTCTTTGACATTTCACTCTCATCCCAAGCCTCCTCCCTCATGCCCCCATAACTTGTCTGCTGTGATTTGAGAAGGTTCATGTGCTTTTCCCGTGTCTCTCCAGGCTTGTAATTCCACAGGGCATGTTACGAAAATAAAAAGAAGCTATTCTGAAATAGAAATTTTCCTTTGCTCAGAGCTAAGCTTCTGGGGCTTTCCAGGCAGTCACCAGCACATTTACAGAGACCCGCCCCTCTTACTTGTGTCTCTCATTCTCACTGGGATCTCCTGCCCTGACTGGAAACATTGCAACCTGTCTTTGCAGCTATGTATGACTTGCACAGGTGCACTCGGCCACCGTTTCTTCCAAGACGAAATAGAAATTTAGTGAGCATCAGAGCAGATGATGCTATAATCATCCCTAGAGCAAGGCTGCCTTGAGGCCACCAGTGAATCACTGGGGGAGGGCAAGGTATTGTAGGGAATGGGTGGTCCTGTAAAGTCAGGACATGTGGGCAGAAGTTACGAGGACATTCTAACAACCAGAGTGGTTCAAAGATGAAATGGACCACCTTGGAATGTCATGAGTTTCTTACCACTGAGGTGAGGTTGGAGGAAGAGTTGCCAGTTGAGTTGATTCTGACTCATGGTGACCCTATGTGTATGAAAGTAGAACTGTGCCCAGAGGGTTTCAACAGTTGATTTTTTGCAAGTAGATTGCCAGGCTTTTCCTCCCAGGCACCTCTGAGTGGACTTGAACCTCCAGCCTTTCAATTAGCAGCTGAGTGTGTTAACCATTTGCACCACCCAGGGACTCTTTTGGGTAGGAGTTATTCCCTTGAAAACCTGGCCCCCAGGCAGGCTGATATTTCAGAGCCAGGCCTACAGAGTCAGGAGAGTAAGCCAGACTCAGGAAGAGACATAACTATTTCATATAACTAACTATGAAGAAAGTTAGCTACCTGTCCAATTCCATCATTTCCAGAGTGCCATTCCAGTCTGGGCTGGTGATGGGAGGAGGGTGATAGTTTCCAAGCATCAGGAGTCGCAGTAGTGATATTCATCCAGCTTAACAGCGGGTAGAAAGACACATTAAGCAAAGTAGGGCATTTGTCAGCCCCTGAAGGGGCTTAATACCCTGAGATATGCAGATGACACAACCTTGTTTGCTTAAAGTGAAGAGGACTTGAAGCACTTACTAACAAAAGTAAAAGACTACAGCCTTCAGTATGGATTACAGCTAAACATAAAGAAAACGAAAATCCTTACAACTGGACCAATAAACAACATCATGATAAATGGCAAAGAAATTGGAGTTATTAAGGATTTCATGCTTCTTGGACAAACAATCAATGTGCATGGAAGCACCAGTCAAGAAATCAAACGACATATTGAATTGGGCAAATCTGCTGCAAAAGACCTCTTTAAAGTGTTTAAAAGCAAACATGTCACTTTGAGGACTAAGGTGCACCTGACTCAAGCCATGGTATTTTTAATTGTCTCATATGCATGTGAAAGCTGGACAACGAAAAAAGAAGACTGAAGAATTGATACATTCAAATTATGGTGATGGTGAAGAATACTGAATATATCATGGACTGCCAGAAGAATGAACAAATCTATCTCGGAGGAAGTACAGCCAGAATGCTCCTTAGAAGTGAGGATAGCAAGACTGCATCTCACTTACTTTGGACATGTTATTAGGAGGGACCAATCCCTGCAGAAGGACATTATGCATGGTAAAATAGAGTGTAAGTGAAAAATGAGATTCTCAATGAGATGGACTGACACAGTGGCTGCAACAGTGGATTCAAACATAACAACAGTTATGAGGATGGTGAAGGACTGAGCAAAATTTTGTTCTGTTACACATAAGGTTGCTAGGAGTTGGAGCTGACCTGACGGCACCTAACAACAAAAACAACAGCAGGGATTGGGCCAGCTCCCCATTCTGAGTGGAGTACAGGGGTGAGTCACAGACCCAGTCAAGGTCTCTGAGGTCCAAGGTATAAATGCTGGACGTAGGGAACTAAAATGACACAGATGATGTGGAGAGGGTAGGCATGAGTGTTGGAGGGGTACTTCTCTGCATGGGGGCTCCTGTCCGGGTGTATGAGGCTCTGATAAGAGGGCCTGCTTGGCTCTGAACTGGAAAGGCATATGTGTCTGATCCGAATGAGGAAGGCAAGTGGGAACCCATTCTAGCAGGGCTAGGTGATTGCACCTTATGGTGCTTCTAACCCTGAGGCCACAGCATCTCATGGCTTGGGGAAATCTGGGAATTAAGCCAGAGTTGGGTTGAATTTGCTTGTCATTGTTAATTCTAGGTCTAAAGCAGAAAGTCTCAAAGCTTTGTTTGTGTCAGAATCACCAGGGAGGCTTTTTACCACACAGATCGCTGGGCCCCACTCCCAGATTCTAATTCAGCAGATTTTGAGTGGGGCTGAGAATTTGCATTTCTAAAAAGTTTCCGAGTGATGCCAGTGCTGATGGTCCAGGGACCGCACTTTAAGTAACACTGAACAAAAGTAACAGTAAGCCAAATATCCAGTGCTATGATGCTTGCTTCTCCATACCTTATTCATCAGAGTTAGCACCATTTTGGTTTCAATTATGATGCCAAGAACTAGACCTCTCTCAGTAAGCGAGACATAGTCCCTGACACCAAATGGGCATGTAGTCTAGAGAAAGATGAAGGAGCAGTTATAAGTCAAGGTAAGTTTGAAGGCCAAGGTAGTTACTGGGGGCGGTGAGCATGTGTGCACAAGGGTACCTGGACACCCAGCACGGTCTTGGGGTATTAGGGAAGATTTTCTGGACCAGGTAACACTGAAATTGAAAGCTGGTTTTAGAGTCAGAAAGCCCTGATTCAACTCCTCGCTCTGCCCTTGGTAACTGGTTGACCTTTGGCTTGGTAATTAAGTTCTTTGATCCTCAGATTCCTTATTAGACACACAGCCCTGATTCATTCAACATCATGCCAAAGGCATATTCTAGACGTGGGGCCACAGAGTCAACATGCCTGGCATCCTGTCCCTGTCCCTGTTCTCAAGGAGAACCTGGGCGGTGCAGACAGTTAACACCTTCGACAACTAATTGAAAGACTGGAGGTTTGAATCCACCCAGAAGCACCTTGGAAGAAAGGCCTAGTGATCTGCTTCTGAAAAATCAGCCATTGAAAACCATATGGAGTTGCATAAGTTGGAATTGACTTGAGGGTGACTGGTACGCGTGCACTCAGCTGGTGGTGAAGGGATTGGAGACAGGGCATGTCCATGAAAACACTCAGACAGGATGAACTATGGCAGAATAAAAGCAGGGAGATGAGACATAGAGTCATGGTGGGAGGGATGAGTTCAGGGAGGATTCTTAGGGAAAGCATCTCTAAGAAGTTATCATTTGAACTGAGATCTGAAAGATAAGAAAGAGGCTGTATTTGACATATGTGCTGTGCTGTGGGGTGGATAGTTGAGTAGATATGTGAATTAAATACACTGATAGTAAACTATCAGTCAGTTATGTTTATTATTATCATTATCATCATCCTTATTATAATTACTGTTATTATACAATGATTACTATCAATTACAATGATGACTGTTACTATAATGCTAGGGAGGCCAATGTAGGAGCAGAGGCCCAGAAGACAGAGGCCACCGACACATTTGGCAAACGAGGTAGGCCAGTAGATCTGGTGCATAGGGCGTTCAGGAGGCGTGGATGACGATGTTTGAGAGCCAGTAACCGGCCTTGGCTACCAGGCCAGAGCTGGGCTCTGTCCTCGGGAGCACCAGAGAAATCTGGGTAGCAATGCGATGTGGTTGAGTTTGCATTTTAGGAACGGCATCTGCCGTGTAGCTCTCTTCTGCACACGGCATGAAGAGTGGGTGGAGGTAAACAAGACGGTGGTGAGAGGGACATTCTGACAGTCCGCACCAGGATTGGAAGGTGGGGCTGGCAGTGACAGAGGCAGGAGATATTAGGAAGATCAATGGGCTTACTGTAGCTGCTGATTGGGTGTGGAGAGTGAAGGAGCTTGGGCAGTGGACAGAGCCAGCCTTGGGGATAAGGATGCCCCCCATGCCCTTGCCTCACCTCCTGTCCATCTACAACTGAGGAAGAAAAACCTCAGAGGCAGACTTGCTGTGGAGTCAAGTGACTTCAATGCACAGTGCTCTTTTCTGTCAACTAGTAGAAGTGGATTGTGAGGACTAAGTCAGATGACAGGTATGACAAGCACTTTGGAAATTGTAAAACATTTTTCAAATGTGAGGTGCTATTTTTGTTACACTCAGTTTCCCTGAATAGAATGTGACCCAATAATGGAGAAGAGAATGTGGCTGCTTGGAGGGGGCATTGTAGGAGTGGATGGAGCCCCACACAGAGCTGTACCTGCCCTAGGCCTCAGAGAAGTCCTGGTAAACCTGTCTGAGGACCACCCTTCCCCACCCTGCCTGTACCGTGTCCCTACTTTACAACGATTTGCAAGGTGAAACTGTGCATATCCTCACAGCTAAGAGTGGCAGCCTGGATGATGCAGTGGCTAGAGGAAATAATCCCATTGAGTATAATGGGAACTCAAAAGGAAAATGACATGATTCCTGTCCACCCTTGCCATTATTAGGCTAAGCAGGGCAGCTGTCTCTAGATGCAAACCAGCACCCCCAGCAGGCTCATCCCTAAGCAGAGAGTATTAACAAAGAGATAAATCCTCCTCACTGGGCTTTGGGAATGCAAAGCTATTCAAACCTAGGCTGTGCATAGTGGGTCCAGTTTGTAACTGATTCCTTCCTTCTTTCCTTTCTTTTTCCCTCTCTTTACTTCTCCCTCCCACTTCTATGTCCTTTCCTCCTTCTGTTCTTCCTGTTTTTCCATCTCCACTGTGACATCTGAAAGCAATCCCCAAGGTAGGTAGTCTGAATGCTTGTGGAGTCCAGCAGTTTACTGACGGTCCCCTCAGAGCCCAGAAGCACTTCCGTCCAGGGCTTGGCTGTGGTAGGTGCTGTGAGTGAGAGCGATGGGGAGCCTGTGGTCATGCTCACACCCGCTCTGACCCTAGGAGTGAGATTGCACACGTGGGTTCTCCTGTCTTTGGAATGATGTCTTTGCATGTGTGCACCTGTGTGCACTGTGGCCAAGTGAGGCCTCTTGTCTTTTCACCCAGCCAAATTTTCACAGTGAAGCCACCCCCTGCACTGTGAGCCCTCTGAAGCTCCGAAGGATTCTGCAAACACTATGGCAGTAAAGGACGTAATACTGACTCCTACAAGGACTACATCAAAATAGCTCAATCCTGAATTCCACAAGCAGTCTTTGGTCTGTACAGTGTCCTTTCCTCCTCTCTCCAAAGTGATGAGCAGCATGCCTGCCCTAGTGTGGCTTCTTTGAGCTCCGCTCCACCTTCTTTCAGGCAAGACCCATGCGGAACACTGGAAACCTCAAGGAAGTCCCAGGTCTCTGGGAAGAGACTCTGGCTTGGCTTCCTGCTTCTTGGAGCTGCTTTACCTCACCACAGGGCCTGGAGTAGGTTAGATGAGGTCATCGCCCTCTTTCCCAGGGCTTACTTTCCTGGGTGACATGGATGAACCACTGTCCTTGACCAAGCCCCAGTATACAGCTGGCATTTGTATTACTGCAGTAAATGTTTACTGATGACTGGTGACTGGGGATACTGATGAATGTTAAGACACAGCTCCTGCCCATAAGAAACCTACAATCTGTAAGAGAGAGATACGTGTAAACAAATAAGTACATAGATTATCATCAGCTTCCTTTATTATTGGGGAATGTTTGCATTTCCAGATAATTGTTCACCTCTGGAGAAGCCAGGGTGGAATAGAGCCTCTGGCACATAATTCCTGGGAAGCCATATTATTATTGATTATTGTTGTTAACTGTTGTTGAGCCAGCCCCTGACTCATAACAACCCCATGCACAATGGAACAAAACACTGCCCGATCTTGACAAATCAACAGCCCCTCTCCCACAAAGTCCTTATGCAACCACTGGGGAATGTGAATTCTATGCAAAATGCAGTGGAATTCTTTATGACTTTGTGTAATAGCACCTTGATTTTCCTGGAAATCCCCATGATAGCTTGCAGATTGGACCTTTGTGATCCTCAGGATTTTCTCTGGCTGATTTTCATAAGTAGATCCCTGGGTCTTTCTTCCTAGCCTGTCTTAGTCTGGAAGCTCTGCTGAAACCTGTTCAGCATAGTAGCAGAATGCAAGCCTCCAATGACAGATGGGTGGTGGCTGTACATGAGGTGTATTATTATTGATAGCGGCAGTTAATATCACATTCCCTAACCATTATCCCACAGGGTCTGGAGATACTAGCTCCATTCCACAAGTGGAAAAACTGAGTCTTTAAGCAGTTAAATAATCTGCCCAAGTCCAGACATTTAGAAAGTGGCAAAGCTATAAATTAAATCCTTTGCTATCTAATTCTTTTCCCTGTCCCATGCTGCCTCTCTCTGACACTCTCCTCTGTTGGATTGGGGCTGCAGCTGCTTGAAAAATGGTGGGGAGTGACCCTTTTTTTGATCATCATCATGCAAGACTATTTCAACTCCTGAAATCAGGCCAGTATTAGACATGTGACATGACCAGGGAACATTTCCCCATTCAGAGGGTCATGAAAGGAAATAAAAGCCAGCGGATCATTGTTATGCAGGGGAAAACAACATAAATATAAAACTCTATGAACACCACATTCGTAAGTCTCTGGGAAATTTGCAGCACCATCAAATGGACCAGTGTGAATGGGTAATGCTTCATCAATGGGTACCTGGGAACCATGGGACCAAGCTCACAGCGCAAACGATCCATTCTCTTCAGTATGAAATGAATCCTCGGCTGGAATATAGAAAAGACAACTTAAACATCTGCTCCTCTATTGGAAGATCTGTGAGTCTGGGCTTTGATTTCTGGAAGATGAAGAAATTCTTAAGCATATTCTTCTGGAATGGGCAGATGCTTATAGGAATTTCCTGCAGGTGGGTGGAAGCCCTTGGCCATAACCCTACAAACGTGGCCATGCTTGGAAATCAGGGCTTGGTCTACACTCTTCAGGTTCTTGCTAAAGACAGGAATTAGGAAATAAGCACAGGCCAAGGATATTGGACCTACGTCTATCACATCACAACGCCTCTTGAAGCAGGAATTGTTCAGCACCCCCAGTCCTTTCTGACAAAGTGGGCAGTGCATAGTTAAACTAGGGGATTGTTTAATCCCCCAAGGGTGTTTGATCATCAGGCTAAAATTTCAGTCCTGGCTCTACTTGGACATATTCAGAATCTTTGTCAAGCGAATTGGATTGATCCTTTTGTGTCAAACCAACGGCCACTCTCCCACAGAGCCCTTATGCAACCACTGGGAATGTGAATTGTATGCAAAACGCAGTGAAATTCATTCTGACCTTGGGTACTAGAACTTGATTTTCTTAGAAGAATCTTCTGGACAGATGTTTATTTTCTTGTTAGAATTCAATAATTTTACAGAGGAGAAACTGTACAACTTTCATGATATAATATCATCCTATCCCTTTTTAAAAATATAAATAAAAGTAATCATGATAAGTTAACCTTTATTGAATGCTTATTAAGTGCACATACTGTGGTATTACCTCACTTAATCTTCACAGCTAACACTATTATTCCCATTTTACACGTTCAGAAACTGATGATCAAAGGACTGGCAAACACAGAACCAGGTATTTGCACTCAAGTGTCTCTGACTCCAAAGCCTACATTCTTGGACACTACGCTCAGCAAAGCTTCACAGCCCCTTCCTTGAGATTTACAATGCAAATGGAAGAATTGAAAGCTCTGAGAAGTCCTGCAGTAAAGGAAATTCTTTAATGTTGGTTAAGCTCTGCTAGGTACCATTGCAACCATCAGCTGGCCTATTCTTTTCACCGTCTACTTGCTAGTGGAAGAAAGACCTAGCAATCTGCTTCAGTAAAGATTGCAAAGTAGAAGACACTATGGGGCAGTTCTACTCTGGCACATGGGGTTGCTATGAACCAAAAATTGACTCAACAGCACCTAACAACAACAACAACAACAACAACAGGAGTAGTAGTAGTGGTGGTAGCAATGATAACAATAGCAAAGACAACAACAATAATAATACAATCACTTACTATTGTGTGCTAGGTGCTTTACATACATGCTACCATTTAATTATCTCGCTAATCTTAAAGAGTGAGTGCTAGTATTACCCCTATTCAGTGGATGAGGAAGCTGAAGCATTGAGACGTATCTTGCCCAAGGTTACACTACTAGGAATGATAGCATAGGGATTTGAACCCAATCCTGACTGAATTCTCAGTCCCCTGGCTGGTTTCTGCTTTTCTCTTAAGGGTTTGTAGCTGACTTCCCTGTTGGTGCAGTAGTTAAGCACTTGTCTGCTAACCAAAAGGTTGGTGGTTCGAACTCACCAGCTGCTCCCCGGGAGAAAGATATGGCGGTATGCTTCCATAAAGATTACAGCCTTGGAAACCCTATGGGGCAGTTCTTCTCTGTTTCATTGGGTCACTATGACTCAGAATCGACTCAATGGCAAATGGTTTGTCTTTTTTTTTGGTTTTCCCCTCAGTGGAGCTTTGACTTCCCATCTCATAAAGCCACAGCCATGTGGGTAGCTCAAATTCTGAAATGACTTGATGATTTTCTTCCAAGTCTGAGATGCAGCAAAAAAAGCAGGTCCCCTTGTCAGTCCCTCTGCCTTCTAGAATGTAAAACATAGGGAGCCTGTAGGAAGCTCTGCTGTCAGCTAGAACCCTCTCTCCCAGGAGCCGGGCAGGTGGAAGCAACCCCACAAGTCTCACTGCAGCAAAGTGGGCATTGTTCTTTGTGGAACCCTATAGACCAGGGGTAGATTAAGGCTCCAAGATAGAGAACTTCAAAATTGAAGCAATAAAGCACATTTTTTCTCAGCTTGCAATTGCCCCTTAATTGGACCATGAATAGCAATTACACTATAAAGCCTAACAGGAATTTGTGGGTAGTTAGAGTATGTCTTAGGCAGTGAGTTTTAATGCAGGAACCAGGCTAATCGAGTGACTTTCACCCTCCACCAAGTGATAAAATTGTCATGTAATGCCTATCAATTACTCTGAGAAATTGCATGTGTGATTTAAATTCCTGCCAAAGTAAGACAAGCTGGAAAACCTCCCCCCTGCCCAGAATGCTCTATGTGTGCCCTTGAAGAAGTGGGAGGAGCAGAAGACAAAGTGCCCACATGGACTGGCAACCAACCATGTCCTGCCTATAGCTATTTGCACGCATTATTTACTTCAATCCTCCACACTGCTTTGTGGGAAGCATATCTTTATGCCCATTGCACAGATAAAGGCACTGAGGCACAGAGTACTTTATTTACTAAAATTTATCTGTCTAGTAACTGAGAGATACAGAATTTAAATTCAGGTGTTTTGAGCTCCAAAATCCATGACTTTTCAACTGTACTACAAGTGCTCTACATTATTGAGCACCTACAATAAACCAGCAGCTTTCCATACATTACACTCTTTAATAATTTCGGTAACATCTATATAAGGTAGGCATTTTTATCTCATTTTATAAATAAAGAAATGGAATTAGGACCAAGGCGGACGTTCTCCTCCTTGACTACACCGTCTCCCTCCCCTCTGCCCTACTAACCCTCCTGCTGTCCCTCTATTACCCAACAATCGAAGTCCCATGTCTTCGGGCTCTTTCAAAAGCAGGCCATGAGACAAAGATGCAAGAGATGATCTACGAAGCATGTCCAGGAGGATGCAGAAATGGGACCAGGAAGGGAAAGCAGCCAAAAAAAGGACAAGTTATCAAACCACCTCCCAATGTCAGAGCCTTGGGCTTGAGTCAACAGAGAAACTAGAAAACAGCATGGACCACACGTGTGGGGGTTATCTCACTGATGAGTAGCAAAGCAGGTACTCATATAATGACCTCACCAGCCCTGGGTGAGGAATCCTGTAGGTGGTCAAGCTAATTCTCCTCCACTTCAGTCTTCAGTAACTATAGCAAAATGTGTCCCAGAGCAAGAAAAGGCCTTCAGCAAAGAGCACAGACACTGAGGGTCAGTAAGGTCAAGGGCAGGGTTCTAATCTCATAGCAAAGGAACACACTGACCTTCTGTGAAACAAGAAGTAGAGAGTCAGCAACAGAAAGCACAACGTATTGGAATAGGACAGTCCTGACTAGGCACAGTTGCTACACCCTTTAGGGTCTGTGATTGACCCAGGAAACATGCTTGCTGTTTTTCATTCAGTCCAGGTCAGCTCACCTGTCAGCCAGGGCAGATGCCCCCATCACAGGGTGGATTAGAGGACTGCAGGGGATAATACTCGTCGTATCTCAACACTGTACTTACCTGGCATATTATTGTTACTCTAGATACATGAATGCCTCTTGAAAACCATCTTAAAACCAATGAGAAGTAGTTTTTGTTCTAGCCAAAACATCTAATCCGTCCTCATAAATGCCTCTAACTCAGTAAAGTCTAATTCTGGTGGGTCATGGATTCTTTTGAACGTCAGTTGAAATATACCAGCTCTCTAATCCCAGAGATGCACACATATGGCACAAAAAGATATGTTGCAGGAAGTAAAAGAGGTACTTCCACTACGCACTGGGGGAATCAATGTATAAACAGTTCGTCAGTGATTTTTCTGCTTACTGTGAGCATTTCCCAAAGTCTACTCCTGCTGGTGAGATAAAGTGGTGTAGACCCCTTGGTATAAAACCATCTCGAATGGCATCTATAGGGGCCTGAGAGCTAGAGTGGCTCTTATTCTGTGTCATGGTCCCTGGCAGCATCAGGAATACAGGCTTCAGCAGAGACAAATACATTTTGTGAATCATTCGCTCAGTTTAGCTTTGGGCCATTGGTTTTCCTTCAAGTCAGCATCCTTCTAGAAAATTATTTAGGTCAGCCTCCAGGATAAATGCTAACTGGTTTTTCTGAGCTCCCAAGTCTCAGAAAAGGAGTGATGGAATGTAGGGGTCAAGCTTGGAATTGTTTAACCTGGCTAAGAGACGACAGTCTTTCATGAGAAAGATTCCAAACGTTTACCATCTTGGATCTGTCTTGGCTCGTTCTTTTTGGGAAAGGAAGCCTCCACATGGTGGTGATATAATATTCTCCTACTGTTTTATTACCGAACCCCAATATTTTGCTTACTGAGTCTCCTCTTCCCTACCACGCAGCACAGGTCGGGCCTACAGAGCACCAGGACCCATAACTTACCTGACTTTGTTCTGCATCATCATTCTTTTCTCCCCTTATCCCCTTTTGCAGAACTCCAGGATAGAGAGACCTGTCCTGAGGTTTCATAAGTAGAGCTCCACTCTTTCTGCTGTGTTCCAAGGGGATCTTCCATGTAACAATAGAATCTGTGCCTCTTAGACCTTCAGAGACCCAAGAGGGAGCACTTATGCCCAGTTTACTGCAGGGCAATCCCCCTGCTAGGCTCCCTCTCCTTGGAAGAAGAATCTGCCACCATCTGTATGTGACAACAGCAAATAGCTAGGGGACTATTTGAATCACCACGTAAGGATTTATTCTTCCTTTGAGATTAAAAAAGAGGAAGATTTTATGTCTTTTCCACTTCTTCCCTGTTTCTCTCTTACCTTCATTTGTCCTCAATAAAGTAGATAGTTGTCAAGAAGCCTCTCAAATGTCATGCAACAAGGGAACACACTTGAGGACAAGAGTGACAGAAAAATGACAAAAACCTTCCTTGTTCCTCACACACCTCAGTCTCTCATTCCCCTCTCTAGAGGTCAGCTATGGGCACACTGGCTCCGGAACCAGGGTAACTTGTGTTTGAGAGCTGAGCCCTACCTTACGAGGTATGTGATCCTGGGAAAGTCTTTCTCAGAATGTCTATTTCCTCATTATCAAAGTGGTGGCACTCGCATCTGTCAGGGTTGTAAGGACTGTATGAAATAATATATATGAAATACTGGGCATATGATAAGTGCCTTATAGATACGATGGCTCTCCCTCTGCTGCTCTGGGTTTTGGGGAATGTGTATCACCTTTTCCATGCCATATGCTAAAGCATAATCACATTCCTGTGGATCCCACAAAAGCAGAAAGATAGGCATATTTTTAAAGGGATATATGACCAGAGGAAATAGATCTGATCTCCCCGTGCCTTGTTCTGACTTATGATAGAATTGCCAGACAAAATGCAGGGCATACAATTACATAATTTTTTGCATACATAGGTCCAAACATTCATGGGACGTACTTATACTAAAAAGTTATTTGTTGTTTATTTGAACTTCAAATTTAACTGGATGTCCTGTATTTTTATTTGCTAAATCTGGCAGCCTACTTATGCGTGTATCCCAACACTCTGTCACTTTACCTGGTTGAGGAGTGTAAGAGCTCAGTTGTACCAGTCAAATTAGGTTGATTTGAATCCCAGGTCATAATGACTGCCCTACTTAATCTTAAGCATGTTGTAGGCAACTTTAGAAAGATATTAATACGCTTCAGGCAAGGAGACACAAATATTCTTTTATGATATGCAGATTTGCCAAAAGCAATACGATAGCAAAATGAAAACAGAGCAGCTAGAACCATATAAACTATGTTACCTCTTCATTCAAAGGCATCAATCTATAAAGGAAGTTTAAATTTTTGTTATAAGAGTGTGGAAATATCCTTTTATGAGATGTAGATTTGCCAGCAGCTATATAAAAGTAAAATGAAAACAGAGTGTCTAGAAAACATAGAATTATTTTTACTTTCCTATCCAGGATCGTCCATCTCCAAAGAGAATTGTAATATTTTTGTTTTGTTTTGAGAGTACTTCCTCATCTCTATTAACGTAAGAAGAAGAAAACTTCCCAAAGGACAGACATCTTTTGTCCAAATAGAAATAGGATTCAGTGTCTGCTTTGTGGCTGCCTTCTTTTTAGAGGAAAGTTCTTTGGAGAGGCACCGGTTGTCCAGTGGTAGAATTTTCTTCTTCCACGTGGGAGATCCAGGTTCAATTCCAGCCCAATGCACCTCATGCACAGTCACAACCCATCTCTCAGTGGAGGCTTGTGTGTTGCTATAATCTGAACAGGCTTCAGTGGAGCTTCTAAACTAAGATGGACAAAGAACAAGGCCTGGTGATCTGCTTCTGAAAATCAGCCAATGAAATCCCTATGGATCACAACAGTCCTATCCACAACTGATCACGGGGACGGTGCAGGATCAGGCAGTGTTTTGTTCTGTTGTGCATGAGATCACCATGAGTCAGGGACCAACTTGACTACAGCTAAGAAGAACAGAGGCCAGTAGACTCCTAGAAGGATGTCCAGTGGGAATCTGAAATCATAAACCAGATTCCATAATCTAGATTATTCTGAGCCATCTCCAAGATTGTTGTTCTTTTTTTGTTTCAGCTATCTACAGCTATGTAACAACAACCACCCTCAAATCAGTGGCTTAAAAACAGTAGCCACCATTTATTATCTCTCACAATCTTATGCCCTTACTGGGCTTAGCAGGATCCACTTGTACTTCTCATTCCTTTGACTGGAGCTGCAATCCTCTGCAAGCTTATGTATGTTAGAATGACCAAGATGGCTCACTCTAACGGCTGGTGTTTCATCACATTGTTGGCTGGGAACTCAGCTAGGGTTGGCAACTAAGGAGCTTTGGTTGTCTTTTATCTTGCCTTTCCATGCTGCTTGAGTTTCTCACCACTCAGCAACGAGGAGAGCTCCTAGCACAGGAAAGCTGCAGATTTCTTAAGGTTCAGACTTCCACCACATTCTGTTAGCCAAAGGCCAGCCTGCATTCAAGGGGAGGGAAATAGAACTCATTTCTCGATGGGATGAGGGGTTAAAACATAACACCACCTTTAATTATCTACAGTTCACCTTTTGGTCACAAATTATTTACATTCCTTCTAACATACAAAATATACTCTTCCCCCATCCCAGGAACCAATTCTCAAAGTCTTATCCAACTATATCATCAAAGCTCAGGCTTGAAGTCCAGGATTATATCACCTAAATCAGGCTCAAGTTAATCTAAGAGGCCTACCCTGAGGTGTAGTTCCATAAGGATACCTCCTGTAGTATGGTACCTTTTTATTTGCCTGTGAATTAAAGAGATGCATCCAACACAAAATGATGGAACAGGTACAGACAACTGCTAAAGGAACTACTGTTCAAAAAGGAGGAGATAAAACCACACAAACATCACTGCTCCAGAGCAATTCTAAAATTCGTCTGGGAAAATGTTTCCAACTCCAGGACAAGGGATGTATATTGATTCCCCATTGCCATCCAGTTGATTCCAACTTATAGCAATCCTATAGGACACAGTAGAACTGCCCCATAGAGTTTCCAAGGAGTGGCTGGTGGATTCAAATTGCTGCCCTTTTGGTTAGCAGTGTGAGCTCTTAACCACTGAGCCACCAGGGCTCCGTATATTGATTAGGACCCAATTTTGCTCCTTGAGGATGGTTCTCCTCAGCAATTAGCTTTGTCCTCTAGGTCCGTGGTTCCACTCTCTGTGCCATCTCTCCTTTTATATTAGAAATGTTCCATGTTTACAATAGAGTAGCTTTCTCAGGCTGCTTCCTGTCTAAAGAAGGTTGGGGACACAGAGGCCTCCTCATTTCCTGTCAGGGAAGGAGAAGCATTATGAGTACTGTGGAATAAAGCATTTATTATAGGAATTCTACTTTCCACAACTGTGGTAGTAGCTGGGTAAGTGAAGATCTGGTCGAGGAAGTTGAATGATAAAAATAAAGCCACAAACTGGGTGTCCTGGATACTCAAACACATGGACAAATTGAAGCCTGTCAAGAAAGTTCCAAAGTGTACCAGCTGGCAAAGTAGATCATGAAGAGCATCTGGGGGAGAGGTGTATGGAAAGCTGTTTCTTTTGTGTGACTACCACAAACAACTGTCTTATGGTGGCCCAGGGCCACTGTTGTTTAGCAGGGCTGGCATCAGGAAGAACATCTGGACACAGAGTAGAGTGAGGACAATTTGGAAGTCATTGGACACCTCTGCATCTGATTCTTTGGCACAATCTTCTTTATTTTAGACATTTAGGTTTTTTTCTTCTTTGTTGGGAACAGGGTTACCTACTGCCTGTGACAGGAGATTTTCTTTCTCCCTTTTTTAACTCTTTGTGGATGGGACATTTCATAGGCTGTAGGTCACTCTCCCAGCATTATCCACCTCTATACCTGCTCTGTGGTATAACAAAGAAAACCGAGTTGATGGGACTGTTGTTGTTGTTAGTTGCCAATATGTCAACTCCAACTTATGGTGACCTCATTTACAACAAAACAAAATATTGCCTGGTCTTGTGCTGTCTTCATGGTCATTGGTTATCCAATATTGCTATAACGGAAACATCATAAGTGGATGGCTTTAACAAAAAGAAATTTATTCTCTCTCAGTCCAAGAGGATATTAGTCAGAATTCAGGGTGCCAGATTCAGGCGAAGGCCTTCTCTGACAACTCTAGGGGAAAGTCATTGTCAGCAATCTTCACCTGGTCTAGGAGCTCCTCAGAGCAGGGACCCTGGGTCCAAAGGACATGCTCTGCTCCTGGCACTCCTTTCTTGGTGATAATGAGGTCCCTCTCCCCTCTGCTTTCTTCTCTCTTTTAAATCTCAAAAGAAACTGGCTCAAGATACAGCCTAATCCTGTAGATTGAATACTGCCTAAATAACATAACTGCCTCTAATCCTGCCTCATTAACACCATAGAAGTTAGGATGTACAACACACAGAATAATCACATCAGATCACAAGATGGTGTACAACCACACAATACTGGGAATCATGGCCTAGCCAAGTTGACACGTATTTTGGGGGGACACAATTCAATCCATAATAGTATGTTTGAGCCCATTGTTGCAGCTATTGTGTAGTGCCTTCCAACTTAGGTGGCTTTTCTTGCAGCATTATATTTGATAATGTCCTCTTGTGATACATAGGGTTTTCATTGACTAAATTTTGGAAGATTGTCAGGCTTTAATTTCTAGTGGGTTTTGGTCTGGAAGCTCCCCTGAAAGCTGTGCACTATGGGTGAACCTACTGGTATTTGAAATACCAGTGCAATAGCTTTTAGCATCATAGCATCATGCAAAGCATCACAGTACGACAAACAGACTGTGGGATGAGGTTGTAATATAGTTTAAATCCTGATTTCCCTTGAGCTCACTCCTTCCTCCATCTTTGTCTCCTTCCTTCCTCTCTCCCTTTCTTCTTCCTTTTCTTCATGCCTTCCTTTATCCAATGTCTATATACTGAGTATCTATGATGTACCTAATACTGTCTTAGGTCCTAGGGCAAATCACAGTATGAACACTTGAGTATGCTTGTGACTTCACCTCACCTGTATCTGTCTACTTTAATCATTCATTCAAGAGCTGTAATCTGAGCTAGCAACTGCAGGACTTTGTGCTGGTGTTGGGGAGGAAGCCAGCACCCTCTCTAGTAGAAGACATAAGACATAAACCCTGACTAATAGGCAAATTAGATACTGAAAAAGCCACAGAGGAGTTGAAGACAAACTGTCATGAGGGATTGCGCTTGAGATGGTACATTAAAGTCAAATTATGCTAGTGATTTAATGCTTATCTAAGGACTTTGACCTTTTTCTATGCCTGATGGGATATTGTTAAAGTTTTGAGCCTGGGAGAGTTATAGTAAGAGCTGACCTTTAAGGGGAATTCCCTATCAGGCAATGCTGTGGAAGGATTAGGAAATGAGGGATGATTGGAGTTGGGGACCTTGGAAAGGAGAGGTGTCATTGGTTAAAAAAAGAATTTCAGAGCCTCTGTGGTATGCATAATCCTGGGTTGAATGCAGATGTCCCTGAACTCTCACAGGGGTGGGGCTACTGGAAGGATGATTGTTCTATCCTGTTGGTGGCAATGGTGCTTCAGAATTCTACAGCCGTGCCCCTGGGATCAAATTACTGCTGGATGCTGTCCTCTCCATCCCATGCCTCAGTAGGCACATGACTGTCCTACCACCTGAGACTCCCAGCCCTACGCCACATCAAAGAAAGGAGAGGAGGTACAGGGCCCAGGAGACCATGTCATGCAAGACAAATTCATTCAGTCACACAAGGGCAATAAATTACTCTCTTGGCCATGTCTCCTCTGACAAATGAACCCTCTCTGGCTGTCAGATCAATAGTCACTGAGCTAAAGAATTGTTGGAGATAATTTTTAACTCAGTGGAGCCTATTTCCTATAAATTGTATTTATTTTTGTATCTATTTTTTCATGAATATTTGCTAAGACTGTCTTGTGGCTCCAGGATATGTAGCACATTAAGGGTGGCAAAGGTCAGATGTGCCAAAAAAGAAACAACAGTCAGTTCAGGTGAAAGTATGGGGGCAATGTGGCAGGTCCTAGTGTGTGAGGGCTCCACATATCAGGCTGAGATCATATCAGTCTGGGAGAAAGAGTTTGCCAGTCAATGGTCAGATTATAAAAATCTGGACACTTTTGTGAGCTTTTCATAGAGTTAAATATATTCTCACGAAAGACTGTTCTTTATGTTGAGATGATGGCCTTCTTGTTCGTTTTTTTCCTTTAATGTCTTTTTTTTATGAAATAATGGTAATAAGGCTAATGGTAGATGGTAGTTTTTTGTTTTTTGCTTTTTTGTTTGTTAAACTAAATACTACTCTTACTTGGCAAAATAAAATATTGGCAATTTATGTTAATACTTCAATCCCTTCCCTTTTTTTTAACTGGTCCATGGCTCTCATGGTAGAAATCTCTGCTTCAGGACAGGGGTTTCTATAGTCTTTATCCCATTAAATTTTTACTATCGATGTACAAATGCAATGATGATATTCATATCAAGGTTCTGCATGACAGGAATATGGAAGGGTACCTATTATGTATTATGACTGGATCAGGGTTCAAAACCTTCTAGAAAATGCCAGCACACCTGCAGATGGATTATAGAAGTAGGCTGGCAATAAGAGGAAGATGGTAGTTAAGTTATAGAAAACATTAGGGCCAGCACAGGCCAGCACAGTGACAGTAGCAGACAGGGGAGCTTAGAAAAGAGTTGACAGTATGGTAGAGTCTTCATGTTTTTAGTAGAAATCAAGTGAAAAACTCTGGTTTTTTCAAAAGAAAAGTGATGACTTGAGACAAAAGGGAGATAGTAGCCCTAGAGTGCTCATAAAAATTGTTATACTGTTGTAAAAAAAGGACTTTTGAACTTTGTGTGTGTCCCATCAAGTGGCAGAACTAGCGAGAATGGATGGAGACTACAAGAAACTCAGCTGTGTCTCACTATCAGAAAAAATCCCCCAGGTATTGAAATTTTTCCAAAATGAGGTATCTTGTTGTTTTGTGTACTTCTTCATTCAGTGTCATACCTCCTCAATGCCTGGACCTCATCTCAGAGGTCTTGGTGCACCCAAGAACTGACATGATACAGAGCCTGGCTCCTAGTACAGGGCAAATAAGTGTGTGCTGAATTTAATTCAGTGAACTCACTCCCTCTCTGTTGATTTGCATCCAGCATGACAGTTCTTATAAGATTCTTTTTGAGCTCAGTTTAGTTGATCCACAAGTAAAATGAACAGTGCCCAGAACACTAAGATCTTAACTCGTATTCCCTGTGGTATGTGGCTTTTTAAGGCTAAAACAGCAGTCTGCCTCAGTTTCTCCATATGTACAAAAAGAAATTCTCAGTGTTCCATGAGCCTAAATGGTGAGTAGAATCCCTGGTTGGTGCAAATTGTTAACATATTCAGCTGCTAACCAAAAGGTTGCAAGTTCAAGTCCACCCAGATGCTCCTTGGAAGAAAATCTGGCTATCAACTTCCAAAAAATCAGTCATTGAAAATTCCATGGAGCACAGTTATACTTTCACACACATGGAGTTGCCATGAGTCAGAGGTCCCATATAACAGACTAAGGGACTGGATGAGACTCTGCAGGAAATGTGCTTTATCTCAGAGAGGTCTATGCTGTGGACCATGGAGGCTTCCAGTGACCAGAGTTTCGCATCTTCAAAATCCACAACTACTTAGTATGCAGATGGGCAGAAAAAAAAACACAGACACATTCCCATATGTGATGGATTGAATAGTGTCCTTCAAAATGGTGTGTTGATGTTCTCATTCCTGTACCAATGAATGCAACCTTATTTGGAAATGAGTTTTTTCTTTGATGTGATCAGTTAAGTTAATGAGATATCTGGAGAATCAAGAGGACTCAGATTTCTAGTGTGTTGCCTGCTCTCTGGGAGATGGAGTTTGGAGTTTATTTTCCCCATTGAAGCAAATGTTTTCCCTCTACTGTTCTCCTCTGTCTGTTGCTCTCATGTTGTCAACAATACGAATTATGAATATGAGAGGGCAGGGCAGAGGTTAGCCAGACACACCATGCAATCCCTCTACAGCAAAGACCTGAGAAACCAAGTGAAACAGAAACAGATGACAATCCTGTAATCCTGAACATCAAAAAGGAAGGATAAAGAATTGAGTCAAACACCAACTGGAAGAAGAAATTGAATGAATGCAGAAAATGAGAAGTGACATGGAGCAAGAGGCTCTTCTAGCTGTCCTGGTACAACATGCTATCTTGAGGCAAAGCCAGTGTTGGCTCTAGGGGAAGAGCACAGGAAGTCAATACCATGACACTGCCAACAAGAGACAGAGAGACTATTTAGAAACACCTGGAAGGAAGCAAGTTGAGCAGATAATCAACTAGATCTAGGGAAGGATAACTCAGAAAACAGGATGATAGAAGCAGAGACCCTAATGCCCACAGAGAATAGAGGGAGCCAGAAACCAGAGTAAGGTATACTCCTGAATGGAGGTCCCAGACCTTCGGGGGCAGGTGGCATGCATGAGGCAGTGCATCCACCAAGTACCAGTTGGCAGTCACCCACCCACTGGGATTCCAGGTGCTTCCACTCCTTGCACTTGCTCTGGGACAGGCCCCAACTGCTGGCTGCAGCAGATGGGAAGTGCCCAGGCACCTTCGTCAGTTGGCCATAGAGGTGCACTCCCCCTCTCCCAACCTCTTGATCAGAGGTAATGGAGTGTCCTGTGCTGTGACCACCCTGTCTAACCAAGGACCATAAGATGAACACCAACCCCCTTGGGGTGAGGTGGCAACCATGAAGCCATTCATGCACCCAACAATTGCTCCCCCCCCCCCACCTAACCCACTGATCAGTGGAGGCCACGCAGCCATGCGGGAACATATCAACACTCACCCTCTCCCCCACCTGACGTGGTAAGTGATGTCATCTGCATGGCCACACATGTACCCACCTGTTGCTCACCCCCTACGTACAACCCAGTGAGAGGCAGCATGAAAACAACCAAGTGTAAAACCACCCATCACTCAACACCTCACTCAACTAGACGGGAGGCGGCACCAGCATGACTGTGCATGCACCTGCCTGTCACTGACTCCCCTGCACCCAACCCAGTGAGCAGTGGCAACTGTGTTGCTGTGTACATGTCTGCCTATTGCCCACTGCCCCCACCCAACCCAGCAAGGGGTAGCAACCAGCACAACTATGCAGCTGCACGTGCACCTGCCCATGGCTCACACTCACTTCACCTGACCCAGTGAGGGGCAGCATTAGCATGACCATGTGAACCTGCATATAACTCACGTGCACACACACCCATCATTCATACCCCTCCCAACACGGCCTGGTGAGAGGCAGTGCCAGCATAACTTCACATACACTCACCTATCACTCACTCCATCCCTCTCCGACTCAGTGGGAGGCAATGACAGTGCAGCTGTATGTATGCCACATCCACCACACCTACCACCCCACCACTTGACCATTGCCGCTGCCTGCTCTTGTGCACCTGAAATGATGACAGACTGCAGTCAACACCTGCCTTACCTGCCCTCACTGCCCTGTAAGACCAACCAACAGAGACACACACCGACACACCAAGCCACTGACTCACTCACACAGAGACAGGTGGTGGGTGAGTGCTCCAATCTGACCAGACTAGAGACTAGTGTAGCACACATGCCCTGCTTGCCTGGATACAGCAAAACAAAACAAAACAAAATCTCTGAACACTGCAAACAAACATACAATTGGTAAATAAATATAACACCTGTTTTAGTCATCTAGTGCTGCTATAACAGAAATACAAGTGGATGGTTTTAGTGAAGAGAAGTTTATTTCCTCACAGTTAAAGTAGACTAAAAGTCCAAATTCAGGGCATCAGCTCCAGGGAAGGCTTTTTCTCTCTGTCGGCCTTCTTCTCTTTGGTGTTCCCCTGGACGAAGAGCTTCTCTGTGCAGGAACCCCAGTCCAAAGGACGCACTCTGCTTCCAGCACTGCTTTCTTGATGGTATGAGGTCCCCTGTCTCACTGCTCACTTCTGTCTTTTATATCTCAAGAGATTGCCTCAGGACACAATCCAGTCTTGTAGATCAGGCCCTGCCTTACTAACACAACTGCCACCCATCCTCCCTCATTAACATCATAGAGGCAAGTTTACAACATACAGGAAAATCACACAGTACCAGGAATCATGGCCTAGCCAAACTGATACACACATTTTTTGGGGGGACATAATTCAAACCATGACAACACCTTAATGCCTCAGAGTTAAGAGGCAATATCAAATCACATAAAGAAGCAGGAAAAGATGGCTCCAGCAAGTGACCAAAATAAAGAACCAGAAAACCTTCCTGAGGAAAAAATGATAATGGAAATACATGATAAGGAATTCAAAAGACTTATATATAGGTTTCTCCAAGACATCAAGAAAGAGATGAAGGAAAACACAGACAAAATCAATGAAAACACAGACAAAGCACTAGAAGAATTCAAGAAAACAACACAAGAACAAAATGACAAAATAGACAGTTAGAAACCATACAAAAACAGGAACTAGAAACCCAGAAGATTAACAATAAAATTTCAGAAATAGACAGCTTAATAGAAGGACATATGAGCAGAGTGGAATCAATGGAGGACAGGATCAGCAAAATGGAAGACAAACCCCTTGACACTAATTTTCTTGAGGAAGAATTAGAAAAAAGAATGAAGAAAGACTAAGAATTATGTAGGACACTATCAAGAGGAATAATTTATGCATGACTGGATTTCCAGTACAGGAGGAGGCAAAAAACAAAAAACAAAACAAACAAAAGATTTGTTGGCCATGTGTAGTAACTGTTAAATGAAAAACTATTTTGTTCTGTAAGCCTTCATCTTAAGTGAGAATAACAGCACAGTTGGAAGAGCGTAGTCAATGTCACTGAACTGTGAATGTAGAAATTTTTGAAACGGTGTATCTTTGGCTATCTGTATTTTCATCAAAAAAAAAAAAAAAAGGTTGAGAATTTAGAGGCTTAATATGTTGTGGGGTTGTTAACCAATGTCATAGAACAACATGTGTACTACTATTTCATGAGAAACTATTTGCTCTGTAAGCTTTCACCTGAAGTACAATAAAATATATTAAAAAAAAAAGATAAACTTCCATCAAGATGAAAAAAAAAGATTTGTTGACCAAAGACTTCCACAATATCATGAAAGATGAGAAGATATCCATCAAAGAAGCTCAACAAACCCCATACAAGATAGATCCCAAAAGAAAATTACAAATACATATAATAATCAAACTTTCCAAACAAAAGACAAAGAAAAACTCCTGAGAGCAGCTTGGTAACAATGAAATGTCATCTACAAATTGGAACCAATAAAACTAAGCTCTGATTTCTCAGTAGAAACAAGGCAGGCAAGAAGACAATGGGATGAAATATATGAAACACTGAAAGAAAAATAAAAGCCAAACTAGAACTATATATCCAGCAAAATTGTCTTTCATATATGATAGTGAAATTAGAACATGTCTAGATAAACAAAAATTAAAGGAATTTGCAAAAATAAGACCAACCTTACAAAATATATTAAAGGGAGTGCTTTGGACAAAGAACCAACAACATCAGACAACAACCTAAGATTAAGACACTTGACAGCATCAACCAGATACCAATCCAAATAAAGAATTCTCAAAAATAAAATAAAGCTAAAAGAATGAAAATAGGGAACCAGAGACGTCAATCTGTAAATGACAACAACTTAAAAGCAAAAAGTGGGAATAAATGGTATAGGTATAGAACTTCCACATGGAGAGGAAGTCAAGGCAATATCAGTAAATAAGAGACTGTATTAAACTTAGGAAGATAAAGGTAAATTGCAGGGTAACTACAAAGAAAAATAACAAACCTACCAATCAAAATAAAAACAAAGAAAACCATAAAGACTCCGTTAATACAAAATCAACAACAACGAAGGAAATGAAAAGAACCGTAAACAAAAAAGAACTTATAACCGAAAATTAAGCAGAACAAAGAAACTACCAAAACCAAAAAAAAAAAAAAAAAAAAAAAGACAGCAGTAAACTAACACTTATTGATAATCCCATTGACTGTAAATGGTTTAAGTGCACCAGTAAAAAGACAGAGGGTGACAGAATGGATTAAAAAAAATGACCTATCAATATGCTGTGTACAAGAGACACACTTCTGACACAAAGATGTAAAAAAACTAAAACTAAAAGAATGGAAAAAGTTTTATCAAGCAAACAATAACCAGAAAAGAGCGGGAGTGGCAATATTAATCTCTGACAAAATAGATTTGAAGGCAAAATCCACCATAAAAGACAAGGTAGGACACTATATAATGATTAAAGGGTCAATCCACCAATAGGACATAAGCATAATAAATATTTATGCACCCAATGACAGAGCTCCAAAATACATAAAACAAACCTTAACAGCACTGGAAAGAGAAATAGACATTTCCACAATAACAGTAGGAGACTATAACACACCTCTTCTGGTGAAGGAAAGAAGAAAAAACTCAACAAAGATAGAGAAGCTCTGACTACCACAATCAATCAACTCGACCTCATTGTCATATATACAGAACACTCCACCCGACAGCAGCAAAGAACACACTCTTCTCCAATGCACATGCATCATTCACCAGAACGGACCACATGTTAGGCCATAAAGCAAGTCTTGATAAATTCAAAAGCATGGAAAAAATACAAAACATCATCTCTGATCACAATGCTGTAAAATTAGAAATCAATAACAGGAAGAACAAGGGAAAAAGTCAAATGCTTGGAAACTGAATAACACTTTTCTTAAAAGCTACTGGGTAATAGAAGCAATAGAAATCAAAGATGAAATAAAAAATTTCCTAGAATCAAACAAGAATAAAAACACAACATACAAAAACCTCTGGGACACAGCAAAAGCAATGATCAGAGGACAATATACAGTTATAAAAGCAAACATCAGAAAACAAAGGACCAAAATCAAACCATTAACCCAACAACTCGAACAAATAGAAAAAGAGTAGCAAAAGAAGCCCACAGTCACCAGAAGAAAGGACATAACAAAGATTAGAGCAGAGATAAATGAAACAGAGAACAGAAAAACAATAGAATCAACAAAACTAGAAGTTGGTTCTTTGAAAGGATCTATAAAATCTATAAAACACTGGCCATATTGACAAAAGAAAAGGAAGATAAGTTGCAAATAACCCAAATAAGAAATGAGATGGGTGACATTAGAACAGAACCAACTGATATAAAAAGGATCATAACAGAATACTATGAAAAGTTGTTCAACAAATTTGAAAACCTAGAGAAAATGGAAAAATTTCTAGAAACACACTACCTACCTATACTAACACCAGCTGAGACAGAAAATCCGAACAGAATCATAACAAAAGAAATTGATGAGATAATAATAATAATAAAAAAGAAAAACTCCCAACAAAGAAAAGCCTGGCCCAGATGACTTCACTGGAGAATTCTATCAAACATTCAGAGAAGAGCTCACACCAATACTACTCAAACTATTTCAGAACATAGAAAAAGAGAGAATACTCCTGAATTAGTTCTATGAAGCCAACATAGCCATGATACCAAAGCCAGTCAAACACATCACTAAAAAAGAAAAGTATAGACCAATATCCCTTATGAATATAGACACAAAAATTCTCAACAAAATTCTAGCCAACAGAACTCAACAAAATAATCAAAAAATAATACACCATGGCCAAGTGGGATTCATACTTGGTATGCAGAGATGGTTCAACATTAGAAAATCAGTCAAAGTAATCCACCACATAAATAAAACAAAAGAAAAGAATTGCATGATCATCTCAATTGATGCAGAAAAGACATTTGATAAAGTCCGACACCATTCCTGATATAAACTCTCAGCAAAAAAGGAATAGAAGGGAAATTCTTCAAACTAATAAAGTGCATTTATACAAAACCAAAAGGCACCATTATTCTCAAAGGAGAGAGACTGAAACATTTCCCTTAAGAGAGGGAACCAGACCAGGAAGCCCATTATCACCACTCTTATTCAGTATCATACGGGAAATCCTAGCCAGAGCTATAAGGCAAAAAAGGCAAAAAAAAAAAAAAAAAAAAAAGGGCATACAAATCAGTAAAGAAGAAGTAAAACTATCCATATTTGCAGGTGATATGATCCTATATATAGAAGGTCCCAGAGATTCTATAAAGAAAAAAGCCACTGGAACTAATAGAAGGATTCAGCAAAGTGGCAGGGTATAAGACCAGCATACAGAAATCAGTCGGATTTCTCTACACTAAAAAAGAAAACTCCAAAAAGGAAATAGAAAAACAATACCATTTACAATAGCCTCCCAAAAGATAAAATACTTGGAAATAAATCTAACCAAGGATGTAAAAGACTTATACAAAGATAACTACAAAACACTACTGCAAGAAACCAAAAGAGACCTGTGTAAATTCTCATGGATAGGAAGACTTAACACTGTAAAAATGTCAATACTAGTCAAACAGATCTATAGATAAAATGCAATCTCAATCCAAATCCCAACAACTCTCTTTAACGAGATGGATAAACTAATCACAAACTTTATATGGAAAGGAAAGAGGCCCCAGGTAAGCAAAGCATTAATGAAGAAGAACAACAAAGTAGGAGGCCTCACATTCTCCTACCTCAGAACCTACTATACAACCACAGTAGTCAAAACAGTGTGGTACTGGTACAACAACAGACACATAAACCAATGGAACAGAATTGAGAACCCAGAAGTAAATCCATCCGCTTATGGACAAAATATAAAGTGGTCAAAAACATATAATGGCGAAGAGATAATCTTTTTAATAAATAGTGCTGGCAAAACTCAATATCTGTTTTTAGAAAAATGAAACAGGATCCATAGCTCACACCATGTAAAACAACTAACTCAAGATGGATCAAAGGCCTAAATGTAAAACCTAAAACTATAAAGATTATAAAAGACAAAAATAGGGGCAAATCTAGGCGCCCTTATCTATCACATAAATAGACTACCAGACATAATTAAATATGCATGAACAGCAGAAGATAAATTAGAAGACTGGGAACGCCTAAAAATCAAATCTCATGTTTATCAAAAGATTCCTACAAAAAAGTAAAAAACAGAACCTACAGACTGGGAAAATTTGTCTGGCAATGACACATATGACAAGGGACTAATCTGAAAGATTTATAGAAAACTTGAACAACTCAACAACAAAAAGACAAACAATCCACTTAAAAATGGGCAAATGACATGAACACTTCAACAAAGAAGACATTCAGGCAGCCAACAAATACTTGAAGAGATGCTCACAATCATTAGCCACTGGAAGAAAAAATTTAAAAAACCAGAACAAACCTGTTGCCATCGAGTCAATTCCGACTCATATTGACCCTAGAGTACAGAGTAGAACTGCCTCGTAGGGTTTCCAAGGAGTGGCTGCTGGATTCGGACTGCCAACCTTTTGGTTAGCAGCCATAGCTTTTAACTACTGTGCCATCAGAGCTCCATCATTAACCATTAGAGAGATGCAAATCAAGACTATAATGAGATACCATCTTACCCTAACATCAGTGGCACAGATAAAAAAAGAAAACAACAAATGCTGGTGAAGTTGTGGGGAGATTCGAATTCTCACACATTACTGGTGGAAATGTAAGGTACAAACACTGTGGAAAACGTTATGGTGCTTCCTTTAAAAGCTAGATATAGAAATACCATATGATCCAGCAATCCTACTCTTAGGTAGATATCCTAGAGAAATAAGAGCCATATAGATATATGCACACCCATGTTCATTGCAGCATTATTCACAGTAGCAAAAAGATGGAAACAGCCTAAGTGCCCATCAACAGACGAATGGATAAACAAACTGTAGTGCATAGAAACAATGGAATATTACACAACGTTAAAGAGTAATGATGCATCTGTGAAACATCTCACAACATGGATGCATCTGGAGGACATTATGCTGAGTGAAATAAGTCAATCACACAGGACAAATACTGTATGAGACCACTATTATAGAAGTTCAAGAAAAAGTTTACACACAGAAATAAATATTCTTTGATCGTTACCAGGGATGGGAGGGAGATGGAAAGAAAATCACTAACTAGACAGTTGACACATACGAACTTTGGTGAAGGGAAAGACAATACATAATATGGGGGAAGTCATCTCAGTACGATCAAGGGGAAGGAAGACACTGCGAGGTATGCAAGAGTAAAAGGCAACAATGATAGATACTATTACATACGCAAGCCTGCAATAACAGTAATAACAAACAGTAATTTATGAGTAGATACATAGGTAGATATGTAAGCCTAACAGGTGTGGAGGAGTGTATGGGAGGACACCCACCAACTTATATATGTTTGGAAGAGGATATTTCTACATACATATTTGTATGTGCTGCATATATATCCAAGTGAATGAATACACAGTACAGCACACAGAGGGCAAAGTAATGAAAACTTCTTAGCCATAACCAAACACCTTGAGGGAGTGAGTAACTGGGCTTGAGGGCTTTGGACCATAGTCTCGGGGGACTGTTAGGTCAATTGGCATAACACAGTCCATAAAGACAATGTTCTGCATCCTAATTTGGTGAGTAGCAGCTAGGTTCTAAGAGCTTATAAGCTGCCGTAAAAGGTACAACTATTGGTCTCTTCTGGTCCGGAGAAAAGAAGAATGAAGAAAACCAAAGACTCAAGGAAACAATGGACCACACGAACCGCAGCCTCCACTATCCTGAGACTAGACAAACTAGACAATGCCCTGCTACCATGACTGATAGCCCTGATTGGGATCACAGTAGAAGTTCCTGGACAGAGTGGAAGAAAAATGTAGAACAAAATTCAAATTCATAAAAAATACCACACTTACTTATCTAACAGAGACTAGTGGAACCCTTCAAACTTGAAACTGAAACCACCCCTAGAGATCACCTTACAGCCAGATAGTAGACAGGCCTATAAAGTGAACCGAGAACATGCTCGGCATTTCTCAAGCTGAAAGAACTGAGGAAATAACTCAAGTCTCCAGTTGCAATAGTGAAAGAGTCTATGGGCAAAATACTGAATGACACAGCAAGCATCATGAGAAAATGGAAGGAACACATAGAGTCAATGTACCAAAAAGAATTGGTCAACATTCAATCATTTCAGGAGGTAGCATATGATCAAGAATTTATAGTACTAAAGGAAGAAGTCCAAGCTGCAGTGAAGAAATGGTGAAAAATAAGACTCCAGGAATTGACGGAATACCAATTGAGATGGTTCAACAAATGTATGCAGCGATGGAAATACTCATTCAATTAGGCCATGAAATTTGGAAGACAGCTACCTGGGCAACTAACTGGAAGGGATCCACATTTATGCCTATTCCAAAGAAACGTGATCCAACCGATCGTGGAAATTATCGAAAAATATCATTAATGTCACATGCAAGTACAATTTTGCTGAAGATCATTCAAAAGCGGTTGCAGCACTACATCCACAGGGAACTTCCAGAAATTCCAGCCAGATTCAGAAAAGGATGTGGAACAAAGGATATCATTACTAATGTCAGATGGATCCTGGCTGAAAGCAGAGACTCCCAGAAAGATGTTTACCTGTGTTTTATTTACTCTACACAGGCATTTGACTGTGGATCATAACAAACTATGGATAACATTTCAAAGGATGGGAATTCCAGAGTGCTTAATTGTGCTCATGAAGACCCTGTACATAGATCAAGAGGCAGTTGTTCAAACAGAACAAGAAAATACTGAGTGGTTTAAAGTCAGCAAAGGTGTGTGTCAGTGTAGTGTCCTTTCACCATACTTACTCAATCTGTATGAGGAGCAAATAATCCGAGAAGCTGGACTATATGAGGAAGAATGTGGCATCAGGATGGGAGGAAGACTCATTAACAACTTGCATTATGCAGATGACACAACCTTGCTTGCTGAAAGTGAAGAGGACTTGAAGCACTTACTGAAGAAGATCAGAGACCACAGTCTTCAATATGGATTACACCTCAACATAAAGAAAACAAAAATCCTCACGACTGGACCGGTAAGCAACATCATGATAAAGGGAGAGAAGATTGAAGTTGTCAAGGATTTCATTTTTCTTGGATCCGCAATCAACGCTCGTGTAAGCAACAGGCAAGGAATCAAACTATTCATTGCAGCGGGCAAAACTGCTGCAAAAGACCTCTTTAAAGTGTTAAAAAGCAAAGATATCACTTTAAAGACTAAGCTGACCCTGACCCAAGCCGTGGTGTTTTCAATTACCTCATACGCATGCAAAAGTTGGGCGATGAATGAATAAGGAAGATTGAAGAATGATTGACATTTTGAATTACAGTGTTGGTGAAGAATATTGACTGTATCATGGACTACCAAAAAAAAACAAAAAACAAAAACAAATAAATCTGTCTTGGAAGATATACTGCCAGAACACTCCTTAGAAGTGAGGTTGGCAAGAGTGTGTCTAACATACTTTGGGCATGTAATCAGGATCAGTCCCTGGAGAAGGGTATCATGCTCGGTAAAGTAGTTGTTATTGTTGTTAGGTGCCGTCGAGTTAGTTCCGACTCATAGTGACCCTCTAATTTACCAAGCATGATGTCCTTCTCCAGGGACTGGTTCCTCCTGATAACATTTCCAAAATATATGAGACATAGTCGTGCCATCCTTGCTTCTAAGGAGCATTCTGGTTGAACTTCTTCCAAGACAGGTTTGTTCATTCTTTTGGCAGCCCATGGTATATTCAATATTCTTTGCCAATACCACACTTCAAAGGTGTCAATTCTTCTTTGGGCTTCCTTATTCATCGTCCAGCTTTCACATGCATATGAGGCGATTGAAAACACCATAGCTTTGGCCAAGCACACCAGAGTCTTTAAGGTGACATCTTTGTTTTTTAACACTTTAAAGAGGTAAAGTAGAGGGTCAACGAAAAAGAGAAGACCCTCAATGAGATGGATTGACACAGTGGCTGCAACAATGGGCTCAAGCATAACAACGATCATGAGGGTGGCTCAGGACCAGGCAGTGTTTTGTTCTGTGTACATAGGGTCGTTATGAGTTGGAACCTAATCAATGGACCTTAACAACAAGGGCATAAAGTGAATAATAACAGCCGTGAGGAACATGCTCTCCAGATCAACTCACCTCACAGAACAAAAGGGGCACTATTTGCCCAAAAACAAAGTTCAGAAGGCAGGAATACTGGGCAAATGGAAATGGGGACACCAGGGAGGAAGTAGGGAGGGTGCTGACACATTGAGGGGATAGCAATCAATGTCACTAACCAAGCTCTGTAGAAATTGTTGAATGGGAAACTAATTTGCTCTGTAAACTATTACCTAAACCACAATAAAATGTTAGGGAAAAAAAAAAAACCCATGAATTTAAAAAATGATCACATGAGCTTCCTTTAGCCTAACAACAAAGGTAGTTCTTTTTAAAAAAAATCTTTATTGTTGTGTGCCATCTAGTTGATTCCAAATTATAACCACTGCCAATGAGTCAATTCCTGCTCACAGCAACCCTGAAGGACAGAGTAAAATGGCCCCTTAGGGTTTCCAAGGCTGTAAATCTTTACAGAAGCAGACTACCACATCTTTCTCCAACAGGGTGTCTGGCTGGTGGTTTTGAACCACCAACCTTTTGGTTAGCAGCTGAGTGCTTAACCATTGCACCACCAGATTCTCTCTCTCTGTGTATGTTTGCATATACATACATTTAAAGCAAGATTCCCTATACCTCACATGCATCAGCAGATATTAAAATTTCACTAAAAATTGACATCAGAAGGCAGAAAGAGAGTTCTACAGCCATGAGCATAAAAAGCTTAAGGAATACAGATGGTTTAATAAGTTAGTTAGAGGTCACAATCTAAGTCCATAGTTAGACTTCTTTGTTTGTATTTTTTAGTAGAAAACACAGGAAAAATAATGTTTCTTAAAACCACCAGAGCAAGAAATGTTGTCCAGAAGAGATGGAATTGTCAGGGGAATGCCAAGCAGAAACCACATAATTCATCTACATGATAAACACGCCCAGGCTGCCAGCCCCCTGCGCATGCTGGAGCAGTGGGCCAGTGGTCAGACAGGAGTTGGTTTGGAATCTTGATAAGCCAGAACTGAAGATGGAGTTCCTCAGCCATGTCACTTTCTAGCATGCCTAAGCCGTGCAAGGCACAGGGCTTATAACGCTTCTTGTAAGAAAATTGACCTATAGGAGATTGTATTGCAGATAAGGCCCCATCCTCTCCTTTACCCATGGCTGCTACTGTCCCAGATAGTCTGAGGGCTCATTGCCTCACCCTTGGGGTACTCCCGTGGGATATAATTCTGAACTGCATCATCCTCCTGGGCCCCCAGTGCACACATACTAATGTGGTTCCACTAGCATTCTCCAGCAATATCCTCTAAGTTTCCCTTGCCATCTCTTCTTTTTCTTCCCTTCCCATCCCCCACCCCATGGTGACTTTAAACAATTTCCCATAAATACTGCCCTGCAGAGCCAACTGCTGTTGATAGTTATTCAACAACAAGCGCTACTACCAGCACTTACGCTGCAGTAAAGTACCCAGCAAGCACTGTGCTAAAGGCTATAAAACAGTGTCTCGTTTTGTCCTCACAAGAAACCTGGGAGGAAGGAATTTCTTATACCCAATATGTAGCTATAAAACAGAAAGGCTAGGTATATTAGATTCCTGTGGCTGCTGTAACAAATTACTACAAACATGGTGGCTCAACAACAACAGAAATTTAGTCTCTCACAGTTCAGGATGCCATGAGTCAGAAATCAGTTTCATTGGGTGGAAATCAAGTGTCGGCTTGGCTAAGCTCCCTCCAGAGGCTCTGGTAGAATCCATTCCTTGCCTCTTCCAACGTCTGGTGGCCGCTAGTATTCCCTGACTTGTGGCAGCATCACCCTGATCTCTGCCTTCCTTTTCACATTGCCTCCTCCTCTTGTCAGTCAATTCTTCTCCTGTCTCCTTCTTGTAAGGATACACGTGATTGCATTTAGGGTTCACCTGGATAATCCTGGAAAATCTCCCTATCTCAAGATCCTTAATCACATCTGCAAAGACCCTTTTTCCATATCAGGCAGCATTACAGGTCCCGGGATCAGTTCCTGGGTATCTTTAGGGGCCTTTATTCCATCTACCACACCTGGTAACTTGTCCAAGTTCACACAGCTAGCAAGAGGCAACCTTGGGAGCCAGTCTATCTGACTCTAAGCTTCATGCACTTTGTCACTCTTGGATATCAACACTAAGCTGTTTACAGTGCAGCCTCCCCAGATCACATACCCCAGTGAGCGTACAACCCAGCAAAAACCCTTTGGTACCCTTTGATCTCAGTAATTCGGACAAGTCTGATTTTCTGAATTTAAATTCCGTGACTTTGGGTGAAAAAAATCAGAAAACTTCCCCAGGACATTGCCAGGATGGATATGGCTCTCCAGAGCCCAAGTGGCAGTGGATGTGGGCTTCAGAAGCAGTGGAAGGCTGTGCTTGGATCCCAGAGAAGCCTTTTACAGGCTGAATTAACCGCTGAGCTTCAGTGTCCTCAAGGAAATCACATCTTTCTTGTGGGGCATGGTGAGGTTTAAATGAAATCTTGAGTATAAAAGACTGAGTACATTAAAGTCCCGTGAGCAGTCAGCTAAGATACAGCTATTGATCTCTTTCTGTCTGGAGCAAAGGAAGTGAAGGACACCAAAAACTCAAGGAAGACATTAGTCCAGGACTACAGCCCATGTGAACCACAGCTGCTTCTACCCTGAGACCGGAAGAACTAGATGGTGACTGGCTACCGCCACCAATTGCTCTAACCAGGGACACAAGAGAAGGTCCCAGCTGGAATGGGAGAAAAATATAGAACAAAACTCAAATTCATAAAAAAGACCACACTTACTGGACTGATAGAGACTAGAAGAACACCTGCGACTATCACCCTAAGGCCCCCTTTTAACCTGGAACTGAAGTCACTCCCAGAAGTCACGTTTCAGCCAAATAATAGATTGGACTAAAAAACAAACAATAATATCTATGAGGAATGTGCTCTTTTAAACAATCAACTATACAAAACCAAACGGCCAACAGTTACCCAAAAGCAAAGATGAGAAGGCAAGGAGGGGCGGGGTAACTGGGTGGATGGAAATGGGGCAGGTGGAGTGGAAATGGCGAGACTGCTGACACATTGCGGGGATAGTAACCAATGTCACAGAACAATTTATGTATGAATTGTTGAAAGGGAATCTAATATACTGTGAATATACTTTCACCTAAAACACAATAAAATATATTTTTTTTAAAAAAGACTGAGCACAAATTCTGCCATAAAGGATGTGCTTGGGAAATATAAGTTCCTGTCCTCACTCCCTTTACTCAGCACCCTGCAGGCTACAGTTGTCAGGAGCACAGCCAGAGAGAGGAAAACTGGCAGCATCCATCCCTCTCACAGATGCTTCCAGGATGTTTCCTCTCTAATGGTTTTCTTTCTAATCAGCTTGGGTGTTCCCTCTGCCATCATGGAAAGAAGGCTGAGGCTTTACTTACACAAAAGAAAATGTCCCCATATTATTTTGGGGACCAAGTTGCAACCACAGCAAAGCCCAAGGTATGGCTTGTTATTCAAAATAAAAGAGGGGGTAGGCTGAATGTCCTTTTCCTAGAACCTGTACTGAAGGCAGCAGGGTGAAATGGGGTGACTGTGGACTTTGGGGTCAGAAATGTAGGGTGAAGACTTGTCTTATCCTCGTGTGATCTTGAAGAAGTCACTTAACCATTTTCAGTTCATTCATTTAATCATCTTTCACAGGATGACTCTGTCGGTGTTTTGAGAATTATATCTAGTAATACATGAGAAGTATTTGGCTCAGTGGCTGCTTTAGAGCAATCAGTTGGTGAATGTAGGCCCTTGCTTCTCCCCTTTATTTCTTTTTCATGTGTGGATATGGGCCTTTGCAAGGGATTTCACTCTGGCCTGAAGGATTGGGAAGATTAACTAGACATGTGCCTCTGTGGTAGAATGGGACTGTTCAGGTGAAGAATGCCCACTGCCCTGAGGTGACTGTCACACTCCAGCACAGAGGAGACATGAAGGATGACATGTCTCCTCCTCAGCACATGAGGAGGATGAAGTCAAGGAGGCAGAAAATCACACCCACCAGGAGCACTTCTTCATTTTCAGCAATGAAATTGGGAAAGATCATCTTCAATCAGTGTCATCCACGGCAAGAGAACAAGCAACTTTGTATTTTCACTCTGATTTCCCATAAAAAGAAAACCTTAATGAGGCCATCACTTTTCATCTGCCTCCCCACTACCCTCATTGACACCTCCCTCTTCACAAAGTGCAGTGCATTGATGGGGTGAGCCTGCAATTATCTGTCAACCCTGTTTTCACCTTGTTGGGGCCCCCTGAGGTTTCCCCTTTCTGCCTCCTGTCACATAGCTGACATCTCGGGGCTCTATAGCTCAGTCACTGTGTGGCCTTGTTCCTCAGCTCTGCCCCTTGTCCTCCCTGTCTTGCTCTCACTCCCTCAGACAGCTGTTAACCAGGCCAGTTGCTGTGGAGTCAACTCCAACTCATGATGATCCCACGTGTGTCAGAGTAGAACTGTGCTCCGTAGTGTTTTCAATGGCTGATATTTTGCAAGTAGATCATCAGGCCTTTCTTTGGCGGATTTGAAACTTCAGCCTTCTGGTTAGCAGCTAAGTGTGTTAACTGCTTGCACCACCCAGGGACTCCAGATAGCCATTACCTCCTTCATTTCCTTTCTTGCCTTACTTTTTATCTGCCCTACTGTAAATTTTTGCTCTTGTCTATGATTCCAACTTCACACTTTGCTAAACTGCCCTAAGTGCCTAGACCTGAGACCCTTTTCATTTTAGTCCAGTCTTCAGAACTTCTTCATCTTTTTTTTTTTTTAATACTTTATTGTGTTTTGGGTGCAAGTTTACAGAGAAAATTAGTTTCCCATTCAACGAATTGTACACTAAGTGTTGCATGACATTGGTTGCAATCCCCACACTGTATTAGCACTCTTCCCATTTCCTCCCGGGGTTCCCTGTTTCCTTTCATCTGGTTTTCCTACCCCTTCCTGTCTTGTCATCTTTACTTTTGGGCAAATGTTGCTGTTTTGATCTCGTAAAATTGTTTATTCTACATGCTTCATAGCTTTCAGGTGTCATTGTTTGTTTTATAGGCCTGTCTATAGCTTGGCTGAAAGGTGGTTTCTGGGAATGACTGCAGTTCCAAGTCAGAGGGATGTCTTAGGGCCATAATCTCGTGGGGTTCCCCCCGTCTCTATCAGGCCACTAAGTCTGGTCTTTTTTTATGAATTTGACTTTTTGTTCTACATTTATTGGAGTATAGTTTTTCATAGTATTCTGTTATAATCCTTTTTATTTCAGTTGGTTCTATTGTAAAGTCATCCATCTCATTTCTTACTGGTGTTATTTACATCTTCTCCTGTTTTTCTTTGTCAGTTTGGCCAGTGGTTTGTTGATTTTATTGATCCTTTCAAAGAACCAGCTTCTAGTCTTGTTGATTCTTTTTTATTGTCTTTCTGATCTCTGTTTCATTTATTTTTGCTCCAGTCTTTACTATTTCCTTACTTATGGTGAGGTGGGTTTCTTTTGCTTCGATTTTTCTATTTGTTCGAGTTGTCAGGTTAATGCTTTGATTCTGGTCCTTTCTTTTTTTTTGAGGTTTGCTTTTATAGCTATATGTTGCCCTGTGAGTATTGCTTTCGTTCATCTCAAAGATTATTTTGGTACGTTGTATTTTCATTCTCTTTTGATTCTAGGAATTTTTTTTTTTTTTTTACTTCATCTTTGATTTCTTCAATTAGCCAGTGGTTTTTAAGCAAGGTGTTATTCAGTTTCCATGTATTTGATTTTTTTTTTTCTTTGCTCTTCCTATTATTTATTGATTTCTATTTTTATAGCGTTGCGGTCAGAGAAAATGCTTTGTGTTATTTTGATGTTTTCTTATTTATAAGGCTTGCTTTGTGGCCTAAAATGTGGTCTCTTCTGGAGAATGTTCCATGTGCATTGGAAAGAATGTGTACTTTGCTGCTCTTGGGTGGGTGAGAACCATATATGTCTATGAGGTCAAGTTGGTTGATTGTGTTATTTAGATCTTTTGTATCTTTGTTGAGTTTCTTTCTAGTTGTTCTGTCCTTCGCCGGAAGTAGTGTGTTACAGTCTCCTACTATTATTGTGGAATTGACTATTTCTCTGGTCAGTGCTGTTAGAGTTTGTTTTATGTATTTTGATGCCCTGTCATTGGGTGCATATATATGTTTTATGGTATGTCCTATTGGTGGCTTGACCCTTTAATCATTATGTAATGTCCTTCCTTTTCTTCTATGGTGGATTTTGCCATAAAATCTATTTTGTCAGAGATTAATATTGCCACTACTGCTCTTTTTTATTTATTGTTTGCTTGGTGATTTTTTTCCCCATCCTTTAATTTTTAGTTTATTTATATGTTTATGTCTAAAGTGTGTCTCTTTTAGACAGCATATTGATGGGTCGTGCTTTTTTAATCCATTCTGCCACTGTCTCTTTACTAGTACATTTAATCTATTTACATTCAGTGTGATTATCAATAGGTATGAGTTTATTGTTGTTATTTTATTTTGCTTTTTTGTGTGTGTGTGTGTGGTGTTGATAGTTTCTTTGTTCCAATTAATTTTTTGTGCTGAGTTCTTGTTTTGGGATGTTCTTTCCATTTTCTTCATTGTTGTTGATTTTGTGTTTACCAAGTCTTTATGGTTTCTTCTTTTTTTGTTTTGATGAATAGGTTTGTTAATTTTCTTTTAGGTTACCCTAAGATTCTCCTTTGTCTTCCTAAGTTTAAATCAGTCTTTTATTTCTTGATATTTCCTTCACATTCTCTCCATATGAAAGTTCTATAATTACACCATCTATTGCCCCTTTTCTGTTTTGAAGTTGTTTTCATTTACAGATTTACTTCTCTGGTTCCCTGTTTTCAGTCTTTCAGCATTATTTTGTTTTTTTAATTTTTAATTTTAATTTTTTTTTTTTATTGTACTTCAGGTGAAGGCTTACAGAACAAATAGTTTCTCATGAAACAGAAGTACACATGTTATTTTATGACATTGGTTAACAACCCCACAACATATCAACCCTCTAACTTGTCAACCTCTTTTTTTTTTGGTTAAAATACACATAGCGAAAGATACACCATTTCAAAAATTTCTACTTGCACAGTTCAGTGACATTGACTACGCTTTTTGAATTGTGCTGTTATTCTCACTTAAGATGAAGCCTTACAGAACAAAATAGTTTCTCATTTAACAGTGACTACAAATGTTGCCCCATGACAATGGTTAACAATCTCACAACAAATCAACAATACCCTTACTCAACCTTGGGTTCCCTAACACCAGCTTCCTTGTCCCCTTCTGCTTTCTGGCCCTTGTCACTGGACTCCTGCACCTCGTTACTCTCATTTGGTTTTACGGGGCTTTCCACTCCCAGGCAGAACAGTGAACTTCGGAGGTAACTTCACCACTGAGCTAAAACGGTGTCAGGGGACCATACTCTTGGGGGTTTTCCAGTCTCCCTTAAGCCAGTAAATCTGGTCTTTTTTTTGTGAGTTAGAATTATGCTCTACATCCTTCTCCAGCTCTGTCCAGAACCTTCTGTTGTGATCCTGGTCAGAACAGTCAGTGGTGGTAGCAGGGCACCATCTAGCTGTACTGGACTCAGTCTGGTGGAGGCCTTGGTAGCTGTGAACAATTAGTCCTTCGGACTATTCTTTTCCTTGTATCCTGTTCTTTTCATTCTCCCTTGCTCCCGAAGAGATGAGACCACTGGAGTATCTTACATGGCCGCTCACAGGCTTTTAAGACCCCAGATACTACTCACCAAGGTAGAATGTAGAGCATTGTCTCTATAAGCTGTGTCATGGGAGCTAGATGTTCCCCGAGACCATGGTCCCCAGAGCCCTCAGCCCAGCAGTTCAGTCCCTCAGAGAGTTTGGATGTGTCTATGGCGCTTCCATGACCTTTCCTTGTACAAGTTATGCTAGTTTCTCCTGTATTGTGTACTGTCTCACCCTTCACCCAAGATACCACTTATCTATTATCTATTTAGTATTTCCCCCCACCACTCCCATCCCTGATAACCAACAAAGATTGTTACATTTTGTGTGTGAACTTTTTCTTGGGTTTTTACGATAGAGGTCTCATACAATATTTGTCCTTTTGTGATTGACTTATTTCACTCAACATAAAGTCCTCCAGTTTCATCCATGTGATGAGATGGTTCACAGATTCATTGTTGTTCTTTCTCATTGCATAGTACTCCATTGTGTGTATGTACCATAGTTTGTTTATCCATTCATCTGTTGACGGGCATCTAGGTTGTTTCCATCGTTTTGCTATTGTGAACAATGCTGCCATGAACATAGGTGTGCATATGTCTATTCGAGTGACGACTCTTATTTCTCTAGGATAGATTCCTAGGACTGGAATTGCTGGATCAAATGGTATGTCTATTTCTAGCTTTCTGAGGAAGCGCCATATCATTTTCCAAAATGGTTGTATAATTTTGCATTCCCACCAGCAGTGCATAAATGTTCCGATCTTCCCGCAGCCCCTCCAACATTTCTTATTTCCAGTGTTTTTGATTCTTGCCGATAATGCCGGGGTGAGATGGTATCTCATTGTGGTTTTAATTTGCATTTCTCTAATGGCTAGTGATCGCAAGCATTTCTTCATGTGTCTGTTGGCCATTTGAATGTCTTCTTTGGTGAAGTGTCTGTTCATTTTCTTTACTCATTTTTTTTTTTTTTATATTTTATTGTACTTCAGGTGAAAGCTTACAGAGCAAATAGTTTCTCATGAAATAGTAGTACACATGTTGTTCTATGACATTGGTTAACAACCCCACAACGTATTAAGCCTCTAAATTCTCAACTTTTTTTTTTGATGAAAATTACAGATGGCCAACGATACACCGTTTCAAAAATTTCTACATTCACAGTTCAGTGACATTGACTACGCTCTTCCAACTGTGCTGTTATTCTCACTTAAGATGAAGGCTTACAGAACAAAATAGTTTTTCATTTAACAGTTACTATACATGTTGCCCTATGACAATGGTTAACAATCTCACAGCATATCAAGAATATCCTTACTCCACCTTGTGTTCCCTATCACCAGGGGGCTTCCTTGTCCCCTTCTGTCTTCTGGACCTTGTCAGTGGACTATTGTACCTCTTTAGTCTCATTTGTTTATTTATTTATTTATTTATTTTTAAAATTTTATTTAAACACCATTTCAAAACTTTTTACTTACACATTTAAGTGATATTGACTATGCTCTTCCAATTGTGTTGCCATTCTCGCCCAAGATGAAGGCTTACAGGACAAAACAGCCTCCCATTTAATACTTACTACAAATGTTGCCCTATAGCAGTAGTCAACAATCTCACAATACATCGACAGTGTCCTTATTCAATTTGTGTTCCTTATCATCAGTTTCCTACTCTCCTTCTGCCTTCTGGCCCTTGTTACCGGACTCCTGTACCTCGTTATTCCCATTTAGTTTTACTGGGCTGTCCATTCCCAGGCTTAACATTGAACCTCGAAGGTAACTTCACCTCTGAGCTGAAAGGGTGTCTGGGGGCCACACTCTCGAGGTTTCTCTAGTATTCTTTAGGCCAGTAAATCTGGTCTTCTTTTTTTTTTTTTTTTTTTTTTTTTGGGAGTTAAAATTATGCTCTACATCCTACTCCAGCTCTGCCCAGAACCCTCTGTTGTGATCCTGGTCAGAGGAGTCATTGGCGGTAGCCGGGCACCATCCAGCTGTACTGGGCTCAGTCCCGTGGAGGTCTTGGTAGCTGTATTTGTCTTTTTGTTGTAGAGGTGTTGGATTTTCTTGTAGATTATGGAGATTAGACCTTTGTCTGAGTTGTACTGTCCAAAATTTTTTTCCCAATCTGTAGGTTCTCTTTTGACTCTTTTGGTGAAGTCTTTTGAAGAGCATAGGTGTCTGATTTTTATAAGATCCCAGTTATCTAGCTTATCTATTGGGTTTTGTGTGTTGATGGTTATGGTTTGTATCCTGTTAATGCCATGTATTAAGGCCTGAACTGTTGGTCCTATGTTTTCATCTATGAACTTTATAGTTTGAGGCTTTATATTCAGGACTTTGATCCATTTTGAACTAGTTTTTGTATACGGTGTGAGGTATGGGTCTTGTTTCATTTTTTTTGCAAATGGATACCCAGTTTTGCCAGCACCATTGGTTAAAAAGACTGTCTTTTCCCCATTTGATGGACTTTGGGCCCTTGCAGAAGATCAGGTGACCGTAGGTGGATGGATTTACACCTGGGTTCTCAATTCTGTTCCATTGGTCAATGTATCTGTCGTTGTACCAGTACCAGGCTGTTTTGACTACTGTAGCTGTATAGTAGGTTCTGAAGTCAGGTATTGTGAGTCCTCCAACTTTATTCTTCTTCTTCAGTAGTGCTTTACTTATTTGGGGTTTCTTCCCTTTCCATATAAAGTTAATGATTAGTTTTTCCATCTCTTTGAAGAATGTTGTTGGTATTTGGATCGGGATTGCATTGTGTTTGTAAATTGCTTTGGGTAGAACTGTCATTGTCACAATGTTGAGTCTGCCTATCCATGAGCATGGTATGTTTTTCCATTTATGTATATCCCTTTGGGTTTCTTGCAGTAGTGTTTTGTAGTTTTCTTTGTATAGGTCTTTTATATCCCTGGTTAGATTTATTCCTAAGTATTTTATCTTTTTAGGAGCTACTGAAAATGGTATTGTTTTCCTGATTTCCTTTTCATCATTCTCCTTATTTGTGTATAGGAATCCAAGTGATTTTTGAATGTTTATCTTGTATGCTGCTACTCTGCTGAATCTTTCTATTAGTTCCAGTAGATTTCTCATGGAGTCTTTAGGGTTTTCTATGTATAGTATCATATCATCTGCAAACAGGGACCATTTAACTTCTGCATTACCAATTTGGATGCTATTTATTTCTTTTTCTTGCCTTATTGCTCTAGCTAGAACTTCTAGCACAATGTTAAATAGGAGTGGTGATAAAGGGCATCCTTGTCTTGTTCCTGTTTTCAAGTGGAATGTTTTCAGCATCTCTCCATTAAAAATGATGTTGGCCATTGGTTTTGCATAGATGCCCTTTAATATGTTGAGAAATTTCCCTTCTATACCTATTTGATTGAGAGTTTTTATCAGGAATCAGTGTTGGACTTTGTCAAATGCCTTTTCTGCATCAATTCAGATGATCACCTGATTCTTTTCTTTCCTTTTATTTACATGGTGGATTACATTGATTGGTTTTCTAATGTTGAACCATCCTTGCATACCTGGTATGAATCCTACTTGGTGGTGGTGTATTATTTTTTTGATATGATGCTGAAGTCTATTGGCTAGAATTTTGTTGAGAATTTTTGCATCTTTATTCATGAGAGATACTGTTCTGTAATTTTCTTTTTTTGTGACATCCTTTCCTGGTTTTGGTATCAGTGTAATGCTGGCTTCATAGAATGAACTTGGAAGTATTGCTTCTCTTCTATGCTCTAAAATAGCTTGAGTAGTACTGGTACGAGCTCTTCTGTAAATGTTTTGTAGAATTCTCCAGTGTAGCCATCTGGGCCCGGGCTGTTTTTGGTTTCGAGGTTTTTTTTATTACCTTTTCAATCTCTTCTCTTGTTATGGGTCTGTTCAGATTTTCAACATCACTTTGTTGTAGTTTGGGTAGGCCATGTGTTTCTAGAAATTTATCCATTTCTTCTAGGTTTTCAAATTTGTTGGAGTATAGTTTTTCATAGTATTCTATTATAATCCTTTTTATTTTGGTTGGGTCTGTTGTAATGTTGCCCATTTCATTTCTTATTTGTTATTTGTGTCCTCTCCTGTTTTTCTTTTGTCAGTCTGGCCGGTTGTTTGTCGATTTTGTTGATTCTTTCAAAGAACCAACTTTTGGTTTTGTTGATTCTTTCTATTGTTTTTCTGTTCTCTACTTCATTTATTTCTGCTCTGATCTTTACTATTTTCTTTCTTCCGGTGGTTGTGGGCTTTTTTTACTGTTCTCTTTTTATTTGTTTGAGTTCTGTAGTTAATGTTTTGATTTTGTCCCTTTCTTCTCTTTTCATATGTTTTCATATCTATTGCTATAAATTGTCCTCTGAGCACTGCCTTTGCTGTGTCCCAAAAGTTTGGTATGATGTGTTTCATTCTCATTTGATTCTAGGAATTTTTTGATTCCATCTCTGATTTATTCTATTACACAGTGATGTGTAAGCAGGGTATTATTCAGTTTCCATGTAGTTGAATTTTTTCTCTTGCTCTTTGTGTTGTTAATTTCTACCTTGATGGCATTGTGGTCAGAGAAGGTACTTTGAATTATCTCAACATTTTGGATCTTGTTGAGGATTGCTCTGTGGCCTAAGATGTGGTCTATCCTGGAGAACGTTCCATGTGCATTGGAATAGAAAGTGTACTTTGCAGCAGTTGGATGGAGTGTTATATATATGTCTACGAGGTCCGGTTGGCTGATTGTGCACTTTAGGTCTTCTGTATCTTTGCTGAGTTTCTTCTTAGTTGTTCTGTCCTTTACTGAGAGTGGTGTGTTGAAGTCTCCTACTATTATTGTTGAACTGTCTATTTCTTTTTTCAGTGTTGTTAGAGTTTGTTTTACGTATTTTGGAGCCCTGTCGTTGGGTGCGTAGACGTTTATTATGGTTACATCTTCATGTTGGATCGTCCCCTTAATCATTATATAGTTTCCTTCTTTGTGTTTTGTGGTAGATTTTGTTTTAAAGTCTATTTTATCTGAGATTAGAATTGCCAGTCCTGCTCTTTTTGGTAGTTGTTAGCTTGATATATTTTTTTCCCACTTTTGACTTCTAGTAAATTCACATCTTTGTTTCTAAAGTGTGTTTCCTATAGACAGCATATTGGTGGATCCTGTTTTCTTATCCTTTCTGTCACTCTCTGTCTCTATGGGTGCATTGAGTCCATTTACAGTCAGTGTAATTATTGATAGATGTGGGCTTGTTGCTGTCATTTTGTAGTGCTTTGTTTTGTGGTGCTGACGTTTTCTTTGTTCTTCTTACTCTCTTGTTCTGAGTTTCTTTTGTTTGTGGATTTTTTTTTTCATTTCTTTTGTTTTTGTAGGTTTTGTTTTTGTAGAGACTTTATGTTTTTCCTCTTTTTTTTATGAGTATGTTTGTTAACTTTCTTTGTGGTTACCATGAATTTTACCCTTATCTTTCTAGGTTTGAAGCAGTCTACCATTACTCGGTATCGCCTTGCCTTACTCTCCATTAGAAGATTTTATACCTATGCTGTTTATTCCCTCTTTTATTGTTTTGATGTTATTGGCATTTAACATTAGATTAACTGATCTGATTCCCTGTTGTATTTCTTTGGGTTTTGCATAGTCCTCAAGAGTTCATTTCATAGATTGGTATCTGGCTGGTGTGATCCTGCGTCCTAGGTTCTGCCAGTGACCTGAAGCTGTTTGTCCTCAAATTGAAGAACTCGATTTAATAAATCTTCTGAGTTTGGTTTGACTTTTAGATACTCGATACTCCCTTAATTTCTGTTTATCTGGAAATGACCTCATTTCACCATCAAATTGAACGAGAGTTTTGCAGGATATATTATTCTTGGCTGGCAATTTTTTTCTTTCAAGATTTTATCTATGTCATCCCATTGCCTTCTTGCCTGCGTGGTTTCTGCCGAATAATCTGAGCTTAGTCTTATTGTCTCTCCTCTGTATGTGACTTCTTGTTTTTCACGAGCTACTCTCAGGATTCTTTGTTTGTCTTTTGTTTTGGCGAGTGTGAATATGATATGCCTTGGTGATTTTCTTTTGGGGTCTCTTCTATATGGGGTTCGTTGGCCTTCTTGGACGGCCAGCTTTTCATCTTTCATGATATTCGGGAAGTTTTCTGTCAGCAGTTCCTCAGTGATCCTCTCTGTGTTTTCTTTTTTCTCCCCCTGATCTGGAATTCCAATCACTCGAAGATTTTTGCTTTTAATTATGTCCCACATAACTCTCAGGGTCTCTTCATTTTAATTTGTTCTTCTTTCTGAATTTTCCTGAAACAGAGTTGTATCCAAATGTTTGTCTTCAATTCCACTGATCCTGTCTTCCATCATTTCAAATCTGCTTCTCAGCCCTTATATGACACTGTCCATTTATGAAATCTTGTTGTTTATCTTTTGGATTTCTCATTGTTGTCTTTGTATAATTTCTAGTTGTGAATTTATTTTAGAATTTTGTTCCTGCATTATTTTCCTGAATTCTTCCTATTTTTTGTCTGTAATTTCCATGAATTTCTCTCTTTTTTCCTCATGTTTGTCAGCTTTTGCTTCATTTCTTGGAGAATTCTGAGTATTAGAGATTTGAATTCCCTATCAGGTAGTTCTATTGCATTTTCTTCCAGAGGAGAGTCAGCTGGTGTTTTATTTTGGACACCTACTTGAACCATCCTGTCTTGTTTTTGTAAGCATTTTGTTATTGTCTGCTGTCTCTGGGGTATTCAGTAGTTATTTTTCTTGTTTATTGATTGTAGATTTGTTTGTTTTGTCCCTTTTTTTAAAAATAATTTGACTATGTTTGAGCAGGCAGACTGTGTGTTCTTTGTTTTTGGCTCGTCTGTGGGCAGAATACTTTCCACCTCCTTTAACTGGCAGGGTAAGTCACTCAGATATGGTACAATAGGGCAGGTCTAGCTGAAGAAGAGTTACTGGGACTGGTTGTTTATGGCACTTACTGCAGCCACCAAAGTGGGTCGGTAATCAGTGCCGAGCAGGTTCCAGTAGGCTGTGCCTGTGCTGCTTGGTGGTGTGATGTCAAGTGTACAGTGCAGGTAGGCAGGATGCAGTGGGGAGATTGTTATGTGTGGAGCTAAGATGGATATGGGAGAGAGGAGAGAAGAAAAGGAGCCAAAAACATACAAACAAACAAAAAAGAATGCTAGGGGAGCTTGCAGTTGGAGTGGAGAGATGAGAGACTATGAAATGGAGAAAAACAGAAAGGGGAGGAGGGAGAAAAGAAAAGAATGAACAAATAGGAATCAGAAAGGTTAAAGAACTGCAAAGTTCCCAGGGATCCAACCGGTGCAGCTATGAGGTCTGGGGAAGTCACTCTGAGGTGTTGCAGTACAGCTTGGCTAGAAGACGTAGAAGTATACAACGGCAGGTATTCATGGAACAGAAAGAGAAGGAAGATATAGAGAGACAAGAAGCTGAGCAATGAAGAAAGGCAAAAAGAGTAAAGGAGGAAAAATAAAACAAAACACATTAAAAAAAAAAAAAAGCAAGAAAGACCCCCAAAGAAACAGAAAAAAAAATCAACGAGAAAAGAAATGCTCTCCAGGGTCCCTCTGCACATCTGTGGAAGCCAAAGGGGAGTCTCCCTGCCACGCAGCTCAGCCTGGCCAGAAAGGGCTCCCAACTCAAGAAAAGGGAAAGAAAACAAATAAACAATTGAAAACAAACAAACGAACAAAAGCCCCAGGATCTCACCAGTGCAGCAGCCCAAACTGGGAAGCAACTCCGCACTTGAACGGAGCTCCTCCGCCCCTCAGGAAGAAGCAAAGTTGGTGCACAGAGCCAGGTACTTGAGGGAAGGGAGGGGGAGGTGGTGGGAGGCAAGTAAGAAATCAAAAGAAGCAGAAAAAATAAAAATAAAAACAACACTAGCAGCCAACAAATGGCACTCAGAGAGCCAGCTAGGGCCAGCTGGTGTTTCTGGACGAGAGACTGTGTCCTCAGGAAGCAGAGGGGGCCGAGTGTGGGTGAAGAAGGGTAGTGAGTGGGAAAACGTATATCACAAATTACCAGAGCTCTGCAGCCCCTCAGGAAGAAGCAAAGATGGAGCATGGGGCAAGGTACTCGAGCAAAAGGAGGGGGAGTGGGGAGAGGCAAGGAAGAAGTAGAAAGAAGAGGAAAAAAAGCAGCACCAGCAGCCAACAAATGGCAATCAGAGAGCCACCCGTTCGGTTGTGTGGAATCCAAGCAGCTGCCTTTTCCCGGTCAAGAGACTGTGGCCACAGGAAGCAGAGGAGGCCGAGTCGGGGTGAAGAGGTGGGGGGGTGGGAAAGCATATATTGCCAATTTCCGGTTGTTTTGTCTCCTGCTGGAAGCTCTGTGAGGCTGCTTTCTTGTACCCCTGTTTGCTGGTCTCTGATAGGAGTCCAAGATGGTGGATCTGTGCTGCATTAGCTGGTAGGGGACCTCTGCGTGAATCTCTCCTCACTCTCCATTCTCTGTCAGTTTTCTCACTCCATTTGGTGCTTGGCTGAGTTCTTTATATCTTCATTTGATGTTTTAGGGTTTCACGATTGTTGTATTCTCTGTTTGGCTTAGTTTTTCGGATCTTTGCTGTAGAAGGACGGCATGGTACTTCTGCCTAGAGCGCCATTTTGCCCACATTATTTTCGTTTTGAGAATTCTTTTTCTGTCTTGGTATTTAGCTGATGCTGTCTTGTGTCTTAATCTCAGGCTGTTGTTTGTTCTCTATTCATAGGACTCCCTTTAATATTTCTTGTAGAGTAGGTTTAGCTTTTATAAATTCACTTAATTTCTGTTTATCTGAAAATATCCTAATTTTGCCATTATATTTGAGGGACAATTTTGCTGGATATATAATTCTTGTGTTAACATTTTTTTTTTTCAACCAGGATTTTATATATGTCATCCAATTGCCTTCTTGCTTGCATGGTTTCTACTGAGAAATCAGAGCTTATTTTTATTGGTTCTCCTTTGTAAGTGATCTTTTGTTTTTCTCTAGCTGCTCTCAGGTGACTCTCTTTGGTTTTGGAGAGTTTAATTATAATATGTTTTGTTGAGTTTCTTTTGATATCTGTCCTACCTGGGGTTCTTTGAGCTTCTTGGATGGATATCTTCTTATCTTTCATGATATTAGGGAGGTTTTCTTCCAGCAAATCTTCATATATTCCCTCTGTGCTTTTTATTGTCTCCACCTGGTTTGATATTCCAATTACATGTAGATTATTTCTTTTGATGCTGTCCCACATAACTCTTAGATTTCTTCATTTTTCTTCACTATTTTTTCTGATTGTTCCTGAAACAAGTTAATGTCAAGGGATTTCTTCTCTATTTCACTGATTCAGCGTACCCTTGCTTCAATATACTCCTATGTCCTTCCATTGAGTAGTCTATTTCTGAGATTCTGTTGTTAATATTCTGGATTTCTGATTGCTGTTTTTGTATGGGTTTATTTGTCTATTTGTTTTGTTGTTTTGTTCTTACATTTTTTCCTGAATTCTTCTAGTGTTTTGTCTGTGCTTTCCTTGATTTTTTTCTGTGTATTCTCTGGTCTTACCTGTGTTTTCCTTGATCTCTTTCTTGACCTCTTGGAGGGACCTATATACAAGTCTTCTGAATTCTTTAAGCTGTAATTGTATTACCTCTTCTTTTTTAGTGAGGTTTTCTAGTACTATATTTTGGTCCTTTGCTTGAGCCATCTTATCCTGCTTCTTTAGTTGATTTGATATTGTCTGTTGTCTCCAAGACATTAAAATATTGGTATATTCATTTATTAATTACATATTTGTTTGCTGTGTCCTGATTCTTTGTTTTGTTTTGGTTTGATGTATCCAGGCAGGCAGTGCTGTGTGCTACTTCGGTTGGTAGTCTGGCTGCACTTGAGTGATCGCCACCTGTCTCCAGGTGGTTGTGAAGCAGCTGTACATGTTAGCATGGGTCTCTGTTCATTTGTGTTGCTGGGTGGCTGGGGACGGTCTAAGCAGGTGTTCCTGCCATATGTTTTCGGTCTCCTGGTGCAGGAGTGGGGAGGTAGGTGTGGTGGGTGTGTTGTGCTAGCAGGGGCATGGTTCTCACCTGTTGATGAGTGAGGAGGGGTGGATGATGGGGACTTGGGTGACAGGTTGGTGCACTCTCAGTCGCACTGCCTCTGCCTCACACCAGGCAGGTGGAGGAGGGAGGGAGCAGTAAGTGAGTGTGGGGATACACCTCCTGTACCTCTCATTGGGTGGGGAGGAGGGAGAAGGGACCAGAGGATGTGTGCATGAATGCACCACTGGCTTCTCTTGCTGGGTAGGTTGGGGGGAGGAAGTGGCTGACAGGCACACACACGATCATGGCTTCAGCTCTTCTTGCCGGGTGGTGGGGGCAAGAGGAGTGGTAGGCAGACATGCGTGGGGTCACACGACCTGGGCCTCTTGCTGGACAGAGGGAGGGGGAGAAAGCAGCGGGCGCACACATGGACACATTGCCGGCGTCTCTTACTGGACAGGGAGAGGAAAAAAGAGCAGTGGACAAGCACGCATGCATTTGCGCTACCACTGCCTGTCACTGAGCCAGGCTGGGTGCTGACGTAGGGTGTGCACATGCGCAGGCACGCATGGTCTCTTCCACTCCACATGCTCTCAGGGTGGTGTAGGTGGCAGGCATGGGAGAGTGCCTACCACCATTTGTCAGGTGGGCAAATGTAGTGGTAGACAGGGCTGAGGGGGGGAGTCAGAGGGGTTCATGGTATAGTCTGCTCTGATGGGATGTTGTGAGTATGGGGTCCTCCACCACTTCCATTCAGAAGGGTGGGGGTAGGGAGTGTGTGCTTCTCTGGTTTGCTGATGTGGGTGCCTAGCCCTTCATGTCCACTGCAGCCAGCAGTCGAGAACTTCTCCCAACCAAGTGTGAGAATGGAGGGCCATTCAGGATCGTTTCAGGTGGGAGACTTCCCAACACCACTTTATGTCTCCACCGCCTAGTGTACATCACTAAACCTTGAGGTCAAGGACTGTCCGTTGTTGGTATCTGGCTCTGGATATTTCTTCTCTCTGAGTATGTTTATATAGTTTCTCTGTCTCTTACGTGCCTTGGGGTTGCTGCCATGTGTTCTTTCCCAGGGTTGCTTCTAACTTTGTCTTAAGACAGCCAAGTTGAGCCAAGGCAGTTGGTACAGCCCCTCCATTTCTTGTTACTCCTTGCTAGCTGTTTTCATTCAATTTTTCCTTCCAGTAAGTGTTCAATTCAGTTCTTTATCCTTTTTGATATTCAGGATTCCAGGATTGTTGTCTGCATTTATTTCACTTAGTTTTTCAGGTCTTTGCTGTAAGGGGATGGTAACGTGTATCTGACTAATCTGCCATCTTGACTCCACCTCCTTCAGAACTCCTATTGATGTCTCTTTCTAGCAGAATCACCATTTATCTCAGCCTAGTATGTAGGTGACACCTAAGTGGCAGGTATGACACCTTTATGTAAGCTGGCCAATTCTCATCCTCTCCCCTGCTGCTGTCCTAGTTTAAGCTAATCTCATTGTTCACCTGCATTAGTGTAATAACTGCTGACCTGATCTGTCTGCTCATGTTTGCCCCCACTTGCCCTGGGTCTTCTCAGAGAAGCAGCAGAGAGACTCATATAAATGTGAGACCTGCTAACAACCTTCTGATGACTTCCCTTCTCTTTCAGGGGAAAAGGCTTTCAGGGTTCTAACGCCCACCTCCACCCCATCCTCCAAACCAAAAAAAAAAAAAAAAAAAAAGACCCAAACCTATTTTCATCGAGTCGATTCCGACTTATATAGACCCCACCTCCCAGGCCCTCAGTAACTTTCTGACTTCACCTTCTGCACTCCCACACTGTCTCTTGTACACTTCTTTCTGGGCCACAACCATGCAAGGCAGACCTCTACTTTGGAGGAATGCTCTCCTCCAAGAAATCCAAAGACGTGGTCCTTTGTTTTCTTCATTGTTTATTTTTCCCCCCACAGGGGGCTGGGGGTTTTATCAGTATCCCAACACCTACAGTATTTCTGGGAACATACTGGAGGCTCAATAAACACATGTTGAATAAATGAACTCTGGTAACTGCAGCCAAGACTCGGACATGGTCATCTCTCCATCTATCCCTTCGCAGTTTTATTTATTTATTAGAGGGAATTTCTTTACTGAACAATAATGTTAACACTTCTAAGTATTCACTTATGAATTTTCTTTGTCACTGCCCTGTCAATGGACTTTGTCTTAGTCATCTAGTACTGCTGTAACAGAAATACCACAAGTGGATGACTTTAACAAAGAGAAGTTTATTCTCCCACAGTCCAGTAGGCTACAAGTTCAAATTCAGGGCATCACCTCCAGGGGAATGCTTTCTCTGTTGGCTCTGGAGGAAGGTCTATGTCATCAGTCTTCCCTTGGTCTGGGAGCTTCTCTGCTCAGGAACCTTAGGTCCAAAGGGCGCTCTCTGCTCTCGGCACTACTTTCTTGGTATAAGGTTCCCCTGTGTCTGCTCACTTCTCTCTTTTATATCTCAAAAGAGATTGGCTTAAGACACTATCCAATCTTGTATACCTGATCAGTATAACTGCCGTTAATCCATCTTATTACATCATAGTGATAGAGTTTACAACACATAAGGAAATCAGTTTACAAAATGGTACACAATCATACAATAGTGAGAATCATGACCCAGCCAAGTTGACAGATATTTTCTGGGGACACAATTCAATCCATGACAGACATAATGGAAAACATTGCACAGAACTCAAGTCTGGAAGTAATAATAAACAAAATATCTAAGCAACAGTATATGCTTTACATTTTAAAAATGAATCCAAACAATTGAAGTGCTTCTCTGATTTGGAAGTCTTAAAATGTTATTTCATGTTTTATTTGAGTTTCTTTTTTTTTTTTTTTTAACAAATTGACACTGTTTTTTACAAAGAGTTCAAATGGCCAGTATAACTACTGCCTTAAAATTACTGGCTTTAAGTAACAGAGGTATAATTTGAATTCACATCAGAGCTTTCTAAAATGGCAATAGTATAAGCATGCCTTTCTTTAGCTTCCAAAACCTGTCTGGCTCTCCCTTAGGCAAAGAATAGAAAACTAGACAGCCTAGTTCTAAAGCTACCATGATTTCCTACAATGTTTTGACAAAAGTTAGCATACTTCATTTCCCTTGCCTACCTTGATAACACTGGGCTAAACAGAAAATGAAGAAAATTCTTTCAATAGTAACTTGGATGGTAGCTAGCCCTGGAGCTGGAAGTTTGGTAAAGTTGATGACCATTTAGAAACAGATTTTCAGAAGAAAAACAATTTTCCAAAATTAGGCTCAAAAGCCTACATTTGAAAAAAAAAGAAGAGTCAAGAATGAATTGAGCATTAAAGTTTATATGTTCCTAGAAGACTATGAACAAGAACACAATGGAAGCTGAAACACTACATATAGTTTAGAATGCATTCTTGCAGAGCAAGTTTATGGACTTTATAGAATCACAGCTTTTCTGAATTTTCACTTGATGTTTAAAATTTTGTAAATGATTTATTCTGTCACCATATTAAGCCAATTCAATTAACTACATCCAATACAAATCACTTCAGAAATGCCTTGAGAAAGACAATGGCAGAAACTACAGATATACAAAGCAACTCGTTTTGCAAAGCTTATCTCCAAACAAAATGTTATCTATCGATTCTAAATACCTCTTAAAATAGAAGATTACCTGCATGGTTAGCCATCCCATCTTATTCAAATTTAGCATTGAGATAGATGTCTTAAAGGATTGCCTTGTTGCTAAACATTGTCAATATTTCTCATCGCATTTGGACTATATCTCACCTTTTAACTTCCCCTGTAATATTAAAATAATGAATAAGTACAGCCCTTTAATTAATGTCCTCTACATCTTAAGTGAAATATAAAATAAGGTAGTTTCATTTCTTGTTAAAATTGGCTTAAAATCTATTTACCGGATAAGAAATAGCAAACTTTTGTAAGTTTTACCCACAAAGCAGCTGTATTCTGATCCATTCTTAATATCTACATATTTCATCAGTTTAGTTTATAACATTTTTCTTCAAACAGTATTATTGTCACACCCCAGAAAAAGTTCAATCAGCTAACTACAGAAATTACATGAAATTGCAAACCCTTCAAAAGAGGCAAAAAATTCTTTAGGAAACCCTAAAATAAATTGATTAACAATTACCAGTGCTGAAAAGATCATTAAAAATTGAAGACTAATAAATGCACTTTGCTGTATTTCACCCAATATTAATGCAAAATGAGTTGGTGACATTTCTAAGTAGACTATGTTAGAGAAGAAGAACCAAAACATTGGTAACATCTCAGTTGCCTTCTGACACTAACATTTTCCAGGATGAAAACAGTGAAGTAATTTGCCAGAATTTGAAATTTGTAAGTTCAAGAATGGAATAAAAATTTAACTTAAGGGGAAAAAAAGAAATATGGTTAGCAGTGTCCAAATTTCAAATAAAATCTCAAGGGTAAGTATGGCTGCTGTTTTCTTCCAAAGAGTCATTATTCCATAAAATGTTGGCTGTGTCACAAAGAATCTCCCCTGCTTTCTATCAGTCTAGGCCTGCCAAAGTATGACACATTTCCCTTGTAAATTCAATCTCAGCTGAAATGTCAAGCAAGGTGGGCAGATCTATAGTCAGCACGAAGTTGTACAAAGGAGTGAAGTATGTTCTTGTCCAGATTAGCAAGTTGTTCTCCTGAGCAGACTTGCTGTAAATTACGTGGGGCAACTACCAGAAGACTGCAAACTGCATGCAGAGTATCAAAAAAGCTATAATACCAGTGGAATCTTGAAGTCTTTGGCACACTTCCTGTATTCAGCTACATCACAAATTGCTAACATGCCACCCATACAACTGTAGGAATATTCATAAATAAGCTGATGAAAATGTACTCAAGTTCCATGAAAACTGTATCTACGTTCTTCCCATCCGTGGGATTTTTAATCTTTTCCACTTGTTTTCTTACATAAGCACAATCTTTAACACAGGCATTAGTATACTGAACCAAAACATTGTTTTCATCTTTTGGCTTAAAATCTGTTTTCTTTTGTTCTGCAGCCAAAATATGCTTCATCTGTCCAATCATACAATTTAATGTCCTATCAATGCCAGTATCCAATTTCATCTCCATTTGTTCAATTATTTTTTATTCTGAAGGCATTCTGATAACTTAGGAGAAGGGCTTATTAGTGGCACAAGGTGATCATTAAATTGCTTGTCAAAAAGATGAACAATAGTATTGGCCTGTTGCACAACATCCAAAAAATAGAGATTTGCATTCTTAGAATCTGAAGAAGGAATTCCAGCAAGTCCTGTTTCCAAGGCATAATCAATACGCTCAATACATAAAAATTCTAAAGGCCTTCCTTGGTAAATCAGAAGGATCAGAAAGCCTATGACATCTTTCAAAGGCTTGTTTGGTTTCTTGTAAAAGATTAACCACTTCTTAGGATAGGAAAGTTTCCCCATGAGTATCGATACTTGGCCCCTGTGGTGAGTTGGTATGCTGTCGAATTCTTTCTTCCAAATCTTGAGTATCTCCTGTGCCAATGGATCTCTTTTGATGGTTTTTTAAATCATAATAGCATTGTAGGGTCATAGCACTTCTGCTTTTCAAATAACCAATCTCCACCTCAATGTAGTTCTCCAGATAGAAAATGAAAATGGATTTGATAAGCTTAGACAAGAACGTCTGTTTATCAGTACCTGAGTTAAACTCCATCAACTTGCTGGAAAGATTGGTGTTTCTTGTATACAGACCGTAGAGATTTTTGAGATATTGCTCCACATTGAACTTTCTACATTCTTCTAACTGGTCTTTCACAAAACTCTGTAGCTTGATTTAAAATACATTTTGAATAAGTTTAGCCAGTGCTGTTTCTGGATTACTAAAGATACCTGTAGCTTGTTTGTTTACTCGTTGACAGAGTATTGCTACTTCTTCAAATATATCATCTCTTAGGTAAGCACCCTCCTGGCACTGCTTTATATAAACATCAACACAATGGGAATAACCCTTAAAATGAAGTAAAACTGCTGCTACTTCTCTCGTTATGGAGATCTCACCTCTTCTTTGAGCACTGATAAACTCCTGAATCAGTTGGCATTCTAAATCATAGTACTTACTTGAGATTCTGGATTTTACTTCTGAAAATCTATCAAAAGGTAACTCCTGGACAATTAGGTGCAACTTCTGAATGGTGTCTGCTGCCTCCTTTATCTTTTCGGAATTTGTAATAACGTCAGATTTCAATTTTCCATCTAGAATCTCATTAAAGTATTTCATCAGGTTCTGAGCCTCCACTCCCCGTTGTTTGGGTGTCTTTACCCCCTCCAACTGGTCTCCAAGGTGACAGTCCTTGGTTGTTATATAGCTGATGTGCTCATCTAGTTCTTGAAAATGTTGGAAGGCAACCTGATTGCTTTGCTGGCTCTTGTACCTTCTCGGCAAATTCGCTGGCTTCTTTCTGACACTGTTGTTCTAGTTTCTCTACTTTCCTTTGAATCTGTTCAACCATTATTTGAAGTTCTTGAATATGATTTACAAATTCTTCTAATAATCTTTCGGGATCAAAAGCTTCAGCTCTCCCTCTAGAGCCTGCTTCTGGGGTTCTCCATACAAGAAGTTCAATAGACTCATCTGCCACAGAAGGCTCCTTGATCATCAGGAGGAGGCAGGGCTATTATTACACAATGGGGCAGGGAACAAATGTTTGGCACTCAGGTGAGTCTTTTGGATCTGTTGGTATTCCTTTGCCCAATTCTGGAAAAGTTCAGCCATCGTAGGCATCCCGGCCGGCTGAGAGACTCACCCCACACCGGATGGCCTCCCTTGTTCACATTTTGCGCCTCAGCGGTGCAGCATCCAGGTCCCCGCTAGGCTCCCCAGCTCCTGCTTCAAGCCGCCGCTGCCCCCCCCCCCCACTCCCCACAGAGCCCAGGCAGGGCAGGAGAGCCGCTGTGACGGGAAGCCGCAGACCTGGGTCAGCTGCCTCCCAGAGCCGTCCAGGCCGGTCCCTCACAGTTTTATTTCTTACTACAATGTCGGTGGCCCTGTCACCAGCCTCACAGGGGTCAGGCTACACTTAGGAAGAAGATGATAAATACATGGCTTCTGTCTTCAGGAAAAAATCAACCCATATTTCTTTCCAGTTATTATTTATGCCCTAACTCTAACTAGATTTTCCATTACCGTGTACCACTGACTTTAGGGGACTCTAGGAGTGCAGATGACCTTGTGGTCACCTGTTCCCTATTCAAGGGGCATGATCTCCTTGCTGACAGTTGGTTGGCATCAAGATGAAGGATGGAGCTATTATCATTACAAGTTGTTAAGAAGCCTCATTGGCTTGATCAATCCAGGCAAACTTTATTCAGAGGGAAGACAAAATTCAGTCAAATCGGTCATTTAACAAGGTGTCACAAAGACAGTTATTTCACTGAAATGAGATTCTCCTTTAGTTGGGTTGGTTTTGTTTAGATACAAGTCCTCCCTCTAAGATTCTATAAAGTACACGAACACAGTTATTCACACCCTTTGAGAAGGAAATCAAATTTGTTTCATTTATTTGAACTAAAACCAGGAACTACTATTTATGGTAGCCATGAGGGAAAAAACCTAACCACTTCCCTACACCAATATTTGTGAGATTCAATAGTCAGAGCTAGATAGATTGGCGTTTCCTAGAGCTGGGAGCTAATATTTATAGAGTGGCTATGCTGGCTGTCTTAGTTATCCAGTGCTGCAATAACAGAAATATCACAAGTTTTTAACGGACAGAAATTTATTTTCTCACAATTTATGATGCTAGAAGTCTGAATTCAGAGTGCTGGCTCTAGGGGATTGCTTTCTCTCTCTGTTGGTCTGGGGGAAGGTCCTTGTCTCTTTTCATCTTCTCTTTCTTGGCTCCTTGGTGATCGTCATGTGGCATGGCATCTGTCTTTCTTTCCCCAACTTTAAGTGCTTACTCTTCTCCTTTTATATCTCAAAAGATATTGACTCTAGACAAGCCCTGCATTAATACTGCCTCATTAGCATAGAAAAGAAAACCCATTCCAAAACGAGATTATAACCACAAATATAGGGGTTAGATTTACAGCACATATTTTGGGGGGATACGTTCAATCCATAACACTGGCCAAGAAGTCCCTGAGTGGTGCATATAGTTAATGTGCTCAGCTGCTAACTGAAAGGTTGGAGGTTTGAGTCCACCCAGAAGCACCTTAGAAGAAAGATCTGGCAATCTATTTCTAAAACTCCGGCATTGAAAATCCTATTGGAGCACAGTTCTACTCTGACATACATGGGATTGGCATGAGTCAGATTGGCTCCACTGCAATTTGTTTATTTATTTATTTTAGTACTGGCCAAATACTCTACATGCATAATTTTATTTATTTCTCAGAACATCCCTGTGAGATAGATTTTTTCACCCCAATTTACCGATGAGGAAACTGAGATGCAGGGAGGTTCAGTAATTCTCCCAAGGCACTTGATGTGTGGTGTCACAGCTGAGATTTGAACCAAGATCTGTCTGATTCCAAACCTAGGTTTCTTTAGCATTTCAATCTGTATTCCTGAAGTTCATTCTTCCTCTTTCAGGCTAGTTATGTGGCCAGTGGATAAGTGCTATGTTTAAAATAGCAAAGGTTCAGAAGGAAAAACAGCTTAAATATCCAATTCCCTCCCCTTGCATGATCCTTGGAGTGTGTCTTCTCTCTAGCTATGTACACAAGCATGGAGTAAGCCATTCTTCACTTAATATCCAAGGGTAACCATTATCCATTTACCTCTAAATTAAGACATAGCCAGTTACTAGAGAGAAATATCCACCTGCAACTGTCTTAAGAAATAAAGGAAATGTATTGGCCTCTATAAAGTCCCGTGGTTAGTGCCACCTTCAGCAATGGCAGAATATAGGTGTTCAGCTATAGCATCAGGAATCTATCTACCTTTATCTCACTCTCAGTTTTCTTTCAGATTGATTTTTTCTCCCCAAACTCTCCACTTTAGGTGGCAAGTTGCTGACAATCAGCTATGCTTATGCTACCTGAGCAATCCCAGAAGAAAGAAATACTTTTTTCCCAATGTTTCCAGGTGAATCCATGAGCTGAGTCCCAGTGGTCTGGGTAGGGCCATGTTCCCATCCCTGAACCCACAGGATAAACAGGAAGATAGAACAATCTAATTGGCCAGACGTAGGTCAAAGACTGGGGTCAGCTCCATCCATACAGCATACCCAAAGATTTGGGAAGGGGGTTCCCAAAGGCAAATCACAGTATTATGGCCAGAATGCACGACAGGCAACAGCAATAAACAGACACTAAACCAGCTACGTGGTATGGAACAACTTGCATATTCTCTATGTGTATTGATTTCCTCAACTATAAAACAAACTGTGTATTGCCCAGCATTTTTGAAGAATCCAATGAGATATATGAAATTGTTTAGTACAATAGTAGGTGCTTTATAAGTGCTCCAGATAGCATATGATTATTTTACATTTTAATGCCCCAGGCTTGATGACTCTCTTCTTATGTCTTCTTAGATGCTACTGGATTGCCTTTTTTTTTTTTTCCCCCATTATGCCTCTGTTTCCTTATTTAAATGGCCAGAACTTCTCAGACAATCCTTGGGATCTTTGATGACAGAAAGTTCCTGGGAAACTGGAATTTTCAGAAAGGCTGCTAGAAAAGCTTTTGACATCCACCGTTTTTCAATGGAATGTGTTGGATTTGTGTAGACACAGTGTAAGACAGAGGTACACATCTCATTATCCTATTAGTCCTCTAACATGTCACTATTTGGCCATAATCTCCTTTCCCGAAAGACAAAAAGGGAGTAGGAGACAATAGTAACACACATAACAGATTGTGCTTTGATATACATGAATGATCTGGGGAGAAAATAATTTATTTATCTGTAGAAAATACTCCTAAAAATCTGGCCCCTGTAGCAATGAACTAGTTAGGGAATATCTTTTGGGGGAAAGCATGCAAATAAGCTGTGAGATAAGCTTCTGAGGACATTTTTCTCTTCCCTTTCTTCAAATCCATTCTGTAAATATTTCTGGATAAATGCCGAAAGTTGTCTTTCCCTTGCTGGTGGCAGATATCTATGCTTTAGAAAACAGTTTTATAAGCAAGATTCTTTGAAATGCTTAAAAAAAAAAAAAGTCAGCCAACATTCCACTAATGAAACATAAAAATCGCACAAAGAACAAAGGAATTCCAGGAAGCAGGTGACCGTGAGAAGGACAATTCAGTCTTGTCATTTGGTTTTGACACGTTCTTTGAAAATAAACCTTTTTTTTCTTTCTGTTTTAGAAGGAGAAGGTATACAGGAATCAACATTTCCTCTTTCAACATGTGTTTGCTCTAGACTCCAGAAACATAGCTACGAACAAAACAGGCAAGGTCCCTGCTCTTATAATCTTCTACTCTAGCTGGGAAGCCAGAAAATCAACAAATAACTAAGCAAGAAAAATGTCAGAGAATAAATGTGAGGCAAAGACTTGAACTAGGTTTATGCAATACAGTGTGTGGATGGCAATGTTGGGTCAAGTGACTGTAGCAAGTGAGCTGCTGGCCTGCTAAATTCTATTTACAGAGTGATGCAAGCATCCTTCACTGCTAAAGGATAGTTCTATGACCAGTGGCTTAAACCTTCAACCTTTTCAGGAAAATTGCCCTTGGCTGAAAAGAGATGCCTGTGAGGCTGTCAGGGACTGAATGGTACAAACACACAAAAGCCTGTTCCCTTATTTCAAAATAGGGCATCTCCTGTCTGTGTGTGATTTATGCTCCAGTCCTCCCCCCACCAACCCATGGACCAGCCCAGACTAGACATTACCAGACTAGACATCACATGCTTCCAAACCCATCCTCAGTCTCTGTTCCTAGAAAACACAATCCAAGGTAGTGGTCAAGGAAAGCTGCTTTTAAGATATGATAGTTCAGCTTAGAAATTAGTGATCAGAAGTAGCCAGACATGGAACAAGCTTGATATGCTGAAAGAACCAAGGAAAAATCTTGAGGGGAGGGCAATAGAGATGGGGAAAGTGGGAGAAGAAGAGTTCTGAGAGACAGAGGACATATCAGACAGGATAAAGATATGGATTTTATCTAGTGTAATTGGGATGACATTGGAAAATTTTGAGCAGTTGTTTGTTCTGATATGTTTTAAAAAGAATTCCTCTGGAAAACAGATAATCATGGGACCAGAACGGAAGCAGAAAGACCAGTTAGGAGACTGCATAATAGTCCGAGCAAACCATGACCTTGGTTTGGACTAGCATTTTTTTGTGTGCCTGTTACTTGGTAGGCAGTTTATATATATTTTCTAAAGAAGTTTTACTAACAAACAGCTCTGTGAGGTAGGTATTATTCTGGCCAATTTAGAGATAAGGAAAAAATGGCACAGATTACTTAAATAGCTAATTGAAGTCACACAGCTATTAAGTGGTATGTTGTTAGCTGCCATTGAGTTCACTCTGACTCATGGTGACCTTAAGTACAACAGAACAAGACCTTGCCTGGTTCTATGTCATTCTCACAATTACCAGCACATTTGAATCCATTGTTACAGTTATTATGGCAATCCATCTCACTGAGAGTCTCCCACACCCTCATTGGCCCTCTACATTTCACCAACAATGATGTCCTCCTCTAACAAGTGATCCCTCCTGATGATGTGTCCAAAGCAACGGAGTTGAACACTGTTCTGCTGTGATCCATAGTATTTTCATTGTCTAATTTTCAGAAGTAGATCTCCATGCCTTTCTTCCTAATCTGTCTTAGTCTGGAAGTTCCACTGAAACCTATTCACCATGGGTGACCATTCTGGTACTGTAAATACCAGTGGCATAGTTTCCAGTATCACAGCAACACACAAGCTTCCATAATACAATAAACTGACAAATGGGTGGTGGATAAAGTGGTATATCTTAGATTTAACCAGACTATCTCACTATAAAACCTAATCTTTTGTTACTATCCTGCCCTACTATGTGAAATCCTTTCGTGTAGTTTTCTCTTTATCACATTCGCTTGCCATGTTTGGGTTATCAGAGGTATTGAACCATCTCTGCCTCAGTGGGGATGTGAATCCTTGCTGAAACATCAGACTGTTGAACCCCTGGAAGGCTGGTTGTCATTATTCAAACACATCTGTTTATAATTACGAGGTGCCCTTACACTTCCCCTTTTTGTCAATATAATTACTCTCAATTATATGAACACTCTACCCTGACCAGCCCAGGGACCCACTCCCCTGCCAACTACAGTGGTTGATTTCCAAAGCCGTTTCTACTCCAGTCCAAACATATGGATCCTCTTCTCAGCTCCAAGCACAAGAGGGTTCAGGTCCAAAAAGCAGTGTGAATGGAAGCTACTTCTTGCTTTTACAATGTTACTACAGCAGTGCAAGGAATGGTTAAATTACCCAGGGCCACGTTTAGAATTGTAACAAAATCAATGGCTTTGTCAACTAGAGGAAAATTTTTAATGGACATTTAAGTTGGAATGCTTCTCTTGCCATAAAAACTCATGGCAATCTGAAAATTTATCCTCACAATGTAATGCAGATAGAAAAAGAGAAGCCAAATCTGGTTTCAATAATCAATTGGTAGTTAGGGAAGAGGAGACTCCCGAAGTTCAAGCAGCACACGATCTGAAAAGTAGCAAATTAAGAACAACAGTGTTGTTGTTGTTGTTAGGTGCTATTGAGTCAGTTCTGACTCATAGCGACCCTATGCACCAGAGAATGCAACACTGCCCGGACCTGCACCATGCTCACAATCGTTGTTATGCTTGAGCCCGTTCTTGCAACCACTGTGTCAATCCATCTCTTTGAAGGTCTTCCTCTTTTTCGCTGACCTGCTACTTTACTAAGCATGATGTCCTTCTCCAGGGGCTGATCTCTCCTGACAACATGTTCAAAGTATGTAAGATGTAGTCTCCCCATCCTTGCTTCTAAGGAGCATTCTTGTTGTACTTCTTCCAAGACAGATATGTTCGTTCTTTTGGCTGTCCATGCTATATTCAGTATTCTTTGCCAACACTACAATTCAAAGGCATCGATTCTACTTTCATTTTCCTTATTCATTGTCCAGCTCTCCCATGCATATGATGTGATTGAAAATACTATGGCTTGGGTCAGGGGCGCCTAAGTCTTCAAGGTAACATCTCTGCTTTTCAACACTTCCAAGAGGTCTTCTGCAGCGGATATGCCCAGTGCAATGCATCATTTGATTTCTTGACTGCTGCTTCCATGGGTGTTAATTCTGGTTCCAAGTAAAATGAAATCCTTGACAACTTCAATCTTTTCTCCATTTATCATGATGTTGCTTATTGGTCAAGTTGTGAGGATTTTAGTTTTCTTGATGTTGAGGTGTAATCTATACTGGAGGCTGTGGCCTTTGATCTTCACCGGTAAGTTCTTCAAGTCCTCTTCACTTTCAGCAAGCAACGTTGTGTTATCTGCATAACACAGGTTGTTAATGAGTCTTCCGCCAATCCTGATGCCCCATTATTCTTCATATAGTCCAGCTTCTTGGATTATTTGCTCAGCATACGGACTGAATAGCTATTGTGAAAGGATGCAAGCCTGACACACACCTTAGCTGACATTAAACCATGCAGTATCCCCTTGTTCTGTCCAAACAACTGCTTCTTGATCTATGTACAGGTTCCTCACGAGCACAATTAAGTGTTCTGGGACTCCCATTCTTAACGATGTTATCCATAGTTTGTTATGATCCACACAGGCAAATGTCTTTTCATAGTCAATAAAACACAGGTAAACATCTTTCTGGTATTCTCTGCTTTCAGCCAGGATCCACCTGACATCAGCAGTGATATCCCTGGTTCCACGTCCTTTTCTCAATCTGGCTTGAATTTCTGGCAGTTCCTTGCCAACATAATGCTGCAACTGCTTTTGAATGATCTTCAGCAAGATTTTACTTGCGTGTCATATTAATGATATTGTTCAGTAATTTCTACAGTCGGTTGGATCATCTTTCTTGGGAATAGGCATAAATATGGATCTCTTCCAGTCAGTTGGCCAGGTAGCTGTCTTACAAATTTCTTGGCATAGACAAGTGAGCACTTGCAGTGCTGCATTCATTTGTTAAAACATATCAGTTGATATTCTGTCAATTCCTGGAGCCCAGTGTTTCACCAATGCCTTCAGCGCAGCTTGAACTTCTTCCTTCACTACCATAGGTTCCTGATCATATGCTACATCTTGAAATGTTTGAACATCGACCAATTACTTTCTGTGTAATGACTCTGTGTATTCCTTCCATCCTCTTTTGATGCTTCCTGCGTCATTTAATATTTTCCCCATAGAATCCTTCACTATTGCAACTCGAGGCTTGAATTTTTTCTTCAGTTCTTTCAGCTTGAGAAATGCTGAGTGTGTTCTTCCCTTTTGGTTTTCTATCTCCAGCTGTTTGTACATGTCATTATAATACTTTACTTTGTCTTCTTAAGCCACCTTTTGAAATCTTTTGTTCAGTTCTTTTACTTCATTTCTTCCTTTTGCTTTAGCTACTCGACGTTCAAGAGCAAGTTTCAGAGTCTCTTTTGACATCCATTTTGATCTTTTCTTTCTTTCCTGTCTTTTTCATGACCCCTTGCTTTCTTTTACGAATGTCCAATTCAAAATGGCCAATACCAGTCCATTTCAGCTCACTAATGCCTAGGATATCGCTGTTTATGCATTCCATTTCATTTTTGATGATTTCCAGTTTTCCTAGATTCATGCTTTGTACATTCCACGTTCAGGTTATTAATGGATGTTTGCAGTTGTTTTTTCTCATTTTGAGTCCTGCCACATCAGCAAATGAAGGTCCCAAAAGCTTGAATCCATCCAGGTCATTAAGGCCAACTCTACTTTGAGGAGGTAGTTCCTCCCCAGTCATCTTTTGAGTGCCTTCCAACCTGGGGGACTCGTGTTCTGGCTCTGTATTAGACAATGTTCCCCTCCTATTCATAAGATTTTCACTGGCTATTTCTTCTCAGAAGTAGACTGCCGGGTCCTTCTTAGTCTGTCTTAGTGTGGAAGCTCAGCTGAAACCTGCCCGCCATGGGTGACCCTATTGGTATCTGAATAACGGTGGCATAGTTTCCAACATCACAGCAACATGCAGGCCCCCACAGTACGCCAAACTGACAGACATGTGGGGAAAACAACAGTAGCTAGAGATTTATACATGGTTTAGGGAGATTCTAGATTATAAATAACAGTATAAACTTTGAGAAAGAGCAAGTTGGAAAGGTCTCTCTAGTTGGCCTAAAACCTGTAGCAAATACTAGTGTTGGATGTGCACTAGAGTATGAAAGAAAAAAAGGAAGAGTGCTAACATTTACTTAGCCTCATTCTCACCAGATATATTTTAAGGTGTTTTACCTCCATGATGACATTTAATTCTTAGGCCAGTCTTATGGGAGTCGATTATTGTTATTCTAATTCTCCAGTGGTGGAAACTGGCTCAGAGAATTTAACAACTTGCCAGGGGCTATCTGCTTAGTACATGGCACACACAGGGACTGAGCTTAGTCTCTCTGTAGTTTCTAAGGGTACAATATCTTTCCAATCTGCAATAGTGAAAATGCGACAGTGAGTGAGCAGGGGAGAAGTAGAAGAAAACATGATTTTTTCTTAGCGATATCTGAACCAGGGGATCGAGCAGCTCTTTAAGTTGGTGTTGGGGAAAGGCTTAGAGATAATACAGAATCCCAAAGTATAATAATTTTAATTACAGTTTGATGTGTGTGCACCGAAAAAAAAAAAAGTCTTTCATTCCATAGCAAATGATTCAGTTGCTTTCAAGCATTCCTCTTTCACGGTAGGTAATACTGAGGACTCACTTTGGACACGTCATCAGTTAAAAACAGTCTCTAGAAAAGGACATCATGTCTGGTAAAGTAGAAAGGTCAGTGAAAATGAGGGAAGCTCTCAGTGGGATGGATTGACATGATAGCTGCAACAATGGACTGAAACATATCAAATATCATGAAGATGGCACAGGACAGGGCAGCTTTTTGTTCTTTATACATAAGATGGCCATTAGTCAGAGTTCACTCAATACAACTAACAGCAAAAGTAATGCTGAAGAACTATTGAAGTTTTTGTAATCCACAGTACCCGAGCTGGTTAACATGCACCAGCTGCTTACAGAGGGAGTGAGCAGGTCCCAGCATAGGAATAAACTCAAACAAGCTCTATTTCTGATGGGATAGGCCAGAGCTTACACCTGTACTGTTAAAAAAAAAAAAAAAAGAAAAAAGTCTGCCATCGAGTTAACTCCAACTCATGCCAACCCCATATATGTCAGAGTAGAACTGTGCTCCACAGGGTTTCCAGTGGTTGATTTTTCAGAAGTAGATCACCAGGCCCTCTTCCAACATGACTCTCAGTGGACTCAAAAGTCCAACCTTTCAGTTGGCAGCCATTTACTGCCCTTGTTCTAATTTGAGACCTGAAGTTAAGTCTGCAAGGAGGGCAGAGTTATTCATATGAGTCTTCACAAAGTTTATCCAGTGACCTACTTGGTCTCTCCCTGCTCTGTCCTACATTTTAGTCAGTGTGTCTTTAAGAAATTCTCCCTGTTCTAGCAGGATATACAGTACAAATTTTACTTGCAAGCTGACTCAGCAGATCCTCTGCCTGAGAATAAGGAGTTGGGTTCCCTAAATGCAGTCTCAGCTTCTTCTTTGCAATGTCCTAATTGGAGAAATCTCTTGGGAGCATCATGACTTCGGCATGAGCTACTCCTCTTCCACTTGCAACTGTTAAGGTGGTTCCTACTCTATTCAAGAACTCAGATACAGTCTGTCCTTCATGGAAAAGAATAAGTCTCTTTCTTTTACCTGTCTTTCAATTCTTTCTTTTTAACTCTTTTTTCTTTCTTTGTGGTCACATCCTATTTGGCTCATCCTTTGCAAATTTTTTCCTTGTCCACCTAGAACTCAAACTGATATCCTATGAACTCATCTTTTGAGTAACACACAGCCAACTGCAGTGGATAGAATGTTCCTTTGTCCTCTGAGGTGTCCTTTGAGAAATGAGAAATGAAACTGCCAACCTTAGCAGTGTTCAAAAACAGAAGTATTCAGAAAAGATAAGTGGAAATATGATCAAGTGAGCGTTTTCAAGTCTCGGTAAAATGCATTTCACTAAATTGACAAAGCTGAGAGATCAACTGAAAAAAATAATCCTCTAACAAAACAGCATGGCCAAGCCCCCCTGGCTTTGCAGGAACTCTCTCTGGGTCCAAGGGAAGGCCATCTAACTGGTTTACCTATGAGGGATCCTGATAAAATATTTGGGGTATGGTGAACTTTGGTACAGTTTTCATCTATTATTTTCCCATGAGTGTCTCATCAGGTCCCTGAGATAGAGGTAAAGACAATAACAACATCAACTGATGAATATCACATGTCAGGTTATGTTCTAAGTACTTTACAATGTACTAAAAATGAAAACCTTATGAGGTATGTATTCTTAAAATGTCCATTATGCAGGTGGAAAAAGGGAAGCTTAAGAAGGATAAAGTATTGCCATGGCCACAAGGTTTGTACAATACAGAATTCTGATTTGAACCCGAGTCAACCTGACATAAAAGTCAGTACTGTTAGCATCACGTGTCCCTCTCCAGCAAGGCTAGCTGTGGATTAGAGCACCAGGCAGGGTGAGGGAAGCCTCACCACTCTTGGGGATTGGAAAGAATAGAAGAACAGTATTTGAATATATGGGGTGCCATGGTATTCCAGGCACCACATCAGGTTTTGATAGGTGGTTGTGATTTAATCTTCACTACAATCACCCTATCAGATTATTATCATTATCCCCACTCCACCTATATGGAAATAGAAGCCCAGGGCTGATAGTGTGTTCTCTATGGAAATTCACTTATTCCTTTGTTACAGACGAGGAAAGGAGTCAAGCATTAACTTAATAACCCCACAAATGGATATATGATTACAACTGCCATAAGTGCTCTGAAGGAGAGGCTGAGCATGGATCCCTCAGAGTGTACAGAAGGGCATTTGCCTAATCCATGGATGTCAGGGAAGACTTGTTTACAGAATTAATGACTGAGCTAAAATCTAAAGGATATCTGGGTGAAGATGGTAGAGAAAATCATTTCAGGCAGATAGAAAAGCAAGTACTAAGTCCCTGCGGCAGGAGGGGTTGTTACCTATTTGAGCAGCTGAAACAGAACAGAAAGAGTGAAGAGTGGGAGGGGGCATGGTACCAAGTGAGGTTAAAGAGATTCAGCAAGAGCAAGGCTCCGGGAGCCATGTGAAATCACTTGGTCAGTGATAGGCTCCCAACTTGCCCTTCACAGCCCTTAGTATTTTCACTCTGTCATTTTCCGTAGAGCATAGGGCTCTGCAGAGGTGCCTGTTATCTACTCCAACAGTCTGTGAGAGGCCTAGGCGGGAGGGGTACCTTAACCGTACCTGGCAGGAAAGACTAGCTGTGGCCAGATAGAGCAAAAGAATTACTGTTCCCAGGAAAGAAAACTACCTATTGAGGGATGGAGGCCATGTTCCCAAGGACTTAGAGCATGTATGTGTATGGGATAGGGTGGAGGTGCAGGGAAGGAAGATTCTGGTTTGATTTATTTTATTGATGAGTATGATACCAGAATCCACTTGACAGCAACTGGCTATATATGTCAAGTGGATTCTGATATACTCAGCAGTAATAAGAATACACAAAATCAGAAAATCCTTTATGGGGCCTGACAACTTGGGTGGACATTCTCACATATTAGAGATGGATTGAGACAGTGGCTGCAAAAATGGGCTCAAGCACAACAATGATTGTGAGGATGGCACAGGACTGGGCAGTGTATTGTTCTGTTTTACATAGGGTCGCTGTGAGTCAGAACTGACTTGATGGCACCTAACAACAACAACAGCAACAACATGTTTCCTGTGTAGTCACTGACTGGGTGCTGTGAATGGTTAACACACTTGACTGCTAACCAAAGGGTTGGAGGTTCAAGTCCACTGACAGGCACCTTGAAAGAAAGGCCTGACAATCTACTACTGAAAAATTAGCCATTGAAAACCATATGGAGTACAATTCTACTCTGACTGACATGAAATCTCCATGAGTCAATAACAACTGGTTTTGGTTATTCTTGGTGGAGTACCATGGCCTGTAGCCATTGGGAGGGGCCTCACACAGAGACCTTCTGGATCTGGGGTGTCATTACTTTCCAACTGACTGGGTCTACCTGTAGCTGTGGAAGGTGTCTTGCAGTGTGAGGAACAGGTCCACAGAGAACTAGAGCCTTTAATGGCCGTACTGAACTGTGGATCCAGACATTACAGCCTATCTGACTATAGGGCTGAGATCCTATAAGCAAAGGCTATGTAAACACTTATTTGGGAACCCTATAGTCACTAGCCCAGTATCAAGGTTCTTTCCAGTCCTTCCAGTTTCAAGATAATCTAATCCATGGATGCAGTCTACATAAGACTAGGTGCCTGAAACATGTCACTGCCCATTATTAAACGCCATACAGTACTCGAGTTTGGATAGCAAGACTTTGGATAGCAGAGAATTTGGATAGCGAGGGATACCTGTACTTGTGTTATACTTGTTGGTGGGATATCATAATGCGGTGTAAATGTCTGGTCATCCTGTGACGCCTTCTCTCCATGCACCCAAGTCTTTGTTGATCTCTGATCACATCAGTTAGTTTCCAGGATCTCACGTTGATCATAGTCACCAGTTGCCAAGTGTCTTTCCACCTGTATCTCTGGTCATCAATAGACACCATCTGGCTGCTCACCTGTATGTACTCCAGACACCCAATGCCACACATCTGCCCATTTTATGCTCAGTCTCTGCTTGAATAGTCATTCTGGATTCTAGATTCCATCTCAGCCTCTTGCCAGAGGAACTTTCCTGCCACCACCTTCTCCTTCCAGGAACAGATAGTTTTCTTTTGTGATTACCTTCACATACTCATGTCAGGTTCTGACCTTAGTAATCCTGTTCCCTCAAAGTACTCAAGGCCTGGAACCTCTGTGCTCTGCTAGCCAGGTGCTGAGCAAAGCTGACTAAGTTTCAGCAGGCTCAAGCCATTTGCAGGTGGGGATTGGATTAGTCTTGCTGACCTAACCCTGGATCTTGGTTTATCTGCAGTGATCATGGGCTTTCACTGATCCCTATCACATGTCCATAAAGCAATGCATTTTTCCTTTGGTTCCTTTCTTGTTTTGTTCTCTGCATCTCTAGCCTTTCCTGTGGCCTGGATACTCTGCTTAGACACTGCTATGTGCCTCTTCCTAAAGGAAGTCCCTGTCTCCTCAAATTCAGTTTCTGGCTGGGTATCTCTGACAAACTGGATGGACTGCCTTGAGCCACAAAGCCACCTTCCACCTGAGTCATCTGTGCCCTGGGGATTCCTGTGTCTGTGTTCTTCTTCAAGGCTAGTCTCTAACTGGTTATACTGGTTTTAACTATGGTTCTTACCACTGGAGTCAGCCCCACATGCTCCAGCACATAGCTCTCAGGAGCTCATCCCACCTAGAGAGGCAGTCTAATATAGAAGTCAGAAATTTAGGTTCTGAGTCAGACTGCCTGGGTTCAAATCCAGCTCTGCTTCTTATCAACAGGTGTCTTTGAGCAAGTTATTTAATTTTTCTGAGCCTCATGTTTTTCATCTGTTAATGGAGTTAATATTTTTGCCTATCTTATAATGTTGTGAGGATTAAAGGTTACAATGTATAGTGCATTTGGAAGACTGCCTGGCAAACTGTGCTCTAGACCAATGTTAGCTATAGCCCAGCTTCCATTTTTCCCAACTAGCCTGCTGTGAGAGGGTACTTGGTTAAGTTAGGCTGGTATTTTAGACCCAGTATCAGCCCTAGAGTGGTTGGACACATTTGCAGCATCACCTAGAATTCTCACATTGGTCTCCAAATCACAGACCCTGCAGGAATCAGAATGTGAAAAGGAGATAAACTCCCATCCATTTAGCTATATCATCCATCCATCTATCCATTCATTATTGTTTTATTCATTCAAGAAATATTTCTTAAGCCTCTGCTCTGTGCAAGACATTGGACACAGTGCTTTCATGCCTTGTCTCCTGTACATGGCTCCTTAGGTTGAGTGTTTCTCAGGAGTAGAATTCCCATATATGGAAAGTTGGATCCACATATACTGCCCTGATAAATTCTGGTTTGTGAGCCAATGAGCTGCTCTGTTGGATAGTGAGGTCTATGCAGGCAGAGAAGCTGTAAGTTTCCCTGTGTTCCATATGCTCCCCATCCCTGTAGATGTCACCACATCTAGATTTGGAGTCGGGAAAGTAGGGGATGATAAACCAAACCTTCCACAGAGCCACCCCACCTGTGGCTTCTGGGCTTCTGTGAGGCTCTGACTCATTTTCCATCCCTCTCCACCCCAGAGAGTGCTCACTGACACCCACCTTGCTTTCCTCAGATTCAGCTTGTCTGCAGCCATGCCTGTCTTTCTGCGGCCTCCAAGTCCCTCAAGGAAGGGTTGATATCTTTCTGAATTACACAAACCATTCACCAACCCAATGTTCTTGATGGTCATCAGGTTAAGCAAGCACTTTGAGTAAAGTTAGGGCAGGATTTTTCCTTCTGAAATAAAATATAAAGTCACAACTGAATATATTTTAGATAGTGTCTTAGGCTGTGCTCTGTAGAGAATCAAAATCAGTGAAGTGTATAAATAAATATATAGATAAATTTATATTAAGGAAATGGCTCACACGGTTGTAAAGGATGGAATGTCTCAAGTTCGTGTATTAGGCTGAAGTCTTCTCCTGATTCACGTAACCACAGGGGCTGGCAAACCCAAGATTGGCAAGTCAGACAGCAGGGCTCTGGCTCACAGGCTGCGAAGACTGACGCATCTCAAGATCGGCAGGCAAGATGGCAGGTAAGCTGTTAGCTCAAGTCCCAAGAACCAGAGGTCAGACAAACAGGAGCCAGCTGCAGGATCTAGAGTGAGCAAAAGCCCACAAGTCTTGCCAGAAAGTCCATCTATATTGGATGCATGCCACACCCCCAAGGAAACTCCCTTTCAACTGATTGGCTACTCACAGCAGATCTCATCATGGAGGTGATCACATTATAACAAATCTCATCTTGGAGGTGATCACTTCATTACATGACTGCCAAACTACATCATTAACTGCCAAACCACTCAGAATCATGGTCCAGCCAATTTGACACACAACCTTAATCATCAAAGTCCAACCCTTGTCACCTTGGCACCTGTACTCATCCCCTTAAACTGTATATAATCTCTGAATAAAGACAATCATAAAGTCATACTTGTGTCTAACATGATAAAACTAACACACATAAAACTGAAAATGCACTAGCCCTGTTTACATCTTACACTTCACAAGTGAAGACAACAAAAATATTTGATGCACACAGAGAAGGCAGAAATACTCATAACAATTAAAGTCCTCATTCCTGCAATTGGTCACGTGGTCATAACTGGTATTTAGAACTCCCTTCTTGCACCACACTTTCCGTATTCCCTTTCCCCTCAGCAAGTACCTGAGCTGGTCATGGTTCTTTGCTTGTGTGGTGACTCAAACCTTGATTCCTGAGGATCTGGACTGTTAGTAGTCATCTCAGAATTGGGTTACCATAGTTTTCCATCAACTTTAATCACAGGGCATAGTAGTACTAACAGACGCCCTAAGGGATCTCCTGAATTCCAGACATACCCTTCTTTACTTCCATTATGTAGGATCAATCTGATTTCCTCTCGGCAATTAGGATCAATTGCACCAGCCAATATGGTAACTCCCTTCTTTGCTTGTTGATTCAGTGGTATAAGGAGTCCAAAGTGGCCAGGCGGCATTCTTAACTTCCAGTTCAATGGAATCAGTGATGTATCCCCACGTCAGCGCATTCCTCCCTTTGGAGCTAAGACTTCTAGAACTGCAGAGCATAGGGTCATGGGGACAGGAAGCAAAAATTTTGTGAGAGGTTCGCTAGGGATAATAGTGAGTGGTGCCCCTCCCATTTATACCCCTGATTCCTGGACCCATGAATCCTGGCTATGGGAGAAACAGCACCATATATTGGACACTGGTATAGAGCATATACAGCCTTCTGGAGAACATTGCCCCAACTCTACAAGGTATTGCCACCTAGCTGGTACCGTAATTTTGTCTTTAGAAAGCCATCCCATTGTTCTATCAAGCCATCTGCTTCAGGATGATGGGGAACATGGTAAGACCAGTGAATTCCATGAGCATGGGCCCATTGCCGCACTTTATTTGTTGTGAAGTGAGTCCCTTGATCCAAGGCGATATTGTGTGAAGTACCATGGAGGTAGACAAGGCATTCTGTAAGTCCAGGATGGTAGTTTTGGCAGAAACATTGTGCTCAGGGAAAGCAAATCCATATCCAGATAAGTGTCTTTTTCAGTAAAAACCAAATTCTGCCCTTTCCGTGATGGAAGTAATCCAATGTAATCAACCTGCCACCAGGTTTCTGGCTGATCACCTTGAAGAATGGTTGCATATTGGGGACTCCATACTGGTCTCTGCTGCTGGCAGATTGGGTACTCAGCAATCGTTTTAGCCAAGTCAGCCTTGATGGTTGGAAGTCCACGTTTCTAAGCCCATGCATAACCTTCATCCCTGCCACCATAGCCACTTTGTTTAGGAACCTATTGGGCAATGACAGGAGTGACTGTTGGAAGAAGGTGACTGGTTTCCACAGAACACGTCATCCTATCCTCTTGTTTGTTAGGATACTCCTTAGCTGAGGTCATCCTTTGGTAAGCGTTCACATGACACACAAATGTCTTCACTTTTGACCCATTCAGAGATGTCTATCCATGTATCTCTTCCCCATGTTTCCTTGTCTCCAATTTTCTAATCATGTTCCTTCCATTATCCGACCATACAGGCCAAACCATTGGCCACAGCACATGAATCAGTATACAGTCACACATGGCCATTTCTCCTTCCAAGAAAAGTGAACAACAATTTGCACTGGTCAAAGTTGTGCATTGGGAGGATTTCCCCCCATCACTTTCCTTCAGGGACACCCTAGAAAGCGGCTGTAATTCTGTTGCTGTCTCCACATTTGAGTGGTGCCTTCATATTACGCAGAACCATCTGTAAACCAGGCAGGAGTTTTCTCCTCCTCAAGTAAACTGATCATAAGGAACTCCCCATGAAGCCATAGGTGCAGACTGGGAGATGAAAGGTATGTGACAAGAGTGGAAATTATGGCATTTTGTCCACTTGTTCATACAACTTACTTATGCCTTCAGGTCCTGATCAGGCCCGATCTTGTATTTACCACTTCATTAAATGATGTAATGCAGCTGTGCATGGACGACTTTATGACTCTGTAGGTCAGACAACACCCAGTTCATGATGGGCAGCTCAGGTTGCATGGTGACTTGGTGGTCCATAATTAAGTGTTCAATCTCTTCTAAGGCCCAGTAACAAGCCAAAAGCTATTTCTGAAAGGGAGAGTACTTATTTGCAGAGGATGGCAGGGATGTACTCCAATAATCTAAGGTTGTGTGTTGTGATTCACCAATAGGGGCCTGCCAAAGACTCCAAACAGCATCTTTTAGCTGCCACTGATACTTCAAGCATCATTGGATAAGCTGGATCATATGGCCCAAGTGGCAGAGCTGCTTGCATGGCAGCCTGAACCTGTTGCAGAGCCTTCTATTGGTCTGGGCCCTACACAAAACAGGTAGCTTTTTGAGTCACTTGATAAATGAGGGATAAATTGCCTCCAAAATCCACAGAGGCCCACTAGGCATTGTGCCTCCTTTTTAGCTGTGGGAGGGGTGAGATGCAATAACTTATTCTTTACTTCAGAAGGAATATCTCGACATGCCCCACACCACTGAACACCTAGAAATTCCTTTGAGGTGGAAAGCACCTGAATTTTTGTGAGATTAATTTCCCACCCTCTAGCAAACAAATGTTTTCCCAATAAGTTCAGAGTCATTGATATTTCTTTCTTACTAAGTCCAATCAACATGTCGTCAATGTAATGGACCACTGTGACATCTTGTGGAAGGGAAAAGCAATCAAGTTCCCAGCAGACTAAATTATGACATAGGGCTGGAGAGTTGATACAGCTCTGAAGTAGGACACAGAAGGTGTATTATTTGCTTTGCCAGCTGAAGGCAAAGTGCTTATGGTCTTCCTTCGAAACAAGTATGGAGAAAAGACATTAGTTAGAATAACAACTGCATACCAGGTACCTGGAGATGTATTAATTTGCTAGTAATGAAACTACGTCTGGAACAGCAGCTGCAATTGAAGTTGCCACCTGGTTAATTTTTCAGTAATCCACTGCCGTTCTCTAAGATCCATCTGTTTTTGCACTTGCCAGATTGGCAAGTTGAATGGAGACATTGTGGGAATCACCACCCCTGCATCCTTCAAGTCCTTGATGGTAGCAGTAATCTCTGCAATCCCTCCAGGAATGTGGTATTGCTTTTGTTTACTATTTTCTTAGGTAGGGGCAGTTGTAATGGCTTTCCCCACCATAATAGCCCTTATTGCATTTGTCAGGGATTCAACGTGTGGGTTCTGCAGGTTGCTGAGTATATGTATTCCAAATATGCATTCTCAAACTGGGGATGGGTTCAGGGACCCACTGGACCTACTGTGAGATGGACATGAGCTAAGACTCCATTAATAACCTGACTTCCATATGCCCCCATTCTCACTAGTGGGCCACAGTGACATTTTGGGTCTCCTGGAATTAGTGTCAGTTCAGAACCACTATCCAGTAATCCCCCAAAAGTCTGATTATTTCCTTCTCCCCAGTGAACAGTCACTCTTGTAAAAGGTCATAGATCCCTTTGGGGAATGCTGGGAGAAAGATTAACAGTATAAATTTTTGGCAGTGTGGTGAACTCCTTCCTCAAGTGGACCCAGCCTGTCTTCATTCAAGGGGTTGTGGGTCTTTAAACTCTTTCAAGTCTGGGAATTGATTGAGGGACTGTTACTCTATTCTGTTGATTTGAATTAGAGTGCAGTTCACTTGACCTAGAATTCTTCCACTTGTAAAGATTGAATAAATATTTAGTAGATTTCCCATCTATTTCACTCCTAGGAACACCATGACTAAGTAGCCAAAGCCATAAGTCAGTAAGAGTCAGATTATTCTGATTATTGCTTTGACTCTGCTGTCCATTGCGGTAACCATCTTATCTTTGCTGATTGAGTGCCGCCACTTGGCCCCTACCACCATGTGGTCCAATCAGCTCCATTGTGGTTAGGTATCTTAATTCACTTAGGCAGTTCCATTCTCAAATCTGACTTACATAAATATCAATAACATAGCCTTCAAGGATGGTGGGTCTTCTTTCATGAATTTGTTCCCTACCGTTGTGGTAAATGGTGTGTCCTCTGGGTGTTCCATGTGTAGGTCTGTGGGTCTAACCTGATGAATTCACTCTAACATGTCAATTTCCCTAAGTCTTTGTATACCTTCTTCTACAGTATACCAAGGCTGGTCTGGTACTTCAACATGATTTAGTGTAAGCCAGTTCATAATCCATGCTTCAACAACCCAACCAAATAAACTAATAGATCCTTTCCTAACCTCTTGAGCTGAAACATTGAATGAAGAATCTGTGTTTATTGGGTCCATATAAATAATCTCAAGCTGATCCATCTTTATATTCCTTGCACCATTGTTCCACACTCTTAATAGACATTCCATCACATATTCCCCAGGTTTGTTTTTATACATATTAGAAAACTGAAGCAGTTCTTTCGGGGTATAGTGTACCTCCTCCTGGGTCACACTTCGTACTTCACCTTTTGGGCCTCGCTGGGACTTAAGTCTAGTTCTAGGTCTAAAGGCCAAAATGTGTGGCAGGGATGTGCTTTCAGAACATTCAGCATTGTCTTGTAAGGCATCTCCCTTAGGCAATGCCTGAGGCAATGACTCAGATAGAGGCTCTTTAGACACGGCTGGGTTAATCTCATCAGATGGGGGTGGAGGGGCTAATGGTTTTACTGGGGAGGGTGGCTTAGCAGACAAAGATGGAATAATCTCTTCAGATGGGAGTGAGAGGGCTAGTTCTGTTGGCAGGAGTGATTCAACAGAATTTATGGGCTTAGTGCTCACAGCTTCCTGATTATCTGCCCATATGTCCCCATCTCAAGTTTCAGGATCCTGTTTTTTCTCAGTCGATGCCCTCATTTTAATTTCAGACACCACTCGAGGTTGGCAATTGTGTTGGTGTAGTAATTCAGCCACTCTTATGGTAAGACTCTGGGTTTGGTTTTCAGCAACATCAGCTCTGTGACTACAAGAAATAAGGCTTTCTTTCAAGGCACAAATGGAAAATTTGAGAACATTTATGTGGCTCTTAAGCTTTAACTCTGAAGCCCTGAGCTCATCTCTTTCTTTCACCAGTTTGTTTAGCGAAAGTAGGACCAACCAACCAGCTTCCTTATACTTCTTATGCTGAAAAACTTGTGAAAAAGTATCAAACATGTAATCACCCAGAGCCTTGCCTTTCACCAACACATGATCTATTGGTGGTGATATTTTGCATATTTCTATTGCCACCTCATGTTGTGGATTAGCAGAGCCCTCTTTACTACCGGAAGCAGAGTCATCAACATCTTTAAGACAAACCAGACTTGAAAAACAATCTAGAAAACTGATCCTTACAATTTTGTTTCTCTAGGACCATTCTCAATACCAAACGTCTTAGGCTGGGTTCTCTAGTGAAGCAAAACCAGTAACGCGTACAAATATATACATATATATTGAAATTTACATTAAAAAAATGGCTTATGCGGTTGTAGAGGCTGGAATGTCTCAAGTCCATAGGTAAGGCTGGAGTCTTCTCCTGATTCACGTAGCCGCAGGGGCTGACAAACCCAAGACTGGCTAGTCAGACAGCAGGGCTCTGGCTCACAGGCTGCAAAGACCGATGGATCTCAAAATCAGCAGGCAAGACAGCAAGTAAGCTGCTAGTTTAAGTCCCAAGAACTGGAAGTCAGACAAATAGGAGTCAACTGCAGGATCCAGAGTGAGCAAAAACCCACAAGCCTTGCCAGAAAGTCCATCTATATTGGATGCATGCCACATCCCCAAGGAAACTCCCTTTCAACTGATTGGCGATTCACAGCAGATCCCATCAAGGAGATGATCACATTATATCAAATCTCATTTTGGAAATGATCACATCATTACACGACTGCCAAACTACATCATAACTGCCAAACCACTCAGAATCATAGTCCAGCCAAGTTGACAGACAACCTTAACAATCACAGACAGGTTGATCAGATTTGGACATATGTTTAAAATGAAAACCGTCAAATTGAATGCTGCTTTCAAAAATTGATTTTATTTGTAATGGGCAAACTAGTTTAGAGTGCCAGGTTATAAATAGGTTTGCTGCTAAAAAAAGAAGTGTATTTAAAAACAACAAAATCAGAGGCAAGAAAATAACCGATCTCAGGCAATGAGTTAGGAAGTTCTCTGAAGGTTCTCATGCCTGACTCTCTATGCCTCTTTTATAAAAACTGTCAGATGGTCACCAGTGATGGGGGTGCTAGAGAGCCATTGGGGGACAAGGATGCCCTTAGGCAAATTTTCTCTTACTAACTTACAAGAGTCGATTGATTGGGGAGTTAAAGGTGCCTGGCTTAGGAGGGATGAGGGACTCTTGGGTTGGCCTGCCTGCCATCAGGTATTAGTTGGTAAACATCCATCTGGTGCCTAAGTGGACATTTACCTAGACCATATGCAAGTGTAGCTGCAAGGCTCAGGGACAAAGTGGCTGTTGTGAGAAGCTCTGGGAAAAGAGAGGTGAGTTCTTGTCTGAAGGTATACTCGGTCGTAGGCAAACCGGGGGTCAAGGTCAAATTGCTTAACCTCACTCAGTCTTGTTAATTCAGATGGAAATTTTGGTTATAAGCAGATCATGTAAGTGAGGAACAGCTGTGGCTGCCCACAGTTACTTTCACAGGACAGTGTAATCTCTGAGGAATGGATAGTTATGATGGATGTGTGAACAGGAATGGGAAAGCAGGGCAGGCTCCGAAAGGAGCAGTAATCTGCACTACCGTCAGTGGGCACTGCCCTGGAAACCAGTTGCCAACCAGTCGACCATGACTCATGAGAACCCCATCTGTTGGAGTAGAACTGTGCTCCATAGAGGTAGATCACCAGGTCTTTCTTCCAAGGAACCTCTGGGTGGACTTGAACCTCCAACATTTTGGTTAACAACCCAACACATTAACCATTTGCACCACTCAGGCTTTTCTATTTTCCAACACCAGTCATTGCCAAAGTCCCTGCTTCCCCCCAGACCCACAGTGGGGATTGCTGCTCAAACTTGGGTTGGGCCTGCGTGGGCTGTATAAAATGGAGTGGGCATTTTGGAAATCAGCAGTGCTTTGGGGATGAAAGCCACTCAGTGTGTAATTGGCCAGTAACGGTTACAGGAACAGCCTCATTTCGTGCTCCCTCTGTCTCACAGCTCAGCTCCATCTTGAAGCTTTGGTTCCTACCTCTTTCTGTGGTGGCTCTGGGTACCTCAGGCTAAATCCTGCTTGACACTGATCTTTCCCCATAGATTCTAGAGCCTGACAAGCAAAGGTATCCTCTGCTGTTATGTAGCATCTCATTCCCACTCCTCCTGAACTCATTTCTGCTAACATCTCTTCTGCTGGCTCAAGAAACCAAGAGGACTGACAGTCAAAACCTCCTGTTGAAAGTCAACATACTGCTGGCTATTTTCTTAAGGTAAATTTATCAAATCCCATTCTATGAAGATAATGATGGAAGAGCCTAAGTTAGGTGTGTTCTCTCCCTATGTCTCCAGTCATGCGTAACCTCTAAAAAGAAAGATAAATTGGTGCCCTCTATTCACCATATAAAATGAAAATTTTCTGCTTGCTACCCCGAGCCAGACAGAAAACTATTGCTCATACTAAACGAACATCCTTCAATAAATCTTTATCTCTTCTCAGATAATTGGAAGGACCATGACTTCTGAGTTTACTCTCTTTCAGCAGGTGCCTCCCTTTCACTCTTCCGGTTATATTTGTTTTCAAAGCCAAAATACATTATGAGGCCCCATCCATCAAAGTGAAGGAACCCCAAATGACCTCCTATTTCAGCTCCAATGTATCAACCTTGGAATTTTTTTTCTTTTTCTTTTTTTATTGTACTTCAGGTGAAGGTTTACAGAACAAATAGTTTCTCATGAAACAGTAGTACACATATTGTTTTATGACATTGGTTAACAACCCCACGACATGTCAACACTTTCGCTACTCAACCATTTTTGGTGAAAATATACATAGCCACAGATACACCATTTCAAAAACTGCTACATGCACAGTTCAGTGACATCAATGACACACTTCTGAATGTGCTGCTATTCTCAATTTAGATGAAGGTTTATAGTTCAAAATAGTTTCTCATTAAACAGTTAGTATATACGTTGCCCTATGACAATGGTTAACAACCTCACAACACATCAACACTATCCTTACTTAAACTTGGGTTCCCTATCACCACCTTTCCTGTCCCCTTCTGCCTTCTAGTCCATGTTCCTGGACTGCTGTGTCGCATTAGTCCCATTTGGTTTTATGGGGCTGTCCACTTCCCAGCTGAACAGTGAACCTCGGAAGTGACTTCACCACTGAGCTAAAAGGGTGTCTGGGGCTATACTCTCGGGGTTTCTCCAGTCTCCTTTAGAACAGTAAATCTGGTCTTTTTGTGTGTGTGTTAGAATTTTGTTCTACATCCTACTCCAGCTCTGTCCAGAAACCTCTGTTATGATCCCAGTCAGAGCAGTGAGTGGTAGTAACCGGGCACCATCTAGCTGTACTGGATTCAGTCTGATGGAGGCGTTGGTAGCTGTGGTTCATTAGTCCTTTGGACTAATCTTCTCCTTGTATCCTTTTCTCTTCATTCTCCATTGCTCCCGAAGGGATGAGACCAGGGGAGTATCTTAGATGGCTGCTCACAGGCTTTTAAGACCCCAGACGCTACTCACCAAGGTAGAATGTAGAACATTGTCTTTATAAACTGTGTTATGCTAGTTGAGCTAGATGTTCCCTGAGACCATGGTCCCCACAGCCTTCGGCCCAGCAATTCAGTCCCTCAGGGAGTTTGGATGTGTCTATGGAGCTTCCATAACCTTTCTTTGTACAAGTTGTGCTGGTTTCCCCAGTATTGTGTACTGTCTCACCCTTCGATAAAGATACCACTTATCGATTGCCTATTTAGTATTTTACCCCCACCCCTCCCATCCCGGTAACCAACAAAGATTGTTATGTTTTTTGTGTGAACTTTTTCATGGGTTTTTACAATAGAGGTCTCATACAATATTTGTCCTTTTGTGATTGACTTATTTCACTCAGCATAAGGTCTTCCAGTATCATCCATGTTATGAGATGCTTCACAGATTCATCATTGTTCTTTCTTGTTGCATAGTACTCCACTGTGTGTATTGACCATAGTTCGTTTATCCATTCATCTGTTGATGGGCATCTAGGTTGTTTCCATCTTTTTGCTATTGTGAACAATGCTGCCATGAACACAGGTGTCCATATGTCTATTCGAGTGATGACTCTTATTTCTCCAGGATATATTCCTCGGAGTGGGTTTGCTGGATTGAATGGTATGTCTATTTCTAGCTTTCTGAGGAAGCACCATATCATTTTCCAAAATGGTTGTATCGTTTTGCATTCCCACCAGCAGTGCATAAGAGTCTGATCTCCCAACAGCCCCTCCAATATTTGTTATTTCCAGTGTTTTTGATTCGTGCCAGTAATGCCGGGGTGAGATGGTATCTCATTATGGTTTTAATTTGCATTTCTCTAATGGCTAGTGATCGCGAGCATTTCCTCATGTGTCTGTTGGCCGCTTGAATGTCTTCTTTGGTGAAGTGTCTGTTCATTTCCTTGGCCCATTTTTTAATAGGATTATTTGTCTTTTTGTTGTAGAGGTGTTGGATTTTCTTGTAGATTACGGAGATTAGACGTTTGTCTGACTTGTACTGTCAAAAATTTTTTCCCAGTCTGTAGATTCTCTTTTGACTCTTTTGGTGAAGTCTTTTGAAGAGCATAGATGTTTGATTTTTAGAAGATCCCAGTTATTTAGCTTATCTTCTGGGCTTTGCATGTTGATGGTTGTGGTTTGTATCCTGTTAAATGCCATGTATTAGGGCCTGTAGCATTTGTCCTATTTTATCTTCGATGAACTTTACAGTTTTTGGCTTTGTATTTAGGTCTTTGATCCATTTTGAATTAGTTTTTGTATATGGCATGAGGTATGGGTTCTGTTTGCAGATGGATATCCAGTTTTGCCAGCACCATTTGTTAAAAAGACTGTCTTTTCCCCATTTGATGGACTTTGGGCCCTTGTTGAAGATCAGGTGACCATAGGTGGATGGATTTACATCTGGGTTCTCAATTCTGTTCCATTGGTCAATGTCTCTGTTGTTGTACCAGTACCAGGCTGTTTTGACTACTGTAGCTGTATAGTAGGCTCCGAAGTCAGGTAGTGTGAGTCTTCCAACTTTATTCTTCTTCTTCAGTGGTGCTTTACTTAATCGGGGATTCTTCCCTTTCCATATAAAGTTAGTGTTTAGTTTTTCCATCTCTTTGATGAATGTTGTTGGTATTTGGCTGGGGATTGTGTTGTATTTGTAAATTGCCTTGGGTAGAATTGTCATTTTCACAATGTTGAGTCTGCCTATCCATGAGCACAGTGTGTTTTTCCATTCATGTATACCCCGTTGGGTTTCATGCAGTAGTGCTTTGTAGTTTTCTTTGTATAGGTGTTTTACTTACCTGGTCAGATTTATTCCTAAGTATTTTATCTTTTGGGGGGCTATTATAAATGGTATTGTTTTACTGATTTCCTTTTCCTCATTCTCCTTATTGGTGTATAGGAATCCAACTTATTTTTGAATGTTTATCTTGTATCCTGCTACTCTGCTGAATTTTCTATTAGTTCCAGTAGATTTCTCATGATGTCTTTAGGGTTTTCTATGTATAGTATCATATCATCTGCAAACAGGGGCAGTTTAACTTCATTACCAATTTGGATGCCCTTTATTACTTTTTCTTGCCTTATTGCTCTAGCTAGAACTTCCAGCACAATGTTAAATAGGAGTGGTGATAAAGGGCATCCTTGTCTTGTTCCTGTTTTCAAGGGGAATGTTTTCAGCCTCTCTCCATTAAGAATGATGTTAGCCATTGGTTTTGCATAGATGTCCTTTAATATGCTGAGAAATTTCCCTTCTATACCTATTTGATTGAGAGTTTTTATCAGGAATGGGTGTTGGACTTTGTCAACTGCCTTTTCTGCATAAATAGAGATGATCATGTGATTCTTTTCTTTCCTTTTATTTATGTGGTGGATTACGTTGATGGATTTTCTAATGTTGAACCATCCTTACTACCTGGTATGAATCCTACTTGGTCGTGTTGTATTATTTTTTTGATATGATGGTGAATTCTACTGGCTAGAATTTTGTTAAGAATTTTTGCATCTATATTCATGAGAGATATTGGTCTGTAATTTTCTTTTTTTTGTGACATCTTTGCCTGGTTTTGGTATCAGCGTTATGCTGGCTTCATAGAATAAATTTGGAAGTGTTGCTTCCTCTTCTATGCTCTGAAATAGCTTGAGTAGTACTGGTACAAGCTCTTCTGTGAATGTTTTGTAGAATTCTCCAGTGAAGCCATCTGGGCCAGGGCTTCTTTTGGTTGGGAGTTTTTTTTATTACTTTTTCAATCTTTTCTCTTGTTATGTTTCTGTTCAGATTTTCAACATCACTTTGTTGTAGTTTGAGTAGGCCATGTGTTTCTCGAAATTTATCCATTTCCTCTAGGTTTTCAAATTTGTAGGAGTATAGTTTTCCATACTACTCTGTTATGATCCTTTTTAGTTCAGTTGGGTCTGTTGTAATGTCCTCCATTTCATTTCTTATTTGGGTTATTTGTGTCCTCTCCTGTTTTTCTTTTGTCAGTCTGGCCAGTGGTTTGTCGATTTTGTTGATTCTTTCAAAGAACCAACTTTTGCTTTTGTTGATTTTGTTTTTCTCTTCTCTACTTCATTTATTTCTGCTCTGATCTTTACCATTTCCTTTCTTCCGGTGGTTCTGGGCTTTTTTTGCTTTTCTCCTTCCATTTGTTTGAGTTCTGTAGTTAAAGTGTTGATTTTGTCCCTTTCTTCTTTTTTGATATGTGCAATTATTGCTATAAATTGTCCTCTGAGAACTGCCTTTGCTGTGTCCCAAAGGTTTTGGTATGATGTGTTTTCATTCTCATTTGATTCTAGGAATTTTTTGATTCCATCTTTGATTTCTTCTATTACCCAGTGATGTGTAAGCAGGGTATTATTCAGTTTCCACGTAATTGATTTTTTTCCCTTGCTCTTTCTGTTGTTAATTTCTACCTTGATGTCATTGTGGTCAGAGAAGATACTTTGAATTGTCTCAACGTTTTGGATCTTGTTGAGAATTGCTCTGTGGCCTAAGATGTGGTCTATTCTGGAGAATGTTCCATGTCCATTGGAAAAGAATGTGTACTTTGCATCAGTTGGTTGGAGTGTTCTATATATGTGTATAAGGTCAAGATAGGTGATTGTGCCCTTTAGTTCTTCTGTATCTTTGCTGAGTTTCTTCTTAGTTGTTCTGTCCTTTACTGAGAGTGGTGTGTTGAACTCTCCTACTATTATTGTGGAACTGTTAATTTCTGTTTTCAGTGTTGTTAAAATTTGTTTTATATATTTTGGAGCCCTGTCATTGGGTGCATAGATGTTTATTATGGTTACGTCTTCAAGATGGATCGTCCCCTTAATCATTATATAGTGTCTTTCTTTGTCTTTTGTGGTAGATTTTGTTTTAAAGTCTATTTTATCTGAGATTAGAATTGCCACTCCTGCTCTTTTTTGGTAGTTGTTAGCTTGATATATTTTTTTCCGACCTTTGACTTTTAATAAATTAACATATTTGTTTCTAAAGTGTGTCTCCTATAGACAGCATATTGATGGATCCTGTTTTCTTATCCATTCTGTCACTCTCCGTGTCCTTATGGGTGCATTGGATCCATTTACATTCAGTGTAATTATTGATAAATGTGAGTTTGTTGCTGTCTTTTTGTAGTGCATTTTTTTGTGGTGCTGAAGTTTTCTTTGTTCTTCTTACTCTATTGTGCTGAGTTACTTTTGTTAGTGGAATTTTTTTTTTCATTTCTTTTGTTTTTGCTGAGACTTTATGTTTTTCCTCTTTTTTTTTATGAGTATGTTTGTTAAATTTCTTTGCGGTTACCATGAATTTTACCCTTATCTTTCTAAGTTTGAAGCAGTCTACCATTACTTGGTATCGCCTTGCCTTCCTCTGCATTAAAAGGCTCTGTACCTATGCTGTTTATTCCCTCTTTTATTGTTTTGATGTTGTTGTCATTTACTGATTAACTGCTCTGATTCCCTGTTGTATATCTTTGGGTTTTGGAAAGTCCTCGAGAGTTCATTTCCTAGATTGGTATCTGGCTCATACGATCCTGCATTCTATATTCTGCCTGTGAGCTGAAGCTGTTTGTCCTCAGATCGAAGAACTCCCTTTAATAATTCTTGTAAGATTGGTTTGACTTTTCATATTCCCTTGATTTCTGTTTATCTGGAAATGACCTAATTTCACCATCAAATTGGAATGACAGTTTTGCAGGCTCTATTATTCTTGGCTGGCAATTTTTTTCTTTCAAGATTTCATATATGTAATCCTACTGCCTTCTTGCCTGCTTGGTTTCTGTCAAATAATCTGAGCGTAGTCTTTTTGTTTCTCCTCTGTATATGACTTCTTGTTTTTTATGAGCTGTTCTCAGGATTCTTTGTTTGTCTTTGGTTTTGGCGAGTGTGATTATGATATGCCTTGGTGATTTTCTTTTGGGGTCTCTCTTATATGGGGTTTGTTGAGCTTCTTGGATGGTCAGCTTTTCATCTTTCATGATATTGGGGAAGGTTTTGTCAGCAGTTCTTCAATGATCCTCTCTGTGTTTTCTGTTTTCTCCCCCTGTTTTCGAATTCCAGTCACTCCCATATTTTTGCTTTTGATTGTATCCCACATAACTCTCAGGGTCTCTTCATTTTTCTTTGTTCTTTTTTCTGAGTTTTCCTGAAACAGAGTTGTATCCAAGTGTTTGTCTTCAATTCCACTGATCTTGTCTTCCACTGTTTCTAATCTGCTTCTCAGCCCTTCTGTGACACCGTCCATTTCTGAAATCTTGTTGTTTATCTTTTGGATTTCTAATTGTTGTCTTTGTATAATTTCTAGTTGTGAATTTATTTTGGCATTTTGTTCCTGGATTATTTTCCTGAATTCTTCCAATTTTTTGTCTGTATTTTCCATGAATTTATCTATTTTTTCCTCATGTTTGTCAGCTTTTTGCCTCAGTTCTTGGAGAATTCTGAGTATTAAATATTTGAATTCCTATCAGGTAATTCTAGTGCATTTTCTTCCACTGGAAAGTCATCTGGTGTTTTATTTGGGACATCTACTGGAACCATCCTGTCCTGTTTTTGTAAATGTTTTAATATTGTCTGCTATCTTCGGGGTGCTTGGTAGTTATTTTTCTCATTTATCGATTGTAGATTTGTTTGTTTCATCTTTTTTTAAATTTGTCTATGTCTGAGCAGGTGGGCTGTGTGTTCTTTGTTGTTCGATTGTCTGTGGGCACAATACTTTTAACCTCCTTCTCCAATTGGCAGGGTCAATCGCTCTGATATGGTATGGCAGGGCAGGTCCCAGTTACTGGGACGGGTTGTTTGTGGCACTTACTACAGCCACCAGGGTGGGTCAGTAATCAGTGCAGGGCATGTTCCAGTAGGCCGTGCCTGTGCTGCTTGGTGGTGTGATGTTAAGCGCACAGTGTAGGTAGGCAGGATGTAGTTGGGTGATTGTTATGTGTGAAGCTAAGATGGTTATGGGAGAGAGGGGAGAGGAACAGGAGCCAAAAACATAGAAACAAACAAAAAAGAATGTTAGGGGAGCCTCCCATTGGGGTGGAGAGATGAGAGGCTATGAATTGGAGAAAAACATAAAGGGGAAGAAGAAGAAAAGAAAATAATGAATAAACAAGAATCAGAAAGGTTAAAGAAACGCAACGTTCCCAGGGATCCCACTGGTGCAGCTATGAGGTCTGGGGAAGTTGCTCTCAGGTGTTTTAGCACAGCCAGGTATTCAGGGAACAGAAAGACAAGGAAGATATAGAAAGATGAGAAACTGTGTAATGAAGAAAGACAAAGAGGGAAAAGAAAAGAAAACAAATTTAAAAAAAAGAACAAGAAAAGCCCCCCAAAAAACAGAAAAAAAAAAGAAGAAAAAAAAAAAAACCAACAAAAAAAAGAAATGCCCTCCAGGATCCTCTGCACATCTGTGCAAGCTGAGGGGATAGTCTCCTTTCCACGCAGCACTGCCTGGCTAGAAAGGGCTCCCAACTCAAGAAAAGGAAAATAAAACAAACAAACAATTCAAAACAAACAAACGAACAAAAGCCCTGGGATCCCACCAGCAAGGCAGCCCAGACCGGGAAGCAGCTCCACACTTGAACAGAGCTCCAGAGCCCCTCAGGAAGAAGCAAAGATGGTGCACGGAGCCAGGTATTTGAGCGAGAGGAGGGGGAGGTGGTGAGAGGTAAGGATGAAATCAGAAGAAGCAGAAAAAAAAGGCAACACCAGCAGCCAACAAATGGCACTCAGAGAGCCAGCTAGTGCAGGCTGGTGGAATCCAAGTAGCTGGTGTTTCTCGGACAAGAGACTGTGTCCTCAGGAAGCAGAGGGGGCCAAGTGTGGGTGAAGAAGGATAGTGAGTGGGAAAGAATATATCACAAATTACCAGAGCTATGCAGCCCCTCAGGAAGAAGCAAAGATGGAGCATGGAGCCAGGTATTTGAGTGAAAGGAGGGGGAGGTGGTGAGAGGTAAGGAAGAAACCAAAAGAAGCAGAAAAAAGCAACACCAGCAGCCAACAAATGGCACTCAGAGAACAGCCCATTCAGGTGTGTGGAATCCAGGCAGCTCGTGTTTCCTGGACAAGAGATTGTGGCCGTGGGAAGCAGAGGAGGCCGAGTGGGGATGAAGAAGGGTGGGGGGTGGGAAAACATATATTGCAAATTACCGGTTGTTTTGTTTCCCGCTGGAAGCTCCATGAAGCTGCGTTCTCGTACCCCATTTGCTGGTCTCCAATAGGAGTCCGAGATGGTGGATCCGCGCTGCGTTAGCTGGTAGGGGACCTCTGCATGAATCTCTCCTCGCTCTCTATTCTCTGTCAGTTTTCTCACTCCATTTGGTGCTTGCCTGAGTTCTTTATCCTTCATTTGATGTTTTAGGGTTTCAGGATTGTTGTATTCTCTGTTCAGCTTAGTTTTTCAGATCTTTGCTGTGGAGGGATGGCGTTGTGCTTCTGCCTAGAGCGCCATTTTGCTGGATACCTGTGATCCTGTTTAATTCCAAATTTTGAACAACTACCCTGGCTTGTCTACCCAGAGGATCTGTCTACATCACATGAGGAATTTTGGCTCTCACACAGAGAACTAAAATTTGGACAAGTCTGGCACATCTAGATGAAGTGGGAACATTGCAAAGTTTGAAAAGTAATTTTTTGTTTTCCCAGAGATAGGTAGCAGGTCCTGAGGAAATTGGTTAAAAATGTAAACAAAGAAACAAGCAAACAAATAAGAACAACAATAAAAAGTAAAGGCTGTGTTGACACAAACTCAGCAGTTAAGAGAAACAAACAAAAAAATAAGAGGATCAGAGAAACCCAAAATCCAAAGACAACCAGGGAAAGTGCTATATGCCCTGTAGAGGTAACACTCCATTCTTAGCACTCAACTTGCCATTGGAGAAGATCAGGATGAGGGATTGGTGGGGCCATTGCCTCGATATCTCTGTGGTAGATTTTCAGGCCATTGAAACGAGCTCTTTGGATAGCTTTATTACAGATTACTGCCTGTGATGGTTAAGGTTGTGTGTCAACTTGGCTGGACCACAATTCTCAGTAGTTTGGCAGTCATATGATGTTGTGATCATCTCCGTGATTGAATCTGCTGTGAGTAGCCAATTAGTTGAAAGAGAGTTTCCTTGGGTGTGTGGCCTGCCTCAAATATAAGTGGAAATTCTGGCAAGATTTGTGGACTTTTTATTCTTGCTAGATCCTGCAGCTGGATCCTGTTTTCTGACCTCCGGTTCTTGGGACTTGGGCTAGCCGCTTACCTGCAGTCTTGCCTGCCGATCTTGGGATTCATTAATCTTCGCAGCCTGTGACCAAGAGCCCTGTGCTCTGACCTGCCGATCTTGGGTTTGCCAGCCCCTGGGGCTACGTGAATTAGGCGAAAACTCTATCCTGACCCATGTACTTGGGACTTTCCAGCCTCTACAACCACATGAGCCATTTCTTTGGTATAAATGTCTCTCTCTCTATATATATATTTATACAGTTTACTGGTTTTGCTTATCTAGAGAACCCAGCCTGAGACACTGCCCCCTGGGCTGGGAGACTGGCAGAGCAGATCAGACACAAAAGAGTAGCCACCTCACTAAGGTTGGCTCTGTCTAATGGAATCCTTGGCAGGTGAGTGTCTGATGGTGTCTTAGTCGTCTAGTGCTGCCGTAGCAGAAATACCTCAAGTGGACGGCTTTAACAAAGAGAAGTTTATTCTTTTACAGTCCAGTAGGCTACAAGTCCAAATTCAGGGCATCAGCTCTAGGGGAACCCTCCCTCCATATGCTCTGGAGGAAGGTCTATGTCATCAATCTCTCCTGGTCTGGGAGCTTCTCTGTATAGGAACTTCAGGTCCAAAGGATGTGCTTTGCTCCTGGCACTGCTTTCTTGGTGGTATGAGGTTCCCATGTGTCTCTGCTTGCTTCTCTCTTTTGTATCTCGAAAGAGATTGGCTTAAGACACTATCCAACCTTGTAGACCTCATCAGTATAACCTCATCATAGTGATAGAGTTTACAATACATCAGGAAATCACTTCAGATTACAAAACAGTACACAATCATGCAGTACTGGGAATCATGACCTACACATTTTTTGGGGGACATAATTTAATCCATGACAGATGGTAAGATGTCAGAACCCAGCAATCTGTTACCACCATGCAATAATTGTTACCACCATGCATTTATTCACTCATCAAACACCTCATCCTTTCCCTGGTGGACAAGACAGGTGGAAAGTGGAGCATAGTCTTTCTGGTTCAGTGTGCTGTCTAGACAGGGTGTGACACAAGTGTTCAAACAGCCTTCCTATAAGATACTATTGTTCATATCCAAGATCCCTGAGAGCCATTCTACTGAGCCCTTTACTGAGTCTTCCCCAGCCCCCCTTGAGTGGTGCTTTTATTTCTGATGTGAACGCAATTAGCAAGTACTGGTGATAGTAAAGCCCAATTCCACCACATACTTCTGGGTAAATCACAGATAATAATGCCCACCTCGATGAACAGTGTGGATATGAAATGGAACAGGATGTGTTAAATGCTAAGTACTATGCTATAATGTGCTAGATTCTCTTGGTCGGACACATGACTGGACAAGACAGAGACATGCCCTTAAAGAAGTTCACAATGGCATATAGGCGGCAGGCAAATAATATTGGCAACTGTAAAGACAAAATCGATTGAGCTGACTGCCTTTCAAGAACATACAAGGGCTTCAGGGAAGAAGACAGAGTTGCTCTGATTTTTTGTGGGCTGGCTGAGAGGAGATTCTCACAGACAAAGTCACCCAATGATGACTGAGGATTCAATATCGCTTCCTAGTCTCCTCGCCTCACAGTAGAGCTCTACAGATTTTTGACTGTGTTCAAATGCTGCTCATCATTAACACCTATGCCTGCAAATCAGGGGACCATCTGATGGGCTGTTTACCTGACTCACATCTGAAAATTATTGATGATTAGTTGATTATTACTTGAGCTCCAATTACTGGAAAGTGCTATATGTCACTCTAAAATATATTCCACTGAAGGCTGATTCTATTTGCTTCGAGTTGTCTCATTAGGGATAAACTTACACGCAAATAGCGTGTGCATTATCTGTTTTTTTTTTTTTGCCAACTGCACAACCCTCACGTGCATTATTTTTCTAGGCACACTATATGTAGTTGTATGTGTGGGTGTGTTATTTACATAAGCACATTATTTGTGAAAAATACAGTAAATTCTATTAGCACAGCTCGTGGATGGCTTTGGGAAAGAAAGTATATTCTCTTGTGATGTTTAGCCTGCTCACTAGGGTAGGAGTCCAAGAAGAAATTCTTTGGCTCCAAAATAAGAATGGGAGCCTTGTCAGAGAAGGTCACTTCCCCAGTAAGAACACTGTTCTTGCTCTACAGCCCTGAAACTAAATCCAGAGCATTGTCCTGAAGCTTTTCCTAACTTTTCAGTTATATATGACTTTGAAAATAAGTAGCCTTTAAAAACATAAAACCCTACAGGCAAGGAAGGATCCAAGAGGATATGCATTTGCTGGAATAATAAGATTCTAAATATAGTAGCCAAAAGTGTCTCCAATGCAACAAAAAATTCCAGGACTGGCTTCTCAGAAGAGGCTGTTCGCATGAAGGAAAAATGGACCTATGTTTGTTCTTCTTGAGGTATAGTGTGAAAGTGCCTAATATGAGTCTATCACTACTAGTAGCTTCCATGTTTGTACTCTGATTTTATCTGCACAGCAACCCTAAGAGGTACACATTTTTTTCTTTTTCTTTTTTATTGTATTTTAGGTGAAGGTTTACAGAACAAATAGTTTCTCATGAAACAGGAGTACACATATTGTTTTATGACATTGGTTAACAACCCCACAACATGTCAACCCTCTCCCTTCTTGACCTTTTTTTTTGTGAAAATATACATAGCCAAAGATACACCATTTCAAAAATTTCTCCATGCACAATTCAGTGACATCGATTATGTTCTTCCAGTTGTGCTGCTATTCTCACTTTAGATGAAGGTTTACAGAACAAAATAGTTTCTCATTAAACAGTTAGTACACATGTTGCCTTATGACAATGGTTAAAAACACCACTACATGTCAACACTGTCCTTACTCAACTTTGTGTTCCATATCACCAGCTTTCGTGTCCCCTTCTGCCTTCTAGTCCTCGTCCCTGGACTGCTGTGCCTCATTTGTCCCCAAGAGGTGCACATTTTTATTCCTGTTTAAAGATTAGGCTATCAAGGCTAACCAAGCAAAACCAAACCGGTTACCATCAAGTCAATTCTCACCCATGTGTTGCAGAGAACTGGGTTGCTTAGGGTATTCATGGCTGTGACCTTTTGGAAGCAGATCACCAGGCCTTTCTTCTGAGACCAAGGCTAAGAGAAGTAAAAATGTTTCCTGGTTCACACAGTCATCAAGAGTTCAGACTGAAATGTGGAACCTGCGGTGGTAGTTCTGCAGTAGAATTTTTCTTTCCATGCAAGAGATCCAGGTTCGACTCCCGGCCAATGCACCTCAAGCTCAGCCACCAACTATGTGAGCTTGCATGTTGCTATGATGCTGAACAGATTTCAAGGAGTGTCCAGACTAAAACAGATTAGGAAGAAAGGCCTGGCGATATACTTCCCAAAAAATCAGCTAATAAAGACCCTATGGTTCACAACAGTGTGATCCTGTTGTGCATGGGGTCAATATGAGTCAGAGGCCAACTCAACAGCATCTAACAACAGCAACAGGCTTTTTCCTCCAATTACCAGGCTTTTACTCCACAGTTTCTGGAGTGCTGTTTGTCTTTCATTTTGCACAGTAATCAGAGCAGTTTCCTGGGGCTGTAGCCTACAACCCCTATCAAGGTCCCTATCCCAGCACCAAGAAGTTCTTGAGAACCTCCTACCCTAGACCAGTGATTCTCAAAGTTCAGTGTGCCTCAGGACCCCCTGGTGGGCATGCTGCACATCACTGCTGGACCCTACTCCAGAGCATCCAGTTTAGAGGTCTGGGGTCGAGACAGAGAATCAGCATTCTGGTTGGAATCGCAGAATTTTAGTATCCAGCCCAAGCCTCCACACTTTAACAAAATGAATCTTAGACAAGAGGAGGTTTGAGACATGCTGCTTCACAGCAGGGCATAACGCCGAGCAGGAAAAGACAAAAAAGAAAGGAACATTTCACTTTCAGATTGAACTGTAATTAGGTCCTAAAACAGGGCTGCTGGTGAACAGGTGGTTCTTTAAGTCTGAATTGCTGAGATTAGCTCTTCATTGATCAAATTATGGGATAATTACTGACCATCGTCCCAGACCCTGCACCTACAGAGGAGCTTAGTGAAGAGAACTTGGTTAAAGGGCCTCCTCTAAATAGATTGCCTAGTTTCCTTTCCAGGAGTGTGGCCAGAGCATGTTAATGAGTTTAGTCTGCTTATCCGTTCAAATGAGGATGGGCTGGGATTCTTCCAACAACCTCTTGCCTGGACTGTTGAGATGTGTTTGAATTCCATGCCATCCCAACATCCTGCTTAGATTAATTAATCCAGTTGACTGAAAATTTTTTGGTGAACCTGCTGAATTCTGAGTATGGGCAGGTAGTTCAGTGATCAGGGATGATAATAATGTAAGTCTCAGAAGGGAAAACATGTAACCACCTTTTGAGAGTGGTAGTCAGGGGAGGCTTCCTGGAAGATACAATTATTGGGATAATGTTGAATAATTGATAATAATTAACCAGGTTGAGGGGATGAGTGTGGACAAGGGAGGTGCTAATTAGGTAGAGGGAAAAAGTAGGGTAAAGATCTGGAAACATGAAAACGCTTGAAATCTTTCTTCTTTTTTAGAATCCAGAGTTTCAAAAATTTTTTTTTTCAATACATAATCTCAAATTATCCTCTGGGAATGGTCAGAAGAGGGATTTCTGCTCAGTTTTCAGCTTGAAGCCAGAAGCACCTTCAATGTAGGGACGTAGACCCCAAACTCAAGTGTAGTTCTAACAAGGGAACATGTCGCATAAAGGAAACACATGCATGATGCTGGGGTGTGGGATCTGCACAGGCAGGTCTGTGCAGCATCACTTCCCATCTTCTCACCTTGGGCGGGAGGGATGGTGTCTGACAGTTCCTCTGTGGAGCCTCTGACATGGAGCACCAAGAGCTTGTAGTGGGCAGGGCAGCTGAGAAGCAGATAGTGCAGAGTGTATTCCTTAGGACACCAACAGACCAAACAGGCCGGAGAAGGAGGCCAAGTGCAGAGCTGTATGCCTTGATTGCCAGGACCTCGAAATCAGAGATGAAGATAAGGGTTCAAATCAGAGCCTTGCAACTCGCCAACTATGCAAAAAGTAAAATGCCAGACACAGGATAAGGTTGGATATAGAGGCTCCATTGATGCCAGTTTCCCTCCCTGCTGGAAGCGCCTTTCCATAACAGTGTCCTGAGAATCAAATCCAGGTGCCAACAGTCAATTGCCCTGTTCACCTGCCTTATATTGCCAGTATCTGTGTAGCCTGACCTTTATCCATACAGCAGGGTTTCTTGCTTTGTTGACTGTAGATCCACACAGCAGTCAGATAAAGATTTAAACTTCCATCCCTTCTTCTCTTCCTCCATCTTTCCCCCCTTCTCTCCCTCCTTTCCTTCCTTCCTTCCTTTCAAGTTAAATGAACTCTGCTTCATCTGCCTGAATCCTGAGAGCTTAAAAAACACTCAAAAGAAGTGAAAAGGAATTAATGTTCAATCCTCAAAATAACTACTTCAAGTATATAGTCGTATATCATCGCCAGTTCACAGGTTTAGAAGGCATATCATCTTGCCCAAGACCACCCAGTTCATAAAGCGGTGGAAGTGGTCTTTCCAATGTTTTCTCTGAATCAGGCTGCTCTCACTGGGACTGGCTCATGTGCATTGGCTCAACAGACACGTGGAGGAATCCTTGTCCTCAGATGCCCCGGTTGCAGTCGTGGTGACGTCATTGTCCTCAGAAATAAACCATGACCATCTTGGAAGCAGTCTCCGGGCATGTGAAATTTTGTCATGAATATGAGAGTCGTCCCAATCTGCCAGGTCTGTGACCTCAGGACACGTAGCCGAAGTGCTGACCTGAGAGTGTGCTCATCTGCTATTTCCTTGCTTCTTTTTTAGACTTCATATTATGAGGTCAATACAGGACTCAGAGCCAGGGAAGGGTGCATGAATCACAGCTTCAGAACTCTTCCATTTTGTTGGATACAAGTGAGCGAGTTAGCCTGAAAACAAAATATGCCAATGATGGGGTTGGATGAGTCCATTGTGGACAGGCTTGCTGTATAGCAGGTAATTTCTTGTCCTTAATTACATAGTCCTCTGGTGGGGACAGAAAATAAGGTTAATCATTCCATTCTGTCCTCAGTTCAGAGACTTCCCTGATTAATTCAACTGTTAAAACACTCATTTGGTTTCAATGGGTGGGATTGTTGTTTTAAATATGTAAATTAATTAACAAAGAAATCTGAACTGAAGTGTAGGATTACATTTATTTGGCATCTACTCCATTGATGTCTAGCATCTAGAAAGCATTGTTAATTGTATGCACACTGTTAATTATCTCAACATGTTTAATTGCTGTTTTCTTAAATAACTAGTAAGCCATATGTAAATGATCTTTCAAGCTTTAACATTTCATTTTGTGGAAAAGTAAAACACAGAACAGACTGTATGATACAGTAGACCACACATGATCTGTAGGCCATTTATGTTGTATTAGGAAAATGGAAAACCAAGGGAATGATTGCCCCTTACCATCCCAACCTAATATCCCAATGGCTCAGAGACACAAACAAAATAGCTTTTGGAAATATTATAGAATTATCAAAAGAACAGTAAATCTGCAGTGTAAATTGTGAAACATATGTTAGAATTCTGTTTTTTCCTGTGACTGTAAACTTTATAATTTTTTGTCAAGCTAGAAGATAAAAACAATAATAATGATTTAGGAGACACATTATATTTCAAGCACAGTGTAAGAGTTTTTTTCATTTTTTTCATTTTATTCTCATAATAGCCCTATGATGAAGTTAAATATGCTTATCATTCCATTTTACAAACCTGGGTATAGAAAAGTAACTTGACCAAGATCACATACTAGAGTGGTGAACACTAAAGATAAATGTCTGATATTTTCTGTTTTCCTCCTTCTAGGTGAGATGGTTCAGCAGTTTATTTTGGGGACATTCTTTAAAAGTCCCAATGCACCTTGCCCCATTTTTTGAGTGTCTGAACCCAACATCTCACAGAAGATGCAAGACTCACTCTCCAGCAAACCAAGGAAACTTCTTTTATACTCCTGCTTCTTATTCAATATATTGGGACAGATATATTAGTCTGTCTAGAAAACAAGTTTGCTGGGTGACAAGACCTTTAATTTTTTTTCCTCCAGAAGCAGAAAGGCATTACGGTGAACATAGAGGAAGGAGGACGATTTGTGTGTTAGTTTAGGTAGGTAGTGTGTTTCTAGAAATTTGTCCATTTCCTCTAGGTTTTCAAATTTGTTATAGTTTTTCATAGTATTCTATTATGATCCTTTTTACTTCAATTGGGTCTGTTGTGATATCACCCATCTCATTTCTTATTTGGGTAATTTGCTTCCTCTCCTGTCTTTCTTTTGTCAGTTTGGCCAGTGGTTTGTATATTTTGTTGATCTTTTCAAAGAACCAACTTTTGGTCTTGCTGATTCTTTTGATTGTTTTTCTATTTTCTATTTCATTTCTTTCTACTTTAATCTTTATTATTTCCTTTATTCTTGTGCCTGAGGGCTTCTTTTGCTGCTCTCTTTCTATTTGTTCAGATTATAGGGTAAATGTTTTGATTTTGGCCCTTTCTTCTTTTTCAATGTGTGCATTTATTGTTATAAATCAACCTTTAAGCACTGCTTTTGCTGTAGCCAAAAGGTTCAGGTAATATGTGTTTTCATTCTCATTTGATTCTATGAATTGCTTTATTCCGTCCTTGATTTCTTCTATAACCCAGTAGTTTTTGAGCAGGGTGTTGTTCAGTTTCCATGTATTTGATTTTTTTCCTTGCTGTTTCTGTTATTGATTTCTACTTTTATGGCTTTATGGTCAGAAAAGATGCTTTGTAATATTTTGATGCTTTGGATTTTGTTAAACCTTGCTTTATGGCCTAATATGTGGTCTATTCTGGAGAATGATCCATGTGCATTGGGAAAGAAAGTATACTTGGCTGCTGTTGGGTGGAGTGTTCTGTATATGTCTATGAGGTCAAGTCAATTGATTATGGCATTTAAATCTTCAGTGTCTTTACTGAGTTTTTGTTCTTCACCAAAAGTGGTATGTTGAAGTCTCCTACTATTATTGTGGAGCTGTCTATTTCTCTTTTCAGTGCTGTTAGAATTTGTTTTATGTAATTTGGAGTCCAGTCATTGGGTGCATATATATTTATTATGGTTATGTCCTTCTGGTGTATTGACCCTTTAATCATTATATAGTGTCCTTCCTCATCCTTTGTGGTGGATTTTACTTTAAAGTCTATTTTGTCCGAGATTAATATTGTCACTCTTACTCTTTCTTGGTTGTTGTTTGCTTGCTATATACATGTACATATTTTTTTCCATGCTTTGAGTTTTAGTTTGTGTCTTTGAGTCTAAGGTGCGTCTCTCATGGGCAGCATATAGACAGACTGTGTTTTATTTAATGCATTCTGCTTCTCTCTGTCTCTTTATTGGTACATTTAGTCCATTTACATTCAGTATAATTGTTGATAGGTATTAGTTTACTGCTGTCATGTTGATGTTTTTTGTTTTTTTGTTGTGTTGACAGTTTCTTTGTTCCACTTAATCTTCTGTGCTAAGTAGTTTTTCTTTATGTATTTTGTTTTAGTGTTTTTCATTATTGTCGATTTTGTATTTGCTGAGTTTTTATGTTTTTCTTTTTTATTTTGATGGGTAGATTTGTTAGCTTCCTTCATGGTTACCTTGAAATTTACCTTTATTTTTCTGTTTAAACCAATTTTTAATTTCTTGATATTGTCTTAACTTCCTCTCCATATGGAAGTTCTATGACTACACTATTTATTCCCTCTTTTTTGTTTTGATGTTGTCATCATTTACATATGGATGTCTCTGTTTCCCTATTTTCAGCCTTTTAGCTTTGACTTGTTTTTGTGACTTCCCTATCTGGGTTGATTTATGGTTGTTCTGTCCTGTGTTGTAGTCTTGGGATGTTGTCTGATATTGTTGGTTCTCTAACCAGAGGACTTCCTTTCGTATTTCTTGTAATTTTGGTTTTGTTTTTGCAAATTCCCATAACTTCTGTTTATCTGGAAATACCCTAATTTCACCATCATATTTGAGAGGCAGTTTTGCTAGATATATAATTCTTGGCAGCAATTTTTTTTCCTTCGAGGCTTTATAAATGTCATCTCATTGACTTCTTGCCTGCATGGTTTCTGCTGAGTAGTAAGAGTTTATTCTTATTGATTCTCCTTTGTAGGTGATTTTTCATTTATCCCTACCACTCTCAAGATTCAATCATTGTGTTTGGTTTTTGCAAGTTTGATTATAATGTCTTGGTGACTTTCTTTTGGGATCTACCCTGTGTGGGATTCGTTCACAATATCAGGGAATTTTTCTGCCTGCAAATCTTCAACAATTCTCTCTGTATTTTCTGTTATTCCCCCCTTTCTGGTACTCCAGTCACTCGTAAGTTATTCCTCTTAACAGTGTCCCACATAATTCTTAGAGTTTCTTCATTTTTCTAAATTCTTTTTTCTGATTTTTCCTAAAATACATTGGAGTCAAGGGCTTTATATTCAGTATGACTAATTCTGATTTCCATTGTCTCAATTCTGCTCCTATGACCTTATAATGAGTTGTCTAATTCTGAAATTTTATTGTTAATCTATTGGATTTCTAGTTGCTATCTCTCAATTGTTTCTAGCAGCCTGTTAAATTTGTCCTTCTGTTCTTTATTGTTTTCCTGAATTCCTCTATTGCTTTGTCTGTGTGTTCTTTAGCTTGGTCTGAATTTTGTATGATTTCCTTCCTGATATCTTGGAGACCTCTGTATATTATTTTTTTGAATTCTATCTCTGGTAATTCCATGGCCTTATCTTCCTCTGGAAGTTTTCCTGGTTCTTTGTTTTGGTAGCTTGCTGGAGCCGTCTTGACCTGCTTCTTTATGTGATTTGATATTGACCGTTGTCTCTGAGGCATCAATAAGTTATTATATTTATTTATTGTGTGTTTGTTCACTGTGTTCTAGCTTTTTGTTTTGTTTTGATATGCCCAAGTAGGCTGGGCTTGTGAGCTACTTTGGTTATTGGTGTCTTTGAAGCTCTCACATCCTGTCTCCAGGTGGTTAGAGCAGCTACTAGGTGTGTCAGCCCAGGATTCTCTTCACTTTTCTTGTGCGATGTGGCACAGGTGTCCAGGTCGTCAGTCACTGAGTGTGTGGTGCAGACCCTCACCTGCAGTTCTACACAGGCAGGGTTACATAGGGGTGTTTGAAGCAGGCACAGGTATCTGGCTGCAGTAGAGGGCTATGGGTGGAGGAAGGCAGGAGGCTGACTGCTGCCCCTGGGTTACCTGGATGGAAAGCATGTATCTGTTCCCTAGAACACATTGACGGGTGGGTTTTGCAGCCAGTGCCTTGGCACCCAATGCCATTGTCTGGAGGGACTGGGAAGCACCACTTATTCTCAGATCCCTGTCATGGGTGGCTGAATGGAGTGGGTGATACCGTCAGCCCTCAGACCCTTGATGTGGGTGGGTGAGGTCTCTGCTTAATGGGCAGGGAGGTGTCAAATGTCATAAGTCTGCAAATCCCCCTTGGCTGCTGCAGTTGAAAATAGTCTTCAGGTGTATGCCTTGTTATTTTATGCTAACGAGAGCATGTGGTGTTCAATTGACCTACACAGGTCTAGGCAGAGGTGAAGGGCACTGCAAGTCCGTGGACCCCTTATGCCTGTGCCTAGGCAAAGGGGCAGGGCCTCCTGATCTGCCCAGAGTTCCCAGCTTAAGGGGAGTAGCATTTTTTAAAAGCCACAAGTCTGGTTTAGGCGCAGATAGCCCTGAGTTCCAACTTAGGGGGTGTGGCAGTTGTTGAATACTGCCAGCCTGGTGTCAGAGCAGAGCAGCATGGAGGATGGGTGAGGGGAAAGAGGCACTTTTCCCCCGTGAAACTCCCAGAGGGGAAGGGGTTATTTTGACCTCTTGAGGTAGGTTAGATGCTTGCACTTAACTTTTACAGGTCCAGCGCTGCTTCCACCTGGCTCTGGAGGCTTATGCAGACTCTCTACCACCTGGCCTCTCCTGATGTGGTGAGACACATCCTGAACGCTACCACTAGCCTCAGCCCACATGTGTTAGCAGACCCAGCCAGCAAGGTGCAGCAGCCTCATGACTGACACTTCTTCACTGCTTTTGAACTGTTTCTCCTTCCCTTTGCCACTCAGTCCAACTCTTCAGCTTTGTCTTTGATGATCAGGGCTCCTAGACTGTCATGTATAATCGATTCACTTGTTTTTTGGGTCTCTGTTGTGAGAGGAACGACAAGAAGTATCTGACTATTCTGCTATCTTGGCCCTGCCTCCAAGAACATTTTCTTTACGAACTATGCTGTGCCAGTTGACCATGGTCCCCAGCCTTCAGCTCCAGTAACTTGGTCCCTCAAGGTATGTGGATGTGTCTAGGAAGCTTCTATGACTTTACCTTTGTCAGGCTGTGCTGACATCCCCTCTGTTGTGTACTGTCTTTGCCTTCACCAAAGTTAACACCCCTCCCCTCCCTTGCAACCATCAAAGATTTTTCTTCTCTGTGAGTAAACCTTTTCTTGGGTTTTTATAATAGTGGTCTCTTACGATATTTATCCTTTTGTGATTGACTTATCTCACTCAGCGTAATGCCCTCCAGATTCATCTATGTTGTGAGATGTTTCACAGATTCATTATTATTCTTTATCACTGCATAGTATTCCACTGAGTGTATGTAGCATAATTTGTTTATCCATTTATCTGTTGCTGAACAATTAGGTTGTTTCCATCTTTTTGCTGTTGTGAATAATGCTGCATTATAGATGGGTGTATATATGTCTGTTTGTGTGACAGCTCTTATCTCTCTAGGATATATTTCTAGGAGTGGGATTGCTGGATCGTATTTCTATTTTGAGCTTTTTTAAGAAGACAGTATATTGTTTTCCATAGTGATTGTACCATTTTACATTCCCACCAGAAGTGCATAAGGTTCCAATCTCCCTGCAACTTCTCCAACATTTGTTATTTTCTGTTTTTGTTTTTGTTTTTTTGGTTCATGACAGTAATGTCAGGGTGAGATGGTATCTCATTGCAGTTTTGATTTGCGTTTCTTTAATGGTTAATAATTTTTAGCATTTCCTTACGTGTCTGTTAGCCACCTCGGTGTCTTCTTTGGTGTAGTGTCTGTTCTTATACTTTGCCTGCTTTTTAACTGGGTTATCTGTCTTTTTGTTGTTGAGGTGCTGAGGTATTCTATAGATTTTGGAGATTAGACCCTTGTCAGAGATATCCTAGCCAAAAATTTTTCCCCAGTCTGCAGGTTCTCTTTTTACTCTTTTTGTGAAATCTTTTGATGAGCATAAGTGTTTAATTTTTATGAGCCCCCAGCTATCTAGTTTATTTTCTGGTGTTTGTGCATTGTTAGTTATGATCTGCATTCTATTTACATCATGTATTAGGGCCTATGGTGTTGTTTCTGGGTTTTTTTTTTTTTCCATGATCTTTATCATTTTAATTTTATATTTAGGTCTTTGATCTATTTTGAGTTAATTTTTGTGTATGGTATGAGGTATAGGTCCTGTTGCAATTTTTTTACAGATGGACTGTTATTCAATTTCCATGTATTTGATTTTTTGTCCTTGTTCTTCCTGTTATTGTTTTGTACGTTTATGAGCTTTTGATCGGTGAGAATGCTTTCTATTAGTTTGATGTTTTCGATATTATGGAGGATTGCTTTGTGGCTTCAAATGTGATCTCTTCTGGAGAATGTTCCATATGCTTTGGAAAAGAATGTATATTTTGGTGCTGTTGAGTGTAGTGTAGTATATATGTCTGTGAGGTCAGTTGGTTGATTTTGGCCTTTAGATCTTCTGTATCTTTGCTAAATTTCTTTCTAAATGTTCTGTCCTTTACCAAGACTGTGTCTTGAAGTCTCCTACTATTACTGTGGAAATGCCTATTTCTCTTTTCAGTGCTGATAGAGTTTGTTTTACGTATTTTGGAGCCGTGTCATTGGGTGCATAGATATTCATTAAGCTTACGTCTTCTTTGTGGTTTATCTTTTCAATCGTTATGTAATGTTCTTCCTTGTCATTTATGATTGGTTTTGCCTTAAAGCTTATTTTATCTGAGATTAGTATTGCCACTCCTGCCCTTTTTTGGTTACTGTTTGCTTGATATATTTTTTTCATCCTTTGATTTTTAATATATTTATGCCTTTCTGTCTAAGGTGTGTGTCTTGTAGACATCATATTGGTGTGTCATGCTTTTTTATCCATTCTTCCACACTCGGTCACTTTACAGGTGCATTTAAGCCACTTACATTCAGTGTGATTATCAATAGGTGTGAGTTAATTGCTCTCATATCGTTTTGTTTGTTTTGGTAGTGATAACCTTTTCTTTGTTCCTCTAACATCCCTGTGCTCAGCTACTTTTGCTGTGAATTTCCGTTTCTTTTCCTTTGTTATTACAGATTTTGTGTTATCGAGACTTATATTATTTATTTTTTTATCCTGATAAGTAAGTTTGTTAATTTTCTTTGTAGTTACCTTGAAATTTACTCTTAGTTCCCTAAGTTTCAACCAGTCTTTTATTACTTGATATCACCTTGACTTCCTCTCCATTTGAAAGTCCTGTACCTAAACAGTTTATTCCCCTTTTTATTGTTTTGATGTTGTCATCATTTACAGATTGATGTCTTTGTTTCCCTGTTTTAAGTCTTTTAGCTTTGTTTTATTGTTGAGAGTTCTTTACCTAGGTTGATATCTGACCGATGCGGTCTTGTGTCCTAGACTCCGGTTGTTGTCTGATGTTGTTGGTTCTCTAATGAAAGAATCTCTTTAATATTTCTTGCAAGTTTGGTTTGGTTTTTACAAATTCCTTTCATTTCTGTTTATCTGGAAATGTCCTAATTTCACCATCATATTTGAGAAAGTTTTGTAGGATATATCATTCATGGTTACCATTTTTTTTCTTTTAAGGTTTTATATATGTCATCACATTGCCTTCTTGCCTGCATAGTTTCTGCTAAATAACCAGAACTTAGTCTTATTGTTTCCCCTTAGTAAGTAACTTTTCATTTTTCTTGAGCTCCTCTCAAGATTCTTTCTCTGTCTTTGGTTTTGGAAAGTGTTATTACGATATGTCTTGGCGACTTTCTTTTGGGGTCTATCCTATATGGGGTTCATTGAGATTCTTGGATGATCAACTTTTCATCTTTCATGACATTTGGGAAGTTTTCTGCCAGCAAATCTTCAACAATCTTCTCTGTGTTTTCCATTTTCTCCCCCTATTCTGGAACTCCGATCATACGCAAATTTTTGCTCTTGATTGTGTTCCACATAATTCTTAGGTCTTATTTATTTTTATTTATTCTTTTCTCTGATTTTTCCTCAAAGTGGCTTCCATGGATTTGTCTTCAATCTCACTGATTCTGTTTTCCATTGTTTCAAATTTGCTCATAAAACCGTCTATTGAGTTGTCCATTTCTGAAGTTTTGTTGTGTATCTTTTGGATTTCTAATCGCTGTTTTTGTATGATTTCTAATTGTTTATTTATTTTGACATCTTGTTCTTGTGTTATTTTCCTGAATTCTATTGTTTTGTAGTGTTTTCCTTGTTTTTGGCTATGTTTTTGTTGGTTTTGTCTCTGTTTTCCATGAATTTCGCTTTACGCTGGCTTGGCGAGGTGGCTGATGACACTGGGCAGGCGATGTCTGCCTCCTTATGTTGGCCAGTAGTGTAGAAGCCTTCACAATCCCTTGCCAGATAGGCAGAGGTGTCGGACAGGGAGTGGTGTGCATTCATTTTCCCCATTCAGCAGCTGGTTGAGTGGTGGGAGGGGAGGGGTAGTGTAGGCCTGGTGCAGCAGTGGGCCTGAGACAGAGATTCTCTAGACATGGAAGCACGGCAAGGGCTGGATGGAAGAGAGGTGGCATACAGGGCCAGTTGGGGATAACAAGGAAAAGAGAGTAAGAAAAAAAGGGTAGCTGGCAGTTGGGGGTGGGGAGACCTGGGGGCCAGTCGTAAGGGGGGAGAGGTGGTGTACAGGGCTGTGTGAGACATAGAAAGTGACAGCCTGGTAGCTCTGTAGCTACTGCAATGGGTCTTGGCCCAGCAGGAAGGCAGCAAGTTGGAGTATGGTTAGGTGGGAGGGAGAAAGAAAATGAAGAAAGGGGAAAAGAAAAAAGAAAAACAAATGGCAGTACAGGAGCCAACATGTGTGTGTGGGGTGGACCCAAGGTGGTGGCAGGGTGGTGCAGTGTGGGCCAACAGGAAGGGGTAGAGGTGGCATACCGGGCTAGGTGGGAAGGAGAAAAAAAAAAGGAAGAAAGGGAAAAAATGATGTGGTGTGAACTGGTTGGTGGGGACAAGGGAGACCTGGGAAGGTGGTGGTTCAATGGCTTTCTACCTGTGGTGTTGCAGAATGGCCCAGTGGGAAGCGGTAGAGGTGCCTTATGAGGCTAAGTGAGAGGGAAAAAGAAAAGGAAGAAGAGGGGAAAATAAATGAAAAAATTAAATTAAATTAAATTTAAAAATGGCTCTGAGGAAGCTGGAAGGTTGTGGTAGGTGGGACCTGGGGTAGTGGTGGGCCAATAGATCTTTACCCACAGTAGTGTGATGATGCCTCACGGGAAGGGTAGAAGTGGGGCACAGGGCTAGGTTGGAGGGAGAAAGAAAAGGAGGAAAGGTAAGAAAAAGGAAAAAAATGGCATGGCAGGAGCCAGCAGATGGGCCCCAGGTTGACCCAATTGGTGGCAGGCCGGTGTCTCTCTAGCCCAGGCAGCATGGTGTGTCCTGGTTGGAAGGGGTAGAGGTGGCATGTGGGGATATGTGACTGGAAGAAAGAAAAGGAAGAAAGGGAAAAAAATGGCACAGCAGGAGCCAGGGGTGGGGGAGGACCTGGGCTGGTGGAAGGTGGTATCTCTCTAGCCAAGGTGGCATGGCATAACCTGTCAGGAAGAGGTAGATGTAGTGTACAGGGCAGAATGGTGACAGATGGGAAAGCGAGTTACTCTGATTACTCTGTGAGTTGCCTTCCTGTACTCCCTGTCTAAGATTGTTGCTGGCTGTGCTCCAAGATGACAACACTGCGCCATGTTAGTTAAAAGGGAGTTTCCTTGGGGGTGTGCCCTGCCTCCTGTACATAAATGGATGTTCCAGCAAGACTTTTGCTCTGGATCTTGCACCTGACTTGTCATCATCTGACCTCCAGTTCTTGGGACTTGAACTAACAGCTTAACTGCTGATCTTGGGATTCGTCAGTCTCCACAGCCTGCGAGCCAGCAGCCTGCCATCTTACCTGTTGATCTTGGGATTCATCAGTCTCCACAGCCTGTGATCTGGAGGCCAGCCATCTGACCTGACGATCTTGGGTTCTTCAGCCCCTGCAGCTGTATGAGTCAGGAGAAGCCTTCAGCCTGACATCTGACCCATGAACTTGGGATTTGCCAGCCTCTACAAACTTGTGAGCCATTTTCTTGAGATAAATCTCTCTCTCTCTCCTTATCTCTCTGTCTCTCTACACACACACACACATACATACACACACATATGTATGTTTAACTGGTTTTACTTCTCTAGAGAACCCAGTCTAAGACATTTGGTACCGAGCATAGTGGTTGTACCATTTTACATTCCCAGCAGCAGTGCATGAGCATTCCAATCTCCCTGCAGCCTCTCCAATATTTTCTTCAGCTATTCTTTGTTTGTTTTTGTTTTTTAGTACCATTATGTCAGGGTGAGATAGTATCTCCTTGTAGTTTTGATTTGCATTTCTCTAATGGCTAATGATTGTGAGTATGTCCTTATGTGTCTGTTAGCTGCCTGATTGTCTTCTTTGGTGAAGAGTCTTTTCATATTCTTTGCCCATTTTTAAATTGGATTATTTGTCTTTGTGTTGTTGAGGTGTTGATGTATTCTATAGACTTTAGATATTAAAGCCAAATTTTTTTTCCCAGTCTGTAGGTTCTCTTTTTACCCTTTTGGTGAAGTATTTTGATGAGCATAAGTGTTTAATTTTTAGGAGCTCCAAGTTGTCTAGTTTCTCTTCTGGCGTTTGTGCATTGTTAGTGATACTTTGTATTATATTTATGCTATGTATTAGGGCCCCTTTTGAAATCACCGGCAGCTCTGTGGGTGGAAGACAAGGCAGCCTGCTTGTGTAGAGATTTACAGCCTTGGAAACCCTGTGGGGTTGCTATGAGTTGGAATGGACTCAACAGCAGTGGGTTTGGTATTAGGGCCCCTAGTGTTTTCCTTATTTTTTTCTTCCAGGATCTTTGTCATTTTAGGTTTTATATTTAGGTCATTGATCCATTTTGAGTTTTTTTTTTTTTTTTTTTTTTTTTTTGTGGTGTGAGATATGGGTCCTGTTTCATTTTTTGACAGATGGGTATCCAGGTTTGTCAGCACCATTTGTTAAAAAGACTGTCTTTTCCTCATTTAATGAACTTTAGTCCTTTGTCAAAGAACAGCTGACCATAGGTGGATGTATTTACATCTGGATTCTCAATTCTGTTCCATTGGTTTATGTGTCTGTCGTTGTACCAGTATTAGTCTATTTTGACTACTATGACTGTATAGTAGGTTCTGAGATCAGGTAGTGTGAGGCAGTCTACTTTGTTATTTTTCATCAGTAATGCTTTACTTATCCAAGGACTCTTTCCTTCCACATAAATTTGGTGATTAGTTTTTCCATCTCATCAAAGAATGCTGTTAGTATTTGGATTGAGATTGCATTGTACTTATAAATCATTTTGGGAAGAATTGACATTTTCACAATGTTGTGTCTTTCTATCCATGAGCATGGTATGTTTTTCCATTTATGTAGGTCTCTTTTGATTTCTTGCAGTAGTGTTTTGTAGTTTTCTTTGTATAGTTATTTTACGTCGCTGATTATATTTGTTCCAAAGTATTTTATCTTTTAGGGGCTATTACAAATGCTATTGTTTTCCTGATTTCCTTTTTGAAGTTCTCTTTGTTGATATATAGGAATCCAACTGATTTTTGTATGTTGGTCCTGTACCTTGGTAGTCTGCTGAATCTTTCTATTAGCTCCAGTAGTTTTCTTGTGGAATGCAGTTCTCTATGTATAGTAGCATATCATATGCAAATAGGGATAGTTTTACTTCTTCCTTTCCAATTTAGATCCCCTTTATTTCTTTTTCTTGCCTTATTGTTCTAGCTAGGGCTTCCAGCTCCATGATAAATAGGAGTGGTGATAAAGGGCATCCTTGTCTTGTTCCTGTTCTTAGGGGGAGTGCTGTCAGCTTCTCTTTATTGAGAATGATGTTGGCTGTTTGTTTTCTATAGAAGCCCTTTATTATGTTGAGGAATTTCCTTCTATTCCTATCTTATTGAGAGTTTTTGTCAGGAATGGGTGTTGGACTTTATCAAATACCTTCTCAGTGTCAGTTGAGATGATCATGTGATTATTTTCTTTTGTTGTATTTATATGATGGATTACTTTGATTGATTTTTTAATGTTGAACCATCCTTGCATACCTGGTATGAATCCCACTTGGTTGTTGTGTATTATTTTTTTGATATGATGCAGAATTCTATTGGCTAGAATTTTGCTGAAAAATTTTTACGTCTATCTTCATGAGAGTTATTGCTCTGGAATTTTCTTTTTTTGTGGTGTTTTGCCTGACTTTAGTATCAGGGTTATGATGGCTTCATAGAATGAATTCAGAGGTATTCTTTCCTTTTCCATGCTCTGAAATAGTTTGAGTAGTACTGGTGAGAGCTCATCTCTGAATATTTGATAGAGTACTCCAGTGAAGCCATCTGGGCCAGAGCTTTTATTTTTTGGGATTTTGTTTTGTTTTTTACCTCTTCAGTCTCTTCTCTTCTATGGGTCTGTTCAGATTGTCTAACTCAGTTTGTGTTACTTTAAGTGATAGTGTGTTTCTAGAAATTTGTCTATTTCCTCTAGATTCTAAATTAGTTGGAGTACAATTTTTTTTCATGTATTCTATTATGATCCTTTTTATTTCAGTTGTATCTGTTGTAATGTCACCCATCTCATTTCTTATTTGGGTTATTTGCTTCCTCTCCTGTTTTTCTCATCAGTTTTGCCAATAGTTTGTCGATTTTGTTGATATTTTCAAAGAATCAGCTTTTGAGCTTGTTGATTTTTTCTATTTTTTTTTCTGTTCTCTATTTCATTTGTTTCTGCTCTGATTTTTATTATTATCTTTCTCCTGGTGACTGTGGGCTCCTTTTGCTGTTCTCTATTTGTTTGAGTTGTAGCTACCATATTTATTTTGGTTCTTTATTCTTTTTTGATATGTTTGTTTATTGTTATAAATTGACCTCTGAGCACTACATTTGCTGTGTCTCAAAGACTTTTTTTCCATTCTCATTTGATTCTAGGAATTTTTTTTAATTCTATCCTTGATTTCTTCTATTACCCAGTTATTTTTAAGGAAGGTGTTAGTTTCCATGTATTTTATCTTTTTTCCTTCTTCTTCCTGTTATTGATTTCTACTTTTATGGTGTTGTGATCACAGAGAATGCTTTGTATCAATTCAATGTTGTGGATTTTATTGAGAGTTACCAATTTAGCATTTTCATATGTATAATTCAGTGACACAAATTGCATTAATCATCTTGTGCAACCATCACCAATATCCATTGTCAATTTTTCCATCACTATAAACAGAAACTCAGTGTTACCTAAACAAGTCGTGCCCTTCCCCCCCCCCCATGGGATCAATTTGAAGAAAACACCTTTGCCTAGAGCATCACATCCAAAGTTCACTCTTCTGCCTGCCCCAAGTGAGTCCCAGCATCTTCCCTCTCCTACTAAGCTGGAACATTTACATCAGAGTCACTTACTGATCACAAGTTTAACCACAAAGTAGCCAGGAACTAATCTCTCTCCCAAAATGCCTAATGAGCACTTCTACAAACAGAACTCTCAATGGCCAGCCCTGGTATTACTCAATCTATCAGAATCCCTTCTTGGTTGGATTTATAAAATAGAAATGGCCCTCCAATCCATGTTACATTATCACTGAACTGACTGAGGGAACATCGAACAGAGGAAAAGAAACAGAGAGTGTCTCTGGGGGGAGATTTGTTTCTATCTGCACCTCCACTGAATATTGAATGTTTTCTGGGAAAGGGTGGCTTTCTACCAGTTGTTCTCCTACAGAGTCAGCTGTCAGTACGTTACTGTGATCCTTATGCAGCCTCAAGTGAATAATGATAACTTGGCAAAGGCACAATTATGCATTGACAATTCAGAGCTGCCTTCTGCCAGTCTGATCTTTTCTGACTCTTTACAGATTGCAAGTCCCAGCCTTGCATGGTTTCTCATCTGTCACAGCCCAGGCATGGGACAGCCAGCCCACAGGTGTGTAAGTCTTTCTTCTGTAAGGTCAGTACAAGCGTGGCAGGGTTGAGCCCCAGATATCCTGTCTCCTTTCCCAACTAGCGACAAAGCATGTCCAATTTTGTTCCCAATATGATACTTTTTTTCCCCCAATTGTTTGACATTGAGGCTAAGCCTGCAACCATAACCCCCCCCCAAAAAAAAATGTAGCTAAAGAGATGATAACGTGCCACCTGGGAAATGAAGCAGCATAAAAACTCTGATTTCCATGAACAAATTTTCAGAGCACTCATTGATGGAACAATTGTATCCACCTAAATCTTTAAATGAGCATTTACAAACTAAGATTCCCTTAAATTTTAAACCAGAGTATTCTTGTAAATATGTTTTTATAAAAAACTAATTAAAATAACCTGATATTGTGTCAGGTGTGAGAATTACAAAAACAAAAAGATGAATACAAGCTACAGAATTGGATGAAGCTATAGGTTCATTTTTCCTGGTTAGTTCTATGAACAAAAAGGATCTTACAGCCTTGTTGGAGATAGGATAAAACATTAACATACAATTTATATTGTGTGCTGATTTTAATTTAATCTTACAGTTATATTTCATTAGACTGCTCCCTGAATGCAGGAGTGTCATCTGTGTGTCTTCTGTGAAGGGCACACTCTTGGCCCAGTGCCATCACAGGGACCTCTAACTTTGATTTCTGAACTGGGCCCTCCAGTGCCCAGTGAGTAGATCAATCACTCAGGTATATCCCAGGACACCAGGTCAAGTGGCAAAAGTTCATCTTCCAGGATTCTTAAGCCTCAGAACATTTGTAGCATCCATCGTTAACTTGACAAAGCTGAGTTTTTGTGTACAATCTACCAAAGCAAATCATGAGAAGACAGCATCGATCCCTCAGGCTTTCTAAAGAAGAGTGATGGGATAGCAATCTGCAGAAGGAAAAACAAACAAACCCACCGCCTATATTCAGCACCATTCGATAGCTGTATGGACATGCATCTGCTCATTTGTAAATGAAGTAGTCACTCTATCTTGCAAAGTATAGACCTGGATCCATAGTGTCTTGTAGCCTCACCATGTTTTTCTCTGAGAACACCCAGCAGCCCTCTTATCTCCACCTCTCCAATCACTCCTCAAGCACAGACACAGAGCACAATCATTTTACATGACTTTGATGGAATTTGATGGAATATCATTAAGACATAGAAGAGCATCTTTGAATAACATTCTTAACCCACCATTACTCCAGGATGAAAAGTATCCATTAACAAAAAGCAACATGTGTCCTATTAAACAATAAATGCAGGAAGGTCACAGTGGAGCAGATTCACTTTGCCAAAGAGTCTCAGATTGTCACAGCCCTGCCAAGCCATCCCAGAAAAGAGCCACTAGAGGATCTTTGAAGAAAGTTCACAATATCTTGACACCCAATGGAAGCTTGTCGGCACTAAGCTTGATGCAAAATAAATTGCAATGTCCTAGCACAAGGATTCTGCATTCCATTCATACAAGAACGGAGAATGCCACATCATGGAAATGAGCAGATGGGGAAAGCTGGGGTTTTCCTAAGTATTTCTTGGAATATTAATAGGAGTTAGATGAGACAGTACAAGAGCACTGGAGTTCCACAGTCAAATAAATATTTAGGAAATAATGATGTGTTGAGGAAAATGCTAGGCTTTTGGTATATAGCATATCATTTATTTTACATTCCAAAATTTTAAGTCAATATCCTTTCTAATTCTCTCTAATTGGAAATGCATTCAATATCTCGCCCAAGGTCAGTTAATTACATTAGAACTTGGATTTTATCTCAGGTTTACCTTACTCCAGTGCTGTTAGTTTTCCATAAGATTTTGTTCCTTACATAAGAAAAGAGCAGTTTTTTTCCCCCTTGCAAGCTACTTTAAGAATGACAAATAAGGCTTGCCAGTAAAGGCTATGGCAATCAAAACCAGGCTTGCATGTCTGTGGGCAGTATGCAGGTAACAGCACTCCCATGTCTTTAAGCTTGAGCAGAATGAACATCTCAAGGACATGTATAAGCTACATTCTCCTTTTCTAGGATAGAGACAGAGCAAGTGACATGGATAATTGTCTTTGTTAAGTGTAGAGACATCATATGACTAAATAGCAGCATTAGGTTCTTTGCCTGCCTGTGGCAAGCTCCAGTCCAGTCCCCTTCTTGCTAAGCACCAGGACCAGTCAAGTGGCTGCAGCAGAACTGCTCCTTTGAGATTCCAGATGGGACAGGCCATTAGGCCATCAGGAGCTCGTATCTGAAAGACACAGAACACTCCACCTTTGAAGGGTCAGCCCAGGCTTCATAGTTTTTCTGGTTCTCTGAAACCTGGGGAAAGCTGTATCATTTTATGTCCCCATCCCATTCCTGGAAAGCATGCCCACCTTTTTCCTGACCAAGTTCTTGTTTTTCATCCTCCTGTTTTTGTCACAGGTAGGCATCACTGGACACAACCTAGCTTTGCATGTCTAGACTCTATTAAACTCATACTCTGCTCCCTTAGATTGAAACCCCTCACCCCATAGAAAATGGTGTGCATGGTGATCTTATTTTGTTGTGATCTTGGTCTTCCTGGACTTCAGATGGGTTGTGCAGGTGGTGCAACTTTCTCTTCAATGTAGTTGCTGCTGGAAGTTGAAGATGGACCATGTGATTCCCCAGAGTTTTAGGGATTCCATGACATGGACATGCAACTTCAGAACTTATACATGTTGGAGATTCCCAAAATGAATTGTAATTTCTAGACAGGACTTCTCTGAAAAGAGTCTACTTGAACTGTGTTCCTGTAAGTATGTTACTATGTGCAAACCATATGTGCCACAGCCTCCAGAGGACACCATGTGGGTCAATCAGGAAAGGTACCAATTGTGTGGAGGATACTTAGAAACTCTCCTCATCAGAGAGGGCCAAAGGATCCCTGGATGGGAGAAGAAAGGAAGCAGGGCTTGTGGGCAGTACCCCTGGCCACCCAGGTGTTTCCATTCTTGAGATATGGCTTGGGCTGTGTTGAAGAGGCCCCAGGTTCGGTCTATGAGTGATTGGTCTGTGCATGTCTCTGTTTCTACTTCTGCACAGAGGGGAAGTAAGAATGGCATAAGAGTTAGGTGGCAGGGGGGCAAAGTCATCCTTAAATTGCTCATTATCTAGACATTAATGCTACTTTTTAATACAGACAAATTATAGGGTAATAATGTGATCCCAATGGAAAGAAAATACAGTGGCTGACCCTTCCTGTCATTCAAACCCCGGTGTCAGCAGGGACTCCTTATGCCCAGGCTTAAATTATGATGGCTTAAAAGGGGAAACTTTAAGACATAAATATCAGGTATTTGTGTTTTACTTTATAGAAATTATTGACCATTTGGCTGTTTGGTAATTGCTATGCACACCTCAGTAAATATATAGTGAATTCTAAAACGTTCAATACTAAGAAAATGGAACTTTCTCTAGATATATATTAAAAAGAAAAAAAAAAAAACAACTTTTCCTTAGCACAACTTCTTTTGACACTGAGGTTTGCTATTCTTTCTAGCTGTGACAAGAGGTCAGCTAGAATGTAGTGAAATGTCAGAACTGCCAAATAGTCTCTTTAATTTCCAGTTCAGAATTGGCCAATGTGATGGTAGAGAAGAAAGTCAGTCTCTCTGAGCCCTAGTTTGTCTCCCTTTCCCCAGCCTTCTCCTACTTGAGCATCTTGGGCATCTCTGCAGATAAATATAGCCATTCACTTTCTTTCTTCTCTCTGGCAGCCATTAGCAGGGCAGCTCTATGTTTAGGCAGGGCCTATTGGAAGGAAGTTCACCTAGGACACAGGGAGCCAGCTGCCTCATCAGCCTTGTGCCTCAGAACCTTTGTACAGACCATCTCTTCTGAATGGGAATCTATCTCTACCTGCTGCTCTTCTCCTGGCCAACCCTGCCCCGCCCCCCAATCCTTTAGATCTCATGATAAATGCCACTTCCCAAAATAGGCTTCATCTGACATCTACAGGACAGCTCATGTCCTCTAGTATTGGTTCTCATTGTACTTGGTATTTTTCTTTAGAAATTATCATAACAAGGAGTAACAGATAAATTCTGAGCGGCCAGCAAGAGCCAAAGAGCCAGAATGGTCTCAGGAAGTGGAGGCAGTCAATTGGCATCTAGTCAATATGCATAGCATGGTTCAGCTTCATCTAGAGCATCAGGTCAAAGCAAGCCATACAGGTGCAAACACCAAATAAAGAGCTGGGATGCACTTTTAAACAAACCACTTTGTGTCTTCTTGCTCTGTGGTTATTCTCATATTCCTATGATTTCATTTTTTACCCCAGCCTCCACCTCTTTTGTAATTTCAACCAAGTTCTTCTGCTGGATTTTTAAGAACTATTTAGCTGCCTTTACTATTATTTCCTGGCGTGGATCTGTTTTCAAACTGCTGGCTCTTCTTTGCCTTTGCTCTGGGATTCTGTGCCCTCTTACCAGTTGACTCAGCTCCCCTCCTTCTGCCTTCTTGCCCTCATGGCTCTGAGCATAACTTCTGGGCTTTGACACCATCATATCTCAGCTGGGGTCTGGCCTGCCACTAGCCATTCTCAGTTGGACCTTGAGGAGAAGTGGTCAGGCCTTAGTTTTTGCCCTGTGGCTTAGGGGAAGAATGAAAATCTCCCAGCAAAAGCAAGCTAAGCAAGCTAGGGTCTTAGTCTTTGAGAGGAAAGAAACTGTAGAACAAATGTGCTTATCTCTCCAGTGTGAAGAAGACACTGAACTCTTTAATTCAATAACCAGAGCTTCAAACTCATCTGGATCAAAGGAGCCTTAAAGATGAGTCCAGAGGCTGGGGCAGGAACTCCTGATTCCCTTTTGCCTAAGTTTAGGATTCATCCTGGATCTGGGTCTGATATTTACAGTCAGACATCTCCACCTGTGAGTAAGTGTAGTATGCATGTTTTTAGGATGCCACCACCTTCACACCTGGCCGGGCCTGCTTTCATTTCCTGAGGTCCAAGTCATCCCTAAGGAATCACTGACAACTTCAAAAAAGATCAGACGCCTCAGCCAGGGTCATTTCCAGCAAAACATTTTCTTTCTGAGGGCAGTTATAGCAGCTGATGTTAGTGACTTTATTGCTGCATTGCAGGACTGATGGTGCATGTAGAGTAATGCTTACCTAACCTTATAAGGATTGCTATGCAACTGCTCCTCTGGGCCTTACAGCTCATTATCACCTCATTAGAGAGGAGTGCAGGTCAAACTCTGGCACCAAAAATCCACTGTAGATAGGTCCTTAGTGACATGATTATTTGTGTTCACCTCTTCAGAATTCAATTTACATGTTAATTACCTTTTGAGCATCTAAGCACATTTAACACATTTACCTGTATATAGTAATGATTTTCTTCTTCCTCCTTGAACTTCAATTTTGTTATGTTACCATCACATCGAGAAGCCATTATATGCATTGACTTTTTTTTAGCCCAGAAATGGAGGCACTTCTATTTCAAAACTCAAGAAAATATGTTAATTAATTTAACTTCCAGAAATGAGGAGAAAGGACAGGACTGCCTGCATTCCTCAACGCAAGAGAGAACTTTTTTCCTTCCTGAGTAAGAGTGCATAGCGATATGGAAGTTTGTTGTCTAACATTAATACCGAAGATCAAGTGACTTCTCTTTATCCAAATGTGGCTCCAAAGTCTTCCAATAGTTAGTAGGGGAACCATTTTGCCTTCTGTAGTCTATTTGTGTGCAAGTCTTCTGAAGCACGAAATGCCAACCTGTGTGCAGTATGCGAAGTCTGCTCCTTTGAAAATTTTACCCTACAAATTTAATTCAAATGTAATTGACCATAACAATGCTGAAGGCACTAAAGCTCTTTCTTTATTGGAATTAATTCCCAAACATTTCACCCTTTGGTGAGATATGCTGCACAGCACACACTTGTAGAAACACTCTGTTGAAAATTCGTAGATAGGAAAAATTCCTGGAGAAAAGTAAAAATGAAACTCAGGATAGTGGTATGAAAGTGAGGGCAAATTCACTGCATGGGCTTGCTCTCACTCCTCTTTGATTTCCACCTATACATTTATGGTCATTTAATAAGATCGCCCCATCTTGACAAGCAGAACTGCTTCTGTGATGCTAGTGTCTCCCAATTGTCTAGATGCTGCTTTTCCCTGAATGATTTATAGATGCAGTCCACACTGGGCATTCTACTAGGGACCTCAGTAGAGGAGTTAGAAGAAGGATGACATATCTGGGATTCTAAGAAACCACTTTCAGCATTTCTCCTAAATTGGATCCTATAAGTCTTCCTCAGAAAATGTGATTGAAATTGGAGTCTTCATCTGTGATGAGTAAGTCATTACATGAGAAACTTATCAAGACTCTGAAAGGTTAAATGGTGGCCAGGTGGGAGTTTCAGCTGCAGTGGTGAGGAAGCCCTGAGGTGGTCTCAAAGACTCTTCTCAGAGCACGCGAGAAAGTATAACAAAACCACTCAGGACAATTTCAAGGGTTACGCTTACCATGAAACCTTTCCTGAGCAGCCTTCCCCACTAACAACCCTTGCCTTCCCCTGCATGCTATTATGTTGTTCATCAGACTTCTATTACAACAGCTATGAAAACTGAACTTCACTTATTTGTTTGTACAATTGTCTCTTCTACTGCAAGGCAAACTCCTCAATGCCATAATTGTGTCTCTTTTGTCTTTACTTTTTTGGCCCTTAGCACTTACTAGGTGTTCAATCAATACTTGAAGCACTAAATGAAAAAAGGGAAATATGCTCTTGTTATGTTCTTTGCTTAGTCTTTTATTTCCCCCCCCCAACCCCTCCCATTTCCCAGGCAAGTTAGCAGCAAGGGAAAACCTCTTACAACATTTCTGTGGCATTAGGTCCCCTAGCCTGCACAATGAACATCACCATAGTCTATGCTTCTATGACGATGAGGATGAAATGCTGCTTGTTTCACTGAAAGGAATCTGGGACATTTCACTTAGAAATCTAGCCAGCCTTCTCCTTGCAAGACTGTCTGGAAGGGGGATAAGAAAACTATTGCCTGCTTTAGAAGGAATGAAAGAATCAGTACATGGAGGGAGAAAAGGCTGCTATCTCTTGTAATATGCATATACAAAGTTCCAGGAGAGTGGCTTTTTGATCTTTGTATGTGATGTTGAACAATCACCTCTTAACACAGGGAAGCCACTTGAATCTAGAGAACCTCACATTCTGACAGTCTCTGACTTAAAGAGATTAAACTGATAAGAGCAGAGTAAATCAGTTATGGGAAGGTGTGGGAGGTTGGTCATCCTGATGGGGGAGAAGCAGGGGTGGTAGTATATGTGGGGTGGTCATTGTTGCTGTTAGTTGTTATTGAGTTGATTACAACTCATGGTGACCCCGTTAATTGGATCTTATCCTCCATTTCCTGCTACTGAAAAGCAACTGGACATTGAACAGATTGTCTTCAGGCAAGTAGGGCTTTACAGATTGTCCAGACTGAAGCCCTCAGAAATACTCAGCCCACTTGAAAGCGTGAGAGCAGGACCATGCTACAAGGGAAAGGACCTAATATTCCCTGAACTCCTACTATTGCTAGACACCCTACATGTATTATTTCCTTGAATCTCCACAAAACATGGGAGGATAAGTATTATTATCTCCATTTTATAGAAGATAAAACTATGGCTCAACAAAATGTTTAAATAATGTATCTAAGGGTTCAAAGTCAATAAGTGGCTAAAGAAACTGCCCTTAAGGTCTGTCTCATCCCAAAGTCCATAGTACATCTATTACACCAGGAAAGTAAAAAGGGCAAAAGAAGAAAAAGGAAAGGGCAATAGAAGAGTAAGAGAAGAATAAATATAGAGAAAAAAACTGAGTATATCTGGAGAGAAAAAGCAGAAGAGACATCTGAACCCATGAGCCACCTCCCTTTGGCCTGTATTGGAGGAGCTGTCAGGATAAATCACAACCTACCAGACTTACTCCACCACTTGTCTGTCAATTTGTTGTACTGTGGTGCCTTGCATGTTGCTGTGATACTGAAAGCTATGCCACCATTATTTCAAATACCAGCAAGGTATCCCATGGTGGACAGATTTCAGTAGAGCTTTCAGACTAAGACAGACTAGGAAGAAGGAGTCCTGAAAAAATTGGCCAGTGAAAATCTTATGAAAAGCAGTGGAACATTGTCTGATATAGTGTTGGAAGATGAGCCCCTCAGGTTAGAAGGCACTCAAAATACGACTGGGGAAGAACCGCCTTCTCAAAGCAGAGTCAACCTTAATGCCTTAGATGGAGTAAAGCTTTTGGGACCTTCATTTGCTGATGAGGCATGACTGAAATGAGAAGAAACAGCTGTAAACATCCATTAATGATCAGAACATGGAATGTACGAAGTATGAACCTAGGAAAATTGGAAATCATCAAAAACGAAATGGAACAAATAAAGATTGATATTGTAGACATTAGTGAGCTAAAATGGAACAGCATTGGACATTTTGAATTGGACAATCATATGGTCTACTCTGCAAGGAATGACAAATTGAAGAGGAATGGCATCACATTCATTGTCAAAAAGAATATTTCAAGACATTTTCTGATGTACAAAGCTGTCAGTGATAGGATAATATCCATACGCCCACAAGTAATATCAGTGAATACGACTATTATTCGAATTTGCGGATCAACCACTAATGTTAAAGATGAAGCAATTGAAGATATTTACCAACTTCTGCAGTTTGAAGTTGATCAAACGTGCAATAAATGTACATTGATAATTACTAGTAACTGTAATGTAAAAGTTGGAAACAAAGAAGAAGTAGTTGGAAAATATGAACTTGGCATTAGAAATAACAATGGGGTTCGCATGATAGAATTTTGCAAGACCAACGACTTATTCATTGCAGATACCTTTTTTCAACAACATAAATGGAGACTGTACACGTGGGCCTCACCAGATGGAATATACAGGAAACAAATCAACCACATCACTAGAAAAAAATGATGGAAAAGCTAAATACCATCAGTGAGAACTAGACAAGAGGACGAATACAGATCATCAATCACTCATATGCAAGTTAAGTTGAAGCTAAAGAAAATTAGAGCAAGTATACAAGAGACGAAATATGACCTTTAGCATTGTTGTGGTTGTTATTAGGTGCTGTCATGTCAGATCCGACTCATAGCGACCCCATGCACAACAGAACAAAACATTGCCCGGTCCCGTGTTATCCTCCTCACAATTACTGCTATGCTTGAGCCCATTGTTGCAGCCACTGTGTCAATCCATCTCATTGAGGGTCTTCTTCTTTTTCACTGATCCTTCATTTACCAAGCACGATGTCGTTTTCCAGGGACTGGACCCCCCTGACAATGTGTCCAAAGTATGTGAGATGAAGTCTCATCACACTAGCTTCTAATGAGTATTCTGGCTGTACTTCTTCCAAGACAGATTTGTTCATTCGTCTGGCAGTCCACTGTATATTCAACATTCTTTGCCAACATCATAATTCAAAGGCATTGATTCTTCTTTAGTCTTCCTTATTCATTATCCAGCTTTCACATGCATATGAGGCGATTGAAACCACCATGGCTTGGGTCAGGGGCACCTTAGTCCTTAAAGTGTAATCTTTGTTTTTTAACACTTTAAAGAGGTCTTTTGTAGCAGATTTTCCCAATGCAATCATCATTTGATTTCCTGACGGCTGCTTCCATGGGTGTTGATTGTGTATCCTAGAAAAATTAAATCCTTTGCAACTTCAATATTTTCTCCGTTTATCATAATGTTGTTTATTGGTCCACTTGTAAGGGTTTTTGTTTTCTTTATGTTGAGATGCAATCCGTACTGAAGGCTGTAGTCTTTGTTCTTCATCAGTAAGTGCTTCAAGTCCTCTTCACTTTAAGCAAACAAGGTTGTGTCATCTGCATTTTGTAGGTTGTTAATGAGTGTTTCTCCAATCCTAATGCCCATTCTTCTTCATATAGTACAGCTTCTCAGATTATTTGCTCAGCATACAGATTGAATACATATGGTTAAAGGATACAACCCTGATGCACTCCTTTCCTGACTTTAAATCATGCAGTAGCCCTTTGTTTTGTTTGAATAACTGCCTCTTATTCTAAGTACAGGTTCCTCATGACCACAATTAATTGTTCTAGAATTCCCATTCTTTGAAATGTTATCTATAATTTGTTATGATCCAGACAGTCAAATTCCTTTGCATAAACAATAAAACACAGGTAAACATCTTTCCGGTATTCTCTACTTTCAGCCATGATCCATTGACATCAGCAATTATATCTCTTGTTCCACATCTTCTTTGAATAAGGCTTAAATTTCTGTCAGTTCCCTGTGGATGTCCTGCTGCAAATGCCTTTGAATGATCTTTAGCAAAATTTTACTTGTGTGTGATATTAACGATATTATTCGATAATTTCTGCATTCTTTTGGATCACCTTTCATTGGAATGAAATATAGATCTCTTCCAGTTGGTTGGCCAGGTAGCTAACTTCCAAATTTCTTGGCGTAGACAAGTGAGCACTTCCAGCGCTGCATTTGTTTCTTGACACATCTCAGTTGGTATTCTGTCAATTCCTGGAGCCTTGTTTTTCACCAGTGATTTCATTGCAGCTTGGACCTCTTCCTTCAGTACCATCAGTTCTTGATCATATTCTACCTCCTGAAATGGCTGAATGTCAATCAGTTATTTTTGGTACCATGACTCTGGGAATTCCTTCCATCTTCTTTTGATGCTTCCTTCATGTTTAGTATTTTCCCCTTAGAATCTTTCCATATTTCAATTCAAGGCTTGAATTTTTTCTTCAGTTCTTTCAGTTTAAGAAATGCTGGGTTATGCTGAGTGAATTTAGCCAGTCACAAAAAGACAAATATTGTATAAGACCACTATTATAAGAACTCAAGAAAAGGTTTAAACACAGAAAAAAAAAACTTTGATGGTTATGAGGGTGGGGAGGGAGGGTGAGGGTTATTCACTAACTAGATAGTAGGCAAGAATTATCTTAGGTGAAAGGAAGGACAGCACACACTACAGGGGAAGTCAGCACAGATGGACTAAACCAAAGCTAAGTTTTCTGAATACAATCAAACACATCGAGGGACAGAGTAGCAGGGGCGGGGGTCTGGGGACCATGCTTTCAGGGGACATCAAGGTCAATTGACATAAAGTTTATTAAGAAAATGTCCTGCATCCTACTTTGGTGAGTGGCTTCTGGGGTCTTAAAAGCTAGCAAGTAGCCATCTAAGATGCGTCAGTTGGTACCAACCACCTGGAGTAAAAGAGAATGAAGAACAACAAAGACACAAGGAAAGTATTAGCCCAAGAGACAGAAAGGGCCACATAAACCAGAGACTACATCATCTTGAGACCAGAAGAACTAGATGGTGCCCAGCTACTACCAATGACCGCACTGACAGGGAACACAACAGAGAGTCCTTGATGGAGCAGGAGAAAGGTGCGATGCAGAACTCAAATTCTAGTAAAAAGACCAGACATAATGGTCTGAATGAGACTGGAGGAACCCCGGAAAGCATGGTTCCTGTACTCTCTGTCAACCCAGTACTAAAACAATTCCCAAGGCTAACTCTTCAGACAAAGACTGGACTCGACTATGGGACATAAAATGATACTCATGAAGAGTGTGATTCTTAGCTCAATTAGGTACAAGAGACTAAATGGGCAGCTGTCTGGGGGTGAGATGAGAAGGCAGAGAGGGTTAGGAGCTGGTTGAATGGACATGGGAAATCAGGGCTAGAAAGAAGGAGTGTGCTGTCACAGTATAGGGACAGCAATTAGGGTCACATAACAATGTATATATAAATTTTTGTATGAGAAATTCACTTGAAATGTAAACCTTCACTTAAACAACAACAATAAACAAAGAAACAAAAAAAGAAAGAAAGAAAAGAAATGCTGAGTGTGTGCTTCCCTTCTGGTTTTCTTTCTCCAGGTCCTGAGTACACCCCAACTTTTTTAGAGACCATCTAAAGAATAGATTTGACACATTGAACACTAATGGCCAACTACCAGGTGAAATGTGGAATGACATCAAGGACATCATACACGAAGAAATCAAAAGGTCTTTAAAAAAAGAGGAAAGAAAGAAAAGACCAAAATGGATGTCAGAGGAGACTTTGAAATTTGCTCTTGAATGTAGAGTAGCTAAAGCAAATGGAAAAAACGGTGAAGTAAAAGAGTCAAACAAAAGATTTTAAATGGTTGCTCGAAAAGACAGTTACGTATTATAATGACATGTGCAAAGCGCTGGAGTTAGACAAACAAAAGGGAAGAACATGCTCAGCATTTCTCAAGCTGAAAGAGCCGAAGAAAAAATTCAAGCCTCAAGTTGCAATATTGAAAGTTTCCACAGGAAAAATATTAAACGATGAAGGACGCTTCAAAAGAAGATAGAAGGAATACACAGAGGCAGTGTACCAAAAAGAATTGGCAGATGTTCAACCATATCAGGACATAGCATATGATCAAGAATTAGTGTTACTGAAAGAAGAGGTACAAGCTGCACTGAAAGCATTGGCAAAAAGCAAAGCCCCAGGAATTGACAGAATACCAACTGAGCTGTTTCAAGAAAAGAATGCAGCACTGGAAGTGCTCACTCGTCTATGCCAAGAAATTTGGAAGAGAGCTACATGACTACCAACTGGAAAAGATCCATATTTGTACCCATTCCAATGAATGGTTAGCCAACAGAATGTGGAAATTATAGAACAATATCATTAATATCACACGTAATTAAAATTTTGCTGAAGATCATTCAAAAGCATTTGTAGCAGTACATCAGCAGGGAACTGCCAGAAATTCAAGCCAGATTCAGAAGAGGACTTGGAACAAGGGATATAATTGCTGATGTCAGATGGATCATGGCTGAAAGTAGAGAATACCAGAAAGATGTTTACCTGTGTTTTATTGACTATGCAAAGACATTTGTGTGGATTATAATAAATTATGCATAACATTGCTAAGAATGGGAATTCCAGAACACTTTATTGTGCTCATGAGGAACCTGTACTTAGACTAACAGACAGTCTCTGGAACAGAACAAAGGGATACTGTGTGTTCTAACATGAAGAAAGGTGTGTGTCAGGGTTGTGTCCTGTCACCATACTTATTCAATCTGTATGCTGAAGAAATAACCCAAGAAACTGGACTGCAAGAAGAAGATCAGGGCATCAGGATTGGAGGAAGACTCATTAACAAACTGATATGCAGATGACACAAACTTCCTTGCTGAAAGTGAAGAGGACTTGAAGCACTTACTGATGAAGATCAAACACTACAGCCTTCAGTATAGATTCCACCTTAACATAAAGAAAACAAAAATCCTCACAACTGGACCAATAAGCAACATTATAATAAACAGAAAAAATATTGACGACAAGGATTTCATTTTTCTTGGATCCACAATCAACACCCATGGAAGTAGCAGTCAAGAAATCAAATGACACATTGTATTGGGAAAATATGCTGTAAAAGACCTCTTTAAAGTGTTAAAAAGCAAAGATAAAACATTGAGGACTAAGGTTCACTTGTCCTAAGCCACGTTATTTTCAATCGCCTCATAAGCATGGGAAAGGACAAAAGAATTGACGCCTTTGAACTATGGTGTTGAAGAATATTGAATATGCGGGCCTATATGGCGGAGTAATCAGATGCTTCTTGTGGTCCTCTTGCAACAAAGACCCCCGAAAACAAGTGAATTGATTATATATGACAATCTAGGAGCCCTGAACATCAAAGACAAAGTTGAGGAATCGGGCTGAGCAGCAGGGGAAGGGAGAGATGTTCCAGAAGCAGGGAGGAGTTGCCAGACCTGACCTGGCTGGCACTGGCAGCCTGTAGGCTGGATTGGCTGGCACATGAGGGGTGAGGCAAGCAACGGTGCTTGGTATGCACTTTCCACATTTGGAGAGACTGAGCAGCAGAGAATCTACTCAAGCCTCTGGAACCAGTGAGAAACAGTGCTCAACAAGTAAAAGATAAGTGCAGGTGTCTAGCCTACGGCACAGATAAAAAAAAAAAAAAACTTTTGAGAAGTACCTCTCTCCCATTTACCTGTCCCCTCCCCTCTCTTCTCCAGGTCCTGATCAGGCTTCAGCAATTGCTGCATCCCCTGGGCCAGAAGTAGGACCTGTCTCATGCCCTGTGCCACTCTCCTGGCTTTGGAGAGGGAACAAATTAACAAACAGGAAAAATAATCTTCCAGCTCCCCTAAGCTGGGAACTCAGGGCAGGCACAGCCCCTTTGCCTAGGCACAAGCATAAGGGGTCCACAGACTTTGAATGCCTTCCACCCTGCATAAACCTGTGTGGGCCCATTTAAATAGCATAGGCCCTCATTAGTAGAGTACAACAGGGTATATACCTGAAGACTATTTTCAACTGTATCAGCTATAAGGAGGAGTGGCAGATTTGTAATATTTGACACCACTCTGCCTATTAAGGAGGGTCCCCACATACCCACATCAGTGGCCTGAAGACTAGTGGCTCCACCTACTCCACTGAGCCACCTGCAATAGGAGTCCAAGAATAAGTGGTGACTCCCAGTCCTTACAGTCAACAGTATTAAGTCCCCATAGACTGGTTGAAAAACCCACCCATCTACGTGTTCTAGGAAACAGAGATACATCTTCCACCCAGACACTCGGGGATGGGGGGCATCAGCCTGATGCCTTGCTCAGTGTGTGAACGTCTACTGTAATGATGTAACTCTGCCTACTCCAATCATCCTGTCCTTCTAGGACTGTAGGTAAGAGCCTGCACCACACACTCAGTGACTGACCATTTGGACACCTGAGCTGAATCCACACAAAAAAAGTAAACAGCCTCCTGGGCTCATATACCTAGTAACAGCTACAGCCACCAGGAAACAGGACATGAGAGCTTCAAATAAGCCAATAATCAAATTAGCTCACATGAATGGTCTATTTGGGCATATAAAAACAAAACAAGAAGCTAAGACACAGTAAACAAACATAAAATAAATATCTTATTGATGGCTCAAAGACAACAGTCAATATCAAATCACATAAAGAGGCAGACCATGATGGCTTCAGCAAGTGCCCAAAACAAAGAATCAAGAAACCTTCTGGAGGAAGATAACTTGTTGGAATTACCAGAGGTAGAATTCAAAAGATTAATATACAGAGATCTTCAAGAGATCGGGAAGGAGATCATGCAAAACACAGAATAAACCAGCTAACACACAAACAAAGCAATAGAGGAAATTAAGAAAGTTATACAAGAGCATAATGACAAATTTAACAGTCTGCAAGAATCCATTGAAAGACTGCAACAGAAATCCAAAAGATTAACAATAAAATTTCAGAATTAGACAACTCAATAGAAAGTCATAGGAGCAGAACTGAGGCAATGGAAGTCAGAATTAGTGGGATTGTAGATAAAACACTGACACCAACTTATCTGAGGAAAAATCAGATAAAAGAATTTAAAAAAATGAAGAAACCCTAAGAATTATCTGGGATTCTTTCAAGAGGAATAACCTATGAGTGACTGAAATACAAGAATGAGGTGGGGGATAACAGAAAATACAGAGACAATTGTTGAAGATTTGTTGGCAGCAAATTTCCCTGATATAGTCAAAGATGAGAATATATTTATCCAAGAAGCTCATTGAAACCCACATAAGGTAGATCCCAAAAGAAAGTCACCAGGACATGTTATAATCAAAGTTGCCAAAACCAAAGATAAAGAGAGAATTTTAAGAGCAGTTAGGGATAAACGAAAAGTCATTTACAAAAGAGAGTCAATAAGACAAAGCTTTAGACTACTCAGCAGAAACTGTGCAGGCAAGAAGGCAGTTGGATGGTATACATAAAGCCTTGAAGGAAAAAAATTGCCAGCCAAGAATTACATATCCAGCAAAACTGTGTCTCACATATGATGGTGAAATTAGGGTATTTCCAGATAAACAGAATTATAGGGAATTTGTAAAAACCAAACCAAAATTACAAGAAATACTAAAGATAGTCCTCTAGTTGGAAAATCAATAACATCAGATAACAACCCAGGACTAGAACACAGGACAGAGCAACCAGATATCAACCCAGACAGGGAAGTCACAAAAATAAATCAAAGCTAAAACACTGAAAATAGGGAAACAGAGACATCAAAATGTAAAAGAGGACAACATTAAAACAAAATGAGGGACTAAATAATGCAATCATAGATCTTTCAAGTAGAGAGGAAGTCAAGGCAATATAAAGAAATAAAAGATTGGTTTAGATTTAGAAAAATAGAGGTAAGTATTAAGGCAACCACAAAAGAAACTAACAATTTTACACATCAAAATGAAAAACAATAAAAACATAAAGACTCAGAAAATACAAAATCAACAACAATGAAAAAGATGAAAATACATAAAGAAAAACGAGTCAGCACAGAAAAATAACTGGAACAGACACTGTCAACAACACACACACACATCAAAATGACAACACTAAACTCATACCCATTAATAATTACTCTGAATGTAAATGGACTAAATGCACCAAGAAAGAGATAGACATTGGCAGAATGGATAAAAAAAGATCCATCTAAATGCTACCTACAAGAGACAAACCTTAGACTTAAAGACACAAAAAAAACTAAAACTCAAAGAATGGAAAAAATATATCTCAAGCAAACAACAATCAAAAAAGAGCAAGAGTAGCAATATTAATCTCTGACAAAACTGACTTTAAAGTAAAATCCACCACAAAGAATAAGGAAGGACATTATACAATGATTAAAAGGTCAATACATCAGGAGGACATAACCATAATAAATATTTCCACACCCAATGACAGGGCTCCAAAATACATAAAACAAAGTAACAGTATTGAAAAGAGAGATAGACAGCTCCATAATAATAGTAGGAGACTTCAACACACCACTTTCAGTGAAGGATAGAACATCCAGAACAATAAAGACATGGAAGATCTAAATGTCTGAATCAATCAACTCTACCTGATAGACATATACAGAACACTCCACCCAACAGCAGCCAAGTATGCTTTCTTTTCCAATGCTCATGGAAAATTCTCCTGAGTAGTCCATATATTAAGTCATAAAGGAAGCTGTAACAGAATTCAAAACATTGAAATATTGCAAAGCATCTTTTCTAACCATAAAGTCATAAAAGTAGAAATCAACAACAAAAAAAGGGAGAAAAAACAGTGAAACAAATGGAAACAGCACAATACCTTGCTCAAAAACTACTGGGTTATAGTAGAAATTAAGGCTAGAATAAAAACATTCACAGAATCAAATGAGAATGAAAACACATCTTACCAGAACCCTTGGGACACAGAAAAAGCAGTGCACAACGTCAGTTTATAGCAATAAATGCACACATCCAAAAAGAAAAAGGGCCATAATCAAAACACTAACCCTACAACTAGAACATATAAAAGAGAGCCGCAAAAGAAGCCCTCAGGCACCAAAAGAAAGAAAACAATAAAAATTAGAGCAGAATTAAGTGAAATAGAGAATAGAAAAACAATTGAAAGAGTTAACAAGACCAAATCCTGGTTCTTTGAAAAGATCAACAAAATCTACAAACCATTGGCCATACTCACAAAAGAAAAACAGGAGAGGAAGTAAATGACCTGAGTAAGAAATAAGATGGGCAATATCACAACAGACCCAACTGAAATTGAAAGAATCATAAAAGAATACTATGTAAAACTGTACTCCAACAAATTCGAAATCCGAAAGAAAATGGACAAATTTCTGTAAACACACTACCTACGTAAACTAACAAAAACAGAGGTGAAACAACTAAATAAACCTATAACAAAAGAAGAAATTGAAAAGGTAATTAAAAATCTCCCAACAAGAAAAAGCCCTGGCCCTGACAGCTTCACTGGAGAATTGTACCAAACTTTCACAGAAGAGTTAACACCACTACTACTAAAGGTATTTTAGAGCATAGAAAAGGATAGAATGCTCCCAAACTCACTCTGTGATGCCAGCATAACCATGATACCAAATCCAGGTAAAGGCAACACAAAAAAAGAAAATTACAGAACAATATCCCTCAAGAACATAGATGCAAAAATCCTGAACAAAATTCTAGCCAATAGAATTCAACAACATATCAATAATATAATTCACCATGACCAGGTGGGATTCATACCAGGTATGCAGGGATGGTTCAACATTAGACAAATAATCAGTGTAATCCATCACATAAATAAAACAAAAGACAAGAACCACATGATTTTATCAATTGATGCAGACAAGGCATTGGACAAAGTCCACACCAATTTATGATAAAAACTCTCAGCAAAATAGGAATAGAAGGGAAATTCCTCAATATAATAAAAAACATTTATACAAAGCCAACAACCAACATCATTCTAAACAGAAAGTGTCTGAAAGCATTCCCTTGAGAACAGGAACCAGACAAGGATGCCGTTTATCACCCCTCTTATTCAACATTGTTCTGGAGATCCTAGTCAGAGCACTTAGGCTAGATAAAGAAACAAAAGGCAACCAAACTGGTAAGAAAGAAGTAAAAGTATCCTTATTTGCAGATAATATGATCTTATACTCAGAAAACCCCAAAGAATCCATAAGAAAACTACCTGAACTAGTAGAAGATTTCAGCAAAGTAGCAGGATACAAGATAAACATACAAAAATCAGTTGGATTCTTCTACACCAACAAAGAGAATGTCGAAGAGGAAATCAAATCAATACCATTTACAATAGCCACCAAGAAGATAAAATGCTTAGGAATAAATCTAACCAGAGACGTAAAAGACCAATACAAAAAAAAAACAACTACAAAACACTACTGCAAGAAACCTACATAAGTGGAAAAACATACCTTGCTCATGGATAGGAACACTTAACATTGTGAAAATGTCAATTCTACCCAAAGCGCTCTGCAGATATAATGCAATCCCGATCCAAATTCCAATGGCATTTTTTAATGAGATGGAGAAACAAATCACCAACTTCATATGGAAAGGGAAGAGGCCCCAGATAAATAAAGCATTACTCAAGAAGAAGAACAAATTGGGAGGCCTCACACTACCTGATTTTGGAACCTATTATACTGCCACGGTAGTCAAAACAGCCTGGTACTGGTATAACAGATACATAGACCAATGGAGCAGAGTTGAGAATCCAGACATAAATTTCATCCACCTATAAGCAGGTGATATTTGACAAAGACTCAACGTCCATTAATTGGGAAAAAGACAGTCTCTTTAACAAATGGTGCTGGCATAACTGGATATCCATCTACAAAAAACTGAAACAAGAACCATACCTCACACCATGCACAAAAACTAACTCAAAACGGATCCAAGACCTAAATATAAAATTTAAACTGATAAAGATCATGGAAGAAAAAAGAAGGACAACACTAGGAGCCCTAATGGCAAAAACAGAACACAAAACATTAGTAACAATGCACAAACACCAAAAGAGAAACTATATTACCAGGAGCTCCTAAAAATAAGACACTTATGCTCATGAAAAGTCTTCACCAAAAGAGTAAAAAGACAACCTATAGACTTGGAAAAAAATTTTGGCTACGACAAATCTGATCAGGATCTAATCTCTAAAATCTACAAAATACTGGAAAACCTCAACAACAAAAAAACATATAACCCAATTTAAAAATGGGCAAAGGATATGAACAGGCACTTCACCAAAGAAGACATTCAGGCGGCTAATAGATAGATGAGGAAATGCTCATGATCATTAGCCGTTAGAGAAATACAATCAAAACTACAATGAGATACCATATCACCCCAACAAGGCTAGCATTAATCCAAAAACCACAAAACGATAAATGCTGGAGAGGTTGTGGAAAGACTGGAACACTTATACACCGCTGGTGGGAAAGTAAAATGGTACAACCACTATGGAAATCGATTTGTTCCTTCCTTAAAAAGCTAGAAGCAGAAGTACCATATGATCCAGCAATCCCACTCCTTGGAATATATACTAGAGAAATAAGAGCCATCACAGGAATAAATACATGCACACCCATGTTCACTGCAGCACTGTTAACAATAGCAAAAATACAGAAACAATCTAGGTGCTCATCAACCGATGAATGGATAAACATTATGATATAGTCACACAATGGAATATTATGCAATGATGAGGAACAAGAATGAACCTGCAAAACATCTCATAACATGGATGAATCTGGAAGGCATTATACTGAGTGAAATTAGTCACAAAGGGACAAATATTGTATGAGACCACTAGTAAAAGAACTCAAGAAAAGCTTTAAACATGGGAGAAAACATTCTTTGATGGTTACGAGGGTGGGGAGGGTGCAAGAGGGGAATTCACTAACTAGATAGTAGACAAGAATTATTCTAGGTGAAGGGAAGGAGAACACACACTACAGGGGAAGTCAGCACCATTGGACTAAACCAAAAGTTAAGTAGTTTCCTCAACATAACTAAACACTTTGAGGAACAGAGTAGCAGGGGCAGGCGTCTGGGTAACATGATTTCAGGGGACATCTAGGTCAGCTGGCATAACGAAGTTTATTAAGAAAATTTTCTGGCGGAGGGAAAAAATGGCGCTCTAGGCAGAAGCACCACGCTGTCCCTCCACAGCAAAGATCCGAAAAACTAAGCCGAACAGAGAATACAACAATCCTGAAACCCTAAGAACTCAGCCAAGCACCAACTGGAGTGAGAAAACTGACAGAGAATGGAGAGTGGGGAGAGATTCATGCAGAGGTCCCCTACCAGCTAACACAGAGCGGATCTGCCACCTTGGACTCCTATCGGAGACCAGCAAAAAGGGGGTACGAGAAAGCAGCCTCACGGAGCTTCCAGCGGGAGACAAAACAACTGGTAATTGGCGATATACACTTTCCCACCCCCCACCCTTCTTCACCCCAACTAGGCCTTCTCTGCTTCCCGTGGCCACAGTCTCTTGACTGGGAAACAGGGGCTGCTTGGATTCCACACACCCGAATGGGTGGCTCTCTGAGTGCCATTTGTTGGCTGCTGGTGTTGCTTTTTTTCTGCTGCTTTTTATTTCTTCCTTGCCTCTCCCCACCTCCCCTTCCTGTTGCTCAAGTACCTCGCTCCGTGCGCCATCTTTGCTTCTTCCTGAGCTGCCGTGGAGCTGCTTCCTGGTTTGGGCTGCCACGCTGGTGTAATCGTGGGGCTTTTGTTCGTTTGTTTTAAATTGTTTGTTTGTTTTCTTTCTTTTTCTTGATTTGGGAGCCCTTTATGGCCAGGCTGAGCTGCGTGGCAGGAACACTCCTCCTCGGCTTCCACAGACGTGCAGAGGGATCCCTGAGAGCATTTCTTTTCTCGTTGGTTATCTTTTTTTATTTTTTTTTCTGTTTCTTTGGGGCCTTTCTTGTTTTTTGTTTTTTATTTGTTTTGTTTTCTTTTTCCTCTTTTTCCCTTTTTGTATTTCTTCATTGCTCAGTTTCTCATCTCTCTATATCTTCCTTCTCTTTCTGTTCCCTGAATACCTGGCATTGTATACCTCTACGCCTTCTAGCCAGGCTGTACTGCAACACCTGAGAGTGACCTCCCCAGACTTCATAGCTGCACTTGTGGGATCCCTGGGAACTTTGAGATTCTTTAACCTTTCTGATTCTTATTTATTCATTCTTTTCTTCCTCCCCTCCTTTCTGTTTTTCTCCGTTTCATAGTCTCTCATCTCTCCACTCCAACAGAAAGCAGCCCTAGCATTCTTTTTTGTTTGTATGTTTTTGGCTCCTGTTCCTCTCTCCTCTCTCCCATATCCATCTTAGCTCTACATATAACAATCTCCCGCTGCATCCTGCCTACCTGCACCGTGCACTTTACATCACACCACCAAGCAGCATAGGCATGGCCTACTGGAACCTGCCCTGCACTGATTACCGACCCGCTCTGGTGGCTGTAGTAAGTGCCACAAACAACCCGTCCCAGTAACTCCTCTTCAGCTAGACTTGCCCTGCCGTACCATATCTGAGGGACTGACCCTGCCAGTTGAAGAAGGAGGCGAAAAGTATTGTACCCGGAGATGAGCAAACAACAAAGAACACACAGTCTGCCTGCCCAGACATAGTCAAATATTTTTTTTAAAATGGGATAAAACAAACAAATCTACAATTAATAAATGAGAAAAATAACTACTGAATGCCACGAAGACAGAAGACAATAACAAAACATTTACAAGAACAGGACAGGATGGTTCCAGTAAGCATCCAAAATAAAACACCAGATGACTCTCCTCTGGAAGAAAATGTACTAGAACTACCTGATAGGGAATTCAGATCTCTAATACTCAGAATTCTCCAAGAACTGAGGCAAAAGGCTGACAAACAAGAGGAAAAAATAGACAAATTCATGGAAAATATGGACAAAAAATTGGAAAAATTCAGGAAAATAATGCAGGAACAAAATGCCAAAATAAATTCACAACTAGAAATTCTACAAAGACAACAATTAGAAATCCAAAAGATAAACAACAAGATTTCAGAAATGGATGATGTCATAGAAGGGCTGAGAAGCAGATTTGAAACGGTGGAAGACAGGATCAGTGGAATTGAAAACAAACACTTGGATACAACTCTGTTTCAGGAAAACTCAGAAAAAAGAACAAAGAAAAATGCAGAGACCCTAAGAGTTATGTGGGACAAAATCAAAAGCAAAAATCTGGGAATGATTGGAATTCCAGAACAGGGGGAGAAAACAGAAAACATAGAGAGGATCACTGAGGAACTGCTGACAGAAAACTTCCCCAATATCATGAAAGATGAAAAGCTGGCCATCCAAGAAGCTCAAAGAACCCCATATAGAAGAGACCCCAAAAGAAAATCGCCAAGGCGTATCATATTCACACTCGCCAAAACCAAAGACAAACAAAAAATCCTGAGAACACCTCGTGAAAAACAAGAAGTCACATACAGAGGAGAAACAATAAGACTAAGCTCAGATTATTTGGCACAAACCATGCAGGCAAGAAGGCAATGGGATGACATTTGAAAGAAAAAAATTGTCAGCCAAGAATAATATATCCTGTAAAACTCTCGTTCAAATTTGATGGTGAAATTAGGTCATTTCAGATAAACAGAAATTAAGGGAATATGTAAAAGTCAAACCAAACTTACAAGAATTATTAAAGAGAATTCTTCGATATGAGAATGAACAGCTTCAGCTCACAGGCAGAACCTAGGATGCAGGATCATACCAACCAGATACCAATCTAGGAAATGAACTCTTGAGGACTATCAAAAACCAAAAGAAATACAACAGGGAATTAGAGCAGTTAATCAGTAAATGACAACAACATAAAAACAATAAAAGAGGGAATAAACGGCATAGGTATAGAACCTTCTAATGGAGAGGAAGGCAAGGTGATACCAAGTAATGCTAGACTGCTTCAAACTTAGAAAGATAAAGGTAAAATTTATGGTATCCACAAAGAAAGTTAACATACTCATAAAAAAAGAGGAAAAACAGAAAGTCTCGGCAAAAACAAAAACAGAAGAAACGGAAAAAAATCCACAAACAAAAGTAACTCAGCACAAGAGAATAAGAAGAACAAAGAAAACATCAGCACCACCAAAAAAAGCACTACAAAATGACAGCAACAAATCCACATCAATCAATAATTACACTGAAGGTAAATGGACTCAACGCACCAATGAAGAGACGGAGAGTGACAGAATGGATAAGAAAACAGGATCCATCAATGTGCTGTCTACAGGAGACACACCTTAGAAACAAAGATGTGAATTTATTAAAAGTCAAAGGTGGGAAAAAAATATGTCAAGCTAACAACTACCAAAAAAGAGCAGAGTGGCAATTCTAATCTCAGACAACATAGACTTTAAAACAAAATCTATTATAAAAGACAAAGAAGGACACTATATAATGATTAAGGGGACGATCCATCATGAAGACATAACCATAATAAACATCTATGCACCCAATGACAAGGCTCCAAAATACATAAAACAAACTCTAACAATACTGAAAAGAGAAACCAACAGTTCCACATTAATAGTAGGAGACTTCAACACACCACTCTCAGTAAAGGACAGAACAACTAAGAAGAAACTCAGCAAAGATACAGAAGACTTAAGGGCACAATCAGCCAACTTGACCTCATAGACATATATAGAACACTCCATCCAACAGCTACAAAGTACACATTCTTTTCCAATGCACATGGAAAGTTCTCCAGAATAGACCACATCTTAGGCCACAGAGCAATCATCAACAAGATCCAAAATGCTGAGATAATTCAAAGTATCTTCTCTGACCACAATGCCATCAAGGTAGAAATTAACAATAGAAAGAGCAAAGAAAAAAAATCAACTACATGGAAACTGAATAATACCCTGCTTACACATCAATAGATAATAGAAAAAATCAGAGATAGAATCAAAAAAATTCCTAGATTCAGATGTGAATGAAAATATATCATACCAAAACCTTTGGGACACAGTAAAGGCAGTCCTCAGAGCACAATTTATAGCAATAGATGCTCATATGAAAAAAGAAGAAAGGGATAAAATCAAAACATTAACTACAGAACTCAAACAAATAGAAAGAGAACAGCAAGAAAAGCCCACAGCCACCGGAAAAAAGGAAATAGTAAACATCAGAGCAGAAATAAATGTAATAGAGAACAGAAAAACAATAGAAAGAATCAACAAAACCAAAAGTTGGTTCTTTGAAACAATCAACAAAATCGACAAACCACTGGCCAGACTGACAAAAGAAAAACAGGAGAGGACACAAATAACCGAAATAAGAAATGAAATGGGGGACGTTACAACAGACCACACTGAAATAAAAAGGAATATAACAGAATATTATGAAAAACTATACTCCAACAAAATTGAAAACCTAGAGGAAATAGATACATTTCTAGAAACACACAGCCTACCCAAACTACAACAAAGTGATGTTGAAAATCTGAACAGACCCATAACAAGAGAAGAGATTGAAAAGTTAACAAAAAACTCCCAACCAAAAAAAGCCCTGGCCCAGATGGCTTCACTGGAGAATTCTACAAAACATTTACAGAAGAGCTTGTACCAGTACTACTCAAGCTATTTCAGAGCATAGAAGAGGAAGCAACACTTCCAAATTCATTCTATGAAGCCAGCATAACGCTGATACCAAAACCAGGAAAAGATGTCACAAAAAAAAGAAAATTATAGACCAATATCTCTCATGAATATAGATGCAAAAATTCTCAACAAAATTCTATCCAATAGACTTCAGCATCATATCAAAAAAAAAAAAAAAAAAATACACCATGACCAAGGAGGATTCATACCAGGTATGCAAGGATGGTTCAACATTAGAAAATCAATCAATGTAATCCACCATGTAAATAAAAGGAAAGAAAAGAATCAGGTGATCATCTCAACTGATGCAGAAAAGGCATTTGACAAAGTCCAACACCCATTCCTGATAAAAACTCTCAATAAAATAGGTATAGAAGCGAAATTTCTCAATATATTAAAGGGTGTCTATGCAAAACCAATGGCCAACATCATTCTTAATGGAGAGAGGCTGAAAACATTCCACCTGAAAACAGGAACAAGACAAGGATGCCCTTTATCACCACTCCTATTTAACATTGTGCTGGAAGTTCTAGCTAGAGTGATAAGGCAAGAAAAAGAAATAAAGAGCATCCAAATTGATAATGCAGAAGTTAAATGTTCCCTGTTTGCAGATGATATGATACTATACATAGAAAACCCTAAAGACTCCATGAGAAATCTACTGGAACTTATAGAAAGATTCAGCAGAGCAGCAGGATACAAGATAAACATACAAAAAAAAGTTGGATTCCTATACACCAATAAGAAGAATGATGAAAAGGAAATCAGGAAAACAATTCCATTTATAATAGCCCCTAAAAATATAAAATACTTAGGAATTAATCTGACCAGGGATGTAAAAGACCTATACAAGGAGAACTACAAAACACTACTGCATGAAACCCAAAGGGATCTACATAAATGGAAAAACATACCATGCTCATGAATTGGGAGACTCAACATTGTGAAATCTACAATTCTACCCAAAGCCATTTATAAATACAATGCAATTCTGATCCAAATACCAACAACATTCTTCAAAGAGTTGGAAAAACTAAGCATTAACTTTATATGGAAAGGGAAGAAGCCCCGAATAAGTAAATCACTACTGAAGAAGGAGATTAAAGTTGGAGGACTCACACTACCTGACCTCAGAACCTACTATACAGCTATGGTAGTCAGAACAGCCTGGTATTGGTACAACGACAGATATATTGACCAACAGAACAGAACTGATAGCCCAGATGTAAATCCATCCACATATGGTCACCTAATCTTCGACAAGGGCCCAAAGTCCATCAAATGGGGAAAAGACAGGCATTTTAACAAATGGTGATGGCAAAACTGGATATGCATCAGCAAAAAAATGAAACAGGACCCATACCTCACGCTGTATACAAAAACTACTTCAAAATGGATCAAAGACCTGAATATAAAGCCTAAAACTATAAAGTTCATAGAAGAAAAAATAGGACAAACACTACAGGCCTTAATACACGACACTAACAGGATACAAACCATAGCAATCAATGCACAAACCCCAATAGATAAGCTAGATAACGGGGATCTTCTAAAAATCAAACACCCATGCTCTTCAAAAGAATTCACCAAAAGAGTAAAAAGAGAACCTACAGAATGGGAAAAAATTTTTGGACAATAAAAGTCAGACAAAGGTCTAATCTCCATAATCTACAAGAAAATCCAACACCTCTACAACAAAAAGACAAATAATCCTATTGAAAAATGGGCAAAGGAAATGAACAGACACTTCACCAAAGAAGACATTCAAATGGCCAACAGACACATGAGGAAATGCTCGCGATCACTAGCCATTAGAGAAATGCAAATTAAAACCACAATGAGATACCGTCTCACCCCGGCATTACTGGCACGAATCAAAAACACTGGAAATAACAAATATTGAAGGGGCTTCGGGGAGATAGGAACTCTTATGCAATGCTGGTGGGAATGCAAAATGTTACAACCATTTTGGAAAATGATATGGCGCTTCCACAGAAAGCTAGAAATAGACATACCATTGGATCCAGCAATCCCACTCCCGGGAATATATCCTAGAGAAATTAGAATCGTCACTCGAATAGACATATGCACACTGTTGTTCATGGCAGCATTGTTCATAATAGCAAAACGATGGAAACAACCTAGATGCCCATTAACAGATGAATGGATAAACAAACTATGGTACATACACACAATGGAGTACTATGTAATGAGAAAGAACAACAATGAATCTGTGAAGCTTCTCTAAAATGGATGAAACTGGAGGACATTATGCTGAGTAAAATAAATCAATCACAAAAGGACAAATATTGTATGAGACCTGTATTGTAAAAACCCATGAAAAAGTTCACACACAAAATGTAACAATCTCTGTTGGTTACCAGGGATGGGAGGGGTTGGGGGGGAATACTAAATAGGCAATAGGTAAGTGGTATCTTGGGTGAACGGTGAGACAGTACACAGTACAGGGGAAACTAGCACAACTTGTACAAGGAAAGGTCATGGAAGCCCCATAGACACATCCAAACTGCCTGAGGGACTGAATTGCTGGGCGGAGGGCTGTGGGGACCATGGTCTCAGGGAATTTCCAGCTCAATTGGCATGACAGAGCTTATAAAGACAATGCTCTGCATTCTACCTTGGCGAGTAGTGTCTGGCGTCTTAAAAGCCTGTGAGCGGCCATCTAAGATACTCCACTGGTCTCATCCCTTCGGGAGCAAGGGAGAATGAAGAGAACAGGATACAAGGAAAAGATTAGTCCGAAGGACAAATTGTCCACAGCTACCAAGGCCTCCACTGGACTGAGTCCAGTACAGCTAGATGGTGCCCGGCTACCACCACTGACTGCTCTGAACAGGATCACAACAGAGGGTTCTGGACAGAGCTGGAGAAGGATGTAGAGCATAATTCTAACTCACAAAAAAAAGACCAGATTTACCGGCCTAAAGGAGACTGGAGAAACCCCGAGAGTATGGCCCCCAGACACCCTTTTAGCTCAGTGGTGAAGCTACCTCCTAGGTTCACTGTTCTGCCTGGGAGTGGACAGCCCCGTAAAACCAAATGGAAAGGATGTGGTACAGTAGTCCAGTGACAAGGGCGAGAAGGCAGAAGGGGACAAGGAAGCTGGTGTAGGGAACCCAAGTTTGAGTAAGGATATTGTTGATGTGTTGTGAGATTGTTAACCATTGTCATAGGGCAACATTTGTAGTCACCGTTAAATGAGAAACTATTTTGTTCTGTAAGCCTTCATCTTAAGTGAGAATAGCAGCACAATTGGAACAGGGTAGTCAGGGTCACTGAACTGTGGATGTAGAAATTTTTGAAATGGTTTATCTTTGGCTATGTGTATTTTCACCAAAAAAGATGGTTGAGAAGTTAGAGTGTTGACATGTTGTGGGGCTGTTAACCAATGTCATAAAACAGTATGTGTACTACTGTTTTGTGAGAAACTATTTGTTGTGTAAGCCTTTACCTGAAGTACAATAAAAGAAAAAAAGCAGTGCTCAGAGGTCAGCTTACAGCAATAAATGCACACATCCAAAAAAAGAAAGAGCCATAATCAAAACATTAACCCTACAATTGGAACAAGTAGAAAGAGAGTAGCAAAAGAATCCCTCAAGCCCCAGAAAGAAGGAAATAATAAGAATTAGAGCAGAATTAAGTGAAATAGAGAATAGAAAAACAATTGAAAGAGTTAACAAGACCAAAAGCTGGTTCTTTGAAAAGTTCAACAAAATTGATAAACCATTAGCCAAACTGACAAAAGAAAAACTGGAGAGGAAGCAGATAACCCGTATAAGAAATGAGATGGGTGATAGCACAACAGACCCAAATGAAATTAAAAGAATCATAACAGATTACTATGAAAAATTGTAGTCTAACAAATTTGAAAACCTAGAGGAAATGGACAAATTTCTAGAAACTCACTACCTACCTAAATTAACACAAAAAAAGGTAGAACAACTAAATAAACCCCTAAGAAAAGAAGAGATTGAAAAAGTCATTTAAAAAAACTCCCTGAAAAAAAAAGCCCTGGCCCAGATGGCTTCACTGGAGAATTCTACCAAACTTTCAGAGAAGAGATAACACCACTTCTACTAAAGGTATTTCAGAGCATAGAAAAGGATCAAGTACTCCCACACTCATTCTATGAAGCCAGAATAACCCTGATACCAAAACCAGGTAAAGACACCACAAAAAAAGAAAATTACATCCCTCTTGAATATTGATGAAAAAATCCTCAACAAAATTCTAGCCAATAGAATTCAGCAACATATCAAAAAAATATTCACCATGACCAAGTGGGATTTATACCAGGTATGCAGGGATGGTTCAACATTAGAAAAACAATCATTGTAATCCATCACATAAATAAAACAAAAGACAAGAACCAGATGATCTTATCAATTGATGCAGTAAAGACATTGGACAAGGTCCAACACCTATTCATGATAAAAACTCTCAATAAAATAGGAATAGAAGGGAAATTCCCAAATTAATTACGGGCATTTATACAAAACCAACAGTCAACATCATCCTAAATGGATAGACTTTGAAAGCATTCCCCTTGAGAACAGGAACCAGACAAGGATGCCCTCTATCACCACTATTATTCAACATCGTGCTGGAGGTCCTAGCCAGAGCAATTAGGCTAGAAAAAGAAATAAAGGGCATCCAAATCAGTAGGGAAGAATTCAACATATCTCTATTTGCAGATGCTATGATCTATACACAGAAAACCTCAAAGAATCCACAAGAAAACTACTGGAACTAATAGAAGATTTCAGCAAAGTTTCAGGATACAAGATGAACATACAAAAATGAGTTGGATTCCTCTACACCAACAAAGAGAACCTTGAAGAGGAAATCACCAAATCAATACCATTTACCATAGCCCCCAAGAAGACAAAATACTTAGGAATAAATCTAACCAGAGATGTAAAAGATCTATACAATGAAAACTACAAGACACTACTTGAAGAAACTAAAAGAGACCTGCATAAGTGGAAAAGTCAATCTTGCTCATGGATAGGTAGACTCAACATAGTGAAAATGTCAATTCTACCCAAAGCGATCTACAGATACAGTGCAATCCTGATCCAAATTCCACCAACATTTTTTAATGAGATGTAGAAACAAATCATCAAATTATACATAAAGGGAAGAGGCCCCGAATAAATAAAGCATTACTCAACAAGAAGAACAAAGTGGGAGGCCTTACACTACCTGATTTTAGGACCTATTATACTGTCACGGTAATCAGAACAGCCTGGTACTGGTATAACAACAGATACATAGACCAATGGAACAGAGTTGAGAATCCAGATATAAGCCCATCCACCTATGAGCAGCTAATATTTGACAAAGGTCCAAAGTCTATTAATTGGGGAAAAGACATTCTCTTTAACAAATGGTGCTGGCGTAACTGGATACCCATCTGCAAAAAACTGAAACAAGACCCATACCTCACACCACATACAAAAACTTAGTCAAAATGGATCAAAGACTTAAATATGAATTCAAAAACGATAAAGATCATGGAAGAAAACATAGGGACAACGTTATGAGCCCTAATACATGGCATAAACACAATATAAACCATAAGTAACAACGCACAGGCACTAGAAGAGAGACTAGATAATTGGGAGCCCCTAAAAATTAAAAACTTATGCTCATCAAAAGACTTCATCAAAAGAGTAAAAACACAACCTACAGACTGGGAAAAATTTTTTGGCTATGACAAATCTGATCAGGGTCTAATCTAGAAAATGTACAAGATACTGCAAAACCTCAACAACAAAAAAACAAATAACCCAATTAAAAAATGGGCAAAGGGTATGAACAGGCACTTCATCAAAGAAGATATTCAGGCAGCTAACAGACACATGAAGAAACGCTCACAACCATTAGCCATTAGAGAAATGCAGATCAAAACTATAATGAGATATCATCTCACCCCAACAAGCCTAGCATTAATCCAAAAAACACAAAATAATAAATGCAGAGGTTGTGGAGAGACTGGAACACTTACACTGTTGGTGGGAATGTAAAATGGTACACCCACTTTGGAAATCGAATTGGCACCTCCCTAAAAGGCTAGAAATAGAAGTACCATACGATCCAGCTGTCCCTTCTTTGGAATATATCCTAGAGAAATAAGAGCCATCACATGAATAGATATATGCACACCCATGTTCATTGCAGCACTGTTCACAATAGCAAAAAGATGCAAGCAAACTAGGTGCCCATCAACGGACAAATGGATAAACAAATTATGGTATATCCACACAATGGAATATTACACAACGATAAAGAACAATGATGAAGCTGTGAAACATTGTATAATATTGTGGAAGCTGGAACTTATTATGCTGAGTGAATTTAGTCAGTCATAGAAGGACAAATACTGTATAAGACCCCTATTATAAGAACTCAAGAAAAGGTTTAAACACAGAAGAAAACATTCTTTGATGGTTATGGGAGTTGGGAGAGAGGATGAGGATTATTCACTAACTAGATAATGGATAAGAATCATCTTAGGCAAAAGGAAGGACAGCACACACTACAGGGGAAGTCAGTACAACTAGACTAAACCAAAGCTAAGGAGTTTCCTGAATACAACCAAACACTTCGAGGGACAAAGTAGCAGGGGCAGGGGTCTGGGGACCATGCTTTCAGGGGACATCTAGGTCAATTTAGCATAACAATGTTTATTAAGAATATGTTCTGCATCCTAATTTAGTGAGTGGTGTCTCAGGTCTTAAAAGCTTGCAAGCCGCCATCTAAGATGCATCGATTTGTCCCAACCACTTGGAGTAAAGGAGAATGAAGAACACCAAAGACACAAGGAAAGTACTGGCCCAAGAGACAGAATGGGCCACATAAACCAGAGACTTCATCAGCCTGAGAACAGAGGAACTAGATGGTACCTGGCTATCATCAATGAACGTTCCGACAGGGAGCACAACAGAAAGTCCCTGATGGAGCAGTAGAAGGATGGGGTGCAAAACTCAAATTCTTGTAAGAAGACCAGACTTAATGGTCTCACTGAGACTGGAGGTGTCCCGGAAAGCATGGCCCCTGGACTCTCTATCAAGCCTGAACTAAAACAATTTCTGAGGTCTGCTTTTCAGACAGTGATTAGACTGGACTGTGGGACATAAAGTGAAACTCGTGAAGAGTGTGCCTCTTAGTCAAGTAGATACAAGATACCAAAGGGGCAGCTTCTGTCCTAAGGTGAGCTGGAAAGGCAGAGAGGGTTAGGAGCTGGTTGAATGGTCATGGGGAATCAGGGCAGAAAGGAGGAGTAGGCTGCCGCAGAATGGGGTGAGCAATTAGGGTCTCATAAAAATGTATGTATGAAAAGTTTGTATGAGACTAACTTGAAATGTAAACTTCATTTAATTACAACAATAAAAAAAAGAGGGTAAAGTCAATGTTGGCCGGGAATATCAGGATAGAAACTGTAGAAAACAAAGAGTGAATTAAAAATGTGGTTTGAAAAAGAATCAAATGGAGTTAAGCAGAGAAGAATAAAGAGATGAATATAATAAGATAAATGAGAAAAATTGACGAAGGTAAAATATTTATGTGCTTTTATGTATAAAGACACACACATTTAAGAAAAGGATTTGAAGAACAGGTGAATAAGCAAGAAAGAGAGATGAAGTGCTAAAGCATTTCATTGAGCCGAGGACTGAGATTTCACAATGAAGTCTTTATTGAGGACATCCCACTCAGACTGATAATGGTTAACTTTCTGAATTTAACAAATAAAGGAAAAAAGAGAAGCTAAATTCAAGTTAAAAATAACTCACTGAGCTTAAATATTTTCCTCTTCGTCCACTCAAAATTTTCTGAAATGACAAAATGACTCTGATATAAGAAAACAAATCAAAGGTAATTCTACAAGTTTAAGAAGAATATCATCCAAAGCAAAAAAAAAGAGTATTTCTGGATGACATTAGGCTAATGGAAAAATATTGATGCCCAAACCTAATGTAGCTGAAGAACCTGCAAACCTCTAAAAAGAAAGTGGGAGAGCATCTGAAAAGTCAGTTTGCCCAATCATATACCTGAAAAATAAAGTTATAGAGAGCAAAGAAAGGAGCTGGAGCAAAACCTGGAGTTGTTTACTGTGTGGTTAATTCAAGGATTACAGAAGAGTTGCTGTAACCCCCTGCTTTCCAGCCTGCTGTCAGTTATATTTTCTAATGGATAAAGGCTGTGGGACTTCTTTCTACAGAATGTGGAAGTTCTACTATGAGATCCCTATGGGGGTGATATTTGGCCCTCAAAATAGAGGACAGGGTCACCACATTGCCGATATAGGCTCCCTATACACCTCTAATGGAAAGCCTGTCTGCTTGCACCTTCTACTAGACATGGTTGACCTCAGTATTCAGTGTCATGGCAAAATTACTGTCATGTATGCTGAGGAAACCCCCATGAACAATGATCACAGCAGAACCTATAAGCTCACTAAACATACAAATAAACTCTCTTTATATATGTATATATATTTATATGTAATTTACATTTATATTATGTATTTTATTTATATTATATATTTATATTTAAGCTATTTTTTTCTCATATATTATACATATATATGAGGAGAAAAATAAACACTATGAAAGTTAGAAATCAAAATGAACAAACAGGGAAATTATCTCCTGGGGCATCAGAGTTAGTACTGAACACAGAAGGACTACACATGTTCTCAAAGAAGAATAGGATGTTTAGAAAAATAGAAAGTAATAAATTGTTTCTTTAAATAAAAAGCACAATTGCTAGGATCAAAAATTACAATACAAAGTTTGAACAGCATAGTTTTCATGCAGTTAGTAATTTGTAAGATAAAAGTAAATCATTATCTCAACACACAGTTCAAAGAGCCAAAGCAACACGAATTGAAGACATAAAGCAGGAGACAAGAAGGATAAATCTACAATAGACAGTATCCCTTTAAGACACAGACTGACATCTGACTTCTCATCTAAAACACTGGATTCTAGAAAATAGAAAATAAGGATGAAGGATGTTTAACTAAAAAATCCTATCCCTAATAAGCTTTTTAGACATTGATGGAAAGAAACTATATATTGCCTACACTTCATTTTTTACCAAAAATAAGAAAAAAAATTCAAAACATATTCTTGCAAACTGAGAAACAAACCTTAATATGTGGAGCATATATAATGGCATAAATAGTTAACTGTAAACAGTTATAGCTAATAATACAGATAATACAGCTATGAAACTTAATTCAGCTGTTAACTAACTGTCCTTCTCAAAAATAGAAGAGAATGAGAGGAAGAGAAGAATTCTAACCATATTTAAACAATTGCATATTTCTATGGGAGTCTGGGGGTACAACATGGGTAGTAAGTTGGTTTTAATATTAATGGAAAACTCTAAGTTTAAATGTATTTGCTTAAGATAGTGTAACTAGTAGTAAAACAGATATGGAGAGCAGAAAGTCCAATCCACACGAATAAGAACAACAAAATTATCAATCTACCAGATCTCAGGTAAAGAAAAAACAATGCACAGTAAAACTTAATAAAGAGAAAATATATCCTGCATCTAGAAATGTTACTGATTATATTTTATGAAAACGCTCTCATTTCAAAATATCCAGAAATATCATCAAATCCAACAATGATTAATTTAATTGTCTAGTTGAATTCTTAAGGATGTTGGAGATACCTTCTGAGTCTAACATCTACCAGGAAACTAGTAACCAGGATCATAAGCTAAAATGAAGGACTAGCATTAACATGATTGAAAATGGCAGATTAGGAAACTTTGTCCCTCCACTATAAGCTATGATTAAGCTGGCACAAAAGGTCAACATCAACTTTTTAGGATTTCAGAACCTAATAGAAAACTCAAACAATCAATGCTTAATGAAGAAAGGGGTTAAATTTCAGTGAGAGTGTGTTGTGGTGTTTTAACTTGCCTACCTACCATTCCTTACTCCCCAGCTGAGTGACAGCCATAAAGACTGAAGCCCATGGTCCTGTTACAGCTTGTTTGTGCCAGAGGGAGTGACAGGAACCTTGTACGCAAAGAAATGTGGTTGTGCGTTTTGACCTGTCTAACGGCTCCCCATAAGCTCAGCTCGGAGGTTTGCCTTTGTTTCACCCACCTCAGAGCTTTCTCAGCTGAAACAGCCTCCCAAGCAGAATTTATAAGAAGCATTTAAAGGCAAATATACACAGTTAAGGGATTTAGATTTATACTATCTGAGTGTTTCAGAAAGTATGAATTTCAGAAATGAACTTACTGAAAGGCTACTTTCAGAAGAAAAAAGAAAGAAGCCCTCTCAGATGTATCGTAAGTACCTGGCAAAAATGAGCTCACACACAGAAAGAAGACAGTATAGAATAAAGTAATCTGATGTCGAAGGGGTGCCAGACACAGAGCAGTACTAAGGGACAAAACCAAAACCAAACTCACTGCTTTCTAATTGATTCTGACTCATAGTGACCCTCTAGGACGGAGTAGAACTGCCCCATAAGGTTTCCAAGGAGTGACTGGTGGTTTCAAACTGCCGACTTTTTGGTTAACAGCTGAGCTCTTAACCACTACACCACTAGGGCTTCTCTTTTGTTCCTGATTTGGTCTGCCAGGCAGGATCATTTGCTAACCCGCAGGAAAACACCTGTGCCATGAATACACCACAGTAAGATGCCTCAGCTGCAACAACCTGTCAGGAGAAATGTCACATGCTGTCTGTGGCTCTGAGCTTTCTCTCAATGCCTGAAACATCCCCCATCAGCCTCCAGCTCACACATCTAATGGAGGAGACAGATCAGAACTCAGCCTCACCCTTTCTGGCCCACTGAACTGCAGTAAAGGTGACTGATGGGGCCACTGGTGGTTCAATGGTAGAATTCTCGCCTTTCATGCAGGAGACTCAGGTTCAATTACTGGCCAATGAACTTCATGTGCAGCTACCATTCCTCTGTCAGTGGAGGCTCGTGTGTTGCTATGATGCTAAAATAGGTTTCAGTAGAACTTCCAGACTGAAAAAGCCTGGCAATCTACTTCTAAAAATCAGCCAATGCAAACACTGTGGTTCACAATGATCCCATCCACAATCAATCATGGGGAGGACCTAGGACCAAGCAGCATTTTGTTCCATTGTGCATAGGGTTGCCATGATTTAGGGGCTGACTAAATGGCAGCTAACAACCTCAAAGACCACTGCAAGCTAAAAAAATATACATACATACAGAGAGAATTTACCCAGCATCTCAGTTCAGCACAAGGGGAATGCTCTATGTGAAACCATGGTACTGGTAGGGAAATTGAGCCTCAGCCAGGAATAATGCAGACCACGATTGGTGCTGCAGAACCCCAGAAGAGACAATGGGGCTGTTCTTTCTAGAAATGGTGGGGTGGGGAAAGAAAAAGGAAAGCAGTTTGGCAATTGTCTGTGATCACTGTACTCAGTGCATGAAAAACCCTGACCCTCTGGAGAATAAGTCAGCATCTGTCCAGAGATCAATGGGTAGCAGTTCCCACTATGAAGAGGTAGGATTGGCAAACTGGGCACAAGTCCCCTGTTTACAGGTCTTTCTGACACCTTAGATCTCCCAGTGGGAGAATCCACAAGGTGTTGTGGTTAAAAGTACAGGCTACAGCACCCAGTTCCAGCCCTCGCCAGCTGTGTGATCTTGGGCAAGTTATGTAAGCCATTAACATTTATTTTTTATTGTAAAAATATATAAAACACAACATTTGCCCATTCAATATTTTTTTTATGTGTGCAATTCAGTAATACCAGTTGCATCAATCATGTTATACAACCATCATTATCCAGTGCTAAATTTTCCATCACCATACAAGTGACTCAATACTTCCTAAATTATGCTTCCCTCAAGTCCTAGCTGATAGGGTTGCTGGCAGAATTAAGAAGGATATGAAGGGAGGCGGAGCAAGATGTCAAAGTGAGTGGACACTCCCATCTCCTCTCCCAGTAATGAACAGGCTGAACAACAAATAAAAACAAGCACAGACTGACATCTTAGAACTCCACACAGCAGCTAAGGAACTGATTAATTGGGGTGACTCCAGAAGCAGGGGAGAAGAGGAATAGGGTCATCACAGAAACTGAGAGATCGTCCCCACCAACACATTGGGAACATGAGATCATCTTAGCTATTTTGGGATGTGACTGGATAAAGCTCCAAGCAGGGAACACCAAAAGAGAGCTTATCTGAGGAAACTCTATCTGAAATGGCTGTGGGAATTTGCAGGCTGCACAAGTGGGAGGGGGCGAAGGAAGACCTTAACTCTGCATGACAGTACTGTTGAACCTCACTTAGGCTTGAAAATAACAGTGAAGATTTGCAAGGGCAACAGGGTGAAGGGAACTGTACAGACTGACAGGCAAGCAGGAAGCGTCCTCCAGCAGGACTCCATGTGTAACGGGTGTGCTGGTGCAGTGGTGTCAGTGAGGGAAAGCCTAAAAAGAAAACCTCTCACTGTCACCACAATAAAGTTGATCCCCACTGCATACAATAGCAGAGATATCCAGCTAAACCCCACCCCTTCCCACACATGTGTATTGAATCCCAGACACCAACCATACAGATCTCTTGAATTTTCCCACAATAAACAGAATAAAAAATTTAAAGATAACAAAATGGCTCAAGTCAAAACAATTAAAAAACACAAGAAAGAAGGAATACTCTAAAACAAAACATGAAGAAGAGGAAATCTTTCCTATCGAGTCCAGCATAATACAAAGAATTGATGATTTTCAGACTATGGTGCTAAACATGTTTAAAGAAAGCAAAAAAAAAAAAAAAAAAAAAACACACATGGAAAACAAACTAGCAGAGATCAGGAAGCAAATGGAGGAGCAAAATGAGAGATTCAATAAGGAATTTGGGGAAAAAAGAGAGAGAGAGAACTACTGGAACTGAAGAATAAAATATCTGAATTAGAAAAAGCAAAAGAAACACTCAACAATAGAGTCGAACAAGCAGAAGACAGAATATCTGAATTAGAGGACAAAATATCTGAACTTATCAAGTCTTAGGAGAAACAAGAGAAAAGAACAAAGGAAGATGAACAAACCCAAAAAGAAATGTGGGATTCAATTGGGAAATATAACATTAGAATTGTTGGACTCCTAGAGCACCACAACAACAATAAAGGCACAGAAACAATTTTCCAAGAGATAATCAGAGAGAATTCCCCAGATCTGAGTAGAGAACCAAGCCTGCAAATACAGGAAGCTACAGGAACCCCCAGTCAGAAGAGACAAAAATATCAACTCTGTGACATATCCTAACAAAATTCTTGAAAACCGAAGACAATGAGAGAATTTTGAAAGCAGTAAGAAAAAAAACTCAATTTAGCATACCAAAGGTCTTTCATAAGAATCACTGTGGACTTCTCCCCAGAAACTCTAGAGGCCAGAAGACAATGGAGAGAAGTATATAAAATACTGAACCAAAAAAATTGCCAACCAAGAATACTTTACCTAGCAAAGTTGTCATTCAAAAATGAGGGGACAGGCTCAAGATGGCGCTCTAGGCAGAAACACCACGCCGTCCCTCCACAGCAAAGATCCGAAAAACTAAGCCTAACAGAGAATCAACAATCCTGAAACCCTAGAACACCAAATGAAGAGATAAAGAACTCAGCCAAACACCAAATGGAGTGAGAATACTAAAAGAGAACGGAGAGCGAGGAGAGACTCAGGCAGAGATTCCTTACCAGCTAACGCAGCGCGGATCCACCATCTTGGATTCCTATCGGAGAACAGCAAACGGGAGAGCAGCCTTGCAAAGCATCTGGTCGGAGACAGAACGACCGGTAAACTGCGGTGCGCGCTCTCCCACCACCCACCCCTCTCCGCCTCAGCTGGGGATCCCCTGCTTTCCGTGGCCAGGGTCTCTGGGCTGGGGGGTGCTGGTGCTTGGATTCCGCGCGCCTGGGCCGGCGGCTTTCTGAGAGCCGTTTGCTGGCAGCTAGCGAACCTTTCTCTGCCGCCTCCCCCTCCTTTTGCCTGGGTGCCTGGTTCCGAGTGCCGTCTCTGCTCTCTCCTGCGGGGCTGTAGGGCTGCGTGCGGGCGTGTGGCTGTTTCTAGGTCTGGGCCCCCGCGTGGGTGGGATCCCGGGGCCTTTGTTTGTTCGCCCCTCTGCTTTCCGTGGCCGGAGTCCCTGAGCAGGGGGGCACCGGTGCTTGGATTCCGCACGCCCGGGCTGGAGGCTTTCTGGGAGCCATTTGCTGGCACCTAGCGAAACTTTTTCTGCCGCCTCCCCCTCCTTTTGCCTGGGTGCCTGGTTCCGAGGGCCGTCTCTGCTCTCTCCTGCGGGGCTGTAGGGCTGCGTTCGGGCGTGTGGCTGTTTCTAGGTCTGGGCTCCCGCGCGGGTGGGATCCTGGGGCCTTTGTTCGTTGGCCCCTCTGCTTCCCGTGGCCACGGTCACTTAACCCCGAGACTACCGGCTTCTTGGAATTCGCGCCCCTGAGTGGGGGCTCTCTGGGTCCCATTTGTAGGCACTGACTGCTGGTGTTGCCCTTTTTTTTTTTTTTTTTTTTCTCTCAATTTTATTTTTCTTCCTTTTTTGATTAGTTTTGTCATCTTTTACCTCTTTTTTTCTTTTGTCTTTCTTCATTGCTTAATTTCTTGTCTCTCTATCTCTTCCTTCTCTTTCTGATCCCTGAATTCCAGGCGATGTATGCCTCTGTACCTTCTGGCCAGGCTGAGCTGTGAAAATTGAGACCGACTCCCCCAGACCTCATAGCTGCATCGGTGGGATCCCTGGGAACTTTGCAGTTCTTTAACTTTTCTGATTTTTATTTGGTCATTCTTTCCTTTTCTTTCTCTTCCCCCTTCTGGTTTCCTCCATCCCATAGTCTCTCATCTGTACATTCCAACGACAAGCTCCCCTAGCATTCTTTTATGTTTGTACACTTTTTGCTCCTCCTCCTCTCTCCTCTCTCCCATATCCAGCTTAGCTTCACACATAACCATCTTCCCGCTGCACCCTACCTACCTGCACCGTGCACTAGACATCACATCACCAAGCGGTGCAGGCACGCCCTATTGGAACCTGCCCAGCACTGACTACCGACCGTCCTGGTGGCTGCGGTGAGTGCCACAAGCAACCCATCCCAGTGGCTCCTCCTCAACTAGATCTGCCCAGCTGTACCACAAGAACGAAAAAAAAAAAATCTACAATCAATAAACGAGAGAAATATCTACTGAATGCCCCGAAAACAGCAAACAATATCAAAACATTTACAAAAACAAGACAAGATGGCTCCAATAGGCGTCCAAATTAAAACACCAGATAACTCTCCTGTGGAAGAAAATGCACTAGAAGTACCTGATACGGAACTCAAATCACTAATACTCGGAATTTTCCAAGAACTGAGGCAAAAAGCTGACAAACATGAGGAAAAAATAGACAAATTTATGGAAAATACAGACAAAAAATTGGAAGAATTCAGGAAGATGATGCAAGAACAAAATGCCAAAATGAATTCACAACTCGAAGTTATACAAAAACAACAATTAGAAATCCAAAAGATAAACAACAAGATTTCAGAAATGGACGGTGTCATAGAAGGGCTGAGAAGTAGATTTGAAACCATGGAAGACAGGATCAGTGGAACTGAAGACAAACACTTGGATACAACTCTGTTTCAGGAAAACTCAGAAAAAAGAACAAAGAAAAATGAAGAGACCCTGAGAGTTATGTGGGACACAATTAAAAGCAAAAACTTACGAGTGATTGGCATACCAGAACAGGGGGAGAAAACAGAAAACACAGAGAGGATCATTGAGGAACTGCTGACAGAAAACTTTCCCAATATCATGAAAGATGAAAAGCTGGTCATCCAAGAAGCTCAACGAACCCCATATAGAAGAGACCCCAAAAGAAAATCACCAAGACATATCATATTCACACTCGCTAAAACTAAAGACAAACAAAGAATCCTGAGAGCAGCTCGTGAAAAACAAGAAGTCACATACAGAGGAGAAACAATAAGACTAAGCTCAGATTATTCAGCAGAAACCATGCAGGCAAGAAGGCAATGGGATGACATATATAAAATCTTGAAAGAAAAAAATTGTCAGCCAAGAATAATATATCCTGCAAAACTCTCATTCAGATTTGATGGTGAAATTAGGTCATTTCCAGATAAACAGAAACTAAAGGAATATGCAAAAGTCAAACCAAACTTACAAGAATTATTAAAGGGAGTTCTTCGATCTGAGGACAAACAGCTTAAGCCCTCAGGCAGGACCTAGGACCTAGGACGCAGGTTAACATGAACCAGATACCATTCTAGGAACTGAACTACAGACGACTTTCCAAAAACAAAAGATATACAAAAGGGAATCAGAGAAATCAATCAAAGGATGACAACAACATCAAAACAATGAAAGAGGGAACAAACGGCATAGGTATAGAACCTTCTAAAGGAGAAGAAGGCAAGGCGATACCAAGTAACGGTAGACTGCTTCAAAATTATAAAGATAAGGGTAAAATTCATGGTAACCACAAAAAAAGTTAACAAACCAACTCATAAAAATAAAGACGAAAAACATAAAGTCTCAACAAAACCAAAACCTACAAAAACAAAAGAAATGAACACAAAATCCACAAACAAAAGGAACTCAGCACAAGAGAGTAAGAAGAACAAAGAAAACTTCAGCATCACAAAAAAAATCACTACAAAATGACAGCAACAAATTCACATCTATCAATAATTACACTGAACGTAAATGGACTCAATGCACCCATAAAGCGACAAAGAGTGGCAGAATGGATAAGAAAACAGGATCCATCTATTTGCTGTCTACAAGAGACACATCTTAGAAACAAAGATGTGAATTTATTAAAAATCAAAGGTTGGAAAAAAATATATCAAGCTAACAACTACCAAAAAAGAGCAGGAGTGGCAATTCTAATCTCAGATAAAATAGACTTTAAAACAAAATCTACCATAAAAGACAAAGAAGGACACTATATAATGATTAAGGGGATGATCCATCATGAAGACATAACCATAATAAATATCTATGCACCCAATGACAGGGCTCCAAAATACATAAAAAAAACTCTAATAGCACTGAAAAGAGAAATTGACAGTTCCACAATAATAGTAGGAGACTTCAACACACCACTCTCAGTAAAGGACAGAACAACTAAAAAGAAACTCAGCAAAGATACAGAAGACCTAAAGGACACAATCAGCCAACTGGACCTCATAGACATATATAGAACAATCCATCCAACCGCTGCAAAGTACACATTCTTTTCCAATGCACATGGAACGTTCTCCAGAATAGACCACATCTTAGGCCACAGAGCAATCCTCAACAAGATCCAAAATGCTGAGATAATTCACAGTATCTTCTCTGACCACAATGCCATCAAGGTAGAAATTAACACTAGAAAGAGCAAGGAAAAAAAATCAAACACATGGAAACGGAATAATAATCTGCTTACACATCAATGGGTAATAGAAGAAATCAGAGATGGAATTAAAAAATTCCTAGAATCAAATGAAAATGAAAACACATCATACCAAAACCTTTGGGACACAGCAAAGGCAGTCCTCAGAGGACAATTTATAGCAATAGATGCACATATCAAAAAAGAAGAAAGGGACAAAATCAAAACATTAACTACAGAACTCAAACAAATAGAAAGAGAACAACAAAAAAAGCCTACAACCACCAGAAGAAAGGAAATAGTAAAGATCAGAGCAGAAATCAATGAAATAGAGAACAGAAAAACAATAGAAAGAATCAACAAAACCAAAAGTTGGTTCTTTGAAAGAATCAACAAAATCGACAAACCACTGGCCAGACTGACAAAAGAAAAACAGCAGAGGGCACAAATAACCCAAATAAGAAATGAAATGGGGGACATTACAACAGACCCAACTGAAATAAAAAGGATTATAACAGAATATTATGAAAAACTATATTCCAACAAATTTGAAAACCTAGAGGAAATGGATAAATTTCTAGAAACATACGGCCTACCCAAAATACAACAAAGTGATATTGAAAATCTGAACAGACCCATAACAAGAGAAGAGATTGAAAAGGTAATAAAAAAACTCCCAAGCAAAAAAAGCCCTGGCCCAGATGGCTTCACTGGAGAATTCTACAAAACATTTACAGAAGAGCTCGTACCAGTTCTACTCAAGTTATTTCAGAGCATAGAAGAGGAAGCAACACTTCCAAATTCATTCTATGAAGCCAGCATAACGCTGATACCAAAACCAGGCAAAGACATCACAAAAAAAGAAAATTACAGACCAATATCTCTCATGAATATAGATGCAAAAATTCTCAACAAAATTCTAGCCAATAGAATTCAGTATCATATCAAAAAAATAATACACCACGACCAAGTAGGATTCATACCAGGTATGCAAGGATGGTTTAACATTAGAAAATCCATCAACGTAATCCACCACATAAATAAAAGGAAAGAAAAAAATCACATGATTATCTCAATTGATGCAGAAAAGGCATTTGACAAAGTCCAACACCCATTCCTGATAAAAGCTCTCAATAAAATAGGTATAGAAGGGAAATTTCTCAACATAATAAAGGGCATCTATGCAAAACCAACAGCCAACATCATTCTTAATGGAGAAAGGCTGAAAACATTCCCCCTGAAAACAGGAACAAGACAAGGATGCCCTTTATCACCACTCCTATTTAACATTGTGCTGGAAGTTCTAGCTAGAGCAGTAAGGCAAGAGAAAGAAATAAAGGGCATCCAAATTGGTAATGAAGAAGTTAAACTCTCCCTGTTTGCAGATGATATGATACTATACATAGAAAACCCTAAAGACTCCACGAGAAATTTACTGGATCTAATAGAAAGATTCAGCAGGGTAGCAGGATACAAGATAAACATTCAAAAATCAGTTGGATTCCTATACACCGGTAAAGAGAACGATGAAAAGGAGATCAGGAAATCAATACCATTTTCAATAGCCCCTAAAACGATAAAATACTTAGGAATAAATCTGACCAGGAATATAAAAGACCTATACAAAGAAAACTACAAAACACTGCTGCATGAAACCCAAAGGGATCTACATAAATGGAAAAACATACCATGCTCATGGATAGGCAGACTCAACATTGTGAAAATGGCAATTCTACCTAAAGCAATCTACAAATACAATGCAATTCCGATACAAATACCAACAACATTCTTCAAAGAGATGGAAAAACTAATTATTAACTTTATATGGAAAGGGAAGAAACCTCGAATAAGTAAAGCACTACTGAAGAAGAAGAATAAAGTTGGAGGACTCACACTACCTGACTTGAGAACCTACTATACAGCTACAGTACTCAAAACAGCCTGGTACTGGTACAACAACAGAGACATTGACCAATGGAACAGAATTGAGAACTCAGATGTAAATCCATCCACCTACGGTCACCTGATTTTTGACAAGGGCCCAAAATACATCAAATGGGGAAAAGACAGTCTTTTTAACAAATGGTGCTGTCAAAACTGGATATCCATTTGTAGAAAAATGAAACAGGACCCATACCTCACACCATATACAAAAACTACTTCAAAATGGATCAAAGACCTGAATATAAAGCCTCAAACTATAAAATTCATAGAAGAAAAAATAGGACCAACACTTCAGGCCTTAATACATGGCATTAACAGGATACAAACCATAAACATCAACACAAAAAACCCAACAGATAAACTAGATAATTGGGATCTTATAAAAATCAAACATCTATGCTCTTCAAAAGATTTCACCAAAAGAGTTAAAAGAGAACCTACAGACTGGGAAAAAATTTTTGGACAGTACAAGTCAGACAAAGGTCTAATCTCCATAATCTACAAGAAAATCCAACACCTCTACAACAAAAAGACAACCAATCCTATCAAAAAATGGGCAAAGGAAATGAACAGACACTTCACCAAGGAAGACATTCAAATGGCCAACAGACACATGAGGAAATGCTCGCGATCACTAGCCATTAGAGAAATGCAAATTAAAACCACAATGAGATACCATCTCACCCCGGCATTACTGGCACGAATCAAAAACACTGGAAATAACAAATGTTGGAGGGGCTGCGGGGAGACGGGAACTCTTATACACTGCTGGTGGGAATGCAAAATGATACAGCCATTTTGGAAAATGATATGGCGTTTCCTCAGAAAGCTAGAAATAGACGTACCATTCGATCCAGCAATCCCACTCCTAGGAATATATCCTAGAGAAATAAGAGTCATCACTCGAATAGACATATGCACACCTATGTTCATGGCAGCATTATTCACAATAGCAAAACGATGGAAACAACCTCGATGTCCATCAACAGACGAATGGATACACAAACTATGGTACATACACACAATGGAGTACTATGCAACGAGAAAGAACAATGAATCGGTGAACCATCTCATAACATGGATGAAACTGGAGGACATCATGCTGAGTGAAATAAGTCAATCACAAAAGGACAAATATTGTATGAGACCTCTATTGTAAAAACCCATGAAAAAACTCACATGCAAAATGTAACAATCCTTGTTGGTTACCAGGGATGGGGGGGGGGGATACTAAATAGGTAATAGGTAAGTGGTAACTTGGGTGAGAGATGAGATAGTACATAGTACAGCGGAAACTAACACAACCTGCACAAGGAAAGGTCATGAAGGCCCTATAGACACATCCAAACCCCCCGAGGGACTGAGTTGTTGGACGGAGGGCTCTGGGGACCATGATCTCGGGGAACATCTAGCTCAATTGGCATGACACTACTTATAAAGATAATGCTCTACATTCTACCTTGGTGAGTAGTGTCTGTGGTCTTAAAAGCCTATGAGCGGCCATCTAAGATACTCCACTGATCTCATCCCTTCGGGAACAAGGGAGAACGAAGAGAACAGGATACAAGGAAAAGATTAATCCAGAGGACTAATGGTCCACAGCTACCAAGGCCTCCACGGGACTGAGCCCAGTACAGCTGGATGGTGCCCGGCTACCACCAATGACTCCTTTGACCAGGATCACAACAGAGGGTTCTGGGCAGAGCTGGAGTAGGATGTAGAGCATAATTTTAACTCCCAAAAAAAAAAAAAAAAAAAGAAGACCAGATATACTGGCCTAAAGAATACTAGAGAAACCTCGAGAGTGTGGCCCCCAGACACCCTTTCAGCTCAGAGGGGAAGTTACCTTCAAGGTTCGATGTTAAGCCTGGGAATGGACACCCCAGTAAAACTAAATGGGACTAACGATGTACAGGAGTCCGGTGACAAGGGCCAGAAGGCAGAGGGAGAGTAGGAAACTGATGATAAGGAACACAAATTGAATAAGACACTGTCGATGTATTGTGAGATTGTTGACCACTGCTATAGGGCAACATTTGTAGTAACAATTAAATGGGAGGCTGTTTTGTCCTGTAAGCCTTCATCTTGGGCGAGAATGGCAGCACAATTGGAAGAGCATAGTCAATATCACTTAAATGTGTAAGTAAAAAGTTTTGAAATGGTGTTTAAATAAAATAAAAATAAATAAATAAATAAACGAACAAAGGAGACTAAAGAGGTACAATAATCCACTGACAAGGTCCAGAAGACAGAAGGGGACAAGGAAGCCCCCTGGTGATAGGGAACACAAGGTGGAGTAAGGATATTCTTGATGTGCTGTGAGATTGTTAACCATTGTCATAGGGCAACATAAAAAAAAAAAAAAAAAAAAAAAAAAATGAGGGGACAATCAAGACATTTCCAAACAAACAGAAACTCCGGGAAGTTTCCACTACCAGACCAGCTTTGCAAGTATAACTCAAAGGAGTACTCCAAATGGAAAAGCAAGAACATTAATAAGCACAAACTAAACCCGTCGAATATAGGTTGTATATTGATGTTAATGGGGACACACCAAAAAAAAAGGGGGGGGGAGGGGGAAGGGAGTATATCAGGAATAGATTTATTATGTTAAAGTTTATGTTAACAGTTATTCTTATGCTAGATGCTGTAGTAATTGTAAGTCATGTAATGTAACATATGTGATAACCACTAAGAAATCACTAAGGAGAAACACTCGGGAGAAAAGAAGCAAGTTAACAAAAAGGCTCATCACAAGAAAGCATTCAAATACAAACAAAAACAAAAAATGTCAGTATAATAAGCAAACAAGATATGAAACACTCAAAAAACAATAAAATGAGTGAGGTAGACAATTCATTTTCAGTAATAATCTTAAACGTAAATGGTCTAAAGGCCTCATGCAAAAGGCAGAGAGTGGCAGAATGGATTAAAAAAACATGATTCATCCTTTCGTTGTCTACAAGAAACCTACCTTAGACACAATGAAACAAAGAGAAGGAAAATAAAAGGATGAAGAAAAATATTCCATAAAACCAGTAAACAAACAAACAGAAAGCAGGGGTGACCATACTGTTATCAGACAAAACAGACTTTAAATCAAAATCCATTACAAAATATAAAAAAGGACATTACATAATAATAAAAGAGTCAATTCAACGAGAAGACATAACAATTATAAATATGTATGCACCTAACAGCAATGCACCAAAATACATGAAACAAATTCAGATTAATATGAAAAGAGAAATAGACAACTGCACAATAATAGTAGGGGACTTCAATACACCACTTTCAATTTTAGACAGAACATCTGAAAAGAAAATCACTAAAGACATTGAGAACTTAAATAAAACCATAAGACAATTGGACCTAATGGACATATATAGAACACTCCACTCAGCATCAGAACAATATACATCCTTCTCCAGTACACAGGGATCAGTTTCCAGAATAGACCACATGCTAGGACACAAAACAAGTCTCAACAAATTTAAAGATTGAAATTATACAAAACATCTTTTCGGAACATAACAACATGAAACTAGAAATCAACAACGGGACAAATAAGAGAAAAAATAATTACATGGAAACTAAATAATACACTACTAAAAAATGACTGAGTCATACAAGAAAGCAAAAGTGAAATTAAAAAATTCCAAAAATCAAATGAAAATGAAACCATAACATATCAAAACCTTTGGGACACAGCAAAAGCATTACTCAGAGGGAAATCTGTAGCAATAAATGTCTACATTATAAAAGAAGAAAGATCCAAAATCACTAACTTAAACCAACAACTTCAACAAATAGAAAAGAAAGAGGAAAAAGAAGCCAAAGCAACCATAAAAAAAGAAACAATAAAAATCAGGGCAGAAATAAATGAATTAGAAAATAGAAAAAATAATTGGAAGGTTTAACAAAACCAGAAGTTCATTTTTTGAAAGGATCAACAAAATAAACAAACCACTAGCTAGACTGACAAAAGAAAAATCCAAAAGAGGCAAATAACCAAATTAAGAAATTAAATTGGTGAAATTACAACCAATCCATTAGAGGTAAAGATCATAACCAATTACTATAAAAATTATACTCCAACAAATTTGAAAAGATAGGGGAAATAGACACATTTCTAGAAACACAGTGTCTACCCAATTATCACAAACAGAAATAGAAAAACAGACCATCACAAAAGAAAAGATGTCATCACAAAACTAACAACAACAAAAAAGAACTCCAGGATCAGATGACTACACTGGAGAATTCTACCAAACATTCAGAAAAGAGTTGACACTGATCCTACTCAATCTCTTCAAAACATTGAAGAGGAAGTAACACTACCTAACTCCTTCTATGAAGCAAGCATAACCTTGATACTGAAACCAGGCAAAAACATCACACACACAAAAAAAGAAAACTAAAAACCAATATTTCTTATGAACCTAGGTGCAAAAATTTTCAAAAACATTCTAGCTGACAGACTATGGCAACATATCAAAAAAGAACATACACCATAATCAAGTGAGATTCATACTAGGATTACAAGGGTGGTTCAGCATCAGGAAATCAATCAGTGTAATCCATCACATAAATAAAACAAAGGAAAAGAAACATAATATCATATCAAGTGATGCAGAAAAGAAATTTGATAAAAAAAACTCTCAGCAAAATGGGAATAGAAGGGTAATTCCTCAACATAATTAGGGCATATATGAAAAACTAACAGCCAAATCATACTCTGAGATGGGAATGAGAAATAAATGAATTAGAAAATTAGAAAACAATTGAAAGATTTAACAAAACCAGAAGCTGGTTTTTTGAAAGGATCAACAAAATAGACAAAGAGCTGGCTAGACTGACAAAAAGAAAAATCTGAAGAGGCAAATAACCAAATTAAGAAATGAAATTGGTGACATTACAAAGAATCCATCAGCGAAAAAGATCATAATCGATTACTACAAAAATTATATTCCAACGAATTTGAAAAGCTAGAGGAAATGGACAAATTCCTAGAAACACACTATCTACCTACCACTCTTATTCAACATTGTGCTGTTAAATAAGCCAGAGAAATAAGACAAGAAAGAGAAATAAAAGGTATCCAAATTGGAAAAGAAGTAAAATTATCTCTATGTGCAGATAACGCATTCCTACATATGTTGTTAGGTGCCATTGAGTGGGTTCCAAATCGCAGTGATCTTATGCACAACAGAACGAAACACTGCCTGGTCCTGCGCCATCCTCATGATACTTGTTATGCTTGAACCCTCTGTGTCAATCCATCTGGATGAGGGCCTTCCTCTTTTTTGCTGACCCTCTACTTTACCAAGCATGATGTCCTTCCCTAGGGACTGACCCCTCCTGATAGCATGTCCATAGTATGTGAGACAAAGTCTCGCCATCATTGCTTCTAAAGAGTGTTCTGGTTGTACTTCTTCCAGGACAGATTTGTTCGTTCTTTTGGCATTTCATGGTATATTCAATACACTTCGCCAACAATATAATTCAAAGGTGTCAATTATTTGGTCTTCCTTATTCATTGCTCAGCTTTAGCGTGCATATGAGATAATTGAAAACATCATGGCTTAGGTCAGGCACACCTTAGTCTTCAAGGTGACAGCTTTTCAACATTTTAAAGAGGTCTTTTACAGCAGATTTACCCAATGCAATGCATCATTTGATTTCTTGACTATTACTTCCACAAGCGTTGACTGAGCATCCAAATAAAATGAAGTCCTTGACAATTTCCATATTTTTTCCGTTTATCATGATGTTGTTTACTGGCCCAGTGGTGAGGAATTTTGTATTTTTTATTTTGAAGTGGAATCCATACTGAAGGCTGTAGTCTTTGATCTTCATCAGTAAGTGCTTCAAGTTCTCTTCACTTTCAGCAAGCAAGGTTGTGTCATCTGCATATCTCAGGTCGTTAATGAGTCTTCCTCCAAATCTGATGCTTCGTTCTTCTTTGTATAGTCCAGCTTCTTGGATTATTTGCTCAGCATACAGATTGAATAGGTATGGTGAAAGGATACAACCCTAATGCACACCATCCTGACTTTAAACCACGCAGTATCCCCTTGTTCTGTTCAAACAACTGCCTCTTGATCTATGTATATGTTGCTCATGAGCACAATTAAATGTCTGGAATTCCCATTCTTCACAATGTTATCCATAACTTGTTATGATCCACACAGTCGAAAACCTTTGCATAGTCAATAAAACACAGGTAAACATGTTTCTGGTATTCTCTTCTTTCAGCCACGATCTATCTGACATCAACAATGATATTCCTGGTTTCACATCCTCTTCTGAATCTGGCTTGAATTTCTGGCAGTTCCCTGTCAATGTGTGCTGCAGCTGCTTTTGAATGATCTTCAGCAAAAATTTACTTTCCTATGATATTAATGACATTGTTCGATAATTTCTACATTCGGTTGGATCACCTTTCTTTGGAAGAGGCATAAATACGGACCTCTTCTAGATGGTTGGCCAGGTGGCTGTCTTCCAAATCTCTTGGCATAGACTAATGAGCACCTCCAGCACTGCATCCATTTGTTTGTTGAAACATCTTAATCGGTATTCCTTCAATTCCTGGAGCCTTGTTTTTTCCAATGCCTTCAGTGCAGCTTGAACTGCTTCCTTCAGTACCATTGGCTCTTGATCATATGCTATCTCCTGAAAAGGTTGAAGGTCAACTAATTCTTTTGGTACAGTGACTCTGTGTATTCCTTCCATCTTCTTTTGATGCTATCTGCATCTTTTAATATTTTCCCTGTAGAATCCTTCAATATTGCAGCTCAAGGCTTGAATTTTTTCCCCTAGGAAGATTTTTACCAATTTTTGCAGTCTGAAATTGATCAAACATGCAATCAATATGCATTGATAATTACTGGTGATTGGAATGTGAAAGTTGGAAACAAAGAAGAAGGATCCATAGTTGGAAAATATGATCTTAGTGATAGAAATGATGCTGGAGATCGCATGATAGAATTTTGCAAGACCAATGACTTCTTCATTGCAAATACCTTTTTTTCAGCAACATAAATGGCGTCTATACACATGGACCTCATCATATGGAATGCACAGAAATCAAATCAATTGCATCTGTGGAAAGAGACGATGAAAAAACTCAATATCATCAGTCAGAATAAGGCCGGGGCCTACTATGGAACAGACCATCAATTGTTCTTATGAAATTTCAGGTTGAATCTGAAGCAGATTAGAACAAGTCCATGAGAGACAAAGTATGGCTTTGAGTATATCCCACCTGAAATTAGAGACCATCTCAAGAATAGATTTTATGCATTGAACACTAATGACTGAAGACCAGACAAGCTGTGGAATGACATCAAGGATATCATACATGAAGAAAGCAAGAGGTCATGAAAAGACAGGAAAGAAGGAAAAGACCAAAATCAATGTCAGAAGAGACTCTGAAATTTGCTGTTGAACATCGAGTAGCTAAAGTAAATGGAAGAAATGATGAAGTAAAAGAGCTGAAAAGAAGAAATCAAAAGTCAGCTCAAGAAGACAAAGTAAAGTATTACAATGACATGAGCAAAGACCTGGAGTTATTTTTGTTGGGTCAGTTGTAATGTCACCACTTTCATTTCTTGTTTTGGTTGTTTCCATCTTTTCTCTTTTTTTGTCAGTCTAGCTAAAGCTTTTTCAAAATTATCGATCTTTTCGAAAAACCAACTTCTGGTTTTATTGTTTTACTGTTTTTCTGTTTTCAATTTTACTTATTTCTGCTCTGATCTTTGTTATTTCCTTTCTTTTGGTAGATTTAGGATTAGTTTATACTTCTCTTTCTAGTTCCTAGAATTACTGAGTTAGGTGTTGGTCTGATATCTTCCTTCTATTGTTCATGTAGGCATTTATTCCTATAAGTTTCCCTCTGAGCACTGCCTTTGCTGCATCCCATAAGTTGTGGTATGTTGTGCTTTCATTTTCATTTGACTCTAAGAAATTTGGGAATTCTCTTTTCATTTCTTCCTTGACCCATTAGTAGTTTAATAGTGTGTTGATTAATTTACATGTTTGTGTATTTTCCAGTTTTTTTTCCTGATATTGATTTCTAGCTTCACTCCTTTGTGATCAGAGAAAATACTTTGCATGATTTCAATCTTTAAATGTATCAAGACTTGCTGAGTGACCTAACATGTGGTCTTTCCTGGAGAATAATCCATTTGCACTGGAGCAGAATGTATACTGTGCTGTTGTTGGGTGGAGTGTTCCATATATGTCTATTAAGTCAGGTTGGTTTAGGTCCTCTGTTCATTCAGGTCCTGTTTCCTTGCTAACCTTCTTTCTAGGTGTTCCATCCAACATTGAAAGCAGTGTATTGAAGTTTCCATTACTGTAGTGTTATCTATTTCTCCTTTCACTTCTATTGGTTTCTTTTATATACTTAGGTGCCCTGATGTTGGGTACATATATATTTATGATCGTTAAATTTTCTTGATTAATTGACCCTTTTATATTGTAATTTAGATGAAGGTTTACAGAACAACTAGCTTCTCATTAGACAGTTAGTATAGACTTCAGGGCAACATGGCTCTATAGTCAGAAGCACCACACCATACCTCCACAGCAAAGATCAGAAAAACTAATTCAAACAGAGTCACATTTCACTCTTTAAACACTAAGCATTAAATGAAGAGATAAAGAACTCAGCCAAGCACCAAATGGAATAAGAAACTGACCAAGAACAAAGCATGAGGAGAGATACATGCAAGGGTCCCCTATCAGTCACGGAAGCATGGATCTGCCATCTTGGATTCCTGCCAGAGATCAGCGAACAGGAGGTACAAGAAAGCAGCTTCACAGAGCTTTCAGTAGACACAGAACAACCAGTAACCCACTATATAGTCTTTCACACCCCCTACCATTCTTCACCCCCACTTAGCCTCCTCTGCTTCCTGCAGCCACAGTCTATTGTCCAGGAAGCCTGACCTTCCCCCCAGTGCCACTTGGATTCCACCCGCCTGCACTGGCCAGCTCACCGAGTACAATTTGTTGGTTGCAGATGTTGCTTTTTTCCCCTTCTTTAGATTTCTTCCTTATCTCTCACCACCTCCCCCTACTTTCTTTTAAATACCTGGCTCCGTGCGCCATCTTTGCTTCTTCCTGAAAGGCTGTGAAACACCGCTCGACTGTGAAACTGCTTCCCGGCCTGTGCTACCACGCTGGTGGGATCCCTGGGGCTTTTATGTTTCTTTGTTTGTTCTGATTTGTTGTTTGGATTTGATTGTTTGTCTTTTTTTTTTTTTCTTTTTCTCAGCTTGGGAGTCCCTTCTAGCCAGGCAGTATCACGAGGCTTGGAAGCTAGTCCCTTACTCAGTGCAGATGCACAGGGACATCCTTGGGGTATTTCTTTTTTCTTTTGTTTGTTTGTTTGGTTTTGTGTTTTTTTTCCATTTCTTTGTTTAGTTTTCTTCTCTCTCTTATTCCTTTTTGTCTTTCTTCATTTCCAGTTTCTCGATTTATTCATTTTTTTCTTTTATCCTTTTTCTTTTTTTCCCATTTCTCAGTCTCTCATCTCTCCACTCCAATAGCAAGCTCGCTTAGCACTCTTTTTTGTTTGTGTGTATGTTTTTGGCTCCTGTTCCTCTCTCCTCTCTCTCATCTTTCCCATACCCATCTTAGCTCCACACATCACAATCTACCCCCTCCTTCCTGTCTACCTGCACTGTGTGCTGAAAATTACACTCCCAAGCAGAACAGGCAGCATACAGTAACCTGCCCTGCACTGATTCCCAGTCCACATTCTCAGCCCTGGTATGTGCTACAAACAACCCATCCCAGCAACTACCCTTCAGCTAGACCTGCCCTGCTGTACATACCTGAGTGAATGACCCTGCCCATAGGAGAAGGAAGTGAAAAGTACTGTGCCCACAGACAAGCAAACAACAAAGAACACACAGCCCCCCCTGCTCAGACATAAACAAATAAAAAAACAGGATGAAACAAACAAATCTACAATCAATAAACGAGGAAAATAAACACTGAATGCCCTGAAGACAGCAGACAATATCAAAACATTTACAAAAACAGGATAGGATGGTTCAAGTAGGTGTCCAAAATAAAACACCAGATGACCTTCCAGTAGAAGATACAGCACTAGACCTAACTGACAAGGAATTCAAATCTCTAATATTCAGAATTATCCAAGAGTTGAAGCAAAAAACAGACAAAAATGAGGAAAAAATAGACAAAGTCATGGAAAAGGAAGACAAATTCATGGAAAATACAGAAAAAAAAATGGAAGAATTGAGGAAAATAATTCAGGAACAAAATGCTAAAAGAAATTCACAACTAGAAATCATACAAAAACAACAATTAGATATCCAAAAGATAAACAAGGTTTCAGAAATGTCATAGAAGGGCTGAGGAGCAGGTTTGAAACAATGGAAGACAAGACTAGAGAAACTGAAGAAAAACACTTAGATACAACTCTGTTTGAGGAAACATCAGAAAAAAGAATGAAGAAAAATGAAGAAACCCTGAGAATTATGTGGGATACCATCAAAAGCAAAAATCTGCTAGTGATAGGAGTACCAGAAGAGGGGGAGAAAACAGAAAACACAGAGAGGATCATTGAAGAGCTGCTGACAGAAAACTTCCCAAATATCATGAAAGATGAAAAGCTGACCATACAAGAAGCTCAATGAACCCCATACAGGATAGACCTCAAAAGAAAATCACCAAGGCATATCATATTCACACTCGCCAAAACCAAAGACAAACAAAAAATCCTGAGAACACCTCATGAAAAACAAGAAGTCACATACAGAGGAGAAACAATAAGACTAAGTTCAGATTATTCGGCAGAAACCATGCAGGGAAGAAGGCAATGGGATGACATATATAAAACCTTGAAAGAAAAAAATTGCCAGCCAAGAATAATATATCCTGCAAAAGTCTCATTCAAATATGATGGTGAAATTAGGTCATTTCCAGATAAACAGAAATTAAGGGACTATGTAGAAACCGAAACAAGCTTAGGAGACTTATTAAAGGAAGTCCTTCAATCTGAGAACAAATAACATCAGACCACAGGCTGAATATAGGACACAGGATTGTACTAGCCAAATGCCAACCTAGAAAATGAACTCTTAAAGACTATGCAAAACCAAAAGAATTACAAAAGGTAACCAGAGAGGTTAATCTGTAAATGACAACAGCATCAGAACAATAAAAGAAGGAATAAATGCTGTAGGTATAGAATCTTCTAATGGAGAGGAAGTCAAGCAATACCAAGTAATAATATACTGGTTCAAATCTAGGAAGATAAGAGTAAGTTTCAAGGTAACCGCAAAGAAAGTTAACAAACCTACTCATCAAAATAAAGAAGAAAAACCTAAAGTCTCAGTAAAAATAAAACCTACAAAAACAAAAGAAATGAAAAAAAAATCCACAAACAAAAGGAACTCAGCACAGGAGAGTAAGAGGAACAAAGAAAATGTCAGCACCACAATAAAAAGCACTATAAAATTCAATCCTACTCTTAGGAATATATCCTAGAGAAATAAGAGCCGTCACACTAATAGGCATATGCACACCCATATTCATTAAAGCACTGTTCACAATAGCAAAAAGATGGAAACAACCTAGATGCCCATCAACAGAGGAATGGATACACAAACTATGGTACATACACACAATGAAGTATTATGCAATGATAAAGAACAATGATGAATCTGTGAAGCATCTCATAACATGGATGAAACTGGAGGACTTTATGCTGAGTGAAATAAGTCAATCACAAAAGGACAAATATGGTATGAGACCTGTACTGTATAACTCATGTAAAAGTTTACACACAAAAAGAAACAATCTTTGTTGGTTATGAGAGATAGAAGTGGTGGTGGGGGACTAAATAGACAAGTGGTAACTTTGGTGAAGTTTAAGACAGTACACATTACTGGGGAAGCCAGCACAACTTGTACAAGGAAAGGTCTTGGAAGAGCCATAGACACTTCCAAATTCCCTGAAGGACTGAATCGCTGGGCAGAGGGCTGTGGGGACCATGGTCTCGGGGAACATCTAGCTCAATTGGCATAACACAGCTTATAAAGACAGTGTTCTACATTCTACATTGGTGAGTAGTGTCTGGGGGTCTTAAAAGCCTGAGAGCAGCCATCTAAGATACTCCACTGGCCTCACCCCTTCGGGAGCAAGGGAGAATGAAGAGAACAAGATCAAGGAAAAGATTAGTCTAAAGGACTAATGGACGACAGCTACCATAGCCTCCACCAGACTGAGAACAGTACAGCTAGATGGTGCCTGGCTACCACCACTTTCTGCTCTGACCAGGATCACAATAGAAGGTCCTGGACAGAGCTGGAAAAGGAGATAGAATAGAATTCTAACTTACACACAGACAAAAAAAAGACCAGATTTACTGGCCTGACAGACTGGAGAAACCCCAAGAATATGGCCCCCGGACACCCTTTTAGCTCAGTGGTGAAACCCCTCCCAAAGTTCACCGTTCAGCAGGGGATTGGACAGCCTCATAAAACAAAACAGGACTAATGAGGCACAGCAGTTCAGGGACAAGGACTAGAAGGCCGGAGGGGACAGGAAAGCTGGTTGAGAAGGGATAGTGTTGACATATCATGGGGTTGTTAACCATGCCATGCCATTGCCATAGGGCAATATGTGTACTGTTTAATGAGAAACTGTTTGTTCTTCAAACCTTCATTTAAGGTACAAAAAAATAATTATCTATGTGAGATCAAATTGACAACAGCAACACAAAAGGTTTGATGGGAAGCCTAGGGGACGGTGAGTTGAAGATAACTGTGATGGAATAATTTGGAAAAGATAGTGAGAATAGCATCACAACTGGAAGAATGTAATTGATGTCACTGAATTGTACATGTAGAAATTTTCAAAACGGTGTAACTTTGGCTATATATATTTTCACCAGAAGAAAGGTGCTCAAGGTCATGAAGGGAGAGGGTTGACATGTTGTGGGGTTGTTAACCGATGTCATGAAACAATATGTGTACTGACTGTTTAATGAGAAACTATTTGTTCTGTTTACCTTCATCTAAAGTACAATAAAAAAAATTTTTTAAAGTTAATATACATATTGTTTTATGACATTGATTAACAACTCCACAACATCTCAACACTCTCCCTTCTCAACCGTGGGTTCCCTATTACCAGCTTTCCTGTCCCCTCCATCTTCTAGTCTTTGCCCCTGGGCTGGTATGCTCTTTTAGTCTTGTTTTGTTTTATGGGCCAGTCTAATTTTGGCTGAAGGGTGACCCTCAGGGGTGACTTTATTACTGAGCTAAAAGGGTGCCTGGGGGCCATACTCTCAGGGTTTCTCCAGTCTCTGTCAGACCAAATAAGTCTGACCTTTTTATGTGAGTTAGAATTTTGTTCTACATTTTTTTCCAGCTCTGTCCAGGACACTCTGTTGTGATCCTGGTCAAAGCAGTCAGTAGTGGTAGCCGGGCACCATCTAGTTGTACTGGACTCAGTCTGGTGGAGGCCATGGTAGTTTAGGTCCATCAGTCCTTTGGACTAATCTTTTCCTTGTGTCAGTAATTTTCTTCATTCTCCCTTGCTCCTGAAGGGGTGAGACCAGTGGAGTATTTAAGATGGCCACTCACAGCTTTTTAAGACCCCAGACACTACTTATCAAAGCTGTTCCCCGAGACCATGGTCCACATAGCCCTCAGCCCAGTAATTCAGTCTCTCAGGGAGTTTGGCTGTATTTATGGAGCCTCTATGACCTTGCCTTATACAAGTTGTACTGGTTTCCCCAGTATTGTGTACTGTCTTACCCTTCACCAAAGTTACCACTTATCTATTGTCTATTTAGTGTTTTTCCATCCCTGTCACTCCCCTCCCTCATAACCATTGAAGATTGTTTCTTTTTGTGTGTAAACCTTTTCATGAGTTTTTATAGTAGTGGTCTTATACAATATTTGTCCTTTGTGATTGACTTATTTCACTCAACATGATGCCCTCTAGATTCATCCATGTTGTGATATGCTTCACAGATTCATCATTATTCTTTATTGTTGTATAGTACTCGATTGTGTGTATGTACCATAGTTTGTTTATCCATTCATCTGTTGATGGGTATCTAGGTTGTTTCCATCTTTTTGCTATTATGAACAATGCTGCAATGAACATGGGTGTGTGTATGTCTATTCGTGTGATGGCTCTTATTTCTTTAGGATATATTCTTAGGAGTGGGATTGCTGGATCATATGATATTTCTATTTCCAGCTTTCTAAGGAAGCACAATATCATTTTCCAAAATGGTTGTACCATTTTGCATTCACACCAGCAGTGCCTAAGAGTTCCAATCTCCCCGTAACCTCTCCAGCATTTGTTATTTTCTGTTTTTGTTTTTTTTTTTGATCTGTGCCAGTAAAACTGGGGTGAAATTATATCTCATTGTGGTTTTGATTTGCATTTCTCTAATGACTAGTGATCACGAACATTTCCTCAGTGTCTGTTGGCTGCTTGAATGTCTTCTTTGTTGAAGTGTCTGTGCATTTCCTTAGCTCATTTTTTGATTGGATTATTTGTCTTTTTGTTGTAGAGGTGTTGGATTTTCCTGTAGATTTTTGGTATTAGACATTTGCCGGATTTGTAATGTCCAAAAATTTTTTTCCCAGCCCATAGGTTCTCTTTTTACTCTTTTGGTGAAGTCTTTTAATGAGCATAAGTGTTTAATTTTTAGAAGATACCAGTTATCTAGCTTATCTTCTGGAGTTTGCGTGTTGTTAGTTATGGTTTGTATCCTGTTAATGCCATGTATTAGGACCTATAGCGTTGATTGTATTTATTATTCTATGATCTTTATAGTTTTTGGCTTTATATTTAGGTCTGTGACACATGTTGAATTAGTTTTTGTGTATGATGTGATGTATGGGTCCTGTTTCATCTTTTTTTTTTTGCAGATACACATCCAGTTTTGCCAGTATCACTTTTGATGTTGTGAAGTATTTCATTTTACTTGGATCCACAATCAACACCCATAGAAGCAGCAGTCAAGAAATCAAAAGACGCATTGCATTAGGCAAATCTGTTGCAAAAGACCCCTTTAAAGTGTTAAAAAGCAAAGATGTCACCTTGAAGACTAAGGTGAATCTGACCCAGTACATGGTATTTTCAATCACATCATAGGCATGCGAAAGCTGAACAATGAATAAGAAAGACCAAAGAAAAATTGACGCCTTTGAATTGTGGTGTTGGTGAAGAATATTGAATATACCATGGACTACCAAGAAAACGAACAAATCTTTCTTGGAAGAAGTACAACCAGAATGCTCCTTAGAAGCAAGAATGGCGAAACTATGTCTTACATACTTCAGACATGTCATCAGGTGGAATCAGTCCCTGGAGAAGGACATCATGCTTGATTAAGTAGAGGGTAAGCAGAAAAGAGGAAGACACTCAATGAGATGGATTAACACAGTGGCTGCAACAGTGAGCTCAAGCATAACAACGATTGTGAGCAGGGAGCAGGACTGGGCAATGTTTTGTTCTGTAGTGCATAGGGTCTCTATAAGTCAGAACCAACTCCACAGCACCTAATGACAACATTTCTTAAAAAGACTCCTTTTCCCATTTGATGGAGTTTGGGCCCTTGTCGAAGATCAGGTCACTGTAGGTAAATGGATTTACATCTGGGTTCTCAATTTTGTTCCATTGGTCAATGTATTTGTCCCTGTTCCAATACCAGGCTTTTTTGACTACCACAGCCGTATAGTAGGTTCTGAGGTCGGGTAGTGCACTTTCTCCTTCTTTATTCTTTTTCCTCAATAGTGCTTTACTTATCCAGGGCTTCTACCCTTTCCATATAAAGCCAATGATTTGTTTTTCTATTTCTTTAAAGATTGTTGTTGGTATTTGTATTGGGATTGCATTGTATTTGTAAATTGATTTGAGTAGAATTGTCATTTTCACAAGGCTGAGTCTATCTATCCATGAACATAGTATGCTTTTCCATTTATGTAGATGATTTCTTGCAGTAGTCTTTTGCAGTTTTCTTTGTATAGGTCTTTACATCCCTGGTTAGATTTATTATTGAGTTTTTTACTTTTTTTAGGGGCTATTATAAACGGTACTGTTTTCTTGATTTCCTCTTCTTCATTCTCTTTTTAGGTGTATAGGAATCCAAGGGATTTTTGTATGTTTATCTTGTATCCTGCGACTCTGCTGAATCTATTATTTCCAGTAGTTTTCTTGTGGATTCTTTAGGGTTTTCTATATATCGTATCGTATCATCTGCAAATAGGGACAGGCTTATGTCTTCATTACCAATTTAGATGACCTTTATTTCTTTTTCTTGCCTTATTGCTCTAGCCCTAGCACAATGTTAAATAGAAGTGGTGATAAAGGGCACCCTTGTTTTGTTCCTGTTCTCAAGGGGAATGTTTTCAGCTTCTCCCATTAAGAATGATGTTGGCTGTTGGTTTTGTATAGATGTCCTTTATTATGTTGAGGAATTTCCCTTCTATAAATATTTTATTGAGATTATTTTTATCAAGAATGAGCGTTGGACTTTGTCAAATGCATTTTCTGTGCCAATTGACACGATCATGTGCTTCTTTTATTTATGTGGTTGATTACATTGATTGATCTTCTAATGTTGAACCATCCTTGCATACTTGGTATGAATCCTATTTGGTCATGGTGTATTATTATTTTTTTTTATATGATGCTGAATCCTATTAGCTAGAATTTTATTGAGAATTTTTGCATCTAATTTCTTGAGAGATATTGGTCTGTAATTTTCTTTTTTTGTGGTGTCTTTGCCTAGTTTTGGTATCAGGGTTAAGTTGGTTTCATAGAATGAACTTGGAAGTATCCCTTTCTTTTCTGTGTTGTGAAATAGCTTGAGTAATACTGATGTAAGCTCTTCTCTGAATGTTTGGTTGAATTCTACAGTGAAGCCAACTGGTCCAGGGTTTTTTTGTTGTTGGTGTTGGACTTTTTTATTACCTTTTCAATCTCTTCTCTTGTTATTGGTCTGTTCAGATTTTCAACATCATTTTGTGTTAGTTTGGGTAGGTAGTGTGTTTCTAGAAATTTATCCTCTTCCTCTAGGTTTTCAAATTTGTTGGAGTATAGTTTTTCATAATACTCTGTTATGATCCTTTTTATTTCAGTTGGGTCTGTTGTAATGTCCCCCATTTCATTTCTTATTTGGGTTATTTGCATCCTCTCCTGTTTTTCTTTTGTCAATATGGCCAGTGGTTTCTCGATTTTATTGTTCCTTTCAAAGAACCAATTTTTGGTTTTGTTGATTCTTTTTATTGTTTTTTCTATTCTCTATTTCATTTATTTCTGCTCTGATCTTTATTTTTCCTTTTATTCTGGTGGCTGTGAGCTTCTTTTGTTGTTCTCTTTCTATTTGTTCAAATTGTGTAGCTAATGTTTTGATTTTGTCCCTTTCTTCTTTTTTGACACGTGCATCTATTGCTATAAATTGACCTCTGAGCACTGCCCTTGCTGTGTTCCAAAGGTTTTCTTATGATATATTTTCATTGTCATTTGATTCTAGGAATTGTTCTTATTACATCTCTGATTTCTTCTATTATCCAGTGGTTTTTAAGCAGGGTGTTATTCAGTTTCCATGTAATTGATTTTTTTTACTTTGCTCTCCTGTTGTTAATTTCTACTTTGATAATGCGATCAGAGAAGATACTTTGTATTATCTCATTGTTTTGGATTTTGTTGAGAGTTGTTTTGTGGCGTAAGACATGGTCTATTCTGGAGAATGTTCCATGTACTTTGGAAAGAAATGTGTACTTTGCAGCTGTTGGGTGGAGTATTCTATATATGTCTATGAGGTCAAGTTGTCTGATTGTGTGTTTTAGATCTTCTGTATCTTTGCTGAGTTTCTTTCTAGACGTTCTGTCCTTTACTGAGAGTGGTGTGTTGAAGTCTCCTACTATTATTGTGGAGCTGTTAATTTCTCTTTTCAGTGCCGTTAGAGATGTTTTAGGTAGTTAGAAGCCCTGTCATGGTATGCATATATTTTTTTATTGTTATGTCTTTGTGATGGATTGTCCTTTTAATCATTATATAGTGCCCTTCTTCATCTTCTATGGTGGATTTTACTTTAAAATCTAGTCTGAGATTAGCATTGACACTCTTGCTCTTTTTTTGTAGCTGTTTGGTATATTTTTTTTCCATCCTTTGATTTTTAATAAATTTACATCTTTGTTTCTAAGATGTGTCTGTTATAGATGGAATATTGATGGATCCTATTTTTTTTTTTTTTTTTTATCGAAGCTGTCACTCTCTGTCTCTTTATGGGTGTATTTAGGCCATTTACATTCAGTGTAATTATTGATATGCATGTGTTTATTGCTAACATTTTGTTGTGATTTTTTTTTTGTGTGTGGTGAAGAAGTTTTATTTGTTCCACTTACTCTCCTTTGCTGAATTCCTTTTGTTTGTGGATTTTTTTTTCATTTGTTTTGTTTTTGTAGAATTGGTTTTTACTGAGAGTTTATGCTTTTCTTCTTTATTTTGGTAAGTAGGTTTGTTAACTTTCTTTATGGTTACCTTGAAATTCACCCTATCCTCCTAGGTTGGAACCAGTCTATTACTACCTGGCATCACCTTGCCTTCCTCTCCATTAGAAAGTTCTATACCTACTCCATTGATTCCATCTTTTATTGTTGTGATGTTGTTATCATTTGCAGATTAATCTCTCTGGTCCATGTTGTAAATCTTTCGGTTTTGAATAGTCCTTGAGAGTTCATTTCCTAGGTTGGTATCTGGCTGGTGCAATCTTGTGTCCTAGATTCAGACTTTGGTCTGATATTGTTTGTTCTCAATACTAAGGATTCCCTTTAATAATTCTTGTAAGTTTGGTATAGTTTTTACATATTCCCTTAATTTCTGTTTATCTGGAAATGTCTTAATTTTGCCATCATATTTGAAAGAGCGTTTGCAGGATGTGTTATTCTTGGTTAGCATTTTTTTTTTCTATCAAGGTTTTATATATGTCATTCCATTGCCTTCTTGCCTGAATAGTTTCTGCCTAATAAACTGAGCTTACTCTTATTGTTTCCCCTCTGTACATGACTTCATTTTTCTTGAGTTGCTCTCAGAATTCTTTCTTTGTTTTTGGTTAGCAAGTGTGATTATGATATCCCTTGGTAATTTTCTTTTTGGGTCTATCCTATATGAGATTCCTTGAGCTTCTTGGATGGTCAGCTGTTCATCTTTCATGATATTAGGGAAATTTTCTGTCAGCAATTCTTCAATCATCCTCTCTGTGTTTGCCATTTTCTTCCCGTTTTGGAAGTCCTATCACTCGAAAATATTTGCTTTTGAATGTATCCCACATCGTTCTCAGGGTTTCTTCATTGTTCTTTCTTTTCTCTGATTTTTCCTCAAACAAATTGCTATCCAAGTGTTTGTCTTCATCTTCATTGATCTTGTCTGCTATTGTTTCAAACCTGCTCCTCAAACCTATGATGGTATAAGTTTCTGAAATCTTGTTATTTATCTTTTGGATTTCTAATTGTTGTTTTTGTATGATTTCTATTTGTGAATTTATTTTGAAATTTTATTCCTGTACTATTTTCCTGAATTCTTCCATTTTTTGTCAATGTTTTCCATGAAGTTGTCTGCCTTTTCTGTGAATTTGTCTATTTTTCCTCATTTTTGTCTGCTTTTTGCTTCAACTCCTGGATAACTTTGAATATTTAGATTTTAATTCCCTTTCTGGTAGTTCTAGTGCCTTTTCTTCTACTGGAAAGTCATCTAGTTGTCTTAGTTATCTAGTGATGCTACAATAGAAATACCACAAGTGGATGGTTTTAACGAAGAGAAGTTTATTTCCTCACAATCAAAGTAGGCTAAAAGTCCAAATTCAGGGTGTCAGCTCCAGGGGAAGGCTTTTTCTCTCTGTCGGCCTTCTCATCAGTGTTCCCCCAGACTAGGAGCTTCTCGGTGCAGGGACCCCAGTCCAAACGATGCACTCTGCTCCTGGCACTGCTTTCTTGATGGTATGAGGTCCCCCTGTCTCACTGCTCACTTCTGCCTTTTATATCTCTAGACATTGCCTCAGGATACAGTCCAATCTTGTAGCCTGAGTCCTGCCTTACTAACACAACTGCCGCCCATCCTCCCTCATTAACATCATAGAGGCAGGATTTACAACTTATAGGAAAACCACAGAATACCAGGAATCATGGCCCAGCCAAATTAATAAACACATTTTTGGGAGGACATAGTTCAATCCATGACATCTAGTGTTTTATTTTGGACACCTACTGGAACCTGCCTGTCCTTTTTTTAATATGTTTTGTCTCCTGTCTTCTTACTGTTTAATGAGAAAGTATTTGTTCTGTAAACCTTCATCTAAATTGCAATAAAAAAATTTAAAAAAAGAGAAAAGAAAGAAAGAATTTTTAAAAAAGAAAAGAAAAGAAAGGCCCCTGGGATCTCACTGGCATGGCTGTGCAGACCTGGGTAGTGGCTCACAAACTGTGCATTATAGCCTGGCTAGAAGGGGCAGAGATGGCACACAGCACCAGTTATTCAGGAGACAGGAAAAGAAGGTAAGTAGAGAGCAATGAGAAACTGAGAAACGAAGAAAAACAAAAAGGACTAAAGAAAAAGAAAAAAAAAATAGAAATTGTCCCCAGTGATCCCTCTGGCGTGGCTGCACAGACTGGGGATGTGGCTCCCAAGTTGAGCAGTACGGTCAGGTTAGAAGGGGCTACAAAGCCAAGAAAAGAAAAAGAAAACAAACAAGCAAAAAAGGCCCTGGGGATCCCGCTAGTGTGGCAGCGTGGACCAGGGAAACACTTCCCTTGCCCACAAGATGTCACAACCTGTCATGAAGAAGCAAAGATGGCACACGGAGCCAGGTGTTCAAGAGAAAGGAGGGGGAAGAGGTGAGAGGTATGGAAGAAACCAAAATAAGCTGAAAGAAGCAATACTGTCTGCAATAAAATGGCACTGAAGGAGCTAGCAGATGTGGGTGGGACAAATCCAAGTGGCACAGAGCTGCCATCTCCCAGCCTAGAGACCTTGGCCCACTGGGAAGTGGCAGATTCTGAGCAAGGGGAAGAAGGGTAGGAAGTGAGAAAGTGTGTATTGCTGGTTACCTTGTGCTCTGTCTCCTGCTGAGAACTCCATGAAACTGCTTTCCAGTGCTCCTTGTCTGCTGATCTCCAACAGGAGTCCAAGATGGCGAATCCATGCTGCATTACCCAATAGGGGACCTCCACTTGTATCTCTCCTCGCTCTCTGTTCTCTGTCAGTTCTGTATTCCATTTGGTGCTTGGTTGAGATCTTTATCTCTTCATTTGACACTTAGGGTTCCAGGATTTATGTTTGTCTCTGTTTTACTTAGTTTTTTTCATCTTTGATGTGGAGGGACAGGGTGGTGCTTTTGCCTATAGCACCATGTTGGCTCCCTTTTATCACTATGTAATGTTGGCTGTGACTGTAGCCTCCACTCAAGACTTCTGCTTCTTAGAACACAGCAGCCTCAATCAACAGTCCTTGGTGCCAACAGGAAGTAGGGGCAGACTAACACTAATTGACCCCCCAGGAGGGTTTTTCCTGTTAGTTTCAGAGGCTAGAGCTATGGGGTGAGAAGGGAGTCAGGTAGAGTGCTGACTATGGTAATAGCCTCCAATGCAGGGGCCTTCCGTAGAAATTCACAGCAGGCTTGCAGGTGACAGTGTCCAGGTGGGGGAGTGATTGCTATGTTCCAATTGGACCCCAAGGGAGGTCTTCCTTGTTGCTATCAGAGCTCCCCCATAGTATGCTTTTTGTGGGTGTAGCGTCCACTAAAGATATCTGCTTCCTAGCACACAGTAACCTGTCAGCATTCCTCAGCATTGACCTAAAAGGGGAGCAGAGAGACTTGAACTGACTCTCTTGGAGGTCTGTCCTGTTGGTTTCAGAGGCCTGAGCCATAGGGTGCACAGGGAGCCTGGGGGAGTATTGACTATGAGAGCAGACTCCTCTGCATAGGACTTCTGTAAGAATTTGCAGTAGGCTTGCAGCCATCAGTGTCTGGGCAGGGGAGGTGCTGCCACACTCTATATGGACTCCTGGGGCATTCTGCCTTTATGATTTTAAAGCTGAAGTTGAAACTGGACCAGTGGGTCTGTGCCCAGTGTGAAAGAAGCTGATCTCTCAGATGGTGGTTTTGAGAGGAAGAAAGAGTTTATTTCTCATGTAGCAAGCGAGAACTCAGAGGTATTGACCTCAGATTGAGTGCCCTGATTCGAGTGAGAATTCACATTTTATACTTGTTCATACAGGGGTGGAGGAAGATGGTGGGCAGAATCAGAAAGTTTTAACTATTCATAGTTTCTATTGATTTATTTATTACGAGGCAGGGGTAAGACTTGGCCTGGAAAGTGGCCAACAGACTCTTTTGAAATGGGCTTGGCTACTGCCAAAGACGGAGTCTTTTTGTTCCTTGACTTGAATTCTCTTGTGTTACTGTGTTTGCATGGTGGCTTGGGGTCGTCTGTTGTTCATCTTTGTTCTGTGCATGTCTGGCCATTCTGAGCCAGTTAGATCTGGACTTGACCAGAGCTCTCCAGAAGGTCTGTAAAACAACTTAGAGGAAGTGAGTGACATGGTGGGGGAAGTGACTAGACGTGGTCTGATAACCAATGGAGTATTAATTAATTACATATCTTCAGTCCCTAGGGTCCCCTAACAAAGTTTAGATTCCTATCTCTTTTTACAGGCAGAAGCTGTGGTGTTTAGAGAGACAGGCTGCTTTTCTGGGGCCACTTCCTCAGTTCACAGCAGCTGGTGGCTTGCGTGTCTGGGAGTAGGGGCAGGGACAGTGGAAGAAGTGATTTTCATACAGTATGCAACTCGTTGATATTTTGATTCTTGCCTGTCTGCAGTTCCCAGCTTGTTTCCTCTGCTCCCAGATTCAAAGTACCTCAAAGCTGTGCATCATTTCCCTGTTGTGTTTCTTGTATTTCTGAGGAAAGTCAGAACGATGGTCTGTTTATGCCACCATCTTCCTAGAATTCTATAGTATTGTTTTCTTGATTCGGAATACTGCTTGTTAGTGTAAAAGAACCCAAATGATTTTGTATGTTGATTGATTTTTTTCCCTGCAAAATTGCTGAATATTTCTATTAGATCCATCAGTTTTCTTGTGAAATCTTTTGGGTTTTCTATGTACAGGATCATGTCATCTACAAATAGAGGTAATATTACTTCTTCCTTTCCAATGTAGTCTCTGTTTAGTTCTCTTTCTTGCCCTATTGTTCTGACTAGAACTTCCCGTACTATATTTAATAAGAGTGGTGATAATGGGCATCCTTGTCTCATTCCTGTTCTCAAGGGGAAGGCTCTCAGCCTTTCTCCATTGAGAATAGTGTTGGCTGTTGGTTTTGCATATATGCCCTTAATTATGTTGAGAAATTTCACTTCTATTCCTATTTTACTGAGATTTTTCATCAGGAAAGCGTGTTGAATTTTATCAAATGCATTTTCTGCATCAGTGGTGATCATGTGGTTCTTTTTCTCGGTTTTATTTACATAGTGAATTACATTGATTGATTTTCTAATGTTGAACCAATTGCACTCCTGATATGAATCTCACTTGATTGTGGTATACGATTTTTTTGATATGCTGTTGACTTCTGTTGGCTGGAATTTTGTTGAAAATGTTTGCATCTATGTTCATGAGGGATATTGGTCTGTAATTTTCTTTCTTGGTGATGTCTTTGCCTGGTTTTGGTGTCAGGGTGATGATGGCTTCATAAAAGAAGTTATGGGGAATTCCTTCCTCTTCTATATTTTTGAAGAGTTTGAGTAGAATAGGTGTTATCTCTTCCCCAGTGAAGCCATCTGATCCTGGCCTTTTTTTTTTTTTTTTTTAATGACATCTTCAATCTCTTCTTTTGTTATAGGTGTGTTTAGATTTTTTATCTCTATGTGTGTTAGTTTAGGTGGGTAGTGTGTTTCTAGGAATTTGTCCATTTCATCTAGGATTTCAAATATGTTGAGTACAATTTTTCATAGTATTCTGTTATTATCCTCTTTATCTCAGTTGGGTCTGTAGTAATTTCATTTCTTTTTTTTTTTTTGGCTCTATTTTTTTTTTATTTTTCTTTCATCATCTAGCCAGTGATTTGTCTATTTTATTGATCATTTCAAAGAACCAGCTTCTGGTTTTATTGATTCTTTCTATTGTTTTGCCTTTTTTTATTTCTGCTATTATATTTATTATTTCCTTTCTTCTGGTAGCTTTGGGATTCTTTGCTCTTCCTTTTCTATTTGTTCAAGATGTCTCTTTAAGTTATTGATTTTGGATCTTTCTTCTTTTTTAGTGTAGGCATTTATTGCTATGAATTTTTCTCTGGGCACTTCATTTGCTGTGCTCCACTGATTTGTTGTGTTTTAATTTTCACTTCATTCTAAGTATTTTTTTATTTCATTTTTGATTTCTTCTATGACCTGATAGTTTTTTAGTAGTGTGTTATTTTGATTCCATGTAATTCCCCCCACCTTATTTTTCTAGCTTCATACTGTTACGGTCAGAGAAGATCCTTTCTATTCCATAGTATTTTCAGTGGCTGATTTTTCAGAAGTAGATAACCAAGCCTTTCTTCTGAGGCACCTCTGAGTGGACTCAAACCACCAAACTTTCAGGTAGCAACCAAGCTCATTTAACCATTTGCACCACCCATGGACTCCACATGTGTTTTAGGTCCCAGCTTAATTGCCTCCTTCTCAGGGATACCTCTGATATCCAAGACTGCATTGTATTTTCCTCCTAAATCCTTTCATGGCACCCTTCACTTTTCAGCATATTCCTTATCACAAATATATTTAAATGGCTATTTATGTAATTTTAACTTAATTTCAGTTTTACCTACTAAAATATAATTTTTATATTGAGAGAGGCCATGCCTTTTTGATTCACTGCTATATTCTTAACATTAAGCTCAGTATCTGTCCAATGAATATTTATGAATTGGTGAATAAGTGAGGATGCATGTATTAGATGCGAAGGCTTGTTTCACCTTAAGGTGGGTGCTCAGACTTTGAAGTTGGGCAGGCTTGGAATGGAGGCTTCACTTTGCCACTTAATTGCCCTATGATCTTGAAGAAGACACTAAATATCTCGAAGCCTCTGTGGTTTTTCTTCTGTAATATGGAGACAATATATCGCCCTCTCATATAGTTATTGTTGATAGCCATTGAGTCAGCTCTGACTCATGGAAATCCCATGCACAAAGGAACAAAACTCTGCCTAGTCTTGTGCCATTGAATGATTGAGTGTGGATTGGACCATTGTGCTCCATAGGGTTTTCATTGGCTTTCTTCCTAGTCCATCTTAATATGTAAGTTTCCTAAAACCTGTTCAGCATCATAGCAACACACAAGGCTCCACTGACATATGGGTGATGGCTGCACATGAGGTACATTGGTCAGGAATTTAACCCAGGGCTCCTGCATGGAAGGTGAGAATTCTATCACTGAACCACCACAGCCCCCTACTCCCATAAGATTGTAATGAGATATAAATGAGATTATGTTTACAAACATTTGTAATATAGTAAGTACTCAACAAAACTTTGCCAGAATTCAAGCATTAAAATTACTAAGAGTTAAGGGCAATATCAATATGAATATGTCCACAATATATGCCTTGCTTTTGTCACTAAACCCCAGAGAACTGATGTTACAGCAGAGTCAACATCAATGGTAGGTCATTTCTTTCTCAAAGCTAATTCAAGGGTATAACTAATCTTGATATGTCATAGTAAAACCATCTGCCACCTCTTCAGGTTTGACTTGAGAGACAAGATGCCCTTCAGGTTGCAGTATCACACAGCTTCTCCTAGGAGAACTGTCGGCTTTTCAAGTAGAACCAAACCATGATGCTCAGTGTAAACAATGATGGATTCTCTCCATGCAGGAGAATTCAGCTGTGTGTCACAGTCACCACCTTAGCTACATCTAGTTACTACCAGACTTTAGGAAAGAGAATGTTCCAGTAACATCTTGGCCTGGACACACACATCTACTGTATGTCTAAGTATAAAACAATCTGCCTTAGCCAGGCATATATAAAATCTGATAGGACACATGAATGTTTAGCTCCTTAGAACCCAGCCACCCCAACATGTCCATTTCAGATGAGTTTTCTGCCTTACATCTGAAAAAAAACAAACTTTTTCAACAACCTTTCATGTCTGCTTACACGTTGTTGAAAATCATGTTGTATTAGAAGGAACATTGGTCCCAGTAGAATGCAATTTCTGGGGAACTTTGTAGGAAAAAGCAACTTAAAAATGAAGTATTGACAGAGTCAACTGTTGTTACTAAGTGAATTTTCTATTAAAATCTTAGGCAGTACATACAAGAGGAGATCATGGCTAAGTGCCTGCTAAGACAAGGCAGGGTTCACTCCTGCAGATTTGTCTTAGGAGACAGACTTTATTTTGTGTCTTTTCATCATTGTTGAGTGCAATGAATTATATGCTTATCAAAGAGAGTTTCACTCTGAGGCTATCCACAAGATTTGGAGTCACCTAAAAAGGAATATAAAACCAGATTACCATTAAATTGATGCAGGGAAGTGAAACCCTAGCCAGGGATTATAGTCCCTAACTCCCTGACCTCTTGAATCTACATGAAGCCACGTGACCAGACTTCACAAAGAGAAATGAATGGTTGTGCCACTGATTACTTTCAGGCAAAGGCATTTAAGAACAGAGTATGCTTACATAAACCTCTGTCAGCTAGATTATTCAGAGGACGTGGTGGCCCAAGGAGATGATAGAGCCATAATTTGAAAGGAGCTTTAGTTTCTTAATGACTGTCAGGGGAAAAGTCATTCATTAAACAGGGACATCCACATTGACTGTTTCATGAGTAAGATATACATTTCCATTGTCTTAAGACACTGGAATTTTGTGATGTATTTATTACAGAAGTTAACATTTCCCTAACTAATAAATTTTTCTAAATGGAAAGAAAGATTCATTTTTTCAGAAGGCTCTTGCAATTTTGAAGTCATCTAAGAAGTTGAGACAGTTTCACCTGGTAAGCAAGGCTCCAAAGTATAGGAGCAACAGCCCTGGGTCTAATATACAAACGAATTTATCACAGGTCCCTAACATGTTTGTTCTCCACTTTCCAAAGTGATTTTTCTGGTGTCTTTGACTTTGACATGATTCAGCATTCTGATAACTGTTTCCGAAATTGTATCAATTGCTCCTGTGAAATACTTTGACTTCTTAAGCTTTTACATTTGTACTTGCTGGTTGTTTGAAGTACTGGTTCCTTGACTTTATGCCCCAGTAAGGGACATTTGGGACCAAAGAGTCACCACGTGTAAGCTCTTTATTCTTTCCCCAGTGCATGAAGACATGATATATTCAGAAGCCAACTTTTGCAATGAAAGGCAGGCTAGAAAGCCATATTTCTAATGATCCAAAACGTACAAAGCAAATGAACTGACCAGTTTTGCTGGAGGCAGATGAAGCCTTTGATAACTCTCAGAAGCTGCAAGAACTTGGAAAATTGAAGCCTAGTTCAATCACAGGATGCATTTTATTCTAAGACAGAAGGTAGGGCAAATTTTAAATAAATTGATTAAACCAATGGTGGCATCAGAATCAGATTTTTTTTTTTTTTTTTTTTTTTACATCACCTAGAGATTCCATTTGAGGTATGTCTGAGGCTGGAGAATTGCATTTTACAACTATTTCCCATTTGATTATAATGCACACTAATATTTGAGAACTACTGAATTAAGCTGTGAATCATAACACATAAGAATCAACAACAAGATGCTATATTTCACACAGAAATATAAATGAAAGCATTTTGTTGTGTCGTTAAACAGAAAATGAGAAAATACAACTCCTTAAAGGAGGAAAAAAAATGCATGTATCATATTATCGGACAAAGGCTACCTAAATTACAGGCCCTTTCTTTCATGGTGTAGAGTCTTGACTAGGTACCGCCACCATACAAAGGAAAAGCTCTTAACTGTAGGTTCAGTTATTCATTAGGTGAATAAACTTCTGTAAGAGAGATGTAGAGTCCCTGGATGGCACAAACGATTAATATGTTTGGCTGCTAACTGAAAGGTTGGATGTTTGAATCCGTACAGAGTTACCTCGAAAGAAAGATCTGACATTCTACTTCCAAAAAATTAGCAATGGAAAACCCTATGGATCACTGTTCTGCTCTGACACACATGAGGTCGCCATGAGTCATAGTGGACTTGACAGCAACTGGTTAATTGCCTGTCCCATTTAATTTTCATTACAACTTTAAATGGTGCTATTATTGCTCCAGAAGGGAGCCTGGTGGCACAGTGGTGAAAGTTCTCTGCTGCTAACCGAAAGGCCAGTAGTTTGCACCCATCAGCCACTCTGTGGGAGAAGGATGTGGCAGTCTGCTTCCATAAAGATTACATCCTTGGAAACCCTGTGGGGCAGTTCTACTCTGTCTCATAGGGTTGCTATGAGTCGGAATTGACTTGATGGCAACAGGTGTATTGTTATTCTAAGGAGACCTGGTTGCATAGTGGTTAAGCACTCAGCTGCCAACTGAAAGTTGGTGGTTTGAACCCACCAGGCACTTCACAAGAAAAAGAAGTGGCAGTCTGCTTCTGTAAATATTACAGCCTTGGAAACCCTACGGGCAGTTCTTCTCTGTCCTATAGGATTGCTATGAGTCAGAATTGACTCGATGGCAATGGGTATTATTGCTCATGGAGTCCTTGGGTGGTGCAAATGGCTGGGCTAGGCTGCTAAACAAAAGGTTGTAGGTTCGAGTCCTCCCAGAGGTGCCATAGAGGAAAAGCCTGATGATCTACTTCTGAAAAATCAGGTACTGAAAACCCTATGGTGCACAGTCTGACTCTGGCACACATGGGTCACCTTGAGTCAGAGTTGACTTGATGGAAACTCAGTTAAGGGAAATACAGAATCTCTGAAGCAATATCAGGGCCCACGGTGGCAGTAGCACAAGGAAAAAATCTCCAAAGAAGGCAAAAGAGGTAGTGCCGTAAGGTTGCCCATCCTTGGTGGACATGTTTCAACCACCTGTCAACAAGCTGGTTGTGATAGTTAAGGTTGTGTGTCACATTTGCTGAGCCATGATTCTCAGTGGTTTGGCAGTTATGTAATAATGTAGTTCTGCAGTTATGTAATAAAGTAATTTAGTCATTATGCAATGATGTAATTATCCTTCATTTTGTGATACAATATAATCACCTCCATGATGTGATCTGATATGATCAGCCAGTCAGTTGTAAGGAGAGTTTCCTTGGGGATGTGGTCTGCAGCCTATATGTAAGGACATTCCGGTAAAGCTTGCTGGCTTTTGCTCACTCTGTATCCTGTGTCTGGCTTGTCATCATCTGACCTCTGGTTCTTGGGACTTGAGACAGCTGCCTGCCGTATTGCCTGCAGATCTTGGAATTTGTTGGCCTTCACAGCCCGTGAGCCAGCAGCCTGCTGTCTGACCTTCCAATCTTGGGTTTGTCAGCCCCTGCAGTTACATGGGTCAGGAGAAGTCTCCAGCCTGAAGCCTGACCCATGGACTTTAGACTTGCCAGGCTATGCAACTATGTGAGCCATTTCCTTGAGATAAATTCTCTCTCTCTCTCTCTCTCTATATATATATATATATATACATATATGTATATATATATGCACTTCACTGGTTTTGCTTCTCTAGAGAATCCAGCCTAAGACACTGTTCTTCTAAACTCTCTACTTAGAAACCCTAGTGCTGACAGGACAGTAGAGTCATTAAGACTACAGGTTTGGATCCTCAGGTTTAAAACAGAAGGACACATATCCACTGCAGAGGGTTGGTCTAAAGATGGGTGAGATTAGAATTCCTAAGATATGAGACTATTAGGGATTCTCGGATTCTGGAATCTAGAAATCATGGCCTTCTTCTGTTGCAAGGACACCATCTACACCCAATGGTTGTTTTCAATATTAATTCCTTGAGAGTTCAATGTCTCGTGTACAATATTTATCAATCTCTCCAGTCCGACTACTCCCGTCTCCTCTCTCCTTCCAATTCCACTTCTCTCTGGAAATTGCAGCCCCGTAGTCTGTGGTCCCTGGGTGACAGAAACAGTTAAGCACTTGACTATTAATGGAGAGTTTTGTTGTTTGCATCCACCCAGAGTCATCTCTGAAGAAAGGCTTGGCAGTATGCTTCCTGGCCCATACACCTCAAGCACAGCCACCACCCATCTGTCAGTGGAGGCTTGCATGGTGCTGTGATGCTGAATAGTTGAACATGTTTAAGCAGAGCTTCCAGATTAAGATGGACTAGAAAGAAAGGTCTGGTAATCTACTTTCAAAAATCAGCCAATGAATCACAATGGTCTGATCCTGACTCCACTGCAGCTAGCAACAACTCCACAGCAGCTAGCAATAGCAACAGCAGAGATGATGTGTTCCCAAACTTGCTATCACTCATTCTAAGGAAGTGCACTGATGTCTGTCACTGATCCCCCCACATGTTCCATCATCACGTGCATTCATTGATAAGCATATCTACATACTTACAACAACCCTGGTGAGGTTTGTGATGAAATGTTTAGAGGAACAGTGACTTTTCAGTCGTCAGGCTCAAGGGTGAGTGCCACTTGGAAGCACACCTTGTTCTGTGCAGGTGGACTGTTCTGTGGAGGAGTTAGTTACACAGCAGTGAGGGCTGCTCACAAGGGCAAGGGGTAACATCAAAGAAGTGATCTGAAATGTGAAAAAGAATCAATAATCATTCTTCAAAATGAGGCCTTTTCAAACATGGCAAATGTCACTGGCTCTTGGTAACACTACTTGGGATTTATTCTCTCAGAAAGGGCACCACCAGAGGGCTGGAATAAAAAGCCCTGGTATGTTATTCTTTGAAATGGCAAAATGACAGGAAGGTGGGTGGAATCCAGATCCAGATGTAAATTAAATGTGCATAATTCCTCTGGAAGTTTGACCTATTTCCTCTTAAGGGCTGTGCTGCTAAGGCAGGCATGGCTCAGGGTAGGTGTACCTGAGGTGTGACAGGAAAGGGGCAGCGACCCTCAGCAGATCCTCAACACTCACACTCACATTCACTCTCATATCCCAGTTTCAAACAAACATTAAACGTGGTGGCTTATTTCTTATTCACTCACCTGCTCTGGCTTACATTCTACAACTCAGTTTTTCAAGCTAGAAACCCAACCCTTTTCTTTCATTCCTTTCTCTCTCTCCAGTCCTCCTCCAAACATTGATCTCTCTGCTCTCATCTTGCTGTTGATCTTCTTTCCTTCCCATGGCCCCATTTCAAGCCATCTCTCACCTGGATGGCCGTGATGGCCTATCCTCTATTATCCTGATTCTCCTTGCTTCCGTGTACCCATCATGCTTATACTGGAGTAATGGGTCTAACACGTAAATCTGATCCTACCATGCCTCCTTTTTAAACATCTCTGATGATTTGGGGCATGATCTACAACACAGGGTTCAAACATCTTTCTTGCATGATATTCTATACCCTTGCTGGTGTAGTTTCAATCTGTTCTTTGGTCTCATCTCCTGTATGAAACCCCAAACCCCACTGTGTAACTATAGCTACCCCCAAAATATATCATGCTCATATTTATGCAGTGCCTCCTCCCAGCTGACCACTTGGGAGCAACTAGTACTCATCCTTGGAATAACAATGAGTAAAATGGAATACTATTCAGCAATAAAAATAATTACAACTGCACAGTGCACGTGGATGAATTCCACAGGCAAATGTTGAGCTAAGAAGCCAGTTACAAAAGATAACATAGACTATGAACCCATTTATATGGAGTTCAAAAACAGGAAAAATTAATCCTTAATAATAAAATAGAAGTAACCTCTTGGGAGTGAGGATTATCTAGGAGCCTTCTTGGTAGAGCTCAGCGTTCTATCCAATATCTTGAAATGGGTGGTAATTACGTGGGTATATACGAAGAGATGGATTGGCACAGTGGCTGCAACAATGGGCTCAAGCATAACAATGATTGTGAGAATGATGCATGACCAGGTAGTGTTTCCTTCTGCTGTACACAGGATTGGTATGAGTCAGAACTGACTCGATGGCACCAAACAACACACGTATGTAAAAATTCATTGAGCTGTACAATTAACATTTGTGAACATCACTGTATATATGTTATGCTGTTGTTAGCTGCCATGGAATCTGCAATGGAACAAAACGTTGCCTGGTCCGGCACCATCCCCACGACTGGTTGAGTATCAGACTGTTATTATCCATAGCGTTTTCATTGGCTGATTTTAAAAGTAGATCTCTGGGCCAATCTTCCTATTCAGTCTTAGTCTGGAAGTTCTACCAAAACTTTCTCAGCATCATAGCAACACGCAAGCCGCCAATGACAGATGGGTGGTATCTGCGCATGAGGTACAGTGATCGGGAATGGAACAGGTCTCCCGCATGGAAGGCGAGAATTCTACCACTGCACCACCAATTCCACTGTGTATGTAATATCACATTTAAAAAAGAAAACAAATACAAACAGGCAAGCAACACATTTTTGGAAACATTTCTATTTTCAGCTGGTCACCACTCTCCCAACTTCTGCCCATAAAATGATTGCTCTTTCTTTTATGCCCACTACCTATTACCAGCTATAATTATAACAAATGGTCCATATTTGGGACTTTCTTGCTCTTAGCCTGTGGTGTCTTTATAAAAAGGGGTCAGCAGCATTCTTCTTTTCATCCCCAGTGGTTAACATAGTGCTTTGTCAAATTTTGCTGAATGAATGCAACAAGAAAACACAAATAGAGCCAAGTAGCCTAGCTGAGCATATGGTGCCATTCCTGCTTTAAATGTCTCCTAGCACGCTGTCCATTTCTCAACAGGCTCAATTCCAAACGCTGTCCTTAGTGGCCCAGGTGTCTGTTAACCAATGGCACCATCTTACGTTAGGAAACTGAGTAAAGGCACAGTAATTTGCACTGCATGAAAACAGGCAGACCACACTGTGCTGGGCCAGGAGAGCACACACAGCAAGGCTTGTCAGCTGCATGAACATGAGGCTGTTTTTTTTTTTTTTTTAATTATTATTTTTTCCCTTACAAAAATTTAATACATACATTGTTATGTGACTCTAATTGCTCTCCCTATACTGTGACAGCACACTCCTCCTTTCCATCCCTGATTCCCCACGTCCATTCAACCAGCTCCTAACCCTCTCTGCCTTCCCATCTCACCTCTGGACAGAAGCCGCCCGTTTAGTCTCTTGTATCTACTTGAGCTAAGAGGCGCACTCCTCACAAGTATCATTTTATGTCCAACAGTCCAGTCCAATCCCTGTCTGAAGAGTTGGCCTTGGAAATTGTTTTAGTTCTGGGTTGATAGAGAATCCAGGGGCCATGCTGCCGGGGTTGCTAAACTCTCAGTCAGAACATTAAGTCTGGTCTTCTTACTAGAATTTGAGTTCTGCACCTCACCTTTCTCCTGCTCCATCAGGGATTCTCTGTTGTGTTCCCTGTCAGGCTGGTCATTGGTGGTAGCTGGGCACCATCTAGTTCTTCTGGTCTCAGGCTGATGAAGTCTCTGGCTTATGTGGCTTTTTCTGTCTCTTGGGCTAATACTTTCCTTGTGTCTTTGGCATTCTTCATTCTCCTTTACTCCAGGTGGTTGGGACCAATTGATGCATCTTAGATGGCCACTTGCTAGATTTTAAGACCCCAGATGCCACTCACCAAAGTAGGATGCAGAACATTTTCTTAACAAGCTTTGTTATGCCAATTGACCTCGTTGTCCCCTGAAAGCATGGTCCCCAGACCCTTATCCCTTCTACTCTGTCCCTCAAAGTGTTTGATTGTATTCAGGAAACTTCTTGGCTTTGGTTTAGTCCAGTTGTGCTGACTTCCCCTGTAGTTCATGCTGTCTTTCCTGTCACCTAAGATAATTCTTATCTATTATCTACTTAGTGAATAACCCTCACCCTCCCACCCCACCCTAGTAACCATCAAAGAATGTTTTCTTCTGTGTTTAAACCTTTTCTTGAGTTCTTAAATAGTGGTCTTATACAATATTTGTCCTTCTGTGATTGACTAAATTCACTCAGCGTAATGACCTCCAGCTTCCCCCATGTTATGTTTCACGGCATCATCATTGTTCTTTATCGATGCGTAGTATTCCATTGCGTGCATATACCATAATTTGTTTATCCATTCGTCTGTTGATGGGCATCTAGGTTTTTTCCATCGTTTTGCTGTTGTGAATGGTGCTGCAGTGAACACTGATGTGCATATATCTATTCTTGTGATGGCTCTTATTTCTCTAAGACATATTCCAAGAAGCAGGAGAGCTGGATCATATGGTACTTCTATTTCTAGCTTTTTAAGGAAGTGCCAAATCAATTTCCAAAGTGGTTGTACCAATTTACATTCCTACCAACAGTGTATAAGTGTTCCAGTCTCTCCACAACCTCTCCAGCATTTATTATTTTGTGTTTTTTGGATTAATGCTAGCCTTGTTGGGGTGAGATGATATCTCATCGTAGTTTTGATCTGCATTTCTCTCATGGTTAATGATCATGAGCATTTCTTCATGTGTCTGTTAGCCACCTGAATATCTTCTTTGGTGAAGTGCCTGTTCATACCCTTTGCCCATTTTTTAATTGGGTTATTTGTCTTCTTGTTGTTGAGATTTTGCAGTATCATGTAGATTTTAGAGATTAGAGGTTGATCAGATTTGTCATAGCCAAAATTTTTTTCCCAGTCTGTAGGTTGCCTTTTTACTGTTTTGGTGAAGTCTTTTGACAAACATAAGTGTTTCATTTTTAGGAGCTCCCATTTTAGTATCTCCTCTGGTGCTTCTGCATGGTTACTTACGGTTCTTATTGTGTTTATTCCATGTATTAGGGCTCCTAGCATTGTAGCTATTTTTTCTTCCATGATCTTTATCGTTTTTGATTTTATATTTAAGATTTGATCCATTTTCAATTAGTTTTTGTGCATGATGTGAGGTATGGGTCTTGTTTCAGTTTTTTTGCAGATGGATATCCAGTTATGCCAGCACCATTTGTTAAAGATAATGTCTTTTCCCCAATTAATGGACTTTGGGCCTTTGTCAAATATCAGCTGCTCATAGATGGATGAATTTATGTCTGGATTCTCAATTCTGTTACATCTGTTGTTGTACCAGTACCAGCCTGTTTTGACTACCATGGTGGTATAATTGGTTCTAAAATCAGGTAGTATGAGGCCTCCCACTTTGTTCTTCTTCTTGAGTAATGGTTTACTTATCTGGGGCCTCTTCCCTTTCCATATGAGGTTGGTGATTTGTTTCTCCATCTCATTTAAAAAATGCCTTTGGAATTTGGATTGGGATTCCATTGTAGCTGTAGATCACTGTGTAGAATTGACATTTTCACAACGTTGAGTCTACCTACCCATGAACAAAGTATGTTTTTCCACTTATGCAGGTCTTTTTTGGTTTCTTGCAGTAGTGCCTTGTAGTTTTTATTGTATAGATCTTTTATGTCTCTTGTTAGATTTATTCCTAAGTATTTTATCTTCTTGGGGGCTATTGTAAATGGTATTGATTTGGTGATTTCCTCTTCGAGGTCCTCTTTGTTAGTGTAAAGAAATCCAACTGATCTTTGTATGTTTATCTTGTATCCTGAAACTTTGCTGAAATCTTCTATTAGTTCCAGTGGTTTTCTTGTGGATTCTTTGGGGTTCTCTGTGTATGAGATCATATCATCTGCAAATAGAGATACTTTGACTTCTTCCCGACCAGTTTAGATGTCCTTTATCTCTTTTTCTAGCCTAATTGCTCTGGCTAGGACCTCCAGCACAATGTTAAGAGTAGTGATAAAGGGCATCCTTGTCTGTTTCCCGTTCTCAAGGGGAATGCTTACAGACTCTCTGTTTAGAATGACGTTGGCTGTTGGCTTTGTATAAATGCCCTTAATTATATTAAGGAATTTCCCTTCTATTCCTGTTTTGTTGAGAGTTTTTATCATGAATGGGTGTTGGACTTTGTCAAATGCCTTTCCTGCATTGATTGATAAGATCCTGTGGTTCTTGTCTTTTGTTTTATTTATGTAATGGATAACATTGATTATTTTTATAATGTTGAACCATCCCTGCATAGCTAGTATGAATCCCACTTGGTCATGGTGAATTATATTTTTGATATATTGCTGAATTCTATTGGCTAGAATTTGGTTGAGGATTTTTGTGTCAATGTTCATGAGGGATATCGGTGTGTAATTTTCTTTTTTTGTGGTGTCTTTACCTGGTTTTGGTATCAGGGTTATGCCAGCTTCATAGAATGAGTTTTTGAGTATTCCATGATTTTCTATGCTCTGAAATGCCTTTAGTAGTAGTGGTGTTAACTCTTCTCCGAAAGTTTGGTAGGATTCTCCAGTGAAGCCATCCAGGTCAGGGCTTTTTTTTCCTTGGGAGTTTTTTAATTACCTTTTCAATTTCTTCTTTTGTTATGGCTTTATTTAATTTGTCTACCTCTGTTTGTGTTAGTTTAGGTCGATAGTAAGTTTCTAGAAATTTGTCCATTTCCTCTAGGTGTTCAAATTTGTTAGAGTACAATTTTTCATAGTATTCTGTTATGATTCTTTTAATTTCAGTTGGGTCTGTTGTGATATCACCCATCTCATTTCTTATACGGGTTATCTGCTTCCTCTCCTGTTTTTCTTTTGTCAGTCTGGTCAGCAGTTTATTAATTTTGTTGATCTTTTCAAAGAACCAGTTTTTGGTCTTGTTAACTCTTTCAATTGTTTTTCAATTTTCTATTTCATTTAATTCTGCTCTAATTCTTATTATTTCCTTTCTTCTGGTGCCTAAGGGCTTCTTTTGCTGCTCTCCTTCTACTTGTTCCAGTTGTAGTGTTAATGTTGTGATTATGGCCCTTTCTTCTTTTTGGATGTGTGCATTGATTGCTATAAGCTGACCTCTGAGCACAGCTTTTGCTGTGTCCCTAAGGTTCTGGTAGGATGTGTTTTCATTCTCATTTGATTCTATGAATTTCTTTATTCCATCCTTAATTTCTTCTATAACACAGTAGGTTTTGCGCAAGTTGTTGTTCAGTCCACATGTTTGATTTTTTATTTTCCTTTCTTTTTCTGTTGTTGATTTCTACTTTATGGCTTTATGGTCAGAAAAGATGCTTTGTAATATTTTGATGTTTTGGATTTTGTTAAGGCTTGCTTTATGGCCTAAGATGTGGTCTATTCTGGAGAATGTTCCATGTGCGTTGGAAAAGAAAGTATACTTGGCTGTTGTTGGGTGGAGTGTTCAGTATATGTCTATGAGGTCAAGTTGGTTGATTGTAGCATTTAGGTCTTCCGTGTCTCTGTTGAGCTTCTTTCTGGATGTTCTGTTCTTCACTGAAAGTGGTGTGTTGAAACCTCCTACTACTATTGTGGAGCTGTGTATCTCTCTTTTCAGTGCCATTAGAGTTTGTTTTATGTACTTTGGAGCATGTCTTTGGGTGTGTAAATATTTATTATAGTTATTGCCTCCTGGTGTACTGATACTTTAATCATTTTATATAGTGCCCTTCCTTATCCTTTGTGGTGGATTTTACCTTAAAGTCTATTTTGCCAGAGATTAATATTGCCACTCCTGCTCTTTTTTGAGTGTTGTTTGCTTGATATATTTTTTCCATCCTTTGAGTTTTAATTTGTTGGTGTCTAAGGTGTGTTTCTTGTAGGCAGCATATAGAAGGATTGTGTATTTTTCATCCAATCTGCCACTCTCTGGATCTTTTTTGGTGCATTTAGTCCATTTACATTCAGCATAATTATCTATAGATATGTGTTTAGTGCTGTCATTTTGATGTCTTTTTTTGTGTGTTGTTCACAGTTTCTTTGTTCCAATTAAGTTTCTGTGCTGAGTCATTTTTCTTTATGTAGTTTCTTTTTGTCTTTTTCATTGTTGTTGATTTTGTGCTTGCTGAGTCTATATTTTTCTAGTTTTTTATTTTGACTTGTAGGACTGTTAGTTTCCTTTGTGGTTACCTTAATATTTACCCCTATTTTTCTAAGATTATACCGGTCTTTTATTTCTTTATATCACCTTGACTTCCTCTCCATATGAGAAACCTATGTGTTCATTTTTTAAATTCCTTTTTTTTGTTTCAATGTTATCATCTTTTTCATATTGACAACTGTTTCCCTATTTTCAGTGTTTTAGCTTTGATTTACTATTGTGTCTTTCCTTTATGGGTTTATATCTGGTTGCTCTGTCCTGTGTTCTAGTCTCGGATAGTTATCTGATGTTACTGATTTTCTAACCGAAGGAATCCCTTTAGTATTTGTTGTAATTTTGGTTTGGTTTTTGTAAATTCTGTAAACTTCTGTTTATCTGGAAATGCCCTAATGTAACCATCGTATTTGAGAGACAGTTTTTCTGGATATATAATTCTTGGCTGGCCATTTTTTTTTTTTTTTTCCCTTCAAGGCTTTATATATGTCATCCCATTGCCTTCTTGCCTGCATGATTTCTGCTGAGTAGTCCAAACTTATTCTTATTGACTCTCCTTTGTAGATCACTTTTCGTTTATCCCTAACTGCTCTTAAAATTCTCTCTTTATCTTTGGTTTTGGCAAGTTTGATTATAATACATCTTGGTGACTTTCTTTTGGGATCTACCTTATGTGGGGTTCAATAAGCATCTTGGATTGCTATCTTGTCATCTTTCACGATATCAGGGAACTTTCCTGTCAACAAATCTTCCACAGTTCTCTCTGTATTTCCTATTATGCCCCTGTTGTGGTACTCCAATCACACATATGTTATTGCTGTTGATAGAGTCTCACATAATTCTTAGGGTTTCTTCATTTTTTTGAATTTTTTTATCTGATTTTTCCTTAAATAAGTTGGTGTCAACTGCTTTATATTCAGTCTCACTAATTCTGACTTCCATTGCCTCAATTCTACTCCTGTGACTTTCTATTGAGTTATTTAATTCTGAAGTTTTATTGTTAATCTTCTGGATTTCTGATTGCTGTCTCCCTATGGATTCTTGCAGCCTGTTAAATTTGTTATTATGCTCTTCTCTAATCTTTTTGATTTCCTCTATTGCATGTTCTGCATTTTGATTAATTTCCTTCTTAATTTCTTGAAGAGTTCTGTATATTAATCTTTTGTATTCTGCCTCTGGTAATTCCAAGAAATTTTCCTCCTCTGGAAAATTTCTGGATTCTTCACTTTGGGAGCTTGCTGAAGCCATCATGTATTGCCTGTTTATGTGATTTGATATTGACTGTTGTCTCTGAGCCACCAATAAGTTATTATATTTATTTATTTTATGTTTATTAACTGCGTCCTAGCTTCTTGTTTGTTTTAGTATGCCCAAATAGGCTGCTTATATGAGCTAGTTTGATTATTGGCACCTTTGAAGATCTAATGTCCTTTCACCAGGTTGTTAGATCTGTTACTAGATTTGTGAGCTCAGGAGTCTGCCCACTCTTCCTGTATGGATTCAGTTCAGGTGCTTAGGTAGATAGACACCAAGTGTGTGGTGTAGGCTCTCACTTACAGTCCTAGACAGACATAGGTGATTGGGGTAGGCACAGGCATCTGGCTGCAGAAGGGGGACACACTCTGAGCAAGGCAGGGGGCTGACGGCTCCCCACAAGTGTCCAGGAGTAAGGCATGCCCCTGTTCCCTAGAGTGCGTAGGAGGGTCGGTTTTGCAGCCAGACAATGAGCACCTAATTCTGTTGGCTGTAAGGACGGGGGGGGGGGCACCTCTTATTTGTGGACCCCTAATACAGGTGGCTAGGTGGCATGGGTGGAGCCACCAGTCCTCAGGCCCCTGATGTGGGTAGTGAAGACCCTGCTTAATGGGCAGAGCAGTGTCTAATGTCAAGAACCTTCCACTTCACAGCTGAAACAGCTGAAGTTAGAGTTTTGGTGTATACCCTGTCATACTGCGGTAATAAGGGCCTACTCTGTTGAGATGGTTCCACACAAGTCTATGCAGAAAGTAAGGCACTCAAAGTCCATGGATCCTTATGCCTGTGCCTAGGCAAAGGAGCTGTACCTACCCTGGATTCCTGGCTTAGGGGAGCCAGAAGTTTATTTTTTCTCCTGTTTGTTCATTTGTTCACTCTCCAAGACATGGAGACTGACTCTAGGCATGAGACAGAACCTACTTCCAGCCCTGGGGATTCAGCAATTGCTGAAGCTGGTCTGGGACCCAGTGCAGAGCAGGGAGCAGGGAGGTAAATGGGAGAGAGGTTGTTCCCTAAGAGGGGTGTTTTTGATCCGCATGGTAGGCCATATGCAATTACTTATCTTTCGGTGATGGAGGGCTGCTCCTCACTGTTCTGCATGGGCAAGCAGACTCTCAGCAGCGGGTCACTCTTGGTGTGGAATACACCTCCCCAGCACTGCCACTTGCCTGCCTCACCGCTCACCCCCAGCTGATCAGGCCTGAAGGGCTCGGGCTAATGTCGGGTCAGGTCTGGCAATTCCTCGCTGCTTCCAAACCATGTCTCCCTCCCCCTGCCACTTGGTCCACTTCCTAAACTCTGCCTTTGATGTTCAGGGCTCCCAGATTGCCATATATAATTGTTTTTTCAGGTCTTTGTTGTAAGAGGGTCCACCAGAAGCATCTGACTACTCCACCGTCTTGACCCTGTCTCTGAAGCTCGTTGTTTAAAGCAAAATTAATTTGTAGCTGTCAGTTGGTTGAGTACAATTTGTTTTACTCCTGAAATTTATCGTCAGGCTGTAATTATCAGTACTTAAGTTGTATTTTCCGGACACAAACAGCAAAAGCCAAGAACAAGAAATATGGTGTTCACCTCTAAGTCTCAAGCAAAACAGAAGTAGGCTATAGTGGTCATATAGTTTTTATACCATTTTCAAATTTTAATGTACATTTTTGTTATTGGAAGTTTCCCAAATTAACTTGCTATTTTTCTTTATTACTGCAAGGTTAATATAATCTGAGTGTTTTGGCAAGGTTTACAGTACAGTGAGTGAGGAAAAGAAAAGAAACTGTTATTGCCTATAATAAAGAGGATGTTAAAGACTCGCATCCAGCAACCATTTTATTGAGGGACTTCTTGTGACAGTTGCTTTGGAATATTTTAATTTATTTATTCTTTACAACAATGTTGTGAAGAAGAAATTTATAAGAACCATTTAACAGATAGATGCCCTGGTGGTGCAGTGGTTAAGAGCTCATCTGCTAACCAAAAGTTGGTGGTTCAAATCCACCAGCTGCTCCATGGGAGAAAGATGTGGCAGTCTTCTTCTGTAAAGAGTACAGCCTTGGAAACTCTATGGGTAGTTTTCTCTTTCCTATAGGGTTGCTATGAGTGGGAAGTGACTCAACAGCAGTGGGTTCGTTTCTTTGTTTTCCCTTGCACATGAGGAAATTGAGAATAGAGATATAGATATATATAGTATCACATAGTAGGTGCTTAAGTCAAAATTTGGATTAATAGATCTCATGCTAAATGCTATGATTTATCTTTAAATATCTGGTGAGGTAATATTTTGTAATGTAACAGATGCAGCTACGTGGTCCTTCCTAGCTTAAATCAAAATTTATCATATATGTTTCTCTTTACTTCAAATAAGCTAGCCTTCCAGAACAAGATACTCTTCCCATACCATTCAACTCAAGGAAATATTTACTGACAACTCCTAAGAAACAGACTAAGACAGACTGGTGATCCTCTTCTGAAAAATCAGCCAATGAAAATCCTGTGGATCACAATGGTTCAACTGGAAGCAAATCATGGGTATGGTGCCTGACCAGACATCATTTCCTTCCATTGTGCATGTGGTTGGGGGGCAGTGTCACAGCAGCTAACAAACAATAACTTAAAAACAAACACCTTATTTTTTTGGCACACAGTGAGAACTCTTGAGGGGAGAGGAGCACAACCCTTGTTCTCAAGGAGCCCCCAGTATATGATTAAAGGAACTGACCAGTTCTCAAAACTTACCAGTCTCAAAACATAGGCAGCATTAGGAACTGAATTGTGCCCCCACAAACTTACATTGAAGACCTAATCCCCAGTATTTGTAAATGTGGCCTTGTTTAAAAATAAGGTCTTTGAAGATATTATTAGTTAACATATAGTCATACTGGAATAGGGTGAGTCCTAATCCAATCTAAGGGATGTCGCATAAAAGAGAAGAGAGAGAGGGAGAGACAGACAGACAGATAGAAGGAAGATGGTCGTGTGATGATGGAGTTAGGTTGTAGCTGCAAGCCAAGGAATGCCTGGGGCTACCAGAAGCCTGAAAAGACAAGAAGGGATCATCCCTCAGGGCCTCAGAGAGAAAGTGGCCCTGCCAGAACCCTGAATTTGAACTGCTAGCTACCAGAACTGTTAGGCAATAAATATCTCTTGTTTAAAGCCACCTCCTTTGATGTACTTTGAAACTAGGAAACCAACACAAAGTGTCTTAATGTGATGATCTCTGGGCTTGCTACTCTCAGTAAAGCAAGTGGCAGCCTTCTCTGAAGTCACCTCCTGTATGTGCTTAAATAGTTGCTGTCTTGTTGTTTGTGTGTCCTTGAGGACAGTCAATAGGTTGCATGATCTCAGACCCCCAGGGAACAGTCATCTCCATCTCCTGGGCTTCCTGCTCTAAGTTGGGATGGAACTTCAAATGCTGAAGGTGTTGATGAGGCAGATAGTGCTTGATCAAGGGCTCACAATGGAGGGTATAGGATTTCATTTCGTCTTTGGAAATTGATTATTTCACAATCTATTGCATACAGGAAAAATGTAGTGAGGAGAAGTGAGCTGTAGACAGAAGGTGTTTTATTTCACAAAGGTCAGTTGAATGCTCACTGGGTGGGTACTAGGGCTGGAAGCCCCAGTCTTCAAGGAACTTGAACTTGTGAGGAAAGCAGACACAAATAATTATCATTCAGTGTGAGAGCTGCCAAAATACAGATAGGCACAAATGTTATGGGAGCACAGAGAAGGTCACATCTATAGCTATGAGGAGCTGAAAAAAGTCAGGTGAAGAAATATGGAAGAGCCTTGCCAGATGAGAGAACAGCATGCCACACAGCCCAAAGGCACTAAAGAAAGCATCACACTTCCAGAATGTCAAGAGTTCTGACCAATTGGACACAGGTTTGTGTTTGTGGTTGTATTGAATTGTTTTCCTACTTGACTTATTTTAGTTTAGTTTAGTTTGATTGTTTACCTGAGTGTGCTTTATTTTTATTTATTTATTTAATATACAAAAGTGAATGATCTTATTTTAAAAGAGGATCAGCTCTATAAAGAGTCATGTTTTGCATTCCAAGGATTCTGGTTTTTATCTTTTGAGTAATACAGAGCCCTTGAAAGGTTTTGATCAGAGAATGGTAAAACATATGATTTATAAAATAAATAGAGCTGCATTGTAGATGATGCCTAAGTTGTTCACTGGACAGATTTTAATGATATCAAATGATACAAATATAAGAAGAAAAATATGACTTGGTCATGCTAAGCAGGAAGTAACAGTGTGACAGCAAGTTATAAACATGCACTAGACATTGGGAACACATGCGTGTGTGTGTGTGGTATGTATGTGTGTGTGCATATAGCTTAGGTTAGAAGATACAGATTTTGGAATTGGTGTTATATAATTGACAGCTGAAATCATGCATTTGCAGCGAGTAGAGAATGAGAAAAGACCTGAGGAAACATCAACATTTCATACATTAAGAGGGAGCAGAAAGAAGACTTAGAAAAAATACCTAGACTAAATTGTAAATAAGCAGAAAGGGGGAAAAGGACATTGACTTTAAGGAAGAATAGAAAAGGGTGAACAAACAGACAAAGGCACAAAGTCTTCTCAGAGAACAATCTTAAATACTCGTGGGTATAAATAAACATCACCTGAAAGGCTGAAGAGGGAAGACAGGGGCTAATCCAGGAAAGCCATAGGAGGGTATGTGAGAACTCTGGACGTGAAGACAGCTGCTACCACACAGATGTCCAAGATCAGTCAAATGCGGGAGAAAGAATATGTGACAGACTGAATAGCAGAGGTGGTGTGGAAAAGTAGACAGACAAATTGTTTGAAAACAAGATAGTAGAGGAAGAAAAGGGTGAGACATTTTAGAGGTCTTAGGGGAATTTTCCATGAAATAGGGGCATATATACCCTACCCCTGCTTTTTTTTCCAGGTGGAAGGTTATCATTAACATAACACTCCTGGCCTCTTTTCCTTCACATAATCTTCCCCTATGGTTTATGGAGTGACTTAATCAACCAACCAGTTGCTGTCGAGTTGACTCTGACTCATGGGGACCTCATGTGGGCTAGAGTAGAACTGTGCTCCATAGAGTTTTCAGTGACTGATGTTTCAGAAGTACATTGCTAAGCCTTTCTTCTGAGGCACCTATGGGTGGAATCAGACCTCCAAACTTTTGGCTAGCAGCCTAACACATTAACTGTTTGCACCAACCAGGGACTCCATGTACTGACTTACTTTATCAGTAAATGTGGAAAGAATACACTTAACATGTTTGACTCAAAGACTCCCTCTTCGTCTTTGCAGCAGACCCTGCCAGCCACTGGTGCATCCTTTCATTGCTCTCTTCCACTTGGCCTCCCTCACAGGAAAAGTCTTGCTTTGTCAGGGAGACCTGCAGGAATTCAGTGCTAATTATACTGACAGTCCATCTATCTAATCCTGGCATCTAAATTAAGGCCATGATCCACAAATACACGTCTCCCTCTCCAGTGTCATTAACCAAAACAAACCCATTGCCGTTGAGTTGATTCAGACTCATAGTGACCCTATAGGACAGAGTAGAACTGCCCCATAGGGTTTCCAAGGAGCCTCTGGTGGATTCTAACTGCTGACCTTTTGGTTAACAGCCAAACACTTAATCACTATGTCATCCCAGTGTCAATACAGGCAAAAGAAGAGCTACTTTGGTATCCTTTCTGTTGATTGTTTGTCTTAATTTTCAGTAGATTTAGATAATTGGGCATGAAGGAGATATGCTAATATTGGTCATTTAAGTCATAACCAGGACTGAAGCTAAGGCAATGTGTGTGTGCATGCTGTTAGCCACAGCTAGATCCAGCTACCTGAGGGCAAGGATGAAATCTCCTCCCCTTTCCCACAGTATCTACATGAGCTGTAGAGGTGTGCCCTTAGAAGACACACATACACACACACACACACACACACACACACACACACACAAAATCAGGCTTAATTAATAACTAATTAACCATTTCCTGGCTTCTGCAACCCTTATTAATTCTCCCTTTCCTAAACTGGTTAGGCATCAGGATAAGGTAGAAAGAACATGGCTTTAACATATTCAATACAAAAAACATTACTATCCAACATTAAAAAAAACAAACAAAACAAAACCTGGTTGCCATCTAGTCAATTCTGACTCACAGTGACCCTATAGGACAGAGTAGAACTGCCCCTCGGGTTTCCAAGGAGCCGCTGGTGGATTCAAACTGATGACATTTTGGTTAGCAGCCATAATTCTTAACCACAAATCAATAAGAAAAAAAATAAAATAGAAGAAAATGGATAAAGACTATAAATGAAACACTTCACAAAAAAGGAAATAAAATGACCAATTAACAGACAAAATTATGTCCAACCTCTTTCACATCACAGAATGCAAATTAAATGACAAGAATCCCTTTGGCTCGCAAAAATTCAAAAAGATTGATGATATCTAATTTGGTGAGGGTTCAGGGAAAAAGGCAATATCTGTTACACTTTCAATGAATGTGTAAATTAAGGAGGACTTCTTGATTTGGCAGCAGTATCAAAATAGCAACTGTGCATATTCTTTAACCAAGTAATTTAATGTATCTATTCTTTAAAAAAAAATTATACATAATCTCAGATACATATGGACGATGGTATTCTTTTTGGCATTGTTATAAAGAATCTCAGTGCTGACTAGTAGGAGTATTTAAACAAATTACGGTACAACTATATTATGAAATACTCTACAGCAGGGTCTCTCAAACTTGGTCTTAACATTTCAGTGTTAAATTTGACATTTGAGTTCAGCCAATTTTTTGTTGTGGGCCGCTGTCTTTTGCATTGTAGGATGTTTAGCAGCATCCCTGGCCTCTATCCTCCCTGGTACTCACTCCAACAGTTGTAACAACCAAATGTGTCTCCAGACATTGACAAATGTCCCTTGTGGGGCAGGGAGAAAATTACCCCACTTGAAAAACCCCTAATCTACATCCATACAAGAGACAGTGCCTAAGAAATACCCAGGAGGGAAGGGGAGAGTCATTGTCTAGGAAGCAGTGAGTTTCTGTTTATAGTGATGGAAAATTTGGCAACGATTGTGGGTGATGGTTGCACAGCATGATTAATTTAATTCAAATCAATAAATCGTACACCTGAAAAATGCTGAATTGGCAAATGTTGTGTTATGCATATTTTTACAACAATAAAAATAGTAGGGATACAAATCATACTTTCACACAAACGGAAATAGCATGTTATAGAAAAATTGATAGAGCATATCATTAATGTTCTAAAAAGATATATGTGATTATGAACATATACATATGTTTGTAAATGGAACGAGCGTAAAATGAGTATAAGAAGAACGCACACTAAACCCCTGTTGACAGTGGTTTCCTCTGGGTGAACAATGGAAATTTAAAACCTTTTCTTTTTTCTTTTAATGTTCTAGTGCATCACTTGTATTCTTTAGGAAGTTAGGAATTGCTTTCCACTACAAGCCTTAAAAATAGTAATTTGAGCAATACAACAGACAAACCCTCCAGGGCTGGGATGGCAGATCCACTATGTCTTCTGAGACCAAGGCACTATGTTTAATCTCAGGTAGCCTTATTCGCACATCACCTGGGGCTCATGAGATGGATGTTCTATCTTGAGCATCAAATCTTCCTTCTAGGAAGGGAAAAAGACACCAGGTATGCTAAGATCATCTTCTCCCATTTATATTTCATTGGTTATATCTGTGTCACATGGCCACATTAAATACAAGAAACCTTGGAAATGTTTTTTGTTTCTGTTTGTTTTAAGCTGGTCTATTATCACCTCAAACACAATGGTACACAATGGTAGGCAGCTACCATTTTTTCCTTTGCCATACTTATGAAAAATTTTGAAAAATAAAGAGAAGGGAAAAAGAGAAAAGAGGAGAGTGGAAAGAGGGGAAGGAAGAAAGAGATGAGTGTAGAGAGAAGGAATGAGCACAGAATTTGAAGATATAGACTTGCGTTTGAATCCTCCCTCCAGTCATCACTCCCATGTTTTGTGTCTGAAGGCAAATTATTTTCTTTGACACTGTTTTCCCAACTGTAAAATACTACCTTACAAGATGGCTGTAAGAATTCAGTGAGATGAGATCATTTATGTAGCATTATCAGAATAATGATTGTGCATAGTAGGTGCTAAGAAAAGTCAATTTTCTCCTTTCTAGAACACCTACAGTCTGTCACATATTAAACCACTCAAGTGCATACACTTTTGTTTCTCTAACTGTCATGCTGTATCTATGGATGTCATGTTGTGTCCTAAGGAGAGCTTCAGGTCTTAAAGGAGAGGCTCCTTAGCTTAATCCTTTACATCCCTTCCACACTCCATTCGACACCATGTACCTGCTTCTGCCCTGGACACTGGACATAGAAGTTCTACACAGAGATGAGGATGGACCTTGGAAATGAGGTTGAAGAAAAGGTAAAAGCATGGTTATCATAAGCGTGATCCCCATAAAAGGTAAACGGGTCTGATCAGACAGTCTCTGAATTGGCAATGAGGCACGAAGCATGGGAAATGAAGGACTAGAGAGGAGCTCAGAAAGGAACAGAGAGAGCTGTGTAGTCTTTGCACAGTGGGGATTTTGCTGAGTGGAGATTGTGTGTGTGTCTAGGGAGTAATGGAAGAGATCTGAAACCCTGGACAATTATTTATTTACTTCTGGAAGGCTGAAGTTGTTCTGATCATGAAGCACACATAGAGTCTGTATTCTCATAACTCCAAAATTACTTCCAAATTGCAGTGTGGGAAGGCCCAGAACAGTTACAAATAAATAAATAAATAAAAATGCAATGCTAAGCAATTCTCAGTTGAAATTGCCATGAATATATATATTTTTTTCCAAGGTTAGAGAAAATTCCTTGATTACTTACTCCTCTTATTACTCCTCTTAGCTTGGCCACCTCAAATCCATGCAAACACAGTTCACACCCCCCCAACAAACATGCTCTCCTCTAGACATTCCAGTCTCTGTCACAGACATCTCAGTTTTTCTCACTGTTCAAGTGCACAACCTGAGCTCCCTTTGATCCTCTAGTCATGAATTTACTTGCCAAGTCTTGTCAATTCCTTCTTTATCTGCCTCTCACGTGTGCCCCTTCCCTTTCATTTCCATGGCAATCATCTTAATTTGTGTGGACTATTTGGTCAAGCTCCTTACAGCTCTACTCACATTTAGTCTCTACCTCCAGGTCATCATGCAGAACTTTGCCTGATTAATTACTAAAGCACAGTTTTCTGATCATAGGATACATTATTACTCCCAGTTCCTAGGTAAGGAAACTAAGGTGCTCAGAGGTGAAGGATCTTGAGCAAGGTCGAATAACATGTACATTTCAGAGGCGAGACATGAAACTTGGCCTCTCTGGCTCCAAAGTCACATTCTTGTCAGGATATCACACTGTATCTTAGACATCGGGGACATGTAGGGAAGCCCAACATCAGGCTGGGATGCCATTTACTGGGCAGTGGAGTTGGGGAGGGATGAGTGCCAGTGCCTGTAACTTCTGTGTTTTAATATTCACTTAACTTTGTAGAGAGTAATTATATTCCACTCATTCTACACCAGCTGGTATTTACTTCATCCTCCATCAGGCATCAACAGAGCATGGGACTGCAAGACAGAAATATTACTGTGGAGAGCATAAATATTTCATTTTTCACACCACAAATGCTTCGATGATTTATTAATTAGCCTAAAGGCTGCTGCCTCTGCAGAGCTGAAAAGAAGTCTTTCTGCTCTGTGGATTGGACCTGTCTAGGCCATGATGCCTATGGGTGATGTTCAGGCCAGGAACATGGCTCAAGTTTGGCAGACAGCCTCTGGAATTTCCATTACAAACTTCATAGGCCCAGCCTTGGCTTTTGTCTGCCCTCAGAAGCTTTTCAAACAATTTTCCCAGCCTCTCAACGCATCTTGTCTCTGCCTTACCATAAAAACGTAGATGGGAGCAGAGCCAACTGGCCTGCTTACCAGCCTTCCTTCACCCTAGCTGTTGAGGCTACAGGACTCAGCAGAGAGTTGGAATTTCAGGAAACCCAATGGAGCCTCCCCGTTGGACTTCAGCTTAGCCACAGATGTCAGGTCAGTGGCAAGGCTCAGAGCTGTCTCTTTTACAACTCTTCGAACACTGACTTTGAGAGGAACAATTAACATAGGCGAAGAGAAAGAATGTGGACATGAATGGGACACTCACTATGCAACAGAGTCCATGCCATCTGGGGTACCCACCCACCCAAAGCAACTCCCTGAACTCGCTGAGGGGACCCTCTTCTATATTCTGAACAAGTTGTAGATTATTAAAAGAAAAAGTAAAAATGGAGGCTAAAATATTCTTTGTTGTTGATGAAGCTAAAATTAGAAGACACAGTTTGGTGTCAGATCCAAGTGGTCTATCAACTCTCCACTTCTCTCTAGAGGAATCTATCTAGACCTGGGTTCACAAAGGGAGAGGATGCAATTTTGTACCTGGGGGACATTTGACAGTGTCTGGGGACATTTTTAGTTATGACAATTGTAAGTATTCTATAGGCATTTGGTGACTGGCAGCCAGGGATGCTACTAAACATCCTAAGGTGCACAGGAATGCTTCCTCCCCACAATAAAGAATCATCTGGTCCAAATTATCAATAGTGTTGCGGTTGAGAAACCTTGATTCATACTTATGTGTGGGCAACACATTTGAGGGAAATGTGAGTTCGTAAAGTAGGTGCACTGACCCAGGTCACTGCATCTTACTGGTCCTTGGGGAGAAGGAGGGTAAAAGAGAACCCACAGCCCACACTCAGAACAGTTGATAGACTGATTCCATCTAATTGAGAAACATGGACCAATGAACATCATCTTCCACCCAGATAACTCACTCCACCAGAAGTGTGCTTAGGAAGATTCCCTCAAAAACACCAGGAGTAGGGAAGGGCCTTCTAAAAGTACCTTTTCTCAGTTTCCAGCCATCCATACAGCTGAACCTCAAACACTAGCAAGTGATCAATATAATAATCAGGAACACACACCCCTACAAACTCTTCTGTTTGATCCCAACAAGTTTTCCCCTCAGCTTCCCAGCTTCAGACCTTGTCTTCCTGACCTGACTTAGATATCTACCGTTGGTTTCCTAAACTTTACCCTGCACCTCAGCCTGATAACTCTACCTACTGCTTTCCTTTTGGGGTTTATAATCACTTGTCTGACTCCCGCCTGTATAATGGAGCATTTACTCTGGCTGCTGACTAGGGACAGCCTGGTAAAGGGTGAGAAATCCACACATATAAGGTCCCTGGGTTGAGCCTTTTCATATCTTGATATGAATCTTCTCAAACATCCTTCAAGGTAGAAACCAAAGGGAACTGAAATTGACAAAGAAGGAGCAGTTCCTATAACATAATGGGAGTAAAACAAACATTGAATGATTATGGACAAATTACTAACTAGTTAATATATGCAGAGGCAGAGTGAGAAACAAGATCTGCCTCATCTCCAGGTCTGTCTTTCCCACACCCTTCCTGTCTCACCTCTCCCTCTCCTGTCTCAAGGCTATGGTCCTTCCTCAAGGACTTGACTTTATAGCCCACATCATTTTAGCTAAGTTATTCCTAAGGTGGTTCAGTTAGAATTCTTGATTTCCACATGGGAGAGCTAGATTCTGGCCAGTGCACCTCATGTGCAGCCACCACCAGTCCCTCAGTGGAGACTTGCACATTGCTATGATGCTGAACAGATTCCAGTAGAGCTTTCATACTAAGGAAGACTAGGAAGAAAGGCCTGGTGATCTACATCTGAAAATCAGACAATGAAAACTCTATAGATCACAATGGTCTGATCTGCAGCTAATCCTGGAGATGATACAGGACTGGGCAGCATTTTGTTCTGCTGTGCAAGGCTTTGCCATGAGTTAGGGGCTGACTCGACAGCACCTAAAAACGACAATACCTAAGGTGTATCATCATTCTATGTCCATGACTATGAAGTTTCCCGTACTCTTTGAGATGAATTTCTCTTAGTGGCATTTCAGAAATCACAACATGCCAAAGATCTTTTGGGACAAGACATTCTTATAATTTCTCACTTCATATATATCTAGATCATCTATAGGGAGGCTATCTACTTATCATTTTTTAAAAAATTCATTAATTCAACAAATATGCATTGGATAAACATCCTAGTGTATTTTGGAAAGTTTAGGATAGTAGTTAAGAGAGTTAGCTCTGGAGTCAGGCTGCCTGGAATCAAATCTCACCTCACTCACTTATTAGTTTTATGGTTTAGAGCAATTTGATTAACTTATCTTTAGGCCTCTTCTCTTCATATATAAATGGGAATACTAATAGTAACTATCACAATTTTGTCTTGAGGATTAGATCGTTACCCTATCTGGCACATACAATTGTTCAATAACATGCCACATCTAGCCACTGACATTATCCCATATAGATTTTGTGCTCAATGTATTCAATTTATTAGCAAGAGACAGCATTTATTGAGTGTTTACTCTGTTTTAACACTCTACCAGCACTTCATCTGTTACCTAATGTAATATGCATGTCACCTGTAAGAGTTACATGCCATTAGCATCCCCATGGTACACATGAGGAACCCAAAGCAGTGGCTGAGAGCATATAATTTGCTCTAGATCACATGACTCATAAGTAGTGCAGTAAGGATCTGAACACAGACTGGCTGGCTCCGGAGTCTGCCTTTGCTAAGGGGATGGGCAAGAGAAGATGATCAACAATCGCCTGTCTCAGGCTGTGGAAACCTGATAGGCAAAGAAAGAAAGAATAAGCAAAGTCAGTGTAGTGTGGGTGATATATGACTGAGCCTCACACAGGCCACTAAACTGGAACAAAGAGGCCTCGAGTGAGAAAGAAGATAAGGCTTCATAAATGAGGACTATTAAGGTAAGGCTATTGGGAGCCCCTTTCACAAGAGCACAAGAACTTCAGGGAGCAGAGGCAGTTTAGTCTAGCTAACTGGAGTGTGGACTGTGAAGACCAGCAGAAAAGAAGAGGGACCGGTGAGGTAGGCACAGGCCAGATTACAGGAGACCTCAAGCTCTGAGTTTTTCTAGAAAACAGTAGCAGAAGGCCATAAGCACATTTTTGTCTTAGAGAGGCTCATCCCAGCCCTCCTGTGGCAAACAGATCTTAGACTGAGATTGGAAAAGTGAGGCCAAAAAAACAAAAACAAAAACAAAAAAACACAAGTTTTTGTGATTAGGCTTGATCCAAGACATAAGCAATGGACAAAGACCACAGTGGACAAATAAGAGAAATATTTAGATGATAAGTTAAAAAGGAAAACCTCTGTATAGGTAAAGGACGTGTTTCCTAACAAACTCAAAGTCTTATAATAGCAAAGCACAAAGACCCAGTGGGGCCAACAGAGTCAGGACAAGGAGAGATGTCCCCAGTGGCAGCAGGAGCAATTCAGCAACTATCAGTAAGGCTGTACCCACACCAGCTAGCCCTGTCCATGTAGCTCTCAAGTCTGGAGCCGTGTGCCACAGGGTTAACAACCCAGACTCTGTTCCCTGGCATATGTACTGGGAAGACATGAGTGGAGTGCTGAATTCAGCTCAGCGAGCAATTCCTAATTCTTATTTTAGTAAATAAAGAAAATTGTATACAGTGAAATCTGTGAGAGCTAGAACTTGATGAGGTTGCCTTATTTTTCCAGGTCTCACAAATATTCTGCCTTTGACAGGGTCTTACCACTTTTCTATCACTCCTTTTAGTGGAAAATATTTGCATTTTCTTTCTCTGACAGATTTTCATCTTACACAGTGTCATGGATTGAACTGTGTGCCCCAAAAAAGTGTATGAATCTGGCCAGCCCGTGATTCCCAGTATTGTGTGATTTCCACCATTTTGTCATCTGATGTGATTGTCCTATGTGTTGTAAATCTTATTACTATGAAGTTAATGAGATGGATTATCAGCAGTTATGTTGATATCTACAAGATTAGATTGTGTCTTAAGCCAATCTCTTTTGAGATATAAAAGAGAGAAGCTAGCAGAGAGACGGGGTACCTCATACAACCAAGAAAGCAGCAGCAGGAGCAGAGCATGTCCTTTAGACCCGGGGTCCCTGCACCTGAGAGGCTTCTCGACTGGGGGAAGATTGATGACAAGGACCTTCCTCCAGACCCAACAGAGACAGAAAGCCTTCCCGTGGAGCTGATGCCCTTAATTCGGACTGCTAGACCGTGAGAGAATAAATTTCTCATTGTTAAAGCCATCCACTTGTGGTATTTCTGTTATAGCAGCAATAGATAACCAAGACCCACAGGTTTTGGCTTTTGTAGGTTTTACTGAGATAAAATTAGGCATCATTTAAAATGATTAACACTAACAACTTCTCATGGAGTAATTTAACCCTCTAAATTTAGGAAATCTGGAAATATTTTGTAAAATCATTATCAATATATGGACAGTTTTCATTATTATTAAAAAGAATTTGTTAAGCAAGTGGCATTCAAAAATGGCTTATTTCTTAAAATATTAAAATAGACTGCATTCTCAAGACTTTCAGAGTCTCTACTCACATTCAGAGCATCAAAGTTGTATGCAGGGCTGCCAGACAACTGTCTTCTTCTTACTACAGGGAACAAGGGCTATGGAAGTCATAGATATTTTTATTGTGCGTCTGGGGAGGTCAGACTTAGCAAAACCGTTTACTGAGGAAAAAGTCAAAGCATATATGTGCACCCTAAGAGTAGCTGAGAACTCAGGATCTGGGTTAATTTGTCTAAACCAAATCTACTAAATTATAACAATAAGTTGTTAAATCAACAGTCTCTTCAAATGCCTGTATCAAGTTTACGTTTCTAATATGATAGTTGATTTTAACAGGCATTGAGGATCACTTTTTGTTATATTCCTCTAAGTATCTTTTTCTTTTTCCTTCTCTCTATCCAGTCCATATTTAAGTATGTCAAACAAAAAGTAAATTTAGAAAGAGGAAGAGGAATTAAGGTAAATGTAGAAATGATTAATGTCTTTCTTATAGTGAGGAAGACAATCACCTTAGAGCACATCTTTGTTTCACTTTCTGTTGAGTCTAAAGGAGAATGAATAAGCAAGAGGTGAAGAGGAAAGAAAGGGAATTGATCACTGTGGTTCCTTCCTTTGGAAAGCTGTAAACACACATTTTCTCTGAACCTCAAGCAACACAAAAAGATGAATTCCTGATGAACTAAACAGTTAAAATTTTAAAAGTAAGGCAATAAAACTCTAAATAAATATAACTGAATATTTTCGACTTCTGTGGGGAGGACCTTTGAAGCTAAGATTCAACAGAAGACATTACAAAGGAAAAAAATATATACGTACAACTTTGACTAGGTAAAAATAAATATCACATGTAAAATAAAAACCTAAATTTAGAAAATATTATTTAATAGTATATCATATACAAATTCCAAATAAAATTAAGTTAAAAATACTGAGATCACAACAGATTAATGAACAAAGAACAAGATCAGAAAATGAAAAAAAAGAAAATGCAATTGCTAACAAAAATGTGGGGAAATGTTGAATATCAATAGAAATCAAGGGACTGCATGTTAAAATAACTGGAAACTCTTAAGTAGCTTTTACAATAATTGAATTTATTTTAATTATACTCCATTAAAAGGTGCAAAGAAATAAAAAACTCTCATACATTACAGTTGGGATTGTAAATTACCAAAATCCTTTTGGAAAATAACACAACTGTAAGTAATTACAGTTCTAAAAATCCATTCTATAGAAATATTCTTTAATATATAAATAAGAGTAACACAGAGAAAATTTTAATAATAAAAAAAATTAGGAACAGCTTAAGTGTCCAACAACCGGGGATGATTAAGTAAACTCTAACACATCCATTCAATGGAATATTACTGACATTCAAAGGGTTTAGTCACTCAATAGACATAGGCACTCAGGTGCCTATTATATGCCCATACCATTCGAACAGTTAATATTTACAGAGTAAATAGTTGCATCAGAAGGCGGTCCTTGCGTGGAATAAAAGGTTTGCAATGGACTTCTAACATAAAGATTGGTGGTTTAAATCCATCCAACATCTCTGGGAAGAAAGGCCTGGCAATCTGCTTCTATAAAGATTTCAGCCAAGAAAACCCTACAGAGCACTTCTACTCTGTAACCTATGGGATGGCTATGAGTTGTAATCAACTGGATGGCAACGGGTTTGGTTTTGGTTAGTTAGTAACATCAGTAATGAATATAAGATAAAACCAAGTGAAAACGGAGACTTAAATACGTGCACAATCAGTAAGTATTAACTACATAGCTATATTCTTGGCAACAGAGTCATTAGTCACATTTCTATTAAAAAAAAAAAAAGCTTAGTTGCTTATAATTTGAGTGGTCTAGGGAACTAGATAACTGATAAGCCCACCCACAGAAAATTATTAAATGTGTTTGGTAGAGTATAGCAAAATATGCATCAATGCTGGTGGTATTAAAAAAAAAAAAAACAACTCAAGCTTTGCAGAAGAAATAGCAAATCCTCTCAGGAGCAAAGAAATTTCAAACCAGATGTCAAATAATTTTAATGAAGTTCTAAGTAGTGAGAACTCTTGGGTAAAAATTATGACAAAAGATATGTACTGATAAAAAAGCCACAGTGAATGAAGGGCAGCAGCAAAAAAATATAGTAAAATCAGATCTGCAACAACGTCCAATACTGGAATAATTACTTGAGAATATAAGCTAGAAGGAAAAAGAAAAAAATCTTTGAAACTACGGGGTTAAAGAACAAGAAAATATAGAAAATGACTGTGATGGTTAATTTTTTTAGTCACTTGGCTAGGCTATGGTGTAATGGTAAAACACTAGTCTAGTTGCTGTTATAAAGTGATTGAATCAGTTGGCCTCAAGTAAAACACATTACCTTCCGTACCTCAGGCGTACCTCAATCAGTTGAAAGCCTTGCAAGCAAAAACATAGTTTCCCTATGGTTTGTTCTACCTCTAGAGTATAAAGAGACACTTTGCCAAATCACTGTTACTCTTCACTCCTCTCCTCCCCTAATTTATGGATTTTGTGATGCAAGCCTGTAGGAGTTTCCATCCTGTCCCTTGACCTACAGATCTTGGACTTGCCAGAGACAATTCCTTGAAGTAAATCTCTCTTTCAATCTCCTTCTCCCTCTCTCTCTCTATATATAGTTATAGATGTAGATATAGGTAAATGTATAGACACAGAAATAGGGTAGATGTGGACGTAGACATAAATGTAGACTTAGCTATAAACATGATAAAAAGGTCTAACATAAGATCTATTAAAGTTTCAGAGTGAATGATAGAAATTGAGAGAGAGGATCTATTTGAAAGCACAGCTACAGTAATCACAGCAGTGTGGTATAAAGATAGACAATTCAGTGAAATAGAGAATCCAGGCACAGACTTGCATACATATGGATAACTGATTTTTGACAAAATTTAAATTTAAAATTAAACTGTACAACTTTTGGAGAGAAATCATAAGAAAAAAATCTTTGTGACTTACAGTTAGGCAACACTATAAACATGATCCATAAATTTAAATATATATATATATATATATATATATGATTTCATCAAAATTAAGAACTTCTGCTTTTCAAAAACAATTTGTTAATAGAATGAAATGACAATCACAGACAGGAAGAAAGTATTTGCAAATCATATATATGATAAATGACTTATATCCAGAATATATAAAGGATTCTCAAATTTCAATAATAAGAAAACAAACAGCCATATAAAGAAATAGACAAAAGATTTGGACTGACACTTCAGCAAAAAAAAAAAAAAAAAAGCATGTGCAGATGACAATGAACACATGAAAATTCGCTCAGCATCATTGGTCATTAGAGAATTTCAAATGAAAACTGCAAGGAAACCCCACTACATACCTATTGTTGTTGTTGTTAGGTGCAGTCGAGCCAGCTCCAACTGATAGTGACTCTATAGGACTGAGTAGAAAGGCTGGTGGATTAGAACTGCTGATCTTTGGTTAGCAGTCGAGCTCTTAACCACTATACTACCAGGACCCCAGATACCTATTAGGATGGCTAAATTAAAAAGACTGCTCATACCAAGTGTTGGCAAGAATGAGAAACAACTAGAACTCACACATTGCTGATGGGAATGTAAAATGGTACAACCACTTTGAAAAACAGTTTTGTAGTTTCCTAAAAAGTTAACCATACACTCAAGAGAAATAAAAGCATATGAACATATAAGAACTTGTACACGAGGAGGTGAGGTCAAGATGGCAGAGTAGTCAAACATTTTCTGTGGTCCCTCTTACAACAAAGACCTGAAAAAACAAGTGAATTGACTATATATGACAATCTAGGAGCCCTGAACATCAAAGGCAAAGCTTAGGAATCAGACTGAGAAGCAAGGAGAGGGAGAGATGGTTCAGAAGCAACAAGGAGTTGCCAGACCTGACCTGATCAGGAAGGAATCAGCACCCTACAGGCCGGATAGGTTCGTGTGTGCGGTGAGGCAATCAGTGGCGCTTGGAATGTGTTTTCCAAATAAGGAGAGACCAAGCAGTGGAGAGTATACTCAAGCCTTCTGAACCAATGAAAAGTGGTTCTCATTTGGCAAAAGATAAGCACATGGTCTAACCTACCTCACAGATCAAAAAACATCCCCTTTGGGAAAAACTTCTCTCCTATTTACCTGCCACCTCCCCACACTTCACTGGGTCCCAGCCAGGTCCAGAGATTGCTGCATCCCCTGGGTGGGAAGTAGGACCCATTACTTTCCCTGAGCCATTCTCCTGGCTTGGAGAGGGAACAAATTAATAAACAGGGAAAAAATAATCTGCCAGCTCCCCTAAGCTGGAAACCCAGGGTAGGCACAGTTCCTTTGCCTAGGCACAGTCATAAGGGGTCCATGGTTTGAATGCTTTTCACCCCTGCATAGACCTGTGTGGGCCCATTTCAGCAGCGTAGGCCCTCATTAGCACAGTACAACAGGGTATATACCTGAAGCCTAAATTTAACTGTATCAGCTATATGGTGGAGTGGCAGGTTCATGACATTTGGCATCGCTCTGCCCATTAAGCAGGGTCATCACCTACCACATCAGGGGCCTGAGGACTGGTGGGTCCACACACACTACCTAGCCACCTGCAACAGGGGTCCAAGAATAAGTAGTGCCTCCTAGTCCTTACAGCCAACAAAATTGGGTGTCCATAGTTCAGCTAAAAAAACCCCACCTACCTATGCACTTTAGGTAACAGGGACACGATTTCCTCCCAGACACATAGGGGCAGCCATCAGGCCACTGTCATGCTCAGCACATGACCCCCTACTGCAACCAGATACCTGTGTCTACTCCAATCACCCCTGCCCGTCTAGTACCGTAGGTGACAGGCTGAACCACATACTTGGTGACCAACTACCTGGACACCTGAGCTGAATCCATACAAGAAAAGTAAATGGACTCCTAGGCTAACATACCTAGTAACAGATTTAACCATCTGGTGACAGGACGACAAAGCTTCAAAGGTGCCAATAGTCAAACTAGCTCACAAGAGCAGCCTATTTGGGCATATCAAAACAAAACAAAACAAGAAGCTAGCACACAGTAAGAAACATAAAATAAATATAATAACTTACTGTTGTCTCAGAGACACAGTGAATATCGAATCACATAAAGATGCAGACCATGACGGCTTCAGCACGCTCCCAAAACAAAGAATTAAGAAATCTTCTGGAGGAAGAGACTTCTTGGAATTACCTTGGGTAGAATTCAAAAGATTAACATACAGAACTTTTCAAGATATCAGGAAGGAGATCATGCAAAAAGCAGAACAAGCCAAGGAACACAGAGACAAAGCAAAAGAGGAAATTAAGAAGATTATAAAAGAGCATAATGACAAATTTAACAGGCTGCAAGAATCCATAGAGAGACAGGAAACAGAAATCCAGAAGATTAACAATAAAATTTCAGAATTAGACAACTCAATAGAAAGTCATAGGAGCAGAATTGAAGCAATAGAAGTCAGAATTAGTGAGATTGAAGATAAAGCATTTGACACCAACTTATCTGAGGAAAAATCAAATAAAAAATTTTTTAAAAATGAAGAAACCCTAAGAATTATGTGGGACTCTATCAAGAGGAATATCCTACGAGTGATTAGAGTACCAGAATGGGGGGGGGGGAGGATAACAGAAAATACAGAGAAAATTGTTGAAGATTTGTTGGCAGAACACTTCCCTGATATTGTGAAAGTTGAGAAAGTATCTATCCAAGATGCTCATTGAATGCCACACAATGTAGATCCCAAAAGAAAATCACCAAGACATATTATAATCAAACTTGCCAAAACCAAAGATAAAGAGAATTTTAAGAGCATCTCGGGATAAAACAAAAGTCATCTACAAAGGATAGTCAATAAGACTAAACTCGGACTACTAAGCAGAAACTAAGCAGGCAAGAAGGCAATGGGATGATATATATAAAGCCTTGAAGGAAAACAATTGCTAGCCAAGAATTATATATCCCACAAAACTGTCTCAAACATGATGATAAAATGAGGGCATTTCCAGATACACAGAAGTATAGGGAATTTGCAAAAATCAAACCAAAATTACAAAAAATACTAAAGGGAGTCCTCCAGTTAGCAAATCAATAACATCAGATAACAACACAAGACTAGAACACAGGATAGAGCAATCAGACATCAACCTAGATAGGGAAGTCACAAAAGTAAATCAAAGCTAAATCACTGAAAATAGAGAAACAGAGAAGTCAATAAGTAAAAGATGACAACATTAAAACAAAAAAGAGGGATAAATAATGCAGTCATAGATCTTTCACATGGACAGGAAGTCAAGGCAATATCAAGAAATAAAAGACAAGTTTAAACTTAGAATATTGCAGTAAATATAAAGGAAACTAACAATCCTACACATCAAAATAAAAAACAAGAAAAACATAAAGACTCAGCAAATACAAAATCAACAACAATGAAAAAGATGAAAAGAAAATGCATAAAGAAAAATGACACAGCACAGAAAATTAAGTGGAACAAAGAAACTGTAAACAATACAAAAAAAAGATGTCAAAATGACAGCACTAAACTCATACCTGTCAAAAATTACACTGAATGTAAATGGACGAAATGCACCAATAAAGAGACAGAGGGTGGCAGAATGGATTTAAAAAACACTATCCATTTATATGCTGCTTACAAGAGACACATCTTAGACTAAAAGACACAAGCAAACTAAAACTTAAAGGATGGAAAAACTACATCAAGCAAACAGCAATCAAAAAAGCAGCAGTGGCAATATTAATATCTGACAAAATAGATTTTAAAGCAAATCCATTACAAAGTATAAGGAAGGACACTATATACTGATTAAAGGATCAATACACCAGGAGGACATAACTATAATAAATATTTACACACCCAACGACAGGGCCTCCAATACATAAAACAAAATCTAACAGCAATAAAAAGAGAGATAGACAGCTCCACAATAATAGTAGGAGACTACAACACACCACTTTTGGTGAAGGATAGAACGTCCAGAAAGAAGTTCAATAAAGGCATGGAAGATTTAAATGCCACAATCAACCAACTTGACCTCATAGACATTCACAGAACACTCCACCCAACAGCAGACAACTATACTTCCTTTTCGAACGCACATGCAACATTCTCCAGAATAGACAACATGTTAGGTCATAAAGCTAGCCTTAACAGAATCCAAAGCATCGAAATATTACAAAGTGAGGACTTCCCGCAACATGGTGCTCTAGGCAGAAGCATCACACCATCTCTCCACAGTAAAGATCCAAAAAACTAAGCCAAACAGAGAAAACAGCAATCTTGAAACTCTAAAACATCAAATGAAGAGATAAGGAACTCAGCTAAAACCAAATGGAGTGAGAAAACTGACAGAAAATGGAGAGCAAGGAGAGGTTCATTCAGAGGTCTGCTATCAGCTAACGCAGCACAGATCCACCACCTTGGACGCCTATCAGAGACCAGCAAATAGGGGGTATGAGAAAGCAGCTTCACAGAGCTTCCAGCAGGAGCCAGAACAACTGGCAATTGGTGGTATATGCTTTCCCATCCCCAACCCTTCTTCACCCCCCACTTGGCCTCCTCTGCTTCCCGCAGCCACAGTATCTTGGCTGGGAAGCACTGGATGCTTGGATTCCACCCGCCCACGCTGGCCGACTCCCTGAGTGCCATTTGTTGGCTGCTGGTGTTCCTTTTTTTTTGCTTCTTTTAATTTCTTCCTTACCTCTAACCACCTCCTCCTCCTTTTGCTCAAATACTGGATTCTGTTAGCCATCTTTGCTTCTTCCTAAGGGGCTTCAGAGCTCCATTTGGGTCTGGAACTGCTTCCTGGTCTGGACTGCCACACTGGTGGGATCCCAGGGCTTTTGTTTGTTTGTTTTGAATAGTTTGTTTGCTTTCTTTTCCATTTCTTGAGTTGGAAGCCTGTTCTGTAGGGACAGTGCTACCCAGCTTGGGACCTACCACTTCAACTTGTGCAGATGCATGGGGGATCCCTGAGGACATTTCTTTTCTCGTGTTTTTTTTTTCTTTCTGTTTTTTGGGGGGCTTTTCTTGTTCTTTTATTTTTTTAACTTGTTTTGTTTTCTTTTCCCTCTTTTTCCATTTTTATCTTTCTTCATTACTCAGTTTCTCATCTCTCTATACCTTCCATCTCTTCCTCTCCCCTGAATACCTAGCACTGAATACCTCTATGCCTTCTGGCCAGGCTGTACAGCAACACCCGGGAAAAATTTCCCCAGAAGTCATAGCTGAACTGGTGGGATCCCTGGGAGCTTTGCTCTTCTTTTTTCTTTCTAATTTTTATTTATTCATTCTTTTATTTTATTTTTTCTTCTTCTTCCCTTTTTTGTTTTTCTCCATTTCATAGTCTCTTGTACCTCCACTCCAATGGAAAGCTCCCCTAACACTCTTTTTTGTTTGTATGTTTTTGGCCACTGGTCCTCTCTCCTCTCTCCCATATACGTCTTAGCTCCACACATCACAATCTCCCCCCTCAATCTTGCCTACCTGCACCATGTGCTTAACATCACACTGCCAAACAGCACAGGTGCAGCCTACCAGAATCTGCCCTGCACTGATTACTAACACACCCTGGTGGCTATACTAAGTGCCACAAACAACCCATCGCAGCAACTTCTCTTCAGCTAGACCTGCCCTGCTATAACATATCTGAGTGACTGATCCTGCCAATTGGAGGAGGCAAAAAATATCATGCCCACAGATGAGCAAACAACAAAGAACACACAGCCCACCTGCTCAGACATAGATAAATTTAAAAAAAAGATAAAACAAAAAAATCTACAATCAATAAACAAGAAAAATAATTACTAAATACCCTGAAGACAGCAGACAATCTCAAAACATTTACAAAAACAAGAAAGAATGGTTCCAGTAGGCATCCAAAATAAAACATCAGATGACTTTCCAGTGGAAGAAAAGGCACTAGTACTACCTGATAAGGAATTCAAATCTCTAATACTCAGGATTATCCAAGAGATGAAGGAAAAAGCACACAAAAATAAGGAAAAAATAGACAAATTCAGGGAAAAGACAGAAAAATTCAAGGAAAATACAGACAAAAAATAAGGAAGAATTAAGGAAAATAATGTCAGAACAAAATGCCAAAATAAATTCACAACTAGAAATTATACAAAAACAGCAATTAGAAATCCAAAAGATAAACAACAAGATTTCAGAAATAGACAGTGTCATAGAAGGGCCGAGGAACAGATTTGAAATGGTGGAAGACAGGATCAGTGGAATTGAAGACAAACACTTGGATACAACTCTGTTCTAGAAAAGTCAGAAAAAAGAACAAAGAAAAATGAAGAGACCCTGAGAATTATGTGGGATACAATCAAAAGCAAAAATTTATGAGTGATCAGAGTACCAGAACAGGGGAAGAAAACAGAAAACACAGAGAGGATTATTGAAGGGCTGCTGACAGAAAACTTTCCTAATATCATGAAAGATGAAAAGCTAGCCATCCAAGAAATTCAACGAACACCATATAGGATAGACCCCGAAAGAAAATCACTGAGGCATATCATAATCACACTCACCAATACCAAAGACAAACAAAGAATCCTGAGAGCATCTCTTGAAAAACAAGAAGTCACATACAGAGGAGAAACAATAAGACTAAGCTCAGATTATTCGGCAGAAACCATGCAGGCAAGAAGGCAGTGGGATAACTTATATAAAACCTTGGGTAAAAAATTGCCAGCCAAGAATAATATATCCTGCAAAACTCTCGTTCTAATATGATGGTGAAATTATGTCATTTCCAGATAAACAGAAATTAAGGACTATGTAAAAACCAAACTAAACTTACAAGAATTATTAAAGAGAGTCCTTCGATCTGAGAACAAACAACATCAGCTCACAGGCTAAATCTAGGATGCAGGATTGTACCAGCCAGATACCAGCCTAGGAAACGAACTCTCAAGGATTATCCACAACCAAAAGAAATACAATGGGGAATCAGGGCAGTGAGTCTATAAACGACAACAACATTAGAACAATAAAAGATAATAAACTGTGTAGGTATAGAACTTTCTAATGGAGAGGAAGGCAAGGTGATACCAAGTAATAATAGACTGCTTCAAACTTAGAAAGATAAGGGTAAATTTCACAGTAACCACAAAGAAAGTTAAGAAACATTCTAATGAAAAACAAACAGGAAAAACATAAAGTCTCAGTAAACACAAAACCTAAAAAAACAAAAGAAATGAAAAAACAATCCACAAACAAAAGGAATTCAGCACAGGAGAGTAAGAAGAACAAAGAAAACTTAAGCATCACAAAAAAAAAGCACTACAAAATGACAGCAACAAACTCACATCTATCAATAATTACACTGAATGTAAATGGACTCAATGCACCCATAAAGACACGAAGAGTGAAAGAATGGATAAAAAAACAGGATCCATCAATATGTTGTCTACAAGAGACACACCATAGAAACAGAGACAGGAATTTATTAAAAATCAAATGCTAACAACTACCAAAAAAGAGCAAGAGTGGCAATACTAATGTCAGATAAAGTAGACTTTAAAACAAAATCCACCATAAAAGACAAAGAAGGACACTATATAATGATTAAGGGGATGATCCATCATGAAGACATAACCATAATAAACACCTACACACCTACCTACAGGGCTCCAAAATACATAAAACAAACTCTAACAACACTGAAAAGAGAAATTGACAGCTCCAAAATAATAGTAGAAGACTTCAACACACCACCGTCAGTAAAGGACAGAACATCTAGAAAGAAACTCAGCAAAGATAAGGAAGACATAAAGGCCACAATCAGCCAACTTGACCTCATAGGCATATATAGAACACTCCATCAAACAGCTGCAAATTACTCATTCTTTTCCAATGCACATGGAATGTTCTCCAGAATACACCATATCTTAGGCCACAGAGAAATCCTCAACAAGATCCAAAACCTTGACGAAATACAAAGTATATTCTCTGACCACAATGCCATCAAGGTAGAAATTAACAATAGAAAGAGCAAAGAAAAAAAATCAACTACATGGAAACTGAATAATACCCTGCTTACACATCACTGGGTAACAGAAGAAATCAGAGATGGAATCAAAAAATTCCTAGAATCAAATGAGAATGAAAACACATCATACAAAAACCTTTGGGACACAGCAAAGGCAGTCCTCAGAGGACAATATATAGCAATAATTGCACATATCAAAAAGAAGAAAGGGACAAAATCAAAACATTAACTACAGAACTCAAACAAATAGAAAGAGAACAGCAAAAAAAGCCTACAACCACCAGAAGAAAGGAAATAGTAAAGATCAGAGCAGAAAGAAATGAAACAGAGAACAGAAAAACAATAGAAAAAATCTACAAAACCAAAAGTTGGTTCTTTGAATGAATCAACAAAATCTACAAACCATTGGCCAGACTGACAAAAGAAAAACAGGAGAGGACACAAATAACCCAAATAAGAAATGAAATGGGCAACATTACAACAGACCCAAAGGAAATAAAAAGGATCATAACAGAATATTATGAAAAACTATACTCCAACAAATTTGAAAACCTAGAGGAAATGGATAAATTTCTAGAAATACACTACCGACCCAAACTAAAACAAACTGATGTTGAAAATCTGAATGGACCCATAACAAGAGAAAAGATTGAAAAGGTAATTAAAAAAACTCCTAACAAAAAAAAGCCCTGGCCCAGATGGCTTCACTGGAGAATTCTAGAAAACATTCACAGAAGAGCTTGTATCAGTACTATTCAAGCTATTTCAGAGCACAGAAAAGGAAACAACACTTCCGAATTCATTCTATGAAGCCAGCATAACCCTGACACCACAACCAGGCAAAGATGCCAAAAAAAAAAGAAAATTACAGACTAGTACCTCTCATGAATATAGATACGAAAATTCTCAACAAAATTCTAGCCAATAGAATTCAGTACCAATAAAAACAATAATACACCAAGACCAAGTAGGATTCAGACCAGGTATGAAAGGATGGTTCAACATTAGAAAATCAATCCTTGTAATCTACCACATAAATAAAAGGAAATAATGTAATCACATGATCATCTCAATTAACACAGAAAAGTCTTTCGACAAAGTCCAACACCCGTTCCTGGTAAACACTCTCAATAAAATTAGGTATAGAAGGGAAATTTCTCAACATAATAAAGGGCATCTATGCACAACGAGTGGCAAACATCATTCTTAATGGGGAGAGGATGAAAACATTCCCCTTGAGAACAGAAACAAGACAAGGATGCCTTTTATCACCACTCCTATTTCACATTGTGCTGGAAGTTCTAGCTAGAGCAATAAGGCAAGAAAAAGAAATAAAGGGTATCCAAATTGGTAATGAAGAAGTAAATTGCCCCTGTTTGTGGATGATATGATACTATACATAGGAAACCCTAAAGACACCATGAGAAATCTACTGGAACTAATAGAAAGATTCAGCACAGTAGCTGGATACAAGATAAACATACAAAAATCAGTTGGATTCGTATACACCAATAAAGAGGACGATGAAACGGAAATCAGGAAAACAATACCATTTATAATAGTTCCTAAAAAAATAAAATACGGCAGAGGGGCAAGATGGCGCTCTAGGCAGAAACACCACGCCGTCCCTCCACAGCAAAGATCCGAAAAACTAAGCCTAACAGAGAATCAACAATCCTGAAACCCTAGAACACCAAATGAAGAGATAAAGAACTCAGCCAAACACCAAACGGAGTGAGAATACTAAAAGAGAACGGAGAGCGAGGAGAGACTCAGGCAGAGATTCCTTACCAGCTAACGCAGCGCGGATCCACCATCTTGGATTCCTATCAGAGACCAGCAAACGGAAGAACAGCCTTGCAGAGCATCTGGTCGGAGACAGAACGACCGGTAAACTGCGGTGCGCGCTCTCCCACCACCCACCCCTCTCCGCCTCAGCTGGGGATCCCCTGCTTTCCGTGGCCAGGGTCTCTGGGCTGGGGGGTGCTGGTGCTTGGATTCCACGCGCCTGGGCTGGCGGCTTTCTGGGAGCCATTTGCTGGCAGCTAGCGAACCTTTCTCTGCCGCCTCCCCCTCCTTTTGCCTGGGTGCCTGGTTCCGAGTGCCGTCTCTGCTCTCTCCTGCGGGGCTGTAGGGCTGCGTGCGGGCGTGTGGCTGTTTCTGGGTCTGGGCTCCCGCGTGGGTGGGATCCCGGGGCCTTTGTTCGTTCGCCCCTCTGCTTTCCGTGGCCGGGGTCCCTGGGCGGGGGGGCGCCGGTGCTTGGGTTCCGCGCGCCCGGGCTGGGGGCTTTCTGGGAGCCGTTTGCTGGCACCTAGCGGACCTTTTTCTGCCGCCTCCCCCTCCTTTTGCCTGGGTGCCTGGGTCCGGGTGCTGTCTCTGCTCTCTCCTGCGGGGCTGTGGAGCTGCGTGCGGGCGTGTGGCTGTTTCTGGGTCTGGGCTCCCGCGTGGGTGGGATCCCGGGGCCTTTGTTCGTTCACCCCTCTGCTTTCCGTGGCCGGGGTCCCTGGGCGGGGGGGCGCCGGTGCTTGGGTTCCGCGCGCCCGGGCTGGGGGCTTTCTGGGAGCCGTTTGCTGGCACCTAGCGGAACTTTTCCTGCCGCCTCCCCCTCCTTTTGCCTGGGTGCCTGGTTCCGAGGGCCGTCTCTGCTCTCTCCTGCGGGGCTGTAGGGCTGCGTTCGGGCGTGTGGCTGTTTCCAGGTCTGGGCTCCCGCGCGGGTGGGACCCTGGGGCCTTTGTTCGTTGGCCCCTCTGCTTCCTGTGGCCACGGTCACTTAACCCCGAGACTATCGGCTTCTTGGAATTAGCGCCCCTGAGTGGGGGCTCTCTGGGTCCCATTTGTAGGCACTGACTGCTGGTGTTGCCCTTTTTTTTTTTTTTTTCTTTCTCAATTTTATTTTTCTTCCTTTTTTGATTAGTTTTGTCATATTTTACCTCTTTTTCTCTTTTGTCTTTCTTCATTGCTTAATTTCTTGTCCCTCTATCTCTTCCTTCTCTTTCTGATCCCTGAATACCAGGCGATGTATGCCTCTGTACCTTCTGGCCAGGCTGAGCTGTGAAAATTGAGACCGACTCCCCCAGACCTCATAGCTGCATCGGTGCGATCCCTGGGAACTCTGCAGTTTTTTAACTTTTCTGATTTTCATTTGGTCATTCTTTCCTTTTCTTTCTCTTCCCCCTTCTGGTTTCCTCCATCCCATAGTCTCTCATCTGTACATTCCAACGACAAACTCCTCTAGCATTCTTTTATGTTTGTACGCTTTTTGCTCCTCCTCCTCTCTCCTCTCTCCCATATCCAGCTTAGCTTCACACATAACCATCTTCCCGCTGCACCCTACCTACCTGCACCGTGCACTAGACATCACATCACCAAGCGGTGCAGGCACGCCCTATTGGAACCTGCCCAGCACTGACTACCGACCGTCCTGGTGGCTGCGGTGAGTGCCACAAGCAACCCATCCCAGTGGCTCCTCCTCAACTAGATCTGTCCAGCTGTACCACAAGAACGAAAAAAAAAAAAAAAATCTACAATCAATAAACGAGAGAAATATTTACTGAATGCCCCGAAAACAGCAAACAATATCAAAACATTTACAAAAACAAGACAAGATGGCTCCAATAGGCGTCCAAATTAAAACACCAGATAACTCTCCTGTGGAAGAAAATGCACTAGAAGTACCTGATACGGAACTCAAATCACTAATACTCGGAATTTTCCAAGAACTGAGGCAAAAAGCTGACAAACATGAGGAAAAAATAGACAAATTTATGGAAAATACAGACAAAAAATTGGAAGAATTCAGGAAGATGATGCAAGAACAAAATGCCAAAATAAATTCACGACTCGAAATTATACAAAAACAACAATTAGAAATCCAAAAGATAAACAACAAGATTTCAGAAATGGACGGTGTCATAGAAGGGCTGAGAAGTAGATTTGAAACCATGGAAGACAGGATCAGTGGAACTGAAGACAAACACTTGGATACAACTCTGTTTCAGGAAAACTAAGAAAAAAGAACAAAGAAAAATGAAGAGACCCTGAGAGTTATGTGGGACACAATTAAAAGCAAAAACTTACGAGTGATTGGCATACCAGAACAGGGGAAGAAAACAGAAAACACAGAGAGGATCATTGAGGAACTGCTGACAGAAAACTTTCCCAATATCATGAAAGATGAAAAGCTGGTCATCCAAGAAGCTCAACGAACCCCATATAGAATAGACCCCAAAAGAAAATCACCAAGACATATCATATTCACACTCGCTAAAACTAAAGACAAACAAAGAATCCTGAGAGCAGCTCGGGAAAAACAAGAAGTCACATACAGAGGAGAAACAATAAGACTAAGCTCAGATTATTCAGCAGAAACCATGCAGGCAAGAAGGCAATGGGATGACATATATAAAATCTTGAAAGAAAAAAATTGTCAGCCAAGAATAATATATCCTGCAAAACTCTCATTCAGATTTGATGGTGAAATTAGGTCATTTCCAGATAAACAGAAACTAAAGGAATATGCAAAAGTCAAACCAAACTTACAAGAATTATTAAAGGGAGTTCTTCGATCTGAGGACAAACAGCTTAAGCCCTCAGGCAGGACCTAGGACCTAGGATGCAGGTTAACATGAACCAGATACCATTCTAGGAACTGAACTACAGACGACTTTCCAAAAACAAAAGATATACAACAGGGAATCAGAGAAATCAATCAAAGGATGACAACAACATCAAAACAATGAAAGAGGGAACAAACGGCATAGGTATAGAACCTTCTAAAGGAGAAGAAGGCAAGGCGATACCAAGTAACGGTAGACTGCTTCAAAATTATAAAGATAAGGATAAAATTCATGGTAACCACAAAAAAAGTTAACAAACCAACTCATAAAAATAAAGACGAAAAACATAAAGTCTCAACAAAAACAAAACCTACAAAAACAAAAGAAATGAACACAAAATCCACAAACAAAAGGAACTCAGCACAAGAGAGTAAGAAGAACAAAGAAAACTTCAGCATCACAAAAAAAAGCACTACAAAATGACAGCAACAAACTCACATCTATCAATAATTACACTGAACGTAAATGGACTCAATGCACCCATAAAGCGACGGAGAGTGGCAGAATGGATAAGAAAACAGGATCCATCTATTTGCTGTCTACAAGAGACACATCTTAGAAACAAAGATGTGAATTTATTAAAAATCAAAGGTTGGAAAAAAATATATCAAGCTAACAACTATCAAAAAAGAGCAGGAGTGGCAATTCTAATCTCAGATAAAATAGACTTTAAAACAAAATCTACCATAAAAGACAAAGAAGGACACTATATAATGATTAAGGGGATGATCCATCATGAAGACATAACCATAATAAATATCTATGCACCCAATGACAGGGCTCCAAAATACATAAAAAAAACTCTAACAGCACTGAAAAGAGAAATTGACAGTTCCACAATAATAGTAGGAGACTTCAACACACCACTCTCAGTAAAGGACAGAACAACTAAAAAGAAACTCAGCAAAGATACAGAAGACCTAAAGGACACAATCAGCCAACTGGACCTCATAGACATATATAGAACACTCCATCCAACCGCTGCAAAGTACACATTCTTTTCCAATGCACATGGAACGTTCTCCAGAATAGACCACATCTTAGGCCACAGAGCAATCCTCAACAAGATCCAAAATGCTGAGATAATTCACAGTATCTTCTCTGACCACAATGCCATCAAGGTAGAAATTAACACTAGAAAGAGCAAGGAAAAAAAATCAAACACATGGAAACTGAATAATAATCTGCTTACACATCAATGGGTAATAGAAGAAATCAGAGATGGAATTAAAAAATTCCTAGAATCAAATGAAAATGAAAACACATCATACCAAAACCTTTGGGACACAGCAAAGGCAGTCCTCAGAGGACAATTTATAGCAATAGATGCACATATCAAAAAAGAAGAAAGGGACAAAATCAAAACATTAACTACAGAACTCAAACAAATAGAAAGAGAACAACAAAAAAAGCCTACAACCACCGGAAGAAAGGAAATAGTAAAGATCAGAGCAGAAATCAATGAAATAGAGAACAGAAAAACAATAGAAAGAATCAACAAAACCAAAAGTTGGTTCTTTGAAAGAATCAACAAAATCGACAAACCACTGGCCAGACTGACAAAAGAAAAACAGCAGAGGGCACAAATAACCCAAATAAGAAATGAAATGGGGGACATTACAACAGACCCAACTGAAATAAAAAGGATTATAACAGAATATTATGAAAAACTATATTCCAACAAATTTGAAAACCTAGAGGAAATGGATAAATTTCTAGAAACATACGGCCTACCCAAACTACAACAAAGTGATATTGAAAATCTGAACAGACCCATAACAAGAGAAGAGATTGAAAAGGTAATAAAAAAACTCCCAAGCAAAAAAAGCCCTGGCCCAGATGGCTTCACTGGAGAATTCTACAAAACATTTACAGAAGAGCTCGTACCAGTTCTACTCAAGTTATTTCAGAGCATAGAAGAGGAAGCAACACTTCCAAATTCATTCTATGAAGCCAGCATAACGCTGATACCAAAACCAGGCAAAGACATCACAAAAAAAGAAAATTACAGACCAATATCTCTCATGAATATAGATGCAAAAATTCTGAACAAAATTTTAGCCAATAGAATTCAGTATCATATCAAAAAAATAATACACCACGACCAAGTAGGATTCATACCAGGTATGCAAGGATGGTTTAACATTAGAAAATCCATCAACGTAATCCACCACATAAATAAAAGGAAAGAAAAAAATCACATGATTATCTCAATTGATGCAGAAAAGGCATTTGACAAAGTCCAACACCCATTCCTGATAAAAGCTCTCAATAAAATAGGTATAGAAGGGAAATTTCTCAACATCATAAAGGGCATCTATGCAAAACCAACAGCCAACATCATTCTTAATGGAGAAAGGCTGAAAACATTCCCCCTGAAAACAGGAACAAGACAAGGATGCCCTTTATCACCACTCCTATTTAACATTGTGCTGGAAGTTCTCGCTAGAGCAGTAAGGCAAGAGAAAGAAATAAAGGGCATCCAAATTGGTAATGAAGAAGTTAAACTCTCCCTGTTTGCAGATGATATGATACTATACATAGAAAACCCTAAAGACTCCACGAGAAATTTACTGGAACTAATAGAAAGATTCAGCAGAGTAGCAGGATACAAGATAAACATTCAAAAATCAGTTGGATTCCTATACACCAGTAAAGAGAACGATGAAAAGGAGATCAGGAAATCAATACCATTTTCAATAGCCCCTAAAAAGATAAAATACTTGGGAATAAATCTGACCAGGAATATAAAAGACCTATACAAAGAAAACTACAAAACACTGCTGCATGAAACCCAAAGGGATCTACATAAATGGAAAAACATACCATGCTCATGGATAGGCAGACTCAACATTGTGAAAATGGCAATTCTACCTAAAGCAATTTACAAATACAATGCAATTCCGATACAAATACCAACAACATTCTTCAAAGAGATGGAAAAACTAATTATTAACTTTATATGGAAAGGGAAGAAACCCCGAATAAGTAAAGCACTACTGAAGAAGAAGAATAAAGTTGGAGGACTCACACTACCTGACTTGAGAACCTACTATACAGCTACTGTACTCAAAACAGCCTGGTACTGGTACAACAACAGAGACATTGACCAATGGAACAGAATTGAGAACTCAGATGTAAATCCATCCACCTATGGTCACCTGATTTTTGACAAGGGCCCAAAATACATCAAATGGGGAAAAGACAGTCTTTTTAACAAATGGTGCTGGCAAAACTGGATATCCATTTGTAGAAAAATGAAACAGGACCCATACCTCACACCATATACAAAAACTACTTCAAAATGGATCAAAGACCTGAATATAAAGCCTCAAACTATAAAATTCATAGAAGAAAAAATAGGACCAACACTTCAGACCTTAATACATGGCATTAACAGGATACAAACCATAAACATCAACACAAAAAACCCAACAGATAAACTAGATAATTGGGATCTTCTAAAAATCAAACATCTATGCTCTTCAAAAGATTTCACCAAAAGAGTTAAAAGAGAACCTACAGACTGGGAAAAAATTTTTGGACAGTACAAGTCAGACAAAGGTCTAATCTCCATAATCTACAAGAAAATCCAACACCTCTACAACAAAAAGACAACCAATCCTATCAAAAAATGGGCAAAGGAAATGAACAGACACTTCACCAAGGAAGACATTCAAATGGCCAACAGACACATGAGGAAATGCTCGCGATCACTAGCCATTAGAGAAATGCAAATTAAAACCACAATGAGATACCATCTCACCCCGGCATTACTGGCACGAATCAAAAACACTGGAAATAACAAATGTTGGAGGGGCTGCGGGGAGACGGGAACTCTTATACACTGCTGGTGGGAATGCAAAATGATACAGCCATTTTGGAAAATGATATGGCGTTTCCTCAGAAAGCTAGAAATAGACGTACCATTCGATCCAGCAATCCCACTCCTAGGAATATATCCTAGAGAAATAAGAGTCATCACTCGAATAGACATATGCACACCTATGTTCATGGCAGCATTATTCACAATAGCAAAACGATGGAAACAACCTCGATGTCCATCAACAGACGAATGGATACACAAACTATGGTACATACACACAATGGAGTACTATGCAACGAGAAAGAACAATGAATCGGTGAACCATCTCATAACATGGATGAAACTGGAGGACATCATGCTGAGTGAAATAAGTCAATCACAAAAGGACAAATATTGTATGAGACCTCTATTGTAAAAACCCATGAAAAAATTCACATGCAAAATGTAACAATCCTTGTTGGTTACCAGGGATGGGGGGGGGGGGAATACTAAATAGGTAATAGGTAAGTGGTAACTTGGGTGAGAGATGAGATAGTACATAGTACAGGGGAAACTAACACAACCTGCACAAGGAAAGGTCATGGAGGCCCTATAGACACATCCAAACCCCCCGAGGGACTGAGTTGTTGGACGGAGGGCTCTGGGGACCATGATCTCGGGGAACATCTAGCTCAATTGGCATGACACTACTTATAAAGATAATGCTCTACATTCTACCTTGGTGAGTAGTGTCTGGGGTCTTAAAAGCCTATGAGCGGCCATCTAAGATACTCCACTGATCTCATCCCTTCGGGAACAAGGGAGAACGAAGAGAACAGGATACAAGGAAAAGATTAGTCCGAAGGACTAATGGTCCACAGCTACCAAGGCCTCCACGGGACTGAGCCCAGTACAGCTGGATGGTGCCCGGCTACCACCAATGACTCCTCTGACCAGGATCACAACAGAGGGTTCTGGGCAGAGCTGGAGTAGGATGTAGAGTATAATTTTAACTCCCAAAAAAAAAAAAAAAAAAAACAGAAGACCAGATATACTGGCCTAAAGAATACTAGAGAAACCTCGAGAGTGTGGCCCCCAGACACCCTTTCAGCTCAGAGGGGAAGTTACCTTCAAGGTTCGATGTTAAGCCTGGGAATGGACACCCCAGTAAAACTAAATGGGACTAACGATGTACAGGAGTCCGGTGACAAGGGCCAGAAGGCAGAGGGAGAGTAGGAAACTGATGATAAGGAACACAAATTGAATAAGGACACTGTCGATGTATTGTGAGATTGTTGACCACTGCTATAGGGCAACATTTGTAGTAACTATTAAATGGGAGGCTGTTTTGTCCTGTAAGCCTTCATCTTGGGCGAGAATGGCAGCACAATTGGAAGAGCATAGTCAATATCACTTAAATGTGTAAGTAAAAAGTTTTGAAATGGTGTTTAAATAAAATAAGAATAAATAAATAAATAAATAAATAAATAAACAAATGAGACTAAAGAGGTACAATAGTCCACTGACAAGGTCCAGAAGACAGAAGGGGACAAGGAAGCCCCCTGGTGATAGGGAACACAAGGTGGAGTAAGGATATTCTTGATGTGCTGTGAGATTGTTAACCATTGTCATAGGGCAACATGTGTAGTAACTGTTAAATGAATAACTATTTTTTCTGTAAGCCTTCATCTTAAGTGAGAATAACAGCACAGTTGGAAGAGCGTAGTCAATGTCACTGAACTGTGAATGTAGAAATTTTTGAAACGGTGTATCTTTGGCCATCTGTAATTTTCATCAAAAAAAAAAGGTTGAGAATTTAGAGGCTTAATACGTTGTGGGGTTGTTAACCAATGTCAAAAAACAACATGTGTACTACTATTTCGTGAGAAACTATTTGCTCTGTAAGCTTTCACCTGAAGTACAATAAAATATATATTAAAAAAAAATAAATAAAAATAAAATACTTTCGAATAAATCTAATCAGGGATGTAAAAGACCTATACAAAGAAAACTACAAAACACTACTGCAAGAAACCCACAGGGATCTACATAAATGGAAAAACATACCATGCTCATGGATGGGTAGACTCAGCATTGTGAAAATGACAATTCTACCCAAAGCAATTTACAAATACAATGCAATCCCAATTCATATACCAACAACATTCTTCAAAGAGATGGAAAAACTAATCATTAACTTTATATGGAAAGGAAAGTAGCCCAGAATAAGTAAAGCACTATTGAAGAAGAAGAATAAAGTTGGAGGACTCGCTCTACCTGACTTCAAAACCTACTATACAGCTACAGTAGTCAAAACAGCCTGGTACTGGTACAACGACAGATACATTGACCAATGGAACAGAATTGAGAACCCAGGTGTAAATCCATCCACCTACGGTCACCTGATCTTCTGCAAGGGCCCAAAGTCCATCAAATGGGGAAAAGACAGTCTTTTTAACCAATGGTGCTGGCAAAACTGGGTATCCATTTGCAAAAAAAATGAAACAAGACCCATACCTCACACCGTATACAAAAACTAGTTCAAAATGGATCAAAGTCCTGAATATAAAGCCAAAAACTATAAAGTTCATAGATGAAAAAATGGGACCAGCACTGCAGGCCCTAATACACGGCAGTAACAGGATACAAACCATAACCATCAACACACAAACCCCAGAAGATAAGCTAGATAACTGGGATCTTCTTAAAATCAAACACCTATGTTCTTCAAAGGACTTCACCAAAAGAGTAAAAAGAGAACCTTGTGATCACTAGCCATTAAAAAAATGCAAATTAAAACCACAGTGAGATACCATCTCACCCTGGCATTACTGGCACGAATCAAAAACACTGGAAATAACAAATGTTGGAGGGGCTGCAGGGAGATGCACTCTTATGCACTGCTGGGGGGAATGCAAAATGATACAACCATTTTGGAAAATTATATGGCGCTTCCTTAGAAAGCTAGCAATAGCAATACCATACAATCCAGCAATCCCACTCCTAGCAATATATCCTAGAGAAATAAGAGTCGTCACTCGAATAGACATATGCACACCTATGTTTATGGCAACATTGTTCACAATAGCAAAACGATGGAAACAATGTAGGTGCCCATCAACAGATGAATTGATAAACAAACTATGGTACATACACACAATGGAGTACTATGCAATGAGAAAGAACAACGATGAATCTGTGAAGCATCTCATAACTTGGATGAAACTGGAGGACATTATGCTGAGTGAAAAAGTCAATCAAAAAAGAGTAAATATTGTATGAGACCACTATTGTAAAAATCCGTGATAAAGTTTACACACAAAAATAACAATCTTTGTTGGTTACCAGGAATGGGAAGGGTGGGGGAGAAATACTAAATAGACAGTAGATAAGTGGTATCTCTGGTGAAGGGTGAGACAGTACACAATACTGGGAAAATCAGCACAACTTGTACAAGGAAAGGCCATGGAACCGCCATAGACACACCCAAACTCCCTGAGGGACTGAATTGCTGGGCTAAGGGCTGTGGGGACCATGGTCTCGGGGAATGTCTAGCTCAATTGGTATAACACAGTTTATAAAGACAATGTTCTACATTCTAGCTTGGTGCGTAGCGTCTGGGGTCTTAAAAGCCTGTGAGCAGCCATCTAAGATACTCCACTGGTCTCACCCCTTCAGGAGCAAGGGAGAATGAAGAGAACAAGATACACAGAAAAGATTAGTCCAAAGGATTAATGGACCACAGCTACCAAGGCCTCCACCAGACTGAGTCCAGTACAGCTAGATGGTGCCTGGCTACAACCCCTGACTGCTTTGACCAGGATCACAACAGAGGTTCTGGACAGAGCTGGAGAAGGATGTAGAACAAAATTCAAACACACACACGCACAAAAGACCAGAATTACTGGCCTGAAAGAGACTGGAGAAACCCAGAAAGTATGGCCTTAAGACACCCTTTTAGCTCAGTGGTGAGGTTCACCATTCAGCAGGGGATTGGACAGCCCCACAAATCAAAACGGTACTAATGAGGCACAGCTGTCCAGGGACAGGGACTGGAAGGCAGAAGAGGACAGGAAAGCTGGCGATAGGGAACCCAAGGTTGAGTAAGGACAGTGTTGACATGTAGTGGGGTTGTTAGCCATCGTCATAGGGCAACATGTGTACTGTTTAGTGAGAAACTATTTTGTTCTGTAAACATTTATCTAAAGTGAGAATAACAGCACAACTGGAAGAGTGTAGTTGATGTCACTGAACTGTACATGTAGAAATTTTTGAAGTGGTGTACCTTTGGCTACGTATATTTTCACCAAAAAAAAAAAAAGTCGAGAAGGGAGATGGATGACATGTTATTGGATGGTTAACCAATGTCGTAAAACAATATGTGTGCTACTGTTTAATGAGAAACTATTTGTTCTGTAAACCTTCACATGAAGTACAATAAAAAGAAAAAAAAGACATATTACAAAGCATTTTTTCTGACCATAAAGCCATAAAAGTGGAAATCAATAACAGAAAAAGCAAGGAAAAAAACCAAACGCATAGTAACCGAACAACACCTTGTTCAAAAACTATTATGTTATAGAACTTCAGGACAGAATAAAGAAAATCACAGAATAAAATGATAATGAGAACACATCCTACCAGAAACTTTGGGACATAGCAAAAGCAGTGCTCAGAGGTCAGTTTATAGCAATAAATGCACACATCCAAAAAGAAGAAAGGGTTAAAATCAAAACATTAACCCTACAACTGGAACAAGTAGAAAGAGAACAGCAAAAGAAGCCCTCGGGCACCAGGAGAAAGGAAATAATAAGAATTAGAGCAGAATTAAATGAAATGGAGAATATAAAAATAATTCAAAGGGTTAAGAAGACCAACCGCTGGTTCTTTGAAAAGATCAACCAAATTTATAAACCACCGGCCAAACTGAAAAAAGAAAAATAGGAGAGGAAGCAAATAACCAGAATAAGAAATGAGATGGGCAATAGCACAACTAAAATTAAAAGAATCATAACAGAATACTATGAAAAATTGTACTCTAACAAATTTGAAAACCTAGAGGAAATGGACAAATTTCTAGAAACACACTACCTACCTACACTAACACAAACAGAGGTAGAACAACTAAATAAACCTATAATAAAAGAAGACATTAAAAACGTAATAAAAAAATTCCCAACCAAAAAAAGCTCTGGCCCTGACAGCTTCCCTGGAAAATTCTACCAAATTTTCAGAAAAGAGTTAACACCACTACTACTAAAGGTATTTCAGAGTATAGAAAAGGATGGAATACTCCCAAACTCATTCTATGAAGCCAGCGTAACCCTGATAACAAAAACAGGTAAAGACACTACAAGAAAGAAAAAGACCAATATCTCTCATGAACATAAACACAAAAATCCTCAACAAAATTCTAGTCAATAAAATTCAACAACATATCAAAAATATAATTCACCATGACCAAGTGGGATTCATACTGAGTAAGCAGGGATCGTTCAACATTAGAAAAACAATCAATGTAATCCATCACATAAATAGAACAAAAGACTAAAACCAAATGATCTTATCAATTGATGCAGAAAAGGCATCTGACAAAGTCCAACATCAATTCTTGATAAAAAAAGTTCTCAGCAAAATAGGAATAGAATGAAATTCCTCAACATAATTAAGGACATTTATACAAAGCCAGTAGCCAACGTCATTGTAAATGGAGAGAGTCTGAAAGCATTCCCTTTGAGAACAAGAACCAGACAAGGATGCCCTTTATCACTACTCTTATTCAACATTGTATTGGAGGACCTAGCCAAAGCAATTAGGCTAGAAAAAGAAATAAAGAATATCTGAATTGGTAAGGAAGAAGTCAAAGTATCTCTATTTGCAGATGATATGATCTTATACACAGAAAACCCCAAAGAATCCACAAGAAAACTGCTGAAACTAATAGAAGATTTCAGCAAAGTATCAGGATAAAAGATAAATGTACAAAAATCTGTTGGATTCCTCTACACCAACGAAGAGAACTTTGAAGAGGAAATCACCAAATCAATACCATTTACAATAGCCCCCAAGAAGATAAAATACTTAGGAATAAGTCTAACCAGAGAAGTAAAAGACCTATACAAAGAAAGCTACAAGACACTCCTGCAAGAAATCAGAAGAGACCTATGTAAGTGGAAAAACATACTTTGCTCATGGATTGGAAGACTCAACATTGTGAAAATGTCTATTCCACCCAAACTGATCAACAGATACAATGCAATCCGGGTCCAAATTCCAATGGCGTGTTTTAATGAGATGGAGAAACAAATCACCAACTTCATATGGAAAGGGAAGAGGCTCTGGATAAGTAAAGCATTACTCAAGAAGAAGAGCAAAGTGGGAGGCCTCACCCTACCTGATTTTAGAACCTATTATACTGCCGTGATAGTCAAATAGCCCGGTTCTGGTATAACAACAAATACATAGACCAATGGAACAGAATTGAGAATCCAGATGTAAATTCATCCACCTATGAACAGCCGATATTTGGCAAAGACCCAAAGTCTGTTAATTAGGGAAATGAGAGGCTCTTTAACAAATGGTGTTGGCATAACTGGATATCCATCTGCAAAAAACTTAAACTACACCCATATCTCACACCATGCACAAAAACTAACTCAAAACAGATCAAAGACTTAAACATGAAATAGGGACAACACTAGGAGCCCTAATACATAGCATAAACAGAATAGAAAACATTACTAACAATGCACAAACACTAGAAGAGAAAGTAGATAACTGGGAGCTTCTCAAACTCAAACACTTATGCTCATCAAATGAATTCACCAAAAGGGTAAAAAGACAACCTACAGACTGGGAAAAAATTTTGGCCATGACAAATATGATCAGGGTCTAATCTCTAAAATGTACAATATACTGCAAAACCTCAACAACAAAAAGACAAATCACCCAATTAAAAAATGGGCAAAGGATATGAACAGGCACTTCACCAAAGAAGACATTCAGGCAGCTAACAGATATATAAGGAAATGCTCACGATCATTAGCCATTAAAGAAATGCAAATCAAAGCTACAATGAGATATCATCTCATCCCAACAAGGCTATCATTAATCCCAAAACCACAAAACAATAAATGTTGGAGAGGTTGTGGAGAGACTGGAACACTTATACACTGCTGGTGTGAATGTAAAATGGTACAACCACTTTAGAAATCAATTTTGCACTTCCTTAAAAAGCTAGAAATAGAAGTGCCATACAATCCAGCAATCTCACTCTTTGGAATATATCCTAGAGAAACAAGAGCCATCACACAAATAAATATATGCACAACCATGTTCATTGTAGCAGTGTTCACAATAGCAAAAAGATGGAAACAATCTAGGTGTCTATCAAGAGATGAATGGATAAAGAAATTATGGTATATTCACACAATGGAATATTATGCAGTGTTAAAGAACAACAATGAATCTGTGAAACATCTCATAACATGGAAGAATCTTGAAGGCATTATGCTGAGTGAAATTAGTCACAAAAGGACAAATATTGTATAAGACCACTATTATAAGAACTCAAGAAAAGCTTTAAACACAGAAGAAAACATTCTTTGATAGTTACAAGCATGCGGAGGGAGTGAGAGGGGTATTCATTAACTAAATAGTAGACAAGAATTATCTTAGGTGAAGGGAAGGACAGTACACACTACAGGGGAAGTCAGGACAACTGAACTAAACCAAAAGCTAAGAAGTTTCCTGAATACAATCAAACACTTCTAGGGACAGAGTAGTAAGGGTGAGGGTCTGGGACCACGGTTTCAGGGAACATCTAGGTCAATTGATATAACACAGTTTATTAAGAAAATATTCTGCATCCCACTTTGGTGAGAGGCGTCTGGGGTCTTAAAAGCTAGCAAGTAACCAGCTAAGATGCATCAATTGGTCCCAACCCACCTGGAACAAAGGAGAATGAACACCAAAGACACAAGGGAAATATTAGTCCAAGAGACAGAAAGAGCCACATAAACCAAAGACTTCATCGGCCTGAGACCAGAAGAACTAGATGGTGCCTGGCTATCATCAATGATCACCCTGCCAGGGAACACAACAGACAGTCCCTGACAAAGCAGGAGAAAAGTGGGGTGCAGAACTCAAATTCTAGTAAAAAGACTAGACTTTATGGTATGACTGAGACTTGAGGGACCCCGGAAATATGGCCTCCAAAACTAAAACCATTCCCTTAGAGAACTCTTCAGACAAAGAATAGACTGGAGTATACGACATAAAATGATACTCTTGAAGAGTGTCCTTCTTAGCTCAAGCAGATACATGAGACTAAATGGGCAGCTCCTGTCTGGAGGTGAGATGAGAAGGCAGAAAGGGACAGGAGCTGATTGAATGGACATGAGAAATACAGGGTGGAAAGGAGGAGTGTGCTATCACAGTATAGGGAGAGCAACTAGGGTAACACAACAATGTGTGTATAAATTTTTGTATGAGAAACAATCTGAGCTGTAAACTTTCACTTAAAGCACAATAAAAAAAAAAGAACTTGTACATGAATGTTCATAACAATTTTATTTATAATAGTCTAAAACAGGAAACAATCCAAATATCCATCAACAGATCAATGGATAAACAGATTGCTTTATATACATATAGTGCTTTCTATTCCTCAATAGAAAGGAATGGACTATTGTTACACAAAACAAACGATCTAAGTAATTATGCTGAATGGAAGAAACCAGACACCTTTGAAAAAGAAAGAGAGAGAACATACTGTTTGACTCTGTTATGTATATATATATATATATATATATATATATATATATAAGAAAAAAAAATATCCAGACTTAGATAAAACCAATAATCCAAACCCATTGCCATCAAGTCGATTCCGACTCATAACAACCCAAAAGGGAAGAGTAGAACTGCCTCATGGGGTTTCCATGGAGTGACTGGTGGATTCAAACTGCCAACCTTTTAGTTTGCAGCCAAGTTATTAACAACTATGCCACCATAGGGAGAAGATTTGTTTGGAAAGGAAAGGTGCAAAGAGACTATTTCAATAGGGGGAAGGGCCTAATAAGATGAACACTCCAAACATAAGATCAGCAAGTGCCTCAAAGAATAGGAAAAAGCATTTTCTTTATGGAAACTGAGCATAAACAAAGGCGAGAAATAAATCATCCAAAAAACCCAGGTGTGGGAAAGTGTAATGAAAGGGTGACATCATGGGATTGTGAATCAGAAGATTTTTAGTATGAGGCCTGTTGTCTGTGAAGGGCCCTCAAGAAGCGGTAGCCTGTTGGCTCGGGCTGAGGGTGGGTCAAGGTTCAGGGACTTGGGGGAAGGAGAGAAGCTTAACCAAAGTTTGGTTTACAAGCATTTTGTTTGTGATTGATGAGTAGGGACAAGCAATTTGGAGGGCCTGGTTTGACCTTGTCCTAGGTAAACACGGAAGCATCCGTATGGGAAGGGAAGTTACTTGCAGTCAACAGATTTCCTGAACACAAAGTGTGGGGAGATTACTTTAACTATGGCTGCTCTTCAGTATTGCAACATTCAGGCAAAATTCAACATTATCAACTCCATTTATATAAAGATCTAGAAAATGCACAATAATCTATAATGATAGAAACTAGATAGCTGGTTGTCTGGGCATGGGGAGGTGGGGTTTAGAGGGGCAGGAAGAAGGTATTACTAAAGGATCTGAGAAATTTATGGGTGATGATAGATGTGTTTATTATCTTGATAGTGGTCATAGTTTAACAGGTGTATACCTATATTATGGATAACATTGTGAAGAATGGCAATTCAAGAACGCTTAATTGTGCTTGTGTGGAACCTGTACATAGACCAAGAGGCAGTTTTTTGACTAGAACAGGTGATACTGTGTGGTTTAAAATCAAGAAAGGTTTTCATCAGAGTTGTATCCTTTCAACATACTTATTCATTTTGTATGCTGAGCAAATAATACGAGAAGCTGGACTGTATGAAGAAGAATGGGGCATCAGGAATGGAGGGAGACTCATTAACAACCTGTGATATGCAGATGACACAACCTTGTTTGCTGAAAGTGAAGAGGACTCCAAGCATTTACTGATGAAGATCAAAGACTACAGCCTTCAGTATGGATGACAGCTCAACATAAAGACAACAAAAATCCTCACAAGACCAAAAAGCAACATCTTCATAAATGGAGAAAAGATTGAATTTGTCAAGGATTTCATTTTACTGGAATCCACAATCAATGTCCATGGAAGGAGCAGTCAAGAAATCAAATGACACACTGCATTGGGCAAGTCTGCTGCAAAAGAACTCTTTAGTGTTAAAAAGCAAAAATGTCACTTTAGGGCTTAAGGTGCACCTGACCCAAGCTATAGTGTTTTCAATCACCTCATATGCATGCGAAAGCTGAACAATGAATAAGGAAGACATAAGCAAAATTGATGCTTTTGAATTATGGTGTTGGTGAAGAATATTGAACATACCATGGAATGCCAGAAGAACGAACAAATCTGACTTGGAAGAAACACAGCCAGGATGCTCCTTAGAAGCAAGGATAGCAAGACTTACATACTTTGGACATGTTATCAGGAAGGACCAGTCCCTGAAGAAGGACATCAAACTTGGTAAAGTAGAAGGTAAGCGAAAAAAAGGAAGACCTTCAATGAGATGGATTGACACTGTGGCTGCAACAATGGGCTCAAGCATAACAATGATTGTAAGGACGCCACAGGACTGGGAATTGTTTTGTTCTGTGGTGCATAGGGTCACTATGAGTCAGAATGGATTCAATGGCACCTAACAACAAAAACATACATATACATACATATATTACACTTATCAAATTATACACTTTAAATACATATAGTTTATTGTATGTCAAATATACCTCAATAAAGCTGCAAAAAAAGGAAAGAAGAACAAAACACAAAAAAGTAGAAGTAAATAATAAAAGGGTAGAAAGTAATAAACTAGAAAACAAACATACGATAAAGAAAAATTTTAAAAATTTAAATGGCTCTTTGAATAGCCTAGGAAAATTAACAATTTTTTGGTAAGAGTGATCAATGGAAAAAAAGAGAAGACATAAATTGATCATATTAAAGTTAGAAGAGAAGACATAGTGACAAATATTGCAAATATTGTAAGGACAATTAGAGGATATTATAAACAACTTTAGACATATTAAATTGGAAAAATTAGGTGAAAGAGGCATATTCTCACCAAAATATAAGTTATTAAGAAGAATTCAATCAGAAATAACAAACCAGCAAATGCCCATAGTCACTGGTTTGTTGGAGTCTTCTCCCCTGTCTGGTGAGATCTGATTGTGAGCATTTCTTCCCAACTCTACCTTCAGTAAGGTCAGGGTTGGTAGAATGAAATCCACAGTAGCCATATTTACACCAAGAATATAACAATACTACAAGTCAAGGTTTTTGTTTTGCTTGCCTCTTTGTTTTTTGTTTTGTTTTTCAAGAGTCAATTGTTAAACACCACCGCTTAGGGCAATTAAATGAATTGCCTCAGTAGTTAAAAATATTTCCACAGAAAGACCACCACAGTCAAACAATATAGCAGATGATTTCTTCTAAATATTCATAAAACAAATGATTCAAGTATTATAAAATTCGATCCAAAGAATAATAGAGGGAACACTACTCAACTAATTTTATGAGGCTAGAACAGCCTTGATTTCAAAATCTGGTGACAAGTATGAGGAAGGAAAAATATAGCAATCACATACCTGCAAGAACTCTAAAAAAGTGTTGGTAAATTTAATTTAGTAATAAATTTAATCTAGTAATACCGGAAAGATATTTACCTGTGTTTTATTGGACACACAAAGGCATTAGACTGTGTGAATCATAACAAATTGTGGATAACATTGTGAAGAATGGAAATTCCAGAACATTTAATTTTGCTCATGAGGAACCTGTCCATAGATCAAGAGGCAGTTGTTCCAACAGAACAAGGGGATACTGGGAATACTGCATGGTTTAAAGTCAGAAAAGATGTGCATCAGGGTTGTATCCTTTCACCATACTTATTCAATACCTATGCTGAGCAAATAATCCGAGAAGTTGGACTATATGAAGAAGAATGTGGCATCAGGATTAGAGGAAGACTCATTAACAACCTGCGATACGCAGATGACACAACCTTGCTTGCTGAAAGCGAAGAGGACTTAAAGAACTTACTGCTGAAGATCAAAGACCACAGCCATCAGGATGGATTGCACCTCAATATAAAGAAAACAAAAATCCTCACAACAGGACCAATAAGCAACATCATGACAAACGGAGAAAAGATTGAAGTTGACAAGGATTTCAATGTACGTGGATCCATAACCAACGTCCATGGAAGCAGAAGTCAAAAAAATCAAAAGATGTATTGCATTAGGTAAATCTGCTGCAAAAGACCTTTAAAAGCAAAGATTTCACTTTGTAGACGAAGGTGTGCCTGACCCAAGCCATGGTATTTTCATTCTCCTCATATGCATGCGAAAGCTGAACAATGAATAAGGAAGACTGAAGAAGAATTGATGCCTTTGAACTGTGGTGTTGGTGAAGAAAATTGAATATACTATGGACTGCCAAAAGAACGAACAAATCTGTCTTGGAAGAAGTACAACCAGAATGTTCCTTAGAGGGTGGAAAGGAGAAGTGTGCTATCACGGTATAGGGAGAGCAATTAGGTCACATAACAATGTTTGTGTAAATTTTTGTATGAGAGACTAACTTGAATGGTAAACTTTCACTTAAACTACACCAATAAAAAAAAAAAAAAGAATGCTGCTTGGAATCATGGATGGCGGGACTATGTCTAACATACTTTGGACATGTTATCAGGAGAGATTAGTGCCTGGAGAAGGACATAACGCTTGGTGAAGTAGATAGACAGTGAAAAAGAGGAAGACCCTCAACAAGATGGATTGACACAGTGGTTGCAACAATGGGCTCAAGCATAACAATGATTGTGAGGATGGCACAATCATTTCTGTTGTACATAGGGTGGCTATGAGTTGGAACCAACTCGACGGCACCTAAAAACAACAATAAAGAGAACATATAATACTTCAAAATTAAATTGGATATAAGCAGAAAAATATCAAGCATTGAAAAAATTGTGGAGCAGCCAGCATATTCATTTAGTTGTGAAATATTATTTAGGAAATAATTTTGCATCAACTGATAACATCAGAAAAAAAATGCCCTCTAATCCTTAAAGTTATAAATAGGGACACCCTCTGACCCAGCAATTCCTCTTATTATAGATCCTTAAAGTTAATATACACTTAGTATAATACTTATGCTTACAGTATATGATATTTATACCACATATATAAGATACATATTATATCTTATTATATTATCATACATATTATTTGTATATAATAGATAAAAACAACATTCATAGAATGAATCTTTGTCTTAGCAGAAAAATATCTATTAATAGTAGAATGGATAACTAAGTAACTAGATTCCAATATATTTACAAAACAGAATACTGTTCATCCATGAATGTTAATGAACTACAGCTACATGGTGAACCTTAACAGAAATAAACAGCTACATGAGGAATCTCAGGGAGGTGAATAAATGAATATATATGTAATATGTTCTTACATATTTTATATATATTTATTTAGATCAATACAATATTAAATAAGTTACATATAAAATAATATTAAATAGTTTGATATATATAAAATACAATTAAATAGTTTAATATACATTAAATGACAAAAACAGTAAATAAAAATTCCAACAGTAACCATAGAATGACAATGTTATGGATTGAATGTGTCCCTCAAAATTATGTGCTGTAAATCCTAACCCCCGTACCTGTGGATGTAATCCCATTTGAGGATAAATTTTTTTGTTATGTTAATAAGGCCATGACAGTGCAGGGTATGTAATAAACCAATCACTTCTGAGATATAAAAAGAGTAAATTAGGCACAGAGACAGGGAAGCACAGATGGGGAAGTTAACATGCCACATGAAGATCACCAAGGAACCAAAGAACAGAAGCTGAAGAGGGGCAATGAGCTTCCCCCAGAGCCAATACTGAGAGAAAGCCTTCCCCTAGAGCTAGTGCACTGAATTCAGACCTCTATCCTCTTTAGCTGCAAGAAATTAAATTTCTGTTCATTAAAGCCACCCACTTGTGGTACTTCTGTTATAGGAGCACTAAGAAACTAAGAATTTGGTACCAGGAGCAGGCTGCTGCTCTAATAGATGCCTAAAATGTGGAAGTGGTTTAGGAATTGGGTAATGGACATAATCTGGATGAATCTGATGTTCTTCATAGTAAGGCCCTAGTTTGCCTTGAAGAGACTGTTGCTAGGATTATAAACATTAAGGGTGGTTCTGATGAAAGCTTAGAAAGAATTGAAAGCTCTCGTCATGAACAGAATATTTCTAGAAATGTGGGTGTTTGGTGAGACTTTAAAAGGAAATGATAAACACATTATTGGTCATTGGAGGTAAGGTGATCCATTTTATGCAGTGTCAAAGAACTTCTCTGAATTGTCTTTGCATGTTTGGTGGAAGGTAAAACTTGTAAGTGATGAACTTGGATATTTGAGAGATTGCTAAGCAAGATCTTAAAGCGACCATGCAGTTTCTCCTTTCCATTTATAGTAAAAAGCAGGAAGGAAGAGATAGACTTAAAAATTAACTGTGTAAAATGAAACCAGAACTTAAAGAATTGGAAAAATCTGTTGTACAAACAAATAAATGTGTCCTGGAAGAACTTTTGCCAAAGGCATGGCTACTCAATCTTTTGTTCAAGAGTTTAAGCCTGTTACTGATGGATCTATTCAACCATCACATCAGAAAGGGAAAGAGACAGTACAAAATAAAGAAAAGCTACCTGTATGCTGGAATTCTACAGGCAGGAAATGGGCCAGTGGAGTGACTTGGTTGCAGACATCTGTTGTCCTCCAAGAAAAGGAAGACACGATCCCGGGAATAGTTTGGAGCAGTTAAGGCACAGAGACAGGGAAGCACACATGGGGAAGATAGATCCCACATCACATGAAAATCTCCAAGGAACTGAAGAACAGAAGTTGAAAGGGACAAGGAATTTCAGCCAGAGCCAAAAGAGAGAGAAAACCTTCCCCTTCAACCAGTATTCAGACATCTAGCCCCATAAACTTCAAGAAAATAAATTTCTATTCATTAAAGCCACCCACTTGTGATATTTCTATTACAGCAGCACTAAAAACTAATACAGACTAGAAGAGAATATACCTTAATATTACTAAAAATTTGTTTTCAAATAATGATGAAGAAAGCTTTATTTTTATATTTCATGCTTTCCAAATTTTATTTAATGAGTATGTGTTACTTTTATAGTAAAAACAATAACCCACAAGTTTCAAGTGTTAGGATAAATTGTTGTAGTGTGTGCCTATAAATGTTTTTAGCAAGTACTACTTATTGGTGTAGATTGTTGTGAAGCTAAATGTGTTTCATTCTAGTGTTGAAATATAATGCTTTACTAAAATGACAAACAGCTGTTGGTTAATTTGCTTCATAAGCCCATATAATGAACAAATTCTCCTAAAATATTCCCTAAACCACAAAATGTAGGCCAGGACACCAAAAAGGTTGCATCTGATGAATTACATTAGAAATATTTCTGAGTCTAAAACTACTTGGAATAATCGAAAGTAGACAAAACAGTTCAAAATATTCTTAAATAGATGCAAGCAAGCATTCTAAAAGGTATAACACAGTGCATATTCCATAAAACGCATTAGATTGTGTAAATCTGAATTTTAGGTGAGTGTCATTACCCTGGTGGCGGAGTAGTTAACAGCTATGGCTGCTAACCAAAAGGTCGACAGTTCGAATCCACCAGGAGCTCCTTGGAAACCATTAGGGCAGTTCTACTCTGTACTATAGGGTCGTTATGAGTTGGAATCAACTCGACAGCAACTGGTTTGGTTTTTGGTCATTAGAAGAGTTTTCATTGACCAAATTAGGTTTGCTAAAATGGACTGTAGACAAATGTGGCTGCCCCCTGATGAGTGCCAGTCAAGTGACAATGCCAGTGGGCTGAGAGGGCAGTCAGCAGAAACCAGCCAAATGGCTGAGTGGAGAAGGAAGAGGCACAAAGTTTGGCTGCCCTAGCAGCAAAGCCAACAAGAGGAAAGAATATTCTCACAAAAAGGCAATCAGTAGGAGCCTATTTAGTGCTAATATGTGCCAGGAGCCATGTGAGATGCAGGGGATAAGAGATCTTTAACAGCCCAGAGCAAAGAGAAAGAGACAGAAATAAATAATATCAGTGTACTATTAGATGTTCTGTAATCCAGGTCTGTACAAAGAGCAGACAGAGCTCCTGAGAGGAAGCCCTGTGTCTGCCTTTGGGGTGCAGGGGAGGCTTCCCAGAGAAAGAGAGATTCGTTCTGGATCTTACACCTGAGTAAGATCTTAGTCCAATAGAGAAATGGACAAAAATGATAACAGCAAGAATAGGTGACAGGGTGTGACTTTTTGTAGAATAATGAATCCTTTTACAGGACCAGGGATTTAGATGCTTTAGGTGTAAAGGGGAAGATGGAGCTGTAAAAAGGGCAGGTTTTGGAGGAAAGAGGACCTAGGGCTGCATAGCTACAACTTCTCCTTTAGTAATTAGAGATTCCAAGAAGGTACCTTTGTTGTTGCTGTTGTTTTATTTGTTTATTTTTTAAAAACAGGGATGAAATATGATCATTGTTTTAAAAAAGTTCAAAGAAGGAAGTAAAAATGGAGGAGGAAAATAATAGTAATAGTCCAAGTGACAGATGATATGGAACAGAATCAAAGCTTTAACACTAAGGAAGGATTATAAATTGATTCAAGAAATATTTGGGAAGATAAATATTCAGCACTTGGTTCAAAATTGACTGTGGAAGGTGAGATAGAGGGAGTAATAGGTAAGGACACTAAGAATTCTAATTATGACAACCCAGTGAATGGTAGTATCATTAACCCAGGAAAAAGAACTAGTTTTAGGAAGTAGATAATGAGTTTAGTTTTGGACCTGCTGATTTATATGTTCCCCTCTTATATCCAGGAATGTGGAAAATGGAAATGTAGGTCTGGAACCGGAATGTGAATTCTGAGTTATTGGAATAGATTTGAGACTCAAAAGTGTTGAGCCGGTAATTAAATCTCCCAGAGAAGATGAGAGACTAATAAGAAAAACACGATATATGTATTGAGTGCTCACTGTGTTGACCAGGTACTGTTTGAAGCACTTAACATATATATATATATTCATTTAATCCTTACAACAGCCTTGTAAATTGCCTACTACTGTTGTTCCTCCTATAGATGGGGAAATTGATTTACAAAGATGTTAAAAATGTGTCCAAGAATAGAAGTGGTCCAGTTGTGGTTCAAACCCAGGTGCTATCATATCAGAGCCCAGATGCTTAACCAGCACTTTATACTGACACTCAGCCAATGATTACCAAGAAAAAGATCTGGGCAACACTGATATCTGGGGGCAACTGCAGCATGGAAAACCAGTGGAAGATGTGGAGGAAAAGTCAAGAGAGGAAAATGTTAAGAAAAACAAAGGTTGAGTTGGCTTCCAGGAGAGAGGGGCCCATGGTGTCAAACTCTGTAGGCAAGTCCCAGATGCCTATGTTTAGGGCCAGTGGCCAGAGAGCAGGTCTCTGTGAAGTGATGGGAAAGGAGGCTAGGTTGCTGTGGACTATGGAGGGAAAGGGAGCAGATGGACAGGAGCAGTCAGAGCAGACGACTTTTGTAGACATAAGAGAAAGACTGTGTCTGTGACAGAATAGGGGAGAGATCTATGGCATTTTCAAAAGCAGGGGTTATTCTGTCCTAGATGTCTGTCTAGGCTTAGGTGAAAAAGCCAAAGTCTGCAAAGAGGACCAGTACCCTTACCACCAAGCTTATCTGAATAAGTTTCAGACAAACACAACAGATCAAGGAGAACGGACAAGTGCTTAAAGTCCAGGAATACGAACTCCAAAAACCAAAGGAAAACCTGAAAGCTCTGTCTGAGACAGCCCTGCCGAAGTGAATATTTTGAGTGCTATAGCCATAAGGAAGCATGGACATTAATATCTAGAATGAACAAAAGGTTCCAGAGACCTTGAAACAGTGCTTGTCTAAAGTTGTCTAAATGGTGGGGTCTGGGAATCCAGGCTAGGGAGCAGAGAAATGGACGGGCCTCATGTGGTTGGGGATGCAGTAATGTCCTCCAAGACAGCATGCTTTTCTTAAGATAAATAGCATGCTTTCCCAAGTCTCATATTATGCTTGGCTTTGGAGTTTTTTGCTTAGTTCCCCCTCCCTGAATTAACATCCAAGGTATCTGTCTGTTCTGGGCCATGAGGACTCTGGAGGTTACAGGTTCGCAGAGTCCAGTATGGTGGGGGCAGTAGGCAGGCCAGATGGATGTTCAGAGAGACAAATGCACAGCTCATGTTTCTAGATATAAATTGTTGGTAGTTCAAAGATTGTCAGAGACTGGCAGAACCTTTCCCCTCTGGAACATGGGTCTTAGGTGTAATTGGTGATGTTTTTGGTTTGTTTTGTTTTTTTACCTTCCCTTGGACTTTCCCCTAGAAAGTGACAGCCAAAACCTCCACTTGGTACCACAGGGGCAAGGAAAACATGGGTCTTTAATAGTTGGAGAGATGGAGCTCTCTGGTCCAGTCTTTTCAATGAACGGACAGCTTTTACAAACTCATGCAATCACAAAGCATCCAACTACATAGGACTGTAGGAGTCCTGGTGGTGCAGTGGTTAAGTGATCAGTTGCTAACCAAAATGTTGGCAGTTAGAACCCATCAGCAGCTCCATGGGAGAAAGATGTGGTAATCTGCTTCCATAAAGATTACAGCCTTGGAAAACTTACAGGGTAGTTCTAATCTGTCCTATAGGGTCACTATGAGTCAGAATCAACTCAATGGCACACTAAAACAACAACATGAGACCTTAGACAATATAACTCTGTTACTATACAATCTTCTTCTGTCCCTTCCTATTGACATTATTGGTTTATCAAGACTCATTTTTCTTCCTACTAGGCTTCCAATATTCTTCCAGGAACACCACTTTCATGTCACCTCACCCCCCTGCCTGACAGTCATGTTTGAAACAGCCTACCTGGATTAAACTCCACAATCTTCAAAACCATAAATTTTGTAGTTGCTTTCTGGTTCTTGAAGGATAACCAAAGATAAAAGATATAACATTTTCTATCCTGACTCCAGAATCCAACTGGTCGTGCCTACTTCTTGCCTGACTTCTCTCAAAAGACAGACTGGATAGGCAGGCTAATAATTTGTAGAAGCTTGAGAGTGGGGTTAGTATCCCTCTCTGTCTACTTCCTTAAATGATTCTCTTTTCTTTCCCCAGCAGAGAACGACAGGGAAGCCTTCTGCTGTCACTCATCATCTTTGGCTTGGAAAGGACAGAACCATTTTACATAATGCATGAGTCCCCCTTAAATTACAAATATGCTGTGACTGCAGATTTTCCCACTGCCTCCCTCTATACATTAATATTGGCTTAAAAATCCTCTTCCTAGAGTCAGGAAGATTAAGGCAAAGTAAACGTGTCAAGATGAGAAGTCAGATCCAGGAACCAGTCATGTATCCTGGCACACTCCCAAGATTTATGACAATACTCTACCCAGTTTGATTCTCTCCCTGCTCATAAGGACCTAGTTTTCTGTTTAGCTCCCTTCCTAGATGGTTTCCAATGAGTCCTCTGCCTTCTTGAGAGCTGTAATCAGCTCAGTCTTGCACCATCCTGTGCATAGCCCTGTCTCCAAGGCCCCTGCCCAGCACCATGCACTTTCTCTGCTAGGGTGTTCAGAAAGGATTCTTATTTGTCTTCAATGGCTTGCTTTCCTGGCAGCCAGCTTATTTAAAGGCTGTTTGATTGGTTTTCTTGGTTGTTTGTTTAAAGTAAAAGATTTCATAATATTAGATCGTATCTGGACTCAAATCAAAAGAAAATAAATGTTTTTATATTCTTTTCCTTCAGTTGTTCCAAAGATGTAAGCAGGGATAAATTCAGAAAAAAATATAGAGCTCATGGTAATAGCTGGAAAATATAACTTCAGTTCTGACTTCCTTAAGTCAGATAGTTTATCCAAAATTCCCAGTATCCACATTTGCTCCATAGGTTTATCGGTGTGCACTGATGTCAAGTGAGTCTTTGGTCATGGAGTCTTCTCCCCTTATATGTTGTTGCGTATCTCCTGTCTTTGTTGAGATGTCAGGGGGTAATAATGAGATTCTTGGGTCTCTGGTCTTTTCTTGGATCAAGTTACAAACAGTCCTAAAATTAAGTCAAAGGGTAGATAGGCAGGTAGAATAATCCCTGAAAGAAAAGGTGGTAATGTAGGATAAAGAGCCATTTTTCTCAATGTCAGTGTTAAAGGTAGTATCCAGACATTGTGTCTCCTCTCACTCATCCCTAATGTTACTGCTAAGAAATTAACAATACAAAGGCTCTTGTAGTATCCCAACATCTCTCTCTTTGCAGTGACATGGTGTTTTCATGCCCATTAGTTCATTTGGTCAAAGGGAAAGATAATATCTGAGGTTTACAGGGTTTTAAAATGTGATTTAGAAATCTGGGATCGCTTAACCTCCATAGAGAGGATCTCACAGTGTTATCAATTCATAAACCTTCTCTGGGTCTTTTATGTTATATTCATGAACTCCCATGGTTTTTATTGACTTTGTCCATTTTGCTAAATGGTAAATTTCCAGGGTGAAGGGACTTGTTTTCTTTATCTATTTATTCTACTGTTCTTTCCAGCATTACACGTTAAAACTTAGTTCTCAAGTGGAATGGAATTGAACCTAGCACCATATTCTACATGGTTTATTTATTTATTTATTTATTGTACTTCAGGTGAAGGCTTACAGAACAAATAGTTTCTCATGAAACAGAAGTACACATATTATTTTATGACATTGGTTAACAACCCCACAACATATCAACCCTCTAACTTCTCAACCTTTTTTTTTTTTTGGTGAAAATACACATAGCCAAAGATACACCATTTCAAAAATTTCTACACGCACAGTTCAGTGACATTGACTACGCTCTTCCAATTGTGCTGTTATTCTCACTTAAGATGAAGGCTTACAGAACAAAATAGTTTCTCATTTAACAGTCACTACAAATGTTGCCCTGACAATGGTTAACAATCTCACACCACATCTACAATATCATTACTCAACCTTGGATTCCCTATCACCAGCTTCCTTGTCCCCTTCTGCTTTCTGGCCCTTGTCACTGGACTCCTCTACCTCGTTAGTCTCATTTGGTTTTATGGGGCTGTCCACTCCAGGCTGAACAGTGAGCCTCAGAGGTAACTTCACCACTGAGCTAAAAGTGTGTCTGGGGGTCATACTCTCGAGGTTTCTTCAGGCTCCTTTAGGCCAGTAAATCTGGTATTTTTTTGTGAGTTAGAATTATACTTTACATCCTTCTCCAGCTCTGTCCAGAACCCTCTGTTGTGATCCTGGTCAGAGCAGTCAGTGGTGGTATCTGGGCACCATCTAGCTGTACTGGACTCAGTCTGGCGGAGGCCTTGGTAGCTGTGGACAATTAGTCCTTTGGACTAATCTTTTCCTTGTATCATGTTCTCTTCATTCTCCCTTGCTCCCAAAGGGATGAGACCAGTGTAGTATCTTACATGGCTACTCAGGCTTTTAAGACCACAGACACTACTCACCAAGGTAGAATGTAGAGCATTGTCTTTATAAGCTGTGTCATGCCAATTGAGCTAGATGTTCCCTGAGACCATGGTCCCCAGAGACCTCCACCCAGCAATTCAGTCCCCCAGGGATTTTGGATGTGTCTATGGGGCTTCCATGACCTTTCTTTGTACAAGTTGTGCTAGTTTCTCCTGTATTGTGTACTGTCTCACCCTTCGCCCGAGATACCACTTATCTATTGTCTATTTAGTATTTCCCACACACCCCTCCCATCCCTGGTAACCAACAAAGATTGTTACATTTTGTGTGTGAACTTTTTCATGGGTTTTTACAATAGAGGTCTCATACAATGTTTGTCCTTTTGTGATTGACTGATTTCACTCAGCATAATGTCCTCCAGTTTCATCCATGTTATGAGATGCTTCACAGATTCATTGTTGTTCTTTCTCGTTGCATAGTACTCCGTTGTGTGTATGTACCATAGTTTGTTTATCCATTCATCTGTTAATGGGCATCTAGGTTGTTTCCATCATTTTTCTATTGTGAACAATTCTGCCATGAACATAGGTGTGCATATGTCAATTCAAGTGACAACTCTTATTTCTCTAGGATATATTCCTAGGAGTGGGATTGCTGGATCGAATGGTATGTCTATTTCTAGCTTTCTGAGGAAGCACCATATCATTTTCCAAAATGGTTGTATCATTTTGCATTCCCACCAGCAGTGCATAAGAGTCTGATCTCCCCACAGCCCCTCCAATATTTATTATTTCCAGTGTTTTTGATTCGTGCCAGTAATGCCGGGGTGAGATGGTATCTCATTGTGGTTTTAATTTGCGTTTCTCTAATGGCTAGTGATCGCGAGCATTTCCTCATGTGTCTGTTGGCCATTTGAATCTCTTCTTTGGTGAAGTGTCTGTTCATTTCCTTGGCCCATTTTTTAATAGGATTATTTGTCTTTTTGTTGTAGAGGTGTTTGATTTTCTTGTAGATTATGGAGATTAGACCTTTGTCGGACTTGTACTTTCCAAAAATTTTTTCCCATTCTGTAGGTTCTCTTTTTACTCTTTTGGTGAAGTCTTTTGAAGAGCATAGGTGTTTGATTTTTAGAAGATCCCAGTTATCTAGCTTATCTTCTGGAGTTTGTGTGTTGATGGTTATGGTTTGTATTCTGTTAATGCCGTGTATTAGGGTCTGTAGTGTTGGTCCTATTTTTTCTTCTATGAACTTTATATTTTTTGGCTTTATATTTAGGTCTTTGATCCATTTCGAATTAGGTTTCGTATATGGTGTGAGGTATGGGTCCTGGTTCATTTCTTTTGCAGATGAATATCCAGTTTTGCCAGTACCCGTTTGTTCAAAAGACTGTCTTTTCCCCATTTGATGGACTTTGAGCCCTTGTTGAAGATCAGGTGACTGTAGGTGGATGGATTTACATCTGGGTTCTCAATTCGGTTCCATTGGTCAATGTATCTGTCATTGTACCAGTACCAGGCTCTTTTGACTACTGTAGCTGTATAGTAGGCTCTGAAGTCAGGTAGTGTGAGTCCTCCCACTTTATTCTTCTTCAGTAGTGCTTTACTTATTCGGGGCTTCTTCCCTTTCCATATAAAGTTAATGATTAGTTTTTCCATCTCTTTGAAGAATGTTGTTGGTATTTGGATCGGGATTGTGTTGTATTTGTTAATTGCTTTGGGAAAAATTGTCATTTTCACAATGTTGAGTCTGCCTATCCATGAGCATGGTATGTTTTTCCATTTATGTAAATCCATTTGGGTTTCTTGCAGTAGAGTTTTGTAGTTTCCTTTGTATAGGTCTTTTACATCCCTGGTCAGATTTATTCCTAACTATTTTATTTTTTTAGGGGCTATTGAAAACGGTATTGTTTTCCTGGTTTCCTTTTCATTATTCTCCTTATTGGTGTATAGGAATCCAACTGATTTTTGAACGTTTATCTTGTATCCTGCTACTCTGCTGAATCTATTAGTTCCAGTAGATTTCTCATGGAATCTTTAGGGTTTTCTATGTATAGTATCATATCATCTGCAAACAGGGAAAGTTTAACTTCTTAATTATCAATTTGAATGCCATTTATTTCTTTTTGTTTCCTTATTGCTCTAGCTAGAACTTCCAGCACAATGTTAAATAGGAGTGGTGATAAAGGGCATCCTTGTCTTGTTCCTGTTTTCAAGGGGAATGTTTTCAGCCTCTCTCCATTAAGAACGATGTTGGCCATTGCTTTTGCATAGATGCTCTTTATTATGTAGAGAAAATTCCCTTCTATACCTATTTGATTGAGAGTTTTTATCAGGAATGGGTGTTGGACTTTGTCAAATGCCTTTTCTGAGTCAATTGAGATAATCATGTGATTCTTTTCTTTCCTTTTATTTATGTGGTGGATTACGTTGATTGATTTTCTAAGGTTGAACCGTCCTTGCATACCTGGTATGAATCCTACTTGGTCGTGGTGTATTATTTTTTTGATATGATACTGAATTCTATTGGCTAGAATTTTGTTCAGAATTTTTGCATCTATATTCATGAGAGATATTGGTTTGTAATTTTCTTTTATTGTGACATATTTTCCTGGTTTTGGTATCAGGATTATGCTGGCTGAATAGAATGAATTTGGAAGTGTTGCTTCCTCTTCTATGCTCTGAAATAGCTTGAAGTACTGGTAGAAGCTCTTCTGTAAATGTTTTGTAGAATTCTCCAGTGAAGCCATCTGGGCCAGGGCTTTTTTTGGTTGGGAGTTTTTTTATTACCTTTTCAATCTCTTCTCTTGTTATGGGTCTGTGCAGATTTTCAACATCACTTCATTGTAGTTTGGATAGGCTGTGTGTTTCTAGAAATTTATCCATTTCCTCTAGGTTTTCAAATTTGTTGGAGTATGGTTTTTCATAATATTCTGTTATATTCCTTTTTATTTCAGTTGGTCTGTTGTAATGTTGCCCATTTCATTTCTTATTTGGATTGTTTGTGTCCTCTACTGTTTTTCTTTTGTCAGTTTGGCCAGTGGTTTGTCGATTTTTTTGATTCTTTCAAAGAACCAACTTTTGGTTTTGTTGATTCTTTCTATTGTTTTTCTGTTCTCTATTTCATTTATTTCTGCTCTGATCTTAATATTTCCTTTCTTCCGGTGGCTGTGGGCTTTTTTTTGCTGTTCTCTTTCTATTTGTTTGAGTTCTGTAGATAATGTTTTGATTTTGTCCCTTTCTTCTTTTTTGATGTGTGCATCTATTGCTATAAATTGTCCTCTGAGGACTGCCTTTGCTGTGTCCCAAAGGTTTTGGTATGATGTGTTTTCATTCTCATTTGATTCTAGGAATTTTTTTATTCCATCTCTGATTTCTTCTATTACCCAGTTATGTGTAAGCAGGGTATATTCAGTTTCCATGTAATTGATTTTTTTCCCTTGCTCTTTAAATTGATAATCTCTAGCTTGATGGCATTGTGGTCAGAGAAGATACTTTGAATTATCTCAACGTTTGGATCTTGTTGATGATTGCTCTGTGGCCTAAGATATGGTTTATTCTGGAGAATGTTCCATGTGCGTTGGGAAAGAATGTGTACTTTGCAGCAGTTGGATGGAGTGTTTTATGTAAGTCTTTGAGGTCAAGTTGGCTTATTGTGCCCTTTAGGTTTTCTGTATCTTTGTTGAGTTTCTTCTTAGTTGTTCTGTCCTTTACTGAGAGTGGTGTGTTGAAGTCTCCTACTATTATTGTGGAACTGTCAATTTCTCTTTTCAGTGTTGATAGAGTTTGTTTTACGTATTTTGGAGCCCTGTCATTGGGTCCATAGATGTTTATTATGGTTATGTCTTCATGATGGATAGTCCCCTTAATCATTATATACCGTCCTTCTTTGTCTTTTATGGTAGATTTTGTTTTATATTCTGTTTTATCTGAGATTAGAATTGCCACTCCTGCTCTTTTTTCGTAGTTGTTAGCTTAATATATTTTTTTCCAACCTTTGACTTTTAATAAATTCACATCTTTGTTTCTAAGGTGTGTTTTCTGTAGACAGCGTATTGATGGATCCTGTTTTTTTATCCGTTCTGTCACTCTCCATCTGTTTATGGGTGCACTGAAACCATTTACATTCAGTGTAATTATTGATAGATGTGAATTTGTTGCTTTCTTTTGTAGTGCTTTTTTTGGTGGTGCTGAAGTTTTCTTTGTTCTTCTTACTCTCATGTGCTGAGTTACTTCTGTGTGTCGATTTTTTTTCTTTTCTTTTGTTTTTGTAGGTTTTGTTTTCGCCAAGACTTTATGTTTTTCCTTTTTTTTTTTTTTTAATGAGTATGTTTGTTAACTTTCTTTGTGGTTACCATAAATTTTACCCGTATCTTTCTAAGTTTGAAGCTGTCTACCATTACTTGGTATTGCCTTGCCTTCCTCTCCATTAGAAGGTTCTATACCTATGCCATTTATTCCTTCTTTTATTGTTTTGATGTTGTTGTCATTTACTGATTAACTGCTCTGATTCCGTGCTGTATTTCTTTTGGTTTGGATGTTGTCGAGAGTTCATTTCCTAGATGGGTATCTGGCTGGTATGATCCTGCGTCCTAGCTTCTGCCTGTGGGCTGAGGCTGTTTGTCCTCAGATCAAAGAACTCCCTTTAATAATTCTTGTAAGTTTGATTTGACTTTTACGTATTCCCTTAATTTCTGTTTATCTGGAAATGAACTAATTTCACCATCAAATTTGAATGAGAGTTTTGAAGGATATATTATTCTTGGCTGGCAGTTTTTTTCTTTCAAGATTGTATATATGTCATCCCATTGCCTTCTTGCTTGCATGGTTTTTGCTGAATAATCTGAGCTTAGTCTTATTATTTCTCCTCTGTATGTCACTTCTTGTTTTTCAAAAGCTCCTCTCAGGATTCTTTGTTTGTCTTTGGTTTTGGCGAGTGTCATTTTGATATTCCTTGGTGATTTTCTTCTGGGGTCTCTCCTATATGGGGTTCGTTGAGCTTTGATGGCGAGCTCTTCACCTTTCATGATATTGGGGAAGTTTTCTGTCAGTAGTTCTTCAATGATCCTCTCTGTGTTTTCTGTTTTCTCCCCCTGTTCTGGAATTCCAATCACTAGCAGATTTTTGCTTTTCATTGTATCCAACATAACTCTCAGGGTCTCTTCATTTTTCTTTGTTCATTTTTCTGAATTTTCCTGAAACAGCATTGTATCCAAGTGTTTGTTTTCAATTCCACTGATCCTGTCTTCCACCATTTCAAATCTGCTCCTCAGCCCTTCTATGACACTGTCCATTTCTGAGATCTTGTTGTTTATCTTTTGGATTTCTAATTGTTGTCTTTGTATAATATCTAGTTGTGAATTTATTTTGGCATTTTATTCCTGCATTATTTTCCTGAATTCTTCCAGTATTTTGTCTGTTTTTTCCATGAATTTGTCTATTTTTTCCTCATGTTTGTCAGCCTTTTGCCTCAGTTCTTGGAGAATTCTGAATATTAGAGATTTGAATTCCCTATCAGGTAGTTCTAGTGTGTTTTCTTCCAGAGGAGAGTGATCTGATGTTTTATTTTAGAAGCCTACTCTAACCATCCTGTCTTGTTTTTTAAATGTTTTGTTATTGTCTGCTGTTTTCAGTGCATTCAGTAGTTATTTTTCTCGTTTATTGATTGTAGATTTGTTTGTTTCATCCCTTTTTGTTAAAAAAATTTTTTGACTGTGTCTGAGCAGGCAGACTGTGTGTTCTTTGTTGTTTGCTCATCTGTGCACTCAATAATTTTCTCCTCCTTCTCCAACTGGCAGGGTCAGTCACTCAGATATGGTACAGCAGGGCAGGTCTAGCTGAAGAGGAGTTACTGGGACTGGTTGTTTTTGGCACTTATTACAGCCACCAGAGTGGGTCGGTAATCAGTGCAGGGCAGGTTCCAGTAGGCCGTGCCCTTCCTGCTTGGTGGTGTGATGTCAAGCGCATGGTGCAGGTAGGCAGGATGCAGTGGGGAGATTATTAACTGTGTAGCTAAGATGGATATGGGAGAGAGGCTAGAGGAACAGGAGCCGAAAACATACAAACAAACAAAAAAGAATGCCTGGGGTGCTTGCCGTTGGAGTGGAGAGATGAGAGACTATGAAATGGCGAAAAACAGAAAGGGGAAGAGGAATAAAAGAAAAGAATGAATAAATAAGAATCAGAAAGGTTAAAGAACTGCAAAGTTCCCAGGGATCCCACCGGTGCAGCTATGAGGTCTGGGGAATTCGGTCTCCGGTGTTGCAGTACAGCCTGGCGTAGAGGTATACAATGCCAGGTATTCAGGGAACAGAAAGTGAAGGAAGATATAGGGAGACAAGAAACTGAGCAATGAAGAAAGACAAAAAGGGAAAAAGAGGAAAAACAAAATAAAACAAATTTAAAAAAAAAAACCAAGAAAGTCTCTCAAAGAAACAGAAAAAAAAAAAAAAAAAAAACAACGTAAAAAGAAATGCCCGCCAGGATCCCTCTGCATGTCTGTGGAATCCGAAGGGGAGTCTCCCTGCCACGCAGGTCAGCCTGGCCAGAAAGAGCTCCCAACTCAAGAAAAGGAAAAGAAAACAAACACACAATTCAAAACAAACAAATGTACAAAAGCCTCAGGATCCCACCAGCGCAGCAGCCCAAACCGGGAAGCAGCTCCACACTCGAATGGAGCTCTGCAGCCCCTCAGGAAGAAGCAAGGATGGCACATGGAGCCAGGTACTTGAGCAAAGGGAGGGGGAGGTGGCGAGAGGCAAGTAAGAAATCAAAAGAAGCAGAAAAAAAAAAAGCAACACTAGCAGCCAACAAATAGCACTCAGAGAGCCAGCTAGTGTGGGCTGGTGTTTCTGGACCAGAGACTATGTCTGTGGGAAGCAGAGGGGGTCAAGAGTCGGTGAAGAAGTGTAGAGAGTGGGGAAGTGTATATCACAAATTACCGGAGTTCTGCAGCCCCTCAGGAAGAAGCAAAGATGGCACGTGGAGCGAGGTACTCAAGTGAAAGGAGGGGGAGTTGGGGAGAGACAAGGAAGAAATAAAAAGTAGTGGAAAAAAAGCAACACCAGCAGCTAACAAATGGCACTCAGAGAGCCACCCATTCGGGAGTGTGGAATCCAAGCAGCCACTGTTTCCCAGTCAAGAGACTGTGGCTGCGGGAAGCAGAGGAGGCTGAGTCGAGGTGAAGAATTGTGGGGGGTGGGAAAGCGTATATAGCAAATTACCAGTTGTTTTGTCTCCCACTGGAAGCTCCTTGAGGCTGCTTTCTAATACCCCCTGTTTGCTGGTCTCTGATAGGAGTCCAAGATGGCGGATCCATGCTGCGTTAGCTGGTAGGGGACCTCTGCATGAATCCCTCCTCGCTCTCCGTTCTCTGTCAGTTTTCTCACTCCATTTGGTGTTTGGCTGAGTTCTTTATCTCTTCATTTGATGTTTTAGGGTTTCAGGATTGTTGTTTTCTCTGTTCAGCTTGTTTTTTCAGATCTTTGCTGTGGAGGGACGCCATGGTGCTTCTGCCTAGAGTGCCATTTTGCCGGAACTCCCATATTCTACATGTTTTGTGATATAATATTTAAATTGTAATATATATGCTTCTACTCTTCCTGAGGCATAAACTCTCTTATCCATTCTAATGCAGTTCTAGGCATATACTGGTTATTTAAGAATTATTGGATGACTTGAAATAAATAGAATCTTTATAAAGATATTTGACCTCTCTACTGTAGAAGTTTTTTCTTTAATGGGAGAAAATTGTTTACTGATATCCCACAATTTTTTTCCTCCCCTGTTCACTGAAGATCCCCCACTCTCACACCCATGAAGTTGAGTGTAGCATGTCTGATGTAAGAAATTAGAAAGTATCCTGTCAGAAAGTTATGTGTCTCTAGAATTTTGTTTGTGTTTTGCCTCTTTTTTTCTTGCCACCGCCCTTATAGATAGGGTGTTCTAGAAATTATTTTTGTGTATTGTGTGTGGGGGGAGAGGTTGTTAATAATGCTTTAGACCATCTTCTGTGAGTCCTCTGCAGTAGGAATTAGCTCAAGATGATTCAATGTTTAGCCCAGTGTCTGAAAATTGTAGCACAGGTGTGCTGCTAAATTCCAGGTACCAACTAGAAGATATAGCTCTGTTTCTGTCAGTGCCAAGACATGCCATGTCTCTGGACAGAAAATGATAATCCAGTCTTTTTTACAAATTTTAGGAAGAGGCTAAGATTACCTTTAAAGACTCTTCGAGCCCTTCCACTGAAGGAGATAGAGTTATGATGTTTTCTGATTGTTTGGCTGGTTCAGAATAATAGAATTATCATATATATGTTGTGATAATTGTATTTTGTTCATGTTGGGCCAACTTTTGAAAGCTCCTCCCTCTGTAGAAATGGGATTTCTTATACCTGTATGAGCCAACATACACACAGTTGGAGGAATCTAGAGAAGATGAGTTAACCCCCAAAGAAAAAACATCAAATATCTTATTTATTGATCAAATCATTACTAACAGGACAAAGCTGATGTCATGGATTGAACTGTGCCCTCCAAAAATATCTGTCAACTTGGCTAGGGCATGATTCCCAGTATTGTATGATTCTTTACAATTTTTGTCATCTGATATGACTTCCCTATATGTTGTAAATCTTATCAGTATAATGTAATGAGATGGATTAGTGGCTGTTATATTGATGAGATATACAAGATTAGATAGTGTCCTAAGCCAATCTGTTTTAAGATATAAAAGAGAGAAGGAAGCAGAGAGACATGGGAACCTCATACCACCAAGAAAGTAGCGCCAGGAGCAGAGGGCATCCTTTGGACCTGAGGTTCCTGTACTGAGATGCTCCCAGACCAAGGGAAGACTGATGTATCACAAGGAACTTCCTCCAGAGCCGACAGAGAAAGAAAGACTTCCCCTGGAGCCGGCTCCCTGAATTCAGACTTCTAGCCTACTGGAGTGTGAGAGAATAAATTTCTCTTTGTTAAATCCATCCATTTGTGGTATCTCTATTGTAGCAGCACCAGATGATCAAGACAGCTGAAATATGCAAGTAACTCAGCATTTCATCATTAAGACCATTCCTTAGACAATCATCCTTTCCTGTCAATAGGCTACAGAAGGTGAATTGTATTCACACCAGAAACCAGAGAGTAATAAGAGCTCCATAGATAATACGAAAGGCATGCACCAGGAAAATATTGGAGTTTCACCATGAAGGTACTGTCTTTATCTAAGCATGGAACATGACATGCTTTTGAGAATCAGGTTGACAAAGAGGCTGATATTAACCAATAATTCATTAGCCAAATGGGCTACAAGTCAGACAAGGGTCTTTTCACTCATCATTCATAACCTCTAAGGCTTTTTGCATCCATTATTTCCTTTATTACTTTATTTCTTTATTTTCTATATTTAGTGAGTGCCCACTTTGGACCAGACATAGTGCAAATGGACAGAGAATCTATGTTATGCAAAATAGACATGGTTGCTATAGGAGAAAAGTTTTCAACATATACAATACAAAAATTCCTTACCTATAATATATAAAACGTTCTTGCAAATCAAGAAAATGTACCAATTTCACAAGAAAAAAGGAGTTAAAACTTTTATTAAAAGATACACGACAAGGACTTCCAGAAAACATGGTGCTATAGACAGAAGCACCACGCCATCCCCCCACAGCAAAGATCCGAGAAACTAAGTCAAACTGAGACAAATGTCAATCCTGAAACCCTAAGCATCAAATGAAGAGAGAACTCAGCCAAGCACTGAATGGAATAAGAACACGAAACAGAAAAGAGAGCAAGGAGAGATACATGCAGAGGTCCCCTATCAGATAATGCAGCATAGATCTGCCATCTTGGACTCTATTGGAGATTGGCAAACAGTGGGTATGAGAAAGCAGCTTCATGGAGCTTCCAGCAGGAGATAAAACAACCTGTAACCAGCAATATGTGCTTTCCCACCCCCCACATTTCTTCACCTCCACTTAGCCTCCTCTGCTTCCTGTGGTCACAGTCTCTTGGACAGGAAGCACTGGCTTCACCCCAGTGCTGTTTGGATTACTCCTGCCCACACTGGCTGACTCCCTGAGTGCTATTTTTTGGCTGCTGGTGTTGCTTTTTTCCACTTCATTTACTTTATTCCATACCTCTCACCACGTCCCCATCCTTTCTCTCAAATACCTGGATCCATGTGCATCTTTGCTTCTTCCTGAAAGGCTGTGAAATGCCGCTCCACTGTGAAACTGCTTCTTGGCCCCTGCTGCCTCTCTGATGGGAGCCCTGGGGCTTTTTGTTTTCTTGTTTGTTTTGATTTGTTCTGTTTGTTTTCTTTTTCTTTTCTCAGCTTGGGAGCCCCTATTATCCAGACAATACTGCACAGCTTGGGACCTAATCCCTTAGTTTGTGCACACATGCAGTGGGATCCCTGTGGACATTTCTTCTTTATTTTTTTTTTTCTGTTCATTTTCTTTTCTTTTCTCTCTTTTTCCCTTTTTGCCTTTCTTCATTTCTCAGTTTCTTGTCTCTCTATCCTTATTTTCTCTTCCTGTCTCCTGAATAACTGGCACTGTGTGCACTTCAACCCCTTCTGGGCAGGCAGCACTTCATGGCCAGGGAGCAACTTCCCCAGTCCTCCTAGCTACACTGGTAGGATACCTCAGGACTTTTTTTTTCCTCTAATTTTTATTTATTCTTTTTTTTTCTTTTACCGTTTTTCTTTTTTTCTCCGTTTCTCAGTCTCTCATCTCTCCACTATGATGGTAAGCTCCCTTAGGACTCTTTTTTTGTTTCTTAGTTTGTATGTTTTTGGCTCCTGTTTCTCTCTCCTCTTTCTCATCTTGCCCATACCCATCTTAGCTCCACACATCACAATATCCCCCTCCTTCCTGCCTACCTGCACTGTGTACTAAACATCACACTCCCAAGCAGCACAGGCATGGCCTACTGGAACCTGCCCTGATTTGATTCTAGGCACACCCTGTTGGCCCTATTATGTGCCACAAAAACCCACCCCAGCACCTCCCCTTCAGCTGAACCTGTCCTGCTATACCATATGTGAGCAACTGACCCTGCCCATTGGAGAAGGAGGTGAAAAGTATTGTGCCCACAGATAAGCAAACAACAAAGAATGAACAGCCTGCCCTCTCAAACATAACCAAATAAAACAACAAAGCAGGATGAAACAAACAAATCTACAATAAATAAATGAGGAAAATAACTACTTAATGTCCCAAAGAGAGCAGACAATACCAAAACTTATACTAAAACAGGACAGGATGGTTCCAGTAGTAGTCCAATATAAAACACCAGATGACTTTCCAATAGAAGAAAAGGCACTAGAACTACATGATGGGGGATTCAAATCACTAATATTTAGAGCTATCCAAGAGTCAAAGCAAAAAGGAGGAAAAAATAGACAAATTCATTGAAAAGGCAGACAAATTCATGGAAAATACAGATAAAAAATGGAAGAATTCAGGAAAATAATACAGGAATAAAATGCCAAAATAAATTCACAACTAGAAGTCATACAAAAACAACAATTAGAAATCCAAAAGATAAACGAAAAGATTTCAGAAATGGACAGGGTCATAGAAGGGTTGAGAAGCAGGTTTGAAATGATGGAAGACTGGATTAGTGAAATCGAAGACAAACATTTGTCTATAACTCTGTTTGAGGAAAAGTCAGAAAAAAGAATGAAGAAAAATGAGGAAACCCTGAGAATTATGTGGGATAAAATCAAAAGGAAAAATTTTCGAGTGATTGGAGTTCCAGAACAGGGGGAGAAAACAGAAAACACAGAGAGGATCATTGAAGAACTGCTGACAGAAAACTTCCCCAATATCATGAAAGATAAAAAGCTGACATAAAAGAAGCTCAACGAACCCAATATAGGATAGACCCCCAAAGAAAATCACCAAGGCATATCATAATCACACTAGCTAAAACCAAAGACAAAGAATCCTGACAGCAGCTCAAGAAAAACAAAAAGTCACATACAGAGGAAAAACAATAAGACTAATCTCAGATTGTTTGGCAGAAACCATGCAGGCAAGAAGGCAATGGGATGACATATATAAAATCTTGAATGAAAAGAATTGCCAGCCAAGAATAATATATCCTGCAAAACTCTCATTCAAATATGATGGTGAAAGTAGGACATGTCCAGATAAACAGAAATTAAGGAACTACATAAAAAACAAACTAAACTTACAAGAATTATTAAAGGGAGTCCTTCCATCTAAGAACAAACAACATCAGACTACAGGCTAAATCTAGGACACAGGATCTCACCAGCCAGATACCAGTCTAGGAAATGAACTTTCAAGGACTATCCAAAACCAAAAGAATTACAAAAGGGAACCAGAGAGGTTAATCTGCAAATGACAACAACATCAGGACAATAGAAGAGGGTATATGCGGTGTACTTATAGAACCTTCTAATAGAGAGGAAGGCAAGGCAATGCTGTTATAATAAGCTAGCTAAAACCTAGGAAAGTGTCTTAGTCATCTAGTGCTGCTCTAACAGAAATACCACAAGTGAATGGGTTTAAAAAAGAGAAGATTATTCCCTCACAGTCTAGTAGGCTACAAGTCCAAATTCAGGGCATTGGCTCCAGGGAAAGGCTTTCTCTCTCTGTCAGCTCCAGAGGAAGGTCTGTGTCATCAATCTTCCCTTGGTCTGGGAGTTTCTCTGCACAGGAACATCACATCCAAAGGATGCACTCTGCTCCCAGCACTGCTTTCTTGGTGGTATGAGCTTCCCATGTGTCTCTGCTCACTTCCCTCTTCTATATCTCAAAAGAGATTGGCTTAAGACACTATCCAATCTTGTATTCCTCATCAGTATAACCTCATCATAGCGACAGAGTTTACAACACATAAGGAAATCACATATAACCTCACAATAGTGATAGAGTTTACAACACATAAGGAAATCACATCAGATTTACAAAATGGTACACAATCATACAATACTGGGAATCATGACCCAGCCAAGTTGACAGATATTTTTGGGGGGCACAATTCAATCCATGACAGAAGATAAGGGTAAATTTCAAGGTAACTACAAAGAAAGTCAGCACACTAATCATCAAAATAAAGAAAAACGTGAAGTCTCAGTAAAAACAAAACCTACAGAAACAAAAGAAATTTTTTTAAAAATCCACAAAAAAAAAAAAAGGAAGGAATTCAGCACAAGAGAGTAAGAGGAACAAAGAGAAAGTCAGCACCAAAGGAGAAAAGAAAAAAACACTACAGAACAACAGCAATAAACTCACACCTAACAATAATTACACTGAATGTAAATGGCCTAAATGCACACATAAGGAGACAGAAAGTGACAGAATGGATTAGAAAACAGGATCCATCAACATGCTGTCTACAAGAAACACACCTGAGAAACAAAGATGTAAATTTATTAAAAATCAAAGGATGGAAAAAAATGTATCAAGCAAGCAGCTACAAAAGAGAGCAGGAGTGGCAATACTAATCTCAGATAAAATAGACTTTAAAACAAAATTCACCATGAAAGACAAAGAAGAGCACTATGTAATGATCAAGGGGACAATCCATCATGAAAACATAACCATAATAAACATCTATGCACACAATGACAGGGCTCAAAAATACAAAAAAAAAAAAACAAAAAAAACTCTAACAACACTGAAAAGAGAAATTGACAGTTCCACAATAATAGAAGGAAACTTCAACACACCACTCTCAGTAAAGGACAGAACATCTAGAAAGAAACTCAACAAACATAGAGAAAACCTAAAGGGCACAATCAGCCTCTTGACCTCATAGACATATATAGAACACTACACCCAACAGCTGCAAGTACTCATTATTTTCCAATGCACATGAAGGTTCTCCAGAATAGACCACTTCTTACGCCACAGAGCAATCCTTAACAAGATCCAAAACCTTGACATAATACAAAGTATCTTCTCTGACCACAACACCATCAAGGTAGAAATTAACAACAGGAAGATCAAGGAAAAAAAGATCAATTACATGGAAACTGAATAACACCCTAGTTACAAATCACTGGTAGTAGAAGAAATCAGAGATGGAATAAAAAAATTCCTAGAATCAAATGAGAATGAAGACACAACATACCGAAATCTTTGGGACACAGCAAAGGCAGTCCTCACAGGACAATTTATAGCAATGGATGCACACATGAAAAAAGAAGGAAGGGACAAAATCAAAACATTAACTACAGATCTTGAACAAATAGAAAGAGAACAGCAAAAAAAGCCCACAGCCACCAGAAGAAAGGAAATAATAAAGATCAGAGCAGAAATAAATGAAGTAGAAAATAGGAAAACAATAGAAAGAATCAACAAAACCAAAAATTGGTTCTTTAAAAGGATCAACAAAATTGACAAACCACTGGCAAGACTGACAAAAGAAAAACAGGAGAGGATGCAAATAACCCAAATAAGAAATCAAATGGGGGACATTACAACAAACCCAAATGAAATAAAAAGGGTCACAACAGAGTATTATGAAAAATCATCCTCAACACATTTGAAAACCTAGAGGAAATGGATAAATTTCTAGAAACACACTACCTACCCAAACTAACACAAAGTTATGTTGAAAATCTGAACAGACTCATAACAAGAGAAGAGATTGAAAAGGTAATTTAAAAACTCCCAACAACAACAAAAAAAGCCCTAGCCCAGATGGCTTCTGTGTTAGTCACCTACTGCTGCTCTAACAGAAATACCACAAGTGGATGGCTTTAGCAAAGAGAAGTCTATTCTCTCAAAGTTCATTAGGCTACAAGTTCAAATTCAGGGTGTCAGCTCCAGGGAAATGCCTTCTCTTCTGGCTCTGGCGGAAGGTCTGTGTCAACAATCTTCCAGTGGTCTGGGAGCTTCTCTGCACAGGAACCTCAGGTCCAAAGGATGCACTCTGCTCCCGACACTGCTTTCTTGGTGGTATGAGCTTCCCATGTGTTTCTGCTCGCTTCTCTCTTCTATATCTCAAAAGAGATTGGCTTAAGACACTATTCAATCTTGTATACTTTATCAGTATAACCTCAACATAGTGATAGAGTCTACAACACATAAGGAAATCAAATCAGATTTACAAAATTGTACACAGTCATACAATACTGGGAATCATAACCCAGTCAAGTTGACAGATATTTTTGGGGAACACAATTCAATCCATGACACCTTCACTGGAGAATTCTACCAAACATTCAGAGAAGAGCTTATACCAGTACTACTGAAGCTATTTCAGAACATAGAAAAGGAAGGGCCACTTCCAAATTCATTCTATGAAGCCAGCATAACCCTGATACCAAAGCCAGGCAAAGAAGAAAAAAAAAAAATTTACAGGCCAATATTTCTCATGAATATAGATGCAAAAATTCTCAACAAAATTCTAGCCAATAGAATTCAGCATCATATCAAACCAATAATACACCATGACCAAGTAGGATTCATACTAGGTATGCAAGGATGGTTCAACATTAGAAAATCAATCAACATAATCCACTACATAAATAAAAGAGTCACATGATCATCTCAATGAATGCAGAAAAGTCATTCAATGAAGTCCAACACCGATTCCTGATAAAAACTCTCAACAAAATATGTATAGAACGGAAATTTCTCAACATAATAAAGGGCATCTATGCAAAACCAATGGCCAACATCATTCTTAATGGAGAAAGGCTGAACACATTCCCCTTGAGAACAGAAACAAAGATGCCCTTTATCACTACACTTATTAAAGGACAAGGATGCCCTTTATCACCACACCTATTTAACATTGTGCTGGAAGTCCCATCCAGGGCAATGAGGCAAGAAAAACAACTAAAGTGCATCCAAAGTGGTAATGAAGAAGTTAAACTGTCCCTGTTTGCAGATGATACGATACTATACATAGAAAACCCTAAAGACTCCATGAGAAATCTACTAGAACTAATAGAAAGATTCAGCAGAGTATCAGGATACAAGATAAACATTCAAAAATCAGTTGGATTCCTATACACCAATAAAGAGAACGATGAAAAGGAAATCAGCTCCTAAAAAAAGAAAATACTTAGGAATAAATCTAACCAGGGATGTAAAAGACCTATACAAAGAAAACTACAAAACACTACTGCAAGAAACCCAAAGGGATCTACATAAATGGAAAAATTAACCATGCTCTTGGTTAGGAAGACTCAACATTCTGAAAATCACAATTCTACCCAAAGCAATTTACAAATACAATGCAATCCCGATCCAAATACCAACAACATTCTTTAAAGAAATGGAAAAACAAATCATGAACTTTATATGGAAAGGGAAGAAGCTCTGGATAAATAATGCAGTATTGAAGAAGAAGAATAAAGTAGGGAGACTCATACTACCTGACCTCAGAACCTACTATACAGCTACGGTAGTCAAAGTAGCCTGGTACTGGTACAATGACACATACATTGACCAATGGAACAGAATTGAGAACCCAGGTGTAAATCCGTCCAGCTATGGTCCCCTGATCTTTGACAAGGGCCCAAAGTCCATCAAATAGGGAAAAGACAGTCTTTTTAACAAATGGTGCTGGCAAAACTGGATGTCCATCTGCACAAAAATGAAACAGGACCCATACTTCACACCATATACAAAAACTAGTTCAAAATGTATCAAAGACTTAAATATAAAGCCCAAAACTATAAAGTTCATAGAAGAAAATATAGGATTAACACTAGAGGCCCTAATACACGGCATTAACAGGATACAAACCATAACCAACAATACACAAACTCCAGAAGATAACCTAGATAACTGGAATCTTATAAAAATTAAACATTATGCTCATCAAAAGACTTCACCAAAAGTTTAAAAAGAGAACCTACAGACTGGGAAAAAAGTTTGGGACATTACAAGTCAGATAAAGGTCTAATCTCTAAAATCTACAGGAAAATCCAACACCTCTACAACAAGAAGATAAATAATCCAATTAAAAAATGGGCAAAGGAAATGAACAGACACTTCACCAAAGAAGACATTCAAGTGGCCAACAGACACATGAGGAAATGCTTGTGATCACTAGCCATTAGAGAAATACAAATTAAAACCACAATTAGATACCATCTCACCCCAGCATTACTGGCACGAATCAAAAAAACTGGAAATAACAAATGTTGGAGAGGCTGCGGGGAGATCGGAGGTCTTATGCACTGCTGGTGGGAATGCAAAAGGATATGACCATTTTGGAAAATGTTATGGTGCTTCCTTAGAAAGCTAGAAATAGAAATACCATATGACCCAGAAATCCTACCCCTAGGAACATATCCTAGAGAAATAAGAGCTCTCACATGAATAGACATTTGCACACCCATGTTCATTGCAGCGTTGTTCACAATAGCAGTGTTGACATGTAGTGGGGTTGTTAAGCATTGTCATAAAATGATATGTGTACTAACTGTTTAATGAGAATCTATTTGTTCTGTAAACCTTCGTCTAAAGTACAATAAAAATAAAGAAAGAAATACACTAATACAGACAGTTCCCAGGTTTTGAACGTCCAATTTACATATAACCTGTAGTTACTAACCAACCTTCATAAAGCCTATTATATTAAAAATTTGAGGTACATACAATTGTTCCCAATAACAAACAGTTGCTACTTTGTAACACACATCACAACATTATTATTATTGTTATTACTTTATTATTCTGTTAAAATGTTTTCATGTATCTCTAAGTGTTTCATTTTTTTTATGCTTAGAAAGGTACACTATGCACTGTATACTAAGACACATTAGATTACCTGATGTTAGATACAAACCTTACAGAACTGTTCCAAGTTATGTACAAATTGACTTAAAGACAGACTTAAGAATGGAACTCGTTCATAATCCAGGAACTGCATATACCTTACGAAAAATAGCAAACATTACGAATGAAAAAATACAAGTTAAAATAATGCTATGTTGATGTTCACATATCAGATAAGTAAAACTGTAAAATAATAACGCCTACTGTTGCTAGTTTTGTGGGACTACTTTTATTTACTGGCTGGTGAGTATTTAAATTGTCATAAAATTTCTGTGTCTCAACTGAAATATCTTTCAAAATTAAAAATGTCTTTAACTATGAAATGATAATCTTAATTTTAGATCTAAGAATTAATAGTACAAGTTGTAATGCTATATACATGTTACGGCACTGTTTATAACAATAACAACAATAAAAAGTAATAGCCTAAATTCCACTGATAAGGAGTGAGCTAAATGAGTTAATGTTCATGGGAATAACACAATGGAATACTTTATTTCTATATAAAATAATGAGAGCAGTCTTGAGGTAAAGCTTATAAATTATGCTTGATTTTAAAAAAAGGAAAAAAAAAGACCAGAGTGACCAGTTTAGCATTGGCAGAATTCCTTGCTGTATAGCCAGATATTTACCTCTGTAATCCTGATAATTTACTGCAGAGCCCTCTGGTATTTGGTTTCATACCCAGGAACATGCTTTGAAACTCATGGGAAAGCTTCTCCACACCTCCTGGTGAACAACTCTTACCACTCAACCCTACCCGCCATCAACATTGTCCCACAGACCAGGAAGTAACCACTTCATCTGTTTCCGGCAAACATCTTGCCCTCTTGTGCTCCTAACTTCTATCCCATCCCAGTCCATATCATAGCAAGAGAGAAAGAGAAGACCAGCTTTTGGGGCTTGGTAGGTGGTGATCATAAGAGAAAGAGATATGGGATCCAGTAAAGTTGGTTTCCTCACATCAGTGTTAATATCTTTAAGACTAGACATTGACACTTTGTCAGTTTTATCATTTTTATGCTTCTTGCTTAAACTACTGCTTGGGGAGAAGAAGGATGAAGTTGGAAATAAGTGGTTCATGAGATAAAGGGACTGAGTTTTCTTTCAACTTATTCCATGAGGAATCAAAGAGGTGGTCCAAATCCAAGCATTCCAGGAAGCATGGCAAACTCACACTCAGTCCTGGGCCATAACATTATCTGTGGGCTTCTAATACGGTGGATGAAGCACAGAGAGTATGGAAGTGTTAATTTAACTCTAAAGAAATTGGTGATTCCCTCTGCAGTCATCAATTCAACACACCTACTATGGTCAGGAACCTCTCTGAGGTTACAGTAGTGGATACAAGCATGGTGTCTGTCTTCAAAGAGCTTGCTGTCTTCTAAGGGTAATACGAAACTGTGCTTTGGAAAAGGATATTTGAAAGGGTCAGGCTACATAAGAGCAGAATACACACAGAAGCACACACACAAGTGACCAAATTGGCTTTTCTATTCTGATCAGCCATGTTGGAACTTCTTGTACTGTTTCTTAGAAAATTGGACTCTGTAACCATGGAAATGGCTATTGTTTACAGTCCAAGGGGGTAGAAGATTCTATGTTTAAGGAAATACGAAATAAGCTTGGACTGCTGCTTGTATGATACTTTCAATTTCAACTCTCTACTACTCCTGTGACGGTTAAGGTTGTGTGTCAACTTGGCTGGGCCATGATTCTCCATGGTTTGGAAGTTATGTAACGATATAACTAGGCAGTTATGTAATGATATAACTTGGCAGTAATGTAATGATGTTTTCATTCTCCATGATGTGATCTGATGTGATTGATCAGTTGAAAGGAGAGTTTCTTTGCCGGTATGGCCTATATCCAATATACATAGATGTTCTGGCAGAGCTCTCTCACTTGTCCTGGATCTTGCATCCAGCTCATCATTATCTGACCTTTGGTTCATGGGACTTGAGCCAGCAGCCTGCTGTACTGCCTGCTGATCTTGGGATTCTTTGGCTTCCATGGCCTGTGAGTCAGCAGCTTGCTTGCTGACCTGTTAATCTTGAGTTCATCAGCCCCTGAAGCTACGTCAGTCAGGAGAAGGCTACAGCCTGATGCTTGACCCATGGACTTGAGACTTGCCAGCATCTACAACCATGTGAGCCATTTCCTTGAGATAAAACTCTCTCTCTCTCTCTCTCTCTCTCTCTCTATATATATATATATATATATATATACACACGCACACACACATAGATACTCTTCTCTGGTTTTACTTCTCTAGAGAACCCAGCCTAAGACATTTGATGCTGAGAGTGGTTCTAGAGAAACAAAATCATAAAGATGAGTTTTCAAAATTGGTTCTCAAGCACAACTAGTCTTAAAGGCGCTCATGGATCTTCCTCCAGTAGTAAACAGGTCACAGCTAATCAATGGCATGAAGTGGTGACATCAATATGCAAAATATCACCACCAGTTGATCAAGCAATAGTGAGAAACGAGGCTCTGGGTGATCATGTTTGATATTTTTCTACAATTTTGTCAAAATTAGAATTATAGGGAAGCTGGCTGGTTGTTCCAATTTTCACTGGACAAAATAGTGAAGAAAGCAATGAGCTCAGGGATTCAGAGTCACAGTTCAAGCACTGCATAAAAGACCTCAAATTTACCGCTTGTGCCCTGAAAAAAAGCCTTATCTCTTGTAGAAACGGAGCTGATATTGCTGAAAACCAAGCCCAGAGTCTTATCCAAAGAGCAGCTGAAATACAACACTAACTGAATTCAGAACTTCAAATAGTGTCTGTCTTAGTTATCTAGTGCTGCTATAACAGAAACACCACAAGTGGATGGCTTTAACAAACATAAATGTATTCTTTCACAGTCTAGGAGGCTAGAAGTCCAAATTCAAGACACCAGCTCCAGGGGAAGGCATTCTCTCTCTGTTGTCTATGAGAGAAGGTCCTTGTCATCAGTCTTCCCCTAGTCTAGGAGATTCTCAGAGCAGGTACCTGCATCCAAAGGATGTGCCACATTCCTAGTGCTTCTTTCTTAGTGGCATGAGGTGCCTCTCCTCTGCTTGCTTGTCTCTTTTATATCTCTGAAGTGATTGACTCAAGATACAACCTAATCCTGTAGATTGAGTCCTGCCTTATTAATATAACTGCCTCTAATCCAGCCTCATTAACATCATAGAGGTTAGGATTTACAACACATAAAATAATCAGATAAATCACAAAATGGAAGGTAACCACACAATACTGGGGATCATGGCCTAGTCAAGTTGACACATATTTTTTGGGGAACACTATTCAAACCATGACAGTGTCTGAACTTAAAGTGAGGGAATTAATTGAGAAGAAATGGGATCCTGAAACTTGGGATGGGGACATAAGGTCAAATAATCAAGAAGCTGTGGATATTGAGCCCCTAAATTCTGTTGAATGACTCCTGCCAACAGGACCGGCCCTCTTACTCCCATCTGAAGAGATTATTCTATCTTTGTCTGCTAAGCCACCCATCCCAGTGAAATCAATATCTCTTCCACCTCCATCTGATGAGATTAGCCCAGCTGTGTATGAAGAACCTTTGCCTGAGATATCACCTGGGAAGAAGTTTGAGTCATTGCCTGGGGCTTTGCCTAGGGTAGATGCCTTACAGACATTGCTGAATGTTCCCGGGATACACCTGGGAACAATTTTGCTTCTAGAACTATAACTAGACTTAGCCCCAGCAAGCCCCAAAAGGTGAAGTACAAAGTGTGACCCAGGAGGAGGTATGCTACACTCCATAAGAACTGCTTGACTTTCTTAATGAGTACAACACAAACCTGGAGAATATGTGTGAAAATGACTATTAAGGGTGTGGGAGGAGGCAGGGCCAAGAACCTCATACAACAAAGAACTGAAAAAACAAGTGATTCGATTGTATACGCAATCTGGGAGCTCTGAACATCAAAGGCAGAGTTGACGAACTGGACTGAGTGGCAGAGAGAGGGAAAAATTGTTCAGAAGCAGCGAAGAGTTGCCAGACCTGACCCAGCAAGAGCCTGAGCCCTTCAGGCCAGTTCAGCTCACTGGTGAGTGGTGAGGCAGGCAAGCAGCTGAACTTGGGAGGCAAGTTTTTGGCACCGGGAGAGACCCACATCAGAGAGTCTCCCCAACTGTGTGGAACAAGTGAGAAGCAGCCCTCCACAAAAGATAAATACTTGTGTATGGCTTACTGCGTGGATCAAAAACACCCCCATTACAGAAAAACCTCTCTCCCATTTACCTCCCACTCCCTGCTCTACACTGGGTTCCGGACTGACTTCAGCAATAACCAAGTACCCTGGACCAGAAGTAGGTTCTGTCACATGCCCGGAACCATTCTCCCTGCCTTGGAGAGTGAAAAATTAACAAATAGGGGAAAAAAATAAACTGCCAGATCCCCTAAGCCAGGAACCCAGGATAGGCACAGATCCTCTGCCTAGGCACAGGCATAACGGATCCACATATTTTGAGTCCCTTTCCCCCTGCATAGACTTGTTTGGCCCCTTCTCAACAGCGTAGGCCCTCATTACAGCAGTACAACAGGGTATATACCGGAGCCCTAACTTCAGCTGTTGCAGCTGTGAAGTGGCAGGTTCTTGACATTTGACACTGCTCTGCCCATTAAGCAGGGTCTTCACCTACCCACATCAGGGGCATGAGGACTGGTGGCTCTACCCATGCCACCTAGCCACCTGCAAGAGGGGCCCATGAATAAGAGGTGTCCCCTAGTCCTTACAGTCAACAGCATTAGGTGTTCATAGTCCAGCTGCAAAACCCTCCCACCTACACAGTCTAGGGAAAGGGGACATGCCTTCCTCATGAACACTAGGGGGTGGCCATCAGCCCCCTGTCCTGCTCACAGTGTGTCCCCCTGCTACAGCCAGATGTCTGTGCCTACACCCATCACCCATGTCTGTCTAGGACTGTAAGTGAGAGCCTACACCACACACTTGGTGGCTATCTACCTCGGCACCTGAGCTGAATCTGTACAGGAGGAGTGGGTGGACTCCTGAGCTCACATACCTAGTAACAGCTCTAACCACCTGATGACAGGACATGAGAGCTTCAAAGGTGCCAATAATCAAACTAGCTCATATGAGTAGCCTATTTGGGCATATCAAAACAAGACAAGAAGCTAGGACACAAGAAGCAAACATAAAATAAATCAATATAATAACTTATTGATGGCTTCAAGAGGCAATCCATGACGGCTTCAGCAATCTCCAAAATAAAGACACAAGAAATTTCCCAGAGGAGGAATATTTCTTGGAATTACCAGAGACAGAATAAAAAAGATTAATACACAGAACTCTGCAAGAAATTAGGAAGGAAATTAATCAAAACGCAGAACATGCAATAGAGGAAATTAAAAAGATTAGAGAAGAGCATAATGACAAATTTAACAGGCTGCAAGAATCCATACAGAGTCAGCAATCAGAAATCCAGAAGGTTAACAAAAAAAATTTCACAATTAGACAAATCAATAGAAAGTCACAGGAGCAGAATTGAGGCAATGGAAGTCAGAATTAGTAAGATTGAAGATAAAGCACTTGACCCCAACTTATTTGATGAAAAATCAGTTAAAAGGATTTTAAAAAATGAAGAAACCCCAAGAATTATGTGGGACTCTATCGAGGAATAACCTACGAGTGATTGGAGTACCACAATGGGGGGGATAACAGAAAATACAGAGAGAATTGTTGACGATTTGTTGGCAGAAAACTTCCCTGATATTGTAAAAGATGACATATCTATCCAAGATGCTCACTGAACCCCACATAAGGTAGATCTCGAAAGAAAGTCACCATGTCATATTGTAATCAAAATTGCCAAAACCAAAGATAAAGAGAGAATTTTAAGAGCTGCTAGAGATAAATGGAAAGTCATCTACAAAGGAGAGACAATAAGAATAAGCTCAGACTACTCAGCAGAAACCATGCAGGCAAGAAGGCAATGGGAAGACATATATAAAGACTTGTAGGAAAAAACAGCCAGCCGAGAATTATATATCCAGCAAACCTGTCTCTCAAATACAATGGTGAAATTAGGGCATTTCCAGATAAACAGAATTTTAGGGAATTTGCAAAAACCAAACCAAAATTGTAACAAATACTAAAGGGAGTTCTCCGATTAGAAAATCAATAACATCTGACAACAACCCAAGACTAGAACACAGGACAGAGCAACCAAATATCAACCCCGATAGGGAAGTAACAAAAATAAATCAAAGCTAAAACACTGAAAATAGGGAAACAGGTATGCCAATATGTAAAAGATGACAACATTAAAACAAAAAAGAGGGACTTAAAAAATGTAGACATAGATTTTTCATATAGAGAGGATATCAAGGTAGTATAAAGAAATAAAAGACTGGTATAAACTTAGAAAAATAGGGGTAAATATTAAAGTATCCACAAAGGAAAATAACAATCCTACAAGTCAAAATAAAAAACTAGAAAAATGTAAAGACTCAGGAAACACAAAGCCAACAAGGGAAAACATGAAAAGAAAATACATAAACAAAAATGACTCAGCAAACAAAATTAAGTAGAACAAAGAAACTGTGAACAACACACAAAAAGAGACATCAGGATGACAGCACTGAACTCTTACCTATCAATAATTATGCTGAATGTAACTGGACTAAATGCACCAATAAAGAGACAGAGAGTGGAAGATTGGATTAAAAAACACGATCCGTCTATATGCTGCCTACAAGAGACACATCTTAGATTTAAAGACACAAACAAACTAAAACTCAAAGGATGGAAAGAAATATATCAAGCAAACAACACTCATAAAACAGCAGGAATGGCAATACTAACCTCTGACAAAATTGACTTTAAAGTAAAATCCACCGCAAAGGATAAGGAAGGACACTATATAATGATTAAAAGGTGAATACACCAGGAGGACATAACTATAATAAATATTTACACACTCAACGATGAGGCTCCAAAATACATAAAAGAAACCTTAACAGCACTGAAAAGAGAAAGGGACAACTCCACAATAGTAGTAGAAGACTTCAACACATCACTTTCAGTGAAGGACAGAACATTTAGAAAGAAGCTCAACAAAGACACAGAAGAGCTAAATGCTACAATCAACCAACTTGATCTTGTAGACATATACCAAACACTCCACCCAACAGTAGCCAAGTATACTTTTTTTGCCAATGCACATGGAACATTCTCCAGAATGGACCACATATTAGGCCATAAAGCAAATCTTAACAAAATCCAAAGCAACAAAATATTGCAAAGCAACTTTTCTGACCATAAAGCCATAAAAGTAGAAATCAACAACAGAAAAAGCAAGGAAAAAAAATCAAACACATGGAAACTGAAAAACACCTTGCTCAAAAAGTACTGGGTTATAGAAGAAATTAATAATGGATTAAAGAAATTCATAGAATCAAACGAGAATGAAAACAATCCTACTAGAACCTATGAGACACAGCAAAAGCAGTGCTCAGAGGTCAGTTGATAGCAATAAATGCATACATCCAAAAACAAGAAATGGCCACAATAACAACATTAACCCTACAACTGGAACAAGTAGAAAGAGAGCAGCAAAAGAAGCCCACAGTCACCAGAAAGAAGGAAATAATAAGAATTAGAGCAGAATTAAATGAAATAGAGAACAGAAAAACAATTGAAAGAGTTAACAAGTCCAAAAGCTGGTTCTCTGAAAAGATCAACAAAAATGATAAACTGTTGGCCAAACTGAAAAAAGAAAAACAGGAGTGGAAGCAGATAACCCGTATAAGAAATGAGATGGGTGATATCACAACAGAACCAACAGAAATTAAAAGAATCATAACAGAATACTAAGATAAATTGTACTCTAACAAATTTGAACACCTGGATGAAATGGACACATTTTAAGAAACTCACTACCTACCTAAACCAACACAAACGGAGGTAGAACAACTAAATAAACCCATAACAAAAGAAGAGATTGAAGAGGAAATTAAAAAACTCCCAAGAAAAAAAAGCCCTGGCCTGGATGGCTTCACTGGAGAATTCTACCAAACTTTCAGAGAAGAGTTAACACCACTACTACTAAAGGTATTTCAGAGTATAGAAAAGGATGGAATACTCCCAAACTCATTTTATGAAGCTAGCATAACCCTGGTACCAAAACCAGGTAAAGACTCCACAAAAAAAGAAAATTACAGACCAATATTCCTCATGAACATTGATGCAAAAATCCTCAACAAAATTCTAGCCAATAGAATTCAGCAACATATCAAAAAAATAATCCACCATGACCAAGTGGGATTTATACCAGGTATGCAGGGATGGTTCAACATTAGAAAAACAATCAATGTAATCCATCACATCAATAAAACAAAAGACAATAACTACCTGATCAAATCAGTTGATTCAGAAAAGGCATTTGACAACGTCCAACACAAATTCATGATAAAAACTCTCAACAAAATAGGAATAGAAGGGAAATTCCTCAATATAATTAAGAGCATTTATACAAAGCCAACAGCCAACATCATCCTAAATGGAAAGACTTTTAAAGCATTCTCCTTGAGAAAAGGAACAAGACAAGGATGCCCTTTATCACGACTCTTACGCAACATTGTGCTGGATGTCCTAGCCAGAGCAATTAGGCTAGAAAAAGAAATAAAGCACTTCCAAATTGGTAGGGAAGAAGTCAAAGTATTTCTATTTGCAGATGATATGATCTTATACACAGAACAACCCCAAAGAATCCACAAGAAAACTACTGGAACTAAAGAAGATTTCAACAGTTTCAGGTTACAAGATTAACATACAAAGATCAGCTGGATTCCTTTAAACTATCAAAGAGAACCTTGAAGAAGAAATCACCAAATCAACACCGTTTACACTAGCCCCCAAGAAGATAATATACTTAGGTATAAATCTAACCAGAAATGTAAAAGAGCTATACATAGAAAACTACAAGACACTACTGCAAGAAAGTAAAAGAGACCTGCATAAGTGGAAAAACATACCTTTCTCACGGTTAGGTAAACTCAACATTGTAAAGATGTCAGTTCTACCTAAAGTGATCTACGGATACAAAGCATTCCCAATCCAAATTAAAATGGCATTTTTTAATGAGATGGAGAAACAAATCACCAACTTCATATGGAAAGGGAAGAGGCCCAGTATAAGTAAAGGATTACTCAAGAAGAACAGAGTGGGAGGCCTCACACTACCTGACTTTAGAACCTATTATACTGCCACAGTAGTCAAAACAGCCTTGTACTTATACAACAACAGAAACATAAACCAATGGAACAGAATTGAGAATCCAGGCATAAATTCATCCACCTATGAGCAGCTGATATTTGGAAAGGCCCAAAGTCCATTAATTGGGGAAAAGACAGTCTCTTTAACAAATGGTGCTGGCATAACTGGATATCTGTCTGCAAAAAACTGAAACTAGACCCATACCTCACATCATGCACAAAAAAATAACTCAAACTGGATCAAAGGCTTAAATATAAAATCAAAAATGATAAAGATCATGGAAGAAAAAATAGAGAAAATGCTAGGAGCCTTAACACATGGCATAATCACAATACGAACAATAAGTAACAATGCACAAGCACCAGAGGAGAGACTAGAAAAACGGGAGCTCTTAAAAATCAAACACTTAACACCAGGCATTATATACATCTACACCTTCTAGCCAGGCTGTATTGCAACACCTGAGAGCGACTTCCCCAGACCTCATAGCTGCACAAGTGGGATCCCTGGGAACTTGGTGGTTCTTTAACCTTTCCGATCTTTATTTATTCATTCTTTTCTTTTATTCCTCTTCCCCTTTCTGTTTCTCTCCATTTCATAGTCTCTTATCTCTCCATTCCAACGTCAAGCACCCCTAGCATTCTTTTTTGTTTGTTTGTATGTTTTTGGCTCCGGTTCCTCTAGCCTCTCTCCCATATCCATCCTAGCTACACACATAACAATCTCCCCACTGCATCCTGCCTACCTGCACCACGTGCTTGCCATCACACCACCAAGCAGCAAGGGCACGGCCTACTAGAACCTGCCCTGCACTGATTACCGACCCACTCTGGTGGCTGTAGTAAGTGCCACAAACAACCAGTCCCATTAACTCCTCTTCAGCTAGACCTGCTGTGCTGTACCATATCTGAGTGACTGACCCTGCCAGTTGGAGAAGGAGGAGAAAAGTATTGAGTGCACAGATGAGCAAACAACAAAGAACACACTGTCCGCCTGCTCAGACATAGTCAAATTTTTTTTTTAAATGGATGAAACAAACAAATCTACAATCAATGAACGAGAAAAATAACTACTGAATGCCCAGAAAACAGTAGACAATCTCAAAACATTTAAAAAACAGGACAGGATGGATGCAGTAGGTGTCCAACATAAAACACCAGATGACTCTCTTGTGGAAGAAAAGGCACTAGAACTACCTGATACGGAATTCAAATCTCTAATACTTGGAATTCTCCAAGAACTGAGGAAAAAAGCTGACAAACATGAGGAAAAAATACACAAATTCATGGAAAATACAGACAAAAAATTGGAAGAATTCAGGAAGATGATGAAGGAACAAAATGCCAAAATAAATTCACAACTAGAAAGTACACAAAGACAACAATTAGAAATCCAAGAGATAAACAACAAGCTTTCAGAAATGGATGATGTCATAGAAGAGCTGAGAAACAGATTTAAAACGGTGGAAGACAAGATAAGTGGAATTGAAAACAAACACTTGGATACAACTCTGAGGAAAACTCAGAAAAAAGAACAAAGAAAAATGAAGAGACCCTGAGAGTTACGTGGGACACAATTAAAAGCAAAAATCTGGGAGTGATGGGAATTCCAGAACAGGGGGTAAAAACAGAAAATACAGAGAGGAACATCAATGAACTACTGACAGGAAACCTCCCCAATACCATAAAAGATGAAAAGCTGGCCATCCAAGAAGCTCAACAAACCCCATATAAAAGAGACCCCAAAAGAAAATCACCAAGGCATATCATATTCACACTCGCCAAAACCAAAGACAAACAAAGAATCCTGAGAGCAGTTTGTGAAAAACAAGAAGTCACATACAGAGGAGAAACAATAAGACTAAGCTCAGATTATTCGGCAGAAACCATGCAGACAAGAAGGCAATGGGATGACATATATACAATCTTGAAAGAAAAAAATTGTCAGCCAAGAATAATATACCCTGCAAAACTCTCGTTCAAATTTGATGGTGAAATTAGGTCATTTCCAGATAAACAGAAACTAAGGATATATGTAAAGTCAAACCAAACTTACAAGCATTATTAAAGGGAGTTCCTCGATCTGAGGACAAACTGCTTCAGCTCACAGGCAGAACCTACGACGCAGGATCGAACCAGCCAGATACCAATCTAGGAAATGAACTCTCGAGGACTATCCAAAACCAAAAGAAATACAACAGGAAATGACAGCAGTTAATCGATGGATGACAATAACATCAAAACAATGAAAGAGGGAATAAACAGCATAGGTATAGAACCTTCTAATGAAAAGGAAGGCAAGGCGATACCAAGTAATGGTAGACTGCTTCAAACTTAAAAATATAAGGGTAAAATTCATGGTAACCACAAAGAAAGTTAACAAACATACTCATAAAAATAAAGATGAAAAACATAAAGTCTTGGCAAAAACAAAACTTACAAAAACAAAAGAAATGAAAAAAAAAATCCACAAACAAAAGTAACTCAGCAGAAGAGAGTAGAAGAACAAAGAAAACTTAAGCACCACAAAAAAAAGCACTACAAAATGACAACAACAAACTCACATCTATCAATAATTACATTGAATGTTAATGGACTCAATACATCCATAAAGAGACGGAGAATGACAGAATGGATAAGAAACCAGAATCCATCAATATGCTGTCTATCAGAGACACACCTTAGAAACAAAGATGTTAATTTATTAAAAGTCAAAGGTTGGAAAAAACATATCAAGCTAACAACTTCCAAAAAAGAGAAGGAGTGGCAATTCTAATCTCAGATAAAATAGACTTTAAAACAAAATCTACCATAAAAGACAAAGAAGGACACTATATAATGATTAAGGGGATGATCCATCATGAAGACATAACCATAATAAACATCTACGCACCCAATGACAGGGCTCCAAAATACATAAAACAAACTCTAACAACACTGAAAAGAGAAATTGACAGTTCCACAATAATAGTAGGAGACTTCAACACACCACACTCAGTAAAGGACAGAACAACTAAGAAGAAACTCAGCAAAGATACAGAGGACCTAAAGGGCACAATTAGCCAACTTGACCTCATAGACATATGTAGAACACCATCTAACCACTGCAAAGTACAGACATTCTTTTCCAATGCACATGGAACATTCTCCAGAATAGACCACATCTTAGGCCACAGAGCAATCCTCAACAAGATCCAAAACGTTGAGATAATTCAAAGTATCTTCTCTGACCACAATGCCTTCAAGGTAGAAATTAACAATAGAGAGATCAAGGAAAAAAAATCAATTACATGGAAACTGAATAACAACCTCCTTACACATCAATGGATAATAGAAGAAATCAGAGATGATATCAAAAAATTCCTAGAATCAAATGAGAATGAAAACACATCATACCAAAACCTTTTGGACACAGCAAAGGCAGTTCTCAGAGGACAATTTACAGCAATAGATGCACATATCAAAAAACAAGAAAGGGACAAAATCAAATCAATAACTACAGAATTCAAACCAATAGAAAGAGAACAGCAAAAAAAGCCCACAACCACTGGAAGAAAGGAAACAGTAAAGATTAGAGCAGAAATAAATGAAATAGAGAATAGAAAAACAATATAAAGAATTAACAAACCCAAAAGTTGGTTCTTTGAAAGAATCAACAAAATCGACAAACCACTGGCCAGATTGACAAAACAAAAAAAGAGAGGACACAAATAACCCAAATAAGAAATGAAAGGGGGGACATTACAGCAGACCCAACTGAAATAAAAAGGATTATAACAGAATATTATGAAAAACTATACTCCAACAAATTTGAAAACCTAGAGGAAATGGATAAATTTCTAGAAACACACGGCCTACCTAAACTACAAGTGATGTTGAAAACCTGAACAGACCCATAACAAGAGAAGAAATTGAAAAGGTAATAAAAAAAACTCCCAACCAAAAAGAGCCCTGGCCCAGATGGCTTCACTGGAGAATTCTACAAAAGATTTACAGAAGAGCTTGTACCAGTACTACTCAAGCTATTTCAGAGCATAGAAGAGGAAACAACACTTCCAAATTCATTCTATGAAGCCAGCATAATGCCGATACCAAAACCAGGAAAGGACGTGACAAAAAAGAAAATTACAGACCAATATCTCTCATGAATATAGATGCAAAAATTCTCAACAAAATCCTAGCCAATAGAATTCAGCATCATATCAAAAAAAAAAAAAAAATACACCGCGACCAAGTAGGATTCATACCAGCTAGGCAAGGATGGTTCAACCTTAGAAAATCAATCAACGTAATCCACCACATAAATATCTTCTCAATTGACGCAAAAAAGGCATTTGACAAACTCCAACACCCATTCCTGATAAAAACTCTGAATAATATAGGCATAGAAGGGAAATTTCTCAACATAATAAAGGGCATCTATGCAAAACCAATGGCCAACATCATTCTTAATGGAGAAAGGCTGAAAATATTTCCCTTGTAAACAGGAACAAGGTAAGGATGCCCTTTATCACCACTCCTATTTAACATTGTGCTGGAAGTTCTAGCTAGAGCAATAAGGCAAGGAAAAGAAACAAAGGGCATCCAAATTGTTAGTGAAGAAGTTAAACTTTCCCTGTTGGCAGATGATATGATACTATACATAGAAAACCCTAAAGACTCCATGAGAAATCTACTGGAACTAATAGAAAGATTCAGCAGAGTGGCAGGATACAAGATAAACATTCAAAAATCAGTTGGATTCCTATACACCAGTAAGGAGAACGATGAAAATGAAATCAGGAAAACAATACCATTTTCAGTAGCCTCTAAAAAGATAAAATACTTAGGAATAACTCTGACCAGGGATGTAGAAGACCTATACAAAGAAAACTGCAAAACACTACTGCATGAAACCCAAAGAGATCTACATAAATGGAAAAACATACCATGCTCATGGATAGGCAGACTCAACGTTGTGAAAATGTCAATTCTACCCAAAGCAATTTACAAATACAATGCAATCCCAATCCAAATACCAAAAACATTCTTCAAAGAGATGGAAAAACTAATCATTAACTTTCTATGGAAAGGAAAGAAGCCCCGAATAAGTAAAGCACTACTGAAGAAGAAGAATAAAGTTGGAGGACTCACACTACCTGACTTCAGAACCTACTATACGGCTACAGTAGTCAAAACAGCCTGGTACTGGTACAACGACAGATACATTGACCAATAGAACAGAACTGAGAACCCACATGTAAATCCATCCACCTACGGTCACCTGATCTTCGACAAGGGCCCAAAGTCCATCAAATGGGGAAAAGACAGTCTTTTTAACTAATGGTGCTGGCAAAACTGGATATCTATCTGCAAAAAAATGAACCAGGACCCATACCTCACACCGTATACAAAAACGACTTCAAAATGGACCAAAGACCTGAATATAAAGCCTAAAACAATAAAGTTCATAGAAGAAAAAATAGGACTAACACTTCAGGCCTTAATACATGGCATTAACAGGATACAAACCATAACCATCAATGCACAAACCCCAATAGATAAGCGAGATAACTGGGGCCTTCTAAAAATCAAACACCCATGCTCTTCAAAAGACTTCACCAAAAAAGTAAAAAGAGAACCTACAGAATGGGAAAAAATTTTTGGACAGTACAAGTCAGACAAAGGTCTAATCTCCATAATCTACAAGAAAATCCAACACCTCTACAACAAAAAGACAAATAATCCTATTAAAAAATGGGCCAAGGAAATGAACAGACACTTCACCAAAGAAGACATTTAAATGGCCAACAGACACATGAGGAAATGCTCACGATCACTAGCCATTAGAGAAACGCAAATTAAAACCACAATGAGATACCATCTCACCCCGGCATTACTGGCACTGGAAATAACAAATGTTGGAGGGGCTGCAGGGAGATCAGAGCACTTATGCAATGCTGGTGGGAATGCAAAATGATAAAACCATTTTGGAAAATGATATGGCGCTTGAGGAAGCTAGAAATAGACATACCATTAGATCCAGCATTCCCACTCCTAGGAATATATCCTAGAGAAATAAGAGTCATCACTCGAATAGACATATGTACACCTATGTTCATGGCAGCATTGTTCACAATAGCAAAAAGACGGAAACAACCTAGATGCCCATCAACAGAAGAATGGATAAACAAACTATGGTACATACACACAATGGAGTACTATGCAATGAGAAAGAACAACAATGAATCTGTGAAGCATCTCATAACATGGATGAAACTGGAGGACATTATGCTGAGTGAAATAAGTCAATCACAAAAGGACAAATATTGTATGAGACCTCTATTGTAAAAACCCATGAAAAAGTTCACACACAAACTGTAAAAATCATTGTTGGTTACCAGGGATGGCAGGGGGAATACTAAATAGGCAATAGATAAGTGGTATCTTGGGTGAAGGTTGAGACAGTACACAATATAGGGGAAACTAGCACAACTTCTACAAGGAAAGGTCATGGAAGCCCCACAGACACATCCAAAATCCCTGAGGGACTGAATTGCTTTGTGGAGGGCTCTGGGGACCATGGTCTCAGGGAACATCTAGCTCAATTGGCATGACACAGCTTATAAAGACAATGCTCTACATTCTACCTTGGTGAGTAGTGTCCAGGGTCTTAAAAGCCTGTGAGCGTCTATGTAAGATACTCCACTGGTCTCATCCCTTCGGGAGCAAGGGAAAATGAAGAGAACAGGATACAAGGAAAAGATTAGTCTGAAGGACTAATTGTCCACAGCTACCAAGGCCTCCACCAGACTGAGTCCAGTACAGCTAGATGGTGCGCAGCTACCACCACTGACTGCTCTGACCTGGATCACAACAGAGGGTTCTGGACAGAGCTGGAGAAGGATGTAGAGCATAATTCTAACTCACAAAAAAAATACCAGATTTACTGGCCTAAAGGAGACTGGAGAAACCTCGTGAGTATGGCCCCCAGACACCATTTTAGCTCAGTGGTGAAGCTACCTCCGAGGTTCAGTGTTCAGCCTGGGAGTGGACAGCCCCGTAAAACCAAATGAGACTAACGAGGTAGAGGAGTCCAGTGACAAGGGCCAGAAAGCAGAAGGGGACAAGGAAGCTGGTGATAGGGAACCCAAGGTTGAATGAGGATATTGTTGATGTGTGGTGAGATTGTTAACCATTGTCATAGGGCAACATTTGTAGTAACTGTTAAATGAGAAAATATTTTGTTCTGTAAGTCTTCATCTTAAGTAAGAATAACAGCACAATTGGAAGAGCGTAGTCAATGTCACTGAACTGTGCATGTAGAAAATTTTGAAATGGTGTATCTTTGGCTATGTGTATCTTCACCAAAAAAGAAAAAAAAGAGGTTGAGAAGTTAGAGCGTTAATATGTTGTGGGGTTGTTAACCAATGTCATAAAACAACATGTGTACTACTGTTTCATGAGAAACTATTTGTTCTGTAAGCCTTCACCTGAAGTACAATAAAATGTAAAAAAATCAAACAAACACTTACGCTCATCAAAAGACTTCACCAAAAGAGTCAAAAGACAACCTACACACAGGGAAAATAATTTTGGCTACAAGAAAACCGATCAGTGTCTAATCTCTCAGATCTATAAGATACTGCAAAACCTCAACAACAGAAAGACAAATAACCCAATTAAAAAATGGACAAAGGATATGAAAAGCACTTCGGCAAAAAAGACATTCAAGCAGCTTAGACACATGAAGAAATTCTCACGATCATCAGCCATTAGAGAGATGCAGATCGAAACTACAATGAGATATCATCTCACCCCAACAAGGCTAGCATTAATGCGTAAAACACAAAATAATAAATGCTGGAGCAGTTGTGGAGAGACTGGAACACTTATACACCGTTGGTGGGAATGTAAAATGGTACAACCAGTTTGGAATTCGATTTGGTGCTTCCTTAAAAAGCCAGAAATAGAAGTACCATATGATCCAGCTATCCTGCTCCTTGGAATATATCCTAGAGGAATAAGAGCCATCACAAGAATAGATATATGCACACCCCTGTTCTTTGCAGCACTGTTGACAATAGCAAAAAGATGGAAACAACCTAGGTGCCCATCAAAGGATGAATGGATAAACAAATTATGTTATATCCACACAATGAAATACTACGCACGGGTAAAGAACAACGATGAAGCCATGAAAAGTAACATGGAAGAAGCTGGAGGTCATTATGCTGAGTGAATTTAGTCAATCACAGAAGGACATATATTGTATAAGACCACTATTACAAGAACTCAGTAAAAGATTTAAACACAGAAGAAGACATTCTTTGATGGTTACAAGGGTGGGGAGGGAGGGGGAGAGTTTTACTAACTATATAGTAGATAAGAATTATCTTAGGTGAAAGGTAGGACAGCACTCACTACAGGGGAAATGAGTACAACTGGAGGAAACCAAAGCTAAGAAGTTTCCTGAATACAATCAGACACTTTGAGGGATAGAGTAGCAGCGGCAGTGGTCTGGGGACCATGTTTTCAGGGGACATTGAGGTCAATTGGCATAAGAAAGATTAGTAAAAAAAATGTTCTGCATCCGACTTTGGTGAGTAGCGTCTGGGGTCTTAAAAGCTTGCAAGTGGCCATCTAAGATGCATCAATTGGTCCCAACCACCTGGAGTAAAGGAGAATGAAGAACACCAAAGATACAAGGAAAGTAGTAGCCCAAGAGACAGAAAGGGCCACATAAACCAGAGACTTCATCAGCCTGAGACCAGAAGAACTAGATGGTACCTGGCTACCACCAGTGACCGCCCTGACAGGTAACACAACAGAGAGGTCTGGATGGAGCAGGAGAAAGGTGGGGTGCAGAACTCAAATTCTAGTAAGAAGACCAGACTTAATGTTTTGACTGAAACTGGAGGTCCCCCAGAAAGCATGGCTCCTGGATTCTCTATCAGCCCAGAACTAAAACAATTTCTGAGGCCAACTCTTCAGACAGGGATAGGACTGGACTGTGGGACACGAAGTGATACTCGTGAGGAGTGTGCCTCTTATCTCAAGTAGATACAAGAGACTAAATGAGCAGTTTCTGTCCGGAGGTGAGATGGGAATGCAGAGAGAGTTAGGAGCTGGTTGAATGGGCATGCAGAATGAGTGGTGGAAAGAAGAAGTGTGCTGTCACAGTATGGGGAGAGCAATTAGAGTCACATAACAATGTATGTATAAATTTTTGTATGGGAATAAATTTAAAAAACTTTAAAAAAAAAAAAAAAAAAACTCAGCTACTAACCAAAAAGGTTGAAAGTTCGAATCCACCAGCCGCTATTGGGAACCCTATGGGGCAGCTCTACTCTGTCCTATAGGGTCGCTATGAATCAAAATCAAATCGACTCAATGGCATTGTGTTTGGGTTTTTTTTTTTGTTTGTTTGTTTTGTTTTAGGATAGCTAACAGGAGCACTGGTGGCACAATTGTTAAACTGTTGGCTGCTAACAAGTTGTTAGTTCAAACCCACCAGCTTCTCTGAGGGATAAAGACGTGGCAGTCTGCTTTGTAAAGATTTACAGCCTTGGAAACCCCATGGGGTAGTTCTACTCTGTCCTATAGGGTCGCTATGAGTCAGAATCAAGGTGAAAGATACTAAAAAAAAAAAACCCAGAAAGTAATAAATGTTGGCGAGGATGTGGGGAAATTGGAACTCTTATCCATTGCTGGTGAGAATGCAAATGGCACAGCTATTGTAGAAAACAGTGTGGCAGTTCCTTAGAAAACTAAAAATAGAACTACTATATGGCCCAGCAATTCCACTCCTAGGTATATACTCAAAAGACTTGAAAGCAGAGGCTTGTACACCAATGTTCATTGCAGCACTATTCACAATAGTCCAAAGGTGGAAACAACTTACATGTCCATCAACAGATGAATGAATAAACAAAATGTAGTAGATACATACAGTGGAATACTACTAAGCCAGTAGGAGAAATAAAGTCTTGATACATGTTACACTATGGGTGGACCTTGAAGACATTATGATGAGTGAAATAAGTTAATCACAAAAGGACAAACATTGTATGACCTCACTTATATAAAAAGACAAGGCAAATGTATAAAGTTTATTAGTGGTTACCAGGGGTGGGAAGGAGGGGGAAAGGAGGGTAGTTACTGCTTATGGAGTACTGAATTTTGGTTTATGGTGATGGAAAAAACACATTGATTAAAGGTAGGGTTACATAGTCGATTACTGTAAGTGCTGTCAATAAGTTGCACACCTGTAAAAAGTTCAATTGGCAAAAGTGGTATGATAGATAAATTTATTACAACAATAACAACAACAACAAAAAGAGCAATGACTGAGGCTGCTTATGTACAACCAAACACCTCATAGGATTTGGTCCTTGGTTTGGAGGTTTGGGTCACAGTTAATTGGCCTAATAACATGTTTAGTTGCTCTGTTTTACCTCCTAGTTGATTTCATAGTGCCTGGGATCTTAAAAGCTTGCAACTGGCCATCCAAGGCACAATGATTGCTCTCTATTTACCTGGAGCAACAGAGGAAGAAGGAGAATCAGGAATAGGAGGAGGAAATGGAAAGTGTGGTTAATTGACTCCATAAACAACAGTCTCCTTTGCCACGAGACTACAACTGGATGGTACCTGGCTACCATTACTGATAAAACATTCTGATAAAAGAGTCTATAGAAGAATTCTGATCAAAAAGGAGAAAAGACAGAACAGAATTTTATATTCTCATGGAATCCAGACTTCTGGAGCCATGGAGGCTGGATGAACCCTTGAAACTATTGCCCTGAGATAATCTTGAAATCTTAAATCAAAAATATCCCCTGAAGTAGTGTTAAAACCAAACAATGGTTTAGCTTAACTAGTAAAATGTCTGTCTTGAGCATTATGCTCTTTTAGGAACTATCTATAGGGGATCAAATTGATAACAGCAACTTGAAAGATTAGCTAGGAACCTTAAGGCGCAGTGAGTTTATGTTAATGGAGGAGGAACAACTCAGAAAACGAAGGTGAGAATGGTTGCACAACTCGAAGAATGTAATTAATGTCACTGAATTGTACATGTAGAAACTGTTGAATTGGCAAACGTTTTGCTGTGTAAATTCTCAACAACAACAAAATAATTTTTTTAATTACAAAAAAAAGGAGTGGGATAATGGTGCAAGGAGCATAAAGTTGGAACAGTCTGTTTATTAATACGGGCCCACTAAGTGCAGACTCTTCATTCAGTGTTTCAGATTGAGAGGTTGGGAAAAGATCTAATAGTATATTGGTTGGGTCTCTGAAGCATGAATTACACAGTGGCCTACACTAAATCAAGTTGAAATACCAGACCTGCCTAGTTATACTGTAGAGGAAGGTATCTAAAGACTTAGGGAAATTGACATGTTAGAGTGGATTTATCAGGTTAGACCCACAGACTCACACTTGGAGTGCCCAGAGGACACACCTTTTACTACAGTGGTGGAGAACAAATTTGTGAAGGGAGCTCCAGCATACTTGAAGACTACTGTGATTGCTATTTTATGTAAGTCAGATTTGACAGTGGGAACTGCCCTAACTGAATTAAGACACCTGCTACAATGAGGCTCATTGGGCCCTGTGGTAGTAGAGGCCAAGTGGCAGCACTCAATCGACAAAGAACAAAGTGAGCGTGGTTACCATAATGGACAGTGGGGTCAAAGCAGTAATCAAAATAGTCTGGCTCTTATGGACTTATGGCGTTGGCTACTTAGTTGTGGTATCCCTGGGAGTTAAATAGATGGAAAATCTACTATATATTTACTAGATCTATACAAGCAGAAGAATTCTAGTTCAGGTGAATGATAGTTTAACTCAAATCGCTAGAATAGAGAGTCAAATCCCCTCATTCAGTTCCCAGACTTGAGACAATTTACAGACTCAAAGCCCCTTGGATGAAGGGAAGGCCAGATCCCCTTGAGGACAGACCCCACCACAATGCCAAAAATTTATACTGTTAATCTTTCTCCTAGCCTTCCCCAGAGGGGTCTATGACCTTTTACAAGAGTGGCTGTTCATTGAGAAGAAGGAAATAATGAGACTTTTCAGGGATTATGGATACTACTTCTGAACTGAAACTAATTTCAGGAGACCCTGAATATCACTCTGGCCCACCATTCAGAGTTGGGGCATATAGAAGACAGGTTATTAAAATCTTAGCTCAAGTTCCTCTCACACTGGGTCCAGTCGGTCGTCAAATTCATCCTATAGTGATTTCCCCAGTTGCAGAATTCGTAATTGGAATAGATATACTCAGCAACTGGCAGAATCTATTGTACCCCTGACAAGAGGAGTAAGGGCTATTATGGAGGAAAAGCCAAATGGAAGCCATTAGAACTGCCCCTACTTAGGAAAATAGTAAGCCAAAAGCAATACCACATTCTTTGAGAGATTGCAGAGATTACTGCCACCATCAAGGACTGGAAGAATGCAGAGGTGGTGATTCCCAACACATACCCATTCAAATCACCTATTTGTCCTGTACAAAAAAAAAGATGGATCTTGGAGAATGACAGTGGATTATCTTAAACTTAATCAGGTGGTGACTCTAATTGCAGCTGCTGTTCCATACGTAGTTTCATTACTTGAGGAAATTAATACATCTCCTGGTACCTGGGATGCAGCTATTAATCTGGCCAAAGCAATTTTCTCTATTCTGGTTTTAAAGGAACACCAAATGCAGTTTGCTTTCAGCTGGAAGGCAAGCAATATAATTTCACTGTCCTATTTCAGGGGCACATCAACTCTCCAGACCTATGTCATAATTTAGATTGCAGTTAACTTGATCTCCTTTCCCTTCCACAAGACATCATACTGGTCCATTCCATTTATGACATTATGTTGATTGGAACTAGTAAGGAAGAAGCATCAATGACTCTGGACTTATTAGTAAAATATTTGCATGCTAGAGGGTGAGAAATTAATCCCACAAAAATTCAGGCTCCTTACACCTCAGTGAAATTTCCAAGAGTCCATTGGTGTGGGGCATGCAGAGATAATCCTTATAAAGTGAAGAATAAGTTGTTACATTTGGCCACTCCTAGAACTAAAAAGAAGGCACAATGACTGGTGAATCACAGCACAGATCCTTAGGGTATTGAAGTAAAGCCCTATCATCCTCTGCAGATAACTACTCTCCTTTTGAGAAACACCTTGGGCCTTAGTAGAGGCTAAACATTTAACTATGGGCTACCAAGTCTCCATGTGGCCTGAGCTTCCTATCATGAACTCGGTGTTGTCTAACCCACAGAGTCATAAAGTCAAACGTACACAGCAGCATTCCAAGAATAAATAGAAATAGTGTATACAGGATTGGGCTTGAGCAGTACATGAAGGCACAAGTAAGCTGTATGAGGTAGTAGTCCAAATGCCCATGGTCTCCAATCTTGTCACATTATCTGCCATCTCCCAATCTGCACCCATGTCCTCTGCACCTATGGCCTCATGGAGAGGTCCTTATGATCGGTTGACAGAGGAGGAGAAACTTGTGCCTGGTTTACAGATGGTTCTGCACGATATGCAGGCACCACTTGAAGTGGACAGTGGCAGCACGGCAGCCCTTTTGTGGGACCTCGCTTAAGGATAGTGGTGAAGGAAAATCTTCTCAATGGGCAGAACTTTGAGAAATACACCTGGTTGTTAACTTGGAAGGAGAAATGGTCAGATGTGTGATTATATATTGATTCATGGGCTGTGGCCAATGGTTTGGATGGATAGTCAGGGATTTGAAAGGATGTGATTGGAAAATTGGTCACAAGGAGGTATGGGAAAGAAGTATGTGGATAGACCTCTCTGAACGGGCCAAAGAAGTAAAGATATTTGTGTCTCATATGAATGCTCAAAAAATGGTGGCCTCAGCAGAGGAGGATTTTAACAATTGAAAGGATAGGATGACATGTTCTGTGGAAACCAGTAGTTCTCTTTCCCTGGCTACTCATACCATTGCCTAAGGGGCTCATGAAAAAAGTGGCCATGCTGGCAGGGATGGACGCTATGCATTGGTTCATCAACATGGATTCCCACTCACCAAGGCTGAAATGGCTACAACCACTGCTGAATGCCCATTCTGCCAGTAGCTGAGACCAACACTGAGTCCTTGATATGGCACCATTCCTCGAGTTGATCAGCCAGACACCTGGTAGCAAGTTGATTACATTAGACCACTTTCATCAAGGAAAGGACAGAGTTTCATTCTTACTGGTATAAACACTTACTGTGGATACGGATTTGCCTTCCCTGCACGCAATGCCTCTGCCAACACTACCATCCATGGACACACAGAACACTTTATCCACCTTCATGGTATCCCAGAGAGCATCACTTTAGCACTTTAGATCAAGGGACTCACTTCACAGCAGATGAAGTATGGCAACGAGCCCATGCTCATGGAATCCATTGGTCTTACCATGTTCCCCATAATCCTGAAGCAGCTGGCTTGATAGAACAGTGGAATGGCCTTCTACAAACACAATTACAGCACCAGCTATGTGGCAAAATTTTGCAGGGTTGGGGCAATGTTCTCCAGGAGGCTATATATGCTCTAAACTAGTGTCGAATATATGGTCCTGTTTTTCCCATAGCCAGCATTCACAGTTCCAGGAATCAAGGGGTGGAGACAGGAATGGCACCACTCACTATTACCCCTAGTGAACCTCTCTCAAAATTTTTGCTTCCTGTAGGCATGACCCTATGCTCTGCAGGTCTAGAGGTTTTATTTCCAAAGGGAGGAATGTTTTCACCTGGAGAGACAATACAGATTCCATTGAAATGGAAGTTAAGAATGCCACCTGACCACTTTGGGATCCTTATGTCTCTGGATCAACAGGCAAAGAAAGGAATTACCATACTGGCTGGTGTGACTGACCCTGACTACCAAGTGGAAATAGAATTGATGTTGCATAAAGGAGGTAAAAAGAGTATGTCTGGAATACAGTAGATCACTTAGGGTGTCTCTTAGTGCTATCATGTCCTGTGATTAAAGTCAATGGAAAACTACAGCAACCCAATTCTAACATGACTACTAATGGCCCAGACCCTCCAGGAATGAAGGTTTGGGTCACCCCACCAAGCAAAAAACCACGACCAGCTGAGGTGCTTGCTAAGGGCAAAGGGAATACAGAATATGCAGTGGAAGACTGTAGTTCTAAATACCAGTTATGAACATGTGACCAGTTGCAGAAATAAGGACTGAAATTGTTACGAGTATTTCTTCCTTGTCTGTGTGCATCAAGTATTTTTGCTTTCTTCACTTATAAAATATAAGATGTAAACAGGGCTAGTGTTTTCAGTTGTACACATATTAGTTGTATCACATTAGGCACAAGTATGACATTGTAATTATCTTTAGGGATTGTGTAGGATTTAAGGAGATGTGCACAGGTGATAAGTTGACAAAGGGTGGATTGTGATGGCTAAGGTTGTGTGTCAACTTGGCTGGACCATAATTCTCAGTGGTTTGGCAATTAAGTAATGATGTAGTTTGGCAGTTATGTAATGAGGTAGTCATCCTCCATGATGTGATCTGATGTGATCAGCCTATGAGTTTTAAGGGGAGTTACCTTGGGGATTTGGCCTACATTATATATATTCTGGCAAAGCTCGCTCATTTGCTCTGGATCCTGTATCTAGTTCCCCATCATCTGACCTCTGGTTCTTGGGACTTGAGCCAGCAGCCTGCTGTATTGCCTGCCAATCTTGGGACTCATTTGTCTCCACAGTCTGTGAGCCAGCAGCCTGCTGTCTTACCTGATGACCTTGTATTCATCAGCTTTTGCAGCCCGTGAGCCAGCAGCCTGCCATCTGACCCGTTGATCTTGGGTTCATCACCCCCTGCTGCTACATGAGTCAGGAGAAGTCTCCACCCTGACACCTCATACATGGACTTGGGACTTGCCAGCCTCTACAATCACATGAGCCATTTCATTGAGGTAAATCTCTGTCTCTTTTTATCTCTCTATATGTATGTACATATATATATAGGTATGTGTGTGTGTGTGTGTGTGTGTGTATATATGTGTGTGTGTGTATATATATATGTGTGTGTGTGTGTGTGTGTGTGTGCTTCACTTGTTTTGTTTCTCTAGAGAACCCAGCCTAAGACAACTCCCAATGTTCCAATAAGGGAATAGGCTAAAGTGACAATAGTAATTGCCAGCTGCAGACCTCATCCCTCACTTCCTTAATTCCAGTCAAAAGCTGACTTTGGCACTGCCACTTCTTTGCAGTTAGCAGCAGGAGTGGACAGATGACATGAGCACAGGTGGGAGGAGACAGCATCCATTTTGAGTTGCACTCCCTCATTCTTGAAATGCCTAAAGTTCACTCACATACACAGAATTGGGACAGCTGCCAGGGGCTGCTTCTGACTCCTCACAATCCTCAGATTCCCTTCCCTGGCTGTTCTCTGGAGGTCAGAAGCTGGACCCAGCAAGACTGCTACAGAGGTAGAAAAATGATTTCTTGGGAAAGCCTGACTGGACATGAGTTGAGACCACTCGACCTGAAGTTAACCTTGTACTTTTATCTCTTTTGCACTATGTACTTTCTGATAAATCTAAAACAAATACCTCTTGTTTAAGCGACAAGCATTTAGGAATGTTATTTTTGCTTTTGGCAATTCCTCAAAGGGGAAAATCAACCCTCAAGTCCCACAAGGGAGGGGAAATAAATCAAATGGGGAGTAAAGTCTAATTTCTGAGCAGTAGACAGGGTTTAGGAGGGACGGTTCATGCTTTTGACTAGAGACCCCACAATCGGCCCCGGCAGATATGAGCACACAGAGGGGGAGTGTTCCTAGGACTCCCACTGGGGATCCTGCACAAGGAGGGAAGTTAGTGGCACATAAGGATCTAAGGTAGAAGTCCCATCACATGTGGAACTAATAGGCATTGCTTTCTGACTTCTTTTCTCCTTTTAAGAGGACTTCTGTGTTTACCTAATCAGCTGTCTGGCCTTTGCTTTATTGATCTCAGTAATGGTAGAGAAGAAAATTAAGAGACCATCAGAAAGACTAAGTTAATCTATACGAGGAAGTGCAGAAAGCTATTGCTGATAGAAAAAATATATAGACAAAAGACTTAAGAAGGCAGGAGGAGATGGGAAGAGAGTAAACAGCCAGCCTAGATCATGTTTATGAGAGTTCAAGGGAGTTTGGGAATGTGAGACAAGAGATTGAAAGGCAGCTTCAGCACCTTAGAAAGGGTTGGAGACAGACAGAGGAGAAGAATTTCAGCATTTGGCATTGGATTAGCAAGTAATCCTCCCTTAGTTTTTCTTAAAGATCCCTCAATGAACTTCAGCTGCTTTTCAATGCTCTGTGAGTGTCATACTAACGTTACCTTTGAATGCAACTTTATATATTTGGGCCAGTTTTATGTAGATAAGAAACCCTGGTGGTTCAATGGTAAGCACTTGGCTGCTAATTAAAAGGTCAGCAGTTGGAACCCACAAGCTATTCTGTGGTAGAAAGATGTGTAGTCTGCTTCATAAAGATTACAGCTTTGGAAACCCTATAGGACAATTTTACTCTACCCTAGAGGGTCACCATGAGTTGGAATTGACTCTAGGACCATAGGTTTTTTAAGTGGATTACATGTGAGTAAGCAAACGTTGCTCAGTGGATTAAGGAGTGCCTGAGACCTAGCAGTCAAAAAAAGACTCCAGACACCTGGCTGAAGAGTCTGAGACAACTGATCACCTGCAGTTTTGGTTCAACAGTGGCTCAATGTGGTCAGTCTGCAAGCTAAGAATCCTCAGTGACTATGGCAGACAAGGGAATATGCCATTACCTGAAAATCCTCTCTCTGTAGCACGTCTCTGCCACCTTTGTCTACATGCAACAGCCATGCTCAACCTCACAGCTACATTTGGCACCGTTGGTCATTCCTTCTTTATTGGAACACCATTTCTGGCTTCTGTGACATCACTCTCTTGGTTTCATTTCTACCTCCCTAGGCATTCCTTCTCAGTTATTTCCTTTGCTAGTTTCTCCTTTTTTCACTGAGCTCCAGATGTTGAGGTGCCAGGTCTCTGACCTCTGATCATATGTCTGTCCATACCTCTCCCTGCCTGCTCTCATCCGATATCACAGCTTTAAATACCAAACACCTGATGATTCCACAACTTAGACCTCTGTTCCAAACGTCTCCCTGCTCCCCAAAACTACATACTTTTGTTGTTGTTGTTAGTTGCCATCAGGTTGACTATGACTCATGGAAATCCTCCGTACAACAGAAAGAAATGTTGCCTGGTCTTGCACCATCTTCAGAATCATTGGTATGGTCCATTATTGCAGCCGCTGCGTATTTGGAGTGCTTACCAACCTAGGGGGCTCATCTTCCAATACATCAGAGGATATTCTGTTGGGACCCACTGGCTAATCTTCAGAAGTAGCTTGCCAGGCCTTTCCTCCTACTCTTAGTCTGGAAGCTGTACTGAAACCTGTTCACCATGAGTAACCCTGCTGGTAACCGAAATACCAGTGATATAACCTCCGGCATCATAGCAACCATCACAGTACAACAGAATGAGAGTCGAGTGGTGGAAAACTACATATATGGCTGCCTATTTGACCTTTTCTCTTGTAGTAAAATAGGCATATCAGATATCACATGTCCAAAGCTTAACTCCTAAGTGTCCTCTTCTCTTCACCCCTAAACCACTCCCTTTACAGCTCATTATCTCATTAAGTACAGTTTGGCTCTTCCAATTCTCAGGAAAAAATATTCATGTCTTCTTCAAATTCTCTCCTTGTCATACTCCCAACATTAGCAAATCCCTCCAATATAGATGTTCTGCAGTCTTTATTTTCCTACAGGAGCATCTGTCCAGCAACGGTGGTGAATGGATCACAGCTGTATTCACTCCTTCTTCTCCAAAACTTCTCTGTATTTTTTTTATTGTTGTAGTCTAAATTAAGTTTACATTTTAAGTAAGTCCCCCATACAAAATTAAAAAAAAATTTTTTTATTGTACTTTAGATGAAGGTTTACAGAACAAATAGTTTCTCATTAAACAATCAGTACACATATTGTTTTAAGACATTGGTTAACAACCCCACGACATGTTAACGCTCTCCCTTCTAGAACCTTGAGAAACTTTTTTCTGGTGAAAATATGCATAGCCAAAGTTACACCGTTTTGAAAGTTTCTATATGTATAATTCAGTGACGTCAATTACATTCTTCCAGTTGTGTTGCTATTCTCACTATTCTTTTCCAAACTATTCCATCACCATTATCTTCAACTCACTGTCCCCTAGGCTTCCCATCAAACTTTTTGAGTTGCTGTTGTCAATTTGATCTCACATAGATGATTCTTTTTTTTTTTTTTTTTTTGTACCTTAGATGAAGGTTTGCAGAACAAATAGTTTCTCATTAAACAGTTACTACACATATTGCCATATGACAATGGTTAACAACCCCATGACATGTCAATACTGTCCCTTCTCAACCTTGGGTTCCCTATCACCAACTTTCCTGTCCCCTTCTGCCTTCTAGTCCTTGTCCCTGGACTGCTGTGTCTCATTAATTCTGTTTTATGAGGCTGCCCAATCCCCGGCTGAACGGTGAACTTTGGGAGAGGCTTCACCACTGAGCTAAAAGGGTGTTCGGGGGCTATACTCTCAGGGATTCTCCAGTCTGTCAGGCCAGTAAATCTGGTCTTTTTTTGTCAATTAGAATTCTGTTCTACATCCTTTTCCAGCTCTGTCCAGGACCCTCTATTATGATCCTGGTCAGAGAAGTCAGTGGTGGTAGCCGGGCACCAGCTAGCTGTACTGAACTCAGTATGGTGGAGGTCGTGGTAGCTGTGGTCCATTAGTCCTTTGCACTAATCTTTTCCTTGTATCTTGTTCTCTTCATTCTCCCTTGCTCCAGAAGGGGTGAGGCCAGTGGAGTATCTTAGATGGCTGCTCACAGGGTTTTAAGACCCCAGACGCTACTCACCAAGGTAGAATGTAGAACATTGTCTTTATAGATTGTGTTATGCCAATTGAGCTAGATGTTCCCTGAGACCGTGGTCCCCACAGCCCTCCGCCCAGCAATTCAGTCCCTCAGGGAGTTTGGAAGTGTCTAGGGAGCTTCCATGACCTTTCCTTGTACAAGTTGTGCTGGTTTCCCCAGTAATGTGTACTGTCTTACCCTTCACCAAAGTTACCATTTATCTATTTAGTTCCTCCCCACTCCTCCCATCCCTCGTAACCAAAAAAGATTGTTTCTTTTTATGTGTAAACCTTTACATGAGTTATACAGTAGAGGTTTCATACAGTATTTGTCCTTTTGTGATTGACTTATTTCACTCAGCATAATGTCCTCCAGTTTTGTTCCTCTTATTCTCCTGTGCTGAGTTCCTTTTGTTTGTGGATTTTTTTTTTCCACTTCTTTCGTTTTTGTAGGTTTTGTTTTTACTGAGACTATATATTTTTCTTCTTTATTTTGATAGTAGGTTTGTTAACTTTCTTCATGGTTACCGTGAAATTTACCCTTATCTTCCTAGATTTTAACCAGTCTATTATTACTGGGTATTGCTTGACTTCCTCTCCATTAGAAGGTTCTATGTCTCCACCATTTATTCCCTCTTTTTTTGTTCTGATGCTGTTGTCATTTACAGAGTAACCTCTCTGGTTCCCTTTTGTAATCCTTTTGGTTTTGCATAGTCTTTTTTTCATTTCCTAGGTTGGTATCCGGCTAGTACAATCCTGTGTCCTATATTCAACTTGTGGTCTGATATTGTTTGTTCTCAGATAGAAGGACTTTCTTTAATAAGTCTCACAAGTTGGGTTTGGTTTCTACATAGTCCCTTAATTTCTGTTTATCTAGAAATGACCCAATTTCACCATCATATTTGAATGAGACTTTTGCAGGTATATTATTCTTGACTGGCATTTTTTTTCCTTCAAGGTTTTATATATATCATCCCATTGCCTTCTTTCCTGCATGGTTTCTGCCGACTAATCCAAGCTTAGTCTTATTGTTTCTCCTCTGTTTGTGACTTTTCGTCTTTCTTGAGCTGCTCTCAGGATTCTTTGTTTGTCTTTGGTTATAGCAAGTGTGATTATGATATGCCTTGGTGATTTTCTTTTGGGGTCTATCTTATATGGGGTTCATTAATGGTCAGCTTTTCATCTTTCATGATATTGGGGAAGTTTTCTGTCAGCAATTCTTCAATGATCCTCTTTGTGTCTTCTGTTTTCTCCCCCTGTTCTGGAACTCTGATCACTCGAAGATTTTTGCTTTTGATTGTATCCCACATAATTCTCAGGGGCTCTTCATTTTTCTTCATTCCTTTTTTCTGATTTTTCCTCAAACAGAGTTGTATCCAAGTGTTTGTCTTCAATTCTGCTGACCCTGTCTTCCTCCATTTGAAATCTGCTCCTCAGCCTTTCTATGACACCGTCCATTTCTGAAACCTTGTTGCTTATCTTTTGGATTTGTAATTGTTGTTTTGTATAATTTCTAGTTGTGAATTCATTTTGGCATTTGTTCCTACATTATTTTCCTGAATTCTTCCACTTTTTTGTCTGTATTTTCCATGAATTTGTCTATTTTTTCTCATTTTTGTCTGCTTTTTGCTTCAACTCTGGATAATCCTGAGTATTAGAGATTTGAATTCCCTATCAGGGAGTTCTAGGGCCTTTTCTTCTACTGGAAAGTCATCTGGTGTTTATTTTGTACACCTACTGAAACCATCCTGTTCTGTTTTTGTAAATGTTTTGATATTGCCTGCTGTCTTCAGGGCATCCAGTCATTATTTTTCTCATTTGTTGGTTTCATCTTTTTTTTTTTTTTTTTTTTTAATTTGGCTATGTCTGAGCAGGCAGGCTATGTGTTCTTTGTTGTTTGCTCATCTGTGGGCATGATCCTTTTTGCCCCCTTCTCCAATTGGTAGGGTCAGTCTCTCAGATATGGTACAGCAGGGCATGTCTAGCTGAAGAGGAGTTGCTGGGATGGCTTGTTTGTGGCACTTACTACAGCCACCAAGGCGTGTAGGTAATCAGTGCAGGGCATGTTCCAGTAGGCTGTGCCTGTGCTGCTTGGTGTTGTGATGTTAAGCACACAGTGCAAGAAGACAGGATGGAGTGGGGAGATTGTGATCTGTGAGCTAAGATAGGTATGGGAGACAGGAAAGAGGAACAGGAGCCAAAAACATACAAACAAACAAAAAAGAGTGCTAGGGGTGTTTGCTGCTGGAGTGGAGAGATGAGAGACTATGAAATGGAGAAAAACAAAAAGGGGAAGAAGAAGAAAGAAAAGAAAAGAATTAATTAATAAATATTAGAAAGAAAAAAGAACAGCAAAGTTCCCAGGGATCCCACTGGTGCAGCTACAAGGTTTGGGGAAGTTGTTCCCAGGCGTTGAAGTACTGTCTGGCTAGAAGGCATAGAGGTATTCAGCACTAGGTATTCAGGGGATAGGAATAGAAGGAAGGTATAGAAATATTAGAAACAGAGTAATGAAGAAAGACCAAAAGGGAAAAAGAGGGAAAAGAAAACAAAACAAAGTTTAAAAAAAAAAAAAACAAGAAAAACTCCCAAAAAAACAAAACAATAAAACCCATGAAAAAAGAAATGCCCTCAGAGATCCCTTTGCATGTCTGTGTAAGCTGAGGAGGTAGGTCCCAAGCCACACAGCACCACCCAGCAAGAACATGCTCCCAACTCGAGAAAAGAAAAAGAAAACAAACAAACAATTGAAAACAAACAAACAAAAAAAAACCTGGGATCCCACCAATGTGGCAGCACGGACCGGGAAGCAGTTCCACACTCAAACGGAGCTCCACAGCTCCTCAGGAAGAAGGAAATATGGCGCACGGAGCCAGGTATTCGAGCAAAAGGAGGGGGAGGTGATGAGAGGTAAGGAAGAAATCAAAATAAGCAGAAAAAAGCAACACTAGCAGCCAACAAATGGCACTCAGGGAGTCGACCAGTGTGGGAGGGTGGAATCCAAGCAGCCAGTGCTTCCTGGCCAAGAGACTGTGGCCGGGGGAAGCAGAGGAGGTCGAGTGGGGGTGAAGAAGGGTGGGGGGTGGGAAAGCATATATTGCCAGTTACTGGTTGTTCTGTCTCCTGCTGGAAGCTCTGTGAAGCTGCTTTCTAGTATCCCTTATTTGCTGGTCTCTGATAGGAGTCCAAGATGGTGGATCCGTGCTGCATTAGCTGATAGAGGACATCTCCATGTATGTCTCCTTGCTCTCTGTTCTCTGTCAGTTTCTTATTCCATTTGATGTTTAGGATTTCAGGATTGCTATTTTCTCTGTTTGGCTTAGTTTTTCAGATCTTTGCTGTGGAGGGACGGTGTGGAGCTTCTGCCTATAGCGCCATGTTGCCATAAAACCTCCCATACAAAATTTTATGCATACATTGTTATGTGACCTTAATTGCTCACCCCATTCTGCAACAGCACACTCCTCTTTTCCGTCCCTGATTTACCGTGTCCAATCAACCAGCTCCTAACCCTCTGTGCCTTCCCATCTCACCTCTGGGCAGAAGCTGCACCTTTGGTCTCTGGTATCTACTTGAGCTAAGAGGTTACAAGCCTCACAAGTATCACTTTGTGTCCCACAGTCTAGTTCAATCCCTGTCTGAAGAGTTGGCCTTGGACATTGTTTTAGTTCTGGGCTGATTCAGGAGCCATGCTTTCCAGAGTACCTCCAGTCTCAGTCAGACCATTGAGACTGGTCTTCATACTAAAATTAGAGTTCTGCACACCATCTTTCTGCTGGTCCATGAGGGACTGTCTGTTGTGTCCCCTGTCAGGGTGGTCACTGGTGGTAGCCAGGCACCATCTAGTTCTTCTGGACTCAGGCTGGTGAAGTTTCTGGTTTATGTGGCCTTTTCTGTCTCTTAGGCTACTACTTTACTGGTGTCTATGGTGTTCTTCATTCTCCTTTACTTCAGGTGGTTGGGACAAATTGATGCATCTTAGATGGCCACTTGCAAGCTTTTAAGACCCCAGATGCCACTCACCAAAGTAGGATGCAGAACATTTTTTAAATAAGCTTTATTATGCCTATTAACCTCGATGTCCCCAGAAAGCATGGTCTCCAGACCACTGCCCCTGCTACTCTATCCCTCATAGTGTTTGATTGTATTCAGGGAACTTCTTAGCTTTGATTTACTCCAGTTGTATTTATTTCCTCTGTAGTGAGTGTTGTCCTACCTTTCACCTAAGATAATTCTTATCTACTATCTTAACCATCAAAGAATGTTTTCTTCTGTGTTTAAACATTTTCTTGAGTTCTTACAATAGTGGTCTTATACAGTATTTGTCTTTCTGTGACTGACTAAATTCACTCCGTATAATAAGTTCCAGCTTCCTCCATGTCATACGATGTTTTGAGGATTCATTGTTGTTCTTTATAATTGTGTAGTATTCCATTGTGTGGATATACCACAATTCGTTTATACATTCGTGTGTTGATGGACACCTGGGTTGTTTCCATCTGTTTGCTATTGTGAACAGTGCTGCAATGAACATGGGTGTGCATATATCTATTCGTGTGATGGCTCTTATTTCTGTAGGATATATTCCAAGGAGCGGGATAGCTGGATTGTATGATACTTCTATTTCTAGCTTTTAAGGAAGTGCCAAATTGAATTCCAAAGTGGTTGTACCGTTTTACATCCCACAAATAGTGTATAAGTGTTCCAGTCTCTCCACAACCTCTCCAGCATTTATTATTTTGTGTTTTTGGATTAAGGTTAGCCTTGTTGTGGTGAGATGATATCTCATTGTAGTTTTGATCTGCATCTCTCTAATGGTTAATGATCGTGAGCATTTCTTCATGGGTCTGTTAGCTGCCTGAATATCTTCTTTGGTGAAGTGCCTGTTCATATCCTTTACCCATTTTTTAATTCAGTTATTTTTCTTTTTGTTGTTGAGGTTTTACAGTATCTTGTAGATTTTAGAGATTAGATGCTGATCGGATTTGTCATAGCCAATTTTTTTTTCCCAGCCTGTAGGTTGTCTTTTGACTCTTTTGGTGAAGTCTTTTGATCAGCATAAGTGTTTGATTTTTAGGAGCTCCCATTTATCTAGTCTCTGTTTTGGTGCTTGTGCATTGTTACTTATGGTTTGTATTCTGTTTATGCCATGTATTAGGGCTCCTGGCGTTGTCCCTATTTTTTCTTCCATGATCTTTATAGTTTTTGATTTTATATTTAAGTCTTTGATCCAGTTTGAGTTAGTTTTTGTGCATGGTGTGAAGTATGGGTCTTGTTTCAGTTTTCTGGAGATGGATATCCAGTTATGCCAACACCATTTGTTAAAGAGACTGTCTTCTCCCCAAGTAACTGATTTTGGGTCTTTGTCAAAAATCAGCGGTTCATAGGTGGATGAATTTACGTCTGGATTCTCAACTCTGTTCCATTGGTTTATGCATCTGTTGTACCAATACCAGGCTGTTTTGACTACTGTGGCGGTATAATAGGTTCTAAAATCAGGTAGTGTAAGGCCTCCCACTTTGTTCCTCTTCTTGAGTAATGCTTTATTTATTCGGGGACTCTTCCCTTTAAATATGAAATTATTGATTTGTTTCTCTGTCCCATTAAAAACTGTCAGTGGAATTTGATTGGGATTGCATTGTATCTGTAGATTGCTTTGGGTAGAATTGACATTTTCACTATATTGAGTCTCCCTATCCATAAGCAAGATATACTTTTCCACTTATGCAGTGCTCTTTTAGTTTTTTGCAGTAGTGCCTTGTAGTTTTCTGTGTATAGATCTTTTACGTCTCTGGTTAGATTTATTCCTAAGTATTTTATCTTCTTGTGGGCTATTGTAAATGGTAGTGATTTGGTGATTTCCTCTTCGAGGTTCTCTGTGTTGGTGTAAAGGAATGCAGTTGATTTTTGTATGTTTAGCTTGTATCCTGAAACTTTGCTGAAATCTATTAGTTCCAGTAGTTTTCCTGTGGATTGTTTAGGGTTGTTCTGTGTATAAGATCATACCATCTGCGAATAGAGATACTTTGACTTCTTCCTTACCAATTTGGATGCCCTTTATTTCTTTTTCTAGCCTAATTGCTCTGGCTAGGACCTCCAGCACAATGTCGAATACGGGTGTTGATAAAGGGAAAACTTGTCTGGTTCCCATTATCAAGAGAAATGCTTCCAAAGTCTCTCCATTTAGGATGATGTTGGCTGTTGGCTTTGTATAAATGCCGTTAAGTATATTCAGGAATTTCCCTTCTATTCCTATTTTGTTGAGAGTTTTTATCATGAAAGGGTATCGGACTTTGCCAAATACCTTTTCTACATCGATTGATAAGATCACCTGGTTCTTGTCTTTTGTTTTATTAGTGTGATGGATTACATTGACTGTTTTTCTAATGTTGAACCATCCCTGCATACCTCGTATAGATCCCACTTGATCATGGTGAATTATTTGTTTGATATGTTGCTGAATTCTGTTGGCCAGAATTTGTTGAGGATTTTTGCAACAATGTTCAGGAGGGATATTGGCATGTAATTTTCTTTTTTTGTGGTGTTTTTACCTGGTTTTGGTAGCAGGGTTATGCTGACTTCATAGAATGAGTTTGGGAGTATTCCATCCTTTTCTATGCTCTGGAATACCCTAGTATTCTCTTAAAGTTTGGTAGGATTCTCCAGTGAAGCTATCCGGCCCAGGGCTTTTTTTTTTTTTTTTTTTGGGGGGGGGGAGTTTTGTAACAACCTTTTCAATCTATTCTTTTGTTATGGGTTTATTTAGTTGTTCTACTTCTGTTTGTATTAATTTAGGTAGGTAGTGAGTTTGTAGAAATTTGTCTATTTCCTCTAGGTATTCAAATTTGTTAGAGTACAATTTTTCATAATATTCTGTTATGATTCTTTTAATTTCAGTTGGGACCGTTGTGATATCACCCATCTCATTTCTTATACTGGTTATCTGCTTCCTCTCCTGTTTGTCTTTTGTCAGTTTGGTCAATTATTTATCAATTTTGTTGATCTTTTCAAAGAATCACCTTTTGGTCTCATTAACTCTTTTGGTTGTTTTTCTATTCTCTATTTCATTTAATTCTGCTCTAATTCTTATTATTTCCTTCCTTCTGTCTCCTGAAGGCTCCTTTTGCTGCTCCCTTTCTACTGTTCCAGTTGTAGGGTTAATGATTTGATTATGCCCTTTCTTCTTTTTGGATGTGTGCATTTATTGCTATAAACTACTTCTGAGCACTGTTTTTGCTGTGTCCCAAATGTTCTGGTAGGATGTGTTTTCATTCTCATTTGATTCTATGAATTTTATTCCATCCTTAATTTCTTCTATAACCCAGTAGTTTTTGAGCAAGGTTTTGTTCCTTTTCCATGTGTTTGATTTTTTTCCTTGTTTTTTTGTGTTGTTGATTTCCACTTTTATGGCTTTACAGTCAGAAAAGATGCCTTGTAATATTTCGATGTTTTGGATTCTGTTAAGGCTTGCTTTCTGGCTTAATACGTGGTCTATTTTGGAGAATGTTCCATGAGCATTGGAAAAGAAAGTATACTTGGCTTCTGTTGGTTGCAGTGTTCGGTATATGTCTATGAGTTCAAGTTGGTTGATTGTAGTATTTAGCTCTTCCGTGTCTTTGTTGAGCTTCTTTCTGGATGTTCTGTCCTTCACCTAAAGTGGCGTGTTGAAGTCTCCTACTACTGTTGTGGAGCTGTGTATCTCTCTTTTCAGTGACGTTGGAGTTTGTTTTATGTATTTTGGAACACTGTCTTTGGGTGCATAAATATTTATTATATTTATGTCCTCCTGGTTATTGACCCTTTAATCATTATATAGTGTCCTTCCTTATCCTTTGTGGTGGAGTTTACTTTAAAGTCTATTTTGTCAGAGATTAATATTGCCACTCCTGCTCCTTTTTGAGTGTTGTTTGCTTGTTATATTCTTTTACATCCTTTGAGTTTTAGCCTGTTTGTGTCTTTAAGTCTAAGGTCTTGTAGGCAGCATATAGACGCATCCTGCTTTTTTATCCCATCTGCCAGTCTCTGTCTCTTTATTGATGCATTAAGTTCGTTACATTCAACGTAATTATTGATAAGTATGAGTTTAGTGCTGTCATCCTGATGTCTCTTTTTCTGTGTTGTTCACAGTTTCTTCGTTACCCTTAGTTTTCTGTGCTGAGTCATTTTTCTTTATGTATTTTTTTCCTCTTTTTCATTGTTGTTGATTTTGTGTTGGCTGAGTCTTTATATTTTTCTACTTTTTTATTTTGATTTGTAGGCTTGTTAGATTCCTTTGTGGTTACCTTAATATTTACCCCTATTTTTCTAAGTTTATGCCAGTCTTTTATTTCTTTATATCACCTTAACTTCCCCTCCTTATGAAAAATCAATATCTCCACTTTTTAAGTCCCTCTTTTTTGTTTTAATGTTGTCCTTTTTTACTTGTTGATATCTCTGTTTCCCTATTTTCAATGTTTTAGCTTTGATGTACTTTTGACTTCCATATCTGAATCAATATCTGGTTGCTCTGTCCTGTGTACTAGTCTTGCATTGTTATCTGATGTTATTGATTATCTAACTGGAGGACTCCCTTTAGTATTTCTTGTAAACTTCGTTTGGTTTTTGCAAATTCCCTAAACTTTTGTTTATCTGGAAATGCCCTAATTTCACCATCATATTTGAGAGACAGTTTTGCTGGATATATTATTCTTGTCTGGTAGCTGCTTTCCTTCAAGACTTTCTATATGTCATCCCATTGCCTTCTTGTCTGCATGGTTTCTGCTGAGTGGTCCGAGCTTATTCTAATTGACTCTCCTTTGTAGATGACTTTTCTTTTATCCTTAGCCGCTCTTAAAATTCTCTCTTTATCTTTGGTTTTGGTAAGTTGGATTATAATATGTCTTGGTGACTTTCTTTTGGGATCTACCTTATGTGGGGTTCGATGAGCATCTTGGATAGATATCTTTTCGTCTTTCATGATATCAGGGAAGTTTTCTGTCAAAAAATCTTCAACAATTTTCTCTGTATTTTCTGTTATCTCCCAGGTCTGGTATTTCAATCATTCGTAGGTTATTTCTCTTGAGAGAGTCCCACATGACTCTTAGAGTTTCTTCATTCTTTTTGATTATTTTATCTGATTTTTCCTCAAGTTGGCATCAAGTGCTTTATCTACAATGTCACTAATTCTAACTTCTATTGCCTCAATTCTGCTCCTATAACTTTCTACTGAGTTGTCTAATTCTGAAATTTTATTGTTAACCTTCTGGATTTCTGATTGCTGTCTCTCTATGGATTCTTGCAGCCTATTAAATTTGTCATTATGTTCTTGAATAACTTTTTTTAAGTTCTGCTACTACTTAGTCTGTGTTTTCTTTCTTTCTTTCTTTCTTTTTTTTTTTTTTTTTGGCCATTTCTGCATTTTAACAATTTTCCTTTCTAATTTCTAGAAGAGTTCTATATATTAATCTTTTGTATTCTGCCTCTGGTAATTCCAAGAAATTCTCTTCCTCCAGAGAATTTATTGATTCTTTATTTTGGGAGCTTGCTGAAGCCATCATGGACTGCCTCTTTATGTGATTTGGTATTGACTGTTGTCTCCGAGCCATCAATAAATTATTATAAGTTTATTTTATATTTGTTTAGTGTCTCCTAGCTTCTTGTTTTGTTTTGATTTGATATGCCCAAATAGGCTGCTCATGTGTGCTAGATTATTGGCACCCCTGAAGCTCTAACGTTCTGTCACCAGGTAGTTAGTTCTGTACCTAAGTATGTGCACACAGGAGTCCTTTAAATTTTCCTATACAGGTTCAGCTCAGGTGTCCAGGCTATCGTTCACCAAGTGTGTGGTGCAGGCTCTCCAAGTGTGTGGTGCAGGCTCTCACCTGCAGTCTTAGTGAGGCATGGGTAATTGGTGTTCGCACAGGTATCTGGTTACAGTAAAGGGTCATGGGCTGAGCGAGTCAGGGGGCTGACGCCTGCCCCTGAGTGTCTGAAAGGAAAGAGTGTCCCTATTCCATACAGTGAGTAGGTAGGTGAGTTTTGCAGACTGACTATTAGCCCCCTTCTCTGTTGGCTGTAATGACTCAGGGGCATCACTTATTCTGGACCCCTGTAGCGGTGACCAGGTGATGTAAGTGGAGTCACCAGTCCTCAAGCCCCTGGTGGAGACCCATAAAGTGCCTGCTTAAAGGGCTGGGCTGTGTCACGGGTCACAAAATCTGTCTCTTCACAGCTGAAACAGTTGAGGTTAGACTTCAGGTGTATACCCTGTTGTACTGTTGTGAGGGCTTATGCTGTTGAGATGGGTCCACACAAGTCTATACAGGAGTGAAAGGCACTCAAAGTCTGCAGCCCTCTTATGCCTGTGCCTAGCAAAGGAGCTGTGCCAACCCTGAGTTCCTGGCTTAGGGGAGCCAGTAGCTTATTTGTTCCCTCTCCAGGGCCAGGAGAATGGGTCTGGGAACCTTTTGGAGTCTACTTTTGGCTCAGAGGACTCAGAGACTTCAGAAGGTAGGACCGGTGCAGAGCGGGGAGGGAGGAGGTAAAAAGGAGAGAAGTTTTTCCAAAATGGGCTATTTTAAAAAATCCCTGCTAAAGGCCACACGCATGTACTTATCTTTAGCCACTTGGGAGCTGCTTTTCACTGGTTCAGAGTGTCCAAGCAGAATCTCTGCTGCCAGATCTCTCTAGATGTCAAAACTGCCTCCCGAGCATGTGTTTGGAGGTGTTTGCCACCTTCTCTGCCCATCTGGAGCCCTGTGGGGCTGAAGAGCTGCAGTCCTGCCACTGCACTCCTTACTTCTGAATAGTCTCCCTCTCTCCCTGCCACTCAGTCCAATTCCTCAACTTTGCCATGTTCAGGTCTCCTAGATTTTCATATACAATCAAATCACTTGTTTTTCCAGGTCTTTGTTGTAAGAGGGATACAGGAAGCCATCTTACTACTCTGCCATCTTGGCCCCACCTCCCTGAAATCTATTTTTAAAATACGTTTATAATATGGCCACTTCTCACACGGATTTCCACCCCACCCCAACCCTGGTCAAAACCACCGCCATTGCTAGCCTGGATTATCGCAAAAGCCTGACCTCATCCTCCTGCTTCTCCTTCTACCCAACAGCAACCAGAGTAACTTTTCAAAATGTCAGTGGTATCTTGCAATGCCTCTGCTCAAAACCAGTCAACAGCTTCCTTTTACTCAGAGTACAGAGAATGTCCTAAGTGGTTTGGAAGTCCAGTGTGGTCTACCCTCCCATTACTGCATGACATCCCTTCATTCATCCTCCTCCTTGTTCACTCTTCTGTAGAAATACTGACCCGCTTGCTGCTCTTCAAACCCTCCCGTGCTTTATGTGTATGCTCATGCCTTGACCACCTGACTAAAGCATTACATGTGCACATAGACACCACTTGGCATTTTCTTTCCCTTTTACCTTGTTACATGCTTTCCCATAGCACTAATGGTAAATACACTGTAGATTTACATGTGCTTTTGTTTATTTTCTGTTTCCACCCTCTCCAGAATATAGGCTCCCCAAGAGTAGGACTCTGTCTTGTTTTGTCTGCTGCATAGAGCAGTGTCTGACATATGGTAGGTACTCAAGATGAGTTAAATTAATAAATAAATGATATTTCACAGGGCAGGATATTCCCTGCAAGGAATGAGTGCATGTATAGTGGAGTCACTGGATGGCAAAAATGGCTAAGTGCTCCCCTACTAACTAAAAGGTTGGCAATTCTAATCCACCCAGAGTTGCACTGTAAGAAAGGTCTGGTGATCTTATTTCAAAAGGCCACAGTCTTGAAAACCCTATGGGACACAATTCTACTCTGCAACACATTGGGTCACTATGAGTTGGAATTGACTCAGTGGCAACTGATTTTATTTTATTTTATTTTTTTACGGTGTGTTACCTTTCCCAATCATTTGCTATTCCTACTTGTGAGAACATTGTATTTCCAATCCCAGTGATTCCGACTTGGCCTGGTGACTTGCTTTGGCTAATAGTATAAGTGACTTACACCACTTAGAAACTAAAGTTTAGGATCTATCACATGGCTCTACCGTAACTCTTCCCAGAGTGGGGCTGTTCCTTCAGCTTTGTCCTGGGATGGAGTAGATGTGGGACATAGCCACAGTTCATCTGTTAAAGACATGTGATATGAGTGAGAAATAAAACTGCATGTGGTGTAAGTCACTGAGATGTGTTATATAAAGATGTGTGGAGGGAGGTGACCACTGGCCCATGGATATTTCTGTGACATTTTTCCTGCCATGGTGACTGTGTGTCCCCTTGGTAAAATGGGCTTGTCCTGGTCAGGGATTCTTCAGCAACTACCCTCTATCCCTCTTGTCTGGAGCTGGCAAGTCAAGGGACCACTCTCAAACCTTAGCAATCCTGTACAGGAACAATGTGGCCTCTTTACTTTTTTGTGATGGGAGTTAGCGTCAGTGATGCTGATACACATTCTAAAGGCACTGGTTAAAATTTCCAAACCTGCCGCTATCCCCTGCTCATTCTGATAGACACTGAGGAAAGGAGTCAGCCAGCTGACTAGCTCTGTACCCTCAGCCTGGAACCAGGTGCTCTGTTGGGGATACAGAGTGGAATGTAACATGCTTCCAAAACCCCTGTGCTGGGAGAAAATTCTGCTGCACAAGAACAGAGTGAAAACTAGAGTTTATGCCACTTGGTGATGCCAGCCATGGGCATCCCCGTCTGCTGTTTCACCACTAAAGGTTATATCTACCAAACACTGAATGAAGTACAGCATTCCACGGGCAGCACTGTGACTCATGGGCTCCAACTGTGTGTGCATGTCTGTCTGTATTCGCATACATGTGTGTGTACATGCATACATGTGGATGTGCATCCCTCTCTCATGGAGATCCAGGAGACTCTAAGGACTTAAACTTGAATTTCTGCAGCTCCAATTTGTAGCCCTCGGGAATTTAGAGCTTTGTGTCATAGAGGGATGTCCTCCCACACCCCAGCCTCTTTTCCTGAATGGAGGAAGTTGGAAGAAGAGGGACTGCTGCTTGGTCTCTCCCAGCCACTCCCTGAGGCTTGGCTGCCCTTAGACAGATGCTGGAGCAATACTTTGCATTCCACTTTCTGCACAACAATGCTTCTCCTTTTCCAACAAAAGAATTTTCCATTAAGTAATACAAAGTACATTTTGTGAATTAATGAGACAAGGAGGAAGAACTTGAGCTTCCTGTGGAGGCTCTGAGAAGGGCTGAAATGCCCATGAAATATTTAGAGGCATTTTCCCAACGTAGTGGGCCGAGATGAGTTGGTAAAATCAAGAGCTGTTTTCAGGAGCCCACAGGAACTGAAACTTGCAGCTGGGGCTCAGCTCACATGATGCATCACCTGCACCTCCTGTGCCTCCATCCCTGCATGAGGCTTCTGCTCTGTCCTCTTCTGGCTGTGAAAACTTCTGTCTTTAAAGTCGGATTATCTGTCAGCAGCAATTACAGTCCTGGCTGTTGGACATGGGGGATTTAATCAGATTAGGCCAGGAGTACAGAGAACACTAGATGGTGCTTATCACATATGGCTGCTCTTAAATTCTGAAGGAGAGGTCCTGGGGATGCTCATATCTTGCAAGATGGGTTTGTCCCTGAAGCCCTAGGGATGAGATACAGTAGTGTCATAGAGTTATCTCCAAGGATGAGAAGAGATCACATTATTCTAGTTCTCAAGAATATACAATCAGGTCATCTATTCACAGTCTCATTTGCTATTTATAAAGCTCACTTTGTTGCTATTCTTACTGGCAGACCTAGAGTCCCCCAGGGAATTAGATTGGATTGGAGTGACTGGGAGAACCACCATACATAACCATCGTATTTGCAAAACTCCAGGTTACAAACGATAACCTATAGGACAGGTGCTGCACTGCAGATGTGTTTGGTTCTGTCCACACAATGTTTTTTACAAAATTACACAATTTTTAAAATAGGATATGCCATTTAAATTTTGGACATGTGGCTCTTCTTAAACCTTGAAATATTTGGTAATACTTACCCTAAATTTTAAAAGGGCAACAACTTGCCAGAACCGAATAGCTGACTGTTCTGAACGCAGACCAACATGCGTTCCAGTTGACCAAAGTCACCACCACTCCGTGTTGTCTTATTCTCCTCCTCATCTTGTGATCATTTGAGTCTGTTACCTTCGAAAGTATTGTTTAGTGTTACAATCTCCAGGCTAAGGTACTCAGAAATATGCTCTGTTTAATATTTCAGCTTTCTCCCATCAGGTGGAATGGAAGGAAAGTTGGGTCCTGGTCAGGTTGGAGGTCTCCATCCTGCCTCTCCATGCCATGTTATCATTCCCCAAGAAACCAAGCACTGAATATCAGATTTTCTTTCCATTACCCCAGTGAAGACTTAGATTGTTAGGGGCCTCTTTCCTGTGGTTGTTATGATTACAGAGGACTTCTCTGGACTTCAGTCTTATCCTCTTGCTTTGTTATCATGTGGCCAATCCTGGATGGGGCCTTCTGAGGAGGCAGAAATGCCACAGCCTCATGGACTGTTTCATCGATTGTCCCATGTGACGTCATGTCCAGACAGTAAATGATTTGCTGCCTCCTTGTAAACAAAAAGGTCTGTGATGGGGAGTTAGTGGTCCACACTGACATGTCAGTGCTGTCCAGGACAGCACCACAGGCTGTATCCTAGAAGTATAGAGCAGTAGGTTCTACTGCACCTTGTGTCAAAAAACACAGCTGAAAACTGTCCATCAGATATCCACACCACCATGAACACACCCAGGACTGTCACATTTGCTTTTCCACCACTACTGAAAAAAGAGAAAAAGTAGCCATCATTCCTTTTCCCACTGCCTTGACACTTTCTAATCTGACCCTTGAGACACATGAGGTAAGCAAAAGGCAGACATTGTGCCTAGTGTGTATCTCTTCCTAAGGCCAAAGGAGCATCAGTGCTGTCCTATTATGAGAAGCTGGGGGATCCCACAGCCTTGAAAATTCCATTCTAGATGCCTCCCACCCTAGCAGCATGCTGACCATATATTCAAAATGATGCCACAGAAGAGCTAAGCCCTGCATCTAGAGTATTCCCTGAACTTGCCTACAACTTGATTACTGACTCAGACATAAATTGGTCCCTAAGTAAGACCTAAATGGCTTCTTCTTTTAAAAATTTTTTTTAAATTGTACTTTACCCTTTCTTTCTTTTCTTTTTTTTTTTTTTATTGTACTTTAGATAAAGGTTTACAGAACAAATAGTTTCTCATTAAACAGTTAGTACACATTGTTTTATGACAATGGTTAACAACTCCATGACATGTCAATACTCTCTCTGCTCAACCTTGGGTTCCCTATCACAAGCTTTCCTGTCCCCTCCTGCCTTCTAGTCCTTGTCCCTGTGCTGTTGTGTCCCATTAGACTCATTTTGTTTTATGGAGCTGTCTAATATTTTGCTGAAGTGTGACCTCTTGAGTGACTTCATTACTGAGCTAAAAGGGTGTCCGGGGGCAATACTCTCATGGTTTCCCCAGTCTCTGTCAGGCCAGTAAGTCTGAAGACCTAACTGATTTCTAACCAAGAATAAGCCATAATGCTGACTTCATATTGGTCCCTTTCACCCAGGTGGATCTTAGACTTTGTAAGTACAGGTGCTGAGGGGACATACTTCTCAGTCCAATGGTGACTTCTCTGAGACAAGGTCACTTGAGGGAGAGCACCTCATTTTCCTAGTTTCTCTATTTCTTTCTTTCTTTCTTTTTTTTTATTGTGCTTTAAGTGAAAGTTTACAATTCAACTTAGTATCTCATGCGAAAATTTATACATACATTGCTTCTTGACCCAACATTCTCTCCCTATACTGTGACAGGACACTCTTCCTTTCCACCCTGGATTTCCAGTGTCCTTCCAACCATCCCTGACCCTCTCTGCCTTCTCATCTCACATCCGGACGAGAGCTGCTCATTTAATCTCATGTATCTACTTCAGCTAAGAGGCACACTCTTCACGAGTACCATTTTATGTCCCATAGTCCAGTCTAATCTTTGTCTGGAAAGTTGGCCTCGGGAATGGTTTTAGTTTTGGGCTAACAGATAGCCCGGGGGCCATGTCTTACCGGGTCTCTCCAGTCTCAATCAAACCATTAAGCCTGGTCTTTTTACTAGAATTTGAGTTCTGCACCCTGCTTTTCTCCCGCTCCATCAGGGACTCTCTGTTGTGTTCCCCTTCAGGGCCGTCATTGTGGTAGCCAGGCAGCATCTAGTTCTTCTGGTCTCAGGCTGATGAAGTCTCTGGTTTATGGGGCTCTTTCTGTCTCTTGAGCTACTACTTTCCTTGTGTCTTTGGCATTCTTCATTCTCCTTTACTCCAGGTGGTTGGGACCAATTGATGCATCTTAGATGGCCTCTCGCTAGCTTTTAAGACCAGAGATGTCACTTACCAAAGTGGGATGCAGAACATTTTCTTAAAAAACTTTGTTATGCCAATTGACCTAGATGTCCCCTGAAAGCATGGTCCCCAGGCCTCTGCCCTGCTATTCTGCCCCTCAAAGTGTTTGGTTGTATTCAGGAAACTTCTTAGCTTTGGTTTAGTCCAGTTGTGCTGACTTCCTCTGTAGTGTGTGTTGTCCTTCCCTTCACCTAAGATAATTCTTGTCTATTTTCTAGTTAGTGAATACCCTTCTCCCTCCCTCCCAACCCTCGTAAAAATCAAAGAACTTTTTCTTCTGTGTTTAACCCTTTTCTTGGGTTTTTATAATAGTGGTCTTATACAGTATTTGTCCTTCCGTGACTGACGAAATTCACTCAGCATAATGACCTCCAGCTTCTTCCATGTTATGCTCCATGGATCATTGTTGTTTTTTATCCTTGCGTAGTATTCCATTGTATGAATATACTATAATTTGTTTCTCCTTTCCTCTGTTGGTGGGCAGCTGGGTTGTTTCCATCTTTTTGCTATCGTGAACAATGCTGGAAAAAACATAGATGTGCATATATCTATTCGTGTGATGGCTCTTAATTCTCCACGATACATTCTAAGGACTGGGATTGCTGGATCGTATGGTACTTCTATTTCTAGCATTTTAAGGAAGCACCAAATCGATTTCCAAAGTAGTTGTACCATTTTACATTCCTACCAACAGTGTATAAGTGTTCCAGTCTCTCCACAACTTCTCCAACATTTATTATTTTGTGTTTTTGGATTAATTCTAGCCTTGTTGGGGTGAGATGGTATCTCATTGTAGTTTTGATTGGCATTTCTCTAATGGCTAGTGATCGTGAGCATTTCTTCATGTGTCTGTTAGCCGCCTGAATGTCTTCTTTGGCAAACTGCCTGTTCATATCCTTTTCCCATTTTTTAATTGGATTTTTGTCCTTTTGTTGTTGAGGTTTTACAGTATCTTGTAGATTTTACAGAGTAAAGGCTGATCAGATTTGTCGTAGCCAAAAGTTTTTTCCCAGTCTGTAGGTTGTCTTTTGACTCTTTTGGTGAAGTCTTTCGATCAGCATAAGTGTTTGATTTTTAGGAGCTCCCATTTATCTGGCCTTTCTTCTCATGCTTGTGCATTGTTACTTATGGTTTGTATTGTGTTTATGCCATGTATTAGGGCTCCTAGCATTTTCTCTATTTTTTCTTACATGATCTTTATCATTTTTGATTTTATATTTAAGTCTTTGATCCAGTTTGAGTTAGTTTTTGTGCAGGATGTGATGTATGGGTCTTGTTTCAGTTTTTTGCAGATGGATATCCAGTTATGCCAGCACTATTTGTTAAAGAGACTGTCTTTTTCCCAGTTAATGGACTTTGGGCCATTAAATATCAGCTGCTCAGAGGTGGATGAATTTACGTCTGGATTCTCAATTCTGTTCCATTGGTCTATGTATCTGTTGTTGTACCAATACCAGGCTGTTTTGACTACCGTGGTGGTATAATTGGTTCTAAAATTAGGTAGTGTGATGCCTCCCAGTTTCTTCTTCTTGAGTAATGCTTTACTTATCCGGGGCCTCTTCCCTCTCCATATGAATTTGGTGATTTGTTTCTCCATCTCATTAAAAAATGCCATTGGGATCAGGATTGCATTGTATTTGCAGAGCTCTTTGGGTAGAATTGACATTTTCACAAGGATGAGTCTTCCTATCCATGATCAAGGTATATTTTTATGCTTATGCAGGTCTCTTTGGTTTCTTGAAGTAGTGTCTTGTAGTTTTCTTTGTATAGGTCTTTTACGTCTCTGGTTAGATTTATTCCTAAGTATTTTATCTTCTTGGGAGCAGTTGTAAATGGTATTGATTTGGTGATTTCATCTTTGAAGTTCTGTTTGTCAGTGTAGAGGAATCCAACCAATTTTTGTATGTTTATCTTGTATCCTGAAACTTTGCTGAAATCTTCTATTAGTTCCAATAGTTTTCTTGTGGATTCTTTGGGGTTTTCTGTGAATAAGAGCATATCATCTGCAAATAGAGATACTTTGACTTCTTCCTACCAATTTAGATGGACTTTCTTTCCTTTTCTAACCTAATTGCTCTGGCTATGACCTCCAGCACAATGTTGAATAAGAGTGGTGATAAAGGGCATCCGTGTCTGGTTCCCGTTCTCAAGGGGAACGCTTTCAAAGTCTCTCCAGTTAGGATGATGTTGGCTGTTGGCTTTGTATAAATGCTCTTAATTACGTTGAGGAATTTCCCTTCTATTCCTATTTTGTTGAGAGTTTTTATCATGAATGGGTGTTAGACTTTGTCAAATGCCTTTTCTGCATCAATTGATAAGATCATGTGGTTCTTGTCTTTTGTTTTATTAATGTGATGGATTACATTGATTGTTTTTCTGATGTTAAACCATCCCTGCATACCTTGTATAAATCCCACTTAATCATGGTAAATTATTATTATTATTATTTTTTTGATATGTTGTTGAATTCTATTGGCTAGAATTTTGTTAAGGATATTTGTGTCAGTGTTCATTAGGGATATTGTCTGTAATTTTTTTTTTTTTTTGTGATTTCTTTACCTGATTTTGGTATCAGGGTTATGCTGGCTTCATAGAATGAGTTTGGGAGTATTCCATCGTTTTCTATGCTCTGAAATACCCTTAGTAGTAGTGGTGTTAACTCTTCTCTGAAAGTTTGGTAGAATTCTCTAGTGAAACCGTCTGGGCCAGAGCTTTTTTTGTTAGGAGTTTTTTAATTATCTCTTCAATCTCTTCTTTTGCTATGGGTTTATTTAGTTGTTCTACCTTTGTTTGTGTTAGTTTAGGTAGGTAGTGAGTTTCTAGAAATTTGTCCATTTCCTCTAGGTTTTCAGATTTGTCAGAGTACAGTTTTTCATAGTATTCTGTTACGATTCTTTTAATTTCATTTGGGTCTGTTGTGATATCAGCCATCTCATTTCTTATACGGGTTATTTGCTTCCTCTCCAGTTTTTCTTTTGTGAGTTTGGCCAATGGTTTATCAATTTTGTTGATCTTTTCAAAGAACCAGCTTTTGGTGTTGTTAACTCTTTCAATTGTTTTTCTGTTCTCTATTTCATTTAATTCTGCTCTAATTCTTATTATTTCCTTCCTTCTGGCACCTGTAGGCCTCTTTTGCTGCTCTCTTTTTACTTGTTCAAGTTGTAGGGTTAATATTTTAATTTTGGCTATTTCTTCTTTTTGGATGTGTGCATTTAGCGCTATAAGCTGACCTCTGAGCACTGCTTTTGCTGTGTCCTAAAGGTTCTTGTAGGATGTGTTTTCATTCTCATTTGATTCTATGAGTTTCTTTAATTTCTTCTATAACCCAGTAGTTTTTGAGTAAGGTGTTGTTCAGTTTCCTTGTGTTTGATTTTTTTACCTTACTTTTTCTGTTATTGATTTCTACTTTATGGCTCTATGGTCAGAAAAGATGCTTTGTAATGTTTTGATGCTTTGTATTCTGTTAAGGCTTGCTTTATGGCCTAATATGTGGTCTATTCTGGAGAATGTTCTATGTGCATTGGAAAAGAATGTATACTTGGTTGCTGTTGGATGCAGTGTTCAGTATATGTCCATGAGATCAAGTTGGGTGATTGTAGGATTTAGATCTTCCATGTCTTTATTGAGCTTCTTTCTGGATGTTCTGTCCTTCACCAAAAGTGGAGTGTTGAAGTCTACTATTATTGTGGAGTTATCTATCTCTGTTTTCAATGCAATTAGAGTTTATTTTATGTATTTTGGAGCCCTGTCATTGGGTGTGTAAATATTTATTACAGTTATCTCCTCCTGGTGTATTGACCCTTTAATCATTATATAGTGTCCTTCCTTATCCTTTGTGGTGGATTTTACTTTAAAATCTATTTTGTCAGAGATTAATATTACCACTCCTGCTCTTCTTTGTATGTTGTTTGCTTGATGTATTTTTTTACATCTTTTGAGTTTTAGTTTGTTTGTGTCTTTAAGTCTAAGGTGCATCTCTCTTGTAGGCAGCATATACGCAGATCTTTTTTTAATCCATTCTGCCACTCTCTGGCCCTTTATTTGTGCATTTAGTCCATTTACATTCAGCGTAATTATTGATAGGTATGAGTTTAATGCTGTCATTTTTTGTTATTGCTGACAGTTTGTTCCATTTAATTTTCTGTTTTAGGTCATTTTTTTATGTATTTTCTTTTCATCTTTTTCATTGTTGTTGATTTTGTATTTGTTGAGCCTTTGTATTTTTCATGGTTTTTTTTTTTTTTTATGTGTAGGATCATTAGTTTCCTTGTGGTTACCTTAATAGTTACCCCTATTTTTCTAAGTTTAAACAATTCTTTTATTTCTTTATATTGCCTTTACTTCCTCTCCGTGTGAAAAATCTATGTCTACATTTTTTAGTCTCTCTTTTTTGTTTTAGTGTTGTCATCTTTTACATATTATCATCTGTTTCCCTATTTTCAGTGTTTTAGCTTTGATTTATTTTTGTGACTTCATTATCTGGGTTGATATCTGGTTACTCTGTCCTGTGTTCTAGTCTTGGGTTGTTATTTGATGTTATTGATTTTCTAACCAGAGGACTCCCTTTAGTATTTCTTGTAAACTTGGTTTGGTTTTTGCAAATTCCCTAAACTTTTGTTTATCTGGAAATGCCCTAATTTCGCTGTCATATTTGAGAGACAGGTTTGCTGGATATATAATTCTCGGCTGGCAATTTTTTTCCTTCAAACCTTTATATATGTCATCCCATTGCCGTCTTGCCACCATGGTTTCTGCTGAGTAGTCCGAGCTTATTCTTATTGACCCTCCTTTGTAGATGACTTTTTGTTTATTCCTAGTAGCTCTTAAAATTCTCTCTTTATCTTTGGTTTTGGCAATTTTGAGTATAATATGACATGGTGACTTTCTTTTGGGATCTACCCTATGTGGGGTTCTATGAGCATCTTCAATAGACATCTTCTCTTCTTTCATGATATCAGGGAAGTTTTCTGTTAACAAATCTTCAACAATTTTCTCCTTATTTTCTGGTATCTCCCCCTGTTCTGGTACTCCAATCACTTGTAGGTTATTTCTCTTGATAGTGTCCCACATATCTCTTAGAGATTCCTCATTTTTTAAAATTATTTTATCTGATTTTTCCTCAAATAATTTCGTGTCAAGTGATTTATCTTCAGTCTCACTATTTCTGACTTCCATTGCCTCAATTCTGCTTCTATGACTTTCTATTGAGTTGTCTAATTCTGAAATTTTATTGTTAATCTTCTAGATTTCTGATGGCTGTCTCTCTATATTGATTCTTGCAGCCTGTTAAATATTTCATTATGCTCTTGAGTAACCTTTTTAAGTTCCTCTACTGCTTTGTCTGTATGTTCTTTGACTTTCTCTGAATTTGACAGATTTCATTCCTAATTTCTTGAAGAGTTCTGTATATTAATCTTTTGTATTCTGTCTCTGGTAATTCCAAGAAATTCTCCTCCTCCAAAAGATTTACTGATTCTTTATTTTGAGAGCTTGCTGAAGCCATCTTGATCTTTTTCTTTATGTTGTTTGATATTGACTGTTTTCTCCAAGCCATCGATAAGGTATTATAATTTATTTATTTTATATTTGCTTACTGTGTCCTAGCTTCTTGTTTTGTTTTGTTTTGATATGCCCAGATAGGATGCTTGTGTGCTCTAATTTGATTATTCGTGTCTTTGAAGCTCTAACGTCCTGTCAGCAGGTGGTGGGATCTGTTACTAAGTATGTGAGCCCAGGAGTCCATTAAATTTTCTTGTATGGGTTCTGCTTAGGTGTCCAGGTAGCTGGACACTGAGTGTGTGGTGCAGGCTCTCACCTACAGTCCTAGACAGGCATGGGTGATTGGTGTAGGCACAGGTATCTGGCTTCAGTAGGTGGTCATGCGCTGAGCAAGTCATGGGGCTGACAGCTGCCCCTGAGTGTCTGAAAGGAAAGTATGTCCCTGTTGCTTAGAGTGAGTAGGTAGGTGGGTTTTTCAGCCAGACTATGATCACCCAGTGCCGTTGGCAGTAACAACTGGGGGGCACCACTTATTCTTGGATGCCTATCACAGGTGGTTATGTGGCATGGGTGGAGCCACCACTCCTCAAGCCCCTGATGTGGGAAGATGAGGAAACTGCTTAATGGGCAGAGCAGTGTCAAATGTCACAAACCTGCCATTTTACATATGAAATAGGTGAAGTTAGACTTCAGGTATATATCTTGTTGTACTGTGGTAATGAGGGCATATGCTGTTGAAATGTGTCCACACAAGTCTATGCAAGGGTGAAAGGCATTCAAAGTCTGTGGACCCCTTATGCCTCTGCCTACGCAAAGGAGCTGTGCCAACCCTGAGGTCCTGGCTTAGGTGAGCCTGCAGCTTATTTTTTCCCTGTTTGTTAATTTTTTCCCTCTCCAAGGCTGGGAAAATAGCTCAGGCACGTTAAGGGTCCTACTTTTGGCCCAGTGAACTCTGCAGTTGCTGAAGCTGACCTGGGACCCAGTTCAGAGTGGGGAGGGAGGAGGTAAATGGTAGAGAGGTTTTTTCAAATTGGGTGTCCACTTCCCCCTGCGGTAGGCCAGATGCAAGAACTTATCTTTAGCCACTTGAGTGATGCTTTTCACTTGTTCTGGATGACTGAGTAGTCTATCTGCCCCTGGGCCTCTCCCGATGTGGAAAACACCCCCTGAGCACCACTGCTAGCCACACCACACACAGGAGCTGATCCGGCGTGAGGGTTTCAGGCTCCTGCTGTGTTAAGTCTGGAAACTGCTTCTGAACCCTCTCTTCCTCCCTGTGCCACTCAGTCCGATTCCTCAACTTTGCCTTTGTTGTTCAGGGCTCCTAGATATAAAATCGATTCACTTGTTTTTTCAGGTCTTTTTTGTAAGAGGGACTGCAGGAAGTGTCTGACTACTCCATCATCTTGGCTCTGTCTTTTATTTATTTTTTTAATAATTTATATTATTTTTGTTATTATTGATGAGAATATACACAGCAGAGCATACACCAATTCAACAATTTCTACGTGTAAAATTCAGTGACACTGATTACATTCTTTGACTTGTACAACCATTCTCACCCTCCTATTCTGAGTTGTTACTCCCCCATTAACGTAAACTCACTGCCCTCTAAGTTACTATCTAATCTTTGAAGTAGCTGTTGTCCATTTGATCCCATATACATAGATCTTAAAAGAGCATAATGCTCAAGCCTGACATTCTTTACTTGTCTTAGTTTCTTCATTCTGCTGTGACAGAAATACTACAACTAAATGGCTTTAAAAAACCAAAAAAAAATATTTTCTCACAGTTCTAGGTACTTAGAGTCCAAATCAGGTTCTTGGTTATGTTGATTCCTTCCTTGTAAGTAGTCCTGGGCATTCCTTATTTCCTTAGCTTGTAGACAACCCTCACATGGTGTCTCCCACCTTGTGTGCATATCTGTGATTCTAATCTGTTCTTTTTATAACTCAGAAGTGATTAGATTTAGAACCCACCCAACTGGAGTATGATCTAGTTAACATAACAAAGAAAATCTTATTTCCAAATAAGATTAGATACACAGGTATAGGGATTAAGATTCCAACACATATTTTGAGGGGAAAACATTAATCCATAACACCATGCAATCAGTTGTTCTGAGTGGTGAATTTTCTCACTCACAAACCCCACAAGATCTCCTGCAGAACCTTAAGATTTATCTACTTGGCAGGCTCAAATTGAGTCTCCAAGCCAATGGTAGACTCTGTTTCTGTGAGCCACCTTTAGCCTTAAGATTTCTGCATAAAAGTGTCCAATTTTGAAATTTATACAAAATTTTAATGAAATAAATTTCCCAATAAAGGTGTATACGCACACACACACACACACACACACATATATATAAAATCAATGTATCACCTTTGTTATCTTCATTTGTTTAGGACACAGAATATATTACCAAAAAACAAATAAACAAAATGAATAGTTATTCAAAATGGCAAAATGTCTGCTCATGCAAGCCAAGTAAATAATAACCCAGGCTCTAAATCAAACCATACATGCCACCGTCACCTTCTAGTGACACAACTATGTATCTGCTTCCTCACTTGCCTGATAGCAGTGAGATTCTCCTAAGGGAGATTATTTCAGAAAGAAAAGGGCAGAGGACCACTTCCAACTCCTGTCAGCCCCACCCAGTGACTAGCAAGTCTGACCTCATCACCAGCAGCATTGCTCTGGGCCCAGCCTTGAGCCAAGCAGACCCTAGTCTCAAGTGAACAGGGAGCTCCCTCCCCACTGGCCAGTGGGGTGGGATGTAGCATTCAGCCTCCACACCCATATCTGCTGATTTCATAGAGGTCCACTTAAACTTGGTGCTGCTGTCTAAATACCAAAACTGTGACAGAAAGCATCTACCCACCAGAATAGCCTTCTGCCTTATTCCTGTGTTCACTGCAGTCTTTACTGGCATGGACATCCTGTCCTGCACACTACTCATCTGGCCAGTGATAGCCCAGCTCTCTTCTTGGGCCTGCCAACTCCTCCCACCTAGGAATGAGTCTCACATCTGATAACCAACGCATCAGTGTAGACAGCTCTCACTGGACTCATGAGTCCACCCAACACTGAGAACTATTGCATTGAACAAATACCTCCTCTCTGATCACTTCTCTTATTTTTAACACCTGTCTAACTAAGATGGAAGGAATACACAGAGTCATTATACAAAAAAGAGCTGGTCGACGTTCAACCATTTCAAGTGGTAGCATATGATCAGGAATGGATGGTACTGAAGGAAGAAATCCAAGCTGCACTGAAGGCATTGGCAAAAACCAAGGCTCCAGGAATTGACGGAATATCAATTGAGATTTTTCAACAAACAGATACAGCGTTAGAAGTGCTCACTTGTCTATGTCAAGAAATTTAGAAGACATCTACCTGGCCAACTGACTGGAAGAGATCCATATTTATGCCTATTCCCAAGAAAGTTGATCCAACCGAATGTGGAAATTATCAAACAATATCATTAATAGCACCCGCAAGTAAAATTTTTCTGAAGACCATTCAAAAGTGGCTGCAGAAGTATATTGACATGGAATTGCCAGAAATTCGGGCTGGGTTTGGAAGAGGACATGGAACCAGGGATATCATTGCTGATGTTGGATGGATCCTGGCTGAAAACAGAGAATACCAGAAAGATGTTTACCTGTGTTTTATTGACTATGCTAAGGCATTCGACTTAACAAATTATGGATAACATTGCGAAGGATGGGAATTCCAGAACACTTAATTGTGCTCATGAGAAATCTGTACATAGATCAAGAGGCAGTTGTTTGAACAGAACAAGGGGCTAAGTGTGGTTTAAAGTCAGGAAAGGTGTGAATCAGGGTTGTATCCTTTCACCATACCTATTCAATCTGTTTGCTAAGCAAATAATCAGAGAAGCTGGACTATATGAAGAAGAATGTGGCATCAGGATCGGAGGAAGACTCATTAACAATCTGTTATATGCATATGAAGCAACCTTGCTTGCTGAAAGTGAAGAGGACTTGAAGCACTTACTGATGAAGATCAAGGATCACAGCCTTCAGTATGGATTACACCTCAACAGAAAGAAAAGAAAAATCCTCACAACTGGACCAACAAACAACATCATGATAAACGGAGTGACGTTGTCAAGGATTTCATTTTACTTGGATCCACAATCAACACTGATGAAAGCAGCAGTCAAGAAATCAAAAGACGGATTGCATTGGGAAAATCTGCTGAAAAGACCTCTTGAACGTGTTGAAAAGCAAAGATGTCACCTTGTAGACTATGGTGCACCTGACCCAAGCCATGGTATTTTCTGTAGCATCATATCCATGTGAAATGTGGACAATAAATAAGGAAGACCAAAGAAAAATTCATGCCTTTGAATGATGGTGTTGGCAAAGAATATTGAATATACCATGATTGCTAAAAGAACAAACAAACCTGTCTTGGAAGAAGTACAGTGACAATGCTCCTTAGAAGCAAGGATGGTGAAACTACATCTTACATACTTTGGACATGTTATCAGGAGGGATCAGTCCCTGGACAAAGACGTCATGCTTGGTATAGTACAGGGTCAGTGAAAAAGAGGAAGACCCTCAACGAGATGGATTGACACAGTGGCTACAACAACGGGCTCAAGCATAACAACAGTTGTTAGCATGGGGCAGGACCGGGCAGTGTTTCTTTCTGTAGTACATAGGGTCGCTATGATTCTGAATCAACTCGACAACACCTAACAACAATAACAACTTCTAACTAAACCTGAGTTAGGATTTGGATGTCCCCTCCTCTCCAACTCCCTATCTGTTTTTGTCTCTCTGTTCCTATCCCTCAGTTCACTAGCTTCTGTCTTGAGGAGACATGATCTGACTTCCTGGTTGAACTAGTTCTGATTTCAGCAGAACTGGTTACATGAGAACTTGAAATGATGGGCTACTGAGAATGCCTTTTCCTGCTACCTTGATCAACAAGGATTCAGATAAATGTGAAAGAAACAAAAGGAAATAGGTGAGATTTCATTAATTATTGGCTCTCTAGGAAAGAGCCCAAGTACATTTCATTATTATTTAAGCCTTCAGAAAAATGCTGTGGATCAAACACTCATCTTATCTGCAAAGGACTATTTAAATGTAAATCAGATCATGCCACTCTTTTTTCTTAAGGAGACTCCTGCTGCACTGAGAATAAAATAAAAATTTTGCATCATGACCCACGAGGCACTGATGGCCTGACCTCAACCTACCTTTTCAAACACATCCATGCAAAGACCCTTTTTGCGCTCCATGATCCAGCTGAAAATACCTTTTTTTTTTTTTTTTTCAGTTCCTGAAAGACAATCAACTCTTTCCTGCTCCTGGATCTTCATCCCTGTAGACACAGTCCCTCTGCTCATGCAAGAAGACCACTCTTCTTTTGGCTCCTCATACCCCCAGGTGTCAGCCTCACAATAAAACTTTCCTTGTTGACCTTTCTGAACTACAACCCAGCTCCCACATTAATCCTCAACATTGTACTGTATGAGTTTCTTTCACAGCACTTACCAAAATTGATAAGTTTATATCTTTTCAGTTATGTATTGTGTGTTTTCCCAACTAGACTATCCTTGGGCATTGAGATCATGCCTCTTTAAATGTCTATACATTTTCAGTGCTTGGTTCAATGCAGAGGTTCAGTAAAAATTTTTGACATATGAACAAATTAGTGAATGAATAAAAGAACTGGTAGACTAAATCAAATCCTATTTTCTGAAATTTAATTTTGTATTTGCCATAAATGTATATATCAGTAGAGATTCAGGGGACCTTGGAATGTTCTCTTTCTATTCTCTGCCATTTCATTCCTGAAATGATCTCATCCACTGACTCTTGGGTTAGTCTCATTTGTCATGCACTGTCATCCGCTTCCTCTACACAGGAGTAATACCTGTAAAAAGGCCCAGGGCTCTTCTGCTTTGTCTCTCGACTGAAGTCTGAGTGGTGCAGACGCAACCTTGTCTCATTTAGACTGGCTCAAGGCTCCATGCACTTTTGACTACAGGGATTGACTTCCCAGCTTTGGATCTCAGCATAGTTACAGGGGAAATGTCCACAGCTTCCCTTCTGCCACAGGTTTTGTCTTGTTTTGTTTTGTTTTTTCCCTTTATATTGAAGTTTCCTTTGTGCATTGGAGAAAATTAAAATAGCACTTTAGAGGAGACCAAGAAGAACAAAAGTATTAAAAGTGAATAATTTTCTCCAAACGTCATTGGGACTCCTAGAAAGCATTGAAGTGCAGTGTAAAGAACTAGGACTCTGACATTTGACACACCTTCTAAAAACTGTAACGCATGGAGTACTAACTGTGAGAAAAGTTCTCAGAATTTATTCTTTAAAGATGAACAGATCTTCATCTTTGAAAGGAGAATAATACTATTAATATATCAGGATTGTTTTGAAGATAAAATGAAATATTAGGACATCCAGAACAGTGCCTCATGCAAAAAGACATTAATTTCATTCCTTCTATTGTCTTGGAAGTTCCCCTCTTACCCCCAGTTATAGAAGGAGCAAAGATCCCCTCAGGAAATTTCCATCACACCCTGTTCTGGGACCCAATGAAGGAGGGTCTTTAATGGTCATGAAAAACTACTCACCCACACACAGAGAGAGGAGACTATGAATGTTCAGAGAGAGTTTATACACTCTGAGAAAAATAAATAAATAAGGTCCCATCACCCCATTATTGAGCACCTTTATTCATGTGCTATGCCTTGCCTCTCTCTACTCAGAGTGCTATGTCATCTGTCACTTGATGAAGGGCCTACCCCATTCTCCTCATTAATGTTCAGAGTATCCAGGGGGATACTTTAGTTTGTAAGTACCAAACCTAATCAACGTTGTACATAAATCTATTGGGAGTAAAACAAGTATTTTCTCTCCTGCACACTCAACCTAAAGCCCTCTTGATCAGATCCTCAGTGGTGATTGGAGGTTGGTACTTACTAAGACAGAAAACACCTACATGGAAATTTCAGCTGTCTTCTTGGCCCCATGTCCCGCTTCTGTGTGGGCTCTGAGTAAATTCCCTGGAGTTCCAGTTGCCTTTATTTGTGCATTCAGCAGCGACATTGTTGGCACCTCTTGGCCTGGCCCACCTGAAGTTTTCAATCTTGGATTATCTTTGTGATACATTGTGTTTCCCAAATTTAGTCACAATGATACCTCCCATCCCACCTTTTCTTCTTTGACTTTGCCCCTTCACTGTCAACCTTGAATCTGGTTAGGCTTATGGCTCACATGGAACTAATAGAATGTGGAAGAAGTGATGCCATGTAACTTCTGAGACTAAGTCATAAAAAGTTTCTGATGCAGTCACTGTCTCATGAGCTGGGACACTCAGTTTGGAGCCCTGAGTCATTGTTCACGACTAACTATGATGAGATCACCATAATGGAGAGGACACATATAGGCACTCAAGTTCAACAGCCCCAGCTAAGCCCCCAGAAGACAGTCAAAAACAACAACAAGCCATAGAAGTGAGTCATTTTGTGTGTCTAGCCCTGTCAAGGCCTCATAATACTGCAACTCCCACCAATAGCTAACTGCACCAAATGACAGAACTCAGCAAAACTGCCATATGACCTCTTCCCAAATTTCTGACTTATGAGCAAAATATAAAGTTTTCTTCAAATCACTAAGTTTTGGGATAATTTATTACATAGATAAAATGTTATGTAGTCATAGCAATCAGATTTTCCAGAATCTCTGTTTTACTGAGTTAACTATATTTTCTTTATTCCTTTCCTATAGGAAAGGGTGAAATTCCACAGAATTCTCATTTGAAGTTTTCATCAATCTCTTGTACACTTGGAATTAAACTTCACATTTGGAGCTGCCATTTGAGACATGAAGCCTGTCTGGTCGTGGTGAAAGTATGTTTGCTGGGGTGTGGATAAGACAAGCTAATCAAGAACATCACTATTTTTTTTTTTTTTAATAGAAAATCTGCTTGTTTCTTTTTCAGAGAAGACTGTCTGGCTTCCTCACCTCAGGAAGTTTTGGACCATAGTCCTTCAAGTTTAGGTAAAGTGATTTGAAGATTCAAAGATCCCTGGTCAGTACAGATTTTTAGCACCAAGGGATCACTAGGAGTTTATTCAGCTATGTAAATGTCACCAAAGAGAGGCTTTGGGGATAAAAGAAAGAGGAAACTCAGTTTCTGGTCTCTTTATGGTGGTAGGTTAGGAGAGAGGATCCCATGTACCTTCCTCAAACCTCATTAAGTGCAGACTGCCCTCTGGCATCTGGGAGCACTTAAAAAGTAAGATACATGAGGACTAAAAGATTCTGCATACTTAAGGTCCATATGAGAACTGAAATCACCATTACACCTTAATTCTAAGGACTATAGTAAAGAGATTTGGACTCTTAGATATAAAATAAGAATTGCGGCTTACTGCTCATATTAAGTACTCAATGAAATCAGTTAGAATATGGCCCAGGGCATGTGAGGATCACAATAGCAAGCCTAAATCACATTTCTAATTAGTCCACAGAGAAAGGATAATTCCATAAAAGTGAACAGAGGAAAGCCAGAATAAGTGAATTTATGTTTTAAATCTAAGACATATGAAAAATGCTTCCGGATAAGAAAGTTTAGTAGCATGAGAGATCTTAATTGTGGAAGAATGTAACAAGGCCATTTAGGAAACCAGTCAGAAATCATGGGTTGAATATGTGTCATGATAACTTTTCCTTTAAATCTCATGGAAATATATATAAAAATCTTCTGAAACAAACATGCAAACCAACATAAACTTTCTGAATCTGCAAGGATGACTAACAAAATACCTGGCCTGACTTATGTGCCAATATGACTCTCCAAATATCATCCATGTTGCTGGCAAGGAACATGGATAGATGTTGCATCTATGAAGTTGTATTTTCATCTGACCAGTTCTTGAGTAATAATTATATGAAGGACATTCTACTATCAACTGAGCAGCTGGTCATGTATATAAAGATGTGATGAATTCTGTAGATAAACTCCAAGAATGTTTTGGGTGTCATATAAGAAGAACTGAAAACTGATAATAACAAGCCATATTTTTATGAAATATATTTTTGAGATAATAACCTTTTTTTTTCTTTTATCCAGGTAGTTCACAGTTTCCACTTCTATTGTTTGAAACACCCCACGTGTCTGTCAGTTTGTCATAAGAATGAACAAATCTGTCTTGGAAGAAGTACAGCAAGAATGCTCCTTAAAGGCAAGGATGGCGAGACTTTGTCTCACTTATTTTGGACATATTATTAGGAGGGATCAGTCCCTGGAAAAAGACATCATGCTTGGTAAAGTAAAGGGTCAGCAAAAGAGAGGAAGAACCTCAACAAGGTGGATTGACACAGCGGCTGCAACAATGGGCTGAAGCATAATGATTATGAGGATGGCGCAGGACTGAGCAATGTTTCGCTTTGTTGTAGAAAGGGTGGCTATGAGTCAGAATCAACTCGATGGCACCTAACAATGACAACAACATCCTTTCAAACCTATAAACTCTGTATTCATTACCTTGGTAAAGTAATGTGATGGGATAATAAAGTGAGAGCTAGTTGGCTGGGCCAAAGAGCCTTGTCATTGGTTTGAAATAGCACTAGTCCTTAAAGTAATGGCGAGGTCTCTTTTCATTAGCATCATATTTGGGAGGGACATGATGAGAAACAGTAGTCCTCTGCCAAAAATCTCATGGACTGAGTAATGGTTGCAGGGTGATGAGGAGTAGAGAGGACATGATATAAGAAAAGGTGTTGGTGAGTCTAAGACAGAAAACCAGTAACTGCAAGGGCCCTGTTCTGATCACTGAGAGTGGTTCTCCAATTTATTACTCTCTACTTTACCCTGAGAGTCCATTGTTCTCCTCAGCTCTTAGCTCTGTTTTGAGAGGTCTTCCTTTTCCATATATAATGGAATCTTTTTGCAGTAAAGGAGTTTTGTAACCTCCTTGCTACCTGTAGAAATTTGGGGGCCCAGAGGCCATCTTCAATTTGAACAATCACAATCCCTTCTCATCAGTTTTTTATTCATCATAACCCTTTCAAGAACTTTGCATGTTTCCTATGTATCTGACTCATATCCACTACATTCATCAAAACCATACTCACAATTCTTTTTTATACAGATTTCTCTCTTTGCATTGCCAAGGAGCTGTAGGACAACACTGTTAAAATACTTGGAAGCGCTTTGGTATAACTGAGAAAATCACTAGTCACCAAATTGTCTTTCTAAGGCCTTAACAAAGTATCTTAACACCATTGATTTGATCTTTACACTGAGGCCATTTCTCACTTTGGAAATATTTTGTAGACTAGTGTCTCAGTCATCCAGTGCTGCTATAACAGAAACACCACAAGTGGATGGTTTTAATGAAGAGAAGTTTATTTCCTCAAAGTTAAAGTAGGCTAAAAGTCCAAATTCAGGGTGTCAGCTCCAGAGGAAGGCTTTCTCTCTCTCGGCCTTCTCAGCAGTGTTCTCCCAGACTAGGAGCTTCTCCGCGGAGGGACCCCGGTCCAAAGGATGTGCTCTGCTTCTGGCACTGCTTCCTTGACAGTATGAGGTCCCCCTGTCTCACTGCTCACTTCTGTCTTTTATATCTCAAGACACTGCCTCAGGATACAATCCAATCTTGTAGACTGAGTCCTGCCTTACTAACACAACTGCCGCCCATCCTCCCTCATTAACATCATAGAGGCAGGATTTACAATTTATAGGAAAATCACAGAATACCAGAAATCATGGCCCGGCCAAATTGATACACAAATTTTTTGCGGGGGGCATAATTCAATCCACTACATTCATCAAAACCATACTCACAATTCTTTTTTATACAGGTTTCTCTCTTTGCATTGCCAAGGAACTGTAGGACAACACTGTTAAGATACTTGGAAGCTCTTTGGTATAACTGAGAAAATCACTAGTCACCAAATTGTCTTTCTAAGGCCTTAACAAAGTATCTTAACACCATTGATTCGATCTTTACACTGAGGCCATTTCTCATTTTGGAAATATTTTGTAGACTAGAGAAATTGAAAATAGTTTTATTTTCAAATGCAGCAAGAGCTGGCTCCTCTATATTTCTTCTAAATTCTTCTTGTAAATAGAGTCTCTATTTAGTTCATTTCTCTTTCCGTAAATTACCTTATGCAATGAAAATAAGCCAATTAACACTTTCAGCATTCTTCCTGACAAAAAGCCATAATTTCATTAAGTACATTTTTCATCTTTCAAATATCAAGAATAATAAATTTTTCCCAATGCTTATGCTGCTGTATAACACTTCAGGCCTATTGTAAGAACCCCTTACCATTTTCCCAGTGTCCAACAACAGTTTATTAACAATTTTTCCAGCCTTTACCATCTGGTTCCATGTCATTTTTTTTTTTTATAGTTTCCACTTGTCACCTTATTCCAAATGCTTTAAGTTTAATTTAAATGTTTAAGTTTGCATTATGTCAACCTCTCACTTCATTTTACCAATTTCTATAAAAGCTAGCTTTTGCTGCATAACAAACCACCATGAAATTTGGTGCCCTAAACAACAAACATGCTTTTTTTTTTTCATGATTCTGTTGTTCAGTTAGGTGTCTGGAACTGAGCGAACTAGTAAGGCCTTATCTGATATCTGATGGCTGTATCAAAGTCAGCTATTGTGATGATGGTCACATGTCTCTCATTGTGTAGCAAAATATTCTAGGCTCAATCACATGGAAAATATTAATAGTTTACAAAAGGAGGAAGTGATACAAGTGCTACTCAAACATCTGATGACATTATTTTTTTTAATATCCTATTGACCAATGAAATCAGGCCTGAATTCCACACTAAATAAATTTATTTCATCTCTTTATGGGAGTAGCTGCAATGTCATGTTACAAAAAAGTAAGAATACAGAGATAATCTGTGGCCATTTGTGTCACCTACCACATAAACAGATTCTACAATCAGCTGACTTCTGTTTCAGACAGCAGAGAATTAGCTAGTTTTGGGATCAATTCTCCCACCCAGAATGACTAGAAAATTTTGAAAAAAGAAAAAGTTAAGAATCTGCTTGATGGACCGAGATTATTACCAAGACAACTAGATTTTGTGAGTCCAATAACCCAGACAGTAGAGAAGGCCTCAGAGGAAAAGAAAAACTATCCAGATCCTCAAATTATCTTTCTAAGGTTTGATTCATAATGACTAGCTCTATATCCAAAATTGCTTAGCTTCCAAAAAAAGACAAAAAAATCAATAGATAAAACGACACTCAGAAAATTCTAACCTTGTGTTATTAAACTAGTATTTTACAAAAATTCTGATTAAGATAGTCGGCAAATTAAAGGACAAGAGAATTGGTAATTTATAAAAGAATCAAATAAAAAACTTAGAATTAAACAAAGAGGATTAAGAACAAATAAAACTTTGTTAAAAGTTTATTAGCAGAAATGAAGACAAGTTAAAAGAAAATATACATATTGGGGAATGAATATACAAAAGAATAGAAAGTAAATAGAATGAGCAATGTATGGTTAAAAAACAAAAAGGTAAAAATGTTTAACATACTTCTAATTGACATCCTATAAGGAGAGGAGAGTCAGCAAGAAGCTATATATATGTACATATATATATAAAATACTGATTGCTGAGGCTCTTCTAAAACACATGGAAGGCTCAAGCAATAGATTGAAGAAGTGCTACAAATATAAAGAAAACCATTCCTGGGCACATGATATCAAAATTTTCAAAAACAAGGACAAAGATGTTAAAATTAGTCACATGGAAAAACTTACTGTGCCTAGGGGAATGTTGACATGAATGCCTGCCAAGTTTGGAAATATGCTTCTAAATATCCTAAAGGGAAAAGACGAAATTACATGGGAAATTTAAAAATTATTGTAAAAGTAAGTAAATTAAGATTTATGGCTCTAAAAAGCCATGGTTATAGGGCAATTTATGCCTATAAATATATGTAATAAAATTATTTTAATGTATTTTAATACACTTACCTATGAATACATTTATTTTAATGTATTTATGTATTTTTCCATTGTTTACATATGTATTCCAATGAGCAATACCTTCAATTTCAATAAATGTACTGAAAAAGAGAAAACATGTATCTTGACTCATATTTCACATCATTCACAATAATCAGTTTCAGGTAGATTGTAAATAAAAGCATAAAAACAATAAATATTCTGTAAGATAACATTTTCTTGGCTTTGGAATGTGTCATGGATTGAATTATGTCACCCAAAAATGTGTGTATAAATTTGGCTCGGCCATGATTCCCAGTATTGTGTGGTTGTCCTCCATTTTGTGACTGTAATTTTATGTTAAAGGATTACAGTGGGGTTATAACACCCTTACTAAGGACACATCTCTGATCCAATGTAAAGGGAGTTTCCCTGGGGTGTGGCCAGCACCACCTTTTATCTTACAAGAGGTAAAAGGGGAGGGAAGCAAGCAGAGAGTTGGGACTTCATACCACCAAGAAAGTAGTGCCAGGAGCAGAGCGTATCCTTTGGACCTGGGATCCCTCTGTGGAGAAGCTCCTAGTCCAGCGGAAGATTGATGAGAAGGCTGACAGAGAGAGAAAGCCTTCCCCTGGAGCTGATGCCCTGAATTTGGACTTTTAGCCTACTTTACTGTGAGGAAATAAGTATTTCTGTTATAGCAGCACCAGATGACTAAGATAGGATGATAAATATCTCTTAACCTGGACACACACACACAAAACATTAACACGGAGAAAAGTGTTGATAATTTGGGATATATAAAAATTAAGAGCGACTGTGCATCCAAAGATGTTATTACAAGAGTAAAGCAAGCCACAGAGTGAGAAAAGATGTTTACAACAGAGATAGATTTACTACAAAACTAACAAAGCTTAAACTTCAGTGCCCTTCTATTTCACAGAGATTTTTAACGTATGTCTAATTGACATCCTATAAGGAGAGGCGAGTCAGCAAAAGCTATATATATGTGTGTATATAAAAATATTGATTGCTGAGGATTTTCTAAAACACATGGAAGGCTCAGGAAATAAATTGAAGAAGTGCTGCAGATATAAAGAAAACCATTCCCAGGCACATGATATTAAAGTTTTCAAAAACAAGGACAAAGAGAACTTAAAATTAGTCAGATTGAAAAGCTTCTCGCCCCCAGAGGAATGACAGCATGCAATTTGTTATAGATCATCATGATCTTTGTTAAATCTGAACTAGGTAGTGTTTACATAATGGTATTTCTTTTTTATTTTATTTATTTATTTATATATGTGTATATGCAGCCCTGGTGACATAGTGGTTAAGAGCTTGGCTGTTAACCAAAATGTTGGCGCTTCTTGGAAACCCTATGGGGCAATTCTACTCTGTCCTATAGGGTTGCTATGAGTCAGAATTGACTCAAAGACACGAATTTATATATATATATATATATATATATATATATATATATACACACACACACATATATATTTGATTTCAATAAACAGATTATTTTAAAAATAAGGTCACATCACTTCTCTCCTTTAATAGTGTTCCACAACACTTAAAATAAGATCCAAACTCTTAATTTTTTTAAAAACATTTAAAAAACATAAAATATAAATCACATATCATAAAAGCCACCTTTTTAAGTATACAATTAAATGATTTTTAGTATAGTCACAAAGTTGTATAACCATCACCAATATCTAATTCCAGAATATTTCAGAAAAAGAAACCCCACATTCATTAGCAATCACTCCCCAACCACCTCTTCCAGCCCCACAACCACTAATCTACTTTCTGTCTCCATGGATTTGCTGGTTCTGGACATTTCATATAAATGGAATTGTACAATATGAGTTCTTTTGTGTCTGGCTTCTTTCACTTGCTGCAATGCACACTTGCCACATTGTTTTCAAGGTTTGCCTATGTTGTAGTACATATCAGTACTTCCATTATATGGCTGAATGATATTCCATTGTATGTATATAGCACACTTTTTTTATCCATTCAGCACTTGACTGATATTTGGGTTGTTTTCACCTCTTGGCTATTATAAATACTATGAATAATGCTGCTATTAACATCCATGTGAAAGTTTTTTGTGTGGATGTATGCTTTCTGTTCTCTTACATACCTAGGAATGGAATTACTGGGTCATGTGGTAACTCTATGTTTAACTTTTTGTGGAGCTACAAAATTGTTTTCCAAAAGAGCTGTGCCATTTTTCATTCCCACCAGAAGTAGATGAAGGTTCCATGTCTCCACACCTAGACAACAGTTGTTGTCATCTATCTTTTATTGTTATAGCCACCCAACTTAATGTGAAGTGATAGCTCATTGTGGTTTGAATTTGCCTTTCCCTAATAAAGTTAACCATCTTTTTATATGCTTATTGGTCATTTTTACATCTTTTTTGGATAAATTTCTATCAAATCCTTAGTCCATATTTTAATTGCTTTGTATATTTATTGATGAATTGTAAGAGTTCTTCATATTCTTTGAGTCTTAGATATTTATCAAATTTACTATTTGTAAATATTTTCTCCCATTATGAGGGTTGTCTTTTCAATATATTGATAGTGTGCTTTGATGAACAAAAGATTTTAATTTTGATTTTGTTGGAGTCCAATTTATCTGTTTTCTTTGGTTGCTGATGTTTTAGTTATCATATCTAAGAAACCATTGCCCAATCCAAGATAACAAAGAATTGCAACTATCTTTTCTTCTAAGAGTTGCAAAGTTTTAGCTCCTACATTTAGGTCTTTAATCCATGCTGAGTTAACTTTTGTTTATGGTATGAAGTAGGTGATTAACTTAATTCTCTTGCATATAGAGATCCAGACGTCCTAGCACTACTTATTGAAAAGACTATTCTATCCTGATTGAATTGTTTCGACCTCCTTGTCAAAAATCAATTGCATATAAATGCATAGGTATATCTCTGGATTTTAATTTTGGTTCTATTGGTATATATATCTATCATTATGTCAGTACTGCACTGTTTTGATTACTGTAGTTTGTAATAAATTTTAAAATCAGGAAATACGAATCCTCTAACTCTGTTCTTTTTCAGAATTGGTTTGACTACTCTGAGGCCCTTGCATTTCCATATAAATTTGAGGGTCAGCTTGCCAATTTCTGCCAAAAAGGAAGCTGGTATTTTGACAGACATTGTATTAAATCTCTCACTCAATTTGTCAGAATATTGCCATTTTAACAATATAGGAAGTCTATGGATTATGAACAAGTCTTTTTTTCTAACTCTGTCTTTAAGTCAAATTTGCACCTAGGAACAGTTAGGTACAGTTTGTATCTAACATCATTTAGTCAAAAGTTTGTCTTAGAATATAGTACATAGTGTACCTTTCTATGCATAAAAAGCATTAAAGAAACACTTCCAGATACACAAAAATATCTTTAATATAGTAATACAGTAATAATAATGATGATGTTTTGATGCACATTGCAAAGTAGTGCCCATTTTTTATTATGAACCATTGTATGTACCTCAAAATTTTTATATGATAGGCTTTAAGGGGGTTGTTTTGTAAGTATGGGTTATATGTAAGTCGAACATTCATAACCTGGGGACTGACTATATTAATGCTCCCAATCCATGAACACAAATGCTTTTCCATTTATTTAGCTATTTTAATATTTTTCTGAATAAAGTTTCATAGTTTTGAGTGTACAAGTTTTGCACTTTTTGGTAAATTTATTCCTAAGTATTTTATTTTTTTTTTTGTTACTATTGTAAATGGAATTGTTTAATTTCATTTTTAAATTGTTCATTTCTAGTGTATACAAACACAAATGATGTTTTATAATGACCTTAAAACCTAAAACCTTGCTTAACTTGTTTATTAACCTTAATTGCATGTGCGTGTGCATGTGTGTGTGTGTGTGTGCGTGTGTGCGTGTGTGTTTACGTGTGATAATTTTCGTCTTCCTTTCCAGTCTGTATTCTTTTGTTTTTCTTTTACTGAATTGCCCTGGCTAGGAAGTACAATGTTGAATGGAAGTGGCAAGAGCAGACATCCTTGTCTTATTCTTGATCTCAGTGGGTAAACATCCAGTTTTTATCATTAATATGATGTTAGCTGTAGGGTTTTTGTAATGCTTTTTATCAGATTAAGGAAGCTACTTTCTATTCCTAGGGTGCTGGATGGATATTGCTGAATGTTTTTTCTTCATCTATTGAGATAATTATGTGGGTTTTGTTCTTTATTCTATTAATATGGCATATTACAGAGATATTTTTTTATGTTGAACCACATTGGATTCTTGGAATTAGTCTCACTTGGTCATGGTACAGGATTATTTTTGTAGTCTGCTACTTTTGGATTACTAACCTTTTGTTGATCTTTGGATCTATATTTATAAGGGATATGGTATTTAGTTTTCTTTTCTTGTGATGTATGTGTCTGGTTTTGTTGTCAGGGTAATACTGGCCACATAGTATGAATTGGGAATAAGTTTTTCATCTTCTATTTTTTGGAAGAGATGATGAAGAAATGGTATTAATTCTTCCTTAAAAGTTTGGTAGGATTCATCAGTGAAGCCATTTGACCCTCCCCTCTTGCCCTACTGCCCTGGGAAATTTTTGATCACTAATTCAAAATCTTTCTTTGTTATAGATCTATTCAGATAGTCTATTTCTTCTTAAGTCAGTTTTAGTAATTTGTGTTTTTTTAGAAATTTGTCCATCTAGCTTATCTAATTCGTTGCTCATAGTATTCTCTTATTACCTTGAGCCCTGGTGGCTTAGTGGTTAAGAACTACAGCTGCTAAACAAAAGGTTGGCAGTATGAATCCACCAGCAGCTCCTTGTAAACCCTATAGGGCAGTTCTACTCTGTCTTATAGGGTCACTATGAGTCAGAATTGACTCAAAGGCAATGGTTCTTTAAGGTTGGTAGTAATGTTCCCTCCTTCATTTCCAAATTTATTAATTGATTCCTGTATCTTTCTTAGTTGGTCAATCTAGCTAAAGATTTGTCAATTTTATTGATCTTTTCAAAGAACCAAGTTTTGAGTTTACTGCTTTTCTCTATTGTTTTTCCACTCCGTGTTTCATTTATCCACTATAATCCTTTTTTATTTCCTTGATTATTCTGGATTTGAGTTTAGTTTTCTCTTTGTATTTCCTTGAGGTAGGAGATTATGTAATTAATTTGAGATTTTTTTAAAAAATATAGACCTTCACTGCTAAAAATTTCCCTTTCAGCAACAAATTTGCTGCATCTTATAACTTTTGGTTTATTGTGTGTTTTTTGTTTTATTGATTTTAAAGTACTTTCTAATTTTTTTTTTTTTTTTTGATCCATGAGTTGTTTAGGAGTAGTTTATTTAATTTGCACATATTTGTAAATTTCCTAAATATGTTTCTGTTATTTGTTTTTAATTTTATTCCATTGTATTCAGAGAGTATATTTTGTATGATTTCAATTGTTTTAAGTTTATTCAGGCTTATTTATGGCCTACCAAATACTCTAAGAGAATGATTCATGTGCACTTGAGAAAAATGTATAAACTTTTTTGGAGTGGTATGTTCTATACATGTATCTTAGGTCTAGTTGGTTTAGTGTTGGTCAACTCTTCTATTTTCTATTTGTTCTAGACATGATTGAAAATAGAATATTAAAGTCTTAAGTTATTACATCCAAATTATCTATTTCCTTCTTCAACTCTGACAGATATACTTAATGTATTTTGGGACTCTGTTGTTAACTGTATAAATATTTATAATTGTTACATCTACTTGATAAATTGAACTCTTTATCATTTTAAAAAGGTTTTGTCTCTAGTACCAATTTTTGTATTACAGTTTAGAGTATCCAAATCTGAAGACTAGAAAGAAAAAAATAATGAAGAAACATGAACAGAACCTCAGAGACATGTGGGGAATCATCAAGCATACCAATATATGCATAATGAAGGAGGAGAGAGAGAAAAAGGATCCGAGAGAATATTTGAAGAAATAATGGTTACAAACTTCCAAAATTTGATGTCATTCCATCATTCTGGGTACTTTTAGCAAGTAGAGTCTACCAGGAAACCACCGTATATGTCATTCAATTGAATTTTCATTCATTCAACTGTCTTTAAATTGGCATTTGATTCTCTAACAAAGGGTCTTTGAAGGAGCCCCAGCTGCATTCTGCACCCTCCAGTGTCTTCCAGACAACTGTATGTGGACAATGATTGTGGGCTCTTGGTTTTCAATACTGAGGATCTAGAGAAAGGGAAATCAAAATAGGGCAAGTAAAAACACCACAAAATTCACTGTTTTTCTGAAATTCAGCCAATTTTCTTTAACACTTTCTGGATTTTTGCAAGATTTTGGTTAATATCCAGCATTCTGAAAATGTTGATTTTCACTTTTTTTTTTTTTTTTTTTTTTTTGCCAGTTTTCTCATTGCTTTTACGGAGGAGAAAATTTCAGGGATTCTCATTCTACCAGTTTTGTTGATGTCACCCCTCATTTTTTTAATCTTAATTTTACAACCATCTTTACAGTGTGGTCCCTGCCTGTTCATTACATTCTGACTGACCATCAAGCCTGCTGTTTCTCAGATTTGGGCCTTTGCACTTGGTGTACTCAGTGTTTGCAAAGTTTGTTCTCAGCTCATTACTTGTCTTTCACTCTCACCTTCAATGTTATCTTCCCAGAAAGGCTATACTTGACATGCCATCTTATGTGAAGTAAATGATTTTCTCTCCTAAGTTTCTATCACAACATCCTCTAATTTCTTTCACTGTAATTTTTCAAATATACAATTATTTATTTATTTATTTATTTGCTTTTTTAACTGTAGAAAGGCAGGTATCATGACTACTTTGTTACTCAGTATATTCCAAGTAACTAACACAATGGCTTGCACAGAGAAGTTGGCTACTAAGTATTAAGAGAACATGAAATTTAAAATAAACTAAATAAGAGGGAAAATAAAATATTGAGAAAACATGGACCTTAAGGGATATTTTATATGAAAAGAGCACATAGACCATACTTACTGGTCTGACAGAGACTGGAGAAACTCCAAGAGTATGGCACCCAGACACCGTTTTAGCTCAGTAATGGCGTCACTCCTGAGGTTCACCCTTCAGCCCAAGATTAGACAGGCCCGTATGACAAAATGAGACTAAAGGGGCACACCAGCCCAGGGGCAAGGACTTGAAGGAAAGAGGGGACAGGAAAGCTGGTAATAGGGAACCCAATGTCAAGAAGGGGAGAGTGTTGACTTGTCATGGGGTTGGTAACCAATGTCGAAAAACAATATGTGTACTAATTGTTTAATGAATATCTAGTTTATTCTGTAAATCTTCATATAAAGTACAATAAAAAAAGAAACAAAAATGAAAAGATCACATAAGTTGTTATGATTTAAAAAAAAGCACCAGGACAATAGTAGGTAAATAGTTAAATAAACATTTGACTTTACATGAATTAAAACAATTTTAAAAAAACAGCAATATAATATCTTCATAAGCATATTATATTAGCAAAAAATAAAAATAATGATAATAACCAGTACTTAAAAAGTTTTTCATGAAACTGATTTCTTTTACAAAGTGACTGACATGAATTCATACAGCATTATTGGAAATAAAATTGGTAATTCATATGAAGATTATAAAATTGTTACATCTTTAATGCATTATGCCACTTCTTAGAATCTACACCAAGGAAATAATTCAGGAAAAAATGTATTCTAAAAATGTTAATTGCAGTACAATGAAAAAACTGAGATAGCTAAATGTCCACATATGGGAATAATTAAGCAATTACAGCATATTGCTTCAAGGGTATTTCATGCAGCTCTTAATGAAACAATTTTGAAGATTGTAGTATAGAAAAAATTATAATAGATTGGATGAAAAGACATAATATATAATTTCCAGTATATTATGATTGAAATATTGCTAAACTATACATTCATGTAAATAAGGGATAAAATTAATATGAAAAATAAATAAAGGGAATGTGGTAGAGTAATATAAAATTTATATTTAAAGTAGTTTTTAGTATTTCTAAAAATTATTTTACAATTCATAAAAATATGGAGGAAAAAATAAGAACTCAAATAGCATCGCATGTAATACTAAGATTTATTGTAGTTATTTCTATATATTTTTTCTATGTAATTCTTCCTAATACTTTCCATAAAAATATAACCTTACTTTTTAACCTATGGAGGAGAGTAATATGTTACCATTTCCATATAAAATACTTTACATGGTTACAGGTAAGTTTCTGTAAAAGAAATAATATTTTTAAAATAAAACAACAATAGCCATTAATATAGAGTTTGTGGTAAAACTAAAACTATATTTTCCCAGACATACATAATTTATTTTGGAAAGTAATTTGTCAAGATATACAAATATGTATCAAAAACTAAAATTAGAGACTTCAAGTCTGACATTTAAAGAGCTTAGAAGTCATTAGTCCTTTCCTCACAGCAAGAAAAAAGTTAAACAAACTGAAAATAAACAACTGTTCTTAGATATTGAATCCGTCAGAGATCTGGGGAGATCTAGGGGATAAAATTCAACAGAGGAGACAAAAACAAGGACACTAAAGAAAATTTTAGCCTCTAATGCCACATCTAGAAAACACTGCCTAACACTAAGCCAGATAAACACAAAACACTACACTAAAGGACAATTTACTTCAGTTTTTCTTTTTCACCCAATAGATCATGCCTGACTTCAAGAAAAAATTACAAGGCATACTAAAATGCAAAAAACACAATCTGAATAGACAAGGTAAGTATCATAACCAGGCTGAGACATGACAGAGACTTTGGAACTATCAGACCAGGAATTTGAAGTAACTCTGATTAACATGCAAAGAACTCTAATGGAAAAAGTGGACAAAATACAAGAATAGATGAATAATATAAGCCGAGAGATGAAAACTTAAAAAGAAGCAAAAGAAAATGTTAGAAATAAAAAGTATGAGAAAGGAAGTGAAGAACACCTTTGATGGCCTCTTTAGTAGACAAAGTGGACAAGAAAGCAATTAATGAGCTCAAAGACATGTCTTAGCAATTGAACTGTTTTCCCCAAAAATATATATTGTAAATCCTAACCCTTACACCTGTGGTTATAATCTTGTTTGGGAATGGGTTTTCTTTGTTATGTTAATGTGGTAGTATTAATGTAAGGTCTGTTTTAAGTCAATCTCTTTTGAGACATAAAATAAGAGATTAAGTAAGCAGAAATGGGGGAAGATAGATGCTATGCCACATGAAGACCACCAAGGAGCCAAGGAACAAGGACATAGTTTCAGAGCAGACAGAGAGAGAAAGCCTTCTCCCAGAGCTGGCACCCTGAATTTGGACTCTAGTCTCCTAAACTGTGAGAAAATAAATTTATGTTTGTTAAAGCCACCCAACTGTGATAATTTTGCTACAGCAGCACTATATGACTAAGACAGTATGCCAATAGAAACCTCTCAAACTGAAAATCAGAGAGAAAAATGAAAAAGAAAAAAAAAAAAAAAAAGGAACTCAGCCAAAGATTACACAAGTCCAGAAAGCCAAACAAGTCTAAATGGGCATACCAGCCCAGGGGCAATGACGAGAAGGCAGGAAAGGACAGGAAAGCTGGTGAGAGGGAACCCAGAGTCAAGAAGGGGAGAGTGTTGAAATGTCATGGGGTTGGCATCCAATGTCACAAAACAATATGTATATTAATTGTTTAGTGGGAAACTAATTTGCTCTATAAACCTTCACCTAAAGTACAATAATAAAAAAAGGAACAGACTATCCCAAACTGTGATATACTTACAGAAGGTCTAACATACTTATAATGGAAATACCAGGAGAAGAAAGAAAATAGGAACGGAAGAACTATTTGATGTATTAATGGATAAGTATTCTCCAAAATTAATAATACACACAAAACTACAAACCAAAGAAGATCAGATAACATAAAGCAGACAAAAAAAAAAGAAAAAAAAAACTACAGCTAGGCATAGCTTATTCCACTGCAGAAAATCTTGAAAGAATCCACAGGGGGTGGAACATTTTACTTATAGAGGAACATGCATAAGATTTATATCAGAAATCTCTTCAGAAGAAACAATGCAAGCAAGAAGAGAATGGAGGAAAAAATTTAGAGTTAAAAAAAAAATCAAACAAAAACACCAATTTTTACAATTTTTATCCAGCAATATTAGCCTTCAAAAGTGAAGGAGAGATAAAGACTTTCTCAGACAAACAAAACTTGAGGGGATTTTTCATCAGTAGAACTGCCTTGAAAAAATGTTAAAAGAAGTTGTTCAGAGAGAAGAAAAATTATATAAATAGGAAGGAATCAACAAAGGTAAAATAAGATATATTATTTTCCTCATTCTTAATGATCTAAGATTTTTTTTCAAACAAAAAATAAGAGAAACATTGTATTTGGGTAATTATAGCTTATGGATAAGTGAAATGAATGGCAGTAATGTAATACAAGAATGGAGGGAGGAATTGGAAATACTTTGTTATAAGGAACCTGCACTATTTGTGAAGCAGTATAGTGTTATTTGAAAGTGGACTTAGATTAGTTGTAAATGTATATTACAAACTCTAGGGCAAGTATTAAAATAAATAAATAAATAATTAGAATTGATATACTAAAAGAAGAGAGAATATGGAATACTCATAATGTAGAAAGAAGAGTAGAAGCCCCCCACAAAAAAACCCAAACCCCTCAAAAAAAGAGTAAGGGTAATGAATAAAAATGGGTACAAATATGATAAGTATAAATCCAACTGTGTCAATAATCATTTTAAATGTTAATGGTCGAAATACATCAATTAAAAAACAAAGGCTACCAGAATGGATTTAAAAAAAGAAAGATTCCACTACCTGCTATTTATAAGAAATTCATTTTAATACAAAGACACAGATAGATTAAAAGTAAAGAAATGAAGATATGCCAAGCTATCCCTAATCAAAAGAAAACTGAAGTAGGTATATTAATTTCAGAAAAAGCAGACTTCAGAACAAGGAAAATTATCAGGGATAAAGAAGGTAATTACATAATGGTAAAGGAGTCAATTCTCCAAGAAGATATAACAATCCTTAATGTGTGTGTACCAAACAACAGAGCATCAAAGTACATGAGGCAAAATCTGATAGAACTTTAAGAAGACATAGACAAATACACCACATAGCTGAAGACTTGAACACACATCTATCAGTAATTAACAGATCCAGCAGGCAGAAAATCAGTAAGGATATACTCAATCTGGATGGTACCATCAATTAACTGAATCTAATTGACTTCATCTAACAAGAGAATGCACATTCTTCTCAAGCTCACATGAAACATTTACCAAGACAACCACCTTCTGAACCATAAAACACAACTTAACAAAATTAAAAAAAGTAGAAATCGGAGACTTCTTGCGAAATGGCGCTCTAGGCAGAAGCACCACACCGTCCCTCCACAACAAAGATCTGAAAAACTAAGCCAAACAGAGAAAACTGCAATCCTGAAATCCTACAACATAAAATGAAGAGATAAAGAACTCAGCCAAGCACCAAATGGAGTGATAAAACTGATAGAGAATGGAGAGCGAGGAGAGATTCATGCAGAGGTCCCCTATCAGCTAACATAGCGCAGATCCACCATCTTGGACTTTTATCAGAGATTAGCCAACAGGGTTATCAGAAAGCAGCTTCATGGAATGTCCAGTGGGAGACAAAACAACCAGTAATTTGCAATATACACTTTCTGACCCCTCACCCTTCTTTACCCCAACTTGGCCTCCTCTGCTTCCTGCAGCCACAGTCTCTTGGCCAGGAAGCACCAGCTGCTTGGATTCTGCCCACTGACACTGGTCGGCTCCCCAAGTGCCATTTTTGGCTGCTGGTGTTGCTTTTTTCTGCTTCTTTTGATTTCTTCCTTACCTCTCACCACCTCTCCCTCCTTTTCCTCAAATACCTGGCTCCATGTGCCATCTTTGCTTCTTCCCAAAGGGCTGAGGAGCTCTGTTCCAGAGCGGAACTGCTTCCCGGTCTGGGCTGCCATGTTGGTGGGATCCCAGGGATTTTGTTTGTTTTGAATTGTTTGTTTTCTTTTCCTTTTCTTGAGTTGGGAGCCCGTTCTGGCCAGGGGGTGCTGAATGGCTTGGGACCTACCCATTCAGCTTGCACAGATACGCAGAGGGATCCCTGAGAGCACTTCTTTTTTCTATTTTTTGGGGGGTTTTTCTTCTATTTTTTTAAATTTGTTTTATTTTATTTTCCCTCTTTTTCCCTTTTTGTCTTTCTTCATCACTCAGTTTATCGTCTCTCTATATCTTCCATCTCTTCCTGTTCCCTGAATACCTGGTGCTGAATACCCCTACGCCTTCTAGCCAGGCTGTACTGCAACACCTAAGAACAACTTCTCCAGACATCATAGCTGCACTGGTGGGATCCCTGGGAGCTTTGTGGTACTTCTTCCTTTCTAATTTTTATTTATTCATTCTTTTCTTCTCTTTTTTTTCTTCTTCCCCTTTTTATTTTTCTCCATTTCATAGTCTCTCATCTCTCCACTGCAACGGCAAGCACCCTTAGCATTATATTTTGTTTGTATATTTTTGGCTCCTGTTCCTCTCTTCTCTCTCCCATATCCATCTTAGCACAACACATAACAATCTCCCAGCTACATCCTGCCTAACTGTTCCGTGCACTTAACATCACACCACCAAGCAGCACAGGCATGGCCTACTGGAACCTGCCCTGCACTGATTACCAACCCACCGTGGTGGCTGTAGTAAGTGCCACAAACAACCCATCCCAGTAACTCCTCTTAAGCTAGACCTGCCCTGCCATACCACATCTGAGTGACTGACCCTGCCAATTGGAGAAGGAGGCGAAAAGTATTGTGCCCACAGATGAGCAAACAACAGAGAACACACAGCCTGTCTTCTCAGACATAGCCAAATTAAAAAAAAAAAAAAAAAAAGGATGAAACAAACAAATCTAAAATCAATAAATCAGAAAAATACCTACTGAATGCCCCGAAGACAGCAGACAATATCAAAACATTTATAAAAACAGAACAGGATGGTTCCAGTAGGTGTTCAAAATAAAACACCAGATGACTTTCTGGTGGAAGAAAAGGCACTAGGACTACTTGATAGGGGATTCAAATCTCTAATATTCAGAATTCGTCAAGAGCTAAAGCAAAAAGCAGACAAAAATGGGGAAAAAATAGACAAATTCATGGAAAAGGCAGACAAATTCAAGGAAAATACAGACCAAAAAATGGAAGAATTCAGGAAAATAATGCAAGAACAAAATGCCAAAATAAATTCACAACTAGAAATTATACAAAAACAACAATGAGAAATCCAAAACATAAACAAGATTTCATAAATGGACAATGTCACAGAAGGGCTGAGGAGCAGATTTGAAATGCTGGAAGATTGGATCAGTGGAATTGGAGACAAACAATTGTATACACCTCTGAGGAAAACTCAGAAAAAAAAAGAAAAATGAAGAGACCCTGAGAGTTATGTGGGATACAATCAAAAGCAAAAATTTGTGAGTGATCAGAATTCCATAACGGGGAGAAAACACAAAACACAGAGAGGATCACTGAAGAACTGCTGACAGAAAACTTCCCCAATATCATGAAAGATGAAAGCTAACCATCCAAGAAGTTAAACAAACACCATATAGGATAGACCCCAAAAGAAAATCACCAAGGCATAACATAATCACACTTGCCAAAACCAAAGACAAGTGAAGAATCCTGAGGGTGGCTCAAGAGAAACAAAAAGTCACATACAGAAAAAAAACAATAAGACTAAGCTCAAATTATTTGGCAGAAGCAATGGAGGCAAGAAGGCAAACGGATGACATACATAAAACCTTGAATGAAAAACATTACCAGCCAAGAATAATATACCCTGCAAAACTCTCATTCAAATATGTTGGTGAAATTATGTCATTTCCAGATAAACAGAAATTAAGGGACTATGGAAAAACCAAACCAAACTCACAAGACTTATTAAAGGAAGTCCTTTGATCTGAGAACAAATGACTTCACTTCACAGGCTGAATCTAGGACGTGGGATCATACCAGCCAGATACAAAACTAGGAAATGAACTATCAAGGACTATCCAAAACCAAAAGAAATACAACAAAGAGAGCAGTTAATCTGTGAATGACGACAAAATCAGAACAATAAAAGAGGGACTAAATGGTGTAGGTATAGAACCTACTCATGGAGAGGAAGGCAAGGCAATACCAAGTAATAATAGACTGCTTCAAACTTAGAAAGATAATGGTAACTTTCACTGTAACTACAAAGAAAGTTAACAAACATACTCATAAAAATAAAGAGGAAAAACATAAAGTCTCAGCAAAAACAAAACCTACAAAAACAAAAGAAATGGAAAAAAAATCCACAAACAAAAGTATTTCAGCACAGGAGAGTAAGAAGAACAAAGAAAACGTCAGCACCACCAAAAAAAAAAAAAAAAAAAAAAAAAAAAAAAAAGCACTACAAAATGACAACAAACAAACAAACTCACATCTATCAATTACACTGAATGTAAATGGACTCGATGCACCCATAAAGAGACAGAGAGTGACACAATGGATAAGAAAACAGGATCCATCAATATGCTGTCTACAAGAGATGAATCTTAGAAATAAAGGCGTGAATTTATCAAAAGTTAAAGATTGGAAAAAAAAATATATCAAGCTAACAACTACCAAAAAAGAGCAGGAGTGGCAATACTAATCTCAGATAAAATAGACTTCAAACAAAATCCACCATAAAAGACAAAGGATACTGTATAGTGACTAAGGGAAAATCAATCCTGAAGACATAACCATAATAAACATCTACGCACGCAATGACAGGGCTCCAAAATACATAAAACAAAATCTAACAACACTGAAAAGAGAAATTGACAGTTCCACAATAATAGTAGGAGACTTCAACACACCACTCTCAGTAAAGGAGAGAACAACTAAAAAGAAACTCAGCAAAGATACAGAAGACCTAAGGGCACAATCAGCCAACTTGACCTCATAGAAATATATAGAACACTCCATCCAACAGCTGCAAAGTACACCTTCTTATCCAAAGCACATGGAACATTCTCCAGAATAGACCACATCTTAGGCCACACAGCAATACTCAACAAAATCCAAAACGTTGAGAGAATTCAAAGTATCTTCTCTGACCACAATGCCATCAAGGTAGAAATTAACAATAGAAAGATCAAGGAAAAAAATTCAATTACATGGAAACTGAATAATACCCTGCTTACACATCACTGGGTAATAGAAGAAATCAGAGATGGAATTAAAAAACTTCCTAGAATCAAAAGAGAATGAAAACACATCATACCAAAACCTTTGGGATAAAGCAAAGGCAGTCCTCAGAGGACAATTTGTAGCAATAGATGCACACATCACAAAAGAAGAAAGGGACAAAATCAAAACATTAACTACAGAACTCAAACAAATAGAAAGAGAACAGCAAAAAACGCCCACAGCCCCTAGAAGAAAGGAAATAGTAAAGATCAGAGTAGATATAAATGAAACAGAGAACAGAAAAACAATAGAAAGAATCAACAAAACCAAAAGTTGGTTCTTTGAAAGAATCAACAAAATCAACAAACCACTGGCCAGACTGACAAAAAAAAAAAAAAAAAAAAACAGGAGAGGACACAAATAACCCAAATAAGAAATGAAATGGGCAACATTACAACAGACCCAACTGAAATAAAAAGGATTATAAAGGAATATTATGAAAAACTATACTCCAACAAATTTGAAAACCTAGAGGAAATGGATAAATTTCTAGAAACACACGGCCTACCCTAACTACAACAAAGTGATGTTGAAAATCTGAACAGACCCATAACAAGAGAAGAGATTGAAATGGTAATAAAAAATACTCTCAACCAAAAAAAGCCCTGGCCCAGATGGCTTCACTGGAGAATTCTACAAAACATTTACAGAAGATCTTGTACCAGTACTACTCAAGCTATTTCAGAGCATAAAAAAGGAAGTAACAGTTCTAAATTCATTCTACAAAGCCAGCATAATGCTGATACCAAAACCAGGCAAAGACACAAAAAAAAAGGAAATTACAGACCACTATCTCTCATGAATATAGATGCAAAAATTCTTAACAAAATTCTAGCCAATAGAATTCAGCATCATATAAAAAAACTCATCCACCACGAACAAGTAGGAGTCATACCAGGTGTGGAAGGATGGCTCAACATTAGAAAGTCAATCAACGTAATCCACCACATAAATAAAAGGAAAGAAAAGAATCACATGATCACCTCAACTGAAACAGAAAAGGCATTCGACAAAGTCCCCATTCCTGATAAAAAACTCTCAATAAAATAGTTATAGAAGGGAAATTTCTCAACATAAAGAAGGGCATCTATGCAAAACCAATGACCAACATCATTCTTAAGGGAGAGAGGCTGAAAACTTTCCCGGTGAGAACAGGAACAAGACAAGGATGCCCTTTATCACCAGTCCTATTTAACATTGTGCTGGAAGTTCTAGCTAGAGCAATAAGGCAAGAAAAAGAAATAAAGGGCATCCAAATTGGTAATGAAGAAGTTAAACTATCCCTGTTTGCAGATGATATGATACTATACATAGAAAACCCTAAAGACTCCACGAGAAATCTACTGGAACTAATAGAAAGATTCAGCAGAGTAGCAGGATACAAGATAAACATACAAAAATCAGTTGGATTCCTATATACCAATATAAAATCATGAAAAGGAAATCAGGAAAACAATACCATTTATAATAGACTCTAAAAAAAATACTTAAGAATAAATCTAACCAGGGATGTAAAAGACCTATACAAAGAAAACTACAAAACACTACTGCAAGAAACCCGAAAGGATCTACATAAATGGGAAAACATACCATGCTCATGGATAGGTAGACTCAACATTGTGAAAACGACAATTCTATCCAAAGGAATTTACTAATACCACGCAATCCTTATCTAAATACCAACTGCATTCTTCAAGGAGATGGAAAAACTAACCATTAACTTTATATGGAAAGGGAAGAAGCCCCGAATAAGTAAAGCACTTCTGAAGAAGAAGAATAAAGTTTGAGGACGCACACTACCTGACTTCAGAACCTACTATACAGCTACAGTAGTCAAAACAGCCTGGTACTGGTACAATGACAGATACATCGACCAATGGAACAGAATTGAGAACCCAGATGTCAATCCATCCACCTACGGTCGCCTGATCTTCGACAAGGGCCCAAAGTCCATTAAATGGGGAAAAGACAGTCTTTTTAACAAATGGTGCTGGCAAAACTGGATATCCATCGGCAAAAAACTGAAACAGGACCCATACCTCACTCCGTATACAAAAACTAATTCAAAATGGATGAAAGACCTAAATATAAATCCAAAAACTACAAAGTTCATAGAAGAAAAAATAGGACCAACGCTTCAGGCCCTAATACACGGCATTAACAGGATACAAACCATAACCATCAACATGCAAACCCCAGAATATAAGCTAGATAACTGGGATCTTCTAAAAATCAAACACCTATGCTCTTCAAAAGACTTCACCAAAGGAGTAGAAAGAGAACCTACAGACTGGGAAAAAATTTCTGGACAGTATAAGTCAGACAAAGGTCTAATCTCCATAATCTACAAGAAAATCCAACACCGCTACAACGAAAAGACAAATAATCCTATTAAAAAATGGGCCAAGGAAATGAACAGACACTTCACCAAAGAAGAAATTCAAGCGGCCAACGGACACCTGAGGAAATGCTCATGATCATTCGCCCTTAAAGAAATGCAAATCAAAACCACAACGAGATACCATCTCACCCCAGCACTACTGGCACGAATCAAAAACACTGGAAATAACAAATGATGGAGGGGCAGTAGGGAGATCGGAACTCTTATGCACTGCTGGTAGGAATGCAGAATTATACAACCATTTTGAAAAATGATATGGGGCTTCCTTAGAAAGCTAGAAATAGAAATACCATACTATCCAGCAATTCCACTCCTAGGAATATATCCTAGAGAAATAAGAGTCATCACTCGAATAGACATATACACACCTATGTTCCTGGCAGCATTGTTCATAATAGCAAAAAGTTGGAAACAACCTAGATTCACATCAACGGATGAAGGGATAAACAAACTATGGTACATACACACAATGGAGTACTATGCAATGAGAAAGAACAATGATGAATCTGTGAAGCATCTCATAACATGAATGAAACTGGAGGACATTATACTGAGTGAAATAAGTCATTCACAAAAGGACAAATATTGTATGAAACATCTACTGTAAAAACCCATGAAAAAGTTTACACACAAAAAGTAACAATCTTTGTTGGTTACCAGGGTGGGAGGGTGGGGGGGAAATACTTAACAGGGAATAGATAAGTGGTAGCTTTGGTGAAGGGTGACCCAATACACAATACTGGGGAAACCAGCACAACTTGTACAAGGAAAGGTCATGGAAGCTCCACAGACACATCCAAACTCCCTGAGGGGCTGAATTACTGGGCGGAGGGCAGTGGGGACCATGGTTTCGGGGAACATCTAGCTCAGTTGGCATAACACAGTTTATAAAGACAATGTTCTACATTCTACCTTGGTGAGTAGTGTCTGGGGTCTTAAAAGCCTGTGAGCAGCCATCTAAGATACTCCACTGGTCTCACCCCTTAGGGAGCAAGGGAGAATGAAGAGAACAGGATACAAGGAAAAGATTACTCCAAAGGACTAATGGACCACAGCTACCATGGCCTCCATCAGACTGAGTCCAGTACAGCTAGATGGTGCCCAGCTACAACCATTGACTGCTCTGACCGGGTTCACAACACAGGGTTCTGGACAGAGCTGGAGAAGGATGTAGAACAAAATTCTTACACGCAGAAAACAGACCAGGTTTATTGGCCTAAAGGAGTCTAGGGAAACCCTGAGAGTATGGCCCCCAGACACCCTTTTAACTCAGTGGTCAAGTCACTTCCGAGGTTCACTGTTCAGCTGGAGATTGGACAGCCCCATAAAACAAAATGGGACTAATGAGGCACAGCAGTCCAGGGACAAGGGCTAGAAAGCAGAAGGGGACAGGAAAGCTGGTGATAGGGAACCTAAGGTTGAGTAAGGACAGTGTTGATGTGTTGTGAGGTTGTTAACCATTGTCATAGGGCAACATGTGTACTAACTGTTTAATGAGAAACTATTTTGTTCTGTAAACCTTCGTCTAATGTGAGAATAGCAGCACAATTGGAAAAGCATAGTCGATGTCACTGAAGTGTGCATGTAGAAATTTTTGAAATGGTGTATCTTTGGCTATGTATATTTTCACCAAAAAAAACGGTTGAGAAAGGAGAGGGTTGCCATGTCGTGGGGTTGTTAACCAATGTCATAAAACAATATGTGTACTGCTGTTTAATGAGAAACTATCTGTTCTGTAAACCTTCACCTGAAGTACAATAAACAATAAATAAATTTTAAAAATTCAAAAAAAGAAGTAGAAATCATAAACAACATACTCTCAGACCACAGTGGAATTCAACCAAAAATCAATAACAGACACCTGCAAAAGGCTTGTATATTTGGAAATTAAATAACATACGTCTTAAAATTTTGTTGTTGTTAGGTGTCATCGAGTTGGTTCCGACTCATAGTGACCCTACGTACAACAGAATGGAACACTGCCCAGTACTGCACCATCCTCACAATCATTGCTACGTTTGAGCCCATTGTCACAGCCACTGTTAGACAAAGTCTCGCCAACCTCCCTTCTAAGGAACGCTTAGGCTGTATTTCTTCCCAGAGAGATTTGTTTGTTCTTCCGGCAGTCTATGGTATATCTAATACTCTTCGACAACACCATAATTCAAAGGCATCAATTCTTCTTTGGTCTTCCTTATTCATAGTCCAGCTTTTACATGCATACAAAGACATTGAAAATACCATGGTTTGGGTCAGGCGCACCTTAGCTCTTTTGCAGCAGATTTGCCCAATGCAGTGCGTCATTTTATTTCTTGACTTCTGCTTCAATGGTGTTAATTGTGGATCCAGGTAAAATGAAAACTTCAGTATTTTCTCCTTTTATCATGATGTTGTTTATTGGTCAAGTTGTGAGAATTTTTGTTGTCTTTATGTTTAGGTGTAATCCATACTGAAGGCTGTAGTCTTTAATCTTAATCAGTGAATGCTTCAAGTCCTCTTCACTTTCAGCAAGCAAGGTTGTGTCATCTGCATATCGAAGGTTGTTAATAAGTCTTCATCAGTTCCTAATGCCTTCTTCGTCACATAGTCCAGCTTCTCCGATTATTTACTCAGCATACAGATCGAATAAGTATAGTGAAAGAATACAACCCTGAAGCACACCATTTCTGATTTTAAACCACGCAGTATACCTTTGTTCTATTTGAACAACTGCCTCTTGGCCTATGTACAGGTTCCTCATGAGCACAATTAAGTGTTCTGGAATTCCCATTCTTCACAATGTTATCCATACTTTGTTATGATCCACACAGTCGAATGCCTTTGTATAGTCTATAAAACACAGGTAAACATCTTTCTGGTATTCTGTACTTTCAGCCCAAATCCATCTGACATCAGCAATGATATCTCTGCTTCCATGTCCTCTTCTGAATCCAGCTAGAATTTCTGGCAGTTCCCTCTCGATGTACTGCTGCAAATGCCTTTGAATTATCTTCAGCAAAATTTCACTTGCATGTGATAATAAAGATATTGTTCAATAATTTCCACATTTTGTTGGATCACTTTTCTTTGAAATGGGCACAAATATGGATCTCTCCAGTTGCTCAGCCAGGTAGCTGTGAGGACTGGTCTATTTCCATTTGCTCTTATTCCTAGCAGGAGCCATTCAGGGGTCTCAACTAGATGTCTGTGATGTTTCCAAGACCATTCCTCCATGAGAGACCTTAATTTATTTTCCTTTTAAGAACTGTGAGAAGAGTACAAACTCTACTTCTTTTCATCTGCTAAAATTTCTGTTTGTCTCTTGGAAATTCACAAATGCCTCAAGAGAAAACTGCATGCAGAATGCCGGGCTCACTTTTCTATGATGCCCTTTTATCCAGGATTTTGTACTTTTAAATTCGTGCATTTACAGAATTAAAATTCAAGATGTGGGTCAAATTAATCACAAGCATAACCCAATATCAGTCACTTGATCAGTCAGGATCAAGTAAGGAAAATGGAGTGAAAGTTGGGTTATTCAATGGAACTAAATTAGTATGAGAACTAATTAACAAAGTTATTGAAAACTTCACAAAACCAAATAGGGAATGGGAAAGCAACCCAGAGATTGGCAGTAGAAGAAAGTTTTTACTTCTAGGGCTAGTGAATCAATAGGAGGATGTGTTACCAGAGCCTAGCAGCCAAGTCTGGCAGGTAGAAACTGGAAGCAGGAAAGTGACTTCCAACAAGAGTGAACCACAGGGGTGAGGCAGCCAGTGCCAAGAAGAGAGAAAGAAAATTTGTGCCTTCTTCCCTTCTGCTGCCTATCACTCACCTACCAGAACTTCCTAATTGGAAGTTAGGAAAAAAGCCTGAGAAATGTAGGCCCAATCTTCTTCATGAAGAACACAGGAAAGACACTAAAAGGATCCAAGAGCAAAAAGGCAAATAACTGGAAAAATCCCATTGGAGCAAGGCACTGGAACACAGCATGGTAACTGAAAGTCTAGAATAGGGGGTTCAAGTGCCCACAAATACAAAGGACTACAGAGCCAGGGATCCTGAGTGAACTGACAGAACTCCCATTTCCCATTACTTTTATTCATTGATTGAAACTATTCTGAAATTAGACAAAAGATATAGGAAGTTAAAGGAAAATAAAAAAGGCTTTGCTGATTTAAAGATTTCCCTAAACAAATGTAAAATAACTCTAGAAGATAGAAGTCATTTTAGCAGCAGTCAATTCACTGGGTTCTCACCAACATATTTTAAAATAGAATGGAATAGAATAGATGACATCACAACAGGTAGGGATTTTAAGAGTGTTAGTACAAAAAGAGGGAACCCTGATGGTGCAGTGGTTAAGCACTCAGCTGCTAACTGAAAGACTGGTGGTTTGAACCCACCAGCCCCTCCGTGGGAGAAAGATGTGGCAGTCTGCTTCCATAAAGCTTACAGCCTTGGAAACCCAGTGGGGCAGTTCTACTCTATCCCATAGGTTTGCTATGAGTTGGAATAAACTCGATGGCAAAGGGTTTGGTTTGTGTTGTCTTGTATAAAAAGTTTTAAAACTTGGAGGTCTAGGTAAATTATTTAACTTGATTTCATTTTAACTGAAGAGGAAACACACGACGATAATTTCATTTAAGAATAGCAAGTCAAGACCTTTTGAAGAACAGAGAAAGATGAAGGAAGATTAAATACTCGTGGAAAAAAACTCTAAAGTGGAAGTGAAATGCAAATTTTAAATATTCTCCAGCTAGTCAATAAATCCTTACAACTGAGTGGATTGTTCAGCAGAATTGAAATAAGCCCTTGAACAGATTTTCATTAGTTTGGATACATGCTGTTTAAAGAATCTTTAAGTTTGGATCATCACTTCTGTTGTGAAACATCTATCAGAAGAAACAAATTGCCTCCTCATGGACTCATCTCCCATTCCATCATTTTTTCTCAGATATTCAAAGTGAAGAAAACAATTATCGCCGCACTAGGTCATCATCAGCATTTTTTGGAGAGGTAAGTGTCTCTAGTCAAAAGACGGATTTAATATCTGGGTAGTCAATTTTAGTAGTTTCGATTAGGCAATTTTTTTTTTTCTGGATTACATTATATTAGATCTAACTGGAGCCAGCTGTGTCTTTTCTTAGCTGCTCAGGTGGTTAGGAAAGGGTGACAGAGGAACTGATCGCTTCGCAGGTGGGGAGATGGGTGGGGGCATGGCAGGCAGAGCAGAGTGCTCTCCTTTCAGCCAAGATTGTGACTGCTTACCTTACTAATAGGAGGATTCATTCTGATATTTTGCTACAGTTGGAAGATTTATCAGCTAAGACCATCTTTGGTTTCAAGCAAGAGAAAATCCAAGTCATATTCATAAAGAGGCGGCATTGACTCATATCTGCAGAGCTCAGATGTGGGCTGATGTCAGACACAGCTTGACTGGAAGGCTTGACAAATCTACCAGAACCCAGTTTCTTCCACTCTATTGTTTCACTCTGCTCTCTTCTTCATGGTCTTCATGCTCAGACTAGCTGGAGAGCTTTCTAGTCATAAGCCTGAAGTAGCTGAAGTAGCTTTGAAAATTATATTCTCTCTCTCTCTCATTGTATTGTGGCAAATACATTTTTTCTTGATTACATTTAATGGAGGAGAAATGGAAAGTGTCAGTTTCCTATAAATAATTGCAAAATCTTTTGAATCTCATTAAGTTTGATTGGGCAATATACCCATCCTTGAATCAATCACTGTATACTGATTGGCTTCTGATTAGGTCACATCCTCCACCACAGAAGTCCATGCAGAGCGCATGAGCTGAGGATAAAGAAGGGAGAGTCCTTCAGAGGGAAATTAGGCATTTAACAAAAAGGAAAGGAGGGGTGAAAGGGGGTTAGACACACACACTACCACGACCAATAACAACAACAAAGCAAGTGTCTACTTTATATGGTGATCAGGTCCACTTAACCATGGCATAAAGTCTTCCTGATGTGAAATGGGTTTGATGTTTTTCTTCCTTTCTTGTTATACCTTTGAATGGATTATATAATTTTGGGAACAGTGTGAAGGACATTTCTGAGAACAACCTTTAGCCATGAGGGGAAGGGAGGAAGAATCTTGTGGCATCCCAGCTACAATGGCTTCTTTTCTTTAAAAAATTTAGTTGTGGGGAGTTCCAGCAACATGGCAACCTAGGCAGAAGAACCACGCCATCCCTCCACAGCACAGATCCAAAAAACTAAGCCAAACAGAGAAAACAGCAGTCCTGAAACCCTAAAACGTCAAATGAAGAGATAAATAACTCAGCCAAGCACCAAATGGAATAAGAAACTGACAGAGAACAGAGAGTGAGGAGACGTACATGCAGAGGTCCCCTATCAGCTAATGCAGCATGGATCCACTGTCTTGGACTCTTATCAGAAACCAGCAAATAGGGCATATGAGAAAGCAGCTTCATGGAGCTTCCAGCAGGAGACAGAACAGCTGGTAACTGGAGATATACGTTTTTGCAACCCCCACAATTCTTCACCCCAACTCGGCCTCCTCTGCTTCCCACAGCCACAGTCTCTTGGCTGGGAAGTACTGGCTACTTGGATTCCACCTGCCTGCACTGGCCAACGCCCTGAGTGCCATTTGTTGGCTGCTGGTGTTGCTTTTCTCCACTTCTTTTGATTTCTTTCTTACCTCTCACTACCTCCCCCTCTTTTCACTCAAATACCGGGCACCGTGCTCCATCTTTTCTTCTTCCTGAGGGGCTGTGGGGCTCTGCTTGACTATGGAACTGCTTCCTAGTCCGAGCTGTCATGCTGGTGGGATCTCAGGGATTTTTTTTGTTTGTTCTAAATTCTTTCTTAGTTTTCTTTTTCTTTTCTCGATTTGGGAGCCTGTTCTGGCCAGGCAGCACTGTGTGGCTTGGCACCTACCCCCTCAGCTTGTGCAGATGCACAGAGGAATCCCTGAGGGCATTTCTTTTTTTGTAGTTTTTTTTTGGGGGGGAGGTTTCTTGTTCTTTTTTAAAAAATTTGCTTTGTTTTCTTTCCCTTTTTGTCTTTCCTCATTACTCAGTTTCTCATCTCTCTATGCCTTCCTTCTCTTCCTGTCCCCTGAATACCTGGTGCTGAGTGACACCTCTACGTCTTCTAGTCAGGCTGTATTTCAACACCTGGGAACAACTTCCCCAGACCTTGTAGCTGCACCGGTGGGATCCCTGGGAGCTTTTCTTTTCTTTTTGTTTTCAATTTTTATTTATTCATTCTTTTCTTTTTTTTCCCTTCTTTTTCCTCTTCTTGTTTTTCTCCATTTCATAGTCTCTCATCTCTCCGATCCAACGGCAAGCTCTCCTAGCACTCTTTTTTGTGTGTTTGTGTGTTTTTGGCTCCTGTTATTCTCTCCTTTCTCCCATATCCATCTTAGCTCCACACATCAAAATCCAACCCCTCCATTCTTCCTACCTACACTGTGTGCTTAACATCACACCACCAAGCAGCAAAGACATGGCCTACTGGAACCTGCCCTGCACTGAATACTGACCCATCTTGGTGGCTATAGTAAGTGCAACAAACAACCTATCCCAGCAACTCCCCTTCAGCTAGACCTGCCACACTGCACCATATCTGAGTGACTGACCCTGCCAATTGGAGAAGGAGGCAAAAAGTATCATGCCAACAGATGACGAAACAACAAAAAATACACAGCCCGCCTGTTCAGACATAGCCAAATTTAAAAAAAAGGATGAAAAAAACAAATCTACAATCAATAAATAAGAAAAATACTGACTGCCCCAAAGACAGAAAACAATATCAAAACATTTACAAAAACAAGACAGAATGCGTCCAGTAGGCATCAAAAATAAAACACCAGATGACTTTCAAGTAGAAAAAAAGGCACTAAGAACTACCTGATAAGGAATTCAAATCTCTAATACTCAGAATTATCCAAGAATCAAAGCAAGAAGCAGACAAAAATGAGGAAAAAACAGACAAATTCATGGAAAATGCAGACAAATTCATGGAAAATACAGACAAGAAATGGAAGAATTCAGGAAAATAATGCAGGAACAAAATGTCAAAATAAATTCACGACTAGAAATTATACAAAAACAATTAGAAATCCAAAAGATAAACAAGATTTCAGAGATGCACAGTGTCATAGAAGGGCTTAGGAGCAGATTTAAAGTGGTGTAAGACAGGATCAGCGGAATTGAAGACAAATACTTGGATACAATTCTGTTTGAGGAAAAATCAGAAAAAATAATGAAGAAAAATAAAGAGCCCCTGAGAATTATGTGGGATACACTCAAAAGCAAAAATTTGTGAGTGATCGGAGTTCCAGAACAGGGGAAGAAAACAGAAAACACAGAGATGATCAATAAAGAGCTGCTGACAGAAAACGTCCCCAATATCATGAAAGATGAAAAGCTGGCCATCCAAGAAGCTCAATGAACACTGTATAGGATAGACTTCAAAAGAAAATCAGTGAGGCATATCTTAATCACACTCACCAAAACCAAAGACAAACAAAGAATACTGAGAGCAGCTTGTGAAAAACAAGAAGTCACATACAGAGGAGAAACAGTAAGACTAAGCTCAGGATTATTCAGCAGAAACCATGCAGGCAAGAAGGCAATGGGATGATATATATGAAACCTTGAAAGAAAAAAAATTGCCAACCAAGAATAATGTATCCTGCAAAACTCTTGTTCAAATATGATGGTGAAATTAGGACATTTCCAGATAAACAGAAATTAAGGGAATATGTAAAAGCCAAACCAAACTTACAAGAATTATCAAAGGGATTTCTTTGATCTGAGAACAAAAAACTTCAGCTCACAGGCTGAATCTAGGATGCAGGATCGTACCAGCCAGATACCAATCTAGGAAATAAACTCTCAATGACTATCCAAAACCAAAAGAAATACAACAGGGAATCAGAGCAGTTAATCTGTAAATGACAACAACATCAGAACAATACAAGAGGGAATAAACAGAGTAGATATAGAACCTTCTAATGGAGAAGAAGGCAAAGTGATACCACGTAATAATAGACTGCTTCAAACTTAGAAAGATAAGGGTAAATTTCACAGTAACCACAAAGAAAGTTAAGAAACATTCTCATAAAGATAAGGAGGAAAAACACAAAGTCTCAGTAAAAACAAAACCTACAAAAACAAAAGAAATATAAAAAAAATCCACAAACAAATGTAATTCAGCACAGGAGAGTAAGAAGAACAAAGAAAACATCAGCACCACAATAAAAGAACTACAAAATGACAGCAATAAACTCACATCTATCAGTAATCACACTGAATGTAAATGGCCTCAATGTACCCATAAAGAGATGAGAGTGACAGAATGGATAAAAAAATGGGATCCACTAATATGCTGTCTACAAGACACATCTTAGAAACAAAGACTTGAATTTATTAAAAATCAAAGGTTGGAAAAAATATATCAAGTTAACAAGTACCAAAAAAGAGCAGGAGTGGGAAGACTAATCTCAGATAAAATTGACTTTAAAACAAAATCCACCATTAAAGACAAAGGAGGACACTATATAATGATTAAGGGATGATCCATCATGAAGACATAACCATAATAAACATCTACGCACCCAATGACAGGGCTCCAAAATACATAAAACAAACTCTAACAGTACTGAAAAGAGAAATTGACATTCCCACAATAATAGTAGGAGATTTCAACATACCACTCTCAGTAAAAGAGAGAACAACTAAAAAGAAACTTAGCAAAGATACAGAAGACCTAAGGGCACAATCAACCAACATAACCTCACTGGCATATATAGAACACTCCATCCAATAGCTGCTAAGTACAAATTCTTTTTAAATTCACATGAAACATTCTCCAGAATAGACCACATCTTAGGCCACAGAGCAATCCTCAACAAACTCCAAAACGTTGAGATAATTCAAGGTATCTTCTCTGACCACAGTGCCATCAAGGTAGAAATTAAAACAGAAAGATCAAGGAAAAAAAAAATCAATTACAAGGAAATTGAATAACACCCTGCTTACACATCACTGGGTAATAGAAGAAATCAGAGATGGAATAAAAAATTCCTAGAATCAAAAGAGAATGAAAACACATCATACCAAAACCTTTGGGACACAGCAGTCCTCAGAGGACAATTTATAGCAATAGATACACACATCAGAAAAGAAGAAAGGAACAAAATCAAAACATTACACAACTCAAACAATAGAAAGAGAACAGCAAAAAAGCCCACAGTTACCAGAAGAGAGGAAATAATCAAGATCAGAGTAGAAATAAATGAAATAGAGACTAGAAAAACAATAGAAAGAATTAACAAAACCAAAAGTTGATTCTTTGAAAGAATCAACAAAAACGACAAACCACTGGCCATATTGACAAAAGAAAAACAAGAGAGGACACAAATAACCCAAATAAGAAATGAAATGGGGGACATTACAATAAACCCAACTGAAATAAAAAGGATCATAACAGAATATTATGAAAAATTATACTCCAACAAATTTGAAAACCTAGAGGAAATGGATAAATTTCTGGAAACACACTAGCTACCCAAACTACAACAAAGTGATGTTGAAAATCTGAACAGACCCATAACAAGAGAAGAGACTGAAAAGGTAATTAAAAAAACTCCCAACAAAATAAAAACACTGGCCCAGAATTCTTCATTGGATAATTCTACAAAACATTGAGGAGAGCTTGTACCAGTACTACTCAAACTATTTCAGAGCATAGAAAAGGAAGCAACACTTCCGAATTCATTCTATGAAGCCAGCATAACCCTGATAGCAAAACCAGGCAAATACACAACAAAAAAAGAAAATTACAGACCAATATCTCTCATGAATACAGATGCAAAAATTCTCAACAAAATTCTAGCCAATAGAATTCAGCATCATATCAAAAATATAATACACCACAACCAAGTAGGATTCATACCAGGTATGCAAAAATGGTTCAACGTTAGAAAATGAATCAATGTAATCCACCACATAAATAAAAGGAAAGAGATGTTCTGGAGATGCCTGGTCAAAATGGTGGACTAGTTAGACACTTCCTATATCCCTCTTACAACAAAGTCCTGGAAAAACAAGTGATTTGATTCTATGTGAACATCTGGCAGCCCTGAACAAGGCAAGCTTAAGAAATCCATCTGAGTCATACTGGAGAGGAAGACTGTTTGGAAGAAGTGAGGAGCGCTAGATCTGCAGTGGCAACACAGCAGAGACACAGCCACGCCGGGCCGCGGAGCAGCAGGCAAACAGCCGTGCTGTGAGTGTGCTAGAGAAGCAGTTTCCACATTGAGAGAGACCCAGCAGCAGAGATTCTGTTTGGACACTCCAAACCAGTGAAGAGCAGCTCCCAAGAGGCTAGGATAAGTACATGCACGCACCCTTTCACGGTGAGTTAAAAGAAAAAAAAAGCCCATTTGGGAGAAACCTCTCTCCCTTTTACCTCCTACCTCCACACTCTGCACTGGATTTGGGAAAAAACTCTCTTCCTTCTACCACCTCTCCCCCCCCCCCCCCCCCACTCTGCACCACGAGTACAGTGGGCCGGAAATAGATCCCAAAAGACGCCCTGACTCATTCTCCTGGCCTTGGAGAGGGAACAAATAAGCTGCTGGCTCCCCTAGGCCAGGAACACAGGGTCGGCACAACTCCATTGCTGCCAATAGAAATCAGAGGTCCGCAGACTCTGAGTGCCATACACCCCTGTACAGACTTGTGGGGACCCATCTCAACAGTGTTAGTCCTCACTACCACAGTACAACAGAGAAAACATCTGAAGTTTAACTTCAACTGCTTCAGCTGTGAACGGGCACATTTGTGATCCTTGAAACAGCCCTGCCCCTCAAGTAGGCACTTTTATCAATCTGCAGCAGGGTCTTGAGGACTGATGATAGTTCCTAAAGTGCCTAGTCACCTGCTTCAGGAGTTCAAGAAAAAGTGGTGCCCTTGAGCCTTTGCAGCCAACATGGTGGGGCACTCTTAGCCTGGCTGCAAAACTCACCTACCTATTCACCCTAGAGAATAGGGACATGCTTTTCTTTCAGACTCTCAGGGGCAGCCGTCACCCCCCTGCCTGGATCAGCATGTGATCCCCTACCACAGCCAGAATCCAGTGCCTGCGCCAATCACCCATGCCTCTCTAGGACTGGGGGTCAGAGCCTGCATCACACACTTGGTGATTGACTGCCTGCACACCCGTGCTGATCCCGTATAGGAAATTTTAATGAATTCCAACGTGCGCCTACTTAGTTACAGAACTACCTAGTGACAGGACATTACAGTTCAAAAGTTGTCAAAAATCAAACTATGCACACGAGCAGCTTATCTGGGCATATCAAAACAAAACAAAATAAGCTAGGTCTCACAAAACAAACACAAAATAAAATTATAATAAATTATTGATGGCTTGGAGACAAGAGTCAATATCAAGTCAGCAAGCTCCCAAAATAAAGAATCAATAGATTCTCTGGAGGAAAAGAATTTCTTGGAATTACCAGAGGCAGAATACAAAAGATTAATATACAAAACTCGTCTAGAAATTAGAAAGGAAATTCTACAGAATGCAGAAACATCCAGACACAGTAGTAGTGGAGCTTAAAAAAGTTGTTCAAGACCATAATGCCAAATTTAATAAGCTGCAAGAATCCATAGAGAGATAGCAATCAGAAATCCAGAAGATTAACAATAATATTTCAGTATTAGACAACTCAGTAGAAAGTTATAGGAGCAGAATTGAGGCAGTAGAAGCTAAAATTAGTGACATTGAAGATAAAGCTCTTGACGCCAACTTATTTGAGGAAAAATCAGATAAAAGAATTAAAAAGAATGAAGAAACTCTAAGTCATGTGGGACTCTATCAAGAGAAATAACCTACGAGTGATTGGAGTACCAGAACGGGGGGTATAATAGAAAATACCAAAAAAATTGTTGAAGATTTGTTGACAGAAAACTTCCCTGATATCATGAAAGATGAGAAGATATCTATCCAAGATGATCATCGAACCCCACATAAGGTAGATACCAAAAGAAAGTCACCAAGACATATTATAGTCAAACTTACCAAAACCAATGATAAAGAGAGAATTTTAAGAGCAGCTAGGGATAAAAGAAAAGTTATCTACAAAGGAGAGTCCATTAGAATAAGCTCAGACTACTCAGCAGAAACCATGCAGGCTAGAAGACAATGGGATGACATATTGAAAGTCTTGAGGGAAAATAACTGTCAGCCAAGAATTATATATCCAGAAAAACTGTCTGTCAAATATGATGGCGAAATTAGGGCATTTCCAGATAAAAAGAAGTTCAGGGAATTTGCAAAAACCTAACCAAAATTATAAGAAATAATAAAAGGAGTCCTCCATTTAGATAATCAATAACACCAGCTAATAACGCAAGAGTAGAACACAGGATAGAGCAACCAGATATTGACTCAGATACAGAAATGGAAATTACATCAAGGTTAAAACATTGAAAACAGGGAAAGAGATATCAGTATGTTAAAAAAAAAAAAAAGAGGATAATATTAGAACAAAAAAAGAGGGACTTCAAAAATGGAGACATTGATTTTCCATACAGAGGGGAAGTTGAGATACAAAGTAATAAAAGACTGGTATAAACTTAAAAAATTAGGGGTAAATATTAAGGTAACCACAAATGAATCTAACAATCCTACAAATCAAAATAAAAAGGTAGAAAAACATAAAGACCCAGGAAACACAACATCTACAACAAAGAAAAAGATGAAAAAAAATACATAAAGAAAAATGACTCAGCACAGAAAATTGAGGAGAACAAATAAACTGTGAACAACACTCAAAAACAGATATCAGGATGACAGCACTAAACACATGCCTATCACTAATTACACTAAATGTAAACGGATTTAATGCACCAATAAAGAGACCGAGAGTGGCAGATTGGATAAAAAAGCATGATCCATCTATATGCTGCCTACAAGAGATGTACATTACACTTAAAGACACAGACTAAAACTCAAAGGATGGAAAAAAATATATCAAGCAAACAACACTCGAAAAAGAGCAGGAGTGGTAATATTGATCTCTGACAAAATAGACATTAAAGTAAAATCCACCACAGAAGTCAAGGAAGGGAACTATATAATAATTAAATGGTAAATACACCAGGAGGACATAACTATAATAAATATTTATGCACCCAACAACAGAGCTCCAAAATACATAAAACAAACTCCAACAGCTCTGAAGAGAGAGATAGACAGCTCCACAATAGTAGGAGGAGACTTCAACACACCACTTCTGGTGAAGGACAGAAATCCAGAAAGAAGCTCAACAAAGACACAGAAAAGCTAAATGCTACAATCAACCAACCTGATCTCATAGACATATACAGAACTGTGCACCCAACAGCAGCCAAGTATACTTTCTTTTCCAATGCACATGGAACATTCTCCAGAATACACCACATATTAGGCCATAAAGCAAGCCTTAAAAAAATCCAAAACATTGAAATACTACAAAGCATCTTTTCTGAACATAAAGCCATAAAAGTGGAAATCAACAACAGAAAAAGCAAGGAAAAAAATCAAACACATGGAAACTGAACAACACCTTGCTCAAAAACTTCTGGGTTATAGAAGAAACTAAGGATGGAATAAAGAAAATCATAGAATCAAACGAGAATGAAAACACATCCTACCAGAGCCTTTGGGACACAGCAAAAGCAGTGCTCAGAGGTCAGTTGATAGCAATAAATGCACACATCCAAAAACAAGAAAGGCTCATAATCAAAGCACTAACACTACAACAGGAACAAGTAGAAAGAGACCAGCAAAAGAGGCCTACAGGTGTCATAAGGAAAGAAATAATAAGAATTAGAGCAGAATTAAATGAAATAGAGAACAGAAAAACAATTGAAAGAGTTAACAACCCCAAAAGCTGGTTCTTTGAAAAGATCAACAAAATTGATAAACCATTGGCCAAACTCACAAAAGAAAAACTGGAGAGGAAGCAAATAACCCATGTAAGAAATGAGATGGGTGATATCACAACAGACCCAACTGAAATTAAAAGAATCATAACACGATACTATGAAAAATTGCACTCTGACAAATTTGAAAACCTAGAGGAAATGGATAAATTTCTAGAAACTCACTACCTACCTAAATTAACACAAACATAGGTAGAACAACTAAATAAACCCATAACAAAAGAAGAGATTGAAAAGGTTACTAAAAAACTGCCAACAAAAAAAGCCCTGGCCTGGATGGCTTCACTGGAGAATTCTACCAAACATTCAGAGAAGAGATAACACCACTTCTACTAAAGGTGTTTCAGAGCATAGAAAAGGATGGAATACTCCCAAACTCATTCTATGAAGCCAGCATAACCCTGCTACCAAAACCAGGTAAAGACACCACAAAAATAGAAAATTATAGACCAATATCCCTCACGAACATTGACGCAAAAATTCTCAACAAAATTTTAGCCAACAGAATTCAGCAACATACCAAAAAAATAATTCACCACGACCAAGTGGGATTTATACCAACTATGCGGGGATGGTTCAACATTAGAAAAACAATCAACGTAACCCATCACATAAATAAAACAAAAGACAAGAACCACATGATCTTATCAATTGATGCAGAAAACGCATTTGACAAATTCCAACACCCATTCATGATAAAAACTCTAAAAAAAAATAGGAATAGAAGGGAAATTCCTCAGTATAATTAACGCGTTTATACAAAACCAATAGCCAACATCTTCCTGAATGGAGAGAATTTGAAAGCATTCCCCTTGAGAACAGGAACCAGAAAAGGATGCCCTTTATCACCACAATTATTCAACATTGTGCTCGAGGTCCTAGCCAGAGCAGTTAGGCTAGGAAAAGAAATAAAGGGCATCCAGATAAGTAGGGAAGAGGTCAAAGTAACTCTATTCGCAGATGATATGATCTTATACAAGGAAAACCCCAAGGAATCCACAAGAAGACTACTGGAACTAATAGAAGATTTCAGCAAAGTTTCAGGATACAATATAAACATACAAAAACTGGTTGGATTCCTCTGCAATGACAAAGAGAACATCAAAGATGAAATCACCAAATCTATACCATTTACAATAGCCCTCAAAAAGATAAAATACTTAGGAATAAATCTAACCAGAGATGTAAAAGATCTTTACAGAGAAGACTACAAGACACGACTGCAAGAAACTAAAAGAGACCTGCCTAAGTGGAAAAATATACCTTGCTCATGGATAGGTAGACTCAACATAGTGAAAATGTCACTTCTACCCAAAGCAATCTACAGATACAATGCATCCCGGTCCAAATTCCAGCAGTATTTTTTAAATGAGTTGGAGAAACCAATCACCAACTTCATAATGAGGCCCCGGATAAATAAAGCACTACTGAAGAAGAACAATAAAGTGGGAGGCCTTAAACTACCTGATTTTAGGACCTATTATACTGCCACAGTAGTCAAGACAGCCTGGTACTGGTACAATAACAGATACATAGACCAATGGAATAGAGTTGAAAATCCAGATATAAGCTCATCCACCTATGAGTAAGTAATATTTGACAAAGGTCCAAAGTCCATTAATTAGGGAAAAGACAGTCTCTTCAACAAATGGTGCTGGCATAATTGGAAATCTATATGCAAAAAATTGAAACAAGACTCATATCTCACACCATGTACAAAAACTAACTCAAAATGGATCAAAGACTTAAATATACTTAAATATAAGATCGAAAACAATAAAGATCATGGAAGAAAAAATAGGGACAATGCTAGGAGCCCTAACACGTGGCATAAACACAATACAAACCATAAGTAACAATGCAAAAGCACCAGAAGAGAGACTAGATAAATGGGAGCTCCTCAAAATCAAACACTTATTCTCATCCAAAGACTTCACCAAAAGAGTGAAAAGACAACCTACAGATTGGGAAAAAATTTTTGGCTATGACAAATCCGATCAGCGTTTAATCTCTAAAGTCTACAAGATACTCCAGAACCCCAACAGCAAAAAGACAAATAACCCAATTAAAAAATGGGCAAAGGATATAAACAGGCACTTCACCAAATCATATATTCAGGCAGCTAATAGACACATGAAAAAATGGTCATGATCATTAGCCATCAGAGAAATGCAGATCAAAACTACAAAGAGATATCATCTCACCCCAACAAGGCTAGCATTAATCCATAAAACACAAAATGACAAATGCTGGAGAGGTTGTGGAGAGACTGGAACACTTATACACTGTTGGTGGGAATGTAAAATGGTACAACCACTTTGGAAATCAATTTGGAGCTTCCTTAAAAAGCTACAAATAGAAGCACCATACAATCCAGCTATCCCGCTCCTTGGAATATATCCTAGAGAAACAAGAGCCGTCACACAAATAGATACGTGCACACCAATGTTCATCGCAGCACTGTTCACAATATCCAAAGGTTGGAAGCAACCTAAGTGCCCATCGATGGACGAATGGATAAACAAACTATGGTATATCCACACAATGGAATGTTATGCAACGATAAAGAACAATGATGAAGCTGTGAAACATCATATAACTTGGTGGAAGCTAGAACTTATTATGCTGAGTGAATTTAGTCAGGCACAGAAGGACAAATACTGTATAAGACCACTATTATAAGAATTCAAGAAAAGGTTTAAATACAGAAGAAAACATTCTTTGATGCTTATGGGGGTGGAGAGGGAGGGTGAGGGTTATTCACAAACTAGATAGTAGATAAGAACGATCTTAGGTGAAGGGAAGGACAGCACACACTACAGAGGAAGCCAGCACAACTTGACTAAACCACAGCTAAGAAGTTTCCTCAATACAATCAAATACTCTGAGAAACAGAGTAGCAGGGATGTGGGGTCTGGGGACCATGTTTTCAGGGGACATCTATGTCAATTGGCATAACAAACGTTATTAAGAAACTGTTCTGCATCCTACTTTGGTGAGTGGCGTCTGGGGTCTTAAAAACTTGCAAGCGGCCATCTAAGATGCATCAATTGGTCCCAACCACTTGGAGTAAAGGAGAACGAAGAACACCACAGACACAAGGAAAGTATTGGCCAAGAGACAGAATGGACCACATAAACCAGAGACTTCATCAGCCTGAGACCAGAACTAGATGGTTCCTGGCTACCACCAATGAACGTCCTGACAGGGAACACAACAGAGGGTCCCTGATGGAGCAATAGAATGATGGGATGCAGAACTCAAATTCTAGTAAGAAGACCAGACTTAATGGTCTGACTAAGACTGGGGGTGCCCTGGAAAGCATGGCCCCTTGTCTCTCCATCACCCCAGAACTAAAACAGTTTCCAAGGCCAGCTCTTCAGGCAGGGATTGGACTGGACTGTGGGACATAAAGTGATACTCGTGAAGAATGTGCCTCTTAGACAAGTAGATATAAGAGAACAAAGGGGCGGCTTCTGTCCAGAGGTGATAGGGGAAGGCAGAGAGAGTTAGGAGCCGGTTGAATGTTCATGGGGAATCAGGGGTGGAGGGGAGGAGTGTGCTGTCTCAGAATGGGGTGAGCAGTTTTGGTCTCATAACAAAGTATGTTAAAAAAAAAATTCTGTATGGGAGACTAACTTGAAATGTAAACTTCATTTAATTACAGCAATAAAAATAAATAAATAAAAAGAAAGAAAAGAATCAGATGATCATCTCAATTGATGCAGAAAAGGCATTGGACAAAGTCCAACACCAATTCCTGATAAAAACTCTCAATAAAATAGGCATAGAAGGGAAATTTCTCAACATAATAAAGGGCACCTACGCAAAACCAACAGCCAACATCATTCTTAATCAAGAGAGGGCTGAAAACATTCCCCTTTAGAACAGGAACAAGACAAGGATGCCCTTTATCACCACTCCTATTTAACATTGTGCTGGAAGTTCTAGCTAGAGCAATAAGGCAAGAAAAAGAAATAAAGGGCATCCAAATTGGTAATGAAGAATTTAAACTGTCCCTCTTTGAGGATTATATGATACCATACATAGATAACTCTAAAGAGTCCACGAAATATCTACTGGAACTAATAGAAAAATTCAGCTGAGTAGCAGGATACAAGATAAACATAAAAAATCAGTTGGATTCCTATACACCAATAAAGAGAACGATGAAAAGGAAATCAGGAAAACAATACCATTTTCAATAGCCCCTAAAAAAATAAAATACTTAGGAATAAATTTAACCAGGGATGTAAAAGACCTATACAAAAAAATCTACAAACGCTACTGCAAGAAACCCAAAAGGATCTACATAAATGGGAAAACATACCATGCTCATGGATAGGTAGACTCAACATTGTGAAAATGACAATTTTACACAAAGCAACTTACAAATACAATGCAATCCCAATCCAAATACCAACAACGTTCTTCAAGGAGATGGAAAAACTAATCATTAACTTTATATGGAAAGCGAAGAAGCCTCAAATAAGCAAAGCACTATTGAAGAAGAAGAATGAAGTTGGGAGACTCCCACTACCTGACCTCAGAAACTGCTATACAGCTACAGTAGTCAAAACAGCCTGGTACTGGTACTATGACAGATACATTGGCCAATGGAACAGAATTGAGAACCCAGGTGTAAATACATCCACCTACAGTCACCTGATCTTCGACAAAGGCTCAAAGTCCATCAAACGGGGAAAAGACAGTCTTTTTTAACAAACTGTACTGGCAAAACTTGATATCCATCTGCAAAAAAAAAAAAATGAAACAGGACCCATACCTTACACCGTCTACAAAAACTAGTTCAAAATGGATCAAAGACCTAAATATAAAGCCAAAAACTATAAAGTTCATAGAAGAAAAAATAGGACCAACGCTTCAGGCCCTAATACACGGCATTAACAGGATACAAACCATAACCATTAACACACAAACCCCAGAAGGTAAGCTAGATAACTGGAATCTTCTAAAAATCAAACATCTGTGCTCTTCAAAAGACTTCACCAAGAGCAAAAAGAGAACCTATAGACTGGGAAAAAAAATTTTGGACAGTACAATTCAGACAAAGGTCTAATCTCCATAATCTACAAGAAAATCCAACACCACTACAACAAAAAGACAAATAATCCTATTAAAAAATGGGCCAAGGAAGTGAACAGACACTTCATTAAAGAAGACATTCAAGTAGCCAACAGACACATGAAGAAATGCTTGTGATCACTAGCCATCAGAGAAATGTAAATTAAAACCAGAATGAGATACCATCTCACCCACACATTACTGGCACGAATCAAAAACACTGGAAGTAACAAATGTTGGAGGGGCTGCGAGATCGGAACTCTTATGCACTGCTGGTGGGAATGCAAAATGACACAACCGTTTTGGAAAATGATATGGGGCTTCCTTAGAAAGCTAGAAATAGAAATACCATATGATCCAGCAATCCCACTCCTAGAACTATATCCTAGAGAAATAAGAGACATCACTCAAATAGACATATGCACACCCATGTTCTTGGCAGCAGTGTTCACAATAGCAAAAAGATGGAAACAACATAGATGCCCATCAACAGATGAATAGATAAACTATGGTACATACACGCAATGGAGTACCACGCAATGATAAAGAACAGTGATCAATCTGTGAAGCATCTCATAACATGGATGAAACTGGAGGACATGCTGAGTGAAATAAATCAATCACAAAAGGACAAATATTGTATGAGATCTCTATTGTAAAAACCCATGAAAAAGTTTACACACAAAAAGTAACAATCTTTGTTGGTTACGAGGGATGGGAAGGGTGGGGGGAATACTAAATAGGCAATAGATAAGTGGTAGCTTTGGTAAAGGGTGAGACAGTACACAATACTGGGGAAACCAGCACAACTTGTACAAGGAAAGGCCATGGAAGCTCCATAGACACATCCAAACTCCCTGAGGGACTGAATTGCTGGGCTAAGGGCTGTGGGGACCATGGTTTCGGGGAACATCTAGCTGAATTGGTATAGCACAATTTATAAAGACAATGTTCTACATTCTACCTTGGTTAGTAGAGTCTGGGGTCTTTAGAGCCTGTGAGTAGCCATCTAAGATACTCCACTGGTCTCACTGCTTCGGGAGCAAGGGAGAATAAAGAGTACAGGATACAAGGAAAAGATTAGTCCAAAGGACTAATGGACCACAGCTACTAAGGCCTCCACCAGACTGAGTCCAGTACAGCTATACGGTGCCTGGCTACCACCACTTACTGCTCTGACCGGGATCACAGCAGAGGGTTTTGGACAGAGCTGGAGAAGGATGTAGAACAAAAGTCTAACACACAAAATGAGGACTTATTTACTGGCCTGAAAGAGACTGGAGAAACCCCAAGAGTACAACCCCCAGACACCCTTTTAGCTTTGTGGTGAAGTCATTCCCAAAGTTCACTGTTCAGCTGGGGATTGGACAGCCCCATAAAAATAAATGGGACTAATGAGGCACAGTAGTCCAGAGACAAGGACTAGAAGGCAGAAGGGGATAGGAAAGCTGGTAACAGAATCCAAGGTTGAGTAAGGACAGTGTTGACATGTATTTGGGTTAACCATTGTCATAGGGCAATATGTGTACTAACTGTTTAATGAGAAACTATTTTGTTCTGTAAACCTTCATCTAAAGTGAGAATAACAGCACAATTGGATGAGTGTAGTCGATGTCACTGAACTGTGCATGTAGAAATTTTTGAAATGGTGCATCTCTGGCTACGTATATTTTCACACACACACACACACAAAAAAGGTGGAGAAGGGAAAGTGTTGACATGTAGTGGGGTTTTTAACCAATGTCATAAAACAATACGTGTACTGACTGTTTAATGAGAAACTATTTGTTCTGTAAACCTTCACCTGAAGTACAACTAACAGAAAAAAAAGTTTATTTGCTGCATTTTAAGACATAGAAATAGATATTAAAACAAGACATTGCATATCTGTGCATTCATCAGCCTCAAAGAATAAAACAAAACTAAATACCTCCTTTAGACCTCTCCCCAATTCTTTTCCTAGCTTTCCCAGAGAAACATCTTGAATTTAGTAATTTTTATTTCTCTCTTCATTAACAATTTAATGAAAATGTTTATGAATCTCTAAGCTATAGTAGCATTTTTCCATGTTTTAAAGTGATGTGTATGTGTATATACATATTTAAACACATATATACATATATATGTAGTATATGTGTTTTGTAACTTCTTTGCTCAATTATGTTTGATATGTACAGCTCTAGTTCTTTCTTTTTACTACTCTGTTGTATTCCATTATTTGAATATGTCATAATTTACCCATTCTCCAAATGATAGGCATTTGCATTGGTTTAGGTCTTGTTATCAGGAACAATGTTGTTAGAATTTTTTTTGTTTGTTTGTTTTTTCCTGTGTTTTCTGGCATACATGCTTAAGGAAATCTCAATGGTATATACCAACAAGTAGAATTGCCAGCTCAGGATTTGTGCAGCTTTGATTTTAATGATTATTATTAGCAAAATTATTGTTTGATTATTGTTTTAAAGTGGTTGTACTAATTTACACTTTCACCAGCAAACTTTAAGTATCCTTGTGGGTTCACATTCTTGCCGACATGTAATATCACCAAATACTTTTTAAAGTCTTACCATCCTGATTAGTGTGAAATCTGTTTCTTTGTGGTTTCAGTTTGAATTTCCATGATTAATAATGGCATGGAGTATTGTTGCACATCTTTACTGGCTATTCACATTTCTTCTGTGAATGTTCTTTTTAGATACCTAGGTCGATTTCTTAGTTCTTTGTAAAATTTTGTATAATTCTGTATATTTTTTTTCGGCTATATGTGTTGCAAGTCTCCCTTTGAATTATCATTGTTTGTATATTTATTAATACAATGAAAATTTAATTATCAAATTTACCACTTTTTTCTTTATAATTTGTGCTCTTTGTGTCCTAGTTAAGAAATCCTTCCTTACCTAAAGTCTAAAATATGTTTCTGTACGTATCTCCTGGCTTCTTCCCTCACCCCTTACTGGAGGAATCTCATGATGATATTTCCAGGAGAGGAAAGTCCATCCGAGAGAGGGGGGAAGGCTGGGAACATTTTCTAAATTCATGTGTCTTTAAATCTCTTCTAGGCAAGTCCCCTACACCAAAGATAAATGATTTATTTAAAAAGATCTGTTATTTACTGAAGTATGCATGTGGGATCTTGTAAAATAGCCCAGAAGGAGTGCCTTGTCCTGGGAGATTCTGAACGCAGGTTTAAACAGCTACAGATCAATGCCTGAAACTTTATGCATCTGCAACCACCACCCTACCAGATGCACACACGCACACACACACCATGTCACGGAGGCAGCCTAGTCTGTGCTGTTGAAGAACCCACACTGGAGTGGCTGACAGCTACTTCACTGTTTCGTTTTGAATTTGAAGCTAAAACAGTGGTGATTGCTGGCCCTGGTTAAGATCAGGAACCACCAACCGGTTGCTGTTTACTCTAACTCATGGAGACCCCGTGTGTGTCAGAGAACTGTGCTCCATAGGGTTTTTAATGGCTAATTTTTCATAAGTGGATTGACAGCCCTTTCTTCCAAGGTACCTCTGGGTGAACTCAAACCTCCAACCTCAGTTATCAGCAGAACGTGTTAACCGTTTGCGCCACCCAGGAGTCCATAGATTAGGAACTCCTCCCTAACTCCTCTCTCTCTCTTTCTCTCCCTGATGTGCTCAAGAACAGCTTCTTTTAGCATTTGATTTTTTTTTTTTTTTTTTTGCTTTTCCTTTCTGCTGTGAGGCTTGTGATATGAGGCAGATAGGAGACGTTAACAGGAGACAAAGCTTTCAAGGCTGAGAAATATTCCCAACTGCCTGCCAGAGAAACATTTTGACAATGAAGCTGGTGGAGTAGTCACATTTATTCCTGACAGGATTTCTGGGATCACTTTATCTTGAGAAATTTTCTTCAGTATCAGTAACTATTCTAGCTGCCATGGTCATTTGAGGCATTGGGATAATGAAATAAAGAAAGACGTTATTAGGGCTATCAAAAACTACGATATCTTAGCAACTAGTTTGAACCTGGAGTCCCTAGGTGGTGCAAATGGTTAAGCACTTGTCTACCAGCTGAAAGGTTGGTGGTCTGAACTTTGCCCAGAGGTGCCTTGGAAGACAGGCCTGGTGATCTGCTTCTGGAAGGTCACAGCCATGAAAATCCTATGGAGCAGTTCTACTCTGCACACATGGGGTCGCCATAAATTGGAACTGACTCCATGGCAACTAACAACAACAATTTAAACCTACTAGCCTAGGGACACAAGCTCTATGATGTGCCAATCATAGAAGAGACTGCACCACAAGGGCTCCTAGTAGGCATTAGGATTTTTGTCAAATTGCAATAACATCGCTATTTTCCTCCCAATTCTCTCTCCCCCTCCCATCATTATAACAATCTATATCTCATAATAAGCAATCAGCTATCCTGATGTCTCAATCTAGTACTCCACCAATCAATCTGTGAATGGCCCTGGTGCCTGTGAAGGTTTCTTAACACTTCAAATCAACCTGTGCCCCATACCCCAAAGACCATCTTATTTGCATTTGCAAAGACCCCCTAAGCAGAGAGACAGCAAGCCTAAAAATTGATGGTGTGGGTGGAGGGGAGAACTTAATCTGATGTGACAGTAATAGGTCTCTCCATGAGATGACACTCAGTATTTCAGTTTCTTCATTTTAGTTTCTCTTTCTCACTATTATTTTTTTACACTAAATTGAGCCATACAACAGTGACTTGTTTCATAATTCAGACAGCTGAGTTTATAAACTATTAAATATTAAGCAGTTACATATTTTCTTTTCTTGGATATCAGGATAGAGGAATTACGGGATATTTTTAGGGTCATCCTGTCCCTTCTTCCCCCTATTTCTCTTTCCCTATGCTGTGTTCCCCCCCTTAGGTTAATGAATTCTGGAGGCCTCTGTTGAAATAAGCAATGGGAGTGTTATCACTCAAAGTGCAAAGTGGGATCACGGGTACTCTTACCGTGAAGAAAGTCTTATTTATTTTGAAGGGTGCTATCTTTTTCAAAAAGAAAGAGTTAAGTAATCTTTCAAAAATTCTTTACCTTTCATGCTGGCTATCCAGGATAATTCATTTCAATTCTGAGTGTGCACTTTTCTTTCACTCCTTCAACAAACTTTAGAAAGCTGAGTGTTCAACTTCCTGGAAGAGTCTATGTCCAGCTGCAGAGTGTTCACACTATTAGTCTGGCAGCTCCCCTTTTTATAAAAAGAAGCATGCTTTTTATAAGCAGCATAGGCTTCTGGGAAGGAGGTGGGCACAGGTAGAAAGTGCATGCCAGGATGAGTTATGAAACATCCTGAGAATAGTTGGTGTGAGTATGCTTCTGTAGATAAATGTGGAGTGTCTGCCACACAGAAGAGTCTTCCAATGAATAAATCATAACCACAATGTCTTCTGCTTGGAATTGAAACTCTTGTTCATACTCATTCTCATCTCTGCCATCGGACAAGACCTTGATGTTCCCTATAGAGACAAGCCTGTGATCAACCAGGTAGATAGTGAATAAGTGAGGATTGAATAACAATTATATTGGATTGGGTCTGGAGACCCCTAAAAAACCTCTGTGCCTTCTCAGTTTCTTCAGCAAACATCACCTTCCAGATAATATTCTGCATCATAATGGAAGAAGATCATTTGAGCTCAAGGCCTGGACTTCTGAGATCCCAGATACAACCCGGATAACCAGACCCAGTACCTGTCCCTGTGCCCAGAGTGGAAACTTCTGAAACATATGCAGTCTTCAAGAGCCAAGTCAACATCCAACGTTACAACCTCATAAGAGGATAACAAAAATTTGGATGAAGTAGCTCACTTAGATTTAGTGCAGTATTCATGCATTCCTTTCTGTGTGTTGTACTAGTGTTATTCATCAAGTCTTTGAGGGCCAACTCTTTAAAAAACTGTCTTTAGTACTCTGAAAGCCAAACATTTTCTAGAACAGATTGATCCAGTGCAGGGTCAGCAAGTAAAGAAAAATCTCCAAATGTCATTCATCCTGAAGCTGTTTCCTTCTCTCCATGTGAAACTTTCTGACTTCTCATCCTTTCTGTAGTCTCAGATTCCAGGAGGCTTAGTGTCCACAATCTTCACTTTGCCTATGATTTTTTACTTAAAGAAACATACAGCTTTTCAGAATGTCCTATATATAAAGAAATTAGCACCTTAGTTAAAACTAAGGTTAAAACCTTGGATGAACCTAGATCCTTGGATTTGACCTCATGGGTGTCTCCTTCCCTATGGGATCCCTTTCCTCTAATCCCATTTCTATCCCACTATCTTACTGGATCCAAGGATATGTTACTTCCCATTTTAACCTCTGGCCCAACTACTGATATTAGTTTTCGAAAGCCTAACCTCTAAGCGTATGAGACAGCCAAGAATTTCTGAAATGTGTAGGCAAAAACTAAAGAAGAAAAGGAGAATAAATATACAGAAGATAAAAAGATATACAACTTTAATTCTTCATTCAATCTTTTATTATTCAACTGGCACTTACTGAGGACCACTAAGTGCCAGGAACTAGAGTTCAATGGTGAACAGGACAGAAAGAGCTCCTGCTTTTGTTGTCTAGTGGCAGTTTAGGTTTATTGCAGCAGTGTGAAGGTTTCTGGTGGCACAGTGGTTAAGTGTTTGGCTGCTAACCAAAAGGTTGGCGGTTCAAAACCACCAGCCACTCCTTGGAAATCCTATGGGACAGTTCTACTCTGTCCTATAGGGTTGCTATGAGTTGGAATCCACTCAATGGCAATGAGTATGGGTGTGGTTCTCTACTAGTAACTTGCTTCCAGAGATTTTCTCTCCTCTTCACTTCAATACCCTTTTCCAAGCCAAAACAAACAAAAAATCCAGGAGGAAAATATTATTCCATGGCTTGAAATATAATCCTAAATACACAGGTGGTTCCAACTCTGACTTTCCTCTAGGTTTCTCCCATTTAGTCCTCACCACACTTTTTTGTGAACTGCAGAGTCTCCAAATGCTGGAAGCTTTACATATCCACAGGAGAGAAGGGAAAACTATTCTACAGGTTAGTTGCAAATTTGGAACTTTATCATCAACTTAAAGAAAAAAAAACTTAAAGAAGATTTTTTAGGTTCACAAAACAGGAGGATTTAAGATTGAAAAGAACAGAAAATAATGCAAGCAAAGTCAGATCTCAGAACCTGAGTTTTCTTTCATTGTGTTCGTGTATGCACATGTACTAAGGTATCTAAGACCCTGATAGAGACCATGTACATTTTTCTGTTATATATTGTGGACTGAAATTACAGAAAATAAACTGGAGATGAAATCTGAAAAAACGTACTTGTGCATTGGGGTGCACATCTTCCTTAACCATACTCTTCACAAAAGCCCTTTATTTCTAAATACTCAAGATATTCTGGGTTCTCAAACCATGAGAGGGCTAGGAACTGGATCTAGGAGATGACTGAGATTGGAATTTTAGTACAGGAACAAGTAAAAAAGGGATAATTTCAGGCCATACCTCAACAAACAGTCCCCAGGATTTGCACCTATCTGGCATACAAATTCCTTTTGTGAATATTCTAATTACATACCCAGCTTTTTTATTTTTTAGTCCAAAATCTTGTATTAGTGTATATATTATTTCTTGTTGGGGAGGCATATGTGTTGTAAATATCTTTTTATAGCTTTTGAATTGTCATTGTGTATGTGTATATTTCTTAATAAAAAGAAAATATAGTGATAATGTTATTAATTATTAACTTGGGTCTTCAAAACCGTGCGAGGACTGGGAGCTAGGACCTAGGAGATGATTAAGCTTTTCATTTTAAGTGCAGGGACAAGTAAAGAATGGATAATTTCAGGTCACTTCTCAACAAGACAATACCCGGGGTATCAAGAAGAAGTTTTAGAGAGATTTTCATGGGAAACTTTCAGGACACTTGGATGAACTGACTTATACCCTGACCTTACATGACAGGTTATAATTCCCATCACCAAAGATACGGATCATGGATATAGTTCTTGGCCAAATTATACAGGTCTTATTTAATCCCTTGGAATCTCTGAGCAGGTCAATCTTCCTTTGTACAAATATTATGAAAATACAGTAACTTTGTAATTTGAGATAATCGTATTACCAAAAGAGGTAGATTAATGAGGCATCTGCACCCTCAGAGGGGTCAGCATTGCTTTCTTTACCCATTTCTCAGCTATCTCTAATGAATAACTTAGTGTGCTGGAATTAATTACCTTTGTGTGTGGCCTTTCTAGCCATGGTTTTGTAACTCTCACCCAGGACTCGGCTGGACTGTGTGTTAGGGTAATTTTGGCCTACCAAGGGGATTGGTCAGTTTTGCCTTAAATGAGGGCCAATTCCAGAACAGGGAGGAGGATCCCACCACTACCAAGGAAGGAGATACCAGCAGAAGAGACCCTGCAACAGAGACCCACAACAGGAGATGGCACAGTGGGCTTCCCGGGTCACGGAGAGAGAATGCTGAGTGCGTCTGGGCAGAGAGGCCAAGAGCTAGGGAGAGACGTGTCTGTGAGCACAGCTAGGGGAGAGGCTGTCCTGATGAAAGAACTGTATCCTGAGTTTTCCTGAGCCTGAATTGTAACTGTTACTTCCCTTATTATAAACCCCATATTCATGAGTATGATCTTTGAGTCCTGTGTGGCCATTGCAATGAATTATAGATCCCAGCAGAAAAGTAGATAGTGCCGTATAAGGGAAGATTCGTGTCAGAAATGGTAGAGATGGCAGAGAGAGGAGGTGTGTCTGACATCCACCTCATAGGAATCAGCCTTGGGCTGTTGATCTTGGTTCTCCTTCCCCCTTGTGGGGTTGGAGGTTAGACACCTCCCTTAAGCCTTTTTTACACTTCACAAGATTTATATTTTGTCTCCTAATACCAGGTCAGGAGAGCTATTCTATTAAGATGGTACCAGAGACATGTGCTCAGAGCAGAATGCAGATAGTTTATGATAGCAAGGGGGTTATGACCCCCAGGGTAAACAGGGAAAGAGCAAGCCTTCCATCACTAGTCATTATCAGTCATTTTATTTTCTTCATTTTATTAAGTCTGTGTATTTTTCCGTTTTGCTATAGTAAATATTTGCTTCTTGGGAAATAAGAAAACAATTAAAAAGGAAATTAATAAATATCACTATTAAGAGGATGAGAAAGCTGGTGAGAGAATTCACAGAATTCTCACTTGAGAGAAGGTAGAAGTACTTATAGATGTCTACCCTAGAGAATAGAAAACCTAGGAGGTCCTGAGCATTATCTTCATACTATGAACAGGCCAGTGATGTGAGGTAGGGATTAGACTGAGACTGTCAAATCTGAGTGATGACCTCAGGCAAATGTCTCATTATAAAAGCTAACTCTTTAATAATCAGGGTTTCTAATAACAGGCCATAATAGACGTCCCAGGGAAATGGTGAGACACCTCCCTGTTACTGGAAGTGTTTATGATGATGGATAAACTCTTGGAGTAGAATGCAATAGAAGTAAAGGAAATCTAGTCATGGTCATAAATTAGCATCTATACTATGCTAAAACTTTTCACGTCTTACATCTTATTTTCTCTGTGCCTATTTCTTTATCTCTAAAATGGAATTATAATTGTACTTATCTTGTAGTTAAATTGTTAAAAAAAAAAGCACAAAAATAGCAGGACATGGTATGCACTCAACAAATTTCAGCTACTATTATTAATAACATTATTTTGGGTTAAGATGAAAAAATACCTTCCAATATATTTGGACAACAACTGATATCTAATAGGAAACACCTAAACATAGGCTAACATTTATTCTATTTGGAAAAATTTTTATGACTTCTGAAGGCTCTGGGACCATGCTTTCTCATTATTCTTACTCTACCACATCTCAATAATAAAGGATATTAGAGATGGAAAAATTGACCCAAATTTCTTGGCTGTCAACTCTGTGCCTGCCCACTCCCAGGGCTATCCATGATTCCCCCACCCTCATCTCCAGAACAAATCCTGACCAGGATGGGCAACTGAGCAACAGTCTTGCTTTGCCTAGTGACCATGAAGTTAAAGTCCACTACTCTGTGGGCCTGCTGGGACAGCCTGCAGTTCTCAGCTTCTCCATCCAGCCACCTTGATGGAACTGGCTACATATTCATAGCTGGTATTTAGAACTACCTTCTTCCACTACTCATTTCATATTCCCTTTGCCCTCGGCAAGCACCTCAGCTGGTTGTGGTACTTTGCCTAGTGAGGTAACCCAAACTTTCATTCCTGAAGGGTCTGGGCCATTAGTAGTTCTGTCTAAACTGGGTTGTTGTAGTTTTCCATTGAGTTTAATCACAGGGCATAGTAGTACTCAGAGATGCTGTAAGGGCTCTCCTATATTCTGGACATACTCTTCTTTACCTCCATTATTTAATAACAGTCCAATTTCCCCTTTGTGAAATTCTAGTAGGAGTAGTAATATTAATAGTAGCATCAGAACCTGTCTAACTTCCGGGGATACTGTGAATTAAGATCAGCCCAAAGCTAATCCCTATGGGGTGGAGGTCAGACATACCTACACTCACCAACTTTTTTACCAATTCTGACACCAGCCATTCCTCCCACAGCACCCTCTAGTTCTCTTCTGGGTTTGATAATCCATCGCAATGGTCAAACAGAACTCACAGACCATACTTAAAGTTAAGTGGTTTATTAAAGAACAGGGTACAACTTGGGATCAGAATTAACAGGTAACAACTCAGGATCAGGATCAGGAAGCAGGCAGGTAAAGTCTTCCTTCTTCAGTGCAGGACAGCTCTCTCAGCTCCTCTTGGCAGTGCAGGCCTCTTGTTGGCTTCCTGAGGACAGACTCTGCTAGGCCTCTCAGGACAGGCTCCTCTTGGTCCTGCTGTTGTCACTGCCAACTCTGCCACTGGACCCCTTCTGGACCTGTTTCCATCAGCTCTGCCACTGGGTGCCTCTGGGCATGTCACTCACTGTTTTCAGTCTTACAGCCCTTGACCCATGTTACAGCTCTTTTAGGAGGTTCCTTGCCTCCTCGCTCTGCTTTTTCTTTCTTCTCTCTTCCTTCTGATTCTTTCTGCTCTTTCTCTTCTTTCTTCTGGCTCCAAACCTCTGTGGAGTTGGTTGCTTATATACACAACTCCATATAAATTTTAAGACATAGCCCCTCCCATCGGGGGGGCCACAAACTGACCAATCCCCTCTCAGTAGGCTACAGGCACTTAATTTGCATAGTAGGCTACAACTCACCTCATTTGCATGGTCTATAGACCAGTCCCTACAAGGTGCATGCCAATCACAGGGTAGGCTGCAGCCCAGGACCAGACAAAAGTATCAGACCAAGTTGTTTATAGCTTACCCAGGAAATGTCAATCAACCTGGCAAAAGTAACAGACCTTCTAGGGCAGAAAACTAGGGCAAAAGAAACTCCTCAGAGCTCAGGAGGAAAATCCCTCAAGCTGTTTTTCCAAAGAACCATGGCAAAAAGAATCATTTCACCACATTTTTGGTAATCAGAATTATTCGCAACAGCCAGTATGGTAGCTGTCTTCTTTGCCTATGGATTCAGAGGCATGAGGACCCCAATGTGGCCAGGTGGCAATCTTAACTTCCAGTTCAATGGAATCAGGTAAAAGCATTCCTCCCTTTGGAACTAAGAACATGAGACCAGCAGAGCAGAGGGTCATGGGGACAGGAAGCAAAAATTTTGCAAGTCAGTAGGGGTAATAGTGAGTAGTGCCACTCCCATTTCCACCGTTTGATTCCTGGACCCATGGACCCTGCCTATGCGAGAAACAGCACCATATATTGTATGCTGATTTAAAGCATATACTGCTTCCTGGAGAACATTACCCCAGCCCTGTGAGGTATTTCCACCTATATGATACTGTAAATGAGTTTTTAGAAGACCATTCCATCTTTCTGTCAAGCCAACTGCATTAGGATGATGGGGAACACGGTAAGACCAGTGAATTCCATGAGCATGGGTACATTGTCACACTTCATTTGTTGTGAAGTTAATTCCTTGCTCTGAGATGATGCTGTATGGGATACCATGATGATACACAAGGCATTTTGTAAATACATGCAGAAATATTGTGTTTAGGGAAGGAAAATTTGTATCCAGAGAAACTGTCTATCCCAGTAGGAACTAAACACTGCCCTTTCCATGATGGAAGCAGTTCAATGTAATCAACATGCCACCAGGTTGCTGGCTGATCACCCCAAGAAGTGTTTTCATATCAGGATTCAGTTTTGGTCTCTACTGCTGACAGATTGGACCCTCAGCAGTGGCTGTAACCAAGCCGGACTTGGTGAGTGGAAGTTCATGATGCTGAGCCTGAGCATAACCTCCATCTCTCCCACCATGACCACTTTGTTCATGAACCTTGGGCAATGACAGAAGTGACTAGGGAAAGAGGCTTACTGATATCCACAGAATGTGTCATCCTATCCAATTGATTGTTAAAATCCTCCTCTGCTGAGGTCACTCTTTGGTGAGCATTCACATGAGATATGAATATTTTTACTTTTTTTGCCCATTCAGCGAGATCTATCCACATACTTCTTGCCCATACCTCCTTATCACCAATTTTCCAATCAAGTTCCTTCCAAGTCCCTGACCATCCAGCCAAACCATTGGTCACAGCCCCATAACCAGTATACAATCACACAGCTGGCCATTTCTCCGTCCAATCAAAGTGAATAACCACGTGCACTGTTCAATGTTCTGCTCATTGGGAGGATTTTCCTTCACCACTCTCCTTCAAGGGAGCCCCAGAAAGGGGCTGCAGTGCTGCAGCTATCCACTTTAAATGGTGCCTGCATATCACACAGAACCATCTGTAAACCAGGCACAATTTTTCTCTTTCTCAGTCTACCAATCATAAGGAACTCCCCATGAGGCCATGGGTGCAGGCTAGGAGATAGAAGGTAATGTAACAGAAGCGGGGATCATAGGCATTTGGGCTACTTCCTCATGTAACTTACTTGTGCCTTCAGAACATGCTCAGGCCTGATTCCCATGTATACCACTTCCATTTGATGATGGAGTACTGCTGTACATGTCCAACTTCATGACTTTGTGGGTCAGACGACACCCAGTTCAAGATGGGTAGCTCAGGTAGCCAGGTAACTTGGTAGCCCATGGTTAAGCACTCAGTCTCTACTAAGGCCCATTAATAATCCAGAAGCTGTTTCTCAAAATAAGACTAATTATTTGCAGAGGATGGCATAGCTTTGCTCCAAAATCAAAGGAACTGTGCTGTGATTCACTGTCATGGGTTGAATTGTGTCCCCCCAAAATATCTGTCAACTTGACTAGGTCATGATTCCCAGTATTGTATGATTGTCTACCATTTTGTCATTTGATGTGATTTCCTTGTGTGTTGTAAATTCTATCACTATGATGTAATAAGATGGATTAGTGGCAGTTATATTGATGAGGTCTACCAGATTAGATAGTGTCTTAAGCCAATCTCTTTTGAGATATAAAAGAAAGAAGTGAGCAGAGAGACATGGGAACCTCATACCACCAAGAAAGCAGTGCCAGGAGCAGAGCATGCCCTTTGGACCTGAGGTTCCTGTGCAGAGAAGCTTCCAGACCAAGGGAAGATTGACGACAACGGCCCGTCCTCCACAGCTGACAGAGAAAGTGCTCCCCTGCAGCTGGTGCCCTGAATTTGGACTTGTAGCCTACTGGACTATGAGAGAATAAACTTCTCTTTGTTAAAGCCATCCACTTGTGGTATTCCTGTTACAGCAGCACTAGATAACTAAGACATTCACCAATAGGGGCCTGCCAAATATTCCAAGCAGCTTGTTCTGGGCCTGACTAAAAACTAGCAGCTTTTTGAGTCACTTGGTAAATATCCCAGAGTAGCACACTCAAATGAAGGAAATGTTGCCTACCAAATCCAAAAAGGCCTACCAGGTGTTGTGCCTCCTTTTTGGTGGTAGGAGTGGCCTAATGCAACAACTTTTCCTTTACTTTAGAAGAAATATCTCCACATGCCCCATGTCACTGGACTCCTAGAAATTTCACTGAGGTGAAAGTCCCCTGAATTTTTGTCAGGCTAATTTCCACCCTCTTGCAAGTAAATGTCTTAAAAATAAGTGTAGAGTTGTTGATACTTCTTCCTTACCAGGTTGTCTTAGTTATCTAGTGCTGCCATAACAGAAATACCACAAGTGGATGGCTTTAACAAAGAGTTTATTCTCTCACAGTCCAGTATGCTACAGGTTCAAATTCAGGGCATCAACTCCAGGGGAATGCTTTCTCTGTCAGCTCTGGAGGGGGGTCTGTATCATCAATCTTCCCTTTGTCTGGGAGCTTCTCTACGCAGGAACCTCAGGTCCAAAGGACATGCTCTGCTCCTGGCACTGCTTTCTTGGTGGTATGAAGTTCCCAATTCACTGCTTGCTTCCCTTTCCTCTTATCTCTTGTAAGATAAAAGGATATAAAGGCCACACCCTAGAGAAACTCCCTTTACATTGGATCAGGGATGTGACCTTAGTAAGGGTGTTATACAATCCCACCCTAATCCTCTTTAAGATAAAATTACAATCATAAAATGGAGGCCAACCACACAGTACTGGGAATCATGGCCCAGCCAAATTGATACACACATTTTTGGGGGGACATAATTCAACCCATGACACAGGTCCAATCAACATAATGTTATCAGTGTGATGAACCAGTGTGACTTCTTGTGAAAGGAAGAGGTGATCAAGTTCATTGAGGCTAAGTTATGACATAGCGCTGAAGAATTGATAGACCCTGGGGTTGGACAGTGAAGGTGTATTACTGGCATTGCCCGTTGAAAGTAAACTGATTCTGGTCTTTAGAAACAGATATCGAGAAAAAGACATTGGCTAGATCAATAGCTGCATACCAGAAACCAGAAGATGCATTAAATTGTTCAAGCAATAAAACCACATCTGGAACCCAGCTGCAGTTGGAGTCACCTCCTGGTTAAGTTTACAATAATCAGCTGTCATTCTCCAAGATCCCCGTTTTTTGCCCAGGCCAAATAGGCAAGTTGAATGGGAATGTGGTGGGAATTACCACTTCTGCATTCTTCAAGGTCTTAACGGCGACATTAATCTCTGAAATCCCTCCAGGAATGCAGCATTGCTTTCTGCTTACTATTTTCTTAGGTAGGGGAAGTTCTAATGGCTTTCACTTGACCTTTCCTACCATAATAGCCCTTACTCCATGTGTCAGGGATTTAGTGTGAGTGTTCTGCTCATTGTCGAGTATGTCTATTCCAATTATACATTCTGAACTGGGGAAATCATAACAGAATGGGTTCAGGGACCACTGGACCCACGGTGAAACTGACATGAGCTAAGACTTCATTAATAACCTGAACTCCATACGCCCCCTTCTCTGACTGGTGGGCCACAGTCGTATTTCAGTCTCCTGTATTTAGTGTCAGTTCAGAGCCAGTGTCCAGTAATTCCCAAAAAGTCTGATTATTTCCTTTTCCCCAATGAAGAGTTATTCTTGTAAATGCCATAAATCCCTTTGTGGAAGTCTGGGAGAAAGACTAATAGTATAAATTTTTGGCATTGTAGTGGGATCCTTCCTCAAGGTGACCCACCCTCCTCTTCGTTTAAGTGGTTGTGGGTCTGTAAAACGGCTCAAATCTGGGAGTTGATTGAGAAGCCATGACTCTATTTTGGTGATTCATGTTAGACTGCCTTTCACTTAACCTATAATTCTTCTGCTTGTACCTGTAAAACTTATTGCCATCGAGTCTATTTCGACTCATAGCAACACTATAGGACAGTAGAAGTTCTCCATAGGGTTTCCTAGGCTGTATTCTTTACAGAAGTAGACTGCCACATCTCTCTTTGACTCTGCTGTCTGTTATGGTAACCACACCCACCTTGTCTTTGGCAATTACATGCCACCACTTGATCCCTACTACCTTGGGATCCAATCACTCTCATTGTAATTAGGCTCCCTAATCCAGTAAGGGAAGTTCCTACTGTAAAATCTGACCTACATAGAAGAGTAATCACAGCAGTCCTCAAGGATGCTGGGACTCTGTTCACAAATTTATTCCTTACAGTTGTAGTGAAAGGGGTTTCCTCTGGTCACTCCCTGGGTGGGTCAGTGGGCCCGATATGATTAATCCACCCTAACATACCCATTTACCAAGCCTGTTGGATATCTTCTTTTATATTATACCAAGGCGGTTCTGGCATTTCAACTTCATTTAAGTGTAGGCCACCTTTTAGGTAGGTTCACATTTAAACCAACCAAATAAACTATTAGATCCTTTCCTAACCCCTTGAGCTGAAATATGGAATAAAGAATCTCTTCTTAGTGGGCCCATATCAATAAACTCAGATGTATCCAACTTTATGTTCTTTGTACCATTATCCCACACACTTGATAGCCATTCTCACACGTATTCCCCAGGTTTCTGCTTGAATATATTCGAAAAATCAAGCAATTCTTTTGGAGTATAGCGTACCTCCTAATAGGTCACCCTTTGTACCTTGCATCTTGGGGCTACCTGGACATTAGTTACAAGACAAGAAGTAAAAGTGAGTGGCGAAGGTGGGTCCTGGGGACATACAGCAATGTCTTGCATGGCATCTGCCTTAGGTGACGCTTCAGGTGCTGCCTCAGGGAATGCCCCAGGCAATGCCTCAGGCAAGAACTCTTCAGAAGCATCTGGGTTAGTCTCTTCATATGTGGGTGGGATGGTTGATTTTATTGGCAAAGGTGATTTATCAAAGCTGGGTTAATCTCTTTAGACGGTGGTGGAAAGTCGTTCTACTGCCAAGGGTGATTCAACAGACTTTAGGGGCTCAATGTCCCTGGCTTCATATCTGCCCATATATCCCTATCCCAGTTTTCAGGATTCTATGTCTTTCCAATCAACACCCCCACTTTAACTTCAGTTATCTTTCCAGGTTGGGAATTCAATTGGCACTGTAATTCAGCCACCCTTAAGATAAGACTCTGGGTTTGGTTTTCAACAATATCAGCTCTGTTACTACAAAAAATAAGGCTTTTTTCCAAGAAACAAATAGCAACTTTCTTGTCTTTTATGTGGCACTTGAGCTGGGACTCTGAAGCCCTGGGACCTTTCTTTTCTTTCTCCACTTTGTCAGGTAATAGCCAACTTCATTATACTTGTCAGTTTGACAAAAATGTTGAAAGGCATCAAATACTTGATCACCTAGAGCCTTGACCTTCACAAATATTTGATCCAAAGGTGGTGATATTTTCTGCATTTCTATTGCCACATCATGCCATGGATTAACAGTGCCCTCTTTACTACTGGGAGTATAATCATTAAACCAAACAAAAAAACGAAAAAAAACAAACCAATTATCATCCAGTCGATTCCAACTCATAGCAACCCTACAAGACAGAGTAGAACTGCCCCATAGGGTTTCAAAGGAGAGCCTAGTGGATTATCATTAGTGCCTTTAAATCTAGCCAGACTTGAGATCTCATCAATTGAAAAGATTCATCCTTAGGATTTTTTTTTTTTTTTTCCCTCTAGAACCATTCTGGGTAACAAATGTCTTAGTCTAGGTTCTCAGTTGTTGTTGTTCTTAGGTGCTATTGAGTCAGTTCTGACTCATAGTGACCATATGTGCAACAGAACAAAACACTGCCCAGGCCTGCACCATCATCACAATTATTGCTATGTTTGAGCCCATTGTTGTAGTCACTGTGTTAATCCATCTTGTTGCGGGTCTTCCTCTTTTCTGCTGACCCTCAACTTTACCAATCATGATGTAATTTTCCAAGGACTGGTCTCTCTTGACAACATGTCCAAAATACGTGAGATGAAGTCTTGCCATCCTCGCTCCTAAGGAGCATTCAGGCTGTACATCTTCCAAGACAGATTTTTTCATTCTTCTGCAGTCCATAGCATATTCAATATTCTTTGCCAACGTCATAACTCAAAGGTGTCAATTCTTCTTCTGTCTTCCTTATTCATTATTCAGCTTTTGCATGCATATGAGCTGGCTGAAAATACCATTGCTTGGGTCAAGGGTACCTTAGTCCTCAAGGTGACATCTTTGCTTTTTAACACTTTCAAGGGGTCTTTTGCAGCAGATTTATCCAACGCAGTATGTGATTTGATTTCTTGACTGCTACATCCAGGGACTTTGATTGTGGATCCAAGTAAAATGAAATCCTTGACAACCTCAATCTTTTCTCCGTTTATCATGATGTTGCTTATTGTTCCAGTTGTGAAGATTTTTGTTTTCTTTATGTTGAGATATAATCCATAATGAAGGCTGTAGTCTTTGATCTTCATCAGTAAGTGCTTCAAGTCCTCTTTACTTTCAGAAAGCAAGGTTGTGTCATCTGTATATCTCAGGTTAATGAGTCTTCCTCCAATCATGATACCCTGTTCTTCTTCATATTGCCCAGCTTCTCGAATTATTTGCTCAGCATACAGATTGAATAAATATGGTGAAAAGATGCAACCCTGAAGCACACCTTTCTTGATTTTAAACCATGCAGTATCTCCTTGTTCTGTTCAAATGACTGCCTCTTGGCCTATATACGGGTTCCTCATGAGCACAGTTAAGTGTTCTGAAATTCCCATTCTTTGCAACGTTATCCATAATTTGTTATGATCCACACAGTAGAATGCTTTTCATAGTCAATAAAACACAGGTAAACATTTTTCTGGTTTTCAATGCTTTTAGTCAAGATTCCTCTGACATCAGCAATGATATCCCTTGTTCTGTGTCCTTTCCTCAATGTATCTTGAATTTCTGGAAGTTCCCTGTCAATGTGCTGCTGCAATTGTTTTTGAATTATCTTCAGCATAATTTTACTTGCATGAAATATTAATGGTATTGTTCAATAATTTATACATTCTGTTGGATCACCTTTCATTGGAATGGGCATGTATATGAATTTCTTCCAGTCATTTGGCCAGGTAGCTCTCTTCCAAATTTCTTGGCATAGATGAATGAGAGTTTCCAGCATTACATCCATTTATTGAAACATCTCAGTTGACATTTCATCAAATCCTGAAGCCTTGTTTGTTGCTAATGTTTTCAGTGCAGTTTGGACTTCTTCCTTCACTAACACTGGTTCTTGATCATATGCTACTTCCTGAAATGGTTAAACATTGACCAATTCTTTCTGGTGAAGTGACTGTGTATCCCTTCCATCTTCTTTGGATGCTTCCTTTGTTGTTCAATTTTATGTCTGAAGAATCCTTCAATATTGCAACTTGAGGCTTGAAGTTTTTCTTCAGTTCTTTCAGCTTGAGAAATTCTTAGTGTATTCTTCCCTTTTGGTTTTCTAACTGCAGGTCTTTGCATATTTCCTTATAATACTTTACTTTGTCTTCTCGAGCTGCCCTTTGAAATCTTCTGTTCAGCTCTTTTACTTTCTCATTTTTTTCATTCTCTTTAGCTACTCTACATTCAAGATCAAGTTTCAGAGTCTTTTCTGACATCCATTTTGTTTTCTTCTTTTTCTTTTCTGTCTTTTTAATGACTTTTTCTTTCTTCATATATGATGTCATTGATGTCATCCCACAACTCTAGGAGAGCAAAACCAGTGAAGCATATATATAAATATATAGAGAGAGATTTACTTCAATAAAATGGCCCACAGAATTGTGGGAGCTGGTAAATCCCAAATCCATTGATCAAGTGGTAGGCTGAAGACTTCTACTGGCTCATGTGGTTGCGGGGGTTGCAAATCCAAAATCTACAGGTCAGGCAGCAAGCTGAAGACTTCTGCAGGCTTACATCCCGAAGCCTAGAGATCAGGTGATGAGAAGAGTGCATGGTCAAGAGAGAGAACTTGCGCTGCTGGAACACTCATTTACATATTGGAGGCAGGCCATATCACCAAGGAAATTCCGCTTTCAATTTATTGGTTGATCACCTCAGATCACATCACAGAGGTGATTACATTATATTAAATTATGGAAGAACAACCAGTCCAACATCTGCCAAATGGCTGAAAATCGTAGCCCAGCCAAGATGATACATGTTAACCATCACAAATGTCAATGAGAAAATTTATGCTTATTTGTGTCATTAAAACCTTATTACCTTAGTATGTGTAAGAAGAAGAGACTTATTTGTAATCTTTTGTCCTGAAATTGAGTGGACTCTACAAAAAATTCTTAATCCCTTGGAGCTCTGTCCCAGCCTAGATGGAGGGTAGGTACTCCACTTAGTTCTGGACACAATGATTTGGACTTCTACCACCCCACTGCAGTGGAGACCAGTTCCCTCAGCTACCCTAGTTCTCTTTCACTTCCATGCATACCATTGAATTCCCAGAATGCTTTGTGGCTACATATCTCCAAATTGCGACAACATCATCCCAGACAATGCAAGTGATCTTCCTGGGGAAGTATGTGCGTGCAAACTGACTCCATGAGAATAAGCAAGAATGGAAAGCTGCCTTAATGAAGCATATTGCATCAGTCAGCATCCTTATATGAAAAAATTATCATGCTCAGGATAGTTTAAAGAAGGTTTATTAACAAAGACGCTATTTGTGTGAGCTGGGTTTAAAAAAACCAAAAGTCATAATGCAGTGACCTGGGATTAGGAACAGGGATGGTCTTATAAACCCTACAGCCAAAGGGACAAGGGAAGAAAGCAGCTACCAGACTTCAGAGGGAGAGAACCATGTTGAGAAAGCCTCCTCAAGAGAGGCAGGGCTTTTCTGTTGAGGAATACAGGGAGCCTTAGTAAACCTTGCAGGGAGGGAGTTACAAGGATTAATAGTCTCACCTTATTCTCCCTCCATTTTCTGATATTTAGCTAAGGGTCACCAAACCCATAAAACCCGTTGCTTTCAAGTGGATTCTGATTTATAGCAACCCAAAATACATGTACAAGACAGCTTTCCATGGCAGAGTATAATCTAGAGAAGAGTGAAGAGTAGATCTGGAAAGTAACCAGAAAGCAACCAGAAAACCACATATGTAAAAATCAGAAAATGTAATTACATATCACAATTGCTGAGCTTATAAGCTAATAAAAATATTATTGGAGGTATAAATAAAATTTGATGAGTTAGAGTAGAACCATACTTGCCTCCTTCATCCAAACCCTTCTTAAAATAACTTTCCCAGAGAGAATTGGTTCTCCTGCAGTGCCAGAGAGTAAGTAGGAATGCTTTCTAGCATGGCCCACCAAAGACTCAGTGATTACAGGGAGGCTGGTGCTACATAGCTCCTGAGATTTTTCAACATACTTTCTGTTAGTCCTTGCCTGTCCCACCCGAGCTCAGCTCCATAAGGCTTTGTAAATGCCTGAGCAAAGTGATGCTTCAACCCAAACAAGTCCTCCCTTGGACTAGCAAGTGATCTCACCCCTGACTGCAGGTAACATTGACCTTCAAAATCCTTGCTTCTCTGCCTTTGCCTACCAAACCAGAAGACTTAGAGGGTGAAGCCTCCCAATCCTTGAGCATTATATTGTAACAAGATGGCCACCCAGATGAGCATTAAAAAATGTTCTTTGTTGGTCACAACCCAAGACTTTGTAATGTGTAGCCTCTGAGTATCTTCTTGATCATCACAATATGGCATTTTGGCTGCTTCCCTCTGAAATTATCCTTTGACTCCATGAACACACCCTGGAGATTGTAATGTTATTATGGTCATTTGGACTTTATAATGCAATCTCATGATCCATTCCCTTTACTCCACTACAGCATTATAAACTGGAAATCCTCCTTCTGACTACTGCCTTGGACATAATAATATGGCCTCATGACCATCCTCCTTGGACTTTATAATGTATTCTCTGTGCCAATGTCTTAGTACTTTATATTAGGGTTTTGTGATCACCAGCTTAGACATTTCAGTGTGGTCTACTGTGTCTCTGGGATTTAGCTTTATAAAAAATTTAGTGCCCAGGCTTTAGTTTTTTCCACTTCTAGCTCACTCCCTTCTCCCTGTGACCCCCTCCTGTCATTCCAGTAGGCCTTTGTGGAAGATCCTGTGTGAAATATGACAAGATGAAATATCTAAGAGTTGAGCATGCTGGCAAACTTGATTATCTTTTTTGCAATTCCAACAAATAGCTGGAATAATGGAGTTATCTACCTGCAGGACACAGTTAGGAAATTCATTTCCTTAAAAAATCAAAATATCAATGCAAGATAAATCACCTAGACTTTGTTCAATTTATCTTTGTTCCTTTAAATTTAGTGGAAAGAAATGTCACTTGTGACCAGTGCCTTCTGGATCAATATTATACTTCAGAGATCTATAAAAAGAGAGTGACACAGGCAAAATGTGACAATCCATGGCATCTCTTTATTCCTGCCCATGAATCTAGTGCTGATGACTTGCAATGGCTAAAAAAAGAAGAAAACCACGATGTTGTCACAATAAGAGTACTCTTCCTGGCTATTAGGGGCTCTCCAGCCTTCAGGAGTACCAGGGTGATTGGGGGGAATGCAGATACAATTAATGACCTATGCTCCATGGCTTGAGCTATGATTTCAGGTTTAACTGAGAAGTCTTAAATCATAATTTATCTAACCTTGCAGCCTAAATAAATGCCCCCCCACACACACACCTAGAATGACTTCTTTAAAGCATTAATGCAGATCTCCTTGATGAGATGGATAAGTAACACCAATGGGGAAAATTCTTTGTGCCCATTGTCCAAATCAAGGTATACATGTGTATGCCACACCCTGTTCTGGCTGGTTAGTATCATAGTATCTAGCCCTACTGGGAGGGAGTAGTACAAAAGCAATTGGAGCTGGTACTCTTCCACAACGGAGGTGAGAATAAAGACGTTTCTCTCAACTCCAGGCACAAAGTAAAGAAGAAGAAAGTGACTCAGTGAGTATTGAAGAACCAGTTTTGTCCAGGATCAGTAATTTGGGGTACCACCCACATGCAGGGGCAGATTACCCAATAAGCAAGGTAAGCATAGGCTTACTTGTGCTTACTTACTAATCTGTAGTGAACAATTTCACATTTTTCACCTCATCAAAGATTCTATTTCTAACTTCAAGGGACAGAGTAGCAGGGGCAGAGGTCTGGGGACCATGCTTTCAGGGGACATCTAGGTCAACTGGCATAACAAAGTTTATTAGAATGTTCTACATCCTACTTTGGTGAGTGGCATCTGGGGTCTTAAAAGCTAGTGAGTGGCCATCTAAGATGCATCAATTATTCCTAACCCACCTGGAGAAAAGGAGAATGAAGAATGCCAAAGACACTAGGAAAGTATTAGCCCAAGAGACAGAAAGGGCCACATAAACCAGAGACTGCATGAGTCTGAGACCAAAAGAACTAGATGGTGCCCAGCTACCACCAATGACCACCCTGACAGGGAACACAACAGAGAGTCCCTGATGGAGTAGGAGACAAGTGAGATGCAGAACTCAAATTCTAGTAAAAAGACCAGACTTAATGGTCTGACTGAGACTGGAGAAACCCCAGAAATCATGGCCTCCAGACTATCTATCAACCCAGAACTAAAACCATTCCTGAGGCCAACTCTTCAGACAAAGATTAGACTGGACTATGGGACATAAAATGATACTCTTGAAGAGTGTGCTTCTTAGCTCAAGTAGATACATGACACTAAATGGGCAGCTCCTGTCTGGAGATGAGATGAGAAGGCAGAGAGGGTCAGGAACTGGTTGAATGGACACAGGAAATCAGGGGTGGAAAGGAGGAATGTGCTGTCACAGTATAGGGAGAGCAACTAGGGTCACATATAACAATGTATGTATAAATTTTTGTATGAGAGACAACTTGAATTGTAAACTTTCACTTAAAGTACAACAATAAATTTTTTTTAAAAAGACTCTGTTTCTAGATATGGCTGGCATCTGTCTCTCTCCCAACCCCACAGCCCCTTCGTACAGATTCAAAGAGTCTTCAAATTTACAATCCCTTACAAGGATGGATGACCCTGTAAGGAAGATAAGCACAGCCTTACTTGTGCATACTTACTAATCCGTGTAAATGGTTTCACATGGTTTTCACCACATGATGTGACCAATGAGGTGAGAACAATACTAAGAGGCCAAACAAGTGAGGTTGTGGAGAACAGGTTACAAGAAAGGAACAATAAAAATCTCTGGGGTAGTAGTATGACATCAGCTCAGAATAGGTAGAGGTCCTACCTTGAGCAAGGGTGGAAGCCTTTTCTCTTGGAATTTTGACTCAGTTAAAAATGATATATCAGCTCACATTGGTTCAATATTAATGCTGAATGTCTATATTAAGTAATTCTTTACATTAAGTGAACTTGTACTGAAACACTTTAAGGAATAGCAATGGAGCAAAAGGATGTTAGTTACGACCAATGAGAAAGGATTACCATGTTAGATTGTTGGCAAATCAGCACCGTTTATCTTCTTCTGTGCTCACCCCTCCTGACTTTAGAGACCATCTCAAGAATAGAGTTGAATCATTGAACACTTAATGACTGAAGACCAGACGAATTGTGGAATGACATCAAGGACATCATACATGAAGAAAGCAAAAGGTCATTAAATGACAGGAAAGAAAGAAAACACCAAAATGAATGTCAGAAGAGACTGAAACTTGCTCTTGAATGTTGAGTATCTGAAACAAATTGAAGAAATGATGAAGAACTGAACAGATTTCAAAGGGTGGCTTGAGAAGACAAAGTATTATAGTGACATGTGCAAAGATGCTAGAGTTAGATAACAAAAAGGGAAGAACATACTCAGAATTTCTCAAGCTGAAAGAACTGAACTAAAAATTCAAGCCCCCAGTTGCAATAGTGAAGGATTCTTTGTGGAAAATATTAAATGACACAGGAAGCATCAAAAGAAGATGGAAGGAATACACAGAGTCATTATACCAAAAAGAATTGGTAATGTTCAACCATTTTGGGAGGTAGCCTATGATCAGGAACCAATGGTACTGAAGGAAGAATTCCAAGCTGCACTGAAGGCATTGGCAAAAAAGAAAAGAAAAAAGGCTCCCAAATGGATGGATTACCAATTGAGATGTTTCAACAAACAGATGCAGCATGCCAAGAAATTTAGAAGACAGCTACCTGGCCAACTGACTGGAAGAGATCCACATTTATGCCTATTCCAAAGAAAGGTGATCCAACCTTATGTGGAAATTATTGAAAAATATCATTAATGTCACATGCAAGTAAAATTTTGCTGAAAATCATTTGAAAGTGGCTGCAGAGGCAGAACAAATATGACAGAGTAGTTAGACACTTCCGGTGGTCCCTCTTACAACAAAGACCACCCAAAAAAAATGAACCAAGTTTATATGACAATCTAGGAGCTCTGAACATCAAAGGCAAAGTTGAGGAATTGGATTGAGTAGCAGGAAGAGGGAGAGACGGTTCAGAAGCAGAGAGGAGTTGCTAGACCTGATCTGGCAGTAGCCAGCACACAGCAGGGTGGATTGGCTGGCATGCCCTGTGAGGCAAGCAGTGGTGTACGGGATGCATTTTCCACATCAGGAGAGACAAAGCAGCAGAGAGTCTGCTCAGGCATTCAGAGCCACTGATAAATGGCACTAAATTGGCAAAAGATAAGTACATGCATTTAATCTACCACACAGATCAAAAAAACCCCACTTATGAAGAACTTCTCTCCCATTTACCTGCTCTCTCCACACTCTGAACCATGTCCTGGGATGGCTTCAGCAATTGCATCATGCCATGGGCTGGAAGTAGAACCCATCACGCACCCTGAGACATTCTCTTGACCTTGGAGAGGGAACAAATTAACAAGGAAAAGTAATCTTCCAGCTCCCGTAAGCCAGGAACTCAGGGCAGGAAGAGCACTTTGCCTAGGCACAGACATAAGGGGTCCACGGTTTGAATGCCTTTCACCCCTGCGTAGACCTGTGTTGGTCCATTTCAGCGGCATAGGCCCACATTAGCACAGTACAACAGGGTATCTACCTGAAGCCTAACTTCACTGTATCAGCTATATGGTGGAGTGGCAAGTTCATGATATTTGATACCACTCTGCCCATTAAGCAAGGTCCTCACCTACCCACATCAGGGGCCTGAGGACTAGTGGCTCTACTCACACCACCTCCTAGCCATCTGCAACAGGAGAACAATTGGTGCCTCCTAGTCCTTACAGCCAAAAACATTGGGTGCCCATAATCTGGCTGCAAAACCCATCCACCTGTGCACTCTAGAGAACAGGGGCATCCTTTCCTCTCAGACACTCAGGGGCAGCCATCAACCCTTGCCTTGCTGAACACATGACCTCCTACAGCAGGCAGATACCTGTGCCTACTCCAATCACCCTTGCCCATCTAGGACTGTAGGTCAGAGCCTGCACCACACACTTGTGGACTGACTATCTGGACACCTGAGCTGAATCCATACAAGAAAAGTAAATGGACTCCTGGGCTCACATACCTAGTAACAGATCTAACCACCTAGTGATAGGACATTAGTGCTTCAAAGGCATCCATAAACAAATGAGCTCACAAGAGCAGCTTATTTGGGCATATCAAAACAAAACAAAACAAGAAGCTAGGACACACTAAATAAACATAAAATAAATAAATATAACTTATTGATGGCTCAGAGACAACAGTCAATAACAAATAACATAAAGAGGCAGACCATGATGGCTTCAGCAAGCTCGCAAAACAAAGAATCAAGAAATTTTCTGGATGAAGAGAACTTCTTAGAATTAATGGAGATAGAATACAAAAGATTAATATTCAGAACTCTTCAAGATATCAGGAAAGAGATCATTCAAAATGCAGAACATGCCAAGGAACAAAAAGACAAAGAAATAGAGGAACTTAAGAAGATTACAGAAAAGCACAATGACAGATATAACAGGCTGCAAGAATCCATAGAGAGACAGCAATCAGAAATCCACAAGATTAACAATTAAATTTCAGAATTAGACAACTCAATAGAAAGTCATAGGAGCAGAATTGAGGCAATGGAAGTTAGAATTAGTGAGATTGAAGATAAATCACTTGATACCAACTTATCTGAGGAAAAATCAGATATAAGAATTTGAAAAAATGAAGAAACCCTAAGAATTATGTGGGACTCTATCAAGAGGAATAACCTACAAGTAATTGGAATACCAGAATGGAGGGGATAACAGAAAATACACAGAGAATTGTGGAATATTTGTTGGCAGAAAATTTCCCTGATATTGTAAAAGATGAGAAGATATCTATCCAAGATGCTCATCAAACGCCACATAAGGTAGATCCCAAAAGAAAGTCACCAAGTCATATTATAATCAAACTTGACAAAACCAAAGACAAAGAGAGAATTTTAAGAGCGGCTAGGGATAGACAAAAGGTCATCTACAAAGGAAAGCCAATAAGACTAAGTTCAGACTACTCAGCAGAAACCATGCAGGCAAAAAGGCAATGGGATGACATATATAAAGCCTTGAAGGAAAAAAATTGCCAGCCAAGAATTACATATCCAGCAAAACCGTCTCTGAAATATAATGATGAAATTAGGGCATTTCCAGATAAACAGAAGTTTAGGGAATTTGCAGAAAACAAACCAAAATTACAAGAAATACTAAAGGGAGTCCTCTGGTTAGAAAATCAATAACATCAGATAACATCCCAAGACTAGAACACAGGACAGAGCAACCAGATATAAATGCAGATATGGAAGTCACAAAAATAGATCAAAGCTAAAACCCTGAAAATAGAGAAACAGAGATGTCAATATGTAAAAGATGAAAACATTAAAACAAAAAAGAGGAACAAAAAAATGTAGTCATAGATCTTTCATGTGGAGCGGAAGTCAAGGTGATATAAAGAAATAAAAGATTGGTTTAAACTTAGAAAAATAGGGGTAAATATTAAGGTAACCACAAAGGAAACTAACAATCCTGTACATCAAAATAAAAAACAAGAAAAACATAAAGACTCACCAAATACAAAGTCAACAAAAATAAAAAAGATGAAAAGAAAATACATAAAGAAAAATGACTCAGCACAGAAAATTGAGAAAAAAGAAACTGTCAACAGCCCACACACACACAGAAAAAAGACATCAAAATGACAGCACTAAACACATACCTATTGATAATTCTGCTGAATGTATATGGACTAAATGCACCAATAAAGAGACAGAGAGTGGCAGAATGGACTAAAAAACACCATCCAGCTATATGCTGCCTACAAAAGACACATCTTAGACTTAAAGACACAAACAAACTAAAACTCATAGGATGGGAAAAAAATATATCAAGCAAACAACACTCAAAAAAGAGCAGGAGTGGCAATGTTAGTCTCTGACACAATAGACTTTAAGGTAAAATCCACCACAAAGGATAAGAAAGGACACTATATAATGATTAAAAACTTGGTACACCAGGAGGACATAACTATAATAAATATTTACACACCCAACAACAGGGCTCCAAAATACATAAAAATCTCTAACAGCATTAAAAAGAGAGATAGACAGCTCCATAATAATACTAGGAGACTTCAACACACCACTTTTGGTGAAAGACAGAGAACATCCAGAAAGAAGCCTAATAAAGACACGGAAGATTTAAATGCCATAATCAACCAACTTGACCTCATAGACATATACCGAACACTCCACCCAATAGCAGACAAGTATACTTTATTTTCCAACACACATGGAACATTCTCCAGAATAGACCATATATTAGGCTATAAAGCAAGTCTTAACAAAATCCAAAGCACTGAAATATTACAAAGCATCTTCTCTGACCATAAAGCCAGTAAAGTAGAAATCAATAACAGAAAATGCAAGGAAAAAAAATCAAACACAGGGAAACTGAAAAAAATGCCTTGCTCAAAAACTACCAGGTTATAGAAGAAATTAAGGACGGAATAAAGAAATTCATAGAATAAAATGAGAATGAAAACACATGCTACCAGAACCTTTGGGACACTGCAAAAGCAGTGCTCAGAGGTCAATTTATAGCAATAAATGCACACATCCCAAAAGAAGAAAGAGCCAAAATCAAAACATTAACACTACAACTCGAACAAATAGAGCTGCAAAAGAAGCCCTTGGGCAACAGAATAAAGGAAATAATAAAAATCAGAGCAGAACTAAATGAAATAGGAAACTGAAAAACAATTGAAAGAGTTAAGAAGACCAAAAGCTGGTTCTTTGAAAAGATCAACAAAATTGATAAACCACTGGCCAAACTGACAAAAGAAAACCAGGAGAGGAAGTAAACAACTTGAATAAGAAGTGAGATGGGCAATATCACAACAGACCAAATTGAAATTAAAAGAATCGTAACAGAATACTCTGAAAAATTATACTCTAACAAAATTGAAAACCTGGAAGAAACAGGCAAATTTCTAGAACACAAACAGAGGTAGAACAACTAAATAAACCTATAACAAAAGAAGATATTGAAAAGGGAATTAAACCCCCACCCCAACAATAACAACAAAAAAGCCCTGGCCCTGATGGTTTCACTGGAGAATTCTACCAAACTTTCAGAAAAGAGTTAACACCACTACTACTAAAGGTATTTTAGGGCATAGAAAAGAATGACATACTCCCAAACTCATTCTATGAAGCCAGCATAACACTGATACCAAAACCAGGTGAAGACATCACAAAAAAAGAAAATGACACACCAATATCCCTCATGAACATAGATGCAAAATTCCTCAACAAAATTCTAGCCAATAGAATTCAACAACATATCAAAAAAATAATTCACCATAACCAAGTGGGATTCATACCAGGTATGCAGGGATGGTTCAACCTTAGAAAAACAATCAATGTAATCCATCACATAAATAGAACAAATGACAAGAACCACATGATCTTATCAATTGTTGCAGAAAAGGCATTTGACAAAGTCCAACACCCATTCATGATAAAAACTCTCAGCAAAATAGAAATAGAAGGGAAATTCCTCAACATAATAAAAAGCATTTATACAAAGAAAGCAGCCAACATCATCCTAAATGGAGAGAGTCTGAAAGCACTTCCCTTGAGAATGGGAACCAGACAAGGATGCCCTTTATCGCCACTATTATTCAACACTGTGCTGGGGGTCCTAGCCATAGCAATTAGGCTATAAAAAGCAATAAAGTGCATCCAGATTGGTAGAGAAGAGTCAAAGTATCTCTATTTGCAGATGATATGATCTTATACACAGAAAATCGCAAAGAATCCACAAGAAAACTACTGGAACTGATAGAAGATTTCAGCAAAGTTTCAGGATACAAGACAAACATACAAAAATCAGTTGGATTCCTCTAAATCAGCACAGAGGATTTCGAAGAGGAAATCACCAAATCAATACCCCTTACAATAGCCCCCAAGAAGATAAAATTCTTAGGAATAAATCTAACCAGAGATGTAAAAGACCTATACAAAGAAAACTACAAGATACTACTGCAAGCAACCAAAATAGACGAAAAACATACCTTGCTCATAGATTGGAAGACTCAACATTGTGAAAATGTCAATTCTACCCAAAGTGCTCTGCAGATACAATGCAATCCTGATCCAAATTCCAATGGCATTTTTTAATGAGATATAGAAACAAATCACTAACTTCATATGGAAAGGGAAGAGGCCCTGGATAAGTAAAGCATTATTCAAGAAGAAGAAAGTGGGAAGCCTCACACTACCTGATTCTAGAACCTATTATACTGCCATGGTAGTCAAAATAGCCTGGTATTGGTACAACAACAGATACATAGACCAATGAATGGAACAGAATTGAGAATTCAGACGTAAACTCATCCACCTATGAGCAGCTGATATTTTACAAGGGCCCAAAGTCCATTAATTGGGAAAAAGACAGTCTCTTTAACAAACGATGCTGGCATAACTAGATATCCATCTGCAAAAAACTGAAACAAGACCCATACCTCACACTATGCACAAAAACAACTGAAAATGAATCAAAGACCTAAATAGAAAATCTAAAATGGTAGAGATCATGGAAGAAGAAATCGGGACAATGCTAGGCACCCTAAACAAGGCATAAACAACATACAAAACATAACTTGCAATGCACAAACACCATAAAAGAAACTAGATAACTGGGAGCTCCTAAAAATCAGACACTTATGCTCATCAAAAGACTTCACCAAAAGAGTAAAAAAGGTAGCCTATAGACTGGGAAAAAAATTTTGGCTATGACAAATCTGGTCAGCGTCTACTCTCTAGATACAAGATACTGCAAAACCTCAACAACAAAAAGACAAATAACCCAGTTAAAAAATGGGCAAAGGATATAAACAGGCACTCCACCAAAGAAGACATTCAGGCGGCTAATAGATACGTGAAAAATACTCACAATCATCATCCATTAGAAAAATGCAAACCAAAATGACAATGAAATACCCTCTCACCCCAGCAAGGCTAGCATTAATCCAAAAAACACAAAATAATAAATGTTGGAGAGGTTGTGGAGAGACTGGAACACTTATACACTACTGGTGGAAATGTAAAATGGTACAAGCACTTTGGAAATCGATTTGGCGCTTCCTTAAAAAGCTAGAAATAGAAGTACCATATGATCCTGCAATCCCACTCCTTGGAATATATCCTAGAGAAACAAGAGCCATCACACAAATAGATATATGCATGCCCATGTTTATTGCAGCGCTGTACACAATGGCAAAAGGATGGAAACAACCTAGGTGCCCATCAACGGAGGAATGGATGAACAAATTATGGTGTTTTCACACAATGGAATACTACGCAATGATAAAGAACAACGATGAATCTGTGAAACATCTCATAAGGTGGATGAATCTGGAAAGAATTATGCTGAGTGAAATTAGTCGCAAAAGGACAAATATTGTATGAGATCACTATTATAAGAACTCAAGAAATGGTTTAAACACAGAATAAAACATTCTTTGACGGTTACAAGGACGGAGACGGAGGGTGGGGGTATTCACTAACTAGATAGTAGATAAGAATTAGGTGAAGGGAAGGACAACACACACTACAGAGGAAGTCAGCACTACTGGACTAAACCAAAAGCTAAGAAGTTTCCTGAATACAACCAAACACTTCAAGGAACAGAGTAGCAGGGGCAGGGGTCTAGGGACCATGGTTTCAGGGAACATCTAGGTCAATTGGTCCAAAAAAGTTTATTAAGAAAATGTTCTGCTTCCCATTTTGGTGAGTGGTGTCTGGGGTCTTAAAAGCTAGCAAGCAGCCATTTAAGAGGTATCAGATGGTTCCAACCCACCTGAGAATGAAAAACACCAAAGACACAAGGAAAATATTAGCCCAAGAGACAGAAAGGGCCACATAAACCAGAGACTCCATCAGCATGAGACCAGAAGAACTAGATAGTGCCCGGCTACCACCAATGACCACCCTTAGAGGGAACACAACAGAAAGTCCCTGACGGAGCAGGAGAAAAGTGTGCTATAGAACTCAAATGCTAGTAAAAAGACCAGGCTTAATGGTCTGACTGAGTCTGGAGGGACCCCTGAGGACATGGCTCCCGGACTGTCCGTTAGGCCAGAATTGAAACAGTTCCCAAAGCCAATTCTTCAGACAAAGATTAAACCGGACTATAGGACATAAAAATGATACTCAGGAAGAGAGTGCTTCTTAGTGCAAGTAGATACATAAGACTAAAAGGGTAGCTCCTGTCCATAGCTGAGATGAGAAGACAGAAGGGGACAGAAGCTGGTCAAATGGACAGGGGAAATCCGGGGTGGAAAGGAGGAGTGTGTTGTCACATTATAGGGAGAGCAGCTAGGGTCACATAGCTATATGTGTATAAATTTTTGTATGAGATACCGACTTGAACTGTAAACTTTCACTTTTAAAGCACAATTTAAAAAAAAAAAAAAAAAGCAGCTGCAGCAGTACATCAACATGGACCTGCCAGAAACACAAGCCAGATTCAGAAGAGGAGCTTGAATGAGGAATATCATTGCGGATGTCAGATAGATCCTGACTGAAAGCAGAGAATACCAGAAATATGTTTACCTGTATTTTATTGACTATGCAAAGACACTACACTGTGTGGATCACAACAAATTGTGGATAACATTGCAAAGAATGGGAATTCCGGGATACAAGAGGTCAACGTTCAAACAGAACAAAGGAATACTTTGTGGTTTAGTGTCAGGAAAGGTGTGCATCAGGATTGCATCCTTTTACCATACTTATTCAAACTGTATGCTGAGCAAATAATCCGAGAAGCTGGACTACATGAAGATGATCAGGGCATCAGGACTGGAGGGAGATTCATTAACAACCTGTGTTATGCAGATGACACAGCCTTGCTTGCTGAAAGTGAAGAGGATTTGAAGCACCTACTGCTGAAGACCAAAGACCACAGCCTTCAGTATGGATTACACCTCAATATAAAGGAAACAAAAATCCTCACAACTGGATCAATAAGCTGCATCATGATAAATGGAGAAAAGATTGAAGTTGTCAAGGATTTCATTTTTCTTGGATCTACAATCAACACCCAAAACTCTGACTACATACTGCATTCCTAAGTTTCTGGAGGCTTTATTACCACTTCCTTCCCTTATTTTCCCAAAGGAAAGAGACCATGCTTGTTTTTCCACTACAATGGAATCAGTCCTCACAGTTATAGACTTAGGTATAACTTCTCACAGCAAACAAGGGCCTCCATGTGTGACAAGGAGGGGAAATGTGATCAAGAAATATATTTCAGTTCCAAAGTTTACCATCAACAGTCATGAAAGTGAAAATGAGTTGAAAAATTGAAAGAGCCTGTCACTGTTATTTCAATGCATGGATTTTGGTAGATATAAATTCAACAGTTTGCTTGTGAATAACCCTAGCTAGATTGACATCTCCTTTAGCCATCAAAACAATCAAGGAAAGAAAAAGAGGAAAAGAAGAAAGGAGAAGGGGAGGAAGGGGAGAAAATAGGGAAGGGTATACAGTACTCTGACTGTGTGGTATGACAGGCCCTATGATGAGCACTTTGCTGTATGTCATTTACCTGTTCCCTGTTATAATAGCTCAATGAAGCCAATATTCATGATTTACCAGTTTTAGATAAATATAATCACATTAATAAAAAAATGAAGAAGCTGGGCAGGTTCTGTTGGAATCATGCCTTAACATAGGTCTCAATTTAAAGTAGTCCTGAAAGAGAAAATTCCATTTTCCTTTTTCAGTCTTCAGAGAAAAAGTCTTTCCTTGATTTGTAATAGTCTAGGTGATCTGCTCCTTCTACTTAGAAGTTCTTTTGTTGCCTCACAAAATACATCTTGCTTCCTTTAATGCTATGGTCCAGAAAAGTGCAACTCCCAGCCACCTGCTTTCAAACCAGGCAAGACTTCTAACTCTAGCAATCTCTTCACCTATACCAGGTGTTCTGGGCAGGTATCCTGTTCTTCCTCTCCCATATTTATCTTCCTTTCTTTGTCGTATGATATTCTATTTCATCCAAGAAACAAAGATACAGTGATCAAAGCTGAAGAATGAAACACATACATATCCCAACACTATTTGGTCTTTATCTCCTGTTTCACCAAGACACACACCCTGAGCTCCCCTTCACCAAACTCCTGGCAACCCTCATGCCTCCCAGCCTCTTCTCATGATGCTTCAGCCAGCTGAGATCACTTAATCAACTTTTCTACAAGGAAAACCCTCCCTATGCCACGATGACAGCTCAGACATCCCCTCTCTGGAAGCCTTCCCTCATACCCCCAGGGCATTTTAGACATTGCTGCTTCTGAGTCCCACAGTATTCAGACTTTGCTCCTTCACAGCACTTTTGCCTCATTGTATAATAATTACAATTATGATAATTGTTGGTTAGCTTGGCTGCTAACCAAAATGTTGGCAGTTCGAGTCCACCAGCCGGTCCTTGGAAACACTATGGGGTAGTTCTACTCTGTCTTATAAGGTTTCTATGAGTTGGAATCAACTCGATGGCAATGGATAAATGGATGGATATGCCCATGGACTGTGAGCTACTAGAGGGCAGGGTGCTTGTCATATTTATCTCCATATCCTGGGCTTACACACTCAGTAAACATTGTTTCAGCAACTGAATTTGTGGGAGAGTGGAAGGAGCCATTGGTAACTGGGAAGAAAGCACAGTGTAAGCAAAATAGCTAAACAGAGTCCAGTGCTTTTGGACACTCTCTTAGGAAAGCTTGAAGTTTGTGGCCTGGCTGTGGCTAGGATAACTTTTAGCTATCTGTTATTATTCTCTGGGTAGCAAAGGAAAATGGACATAAAATCCATTCTGTGGAATAGCAAACAGCAATAGGTATCTTGAGGCTCTGGTGCCTCAGACCCTTGACATAAATCTGATGTTTTACACACCCATGTCACTGTTACAAATACTCAAACTACTCACATCTCTTTGAAACTCACTTTATGTTCTACATTATACTCCAAAACTAAGCTGATGTGTGTTTTAGAACTCTAATAAATTCGTCTAATCAGAACTTTTAAGAAGAAATGACTGAGAACTACCCTTTAGACAAATGAGCTTCTAATGACTATGGGAAGCACAGGTTTAGGCAGTGCTAACAATGTACAATAGGTGGTCAAGAAGTGTTCATTTGTCTTCCCTTCTCTCCAAGAGGTCTTGGATAATAGAACCCAAAGTCACTGTTCCGACAGGTGTCAGTGCAGTTACTTCTGGTGGTAGCAGAAAGCAGTTGATGGAATATTAGGAGCTCCCTAAACCTGCAGTGTCCTCTCTAGAGAGTAGTGCTTTCACTCCAGAGTTACAAAAGTAGTCTAAAGTGATCCAGTTTCTCAAAGAATGAGAAATCAAAGTTCTTCCTCTAATGGTTTTGGACTAATTCCACTATGTGTACTTCCAGAGGTGAAAATAAAGCCCTGTTGGAAAGACAAGAATCCTAAGATAAATGCTTTCTGATCATTTCTGCCCAACATTGTTCTGCAAGCTGAAATCAGGGTCTTTATCTCACTCAGAAGCACCCTCCCTGGGCCCATGTGTGTCTTGAATGCCTCTAGCAAGAATGTTGTTATTGTTGTCAGCTGTTGTCAAATCGGCCCCCAACTCATGGCGACCCCTAACTTGTGGTAACCCCATGCAAAATGGGACAAAAAGCTACTTGGTCCTGTGCCATCCCCATTATTGGCTACAGATTAGAACTTTGTACTCCATAGTTTTCATTGACTGATTTTTAGAAGTAAATCTCCAGGCCTTTCTTCCTAGTCCGTCTTAGTCTGGAAGTTCTGCTGAAATTTGTTCAACATCACAGCAACACACAAGCCTCCACTGACAAACGGGTGATGGCAGTGCACGAAATACATTGTCTAGGAATTGAGCCCAAGTCTTCTGCATGGAAGGTAATAATTGTACCACGGAACCACCACTATCCCCATGACAGGGACATTAGGGGGAGTAATTGCATTAATTCTAAGTGTTCCATGTGCTTTTTCTCATACAGTGGGCCATATTCCAGCTATGGAAGTGGAAGCCCTAAAGCCATATGCACTTTTACTTGGCCATTCTATTGTCTCCATAACAAAGGTGTTTTCCTTCTTTGTGGATGCTTTAAAAAACCAATTGCAGTTCTTCTTTTGGCTAATTGTGGGAGAAGCCACCCCCTGGCTTGAATATCTCTGTGTAACTACTTGCAGAGCTGCCCCAGCCTAGGGTCAGAGCACTAGAAAGAAGATCTCTGTGGCTACTCCTATGTCTTTGTAGCCCTGCTATCTGCCTGTAATGGTGAGAAGATAATCCTGGAGGATCCATTCATGCAGACCACTATCCTGAACTACCCCAGGAGGCACAATTCACATTAAAATCTATCTGGATGGTGTCCCTGGAGTTGTGACACTCAGTCTGTATGGTGGCAGCACTGTATTTGGGGTACAGCGGCGGTCTAGTTTACTTTGTTTTCTATTTATGTTTGTTTTCATAACTATCTTTTTTTACTGTAAAAATATGTAAATAACAAAATATTTGTCATTTCAACATTATTCACATGTACCATTCCACGACATTATGTCTATCATGTTCATTGAAGAGGAATGGCGTTACGTTCAATGTCAAAAAGAACATTTCAAGATCTATCCTGAAGTACAACACTGTCAGTGATAGGATAATATTCATACACCTACAAGGAATACCAGTTAATGTGACCATTATTCAAATTTACACACCAACCACCAAGGTCAAAGATGAGGTAACTGAAGATTTTTACCAACTTCTGCAGTCTGAAATTGATAAAACGTGCAATCAATATGCACTGATAGTTACTGGCGATTGGAATGCCAAAGCTGGAAAAAAGAAGAAGGATTGGTACTTGGAAAATATGGCCTTGGTGATAGAAATGATGCCACAGATAATATAATAGAATTTTGCAAGACCAACGACTTCTTCATTGCAAAGAACTTTTTTCAACGACATAAATGGTGACTATAAATGTGGACCACACTGGATGGAAAACACAGGAATTGAATTGACTACGTCTGTGGAAAGAGATGATGGAAAAGCTCAACATCATCAGTCAAACAAGGCCAGGGGCTGACTGTGGAACAGACCATCGATTGCTCACATGCAAATTCAAACTGAAGCTGAAGAAAAAAGCAAGTCCAGGAGAGCCAAAATATGACTTTGAGTATATCCCATCTGAATTTAGAGACCATCTCAAGAGCAGAATTGACTAACTGAACACTAATGACTGAAGACCAGACGAGCTGTGGGAAGACATCAAGGACATCATACATGAAGAAAGCAAAACGTCATTAAAAAGACAAGAAAGAAAGAAAAGACCAAAACTGATGTCAGAAGAGACTCTGAAACTTGCTCTTGAATATAGAGCAGCTAAAGCAAATGGAAGAAATGATTAAGTAAAGAGCTGAACAGAAGATTTCAAAGGGTAGCTCAAGAAGACAAAGTAAAATATTATAATGAAATGGGCAAAAACCTGGAGTTAGAAAACCAAAAGGGAAGAACACGCTCAGCATTTCTCAAGCTAAAAGAACTGAAGAAAAAATTTAAGCCTTGATTAGCAATTTTGAAGGATTCTATGGGCAAAATATTGAAGGACATAGGCAGCATCAAGAGAAGATGGAAGGAGTACCCAGAGTCACTGTACCAAAAAGAATTGGTCGATGTTCAACCATTTCAGGAGGCAGTCTATGATCAAAAATTGATGGTATTGAAGGAAGAAGTCCAAGCTGCACTGAAGACACCAGCAAAAAACAAGGCTTCAGGAATTGACAGAATACCAATTGAGATGTTTCAACAAATGGATGTGGCACTGGGGATGCTCACTCATCTATGCCAAGAAATTTGGAAGACAGCTACCTGGCCAACCGACTGAAAGAGATCATATTTGTGCCCATTCCAAAGTAAGATGATCCAACAGAATGTGGAAATTATCAAACAATATCATTAATCTCACATGAAAGTAAAATTTTGCTGAAGATCATTCAAAAGTGGTTGAAGCAATAAATCAACAGGGAACTGCCAGAAACTCAAGCCAGATTCAGAAGAGAACGTGGAATGAGGGATATCATTATTGATGTTAGATGGATCTTGACTGAAAGCAGAGAAAACTGGAAAGATGTTTACCTGTGTTTTATTGACTATGCAAAGGCATTCGACTGTGTGGATCATAACAAATTATGAATAACATCACAAAGAATGGAAATTACAGAACAATTGTGCTCATGTGGAATCTGTACGTAGACAAAGAGGCAGTCATTTGAACAGAGCAAGGGGATACTGCATGGTTTAAAATCAAGAAAGATATGCATCAGGGTGTATCCTTTCACCATACTTAATCTGTATGCTAAGCAAATAATCACATAAACTGGACTATATGAAAAAGAACGTGGCATCGGGATTGGTGGAAGATTCATTAACAACATTTGCAGATGACACAACCTGGCTTGCTAAAAGTGAAGAGGATTTGAAACACCTACTGATGAATATCAAAGACTATAGCCTTCAGTATAGATTACATCTCTACATAAAGGAAACAATAATCCTCACAACTGGACCAATAAGCAACATCGTGATAAATGGAGAAAATACTGAAGTCGTCAAGGATTCCATTTTACTTGGATCCACAATCAATGCCCATGGATGCAGCAGTCAGGAAATCAAACAACAAGTTGCACTGGGCAAATATGCTGCAAAAGACCTCTTTAAAGTGTTAAAAAGCAAAGATGTTACTTTGAGGACTAAGATGCACCTGACCAAAGCCACGGTGTTTTCATGCGAAAGATGGACAATGAATAAGGAAGACTGAAGAATTGATACCTTTGAATTGTGGTGTTGGCAAAGAATACTGAGTATACCATGAACTGCCAGAATAAACAAGTCTGTCTTGGAAGAAATACAGCCAGAGTGTTCCCTGGAAGCGAGGATGGCGAGACTTTGTCTCATGTACTTTGGATGTGTTATCAGGAAGGACCAGTCCCTGGAGAAGGACATCAGCAAAAAAGAGGAAGACCCTCAGTGAGAAGGATTGACACAGTGGCTGCAACAATGGACTAAAACATAACAATGATTGTGAGGATGGCATAGGACCGGGCAGTGTTTTATTCTGTTGTACATAGGGTCACTGAGTTGGAATCAATTCAACAACACCTAACAAAAACAACAACTTGTTGTTCAACCATCATCATTGTTCATTTCCAAATTTTCCACAACCCCTTAACAGAAGCTCATTGTCCCCTAAGCAATGAAACAGACAGAGGCTTTAATAATAAAATCTATGCTGCACTGATTGTTGATATTTGGGTATCACAGAGCAATAAATATAACTGTGTCCTCTAAAATATACTCTCCCCTAGCTAGGAACAAGAATCTGAAGACAAACTCAGCAAAGGTAACTGCCCTAGAGCAAGGTGTCCCCCAAAAGACTTCATCTTGTACCTGTGCTCTTTAATTACCTCTTTAACTAAGTCAATGTTTTCAGAAGCTCCCTATTATCCTAGCCTAGCCTAGCCTAGCCTAGCCTATCATACAGCAATGAAGAAAATGGTCAATATGGAGTCCTATGAGAGGCACATGGATAGATCGCAGGAATCCTCAAACCTTCTAAATTTTTGTGTAATGTTCTGCCTGTATGAATATCTGCATTTTTTCCTGGGGAAAATTTTCATAGCCCTTATCAATTCCTCAAAGCTTTTAAAAACACAAAGTGGTTAGCAACCAGGAGTCTGGAGGTAATTCTCATCTCATAAGCACATTTCCACATTTTAGCTCATCATTTAGGAATTTACATGGTTTACCAGTTGTCTCAGTCCTCAATGGTTAGGGAGCACAGGCCATTCTTTGTCTTTCTTTTACTCTACATGCGTTACTTTTTCTCCATTCCTTGTGCACCTCTCCAGCCAGTCTGTTTATCTGTGTGCAAACACACATACTGCCCAAATTATCACTAAAAGAAATGTTTCATTTCTCATTTCAGGAGTGTTAATGGCAATGGAGCCTGCATGCTTATCTCGGCTGTGTCCTAAGAACATGAGTCACCTCCAACCCATCAAGGTTTTCTGGGGTTTTTGTTTGTTTGTTTAAATAAAGCAGTCTCACACTTGTCATATTCTTTCCTGAAAGAACAGTGTGTCTTCCCCAGCTTTAGTGGCCTTAATCCTCTGGAAGACATTTGCTGCTAGGGAGAAGATGGCTACAACAGGGGACAGCCTAGTGTCCATGTTTCACACTCATCCCTTTGTCCCTCCTTGGTAATTTACTGTTCTCTAAGTACAATAAGGAAACCCTAGTGGTGTAGTGGTTGAGAGCTATGGCTGCTAACCAAAAGGTCAGCAGTTCAAATCCACCAGGCGCTCCTTGGAAACCCTATGGGACAGTTCTACTCTGTCTTATAGGGTCGCTATGAGTTGGAATCGACTCGACAGCAATGGGTTTTTCTTTTTTTTTTTTTTAAGTATAGTAATTGTCTAAATGGGAGGGCGAAGACTTTACCAATCCTCCTCATAAGGGTGGTCAGAATATGCTCTTGTAATAAACTTCCAAATCCAGGACACAAAAGTGGAGTGCACATACATGGTTTTCCTTTTTCTATTTTTTGCTATGGTCTAATTTGTTTGTGCAGTATTTGTTGGATGATGGAGTAGTTGTGGACTACCAGCATATATATTTCCCCATTAGTACAGCAACACCCACAAGTCACAGGCATAATCACCTCTTCAACATAGGTACTTACGTAAGAATTAGTCCTAAATTGTGATATTGCTGTGTAGATTTCAAGTTCATATAGTCTCTGTTTATCTTCACAACAATCCTGTCAGGCAGGCATGGAAGGAGTAATTAGTGCCACATCTTCAAAGAGATTAAAGTCACCCTGCAATCCAAAGCTGAAAAAGAACAGACTCTAGAGTTTGTTTTGTTTTTTTTCCTCCATCAAATTTCAGTACTTGTTCTGTGCTACCAGGCTTTGCCTCCAATTTGAGAGTACACAAATCCAACATTAATGAACCTACAGTGACATCTAAACTAGAAGCCTCAATTTACTTTCTAGATTTCTCTTTAAGGAGCACTGGGTGGTATGGTAACTTTAGGATAGTTATGTAACCCTAAGAATTGTCAGAATACTGTAAGATCTGCCCTTTTTTGAAGTCACAAATTGTCAAAGTAATTACAAAGTTGATTCCATATTCTCCTTAAGCTCTCAAAGAACACAAAAGTGGAGCCAAGTCATACTTTACAAAAGAGATTCTGATGAACCCATTGGCTCTTCACCCCAGAAATCCCAGATCCCACAGCTGCTCTAGAACAGCATCAATATCATACTTCCAACACCCCTCCCTGAACTCCCCAGGGAGTCTATTCTTCCATATCCTCCTCCTTTAAACACCCCACCTTACAGCCTCTTCACTTGTTTATTGACTTAAGTTTTCAGGCTAAGTACTCTTTCTTTCTCAAATATCAACTCAAATGCATCACAGAAGTAAAAAGGAATGAGAAAAATGGAGAAGAGAAATATGTATTCATTCTATTGTCTTGTGCACTTTCTTGTGCACTTACCCTACAGACTAGTTGTTGTTGTTAGGTGCAGTCAAGCTGGTCCCAACTCATAATGACCCTATGTACGACAGAATGAAACACTGCCCGGTACTGCGCCATTCTCATGATCATGGTTATGTTTAAGCCTGTTGTTGCAGCCACTGTGTCAATCCATCTCATTGAAGGTCTTTCACTGACGCTCTACTTTACCTGGTGGGGTGGTGGTTGAAGAGCTCAACTGCTAACCAAAAGTTGGCAGTTTGAATCTACCTGCCACTCGTTGGAAACCCTATAAGGCAATTCTACTCTGTCCTATATGGTCACTACGAGTAGGAATCAGCTCAACGGCAACAGGTTTGGTCTGGATTTGGTTCTACTTTACTAACCATGATGTCCTACTTTATGGACTGGTCCCTCCTGATAATATGTCCAAAGCATATGAGATGAAGTCTCGCCAACCTCGCTTCTAAGTAGCGTTCTGGCTATACTTCTTCCAAGACAGATTTGTTCATTCTTTTTGGCAGTCCATGTTATATTCAATATTCTTCCCCAACACCATAATTCAAACGCATTAATTCTTCTTTGGTCTTCCTTATTCCTTGTCCAACTTTTGCATACATATGAGGCAATTGAAATCACCATGGTTTGGGTCAGGAGCTCCTTAGTCCTTAAAGTGACATCTTTGTCTTTTAACTTTTTAAAGAGATCTTTCGTGGCAAATTTGCTCAAGGCAATGCAGACTAGTTATATCACAGGAAACACTAGAACAAAACAAAACAAAAAATATTGTCATATGCCAATTATAACATTCCTATTTTCTTTCTCAGCCTCAAATATTTTTCAACTACATATTTTATTAAATCATCTGATTCAGAGAAATCTATTTAGAATGTGGTGGGAAATAAGTGTTTATTTAGATATAAGGTCATTTCATGATTAACTATTTCAGATTTCAGGGTCTCTTCGCTATACTTGGACCCACGATAAACACCCATGGAAGCAGCATTTGAGAAATCAAATGATACATTGCACTGGGTAAATCTGCTGCAAAAGACCTCTTTCAAGTGTTAAAAAGCAAAGATGTCACCTTGAAAACTAAAGGGCGCCTGCCTGAAGACTAAGGTGAGCCTGCCCCAAGCCATGGTGTCTTCAATCACCTGTGTGGGAAAGCTGGACAATGAATAAGGAAGACTGAAGAAGAATTAATGCCTTTGAATTATGGTGTTGGCGAAGAATATTGAATATACCATGGACTGCCAAAAGAATGAACAAATCTGTCTTGGAAGAAATACAGCCAGCGTGCTCCCTAGAAGCAAGGATGGTAAGACTACGTCTCACATACTTTGGACATGCCATCAGGAGGGACCAGTCCCTGGAGAAGGACATCTTGCTTGGTAAAGTAGAGCGTCAGCAAATAAAAGGAAGACTCTCAATAAGATGGAGTGACGCAGTGGCTGCAACAATGGGATCAAGCATAACAATGTGAGGATGGCGCAGGACCAGGCAGTGTTTTGTTCTGTTGGACATAGGGTCACTATGAGTCGGAAACAACTCAATGGCACCTAATAACAACAACAACAATCTCTCTAATCTATTCCAATGAAAAACATTTTTGTTTTTATTTGGAATTACTCAGCATTATTAAACAGTATTATTAAGCAGTGTTATTCAGTCTTCAGCACACCAGGGACCTCATTTCCACAGTCCTTCTCATTCTTCCAATCCTATGCTAGTGATCATATGAGAAACTTCAGCTTGCGGGGCTAGAGTCTTACTGTCCTGCCAGAGAGCTAGAAATAAGGCACATTTCTGGGTAGTGATAGATTCATTCTTAACCTTGGACAAGGAGCAAGAAAGAGTAAGATAACTGATGTTACATACAGAAAGGCATCTCAGTGCTTGGGTCTGAACAGAGAAACCAGAATGGGACCTTGAAGCCTACCCTTAGAGGGAGGAGCTGGGTTTTAGGCTTCTGAGTAAATATAAATGGAGAGAGGGACTTGAGGGCAGACAGAGGGCTAAAGAACTCTCTATTCTTCGGAATTCACAGAAAAGGAAATTGAAATGGCCAAGAAACATACAAAAGATACATAATCTATCTGGTAATTTGAGAAATTAAAATTAGAACCACAATGCATTAATTATTATTTCACACTTGCAAATCAGCAAAAATTTTAAAGTTTGACAGTTCCAAGTAATGATGAAGGTGTAGAGACATAGAAACTCTTACACACTGTTGATGGGAATATAAATTGGTATAACCACTTTGGAAACTATTTGGAAATACCTAGTAAATTTGAAGATTTAGATACCTTACCACCTATCGACTCCATGTCAGCATATATATTCTATAAAACATCTTAAAACTGTGTTACAATGAGCTGTATATAAAAATATTCATAGTATCACTCATCACAATAAGAAATAAGCAAACTTGGAAACTAACTGTCAAACAGGAGAATAGGTACATAAATTGCAATATATTCACATAATGTAATCTCATCTAGTACTGAAGGTAGAAGAATTAATAAGAATAAATCTCACAGAGCGTTGACCCAAAAACAAAACAAACTACAGAAGGATATTTTCAGCATAATAAAATTTACATAAACTTGAAAAACATGCTAATAGATACCATATATCCCTTAGGGATATTACATGGGTGGTAACATTATAAATAAATGTATGGGTATGATAACAGTGAATCAGTATACTGGGCATGTTTTGCAGGGAGGATGATAATGGGATTGATGAGGGGTTCATGGGGTCTCAAGCCATTTTCTATTTCTTAAGCTGGGTATGCTGTACTTAGGTGGTTATTATTTTATTCTTTATAGTTTTGTATGTTTAAAATCTTTCATGATGTATTATTTTTAAAATCTCTTTATCCTGACAATGTATTGGACCTCACTAGATTGATGGCAGCTTTACTACCCTCACTCAGCACACTAATGTCAGAAATACACCAGTCAATGTGAACACTCACTGGTGAGTTCTGTGAGATGGGCAGTGGCTTGCCCTGGTGGGGAGGGGAATTGAAGTCACTGTGGTGGAAGTCAGGGGAGAAGGAACAAGAAAAAGTTTAAATGGATAAGTCCCATTAGTCTGGTAAGTAGAATGTCAGTAACACTTCTTAACAAAATGAGAAGTTCAAATTATAAAGGAAAGCAGACAGGAAATTCAGAGTGCGACTTAATGCCATTTCTCAAAACTCAGTTGTACACCAAATGAAAGGAGAACTCTTCTGGCATGGAAATGTAATTTTTGTGCTGGTGTCTTGGTTTAATGAGTGACTTTGGTCCTGTGATGGGGGCCTACCTGTAAAGCACACCGGGATCCTCCTGGCTAATTGCTCTCCGGCTCCAAATGGACAACAACAAAAAAAAAAAAAAAAAGAAAAAAACATTGCCGTTGAGCCAATTCTAACTCAAAGAGACCCTATAGGGCAGATTAGAACTGCTCCATACAGTTTCCAAGGAGTGCCTGGTGGATTTGAACTGCCGACCTTTTGGTTAGCAGCCAAACTCCTAACCACTACGCCACCCACTGCCCCTGGTGAAGAGAACTGCCAATTGCATTTCTGAGACTTTGCTGGTCCTCAAACACAGATAATGTGAGCCTAGGTGAAGGATCCCTTGTCTTGAACAAGCTACCCTCCTGTCAGGTGCAAAGTCCTAGTCTGGGGATAAGCTGCATCTATAGTTCAAACAAAAGCTGAGTGACGGAAATGCACATGTGATCTTGTAGGGGAAAGGGGTGAAGATGGAGAGGTGGAGAATGGTAGAGGAATCTATCAAGTAATGACACCCATTTGGTTGGTGAACCACATGTAGAGAAAAGCATGCTTATCAAGAGATACAAGCAGAAGCTCTTGGAAGGCCAAGATAAGGAAACCGAGCTTTGTCTAATGAGCAGTGGTGGGTATGGAGTATCCACAGAGCACTATTTTGAGTCAGAACTAAGATCTCCCTACACTGAATATTTTGCTGTATTTCCTATACAATCTGCTTCTCCTTACTTTGCGTTTACACACCTCATTAAACATAAGCACGGAGCAAGTGAGCAGGGCCTAAGGAGTCCACAAAGACAGTAGCCACTTAACACCCAGCCAGCAGGACAAGGATCCAGCAGTCTGGACTGAAAGCAAACTCACCTTCCTACAGAGAAAGGCATCCATCTCTTCAGTTGGATAAGCTTTGGACTAATGACTTTCAAACACTGGGGGTATTGCTCTGCAATGAAGTGAGCCACCGTCATTGGAGGTTTTCCAATCCTGATTAATTTGCTAGACTCCCTGTAAAGACTGGAAAATGGTAAGCTGAGAAGCAGGCTGACCTGTTTCCTCATGCTTTCAAAGAAGCAAGAGCCTCCCAGTGCTGAGAAGTGATCCCTGCTGTGCCAAGCCATGCCACAGTACACTGGAAAGGTGATATGTTTCCTTCCCAGGATCAAGAAGGCACCCAGGGAAAGAAAACACACAGATTGAGTCCTCTAAGTATTTTGAACAAGTCTTAGTATAAATACTCTCAAGGAAACATTGAATACTGTTTTAGCCAGGGTTCTCTAAAGAAACACGACTAGTAAGATAGAGATATAGATAGATCGAGAGCAAGATAGATGGAGAGATAGAGGTTGATTTTAAGGAACTGGCTCACATGATCATGGGGGCTGGCAAGTCCAAAATCTGTAGGTCAGGCAACTGGCTGGAGGTCCATCAGTCTTGTGCTCCAAAATCCATAGGTCATGCAACATGAAAAGATTCTTCCAGTTTTGTGTCCCCAAATATGTAGGTTAGGCAATGAAAAGAGTGGAAGAATTCTGGCAAGATATCTATTTAGTCTGGAGGCAGAATATTGTTGTTGTTGTTAGCTGTGATAGAGTAGATGCCGCTCCCTAGGAAAAACTACCTTTTTACTCTAAGGCCTTTAACCTTAAGAAGGGTAATCTGCTTTACTTTAAAACAAACACAAAAAAAAAAGAAAAAAAAAAAAAACACACCCATTGCCTTCAGGTCAATTCTGACTCAAAGCAATCCTATAGGATAGAGTAGAACTGCCCCATCGGAGTTCCAAGGAGCAGCGGGTGGATTCAAATTGCCGACCTTTTGGATAGCAGCCAAGCTTTTAACCACTATACCACCAGGCTCTGGTTTACTTAAGGCCAGCTGAACTAATCACATGTAACTACTTCATAAAAGATTCTAGACTGTTTGACCAAACAGCTGAGTACCATAGCCAAGCCAAGTTGATACACAAAATTAACCATCACAGATACCTTCTAGTTTCCTCTTAGGTTCAAAACAGGAAAAGGACTCCTGTTGGTTTGGAGTCTGAGGGAAGGTAACAGAGTAGAGTGATCTTCGAAGTTTTAACTATAAGCTACATGTGACTGGATCCCACATCAGGGGCGGACCACTTTCACACGGAAAAGCACAGTTTGGCACCACTCCATGGGTTTGCAGCCACCTTCTGCTACTTCTAGTTCTGTAATCCTGGGCAAGTTACTTAACCTCCCTGTGACTCACTTTCTTCATCTGTAAAACAGGGAAAGTAATGACCCCTACCTCCTTAGGGCTGAAGTGAGGAGGAAATAAGCCAGTGCATGTAAAGCCAGTGCTGTCAGTAAGTGCCCTCAAACCCATTATCCAAATCATTAAAGATCTGTGTGTGTGTGTGTGTGTGCATGTGCCTGTGGTCAAGTTTTCAGAATATTTCAAGGTAAGAAGTGTTACCGTAAATCGCAGATTTGAGCCGCCAGCTGCAAAAGCTAATACTAAGACAGGGGTGAGGTGAGCAGCAAGAGGGTATTATTGTATATCGATATACAGGAGATAGAGGGGAATGTACTCCTCCAAAAAACTTGTCTTCCCGACTGGAGACTGGCTGAAGGTTTTATACGGACAGGATTATAGTTTCCTTTTGCTGTAGTCACAATTTGCGCGTCCCAGATGATCTAACTTCTTACTGGCAATCCTTGAAGTTTATCTTGCGCCGTTAGTCACGATTGTCACGTTGCAGATGAGTTAATCCTACTCCCTGAGGGTTAACAATTTGTTCTGCCACCCTCCAAAGAGAAACTTTAGTTAATCTTACTGGAATAGGAGGAAGGAGAAAGAAGAAAAAATATCACAAGACAAAGCGGGGCCTACAAATGGTGGGAGTCAATTATTCAGCAATGATGGTAATTGAGTTTATGCAGCATGTTCCAAGAAGGACCATTTTATACCACAAAGCAAACAATTTAATAACACCAGTCAGAAGATATGTTTGTTCTCCCTCCAACCCTTCTCTGGCTGCTGGTCCCTAGATCTCTCACTATTGGACCCCTACCCTTGCAACTGTAAATCTCATGCAAGTTCAGAACCTCACGCAATGTTCTTCTCTGTCTGTTCCTTGTCCCTATCTTATTTGAAAAAACTGAGCTCTGTTCCAGTTTCCTCAGTCCCTAGAATCCATGCCCATGGCTTACATTAACCTCCGAATAAATAAGAGGAAATAAAAATCACACATTCTTTGTCTTGTGTTTTTCATACTAGTAAGCTGTTAAAATTTAGATGATGCCCAGCTGCTTCATTCAATGTTTTGCTTTCAACCACCTGTCGCCTCTTTATTTTTAAGCACTTATTGTTTACAATAATTTGATTTTTAGTAATTTAGCTTATTTTTCATGGTATTTCCATTATCTCATTTTCTTTGTGATCTAATATTTTTGCATTTTACAGTACTTCACCATGCTATTGACTTCTAAAATATTACCTGATTTTTCACATGCATGTTTCCCTTTATCTCCTTTGGTGAGAACATTGCTCATAACCTGAATTAATAGAGAAGCCATCAATCATTTTTGTTGTTTTTTCAGTTTTTATTGTAAATTTTTCCTCTCATACATTTTCTGGTTTTTGCTTTTTGGCTTGTGTGTTTTTTGAAGTAACTGTGACAGGGGAAAAGGTGTCAGGGTTTCATTTGTCCTCGTTCATTATCAGCAGGGAAAGCAAACAGCTAGCATGCGTAAATCAGCCAAACCTGCACATTCAGGGCATTTGGGGCTCCTGTAGTTAATTCCATCAATCTATACAAATGTAATACTCTTCTTTCTTTCTTCTATATTTTTCTTTTTAGTTTTATCCAATCATTCTCTTTTTAAGCCATTTCATAATGTTAACATGTTTCAGCATGTTTTTCGTTAGTATACTCTGTCGGGAGCTAGCCTTTCCTTTATATTTAGGAGTAATTTTCATTTGTAAGAACTTTTCTATTTTAATCTAGGTAAACTTAATTTCCTCTTCATGTAAATATTTAATTTTCTATGTGTAAATATTTCTCTTTTTGTTTCTGTTTCAGTGTATGTTAGCTATTTATTCTTTTAAATCTCCTAATCCTTAGAGATTTTGCATTGTTTTGTTTTATTTGCTCTTATTCTGTTTTGAATTTTAATATATTTTAATTATGCATCTGCCCTTTTTTACATCGTATACTTATGCACTTAGGTCATTTTATTCATTTGAATATCAGTAACTTAAAGGAGATTCTTTATTTAAAATTCTCAAATACCTAAAATATAGTGAATGCACAAAAATATTAGTTCCCCTATTCATTCTCTCTGACCACAAAAGATACATATTTCTGTGTCTGTTTTTTATTTTAAATCTTTGGATATCTACTGTATTACTTAATTTCAGTTTTAGTCTTAATTTTATTTTTAATTATATTCTATACTTGCATATATTTCTTTTTAAAAGTATCTAGTTGGAGTCCCGGTGACTCAATGGTTAAGAGCTTGGCTGCTAACCAAAAGGTTGGCAGTTTGAATATACCAGCTGCTCCTTGGAAACCCTACGGGGCAGTTCTACTCTGTCTCATAGGATCGCTATGAGTCAGAACCGACCTGACGGCATATAACAACACAACAACACATATAACACACATTTGTATACATTTAATACAAACTGTACAAAGATAAAAATAAAAAGTGAGCTATGAGATCCCTGATCATATTACCAGTGTTGACAAATATTCATGTAATATATATAGTACCAGAACATTTAAAAATTCTAAAAAGTTAAAGAATGAAAAATAAAATCTGCCGTCTCTCCATTTCCATCCCTCTCCCAAGAGATCACTATTTTTGTATGTCCTAAGAAGATCACTTATATTGGTTTAAAATCAAGTCAATTGTCTTTTGCACAAACACAGACAAGGACAGAGACTATTTATTTTATACGTGAATTTAATAGGAACAAATATACTAATTTGAAACCAAGGAATTTGACAAGTTTCAAATAAGTATTTCTTCACTAAAATATATTATTTTATGAATTTATGACTTGATCACTCTGTGAGACAGAACATAACTTCCAAATTAAAAAAAGTAATAATAAGTTTTTCCTTTGTAAAACTCCGTGTCATTGATTAAATAGAGCCATAGAGTGTTAACACAGTTTCCTGAAGATTCTTATATGTGTACATCTCCTCAATTCCTCTATTTTGCTTTAAAGGTCAGTGAGAACTGGCTAGGCCTAGGATCATCCTTCAAAGGACATTTAGATTGAAGATAACTGCACTCTGGAAAGATCATTCCCATGGACAAAAATAGAATCTTCCTTAGCTAAAACCTGACTACTTAACACTGCCAGATAACTCTAAGAATTGGACACTAACCTCATCCCTCACCTTTGGGCTGCATCTCATACTAAACTTCATCTATTTACAGGAATGACAGATTTCTTATGACAAATTCTTGGGTCCCATTTGCCCACATTCCAAAGGGAGAATTTTATTTCATTTTGTATTACAGTGGAGTTTTTTTTTTTTAATAAAGTAAGTTTTATAGCAACAAAATAAAACAAACAAAATGCATTTGATCATTGTTTTAATGACCTCCTACTATATTAGTTGGAGTCAACTCGACAACAATGGGTACTTTGTGTAAGGTATTACACTACATACTTGAGTACTAGTTATAACCACTAAAATGTACAATTATCTCATAATTCTACATATTGCTGTGACAGAGGTTCATGGTGCTAAATATTAACTAGTAAGTATTAGTCTGGAAATTCAAAGAACGCTTCTTTGAAATCTGAAGAATAATCAAGGCATGGTTAGGCAAAAGGTATAAAGGGTGGTGGAGACATGTGCAGAGGGAAAAGCTTGTGTAAAGGGCGCAAGTCACAAAGAAATGTAACCATAGTTTGGCTGGATCACGAGGAAAAATAAAGAAAGTGACTTAGAATGATGCTAGTGATAGGAACTAGTTAGATAACTCTGGGCCTAGTAGCTTATGTTAAGAAGTTTGTGTTTTATCCTGAGAGCACCTGGAAGACATTGAATGGCCTTAAGCAAGGTCGTTATGAGTTGGAGCCAATTCAGCAGCACCTAACAACAACCACAAGCATGGCAGTGAGTTAATCAGTAAATCTATAACATTCTAGCTCAGGTTTGGAGACTGGACTGGAGGGACAAGAGCAGGGATGGATACTGTAGTAAGGAGACTGGTACAGGAGAAGAGATAATGGTATCTTGACGTTAGGTTGTAACAGGATAGATTAACAGCAACAGAGTGATTTGGGAAATATTAGAAGCACGGGATCATCAAGACTTGGGGACTGATTTCTGTGGGGACTGAAATTTCAGAAATGATTTGGTAATGTAGATGAACATCTAGGTAGATTATTCATTGAGAGTAGAAACTCAGAAGAAACAAAATCACCCCAGAGAGAAGATCACCTATTCAATAGTGAAACTTCAAACTAGTTAACCACAGATTAATGTTGATCTCAACATCTACATGTCCACTCATGTTGTCTAGTGGACCTCTCAGATTATTCCCCAACACCTGAATCTTTCCAGTTGGCATCCCCCTTAATTGACTTTTTTTCATGTTCCAGGGGTATAAAAAAGTGATGAAAAAGTGAAAGTAGATTTAGAAATAATAATATAGCATAACTTGAAGATTCCTGGTTGTATTTGAGAGGTACATTTACCCCAGACTTAATGTTCCAGAACAACTAGTATCCTCAGCTTAGAAATCAGTAACCTCTTCAACCATAAATCATCATGTCCACTTTGTTGTTGTTGTTATTTGGTGCCATCAAGTGAGTTCCAACTCATAGCAACCCTATGTACAATGGAACGAAATACTGCCCAGTCCTGTACCATGCTCACAATTGTTGTTATGCTTGAACCCATTGTTGCAGCCACTGTGTCAGTCCATCTTGTTGAGAGTCTTCCTCTTTTTTGCGGACTCTCTATTTTATCAAGCATTATGTCCTTCTCCAGGAACTGATCCCTCCTGATAACCTGTCCAAAGTACATGAGACGTAGTCTTGCTGTCCTCACTTCTAAGGAGCATTTTGGCTGTACTTCTTCCAAGACAGATTTGTTCCTTCTTTTGGCAGTCCATGGTATATTCGATATTCTTTGCCAACACCATAATTTAAAGGTATCAATTCTTCTTCGATTTTCCTTATTCATCGTCCAGCTTTTACATGCTTATGAGGTGATTGAAAACACCATGGCTTGGTTCAGGCTCACCTTAGTCTTCAAGGTGACATCTTTGCTTTTAAACACTTTAAAAAGGTCTTTTGCAGCAGATTTGCCCAATGCAATGCATTTTTTTATTTCTTGACTGCTGCTTCCATGGGTGTTGATTGTGGATCCAAGTAAGTTGATTGTGGGTCCTTTCAGCAAGCAAGGTTGTGTCATCTGCAGAACTCAGGTTGTTAATAAGTCTTCCTCCAATCCTGATGCTCTGTTCTTCTTCATACAGTCTAGTTTAATTACAATAAATCTTCAGATCATATTTCTCCTCCATAACTCTGTTAAAGCCTTTCTTGATTTAAGTTGCTCTAATTCTTGCAAATGTGTTTACTTTTACTTCCTTTTCATCTATGCTACATTCTAAAAAAATTCAAAGAGAAGTCATATTTTTCCAAAGGGAGCCTGCTTCTCTCTCAATCCACAGATTTCTCAGATTGTGAAATGTATTGTCACAACCTTACTCCAAATATCTTTTTAGAAACTTGGATTTCTCTATCCAATATTTCACATGAGAAGCTGCCAGGTTATCAACCAAAGCTACTTTATTATTTATTACTCTTATGAACCAAACCAAACCAAACCTGCTGCTGTTGAGTCAATTCCAACTTGTAGCAACCCTATAGGACGGAGTAGAACTGCCTCATAGGGTTTCCAAGAAGAAGCTGGTGGATTAGAACTGCTGACCTTTTGTGCCACCAGAGCCTCATGACTCTTATACCATTTATCAATTACCTGAAATTTGTAAAGAGTATTTAAGACTGCCTGAAGCTTTTGTTGACCTCTCAATGGTTATTCGTAGACAAGGAGTAGTCAAGGGGAAACTGCATATGTTCAAGACATTTGAGCTGTTGTCAGGTCAATGATGGGTGAGTGTGTTTCCTCAGAAGGAGTGATATTTGTGATTCTTCAGACAAAGTAAGATAATGAAAGGTATTCCCATCATGCTTTGAGCAGTTATCCAATGGGTGGTGCTTAATCTGACTGTTAACCACTAAATATCCTTTCTCATTATTATGCCTGTCTTTAATACAAATCAATGCATTTCTCTGGATTCTTATTAAACCTAAAATTGTTTTTTAATGCCAGCAAAAGTAGAACTGAGACATTTGCATATTCAGAAGATCGTAGGCTTTTTGGAGCTCTTATCTGTTTCTAGCTATCATGTATCTGATAGTGAAAGTGACACAGGGACAGTGAGAGTTTCCATCAGCATTTCTAAGATGTTTTCCTGGTTCAATTTCAAAACAGAAAGGGGTTTAGATTTTCAAAATAATTGAGTGGAAAATCACATGATTCCATCATTGTGGTTCACTCATCAGTCCTAAAACAGAACTTATTTGGCAACCAGGGCTCCTTCAAAGGCAGTTTTATATCTGTATGTGTGTCTACTAGAAATCATCATGGTCTCTTATCACTCAGATTAAATTCAATAAGATTTTTAAATTTTAGGCCTTAATCAGGCACTGATAGATTGTAGCATGAAGTGTTGTGGTCCTCCGAAATAGGCAACCACCTTCAATCCTTGAAGTGGATTGGTTTTGGTAGAAATAAAATAACTACTAGATTTGAAATAATTCATTCATCAGAATCTACTGAATTCCAACTATGGGCAAGAAAGTCCATGTAGCATAAGGTGAAGATGGGGAAGGGGAGTATAAAAGTAAATACTTGGACAAATCCCAAAGAAATGTACTATGGAGCAACACTGAACAAATCACTCTCGGGAAATCACAGTTATGGCCTTCATGATGGGGTCTGTGATCAAAAGTTTAGATCTCTGAAGAAACATTTTTTAGGTGGGAAAACTAAGGCATTGACAGGGATGAATTCAACCTGTAATAGTTCTAGCCCCTTTATCCTTGATTGATCTAATTTTTTACTTATATACTGACCATGTTTGTTAAATGAAGGATTGTCAACTGGGTTGTGTTGATGGTGGTAATGTGCCCAGATTTGATGCCTTTGAAGCAGAAACAAAGAGGTTATTTCCTGAATGAGGCTACATGTTTACCCTCACGCTTGGTCATTCCTCAAAATTCATGCTATGCGCAAACCTCATGATACTACTTACTGACACTGCCATCCCTATTATCTGTGCAATTTATTCTTTATTCCTGAATAAGGATTATTCATCCTTGTCCTAATTCAATTCTAACTCAGAGGTGACTTCAACCCTATATTTGTAAAGAGTGTCTAAAACTGTGATTACATCTTTCCATACTTTGGCAGAAAAAAATACTTCCTCTGAGGTCACAAAACTTTTTTTGTGTGCCTCTAACGAAGTGCTTACATTTAATCATTTAATTATCTGATGCCTCCTTTCAGATAATAATGTATTTGATGACAAGGACTACATCTTGTTGCTCTTTGATATGATGATAGTAATCAGGATACAAAAACAGTTCCTGGTTTAGACCCAACCTATGTACTTTTCCGAAGTTATATAGTGGAGTTAAAAGTTAGCATTCACTTAATACTAGAAGCACAAAGTCAAAAAAGACAGAGGAAGGATAGGAAATCAGGCACTGAGGTAAGGAATTCTGTCTTCTCAACTCAGGCAAGGCTTTGTTGTTTTTAGCTGACATCAAGTAGTCTCCTACTCATGGAGACCTTGTGTACAGCAGAACAAAATGTTACCCAATACTGTGTCATCTTCACAAGACAAGGCTTTAACATTAGATAACTTAGCACTCTGGGTAGCCTTCTGGAGAAAGAAATTGTTCTAATATTTGAAGTAGGCTTTTATCTGAACTAGCTCAGAATGAAGTTCTGAGCTTCCATGGTTGGCAAAAGGACCTGTGTTTATAATGAGCTTTGTTCTTGGGATTCTTGGTATCTGTCCTCACTGCTCTTCCCCACTTTGCCAGCTTTCAGTAACATCTACATCAAAAGTGAAATTCAGGTCTTACTGGACACTCCATTACCCTTTGCTGTCTAGTCGATTCCGGCTCATAGTGACCCTATTGGACAGAGTAGAACTGTCCCATAGGGTTTCCAAGGAGTGGCTGGTGGATTTGAACTGCCAGCCTTTTGGTTAGCAGCCGAGCTCTTAACCAATGTGCCACCAGGTCTCTGGATACTTTATTGGAATATCTATATCTTTGAAAAGATCTAACAATGTACAGGATGGCTTTTTATTTTTCCTAGAAACCCTTTTTCCCCTTTACATATTTTATATTTTCTAAGTTAGGAGTAGGGATCCTACTCCTTAACAGATATAAAATGGACAGGCAAAGACTATTCACACTACATTTCCATAATCCAGATTTCTCACACACGATTATTTCTATACGTTCATGGCAAAGATAGTACTTATTATCCCACCTTATGTGCTGTCATATGCTTTGGAATGTGAGTTGATTAAAAGAACTAAAATCATTTTGTTCTTGATACAAAGCTTCTAATGTCTTCTAGTTCCTCTCTGCTTAATAATACAGCTTTGTTGTTGGTAAATCATCATGGAGATATAGTAAATACATCATTAGGTAAGGAACATGAGCTTAAAATTGGCTGTATTTAAAAAATGCTGATGTATGGGATTTGGAGGTTTTACCTTACCTGAAAGATGGCAAAAAAAACTTAAAGAAAATGGCTACAGCAGATCCCTTCCTCCACACTTCAGTGCTTTGTAAAGAAAAATAAGACTATTTAATTAATATTGATTTAACACTGACTGTCCTTGAGACATACTACTCTTTGACACAGTTTTACTTTCAAAACTGCCAAAATTGCAAAATGTATAATTATAAAATTCATATCCGTTTCTAAGCTCAGGATTATTGTTGTTTGTTATCACCAATTCCCAGCTACTCCAGGAAGGAGCTATGTGTCTTAGCAAGTAGCAATGTCTTTATTTATGACCTCCAATGATTATTTAGCTTTGCACAGATTTCTCAAAGCATGGTCCAACTCACCCAAGTGTGGGACTTTACAGCAGACTAAAAGATTCTGACTACTTGGCTTGTGATCCTGGCATTTGTTAAAAATACGACAACCTCAGTTTGATAGAAATATTAGTTGGTTGTTTCTTTCTAAATAAATAGCCCAAAAGAGGCATGTGTTTATCATTTGGAGGAAGAGAGCAAGTTTGTTTCCCTTGACACCTTCTATCTGGTAGTTTGAATCATGGCTAAATAACCAGCAACCCTTGTTACCTAAATTAAGACTTTTTCATTGGAAAAGTTGCTTATTCTTCTCTCACTCTTTATTTTCCTCCAAGTTTCAGAGAAGGCCTTGGGAAGTAGTCACTTCTGGTAAAATCTTATTCTTTTGTGAGGAGAGATGAACACATCATTAGATCTAATAAGCACCTCTGAAATCCCCACTCCATTTTCAGTCTCAGAGTAGTAGTTCAATCATTCTACATATAACTTAGACCCAAGTATCTTAAGTGGCCAGCATCCTCCTCTGTGTCATGGTGCAAATCATAATATTTTCCTAATGCTGACCCTTACTGAGTAAGAAGTAAGCAGGCCAAATATTTATTGAACTTTCCAAGAGGACACTGATTGGAGAAGGAGTCATAAAGCACTCACTTCAGCTCTTCCCACACTGGAAGCCCTCTGCTTGGATCTGGGTTTCACTACATTTTCAGTATGCTTCTGTACTAATGTGATCAGAGACTTCCTTCTTGGTACAATGTTGAGCCAAATGTTATAGCCCTAGAATTAAAAAATCACAAATATGTTCCCCTCTAAGTTTCCCCTAATTTTATCCCTGATAACAGTGGGGTGATTGGAAGGTAAAAATAAAGAAAACAAAAGAGGGCTGGAACCAGGGTGATCCATTGCTTCATTTAGTTGAAAGGAAGACACATGGTCACTCAGACTTCTTACGAGATTCTTGAAAAGGTTGAGGTTAAATGGTTGGCCACAAAAAAAAAAAAAGAAGTTCATAATGAAACAAATTGACAGAGCAGAATGATTCTGAGTCAACCAGAAGAAGTCAGGGCTGGTAAAAATGAAAAGGCCATCTTTGGAGCAACCTTTGCCAAAGCCATCAGGGGTAGTCCGTACTGCTGTGAAAATGGCATTTTGCAGAAAATGCTGCCTTATTTTTCTTTCTGACATAGTTTTGATCTCCTTGTCTGCTTTGTTTCTGAAGTAAGCCATGGCCTTTTTTCTAGACCATTACCCTTTTCTCCCTTTAGTCTTAACTTTCATGGCAGCAAATCATTTCTGCACTCCCCTTGAAGGAAATCATTACAGAGAATGGGTGTTAACGGTGGGCTTACGCGTACATGTGGGCTTCTCAGTACCATAAGAAGAGCCCCTACATCCCACAGTTATTGGACACATAGCAATGGTGCTAATATGTTTCAGTCTGAAAACTAGTAGACTACTCTAGCAACTGGAAGACCCATAGAATTATACCAGGAAATTTCCACTTTCCATTCTAATCTCAATGACAGCCTGTATATTTGGCACCTTTCTTTAGGAACACAAATAGCCACACTCCAAAAAAGACTTCCACAAATTCATAGATCACAAGGAAGACTCCATCAGAATCTCCCATACCCACCTCAGTATTACTTTCAATCATAAATCCAGGAGTTCTTTGAGAAAATCCTTCATAATAGGCCTGAATCCTCCTTACTCTCACCATGTATTTCCAAAAAATAAGAAAGAAAAAAAAAAAAAAAAAAACAGTTTTTTTGGGGGGTAGAATGGAAAGAAGTTTTAATGGTTAACTATTTGTCTCAAGTAAATCACATGAATACATATGTCTTAGTCATCTAGTGCTGCTACAACAGAAATACCACAAATGGATGGCTTTAACAAAGAGCAGTTTATTTCTTCACAGTAAAGTAGGCTAAAAGTCCAAATTCAAGGCATCAGCTCCAGGGAAAAGCTTTCTTCCTCTGTTGGCCTTTTCATCAATGTTCCCTTGGACTAGGAGCTTCTCGGCACAGGGACCCCAGGTCCAAAGGACACACTCTGCTCCTGGAACTGCTTTCTTGGTGGTATGAGGTCCCCAATTCTCCACTTGCTTCCCTTTCCTTTTATCTCTTACAAGAGATAAAAGGTGGTGCAGGCCACAGCCCAGGGAAACTCCCTTTACATTGGATCAGGGACGTGACCTGGGTTACGGTGGTGTTACAATCCCACCCTAAACCTCTTTAATGTAAAATTACAATCACAAAATGGAGGGCAACTGCACAACCCTGGAAATCATGGCCTAGCCAAATTGATAGACACATTTTTGGGGGGACATAATTCAATCCATGACAATATGTGTGCATCTTTTCCTAAAAGATAAATTCTACATTATTTCAACAAACATGGTATGCAATCCCTGAAAAGTTTTCTTAAAACATTTCAGTTCACCAATAGACAGAATGGGCCACATAAACCAGAGACTTCATCAGCCTAAGACCACAAGAACTAGATGGTGCCCGGCTACCACCGATGAACGTCCTGACAGGGAACACAACAGAGGGTCCCTGATGGAGCAGTAGAACGATGGGATGCAGAACTCAAATTCTAGTAAGAAGACCAGACTTAATGGTCTGACTGAGATTGGAGCCACCCTGGAAAGCAAGGCCCCTGGTCTCTCTATCACCCCAGAACTTAAACAATTTCTGAGGCCAACTCTTCAGACAGGGATTGGACTGGACTGTGGGACATAAAGTGATACTTGTGAAGAATGTGCCTTGTAGTCAAGTAGATACAAGAGACCAAAGGGGCGGCTTCTGTCCAGAGGTGAGATGGGAAGGCAGAGAGAGTTAGGAGCTGGTTGAATGTTCATAGGGAATCAGGGGCGGAGGGGAGGAGTGTGCTGTCACAGAATGGGGTGAGCGGTTGGGGTCTCATAAAAAAGTATGTAAAAAAAAAATTCTGTATGGGAGACTAACTTGAAATGTAAACTTCATTTAATTACAACAATTAAAAAAAAGGAAAAAAAAAGAAATTTCAGTTCATAACTCTGCCAACTCCTTGTTTAATGTCTCAGTGAAAGAACAAAAGGAAGAGCTGCCTCTTAAATCTGCCTCAAATGAGCTATGTCATTCATTGCTTGCCAATCATTTCTTCTCCAGAGGAACTACTGAGAAGGTTGGGAAATAACCCATCTTTAAAGCACATTCATAGTTATAGTCAAAACTTCTGTGCTGATTCCTCCAAAAAGGTGACTGTTTGAAACAAAAGAATCTTGCAAGCAGAAGGAGAGCTGAGACCAATGCAGAAATATCACAACTGTTGTTAATGTGGCTTGGCCTGGAAAATGCAAAGGCAGTAGTATAAATCTTTGCCTAAACCCTGTTATTGTTGTTAGTTGCCATCAAATCAGCTCTGACTCATAGCAATCTTATATATAATAGAACAAAACGTTGCCTGGTGCTGTACCATCTTCAAGATTATTGGTATCCTCAAATCCATTCTTGTGGATACTGTGTAGTGCCTTCCAACCTAGAAGGCTCATCTTTCAGCATCATATCACACAATATTCTATTGTAATCCATACAGTTTTCATTGGCCAATTTTCAGAAGTAGATTGCCAGGTTTTTCTTCCAAACCTGTCTTAATCTGGAAGCTGCTGAAACCTGTACACCATGGGTGATCCTGCTGCCATTTGAAATACCAGTGGCATAGCTCCCAGCATCACAGCCACATGCCAGCCACCACAGTCGGACAAACTGACAGATGGGGGGTGGTGAAGCCAATAGCATAAACTTTTGCCTAAACGTTAGTTTTCTGTTATCTTAAATCTTCTGTCTCATAGCTCATTGCAGATAAATAAAAATTAAACCAAGCCTAAAAACGAGGCATCCCTGATTTTGCCGTGTCTAAAAGAGTAAATAAACCACAGACCCTGGAAGAATCATGGACTGGAATCTCCAGAACCTGAAGATGGGCCTCATATTTCCCCACTTATTTGCCAATTTACAAGAGTCTTAGCCTCCTGAGATTTTCTACGTACAAGTTGTTATACTTTTTCCTTATGTAACAAAATAATAATAATAATGGTCTAGTAAGAAACACGCACCAGTGCATGATGTGGAGATGAGCTCAAAGCATACCCTGAATGTTTCCTTAGCCATCCCTGTGTTCAGATTGATTTATGGCCCTCAGGTCCACCGTTTCCTCACCACTAGCTGTCATTAGACCTTTATGACTCCCCATAGTCCCTTCACTTACTACTCTCAGGGAGGGAGTGCTACCTGCCTAGTTGTGCTGCGCTAGTTATCGCTACCACTAATTTTCTGCCAGAATCCATGAGTAATGACACATTTCATGCTGTTCCAATGAAAACGTTTCTCCTTGGCAGGGCTAGTAAAGAGTTTGATGCAGAAATTACAGAAGCACCCTTAGGGGGCAAAAGGTGATTGAGGGACTTTGCCATGAGAAAAATTGGGTAGCTGCCTAGGCTGACAGTGGATCAAAACAAACAAGAGAGAATGAAGTAATCAGGTTATGACTCAAAGGCTTCTAGACATTTATTCATTTACTCAACAGTATTTTTTTGAGCAACTACAATGTGCCAGACACTGTGCAGATAGAATATCATGCCTGTTGGCCACAATCCCTTGAAGCCAGAAGGCCTGGGATCTGCTCCATGTTTCAATTTTACTGAGCTGTGAATCTAACAAAAGCTGCTTCTGGTCTATGTATTAAAAATAATCATCATTGTGTCAATTTATTCATAGAAATTCATGGAGCACGTCAGTGATTGGAAGCATTTAGAAAAAACAGAAACTTCAGATAGATAGATGATAGATAAATAATATAGGTAGCTAAACACAGAGAAGAGCCCTGATGGCACAGTGGTTAAGAGCTTAACAGCTAATCAAAAGTCAGCAGTTCGAATCCACCAGCCACTCCTTCGATACCTTATAGAGCAGTTCTACTCTGTCCTATAGGGTCACTATGAGTCAAAATTGACTCGATGGCAATAGGTTTGGCTTAGTTTAGACACAGAGAGATAGAAAGGGAGAGAGAGAGTTAGTTAGGGGACTCAATAAGAGTCCTATTTTCCTCCTATGTAAACACCCATCCATCTGCTGCAGCAGAAATGCAGGTCATCACAGCATCCAGTTAACAAATAAGTGTCATCTCCACATTGCCACCAATCCGTGATCCTAACCTCTGGTGCAAAATACAAAAGGTTAATTGAACACTAGGGAGAGCAATGGGAATACCCAGTTCTCTAGGCATAATCTTCAGCATCAAGTTCAGTTGATACTGAAAAAAAAGGAATCATGCCTGAAGTACAGACTCCATGATAAGGCACTGCCAACCAAGAGAAGCTTCTGGGACTGTCCCATCATCTTCTTTTTATTTATAGTCTAGGTGAAAAATTGGACATGTTCATACCTCTTAACTATAAGTGGTGGACTCAGCCAGCTAAGCACTTTCTTTCATGCTAGAGCTATTGCTGCAACAAGTTTCCCCTCCCTGCCTTAGCCTCTAATCTGTTATCACCAATGCTTTGGGGCACCTAATTTAGTTTACAGAAAAGTGACAAGAGCCAAGTCAGGAACGTCAGGCAAAATAACCAAAGAATTTACCGGGTATATTCCATATAGATTGCCCCACCTCCTTCTATGGAACCCATTAGTTGTATTTCTTGGTGGAAATCGGCTGGATGCCTGGAACTCTAATCCACCAATCATCAAATGGCCACCACACTATATGCATGAGGTAACTTACCTTTACACCCCAGAATACACACTGGACAATGCCCTTTTTAGTAACTGGACAGGATTCCAGTACCAGTCTGTTCTCCCACCATGGTTCCAGGACCATGAAGGACAGGCCCTTCAAAAACCACACTGGCCTTTCTAGTTCATGGCATAGCTAAGAAGCTGTCTAAGCAGCTTGTCCTACAATCCCTTTGCCTAAACCCTACTCTAGTTACTTCTTGACCTTGGGTTGTGGGTTTCTCTTGATGCAACAAGAGCATCTCTAATAACGAGTAAATACAGAATATCTGGAGAATGAGTAAATACAAAGATTTAAAGAGGAAAAATGGAGTGTTTCCTTCCTAGCTACCCTGGCCACCTTCCACCAGAGTAGGTGGCCTCTGTGGGCTCAAGGACTCCATTCTGTTCCTGAGCCACGTCAGAACTCTCCTCTTGAGAATGAAACCTTGAAGAGGGAGGATTTTGAGTTTCCCCTTAGAGTTGCTACCAATACAGGCTTCCCTACTGGACCCACCATTCCCTGACCCCCAAGTTAGCATCAGGTACTCACACTCTTGGAAAGAAGTGGTGATTATTTCTTCCCATGGGGCAACTAAACTTTAAAAATGAGTTAATTCAGATTCCTTTGGAACACTCCATGTAGGACAGAGTGGTCCGTGAGCAGTGTTTTTGGTAACACGCCTACTTGCTGAGCCACCACTGCTGGTTTGGCTGGCTTCATCCATCTCAGCTGGAGAAGATAACCAAAGCCAAAAGACAATTATTTTGATATTACCTTGTTTTATTCAATATTCCTGCTGCCTTCTCTGTACTTCTAACACACACACACATAGACACACACACACACACACACACACACATGCATGTTTTCCTAAGATTTCACTCAGTTTTCAAAACATCACTGATAAATGGGCCTAATTTGCAGAGCTCCTGACTGATCATGATTTATGATTATTAGCTTCTTCCCTTGGTTAAACATTGCACACTCACCCCTCACTTTCTCTACTCCTTCCACCACCACCTCTACCAGCAGGTCTGCCAGCTTCCTCCCACTGTTGGCTATTTCAGGCCTACAGTGAAGTTAACAGCTAAGAACAGGATTGCCAATCTTTCCTGGGATCAATAATGAGTGAGGCTCTCATTCTACCTTAGCTTCTTGACTCCTTGGCCTCATCATGCCAACTGGTGTTCTTAATGGCCCTAATATTGAGACGGAGAGAGTGTTTATGAAAGAAAAGACCACTTATAACCCCCATGCTATGCTCATCTCCAAGATGTAGATGAAGACCAAATAATAAGCTAATTGTTATCCAGTCAGGACTTACACTCTATGTTCAGACAAAGAACAAAGTTTTCCTTAGATATCCAATAGACTGCCATTTGGCAACATTGACTTATGGTGATGCTTCTCCAAGTTTTAGTTTGCATTAAGCATTGTCTGGTGAGCTTGTTTCAAATGAAAAATTACAGGCACTAGCCTGAGAAGCTCTGAAATCCTGGGTGGTCCCAGAAATCTAGGAATCTCAAGAGATTCTGATGCATGTTGTCTGTGAACCACATTTTGCGATATGCTGGACTATAGTTAGAGAAGAGTTTGATCGCTTGATTTCCTCTTTAACTGAGATTTTTGCTCTTAAATTCAGGTCCTCTGTGGTTACATGGTCCTGAAAATTTATTAAACAAAATTATAGAGAATAGAGAAACATATGTGCTTGCCTCGGCTTTGAATTATGTGAATATACTTCTGAAAGCAATCTATATTCCTTTTTTTTAAATATTCAGATCTCAACTGGCAATTTAATTTAATGACAGCCACCCGTGATTAACCAAAATTCCAGTGGACACCCTAGTATGCTACCAGTTGCATTTAAGGAACTTATTGTTTACAATCTTAAATCTCGGTTAGCAAATACAGGAATAATACCATTTAAAAGGAAAGTTTTATGTTGAATACCCCATCTAGGTGCATCACAAGAGAGGAGTCTTGAGTCATTATAGGAGACACTTCAAAAAACCCTTGAATTTAAGGAATATAAACAAATAAGCATTTAAAACAGGTAAGGTAAGCCCATGCTTGTAAGTAGTATTTCTTAAGCATGTTACTAGGTTTAAGTGTTGTTGAATATCTGTGTATTTATATCTACATGTACATATAAAGCATTAAAGTCAAAGATGGACTGGAAAAATATTTGCAACATTTATGATAAAAGAGTTAAGTTATTATTACACAGGGAGCTCTTAAATTTGTGCAAGGGCTTTTAAAATTGAGGAGCCTGCTGTATCTGAAACGGCTGGTTCAGGCTTGGGCCTGACTCCATTTTGTCACTTCTGCTTTTACCCTAGCAACAGTTAACCCTTGTACAGAAGAGGTCATCAGAATGTTCCCTGGGGTTCTGTACACAAATAGTTCTCAAAATCCTTTGTGACAAGATATGTTTTTCTCAAGCCACTTATCTTAACGATCTGTTTTCCACTGTGACCACCCTGTGAAGCCCCCCAGTAACCAATCCCTTTGATCCACATATACTCTGTAAACCAATCCTAACAAAAGCCCCACTTCAAGATGTCTGCTTCCAACTTCCCTAATCACTAGCTCACCAATCAGAATACTGTAGCTCAAGTTCCTGATTCAGCCCTTTAACTATGACCCCATAACTGCTGCTTTCTGGAGCATTCATTGGTTTCACTTTGTGAAATCTAACATGTCCCTAGCTCGAGCTACCATTTTGCTATAAATCTCTTGCCTTTATTTTAAAGAGTACGCATCGTTACTCTGTGACAAATTTAAGACACACAGTGCCCAATAAAAACTGAAAAAAATCTACAAATTTTACACTCATAAGACAGAAAACACAAATGGACATTCAACATTTGAAAACTTGCTCCAGTCTTATTAGTTGAAAAATATATACTAATTTTAATAATAAAATGTTTTTGCCTAAATGAGCTAGAAGTTTTTAAATGATAATGTCCACTTTTGAAGCATAGGGTTTTTTAAATTGGCATGACCACTTTGGAGTATAAATCAGCAATATTTTTTTCATTCTTTCACTAAACATGTAATTTTTAAGTACCTAGCTTGACCTGAGGACTTGGAGACACAAAAGTGAACAAAATGTTTTAAGCTTCCATATCCCAAAAAGGGACTCACTACCCTTCCATATGCAATAATGTCTTTCACTAACCAGAAAGCCCACGAAGTTTCCGTGTCCAGATCCTTTACTGTGGCCTCATTACTTGGGCATGATTGATAGAATCATGTCCCCCTCATCTGAGGTCAGCTGCTATCACCAAGTGAGTCTTTCTGGCCTGGGCTGCCTAGCCCCCACCCAAAAGGCACCTCATTAGCATAAACCTTCAGGTATGGTCTGGAGGCCTTATCAAAGGCACTTCAATCAGTAGGGAAATTCTAAGGTTTTAGAGATTATCTTAAAAAAACCAAGGACAAAGACCAAATTCTTTGAGTAAAGTTAAATTCTTTACCTCACACCCTATATGCAACCTCTTGAAGAAATTCACTTTCAAGAAAGCACCTACCTTGCTGTGGAGGTTAAGTGGTTCCATTTTTAAGGGCTAAATCTGAGTATTAGTGTATTTGAATCAGTGATTATTGAAACCTAATTATAACCAGTCAGTCTCCTCACAAATGTTCCCTGGGTTGGCTTCTGATGCGTTGCCTCAATGAATTCTGTCTCTGTAATTGAGACTGAAGCTGAGATAGTTCTCCCATTTCCATCTCACTCCCACACACACGCACATAGCTTCACATAATCCTTCCTCACCCAGGATTGCACACATCTTTCCCCTTAGTGCTTCACTTCTTTAAAAGCTCAAGTTGAAGCATTTTGAGCTTGATTTTTTCATGAACCTGGATCCATGAAAATTAATATTTCCACACTAAACTGGCCCCAGATCTCAGTGAAATGAAAACCTCCTTGTTGTAATGTTGTAGTAACCTTGCTGTCTCTTTAGGAGTCACCTCATATCTTTCCTTCTGCATTAGCCTCTGATGTATCTCACTCCAAAGAACTATAAAGTACACCACAGTTACATAAATATTAACTGGGGTAACGTTTGAGAAGAAATAGTACCAAAATGAATGACTAATTCTAGTGAGTCAGAAAATAGAAAGGCAGGTGGGAAGAACAGTGGGTGAATGTGAGGGCAGGTGGTTTAAAAAGAAAGGGAAGGGTGCAGGTGACACATGGAGAATTCTAGAAAGGTGACTCAATGAACAGAGTTAGTGGTCCTTTCATTTCTTAACCAATGCATTTTTATATTTTGACCTTTCATCTTGACTTGAGCACAGATAATATTTGGAAAGACAAATTTCAGGGGAATGTGATTTAATTGTTCATCAGATCAGGCCAGTCTCCAAAATGTCATTTGCTGCTCTATCCTGCCAACTAGTCCTAGTTTTCACACTCAGAGGACTTTAATATCAAGACCCAGGAAGATTGGCACCTCCCAGGATCTGAAGTGGCTCAAAGGGGATTTTTTCCATGACACATGAACTTCATCAGTTAACATGCCTTTCTATAGTTCTCAAATACAGCCACCACATGGTGTATTTGTTCTTCTGCTTTTTATAGACTCAGTCTCAATGGAAATCAAACAAATAAACAAATAAAGGTTCAATCTGAATTTTAGCAGCATTTCTGGAGAAATCTTTCACAATTTATTCAGTACTGGCTGTGTTCACAATACACCGGCCTTTCTCCTTCTCCTGTTTAGTTTCCAGGTAATATTAGATTTAAGGGTTTATCTAGGGACTTAACAACCACCCCTGCTCTTATGTATAAATAAAAGCCAGGACATTCCTCATTTTCCTGTCCCCCCTGCCTGGTAAAGAGCTAAGAATGGGAAATAGATGTAATCTTCAGACCTTTTGTGCTGTGACATATCAGCTGAAAATGCCATGAGGAAAAAATGTTATATTCTGTTCCTAATAAATGTGCTACAGAAGGAATATGAAGCTGCGGTCTTGTGCATTGTCTGTGAAGTATGCTACATAACTTTTCTTTACAATCATTAGTCTTGATTTTATTTTTTTTTCTTTAGCTTAGATGAGCAAAGAAAACTGGAGCGTTTAAAGCCAAATTAATGCAAAATATTTAAGTAATGTTACTAGGGGATAGTGTCCTGGAGATATTGATCAAGTCATAGCCACCAGAATTCCCCAGGCATGTAGGCAGCAGATTTAACTTTGGGCATATACAAAAGCATTTCAGATGTGGCCCCTTCCATCTGATGGCTTAGAGTCCAAGGGTCACAGTACTAGAACTATAATAAAATATACTAGAGTGAATTAAACCTGTTGCTTTCGAGTTGATTCTGACTCACAGTGACCCACATGCCTCAGAGTAGAACTGTGCTCTATAGGGTTTTCAATGACTGTAATCTTACAGAAGTAGATCACCACATTCTTTTCCATAGACCTGATGTTTTGTGACTTCCAAAGCTATACCTTTAGAAGCCTTGTGGTTTCTGGTTTTTGCCCTATTGGCACTGTGCTGAGTCCATCTTGTAAGGAAGCCTTTTGGAGGATGAGAAACCAGGTGAAGGAGAAGTGAGGCACACCAGCCAACAGCACCAACTGCCAACCATCTTGAAACTTCCTGCACAGCCAACCCATAGAACTGTGAAAATGATCCACCATTTTTATTTTAAGCCACTGAATTTGGAGGTCGGGGGGCAGTGGTTGTTCAGTGGTAGAATTTGTGCATTCCATGCAGGAGACCTGGGTTTGATTCCCGACCAATACACCTCATGAGCAGCCACCATCTGTTTGTCGGTGGAGGCTTGCATGTTGCTATGAGGCTGAACAAATTTCAGTGGAGCTTCCAGAATAAAATGGACTAGAAAGACCCACTTCCAAAATGAGCCAAAGAAAACCCTATGAATCACAAGTATTAGATCTAAAACTGATCATGTGGATGGCACAGGATTGGGTAGCATTGTGTTCTGTTACAAATGAGGTTGCTATGAGTTAGGGGCTGACCCAAAGGCAGCTAACAACAACAACAACACATTTGGAGATGGTTTGTTACCAGCAATAGATAACTGAACTTGTGTTCAACTAAAAAAAAAAAAATTTTTTTTTCAAATAAGTTTTGGTGAAGATGGGCTGAACAATGTAAAATAGGTCTCTTAAACTGTGGAACTTCAGAGCTTTTAATATTCTAATCTTGATTTAAAACTCTAAAATGAGAGCGATATTTCACCCTGTCTGCCAGAGCTATTTGATCACAGAATCTTGTTTTCCCTGGAAAACTATTTAAGCATTTATGGACTACAGTTTGGAAAGTGCTGATGTAGTTGAATTCCAAAGGTTCTGCCAGTTCTTGCATTCTAAAAATCTGCAAATGGAGCTGGAAGTATTTTGACCACTTTCTTCTTGATTATCTCAACGACGAGAAAACTCATTCTACAGTTGGTTGCTACCAAATTCCATTATTCACATCCAGTGAAACCATTTTTTAAAAATTAATTAACAGAGAGAAGCAGTATTGGGGTTATTAATGAGCAATTAAATAGAGATTAAGGAGATATTAACCTGCAGCTTGATGGTGGAGACTTGGCTGTCAGGTGGTATGGGGCTTGATGAATGTAGACCCATGAGAGACTGTCACAATGATGAAACAAGCAAAGAGCAGGCTAATAAATTTATCTAATTCTTCTTGGCAGATTGTAATAGGATATGGAATTGTCCTGCTGATCTAGGGATCTAGAGAAAGCTCTTCATAAAAAGAATGTGATTAGAACAAGAACTGTCTTTCTGCAGTATATATACTCCAGGTGCTCACAGCCTGCTCATGTGATCAGTGTGTGTGTGTGCGGTGTTTTGTATGTGTATCTGTGTATGGGTAAGTGAGTTTGCAAATATTGTTTTTCATGTCAATTACATGGGGACCCTGTGTGTATTTATGTGTATCAGAATGCTTCTGACTTAGCCTATGTTTGTTTGTGTGGATGTCAGTATATGCATTTTCTCTGTGTGTCCATGTACTTTTGTGTGTGAGGGCAAACATACATAAGCACACACATACGACTGGGGCCATGTGGGACTGATAATAACTGTGGTTCTCTGTGCACCTGGAGGACACAAAACAAGGTGACACAAAATCGTAGTCAGGAGGGGAGGTTTGGGCCCATCACTACTCAGCAGTTTCATGGGGTCAGTCAATTCTTAAGTAGCTCCACTGAAAAGAAGCTTTGCTTTGGTACAGAGGCAAGAGACCTCTGGCTCCCTGCCTTGGTGCCTTCATCTGTCATCATGGAGAGGAAAATCACGGAGGCAGCAAATGGAAATGAATCGAAACAAAACTACAAGCCTGGGAATCAGATCAGAAAACCCAATGGAATGCTGGATTTCTAGCTATAACTGGCCCAAAGTCTCAACTGAAATAGAATGTTGAGAACTATAATAACTACAGCTATATGGCTTAAGTAGAAAGAGAAAAATGCCTCAGTTTTCAACCTACATAATCAACATTTGCCCCCAGGTAAACTATTATCCTTTTGTTTTTTGATAAGTCAATTCAATCCAGACTTATTTGGTTTCCTGTCATTCAGTTATTTCTAGACTCTGGAATTTATATCATGGAGATCCTCACTCTTAAGTAGTTTGAAGCATTTACAAGTAGTATCAAATCCTATATTCATGCTTTATGTGCACTGTCTTATTTAACTTTCATAACAGTGTAGATTACATAGCGTTATTATGCCCATTGCACAAAGGAGGCAAATGGGGCATGGAGAATTTCAGTAACTGGGTTATGGTCACACATATGGGCAGATGCAAAGCTGTAACAGATTGACTTCAAGACTCATCCTGTCAATTATTATACTGCAGTGGTTCTCTCAAAAGGAGTATGCCTGAGTCCCCTCCCATCATCCCTGCCCCCTTGGGATCAAAACTTGAGGATGGAAGGACTTCCATGTGGTTTTTCCAGGCTGGTAAAAGATCTTCTGTTTACACTTTATCAATCCTATTTTCCATGAGCTTTTAAAGAAAAACTGTGGGCACCTAAAACACCCACCTGGAAGTAGGGAGAGACCAGTCTGACCCAAGTGGTTTGATCAACTCTGCTTTGAGCCCAGCTAACATAAAGGGAGGAGGAGATACCTGCTCCAGGAGCAGTGGCTAGACGGGCTCTGGGAGAGAGCATCTGGGAGCAGATGACTGGGCTCTATGTCCCCAAGTAACAGTCTGTTGAGTCCTCTGGCAACTGGGCAGGTCATGACAATTAAAAGGAATAAATACTAATGAGTTCATCTGAATAAGTGAAGAAAAAAATAAAAGAATCCAGAAGTTCATTCTTTCTGGATCAACTACGTCTTTGACTTTCCATGGGGCAAAAAATCAGCTACAGAGATATGGTGGTTCCTTCTCGCACCAAGTCTAATCTAAGAGCCTTAAACTTGTGAAATAGGCAGGTACTGACTGGGCTAGATAGGCTCTATGAGCACCTGGGGGTTATGCAAAGTTCACTTCTGCACAAAGTCAGAAATAGCCCTTGACAGTGTTCTTCCCTTTTGTTATGGATTGAATTGTGTTCCCCCAAAATGTGTGTCAAATTGGCTGGGCCATGATTCCCAGTATTGAGTTATTGTCCACCGATTTGTCATCTGATGTGATTTTCCTATGTGTTGTAAAACCTACCCCTATGATGTTAATGAGGTGCATTTAGGGACAGCTATGTTAATGAGGCAGGACTCAATCTGCAAGATTAGATTGCGTTTTAAGTCAATCTCTTTTGAGATATAAAAGAGAGAATCAAGCAGAGAAACAGGGAAACCTCATACCACCAAGAAAGCAGCACCAGGAGCACAGTGTGTCCTTTGGACCTGGGGTCACTGTGCTCAGAAGATCCTAGACCAGGGAACTATGGATGACAAGCACCTCCCTCCAGAGTTGAAAGAGAGAGACAGTCTTCCCCTGGAGCAAATTATGAGATGGGGTATAATAAAGGCTTATTACAGAGATTTTTGAACATAAAAGACAATAAGTTTGTATTCTCCCGGGAAGCATAAAAGAAAGTTTTACAGGGAAAGCTGGTCTATAAAGGAAAGACAGAGATTCAAGAAATGACATATGATAGACCTCTCAAGCAGTAAGAACAATGCAAGTAAAGACGAGGGGGTGGACTCCTGAAGGACATATTCAGAGACAAGCAAGTACTTGAGGGTCAGTCACCACAGCACAGGAAAAAGAAGGAGACTGGAGAGGAGCTGAGGTTAGAAAAATAGACTTGAATTTGAAAACAACATTAGCTGAAAATAGAGAGTTAAACAGTCTCAGACAGGAATGGAAGGTATTCTTTGATTCAGACTGTATTCCTTGCATAATACAGGGCCCCAGGAGTTCCCTGAAATGGGAGCTTTGGGAACTTTCTTTGGTGTCCTTGTAGAAGATGAACAGAGCAAGTGTAGAACTATAGCCTGGGACTTTAGGCAGGAGTAGGTTCACTGATTTTAGCATCAAAAGATGGATCTGTTTATCATTGTTCTTCTCTGATCCCTTTGTCTATCTGCTACTATGTGAGACACAGACTCAAAGCCCTGGTGTGTGCCTTTTACAGCTGGAGAGTTGTGCTTTTGGTAAGCATCCATATTAAAGATTTAGGGCAGGATTGTTGGAGAATGTGTCAGAGTTTAAAGCATCCAGTTGCACAAAGAAATTTCTGGGTCACAGTGAGGAGCCAAGAGGGGGCCCCGGGGTCAGTAGCCTTGGCAAAGCAGGGAGTATGGATTCTCTTTTTTCAGAATCCCAAACAGAGAGTCCTAACCATGGGATTCATTTTGCAGAAAGGTAACCTGAGCATTGGGGTAGTTGCCATCCAGGAGCATAACCTGCAAGGAGATGCTGGGCTCTGCCTCACAGAGGTCCAGGTGCTGGCACTCACCGTCCACCCCAGCTAGTGCCAATGCCAGGATGAGGAGTTCCAGTTAAGCTTTAAACCTGACTGGTTCTAATGAGTTTATAGACAGGCTTGGCTGTCTGTTTAAAGGCTCCTCACCACTAGCAGGAATGAGTATTTGGTGGACTTGAAACAGGCAAAAGCGTGGCCTTCAGACCAGACACCCCATGTGTCCAGACCTGGTTTGTGCCCAGGTATTGATTTGGTCTGAACCCCTGCCCTGAATACTTGGTCAAGTCTCCTTATCCTGTTTGTCCTCACTTTCCTCCCACCTTTCCAGCCACATAAAGTGCAGGTCTGACTCCATTTTCCCTAACAGACAAACTTAGTGGAGTCATGTTTCCATGACCTGCCTGCCTATTACCCATACTCCAGGAATTCTGCTTCTGTGTTCACCTGCAAGGTCAGACTACCTATGAAGTCACCAACACCAAGCCATGCTACACCAGTGGTTCCCAAGCTTTTTTAGACTATGTGTTTTGGGCTATAGTCTTTCTCATTGGGTTTCACTTTATTAATATACAACCTGACTATCCTATTACCTTAGGGTTTCATCATATACTTCACCTCATTAGACTATGCAAACTCTCACTCCCCAACTCAGTCATTTGTAGGAAAGTGTGACCATAGGTATGTTAATAAACTGCTCTTTTTCTCAGTTTCTTTATCTGTAAAATGGGAAAATAATGACTACTTGAAAGCACTGCTGGGAAGACTAAATAATATTAAGTTTTGGAAATTGCTGAGAACAATGTCTGACATAACATTCCTGCTTAAAATCACTACCCTCAGGACACAGCAAAGGCAGTGATCAGAGGTCCATTTATAGCAATACATGCACACATGAAAAAAGAAAAGGGACAAAATCAAAACATTAGCTACACAACTCAAACAAATAGAAAGAAAACAGCAAAAGCAGCCTACAGCCACGAGAAGAAACGGAATAATAAAAATCAGAACAGAAATAAATGAAACAGAGAATAGAAAAACAACAGAAAAAATCAACAAAACCAAAAGTTGATTCTTTGAAAGGATCTACAAAATCTACAAACCAATAGCCAAACTGACAAAAGAAAAACAGTAGAGGACACAAATAACCCAAATAAGAAACGAAACGGGGGACATTACAACAGACCCAACTGAAATAGAAAGGATCATAACAGAGTATTATGAAAAACTATACTCCAATAAATTTGAAAATCTAGAGGAAATGGACAAATTTCTAGAAACACACTCCCTATCCAAACTATCACAAATTGATGTTGAAAATCTGAACAGACTCATAACAAGAGAAGAGACTGAAAAGGAAATTAAAGAAAATGTCCAACAAAAAAAGCCCTGGCCCATTCTGGATGTAGAGCATAATTCTAACTCACAAATAAAAAGACCAGATTTACTGGCCTAAAGGAGACTGGAGAAACCTCGAGAGTATGGCCCCCAGACACACTTTTAGCTCAGTGGTGAAGTCACCTCAGAAGCTCACTGTTCAGCCTGGAAGTGGACAGCCCTGTAAAACCAAATGAGACTAACGAGGTACAGTAGTCCAGGGACAAGGGCCAGAAGGCAGAAAGGGACAAGGAAGCTGGTGACAGGGAACCCAAGGCTGAGTAAGGGTATTGTTGATGTGTTGTGAGATTGTTAACCATTGTCATAGGACAACATGTGTAGTAACTGTTAAATGAGAAACTATTTTGTTCTGTAAGCCTTCAACTTAAGTGAGAATAACAGCACAATTGGAAGAGCATAGTCAATGTCACTGAACTGTGTATGTAGAAATTTTTGAAATGGTGTATCTTTGGCTATGTGTATTTTCACCAAAAAAAAAAAAAGGTCAAGAAGTTAGAGGGTTAATATTTTGTGGGTTGTTAACCAATGTCATAAAACAACATGTGTACTACTGTTTCATGAGAAACTATTTGTTCTGTAAGCCTTCACCTGAAGTACAATAAAATATAAAAAAAAAAAAATACAACTTACCAAATATAACAAAAGAAGATTTTTAGAAATTCTATGAAAATAAAGAAACTGAACCAGTAAAAAAAAAAAAAGCCCTGGCCCAGATGGCTTCACTGGAGAATGTTACCAAACATTCAGAGAACAGCTTACACCACTATGACTCAAACTATTTCAGAACATAGAAAATGAAAGGATACTTCCAAATTCATTCTATGAAGTCAGCATAACCCTGATACCAAAACCAGGCAAAGACATCAAGAAAAAGAAAATTACAGACCAATATCTCTCGTGAATATAGATGTAAAATTTTGCAACAAAATTGTAGCCAATAGAATTCAGCAACATATAAAAAAAAAAAAAATACACCACAACCAAGTAGGATTCATACCAGGTATGCAAGGATGGTTCAACATTAGAAAATCAATCAACATAATCCACCACATAAATAAAAGAAAAAAATTACATGATCATCTCAATCAATGCAGAAAAGGCATTCGACAAAGTCCAACACCAATTCCTGATAAAAACTCTCAATAAAATAGGTATAGAAGGGAAATTCCTCAATATAATAAGGGGCATCTATACAAAACCAACAGCCAACATCACTCTTAATGGAAAGAGGCTGAAAACATTCCCCTTGAGAACACAAATACAACAAGGATGTCCTTTACCATCACTGCTGTTTAACATTGTGCCGGAAGTCCTAGCTGACCAATAAGGCAAAAAAAAGAAATAAAAGGCATCCATCCAAATTGGTAATGAAGAAGTAAAACTGTCCCTATTTGCAGATGACATGACACTACAATAGAAAACCCAAAAAACTCCATGAGAAAACTACTGGAACTAATAGAAAGATTCAGCAGAGTAGCAGGATACAAGATAAACATACAAAAATCAGTTGGATTCCTATATACCAATATAAAATGATGAAAAGGAAATCAGGAAAACAATACCATTTATAATAGACCCTAAAAAAAAATACTTAGGAATAAATCTAACCAGGGATGTAAAAGACCTATACAAAGAAAACTACAAACCACTACTGCGAAAACCAAAAGAGATCTATATAAACAGAAAAACATACCATGCTCATGGATAGGTAGACTGAACTTTGTGAAAATGACAATTCTACCCAAAGCAATCTACAAATACAATGCAATCCCAATCCAGATACCAACAACATTCTTTAAAGACGTGGAAAAAACAATCATTAACTTTATATGGAAAGGGAAGAAACCCTGGATAAGTAAAGCATTATTGAAGAAGAAGAATAAAGTAGGAGGTCTCTCACTACCTGACCTCAGAATCTACTATAGAGTTACCGTAGTTAAAACAGCCTGGTACTGGTACAATGACAGATACATTGACCAGTGGAACACAGTTGAGAACCCAGATGTAAATCCATCCACCTATGGCCACCTGATCTTCAACAATGGCCTAAAGTCCATTAAATGGGGAAAAGACAGTCTTCTAAACAAAGGGTGCTGGCAAAATTGGATGTTCATCTGCAAAAAAATGAAAAAGTATCCATACCTCACCCCATACACAAAAACTAATTAAAAATGGACGGAAGACGTAAATATAAAGCCAAAAAATATAAAATTTATAGAAGAAAAAATAGGATCAACACTAGAGACTCTAACACACAGCATTAACAGGATACAAACCATAATTAACAACACACAAACTCCAGAAGATAAGCTAGATAACTGGGATCTTCTAAAAATTAAACACTTATGCTCATCAAAAGACTTCACCAAAAGAGTAAAAAGAGAACCTACAGACTGGGAAAAATTTCTTGGCTATTACAAATCTGACAAAGATCTAATCTCTAAAATCTACAGGAAAATCTAACATTTCTACAACAAGAAGACAAATAATCCAATTAAAACATTGGCAAAGGAAATGAAGAGATATTTCACCAAAGAAGACATTCAAGCAGCTAACAAACACATGAGGAAATGCTTGGGATCACTAGCCATTAGAGAAATGCAAATAAAAACCACAATGAGATATCATCTCATTGTGGCATTACTTGCACAAATCAAAAAAACAGAAAATAACTAATGTTGGAGAGGTTGTGGGAAGATTAGAACTTGTCTCTGTCATCTAGTGCTGCTCCAATAGAAATACTACAAGTGGATGGCTTTACAAAGAGAAATTTATTCTCTCACAGTCCAGTAGGCTACAAGTCCAAATTCAGGGCATCAGCTCCAGGGGCACGCTTTCTCCATTGGGTCTGGAGGAAAGTCCATGTCATCAGTCTTCCTTCAGTCTGAGCGCTTCTCTGCGCAGGAACCTCAGGTCCAAAGGACGTGCTCTGCTCCCAGCACTGCTTTCTTGGTGGTATGAGGTTCCCATGTGTCTCTGCTCACTTCTCTCTTTTATATCTCAAAAGTGATTGCATTAAGACACTAATCTTGTCAGCCTCATCAGTAAAACCTCATCACAGTGACAGAATTTACAACACATGAGGAGATCACATATAATCTCATCATAGTGGTAGAGTTTACAACACATAAGGAAATCACATCGGATAACACAATCATACAATACTAGGAATCATGACCTAGCCAAGTTGCTACCCACATTTTTGGGGGGAAACAATTCAATCCATGATAGAACTCTTATGCACTGCTTGTGGGAATGCAAAAGGGTACAACAATTTTGGAAAATGATATGGCGCTTCCTTAGAAAGCTAGAAATACAAAAACCATATGATCCAACAATCCCACTCCTAGGAATATATCCTAGAGCAATAAGAGCCGTCACACGAATACACATATGCATACCCATGTTCCTTGTAGCATTGTTCACAATAGCAAAAAGATGGAAACAACCTTGATGCCCATCAACAGATGAATGGGTAAACAAACTATGGTACATACACACAATAGAATACTATGCAACAATAAAGAACAATGACGAATCTGGGAAGCATCTCACAACATGGATGAATCTGGAGGGCATTACGCTGAGTGATATAAGTCAATCACAAAAGGACACATATTGTATGAGAGTACTACTATAAAAACTCATGAAAAAGTTTACACACAAAAAGAAACAATCTTTGATGGTTACAAGGGAGGGGAGGGGTGGCGGTGGAAAAACACTAAATAGACAATAAATAAATGGCAACTTTGGTGAAGGGTAAGACAGTACCCAATACTGGTAAAGCCAGCACAACTTGTTCAGGGTAAAGTCATGGAAGTTCCATGGACAAATCCAAACTCCCTGAGGGACCAAATTACTGGGCTGAGGGCTTTGGGGACCATGGTCTCAGGGAACATCTAGCTCAACTGGCATAACATAGTTTATAAAGAAAATGATTTACATTCTACTTTGGTGAGTAGTGTCTGGGGTCTTAAAAGCCTGTGAGTGTCCAATTAAGATACTCCACTAGCAAGAGAAAATGAAGAAAACTAAAGACATAAGGGAAAGATTAGTCCAAAGGACTAATGGGCCACATCTACCACAGCCTCCACCAGAATGAGTCCAGTACAACTAGATGGTGCCCGGTTACCACCACTGACTGCTTTGACAGAGATCACTAGGGTCCCAGACAGAGTTGGAGAAAAATGTAGAACAAAATTCTAACTCAAAAAAAAGACCAGACTTAACGGGCCTAACAGAAACTGGAGAAACCCTGAGAGTATGGTCCCTGTACACCCTTTTAGCTCAGTAATGAAGTCACTCTGGAGTTTCACCTTTTAGCCAAAGATTAGACAGACCCATAGGACAAAACGTGACTAAAGGGGCACACCAGCCAGGGACAAGGACTAGAAGACAGGAGGGGACAGGAAAGCTGGTGATTGGGAACCCAAGGTCGAAAATGGAGAGTACTGACATGTCATGAGGTTGTTAACAAATGTCATAAAACAATATATGTACTAACTGTTTAATGGGAAGCTAGTTTGTTCTGTACACCTTCATCTAAAGTACAATTTAAAAAAAAAAAAGCGCTACCCTCAGTTGATGAGGGGTATAATAAGAATGGCACTTCAGGTGGGTACGAGGACGTGTGGGAGAGAGAGGAAAACATGGAGTCCACTTATTTCTTCTCAGGATTGATCTCTCTACAAATCATTTGACTTCAAGGATCTAGGCTGTGATCCACTTTAAAGATTGTGTTGCCCAACTTGGAAAGTGACCCATGGCAACTCATTAAGTTCACCCAAGCTTAGGTCTGGAGGGTGATGGTCTCTCTTCCATCACCATTTTACCCTTCCTAGTTGTGCCTCTCGCTGGAGATAAAAATGCTACCAGTAAGGATGGGAGCTGTGCTCCCAAACATAGTTGTCTTAAAAGTGTAAGCTACCTCAGGTGCCCTCCTGTGTGCTTGCACAATACCCTGCGCTTCCCTCCACATAGGACTTATGTGATTGCAATAGACTCTTATGTATCCCTCCAAAACAGCTCCACAAGGGCATGGAGGCTGTCTTTTTCCCTGTTGTCCCACCTTAAGGAGAGTTTGGCACACAGTAGGGCTCAGTGAGTCTGACAGAAATGAATGTATGACTGAGGCACAGTGAAGGGCCCAAGGGATTCCAATTCATAAGGCAGGAGACTCAAAAACAGATGGAGGGCAGAGTAATGAGAAGGACAAGAGACAGTTTCTGACACCTTCCCTCAAAGTTTCTGGAGAGTTGGTTGGGGTTTAAAGCAGACAGGTTTTCTCCGTGTTTTCTGACTATGCTTGCCCTACGACGGTACCTTGGAAGCACCTTTAGCTTTGCTCAAAAGCCCTCAGCTCCAGCTCTGACTCTACCTCTGCAGTCTGTGTGACCTGAGTGAGATCCTTTAACCTCAGCCTCATCTATGAGAATGCTCCCCCACCTGGCCCCAGACCTGGTGTGCCTAGTGAAGGCAGAGACAGACAATCGGGACTAAGACAAGAGCACACGTATTCTTCTCCATCTGCCTATGTTAATTTTTAATAAGGCAAACAATGAATGTTTGAGCTTCCTTCCTAAAATATTTTGACTAACAATTCAGTGAGTGGGAAGGTTTTAACCAGGCAGACTCCAAAATAGTAAGTAAAGAAAGCAACGTGAAACGTGTTAATTTTGAAGAAAACTAAATTATAACATGGCTGACATCAAGCAACTTGGTAAATTATTGAAGTATGGGAAGGAATGGGGAAATAATTTCCAAAACTTGTCCTATGTGGATATTATCCACCAGCTAGGGCTTATCCCTGTTTAACAATCTGAGGCATTGTTGTAACTGTAGCATTAGCACCATCACATTAACATCTTCAAAGGACTCTAAACACACTGGGCCTCAAACACACTTCCTCCCTCCCAAGGTTGCCTGCCCTGAATTTCTTCATTCCAAAATGTCCTCAAGTTTATCAGAGAGTCCTTATTCTCTCCTCCTCCCCCAATCACTCCAGTCTTCTGCCTCATTGCACAGGGAACATCATAACCTTTTCTGTACCCCCACATGGAGTGCTTAGAGAATCCAGATGACTCTCTGGGTGCCACAGCTGAAAGGAGAGAAAGGCCTTGCTGTTCATGGCTTCCTTCTTCAAGCTGGGAGTCCATGCTTCAGGCCGCAGAGTGCCACATGCAGCTAAATGCATTCATTCAAAGATGCTCCTGAGCAAGCAGGATATTGTCTTTTAAAGTTATTCTTTTGTTCTGTATTTGAAGGTTTCAGCTAATATATCTGTATAGATGCAAGGATGCTGATCTTACAACTAAGCTTCTGTTCCTTACTTTACTATGAGAATTAAAATATTAAGATGTCAACTCTTGAGGCAGTATACATGGTGTAGGGATTTGGACCCTATACTCAAGACAGATGCTGATTCACTGATGTGGCATTTTGATTACAAAACAGAATGCAATTGTATCCACATCCAGTGCAATGTGGCTTTGTGGTTCTTCCCATCAAGAGGCTGAGTCTGTCTTCCTCCTCCTTGCATCTGGAGTGATCTTATAATTTACTTTGGCTAATAAAATGTGGCAGAAGTGACACACCTAGCTTTAAGATCCCTCCACCACCTGATACACTAAGCTATAGTTACCTCATCTGCTCTTTCTCCTGTTTCTTTGTCTACTTCAATTATTCACAAAGAGTTCATGAGTGTATTAGCTCCAGCCTGGAAGAGCAGTCCAGCAAGTTCAGCAAGAACAGCTTTTCAGCACAGATTGTACTTTCAGGCTATTTGGTCTCTCTGTGCCTCCAAGTACTTGTTGACGTTGTTGTGGAGACCACACTAACCCCCTCTCAATGTTCTGGGTAAATATGTAATCATTTCTTTTTTCTTGCTTTTTTTTTTTTAACTTCGGGAAATATAGTAGTCAGGATGAACAAGAATAAACAGAAAAGTTTCTTGGATGTTGTAGAAAGGTACCTAAGTTCTGAAAAACAGAATTAGATTTAGTTAGGTACTGAGAGGACATTTCCTGTCCAGAGAAGGGAGAATGGTACAAGGCAAGGCACTGATTAATTCATCCAACAAACATGATTAAGCAGCTATTCAGGGTTAAGTCCCATTCTGGGAGATGTAGGCAAATTGTGAACAAAGCAGACAAAATCTCTGTGGAGGGACAGGCAACAGATGAGTGTTGTTGCTGTTAGTTGCCTTCAAATCAGCTCCCGACACATGGCAACCCCATGCGCAACAGAACAAAATGTTACCCAGTCATACACTGTCCTCATGATCAGTTACAGATTGGACTGTTGTGACCAATTGGGTTTCCATTGGTTGATTTTCAGAGGTAGGTTTCCAGGCATTTCTTCCTAGTTTTAGTCTGGAAGCTCTGCTGAAACCTGTTCGACATCATAGTGACAGGCAAGCCTCCACTGACAGATGAGTTGTGGTGGCTGCGCAATGAGTGAATAAGTAAGTAAAATATTGTCAGAAGGTGATAATAGCTATGGAGAAAAATAAAATATGACTCCTGGGGTTTAGGGAGAGTGTTACAGTTTTAAAAGGGTGGTCAGGGAAGACCTCACTCAGAAGGTGACGTGTGATCTGCATCCTAAATGAGGTGAGGCCGTAAGTCTTGCATATATACAGGGAATAGCATTCCATATAGAGGGAACAGCAAGTGCCCACGCCCTGAGGCAGGAGCATGCCTGGGGTCTTCAGGGAAAAGCATAGAGGTGAGCGTATCTGGTCAGGTTGTTCAAGGCAGATGGAGGGCAGCAGGAGACAAGATCAGAGAAGAAATGGGAGGGGGCTTTGAGCAAAGGAACATCATGGTCCAAGCTAAGTTTTAGATGACTCACACTGGTTGCTGTATTGGGCATGGACGGCTTGGGGCAACAGTGGAAGCAGGGAGACCCTTTTGGAGACCACTGAAATAATCTGGCCTGGGTTATAAAGGTAGCTTTGGAGGCAGCATGGAGTACAGCACTTGACTCTAAGGGGTATTTTGAAGGTAATGGTGAGAGAGTATGCTGATGGATTGCATGTAGGCTGTGATGTAAAGAGAGGCATGAAAATAAATCTATTGTTTACTCATTGGCCATTTATAAAGAAGAGAGTCTGGTTTGGGGGAAAAGATCAGGCATGTGGTTTGGGACATGAAAACTCAATGCACTTTGGCCAATTGGCCTGGAGAAAATGTTATAGGCATGAAAGTGGTGAGACATACGTTGAGTGAGTTTCGATGAAGATAACGAAAGGTTCTCAAATAGCTTAATGCCAGAGTAAGGAGTGTGAACACTTTTTGACTTTTGCGTTAGGCCCAGAGAGCACCAGTAAAATTCTCAGAAACTGTGGTCCACTGGTGACCCTTATAATGTGGTTGTAAAGGCAGCAAACTTACCAAAATCAGGGGTTGCCCACTCAAATGCTCACAGCAGCCAGGCAGTGAATACAAACAAGGGAAGCAGGTGGAAGAAAAGCAAAAACACAAGCACTCCAGTAAATGGAAATGATTCTCAATCTCAGTAGTGGGGAGACCTCAGACAGTGACTGAGATGACAGCCAGAGGAAGTACTCACAGCCCATTGATGAAGGAAGGCGGCTATTTACCTCCCAGGTATTGTTGCCAGGTGTCACCGCAGTCCCAGCATTGTCGGATCTTCCAGTTTTTTAAATAGAACACTAGGTATCTGGATTTTTATATAAAATACCTAGATTTGCATAATTTGTCAACTAATTTATTAAAACAAAAAACACACACACACTCTTTGAGCCAAACAAAATACAACTAGAGAGCGATAAGGCCTATGGGATGCTAGCTCCAGCCTCTGATACAGACTGTGTGTTTTCCTTGCTTTCTGGGGGATCTGGATACAGACTTCCAGTCCTGAGGCCAGATTCTCAGTCCCACTCAGGACATTCTGCTTCTCCTTGCCTTTTCTTTCCCATCAGTTATCTTTAGGGGATGAAGGACTGACACATCCCTAAGTCATGGTCCTGACATCCTCATGGGGTGCTATGATCCAGGGTTTGAGAAGATCACCAGATCTTTGCTCTAACCCTCTCATCAGAGTCAGAGCTTGTGGCAGCAAGGTTAGTGGTCCACCCATATGCCTTCTGCTCATACCACTTCTTACTGCAAACACTGCCGTTTTCTCTTGCAAAGCTTTTTCTTGGTGCAAAAGGGTACACAGCTAAAATATTGGGAAATCTGAACTTTTGGAAGCAGCCTTCCTCCAATGACAAACGGGAGCTGGTAGGTATATACTGCAGCTTCCTTGCTTCTTGGTGGGACAACTCTGAGTCATATTCCACACTGTTCCCCAGAGGTCCTCAGCTGAATTGAGCCCTCATTACCTACAGGAATAACCTGCTCATTGTTGCTAGCTGCTGTCGAGTCAATTCCAATTTATGGACACCTTGCGTGTATGTATACAACAGAACAAACGTTGTCCACTTGGTCCTGCATCATCCTCACAATTACCTGCATATTCGAGTCCATCTTTGTGACTATTGTGCTAATCCATTTCACTGAGAGTCTCCCTTGCCCTTGCTGGCCTTCTGCTTCACCAAACATGATACCGTCCTCCAGCGATTGGTCTTTTCTGAGGATGTTCCAAAGCAAGCGATTCAGACAATGTTCTGTTGTGATCCACAAGGTTTTCATTGGCTCATTTTTGAAAGTAGATCGACAGGCCTTTCTTCCTAGTCTGTCTTAGTCTGAAAGCTCTGATGAAACCTGTCAACCATGGGTGACCCTACTGGTTATTTGAAATATTAGTGGCATAGCTTCCAGCATCATAGCAACACACAAGCCACTGCAACGCAACAAACTGACAGATGGGTGGTGGACCTACTTTTTTAACACACCCCATATTGGCTTTCTTCCTTACCTTATCTCATCTTCTCACTTTCTTACTGGTGTGTTCTGAGACAACCTCCCAAATAAACTACCTGCATTCAGTCTGCTGGGCCCAAGCTCAGCACATCTCCCCACTGGGTGGCCAGAGCAGGGTGTTAGCAGGATGAGCACTGGCATTTGCAAGCCCTCTGCTGGACTGGATTCTTAAGCATGTGGGGACTTTGTGACAAGCAGGCTGATTTTTGCCCTTTCCAAGCCTAGTTTTATTGACAAATGCATAAAACTCTACTTAAAACAAAATGTTTTTAGCTCTGCCGTAAACAAGGTAATCCATGGACAAAGCGCTCTCTCTGCTTCCTCTCCTCTCAACCCCAGCACAATTTGTTCAGGATCCTTGGGTGACATTTTAATTGCATGTCAGTGGAGGATGGAGAGCAAAAAATAAAAAGCCACATATCTGCTTTCAGACAAGCAAATGGTTACAGCTTAGGAGAAAGATGGTGATCAAACAAGGGATGGTTGTTCTACCAGCTGCCTAAATAAGCCAGCAAACTTTATAACCCACAAAGATTTTAAAGAATTCCTTTCATTGGGCTAATTGGGGCTACTTGCACCTGTCCATACAGTTTAAGAGGAGAGAGAAGAAAATAGGAAAAAAACAGCTCAGATGGGCATTAGGCTCAACGTAGCCTTCTACCTGATTTCTGGGACACTTGGGTTTGACTGCCCAAAGGACTGTACTTCTTCTTCAGCCTCGCGCTCACTCTCATTCTTTCCCTGGGTGTTTGAATACTGCGATTAGTCCCAATACCCTGGGAAGTACAAAGGCAGCTAGGCTGTAACATTGTGAGAGCAAAGAACGTGTGTGTCTTGTTACCCGTCATGTATGCACAGCCTAACATAGGGCCTGGCACGTAGTAGGAATGTAATCAGTACACACTGAAAAAATAAATAAATGTCCTACTTGAAAAAAGCTTAGTTTCAGTATAGAAAGAAAATATTTATATGAGCAAAAGAAGCTATTCTATTTTTAATCATTAATAGATTTAAACAAATAGCACACACACGAGTATCAGTATGGGAAACCACAGAAGTGTTCCAGATACTGAAGAAAGGTTTAGGGAATACCTTCTCACTCTGGTGGGAATATTATTGCTCTGCATCCTTCTTTTTCAGCTTATTCTCGACAGTTGTAAGCAAGTTCCCAGTGTTTAAGAACCAGGTGAACACCACTTTCCTATTTCATAAATTATTAAGCCATGTTGGCCTTTGATTTGGAGGCTCAGTGGTTATTCAAATCCTCTGTTGCTAAGTTTTCTCACTTGTAAAAATAGTTGTAATAACAACACCTTAGAGGTTCTTATGGGGATTAAATGAATTACTTTAGGAAAACTACATAGAACACTATCTGGCATCTGGTAAACTCTTAAAACCGTTAGCTATTGCAGTTACCTGACTTCTGGGAACTGGTAGAGTGAGGAAAACGACATGAACAATTCTCCACTCTAAATACCATCAAATTATTCTGTAAACTCTCCAGAAATATCATCTCTTAGCAATAGGTACAACTAAAACTGATGACAATAATTTTGCATATTTCAGATCTACAATTCTCCATGTTGGAGAAACAAAAATAATAAGCATCTCTCCTTCTTCATTCACTAGCCCACCTCCACCCCACCCACCATTACCCAGCAGCTCTTGTTTCAGCTCTTACTCTTAGATAGTAAGACTAAAGGAAATCCAGCCCTTCCAGGCAGCCCCTTCTGCAGTCTCGGTGTGGGGGTCTGAGGAGGAAGAAGCAGTGGGACTGGGACCAGAATTTCATCCAACATGGCAGCCAGGAGGAAGCTGTCTAAAGCTCTGTCCTTTCAGACCATCTCCCTCCAGCCTCAGGACTTCCTTAGATGGCAGCATCCAAACCTTGAGCTGGGAGGGCAGCCCTCTGATAATAAAGAGGAATATGAACAGACAGATGCAAGTAAAGATAGAAAGCCCCTGGAGGCCTCCCTAGCATCAAACCTTAAGGATGCATATTTATTCCATGCCTGCAGAACCAGCTGTATTCAAACCTCAGAGCGGCAAAATCTTCAGTCTGTAGTGGTCTCTCATATAGCCTCATCTGGCCACAGAAACGGCAACAACACTAATCAGGCCGGCTGACTCAACCCAAACCAAGGGAGACCGCTCAGCCACTAAGAGGATACACAGCTGATTATTGTAATTGCTGTCAATAAGTTGTCCACTGTAAAATGTTGAGTTGGCAAAAGCTGTGTGACAGATAGATTTACAACAATGACCAAAAAAAAAAAAAAGAGTAGCTGCTGAGGCTGCTTATGTACAACCAAAAACCTCATGGGATTTGTTTCCTTGGTTTGGAAGTTTAGGGTCATAGTTTCGTTGGACATCCCAGTTAACTGGCCTAACAACAGGTTTAGTGCTTCTGTTCCACCTCCTAGTTCCTTGAATAGTGCCTGGGGTCTTAAAACCTTGCAAGTGGCCATCCAAGGCACAACAATTGTTTCCTATTTGTCTGGAGGAACAGAGAAAGAAGGAGCATGACAAACAGAAGGAGGATATGGAATGTGCGGCTAATCGCCTCCATGAACAACTGCCTCCTTTGCCATGAGACCAGAACTGGATAGTACCTGGCTACCATTACTGAACATTTTGATCAAGGATTCAGTAGAGGAATCCTGAGCAAAGCAGGGGACATGCAGCACAGAATTTCAAATTCTCACGGACTCCAGAGTTTAGAGAATTCCTTTCATTGGGCTAATTGGGGCTACTTGCATCTGTCCATCCAGTTTAAGAGGAGAGAGAAGAAAATAGGAAAAAAACAGCTCAGATGGGCATTAGGCTCAACGTAGCCATCTACCTGATTTCTGGGACACTGGCAAAATGGAGACTGGATAAATCCCTGAAACTATTGCCTTAAAATAATCTTTAATGCTTAAACCAAAAATATCCCTGAAGTCTTCCTAAAATTACAAAATAAAAAAAAAAATAAAAAAAACCTGTGGCCGTTGAGTCCATTCATACTCATAGCAGCCCTATAGGACACAGTAGAACGGCCCAATAGGGTTTCCAAGGAGCAACTGGTAGATTGGAACTGCCAACCTTTTTGGTTAGCAGCAGTTGCATGCTATCGCTCCTAACCACTGAGCAACCAGGGCTCTGCTCAACTAGTAAAAAACGTCTGCCTTGAGCATTACACTCTTTTAAGATCTATATGGGATCAAATTGACAAAGCAGTTCAAAAAATTAGATAGGAATCTTAAGGGGCAGTGAGTTGATGTTAATGGAGGAAGAACAACTCAGAAAAGGAGGGTGAGAATGAAGAACATAATCAATGCCACTGAATTGTACATGCAGAAACTGTTGAATTGGTGTATGTTTTGCTGTGTACATTCTCAACAACAACAATTTTTTTTTTTTTTTTTTTTTTTTTTAAGAGAGGATACAAATGCTTTGACTCTGGCTTTTAGGAACATATACATGGATGGAAAATGAAAAGATGGAGTGAAGAGCTTTCAAATTCTGTAACTAACCTTTTGTGATTTCAAGATTATCTGATGGGCTGTGCTCTAATTGGGCCTGAGAGAAGCTTGTCTTCTCTGTTCCATGTTCCAGGAAGTCTGGGCATTTCTGTTATAGCTCTCTTAGAGAGAATGAAAAAGAAAGAGACAAACAGAGAGACAAGAGAGACAAAGAGAGAGAGCAACCTAGCTAGATGTGTAAGCAAGGCAGCTTGCCAAATTAAACATACAATTTGCTACTTAGGAATTCGTAAATTTAAAATTTAAATACAAACTCAAAAATGAAACAAAACAAAACTTGATTTAAAAAATTCCAGCAGAAAATACTGGCCTCAGCCTTTAGGACTAAAAATTAGTTGGTCTGAGAACTTAGCTGCACATGGTATGGTTTTGGTTTGAAAAACAAACAAAAAGCTGTGATGCTCAAATTCTTATTGGTAACTGGAAGGCTTCCAATCCTAGCCTTGTAGCCTAAGACATGTTTAGTTCCTACAGAAACTCATTTAATAAAATATTGCATATTAAGCAAAATTTTGTGTGATTTTTTTCTTTCAGAGCAGAGTGTTTCAAGCTATAGGTCAATTTACAAACTTTACATTATCATGTACTATCTTTATTAGTTTTCTGTACCTGCTATAACAAATTACCACAAACTCGGTGGCTTAAAACAACAGAAATTTATTCTCTTACAGTTCAGGGAGCCATAAATCCAAATTGAGTCTCACTGGGCAGAAACGAAGGTGACAGCAGGGCTGCGCTCCCTCCCTCCAGAGGCTCTCCGGGAGAATCCATTGCCTTGCCTTGTGCAGCTTCTAGTGGCTGCCTGTTTTCCTTGGCTGATGACCCCTTCCTCCATCTTCAAATCACATCACTCCAGTTCGGCTTCTGTCATCACAGTGTCTCCCCCCCTTCTATAGTAAAATCTCTCTCTGGCTTCTCCTTATAAGGACGTCTATGACTGCATTTAGGGCCCACCCAGAGAGTCCAGGATAATCCCCCTATCCCAAGATCCTTAACTTAATCACATCTGCAAAGTCCCTTTTGTCATATAAAGTAATATTCACAGGTTTCAAAGATTACAACCTGGATGTCTTTGGGAGTCATATTAAGCCTACCACACCAGCCATCCTAGATCAACTCAAATTATAGTCGACCTCACTTTCACAAAGGAAAATCTTTCCCTTAACAGAGCATTAGTTCACTAGATTTTTCCTCAAACTTCATCACATTTTTTTTTTTCTTTCTCAGATTGATGTTCTTCTATTTGGTTAAGAGCTATGGCATGCTACAGCTGCTAACCGAAAGGTCGGCAGTTCAAATCCACCAGCCACTCCTTGGAAACCCTATGGAGCATTTCTACTCTGTCCTATAAGGGTCACTATGAGTCAGAACTGACTCGATGGCAATAGGTTTGGTTTTTACAGTTATTCAACACGTAAGGAGCAGTGGTAGTATAGTGGTTAAGTGCTCAACTGCTAACCAAAAGGTCAGTGGTTCAAATCCACCCATTGGCTCCTCAGGAGAAAAGACTTGGCAATCTCCTCCCATAAAGATTACAGACTTGGAAACCCCATGGAGCAGTTCTACTTTGAAACACATGGGGTCACTATGAGTCAGAATCGACTCAGTGGCAACAGATTATTAAACATCTAGGATCCTGGGTAGCACAAGTGGTATGCAATTAGCTGTTAACACAAAGGTTGGCAATTCTAACCCACTCCAGTGACTCTGCAGAAGAAAGGCCTGGCAATTGGCTTTCATTAATTTTATAGCCAAAAAAAAATCCCTATGGAGAATTTCTATACTCTAACACATGGAGTCACCTATGTGCCATTGATCAGTGCATGGAGAGATCTGAAATATAAGAATATTTGCATCTTTTACTGACCTTTTTATTAATCTTTAATTCTGTAAACACATCTTAAATTCTTAAGTATTTCCATTTTTATAAATCCTGTATTGTATGTTTTCTGCAAGGGTCTAGAAAGCAGGAAAGTCCTCTTGGCAAATCAAATAATCTCAAGTACTATAAATTAGGGCTATTTCAGCACCTCTTCTCTTAAATTTATGATTCTTCAATGATTCTAAACCATTTTTACATGAACTCAGAGCACACACATTTCTGCCAAAATGAATAAGAGGATTAAAAAAAAAAAAAAAAACCTGTTGCTGTTGAGTCCATTCTGACCCATAGAGACCCTACAAGACAGAGTAAAACTGCCCTATAGAGTTTCCAAGGAGTGGCTGGTGGATTCAAATTGCCAACCTTTTGGTTAGCAGCCGAGCTCTTAACCAGTGTGCCACCAGGGCTGTTCTTGCCACTTGCCATAATAGTAGATAAGATTGCTATTCAGAAAGCCTTCTCCCCTGCCTGCCCACTTGTCACCCCATGGAGAAAGTCTACTTTCTACCTTACTGATGATGAACATACCCATGTCTCCTTCAACATGGAATATGTTGGAAGTGACAGTGTATCAGCTCTGAGCTTAAGTCATTAAGAGGAATAACATGTTTCCACTAGCTCTTCTGGAAGCTTTCAGACTCAACCTTGAGAAAAAAATTACTCTAGGAAGTCATCGCTACTCCAGCCTGGACCCAGAATGAGATGCATACGGCAGCCACCCTGCAGATCTGAGCATGAGAATAAATACTTGTGGATGTAAGCCACTGAGTATATGGCTACATAGTATTTCATAGCAAGAGTGGACTAACATGGCCACTGATTATTTCGTTAATCATTAATAAACCAGGAGTCTCTTCAAAAAGCAATTATCTCTCATATTTGATTTGTAATTAATATATGGGTAATAAATATAACATTAAGTTTATTCACATTACTTTAAGTCAGCATAATATTTATTATTTCTTAAATTATGTTTATAAGAATGCTTTAATATGAGTTATTCTTTAATCTATCAAGAAACAGCTGGGTGTGAAATAATACAGTGATTATTTAGGGTAAAGTTTTTTATCTGAGTACATTGTCATTCATTCTATATGACTTACACTATAGATTTTAGATATTGGCGCAGTGGCTAACTGCTCAGCTGCTAACCGAAACGATGGTGGCTAGAATTCACCAGGTGCTCTGTGGCAGAAAGGTGTGACAGTCTGCTTCCATAAAGATTTACAACCTTGGAAAATCTATGGAGTAGTTATACTCTGTCCTATTGGGTAGCTGAGTCAGAATTCACTCAACAGCAATGGGTTTGGTTTTGGTTTTTATGTTTGTGGTGTGTATGTAAATTTTAGATAAAATGTATAAAAAAGATTCTTATATTTGAGGAAAAGAGCACCGAAGTTCACTTAGGAAACTGAACCATGGGTTGAATTAAGAAGTTACAATGAGGCTACATGGGAGCAGAGAGGCATGGTCTAATGATGGGTATTTATTTCAAATGGATAGATAAGGTTAAACATTTTATTTCTTTTTTTGGGAAACCCTGGTGACATACTGGTTAAGAGCTACAGCTGCTAACCAAAAGGTCAGCAGTTTGATTCCACCAAGCATTCCTTGGAAACTCTGTGGGGCAGTTCTACCCTGTCCTATAGGGTCTCAATGAATCAGAATTGACTCGATGGCAATGAGTTTGTTTTTTCTGTTTGTTTGTTTTCTCTGGAATATGATAGCTCATTGGGAGCAAATGTGTTTTTACTGAAGAATCAAGTTTTATTTTTTCCTTTTCAGCTTAGGGATGATGATGTGCAATAAATTTTCAAATAACAGAAATAAGAGTGTCAGAGGCGGGGACAAGAGTAGTCAGACACTTCCAGTAGACCCTCTTACAACAAAGACCGGAAAAAACAAGTTAATCCATTATGAATGACAATCTAGGAACTCTGAACATCTAAGGCAAGGTTGAGGAACAGGACTGAGTTGCAGGGGGAGGGAGAGAAGGTTCAGAAGCAGCGAGGAGTTGCCAGACCTGACCTGGTGAGAGCCTGAGCCCTTCAGGCCTGATGAGCTCATGGGTGAGTGGTGAGGCAGGCAAGCAGCAGTGCTCAGGAGGTGTATTCCACTGCAGAAGAGACCCAGCTACAGAGAGTCTACTCAGCCACCCAAAACCAGTGAGAAGCAGCCCTAAATCAGTGAAAGATAAGTACTTGCGTATGGCCTACCACGCGGATCAAAAACATCCCCCTAAGGGAAAGACTTCTCTCCCATTTACCTCCCTACTCCCTGCTCTGTACTGGGTCCCAGACTGGATTCAGAAATTTCCAAGTCCCCTGGGCCAGAAGTAGGATCCGTCACACTCCCTGAGCCATTCTCCCTGCCTTGGAGAGTGCACAAATTAACAAATGGAAAAAAATAAACTGCTAGCTCCACTAAGCCAGGAACCCAGAGTAGGCACAGGTCCTTTGCCTAGGCACAGGCATAAGGGATCCAGGGACTTTGAGTGCTTTTCCCCTGCAAAGACTTGTGTGGGCCCATTTCGACAGTATAGGCCCTCATTACCACAGTACAACAGGGTATATACTTGAAGTCTAACTTGAACTGTTTCAGCCGTGAAGTGACAGGTTTGTGACATTTGACACTGCTGTGCCCATTAAGCAGGGTCTTCACCTATCCACATCAGGGGCCTGAGGACTGGTGGCTCCACCCATGCCATCTAGCCACCTGTGATATGCACCCAAAAATAAGAGCTGCCCCCTAATCCTTACAGCCAACAGCACTGGGTGCTCATAGTCCAGCTGTAAAACCCACCCATGTATGCGCTCTAGGCAACAGGGACATGTCTTCCTCCTGGACACTCAGGGGCGGCCATCAGCCAGTGGCCTTGCTCACAGTGTGTCCCCCTGCTGCAGCCAGATGCCTGTGCCTACACCAATCAACCATGCTTGTCTAGTACTGTAAGTGAGAGCCTACACACACACTTGGTGGCTATCTACCTGGGCATCTGAGCTGAATCCATACAGGAGGAGTGGGCGGACTCCTGAGCTCACGTACCTAGTAACAGATCTAACCACCTGGTGAAAGGACATTAGAACTTCAAAGATGCCAATAATCAAACTAGCTCATGCAAGCAGCCTATATGGGCATATCAAAACAAAACAAGAAACTAGGACACAGTAAGCAAGCATAAAATAAATAAATATAATGATATTTATTTATTGATGACTCAGAGACAATAGTCAATATCAAATCACATAAAGAGGCAATCCGTGATAGCTTCAGCAAGCTCCTAAAATAAAGAATCTAGAAATTTTCCAAAGGAAGAAAATTTCTTGGAATTACCTGAGGCAGAATACAAAAGATTAATATAAAGAACACTTCAAGAAATTAGGAAGGAAATTAAGCAAAACACAGAAAACAAAATAGAGGAAATTAAAAAGATAGAGAAGAGCATGATGACAAATTTAACAAGCTGCAAGAATCCATAGAGAGACAGCAATCAGAAATCCAGAAGATTAACAATAAAATTTCAGAATTAAAAAACTCAATAGAAAGTCATAGGAGCAGAATTGAGGCAAAGGAAGTCAGAATTACTGTGATTGAAGATAAAGCACTTGACACCAACTTATTTGAGGAAAAAGCAAATAAAAGAATTTAAAAAAACCCTAAGAATTATGTGGTACTCTATCAACAGGAATAACCTACAAGTGCTTGGAGTACCAGATTGGGGAGGATAACAGAAAATACAGTGAGAATTGTTGAAGATTTGTTGGCAGAAAACTTCCCTGATATAGTGAAAGAGGACAAGATATTTACCCAAAATGCTCATAGAACCCTACATAAGGTAGATCCCAAAAGAAAGTCACCAAGACGTATTGTAATCAAACTCGCCAAAACCAAAGATAAAGAGAAAATTTTAAGAGCGGCTAGGAATAAATGAAAAGTCATCTACAAAGAAGAGTCAATAAGAGTAAGCTAGAACTACTCAGTAGAAACCATGCAGGCAAGAAGGCAATGGGATGTCATATATTAAAGCCTTGAAGGAAAAAAATTGCCAGTCAAGAATTATATATCCAGCAAAACTGTCTCTCAAATATGATGGTGAAATTAGGGCATTTCCAGATAAACAGAAGTTTAGGGAATTTGCAAAAACCAAACCAAAATTACAAGAAATACTAAAGGGAGTCCTCCAGTTACAAAATCAGTAACGTCAGATAACAACCCATGACTAGAATGCAGGACAGAGCAACCAGATATCAACCCAGATAGGGAAGTCACAAAAGTAAATCAAAACTAAAACACTGAAAACAGGGAAACAGATGTCAATATGTAAAAGATGATAATATTAAAACAAAAAAGAGAGACTTAAAAAGTGTAGATAGACTTTGCATACGGAGAGGAAGTCAAGGCGATAAAAAGAAATAAAAAACTGGTATAAACTTAGAAAAACTGGGGTAAATATTAGGGTAACCACAAAGGAAACTAACAATCCTAAGAGTCAAAATAAAAAAAACTAGAAAAATACAAAGACTCAGCAAACACAAAATCAACAACAATGAAAAAGATAAGAAAATACATAAAGAAAAATGACTCAGCACAGAAACTTAAGTGGAACAAACAAACTGTGAACAACACACACACACAAAAAGAAATCAAAATGACAGCACTAAACTAATACCTGTCAATAATAATGCTGAATGTAAATGGACTAAATCCACCAATAAAAAGACAGAGAGTGACAGATTGGAAAAAAACAAATTCCGTCTATATGCTGCCTACAAGAGACAAACCTTATACTTAAAGACACAAACAAACTAAAACTCAAAGGATGGAAAAAAATATATCAAGCAAACAATACTCAAAAAAGAGCAGGAGTGGCAATATTAATCTCTGACAAAACAGACTTTAAAGTAAAATCCACCACAAAGTATAAGGAAGGACACGATATAATGACTAAAGGGTCAATACACCAGGAGGACATAACTATAATAAATATTATGCACCCAATGACAGGGCTCCAAAATATATTTTTAAAAAAAAACTTTAACAGCACTGAAAAGAGAGACAGATAGCTCCACAATAGTAGTAGGAGACTTCAACACACCACTTTCGGTGAAGGACAGAATATCAGAAAGAAGCTCAACAAAGACATGGAAGAGCTAAATGCTACAATCAACCAACTTGATCTCATAGACATATACTGAACACTCCATCCAACAGCATCCAAGTATACTTTCTTTTCCAACGCACATGGAATGTTCTCCAGAAGAGACCACATATTAGGCCATAAAGCAAGTCTTAACAAAATCCAAAGCATTGAAATATTACAAAGCATCTTTTCTGACCATAAAGCTATAGAAGTAGAAATCAACAACAGAAAGAGCAAGGAAAAAAAACAAAAAACTTATGAAACTGAATAACACCTTGCTCAAAAACTAATGGGTTATAAAAGAAATTAAAGATGGAATAAAGAAATTCATAGAATCAAATGAGAAGGAAAACACATCCTACAAGAACCTTTGGGACACAGCAAAAGCAGAGTTCAGAGGTCAGTTTATAGCAATAAATGCACACATCCAAAAAGAAGAAAGGGCCAAAATCAAAACATTAACCCTACAACTGGAACAAGTAGAAAGAGAGCAGAAAAAGAAGCCCTCAGGTGCCAGAAGAAAGGAAATAATAAGAATTAGAGCAGAATTAAATGAAATAGAGAATAGAAAAACAATTGAAAGAGTTAACAAGACCAAAAGCTGGTTCTTTGAAAAGATCAACAAAATTGATAAACCATTGGCAAAACTGACAAAAGAAAAACAGGAGAGGAAGCAGATAACCCATGTAAGAAATGAGATGGGTGATATCACAACAGACCCAACTGAAATTAAAAGAATCATAACAGAACACTATGAAAAATTGTACTGTAACAAATTTGAAAACCTAGAGGAAATGGACAAATTTCTAGAAACTCGCTATCTACCTAAACTAATACAAACAGACTTGGAACAACTAAATAAACCCGTAACAAAACAAGAGATTGAAAAGGTAATTAAAAAACTCCCAACAAAAAAAAAGCCCTGGACGGGATGGCTTCACTGGAGAATTCTACCAAACTTTCAGAGAACAGTTAACACCACTACTACTAAAGACATTTCAGAGCATAGAAAAGGATGGAATACTCCCAAACTCATTCTATGAAGCCAGCATAACCCTGATACCAAAACCAGGTAAAGACATCACAAAAAAAGAAAATTACACACCAATATCCCTCATGAATATTGATGTAAAAATCCTCAACAAAATTTTAGCCAATAGAATTCAACAACATAGCAAAAAGATCATTCACCATAACTAAGTGGAATTTATACCAGGTATGCAGGGATTGTTCAACATTAGAAAAACAATCAACATAATCCATCAGATATATAAAGCAAAAGACAAGAATCACATGATCTTATCAATTGTTGCAGAAAAGGCATTTGACAAAATCCAACACCCATTCATGATAAAAACTCTCAACAAAATAGGAATAGAAGGGAAATTCCTCAATATAATTAAGGGCATTTATATAAAGCCAACAGCCAACATAGTTCTAAATGGAGAGACTTTGAAAGTATTCCCCTTGAGAACGGGAACCAGACAAGGATATCCTTTATCACCACTCTTATTCAACATTGTGCTGGAGGTCCTAGCCAGAGCAATTAGGCTAGATAAAGAAATAAAGGGCATCCAAATTGGTAAGGAAGAAGTCAACGTATCTCTATTCGCAGATGATATGATCTTATACACAGAAAACCCCAAAGAATCCACAAGAAACCTACTGGAACTAATAGAAGATTTCAGCAAAGTTTCAGGATACAAGTTAAACAAACAAAAATCAGTTGGATTCCTTTACAACAACAAGGAGAATCTCAAAGAGGAAATCACCAAATCAGTACCATTTACAACAGAGTCCAAGAAGATAAAATACTTAGAAATAAATCTAACCAGAGACATAAAAGAACTGTATAAAGAAAACTGCAAGGCATTACTGCAAGAAACCAAAAGAGACCTGCATAAGTGGAAAAACATACCTTGCTCATGGATAAGAAGACTCAACATAGTGAAAATGTCAATTCTACCCGAAGCGATCTACAGATACAATGCAATCCCAATCAAATTCCAGCAGCATTTTTTAGTGAGATAGAGAAACAAATCACCAACTTCATATGGAAAGGGAAGAGGCCCCAAAAAAGTAAAGCATTACTCAATAAGAAGGACAAAGTGGGAGACCTCACACTACCTGATTTGAGAACCTGTTATACTGCTATGGTAGTCAAAACAGCCTGGTACTGGTACAACAACCAATACACAGACCAATGGAACAGAATTGAGAACCCAGCCATAAATTCATCTATCTATGAGCAGCTGATGTTTGCAAAGGCCAAAGTCTGTTAAATGGGGAAAAGACAGTCTCTTTAACAAACGGTGCTGGCATAATTGGATATCCATCTGCAAAAAAATGAAACAATACCCATACTTCACACCATGCATGAAAACTAACTCAAATTGGATCAAAGACTTAAATATAAAATAAAAAACTGTAAAGATCGTGGAAGAAAACAGAGGGACAACACTAGGAGCCCTAATACATGGCATAAACACAGTACGAACCATAAGTAACAATACACAAGCACCAGAAGAGAGACTAGATAACTGGCAGCTCCTAAAAATCAAACACTTAAGCTCATCAAAAGACTTCACCAAAAGAGTAAAAAGACTACCTACAGACAGGGAAAAAATTTTGGCTACAACAAATCCAATCAGCGTCTAATCTCTAAAATCTACAAGATACTGCAAAACCTCAACAACAAAAAGACAACCCAATTAAAAAATGGGCAAAAAAAAAAAAGGTCTTCCAAGGTCGAGAAGGGAGACTCTTGATATGGGGAGACTGTTGACATGTCATGGGGTTGTTAACCAATGTCATAAAACAATATGTATACTGACTGTTTAATGAGAAACTGTTCTGTAAACCTTCACCTAAAGTACAATAAAAAATTTTAAAAAATGAGCATAGGACATGAACAGGCACTTTGCCAAAGAAGATATTCAGGCAGCTAACAGACACATGAAGAAATGTTCACAATCACTAGCAATTAGAGAAATGCAGATCAAAACTACAATGAGATGTCATCTCACCCCAACAAGGCTAGCATTAATCCAAAAAACACAGAGTAATAAATGCTGGAGAGGCTGTGGAAAGACTGGAACACTTATGCACTGTTGGTGGGAATGTAAAATGCTACAACCACTTTGGAAATCGATTTGGCGCTTCCTAAAAAAGCTAGAAATAGAAGTACCATATGATCCAGCTATCCCGCTCCTTGGACTATATCCTAGAGAAATAAGAGCCGTCACAGGAATAGATACATGCACACCCATGTTCATTGTAGCACTGTTCACAATAGCAAAAGGATGGAAACATACTAGGTGCCCATCAATGGATGAATGGATGTACAAAGTATGTTATATCACACAATGGAATACTATGCAACAATAAAGAACAAAGATGAAGCCATAAAACATCTTATAAAATGGAAGAATCTGGAGGGTATTATGCTGAGTGAATTTAGTCAGTCACAGAAGGACAAATACTGTATAAGACCACTTTTATAAGAAATCAAGAAGAGGTTTAAACACAGAAGACAACATTCTTTGATGGTTATGAGGGTGGGGAGGGAGGGTGAGGGTTATTCACTAATTAGATAGTAGACAAGTATTTTCTTAGGTGAAGGAAAGGACAGCACACACTACAGGAGAAGTCAGCACAACTGGACTAAACCAAAGCTAAGAATTTTCCTGAATACAATCAAACACTTTAAGGGACAGAGTAGCAGGGGTAGGGATGTGGGGACCATGCTTTCAGGGGACATGTAGGTCAATTGGCATAACAAAGTTTAATAAGAAAATCTTCTGCAACCTACTTTGGTGAGTGGCGTCTGGGGTCTTAAAAGCTTACAAGCGACCATCTCAGATGCATCAATTGGTCTCCACCACCTGGAGTAAAGGAGAATGAAGAACACCAAAGACACAAGGAAGGTGTTAGCCCAAGAGACAGAAAGGGCCACATAAACCACAGACTTCATCAGCATGAGACCAGAAGAACTAGATGGTGCCTGGCTACTGCCAATGACCGCCCTGACAGGGAACACGACAGAGTCCCTGATGGAGCAGGAGAAAGGTGGGGTGCAGAACTCAAATTCTAGTAAGAAGACCAGACTTAATGGTCTGACTGAGACTGGAGGAACCCTGGAAAACACTGCCCCAAATTCTCTGTCAGCCCAGAACTAAAATAATTTCCGAGGTCAACTCTTCAGAAAGGGATTGGACTGGACAGTGGGACATAAAGTGATACTTGTGAGGAGTGTGCCTTTTAGCTCAAGTAGATACAAGAGACTGAACAGGCAGCTTCTGTACAGAGGTGAGATGGGAAGGCAGAGAGGATTAGGAGCTGGTTGAATGGACATGGGGAGTCAGAGGTGGAAAAGAGGAGTATGTTTTCACGGTATGGGGAGAACAATTATGGTCACATAACAATGTATGTATAAATTTTTGCATGGAAGACTTGAAAATGTAAACTTGACTTGAAATGTAAACTTCATTTAAACTACAACAATAAAAAAAAAAAAGAAAGAAGAGTGTCAGAGCCACTGTCCTCAGAAATTCTATAATGACTTGACGTTTAAATATACCTAGAGAAAAGTAAGAGAACTGATTTTTAGATCATGATTAATTATATGAGTTTTCCCTTTTCTTACTTAGAAGCAAAGAGTTAAAAATGCCCACACATTTCCTTGGAGAAGTATTATCTTGCCATACATTTTTCAAATTGAGAAAAGGAGGGATTTTGGTTTCTGAATATGCCAGAGCAGGGGATGACTAAAGGAAAAAGCAAATGAATTATCTCAAGGCTTAATTTTAAAATTATTTTTGAAAAATTATTTTTAAAAAGTTATTTTAATAAGGCATATATGCATTCATTCAGCAAGAACTGATTTGTACCAAGCATGTTTTAATTACTGAGGACCATGAGTAAATAAAAGCTAGAAGTTCTTTGTCTTTTAAATTTTAATTTGTAGTGATTTGAAAGCTGGTTGCCTTTTTTTAAAGTGTGAGTATTTGATTGGCTGCGAATTTGAGGAAAATCCTGATTCTAATTTTTTTTTCCCCTCTGGAAAAACAAAAAGAACCCACTAGTTAAAACCTACTTTTTCTAAACCTTTCTAAAGCAAAGTTTTTCTAAGTGTAGAAAATGGTCTAACTTAAGTCAAAATTTTCTGGAATTTTATTTAAATTGTAGGTTTGTAGGCCCCTCTACAGGTCAATTAAATTTAAATATCTGGGAATGGATCCCAGAATTTCCATTCTCATCATTTGATTATAATATCAAGCTAAAATTTAAGAATGTTGATATTTTCAAATATAAAGTTGGAGGACAATTGAGTAGAAGCCAGTTAAATCAGAATTTATAAATTATCGATTAATTTTAGTGAATTTTTAAAACATAAATATTAAAAAATTATACCCTGTTAAATTAAAAAAAAAAGAAAGAAACATGCTCAGAAACTGCAGGAAGAAATCTGCAGAACTGCACTGAAGGGAAAGAGAGAAGACAAATGAACGGGGATGCATTCCTTAACAGAAACATTTAATATTGAAAAGAAGGCAATTCTTCCCTGATTAATATCTGAACCCTTTATGAATTTTCAATTCCATCAAAACATACCTTTGGATTCCTTTTGGATTTCCTAAATCTATCCCACATATCTTTAAATTCTACCTTTCTCTCTTTTTCCCTTAAATTCTGGGATAATTACTCAAGCTGCTCAATCAGTCAACGTATGCAAACTTATGTTGAGATAACAAACAACGGGACAACTCAGTGGCTTATAACAAGAGGGGATTTTTTTTTTTTTTTTTTTTTTCATGCTACATGGGCATCACAGTTTTCCTGAGATATCATCCTTGGACCAGCATCCAGGCTGAAAGAGCAGTCCCCATCTAGGCCTTTGCCATCTGTGGCAGAAGGAAAGAGAAGATGGTGACCCGTGCTCGGCTCTTAAATCTCTAGTTCAGATGCAATGCTTGTCAATTTCGTTCACATTTACTGGCCAAAGCAAATCCAATGGCCACACTTGATGACAGAGTGGGAAAGGATAATCTAGCTGCCAGAAATATAATCTAGAGGTGACCTCACAAGGAGGGGAGGGGAATAGTTAGCAGAAGAGTAATGATATCACATTAGACACTAGTAATTTATGATTTTGTTTGTTTGTTGTGCAATACCCACAACCCCTGCCAAAATTTCGGTATAGTTTAAGGATCTTTTTATCTATGGGATATTTTCTATTGTTCTTAGATTTTTTTTTTTTTTTCTTTAATGACACTCTGGTTTTTAAAACTTATTAATAATACAAATTTTTTAAATTTATATTTTCCTGTGGCTCATTTTTCTGATAGTTCTGATTATACTTTACACAAGCCTTTAATTAAAACTTTATTGGTACTAAAATTGACTCATCCAGAGTATTTTTTTGTCATGTTTTAATGAATTTACTCTATGGTCCACATTAGTGGAAATGTAGTGGATGGATAAAATACTTCTCCTTACTCCCCTAGTGGGTTTCTCCCCCAAAAATCTTCCTCCTATCATATACACAATTTATTGCTGAATTTCCTACATATTTTCAGTGTGTTAGGTGTTACCCTTTTTGTGTTGTACGACTGTAGAGAATAGTTCTTACTGAAAGTGCTAAGGAGACAGAAAAATGGCCTTTGGTCATCAACTTAATCAACATTCTAGAGAATATATGAAATGAGTATTTAATCCAAGAAGTTTTTAAAAAAAGTACAAATTGAAACAAAGAAAGTAGGAAAAAAACACAACGGTTGATATATAAAACAGAGATTTTTCTCTTAGAAAATATAGACAAAATATGTAAAGTCAAGGAAGTCCGATGAACGAAAAAGAAAACAGAAGAATAATAAAATAGGTATATTTTCAAAAGTAGAGAAAAACATTACTTCTATACTAATTAAAATGTAATAGTATTCGAAAAGATAGAAGTTATTTCAATTTGTTTTGCTATGCTAACACAACCCTGATAATAACATTTGACAAATAGAGCACTAAGAAATAATCTACAGACCAATCTTTCCTCTAAATATAGAGTACACGTGAAGTGATTAAAATTACAGTCTTGGAGTTTGGATAGCTCTATGTTCAAATTATTGCCCTATTTTTAAAAAAGCTTTGTGTGACTTGGACACTTACCTATTCTAAATCCTTTCTCTATGTGGGATAATAATATTCACCTTAAGAATAATTGCAAAGATTACAAAAATGATGTGAATAAATCCAAAAACTTCGTATGTACAGGTAGTCCCCAACTTACTACTCATTTAAGTTACAACGAACGGCACTTAGAACCATTTGTTTTTTAGGTTTCTTTTTTTTTTGTACATCTTACCATTAGTAATATATACTATATACAATGTTGCAGCATGTAATTTGCTGATGTTATCATTCTCAGGTGTTCACCCGCAGATGTTCAATGTTATGATTTACTGTTCAAAATGCTGCCATATAGCAGGCTATGACCTGGTCTACAATGACGTCCGTGCTGGTGTAGGGGTCATAATGGATATAAAGTTGGGCAATGTTCAATTCTAATGATATATGACAACTGAACTGCACAGGAGCCCGACAGCCATTACAACTCTGATTCATTGTTAAGACACCAATGCCAACTTCATTGTAGACCAGGCCTATAGCAATCTTATTCAATGTTTTGTACCAACAGAAGCATCAGTTGTTAATTTGAAACTGAGTTGTTAAAAGTTTCTCACATTGTAACACCTGCACTGCTTATATCCACAATAAGAAGTCTAGCAAAAGAAGTCATGCCACTATAAATTCTAACCCAAACAAGAAGGTGAGGAATGTTCTAGACATGGATATAAAGTTGAAGATCATAAAGGCTTATGATAATGGAAAGAAACTCAGCAAAATAGCACATGAAGAAGGATCGTCTCATTCAACCAGTTCAACAATCATTAAGGATAAGAATGGGATTTTAGAGGTAGTTAAAGGAGCTACTGGCATAAAATTGACAATTTTAACAAAGAGGAGGCAAAGGCCAATCCATGAGATGGAGAAGCTGTTGATGATTTGGATAGAAGACCAAATCCAAAAGAGGATTCCTATGAAATAACCGACAATTCAAACGAAAGCACGCAGCCTTTTTGAAAACCTGAAGGAACAGCAAGGAGATTACCATGAGTACTTTAATGCCACCAAGGGTTGGTTTCATCGCTTCAAATACAGATTTGGCTTATATAACGGGCATATAACTGGAGAAGCAGTAAACACCTATGTTGGAGCTGCCGAAAAATTCAATGATAGGCTGGACAAGATAATAAAGATGAAGAATATCTACCAGGGCATATTTTCAACTTGGACAAAACACTTGTTTTGGAAAAGAATGCCAGAACGGACGTATATTCACAAAGAGGCAAAGTTGATGCCTGGTTTCAAGGCATTTAAAGACAGAATCATGCTGCTGCTTGGAGGAAATACCGCTGGATTGAGATTAAAACCTTTTCTTGTTTACCATTCTGAACCACCCTGCCCCCTGCTTGAGCCTTCAAAAACATTGACAAAAATAAGCTGCTGGTCTACTACAGAAGTAACTCCAAGGCCTGAATGACCATTGTGTTACTCAAAGACTGGGTTTTAAATTGTTTTTAAATTGCGTGCCTGCTGACTTGAAAAGAGCATTCCTTTCAAGATTCTGCTGCTATTTGGTAATGCCCCAGGACATCCTCCTCATATAAATGATCTAAATCAAGATGTGAAGGTGGTGTACCTACCTCCTAATATGACAGCTGTGATTCAGCCTATAGATCAAGGTGAAATCGCCACCTTCAAGGCATTCTACCTACAGACTACATTTGCTCAGGCAATAGCTGCAACAGATGAACGTATGGTAACATTACGTGATTTCTGGAAGAATTATAATATTCTTCAGTGTATCTGGAACATTGCATCTTCCTAGGAGAAAGTTGTGGGAAAATGCATGCAGGGGATTTGGAAAAAAATGCTGAGTTCTGTGAACACACTGCAAGCATTTGATCAGAATAATATGATGGAAGAGATTGGTAGAAAAATTGTCCATATGGCAAGAATGCTGAATTTAGAACTTGATATCCCTGATGTGGAACAGCTCATAGATCAAGAAGAAGGGGAAATTGACAAATCAGGACTTAAAGGGTTTTGAAAAGGAAAGGAACGCTGAAGAAGAAAGAAATAAATAATGAGGAAGAAGGAGAGAAGTTGTCAAAAACATTTACAGTGAAAAGAGTGGCTAGAGTTTTTTCTAAACTAAATCAGGGACTTCTGTTGCTTGAAAACAAGGACCCAAATGCTGATCGCTTTGCTAAAGTCTGTAGGCAAATTCAGGAAGCAGTGAGATGTTACTGTGAAATATATGGAGGAAAAAAGAAAAGGGCCATACATAACAACTTACACTAATTTTCTGACTAGAAACACCATCCCCATTCCCAGGGATAATCCAGGTGATCCAGAACATTCCACAAGGGGAGTTATTACTACAATTGACAAAACGCCAACACTGACCAGCTCTTCTTCATTATCAGAGTAAATTTTTTTGATTTGTGTATTTTTTATGTATATATATATATGTATTAAAGTATATCTGTAAGTTTATATGTAATGTTTCCAACCCCTAAAGACAAATAAAGATCAGATTTATCAAGATACTAATAGTAAAAGGCAAAATAATGAAAACTTAAAAAAAGAAAAAGAGGTATTGGACTTACATCAAAACCCACTTAACTACAGGGTTGTCAGAACAGAGCCCCATCATAAGTCAAGAACTACCTGTATTCAGCTTATGTCAGATAATGCTAATGCATGATAATGACAATGAAATTGATGCCACATCAAAAACTAAATGTTAGGAAACTGTATCCTGTAGTGTATTATAAAATACATTCAAAGAAGTCATATAGAGTTTATTCTAGAAATGCAAGGAGAGTTCAACATTAGAAATGTATTTATTTAATTCATCACATTATAGGCTAAAGGAGAAAAAAATGCATAGCCATCTCAATAGATACTAGAAAGGGTTTAATAAATTTCAACATTCATTCCTAATTTTTAAAAATTACTGAGAAAAATTCAGAATAGAAAGCTACTGATTTAGTGTGATAAAAAATATCTCTGAAATCAATAGAAGACATTGTCCATATCTTGAAACATTTCATTAAGTTCAGGAAGAAAAAAAAAATGAGTCCTAGCACCACTGTAGTTATTCTGTACTTGTCTAGAGCTTTGAGTTAATGCCATGAAGAAAAAAAGTGTAATATTAAAATGGAAGAGCCAAAATCATCAGTTTTCAAATAATATAATTGCTTACCTAAAAAAAGCCAAAAATATCATTTTGAGACCTATTAGAATGAGTAGGAATGTTAAGTAATAGTCCCAAAATGGTAAACATTACAAAATAAAAAGCTATTATGGCAATAACTGTAAGCTGAAACTAAAAAGAAAAGAAAGTTCTGTTGATAATAGCCAGCAGACTCTGTAACATAACAAGATACAAATTTAACAAGAGATATAAGACTTACAGGAAAACTGATATTGTCCAATATAGTGCTGGAAGATGAGCCAGGTTGGAAGGCACTCAAAATACTCAGTGGCCACAACAATGGACGGGAGCATACCAATGATTAAGAAGATGGCACAGGATTGGGCAGCATTTCGTTCTGTTGCATATGAGGTTATAATGAGTTGGAGCTGACTCAACATCAGCTAAAAACAACAATATAAAGAAAACTACAAAACTTCAGTAAATGATGTAATGATGAGACAAAGCACTTTCCTGCATGGAACAACTCACTATTGCATCCTCCCGTAAATTGATCTATAAATTCATCATAATTTTCATCAAAATTATAATGAGAATACTTTTTAACTCATCAAAACTTGATTTGAACTGAAATCACATATGTATGAAAATAGAGCAGAAATATTTACAATGAATCAGGTAACACTGGCTCTCTCGTGTATAAAAGCAATAGTTTAAACTGTGTGATAATGGTGCAGAGTCTGATGATAGAACAGCAAGAGAATTGAGATTTCTGAAACAGACAAATGCAATGGAATTTAGCATATGAAAAAAGTGAATTTTAAATGATTAAAAATAAATATTGGATTATTTTTCAACTGGTGCTAGGAAAACCAGGTAACAATTTGAGTAAAATAAAATCAGATTATGATCTTATAGCTTACACCTAGACAATTCCAAAGAAATTCAAGATTCAAAAAAGGAAATAAAATTTTAAAATAACTTGAGGAAAACTTTCAAAATATGTTTTTGATCTAAGAATAGGAAAATCATTCTAAGCATGACATAAAGGGGAGGGATGTGTCAAACAGCAAGCTAGGGGAAATAATTTAGATATGATATATAGTTTTCAATATATAGGAGATGCAAACAAATGAAAAAAGAAACCCATTAGAAAAATGGGGAAAGGATAGAGAGAATTCCCAAAAGAAATACAAATGGCAGAAGAACATATACAAAAATACCAAAACTTATTAATAAACTGAGGAATACAATTTAGAAAAAAAAAAAAGATTTTCCTTTTTTGGTCCTAATAATTAGCAGAGTTTCAAAATAACAAGAATCAATGTTGTCAAGGGAGCTCAAAGCTGGCCACTATGAAGGGACTGTAATTAGCATAACCTCTCTTGAGGAGTGATTTGGTAATAAGTGATTTTTAAGTTAAGCTATGCTTTAAGTCAATGAGTTCATTTTCAAAATTTATACTAAGGACATAATTGGACAAAAGCAGGAGACTTTCAAGAGACTCACGGTAAAATTAAGCAAGCAGCAAAATAATATATTCAATTTAAATACCGATTAATGAAGGACTGGCTAAATAAAATAACACCATGCCAAGTAATGAAGCAGAGTTAATTTTGTCAAAATATCCTTGTTTTTTCTGAATATTTGAACTTTTTTATAATAAACATGTATGTATTACTTTCATAACCAGAAAAACAGGACTTCATTATATACTTAAACTAATTTTCATGAAAACATACGAAGGCCCTGTTGGGCCAAGTCAGTTCCAACACATAGTGACCCTATAGGACATAGCCCGGTAGGGCTTCCAAGGCTGTAATCTTTACAGATGCAGAGTGCCACCATCTTTCTTCCATGGAGTGGCTGGTAGGTTTGAACTGCTGACCTTTTGGTTAGCAGCTGAGGTCTAAAACACTGCACCACCATAGGAAAGTGGAAGTGTTTGTTAAATCATTTTAGGCCAATATTGTCTGTATTTATTAAGAGTCTTAAAAATGTCCACACTGAACTTCCGGGCAACATGGCTCTATAGTCAGAAGCACCACGCTGTCCCTTTGCAACAGAGATCAGAAAAACTAAGTCATACAGTGTCACACGTCAATCCTGAAACCCTAAGCATCAAATGAAGAGTTAAAGAACTCAGCCAAGCACCGAATGGAATAAGAAACTGACCGAGAACAGAGAGCAAGGAGAAATACATGCACAGGTCTCCTATCCGCCATCTTAGACTCCTATCAGAGATTAGCGAACAGGAGGTACGAGAAAGCAGCTTCTTGGAGCTTCCAGCAGGAGACAGAACAACCAGTAACCCACGATATAGGCTTTCCCGCCCCCCCATCCTTCTTCACCCCCACTTAGTCTCCTCTGCTTCCTGCAGCCACAGTCAATTGGCCAGGAAGCAAGAGCTTCTCCCCAGTGTCACTTGGATTCCACCCGCCCATACTGGCCAGCTCCCTGGGTGCCATTTGTTGGCTGCTGGTGTTGCTTTTTTCCCCTTCTTTAGATTTCTTCCTTAACTCTCACCACCTCCCCTTCCTTTCTCTCAAATACCTGGCTCCATGCACCATCTTTGCTTCTTCCTGAAAGGCTGAAAAACACCACTGTGAAACTGCTTCCTGGCTCATGCCACCACGCTGGTGGGACCCTGGGGGGTTTTTTGTTTGTTTGTTTGTTTGCTCTGATATGTTCTGTTTTGATTTGTTTGTTCGTTTTCTTTTTCTTTTCTCAGCTTGGGAGCCCCTTCTAGCCAGGCAGTACCACACGGCTTGGAAGCTAGTCCCCTGCACTGCACAGACACACAAGGACATCCCTGGGGCATTTCTTTTTTCTTTTTTCTTTTTTTTTTTTCCAATTGTTTATTAGTTTGTTTTCATTTCTTTGTTTAGTTTTCTTCTCTCTCTTATTCTCTTTTTGTCTTTCTTCATTTCCAGTTTCTCAATTTACTCATTTTTTTCTTTTACACTTTTTCTTTTTTTTATTTTTGTTTTTCCCCATTTCTCAGTCTCTCATCTATCCACTCCAATAGCAAGCTCATTTAGCACTCTTTTTCATTTGTGTGTATGTTTTTGGCTCCTGTTCCTCTCTCCTCTCTCTTGCCTTTCCCATACCCATCTTAGCTCCACACATCACAGTCTACCCCCTCCTTCCTGCCTACCTGCACCGTGTGCTGAACATCACACTCCCAAGCAGCACAGGCACAGCCTACTGGAACCTGCCCTGCACTGATTCCAAGTCCTCACTGTCAGCCCTGGTACGTACCACAAAAAACCTATCCCAGCAACTCCCCTTCAGCTGGACCCACCCTGCTGAACCATAGCTGAGTGACTGACCCAGCCCATTGGAGAAGGAGTTGAAAAGTATCATGCCCACAGATGAGCAAACAACAACGAATGCACAGCCCACCTGCAAAGACATAACCAAATAAAACAAAAAAGCAGGATGAAACAAATAAATCTACAATCAATAAATGAGAAAAATAACCACTGAATGTCCCAAAGACAGCAGACAATATCAAAACATTTACAATAACAGGACAGGATGGTTCCAGTAGGCATCCAAAATAAAACAGCAGATGATCTTCCAGTAGAAGAAAAGGCACTAGATCTCACTGATAGGGAATTCAAATCTCTAATATTCAGACTTATTCAAGAGTTGAAGCAAAAAAGAGACAAAAATGAGGAAAAAATAGACAAATTCATGGAAAATACAGACAAAAAAATGGAAGAATACAAGAAAATAATACAGGAACAAAATGCTAAAAGAAATTCACAAGTAGAAATCATACAAAATCAACAATTAAAAATCCAAAAGATAAACAGCAAGATTTCGGAAATGGACAGTGTCATAGAAGGGCTGAGGAGCAGATTTGAAATGATGCAAGATAGGGTCCGAGAAACTGAAGAAAAACACTTGGATACAACTCTTTTTCAGGAAAACTCAGAAAAAAGAACAAAGAAAAATGAAGAAACCATGAGAATTATGTGGGTTACAATCCAAAGCAAAAATCTGTGAGTGATCAGAGTTCCAGAACGAGGGGAGAAAACAGAAAACACAGAGATCATTGAAGAACTGCTGACAGAAAACTTCCCCAATATCATGAAAGATGAAAAGGTGACCATCAAAGAAGCTCAATGAACCCCATATAAGAAAATCACCAAGGTATATCATAATCACACTCCCTAAAACCAAAGACAGACAAAGAATCCTGAGAGCAGCTCGAGAAAAACAAGAAGTCACATACAGAGGAGAAACAATAAGACTAAGCTCATATTATTCGGCAGAAACCATACCGGCAAGAAGGCATGATATATACAAAACCTTGAAAGAAAAGAATTGCCAGCCAAGAATAATATATCCTGCAAAACTCTCATTCAAATATGATGGTGAAATTAGGTCATTTCCAGACAAACAAAAATTAAGGGACTATGTAAAAACAAAACCAAACTTACCAGATTATTAAAGGAAGTCCTTCAGTCTGAGAACAAACAACATCAGACCACAGGCTGAATATAGGACACAGGATTGTACTAGCCAGATACCAACCTAGGAAACAAACTCTTAAGGACTACACAAAACCGAAAGAATTACAAAAGGGAACCAGAGAGGTTACTCTGTAAATGATAACAGCATCAGAACAATAAAAGAGGGAATAAATGGTGTAGGTATAGAACCTTCTAATGGAGAGGAAGTCAAGTGATGCCAAGTAATAGTAGATTCAAATCTGGGAAGATAAGGGTAAATTTCAAGGTAACCACAAAGAAAGTTAACAAACCTACTCATCAAAATAAAGAAGAAAAACATAAAGTCTCAGTAAAAACAAAACCTACAAAAGCAAAACAAATGGAAAAAAAACATCCACAAACAAAAGGAACTCAGCACAGGAGAGTAAGAGGAACAAAGAAAACGTCAGCACCACAAAAAAAAAAAAAAAAAAAAAAAAGCACTACAAAATGCAATCCCACTCCTAGGAATATATCCTACAGAAATAAGAACTGTCACACTAACAGACATACGCACACTCATATTCATTGAAGCACTGTTCACAATATCAAAAGGATGGAAACAACCTAGATGCCCATCAACAGAAGAATGGATAAACAAACTATGGTACTCACACACAGTGGTGTATTATACAAAGATAAAGAACAATTATGAATCTGTGAAGCATCTCATAACATACATGAAACTGGAGGACATTATGCTGAGTGAAATAAGTCAATCACAAAAGGACAAATACTGTATGAGACCTCTACTGTATAACTCATGTAAAAGTTGACACACAAAAAGAAACAATCTTTTATGGTTACTAGGGATGGAAGGGGTGGGGGGGAACTAAATAGATAAGTGGTAACTTTGGTGAAGGGTAAGACAGTAGACATTACTGGGGAAACCAGCACAACTTGTACAAGGAAAGGTCATGGAAGCTCCATAGACACTTCCAAACACCCTGAGGGACTGTGTTGCTGGGTGGAGGGCTGTGGGGACCATGGTCTCAGGGAACATCTAGCTCAGTTGACATAACACAGTTTATAAAGACAATGTTCTACTTGGTGAGCAGCGTCTGTGGTCTTAAAAGCTGTGAGCAGCCATCTAAGATACTCCACTGGTCTCACCCCTTCAGGAGCAAGGGAGAATAAAGAGAACAAAATACAAGGAAAAGATTAGTCCAAAGGACTAATGGACCACAACTACCATGGCCTCCACCAGACTGAGTCCAGTACAGCTAGATGGTGCCCAGCTACCACCACTGACTGCCCTGACCTGGATCACAATAGAGGGTACTGGACAGAGCTGGAAAAGGATGTAGAACAGAATTCTAACTCACAAAAAAAGACCAGATTTACTGGCCTGACAGACTGGAGAAACCCCAAGAGTACAGCCCCTGGACACCCTTTTAGTTCAGTGGTGAAGCCCCTCCCGAAGTTCACCGTTCAGCCAGGGATTGGACAGCCTCATAAAACAAAACAGGACTAATGAGGCACAGCAGTCCAGGGACAAGGACTGGAAGGCAGGAGGGGACAGGAAAGCTGGTGATAGGGAACCCAAGTTTGAGAAGGGAGTGTGTTGACATGTCATGGGGTTGTTAACCATAGTCATAGGGCAATATGTGTACTAACTGTTTAATGAGAAACTATTTGTTCTGCAAACCTTCATCTAAGGTACAAAAAAAAATTATGTGAGATCAAATTGACAACAGCAACTCAAAAGGTTTGAGAGGAAGCCTAGGAACAGAGAGCTGAAGATAATGGCGATGGGATAATTTGGAAAAGGACAGTGAGAATAGCAGCACAACTGGAAGAATGTAATCAATGTCACTGAAATGTACGTGTAGAAACTTTCGAAATGGTGTAACTTTGGCTATATATATTTTCACCAAAAAAAGTCTTTGACGTCGACAAGGGAGAGTGTTGACATGTCGTGAGGTTGTTAACCAATGTCATAAAACAATTTGCGTACTGACTGTTAATGAGAAACTATTTGTTCTGTAAACTTTCATCTAAAGTACAATAAAAAAATTTTTTTAAAAAAGTCTGTACTTAAAAGGATAATTATACTTCTAAGAGATTGTCTTAAGGAATCAGTAAGGAGTGTTATAGTACTGTGGTGGCTTGCATGCTGCTGTGATGCTAGAAGCTATGCCACCAGTATTTCAAACACTAGCAGGGTCAACCATAGTGGACATGTTTCAGCGAAGCATTCAGACTTAGACAGACTAGGAAGAAGGATCTGGCCATCTACTTCCGAAAAAATTGGCCAGGGAAAACTTACATAGCAGCAGAACATTATCTGATATAATGCCAGAAGATAAGTCCCTCAGGTTGGAAGGCACTCACTTTGCAGAGCAGAAGGAAGAAGCTCAGAGAAGTCAAGACCCTTGTCCAAATCACAGAGTCTGTAAGTTAGAATTTCAAACTCAGGCTGTCCAATCTCAAAGTACATGAATTTAATTCCTATTCCACCTTGAAAGATCATTAAAGTAAAAAAAAAAAAAAAGTTTATTATAGCAGAGTTTATAATAGGAATTAAAAAATGAGTATTGTCTAGCTATTAAAGGTATCTGCTTAGAAGATAATTTAATTAGATGGGAAAATGTCACAATATAGAAAGTTAAAAAGGTGATTTTTATTTCTCTTTCTCTGTATTTTTAAATTTCTACGGTGCTCATTAGTATGTGTGCATCTGGAAAACAATACTGAAAGAACTGCCCCGCATGTGCTTCTGTGCCAGCTACTATAAAAATGTCAGCATGCGACAGGTGAAGAATGAGACCTTTCACTTCAGAGCTTGCATTTTCAAATAGTAGATCTGGTGATAATTGAGCCACGGGAAGAGTATTAGAATTACTGAAAGTTAGATATTTAAATACTTTGGAAATCATTTCATTTTGCAGATGAGGAAACTGAGACAAAAGGAGTAGAAGGAAAAGACAGCATTTTTGACCCAATAAATCATCACCCTATTAACAATTGAGAATGGTCGTTAACTCCTTAAAAAGTTTTCTATCTGCTGCCCTCCAAAAAGAAAAAAGAAAAAAGCCTCATAAAGATGTTATCTTTAGCCTGTGCCTCAAGTGCAGAACTTAGCCCACAAAAAAATGGATATTTTTCAATATTCATTTTCTCTTTAAAAGTTACAGATAGAAAAAGCCAGAGTAGAGACAAGTTTGCTCTCCTATTTCCTCCATCAGTGCTATGTTATTCTTATTTCCATTAGCTAAGAAGAAACAGATTCCTCAGAGGACTTCTTTTCTCCTTCTTGTGTGTATGTGTGTGTATGTGTGTGTGTTATTTCTGATTATGAAAACATTAGACATCCATGGAAGAAAATGTGGAAAATGCCAAAAATGATACAGGAAATCCTAATCAATTATTAGATTGTCACCTCAAAATAATGCTGTTGTTGTTGTTAGGTGACGTCTAGTCAGTTCTAACTCATAGTGACCCTATGTACAAGAGAACGAAACACTTCCTGTTCCTGCACCATCCTCACAATCATTGCTATGTTTGAGCCCATTGTTGTAGCCACTGTGTCAATGCATCTTGTTGAGGGTCTTCCTCTTTTTCTGCTGACCCTCTACGTTACCAAGCATGATGTCCTTCTCCGAGGACTCATCACTCCTGATAACACGTCTAAAGTATGTGAGTAGAAGTCAACATACAGTTCCAGATGTCTTTCTTCTCTCTTTCCTCTCATCTTTTAATACTTTTTTATCAGTTCTTTGTTAGTCCACTGAGAAGATTTCTTGACTTTTCTTGAATGGCTGTTACTCATCTCAATACTGGCAGAAGAGTTAAGGAAATTTTCTTGCACCAGCCATATTCCTCCATTTGCCCTTAAATTCTTAGTTTTCTGTGCTGCTGTAACAGAAATATCACAAGTAGGTGGTTTTATTTATTTATTTATTTTAGTTTAAATTTTTTTAAAATTTATTTTGTTCAATGGAACAAAAGTACAAGAAAGTAAAAAGCCAACAGTCTTTAAAGCCCTAGAGTGTTACAAGGCAGATAAATATCCAAAAACCATGTTGTTATTGCAGTTGATGTGTGCCATCGAGTCAATTTTTTTTTTAATTGCCTCAATTAAATGAAGTTTACATTTCAAGTTAGTCTCCCATACAAATTTTTTTTTTACATACATTGTTATGAGACCCCAACCACTCACCCCATTCTGCGACAGCATACTCCTCCCTCCGCCTCTGATTCCCCATGAACATTCAACCAGCTCCTAACTCTCTCTGCCTTCCCATCTCACCTCTGGACAGAAGCTGCCTCTTTGGTCTCTTGTATCTACTTCACTAACAGGCACATTCTTCATGAGTATCACTTTATGTCCCACAATCCAGTCCAATCCCTGTCTGAAGAGATGGCCTCAGAAATTATTTTAGTTCTGGCTCATAGAGAGTCCAGGGGCCATGATTTCCAGGGCACCTCCACTCTCAGTCAGACCCTTAAGTCTGGTCTTCTTACCAGAATTTGAGTTCTGCATCCATTCATTCTACTGCTCCATCAGGGACCCTCTGTTGTGTTCCCTGTCAGGACGTTCATTGGTGTAGCCGAGCACCATCTAGTTCTTCTGGTCTCAGGCTGATGAAGTCTCTGGTTTATGTGACCCATTCATTCTCTTGGGCTAATACTTCCCTTGTGTCTTTCGTGTTCTTCGTTCTCCTTTACTCCAAGTGGTTGGGACCAATTGATGCATCTTAGATGGCTGCTTGCAAGCTTTTAAGACCCCAGATGCCACTCACCAAAGTAGGATGCAGAACATTTTCTTAATAAGCTTTGTTATGCCAATTGACATAGATGTCTCCTGAAAGCATGGTCCCTAGACCCCCCATCCCTGCTACTCTGTCTCTCAAAGTATTTGATTGTATTGAGGAAACTTCCTAGCTTTGGTTTAGTCCAGTTGTGTTGGCTTCCCCTGAAGTGTGAGCTGTCCTTCCCTTCACCTAAGATGATTCTTATCTACTTTCTAGTTAGTGAATAACCCTCACCCTCCCTCCCCAACCCCATAACCATCAAAGAATGTTTTCTTCTGTGTTTAAACCTTTTCCTAATTTCTTACACTAATGGTCTCATACAGTATTTGTCCTTCTGTGACTGACTAAATTCACTCAGCATAAGTTCCAGCTTCCACCATGTTATGTGATGTTTCACAGCTTCATCATTGTTCTTTATCTTTGCGTAATATTCCATTGTGTGGAAATACCATTGTTTGTTTATCCATTCGTCCGTTGATGGGCACCTAGGTTGCTTCCATCTCTTTGTTGTTGTGAACAGCGCTGCAATGAACATGGGTGTGCATATATCTACTCGTGTGATGGCTCTTGTTTCTCTAGGATATATTCCAAGGAGCGGGATAGCTGGATGGTAAGGTACTTCTATTTCTAGCTTTTTAAGGAAGCGCCAAATCGATTTCCAAAGTGGTTGTACCATTTTAAATTCCCACCAACAGTGTATAAGTGTTCCAATCTCTCCGCAACCTCTCCAGCATTTGTTATTTTGTGTTTTTTGGATTAATGCTAGCCTTGTTGGGGTGAGACAATATCCCATTGTAGTTTTCATCTGCATTTCTCTAATGGCTAATGATCATGAGCATTTCTTCATGTCTCTGTTAGCCACCTGAATATTTTCTTTGGTGAGGTGCCTGTTCATATACTTTCCCCATTTTTTAATTGGGTTATTTGTCTTTTTGTTGTTGAGATTTTGCAGTATCTTGTAGATTTTAGAGACTAAAAGCTGATCGGATTTGTCATAGCCAAAAATTTTTTCCCAATGTGTAGGTTACCTTTTTACTCTTTTGGTGAAGTCTTTTGATGAGCATAAGTGTTTGATTTTTAGGAGCTCCCATTTATCCAGTCTCTCTTCTGGTGCTTGTGGATTGCTACTTATGGTTTGTATTGTGTTTATGCCATGTATTAGGGCTCCTAGGGTTGTCCCTATTTTTTCTTCCATGATCTTTATAGTTTTCGATATTATATTTAAGTCTTTGATTCATTTTGAGTTAGTTTTTGTACATGGTGTGAGATATGGGTCTTCTTTCAGTTTTTTGCATATAGATATCCAGTTATGCCAGCACCGTTTGATAAAGAGACTGTCTTTTCCCCAATTAATGGACTTTGGGCCTTTGTCAAACATTAGCTGCTCATAGGTGGATGAGCTTATATCTGGATTCTCAACTCTGTTCCATTGGTCTATGTATCTGTTGTTGTACCAGTACCAGGCTGTCTTGACTACTGTGGCAGTATAATAGGTCCTAAAATCAGGTAGTGTAAGGCCTCCCACTTTGTCCTTCTTCTTGAGTAATGCTTTATTTATTTGGGGCCTCTTCCCTTTCCATATGAAAGTGGTGATTGGTTTCTCCATCTCATTAAAAAATGCTGGTGGAATTTGGATTGGGATTGCATTGTATCTGTAGATTGCTTTGGGTAGAATTGACATTATCTCTATGTTGAGTCTACCTATCCATGAGCAAGCTGTATGTTTCCACTTATGCAGGTCTCTTTTAGTTTCTTGCAGTAGTGTCTTGTAGTTTTCTCTCTAAAGATCTTTTACATCTCTAGTTAGATTTATTCCTAAGTACTTTATCTTCTTGGGGGCTATTGTAGATGGTATTGATTTGTTGATTTCAAGGTTCTTTTTGTTGGTGTAAAGGAATCCAACTGATTTTTGTATGTTTATCTTGTATCCTGAAACTTTGCTGAAATCTTCTATTAGTTCCAGTAGTTTTCTTGTGGATTCTTTGCGGTTTTCTGTGTATAAGATCATATCATCTGCAAACAGAGATACTTTGACTTCTTCCTTACCAATTTGGATGCCTTTTATTTATTTTTCTAGCCTGACTGCTCTTGCTAGGACCTTCAGCACAATGTTGAATAAGAGTGGTGATAAAGGACATTCTTGTCTGGTTCCTGTTCTCAAGGGGAATGCTTGCAAAGTCTGTCCATTTAGGATGATGTTGACTGTTGATATTGTATGAATGCCCTTAATTATATTGAGGAATTTCATTTCTATTCCTATTTTGTTGAGAGTTTTTATCAAGAATGGGTGTTGGACTTTGTCAAATGCCTTTTCTGCATTGATTGATAAGATCATGTGATTCTTCTCTTTTGTTTTATATATGTGATGGATTACTTTGATTGTTTTTCTAATGTTGAACCATCCTTGCGTGCCTGGTATAAATCGCACTTGGTCATGGTGAATTAATTTTTTGCTATGTTGTTGAATTCTATTGGCTAAAATTTTGTTGAGGATTTTTGCATCAATATTCTTGAGGTTTATTGGTTTGTAATTTTCTTTTCTTGTGATGTCTTTGCCTGGTTTTGGTATCAGGGTTATGCCATCTTCATAGAATGAGTTTGGGAGTATTCCATTCTTTTCTATGCTCTGAAATACCTCTAGTAGAAGTGGTGTTATCTCTTCTCTGAAAGTTTGGTAGATTTCTCCAGCAAAAACTTCTGGGTCAGGGCCTTTTTTGTTGGCAGTTTTTTAATAACTTTTTAATCACTTCTTTTGTTAAGGGTTTATTTAGTTGTACTACCTCTGTTTGTGTCAATTTAGGTGGGTAGTGAGTTTCTAGAAATTTGTCCATTTCCTCTAGGTTTTCAAATTTGTCAGAGTACAATTTTTCATAGTAATCTGTTATGATTCTTTTAATTTCAGCTGGGTCTGTTGTGATATCACCCATCTCATTTCTTATATGGGTTATCTGCTTCCTCTCCTGCTTTTCTTTTGTCAGTTTGGCCAAAGATTTATCAATTTTGTTGATCTTTTCAAAGAACCAGCTTTTGGTCTTGTTAACCCTTTCAATTGTTTTTCTATTCTCTATTTCATTTAATTCTGCTCTAATTCTTATTATTTCCTTCCTTCTGGCCCCTGTCAGCTTCTTTTGCTGCTCTCTTTCTACTTGTTGCCATTGTAGGGTTAGTGCTTTGATTACGAGCCTTTCTTGTTTTTGGTTGTGTGCATTTATTGCTATTAACTGACCTATGAGCACTGCTTTTGCTGTGTCCGAAAGGTTCTGGTAGGATGTGTTTTCATTCTCGTTTGAGTCTATGAATTTCTTTACTCCATCCTTAATTTCTTCTAAAACCCGGTAGTTTTTGAGCAAGGTGTTGTTCAGTTTCCATGTGTTTGATTTTTTTTCCTTGCTTTTTGTGTTGTTGATTTCCACTTTTATGGCTTTATGGTCAGAAAAGATGCTTTGTAATATTTCAATGTTTTGGACTTTGTTAAGGCTTGCCTTATGGCCTAATATGTGGTCTATTCTGGAGAATGTTCCGTGTGCATTGGAAAAGAAAGTATATTTGGCTTCTGTTGAGTGCAATGCTCAGTATATGTCTATGAGATCAAGTTGGTTGATTGTAGCGTTTAGCTCTTCCATGTCTTTGTTGAGCTTCTTTCTGGATGTTCTGTCCTTCCCCGAAAGTGGCATGTTGAAGTCTCCTACTACTATTGTGGAGTTGTCTATCTCTCTTTTCAGTGCTGTTAGAGTTTCTTTTAGTATTTTGGAGCCCGGTTGTTGGGTGCGTAAATATTTATTATAGTTATGTCCTCCTGGTGTATTGACCCTTTAATCATTATATAGTGCCCTTCCTTATCATCTGTAGTAGATTTTACTTTAAAGTCTATTTTGTCAGAGATTAATATTGCCACTGCTGCTCTTCTTTAAGCGTTGTTTGCTTGATATATTTTTTTTCCATCCTTTGAGTTTTATCCTGTTTGTGTCCTTAAGTCTAAGGTGTGTCTCTTGTAGGCAGCATATAGATGGATCATGCTTTTTTATCCAATCTGCCACTCTCCATCCCTTAATTGGTGCATTAAGTCCATTTACATTCAGCGTAATTATTGATAGGTATGAGTTTAGTGCTGTCATCCTGATACCTCTTTTTGTGTGTTGTTCACAGTTTCTTTGTTCGCCTGAATTTTCTGTGCTGAGTCGTTTTTCTTTATTTTTTTTCATCTTTTTCATTGTTGTAGATTTTGTGTTTGCTGGGTCTTTATGTTTTTCTACTTTTTTATTTTGATTTGTAGGTTTGTTAAATTCCTTTGTGGTTACCTTAATATTTACCCCTATTTTTCTAAGTTTATACCAGTCTTTTATTACTTTATATTGCCTTAACTTCCCCTCCATATAAAAAATCAATGTCTGCATTTTTTTAGTCCCTCTTTTTTGTTTTAATGCTGTCCTTTTTTACTTGTTGATATCTCTGTTTCCATATTTTCAATGTTTTAGCTTTGATGTTATTTCGATTTCCGTATCTGAGTCAACATCTGCTTGCTCTGTCCTATGTTCTAGTTTTGTGTTGTTATCTGGTGTTATTGATTATCTAACCAGTGGACTCCCTTTAGTATTTTTTGTAATTTTGGTTTGGTTTTTACAAATTCCCTGAACTTCTGTTTATCTGGAAATGCCCTGATTTCACCATCATATTTGAGAGACAGTTTTGCTGAATATATAATTCTAGGCTGGCAGTTATTTTCCTTCAAGGCTTTATATATGTCATCCCATTGCCTTCTAGCCTGCATTGTTTCTGCTGAGTAGTCCGAGCTTATTCTAATTGACTCTCCTTTGTAGATGACTTTTCTTTTATCCCTAGCTGCTCTTAAAATTCTCTCTTTATCTTTGGTTTTGGTAAGTTTGATTATAATATGTCTGGGTGACTTTCTTTTGGGATCTACCTTATGTGGGGTTTGATGAGCATCTTGACTAGTTATCTTCTCATCTTTCATGATATCAGGGAAGTTTTCTGTTGACAAATCTTCAACAATTTTCTCTGTATTTTCTGTTATCCCCTCCTGTTCTGGTACTCCAATCATTCGTAGGTTATTTCTCTTGATTGAGTCCCACATGACTCTTAGAATTTCTTCATTCTTTTTAATTCTTTTATCTGATTTTTCCTCAGATAAGTTGGTGTCTAGAGCTTTATCTTCAATGTCACTAATTTTAACTTTTACTGCCTCAATGCTGCTCCTATGGATTTCTACTGAGTTGTCTAATTCTGAAATTTTATTGTTAATCTTCTGGATTTCTGATTGATGTCTCTCTATGGATTCTTGCAGCCTGTTAAATTTGGCATTATGTTCTTGAATAACATTTTGAAGTTCCACTACTACTTTGTCTGTGTGTTTCTTGGGTATTTGTGCATTCTGTCTAATTTCCTTTCTAATTTCTAGAAGAGTTCTGTATATTAATCTTTTGTATTCTTCCTCTGGTAATTTCCAGAAGTTGTCTTCCTTTAGAGACTTTCTTGATTCTTTATTTTGGGAGCTTGCTGAAGCCTCCATGGACTGCCTCTTTATGTGATTTGATATTGACTGTAGTCTCCGAGTGATCAATAATTTATTATAATTTTATTTTATATTTGTTTAGTGATACCTAGCTTCTTGTTTTGTTTTGTTTTGTTATGCCCAAATAAGCTGCTCATGTGCACTAGTTTGATTTTTGACACCTTTGAATCACTAACGTCCTGTCACCAGGTACTTAGTTCTGTAACTAAGTATGTGCACACAGGAGTCCATTAAATTTTTCTATATGGATTCAGCTCAAGTGTCCAGGCAGTTGATCACCTAGTGTGTCATGCAGTCTCTCACCCCCAGTCCTAGAGAGGCATGGGTGATTGGTGCAGGTACTGGACTCTGGCTGTGGTAGGGGATCATGTGCTGAGCCAGGCAGGGGGCTGATGGCTGCCCCTGAGAGTCTGAAAGGAAAGAATGTCCCTATTCTCTAGGGTGAGTAGGTAGGTGAGTTTTGCAGCTGGACTATGAGCCCCCTACTCTGTTGGCTGCAAAGGTGCAAGGGGACCACTTATTCTTGGACTCCTGTAGCAGGTGACTAAGAGCTTTAAGTGATACCACCAGTCCTCAAGCCCCTGTTGCAGATGGATAAAAGTGCCTACTTAAGGGGCAGGGCTGTTTCAAGGGTCAAAAATCTGCCAGTTTACAGCTGAAGCAGTTGAAGTTAAAGTTCAGATGTGTGCCCTGTTGTACTGTGGTAGTGAGGGCTAACACTGTTGAGATGGGTCCCCACAAGTCTATACAGGGGTATAAAGCACTCAGAGTCTGCGGGCCTCTTATACCTGTGCCTAGCAAAGGAGCTGTGCTGACCCTGTGTTCCTGGCTTAGGGAGCCAGAGGCTTATTTTTTCACTCTCCAAGGCCAGGAAAATGGGTTGGGGCACCTTTTGGGATCTACTTCGGCCCAGTAGACTCCCGTTGTAGAGTGAAGAGGGAGGAAGGAAAAGGTAGAGAGGTTTTTCTCAAATGGGCTTTTTTTTTTTTTTAATCTTCTTGAAAGGCCTCATGCATGTACTTATCTTAGCCACTTGGGAGCTGCTTTTCACTGGTTCATTCAGAGTGTCCAAGCAGAATCCCTGATGCCGGGTCTCTCTCAGTGTGGAAACTGCTTCCCAAGCATGCACAGCACAGCTGTTTGCCTGCTTCACTGCAGACTGGTGTGGCTGCAGAGCTGCAGTTTCACTGCCACAGCTCTGGCGCTTTTCGCTTCTTCCAAACCGTCTCCCTCTCCCCCGCCAAGTCACTCAGTCTGATTCCTCAACTTTGCCTCATTCAGGGCTCCTAGATATTCGTATATAATCAAGTAATTTTTTTTTCCAGGTCTTTGTTGTAAGAGGGATATAGGAAGCGTCTAACTACTCCGCCATCTTGGCCACACCTCAAGTGGGTGGTTTTAAAGAACAGAAATTTGTTTTCTTACTTTTCAGGAGGCTAGAAATCAGAATTCAGGATATTGGCTCTAGGAGAAGCCTCTCTCTGTTAGCTGTGGGGAAAAATCCTTATCTTCTGGTGTTCCTTGGTGTCCTGGGGATCTTTATGTGGCTTCTACCATCCCTCGTTTGTGCTTGCTCCTGTGTCTAATCTGCTTTTTTTTAATGACTCAGATGTGGTTAGACCTCATTAACATGACAAAGAAAATACTATTGCCAAAGAGGATTACATCCACAGGTGTATTTTTGAGAGATACAATTCAATCCATAACAGATACCATGGTGGCCCAATGAAAATTTAATTCCTCATGGAAGTAACTTCTTTTAACCTGCTTTTCCTTATGTAATTTATCCCTTTTACTAGACATTTTATATGAAGTTTCATCTTTTTTCTCTGCTTTGGTTTACTGCTACTTGTGTCCATTTGAAGAAGCGACCTGGAACTCCAACAGGCAAGACAGATGTGAAGGAAAAAATAGTGGCAGACCCTCTGAGACCTGAAGGAAAAAAGTCCCATGAATATATGTAGTGGAGAGGAAAAGAGGCCAACCCCCTAGTGACCATGCTAACAAATAGAAGTTCAGATAGAAACACTTATACTGAGCTGTGGACTTCCAGTCAAAGGGTCCAAGCACTGGCAACCTTCAGCCTACAAGTCCCTCTAATGGATATGTGGTATTTGATTTCTACCTCCTCAGACTGATTATCACCTTATTTTGGTTAATGTTCCCCAATTCCCTTTATGAAACAATTCCTCTTCCCCACTGCATAAATTTTCCCTTCAATTTGGAGAAATTCTTTCTGTAAGTTTTATTATTAGTAAGCCGGTTTCTGGTGCTTTCCATTAAAGAATATTAGCCAATGTAACACAAATTTTCAAAAGGCTTTGGCTAGTATTTTAGCTAGAATTGCCCTTATGGTGTGTTAAAAAAAAATGGCACCAACTGTAAAAATGGCATGGCGGCAGCGTCTGACCTATTGATCTGAATTCACAACGGGGAGGAGAGAGAATTAAGATCAAGATCAGCCCAAGGTTAATCCCTATGAGGTGGAGGTCAAACTTGTCTCCACCGTCCAAACTTTCTACCAGTTCTGACACCAGCCATCCCTCCCACAGCACTCTCTACTTCTCTGCTGGATTTGATAATTCATTGGAATGGCCACACAGAACTCACAGACAATACTCACCATAATGGAGTTTATTAGGGAAGTAGCAAGTTACAATTCAGGATCAGGAACAACAATCTAAGACTCAGGATCAGGATCAGGAAGCATGTAGGCAGAGTCTCCTTCTTCAGTTCAGGAAAACTCTCTCAGCTCCCCTCAACCATACAGGCCTCCTCTTGGTCTCCTGAGGACAGGCTCCTCTCAGCTTGCTAAGAACAAGCCTCCTCTCTCAGCCCTCAGTCCTTGATCCCATTCAGGCCTGGCCTCTGCCCTGCTCCGGCAAGTGTTACAAAGATCTTTCTGTTCTGCTGATAAATGCCCAGAGGCACCCCACTCCACCAGGAAGTCTCCTTACTCCATAGGCTAGCTCTCCTGCTCCATGGGTCAGCTCTCTTGCTCTGTGGTTCAGCTCTCTCACTCCATGGGTCAGTGACCCAGCTCTGCCAACAAGTGCCCAGAGGTACCTCACTCTTCTAGCAAGCCTCCTACCCAAAGACGCTCAGCTGCTTCACTCTGTGGGTTGGCATGCCCACTGTAGCAGCCTCACTTGGTGGACTGGGGTGCCCATTGCAGCCACCTCTCATAGGTCTCCTGGTTCTGCTGTTGCTGTTTCTCTGCCATCTCTTCTTGTCTTGATTCTCACCATTTACACTGTCTCCAGTGTTACAGCTCTCTATCTCCTGGGCCTAGGATGTTCTCAACGCAGGGACCCCAGGTCCAAAGTACGTGCTGCACTCCTATTTCTTCTTTCCTGATGGTAGTGACGTCCCCTCGCTGCTCTGGGTTTGGCTTTCTTTTTAAGCTTGGTGGGCTGGCATAACTGGCTAATCCCCTCATTAGGTTTCCATACACCTTATTTTCATGGTCTCACCCCTGGAGGAGTTCCATGAACTTTATTTGCATTATTACAACACTGTCCAATCCACTTGGTGTGCCACAAGCACCTCATTTGCATAGTACCACCCAATCATTTAGTGGGAATCACAAGACCATGCATGGCAAGAAAGGCCATATTAAGTAATTCGCTGTACTGCAGTGTTTTGTTTTGTTCTGTTTTTTGTCATGAGAAAGAGCTTTATCCTCTGTTTTTATTATCATATAATTCATTCTTATTGTAGATATTTTGGATAATTCATAAAAAGTAAAAATGAAATTAAAATCTCCTGAAATCTCACTTGGGGTCATGAAAACTATTAATATTGCTGTAACTGTCACTTTATGTATCTCTATACATATACATGTGCAATTTAACATGAGTGAGATTATATCATATGTGTTGTTTCTATGGTCAGTAACACTTTAATGTAGTCTTTTTTGTTTGGTTTTGCTTATTTCTCCCTTTTCTATCATTCACAACCCCCAATATTATAACATGATTACCTGATTAACCAAAGTGATGTATTTTCTGCTCATGTAATTATGTACATATAGCTACATATATGCATATGGTACTTTTCTCCTTGTTTTAGAAAAACAAGATAATATTATTGCATCTTTCTTTTCTCACCTTACCCTTCATAGCTGAACTCTATCCAAGTTACCTGATTTCAACAGCCAGTTAGGATTCAATTTTGTGGACAAATTACCATTTATTCAACTATTCCCACATCCATAGACTTTTTTTTTGGTCACAAAACTAATGAAGCAATAAATCCATGAATATTAGAAGGAAATAATAAAAATTATTTTTGCTGATAATATTGTTGTATACCAAGAGAACTCAAGCAATTCTAGGGAAAAAATAAGCAAAAATTAATAAAGGTACTTGAGAAATTGAATAAGTACAAGATAGGTATACAAAATCAGTAGTATTTACTCTAGAAGTAAATGGAAAAAAATAATTCATAGTAGCAATTAGATAAAATAGATTACTAATGAATAAATTTAACAGTAAAAATGTTATATCTACAAAAAAAAACCTATTAGATCTTTTAAGAGATACAAACACATCCAAACAAATAGAACAGTATATATTTTGGGATGTAAGTGTTAATATCATAAAAACATATTTTTCCTGTAATTAACATGAAATATGTGGATATATGTAATTCTATTTCAGTTAAAATTCAATATTGTGGTTGTTCTTTTGAAACAAAATAAAATGATCTTTGAGAAAATAAGAATTAAAAATAGCTTGGTGTTGTTGTGTTGTTACGTGCCATGAAGTTGGTTCCGACTCATAGCAACACTACGTACAACAGAATGAAACACTGACCAGTCCTGCATCATCCTCACAATCTTTGTTATGCTTGAACCCATTGTTGCAGCCACTTTGTCAATCTATCTTGTTGAGGGTCTTCGTCTTTTTCACTGACCGTCTATTTTACCAAACATTATGTCTTTCTCCAGGGACTGGTCCCTCCTAATAACATATCCAAAGTACATGAGATGAAGTCACCATCCTTGCTTCTAAGGAGCATTCTGGCTGTACTTCTTCCAAGACAGATTTGTTCATTCTTCTGGCTGTCCATGTTATATTCAGTATTCTTCACCAACACCATAGTTCAAAGGCATCAATTCTTCTTTGGTCTTCCTTATTCATTGTCCAGCTTACACATGCGTATGAGGTGATTAAAAACATCATGGCTTAGGTGAGGTTCACCTTAGTCCTTAAAGTGACAGCTTTGCTTTTTACACTTTAAAGAGGTCTTCTACAGCAGATTTACCCAATGCAATGCATCATTTTGTTTCTTAACCGTGGCTTCCATGGGAGTTGACTGTGGATCCAAATAAAATGAAATCCTTGACAACTTCAATATTTTCTTCATTTATCTTGATGTTGCTTATTGGTCCAGTTGTGAGGATTTTTGTTTTCTTTATGTTGAGGTATAATCCATACTGAAGGCTGTAGTCTTGAATCTTTATCAGTAAGTGCTTCAAGTCCTTTTCACTTTCAGCAAGCAAGGTTGTGTCATCTGCATACTGCAGGTTGTTAATGAGTCTTCCTCCAATCCTGATACTGCATTCTTCTTCACTGAGTCCACCTTCTCAGAGTATTTGCTCAGCATACAGATTGAATAACTATGTTGAAAGGATATAACCCTGACGCACACCTTTCTTGACTTTAAACCATGCAGTATCCCCTTGTTCTGTTTGAAAGACTGCCTCTTGTTCTACGTACAGGTTCTGTATGAGCCCAATTAAGTGTTCTGGAATTCCCGTTCTTCACAATGTTATCCATAACTTGTTAGGATCCACACAGTCAAAATGAAATATAGAACACTATATATTACCCAATCTGAACAACAGAGAAAAACTAAACTGAAATTAAAAAAAAAAAAAAAAAAAAAACCCAGCGCCTCAGAAAAGGATGGATCCTGTGGGACTATAACAAATAATCTGATATTCATGTTATCATCATCTCAGAGATAGAGAAAGAAAGAGGGCAGGGGGACTCAGGGAGACATGGCAGTGGCAGCTTGTTTGCCCATTTTCCCATTCTTGCCTATTCTGTAATAGTCTTTGGACTTGGACAGACATGGCTGTAGCAGCATGCTTGTCTATTTTCCTACTTTTGTCTGTTCTGTGTTATTTCCTTGGACTCAGGCAGACATGGCTCTGGCAGTATGATGGCAGTCAGTTTCCCACTTTTGCTTTTTTGAATATATTCCAAATAAAATTTGCTTTCTGCTTTGCTAAACTTTGTGATTTTTTTTTTCCCCAATGACAGTTAATGGCATAGTTGTCAAGGATTTCTGAAGCTATGAATCCAGTTGACCTCGAGGATACCTGGACTGTGGAGCAGAAGCTAGCAAAGAGAATTCCTATCTTCTAGACCCACGTGTTCCCACTCCATGTCCCTTTGACACCGACGGGGTGAGTGCTCTCGGAAAACGAGCCTTTGGTTATTCTTTTTTGTTCTCTTTCTCATATTTTGTTAAGTTCTGTTTGGCATATTTGTTTGAAAAACTGGTTGGTTGATTAAAGAGAATCTTTCTTAGATTTTTGTTTGATTAAGAGTGATATGTAGTAACTCTTTAGGTGAACTGCAGTTTAGGTTCAGATTTGGGCATATGAAACATTAAAGAGGTAATTCTATTTTCAAAGAGTTTTGAGCCAGTATAAGCCACAAAAACCAGGCCTTTTTGTGGCTCAGAGAAAACCTGGAAAATAGTGCTCTGTTTTGCCAAATTCTCCGGGAAAGGCAGCAGCTCCTGACCTGTGTTATGAAATTTGAGGGAGAAGTGGTAGTTCCATACCTTTTTTATGATACAGTTTCTCAATAGAGAATCACAGTGTTAAAATTAAAATCATCAATGGCTACTTTAAAGTACTTTCCAATCAGACAACTAGTATATGTAAGGTCTAAAATAAGAGACTAGGTCTCTAACAGTTAGCACTGGAGGCCCTCTGGACTCAATTGGTCTTTGTCTATGTCTTGTAAGAATACACAGAGGAGATAATTTTTGGGTTCAGCTCTAACAGGTTTATTTTACTTGTGACAAGTAAAAGGAGTCAGTGGGGGCTCATGCCTCTCCAAAAGACTGGTTCGCAAGGGAAGGCAAGACTAGGGCTTAAATGGGTTTGGTGGGGACAATAGAGCAATGAATATTCAGTGGGTTTCTTCGAAGGGGCAGGTACTCCTTGGAATGGTAGTGCATACTAATTAGGTTGCATGGGCATCTGGAATCCAAGATGGAACTTGCTGATATTCAAGACAGAGTCCCCTCAGCAGCTCTCGGCATCACTTATTATGGGATATGGTGCAGGCACACTGATCTTCTATATTACTTCGCCCCCTTCGGAGGGCCAAAATAGTGGTCACACATTGTTCTTCTGTGCATGCGGAGCTTGTAAGAAATGGAAAGGGACTAGAAAAACACAGAGGAAGAAGTAGTAATTCACAGGTTGTTCTAACCTTATTTTATGTTGACAGGATGTGGTTCCTGTTTACCCAACTTCTAGGTGGTAGTCTTTTAACAGCTCTTTTATTCCACTAGCACAGTTAACCCTGTCTCATAGCCAGCAGAATGAAAAGCTTGAAACTTAGAGCTTAACAACTTTGATAAATGTACCAAGAGACTGGTTTGGGGTTCATATTTAAAAACAGTATAAACTGAGTATTGTTATAGGGGAAAAACATCACAAAGTTTAGTAAAGCAAAAAGAAACTTTTATTTGGCGTATATTCAAAAAGGCAAAAGTGGGAAATGGACAACCATGCTGCCAGAGACATGTCTGCCCAAGACCAAAGAATATTACAGAATACACAAGAATGGGAAAATGGTCATCCAAGCTGCCACAGCCATGTCTACCCAAGTCCAAAGACCATTACAGAGTTTTCAGTATATATTAACATTAAAAATGGGCAAAGCCATTGAAAGCTTTGCCTTTTCACAGATTGGCTAGAAACTGTGATCCTACATATTGAATTATCTTTCTTAACAATCATTGTACAGGTTTCCATCAGGAGGGTCTTCACTGGTCCAACAAATTACTATTCACTAAATGCTAATGGAAAAAATAAGAGTAGAAAGTCTTTCGTGTTCTGTTTGATTGGCTTTATGTGAAAGGTTTCCTAAAAGATATGTTCCAAGATTATCTTAGCTATTGTCTTTATACCTCAGGGCTCAGTTGATGTGGCCTTGTGAGTCCTTGTGAGCCCAGCTCATATGGGTCACATTCTCTATGCTCAAGGACAGGGAATAATAACTCCAATATTATTTTCTAAATCAATTACTATTCAAGTATTTAGAGATTTGATAATCTTGGTATATTCTTAGTATATCCTGACTATATGGTATTTTGTCTCAAGATTATCATGTATTAGATCTCAAACTCATTGAAAATAAAGTTAATGGTTATATTTAGAAATATTTTTATCTAAAGTTTTTTTAACTGATTTTATTTGGCATTTATGTTGTGCTTATAATTAATTTCCATGAGGTCTTTCACTATTAAGAATATTATTTTTATAAATTAATCATGGCCATATCGAGTTTTGTCATCCACAGATAAGTTTTTACTTTGCTAATTTTCTGAAAACGCTTGACCAAAATATCTCAACAAAAAGATGGACTATATTGCACTTGCGAAAAGGACTGTGACTAGACTCAGTCAAGATTTCCAGAACTCTTATGCAGAAGCTGATGAGTTCGCAGACTATAGCTGATCCAGAAGCACATGGAACAGAAATTAACTACATAAGATTGAGGGAACTAGAGCAAACTTTTTTTTTTTTTTTTTAATGTAGGAAGATTGCTTATGTTTTAAGGTCCTAATTTCTGGACATAAGAAACTATTTTCCTCTCTCCTAAATTATCTAACTAATGGGTTTAGATATTGTAACTCTTGAATTAGAAGTTCTGTTGGTAAACTTCATAAAGTTGTAAATATCATAACCAGAGAAGTGTCTGAAATTTGTGCTATGATTTTACTAAATAGAATAGTTTAGTTTTTCTGTTAGTCCCTCAAGAAACTGTTTGTGCCTCAATAGATAAATGTTGCTGTGTTTAAATTCATTCTCAGTTTGAGGTTCTGCAGAATCTAGTTGCTGTCCAGGTACATGAAAAACAGTTACTAATGTTGCTTATGGATAAACAAACACCTCATGAGATTTGTTTCCTTGGTTCAAACAACAGGATGATGGTTTAATTGGTTATTTCAGACAGTTGTCCTAATATTATTGTCAGTGTTTCTGTTTTATTTCCTAGTTTGCTGTAGGGTGCCTGGGATCTTAAAAAACAGATGATGCCCAATTACCATTTACTGAGCATTTTTGATAAAAGATTCTATAGCATGATCATGATCCAAAGGAAAGAATGATGAGAAAGTTGTATATAATTCTCCTGGAATCCAGATTTATGGCTTTCATGGAGGTTAGAGTAACCCACACAGGCCATCACCTTTGGGTGTCCTTTTAAACCTCAAGCTGTCAAAAAAAAAAAAAAAATGGTTCCGGAAGGCACTTTGAGTCAAACAGTGGTCCAGATAAACTAGTAAGACCATTTTGCTCTGGGCATTGTGCTTTTTTTTTTTAAGAATTCAGCCTATTTTAGGATACTGACTTCAAAGATCAGACTGAGAGTTATGTTTAGGGTAAATCAGTAATTCGTTTAATCAGTCTTTAAGAAGGTGTCATATGAAGTACCTGTCTAATGTTTGTAATCAAACTGTCACCCTCTTATGATGCAGAAAATCAGGTATCTTAAAGAAAACAGATTCTCAGAGGAGATTGAACTCATGGCTCAGAGTCCGTTTTGTCTTAGCTTCCACTTCTGCTTCTGAGAAAGTGACCCATGACTGTTAATAGATAAACCAAGGAGAGGCAGCTTGCCCTTGGCAAGAACACTTAGTATGTTTTAAACAGACTAACTGAAGACCTCCTACAGGAAAGGTCCATCCTGTATTATCTTGCCAATCATGAATTCTCTAATGGAAACTTTGTTGTCACATGTAAATTTGTATTTTCTGTTTCCTCTAGACAAACTTTTTCTGTTCCTTATGGATATATGTTTCTGTGTGATAGATCCAACTATACTAATTTAGATGATCCCTTTGCAACTGATAGTGAGTGTTTAGATTCCTGACAAATGTGTGGGCAATGCACTTTGAGAACTTTAGGATTATATGTAGATATTCATAGTAATATGCTAGTAAATACTGAAAAGGTAATGTTAAAATTGTTACACATTGTAAAATGAAAGTCAGAAGAAAAACCATTGGTCAAACACTCAGGATATGGTTGGTACCTTTATTTCCTACTTATGGTATATTTGAAGTGGAGAAATCTTTAAGAAAATTTGTCAGTAACTAAGGGACAAATAACAGATGTAGTTGCTAGTGAGATGGAAGCACAACAGTGAGCTCTGAGCTCATAAGCCAAGGTGACAGGAGGTAATGCAATAACCTTAGATTCTTTATTAGTCCAAGAAAGTACAGTCTCTGCAGTAGACAAGATACACATAGAATCAGACAACAAGCTACTTGGTTACACGCTGTAAAACTCTTACAAACACCAGATTTGTTTGATTGGTTACCATCAGGAATAAGTACGTGGGCTAAATCACTATTGCAAGGAAAAGTAATATTCTTAGTCTATATCCTGATAGTATTAGCTATAATAAAATTTATCCTGTATGGTCTTACACACCTAAAAGGCAAAAGAATGCCTCAGGCTAAAATATTAATGTACCTTGAGCCTGCTCAATCCAGCAATGCAATTGATGAGAACATCACTCTTACTTAATAACCTGGTGAAGAACCAGATGGTATCCAGTGGAAAACCAGCAGCATGAGTTTAAAGAGCCTGCAATGGCCGCCATCTAGGAGCTCTACTAAGTCCAGGTATTGATCACTGATGTGTTATCTCTAATCTCCAATCAAAAGGAGGGAATGATTTAGGAAATAATATTGGAGTTATTATTCCCTGTCCTTGAGCATAGAGAATGTGACCCAGCTGTAGCTCAGCTCACAAGGGCTCACAAGGACACATCAACTGGGCCCTGAGTATAAAGACAATAGCTAAGATAATCTTAGAAAATATCCTTTAGGAAAACTTTCACATAAAGCCAATCAAACAGAACACAAAAGACTTTCTACTCTTCTCTTTTTCTGTTAGCATTTAGTGAATTAGGAAGATTTGTTGGACCAATGAGGACCCTCCTGACTATCTTACTGAAACCTGTACCAATGATTGTTAAGAAAGACAATTCAAAATGTAGGATCACAGTTTCTAGCCAATCTGTGAAAAGGCAAAGATTTCAATGGCTTTGCCCTTTTTTTTTTTTTTCTTTTTTTCTCTTTGGAACTTTATTTTTTTTTTTAATATTTTATTGTGCTTCAGGTGAAGGCTTACAGAACAAATAGTTTCTCATGAAATAGTAGTACACATGTTGTTCTATGACATTGGTTAACAACCCCACAACATATTAAGCCTCTAAATTCTCAACCTTTTTTTTTTTTTGATGAAAATACAGATAGCCAAAGATACACCGTTTCAAAAATTTCTACATACACAGTTCAGTGACATTGACTATGCTCTTCCAACTGTGTTGTTATTCTCACTTAAGATGAAGGCTTACAGAACAAAATAGTTTCTCATTTAACAGTTACTACACATGTTGCCCTATGACAATGGTTAACAATCTCACAACACATCAAGAATATCCTTACTCCACCTTGTGTTCCCTATCACCAGGGGACTTCCTTGTCCCCTTAGGTCTTCTGGCCCTTGTCACTGGACTACTGTATCTCATTAGTCTCATCTGGTTTTTGTTTTTGTTTTTTTTTATTTTAACACCATTTCAAAACTTTTTACTTACACATTTAAGTGATATTGACTATGCTCTCCCAATTGTGCTGCCATTCTCGCCCAAGATGAAGGCTTACAGGACAAAACAGCCTCCCATTTAATAGTTACTACAAATGTTGCCCTATAACAGTGGTCAACAATCTCACAATACATCGACAGTGTCCTTACTCAATTTGTGTTCCTTATCATCAGTTTCCTACTCCCCCTCTGCCTTCTGGCCTTTGTCACCAGACTCCTGTACCTCGTTAGTCCCATTTAGTTTTATTGGGCTGTCCACTCCAAGGCTTAACATCGAACCTCAAAGGTAACTTCACCTCTGAGCTGAAAGGGTGTCTGGGGGCCACACTCTTGAGGTTTCTCCAGTATTCTTTAGGCCAGTAAATCTCGTATTTTTCTTTTCTTTTTTTTTTTTTTTTTTTTTTTTGGGAGTTAAAATTATGCTCTACATTCTTCTCCAGCTCTGTCCAGAACCCTCTGTTGTGATCCTGGTCAGAGCAGTCAGTGGTGGTAGCCAGGCACCATCTAGCTGTACTGGACTCAGCCCGGAGGCCTTGGTAGCTGTGGACAATTAGTCCTTTGGACTAATCTTTTCGTTGTATCCTGTTCTCTTCATTCTCCCTTGCTCCCGAAGGGATGAGACCAGTGGAGTATCTTAGATGGCCGCTCATAGGCTTTTAAGACCCCAGACACTACTCACCAAGGTAGAATGTAGAGCATTATCTTTATAAGTAGTGTCATGCCAATTGAGCTAGATGTTCCCCGAGACCATGGTCCCCAGAGCCCTCCGTCCAACAACTCAGTCCCTCGGGGAGTTTGGATTTGTCCATAGGGCCTCCATGACCTTTCCTTGTGCAGGTTGTGTTAGTTTCCCCTGTACTGTGTACTATCTCACCTCTCACCCAAGGTACCACTTATCTATTGCCTATTTAGTATTTCCCCCCATCCCCTCCCATCCCTGGTAACCAACAAGGATTGTTACATTTTGCATGTGAATTTTTTCATGGGTTTTTACAATAGAGGTCTCATACAATATTTGTCCTTTTGTGATTGACTTATTTCACTCAGCATAATGTCCTCCAGTTTCATCCATGTTATGAGATGGTTCACAGATTCATTGTTGTTCTCTCTCGTTGCATAGTACTCCATTGTGTGTATGCATCATAGTTTGTGTATCCATTCATCTGTTGATGGACATTGAGGTTGTTTCCATCGTTTTGCTATTGTGAACAATGCTGCCATGAACATAGGTGTGCATATGTCTATTCGAGTGACGACTCTTATTTCTCTACGATATATTCCTAGGAGTGGGATTGCTGGATCGAATGGTATGTCTATTTCTAGGTTTCTAAGGAAACGCCATATCATTTTCCAAAATGGTTGTATCATTTTGCATTCCCACCAGCAGTGTATAAGAGTTCCCGTCTCCCCGCAGCCGCTCCAACATTTGTTATTTCCAGTATTTTTGATTCGTGCCAGTAATGCCGGGGTGAGATGGTATCTCATTGTGGTTTTAATTTGCATTTCTCTAATGGCTAGTGATCGTGAGCATTTCCTCATGTGTCTGTTGGCCATTTCAATGTCTTCCTTGGTGAAGTGTCTGTTCATTTCCTTTGGCCATTTTTTGATAGGATTGTTTGTCTTTTTGTTGTAGAGGTGTTGGATTTCTTGTAGATTATGGAGATTAGACCTTTGTCTGACTTGTACTGTCCAAAAATTTTTTCCCAGTCTCTAGGTTCTCTTTTGACTCTTTTGGTGAAGTCTTTTGAAGAGCATAGATGTTTGATTTTTAGAAGATCCCAGTTATCTAGTTTATTTGTTGGGTTTTTTGTGTTGATGTTTATGGTTTGTATCTTGTTAATGCCATGTATTAAGGCCTGAAGTGTTGGTCCTATTTTTTCTTCTATGAATTTTATTGTTTGAGGCTTTATATTCAGGTCTTTGATCCATTTTGAAGTAGTTTTTGTATATGGTGTGAGGTATGGGTCCTGTTTCATTTTTCTACAAATGGATATCCAGTTTTGCCAGCACCATTTGTTAAAAAGACTGTCTTTTCCCCATTTGATGGATTTTGGGCCCTTGTCGAAGATCAGGTGACCGTAGGTGGATGGATTTACATCTGGGTTTTCAATTCTGTTCCATTGGTCAATGTCTCTGTTGTTGTACCAGTACCAGGCTGTATTGAGTACTGTAGCTGTATAGTAGGTTCTCAACTCAGGTAGTGTGAGTCCTCCAACTTTATTCTTCTTCTTCAGTAGTGCTTTACTTATTCGGGGTTTCTTCCCTTTCCATATAAAGTTAATAAGTAGTTTTTCCATCTCTTTGAAGAATGTTGTTGGTATTTGTATTGGGATTGCATTGTATTTGTAAATTGCTTTAGGTAGAATTGCCATTTTCACAATGTTGAGTCTGCCTATCCATGAGCATGGTATGTTTTTCCATTTATGTAGATCCCTTTGGGTTTCATGCAGCAGTGTTTTTTAGTTTTCTTTGTATAGGCCTTTTACATTCCTGGTCAGATTTATTCCCAAGTATTTTATCTTTTTAGGGGCTATTGAAAATGGTATTGATTTCCTGATCTCCTTCTCATCGTCCTCTTTACTGGTGTATAGGAATCCAACTGATTTTTGAATGTTTATCTTGTATCCTGATACTCTGCTGAATCTTTCTATTAGTTCTAGTAGATTTCTTGTGGAGTCTTTAGGGTTTTCTATGTATAGTATCATATCATCTACAAACAGGGAGAGTTTAACTTGTTCATTACCAATTTGGATGCCCTTTATTTCTTTCTCTTGCTTTATTGCTCTAGCTAGAACTTCCAGAACAATGTTAAATAGGAGTGGTGATAAAGGTCATCCTTGTCTTGTTCCTGTTTTCAAGGGGAATGTTTTCAGCCTCTCTCCATTAAGAATGATGTTGGCTGTTGGTTTTGCATAGATGCCCTTTATTATGTTGAGAAATTTCCCTTCTATACCTATTTTATTGAGAGCTTTTATCAGGAATGGGTGTTGGACTTTGTCAAATGCCTTTTCTGCATCAATTGAGATGATCATGTGATTTTTTTCTTTCCTTTTATTTATGTGGTGGATTACGTTGATGGATTTTCTAATGTTAAACCATCCTTGCATACCTGGTATGAATCCTACTTGGTCGTGGTGTATTATTTTTTTGATATGATGCTGAATTCTATTGGCTAGAATTTTGTTCAGAATTTTTGCATCTATATTCATGAGAGATATTGGTCTGTAATTTTCTTTTTTTGTGATGTCTTTGCCTGGTTTTGGTATCAGCATTATGCTGGCTTCATAGGATGAATTTGGAAGTGTTGCTTCCTCTTCTATGCTCTGAAATAGCTTGAGTAGAACTGTACAAGCTCTTCTGTAAATGTTTTGTAGAATTCTCCAGTGAATCCATCTGAGCCAGGGCTTTTTTTGGTTGGGAGTTTTTTTTATTACCTTTTCAATCTCTTCTCCTGTTATGGGTCTGTTCAGATTTTCAATATCACTTTGTTGTAGTTTGGGTAGGCCGTATGTTTCTAGAAATTTATCCATTTCCTCTAGGTTTTCAAATTTGTTGGAATATAGTTTTTCATAATATTCTGTTATAATCCTTTTTATTTTGGTTGGGTCTGTTGTATTGTCCCCCATTTCATTTCTTATTTGGGTTATTTGTGCCCTCTGCTGTTTTTCTTTTGTCAGTCTGGCCAGTGGTTTGTCGATTTTGTTGATTCTTTCAAAGAACCAACTTTTGGTTTTGTTGATTCTTTCTATTGTTTTTCTGTTCTCTATTTCATTTATTTCTGCTCTGATCTTTACTATTTCCTTTCTTCTGGTGGTTGTAGGCTTTTTTTGTTGTTCTCTTTCTATTTGTTTGAGTTCTGTAGTTAATGTTTTGATTTTGTCCCTTTCTTCTTTTTTGATATGTGCATCTATTGCTATAAATTGTCCTCTGAGGACTGCCTTTGTTGTGTCCCAAAGGTTTTGGTATGATGTGTTTTCATTTTCATTTGATTCTAGGAATTTTTTAATTCCATCTCTGATTTCTTCTATTACCCATTGATGTGTAAGCAGATTATTATTCAGTTTCCATGTGTTTGATTTTTTTTCCTTGCTCTTTCTAGTGTTAATTTCTACCTTGATGGCATTGTGGTCAGAGAAGATACTGTGAATTATCTCAGCATTTTGGATCTTGTTGAGGACTGCTCTGTGGCCTAAGATGTGGTCTATTCTGGACAACATTCCATGTGCATTGGAAAAGAATGTGTACTTTGCAGCGGTTGGATGATTGTTCTATATATGTCTTTGAGGTCCAGTTGGCTGATTGTGTCCTTTAGGTCTTCTGTACCTTTGCTGAGTTTCTTTTTAGTTGTTCTGTCCTTTACTGAGAGTGGTGTGTTGAAGTCTCCTACTATTATTGTGGCACTGTCAATTTCTCTTTTCAGTGCTGTTAGAGTTTTTTTTATGTATTTTGGAGCCCTGTCATTGGGTGCGTGAATATTTATTATGGTTATGTCTTCATGATGGATCATCCCCTTAATCATTATATAGTGTCTTTCTTTGTCTTTTATGGTAGATTTTGTTTTAAAATCTATTTTATCTGAGCTTAGAATAGCCACTCCTGCTCTTTTTTGATAGTTGTTAGCTTGATATATTTTTTTCCAACCTTTGATTTTAATAAATTCACATCTTTGTTTCTAAGGTGTGTCTCTTGTAGACAGCAAATTGATGGATCCTGTTTTCTTATCCATTCTGCCACTCTCCGTCTCTTTATGGGTACATTGAGTCCATTTACGTTCAGTGTAATTATTGACAGATGGAAGTTTGTTGCTGTCATTTTGTAGTGCTTTTTTTTGTGGTGCTGAAGTTTTCTTTGTTCTTATTACTCTCTTGTGCTGAGTTACTTTTGTTTGTGGATTTTGTGTTCATTTCTTTTGTTTTTGTAGGTTTTGTTTTTGTTGAGACTTTATGTTTTTCGTCTTTATTTTTATGAGTTGGTTTGTTAACTTTCTCTGTGGTTACCATGAATTTTACCCTTATCTTTATAATTTTGAAGCAGTCTACCCTTACTTGGTATCGCCTTGCCTTCCTCTCCTTTAGAAGGTTCTATAGCTATGCCGTTTGTTCCCTCTTTCATTGTTTTGATGTTGTTGTCATCCTTTGATTGATTTCTCTGATTCCCTGTTGTATTTCTTTTGTTTTTGGAAGTCCTCTGTAGTTCAGTTCCTAGAATGGTATCTGGTTCATATGAACCTGCGTCCTAGGTCCTAGGTCCTGCCTTAGGGCTGAAGCTGTTTGTCCTCAGATCGAAGAACTGCCTTTAATAATTCTTGTAAGTTCGGTTTGACTTTTGCATATTCCTTTAGTTTCTGTTTATCTGGAAATGACCTAATTTCACCATCAAATTTGAATGAGAGTTTTGCAGGATATATTATTCTTGGCTGACAATTTTTTCTTTCAAGATTTTATATATGTCATCCCATTGCCTTCTTGCCTGCATGGTTTCTGCCGAATAATCTGAGCTTAGTCTTATTGTTTCTCCTCTGTATGTGACTTCTTGTTTTTCATGAGCTGCTCTCAGGATTCTTTGTTTGTCTTTAGTTTTAGCGAGTGTGAATATGATATGTCTTGGTGATTTTCTTTTGGGGTCTCTTCTATATGGGGTTCGTTGAGCTTCTTGGATGGCCAGCTTTTCATTTTTCATGATATTGGGAAAGTTTTCTGTCAGCAGTTCGTCAATGATCCTCTCTGTGTTTTCTGTTTTCTCCCCCTGTTCTGGTATGCCAATCACTTGTAAGTTTTTGCTTTTAATTGTGTCCCACATAACTCTGAGGGTCTCTTCATTTTTCTTTGTTTTTTTCCTGAGTTTTCCTGAAACAAAGTTGTATCCAAGTGTTTGTCTTCAGTTCCACTGATCCTGTTTTCCATGGTTTCAAATCTACTTCTCAGCCCTTCTATGACACCGTCCATTTCTGAAATCTTGTTGTTTGTCTTTTGGATTTCTAATTGTTGTTTTTCGAGTTGTGAATTTATTTTGGCATTTTTTCCTGCATCATCTTCCTGAATTCTTCCAATTTTTTGTCTGTTTTTTCCATAAATTTGTCTATTTTTTCCTCATGTTTGTCAGCTTTTTGCCTCAGTTCTTGGAAAATTCCGAGTATTAGTGATTTGAGTTCCCTATCAGGTACTTCTAGTGCATTTGCTTCCACAGGAGAGTTATCTGGTGTTTTAATTTGGATGCCTATTGGAGTCATCTTGTCTTGTTTTTGTAAATGTTTTGATATTGTTTGCTGTTTTTGGGGCATTCAGTAGATATTTCTCTCGTTTATTGATTGTAGATTTTTTTTTTTTTTTGTTTCGTCCTTGTGGTACAGCTGGGCAGATCTAGCTGAAGAGGAGCCACTGGGACGGGTTGTTTGTGGCACTCACTGCAGCCACCAGGACGGTCGGTAGTCAGTGCTGGGCAGGTTCCAATAGGGCGTGCCTGCACAGCTTGGTGGTGTGATGTCAAGTGCATGGTGCAGGTAGGTATGGTGCAGCGGGAAGATGGTAATGTGTGAAGCTAAGCGGTCGTTCTGTCTCCCACTGGACGCTCTGCAAGGCTGCTTTCCCGTTTGCTGGTCTCCAATAGGAATCCAAGATGGTGGATCCGCGCTGCTTTAGCTGGTAAGGAATCTCTGCATGAGTCTCTCCTCGTTCTCCATTCTCTTTTAGTATTCTCACTCCTTTTGGTGTTTGGCTGAGTTCTTTATCTCTTCATTTGGTGTTCTAGGGTTTCAGGATTGTTGATTCTCTGTTAGGCTTAGTTTTCAGATCTTTGCTGTGGAGGGACGGCGTGGTGCTTCTGCCTAGAGCGCCATCTTGCCCCGCCTCCGGCTTTGCCCATTTTTAATGTTAATATATACTGATGACTGTAATGGTCTTTGGACTTGGGCAGACATGGCTCTGGCAGCATGGTTGACCATTTTCCCATTCTTGCTTATTCTGTAATATTCTTTGGACTTGGACAGACATGGCTCTAGCAGCATGCTTGTCTGTTTTCCCACTTTTTTTTGTTCTGTGATATTTTCTTGGACTCGGGCAGAGATGGTTGTGGCAGCATGGTTGTCCATTTCCCACTTTTGCCTTTTTGAATATACACCAAATAAAACTTCCGTTTTGCTTTACAAAAAAAGAAAGAGGGCAGGGTTGAAAAAGCACTTGAAAAAAGAATGGCTGAAAAATTCCTAAATTTGTCAATAGACATAAACTTATAAATTTAAGCAGCTAAGAAACCATAAATAGAATAAAATAAAAGAAATCCACACCAAGACATATCATAGCGAAGCTTGTGAAAAATAAAGACAAAGAAAACAATCTTGAAAGCAACAGGAGATAGGACACCTTACCTATAGGGGAAACCCAGTTCTAATAACAGTGGATTTATCATCAGAACTAGGGAGGCCAGAAAGAAGTGACACAACTTTGTTGAAGTGCAGAAAAAGCAAACAAACAGTCAATTCAGATTCCTACACCTACCAAAAATATCCTTTTGGAATGAAGGGAAAATCAAGACATTCTAAAAGGAAGGAAAACTAAGAGATTTGTCATTGTCAGATCTACCAAAAAGAATGGCTAGAGGGAGTTCTCTAAACAGAAAGGAAAATGATAAAAGAAGGAATATTAAAACATCAAGAAAGAAGGAAGAACATGCTAAGTAGAAAACATGGGTAAATACAATAAGCTTTCCTTCTCCTCTTGACTTTTCTAAATTATGGTTAAAGGAAAAATGTTAACACTGATATATTCTAGATGTAAGTAGAGAAAGTATTTAAGATAATTATATGATAAACAAGGGAGGATAAAGGAATGTAGAGGGAGATAATACTTCTAAATGTCACTCAAACTGATAAAATGATGAAACAAGTAGACCATAATAAGTTATGTTTATATAAGTTAACGTCTAAAATAAACACTAAAACCTCTATACAAAGATATACACTCAAAAACATAGATAAAAATGGAATGTTAAAAAAGTTGTGTAACCCACAATAAATCAAGAAGAAAATAGATTAAAAAATAAGAGAGAGATAGAACAGAAAACGAAAAATAAAGTAGCAGTCCACAAACCAAACTCATTGCCGTTGAATAGATTCAAACTCACAGTGACCCTATAGGAGAGAGTAGAACTACCCCTTAGGGTTTCCAAGGAATGACTGGTGGATTCAAACTGCTGACCTTTCTGTTAGCAGCCAAGCTCTTAGCCACTGTGCCACCAGGGCCTTAGCCTTAACATATGAGTAACTACATTACATATAATAATGGTCTAAATACACCACTTAAAAGACAGAGTTTGGCACAATGAATCTCAAGACATAACCCACCTATTTGCCATCTATAAGAAAATTTGTTCAAATGTAATTATTTAGGCAAGTTGAAAGTAAAAGGAGTGAAAAAGAAAAGAAAAAGAGGAAAAGTATATATCATGAAAGCATTAATCAAAAGAAAGCAGAAATGGCTATATTAAAATCAGATAAAGTAGATTTGAGAGCAAAGTAAACTACCAGAGATAGAAAGGAAAATTATATAATTATTAAATTGTCAATTCAACAAGAAGACACAGCAATGCTTAATGTATATGCACCAAAAAAGAGCTAATATATGTGATGCAAAAAATTGACAGAATTGAAATAAAAAAAAATCCACAATTATATTTAGAGATTTCAACACCCCTTTCAAAACAATTGATAGAACAACTAGACAGAAAATTCCCAAGGATAAAGAAGAACTCAACAATACCATCAATCAACAGAATCTAAATGACATTTATAGAACAGTCCACCCAGAAACAGTAGAAAGCACATTCTTTTTAAGTGCCCATAGAACATATATCAAGATAAACTATGTTCTGGGCCTTAAGATAAACAAATTTAAAAGAATTAAAATGGTACAGAGTGTATTCTCTGACCACAGTGGTATCAAACTAGAAATCAATAACAGAAAGATAACAGGAAAATCTCCAAGCACTTCTAAACTAAACAACCCAAATCTAAACAGTCTATGAGTCAAAGATGAAGTTTCAAGGGAAAATACATTGAACTGCATGTATACATTGCATACAATATATACATTAAACTCAATGAAAATTAAAACACATCAAAATTTTGGGGATGCAGCTAAGGTAGCGCTGAGAGAGAAATGTACAGCACTAAACACATACACTATAAATAACCAAAACAAACAAACAAACCTGTTGCCGTCAAATTGATTCTGACTCATAACAACCCTATAGGACAGAGTAGAACTGTCCCATAGAGTTTCCAAGGAGTGCCTAGTGGATTCAAACTGCCAATCTTTTGGTTAGCAGCCATAACACTTAACCACTACCTCACTAGGGTATACAGCAAGTAACAAATCAATAATTTAAGCGCTTACTTCAAGAACCTAGAAAAAGAACAAAATAAACTGAAAGTAAACAGAAGTAAAGAAATAATGGATAAGAGCAAAACTCAATGAAATAAAAAAACAGTAGAACAAATCGATGAAACGAAGAACTGTTTCTTTGAAAGGATCAATAAAATTAAACAGCTGGCAAGAATTACAAAGGAAAAAAAAGAGTGAAGAACAGATTACTAGTAACAGGAATGAAGTAATGGTTATCATTACTGACCTTGCAGACATCAAAAGAATAGTAAGGAGATCCTATGAACCACGCTACAAACATACATGTGACACCTTAGATGAGGAAGAATTCCCTCCAAAATACAAGCTACCACAACTCAAAAAATAAAATAGATCATATGAATAACCCTGTAACTATTAAAGACATTGAATTTCTAATTGACAAGTTCTCAAAAGAGAAGTCTGCAGGCCCAGATTGTTTCACTAGGGAATTCTATCAAACATTTAAAGAAGAATTAACACCAGCTCTAAACAATCACTTCCAGAAATAAGAAGAGGATAAAACATTTTCCATTTCATTTTATGAGTTGCTATTACCCTGATACATAAACAAGACAAAGATAATATAAGAAAAGAGAGGAAAAACTTCAGCTCAATATTCCACATAAATATAGATACAAAAAACTATAAGAAAATACTATCAAATAGAAGTTAGTACTATATATAGTACTATGAAAAATTAAGTACTATACAAGCATACATCATCACAAATTTGGATTTATTCCAGAGATGAAAAACTGGTTTATAATTTAAAAAATCAATCAGTATAATCAATCACTTCAACAAGGTAAAGAAGAAAAGCCAATCAATGCAGAAAAAACATTTAACAAAATACAACACCCAGTTATGATGAAAATATTCAGCAAGTTAGGAATGGGAGGAAATTAAACAGCATCTGCAAAATACCTACAGCTACATTTTACTTACTTTTGAAAGACTGAATATTTTCCCCTAAGATCAGGAGCAAGACAAGGATGCCTGCTCTCACCAACTTATTCAACATGGTGCTGAAAGTTCTACCAGTTGCAACAGAGCAAGAAAATAATATTAAAAGAGTAAGGATTACAATGGAAGAAATAAAACTTTCAACAAAATGCTGAAAGTTTTAGCCATTACAATAGGGCAATTAGAGAAAATAAAAGGTACACATATTAGAAAAGAAGAAATAAAACTGTCCCTATATGCAGATAACGTCATGGTCTATACAGAAAATACAAAGGAAACCATAAAAAATAATAATTAAAAAAACCCTCCTAAGACTAGTAAGTGAAGTCAGCAGTCACAAAATGCAAGGCGAACATACAAAAATCAACTATACTTCTATATACTAGCAGTGAGCATGTGGATACCAAAAATAAATAAACAAATATGCATACATACATATTTTAAATTAATGTATATTGGTTTTTAAATTATATATATAGACATAGATATAATACCATTTATATTTGTTCAAAAAATGAAATATAAATATAAAAAGCATGTACAGGACTTGTGTGTTGAAAACTGTAAGACGATGATGAAAGAAATTAAATAAGATTTAAATAAATGGACATACGTACCATATTCATGGGTTGTAACATTCAAAATAGTAAAGATTTTAATTGCCCCTAATTTATATACAGATTTAATGCAATTCTTATCAAACTCAGCCAGATTTTTTGTATAGATAGAATTTTCTAAAATTTATATGAAAAAGCAAAATAACTAAAGAAATTTTTAATTCTTATAAAAATATAGACAACACAACCTTTACCAATTCAATGATTTTTCAGGTGTACAGTTCAATGAGATCAAATACGTCAATCAGGTTGTTCAACAATCATCAATATCCTTCACCAAATTTCCCATCCTCATAAACAATTATTTCTTATTCCTAAACAATACTTCATATTAGTGAGATCATACAAAATTTGTCCTTTTGTGATTGACTATTTCACTCAATATTTGTTTTCCAGGTTCATTCACATTTTGGCATGTAACAGGACTTCATTTCTCTTCTAAAACAACTTTTACAAAGAATAACAAAGTGGGAGGAATCGATCTACCTGATTTCAAGACTTCTTATAGAGCTATAGTAATCAAGGAGGTGTGGTTTTGGCGGAGGGATAGTCACGTAGATCAATGGAACAGAATAGAGAACCCAGAAATATACCCACACAAATATGTGCAACTAAGTTTTGGCACAAGTACAAAAACAAGTAAATGGAGGAAAGATACTCCTGTCAACACGTAGTGCTGGAGCAATTGAACATCCACAGGCAAACAAGAACCCAAACCTAAGTCTTACACTTTATGCAAAAATTAACTCAGAATAGGTTGCACACTTAAATGTAAAACATAAAACTAGAAAAGTTTCATGAAAAAAAATTGAAGAAAATCTTCAGGATCCAGGGCTGGGCAAATGAGTTGTTAAACTTGACACCAAAAGGGCAACCCATAAAAGGAATAATTGATAAATTGCATATCATCAAATGTAAAACCTTTGTTCTACAAAAGACGCTATTAAGGAGATTAAAATACAGTCTACAGAGTTGAGAGGAAATATTTGGAAACCACATAACTGATTTTAAGAAAAGACTTAAAAAAATACAAAACTCAACAGTAAAAAAAAAAAGAAAAAAAGAGCAATCCAATTAGAAAATGAGCAAAAGATCTAATGAGACATTTCACTGAAGACGATATGCAGATGAAAAATAAGCAAATGAGAAGATATTCAACATCATTAACCATTAGGGAAATGCAAATTAAAATCACAATGAGATGACATTACACACTATCAGATGGTTAAAATAAAAAACAGTGACAACACCAAATGCTGGCAAGCTCAGTCCAGAAATTAGATCACTCATGGTGGGAATGTGAAATAACACAGCCAGTCTGGAAAGTATTTCAGCAGTTTCTTAAAACAGCTACACAACTCAGCACTCACACTCCTGGACATTTATCCCAGAGAAATTAAAATGTATGTTCACACAAGAAACCTGTACATGTCATGTTTACGGAAGCTTTATTCATAATAGGCAAAAACTGGAAATGACTCAATGTTTTCAAAGGATGGATTGTCTAACTGTGATACATCCACACTATGGAATACTACCCAGCAATAAAAAGGACCAAACTATTTGTACGTGCAACAACCTGGATAATTATCCAAATAATTACGGTAAGTGAAAAAACCCAATCCCAAAAGATTAAATACTATATGATTCCATTTATATAACATTCTTAAAATGGTGAAATTATAGAGATGGAGAGCAGATTAGTGGTTGCCAGGGGTTAAGTAGGGTTTGGGGGTGGGAGGGAAGTGGGCGTGGCTATAAAGGAATTACATGAATCCTTGTCGTGATGTATTCATGTGGCTATCCTGGTTGTGATATTATACTATAATTGTTCAAGAAGTCACCATTGGAGGAAATTGAGTCAAGGGTACATTGGCTCTCCCTGTATTGCTTCTTACAACTGCATGTGAATCTACAATTACTTAGAGTAAAAATTTTAATTCAAAAAATTAAAATGAACATGATGTTCTCTTTTGAAACAGCTACATCCTAGTGTAGGCAAGGCCCTGTGAAAATATGACTGCCCCAGAGGCTTGAACGCAGAGGAGGGCAGTTTCCCAAAGAGGGTTCTGGGTAGACAACAAAATGTAATAAAACGCATCTCTTCCCTAGTGCCTTTTTCCTCACACTTGCAGCATTGCTGGATACAAACTCTTTTTGTTTTTGTTTAATATTGTCCGTGTCATAGGCAATCCATGGTACCACATTGTTGTTTTAATTTGCATTTTCCCAGTCACTGCTGAAGTTGTGTTTTTTTCCAATGTGTGTTAGCCATTTGTACTTCTTTTGCTTGAATAATCTGTTCATCTTTTACCTTTTATCTGTTGGTATCTACCTTTTAATGATTTATAAGAACACTTTGTATATTAGGGATATTAACCCTGTGTCTATTTATCTGGAGAATGTTTTCTTTAAATATATGTCATCAAATCTGTAGATCTTCTTCCTTACAGCTTTTGAGTTCCATGTTTATATGAAGAAAACCTTGTCTACCACTAAACAAAGTATTTTCATAGATAATTTTATTTTTGATAGATTTTCATTTAGTCTTTATTTTTATAATTAAATAATGTGTGAGGTAGAGGTGTGCCTTTATTTTGGCTTTCCAAAATGGCCTAGTGCTATCTATTTTATTATAGTCTTTTCACTGATTTAAAATGCCATCCTTTGCTAAAAATAATACCAGGAAATATTCAGAGTTCCAGCAAAATGGCACTCTAGGCAGAAGCACCACGCTGTCCCTCCACAGCAAAGATCCAAAAGACTAAGCCAAACAGAATACAATAATCCTGAAACCCTAAAACATCAAATGAAGAGATAAAGAACTCAGCCAAGCACCAAATGGAGTGAGAAAACTGACAGAGAACGGAGAGCGAGGAGAGATTCATGCAGAGGTCGCCTACCAGCTAATGCAGCGCGGATCCACCATCTTGGACTCCTATCGGAGACCAGCAAACGGGGGTACGAGAAAGCAGCCTCACGGAGCGTCCAGTGGGAGACAAAACAACCAGTAATTTGCGGTGTACACTTTCCCACACCCCACCCCTCTTCGCCCCGGCTCGGCCTCCTCTGCTTCCCGCGGCCACAGTCTCTTGACTGGGAAGCGCCAGCTGCTTGGATTCCACACACCCAAGCGGGTGGCTCTCTGGGGGCCATTTGTTGGCTGCTAGAGTTGCTTTTTTTTTCTGTTTCTTTTGATTTCTCACTTGCCTCTTGCCACCTCCCCCTCCTTTCATTTGAGTGCCTGGCTCCGTGAGCCAACTTTGCTTCTTCCTGAGGGGCTGCAGAGCACCAACAATTTGTGATATACACTTTCCCACTCTCCACCCTTCTTCACCCACACTCAGCCGCCTCTGCTTCCCGCGGACACAGTCTCTTGTCCAGAAACACCAGCCCGCACTAACTGGCTCTCTGACTGCCATTTGTTGGCTGCTGATGTTGCTTTTTTTTTTTTCCCCTTGCTTTTTTTGATTTCTTGCTTGCCTCTCGCCACCTCCCCCTCCTTTCGCTTGAGTGCCTGGTTCCATGCGCCATCTTTGCTTCTTCCTGAGGGAATGCGGAGCTCCATTCTAGTGTGGAGCTGCTTCCTGGTCTGGGTTATCGCGCTGATGGGATCCCAGGGCTTTTGTTCATTTGTTCCTCTGCTTCCCGTGGCCATGCTCTCTTGACTGGGAAGCGCCAGCTGCTTGGATTCCACACACCCAAGCAGGCGGCTCTCTGGGGGCCATTTGTTGGCTGCTAGTGTTGCTTTTTTTTTCTGCTTCTTTTGATTTCTCACTTGTCTCTCTCCTCCTCCGACTCCTTTCACTCAAGTGCCTGGCTCTGTGCAGCACCTTTGCTTCTTCCTGAGGGGCTCCAGAGGGGCGGCAATTTGTGATATATGCTTTCCCACTCTCTACACTTCTTTACACACACTCGGCCTCCTCTGCTTCCCACGGACACAGTCCCTTGTCCAGAAACACCAGCCCACACTAGCTGGCTCTGTGAGTGCCATTTGTTGGCTGCTGGTGTTACCTTTTTTTTTTCTTCCCTGCTTCTTTGGATTTCTTGCTTGCCTCTCGCCACCTCCCCCTCCTTTCACTCGAGTGCCTGGCTCTGTGTGCCATCTTTGCTTCTTCCTGAGGGGCTGCAGAGCACCATTCGAGTATGGAGCTGCTTCCCGGTCCGGGCTACCGTGCTGGTGGGAACCCAGGGCTTTTGTTCATTTTGACTTGTTTGTTTGTTTTCTTTTCCCTTTCTTGAGTTGGAAGCTCTTTCTGGCCAGGCAGAGCTCTGTGGCAAGGAACTCCCCTTCAGCTTCCACAGACGTGCAGATGGATCCCTAAGGGCATTTCTTTTTTAGTTGGTTTTTTTTTTTTTTTCCTTCTATTTTCTTAGGGGGGCCTTTCTTGTTCTTTTTTTTTTTAAATTTGTTTTGTTTTCTTTTCCCCCTTTATCCCTTTTTGTCTTTCTTCATTGCTCAGTTTCTTGTCTCTCTATATCTCCCTTCTCTTTCTATTCCCTGAATACCAGGAGTTGTATACCTCTACGCCTTCTAGAAAGGCTGTACTGTGACACCTGAGAGCGACTTCCCCAGAACTCACAGCTGCACCGCTGGGATCCCTGGGAACTTTGTGGTTCTTTAACCCTTCCGATTTTTATTTATTCATTCTTTCCTTTTCCTCCTCTGTCCCTTTCTGTTTTTCTCCATTTCATAGTCTCTCATCTCTCCATTCAAATGGCAAGCTCCCCTAGCATTCTTTTTTGTTTGTTTGTATGTTTTTGGCTCCTGTTCCTCTCTCCTCTCTCCCATATCCATCTTAGCTCCACACATAAAATCTCCCCACTGCATCCTGCCTACCTGCACTGTGCGCTTGACATCACACCACCAAACAGTACAGGCAAGGCCTACTGGAACCTGCCCTACACTGATTACCGACCTGCTCTGGTGGCTGTAGTAAGTGCCACAAACAACCCGTCCCAGTAACTCCTCTTCAGCTAGACCTGTCCTGCTGTACCATACCTGAGTGACTGACCCTGCCAGTTGGAGAAGGAGGCAAAAACTATTGCATGCACAGACGAGCAAACAACAAAGAACACACAGTCTGCCTACTCAGAAACAGTAAAAAAAATTTTTTAGAAAAAGGATAAAACAAACAAATCTACAATCAATAAACGAGAAAAATGACTACTGAATGCACTGAAAACAGCAGACAATATCTAAACATTTACAAAACCAGGACAGGATAGTTCCAGTAGGCATCCAAAATAAAACACCAGATGACTCTCCTGTGGAAGAAAACGCACTAGAAGTACCTGATAGGGAATTCAAATCTCTAATACTTGGAATTCTCCAAGAACTGAGGCAAAAAGCTGACAAACATGAGGAAAAAATAGACCAATTCATGGAAAATACAGACAAAAAATTGGAAGAATTCAGGAAGATGATGCAGGAAAAAAATGCCAAAATAAATTCAGAACTAGAAATTATACAAAAACAACAATTAGAAATCCGAAAGATAAACAACAAGATTTCAGAAATGGAAGATGTCATAGAAGGGCTGAGAAGCAGACTTGAAACCGTGGAAGACAGGATCAGTGGAACTGAAGACAAACACTTGGATACAACTCTGTTTGAGGAAAACTCAGAAAAAAGAACAAAGAAAAATGAAGAGACACTGACAGTTATGTGGGACACAATTAAAAGCAAAAATTTTCGAGTGATTGGAATTCCAGAACAGGGGGAGAAAACAGAAAACACAGAGAGGATCATTGAGGAACTGCTGAAAGAAAATTTCCCCAATACCATGAAAGATGAAAAGCTGACCATCCAAGAAGCTCAACAAACCCCATATAGAAGAGAACCCAAAAGAAAATCACCAAGACATATCATATTCACACTCGCCAAAACCAAAGACAAAGAATCCTGAGAGCAGCTCGTGAAAAACAAGAAGTCACATACAGAGGAGAAACAATAAGACTAAGCTCAGATTATTCGGCAGAAACCATGCAGGCAAGAAGGCAATGGGATGACATATATAAAATCTTGAAAGAAAAAAATTGTCAGCCAAGAATAATATATCCTGCAAAACTCTCATTCAAATTTGATGGTGAAATTAGGTCATTTCCAGATAAACAGAAAATAAGGCAAAATGTAAAAGTCAAACCAAACTTACAAGACTTATTAAAGTGAGTTCTCAATCTGAGGACAAACACAGCTTCAGTTCACAGGCAGAACCTAAGACACAGGATCGTAAGAGCAAGATACCAGTCTAGGAAATGAACCCTCGAGAACTATCCAAAACCAAAAGAAATACAAAAGGGAATCAGAGCAGTTACTCAATAAATGACAACAACATCAAAACAATAAAAGAGGGAATAAACGGCATAGGTATAGAACCTAATAATGGAGAGGAAGGCAAGGCAATACCAAGTAATGGTAGATTGCTTCAAACTTAGAAAGATAAAGGTAAAATTCATGGTAACCATAAAGAAAGTTAACACACCAACTAATAAAAATAAAGACAAAAAACATAAAGTCTCAGCAAAAAAAAAAAAAAACCTACAAAAACAAAACAAATGAAAAAAAAATCCACAAACAAAAGTAACTCAGCACAAGAGAGTGAGAAGAACAAAGAAAATGTCACACCACAAAAAAAAAAAAAAAAAAACACTAGAAAATGACAGCAACAAACTAACATCTGTCAATAATTACAATGAAGGTAAATGGACTCAATGCACCCATAAAGAGACGGAAAGTCACATAATGGATAAGAAAACAGGATCCATCAATATGCTGTCTACAAGAGACACACCTTAGAAACAAAGATGTGAATTTATTAAAAGCCAAAAGTTGGAAAAAAATATATCAAGCTAACAACTACCAAAAAGAGCAGGAGTGGCAATTCTAATCTCAGATAAAATAGACTATAAAACAAAATCTACCATAAAAGACAAAGAAGGAATATTACATAATGATTAAGGGGAGGCTCCATCATAAAGACACAACCATAATAAACAACTACGCACGCAATGACAGGGCTCCAAAATACATAAAACAAACTCTAACAACACTGAAAAGAGAAATTGACAGTTCCACAATAATAGTAGGAGACGTCAACACACCACTCTCAGTAAAGGACAGAACAACTAAGAAGACAGTCGGCAAAGATACGGAAGACCTAAAGGGCACAATCAGCCAACTTGACCTCCTAGACATACATAGAACACTCCATCCAACTGCTCAAAGTACACATTCTTTTCCAATGCACATGGAACATTCTCCAGAATAGACCACATCTTAGGCCACAGAACAATCCTCAACAAGATCTAAAACTTTGGGATAATTCAAAGTATCTTCTCTGACCACAACACCATCAAGGTAGAAATTATCAATAGAAAGAGCAAGGAAAAAAAATCAACTACATGGAAACTGAATAATACCCTGCTTACATATCACAGGTAATAGAAGAAATCAGAGATGGAATTAAAAATTCCTAGAATCAAATGAGAATGAAAACACATCATACCAAAACGTTTTGGACACAACAAAGGCAGTCCTCAGAGGACAATTTATAGCAATAGATGCACATATTAAAAAAGAAGAAAGGGACAAAATCAAAACATTAACTACAGAACTCAAACAAATAGAAAGAGAGCAGCAAAAAAAGCCCACAACCACCGGAAGAAAGGAAATAGTAAAGTACAGAGCAGAAATAAATGAAATAGAGAACAGAAAGACAATAGAAAGAATCAACAAAACCAAAAGTTGGTTCTTTGAAAGAATCAACAAAATCGACAAACCACTGGCCAGACTGACAAAAGAAAAACAGCAGAGGACACAAATAACCCAAATAAGAAATGAAATGGGGGACATTACAACAGACCCAACTGAAATAAAAAGGATTATAACAGAATATTATCAAAAACTATACTCCAACAAATTTGAAAACCTAGAGGAAATGGATAAATCTCTAGAAACACACGGCCTACCTAAACTACAACAAAGTGATGTTGAAAACATGAACAGACCCTTAAGAAGAGAAGAGATTTAAAAGGTAATAAAAAAAACTCCCAACCAAAAAAAACCCTGGCCCAGATGGCTTCACTGGAGAATTCTACAAAACATTTACAGAAGAGCTTGTACCAGTACTACTCAAGCTATTTCAGAGCTTAGAAGAGGAAGCAACACTTCCAAATTCATTCTATGAAGCCACCATAACGCTTTAAACAAAACCAGGCAAAGATGTCGCAAGAAAACAAAATTGCAGACCAATATCTCTCATGAATGTAGATGCAAAAATTCTGAACAAAATTCTAGCCAATAGAATTCAGCATCATATCAAAAACATAATACACCACAACCAAGTACGATTCATACCAGGTATGCAAGGATGGTTCAACATTAGAAAATCAATCAACGTAATCCACCACATAAAAAAAAGGAAAGAAAAGAATCACATGATCATCTCTATTGATGCAGAAAAGGCATTTGACAAAGTCCAACACCCATTCCTGATAAAAAATCTCAATAAAATAGCTATAGAAGGGAAATTTCTCAACATAATAAAGGGCATCTATGCAAAACTAATGGCCAACATCATTCTTAATGGAGAGAGGCTGAAAACATTCCCCTTGAAAACAGGAACAAGACAAGGATGCCCTTTATCACCACTCCTATTTAACATTGTGCTGGACGTTCTAGCTAGAGCAATAAGGCAAGAGAAAGAAATAAAGGGCATCCAAACTGGTACTGATGAAGTTAAACTTTCCCTGTTGGCAGACGATATGATACTATACATAGAAAACCCTAAAGACTCCACGAGAAATCTACTGGAACTAATAGAAAGATTCAGCAGAGTAGCAGGATACATGATAAACATTCAAAAATCAGTTGGATTCCTATACACCAGTAAGGAGAACGATGAAAAGGAAATCAGGAAAACAATACCATTTTCAATAGCCCCTAAAAAGATAAAATACTTAGGAATAAATCTGACCAGGGATGTAAAAGACCTATACAAAGAAAACTACAAAACACTACTGCAAGAAACCCAAAAGGATTTACATAAATGGAAAAACATACCATGCTCATGGATAGGCAGACTCAACATTGTGAAAATGGTAATTCTACCCAAAGCTATTTACAAATACAACACAATCCCGATCCAAATACCAACAACATTCTTCAAAGAGATGGAAACACTAATCATTAACTTTCTATGGAAAGGGAAGAAGCCCCGAATAAATAATGCACTACTGAAGAAGAAGAATAAAGTTGGAGGACTCACACTACCTGACCTCAGAACCTACTATACAGCTACAGTAGTCAAAACTGCCTGGTACTGGTACAATGACAGATACATTGACCAATGGAACAGAATTGAGAACCCACATGTAAATCCATCCACCTACGGTCACCTGATCTTTGACAAGGGCCCAAAGTCCATCAAATGGGGAAAAGACAGTCTTTTTAATAAATGGTGCTAGCAAAACTGGATATCCATTTGTAGAAAAATGAAACAAGACCCATACCTCACACCATATACAAAAACTACTTCAAAATGGATCAAAGACCTGAATATAAAGCCTAAAACTATAAAGTTCATAGAAGAAAAAATAGCGCCAACACTACAGGCCTTAATACATGGCATTAACACGATACAAACCATAACCATCAACACACAAAACCCAACAGATAAGCTAGATAACTGGGATCTTCTAAAAAACAAACACCTATGCTCTTCAAAACACTTCACCAAAAGAGTAAAAAGAGAACCTAGAGACTGGGAAAAAATTTTTGGACAGTACAAGTCAGACAAAGGCCTAATCTCCATAATCTACAAGAAAATCCAACACCTCTACAACGAAAAGACAAATAATCCTATTAAAAAATGGGCAAAGGAAATGAACAGACACGTCACCAAAGAAGACATTCAAATGGCCAACAAACACATGAGGAAATGCTCACGATCACTAGCTATTAGAGAAATGAAAATTAAAACCAAAATGAGATACCATCTCACCCTGGCATTACTGGCACTAATCAAAAACACTGGAAATAACAAATTTTGGAGGGGCTGCGGGGAGATCGGAACTCTTATGCACTGCTGGTGGGAATGCAAAATGATACAACCATTTTGGAAAATGATATGGCACTTCCTCAGAAAGCTAGAAATAGACACACCATTAGATCCAGCAATCCCAGTCCTAGGAATATATCCTAGAGAAATAAGAGTCGTCACTCGAATAGACATATGCACACCTATGTTCATGGCAGCATTGTTCACAATAGCAAAACGATGGAAACAACCTAGATGCCCATCAACAGATGAATGCATAGACAAACTATGGTACATACACACAATGGAGTACTATCCAATGAGAAAGAACAACAATGAATCTGTGAACCATCTCATAACATGGATGAAACTGGAGGACATTCTGCTGAGTGAAATCAGTCAATCACAAAAGGACAAATATTGTATGAGACCTCTATTGTAAAAACCCATGAAAAAGTTCACACAGAAAATGTAACAATCGTTGTTGGTTACCAGTAATGGGAGGGGTGGGGGGTAAATATTAAATAGGCAATAGATAAGTGGTATCTTGGGTGAAGGGTGAGACAGTACACAATACAGGGGAAACTAGCACAACCTGTATAAGGAAAGGTCATGGAAGCCCCATAGACACATCCAAACTCCCTGAGGGACTGAATTGCTGGGCTGAGGGCTGTGGGGACTATGGTCTCGGGGAACATCTAGCTCAATTGGCATGACATAGCTTATAAAGACAATGTTCTACATTCTACCTTGGTGAGTAGTGCCTGGGGTCTTAAAAGCCTGTGAGTGGCCATCTAAGATACTCCACTGGTCTCAATCCTTCGGGAGCAAGGGAGAATGAAGAGAACAGGATACAAGGAAAAGATTAGTCTGAAGGACTAATGGTCCACAGCTACCATGGCCTCCACCGGACTGAGTCCAGTAGAGCTAGATGGTGCCCGGCTACCACCACTGACTGCTCTGACCAGGATCACAACAGAGGGTTCTGGACAGAGCTGGAGAAGGATGTAGAGCATAATTCTAACTCACAAAAAAAAGATCAGATTTACTGGCCTAAAGGAGACTGGAGAATCCTCGAGAGTATGGCCCCCAGACACCCTTTTAGCTCAGTGGTGAAGTTACCTCTGAGGTTCACCGTTCAGCCTGGGAGTGGACAGCCCCATAAAACCAAATGAGACTAACGAGGTACAAGAGTCCAGTGACAAGGGCCAGAAGGCTGAAGGGGACAAGGAAGCTGGTGATAGGGAACCCAAGGCTGAGTAAGGATATTGTTGATGTGTTGTGAGATTGTTAACCATTGTCATAGGGCAACATTTGTAGTCACTGTTAAATGAGAAACTATTTTGTTCTGTAAGCCTTCATCTTAAGTGAGAATAACAGCACAATTGGAAGAGCATAGTCAATGTCACTGAACTGTGTATGAAGAAATTTTTGAAACGGTGTATCTTTGGCTATGTGTATTTTCACCAAAAAAAAAAAAAAAGGTTGAGAATTTAGAGGGTTAATATGTTGTGGGGTTGTTAACCAATGACATAAAACAACATGTGTACTACTGTTCCATGAGAAACTATTTGTTCTGTAAGCCTTCATCTAAAGTACAATAAAATATTTTAAAAAACAACAACAACAACTAATACTACATGTGTTTAGGAGTCTCTGGACGCTCTTGCATTCCATCAATTTATCTTTCTGTTCCTAGGCTGATACCGACTGTTTATTTCTTGTAGTCTTAAAGGTCGTTATGATTTTTGGCAGGACAACTGTTGAAGACATTCTGCATTTCCCATCTTCAGAGTGCATACAGCTGTTTTTCATTTCCCTCTGGTGCTAAAATCTGTATGTGCAAAACCCCTCCACCATTTAATGTGTAATTTAAATGCTGCCTTCTTGAGAAAATGGCCCCAGCTCTAGGATCTGGGATTTGCATCCTTGTTTCACCAATTGCTTTTTGTTTGAATTGAGCGACTCACATTATCTCTCATTTTGTTTTCGTTTTCACATTCATGAAATATGGAACATTAAGAACAATTACATCATACATGTTGGTTGAAAAAAGGTAATAAAGGGAGTGCATTTAAAGTGCTTATTATAGTGCATGATGCATGATAAACATTACTAGGAGTCAATATTGACTCCTAGTAATGTTAGTACTACTATTATTCCCTTAGTCGTCATTAATCTCTCCTTTCTTCTGGTCTCATAGTTCTTAGTGTTTCTGTTTGAATATTAATTATATTGAGACTTAAACTACTTGACTTTTCAAACATGTCTTCTTTTACACTAGATCTTACAGCTTCGCATGTCTTAGTCAAAGTAAGAGCTTAATAAATGATAATGTAAACTAGATTGATGGAATGGCTAGCTAATGACTAACTTATTCCACCTTAAGGAGATAGACTTGGTAATCATAATAAATATAGTCCACTTCTTCTGTAGATCATCGATCTAAACACAAACCCATCCATGGCATGTCTTCTAAATGCCTGAGAGCAAGTTCATGCTGTAATTATGTCTGTGGTGTGTGGTGTACAGGTGGGGTGTGTGTGTATGTGTGTGATGTGTGTGGGGTGTGTGTGTGTATGTGTGGTGTGCGTAATGGGTTGTGTGTATATGTGGTTTGTGTGTGGTGCGTGGTGTGCATGTATGTGTGTGGTGTGTTTGTGTGGTGTGTGGTGTGTGTAGTGTGTGGAGAAGTGTGTGTGGTATGAGGGGGAGTGTGTGTGTGGAGTCTGTGTGTGCCTGTGTGTCTGTGTGTATGTGTGTGGTGAAGCGGTATCAGAACTACATTTTCTGAATGAAGCTCTGACTCTGTAAGGAATGCCTGCCTCAGAGGAAAGGGATGTGAAAGTCCAATATCCTCATTGTCCCCAAACCTCCCAAGAGAAAGAGTCAATGTTGCCTGCAGGAAAAGGGGTCCGGACTTTTAGGACACAAAACAGGCACTGGGTTCTGTGCTGGGGCAATCCGAAGATTGGCCTGATCCTCAGATCCATCCTGAATCCAGTGCCCATGAGACCAAGACTTACCTCAAGAAAGGAAACAATAAGAAGTAAGAACAAGAAGACAGTACACAACACTGGGGAAGCCAGCACAACTTATCCAAGATAAGGTCATGGAAGCTCTATAGACACATCCACATTCCTTGAGGGACCGAATTATTGGGCTGAAGGCTGTGGGGACCATGGTCTCGGGGAACATTTAGCTCAATTGGCATAACATAGTTTATAAAGAAAAAGTTCTACATTCTACTTTGGTGAGTAGCGTCTAGGGTCTTAAAAGCTTGTGAGCGGCCGTCTAAGATACCCCACTGGTCTCACCTCATCTGGAGTAAGGGAGAATGAAGAAAACCAAAGACATAAGGGAAAGATTAGTCCAAATGAAAAATTGACCACAAGTACTATAGCCTCCACCAGACTGAGTCCAGCACAACTAGATGGTGCCTGGCTACCACCACCAACTGCTCTGACAGGGATCATAATAGAGGGTCTGAGACAGAGCTGGAGAAAAATGTAGAACAAAATTCTAACTCACAAACAAACAAACAAAAGAAAAGACAAGACTTACTGGTCTGACAGAGACTGGAGAAACTCAGAGAGTATGGCTCCTGGACACCCTTTTAGCTCAGCAATGAAGTCGCTCCTAAGGTGCACCCTTCAGCCAAAGATTAGACAGGCCTATAAAACAAAACGAGACTAAATGGGCAAGGACAAGAAGGTAGGAGGGGACAGGAAAGCTGGTAATAGGCCAGTCAAGGTTGAGAAGTGGAGAGTGTTGACAAGTCGTGGGGTTGGCTACCTATGTCACAAAACAATATGTGTAGTAATTATTTAATGAGAAGCTAGTTTGTTCTGTAAACCTTCATCTAAAGTACAATAAAAAAATACACACACAAAAAAAAGATTAAAAAAAGTAAGAACAAGAAATGAGACAAGTAGGTGGAGATAAGAAGAGAGAAGAATGACAGACTAAGAGGAAGAGACAAAGAAAAAGCAGTGATTGGGCCAGGTAGGAAGAGAGTCATGCACTGGGATCCTCTCACTAGAGGCCTTTCTAATCTGTTCAAACTATTCAAGTCTGTACTTTGCCAAGATGAGCTAAAGTTACGAGATGCAGCACAATAATGCCTGCTACTTCCCCCTGAGTCATGCCTACACTTTGACGTCCTGCCTTGATTCCAGCTACCTCCAAAAGCCCACGCACAGGCAAAGCACTGACTTAGGTATGACTCAAATTGAAATCTTCTATTTCTTTCTTTTTTTCTCCCATTTCAGCTAGCATTTATTGAGCAGCTCCGTTGTACCTATGTGGAACTTGGCTCTGAAGATTCCAAGCTGGTGAAACAACACCCTTTTAGGAGCTCCCAGACTGAATAAGGGGAGGGCAACCAGGGATTATCATGAATACCTTTATAACAAAGACAAGAATACAAAATATATATATTTTTTAAAGATAGATACATTTAATCATTACATACATTTTAATGGAAAATGATATAATTAGTGAAGTCAATACATAAAGGATAAGCTGATAAAATATGTACAACACAGACATATGACAAAGGGTTAATATGCCCAAAGCACTTCTAAATTTACAGCAGAAAGACAACTATCCAATAGAAATACATATAAAATATATGAAGAAAAGATTCATAGAAGAGAACATCCAAATGATCAATAAATATTTTAAGATACGTGACCTCATTAGGAATAAAGGAAATGTGAGTTAAAGTAACAATATCTCTCTATGTTCATCTGGGATTGAGCAGCCACAAACCAAGGTTGGCCAAACCTGGGTCTCAGTCAGGAGAGCTCTTTTGAGGATTATTGGTTTCTGATCTATTTGTGTTCCAGCCAGTCTATGAAGTAGCAGTCACATCCACAAATATTGTCAGGTCCTTTCTTTCAACTGGAGTACCTGGGTAGTACAAACAGTTAATGTGCTCAGCTGCTAATCGAAAGGTTGGAAGTTTGAGTGCACCCAAGAGTGCCTCAAAAGAAAAGCCTGGCAATCTACTTACCAAAAATCAGCCACTGAAAACCCTGTGGAGCACAGTTATGTTTTGACACACATGGGGTCACCGTGAATTGGAGTCAACTAAACATTAACTGCTTTCAACTGAGATGTCCTGGGAACACTGGCCTCCTGCTGGTGCCGGTAGCTTTGCTCTGATTTAGGTGCCTTACCCAGCCCTCTCCACCATACCATTCAGGTTCTACCTCTCACTGCCACAGGGAAGCTTGAAGCACAGAGCCAGGAAGGGGAAGCACATGGAATTTGCCCCTTGCTTTCAGGAAAATCATTGTTGCAGGGTGTTATCACACTGCCAGGCAGAAAATGTGAACTAGAGCCAGTTGGAAAATATCTGACTGGAACTGTACTTGTACTAGGTGTGGAGGAGGCAATAAGGACCATCCTGCGTTCAGTATTATCCTTCTTCTCACTTCCTTGCCTAGACTAACTAACTGTAATTTGGGCATCAGTTTTTCCAACCCTGCAAACCTGCAGGTTATTTTACTCCCAGTTGATGTGGACTCCAGGCTTCAGGAAGAAAGAGTGTCTCATGTTTTCCTGCCTGAAGCCGCTCCATTTCTCCTTAGGCCGAATTCAAACTAAATACCTCTCTTTCCTGTAGGTCCCTGTGGTAGCTCGTTTCTAAATTGGTCACCAAATAAGCCATACTTCCTAGTATTCATACTCTCATGCAGTCCCCTTCCCTAGAATATGGGCTGTCCATATCACTTGCTGTTATCATATAGAATGCAGTAGAGTGATGTTTTGTGACTTCCAAGGTTAAATTATGAAGTTTTTTAGCTTATACCTGTGTCTCTTGGAATCCTTGGGGCATTCCCTCTTGAAACCCAGTCACCATACTTTGAGAAACTCAAGCCATATAGAGAGATCACATGAGGACATTCTGGTCAACAGAACCAGGTGAGCCCCATAAAAACAATCAGCATCAATTCCCCACCATGTGAGTGAGCTATTTGGACATCCAACCCTGCTGAGCTTTCAGATACCTATAGACCCAGGCAACATCCAACTGCAACCTCATGGAAGACCCCAAGAAAGAACCACCAAGTTCAATCAAGACAGCCCACAGAGCCAAGACTGATAATAACAAATATTTTTAAGCCAATAATTTTTGTGGTGGTTTGTTACTTAACATTAGAATAGAATAGTCCCTACTGAAGGCTTGGTGAGGGCTGCAATAAGTGGCCAAATTCAACATACTCATGTTTTTCAACCTTGAAGGTGAGTGATGTAAGTCTCAAAAACCAACAGGTGACAATCTAACCAGTTAATTTAATATTGCACAGCAAGAAGCACTAATCTCACTGCCTGAAATGGAGGGTTCACCTAACTGTCTTTCATCAGTTCAGGTCTGCATATCAGTATCTGACACTTTCAACTTCTATTTCCAAGTATCAAATTCTGCACTAAGATTTTTTCCATTGAAAGGAAGAGAAAAACCCATTACAAAATGAATTCAGCAATTGTCTCAGTTATCTAGTGCTTCTATAACAGAATACCACAAGTGGATGGCTTTAACAAACAGAAATTTATTCTCTCATACTTTAAAAGGCTAGAAGTCTGAATTCAGGGCTCCAGCTCCAGGGGAAGCATTTCTCTCTCTGTTGGCTCTGGGGGAAGGTCCTTGTCATCAATCTTCCCCTGTTTCTAGGAACATCTCAGCACAGGGACCTTGAGTCCAAAGGATGTGCTCTGCTCCTGGTTTTTCTTGCTTGCTGGTAATGCACTCCGTCTCCTCTCTGCTTGCTTCTCTCTTTTATATCTCAAAAGAGATTGACTCAAGATACAACTTAATCCTTTAGATTGAGTTCTGCTTCATTAACGTAACTGCCTCTAATCTTGCCTCATTAACATCATAGAGGTTAGGATTTACAACACATAGGATAACCACATCAGATCACAAAATGGAGGACAACTGCACAATACTGAGAATCATGGCCTAGCCAAGTTGACACACATTTTTGAGAGACACAATGCATCCATAACAGCAATAGTGTACATTTACTGATTCATATAATTCAAAAGTAAGTTCAAGTTTAGATATCCCTAGCCCAGGAAGAATGTAATACCAGACTCACAAGATAAAACTCTTGGAGGAGGGACAAGAAGGAGGCTTAGATAGATACGCCATAAAGTCCCCCTACAACAATGACTTGAGGAAACAACCAAGAATAGACACAAAATAAGGCCTCAAATGGAGACTTAAAGAAACAGACTGAGGACCAGTTGGAAAGAGATACAACAAGGCCAGTGGGAAAACAGAGATTTGCATATCATCCACACTTTATCTGTCAGCCCAGCGCAACATGGCCATTCTGGGATGGCTACAAGCAACATCCCTGCGTCAGAAGCCCAAGAACAAAATGTCTCAGAAAACACAGCCTAAGACAGAGATACTGTGTAGACAGTACAGGAAAGGATGACGAGATGGGCAAGCTGCAAACCAGGACTGAGCATACCAGAGAAAGGGTGACCCATGGAAGAAATATAGCTTTGAAACTAGAGAACCACAAGGAAGTACTGCTGGATCAGAATGACACGAACTGGACTGTAGGTACTTCAGAGCAGGGAACAGAAAAGACAGGGAGTACACATTTGCAGAGGGGCAAAGGGAGAGTATAGGGGAGCAGGCATGAGCTTCAGTGTCCCTGGTAGTGCAAAGAGGGGAGGAAGGTAGGCTGATACCTCGCAACTCACCATGGGGAAGGGCTGTGTCCTCACAGCTACATGCAACCCTCCATGGAAGTCTTGTGAACCCAACATTGTAGACCCTCTGTGAGTGCTCAACCCACCATACCCACCAGTGACAGGAAGCAACACTCAGCCAACTGGTAGCTCCAAAGTCATATATATTTCAATAACACAAAACAATAATAATTAAATTAATGCAAAGGAAAGGAAGAAGCTAAGACCCTAATACATCAAAGCAAAAAAAAACAAACAAACAAACAAAACAAACAAAAAATCCTTAATGTCTCAAAAACAGTAGACAATTACAAAGCATATGAAGAGACAGGAGAAGATGGCTTAAACAAACGAACAAAATAAGGGACAAAAACAGTCTCTGAGGAAGGACAGATAATGAAACTATCTGACAAAGACTTCAAAAAGCTAGTATTATGTTTTCTCAAAGAGATAAAGGAAAACACACACACACACACACACACACACACACACACACACACACACACACACACACACACAAACCTCCAGGAGAATTAAGCAAATCAATACAAGAACAAAACCGGAAATTCAACAAAAAGAAGCTTAAAAAAAAAAAAAAAACCTAGAAATTCTGAAGCTTAATAATAAAATAACAGAAATTACCAACTCCATGGAAGAACATAGAAGTAGAATCAAAACAATTGAAGGAAGAATCAGCAAAATAGAAGACAAAACCTTTCAGATTACTCAATTTGAAGAACAAATAGAAAAAAGAATGAAGAAAAACTAATAAACCCTAAGGATTATGTGTGTGACAAGATCAAGAGGAACAATGTACCCATAATGGGAATTCTAGAAGAAGAAGAGAGGGATAAAAAAAACTCCAGAAAGAATTTTTGAAGAAATATTGTCAAAAAAAAAAGAAAAACTTCCCAAATATCAAGAAAGATAAGAAGATTCTCATCAAGGAGCACAACTAACTCCATATAGGATAAAGCCAAAGAGAATCACACCAAGACATCTCATAATCAAACTTTCCAGAATCAAAGACAAAGAATTTTGAGAGCCGCACACAAAAAGGGAACTATAACCTACAAAGTGGCAGCAATAAGAAAAATTGCTGATTTCTAGTCAGAAACTATGCAGACAAAAAGACAATGGGATGACATACACAGAGTCATGAAAGAACTGTCAACTAAGAATAAAAAACTCAGTAAAAGTGTCATTTAAAAACAAGGGTGACATTAGGATACTCTCAGATAAACAGAAATTAAGGGTATTTATAACCACCAGACCAGCTTACAAGAAATATTAAAGACAGTCTTCCAGAAAAAAAACAAAACAAAACAATGACACCAGACAACAACCCAAAGTAACAACACTTGACAGTCACTTGACTAGATATAACAAAAAAATAAATTTAAAAATAAGTAACAGGGAATCCAAGATACAATGTCATAATTGGCAATGACTTCTAAATAAAAGATAGGATGATTGGTGTATATACAGAATTTCCATATGTTGAAGAATTTGAGGTGGTTTCAAAATCTAACAGACTCTTTTAAATGTAGGATGTTAAATGTAAAACTCATGGTAACCACTAAGAAAATAAATACATAGACTCACCAAAATAAATAAGATGGGAGACAAAAAGACTCAGTAATCACAAAAAAACAATAATAATAAAAGGAAAAGAAAATCCATATTTAAAAAGAACTCAGTACTAAAAAAGACCAGATTTACTGGCCTAAAGGAGACTGGAGAAACCTCAAGAGTGTGGCCCCCAGACACCCTTTCAGCTCAGAGGTAAAGTTACCTTCAAGGTTCACTGTTCAGCCTGGTGGTGGACAGCCCAGTAAAACTAAATGAGACTAACGAGGTACAGGAGTCCAGTGACAAGGGCCAGAAGGCAGAGGGGGAGTAGGAAGCTGATGTTAAGGAACACAAGTTGAGTAAGGATACTGTTGATGTGTTGTGAGATTGTTAACCACTGTTACAGGGCAACATTTGTAGTAACTGTTAAATGGGAGGCTATTTCATCCTGTAAGCCTTCATCTTGGGCGAGAATGGCAGCACAATTGGAAGAGCATAGTCAATGTCACTTAAATGTGTACGTAAAAAGTTTTGAAATGGTGTATCTTTGACTATGTGTATTTTCACCAAAAAAAAAAAAAAAAAGCTGAGAATTCAGAGGGTTACAATGTTGTGGGGTTGTTAACTAAAGTCATAAAACAGCATGTGCACTACTGCTACATGAGAAACTGTTTGTTCTGTAAGCCTTCACCTGAAGTACAATAAAATATTTTAAAAAAAAAATTAAATAAAAAAAAAAGAACTCAGTACTGAAGGTAAAGAGGAACAAAGAAGCCCTCAATCTCACACACACAAAATGTAATAAAATGACTGAAGTGAATCCTTCCCTATCAATAATTACAGTGAACATATATGGATTAAATTCTCCAGTCAAAAGACAGAGAAGGGCAAAATGGATTAAAAAAAAAAAAAAGACCCATCCATATGTTGTATAAAAGAGACACACCTTAAATGCAAAGACATGAGTAGGTTAAAAGTCAAAGGAAAAATATAACAAGCAAACAACAATCAAAAGAAAGCAGGAGTGGTAATATTAATATCTGACAAAATAGACTTTAAGCCAAAATCCATTATAAGAGACAAAGAGGGAAATTACCTAATGATAAATGTGTCAATTCACCAAGAAGACATAACAATTATAAACATCTGCACACTTACCATCAGAGCCCCAATATTTATAAAGCAGACTCTAACAGAATTAAAGACAGAAATAGACAAATTTACAATAATAGTAGGAGGCTTTAATACACCACTTTGGATGATGAATAGAACAACTAGAAAGAAAATCAGTAAAGAAACAGAAGGCCTAAATAAATTAACCAATGGGTCCTGTGATGGTTAAGATTGTGTGTCAACTTGGCTGGGCCATGATTCTCAGTGTTTTAATGTGATCACTCCCATGATTGAATATACAGTGAGTAGCCAATCAGATGAAAGGGAGTCTCCTTGGGGTTGTGGCCCGCATCTGAATATAAGCAGGCTTCTGGCTTTTTGCTCTCTCTGGATCCTGCGGCTGCCTCCTGTCATCTCATCTCTGGTTCTTGGGACTTGAGCTGTCAGTTTATCTGCAGAATTTGGGATTAGTCAATCTGCACAGCCTGTGAGTGGGAGCCCTGCTCTCTGATCTGCCGATCTTGCGCTTGCCAGCTTCTGTGGCTGCGGGACTTGGGAGCGGCCTCTACCGTGATCTACGGACTTGGGATGTTCTAGCCTCTACAATCGCTTGAGCTGTTTCCTTGATATAAATCTCTCTCTATATATATATATTTATATACTTTACTGCTTTTGCTTCTCTAGAGAACCCAGCCTAAGACAGTCTTAACAGACGTATAGGAACATACCACCCCAACAGCAGCACAGTAGACATTCTTTTTCAATGCATATGGATCGTTGTCCAGAAAAGATCATATTTTGGGACACAAAACAAATCTCAATAAATTTTAAAAGATTGAAATCATACAAAGCATCTTCTCTGAAAACAATAGAATGAAGCTAGAAATCAGTAACAGGAAGAACAAAGGAAAAAAGATAATGGACACTGAATAACACCACAGCCTTCAGTATGGATTATACCTCAACATAAAGACAACAAAAATCCTCACAACTGGACCAGTAAGCAACATTATGATAAATGAAGAAAGGATTGATGTTGTCAAGGATTTCATCTTACTTGAATCCACTATCAATGCCCATGGATGCAGCAGTCGAGAAAGCAAACGACGTATTGCATTAGGCAAAATCTGCTGCAAAAGACCTCTTTAAAGTGTTAGAAGGCAAAGATGTCAGTTTGAGGACTAAGGTGTGCCTGAGCCAAGCCATGATATTTTTAATTGCCTTATATGCATGGGAAAGTTGGACAATGAATAAGGAGACCAAAGAAGAATTGATGCTTTTGAATTATGGTGTTGGCGAAGAATATTGAATATACCATGGACTGCCAGAAGAACAAACAAATTTGTCTTGGAAAAAATACAGCCAGAATGTTGCTTGGAAACAAGGATGGTAGGACTTGGTCTCATGTACTTTGGACGTGTTAACTGGAGGGACCAGTCCCTGAAGAAGGACATCATGCTTGGTAAAGTAGAGGGTCAGCAAAAGAGAGGAAGTCTCTCGATGAGATGGATTGACACAGTGGCTTCAACACTGAGCTCGAGCACAGCACCAATTGTGAGAATGGCACAGGACCAGGCAGTGTTTCGTTCTGTTGTACATAGGATTGCTAAGTTGGAATCAATTCGTGGCACTTAACAACAAAAATTCAATATTGTACTGGAAGTTCTATACAGAGTAATAAGGCAACAAAAAGAAGTAAAGGATATCCAAATTGAAAAGGAAGAAGTAAAACTATCTCCATTCACAGATGACATGATCCTATACGTAGAAAATCCAAAAAAAAAATTCCACAAGAAAGTTGCTGAACTGATAGAAAAATTCAGTCATGTTGAAGGTTACAAGATCAACACATAAAAATCAATGGATTTATTTACATCAACAAGGAAAAATCTGAAAAGGAATTCAAGAATACAGTACCATTTATGATAGCTCCTAAAAAAAAAAAAAAAAAACTATGAATAAACCTAACCAGGGATGTAAAGGTGTTATAAAATGAAAACTCTAAAATACTGCTTTAAGAGACCTATATAAATGTAAGGACTTTGCATGCTTATGGATTGGAAGAATTAGTATTGTGAAAATGTTAATACTACTCAAAGAAATCTATAGATAAAACGCAATCCTAATCAAAATTCCAACAACATTCTTTACTGAAATGTAAAATGTTAAATCACCAACTTTATATAGAAAAGAAATAGGCCCTGAATTACTAAAGCACTCTTGAAGAAGAATAACAAAGTAGGAGAACTCACACTTCCCAATTTCAAAACATACTATACAGTAGTCAAAACAGCCCGGTACTGGTTCAATGATAGACACATAGACCAATGAAATAGAATTGAGGGCCCAGAAAAAAATCCATCCATGTATAGACAACTGATTTTCAACAAGGGATCAAAATCATCTCAATGGGGAATAAACAGTCTCTTAAACAAATGGTGCTGGCAAAATAGGATATCCACATGCATAAAAATGAAACAGGACCCATACCTCACACCATACACAAAAATTAATTCAATATGGATAAAGGGCCTAAATATTAAACCTAAAATGATAAAGGTCTTGGAAGAAAACAGAGGGGCAAAACTATGGGACCTAATTTTTTTTTTAATACACTCTATTTTTTTTTTATTGGGCTTTAAATGAAAGTTTACAGTTCAAGTTAGTTTCTCACACAAAAATTTATACACATATTTTATGTGACCCTAGTTGCTCTTCCTATAATGTGACAACGCACTCTTCCTTTCCATCCCAGATTTCCCATGTCCATTCAACCAGCTCCTGTCCGTTTTTGCCTTCTCATCTCACCTCCAGACAGGAGCTGCCCATTTAGTTTCATGTATCTACTTGAGCTAAGATGCGGTCTCTTCACGAGTATCCTTTTATGTCTTATAGTCCAGTCTAACCTATGTCTGAAGAGTTGGCTTCGGGAATGGTTTCAGTTTTGGCCTAACAGAGAGGGGACCTAATCTTTTTGATAATATGTTATCAAACACATCTACAAATGCATGAACAGAAGGAGATAAATTAGACAACTGGACATCATAAAAATTAAATACTTACACTCTTCAAAAGACTTTATCAAAAGAGTAAAAAGACAATCTACAAACTGGAAAAAAATCTTCAGGAATGACACACCCAGTAAAGGTCTGATATCAAAAAAATATATAAAAATTCTGCAACTCAACAACAAAAAGACAACCCAATTTAAAAAGTGGGCAAAGGTTAAAATGAACAGACACTTCACCAAAGATGACATTTAAGTGGCCTACAAACTTATGAGAAGATGCTCACTGTCATTAGCCATTAAAGAGATGCAAGTGAAAACTACAAATACGTACCACCTTAACATGCTAAAATGGCAATGATCAAAAAAACAAAAACAAACAAAAAAAGAGAGAGAAATAAAGCAAAAAATATTGAAGAGGGTGTGGGGAGATTGGAACTCTTAACTTCTGCTGATGGCAATGCAAAATGGTTCAACCCCTGTGGAAAATAGTATGGTGATTCCTCAAAAAATTAAAATAGATCTACCATTTGGCCCCAAATTCCACTCCTAGGTATATACCCGAGGGATCTAATAGAAAAGATGAGAACAGACATATGCACACCTGTGTTCATTGCACTACTATTCACAACAGCAAAAAGATGCAAACAACCTAAGTGTCCACCAACATATGAATGAATAAACAAAATGTGGCACATACATGCAATGGAATACCATGCAGCCATAAATAAAAAATGAGTTCCTGAATCATCTGGCAACGTGAATGAACCTTAGGACACTATGCTGAGAAAAATAAGTCAATCACAAAAGGACAAATATTGTACTATCTCACTTTTATGAAATTACAGTACATATATACACAGATGCCAAGAGTCCTGGTAGCACAATTGTTAACCGCTTGGCTGCTAACTGAAAGATCAGCAATTCGAACCCACCCAGTGGCTTTACGGAAGAAAGACCTGGTGATCTGCTCCAGTAAAGATTATAGCCTTAGAAACCCTATGGGGCACCTCTCGTGTGCCCTATAGGGTTCCTATGAGTCATAATCTACTCAACAGCAATGGTTTTGTTTTTTGTTGTTTTTTTTTTTTTTTGTTTTATACAGATACCAATGTTCACTGGAGGCTACCAGGGTATTAGTCACTTTTTGTTTTCAGTGACAGGGAATGTAGCACCGAATTTGGGTGATTTGCACAGCTCAACTAGTGCAATTGATGCCGCTAAGTTGTTCATAAGAAAAATGGTGAATTGGTAAAAGCTGTTACATATGGAAACCCTGGTTGCATAGTGGTTAATAGTTTGGCTGCTAACCAAAATGTTGGCAGTTTGAATCGACCAGGAGCTCCTTGGAAACCCTATGGGCAGTTCTACTCTGTCCTATATGGTCGCTATGAGTAGGAATCAACTCGATGGCAAAAGGTTTTTTTTTTTTTTTTTTTTTTTATGTTATGTATAATTTCTCAACAGCAAAAATATACATAGAGATAGATAATAAATCAAATAGGAGCTACAGATGTGGATACTTCTTAGACATAACCAATCACCTCTTGAGATCACTTTTCTTGGTCTGAAGACTTAGGGTCATAGTCTCATGGCTCAAATCAGTCAATTGGTAGAAGATAGTTCATAAAGATCATGTTCTGTATGCTGCTTTGGTGACTAGCTTCTGGGGTCTTAAAATCTTGTGACTGGTCCTCCAAGATACAACTATTGGTTTCTATTCATTTGGAGAAAATAGAACGAAGAAAATACAATAATTAGAAGAGGAACTGGAATACAGGACTAATTGTCTCCATGAATCACAGCTTCCTGTACCTTGAGAACAGAACTACGTGGTGCCTGTCTACCACTACCGAATGTTCTGATCAGGGTCACAATAGATGGTTCCAGACAAAAAAGGGGGAAAATGTGGAACAGAACTTGAAATTCTCAAAGAATCCAGACTTACTGGACCCACTGAGACTGGAGGAATCCCTGAGACTATTGCCTGAAGTACTCTTTAGAACAGAAACTATCTCCTGAAAGCACCTTTTAAATAACTATCAGGTTAGTTAGCTTAAAAAGTAAAGAATTTCACCCTTGAGACACAACAGACAGTCCCGGACTGAGCAGGAGAAAAGTGTGAAGCAGAACTCAAATTCATAAAAAGACTGGACTTAGTGGTCTGACAGAGACTGGAGGAACCCCTGAAACTGTGGCCCCCAGATGCTCTGTTAACTCAGAACTGAAACTATTCCTGAAGCCCACTCTTCAGACAAAGATTAGACAGGACTATAAAACAAAAAGTAATACACGTGAGGAGTGTGCTTCTTAGTTCAATCAGATACACGAGACCAAATGGGTGGCTCCTGTCCGGAGGCAAGGTGAAAAGGCAGGAAGGTACAGGAACTAGCTGAATGGACACAGGGAACTTGGGGTGGAAAGGGGGAGTGTGCTGTCACATTGTGGGGATTGCATCTAGTGTCACAAAACAATATGTGTATAAATTTTTTGTATGAAAAATTAACTTGAGCTGTAAACTTTCACCTAAGACACAATAAAAAAAATAGAATTTCACCCTCGAGAACTGTGCTTTTTTAAAAATCATCCATATGATACCAAATGGACAACGGTTACTCTAAAGCATAGATGAGAAGTTTGGGGGGCAGTGAGACTAAATTAATGGGATTGGAACAGCTAAAACAGAAATAATGAGATTGTTGACACAAACTGAACATTGTAACCAGTGTCACTGGACATTATATGTAGAAATTATTGAATGGAAATCTGTTTTGCTATGTATACTTTCACCAAAAATACAATAAAATATTATTTAAAAAAAAAAGAAAAGATGCCACTTATGCTCTCTCTGGATCCATTCCCTCCTCAAATTCCCCATGTGGCCACTCGGCAGCTTCAGACTTGCCCACAGGGCTTCAGTAGGTACAAGTTTCACATGGAAACAAAACAAAATACCTAGAATTGGGTCTTGGCCCCACTGTTTACTGTATGATCTTGGACAAGTTGCTTACCTGCTCTGGCTTTAATTTCCTCTTCTGTAAAATGAGGACAATAAGAGTATCTCTTCCATAGGGTTGCTTTATTCAATGAATTTACACACATAACGCATTTAGAACTGTGTCCATCGTATGGTGAGAGTCCTACCAGTGTGTGTTAGTGCTGTTGTTAGTAGAAGCAGTAACGGCAGTGGTAATAGTGGTAGTGGCAGTAGTAGCGCAGTAACAATAGTAGTGCTCTTAACTGCTATTCAAGCAGAGCAGAGCAGAGCAGAGAGAACTTATGCCCCAGCATTCCCTGAGGTTCCTTTGGCCTGCTCAGGTTCCCTGAACATGTTCCAGGATTCCAAAGGTGGGATATGCTGATTGGCTCAAGTCCTAGGAGCCCATCCCTGGAGCCAGGGCAGAGTCAGTCCTATAGGGCTAGGAAATGTGGAGCGCTCTCAGGAACAGAAAACAGAATGGATTCCAAGGGGGCAGCAGACATCGCCCGTAAGAGAAGCACTCAGTGCCATACTCACTGCCATACAGCTGCACCCACCTTGGGACTGTTCCTCATCTCTCCCAAAGGCTCCTCATTAAAATGCTAAGCTGATTAGCCCATCTCATACTCTTCTGGGCATATCTCTAGGAGCAGTTGCGGAGTCCATCCCTCTGCCTCTCTCTCACTGCTTCCCTCTGTTCACCCCAGAACCTTCCCATAACCCTGCATCTGAGCTCTCTGCTGAGACCACACATCCCTGGGTATGACTTTCCCCCCTGAGTGTGTAAGCTGCCTACCTGTGAGGTCAACTCTCCCAGTGCCAGAACCAGTCTTCCCAACTCCAGGATGTCATTCTGGTAGGGGCCCCACAGGGATTTGTGCATTCCACAAAACAACTGGTTCATGCAATCTGTATCCCATAAATCCCATCCCTACAGTGCGAGGAGAAAAAGCCACACTACAAATGCTACATGTTATTTCTTTGTCTCAAAAAAAATTTGTCTCTCTTGTACATAATTAATTATTAATTGAAAGTATGATGAATTATAGCTGCCTATAATTAATTTAGTAAGATATATCAGTGAAATATGACTCTGAGTCTTTCTGCAGACCTATTCTTGTTTCAGAAAGCAGAAACAGAATTGGATTCCGTGCAAGTCCTTTCTTGACCTGCCATGTTTTAAACATTACAGATTGGTCGGGTGTGGCAGAGTCGGGGCAAGGTGTGGATGGCAGCATAATAAAAGGATGTCCTCCCTGGGGACAGCATCTGGCATTGCAGTTATCCATCTTTCCCCTCACAAGGGTAAGCAGCTCTGCAGTTCTGAAAGATAGAGTCATCGATACAGGTAGCCAGTGCTGGCCCAGGCAGGGAGCAGAGGATTCACCTCATGCCCAGGCATGGAGTCTTCACTTGGGTATCCACAAGGCAGAGGCAGGATTGATGAGATCTTTTCTGGATATCAGGCTGAGATGGAGGATAGTTTAGCACCAGAGTCTGAGCTACCTTAAGGGGCTTCATGTCCTTTAAGATGGACTACAGAGAGTGGGAGAAATACTTCTGAAGACAAATTCCAGGTGTGTGGGATTGACCCCTAAGATTCTGTGAGTTTATTTCATCACGTCACAAACAGCCCTCGGAGGGTTTAAAAAAAAACCAGTTGCTGTCAAGTCAGTTCTGACTCATGGAAACCCCAGTGTGTCAGAGTAGAACTGCGCTCCATAGTGTTTTCAATGGCTGATTTGTCAGAAGTAGATCACTAGGCCTTTCTTCTGAGGCACCTCTGGGTGAACTCAAACCTCCAACCTTTTGATTAGCAGACAAGTGCATTAACTGTTTATACGACCCACTGACTCCTCAGAGGGATAACAAACTCAGTATTCCTAGAACTTCCTGGCCAATTATCTGCTCATTTCTGCCCAGGCGATCTCTAAAGTCAAAGAGTCAACTACCTTCCTAGTAGCCTACTTTTGCCTCAGAACTTCCACACGAGAAAATGTGCCAAGGAGTGCAGGGAGAACAGACAATTTTTCTGCATAGTTTATCAATAGCAATGTCATTAAATTTTTCTTTGATTTCTCAAGCTGTCAATATCTTTTTCTCCACCATGTTGCCTGCCTGTTGATTAAATCCTTAACTTATGAAGATTCTCCTATGGTTGTTTGCATTCATGAGTCAATTTCTGTCCATGCTCACCCTCCATGCTTACACCCCCCACCATTCTGAGGCCCCTTCCAGTCCTCACACCCTCCTCCCATCAACACAACCTGCTCCGCATCTACATCCAGTACTCCTATCTTCAATGCCTTCATCTGTTCCTCCTCATCCTGACACTGTCTGCACTCATCTCACATTCTCTTCCTCCCTCCACCTGTGCTCTCCTTCAGTCCTCACAGTCTTATCCCATCTTCAGTTCACCTTCCACCTATCCTGCCCCGGAGCCTTTCCCATCCTTCCCCCTACTCCCATCCTTCCCCCTACTCCCATCCTCTACTCTCACACTCTCTTGCTCATCCTCATAGTTTCTTCATCCTCACACCTGTTTCCTGTTTGCACAATCTCCCTGCATCCCTAGACTTCCTAATATGACCTCGCCAGGAGTGATTTCACTCCGTCTCTGTCTCATAGAGGTAGATACTCTTCACCCCTGGATTAACCCAGAGTCTTCCCTAGCTAGATAGGAAAAAGTCTAAAGCTTGGAGACTGGGTGCTAGCTCATCACCAGGGGGACCATGTAAATAAACACGCAACATTTCTACCTGTTGGGGGGTGCCTCAGGGCATCTGGGGATTGAGGGGGAACCTGAATGATTCCTGCCCCCCATATATCCAGGGGACTCCGCAAATATTGGGAGACAGACAAAAATGGCTATGCCATCCTTCAGTATCGTTACAGTCCTCACAGAAACTGTGGATGATGGAGAACAAACCAGATGTTTCTCATTGGTGAAGAACAACCCCGAGGATCCTTTGCTTTGTCTTGTTTTGAGGAAACTGACACCTTGCCTTTACGGCCTTCCTAAGAAAAGAAGTCACTTCAATCATCAATAATCACAGTTCATGTGAGCCACAAAAAGTATGGTATTTCCACCATGCAAAATCAGAAGGAAGACAAAAGTATGAGCACAAAAAACTTGAGTCAGGTGGCTTGAAATAAGAAGGAAAGATAAACAGCCTCGAAAACTTCTAGTTCAAAATGATGGCTAGCAGCAGCTCACAGTGCAGCCTCTTACAACCTTACAGATGAGAATGGAATGAAAATACACTATAAATGAAGTCATATATACCAATGCTAGACACCGCAAAGAAGGGACTCTAATCTTGATATAGATAAAGCTGACCTGGGAAAACCCTACTAAGGCTTCTATCAATGGGAAACCCTACTTTAATGTTATAAAAGAAAAATCACCTTCAAAAATGTAGGAACAAAGTTAGCCTTTCTCCACCATTTGTTGCTTGATTCAGAGACCTGAGTGCAACCAGAAAACTGGGAAACAATCCAACTCTTTCCATAGAAACTGGTGCTCTGTAAAATAGGCTGAGCACTGCCCAGTTTTTCTTCAGTCAGATAGGCATTTTTATTTTACAGGTTAAAAATGTAAATTCCAAGAAAAATTGAAGCAAAATTGTGGGTAAAAGAAACCATTGTTGATAGTGCATTCTGGGAAATGTAGTAGCTATAACTGAAGCATTGTAAATAAGGACTGGAATTCAAAGGACACTGTTATCAAAACTTAATGAAATGTAGTTTTTACTACCTCATTGTACAAGATGCTGAGGTTAGAGAAAGAAATCCATTCAGTATAAAAAAGAAATACCAAATTAAAATATTGACATGAGTATTTCAACTTCATTCCAGCTCTAGATCTGAGAAGATTCAGAGATCCACTTACCACCCAACTGCAATCCATTAAACCAGCCAGTCCCGCCTCCTTCTGTTCTGCAGAGATTGCTACTATTAAATTTCATTTAAGGCATACTTAGAGCTAAAGGATTACATGGAGAAGTTATAATTCTCAGGATTCACTGCTGCCTATCTTCTCTCAGACTCTGCTCCTGAGAATATAACCTTCTAGCATGAAATGGCCCTCTAACCGAGCCTTTCTTTGTTTCATGCACGTCTGCTTAGTGGAATTTGTCTCCAGCCTTATAGAGCTTTAAGATGACACTGTTGTCATCTCAAACATTATCTCCTATTGTGTAACCAATACCACAAAAAAGCATTGGTAGAACTCTCTCCTTCCATGCAGAAGATCCGGGTTCAATCTCTAGCCAATGTACCTCATGCACAGCCCCATGCCTCTGTCATTGGGGGTTTGCATGTTGCTACGATGCTGAACAGGTTTCAGTGAGCTTCCAGACTAAGACAAACAAGGAAGAAAGGTCTGGAGATCTACTTTTGCAAATCAGTCACTGAAAACCCTATGGCTCACAACAGCCCAATGCACCACATATCATGGAGATGGCTCAGGACTGGGCAGTGTTCCATTCCATTGTGCATAGGGTTGCCATGAATCAGGGCCAACTTGATGGCAGCTAATGAGAACAACACAAAACAGAAAGAAAGGTTGACAACAGAAATGCACCCACTTAATCTGGAAATGGTGGCTGATTAAGTGACTGAAGGAAATAGTGTTGAATGCAGGATTACATATTGTCTACTTTTGTTTTGACCAAAATAGAACATGTGCCAAGTTCTATAGACAGTGAGGAAAAAAGGTTGAAAGAATCTGAAATAAGAAAATAAATGAGAGAGGTATAATACAAAGACAATTATAAAAAAAAAAAAGGGCCTCATTATTGAGATCCTCATTAAGGCCTGTAAGCTTCCCCAGCAACATAACCAGCCTTAGAGGAGACCATGCAACATCAGTGATGATCACATTAGAGCATTAGTAAGTCATACTACAGAAGCCAAATTCTCTCCAAATTTGGGGAAGGGGTTAGCCCTGATAAGCAGCACATGAAGAAATGGTGCAAATAAAGGGGGTGTGCGGAGAGCAGCAGAGGTGAAACAGCTTCGGGCCCTGGAGGGGCTACCTAGCTCTTGGGTAGGATGACTTCTGGCACAGTGCAAGTCAAGCTGGATCCCGGAGAGGGAAAGAAGCTGGGGGTGAGGGTGGGGAGTTGGAAGCTTCTTTACTACAATATTTAGAGTTAGCCTATCACTTTATGTGTGCTCCCATAATGGCATGCCCATAGGATCCTGAAACGCAGTGGGAAGGGGAGTCTTCTTCCTAGAAATGAATGCAGGACCTCCAGTACCCAGGCTCCTTGGAGGCAGAAATCAATTTTGATCTGGTGGCCCAAGTGTTGAACTCAATCTCCGTCTTTTTTGGAGATGCCAGGAATACCAAAGGGCCCAGCCTAGAGATCGGTGTACCTTGCCACTCCAGCCTCAGCCGTTCTGCTGCTGTGTCATACAGGCCATTGAGAGCCCTCTAATTTGATGTCTGGTCATAGCGATTTTCCAAAACTGTTGAAAGTGTTGTCAAGGTTTATCTCATGCAATGGTTCTCAATGCTAACTGAGTATGAGAATCACCTGGAGAGCTGTATTAAGAAAAAGAAAAAAAAAAAATCCCCAGACCAATTAAATGAGAATCTTTGGGGATAAGACCCAAGTATCATTATTTCATAGAGCTCCCTGTGGTTGTTGTTAGCTTCCGTGGAGTTAGTCCCCAACACATGGTAGCCTCATGCACAACATGATCGGACTGTTGCGATTCGTAGGGTTTCACTGGCTAATTTTTTGGAAGTAGATCATTAGGCCTTTCTTCCTAGTCTGTTTTAGTTTGTAAGCTCCACTGAAATACGTTCAGCATCATAGCAACACTCAAGTCTCCACTGAAGAATGGGTGGTGGCTGCTCATGAGGTACACTGACTGGGAATTGAACTCAGATATCTTGCATGGAAGGTTAGAATTCTACCACTGAACCATAACTCCTCCTTAGAGCTCACTAAGTGATTCTGATGTGCAACTAGTGTTGAATAAAACTTGTCTAGTGTTACTGTGGAAACCCTGATGCCATAGTGGTTAAGAGCTACGCCTGCTAGCCAAAATGTCAGCAGTTCGAATCCACCAGGTGCTCCTTGGAAATCCTATGGGGCAGTTCTACTCACTATGAGTAGGAATCGATTCGACTGCAAAGGGTTTTTTGGTTTTTAGTGTTACCCTCTCCCAATCTGCCTCATTTGACCTCAAGGGAGAAGGAGAGTTTCCAAGCCTGCGTTATCCCAACTTTTCTTAGGCTGAGTTTTACCTAACAAAATGCCCATAAGAGTAAATTTTGAAATTTGAGTTTGAAGAACCACTTAACCTGTAGTCTAATATTGCTCTCTCTTATTATATGACATTTTCCCACGTTCTTTTTCTTTGTTATTGTTCTATATTAACAAGATCCATTTTATCTTTCTGTGCCTTGATAAACTCAGCTAAAAAGCACAGCACAAATGAAAAAAAAAAAAAATGAGTAAATAACCAGCTGTCCTCTCTGTTTTGCCTCAATTTTCTTGAGAAAGTAACTAAAGCCAGAGCCACCAGAACGAAATGTGAAAGCAAGAAATTCAGCTGATCTGAGTGAATTGGAGACATGACAAAACTAATTAGAGTTGTACAGGTTGCAATTTACTAATCTGTCAACAAATCCTTAAAGAGCAATTTAAACTGTAGTTAGCGAGGCCTGTGACTAGATACTAGAAAGTCTTTTTTTTTTTTTTTTTCCCCAGCCTTTTTAACATCTTAATCTATTACATGCTACAGTTTCTTTATCTGCTATGCTGTTTCCAGGAACATTCCAGTTCCTTGTACTGTTGTTAATAAATCTCAGAGACTCCAGTTTTCTCTTTCTGCTTGTCCAGGTCTGTCCAGACGTGTGGTAGCAGAATCATGGTCTCCCATGGATGTCCATGTTTTAACCCAGGGAACTTGTAAATATATTACCTCCCATGGCAAAAGGGACTTTGCAAATGTGATCAATATTAAGTGCCTTGAAATGGGAAGATTATTCTGGATTATCTGGGTGGGCTCAATCTAATCACATGGGTCCTTAAAAGTGGAAGACAAGAGAAGAAAGGGGAGTCCAAGAGTTGCAATGTAAAGACGTCCTGGCTTTGAAGATGGAGGAAGCAAGCTATAAGTCAAAGAATACAGTATCTTCTAGAAGCTGGAAATGGCCCCCAATTGACAGTAAGAAAACAGGGACTTGGGTCCTATACCAGCAAAAAACTGAATTCTGCCAACAACCTGAATGAGCAAGGGAATTGATCCTTCCCTGGAACCTCCAGGAAAAAAATGCAGCTTTGTCAACACCTTTAACTACAGAACTATAAGATATTAAATTTGTGTGGCATAAGCTGCTAGGTTTATGGTAACTCATTACATTAGCAATAGAAAACTAATACAAAAAATGCTAAGCATCTAGGGTCTTAAAAGCCTGTGAGCAGCCATCTAAGATACTCCACTGGTCTCATCCCTTCAGGAGCAAGAGAGAATGAAGAGAACAGAATACAAGGAAAAGATTAGTCCGAAGGACTAATGGACCACTGCTACCAAGGCCTCCACCAGACTGAGTCCAGTACAGCTAGATGGTGCCCGGCTACCACCACTGACTGCTCTGACCAGGATCACAACAGAGGGTTCTGGACAGAGCTGGAGAAGGATGTAGAACAAAATTCTAACTCACAAAAAACAGACCAGATTTACTGGCCTAAAGGAGACTGGAGAAACCCCGAGAGTATGGCCCCCAGACACCCTTTCAGCTCAGTGGTGAAGTCATTTCCAAGGTTCACCGTTCAGCCGGGGAGTGGACAGCCCCATAAAACCAAAGGGGACTGATGAGGCACAGCAGTCCAGGGACAAGGGCCAGAAGGCAGAAGGGGACAGGAAAGCTGGTGATAGGGAACCCAAGGTTGAGTAAGGATAGTGTTGATGTGTTGTGAGGTTGTTAACCATTGTCATAGGGCAAAGTGTACTAACTGTTAAATGAGAAACTATTTTGTTCTGTAAGCCTTCATCTAAAGTGAGAATAGCAGCACAATTGGAAGAGCGCAGTCGATGTCACTGAACTGTGCATGTAGAAATTTTTGAAATGGTGTATCTTTGCCTATGTATATTTTCACCAACAACAAAAAAAAAGGTCGAGAAGGGAGAGGGTTGACATGTTGTAGGGTTGTTAACCAACGTCATAAAACAGTAGGTGTACTACTGTTTCATGAGAAACTGTTTGTTCTGTAAGCCTTCACCTAAAGTACAATAAAAAAATTTTTTTTTAAATGCTAAGAAAGCTAAGGTGGGCTGTAGATTTGTAGATGCTCTGGCTGGATATGCTAACAATTGACACACTGAAGTTAATGTTGAATTCTGCATGTCCCTTCTCCCAGCTCCTTCCTTTCTTACCTTTAAGGATATAGAAAGTTTCCACTGGTTAAAAAAATAAAATTCTAAAACTCTCATCAGTCCAAGAGAAAGAAGATAGCATCAGTCAATAATGATAAAATGTCCCTACTTTCAGTATTTTTTCTCTTCCTTGAAGCATAATAATAAAAGTGGATGGATGGGTCTGTGCTTGGACAGTGGCCTTGTCACTTAGGAGAGAGAATTAGTGACTACACACCTGTGGGACCTCACAGGGTTCTCCCTCCAAGTTTGGAGAAAAGATCAGTAAAAGTCACTTTGGAAATTGAAGGAAGAGAAAGGATCCGATATTTGCTTCTTTACATTTATTCTACAAAGTTCCAGGTACGTGAAGTAACTTATTTAATCTTCACAGAAAGCCTGTGAAGCCAGGATTATTACATCCATTCTACTGCAGAGTTGCTGAAGCTCAGGAAGATCCAGTGACCTTCCAAAGACCACAAAGAGAAGGAGATCTGCCTGATTCCAAAGTGATCAAGGGTAAAAGTAATAGTGCCATAATTAAAAATAATTCTCCCTGAGGACATTCAGAGCTCTTTATTCTGATTTTATGGACACAGCACACATGCCTGAGATGTAATTTTACCAGCAGACAACCAGCTCCTGGTGTCCCATCACGTTTGCCATCACTATTAAGTGAATAATACCTGGGTGATGCAAATATTAAACTTGCTCAGCTGAAAACTGAAAGGTTTGTGGTTCTAGTCCACCCAGCAGTGCATTCCAAGAAAGCCCTGGTGATCCACTTCCAAAAAATCAGCCATTAAAAACCCTATGTAGCACAGTTCTACTCTGACATAGATGGAGTCACTATGAGTTGGAGTTGACTCTACAGCAACTGGTTTGGTTCCTGCATGCCAGACATGAGACTGGGTTACAATGAATTATTACTTATTCTCCCAATAATTATACTAGTTATACAAGTTCTCCATTTCCAAATGAAGAAATTGAAATTTGGAAAGGTTAAAGGAATTTTTCAAAATCAATAAACTAATAAATGGCAAAACTAAGAGTTCTGATCTTTCTCAGCCTAATCCAAGCCATGTCATCTACACTTCTCCATAAGGTCAGGCTCCTGTGGAACTGGCAAGTGTGAACCCCCACCTCCACCCCAGAGCCTCTCGACTCTGGAAGAACTAACAGATTCAGCAGCTAGCTATTGCCTACATCTTACTGTGATAACCACACCAAGGTTAAGCCATCCTGTGCAGTCCTATTTGAAATAACCAGGATAGCCGGATTTCTTATCACCTTACATTTTACAAAATAGGGGGAGGGGAGAGTTGTGTCCTTGAAATGTCTATGAAGAGTACAAAGAGAAAAGCAAAGGGACCAATCCGTTAGGTGATTATATCAGTCATTGTGTTGAGCTAAATTTAATTGATAGGAGCCTCAAACTAAATTGATGCGAACTCTAACACCTTAATCTGAGCTTTTCTAATACAAACTGCAAGCATTTCACACATTTGAATACCAGGGAAATAATGTATGACTGTGTAAAACATGTAGCATTCTCTTTCCAGAACCAAGCAGTCTCTGCCAACTACTAAGATCCTGCTGGTTGATATTCTGTGGTTTTTGGCCAGCCAGTGTCTTATTTCCATAATGTCAGTTGGTGGTTTAGTACATTTTATTTTTTATGGTTTGCTTGCACCGTTCACTCTGGGTGTAGAGCCAATTCATCCACAAGAGCATTCAGTGTGAATTGTTGGTCACAGAGCAGTAGCGTTTCAGCTTCTGTGTAGATTACAGACATAGAAACAGAGAGACCAGGTTTTATGTGGTATTAATTTGTGTTACATTTGCCTTTATTGTTTTTAAAAAAGAAAAATAATCTATAGGAATACAGCTGGACTCCATCTGTGAGCAAACTCCTAAGCAACAACTGCTTAGTAGAGGAACAGGAAAAGAGGATGCAATATGAGTGAAAGAACAGAACCCTTTGAAAAGGCTAGTGCCAGGCTCAGTGGTTAGTTACTAGCCAGGGTAACAAGGTTGCCTATGGTTTTTAGATAATACGGAATCTCTCAGTTCATTTGCTCATCTTAGTATGATCTACAGTAATGCCTCTAACTGGAAGTCTGTTGTCTCTGGTCAGGTATAAACTGGACCTATGTTTAATCAATGTGCATTGATGATCTTGTAGGCATGAGTATTTTTCTCCAGGTTTTCCAAATTAGGTAAGCCAGTCATTCCCTTCTGAAGGACAAATAGTATATAATCAAATAAATAAAACCTTTCCAAGTTAACATTTTTTAAATGTTATCCTGAATATGATAAGGTTTATGTAGTTCATGACAATTCCAGTATTCTCAAAAATTAATGCTTATCAACAAGGCAATCAGCATGATAATATAAGCTCTGGACATGAGTATATTGAGATTATCAATGATTTGGAAGGAAAAGTTATATCCAATGAAGTTGATATTTTTTGTTGAATTGAGTGCAGTTTTCAGTGTGTTCATTTTTTTGTGTGATAACCTTGGCTTGTACTAACAGTTTAGAAAATAAATTTCCATTATATCTCCTGAAGATCAGCCACCCATCTGTCAGTTCATTACAGCAGTTGCAGAGAAAATATTTGGAAGAGATGACTTAACAAAAAATAATTCTTGGCTAGAGGAAACTCCCCACCTGCAGAGAAACAGAATGGATTGCATCTTGGAAAACACAGGGGTTGGAAGGAACTCAGAGCTCTGCTAGAGAGAAAACCAACCCGAAAAATCTTTAAGATCAAAATAGCATTGCTAAGGCAGCAAATGCTGGGGATGGGTAGACAACAGCCAAATATGGAGGAACAATAGCCAGAGATGTAGGCATGGCATGCAGAAGTGTGTTGGCAACAATCACCGATGCATTATGACAGTTGGAAAAGCATGGACCATGAAGGGTGTTGAGAAACAACATCCAGCATTGGAGAGAAAGCATCAAGGGCCCATCCTTCACCAGAACCCAAGATGTTGAGTACAGGTAGAGAGCCAGACTCAGAGTCTCCTGTATCCAGAATAAGAGGAAACCACTGTGGTAGAAATATATCACTTTTGTCTCCCTAGCACCTAATCTCTTTTTCTGACAACAACACCCAATATTTGCTTTAGATAAACCACCCTGCCCCTTGTTCTTAAATAGACATTGGGTGGTGCTAATCTCACTTCAGCTTCAAGGATGGTCTTGTGGTCTTGATCCATATGATCAGAGCATCAAATTCCCCTGCACTTAATGGTGGCAGAAGTGGTGTGAAAAACAATGACTAGGCCTGTCCATGGAAAGATTCTAAATAGATAAAAATAGAACATTTCTAGGCTTTGTAGTTTAGCATAGGAAAGGGGAAACTGCTCAAGTCATAGTACACAGCAGTAAGTTCAAGCCCCACAGCTGTTACGATGCTTGGATCATTGCTTGCGAGGTAGTGTAACTATTACCTTGGATCATAGCAAAAGTTGTTCCTGGGAGTTGTTGAAGTGGTTGAGGATATAAAAGGAATGTGATCCTCTGACCTAGTGAACATCTCCTTAGGGGTTAGTAAGTCTTTGGACCTGATTCTGAGCAAAACAAGAAAGACAATGGGTGAGCCTCATCCACACATCTGCACCCTCATCTCATGTATATGTATATTCTCTGCACTGCTTATTTGATGTTTTAGAGTTAAAGCAAACTAGAGGACAGTTGAACTGGGTCCAAGTTGACATTACTGCCCGTCCTTGAACCTGAGCTAGATTTTACAGATGGACCTAGCTCAATTTGAACGTGATACATTAGATTCAATCAGAGCTGGCCCAGGGATATAGGGCATAGTAACTGAAGGGGGGAGAAAATGTACCTATTGAAGTAATTGTTATAGCTGTGCAGTTATAAATCTAAAACTGCTGGGAGAAATCTTGCTACCTTACAATAAGATCAAGGCTAAGAATGTAAAAGCAAAGAAAAGCAGAATGAAAGGTGAAGCGAGACCAGGTCTTCGTGATGTCATTTAATCCCATGTGTAACTGTTAGGGATTGAATTGTGTCCCCCAAAAATGTGTGTTTTAAATCAAACATCTCCACCACTTTTTTGGAAAAGGATATGCAAACGAAGCAGGCCCTTCTTCCTTAAATTTCATGTTTATGTTGTATCTTCTATGTTGTGAAGCCTCTGGACTAGCTGGGACTCCAGGAGCCACTAGGATCCCCTAAGTAAGAAAAAGACAGTTTGGTTCCCACATTCTTGGGTGGTTTAACTGATCATGTGGTACACTCAGTAAACACAACTGGTGGCAACGTGTCATCTCAAACCTAGATGTTAACATTTGACAAGTAGGTAAGCTGCTTTTTCACATTATATTTTAAAATATCCTCCTAGCTTAGCTCCTCACATCTCTAAAACAATACACATCTCACATTACAGAGTAGGGTCATTATCAGATGAGATAGATACAGTGAGGCCAAAAAAAAAGCACCTCACCACTGATGGAGAGATATTGATCCTTAGGGGGTCTTGTGAAATGATCATAACATCCTTGGGATGCCTTGTAACCAACAGAAGTCAGTCCTGGAAAAAAAATCTACAGATTTATTCCTAATGCATCTGGGTAATCCTGGCAAGAGTGTGATTTGGATCCAGATATGTCCTTCACAACATCCAACAGCCACACATTAGAGATTTAAAGGAACAGTAAACTTACATAAAACCCACACATAAAGTAAAGGAGTGGGAAGAACCTAGCACTAGCTATTTAGCTCAGTTTGTATCACAAATGGAAACTATAAACATGTTCTGAAATAAAAGGGGTGTAGACTATCACCAAGTGGCACCATTCATTGATAAGAAAATACGGGTTGTTCAAGGGCTGTCAACAGGGACCAAGAGGTTCTGTGTAAAGGCTAAAGCAGTTTGGAGTATCTGCTGACTTCAGCCTTGCTCCTATTAATGTATGTGTCTAATGTTACTACTGATTGCAATTCTAATCTAATTAAAGAATATTCCCTCTTTAAGCCCTTCTTACATGGCCCACATGGAATTTGGATTGATTACCTTTCCATCTTCCATCTGCTTCTAAAATCCAGTTATTTTCAGACCACAATCATGACCATTGCCTAAATATTTTAATCAAAAATCAAGTTTGTTCAAAGATGCTCCTTTCTTCCCACCTCTCGCTACACCCCTTCCTTAGAACCCCTCTGGAGTGATTCTGGAGGAGGCTAGACAGCACCAGAATGGGACAGGGAACAGCTGTAGTCTGACTGACCTCAACCAAAGATGGGCAGAAAGCACTTGGTAGTGTGTTGGCAGAGCCAAACATGATAGGGTAGGAGAAAAATAAAACAGAACATCTCTGTTCTAGGATGTTTTGTGTATTATGTTTTTCCTCCAAGGTGTGCAAATACCTTACTCAAAATATAAATTGTTTCTGATAAATTGCAAGAAATACTTTCTGCGAGATACAGAGAGCAAGGTCTCTGTTTCTACAGAAACCTCAACTTGACTTGAGGTTCCTCATATTATAGCAATCTACAGACACTAACAAGACCTGACCCATGAGTTAGGAGAGAGAGAGGGAATGCGGAAGAAATGAAAGGCATGTTAGAACTACAAAGAGAAATTGGAAATATAACTTGATTTCTAAGCTCTTGAAAGACACAGTTCCTGGTACATAGGAAGTGTCAAGTTCATGTTTGCACAATGATTAATTACTCCTCCCCACCCTACACTAATACATTCGTTGTATTGATGCAAAAATCAAATGCCAGCCTCCAACTTTATTAGTAAACTTTTCTATACATAAAAAAGTTTATTTCAGTGTTTAAAACAGTGTTTCTCAAGTCTTAGTGTACATCAGAATCACATGGAACACTTGCTAAAACATACTATTGGCCCCACCTCAGGGTTTCTGATTGAATATAGCTGGGGTAGGGACCTGCGAACTTGCATTTCTAACAAGTTCCCATTTGACACCGATGGTGCTTGCACAGGGACCACACTATGAGAACTACAGGTTGGAGAAAAGCCTTTGGAGAAAGGAGAGGCTATAAATTAGGAGGAGAAAATGGTGTAGAGCCCTCCAGGAAAGAGACCAATGTACTCTCAAACACCTGTGGGTAGGAAAGAAATGTCCCGCTTCCAGCCACTGCCATCAGTAAATAGGAATGGGCTGAGGAATCAGCATGAAGGCCCTTAGTCCTCCCATTCCAGCAAGATTTCCAGAAGTCCCAGGCACCCGGACATTGCAGCAAAGTGCTTGGCCTTCTTAAGTGTCCAAAGCAGAAATCACAGCTGAAAGGCTTCTCACAGCAGGTACAGTGCAAGACTGTTCACATCCCCAGGCCCAGTGAAAGACATAGCTTAGGTTGGTTCCATGTACTCTTGACTTGGGGCTCAAAGCCTATGTTGCGTGTGGGTCACTCGAGTGCATTTTCCCGCAAGGATGGAACATTCTCTTTCAGACAAATGGGATAACATTAACAGTTAAAAGTTGCTATTGAGTTGACTCTGGCTCATGGTAACCCAATGTGTGTAAGACTAGAACTGTGCTCCATAGGGTTTTCAATGGCTGGTTTTTCAGAATTAGATAATCAAACCTTTTTCCAAGGTATTTCTGGGTAGATTTCCACAAGAAAGCTACTGGATCTAACAGAAGAATTCAGCAAAGTGGCAGAGTAAAAGCTCAACACACAAAAATTGATTGGGTTCCTTTACACTAACAAGAAGAGCTCTGAAAAGGAAATAAAGAAAATAATGCCATTTACAATAGCCCCCCAAATGATAAAATACCTGGAAGACATTATGCTGAATGAAATCAGTCAGTCACAAAAGACAAATATTGTATGATCATACTTTTATAAAAAGAAAAGAATGGATATATATACAGAGACCAATGCTCATTGGTAGTTACCAGGGATGGGTGGGGTGGGGGAGAGGGAGAAGCACTCTCAAGATAGTGGAAATTTTTAACTTCTGTGATGGGAAAGGTAGCACTGAATATGGATGAAGTACAGACAGCTTGACCAAGATTAGGAATTAATCTAACCAGGGATGTAAAAGACCTGTACAATGAAAACTATAAAAAACTACTGCAAGAAATTAAAGGGGACCTACATAAGTGGAAGGACATTCTGTGCTCATGGATTGCAAGACTTAACATTGTGAAAATGATACTACTACCCAAAGAGATCTATAAAACGCAAAAAACCAAACCTATTGCTGTTCAGTTGATTACAACTCATAGCGACCCTATAGGATAGAGTAGAATAACCCATAGGGTTTCCAAGGCTATAAATCTTTATGGAAGCAGACTGCCACATCTTTCTCCCATGGAGCAGCTGGTGGGTTTGAACTGCCAGTCTTTCAATTAGCAGCAGAGGTCTTAATCACTGCACAACCAGGGCTCCTTAAGAGATCTATAGATATAATGAAATCCCTATCCAAATTTCAACAACATTTTTTACCGAAATGGAAAAACTAATCATCAACTTTATATGAAAAGGAAAGAGGCCATGAATAATAGCAAAAGCAATAATGAAGAACCAAGTAGGAGGCCTAACTCTTCCTGATCTCAAACATACTATACAGCCACAATAATCATACAGCCCAGTAATGGTTCAAAGACAGACACATAGATCAATGGAATAGAATTGAAAACCCAGAAATAAGTTCATACATCTATGGGCAGCTAATTTTCAACAAGGTGTCAAAGTCCATTCAATGTGGAAGAAACAGTCTGTTTAACAAATGGTGCTGACAGAATTGGATAGCTATTTTGCAGAAAAATGAAACAAGATCCATACCTCACACCACACATAAAAACCAACTCAAAATGGATCAAGACCTAAATATTAAAGCTAAAACTATAAAGTTCCTAGAAAAAAACATAGGAACAAAACTATGGGACTTAATTAAACATATATATATATAGTCTAATACAACCACAAATGCACATACAACAGAAAATATATTAAATAACTGATAACCCCTAAAAATTAAATATTTATGCTCATCAAAAAACTTTAGCAAAGGAGTAAAAAAGACAACTAACAGACTGGGAAAAAAATCTTCGGGAATAACATATCCGTTAAGAGTCTAATCTCTAAAATACATAAAAAACTTCAAGAACTCAACAAGAAGACAAACAATCCAATTAAAAAATGAGCAAAGGACATGTACAAACACTTCACCAAAGAGTACATCTAAGCGGCCAACAAGCACATGAAAAGATGCTCTCAATCATTAGCCATTAAACAAAAAAAAAAAACAAAACAAAAAAAAACCCACTGCTGTTGAGTCAATTTTGACTCATAGGGACCCTATAGGACAGAGTAGAATTGTCCCATACGGTTTTCAAGGTTGTAAATCTTTATGGAAGAAGCCTGCCACATCTTTCTCCTGCAGAGCTGCGGGTGGTTTTGAACGGTTGACCTTTCGGTTAGCCAAGTGCTTTAACCACTGCATCACCAGGGCATTAGCCACTAAAAAAAAAACCTGTTGCCATCAAATTAATTCCGACTCACAGTGACCCATAATGACCCTAGAGAGATGAAAGTCTGCAAATCAAAACTACAATGAGATACTATCTCACCCCTGCTGAAATGGCCCTGATTTAAAAAAACAAAACAAAACAAACAAACAAAAAAAAAAAAAAACAGAGAACAACTAATGCTGGCAAGGATGTGGGGAGATTGGAACCTTTATTCACTGGTGGTAGGACTGTAAAATTGTACTACCACTATGGATAGTGATATGGCATTTCCTGGAAAAGCTAGACATAGAAATACTTTATGATCCAGCAAGCCCACTCCTAGGTATATACCCTAGAGATCTAATAAATGAGAGACACACAAACATATGCACACCTGTGTTAATTGTAGCATTTTTCACAATAGCAAAAAGATGGAAGCAACCTAAGTATATATCAACAGATGAATGAGTAAGCAAAATGTGGTACATACATATAATGGAATACTATACAGCCAAAAGAATAGTGATGAGTCCTTGAAACACTAACATGAATGAATCTGGAGGAAGTTATGCTGAATGAAATAAGTCAGTCACAAAAGGACAAATATTATATGATCGTACTTTTATAAAAAGACAAGAAGAGATAGGTATACAGAGATCAATGCTAATTGGTAGTTACCAGGGATTGGTGGGGTGGAGGAGAAGGAGAAGCATTCTCAAGATAGTGGAAATTTTTATCTTTGGTGATGGGAAAGGTAGCATTAAATATTGGTGAAATAAACACAGGTTGACCAAGGTAATTGATGTCACTAAAAAGTGTACAAGAGAAAAAGACATTTTTGGTTTAAAAAAATGACAAATATAATTTTGCAACAATACCAACAATAAACAAAAAATATATTTATGGTTATAAAATATGTATATAGGCATACATATATATGAGTATAAATAGTTGGGTACATATATGTGCACAGATAGATGAATCTATAGACATACAGGTATGTGTGTGCATACATGTATATCCATATATATAATAAACCACATATTGGACACAGTTACAGACACTTCTTAGCTATAAGCACACACCTCATGAGATTGGTTTTCTGGGTTTGAAGGCTTAGGACCATGATATAGTAGGACAAATCAGTTAATTGGCATAATATAATTTATAAAGTATATGTTCTACATCTCAATGTGGTGAATAATGTCTGAGGTCTTAAAAGCTTGGGAATGGCCAGCTAAGATACAACTATTGGTCTCTACTTGTCTGGAACAAGAAAGAAAGAAGGAAATCAAAGGCTCAGAGAAGAAAGTGGTCTACAGGACTAATATAGTCTACACGAATCACGATCTCATCTACCCTGAGACCAGGAAAAGCAGATGGTGCCCAGCTACCACTATTCTGATCAGGGCCAGAATTGATGGATCCTGATAGAATGGGAGAGAAATGTGGAACAGAACTCAAATTCTTTAGAAGTCCAGACTCACTGGACCGGTTGAGACTAAGAGGATTACCCGAGACTATTGCCCCGAGATAATCTTTAAATCTTAAACCAAAATTATCCCTTGAAGTCACCTTTTAGCTAAACAACACATTGGCTCATAAAATAAAGAATAACACCCTTGAGTAACAAGCTTTTAAAAAATCATCTATATGAGACCAAATGGTCAAAAATTACTCTACAGCAAAGATAAGAAGGTAAGCAAGCATAGAAACTAGAGTACTGGAAATGGTACGACCACAACGGAATGAATGAGAATGATGACACATTGTGAAAAACGTAAGCAATATCACTGAATAATTTGTGGAGAAATTGTTAAATGAGAACCTAATTTGTGTGTAACCTTTCACTTTGAACACAATTTAAAAAAAAAAAAAGAAAACCCTGTGGAGCGCAGTTCTACTCTGACATTCGTGGGTCATCATGAGCCAGAGTCAACTAAAAGGCAACTGGTTTCTAGTCCTTCTTTAATCATTTGAAAGATACACAAGAAATTAGTTCATTTCAATTCAACACATTTTTACTAAGCATCTGCTAAGAGCAGTGCCAGACGCTAATAACACACAGCTGAAATCAGTGTGTTCCTGGCCCTCAGGCTGCTCATTGTCCGATTGTTTATACATAGATAGCTCCTCCAGCACCAGGACTCATGGTGCAGGGTGTATTGCTGTAGTTAAGAGCTTGGGCTGTGGAGTTAGAGACCCTAAGTGTAAAGCTGACTCCACAGCTCACTGGCTGTGTGATTCTGAATGATTTGATTGATGTCGCTGAATCTCAATTTCCCCACTTTTAAAATAGGGATAACAACTCTTCCCTAACAGGCTGTTGAAGAATTGATGAGAAAATGTTTTTTGCAGCACCACACACAAGGCCTGACATAAAGCAAGAGAATGAGAGGCATTTTCTTTCTTGGCTACTGTCCCCTTGGTTGCCTGCCTACTAAGACAGACATCTAAAACAGGGAAAATGACAGCTGCAGACCGTAGTCCCCGTCGACCTGTGCCCTGAAAACTCAATTGGGTGGAATATTAAACGCTTTGAGGGTTTCGGTATCAAGTTGGTCTGGATGTTGACACCATTCTGAGTCTGTACCTGAGTTTTTGCTTTACCTTATGACCTCATTTCTTTCTTGTTCAGCTGAGTCATTGTCTTATCCAACTCTTTCTTCTCAATACCTGAGACCTCATCTCCATTTCCTACTTGCTTACCATGTCTATGGAATTACTGACATCCCTTGCTCTTTTTCCTTTCCTGTTTAATCAGATGAGTCCTGCTTCTATGACACCAATTCCTGCAACCCAACATCAACCTGACATTAAGTGTGACTTCCAGTCTGCCTCTTAATCTAAGTGGACATATACCCAGCCATTGGGAACCACTCATCTCTCAGTCTCAGAATAAAGCAAAACTGGAGAGCGCTTTTGACTTTGGGTCAGATGAAGAGGTGAAATTTAGGCACTGGGCACTCTGATGAGCTCTAGGTAGACCAGAGGCCCCTGCGCTGGAGTTCCATGACTTCTTTGATTCCTGGCTCCAAAACCCACTCCTGAGATCCTAACACCTTCACTGTAGTCCTGCCTTACCAGGCAAGGCTAGTCTGCCCTTCCCAGGTTATCTTGAATTAAAAATAGAGATTAATTTATATAGTGTATTTTTTTCTTTTTTAAGTTTTGATGGTAGACTTTGACAGTATAAGGTACCTGAACCTCTCCAAGATGGGTCTTGTCATTGGAATGTGTCTTAAAAATTTGGTGTGGTTGGAATTATCTTCTTCAAGTAGCAAAAACCATCCTCCCTGGTCACGATGACTCAAGTGTAAATCTCTACCACACAGAACCTGGGGGTCCAGACCCCTCAAATGAGAGTGCAGGTGGCTCTAAAAAAGCATTGTCAGAGCCATAAACCGCTGGAAGTGGTATTTCTTTTTTCAGACGATTCAATAGAGACTCCTATCAGAATGTCAAAAAGCAAGCATAGAAGCTAGGAAATTCATCAGCAGACCATTACAAAAGTCCAGAGAAAATATGATGGTGGGTAAGTCTAAGGTGGCATTAACCGAGACATGAAAAAAAACTATGAAAAATGTTGTCCCATTGATATTAGAGCCAACAGAAATTGCTGATGGACTAGATATGTGAGCAAAAGAGATGAGTCAATGAGGAAGCCAATGATTTTGGCCTGAGGAACTTGAAGAATGCAAAGGGTTTGTTTTTACTGAGAAGAGAAACTTTGGGGGTGAAGCAGGTATGAAGGGAATTAGAAATTCACTTTAGGAATTATTAAATTTGAGTTACACATTAAACATTTGCTATGAATTTAATTGTGTCCCCCAAAAAGATATGTTGAAGTCAATCCCAGGCACCTATAAATGTAAACATGACCTTGTATGGAAAAGGAGTCTTTTAAGACGTTAGCAGTTAAATTAACATGAAGTCACACAAGAGTAGGGTGGGTCCTAATCCCAGCCTATGGTGTCTTATAAAGGAGAAGAGACACAGACAGTTAGATGAAAGAAGAATGGCCATGTGACTGTGGGAGCAGATGCAGCTGCAAGCCATGGAATGCCAAGGATTGCTGAGAGTCACCAGAAGTTACCAAACAATCATGGGATAACTTCTTCCTCAGAGACCTCAGAAGGAATCAACATGACTAATATCCTGATTTGTACACCTAGGCTCCAGAACTTCAAAGCAATGTGTTTCTGTTTTTAAAAGCTACTCAGTTTATGGTAATTTGTTATGGTGGGCCTAGAAAACTAAGACAGCATCCAATCAGAGATGCACAGCAGGCAGCTGGATACAACATTAAAATCTGGAGTTCCTAAGAGTGGTGAGAATTGGCCACAACAATGTGTGGATTGTCAGACAGGAGATAGTGTATGAAGCCCTGGAATTGATGAGACAACAAGTGTATGAGTACTGATAGAGTAGCAAAGAGGTCCAATGACTGAGCCCTAGGACAATACAACATGTTGGTGTTGTTAGCTGCTCTTGAGTCAGCCCCTAACTCATGATGACCTCATGCACAATGGAACAAAATTCTGCCAGGTCATACACTGTCCCTATGGTCAGTTGCAGGTGAGACCATTGCAATCTATAGGGTTTTCACTGGGTTTCATAAGTAGATCACCAGCCCTTTTTTCCTACTCTAACATTCTGAGGTCTGAAAGATGTTCTGAAGTTGGTGCAAGAGGCTGAGGATGAAGGACAGAGTTGACAATGGAGCTTCAGGACTCACAGTGCAGACATTCCTCTTTATAATCAGGAAGGAAAATAAAACTGCTGACATAGAATACCAAGTGTCTACTGAGAGTGTTTGTTCAAAGGCACCCAAGGCCACAAAATCTTGAGATAATTCATGATGACTTGGTCCAGAGAGTTAGCAGTGAAGGTGTTGAGAAGTGACTGGATTCTGGATATATTTGGGAGGTAGAGCCAACAGGGTTTCCTTAAAAAACTACATAAATGATTCACCTAGATCTTGTATCTCACTTTCTCACTTCCTTTAGCCCTCTGCCCAAATAATAACACCTGCAGAGGGGCCTTTGCTATACACAAGTCTCATACCCTGTCACTGTCCTTCATCTTATGCTGTTTTATTTCTTTTTGTTGTTATTTATACCTGAAATTGCATTATAGATGTACTTGTTGACCTATTAATTGTCTGTCTTTCTGAATAGAATTCCCTCTTCATGAGGACATGGACTGGGCTATCTTGTCCTCACTGTATTCCCAGAGCCTAGAATAGTGCCTGGCCCATAGTCAACATTTAGATATTTTCAAATGAGTAAATGAACCAATGCAAGCAATCTTATCGGGACCACAAATTTGATCTTATCACATCAGGCAATAGCAACGCCTTCATCTGTACCATGTTTGCTGTGATGCAGGGTCATCTCAGTGGTAGAGGAAAGGGATGGGCTGGCCTAAAGCCAGGCCCAATATAATCTATGTGCCTGGAGCCAAAGTCTCACTTAAGAGGTCTAGATGTGCCTGTCTCTCACATGTATTTTCTTTTCCCCACGCATTATGCTAAATAGCAGTCAATAGATTTCCAATTTCAGTCTATGATCTAGGGACTCCAGGTTTGGAAAACTACATTGTAGTACTTATATGTAGATCTCCTAATAGTCAGCCAAGCATCTTAGAAAATATTGGTCACCAAGTTATATATTGAATGTGTCCCCAAAAATGTGTGTCAACTTGCCTAGGCCATGATTCTAGTATTGTGTGATTGTCCTCCATTTTGTGAGCTGATGTAATTATCCTATATGTTGTAAATCCTAATCTCTATGATGTTAATGAGGCAGGAATAGAGGCAGCTATGTTAATGAGGCAGGACACAATCTACAGGATTAGGTTGTATCTTGAGTCAATCTCTTTTGAGATATAAAAGAGAGAAGTAAGCAGAGGAGAGGGACCTCCTACCACTAAGAAAGAAGAGCAGGAGTTGAGCATCCTTTGGACCCAGGGTCCCTGCACTGACTAACTCCTTTACCGGGGAAAGATTGATGACCAGGACGTTCCCCCAGAGCCAACAGAGTGACAAAGCTTTCCCCTGAAGCTGGTGCCCTGAATTTGGACTTCCAGCCTTCTAAACTGTGAGAAATTAAGTTTCTGTTTATTAAAGCCAACAACTTGTGGTATTTCTGTTATAGTGGCACTAGATAACTAAGACAGAATTTAGTACTGGGAGTGGGGTGCTGCTCTAACAGATACCTAAAATGTGGAAGTGGTTTTGAAACTGCAAATGGGTAGAGGCTGAAAGAGTTTTAGGATAGAGAAGTTAAGGTTAAGAGGTCGGCTGCTAACCAAAAGGTCGGCAGTTCGAATCCATCAACTGCTCCTTGGAAACCCTATGAGGAAGTTCTACTCTGTCCTGTAGGGTTGTTATGAGTTGGAATTATTCGATGGCAATGGGTTTGTTTTTGTTTTACTCTTTTCTTTTATTGTGCTATAGATGAAGGTTTACAGAGCAAATTAGTTTCTAATTAAATTATTACACATACTGTTTTGTGACATTGGTTGCCAACTCCAAAATGTGTCAACACTTTCCCCTTCTCAACCATGGGTTCCCCATTTCCATTCCTCCAGCTTTCCTGTCCCCTCCTGTCTTCTCGTCCTTGTCTCTGGGATGGTGTGCCTATTTAGCTTCATATACATGATTCAGCTACGTGTATTATTGTTTGTTTTATGGGCCTGTCTAATGTTTGGCTAAAGGGTGAACCTCAGGAGTGACTTCAGTACTGAGTTAAGAGTGTCCAGGGTTTTTCCAGTCTCTGTCAGACCAGTAAGTATGGTCTATTTTTATGAGTTTGAATTTTGTTCTACATTTTTCTCCAGCTCTGTCTGGGACCCTCTATTGTGATCCCTTTCAGGGTGGTTGGTGGTGGTAGCCAGGCACCATATAGATGTGCTATACTCAGTCTGGTGGAGGCTGTGGTCGTTGTGGTCCATTAGTCCTTTGGACTAATTTTTCCCCTGTGTCTTTGATTTTCTTCATTCTACCTTGCTCCAGATGGGGTGGGACCTGTGGAGTATCTTAGATGGCCACTCACAAGCTTTTAAGACCCCAGACGTTACTCACCAAAGTAGGATGTAGAACATTTTTTTATAAACTATGCTATGCCAATTGAGCTAGATGTTCCCCGAGACCATGGTTGGTGGTTTTTTTTTTTTTTGTTTGTTTGTTTGTTTTAGCATTAAAATCTTAGATTACTTTAAATAGACTGTTTGTGGAACTGTGGACATCAAACACAACTCTGGTGAGGGCTCAGAAGGAAGTGAGGAGAGCTGTAACACCAAAGATGGCACAGAAGGCGAGAAGCAGTGGCAGAGAATGGCAGCAGCAGAACCAGGAAATGGTGTGCGAGCTAACGCATGAAGCGAGACAGCTGAGTGTCTTCGGACCTAGGCTTACGGGTGGAGTGGGGTGCCTTGGGGCACTTATCAGTAGAGCTATAAAGCTTTGTAAGACTTGCCGGAGAAGGGCAGAGGGCAGGCTGGCCCAAGAGTCCTAAGGGGCTGAGATGCCAAGGAATCAGGAAACAGAAGCTAAAGAGACAAATAGCATGGGAAGCAGAGCTGCCTCAGTCTCAAAGGGTGTGGCCACAATCTCTGGGGTCTCAAAGTGTGGAATCAAGACCTGCTTGGTCTCAAAGGGCGGGGCCACAGCCTCCTAGGTTTTACAGAGTCAGATCTTCACCAACTCAGTTCCAGAGTGTGGGGCTGCTGTTCACAAGTGCCAGGGGCATGGGGCCAGATCTGCTGCCCAAAGCTGAAGGGATGGGGCTACCATGCCCAAGGGTCAGAAGAACGGGGACTGCTGGGGCCTAGTGGGTAGGGTCACCACTCAGATGGACTAGGAGAATGGGGCTGCCCAAATCTGAGGGAAGAGAGTTGCTGTCCCAGTGGGCCTGGAAGGCAGAGATGAAGCCTAGGGCCAAGGGGCCTCCACCCAGAATCCAGAGAGTGTGGTCAACACCCAGAGTCTGGAGAGCAGGGCCATTGCTTAGATGGTCTCAGAGAATAGAGAATTATTTTCAAACCTTAAGAGCTAAAGTAAATCATTCCTTTCTTCCCTCCAATTTCTTCCATTTGTAGTAGAAATGTCTACCTTGTGCCTGTTTCACCATTGTACTTTGGAAGCAGATAACTTATATTCTAGATTTCACAGATGAAGAGGAATTTGTACCAGGATGGAATCAGAACTTGTTGATTTAAGACTATTGGGATGATACAATGGGGTGAAAGTGTTTTATATGTGGTAAGAACATTAATTTTGGAGGGCCAAACTGTGGAATGTTATGGATTAAATTGTATCTCTCAAAAATGTGTGTCAACTTGAGTAGGCCATGATTCTTTGTGCAGTTGTCCTACATTTTGTGATCTGATGTAATTATCCCATGTGCTGTAAATCCTAACCTCTATGATATTAATGAAGCAGGATTACAGGCAGTTATGTTAATGAGGCAGGACACAATCTACAAGATTATGTTGTATCTTGAGTCAATCTCTTTTGAGATATGAAAGAGGAAAGTAAGCAGAGGAGAGGGAGCTCCTACCACCAAGAAAGCCTAGAGTAGAGCGTGTCCTTTGGACCTGGAGTCTTTGCACTGAGAAACTCCTAGACCCAAGGGAAGATTGATGACCAGGACCTTCCCCCAGAACTGACAGAGAAAAAGCCTTCCCCTGGAACTGGTGCCCTGAATTCGGACTTCTAACCTCCTAAACTGTGAGAGAATAAATTTCTGTTTGTTAAAGCCATCAGTTTATGGTATTTCTGTTATAGCAGCACTAGATAACTAGACATACCATTATCAATGCTATGGAAGATTAACAAAAATCACGCAAGTCTGATCAAAGCTAACCCCAGCATGCTGGGTACTATGATTCTCACAGAAAAGACTTCCTGATTTGTGAAAGATGTGTCCCAGTACTCAGTAGGACCAAGGCCAATGGTCTCACTGGCAAAGGCTTTATCTAGAGTTGTAAGACACCTGAGAAGTGAGAGACACCTGAATGCACTCACCACTGAGAAAACAAGAGCCAGTCTCCTTTATCTGTGTGCCTTGTTATCATGTGTTACCTCATTAGCCTCCGTGGAAAACATCATTTTCTGAGAATGAGTGATGCTGATGGATTGATGAGCCCAGAGCCACAAACATCATCCGAAAGGAGGAGCTGTGGAGTAAATGACTGCTTTTGCTAGGCTGATTCCACTGTAGATGGCAGGGAGATTGTATGATACATTGAGACCCTTGAAGTGGACTATTTAACTCATTGTGGGACCATCTAACTCATTGTGTGAGCCTGAAGCTCCTTAAGTTCCTACTTTCTGTCCTACACTTACACTCCCAACCATCTTAGAATACTCACATCAGAAGCAGAAACAATCCTGCAGCACTTACTATATGGAACTGACACCATTTCCATTACGTTCTTTAGTCCTACCAAATCCTAGTTCCACAGTAACAGAAAGCAAACTGCTCAGGCACACAGCTAAGTAACAAACCAGTTCAGGATTGTTACTGTCTAAAAGACCATTGTTTTGACCACTCTTCTAGACTACCTTCAGCTAAATTATTCTTAGAAACTAGTCCTCCAATCTAATTATTCGTTTTGGGGCAAGATCACCATTCCCAGAGCAAATCCAGGTCAAATTCCCAGCAAGTCAATCATCTCATTGCCTACCACTTTCCATGTATGAGACTTAGATTTTTAACTCTAAGCTTTTAATAATAGCATGTTCCCAAGACCCTGAAGACCTCTTCATTGAAAAACAAAGACTCTCACCTTGACTGGCAGGTGAGGTGATCTGGCCACAAGGAATCACACATGACTCCCTGTGTAGAGTGCAGGGCTCAGGCTGGCTACCTAGAGGATCTAGAGCTTCCATGCTCAGAAGCATGTGGGGCTCCAACTGCAGCTGTCAGCACTCATTCTGTTACTGACAGCCCAGAGGCCTCCTAAACAGCTTCATTCCGGGTGTGCTTTACTTTGCACACTGGAGCAGTCCAAAGCCAAAGACAGTGTTTAAAAGGAATTAGTTTCGTTATGGTATTGCTTTATTTTGTAATTAAAAAGGGCAATATAAGATTAAGGAAAATACTCTACAAAGTACCCAGAATCCAACCACTCTAACAGAATAATTTCCTTCTCCTTTCTTACATGGTTGCAGTCATAGTGAGCTCAGAAACTTTAGCTCTTTATTTTACTGAATATTTTATCACAAACGTGTCTTTCTGTTTTACATGATTATTAAAATACCATAGTAAAAGAATATTATGTCAGGGCAATAAAATTTTTAACAATCCCCCTATTGTTGGTGGTTAAGTTGATTCCTGTGTTTTATTTTTCCTATATTAGTAGTTTACACAAATACAGTGTTTACAACATACCAGGCATGTTCTAAGTACTCCACGTGTCAACTAACTTAATCTTCACATCCCCTCATGATTTAGGCTCCAATGTTATTACCCACATGAAAAGAATCGAGGCACATAGAAGTTACTTTATTGTCCAAGGTCACTGCTCTTAAGTCCAAGAGCCCTTCCCCACAGTGTGTGCAATAAACCACCACTCTCCTCTCTCTGGTACAACAAACCTAAAATATGGCTTTTAATTATCACCTTACAATAAGTTCATAAGGCCTGAATGTTTCTATTGGGTCAAGAAATATGTAGACCTTTGTAGCTCCTACTAAATACTTCCACAATGCTATTCAAAAGAGTTCTTTCCAATTCAAACTCCTCCGGGAATGAATGATGACACTAGTGGGACCCTACACAGACTAACTTCAAGTTTTATTGTCATGAATTTTCCTTTTGCCTCTTTAGTAGCTGCGATTTCTACAGGTTTTTTCATTAGCAATTCTTTGAATACTAAAAATGATGGGGGCTTTCCAATTATTCCTTTACTAATTGTGTAAGCACTTTTGTTTGTTCATATTCTTTACATATTACACTGTTGTGTTCTTGAAAGTGTTTATGCATTTGAATAACTCTTTATACATTTTATCATTTTTCTTTAACTTGTCATATTTGATATAAACATTTTTTAAGTGGGTAGTCCTTTTTCTTTCAATTTTATTATATTCCATTGCACAAAGTTTCTTCAGAAGCTAGGTATTTATTAGATTCTGTTGCTCTATTGATTCCAAGTGAGGTAGCATGACAACTTTGCAGGCAAGTGGCTTTCAATACTTAGGACTTTTATTAGAAAAATAGGAATAATATTGTCTATGCCATATGATCATTGAAATGAAAAAATGAAATGAAGTCCCTGAAACCATCAGTGTAATCCAGCTTGTTGTCTATTATGATGAAAAAATTTTTTTTGTATTTCACGTCTCCTTATTGATGGAAGTTCAAGTGAAAAAAAAAAATCAACTTAGTTTGATCTTTTATGATGTCTGTTGTCTACATTTTAAGGTATAATTATAACAGTTGTTAAGTTGGATGCATTCTATTTTCCAGGGACTCATGTCACTAGCAAATGATCAGTTTAGTGTGTTTTTAGTTTTATGCCTCTTATTTCTTTTTCATGTCTTTCTAACAAAAATTTTCAAGACAATGTTAGATAGTACTGTGGACTGTGGACATCCATGCACTTAGAAATTTACTTTGTATCACGTAAGTGTTGTGGGATGGTATTTTGAGATATTCTGTCCCCACAGTTATCTGTACCCCTTGCACGTTGCACCCTCTTCAGTCAGCAGCAGCATTGCTTCATCCAGGGGACTGATGCAACATACAAGCAATTAAAAGAATTTTGGACTTCAAAACCCTGAATTGTGAAGGTCTCAGGCTTTAACATTTATGTCATAAACAACAGATTTGGACTAATTTATTGAGAAACCTTTATCTTCAGACTAGATCAAGATTCTCCAGTCAAGATGAAGGAAAGAAAACAAGTCTGGCCCTAAAAATCTGACTGAACCATGGGGAGAGGAATGACAGAAACCCAAGATTAGGTGGAGAAATCGAAGTACACATTACTGAGCAGAAATGAGGAGATTCTCAGAAGACTTCATTATCTCTAACTGGAGCCAACTGTTCCTTCTCCCAGACTCTGCACAGCCAGGTTTCTATCTGGTATTGGTCTCTTTGCTACAGGGTACCTTTCTGAAGCCTCAGGTGCTGTGGAGGGAAACCTCTGGATGTAGGGATCTTGACATGTGGCAAATTTGACAGGGAGAAGAATAAGGGGACAAGTGTTAAGATCGCCAATCCTTTGAGTCAGTAGTGTGAGAATCCAGAGGGGATGTAAAGCCAACATGGTGCTATAGACAGAAGCACCATGCTGTCCCTCCACAGCAAAGACCTGAAAAACTAAGTCAAATGGAAACAAATGTGAATCCTGGAACCCTAAGCATCAAATGAAGAGATAAAGAATTCAACCAAGCACCAAATTGAATAAGAAACTGACAGAGAACAGAGAGTGAGGAGAGACACCAGTGGAGGTCGCCTATCACCTAAGGCAACAGGGATTCACCATCTTGGACTCCTGTCAGAGATCAGTGGACAGGGAGTATGGGAAAGCAGCCTCATGGACCTCCCAGCAGGAGACAGAGCACCAGGTAATCAGTGATAAATGCTTCCCCCCCATCTTTCTCCCCCCACTCCCCCTCTGACGCTCCCTAGCTGGCTATGGTTGCTCCGCTAGCAGGGAAGTGCAAGCTCAGTGCCACCTGGATTCATCCTGCATACATTGAAGATCAGCAAACAGGGAGTATGGGAAAGCAGCTTCATGGAGCTCCCAGCAGGAGACAGAGCACCTGGTAACCAGCGATATATCCTTTCCCACCCTCCTACCCTTCTTCCACCCCCCCCACCCCCCACTGCTTGGTCTCCCCTGCTTCCCACCAGCCACAGTCTCTTGGCTAAGAGGTACCAGCTCTGGCCCCATGATGCTTGGATTTGCCCCACCCACACTGGCCAGCTTCCTCTGTGCCATTCCATTGTAGCTGGTGTTGCTTTTCCCGCTTCTTTTGGTTTTTTCCTTGCCTTTCACCTCCTCCCCCTCCATTCTCTTACATATGGCTCCATGTGTCATCTGTGCTCCTTATTGAAAGGCTGTGAAGTGCTGCTCAGCTGGGGAACTGGTGGGATCCCCAGGGCCTTCTGTTTGTTTGTTTGTTTTATTTCTTTTTTTTTTTTCATGGCTTGGGAGCCCCTTCTAGCCAGGCTGCACTGCACAGCTTGGAAGCCAGTTCCCCACTCTGCACAGCCATGCCACTGGGATCCTTGGGGGCCTTTTTTTCTCTTTTTTCCTTTTTGTCTTTCTTTTTTTCTCAGTTTCTCATCTATTTATACTTACCTTCTTTTCCTGTCTCCTGAATACCTGGTGCTGTGTGACATCTCTGCCCCTTCTAGCCAGCTATACTGCAAGGCCTGGGAGCCACTTCCCTGGGGTCATCCCAGCCACACCAGTAGGATCCCTGAGGGCTTTGCTTTTCTTTCTTTTTTTTTTTTTCAAGTTTTATTTATGTTATTATTATTTCTTTTTCTCTTCTTTTCTTTTTGTTTTTCTTCATTTCCCTGTTTCTCATCTCTCCACTCCAGTGGAAGCTCCCTTAGCACTCTTTTCTTTTTTTGTTTGTTTGGGGGTTTTTTGCCCCTGTTCTCAATCCACTCTCTCTTCTTTTCCATACCCATCTTAGCTCCACAAATCACAACCTCCCCACTCCTTCCTGCCTACCTGCACCATGCACTGAACATCACACTCTGCAGCAGCAAGGCACAGCCTACTGGAACCTGCCCTGCACTGACTCCCAGCCCACACTGTCAGCCTTAGTACATGCCAGCCCTTCCTCTTTAGCTGGACATGTCCTGCTGAACCAGAGCTGAGTGACTGACCCTGCCCATTGGACAAGGATGTGAAAAGTATCATGCCCACAGACAAGCAAACAACAAAGAACACACAGCCCGCCTGCACAGACATAACCAAATAAAACAAAAAAGAAAGATGAAACAAACAAATCTGCAATCAATAAATGAAGAAAATAACTACTGAATGTCCCGAAGATGGCAGACAATATCAAAACATAAAAAAAAAACAGGACAGGATGTATCCAGTAGGTGTCCAAAATAAAACACCAGATGACTATCTAGTAGAAGAAAAGGCACTAGAGCTACCTGACAGGGATTTCAAATATCTAATATTCAGAATTATCCAGGACTTGAAGCGAAAAGCAGACAAAAATGAGGGGGGATAAAAAGACAAATTCATGGAAAATACAGAAAAAAAAAAAAGGAAGAATTCTGGAAAATGATAAAGGAACAAAACATCAAAATAAATTCACAATTAGAAATCATACAAAAACAACAATTAGGAATCAAAAAGATAAACAGTAAGATTTCAGAAATGGACAGTGTCATAGAAGGGCTGAGGAACAGGTTTGAAATGATGGGAGACAGGATCAGAGAAATTGAAGACAAACAGTTGGATACAACTCTGATGAAATATCAGAAAAAAGTATGAAGAAATTCTGAGAATTATGTGAGATACAATCAAAAGCAAAAATTATCATGTGATTAGAGTTCCAGAATAGGGGGAGGAAACAGAAAACACAGAGAGGATCATTGAAGAATTGCTGACAGAAAGCTTAGCTAAGATCATGAAAGATGAAAAGCTGAACATCCAAGAAGCTCAACGAACCTCATATAGGATAGACCCCAAAAGAACATCACCAAGGCATATCATGATCACAGTAGCTAAAACCAAAGACAAAGAAAGAATCCTGAGAGCAACTCAAGAAAAACAAAAAGTCACATACAGAGGAGAAACTATAAGACTAAGCTAGGATAATTCAGCAGAAACTATGCAGGCAAGAAGACAATGGGATGACAAATACGAAACCTTGAAAGAAAAAAATTGCCAACCAAGAGTAGTATATCCTGCAAAACTCTCATTCAAATATGATGGCAAAATTAGGACATTTCCAGATAAACAGAAATTAGGGGAATATGTAAAAACCAAAGCAAACATGCAAAAATTATTGAAGGGAGTCCTTCAGTCTGAGAACGAACAACATCAGACCACAGCCTGAACCTAGGACCCAGGACTCTACCAGTTAGATACCAACCTAGAAAATGAACCCTCAAGGACTATCCAAAACCAAAATAATTATAACAGGGAACCAGAGAGGTTAATCTGTAAATGACAACAACAGAACAATAAAAGAGGGAATAAACAGTGTAGGTATAGAACTTTCTAATGGAGAGGAAGGCAAGGCAATACCAAGTAATAATAAATGGAAGATTCTATTATTTAAACCTAGGAAGATGAGGTTAACTTTCAAGGTAATCACAAACAAAGTTAACAAATGTACTCAGCAAAACAAAGAAGAAAAACATAAAGTCTCAGGAAAAACATAAAGTCTCAGTAAAAACAAAATCTACAAAAGCAAAAGAAATGAAAAATAAATCCACAAACAAAAGGAACTCAGCACATGAGAGTAAGAGGAAAAAAGAAAACATCAGCATCACAAGAAAAGGCACCACAAAATGACAGCAATAAACTCACACCTATCAATAATTACACTGAATGTAAATGGCCTAAGTGCACCCATAAAGAGACAGAGAGTGACAGAATTGGTAAAAAAAAAAAAAAAAAAAAAAAAAAAAAAGATCCATCAATATGCTGTCTACAAGAGACACAACTTGGAAACAAAGACATAAATTTATTAAAAACCAAAGGATGACAAAAAAAATAACAAGCAAACAGCTACCAGAAAAGAACAGGAGAGACAATATTTATCTCAGATAAAATAGACTTTAAAACAAAATCTCCCATAAAAGACAAAGAAGGGCACTATATCATGATTAAAGGGATGATCCAGCATGAGGACATAACCATAATAAACATCTATGCACCCAATGACAGTGTTCCAAAATACAAAATAAATAAATAAACTCTAACAGTACTGAAAAGAGAAATTGAAAGTTCCACAATAATAACAGGAGACTTCAACACATCACTATGGTTAAAGGACAGAACATCTAGAAAGAAACTCAACAAAGAAACAGAAGACATAAAGGGCAAAATCAGCCAACTTGACCTCGTACACATATATAGAACACTCTATCCAACAGCTGCAAATTACACATTCTTTTCCAATGCACATGGAATATTCTCCAGAATTGACCACATCTTAGGACACAGAGAAACCTTCAGGAAAATCCACAACATTGAGATAATACAAAGTATCTTCTCGGACCACAATGCCATCAAGATAGAAATTAACAATGGGAAGAGCAGGGGAAATAAAATCAACTACATGGAAACTGAATAACACCCTGCTTACAAACCACTGAGTAATAGAAGAAATCAGAGATGGAATCAAAAAATTCCTAGACTCAAATAAGAATGAAAACACATCATACCAAAACCTTTGGAACATAGCAAAGGCAATTCTCAGAGGTCAATTTATAGCAATAGATGCACACATCAAAAAGGAATAAATGGACAAAATCAAAACATTAACTAGACAACTCGAACAAATAGAAAGAGAACAGCAAAAAAAAAGCCCACAGACAACAGAAGAAAGGAAATAATAAAGATCCGAGCAGAAATAAATGAAATAGAGAATAGAAAAACACTAGAAAGAATCAACAAAACCAAAAGTTAGCTCTTTGAAAGGATCAACCAAATCGACAAACCACTGGCCAAACTGACAAAAGAAAAACAGCAGAGGACACAAATAACCCAAATCAGAAATGAAATGTAGGACGTTACAACAGACCTAACTGAAATAAAGAGGATCATAACAGAGTATTATGAAAAACCAGACTCCAACAAATTTGAAAACCTAAAAGAAATGGATAAATTTCTAGAAACACACTACCTACCCAAACTAACACAAAGTGATGCTTAAATAGAGTAAAAAGAGAACCTACAGACTGGGGAAAAAAAATTGGCTATGACAAATCTGACAAAGATCTAATCTTTAAAATCTTCAGGAAAATCCAGCACCAGTACAACAAAAAGACACATAATCCAATTAAAAAATGGGCAAAAGAAATAAACAGACACTTCGCCAAAGAAGACATTCAAGCGGCCAACAGACACATGAGGAAATGCTCGTGATCACTAGCCGTTAGAGAAATGCAAATCAAAACCACAATGAGACACTATCTCACCCTGGCATTACTGGCATGAATCAAAAAAACAGAAAATAATGAATGTTAGAGAGGCTTCAGGGAGATTGGAACTCTTTTGCACTGCTGGTGGGAATGCAAAATGATACTACCATTTTGGAAAACGATATGGTGCATCCTTAGAAAGCTAGAAATAGAAATACCATACGATCCAGCAATCCAACTCCTAGGAATATATCCTAGAGAAATAAGAGTCGTCACTCAGGTAGACATATACACACCCACATTCATTGCAGCATTGTTCACAATAGCAAAAAATAGAAATAACCTAGATGCCCATCAACAGATGAATGGATAAACAAACTCTGGTATATACACACAATGGAGTATTACCCAACGATAAGGAACAATGATGAATCTGTGAAGCATCTCACAACAAGGATGAACCTGGAGGGCATTGTGCTGAGTGAAATAAGTCAATCACAAAAGGACAAATATTGTATGAAACCTCTACTGTAAAAATTCATAGAAAGGTTTACACACAAAAAGAAACAATCTTTGATGGTTGTGAGGGAGGGGAGGGGTGGGGATGGAAAAACACTAAAACAATAGATAAGTGGTAACTTTGGTGAAGGGTGAGACAGTACACAATACTGGGAAAGCCAGCGTAACTTGTACAAGGCAAGGTCATGGAAGTTCCATAGACACATCCAAACTCCCCGAGGGACCCAGTTGCTGGGCTGAGGGCTGTGGAGACCATGGTCTCGGGGAACACCTATCCCAATTGGCGTAACATAGTTTGTAAAGAAAATTTTTACTTTCTAATTTGGTGAGTAGTGTCTGGGGTCTTTAAAGCCTGTGAGCAGCCATCTAAGATGCTCCACTGGTCTCACCCCTTCAGGAGCAAGGGAAAACTAAGAAAACTAAAGACACAAGGGAAAGATTAGTCCAAAGGACTAACGACCACAACTACCACAGCCTCTACCAGACTGAGTCCAGACTGACTGCTCTGGCAGGGATCACAACAGAAGTTTCCAGACAAAGCTGGAGAAAGATGTAGAACAAACTTCTAACTCAAAAAAACACCAGAATTACTGGCCTGAAGGAGACTAGAGAAACCCTGAGAGTATGTCTCCTGGACACCATTTTAGCCCAGTAAAGAAGTCGTTCCTGAGGTTCACCTTTTAGTCAAAGATTAGACAGACCCATAGGACAAAATGAGACAAAAGGGGCACACCAACCCAGGGGCAAGGACTAGAAGGCAGAAGGGGATCAGGAAAGCTGGTAATAGGGAAGCCAAGGTCGAGAAGGGAGAGTACTGACATGTCATGGGTTGTTAACCAATGTCAGAAAACAATATGTGTACTGTTTAATGAGAAGCTAGTTTGTTCTGTAAACCCTCATCTAAAGTTCAATAGAAAATAAATAAATAAAAGAAAAATGTTCTGCATTCTATTTTGGTGAGTAGTGTCTGGGGTCTTAAAAGCCTGTGGGAGGTTATCTGAGATATTCCACTGGTGTCACCCTTTCAGGAGCACGGGAGAATGAAGAAACCTAAAGACACAAGGGAAAGATTAGTCCGAAGGAGTAACAGACCATAACTACCACTGCCTCCACCAGACTGATCCAGTACAACCGGATGGTGCCCGGCTACCACCACTCGCTGCTCTGACAGGGATCACAATAGAGGGTCCCGGACAGAGCTAGAGTAAAATGTAGAACAAAATTCTAACTCACAAAAAAAGACCAGGCTTACTGGCCTGACAGACTGGAGAAACCCAGAGAGTATGGCCCCCAGACCCCCTTTTAGCTCAGTAATGAAGTCACTCCAGAAGTTCACCCTTGAGCCAAAGATTAGACAGGCCCATAAAACAAAATGAGACTACAGGGGCACAACAGCCCAGAACAAGGACTAGAGGGCAGAAGGGGACAGGAAAGCTGGTAATAGGGAACCCAAGGTCGAGAAGGGTGAGTGTTGACATGTCATGGGATTGTTAACCAATGTCAGAAAACAATATATGTATTGTTTAATGAGAAGCTAGTTTGTTCCGTAAAACTTAATCTAAAGTACAATAAAAAATAAAAAAAAAGAAATGTGAGAATCCAGGTTCTGGTGACTCAGGGTTAGTGGTAGAGGTTATCAGTCCATTGGTGGGGATTAGATGATCTTCTCCAGCTCTGTGCTCCTTTTCTCAGGTTCTTGACCTACTACCAGCATCTGATCACCACCCATCTGTCAAGTTTGTCATACTGTGGTGGCTTGTGTGTTGTTGTGATCCTAGAAACTATGACACCAGTATTTCAAATACCAGCAGATTCATCTATGGTGCACAGGTTTCAGCAGAGCTTTCAGACTAAGACAGGCTAGGTAAAAAGGCCTGGCATTCTACTTCCAAAAATCAGACAATCAAAATCTTATGGATCACAACAGAATATTGTCCAATACAGTGCTGGGAGATGAGTCCTCTAGGTTGAAAGACACCACACAATAGCTGTAACAACAGACTCAAACATACTAATGATTGTGAAGATGATGCAGGATTAGGCAACATTTTGTACTGTTATACACAAGGTCACCATGAGTCAGACCCACTCAACAGCAAATAACAACAACCAGCATCTGGAAGAAAACTCTATATTTCCCAAAGTTATTCCTAAAAGATGCATCTTAGAGTATTTTTAGATTCATTAGAATGTGTAAACCCCCATCAAGTGATTTTATGATACAAAACTCATTAAAGTCTTCAGTATTTCTTTTTTAAAAATCCCAATCACACGATAGAACAGGGTTGAGCTCTAAAAGAAGATGAAGAAAATGGGCCATCTGAGGGGTCTGTCACACCCTTTGGTGCCGGTTGTGACCAGCTGTCTCAGCAGCCAAACCATTAGGTCTTCACAGGCTACTTCTGGTAAGTCTGCAGAGGCAGTAGCAGTGAAGTCAGGGAGCTTCAATGTGCGGATGTGGACAGAGGGCTTCGTTGGAATTCCTCCCACACCAGGCCCCGAATAAGCTCCTTTTACTTCCTGAGATTTTCAGGGGACACAGGTTGTGAAGGATTAAATGGTGAATAACCTATTTATTATTTGAAACCCGTGGTCCTCTGGGAGGCTGACATGACTCCGGACACCCAGGTCTCAGAGATGCCTGTGGGTCTAGTTTCTGGGTAAGCCTGTGGTTTGGAGTTTGTTCTGCTTTGATTGTGAGCCAAACCTCCAGTAGTCCCTGCTCCCCAGGTGGTTCCTATTGATTCGTGCTGGCTGCGCAACAACACACTGAGGCAGTAAAGGAAATGGGCATTTGGCGGCATACTAATTCCGGGGCTGGGATATTTCTGTCTTAAATAATAAAGCTTCGAGTGCAGAACTGGTAGGATCACAAGTATTTGATGATGATTAGGTGATTCACTTGTAAGATTATGGAGGTTTATGGGTTCTTTCCATCACAGGATTTGCTTTTGTCCTTGTGAAGTGGTAATTAGAGTTCTTTCAAGATTCCTCTAAGGGCAGCCCCTCCCCAACCCACCCTTTCTTCTGACTTCCAGAGTTCTTTTCCATTTTGTCACTTCAAGGAGTCTATATTTTCTCCATTGTCTGTTTAACTTTTCCCCAAAAACACACCAAGGAAGAGAAGTCGTGGTGCCCTCTTACTTCTCGAATGCCAAACTTGCCCCTTTCCCTGAGCATCTTCCAGGGCTCTTCCTTTGGCCAGTATGCCTTCCACGTCTCTGCACCTGACTGAGCACTCCTAGGTGGGCTTCAAGACTCAGGTCAGAACCACTCACTCACTTAGGGGGGCCACCACCAGTCCTGTCCAGTTGCCCTGCTATGTGCACCTCCCATCGAGCCTGCAAGCCCTCCCTCATAACCATTGTAATACACAGGTGCTATTGTTTTTAATTTGCAGACACCTTCTCCACTGGGACCCACCAGGGGAACAAATTAAGGATTATTTGTCCTTGACTCCTCACATACTATAGGTAAAGGAGACACCTCCTAGGCATTTGTTAAGTGAAAAGATAGTTAAGTGCCAAAACGTGAATTTCAGGATCAAAAGGACCTGTCTAACATTGGCCAGTTCTCTAATGCTTCCCATCCAAATTGTCTCACAGATCTTCCAATTCTGAAATTAATATGTTCTGAAATAATTAGCATAACTGCATAATATATAAAATATTTGGAGCTTAAAATACTGTCAAATTGAAACCTGGGATCTAAATAACTTCTTGGGGCATGAGAAGCTAAGCCTAGTCTACCGAAAGTCAAATTAATGAAGGCAGAATCAGATTCTTCTCAGAAACCTGAGAGTCCTATGAAATTGGTTAGATCCAATGTAGGGGTAATCTTGCCCTAGTTTCTTTTCCTTTTAGAAAGTTAAATCTTGAATTGGCTGAGTTTGAATCTAATTTTGGGATCTAAATCCTCAGTGGAAAAAAATATTTAGAGAGGATTTACATTGTAGAATTAAATGGGAATTAGAGTTTTATAATGCAGCTATCAATCACATGTCTACCAATGAGAGAGCTTTCAGTTTGACTGGTCAAGAAGGGACAAACAGGATGTTTCATTGGCTGCTGTCTGTCTGAGTTATCTAGTGCTGCTGTAACAGAAATAGCGCAAGCAGATGGCTTTAACAAAGAGAGATGCATTCTCTCACAAGTTAGGAGGCAAGAAGTCCAAATTCAGGGTGCCAACCCCAGGAAAAGGCTTTCTCTCTCTGTCTGTTCTGGGGAAAGGTCCTTGTCATCAATCTTTCTAAGAGCTTCTCAGTGCAGGAACCTTGGGGCCAAGGGACACACTCTGCTCCCAGCATTGCTTTCTTGGTGGCATGAGGTCCCTCTGTGTCTCTTCTCGCTTCTCTCTTTTATATTGCAAGAGATTGAGTTAAGACACAACATAATCTTGTAGATTGAGTCGTACCTTATTGACATAACTGCCTCTAATCCTGCCTTATTAGCATCAGAGAGGTAGAATTTACAACACATAGGAAAATCACATCAGATCACAAAATAGTGGACAACCACACAATACTGGGAATCATGCGTAGCCACGGTGACACACATTTTGGGGGGATACAATTAAATCCATAATAGTGTCTTATTTATATATATATAAAGAGAGAGATTTACTTTACAGGATTGACTTACACAATTGTGGGCACTGGAAAGTGCAAAATTCATAGGTCAGGCTGCAGGCTGACGACTCCTGCAGATTTAGGTCCCATGATCCCTATATCAGGCAATGGGAAGAGTGCAGAGTGGAGAGTGAGGGAGCTAGTTTTGCCAAAATATATATATATATATATATATATATACACAGTCTGGAGGCAGATCATAACCTATGGAAACTCCATTTTAACTGATTGATTACTTTATAATAGATTTCACTATGGAAAGTGATTAATTACATTGCATTAGATTATGTTACATTGCATTAGATTACATTACATTGCATTAGATTACACTATGGAACAGCAACTAATCTAGTGTTTGGCCAAACCACTGGGAATCATAACAGTCAACTTGACATAAAATTAACCATCACAGATGGAAATATTATCAAGCTAAAAGGACTTCCAAGTGTTGCTCAGGAAGTCAGCATCCATCATTAAATTACTAAATTTCTATGGCTACTCACCCTAGAACAGAGGTTCTCAAACTTGGTTGTACTTTGAAATTCACCTGGGGAGTTTTTAAAACTACTATTGCCTAGGTTCACTGTAGGATTGTGATTTACTTGATCTAGGTAGGGCCTGGGCATTGAAATCTTTTAGAGCTCCTTGGGTAATGTTAATGTGCATTTAAGTTTAAGAATCACTGAGAGCACAGGCACTTCACCAAAGAAGATACTCAGGTGGCTAACAGACACATGAAGAAATGCTCACAATCATTAGCCATTAGAGAAATGTAGATCAAAACTACAATGAGATATCATCTCACCCCAGTAAGGCTAGCCTTAATCCAAAAAACACAAAATAATAAATGCTGGAGAGGTTGTGGAGAGACTGGAACACTTATACACCGTTGGTGAGAATGTAAAATGGTACAACCATTTTGAAATTGATTTGGCTTCCTTAAAAAGCTAGAAATAGAAGTACCATACTATCTAGCTATCCTGCTCCTTGGAATATATCCTAGAGAAATAAGAGCTGTCACACGAATAGATATATGCACACTCACGTTCATCGCAGCACTGTTCACAACAGCAAAAAGATGGAAACAACCTAGGTGCCTATCAATGGATGAATGGATAAACAAATTATGGTATATCCACACAATGGAATATTATGCAACGATAAAGAACAACGATGAAGCTGTGAAACATCGTATAACATGGTGGAAGCTGGAACTTATTATGCTGAGTGAATTTAGTCAGTCATAGAAGGACAAATACTGTATAAGACCACTATTATAAGAACTCAAGAAAAGGTTTAAACACAGAAGAAAACACTCTTTGATGGTTATGAGGGTGGGGAGGGAAAGTGAGGGTTATTCACTAACTAGAAAGTAAATAATCATCTTAGGCAAAGGGAAGGACAGCACACACTACAGGAGAAGTCAGCACAACTGGACTAAAGCAAAGTTAAGAAGGTTCCTGAATGCAATCAAACACTTTGAGGGACAGAGTAGCAGGGGTAGGGGTCTGGGGACCATGCTTTCAGGGGACATCCAGGTCAATTGGCATAACAAAGCTTATTAAGAACATGTTCTTCATCCTATTTTGGTGAGTAGCGTCTGGGGACTTAAAAGCTTGCAAGCGCCATCTAAGATGCATCAATTGGTCCCTACCACCTGGAGTAAAAGAGAACGAAGAACACCAAAGACACAAGGAAAGTATTAGCCCTAGAGGCAGAAAGGGCCACATAAACCAGAGATTTCATCAGCCTAAGACCAGAAGAACTAAATGGTGCCTGGCTACCACCAATGACCGCCCTGACAGGGAACACAACAGAGCGTGCCTGATGGAGCAGCAGAAAGATGGGGTGCAGAACTCAAATTCTAGTAAGAAGACCAGACTTAATGGTCTGACTGAGACTGGAGGTACCCCTGAAAGCATAGCCCCTGGACTCTCTATCAACCCAGAACTAAAACAATTTCCAAGGCCAACTCTTCAGACAGGGATTGGACTGGACTGTGGGACATGAAGTAATACTTGTGAAGAATGTGCCTCTTAGTCAAGTAGATACAAGAGACCAAGGGGGCAGCTTCTGTCCAGAAGTGAGATGGGAAGGCAGAGAGAGTTAGAAGCTGGTTGAATGTTCATAGGGAATCAGGGGCGGAGGGGAGGAGTGTGCTGTCGCAGAATGGGGTGAGCAGTTGGGGTCACATAATAATGTATGTAAAAAAAAAAATTTCTATATGGGAGACTAACTTGAAATGTAAACTTCATTTAACTACAACAATTAAAAAAAAGAAAAAAGAATCACTGAGAGCTTTTTTGGTTTTCTTTTTTTTTTTTCCGTTTAGATGACCTGGAGTGGAGCAAAGGAGCCCTTGTGGCATAGTGGTTAAGTGCTCAGCTACTAACTGAAAAGTCAGCAGTTCAAACCCACCAGCCACTTCATGGGAGAAAGATGTGGCAAATCTGCTTCTGTAAAGATTACAGCCTTGGAAACCTATGGGGCCATTCTACTCTGTCCTATAGGGTCTCTATGAGTCAGAATAGACTCGATGGCAACAGGTTTGTTTGTTTTTTTGATTGGTTGGTTGGTTAGTTTTTTTGGAGTGGAGCAAGATAATTTACATTCCCAAGTGATCTTGATACTGCTGGTCTCTGTCTCTCTCTTTCTTTTTTTTTTTTTAACTTTGAAAACCACTGCCCTGGAGCATTCTACATAGGGTTGGACTTACGCAAATGTGAAGAAGCTGGATGGCACATGGCACCTACCAAAGCTCTGGAGACTTCCTTCTGTCCCTTCCCCCCAGAGCCTTGAAAGAAAAGGCTGGGCAATGCCACTTAGGCTATATTTTAAGTCAGACTGTCCTAAATGTGACTTCCTAGCTTAGTGAAAATCAGTCTAAATATTTTTTTAATAAGTTAACAGACAAATGCACAGAAATATTATATAGCAAGGTAGAAGCCAGTGCTAAGGCTTAAACCCTACATGTAGATTTACTAGGTTATTTATCATGAACTCAACAGCTTCCTGTCCTCTCTTAAGAAAAGGTGAAAAGACTTTCAAGAGTCCATCCTCACGGGACTCCTCAGCAGGAATGTTTCTTAGCAGAGTAGAGATGTGAAGCCTGAAAATGGCGTACCCTCTTCCTGTGGGTTTATGCCTTTTAAACAGAACTGAGATGCCTATCTTTGAATCTTTTTAAAACAGCAAAGATACAACTACCTTCATTAAAAAAAAGTATTGAAAAACTACAAAAGATTATTACAATTGATAAGAGAGTCTAGCACAGTGTTTTTTTCAGACATTTTGATCACAGCCCTTACAGTTTATATCCTGACCCAAGAGAAGTGAAACAAAATTTTCATAACCATACATACCCATATTATTTGTGATGCACTATGATATGCCTTTTTTCCATTCCCCTCTATTCGTTTCTATTTCATTATTTAAAGGAATACTGGTTGTGAATCTGAATACAGTCTGTAAGTGAGTTAATAGTATTGTGCTAATATGAATTTCCTGGTTTTGACAATGTACTGTGGTTATATATTATCACTGGGGGAAGCTGGGTGAAAGGTACAGGGGCACTCTTTGTACCATTTTTGCAATATTGTTAATCTTAAACTAGCTTTTTAAAAATCCTAAAAGAAAAAGAATACAGGTTGTCAGTACTGAATCAGCTTTATGATCCTCTAACGAGATCTAAGGAGCTCTGGTGGTGCAAGGCTTAAGCACTGGGCTGCTAACTGAAAGGTCTGACATTCTATCCCACCCAAAGGGAGAAAGACTTGACATCTGTTTTCCTAAAGATTACAGCAAAGAAAACCTTATGGAGCAGTTCTGTTCTACCTTGTCACTTGTTGTCTCTATCAGTCAAAATCAACTCAACAGCACCTAACAGCAATGAGATCCACAATGGGCTTGTATACCGTGGCCCAGCAAAGTAGCTTTAGGCAAGACAGAGCTACTTATTCCTTTTTCTGGAAATGACCAGTTTCCAAACATTAAAAAATAAAATTGCATAAAGAATAAAAGGAAAATGTATAATATAAACACCCTAGAATGAAACATATGGAAAATTATATGAAAAATTAACTACAAAGTATTATAGAAAATTTTAAAATAATAATTTGTGAGATGGAGGTTTATATGTATATATATATACATAATTTTTAATTAATTAATATATAGGTTTAATTTTATTCTAATGATAAAACTGACCTGTTTTGAGGGTAATTGATGAAATACAGGTATGCCTCATTCTTCAAAAGTTCGCTTTAAGCCACTTCACTTTTACAAAAGACCCACATTAGTACCTGTTTTCATTAACCAAAAGAAATTCAAAGATTTTCGCTTTTATAAAAAAAAGCAAAAAAATGGAAATAGCATTCATCCTTTGTTTTGCAGCAAGTCATTAAAGAGGCAGCCGCACCCTGAGCATGGAGAGTGGTGTCACCAATTTCCTTCCTCGGGAACTACACTGGGCATCTCAGCATCAACCACCATAGCTTTGAACGTGTCTGTGACTATTTGTGCTTTATCTCGATTTATTTTGTGCATCCATTAGCAAGATGTGTCCTAAGGTATTTTTGGGGTCTGGGAATGCTCAAAAAAATTTCCCATATAAATTAACGGTAATTGTTTCTTCACTTTATACCATTTCGGCTTATGGAAGATTTCATATGAACACTCTACTTTCAGATAGTGAAGGAAACCTGTATTCCAAAGTTCATCAAAGCAAATAAAGGAGAGACAATGACCAATAAAAGTCTCTAAGAAGAGGGTAATATAGAATAGGCAGTTGTGTGCTGGAGCTGGGATGTACCAGCTCATGAGACCAAATTGTTAAATTTTCAGGAATCTTGCAATTGGCTAACATCACACAGGTAGCTTAAAATCAATGGGAAAATTAATTCCTCATGGCTGGCTATCTGGAAAAATATATATGGAAAGCTATATTACACCAAATGTAAAAATAAATTCAGAGGAATAAATAATTAAATACTAAATGTCATAGTTGCATAAAAACCTATAATAAAAAGTAATATAATCAATTTTGATCAAATATTTCGCTTGAGGAGAATGTCTTAAGTTTTGAATTAATAAAAGAAGTAACAAAGGAAAAAATCATATATGTTACTGCCTAAAAACTTACAATTTCTGTATTCCGGCCCAATTTCTATGTTTACAATCCTCCAAATCCATTGTTAAAGAGTAGATTTAGAAAAAATATTTGCAGCAAATAAAAGATAAAAGTTGTATGTACAGAGAAGTCACAAAAGGCTAATGCAATGCAGGTAAGAAGTATGGCCCCACAGACCCAGGTTCACCTTTACAATGTGCAAATAGTAATACTTTTTGAATGTACCATTTAAAGATGTACAACTTGAAATAATGAGGCTCAGCTCATCTGGCTGCACCACCTTCTCTCCTTTTTCACCATCATCATCTTCTCACATTCAGTCATGCTCCATCATTCCCCAAAATCGTCAACTCATCCTCTTCCTCCATGACCCAACTCCTGAGACCCATCATTCTTAAGCCTCCACAAGGATGACCTACTTGCTAGATACCATTGCTTTCCACTTCCTGTATCTACTCATCTTGACAGAACAGTCTTCTCCAATCCACTTTAGTACTCAAAGTCCCCAAATATGTCCTGGTTTTCCCATAACAACACCTGCTCTAAAGTTTCTAGAGAAAATCTTCAATCTCATTTCCTCTTCCTTCTAAGTGTAGTTCAATGGTCCTCACAGCACCTGTGATTTGCATCCAACCCACTGACTCCTCCACCTTCTCTCTGCTCTCTGTCTTCATCTTCTTCCTCATCCAACATCTGACCATTGTCCATCACTTTTTCTTAAAACTTCTAAACTCCCATGCTACTCTTTCCTTCCATCAATCCACCTGGCAAAACTGCAGCCATATATGAACCTATTACTGTCCCCATGACTGTACATAGTCTGCCAAGTCCAATTAATGAAAGTCACACAGCAAGAAAGTTAACATCAATATCAATACATTATTGCCACTGCCTGATGACCCAATTATGTTTTTTGACCAGCTTTTAAAAAATATATTCTTGAGATTTCTCAAATATCCCACTTGTCTCTCTGCTACTCAGTGGATCTCCTTGCCCAAACCTTTGCTAAGACTGTTTAAGCCAGCACATGGTAATTCCCTCAATTCCCACCACAAATTTCATAAACCTACCTCCATGTGCACCTGTGGTCTCCTCTGGCCTTCCTAGCACAATGAGAATGTGCCCATCCTCTTATTTCAAAGACTGTTGTTCTACCAGTACCTGGTCCACACCCACTCCTACTTTTCATGTACTTAGATTCATTAGTTATTGTCTTAGATTTCTAGGGATTCCAAAACAAACTACTACAAAATAGGGTGGCTTTAAGAAAACAGCAATTTATTTTATCAAAGTTCTGCAGGTGTAAAGTCCAAATTCAGGGGACATGCAGAACTATGCTCTCTCTCAGCTCTAAGAGAAGACACTTGCCTCTTTCAGTTTCTCTAGCCCCAGGTGTTTCTTGGTACTCCTTTTCTGCTTATGAATGCATCTGTCTCAGTGATCACGTGGCATCTGTCTTCTCCCTTTGTGTGAATCCCTTTTAATAAGACACCACTCAGAAGGGATTATGACTAGGACCCACCCTACTCTGGTATGACCTTGTTTGACTCAACTGATAACAAAAGAAAAATCCTATTTCCTCAAACAAGGTCACATTCACATGCTCAGGTCAGGACACGGATTTTTAGGGAACACAATTCAATCCATAACAGTTATCTTCTGTAACTCTGGATACTTCTTCTCCACCCTTTTTTGCTTCTCCTTTTTTGTCGAATAAGTAAAATTTGGAATCCTTCAGGGATTTATTCCAGGGTATTTTCTTTTCTCGCTCTACACTCATCCCTAAGTGATCTCATAAACTTCCATGATTTGAAATATCATCTATATACTGACATATATACCACCTATATGCTACTGTCGATAAATTCATTTCACCATCCCAAACATCTTGTCTGGGTTCTAGAATCATATACTCAACAACTACTTAACTTCCACCCTTGTATTTCTAAGATCAAATTCAGCACCTTCAAACCTGAAACCCAATCTTTTCCCTCAACTTTGCTCCTTCTCCCTATCTGTGTTCCCATTCATCATAATCATCTACCCGATTGTCTATACCAGAAATTTGAAAATAATTAACATATGATTCTCTTTTCTTTCGTCTTCCACAGACAATTCACCACTCATTCCACCTCCTAAATATATATATCTTTTTTTTTTTTTTTTTTTTTTTTTTTTTACTTTTTTCTATACTGGTAACTACTTTAGCTCAAGCCACCATTGTCCCTCCACTGATACTCCTCAAGAGACTCCACTCTCACCTCTCTCAACCCATTCTCTACACATTCTAGCCAAACTGGCTTCTTTAAAACACAAATCTGATGATGTTCCTTTCATGCTGAAAATCCTTCAACCCCTTCCTACTAGTCTTGAGGTAAGTCCAGGGTCCTTATCTCACCCCTGTCCTCTTTACCTTTCAATCCAGTCTTAACTGTGGCTCTCTCCCTGCCTTCCACTGCCCCACTACAATGGCTGTCTCTCAGCACCTCCAGCAAGCCAAGCTCCCTTTCTTCTCCAAGTGCTCACACATCCCATTCCCTCTGCTTGGAGTGTTCTTCCCTGCTTCTCTCCTTTTCCTGGATATTCCTACTCATCCTTTATGTACCAGATGAAGTGTTAACTGTCATAGAGAAAACTTTCCCAACCCCTCAGGACTAAGTTACATTGCCTCCTTAATTTCTCATAGTACATTCGCCTCCCCTTTATAGTACGGTCATACTCACAATTAAGTGATATATTGAATTATTACTTGTTCCGAATTCCATCTGCCCCAGAGTGTAAGTTCATGACAACAGGAACTGAGTTCCTCTTCCCCTCCCTTCATCTCAGTGCCCAACATGGTGTTACACATTAAACCAAAACCAAACCAAAGCCATTGCTGCTGAGTCAATTCAGACCCATAGCAACCCTATAGGGCATAGCAGAGCTGCTCCATAGGGTTTCCAAGGAGCAGCTGGAGGATTCAAACCGACAATCTTTTGGTTAGCAGCAGCGTTCTTAACCACTGTGCCACTAGGGCTCCATGGCTCATATTGGGTACCTCAAAATATGTGTTGCATGAATCATCATAGCTTCATCTATAAAATTTAGAAATAATCTTAATGAGAATTTTAAATATTGTTAAGGGTACAATGAAATATGTCCAGTTGTACACTGCTCTTGGATATATAATTTGTCACAACCCTTTTGGAAAATAATTTTGCATGGTGGATTCCAAGCCTGACTGTTGAACTAGTAATTCCACTCCAAAGAAATAAGCTTCAGAGCATGCACAAAAGCTTATGTACAGATGTTTCTTGTTTCATTATTTGTAATACAGAACATTATGAACAACATAAATATCCAACAATAGTTAAATAAATTAAGGTTTGGCATCTAAGCACAATATTATTCCATTATTTTTAATTATGTGTATACAGACTTTGCAATAGCTTTGTGCATTGTTTATTTTCTAACAATTATGAGTAAGCAATATACAAAATTATATAGACAACATGAACTTAACTATATTATATATGTATATATATAGAGAGAGAGTAAATCTATAATAAGAACCATTACAATGATAACAGCAATAATAATATTAACAACTAGCACTTTCTCATTTACTATGAGCCAGGCATTGTTGTGTTTTGCATGCATGAATTTATTCAATGCTTACAAAAACCCTGTGATTTCAATTAGGTTACTTTTATCCTCATTTTCAAAATGAGAAAACTAAGTTTCAGGAAGGTTAATAACTTGACTAAGACAATTCAGGGTGTCAAATTACAGCATTTGTGTACTTTAAAGTAATAAACACATTCCCAAATAATAATCATACCATTTCTGGGTGATACAATTATAGGTGATCCATTTTGTATTTTCCTATTTTATGTAATGAACATGTGTAACTTCAATAAGTAGAAAATTTCATTTTTAGAAGTATATAATTTTTTTTTCCTCACAGGTGATGAGCCAATCTCTTAGTTAGCTGAAGGGTGACCTCCAGAAGTAGTTTCAGTTCAAAGTTTAAAGGATATCACAGGGTGACAGACTTGGGGATTCCTCTAGTTTCAAATGGTCCGGACTTTTTAAAATTTTGAGTTTTTTTCCTACATTTTTCACCTATTCTATCAATGTCCATCTATTATGTCCCTGATCAGAATGGTTGGTAGTGGTAGCTGGGCACCATCTAATTCTTCTAGTCTCAAGGTAGATGAGGCTGTGGTTCATGTAGGCTCTTAGTTCAATAGACTAGTTTCATCTTTGAGGCTTTTGTTTCTTTCTGTTTTGCTCCAGTAGAGTAGAGACCAATAGTATCTTAGATGGCCACTTGCAAGCTTTCAAGACCCCTAGACATTACTCACCAAACTAGGATGTAAAACACAAACTTTATGAGCTATATTATGCCAATTGACTAAGTTGTCCCATGAAAGTATGGTCTTAAGCCTTCAAACCCAGTAAACCAATCGAATGATTTGTTCGGTTATATCTAATAAATATCCATAACTGAGCCTCTTATGTGCTTTGTTATGTATATGAATATATATGTATCACACACATACATGTATATACTTACTCCTGTATAAGTATATATACAGACTCATACATGCACACATGTATATATACACACATATATCTACCTATACACATATATACATTCATCACACCTACCTATGTAACCACACACATATATTTCGGTTGTCGTTGCAGTTGTTTCAAAATTGTATATGATACAGAATTTACCAAAAACATCCCTTGTTCTTGTGTAGTTCTTAGTGGCATCATTTACCTTGGTCAAGTTGTGCACACTTCACCCACATTTGGTGTCACTTTTCCATTACTGAAAATAACAAGTGTCTACTATCTAGAGAGTTGTTTCCCCTTCCTCCCCCTTCCATCCCTGGTAACCACCAATGAACATTGGTTTCTGTATATAAACTTATTCTTGTATTTTTATAAAAGTGAGATCATACAGTATTGTCCTTTTGTGATTGACTTATTTCATTGAACATAATGTCCTCCAGATTCATCCACATTATAATATACGTTGAGAACTCATCGTTATTCTTTACAGCTGCATAGTATTCCACTGTATATACGTACAACCTTTTGTTAATCCAGTCATCTGTTGACAGGCACTTAGGTTGCTTCCATCATTTTCACAATATTAAGTCTTCCAATCCATGAGCATGGACTGTTCTTCCATTTATGTAGGTCTTTAGTATCTTGTAGTAGTATTTTATAGTTTTCATTGTATAAGTTTTCTACATTGCTGGTTAGGTTTCTTCTTAGATATTGTTATGAGTTGAATTGTGTCCCCCAAAAATATGTGTCAACTTGGATAGGCCATAATTCCCAGTATTGTGATTGTGAACCATTTTGCATCTGATGTAATTTTCTTATGTGTTGTAAATTCTACCTCTATAATATTAATGAACCAGGATTAGAGGCAGGAACGTTAATGAGGCAGGACTAATCTACAAGATTAGGTAGTATCTTGAGTCAATCTCTTTTTGAGATATAAAAGAATCAAGCAGAGAGACAGAAGGACCTCATTACCACTAACTAAGAAGAGCCAGGAGCATGTGTGTCCTTTGGACCGAGGGTCCCCATTCTGAGAAGCTCCTAGACCAGGGAAATATTGATGACAAGGACCTTCCTCCGGAGCTTAAACAGAGAGAAAGCCTTCCCCTGGAGTTGGAACCCTGAATTCGAACTTCTAGCCTCCTAAACTGTGACAATATAAATCTCTGTTTTTTAAAGCCATTCACCTGTGGTATTTCTGTTATAGCAGCACTAGATAACTAAGACAAAAACAGGTATTTTATCATTTTGTGGGCTATTGTAACTGGTATACATTTCTTGATTTCATTTTTGGAATTCTCCTTGTTAATGTAAAGGAACTGATTTTTGTGTCTTGATCCTGTGCCTTACAACATTGTTGAATTATTCTACAAGATTCAGAAGGTTTCTTGTGGAATTCTGGGGGTTTCTATGTATAGGATCATGTCTTCTGGGAATAGGGATAGTTTTACTTCTTCCTTTTCAATTTGATTACATTTTATTTCTGTTTCTTGCCTTATTGCTCTGGCTAAGACTTCCAGTACAATATTGAATAAGAGTGGTGATAATGGACATCCTTGTCTTGCCATTTGTGTTAGTTTAGGTTGATTGTGCTTTCTAGGAATGTATCCATTTCTTCTAAGTTTTCAAGTTTGTTGGAGTACAATTTTTCATAGTATTCTGTTATGATCCTCTTTATCTCAGTTGAATCTATTGTAATGCCTCCAATTTCATTTCTTATTTTGGTTATTTGCATCTTTTCAGTTTTTTTCCCTTTGTCAGTATAGCCATTTGTTTGTTTGTTGTATTGTTCCTTTCAAAGAATTAACTTTGTTGAGAATTTTTTGTTGTTGATTCTTTCTATAGTTATTTCTGTTCTCTATTTCATTTATTTCTGCCCTGATGTTTTTTATTTCCTTTCTTCTAGTAGCCTTGGGCTTCTATTGCTCTTGCTTTTCTATTTGTTCAAGTTGTCAGGTTAGGTTATTGATTTTTTATCTGTCCTCTTTTATAATATAGGCATTTATTGACATGGATTTCCCTCTGAGGACTGCTTTTGCTGCATACCAGAGGTTTTGGTATGTTGTGTTTTCATTTTCATTTGATTCTAAGCCTTTTGTAATTTCATTTTTTATTTTTATGATCCAATAGTTTTTTAATAGTGCATTATTTAGTTCTCACATATTTATTTTTCTTTATTCTTCCTGTTATTGATTTCTAGTTTCATTCCATTATGTTCAGAGAAGATGCTTTATATGATTTCATTTTTTTTTTAATTTATTGACATTTGCATTGTGACATAAGATATGGTCTATTTTAGAGAATGTTTCATGTGCATTGGAGAAAAATGTGTATCGTGCAGCTGTAGGGTGGTGTGTTCTGTATATAACTGTTAGGTCCAGTTGATTAATAGTGTCATTCAGGTCTTGTATACCTTTATTGATTTTCTTTCTAGTTGTTCTATTCATTGCCAAAAGTGATGTATTGAAATCTCCTACTATTATTGTAGATCTATCAGTCTCTGTCTTTAATTCTGTTAGGGTTTGCTTTATACACTTTGGGGCTTTGGAATTTGGTGCATAAATATTTATAATTGTTATGTCTTCTTGTTGAATTGTCCCTCTTATCATTACATAATGTTCTACTTTGTTTCTTATAATGGATTTTGATTTAAAGTCTAATTTGTCAGATAATAATATTGCCACTCCTGCTCTCTTCTGATTACTATTTGCTTAGTATGTTTTTCTTTTTTTTCCATCCTTTGATTATTAACCAGTTTATGTCTTTCTGCCTAAGGTTTGTCTCTGGTAGGCAACATATTGATAGGTCATATTTTTTATATCCATTCTGCCACTCACTCTGTCTCTTGACTGGTGCATTTAATCCATTTATATTCAGTGTGATTATCAATAGGAATGAGTTTACTGTAGCCATTTTGTTATGGCTTTTATGTGTGTTATTAACAGTTTCTTTGTTCTTTACTTTTTGTGCTGACTTCTTTTCGTATATGGTTTTTTTTTCTTTCATTATTATTGTTGTTTTTGTGTTTACTGTGTCTTTTTGTTTTTATTCTTCCACATTTTGGTGAGTAGATTTATTAATTTTCTTAGTGGTTATCATAAGGTTTACATTAACATCTTACGTCTAAAACAGTCTGTTATATCTTGAAATCATCTTAATTTCCTCCCCATATGGAAGCTCTATAACTACACCAATCATTGTTTTTGATGTTGTTGCCAACTACAACCTTATATCTCAGATTTCCTGTAATCATTTTTTAACTTTGTTTTACTGTTGTGTTTTCACCTGGCTTGGTATCAGGGTGATGCTGTCGTGTGTCTTTTCCTTAGGTTGTTGTCTGTTGTCATCGGTTTTCTGTTTGAAGGTCTCTCTTTAATATGTCTTGTAGGGCTGGTCCGGTGGTTACAAATTGCCTTAATTTCTACTTAACTGATAATTGTCCTAAATCTCCCTCATTTTTGAATGTTAATTTTGCTAGATATATTATTCTTGGTTAACGGTTCTTTTCTTTCGGGGGTTTGTGTCATCCCATTGTCTTATTGCCTTCAGATGAGAAGTCAATGCTTAATCTTATTGGGACCCTCTTGTAGGTTATATTTTGATTTTTGTGTGCTGCTCTCAAAATTCTTTCTTTGTCTTTCTATCTGGAAAGTTTGATTATAATATGTCTTGGTGACTTTCTCTTGAGGTCTTACTTATATGGAGTTCATTGAGCTTTGTTATGGATTGTATTGGGTCCCCAAAAAATGGGAGTCAACTTGGCTAGGCCATGATTTCCAGTACTGTGTGGTTGTCCACCATTTTGTGATTGATGTGATTATCCCATGTGTTGTAAATCCTAACCTCTATGATGTTAGTGAGGCAAGGTTAAAGGTAGTTATGTTAATGAGGTTGAACTCAATCTACAGAATTAGATTGTATCTAGAGTCAGTCTCTTTTGAGATATAAAAGACAGAATTGAGCAGAGAGGATAGGGACCTCCTACCACCAAGAAATAATAGCTGGGAGCACAGCAAGTCCTTTGGACCCAGGATCCCTGCACTCACGAAGAAGCTCCTGGATCAGGGGAAGATTGATGGCAAGGGCCTTCCCCCAGAGCCAACAGAGCCTTCCCCTGGAGCAGTTTGCCTGAATTCAGACTCCTAGCCCCCTAGACTGTAAGAGAATAAATTTCTGTTTTTTAAAGCCATTCACTTGGGGTATTTTTGTTACAGCAGTACAAGATAACTAAGACAAGCCTCTTGGATAAAAATCTTCTCATCTTTCATGATATTTGAGAAGTTTCATGCCATTAATTTTCAAAGATTCTTTCTGTGCTTTTTTCTCTTCTTCTTCTAGGATTCCTAATATGTCTGTATTACTCCTCTTGATTGTGTCCCACATAATCTTATGCTTTCTTCGTTTTTCTTCCTTCTTTTTTGATTGCTCCTCATACTGAGTAATATCAAAGATTTTGTCCTCTATTTCACTGATTTTTCCTTTCATTGTTTCAACTCCTTCCATTGAGATGTTTATTTCTGTTATTTTGTTGTTAAGCTTCTGAATTTCTAGTTCTTATTTTTTAAGGATTCTATTTGTTTACTTAATTTCACATTTTGTTCTTGTATTGTTTTCTTGGATTCTTCTAGTACTTTTTCTGTGTTTTCCTTGATCTCTTTGATGAGACTTAATACTAGCTTTTTGGAGTCTTTGTCCAGTAGTTTAGTTTAGTTCCATTATCTGTTCTTCCTCATAGATCTTTTCTGTTCTTTTATTTTGTTTGCCTACTTGATCCATCTATTCCTCCCTCTTCATATGATTTGTAATTAACTGTTGTCTTCAAGGCATTAATGTTGTATTTTACATTGTGTGTGTGTATATATATACATATATATATACATATATAAATATATATATATACATATATGTATATACATAGAAACCAAACCAAACCCATTGTGTCAAATCAATCCTGAGTCATAATGACCCTGTAGGACAGGATAGAACTGCCCCATAGGGTTTCCAAGGCTATAATTCTTACAGAAGCAGACTGTCACATCTATCTCCTGCAGAGTGGCTGGTGGATTTGAACTGCTGACATTTTGTTTAGCAGCCAAGTGCTTAACTACTGCCCCACCAAGTCTCTCTCTGTCTCTCTCTCTCTCTCTCTCTCTCTATATATATATATATATACATATACATACATGCTTTCCTCACTTATCAGCATGGTTGAGTTCCAAAGAACAGGTCGTTATGTGAAATCGGTATTATGCAAAAATGGAGGGTGACCATATCAGATAACAAATGGAGGATGACTACATCATTACATAAGTGCCAAATTACATCATTACATTACTGCCAAATCATGACCTAGCCAAGTTGACACATAATCTTAACTATCACAGTGAACGTTACTCTCACCTTGCACCTCGGCATTTGTTACTGCTAGACGATGTCGTTAATGTGCAAAATAGTCAGTAGATTTTTTACTATTGTCATAAATATGAAATGTCAGATAATGAGATAGTTGATAAGTAAGGAGAATGTGTATAAATACACACACACGTATATAAACATTTTTTAAAATCATATGGATGTTTGCCTTTTTTGTTTTGCTTTTGTTTGGGTTTGTCAGGAGTTTTGCCTCTTCCCTTTTTTTTTTTTTTATTGGTTCCTTTTCTTTGTTTTGTTTTTTGTTGTTGTTTTGTATTATTGGTTTATGTATGGCTTTGGTGCTGTCATTTGGCTGGGTGTGCTTTCCTCTCAACGGCAGGTATGGTGGTAGCATGCACACGAGTGTCCTGTGTCTTTAGACATGTATGCCTTCTCTTAGAAGATTGTGTGGTGGTGTGAGAAGAGATCCCTTCCCAGATGTGAGGCACCAAGTGTTGGGTGGCCATGATCCTTTCACATTATCTTGGGAGATAATGCAGTCCTTTTGCTTTGGCACGAATATTTAGTGAGACCCCTGGAACATAGGATGTGTTTCAGGGACGGGCCTGAGAGTGGGGTGTGGAGCCTCACTTGGCCAGGAAGGGGACTGATGGCAGGGTACAGAGTCCTGCTTGGCCATGGAGGGGCCTCAGTGCAGGGTGCAGAGTGTCACTCAGCCAGTGAGGGGTTGTCAGATCAAGACCAGCGTCCAGCTCAGCCTGGGAGGAGCTAGAGGGTGGGTGGGACACAGAGGCTTGCTTAAGTGGGGGTGGCCATTGGGAAGATGACAGAGGCCCACATGTCAGAGATGGAGGAGGGGCAAAGAGGAACCTGTCCATCAGGGAAGGGAGCGGGTAGAGTGGAGCCTGTGTGGGTTAGCACAAATGGCATATACCTTGGTAGGGAGGTGGTGCCATGGAGCCTGCACAGACGAGAAGGGAAAGTAGTTTGCATAGGGCTGGTTTTGGGGGGAAAGGCTTCTAATTATTACTCTGCGAGTTTACTATTCAGTGGTTTCTCCCATCTAAATGGAAGGGCGCTGTGACTGACAAGGGGTCTCTGCACTAATTCCTAGCTCATTCCTTCTCTTCACTCTCCAGAGGGATTGTGGCTCAGGCCTGCCCTTCTGTACTTCTTTGCGAGTGTACATTCCGTGTCTATTCAGTTTCCTATTGTTAGGCTCTAACAATTCAGTCCACCTCACTTTACTCTAGTAGCACTTCCCTGTGGTTTTTCTGGCTTCAAATCTATGCCACTCCTGCATGTCGACCTCTCAGAGGTACCCCATTCCAGGATGCATCTTGCTTACCTCATAATTACTTTCCAGGGTTGTTTACACAGAATCTCTACCAAGAGCTGTGTTCTCCATGAGATGGCTTTCCTGGGTTTCTCACTCTGGTTCTTGTTTGATGCCATCCCAAAATGACCATGCTGTGCTGTGCTGGCTGGCAGGGCATGGTAGATCCACAAAACTCGGTTTTCCTGCTGGTGTCATTCCATCTTTCCTTCCAGTCAGTGCTTGGTCTGTTTCTTAAACTCTCAGTTTGATGGTCTGGGATCCAAAGTTATTATTTGTGTCTGTTTTACTTAATTTCTCAAATCTTTGTTGTAAGGGGTTCTTATGTTGCATCTATTTAAGCCATCATCTTAACTGGAAGCTCAAAGCCTGTAGTATATAGTTTTAACTTTATCAAATTCTCATTAACTAATTACAAAATTTGGGAAAACCTTTATGCCAAAACAATTGAGTATGAATGATGAAAGTATAAACATTTCAAAAGCCTACTACTTCACCTTCCAGGCACTATTATCAGAAGTGTGAAGCCAACCTGGTTGTTTTTTAAAATTAACCCATGAGCAATACATTGAAAATTCTTTCCTAAATGGAGCCCCTGTTTGTTCTGTTAAGCATCTATCTTTTGCCAACAAACAATGTTCAGATAAACTAGAGATGATATATATATTGGGTTTTTTTTTTTTTTTTGAACACTTTATTGTGATTTGGGTGAAAGTTTACAGAGCAAATTAGTTTCCCATCCAAGAACTTATAAACATTTTGTATCGTGATATTAGTTTCAATCCCCTCAATGTAATAGCACTCTACCCACTTCTTCTCTGGGTTCCTATTTCCATTCATCCATCTTTCCTGCTTCTCCATGCCTTCTGAACTTTGTTTTTGGGCAACTGCTGCCCTTTTGGTCTCCTATGGTTGATTGTTCTGAGAAGCGTGTTCCTCATGGGTGTTATTGTTCACTTTATAGGCCTGTCTATTGTTTGGCTGAAAGGTGATCCCCAGGAGTGTGTTTAGTTCCAGGATTGAAGGGCATCTAAAGGTCATAGTCTTGAGGGTTCCTCCAGTCTCTGTGAGACCAGTAAGTCTGTTCTTTTTCATGATTTGAATTTTCTCTACATTTTTCTCCCGTTCTGTCTAGGACCTTCTACTGTGATCCCGATCAGTGCAGTCAATAGTGGTTGCAAGACACCATCTTGTTCTGGTCTCCGGCTAGCGGAGGCTGTGGTTTGTGTGGTCTGTTAGGGATTTGGATTAATTATTTGCTTGAGTCTTTGATTTTCTTCACTCTTCTTTGCTCTGGATGAGAAAAGACTAATAATTGTACCTTAGATAGTCACTCCCAAGTTTGTTTGTTTTTTTTATTATACTTCAGGTGAAGGCTTACATAACAAATAGTTTCTCATGAAACAGTAGTACACATATTGTTTTATGACATTGGTTAACAACCCCACAACATGTCAACCCTCTCCATTCTCTCTCTCTATATATATATATATATATATATTTTTTTTTTTTTTTTTGGTGAAAATACACATAGCCAAAGATACACCATTTCAAAAATTTATACATGCACAGTTCAGTGACATCGACTACGCTCTTCCAATTTTGCTGCTATTCTCACTTTAGATGAAGGCTTACAGAACAAAATAGTTTCTCATTTAAAAGTCACTACACACGTTGCCCTATGACAATGGCTAACAACCTCACAACACATCAACACTATCCTTACTCATCCTTGGGTTCCCTATCACCAGCTTTCCTGTCCCCTTCTGCCTTCTGGCCCTTGTCCCTGGACTGCTGTGCCTCATTAGTTCCATTTGGTTTTATGGGACTGTCCAATCCCCAGCTGAACAGTAAACCTTGGGAGTGACTTCACCACTGAGCTAAAAGGGTGTCTGGGGGCCATACTCTTGGGGTTTCTCCAGTCTCCTTTAGACCAGTAAGTCTGGTCTTTTTTTGTGAGTTAGAATATTGTTCTACATCCTTCTCCAGCTCTTTCCAGAACCGTCTTTTGTGAACCCAGTCAGAGCAGTCAGTGGTGGTAGCCAGGCACCATCTAGCTATACTGGACTCAGTCTGGTGGGGGCCTTGGTAGCTGCGGTCCATTAGTCCTTTGGATTAATCTTTTCTTTGTATCCTGTTATCTTCATTCTCCCCTGATCCTGAAGGGATGAGACCAGTGGAGTATCTTAGATGGCCACTCACAGGCTTTTAAGACCCCAGACACTACTCACCAAGGTAGAATGTAGAGCATTGTCTTTATAAACTGCGTTATGCCAATTGATCTAGATGTTCCCCAAGACCATGGTCCCCACAGCCCTCCACCCAGAAATTCAGTCCCTCAGGGAGTTTGGATGTGTCTATGGGGCTTCCATGACCTTTCCATGTACAAGTTGTGCTAGTTTCCCCTGTATTGTGTACTGTCTCAACCTTCACCCAAGATACCACTTATCTACTGCCTATTTAGTATTTCCCCCCACCCCTTCCATACCTGGTAACCAACAAAGATTGTTACATTTTGTGTGTGAACTTTCTCATGGGTTTTTACAATAGAGGTCTCATACAATGATTGTCCTTTTGTGATTGACTTATTTCACTCAGCATAATGTCCTCCAGTTTCATCCATGTTATGAGATGGTTCACAGATTCATTGTTGTTCTTTCTTGTTGCATAGTACTCCATTGTGTGTGTGTACCATAGTTTGTTTATCCATTCATCGGTTGATGGGCATCTAGGTTATTTCCATCGTTTTGCTATTGTGAACAATGCTGCCATGAACATAGGTGTGCATATGTCTATTCAAGTGATGACTCTTATTTCTCTAGGATATATTCCTAGGAGTGGAATTGCTGGATCGAATGGTATGTCTATTTCTAGCTTTCTGAGGAAGCACCATATCATTTTCCAGAATGGTTGTATCATTTTGCATTCCCACCAGCAGTGCATAAGAGTTCCGATCTCCCAGCAGTCCCTCCAACATTTGTTATTTCCAGTGTTTTTGATTCGTGCCAGTAATGCCGGGGTGAGATGGTACCTCATTGTGGTTTAATTTGCATTTCTCTGATGGCTAGTGATCTAGAGCATTTCCTCATGTGTCTGTTGGCCGCTTGAATGTCTTCTTGGGTGAAGTGTCTCTTCATTTCCTTTGGCCATTTTTTAATAAGATTGTTTGTCTTTTTGTTGTAGAGGTGTTGGATTTTCTTGTAGATTATGGAGATTAGACCTTTGTTTGACATGTACCGTCCAAAAATTTTTTCCCAGTCTGTAGGTTCTCTTTTTGTTCTTTTGGTGAAGTCTTTTGAAGAGCATAGGTGTTTGATTTTTAGAAGATCCCAGTTATCTAGCTTATCTTTTGGGGTTTGTGTGTTGAAGGTTATGGTTTGTACCCTGTTAATGCTGTGTAATAGGGCCTGTAGCATTGGTCCTATTTTTTCTTCTATGAACTTTATAGTTTTAGGCTTTATATTCAGGTCTTTGATCCGTTTTGAATTAGTTTTTGTATATGGCATGTGGTATGGGTCCTGTTTCATTTTTTTGCAGATGGATATCCAGTTTTGCCAGCACCATTTGTTAAAAAGACTGTCTTTTCCCCATTTGATGGACTTTGGGCCCTTGTCGAAGATCAGATGACCATAGGTGGATGGATTTACATCTGGGTTCTCAATTCTATTCCATTGGTCAATGTATCTGTCGTAGTACCAGTACCAGGCTATTTTGACTACCATAGCTGTATAGTAGGCTCTTAAGTCAGGTAGTGTGAGCCCTCCAGCTTTATTCTTCTTCAGTAGTGCTTTATTTATTCGGGGATTCTTCCATTTCCATATAAAGTTAATGATTAGTTTTTCCATTTCTTTGAAGAATGTTGTTGGTATTTGGATCGGGATTGCATTGTGTTTGTAAATTGCTTTGGGTAGAATTGTCATTTTCATAATGTTGAGTCTACCTATCCGTGAGTATGGTATGTTTTTCCATTTATGTAGATCCCTTTGGGTTTCTTGCGGTAATGTTTTGTAGTTTTCTTTGTATAGGTCTTTTACATCCCTGGTTAGATTTATTCCTAAGTATTTCATCTTTTTAGGGGCTATTGAAAATGGTATTGTTTTCCTGATTTCCTTTTCATCATTCTCCTTATTGGTGTATAGGAATCCAACTGATTTTTGTATGTTTATCTTGTATCCTGCTACTCTGCTGAATCTTTCTATTAGTTCCAGTAGATTTCTCATGGAGTCTTTAGGGTTTTCTATGTAGAGTATCATAACATCCACAAACAGGGACAGTTTAACTTCTTCATTACCAATTTAGATGCCTTTTATTTCTTTGTCTTGCCTTGTTGCTCTAGCTAAGACTTCCAGTACAATGGTAAGTAGGAGTGGTGTTAAAGGACATCCTTGTCTTGTTCCTGTTCTCAAGCAGAATGTTTTCAGTCTTTCTGCATTAAAAATGATGTTGACTGTTTGTTTTACAGAGATGCCCTTTATCATGTTGAGGAATTTCCCTTCTATACCTATTTCATTGAGAGTCTTTATCAGGAATGGGTGTTGGATTTTGTTGAATAACTTTTCTGCATCAACTGAGATGATCATGTGATTCTCTTATTTATGTGGTGGATAACATTGATTGATTTTCTAATGTTGAACCATCCTTGCATAGCTGATATGAATCCTACTTGGTTGTGGTGTATTATTTTTTTGATATGATGCTGAATTCTATTGGCTAGAATTTTGTTGAGAATTTTTGCATCTATATTCCTGAGAGATGTTGGTCTGTAGTTTTCTTTTTTTTTTTTTTCTTTTTTGATGTCTTTGTCTGGTTTTGGAATCAGCTTTATGCTGACTTCGTAGAAAGAATTCGGAAGTGTTGCTTCCTCTTCTATGCTCTGAAATAGCTTGAGTAGTAGTGGTACAAATTCTTCTGTAAATGTTTTGTAGAGTTCTCCAGTGAAGCCATCTGGGCCAGGGCTTTTTTTTTGTTGGGAGTTTTTTTTATTACCTTTTCAATCTCTTCTCTTGTTATGGGTCTGTTCAGATTTTCAACATCACTTTGTTGTAGTTTAGGTAGGCCGTGTGTTTCTAGAGATTTATCCATTTCCTCTAGGTTTTCAAATTTGTTGGAGTATAGTTTTTCATAATATTCAGTTATAATCCCTTTGATTTCAGTTGGGTCTGTTGTAATGTCACCCATTTCATTTCTTATTTGGGTTATTTGCGTCCTCTCCTGTTTTTCTTTTGTCAGTCTGGCCAGTGGTTTGTCGATTTTGTTGATTCTTTCAAAGAACCAACTTTTGGTTTTGAAGATTCTTTCTACTGTTTTTCGGTTCTCTATTTCATTTATTTATGCTCTGATCTTTACTATTTCCTTTTTTCTGGGGGCTGTGGGCTTTTTTGTTGTTGTTGTTGTTGTTCTCTTTCTATTTGTTTGAGTTGTGTAGTTAATGTTTTGATTTTGTTCCTTTCTTCTTTTTTGATGTGTGCATCTATTGCTATAAATTGTCCTCTGCAGACTGCGTTTGCTGTGTCCCAAAGGTTTTGGTATGATGTGTTTTCATTCTTATTTGATTCTAGGAATTTTTTGATTCCATCTTTGATGTCTTCTATTACCCACTGACATGTAAGCAGGGTATTATTCCCTTTATATGTAATTGATTTTTTTTCCTTGCTCTTTCTGTTGCTAATTTCTACCTGGATGGCATTGTGGTCAGAGAAGATACTTTGAATTACCTCAACGTTTTGGATCTTGTTTAAGATTACTCTGTGGCCTAAGATGTGGTCTACCCTGGAGAACATTCCATGTGCATTGGAAAAGAATGTGTACTTCGCAGTGGTTGGATGGAGTGTTCTATATATGTCTATGAGGTCTAGTTGGCTGATTGTGCCCTTTAGGTCTTCTGTGTCTTTGCTGAGTTTCTTCTTAGTTGTTCTGTCCTTTACTGAGAGTGGTGTGTTGAAGTCTCCTACTATTATTGTGGAACTGTCAATTTCTCTTTTCAGTGTTGTTAGAGTTTGTTTTATGTATTTTGGAGCCCTGTCATTGGGTGCATGGATGTTTATTATGGTTATGTCTTCATGATGGATCATCCTCTTAATCATTATATACTGTCTTTCTGTGTCTTTTATGGTGGATTTTGTTTTAAAGTCTATTTTATCTGAGATTAGTATTGCCACTCCTGCTCTTTTTTGTTAGTTGTTAGTTTGGTTTACTTTTTTCCAATCTTTGACTTTTAATAAATTCACACTTTGTTTCTAAGGTGTTTCTCTCATAGACAGCATATTGATGGATCCTGTTTTCTTATCCATTCTGTCACTCTCCATCTCTTTATGGGTTCATTGAGTCCATTTACATTCAGTGTAATTATTGATAGATGTGAGTTTGTTGCTGTCATTTTGTAGTGCTTTTTTTTTTGTGGTGCTGACGTTTTCTTTGTTCTTCTTACTCTCCTGTGCTGAGTTACTTTTGTTTGTGGATTTTTTTTTTTTAATTTCGTTTTTGTAGGTTTTGTTTTTGCTGAGACTTTATGTTTTTCCTCTTTATTTTTATGAGTATATTTGTTAACTTTCTTTGTGGTTATCATGAATTTTACCCTTATCTTTCTAGGTTTGAAGCAGTCTATTATCACTTGGTATTGCCTTGCCTTCCTCTCCATTAGAAGGTTCTATACCTACGCTGTTTATTCCCTCTTTTATTGTTTTGATGTTGTTGTCATTTACTGACTAACTGCTCTGATTCCCTGTTGTATTTCTTTTGGTTTTGGATAGTCCTTGAGAGTTCATTTCCTAGATTGGTATCTGGCTGGTACAATTCTGCATCCTAGATTCTACCTGTGAGCTGAAGTTGTTTGTTCTCAGATCGAAGAATTCCCTTTAATAATTCTTGTAAGTTTGGTTTGGTTTTTACATAGTCCCTTAATTTCTGTTTATCTGGAAATGTCCTAATTTCTCCATCATATTTGAACTAGAGTTTTGCAGGATATATTGTTCTTGGCTGGCAATTTTTTTCTTTCATGGTTTTATCTATGTCATCCCATTGCCTTCTTGCCTGCATGGTTTCTGCTGAATAATCTGAGCTTAGTCTTATTGTTTCTCCTTTGTATGTGACTTCTTGTTTTTCACAAGCTGCTCTCAGGTTTCTTTGTTTGTCTTTGGTTTTGGTGAGTGTGATTATGATATGCCTTGGTGATTTTCTTTTGGAGTCTATCCTATGTGGGGTTCATTGAGCTTCTTGGATGGCCAGCTTTTCATTTTTCGTGATGTTGGGGAAGTTTTCTGTCAGCAGTTCTTCAATGATCCTCTCTGTGTTTTCTGTTTTCTCCCCTTGTTCTGGAACTCAATCACTCGCAAAGTTTTTATTTTGACTGTATCCCACGTAACTCTCAGGGTCTCTTCATTTTTCTTTGTTCTTTTTTCTGAGTTTTCCTCAGAATTGTATTCAAGTGTTTGTCTTCAATTCCACTGATCCTGTCTTCCACTGTTTCAAACCTGCTTCTCAGCCCTTCTATGACACCGTACATTTCTGAAATCTTGTTGTTTATCTTTTGGATTTCTAATTGTTGTTTTTGTATAATTTCTAGTTGTGAATTTATTTTGGCATTCTGTTCCTGCATTATTTCCCTGAAGTCTTCCATGAATTTGTCTGCCTTTTCCATAAATTTGCTTATTTTTTCCTCTTTTTTGTCTGCTTTTTTCTTCAACTCTTGGATATTTCTGAGTATTAGAGATTTTTATTCCGTATCAGGTAGTTCTAGTGCCTTTTCTTCCACTGGAAAGTCATCTGTTGTTTCATTTTGGACACCTACTGGAACCATCCTGTCCTGTTTTTGTAAATGTTTTGATACTGTCTGCTGTCTTCAGGACGTTCAGTAGTTAGTTTTCTCATTTATTGATTGTAGATTTGTTTGTTTCATCTTTTTTTTTTTTAATTTGGCTATGTCTGAGTAGGCGGGCTGTGTGTTCTTTGTTGTTTGCTCATCTGTCGGCATGATACTTTTTGCCTCCTTCTCCAATTGGTAATGTCAGTTGCTCAGATATGGTATAGCAGGGAAGGTCTACCTGAAGAGGAGTTGCTGGGATGAGTTGTTTGTGGCACTTACTACAGCCACCAGGGCTGGTCGGTAATCAGTGCAGGGGAAATTCCAGTAGGCCATGCCTGTGCTGCTTGGTGGTGTGATGTTAAGCTCATGGTGTGGGTAGGTAGGATGGAGGGGGGTGATTGTTATGTGTGGAGCTATGATGGATATGGGAGAGAAGAGAGGACCAGGAGCCCAAAACTTACAAACAAACAAAAAAGAATTCTAGGGGAGCTTGCCGTTGGAGTGTAGAGATGAGAGACTATGAAATGGAGAAAAACCAAAAGGAGAAGAAGAAGAAAAAAGAAAGAAAAGAAACGAATGAATAAGCAAAAATCAGAAAGGGAAAAGAACAGCAAAGTTCCCAGGGATCCCATCGGTGAGGCTATGAGGTCTGGGGAAGTTGTTCTCAGGTGTTGCAGTACAGCCTGGCTAGAAGACGTAGAGGTATTCAGTGCCAGGTATTCAGGGAACAGAAAGAGAAGGAAGGTATAGAGAGACGAGAAACTGAGTAATGAAGAAAGACAAAAAGGGAAAAAGAGGGAAAAGAAAACAAAACAAGTTAAAAAAAAAAAAAACAGGAAAAGTTCCCAAAAAAAACAGGAAAAAAAAAAAAACCCATGAGAAAAGAAACGTCCTTAGGGATCCCTCTGCGCATCTGCGCAAGCCGAGGGGGTAGGTTCCAAGCCACGCAGTACCGCCTGGCCAAAATGGGCTCCCAACTCAAGAAAAGGAAAAGAAAACAAACAAACAATTCAAAACAAACAACAAACATAAGCCCCAGGATCCCACCAGCGTGGCAGCCCAGACCTGGAAGCAGTTCCACACTTGAACGGAGCTCTGCAGCCCCTTAGGAAGAAGCAAAAATGGTGCACAGAGCCCTGTATTTGAGCAAAAGGAGGGGGAGGTGGTGAGAGGTAAGGAAGAAATCTAAAGAAGCTGAAAAAAGCAACACCAGCAGCCAAGAAATGGCACTCAGAGAGCCAGCAAGTGTGGGCATGGGGAATCCAAGCAGCCAGTGCTTCCCAGACAAGAGACTGTGGCTGCTAGAAGCACGGGAGGCCATTGGGGGTGAAGAAGTGTGGGGGGTGGGAAAGAGTATATCACTAATTACCGGTTGTTTTGTCTCCCGCTGGAAGCTCCGTGAAACTGCTTTCTCGTACCCCTTATTCGCTGGTCTCCGATAGGAGTCCAAGATGGCAGATCCGCACTGCATTAGCTGATAGGAGACCTCTGCGTGCATCTCTCCTTGCTCTCCATTCTGTCAGTTTTCTCACTCCGTTAGGTGCTTGGCTGAGTTCTTTATCTCTTCATTTGATGTTTTAGGGTTTCAGGATTGCTGTTTTCTCTGTTTGGCTTACTTTTTTGGATCTTTCCTGTGGAGGGACGGCATGGTGCTTCTGCCTAGAGTGCCATTTTGCCAGAAGTCTCACTCCCAAGCTTTTAAAACTCCAGTCACTGTTCACCAAAATAAGATGTAGAACATTGTCTTTATGGACTATATTATGCCAAATGACCTGGTTGTCCCCTGAGACTATGGTCCTAAGCTCTCAAGCCCAGTGACTCATTCCCTCAAGGTATTTGGTTATGGCTAAGAAGTTTTCATAACGTTTCCCCTGTATGCTCTACTATATATATTGATATATTTGTAGTACATACGAATACGTGTGTAGAGATATCCTCTGCCAAACCTATATATGCTCATGGGTGTACTCCCATATGCCATCCCACAGCTGTTCAGCTTACATGTCTACTTATGTATCCACTCTCAAATTATTGTTTGTTATTACTATTATTGCAGGATTGTGTATGTAATAGCATTTACTGTTGTTGCCTTTTACTCTTGTTTACCTCCCAGTGTCTTCCTTTGGCTTGTTCCTGTTGTGCTGACACTCCCCTTGTCGTGTATTGTCTTTCCCTTCACCCAAGTTAATACATGTCTACTATCTATTAGTGATTTTCCCTCCCTCCCCCTCCCATCCCTGGTAACCATCAAACAATGTCTCTTTCTGTATGTAAACTTTTTCTTAACTTTTTATAATAGTGATCATACAATATTTGTCCTTTTGTAATTATTTCACTCAGCATAATGTCCTCCATAATGTTCATCCATGTTGTGAGATGTTTCTTGGATTCATCATTGTTCTTTAACACTGTGTAGTATTCCACTGTGTATATGGACCATAATTTGTTTATCCATTCATCCATTGATGAGTACTTAGGTTGTTTCCATCTTTTTGCTATTGTGAATAATGCTGCGATGAACATGGGTGTGCACATATCTATTTGTGTCTTGGTTCTTAATTCTCTAGGACGTATACCTAGTAGTGGGATTGCTGGATCATATGGTATCTCTATTTCTAACTTTTTAAGGAGGCACCATACTGTTTCCCTCGGCGGTTGTACCATTTTACAATCCCACCAGCAGTGTATGAGAGTTCTAGTCTCCCCATACACTTAACAGCATTTGTTGTTTTCTTTTTTTTTTTTTTTACATCATTGCTATTGTTGTCGGGGTGAGATGATATCTCATTGATGTTTTGATTGGTATCTCTCTAATGGCTAATGATCATGGGCATCTCTTCAAGTACTAATCTTGGTTTATTAACATAACAAAGACAATCCATTCACAAATGGGATTATAACCACGGGCATAGAGATTAGGATTTACAACACATATTTTGGGGGATGCAATTCAATCCATAACAGTAAGATAAAATAATAAGAAAATAAATAATTAATAATATAAGAGACACAGTGGAAGAATAATTTTCTAATTGGTTGAACATGTTGGAATAACACTGAAAGTGAAGTTCAGTAGCATAACACAATCATGTAAAGGCAATCAAGATTCTCAAGGCAATATCAACCAGTCCTCTCATGCATCTGCCCTCCAAAGGTGAGAAAATATTCTCAGGGGTGAGAGAAGGAGGTTAGAAACTCACTCACCTTCTTGCTCTTCTGCTCAAACCTAACTTTTCTACAGCTGGCAACAAAGAACTCTTTGGAAAATGCTCCAGATGTTTTCTTCTCACTGATGAGTCTTTCTTCCATGTCAAAGACCCACCTTAAACCTCAAAGCCTCTCTGAGCCTCAGTGTATTCATCTGTGGAGAGACTAGTAATGTCTAACTCTTAGAGTTAGTGTTGGAAACGAGATAAATATAAACCTTTATCATAAGCCTTATTGTATTTCTCATCTTTTTCTCAGATCAACATGAATATGTCTTGAAGACTTTAAAAATAAATTCATATTGTAAAGTCCTCCAAATTAACCATAACTCTCCCAGTATTCTAGTTCTTTTCTCTCCTTAGTATCTTAATGGTCCAAAACACTTTAATAACATTTTTGTATTAGAATAGTTTTAGATTTAGAGAAAATTTCAAATATAGCATAGAGTTCTCATATGCCCCACATCCAGTTTCCCTTATTATTAACATCTTACATTATCGTGGTTCATTTGTCACAATTAATGAATTGATATTGACACATGATTATTAAATACATATTATTAAACAAAGTTCATACTTTTTTCAGGTTTCCTTAGTTTTTACCTAATGCCCTTTTTCTATTCCATGATCCCATTCAAGATACCACTTTGTCATGTCTACAGAGAATGAATGAAAGTCTATGAAAGTTTCTCAGACATTCCTTGTTTTGGATTACTTTGACAGTTTTGAAGAATAAAGATCTGGCATTTTGCAGAATGTTTCTTCTTTGGGATTTGTCTGATGCTTTTCTCCTGATTAGATTGGCAGGAAGACCACAGAGATAAAGTGCCATTCTCATCACAGCTTATCAAGGGAAAATTCTAGGACATGTCTTATCACTGCTTATGTTCATCTTGAACACCTAAGCTGAGGTAGTATTTGCCAGGTTTCTCCACTACAGAGTTACTCCTCCCTGCTTCTACATACTGTAATCTTTGGAAGGAAATCACTCTTTGCAACCCACACTTAAAAAGTGGGAAGTTATGGTCCACTTCCTTCAGGATAGAGTGTCTATATAAATTATTCAGAATTCTTCTGCTCAAGAGATTTGTCTATTATCTTCATTCATTCAATCAGTCAATATAGACCATGGATATTTATTTGATATTTTTGGTTATAAAACCATACTAATTTATTTTTTATTTTGCTCACATTATTCCATCTTTGGCCATTGTGAGCTCTTTCAGTTCGCTTCTGTTTCCTTTTGACATGCCCCCATCATTGTGCTTTTCTTAAACACTTCCATAATTTCTGGCACTACAATATGATCCAGACTCATCTTGTATTTTCCCTGTTTCCAGTCCTAGAATCAACCATTTCTTGAGACTTGGTTCTTCTTACTGGAGAATGATATTAGAAACCACCACCTAGATGCCCAGTATGCTTGTGCTACAAGAGTATCTCTATAGGCTTTTCAGCTGACAAAGCAAGAAAATATGTCTGAATACTAACCCATGTATATACACATGTATATAAATATTTCTACATGTAAACATCTGTATCTACATTAAGCTAAATAAGAGCTCATAATGATGTCTCCAAAGATAATCCATTGCCAAATGGATCGTTGTTGCCTTCTCTCCTTGCTTGTCTTCCATCTAACAGTAAAAACCTGGCTCCCATCATTGGCCAACGACTTATATAATTCTTCAGTTCCAGTATGCATCGATAGTGGTTTCACAGTATTTAACCTGTACCTCTGTGAAAAACAATTTTATCAACTAGAGTACAGTGAGCATGTACAGTTCCTTTTGCCTTTAGTCTTACAGACTCCACTTATTTCCAAAGTTACTTAGGTCAACATCTTTTCTTTTTCCTTATGCCACCATACATTTGTAACATATTTGAATTCTTTTGTCACAGTTTGCATTTCATCCTGAGATCATCTGACCTCCTAAATGATTTTTTTAATTTGCATATATTAAGGTTCACACTTTGTGCTATAAAGTTTTATGGGTTTTTATAAATGAATAGCTTCAGATATCCACCATTACAGTGTTATACTCAATAGTTTCACTGTCCTAAAATACACTCATTAAAAATCACCTATTCAATCCTCTCCTTCCTACAAACCCCAGCAACTACTGGTCTGATTACTAACTCTAGTTTTGCCTTTTTCAGAATATCATATAAATGGAATCATCAGCTTATAACTTTTTAAGACTGGTTTCTTTCACCTGTCAATATGCATTTAAGGTCTGTTCATTTTTTTATTGTGTTTTAAGTGAAAGTTTACAGCACAAATTAGTTTTTCATTCAAAAATTTATACACAAATTGTTTTATGACATTGGTTGCAATCCCCGCAGTGAGTCAGCACTCGCCCCCTTTCCTTTTCCACCCTGGGTTCTCCATGTCCATTCGTCCACTTTTCCTGTCTCTTCCTGCATTCTCGTCATTGCTTTTGGGCAGGTGTTATCCATTTGGTCTTGCATACATCGCTGAAGTAAGAAGCATGTTCCTCGCATGTGTTATTGTTTATTTTATAGGCCTGTCTGATCTTTGGCTGAATGGTGGACCACAGGAGTGGATTCAGTTCTGAGTTAGGGTATCCAGGGGCCATAGACTCAGGGCGGTCATAGACTCAGGGGTTCCTCCAATCTGTTTCAGGCCAGTAAGTCTGATTTTTTTTTTTTTTTTTTGGGTGGATTTGAATTTTGTCCTACATTTTACTCTCATTCTGTCCAGGACCATCTATTGTGATCCCTGTCAGAGTGGTCAGTAGTGGTATCCAGGCACTCTCTAGTTATTCTCGGTTCAGGTTGGTGGAAGCTGTGGTTCATGTGGTCCATTAGTCCTTTGGACTAATATTTTCTCTGTGTCTTTGGTTTTCTTCATACTCCTTTGCTCTGAACCTGATGGGACCAATAGATGTTTCTGAGATGGCCTCTTGCAATCTTTTAAGACCCCAGATACTACTCACCGAAGTAGAATGTAGACCATTTTCTTTATAAACTATGTTATGACAATGGACCTAGATGTCCCCCCAAGATCATGGTCCCTAGCCCGCAGCCCTAGTAAATCGGTCCCTCAAGGTATTTAGATGTGTCTAGGAAGCTTCTACGACTTTGCCGTGGTCAAGCTGTGCTGACTTCCCCTATATTGTGTGCTCTTTCCCTTCATCAAAGTTAACACTTGTCTACTATCTAGTTAGTGATTTCCCCTTTCCACTCCTTCCCTCCCTCTTAACCATCAAAGATTGTTTTTTGCTGTGAGTAAACTTTTCTTGGGTTTTTATGATAGTGGTCTCTTACAGTATTGGTCCTTTTGTAATTGGCTTTTTTCACAGAGCATAATGCTCTACAGAATCCTCATGTGAGATGTTTTCTCGAATTCATCATTGTTCTTTATCATTGCATAATATTCCATTGTTTGTATGTACCATAATTTGTTTATCCATTCATCTGTTGATGAACACTTAGGTTGTTTCCATCTTTTTGCTATTGTGAATAATCCTGCAATGAACATGGGTGTGCCTATGTCTATTCATGTGACAGCTCTTATTTCTCTAGGATATATTCCTAGTAGTGGGACTGCTGGATCATATGGTATTTCTATTTCTAGCTTTTTAAGGAGGTGCCATATGGTTTTCCATAGTGGCTGTACCATTTTACATTCCACCAGCAGTGCATAAGAGTTCTGATCTTCCCACAACCTCTCCAGCATTTGTTATTTTCTGGGCTTTTGTTTTTTTGTTTGTTTTTTTCTGTTTTTTTTTTTTTTAGTGCCAGTAATGTCTGGGTGAGATACTATCTCACTGTGGTTTTGGTTTGCCTTTCTCTAATGGCTAATGTTCGTGCATATTTCCTCATGTGTCTGCTAACCACCTAAATGTCTTCTTTGGTAAAATGTCTCTTCATATCCTTTGCCCATTTTTTAATTGGATTACTTGTTTTTTTTTTGTTATTGAGGTGTTGAAGTATTCTATAGATTTTAGAGGTGTGACCCTTGTCAAATATGTCGTAGCCAAAAATTTTTTCCTAGTCTATAGGTTTTCTTTTTACTCTTTTGATGAAGTCTTTTGATGAGCATAAGTGTTTCATTTGTGGGAGCTCCTAGTTATCTAGTTTATCTTCTGGTATTTGTGCATTGTTAGTTATGGTTTGTATTTTCTTTATGCCATGTATTAGGGCAACTAGCATTGTCCCTATTTTTTCTTCCATGATCTTTATTGTTTTAGATTTTATATTTATATCTTTGATCCTTGTTGAGTTAGTTTTTGTGTCTGGTGTGAGGTGTAGGTCCTGTTTCACTTTTTTTACACATAGTCATTTAGTGTTGCCAACACCATTTCTAAAAACACTGTCTTTTCTCCATTTAATGGACTTTGGTATTTTGTCAATGATCAGCTGACCAGAGTTGGATGGATTTACATCTGGGTTCTTGATTCTGTTCCACTGGTCTATGTGTCTGTCATTATACTAGTACCAGGCTGTTTTGACTACCGTGGCTCTGAGATCAGGTGGTGTGAGGTGAAGCCCCCCATTTTGTTCTTTTTCTTCAGTAATGTTTTGCTTATCTGAAGCCTCTTTTCTTTCCACATAAAGTTGCTGATTAGTTTTTCCATCTCTTTAAAGAATGGTGTTGGTATTTGGACAGGGATTGCATTATATCTGTAGACTGCTTTGGGGAGAATTGACATTTCAAAATGTTGAGTCTTCCTACCCATGAGCATGGTATTTTTTTCCATTTATGTAGGTCTCTTTTGGTTTCTTTCTGTAGTGTTTTGTAGTTTAGTTGTATAGGTATTTTACATCTCTGGTTAAAATTTATTCCTAAGTGTTTTATCTTTTTAGGGGTTATTATAAATGATATTGTTTTCCTGATTTCCTTGTTGAAGTTCTCTTTGCTGGTGTTTAGGAATTCAACTGATTTTTATATGTTTATATTGTATCCTGTTACTCTGCTGAATCTTTCTATTAGTTTTAGTAATTTTCTTGTGACATCTTCAGGGTTCCCTATGTATAGGATCATATCAGCAATAGGGATAGTTTTACTTCTTCCTTTTCAGTTTGGACACCCTTTATTCTTTTTTCTTGCCCTATTGCTGTAGATGGGAATTCCAGCACAATGTTGAATAGGAGTGGTGGTAAAGGGCATCCTTGTCTTCTTGTTCCAGTTCTCAGGGAGAATGCTTTCACCTTCTCTCCTTTGAGAATGATGTCTGCTATTGGTTTTGTATAGATACCCATTATTAGGTTAGGAATTTCCCCTCTATTCCTATTTTATTGAGAGTTTTTGTCAGGAATGGGTGTTGGACTTTGTCGAATGCCTTTTCTGCATCAATTGATAAGATCATGTGATTCTTTTCTTTTGTTCTATTTATGTAGTGGATTATGCTGATTGATTTTCTAATGTTGAACCATCCTTGCATACTTGGTATGAATCCCACTTGGTCATGGTGTATTATTATTATTTTTTATATGATGCTGAATTCAATTGGCAAGAATTTTGTTGAGAATTTTTGCATCTATATTCATGAGAGATATTGTTTGTCTATAATTTTCTTTTTTTATGGTGTCTTTGCCTGGCTTTGGTATCAGGATTTTGCTGCCTTCATAGAATGAATCCAGGAGTAGTCCTTTTTTTTCCTATGCTCTGAAATAGTTCGAGTAGTACTGGTGTGAACTCTTCTCTGAATGTTTGTTAGAATTCTCCAGTGAAGCCATACAGGCCAGGGCTTTTTGTTGCTGTTGTTAGATTTTTTATTACACTTTCAATCTCTTCTCTTGTTATGAGTCTGTTCACATTTTCTATCTCAGCTTGTGTTAGTTTAGGTAGGTAGTATGCTTCTAGAAATTTGTCCATTTCCTCTAGGTTCTCAAATTGATTGGAGTACAATTTTTCAGAGTATTCTGCTATGATTCTTTTTATTTCAGTAGGGTCTGTTATAATGTCTCTCCATCTCATTTCTTATTTGGGTTATTTGTTTCCTCTCCTGTTGTGTCAGTTTGGCCAATGGTTTGTCAATTTTGTTGATTTTTTCAAAGAAACAACTTTTGGTCTCATTTCTTTCTATTGTTTTTCTGTTCCCTATTTCATTTATGTCTGTTCTGATCTTTATTATTTCCTTTCTTCTGGTGGCTGTGAGCTTCTTTTGCTGTTCTCTTTCGATTTGTTTGAGTCATGGGCTAACTTTTTTATTTTGGCCCATTCTCTGTTTTTGATGTGTGCATTAATTGCTGTAAATTGACCTCTGAGCACTGCCTTTGCTCTGTCCCAAAGATTTTGATATAATGTATTTTAATTCTAGGGATTTAACTCTACTCCATTTAATTCTAGGGATTTTGGGGTTCCCTCTTTGATTTCTGTTATTCAGTTTTCATGTATTTGATTTTTTTCCTTGCTGTTCCAGTTATTGATTTCTACTTTTATGGCATTGTGATCAGATAGAATGCTTTGTTTTATTCTGATGTTTTGATTTTATTGAGAGTTGCTTTGTGGCCTAAAATGTGGGCTACCTGGAGAATGTTCTGTGTGCGTTGGAAATGAATGTATACTTAGCTGCTGTTGTGTGGAGTGTTCTATATATATCTATGAGGTCAAGCTGGTTGATTTTGGTCCTTAGATGTTCTGTGTCTTTGTTGAGTTTCTTTCTAGACGTTCTGTCCTTTACCAAGAATGGTGTGTTGAAGTCTCCTACTATTATTATTGAATGAGTTCTCTTTTCTGTGCTGTTAGAGTTTCTTTTATGTATTTTGGAGCACTCTTATTGTGTGTATAGATATTTATTAAGGTTATGTCTTCTTGGTGGATTGTCCCTTTAATCATTGTATAATGTCCTTCCTTGTCTTTTATGGTCTATTTTGCCTAAAGTCTATTTTGTCTAAGACTTGTATTGCCAGTTCTACCCTCTTTTGGTTACTATTTGCTTGATATATTTTTCCATCCTTTTATTTTTAATATATTTATGTCTTTGTGTCTAAGGTATGTCTCCTATAGACAGCATATTCATAGTTCTTGCTTTTGTATCCATTCTGCCACTCTCTGTCTCTTTACACGTGCATTTAAGCCATGTATATTCAGTGTGATTATAGATAGGCACAAGTCTATTGCTCTCATACAGTTGTGCGCTTTTTTGTGGTAATGAGGTTTTTTTTGTTCCTCTTAACTTTCTTGCTCTGAGTTCCTCTTGTTTGTGGATTTTCTTTTCTTTTGTTATTATAGATTTTATGTTTACTGAAACTTTATGCTTTTCTTCTTTTTTATTCTGCTGAGTAGGTTTGTTAGCTTTCTTTGTGGTTACCTTGAAATTTACCCTTATCTTTCTGAGTTTGAACCAGTCTTTTATTACCTGATATCTCTTTGACTTCCTCTCCTTTTGAAAATTCTATACTTATACAGTTTATTCCCCATTTTATTGTTTTGACATTGTCATTATTTACAAATTGATGTCTCTGTTTCCCTGTTTCAAGTCTTATAGCGTTCCTTTGTTATTGAGAGTTCTTTACCTAGATTGGTAACTGGCTGATGCTTTCCTGTGCCCTAGCTTCGTTTGTTGTCTTATGCAAGATTTTATATATGTCATCTCATTTCTTTCTTACCTGCAGAGTTTCTGCCAAGTAATAACAACTTGGTCTTCTTGTTTCCCCTTCGTAAATGACCTTTCATTTTTCTAGAGCTGCTCTCAGGATTCTTTCTTTTGCTTTGGTGTTGGCAAATGTGATTATGATATGTCTCTTTATTTTGGGGATCTATCTTGTGTGGGCTTTGTTGATCTTCTTGGATGGTCAGTGTCTAGTCATCTAGTGCTGCTCTAACAGAAATACCACAAGTGGATGGATTTAACAAAAAGAAGTTTATTCTCTCACAGTCCAGTAGGCTACAAGTCCAAATTCAGGGCATCATCTCCAGAAGGCCCTCTCTCTCTGTTGGCTCTGGAGGAAGGTCCTTGTGATGCATCAGTCTTCCCTTGGTCTGGGAGAATATCAGGGCAGGAACCTCAGGTCCAAAGGATGTGCTCTGCTCACGACACTGCTTTTTTGGTGGTGTGAGGTTTCCATGTGTCTCTGCTCACTTCTCTCTTTTATATCTCAAAAACGATTGCATTCAGACACCATCTAATCTTGCAGACCTCATCAGTGTAACCTCATCACAGTGATAGAATTTACAACACATAAGGAGATCACATAAAACCTCATCATAGTGGTAGAGTTTACAACACATAAGGAAATCACATCACATTATGCAATCATACAACACTGGGAATCATGACCCAGCCAAGCTGACAGATATTTTGGGGGGGACACAACTCAATCCATGACAGTCAGCTTTGCATTTTTCATGACATTTTGGAAGTTTTCTGCCATCAATAATCTTCTCTGTGTTTTCCATTTTATCCACCTATTCTGGAATTCCAATCACATGCAAAGTGTTGCTCTTGATTGTGTCGAACATAATTCTTATATTTTTTTCACTATTCTTCATTCTTTTGTCTGATTTTTTCCTAAAAAAAAAAAAAAAAAAAAAAAACAAAAAAAAAAACGATGTCCGTGGGTTTGCCTTCAATCTTGCTGATTGTGTCTTCCATTTCTTCAAATTTGCTCCTAAAACCTTCTATTGAATTGTCCATATCTGAAATTTTGTCGTTTATCTTTTGGATTTCTAGCTTCTGTTTTTGTATGATTTCAAATTGTTAATTGATTTTGATGTTTTGTTCTTGTATTATTTTCCTGAAGTCTTTTATTGCTTTGTCTATTTTCCTTGATTTTGGCTATTTTCATTGTTTTTTCTGGGGTTTCCATGATTTTGTCTATTTCATTCCTTGGCTTTGTCTGTGTTTTCCTTGATCTCTTTCCTAATCTCTTAAAAACCAAAACTCAAACCCATTGCCATCGAGTCAATTCTGACTCATAGCTACCCTATACGACAGAGTAGAACTGCCCCAGATGGTTTCCAAGGAGCAACTGGTGGATTCGAACCGCCAACCTTTTGATTAACAGCCCAATGCTTAACCACTGTGCCACCAGGGTTCCCCTAATCTCTTGGAGGACCCTAAATATTAGTTTTTTGAATTCCATATCATGTTGCTCCATTTCCATTTTTTCTACCAGAAGGTTACCTGATTCTTTATTTTGATCACTTGCTGGAGCCATCTTGTCCTGATTTTTTAAATGTTTTGATTTTGTCTGCTGTCTCTGAGACATTAAGGTTTTTTTTTTTTTTTTTTTTTTTTTTTAGTTGATTGATTGTATGTTCATTTGTTTTGACCTGCTTTTTTGTTTTGTTTTGATATGTCAGGGCAGTTTGGCCAGGAGTGCTTTGCTGCTTGCTTGTCAGGGGGCACAATAGCTTTCACCACTTTGTCTGGGTGGGCAGAGCAGCAGCAGGCAAGGTGAGTCTGCTTCACTGTACACTGGTTAGGTGAAATGGCTGAGGGCAGACTGGACAGGCACTGTTTGCCTATTGATGTTGGTCCAGTGGTGTGAGAGCATTCATAACCCCTTACCAGATAAGCAGAGGTGTTATATCATGTCTCAGTTATCTAGTGCTGCTATAACAGAAATACCACAAATGGATGGGTGTAACAGACATAAATTTATTCTCTCACAGTCTAGGATTCTAAAATTCCAATTTCAGGGTGCTGGCTCCAGGGGAAGGCTTTCTCTGTAGGCTCTGGGTGAAGGTCCTTGTCATCAGTCTTGCCCTGATCTGGGAGCTTCTCAGCACAGGAACTCTGGGTTCAAAGGATGTGCTCACCTCCTGCTTCTTCACTTTTGGTGCTGGGAGGTCCCCCTGTCTCTCTGCTTTCTTCTCTTTTTTATATCACTTTTTTATATCTTCTCTTTTATATATATCAAAAGAGATTGACTCAAGATACAACCTAATCTTGTAAATTGAGTCCTGCCTCATTAACATAACTGCCTCTAATCCTGCCTCATTAACATCATAGTGATACAATTTGCAACACTTAGGAAAATCACATCAGATGACAAAATGGTGGACAATCACACAATACTGGGAACCATGGGCTATCTGAGTTGACACACATTATAGTGGGACACAGTTCAATCCACAGCAGACACAGTGGTGCAGGCTCATTTCCCACCATTCAGCAGGTGGTCCGGTGGCAGGAGGGGAGGGACAGTGTGAGCCTTGTGTGGTAGCAGGGCTGATCACCAGGGATGCTCTAACCCTGACACATGGTGAGCACCAGGAAGGAAGGAGGGGTGGTGAACAGGGCTAAGTGGGTGAAGGAAAGAAAAGAAAAGAGAAAGAAACAAAGAGGGTAGCCAGCACATGGGGGTGGGGCAGAACTGGGGGCTGGTAAGAAGGCAGGGGAGGTGGTGTTACAGGGCTAAGTGGGAGATAAAAAGAAAAGAAATGAAGAAAAACAAAAATTAAAAAAAAAATAAATTGCCAAGTGGTGGAGTCCAGCAGGTGGTCATGGGCTGGACCGGGGGCAACGGCAGACTAGTGTGCCAGTGACACTCTATCTGCAGTGGCATGGTGGGAGACTGCAGGAAGAGGGGGAGATGATGTATGGGGCTAGGTGTGAGGGAGAAAGGAAAGTGAGAAAGGAAAAAAGAGAAACAAATTGTGGTGTGGCAGGGGCTGGTGAGTGGGGGTGGGGCGGACCTGGGGACCAGTGAGAAGGGACGGGAGGTGATGTACTGGGCTAAGTGGGAGGGTGGAACAAAAGAAAGAGAACAAAAATAAAAATCTAAAAATAAAATTAAAGAATGGCATGATGGGAGGCAGCAGGTGGGGATGGGGCAGACTCAGGGTAGCGGCAGGCTGGTGGCTCTCTATCTGTGGTGATGGGGCATGGCCTGGTGGGAAGGTGGCATATAGGGATAGGTGGGAGGGAGAAAGAAATGGAAAAAGAAAAAAATAAAATAAAAATAATTTTAAAAACTGGCTGCGTGGTGTGTGCTGGTGAGTAGGGACAGGGTGGGCCACAATGCCAGTGGGAAGGGAGTGGAGGTGATGTATGTGGATAGGTTGTAGGGAGAAAGAAAAGAAAAGAAAAAAAAATGATGTCACAGCAGGAGCCATCAGGTGGGGGTATGGCAGACCTAGGGTGGTAGCGGGCCAGTGTCTCTCTAGCTGCGGCAGCAAGCAGCACAGCAGGGCTCTGCAGGAAGGGTTGGAGATGGAGTACCAGGCTAAGTGGGAGAGAGAAAGAAAAGGAAGAAAGGGGGAAAAAGAAGAGAAAAAAAATGGCGTGGTGAGAGCTGGTGGGTGGGGCAGGGCAGACCCGGGACGGGTACATTGTGGCCTGGAGTGAAGGGGTAGAGGTGGTATGTGGCACTAGGTAGGAAAGAGAAAAACAGGAAGAAAGGAAAAAGAAAATGGCATAGCTGGAGCTGGCAGGTATGGGTGGGGGAGATCCAGGGTGGCAGCGGGCTGGCAGCTCTCTACCTGCAGTGCTGCTTCGTGGCCCGGTGGGAAGGGGTAGAGGTGGCATAAGGGGCTAGGTGGGAGGGAGAAAGAAAGGGGAAAACAATGGTGTGGCTGGAGGCAGCAAGTGGGGAAGGGCAGATCTGGGCCGGCAGCAGGCCAATGGCTGTCTAGCCAAGGCAGCACTACGTGGCCTGGTGGGAAAGGGTGGTGGTAGCATATGGGTCAAAAGGGTGAGGGGTGGGGAAGTGTCTTTCTCTGGTCATCAGGTGCTCTGTCTCCTGATGGGAGCTCTGTGAATTTGCCTTCCCGTACTCCCTGTCTGGGGTCGTTGCTGGCTGTGTTCCAACTTGACAACTCTGTGCCATGTTAGTTGGCAAGGGACTTCCATTTCATATTTCTCCTCATTCTGTGTTTTCCTTCAGGTTCTTCTTCCAATCAGTGTTTGATAATTCTTTATCCCTTCATTTGATCCTTAGGGTTCCAGGATTGACGTTTGTATCTAGTTTACTTAGTTTTTCAGGTCTTTGCTGCAAAGGGACAGCATGATGCATCTGTCTAGGACACCATGTTGGCTCCTCCTCCTCTATCCATGTTTTTGCATGATTTGATAGTTTATTCCTAATTATTGCTGAATAATTCATTGTATGGATGTACCACAATTTGCTTATTTATCAATTTACCTATTGTGTTTATTTCTTTGTTTATCTACTTACGTATTAAAGGAGATTTTGGTTGCTTCCCATTTTTTGTGATTATGAATAAATCTGATATAAGCACTTGTGTTCAAGTTTTTTGTGGACACAAATTTTTTAATCAGTTGAGAATGCAACTGCTGCATTATATGGTCAAACTGTTTACTTTTGTAAGAAGCTGCCAAACTGTCTGCTAAAGTGGCTATACTATTTTGCATGTCCATCAACAAACAATGAGAGTTCCTGTTGCTCAGCACCATCACCAGCACTTGGTATTGTCAGGTTTTTAGCCATTCTAGTAGATGGGTAGTAGTATATTGTTGTTGCTCTAATTTACATTTCACTAATTACAAATGACGTTGCACATATTTTCCTATGCTTGTTTGTCAGCTGCATAACTTTTTTGGTGATATATATGTTCACACTTTTTGCCCATTTTTAATTGGTTATTTCCTTTTCTGTTTTTGAGCTTTAGGAGTTCTTCATATTTTTTGACGTAAGTTCTTTATCAGGTATGCGTTTTGCAAATATTTTCTTCTAGTCTGTGGCTGTCCCCTTTCTCTTAGAATTTTTACAGCAAAAAAAATTTTTTTTTAATTGTAATAAAGTCCAGCTAATACTTTTTTTCTTTCATGTATTATGCTTTTCATGTTTTATCTGAAAACAAATTGCAAACATAAGGTCAAGTTGATTTTATTCTGCTTATTTTTAGAGTTTTATAACTTTGTATTTTATATTTTAGTCTATGATCCATTTTGAGTTAAATTTTGTAAGGTGCAAGGACTGTGTCTATATTCATTTTATGTGTGTGTGTGTGTGTGTGGACATCCAATTGTTTCAGCACCATCTGTTGAAAGATTATCCTTTCTGCATTAAATTGCCTTTGCACCTTTGTCCAAAATCAGTTGACTATATTTATGTTGTTCTATCTCTGGGCTCTCTATTCTGTTCCATTGAATTAGTTGTCTACTATCTCAGCAACACCAAAATGTCTTGATTACTGTAGATTTAGAGCAATTCTTGAGCTTGGTTACTGTGAGTTCTCCAACTTAGTTCTTTTCCAGTTTGTATTGGCTATTCTGGGTCCTTTACGCTCCATATAAATTTTAGAATGAGTTTTCTGATTTCAACAAAATTCTTTGTTGGCATTTGAATGTGATTTCATTTACTTTATAGATTAAGTTGGGAAGAATTGATATTTTAAAAATATTGAATCTTCCATGAACATAGAATATTTCCATTTATTTAGGTGTTCCTTGAAATCATTCTTCGGTATTTTGTATTTTTCACATACAGATACTGTAGATATTAGATTTCTACCTAAAGATTTCATTTTTGGTGTTATTATAAATGATATATTTTTATTTCAAATTCCAATTTTTCATTGTAGGTATATAGAAAAACAATCGAATTTTTACATTGACTTTGCATCCTTCAACCTTTCTATACTCACTTATTAGGTCCAGGAAATTTTTGTAGATTCTTTGAGGTTTTCTACCTAGACAATCACATCATATGTGAATGAAGACAGTTTTATTTTCTTCCTTTCCAATACGTGTTCCTTATTCTTTTTCTTGTCTTATTGTACAGCTAGGATGCCAGTATGAGGTTGCACTTGTTTCAGTTGTTATTAGGTGCTATGGAGTCAGTTCCAATTCATAATGACCTTGTTATAACAGAATGAAACCTGCCCAGTCATGCACCATTCTCACAATCATTGAACCCATTGTTGCAACCATTCTGTCAATATATCTCACTGAGAGACTTCCTCTTTTTCACTAACTCTCTACTTCACCAAATGTAATGTCCTTCTCCTGGGACTGGTCCCTCCTGATGACATGTCCGTAGTACATAAGATGAAATTTTGCTATCCTCATTTCTAAGGAGCATTCTGGCTGTCCCTCTTACAAGATAGATTTGTTCATTCTTCTGGCAGTCTATGGTATATTCAATATTCTTCACCAACACCATAATTCAAAGGCATCAATTCTTCAGTCTTCCTTATTCATTGTCCAGTTTTCCCATGCATGTGAGGCAATTGAAAATACTATGTGTTGGGTCAGGCACACTTTAGTCCTCAAAGTGACAACTTTGCTTTTTAACAATTTAAAACTGTCACCCAGTGCACTATATAGTTTGATTTCTTGACTGCTGCTTCCATGGCCATTGATTGTGGATCCAAGTAAAATGAAATGACAACTTCAATGTTTTCCTTGACAACTTCAAAAATTTCAACATTTGCCATGAAACAAGCAAGTCTGTACTTCCAATTGTCCTAGGGGTCGTTTGCACCCTTGCCTTCCCATTATTATATCAGCAATACCCCAAGACTCCCTCAGATAAATGATGCTTCATACCCAAGCTCGGGGTGTCATCCTATGCCACTGTTCACACATAGCATTGCCATTGCTGCATTGTTATTAAGGTGCCTCCAAATTTTGTTAAGGTGTTCCTTAAAGAAGTTTTCCTACAAAATGGCATTTTCTTAACAGATTCCATATTCCCAAAAGAAGATTGTCCTCTGGCCCAATAAGAAAGCTAATTCAAGTTGGGTCTCTGTCATTTCAAACCAAAAGAAATGAGCTTCCAGTACCTTTCTAAAAATAATCCTATACAAAAGCTGAGAGAATTACAGCAAAACAAGATATCCAAAGAATTAAAAATACACAGCAATACTATTTGTCAAGTATGTTACATATTATTACATACAGCATAATCTCTTCAACTCTGTAGAACTCACTTCAGAAATAAGGAACTTGAGGGCCTAAGATGGTAAGAGACTTCTTTAGGGCAGACGAGTCTTAAGCGGCCCAGGTGAGAGAAGAATGTAGGTCTGTTTGAAGTCGAAGCGTGGGCTTTTTTTCCCAAACCACTCTCCCTCCCATGAGTCTGCTGACAAGACAGCCTCATCAAAGACAGTTCCTGAGTTCTCTGTGGCAATGTCTGTGAGCAGTTCCACAGCTCACAGTGTCCATGACTCAGCCGAAAAAGTAAGGTAACCCTGGATCTCTCACAGAATCTTCCCGGGGAATCTAGCTTTTATCACTGTGGGTCTTGACTGGGCCCCAGGTGCTGAAACTGCTCATAATGACTCCTAGTTAGAACCATTAGTGAGTGACGAGGTATTTAATTTATATTATGAATCAGGGAACAAACTAAGTAAACAAGGAATATTTAGAAGGTTCATTCGAGGCCTGCAACACCCACTGGTGCTTCTTACCTGAGTACAGGTTTCCGTGGAAACAGATGTTTGGTTCTCTGAGAAGGCAATTTCAGTTCTAAGTGGATTTGCTGCCTCAGAGGCTGCAGGAGAAATGCAGGTCTGGGAGTTGCCCTTGGCAAGGAGTTGAATTGGGCATTGGGGTACAGTGGAGTCAGGTGCAGAAATCCTTGGTTAAAGAGGTGATTAATCAAATTCAACAACAAGACAGGCTTCCCCGTGGCCAGTGTTCTCAGATACCCTGAAGCCTCAAATTTCTGATCTCCACTGTGCTTCCCCCTTCTTGCGCCTATGATCTGAGACTGAAAGTGTGCTCCTCCTGCATGTGCTCACCACCTGACACCAGGCACAATCCCAAGGTGACTCATGTGCCTCATCTCCCTTATCCCTGGATTTCACTACCCCAGGAGCACTTCACTGTCCAACAAAGGCATCATGAGTTTTGGCCTCAGACAGCCCTGAGTTTTATCCACAGCTTTTTCACTTACTGCTCAGAAAAAGATGAAGCAGGGTAAGGGGTTATGGAATGAAGGAAGTGGCCAGATTTGAGTAAAGTGATCAGACTTCAGAATGGCCCTCTCCCCCTGGTCACGTGCTGGGCTCCTGCTGCATGTCTGAACAATAATGCTTAGGACCCCTTCAGCCCTATCCCACTCAGCAAACCAGTGACCCATCTTTCAACCGGAGCAGCAAGCTTTGCCCTGGCCCTACCCAGCCCCTGTTCTGGCATACCCAACTGTTAACGTACCACAAACCTCCAGACCTCAGTCTCTGGTGGACAAGGCCACTTACCAGGCCAGATATGAACCATAGAATGCATCCATCTCCTCCTGGAACTAGAGTCAGCCTCAAATAATTTGAGGGAAGGGCAGGTATGAGCCAGCATACTGGTGTTATGAGCTGGTGGGCAGGCACTGCCCTGAGGAGGGGCACAGAAGACATGGTCTTCTCTGGCACCTGAGACCTCCTCCCAAAGCAAGGTGTCAGCACCATGCTGAATTACCAGGCCTCTCTCTGCATTCTTGTACTAGTTTCTCTGCCTGTCTCTCATCTCTCTTCTTGTCTTTAACTCTGCCTCTCTTTATTCTCCCTCTCTCTCTCTCTTTTTCTCCATCTTTCCCCTTTCCTTTCTCATTCTTTCCCATGCTGTCCCTCTCTTTTTCACTCTCCTCTCCTTGACCTCATATCTTTCTGACTCCCTCTCTCCCTTATCTTCTGAAGCTATGGGCCTGTCCCCCAGAAGGCTGCAGAGCCACATATGTTAACCAGCCTCACACACCCTTCTTCATACTCCAGAATAGAATCTGGGTCATCCCCAGGGAGGGCCTATGCCCCAGGCTTGAAGCAGAGAGTACAGAGGTGCTCTTTTCACTGGTGGGATGTGCCCACTCTGGCAAGGGTCTGCCTGATGACAGCTTGATCCACAGGAGGAGTCTGAAGACAGGATATGGCTCTTCTTGACCACCCACCCCATGACTTTATATGCCTCCTTGTGGGTACTGTTGTACAGCACCTCCCTCCCATCCCTGCTCCCCTGGCAGCCAGCCCTGCAGGGAGGGTACTGCTTGCCTCCCTGCAAGCAAGGCTGGGGCTGTTTGCAATACCATTCCCCAAAGGCTCCATGGAGAGCTGTAATCATGGAGGCAGCCTGTGTAATTATCCACACGGGACTACCACTCGGGCATGAAGCTTGGCCTTCTCTCTAACAGGTAATTTAAACACACAAGCCTTGTCTTCTATCTGTTTAATTGAAGTTGAAGGGCACGACCTTCCACCAGCACTAATCATGAGGCACCCTAGGGGTAAATGCTGCCCCATCCCTGGATCTGGGCATTGCTAATGGGTCCCCTCAGCACCAGGGACAGTGCCTGGGCAGCAGCAAGATCCAGCCCTGGGCCACTGTTGCTCAAGCCTTGCCTGATTTCCTCTCCAAATCAGCAGCAATGTCAGCGGAGAAAGGGACATGATATGATTCTATCAAACTTCTTTCACAGATGTAAAAATCCAGCGGGGAAGGCCTAGGGCAAGTCCACATAAACAGAGCCCCCTCCCTGCTCCCAGGCCAGAGAACCTTCTACTCTAAGGTTCCTCCTCTGGTCACAGGTAGTGGTGGTTTAGTGGTAGAATTCTCACCTTGCATGCAGGAGAACCTGTTTGATTCCTGGCCAATGCACCCCAGGCACAGCCACCACCCATCTGTCAATGAAGACTTGCATGTTGCTATGATGCTGAACAGGTTTCAACATGGCTTCCAGACTAAGACAGACTAAGAACAAAGGCGTGGAGATCTACTTCTGAGAATCATGCAATGAAAACCCTATGGCTCACAAGGATCTGATCCACACTCGATTATAGGGATGGTGCAGCATCGGGTAGTGTTTTGTTCTGATCACCAGGAGTTGGGGGCCAACGGGACAACAGTTAACAGCAGCAATTGGCTGTAGGTGGCTTATTTTTACGGCCCTTAAGATAACTGTAGGTATGTGTGCATATATTTGTGTGCATTAATTTTCCTGTATTTGTTAGCACAGTGTTTGGACATGTGTGTCTTTGTGGGGATGTTTTCATAAGATTTCTAAGACTCACTAGATAAAGAATGTTTTAAACACTCATCATAGGGCTTGAAGTAAGAATATATCAAGAAATGTTTAATCCTGACTCCTCCCAGCTCCAGACCCTCCCTTTCCTCTTTCTTTCCCTCCCTTTGAGTTCTTCTACACAAGTTAGGGAAAGGTTAGTTTATAAAATACTTTCTGTCTTATACTTATTGTCATAGTCTAAATTACCAGAATAAACTGAAATAAAGAGCATTTCACCTCCTTGTTTCTCAACACTAAGGATCCCTGGTGGCACAGTGGTTAAGCACTCTACTGCTAACGGAAAGGTCAGCTGGTCAAACCCACCAGCCACTCCATGGGAGAAAGATGTGGCAGTCTGCTTCTGTAAAGATTATTGTTGTTGTTGTTAGGTGCTGTCAGTCAGCTCCAACTCATAGCAACCCTGTGTATAACAGAATGAAACACTGCTCAGTCCTGCTCACCCTCACAGTCCTTGTTAATGAGTCTTCCCCATAAAGATTACAGACTTGGAAATGCTATGGAGCAGTTCTACTCTGTTCTATAGCATTGTTATGAGTCAGAATTGACACAATGGCAATGGGTTTTTTGTTTTTGTTTTTGTTTTTGTTTTTGTTTTTTGGTGGGGGAAAGTTCCCAACACTGGAAGGGACTAGCAGAATGGAAATAATTGGATAATAGAAAAATTACTTCTCATTCAGTAAGATAACTGTATCCAAACAAACCTCTCTCTTTTTTTAAGCTACTGCACACACACACACACACACACACACACACAAAGGTTTTATAGAATTTTACGTAAAAGGAAATAATAAAGAAGTTCTATAGAAATCATTGACAAGCTTATTTTGTTTGTTCCAACAAAGCAGGTGTTTTTCCTGTCAGATACCAAAGAGAGTGAATGCTTTAAATAATTTCCTTTGAATATGATGATCAATTTTCAAAGCAATTACTTAAAATATTTTTGAAAAAATTTGGAGAAATTTTCCTCCAAAAAATGTGTAGGTAAAGTACCAAAATGCTTGTTTCTGGAGAGTGGGCCTGATGTTAGAAAGACCCTTCCAAACAATTAAAGGGTGCATCTAAGCTGTAAAGTAAGTCGGTATAGAAAGTGCTGTAGGCAAGTACAAGTAAAATTAAAACACAAGGGTACTTTTTGTTTGTTTGTTTGTCTTTGTTATTCACACCTCCTTTGGGTCAGTTTAATGGCAAGAGAAGAATTGTCGTGGCTTTCAAATACAGTCAGGATCTGAAACTACAGTATAACTGAAACCAGAATTCCAACTCTCTGATCCATCCTCTTTTTAATATATGTTTCAGAATAGAATCTGTTAGCATAAATATTCACGTGTACTTATTTTAAGTGTATACGGTATACCAGGCACTGTGCTTTACAAGCATTAATTTATTTAATTTTCAAAGCAACCTTATAAAACCCATTGTATAGATGAAGAAACTGAGGTTCCATAATTTGCTTATGGTCACATCACACACGGTGGTGCTGACGCTGAAACCCAGGACCATCTGTCCCCAGAGTCTAAGCTATAATCACACTCTTGTACTTGGACTAGCACAGTAGCTGCCCTCAGTGAATGAGGGGAGGAACAGATAACTCTCAGGGCCAAGCATGTATCTAAATCCCCTCACTCTAATTCTTTAGAGGGCCTGGATGTTTTCTGGACTGATGAAATTGTATGGGAGACACAGACTCTGCACTGTGGTCCTGAGAGAGGACCACATTATCTTTTCTTCATAATTCATAGGACCCTCCTTCTCCCCTAATTCTTACTCTTTCTGCTTTTCTCAGTCCTGCAACACCATCTCAAGGCATCCCCAAGACAGGAAGGAATCATTCGAGATATCAGATGTGGAGTCTAAAACAACTTTCCAGTGAATGTCCTGAAGTGAGATACCCAGAGGCTTCAGGGCAGGATGAGCAACCACAGTCGCCTTTGGCAGCTCAGAGGTTTGGGAAGGAAATGGGGAGAATGTTTTCTCAGAATACAGCTCCTAATCACTTATTTTGTCAAGGAAGTAGAAATAAGAGGTTAGTGCTGAAAGAGTATCCTAAGAGACTGTTTAGTTCAATTTTCTCAACTGACAGTTTGAAAGTGAGGCTCAAGGTCCTGTGACTCGCAAGTGGCAGCAGAGCATGCAGAGTGACTCCCTCGTGGTTATGCAGCAGGCAGCTGGTGGAGCTGAGACACAACTGGGCAGCAGTGACCTGCTCCCCAGCTGAGCATCCCAGCCAAGCCTCAAAGCTTCTTCCTCCACTGAAGTGTACCTGAGAGAGAACAACTCACACTGGCTTAAGAAAAAAGGGAGATTTATCGAACACTCATGGTGGTTTGCCGAGCTAAATGCAAAGGACTCAACAACCAAGATTCATAGAGGCATAAACCTGGGCCACTCTGAACCTTAGAATCCAGAACCAGGAGCTTGAATGCCACCGTGACTTTCTTTTCCTATCTATTGTCTTTACTTCTCTCTGAGCACTGGCCCTATTATCTCCTTTTCAGAATTGATTTCTATATGGGCAGGGGACATGGCTGCTGGCAGATGCACATCCTCATATATTCTCTACCAAAGACAGAGAAAAAAAGACTTTTCCTTACTCCCACTCACTGAAGAACACTGGCCAGAATTTGTGTCAGAATACAAGAAAATCTCCATGTTATTTAAGAATGTTGTTGCTGTCAGTTGCCGTCAAGTCAGCTCATACACATGGTGATCCTTGTATATAACGGGACAAAACGTTGCCCTGTCCTGTGCTATCTTTATTATCATTAGTATATTTGAGTCCATTGTTGCAGCGATTGTATCAATCCATCTCATTGAGTGTTTCCATCATTTTCATTGGCCTTCTACCAAACGTACTTCTTTTTCTAGCAATTGGCCTTTCCTGATGATGTGTCCAAAGTACGCAAGCTGAAGTCTTGCCATCTTTGCTTCTAAGGAGCATTCTAGTTGTATTTCTTCTAAGACTGATTTGTTCCTTCTTACCATGGCAATCAATATTCTTTACCAACAGCACAGTTTAAATACATTAATTCTTCTCTGTCTTCCTTTTCCATTGTTCAGTTTTCACATGCATATGAGGTGATCAAAAAGATCATGGCTCGTGTTAGGTTCACCTTAGTCATCAAAGTGACATCTTTGCTCTTTAAAACTTCAAAGAGGGGCCAACATGGGGCTATAGACAGAAGCACCACGCCGTCCTTCCACAGCAAAAACATGAAAAACTAAGTAAAATGGAGACAAACATCAACCCTGGAACCCTAAGCATCAAATGAAGAGATAAAGAACCAAGCATGGAATGGAATAAGAAACTGACAGAGAACAGGGATCAAGGAGAGTTATGAGTGGAGGTTTCCTATCAGCTAACACAGCATAGATCCACTGTCTTGGACTCCTGTCAGATGGGTGAACAGGGAGTACGGGAAAGCAGTTTCAAGGAGCTCCCAGCAAGAGACAGAGGACCCGGTAACCAGTGATACAGGCTTTCCCACCCCCTACCCTGCCTACCTCTGCTTGGCCTTCTCCAATTCCTGGTGGGCTGACCATTGGTTTCCTGGTGGACCAATTCCTGGCTTCCCAGCAGGCCGATCTGCTGTTTCCCAATGGACAGAGACCATGACAGGGGAGGTGCTAGTTCCATGTCATGTGGATTCGCCCTGACCACACTGGCTGGCTTCTTCAGTGCCATTTCTTTGCTGCTGGCATTGCTTTTCTCAGCCTCTTTTGGCCCAGTCCCTGTCGCCATGCTGATGGGATCACTGGACACTTTTTTTTTTTTCTTTTTCTTTGTTTGCTTTCTCTTTTTTCTCTCTTTCTTTTTCTTCATTTCTCAGTTTCTTGTGTCTTTCTATTTACCATCTTTTCCTGTCTCCTGAATACCTGGCACTGTGTATCATCTCCACCCCTTCTAGCTGGGCTGTAGTGCTTGGGAGCCGCTTCCCTGGTCTGAACAGCAGTGCCAGTGGGATCCCTTGGAGGATTTTTTTTTTTAATTATTTATTTTCTTTTGTCTTCCTTTTCATTCTTTTTCATGTCTCTGTTTCTGCTCTCTCCACTCCAATGGCAAGCTCCCTCAGCACTTTTTTTTTTTTTTTGGCTCCTGTTTCTCTCTCCTCTCTCTCTTATTTTCCATACTCAACTTAGCTCCATACGTCACAACCTGCCCCTCCCCTTCCCTCATGCCTATCTACAACATGTGCTGAACATTGCACTACCAAGCAGCACGGGCACGGCCTACTGGAACCTGCCCTGCACTGAACCCTGGCTCACCTTGTCGGCCCTAGTACTTGCCACAAACAACCCATCCCAGCCCCTCCTCTTCAGCTGGACCTGCCCTGCTGCACCCTGAGCAACTGGCCCTGCCCATTGGACAAGGAGGTGAAAAATATCATGCCCACAGAGGAGCAAAGAATGCACAGCCTGCCTGCTCAGACAAACCAAATAAAACAAAAAAGCAGGATGAGACAAACAAATCTACAATCAATAAACAAAGAAAATAGCTTCTGAATATCCCAAGACAGCAGACAATATCAAAACATAAAAAAATAGGAGAGGATGATTCCAGTAGGTGTCCGAAATAAAACACCAGATGACTTTTCAGTAAAAGAAAGACAATAGAACTTCCTGATAAGGAATTCAAATATCTAATATTCAGAACTATCCAAGAGTTGAAGCAAAAAGCAGGCAAAAATGAGGAAAAAATAGACAAATTCATGGAAAAGCAGACAAATTCATAGAATATACAGACAAAAATAAAAGGAAGAATTCAGGAAAATAATACAGGAACAAAATGCCAAAATAAATTCACAACTAGAAATTACACAAAAACAACAATTAGAAATCCAAAAGATAGACAACAAGATTTCAGAAATGGACATTGTCATAGAAGGGCTGAGGAACAGATATGAAACAATTGAAGACAGCAGCAGCGAAATGGAAGACAAATACTTGCCTACAAGTTTGTTTGAGGAAAAATCAGAAAAAAAGAACCAACAAAAAGGAAAACTTGAGAATTATGTAGGATACAACCAAAAGCAAAAATTTGACAGTTTCAGAGTTCCAGAACAGGGGGAGAAAATGAAAAACACAGAGAGGATCACTGAAGAATTGCTGACAGAAAACTTCCCTAATATCATGAAAGATGAAAAGCTGACCATCCAAGAAGCTCAACGAACCCCATAATGGATAGACCCAAAAAGAAAATCACCAAGGCATATCATAATCACACTCACTAAAACCAAAGACAAACAAAGAATCCTGAAAGCAGCTCTAGAAAAATGAAAAGTCACATTTAGAGGGGAAACAATAAGTCTAAGCTCTGATTACTCGGCAGAAACCATGCAGACAAGAGGACAATGGAATGACATATATAAAACCTTGAAAGAAAAAGATCACCAACCAAGAATAATATAGCCTGCAAAACTCTCATTCAAAAATGATGGTGAAATTAGGACATTTCCAGATGAACAGAAATTAAGGGACTATGTAAAAACCAAACTTACAAGAATGTTTGAAGGGAGTCCTTCAGTTTGAGAACAAACAACATCAGAAGACATCCTGAATCTAGGACACAAGATCATACAACCAAATATGAACCTAGGAAATGAACTGTCAATGACTATTCAAAATCAATAGATTTACAACAAGGAGTCAGAGAGAATAATCTGCAAATGACAACAACGTCAGAACAATAAAAGAGGGAAAAAATGATGTAGGTATAGAAGTTTCTGATGGCGAGGAAGGCAAGGCAATAACAAGTAATGACAGACTGGTTCTAACCTAGGAAGATAAGGGTAAGTTTCAAGGTAACCACAAAGAGAATTAAAAAACCTACTTATCAAATTAAGAAGAAAAACATAAAGTCTCAGTAAAAAGAAAATTTACAAAAACAAAAGAAATTTTTAAAAATCTACAAACAAAAGGAATTCAGCACAGGAGAGTAAAAGGAACAAAGAAATTGTCAGCACCACAAAAAAAAAAAAAAAAGCACTGCAAAATGACAGCAATAAACTCACACTTATCAATAATTACACTGAAAATAAATGGCCTAAATGCACCCATAAAGATACTGAATGACAGAATAGATTAAAAAAACAACAACAACAACAGAATCCATCAGTATGCTGTCTGCAAGAGACACAGCTTATAAACAAAGACATAAATTTATTAAAAATCAAAGGATGGAAAAAAATATATCAAGTGAATAGCCACCAAAAAAGAAAGAGCAGGAGTGGCAAAACTAATCTCAGATAAAGTAGACTTTAAAACAAAATCCACTACAATAGACAAATAAGGGCACTGTATCATGATTAAAGGTATGATCCATCATGAAGACATAATCACAATAAATACACACCCAATGACAGAGCTGCAAAATGCATAAAACTTAACTAACAGCACTGAAAAGAGAAACTGACAGTTCCACTATAATAGTAGGAGTCTTCAACACACCACTCTCAGTAAAGGACAGAACATCTAGAAAGAAACTCAACAAAGATACAGAAGACCTAAAGGGCACAATCAGCCAACTAGACCTCACAGACATATGTAGAACACTATACCCAACAGCTGTGAAGTACACATTCTTTTCCAACACACATGGAACATTCTCCAGAATAGGCCACAAAACAACCCTCAACAAAATCCAAAACACTGAGATCATACAAAGTATCTTCTCTGATCACCATGCAATCAAAGTAGAAATTAACAACAGAAAAAGCAAGGGAAAAAAATCAATTACATGGAAACTGAATAATACCCTGCTTAAAAACCACTGGGTAATAGAAGAAATCAGAGATGGAATCCAAAAATTCCTAGAATCAAATGAGAAGGAAAACACATCATACCAAAACTTTTGGGACACAGCAAAGGCAGTGCTCAGAGGTCAATTTATAGCAATAGATACACAATCAAAAAAGAAGAAAGGGACAAAATCAAAACATTAGCTAAACAACTCAAACAAACAGAAAGATAACAGCAAAAAAAAAGCTCACAGCCACCAGAATAAAGGAAATAATAAAGATCAGAGCAGAAATAAATGAAATAGAGACTAGAAAAACAATAGACAGCATGCAGCATCAACAAAACCAAAAGTTAGTTCTTTTAAAACATCAACAAAATCGACAAACCACTATCCAAACTGACAAAAGAAAAACAGGAGAGGACACAAATAACCCAAATAAGAAATGAAATGGGGAACATTACAACAGACTCAACTGAAATAAAAATAAATACTATACTCCAACAAATTTGACAATCTAGAGGAAATGGACAAATTTCTAGAAACACACTACATACCCAAACTATCACAAATTGATGTTGAAAATCTGAACAGACCCATAAGAAGAGAAGAGATTTAAAAAAAAAAAAGAAGAGAAGGTAATTAAAAATACTAACAACAACAACAACAAAAAACCCTGGCCCAGAAGTCTTCACTGGAGAATTCTACAAAACATTTACAGAAGAGTTTGTATCAGTACTACTCAAACTATTTCAGAACATAGAAAAGGAAGCGACATTTCCAAATTCATTCTATGAAGCCAGCATAACTCTGATACCAAAACCAGGCAAAGACGTCACAAAAAAAGAAAATTACAGACCAATATCTCTCATGAATATAGATGAAAAAATTCTCAACAAAATTCTAGCCAATAGAATTCAGCATCATATCAAAAAAATAAAACATCACGACCAAGTAGGATTTATATCAGGTATGCAAGGATGGTTCAACATTAGAAAATCAATCAATGTAATCCACCACATAAATAAACGAATCACATGATCATCTCAGTTGATGCAGAAAAGGCATTCAACAAAGTCCAACACCCATTCCTGATAAAGACTCTCAATAAAATAGGTATAGAAGGGAAATTTCTCAACATAATAAAGGGCATCTCTGTAAGACAAACAGTCAACATCATTCTTAATGCAGAAAGGCTGAAAACATTCTGCTTAAGAAGAGGAACAATACAAGGATGTCCTTTATCACCACTCCTACTTAACATTCTACTGGAAGTCCTAGCTAGAGCAATAAGGCAAGAAAAAGAAATAAAGGGCATCCATATTGGTAATGAAGAAGTTAAACTGTCCCTGTTTGTGGATGTTATGATACTCTACACAGAAAACCCTAAAGACTCCATGAGAAATCTACTGGAACTAATAGAAAGATTCAGCAGAGTAGCAGGATACAAGATAAGCATTCAAAAATCAGTTGGCTTCCTATAAACCAACAAGGAGAATGATGAAAAAGAAATCAGGAAAACAATACTATTTATAATAGCCCTAAAAAGATAAAATACTTAGGAATAAATCTAACCAGGGATGTAAAAGACCTATACAAGGAAAACTACAAAACACTACTGCAAGGAACCCAAAGGGATCTACTTAAATGGAAAAACATACCATACTCATGGATAGGTAGACTCAACATTGTGAAAATGACAATTCTACCCAAAGCAATTTACAAATACAACGCAATCCTGATCCAAATACCAACAACATTCTTCAGAGAGATGGAAAAGCTAATCATTAACTTTATATGGAAAGGGAAGAGGCTTCGGATAAGTAAAGCACTATTGAAGAAGAATAAAGTAGGAGGACTCGCACTACCTAACCTCCGAAGCTACTATACAGCTAAGGTAGTAAAAACAGCCTGATACTGGTACAATGGCAGATATATTGGCCAATGGAACAGAATCGAGAACCAAGATGTAAATCCATTCACCTACTGTTACCTGATCTTCAACAAGGGCCCAAAGTCCAACAAATGGGGAAATGACAGTCTTTTTAATAAATCATGCTGGCAAAATTGGATGTCCATCTGCAGAAATATGAAATAAGACCCATACCTCACATCACACACAAAAACTAATTCAAAATGGCTCAAAGATATAAATATAAAACCAAAAACTATAAAGATTATAGAAGAAAGGATAGGATCAACACTAGAGACCATAGTACATGGCATTAACAGGATACAAACCATAACTAACAGCATACAAACTCCAGAAGATAAGCTAGATAACTGGGATCTTCTAAAAATTAAACACTTATGCTCATCAAAAGACTTCACCAAAACACTAAAATCTACAGACTGGGAAAAAATTTTGGCTATGACAAACCGACAAAGGTCTAATCTCTAAAATCTACAGGAAAATCCAACAGTGCTACAACAAAAAGACAATCCAATTAAAATATGGGCAAAGGAAGTGAACAGACACTTCACCAGAGAAGATATTCGAGTGTCTAACAGACGCATGAGGAAATGCTCACTATCACTAGCCATTAGAAAAATGCAAATCAAAACCGCAATGAAATACCATCTAACACCGGCACTACTGGCAGGAATCAAAAAAACAGAAAATAAGAAATGTTGGAGAGGCTGGGGGAGATTGGAATTCTTATGCACTGCTGGTGGGAATGCAAAATGATACAACCATTCTGGAAAATGATATGGCACTTCCTCAGAAAGCTAGAAATAGACATACCATTTGATCCAGCAATCCTACTCCTAGGAATATATCCTAGAGAAATAAGAGCCGTCACATGAATAGACATATGCACACCCATTTTCATTGCAGCATTGTTCACAATAGCAACATCAATAGATGAATGGATAAACAAACTATGGTACATACACACAATGGGGTACTACACAATGATAAAGAACAATGATGAATCTGCGAAGCATCTCACAACATGGATACTCTGGAAGGCATTATGCTGAGTGAAATAAGTCAATCATAAAAGGACAAACATTGTATGAGACCACTATTATAAAAACTCATGCAAAGGTTTACACACAAAAAGAAACAATCTTTGATGGTTATGAGGTGGGGAGGGGTGGGGATGGAAAAACACTAAACAGACAATAGATAAGTGGTAACTTTGGTGAAGGGTAAGACAGTACACAATACTGGGGAAGCCAGCATAGCTTGTTCATGGTAAGGTCACGGAAGCTCCATGGACACATCTAAACTCCCTGAGGGACCAAATTGCTGAGCTGAGGGTTGTGGGGACCTTGGTCTCAGGGAACATCTACCTCACCTGGCATAACATAGTTTATAAAGAAAATGTTTTACATTCTAATTTGTGAGTAGCGTCTGGGGTCTTGAAAGCCTGTGAGCAGCCACTTAAGATACTACACTGGTCTCACCCCTTCAGGAGCAAGGGAAAATGAAGAAAACTAAAGACACAAGGGAAAGATTACTCCAAAGGACAAATGGACCACAACTACTACAGCTTCCACCAGACAGAATCCAGAACAACCAGATGGTGCCCAGCTACCACCACTGACTGCTCTGACAGGGATCACAATAGAGGGTCAAAACAGAGCTGGAGAAAAAATGTAGAACAAAATTCTAAATCAAAAAAAAGACCAGACTTACTGGCTTGACAGAGACTGGAGAAACCCTGAGAGTATGGCCCCTGGACACCCTTTTAGGTCAGTAATGAATTCACTCCTGAGGTTCATATTTTAGCCAAAGATTAGACAGGCTCATGGGACAAAATAAGACTGAACGGGCACAACCAGCCCAGGGGCAAGGACTAGAAGTCAGGAAGGGACAGTAAAGATGGTAAAAGGGAACTCAAGGTTGAGAAGGGAGAGTATTGACATGTCATGTGGTTATTAACCAGTGTCTTAAAACAATATGTGTACTAACTGTTCAATGAGAAGTTAGTTTGTTTTGTAAACATAGAAAGAAAGAAAGAAAAACTTTAACAAGGTCTTTTGCAGCAGATTTGCACAATGTGATACGTTGTTTGATTTCTTAAGTGCTTCTTCCATGCACTTTGATGGTTGATCCATGTAGAATGAAATAATTGACAACTTCAATTTCTTCCTCATTTATCCATGATGTAGCTTATTGGTCCACTTGTGAGAATTTTCATTTTCTTCAGGTTCAGGTGTAATGCATACTGAAAGCTGTAGTCTTTGCTCTTCATCAGTAAGTGCTTTAAGTCATCTTCATTTTTAGCAAGCAAGGTTGTGTCATCTGCATATTGAAGGTTGTTAATGATTCTTCCTCCACTCTTGATGTCAAGTTCTTCTTTATATAGTCCAGCTTCTCAGATTATTTGTTTAACATACTGATTAAATAAGTAAGGTGAAAGGATACAACCGAATACTGTGGTTTGTTAAAAGACACACTTGCAGTCAGAACACTGGGCCATGTCCAACACCTGGAAGGCACCCTCTGCTCCTACCGGTTTTCTGCACCTCCTTCCAGTCATGAGTCCTAGCCCCAGACAGGTCACTGGGGCTCTGTGTATGGCTGGACAAAGTTAGATGACTTCAGCATGGACAGCTAGAACCCCTAAATGGCCATAACATGATACAGATAACTACTATTTCCTCTTTTCCACTTTAGCTCTTCTGTGAATACATTTCTTGGTTCTGATCTAATCAGCGCATAAGTCTCAGTGAAAATTGTTGAGAATGAAAATTCTATGAATGACCGCATTTCAAAATAGAGGTAATATCTGCTGGTGGAATAGGAGGGCAGGTGGAATATGATTTACTGGGAACTAAGATTGATCAACCTCCAACTATGACAAGTGAGCTTGGCTGAGGTTCTGCCATCAGGAGCAAACAGACACCCATGTGGAAACTCCCTACCTGATAGGACTCAGTGACCTCAGAGAACCTCTAAGTTTCTGGGTTACTATAACCTGAGGGAAGCCACCTCCTCTTTCTCTGCCTCCTGTGTCTCATAAAATTGTCCCTGTTTTTACCTACAACAACACACTGATAAAACCCAGCTGACTTTTTTGTTCCCCTAAAGAATCCATTCAGACTGACGAATCTGTAAATAGATGGATATGTCTGAGGCTGTTGTGGAGGAGAGAGAAGAGAATGTTTACATCACAGACAATGCAGCAAAAAGCTCTGGAAGCTTTTACCGCTGGGTTATTTCTGTTCTTCCAAGTTTACACTTCCCTTCACCTTGAGCCCACAACCTTGCCACACCCAACCCACCTAGAAACCCATTTTGAGACCCCAGGCTCCTTCCTCTTTCTCAATCCTGTTCTAGTCTTGTGCATAATATACTGGCAATCATCTGTTCCGTGTAACTTGAGCATGTTCTCAGGGAATGACCTCCAACTCCAAAGCCATAAGACATCCTCCTTTCTTGTTATAACCACAGACCATTCCTGTGGCATGGCCTTCCACTTCTAGGTGGAACTGCCTTAGTTTGTGTGTCCACCCAGAACTATGTTCTGAAGAACATCATCTTTGTCTCCTACCACCAATTCTGAGCCAAGGCCCTTTGAGACAATTGATATCTAACAGTTGTTGAGATTATTTAAAATGTAATCTTGCACAATCATAAAAACAGCTTCTGTGTATTCAGCACTGATGGTGCGCTGGGCAGTTTGCTAATCCCTTGCAGGGTACCATGTTTTGCAATATGAGCAATAGTTGCAGGAGGTAGTATTATCATTCCCGCTTTACGGTTGAAGGAGCTGAGATCATACCACTAAGAAGAACCAGAGCCCATGGTACTAACCACACTGTTTCTAGAAAGACAAAGAGCAAGCGCTCATGCTTTCGGTGGTCCCGGAGAGCTCTGCTCCCGCATCTAGGAGTTCAGGAGATGGTGTTTAAAAGGACAGGACTATCAGAAGAAAGGCTGCCCTTTCTGTTTCAAATCTCCTGGGTTCTATGAATTGAAGCAAGTTTCTTATCGCTATTTTTTGAGCCATATTTTTTTTCTTTTCCTTTTAATTATAGATTAGAGGTACTGTGTATTCCATGAACAATCATCTTACTGACATGTTATTCAGAAGCTTGACTTCATTCACCATGACACATGCTGGTTATGAAATACGCAACCGAATAGAGCTGTAATGAAGTGAGGCTGTGGAAAGATTAAATTGGAATCTGAACTAATGCCAGCTAAGAGATCCTACCTCCACTTTATTATTATTATTATGTTAAATAAGCAATCATTTATGCTCCAAGGAAAAGGAAACAATCAGAGGCACAGCAGGGGAGCCATAAAAGAAATGCTTTAAATCTTGAATAAAAACATGTTTGTTCAAACCCATAGTTGGTCCTTTTTTATTCAAAATGAATTAAAAAAAAAACCCTGGCGAATTCTCAGAACACCTAGAGGTGTTGAGAGTCAGGAAAGTGCAGTTAGAGTTTGCAGTGAGGAGGTAGAGGCGCACTTCTGCTTCTTCTCCTCCTCTCAGCTACTGCAAGAAACTTCTGGGCTTCCAGGAGGGAGCTGATATACTGATCCAACATGCTTACTACCTGATGAGTGGACAGAGAAGGCAGAAACTCCTCTCTTCTTTTTTCTCCCAAGAACTTGGAAATCTTCTGATCCTTGTGAAGAAAATGAGCAAAATCCACCCAGAACTAAAGAGATTAGACACCTGCAGGAGCTTCTTGAAGAATAGATGTCACCCCAGAAGTGGGCCCTGACATCAAAGCAAAGCATAGTTGGGGGTTAAGCTGTTATTGTTAGATTGTTAATACATCTGAGGGATATTGTGTGCATAGAAAGAAGTTTGTCTGTATGGAACCTAGAAAAGAGAAACCCTGAGCTGTAGTGTATTGATGTTTCCCAGCACCATCAACCGGGCCAGCCCACAGGCCATCTTTGGCCACTAGAGAGATTGCTCTTTGCAGTGGGTAAGTGATGTTGGGTCATACTAACCAGAGATCAACCCTTGCTATGATGCGTCACTTACATAGCTAGCTCTGGAAGGTGGCTGTCTCAATCACGGTCCCAATAGAGCACACAACACTGAAATTAGGACAATTTGAAGAGCCTTTATAAAGTGACTATTTATACAGGTGTAGACAGTTCTACCAACTAGTACTTCAAATGTGGGAAATCACCAACCAAACCAGTTGCTGTCGAGTCAACTCTGACTCTTGGAGACCCACGTGTGTCAGAGTAGAATTGTGCTCCATAGTGTTTTCAATGGATGATTTTTCAGAAATAGATCTCCAGCCTTTCTTCCATAGGGAAATCATAGGTGACTAATAATATCAGGAATGTTGTTTACCCCTAGGCTTGAAGGGGTAAGGAAAGGGAGTATTCACAAGGACCAAGAGGGAAAGAATAGTATGGAGGGGAACACCCTGAGACCTGTGACTTTCAATCTGGGGACATAGCTAATCTTAGGCAACCTTGCAAGAAGGAGCCAAAGATATAACTACCCTGATCATACTGTCTTCCCTCCCTCTGATCTCTTGATGGTGCTCCCTTTGGTAAGACCCCAACCAGAAGCCAGAAGGAAAGACAGCATATTGATGTAACCCCTACTGATCACCTTCTTTGGGCATAGAATAGGGGGCAGAAGACTAGAGAGGAAATTTAGAGGGGCAAATGGAAGGTGTCTTCGCCAGAGCATAACAAAGAAGATCTAGCACATGCTTAAGGGTTAACACAGCCTGTAGTTTAAATTCTGGATCTGCCATTTGAATGGCCTGATCATGGGCAAGTTAATTCTCTAAGATTCAATTGCTTTGTTGATGAAGTGTCAGCAGTGTTATATACATTGTGGAGTGGTTATAATGACTAAAGTTTGTGTTGGACCATTCTAATTCCCTATCTCATCCTCTCAGCCCACTTCCTTGTTCCAGCCATTGCTACAGCATCCAGTTAAAAAGAGCAGTAGGTTCAGTGGGACATCACTTTCATTCTGTCCTCAGGCTCCTGTGCCCCTCATAGTGTAATGTTCACAGAGCCCACTCAGCCTTTCAGGCATACACACAAACCTAGAGGTTAGAGGGAGTTATTACCTGCTAGGTTCACCTATGACCAGTGACAGAAACCAGGGAATGAATACTTCTGTTCCTAGTGCAGATAATTCTGAAGCACATCCTATAAAACTCCTCACAGAATCTAAAGTGGGATTGAACCCAAGTTGTCACAGCAGTAATCATTCCAATAAATACCCTTGGATTGTCTTTCTCTCTTTCCCTACCTTACTCTTTCCAGTTCCCCATTCCTATTTCCCAGGGTCACATCTGAAAATAAACAAACTGCGTGCAAGCCCTGGTCCAGGCTCTGCTTTTGGGAAACCCAACCTCACAATAACGTCTGTAACCAGAAAACAGTGGACACTAAATAAGTGGTGGGTCTTAGGATTATAATGATGACTTCTAATAGGTTATAGGGTTCCCTGATATGTGAAAGGTGGTACTCTAGGTGGAAGGAGTATTCTCTTAACACAAAGTAATTTGGCATCTGGTTCACATGTTGGCCTTTGATAAGTTTGGTAAGTGTGTGTGAGTTGCAAGACTGATCACCTGTGGGAGCCCTGATGATATTCTGAAGGCTCAGGTTGAGCCATCTGAGCCTCCTAAGGGCCCATCTCTGCCTAAGACTGACCTTAGCTACCAGCCTTGCACGTTCTAACATCAGAGTCAGTGACGTATTTGGCTAATTCTAGGAGACGACGCATGTCTCTAGCGGAAATGAGCCCCATTTCTCAGGGAGTCCCCCATCCAGTACCACAGCTCTCAGAGTCAGTCTCCTCAGTTGCAGGGAGTTGAGCCTTTTCTGCAAGGATTCTTGGAATGAAGAGCCAGCAATGTCTAGTCTGAGCCATTCTAAGAGTAATCCGTGGTTTCTCAAGAGCTTCCATCTGCTTTCCGATGGAGGTCCTGCCTTCAATGTTCATTATTCTTGGATTAAAGGTATACCAGCCAATTTTTATGCCTCTGGACCTCAGAGGTAAGATGTTATTCCGGTTCTAAAGTATTTAGAGTAAAAGGTGATCCCTTTTGAAAGGTGTGAAGCTCAGCAGACCAGAGATGGAGTCTCACTGTTGTGTAGTTTGAGCATTTTATTAGGTGATGCTTCTTGAATGTGTTAGTTTTATAAATTTTTGCCATTTTTTCCATTTATTTCTGAGAGATAAGGCTTGCAAGCATAATTATGGCTTTCCTATGTGATAATTAGGGAGCCTTGATGGGTTTTTTTTTGTTTTTTCTGTGTCATATTTGGAAAACCACATGCTCCCCCATGTAACCTAATGGAAAGGCATCTGCCAACTAAATTGTCTATATAGCTCTCATTGATATATTGCCATACCAGGTCAGTGACACCAAAGTGCTACTTACCTCGTTGACGGCTTATATCACCAGATCATATTTCTGAAAATCCGTATTACCAACCAAAAATTTAAATGCACTCGAGTAGAAAGCATGCATTCCATTACTGAAAACACATGCCATCAAAAAAAAAAAAAAATTAAGGTGAAAAATGTAGTAATGAAAGGGTTAAAAGGACCTAGACCAGGCAGCCAACCACAAGAAGCGTAGGAAGATGAACTAGTACTAAGACTCCACTGCACGCCAAGCAGTGAGCAATAGGCTCTGCATGATTTAATTTTTTTTTTTTAATTTCACAACAACCTTGTATGCTATGGAGCGTTGCTGTGGTTGTTAGCTGCCATTGAGTCAGTCCCAACTCATGGTAACTCCATACCCAATGGAACAAATCTCTGCCCAGTCCTGCACCATCCTCAAGATTGATTGCAGACTGGACTATTGTGATCCACAAGGTTTTTGGAAGTACATCACCAGGCCTTTCTTTCTACTCTGTCTTAGTCTGGAAGCTCTGCTGAAACTTGTTCAACATCATACCAACATGCAAGTTTCCACTAAAAAATGGTTGACTGGTACATATTTTAAGGAGTATGAACCACATTTATAGAGAAGAGAATAAGGTCCCAAGAAGTTATGTAACTTACTCAAATAACTAAGTGGCATATGTGAGATTTGCATGCAAGTCCATCTGACTCCAAAGATCAAAACTCCTTCCCTTATTAAGAGGAAGAACAGCAACACAAATAACCAGCTATGTTTCAATCAAGTAATAAAGGATGCTTTGAAATTAATAGAAAAACAAATAAATGTTGCTGTTGTTGTTAGGTGCCATCAAGTTGGTTCCGACTCATAGCAATCCTATGTACAACAGAACAAAACACTGCCTGGTCCTGTGCCACCCTCACAATCCCCACTATGTTTGAGCTCACTGTTGCAGCCACTGTGTCATTCCACCTACTTGAGGGTCTTCCCCTTTATTGCTGACCCTCTATTTTACCAAGCATAATGTCCTTCAAGAACTAGTCCCTCCTGATAACATGTCCAAAATACATGAGATGAAATCTCGTCATCCTTGCTTCTAAGCATTCTGGTTATACTTCTTCCAAGACAGATTTGTTCATTATTTTGGCAGTCCATGATATATTCAATATTCTATGCCAACACCATAATTCAAAGGCATCAGTTCTCCTTTGGTCTTCCTTATTCATTGTCCAGCTTTTGCACACAGACGAGATGATTGAAAATATCATGGCTTTGGTCAGGCACACCTTAATCCTCAGTGACATCTTTGCTTTTTAACCCTTGAAAGAAGTCTTTTGTAGCAGATTTGCCCAATGCAATGAATCTTTTGATTTCTTGACTGCTGCTTCTATGGGTGTAGATTGTGGACCCAAGTCAAACGAAATCCTTGACAACGTCAATATTTTCCCCGTTTATAATGATGTTGCTTATTGGTCCTGTTGTGAAGATATTTGTTTTCTTTATATTTTTGTACATTACACATTCTGATTATTAATGGATGTTTGCAGCTATTTCTTCTCATTTTGTGTCATGCCACATCAGCAAATGAAGGTCTCTAAAGCTTTACTCCATCCACGTTATTAACGTTGACTCTACTTCGAGGAGGCAGGTCTTCCCCAGCTATCCTTTGAGTGCCTTCCAACCTGAGGGGCTCATCTTCCAGCACTATATCAGATAATGTTCCCCTGCTATTCATAACATTTTCACTGGTCAATTTTTTTAGAAGCAGATTGCAAGGTCCTTCTTCCTAGTCTGTCTTAGTCTGAAAACTCTGCTGAAACCTGTCCACCATGGGTGACCCTGCTGGTATTTGAAATACTAGTAGCATAGCTACCAGCATCAAGTTATATAACTTGCTCATATAACTAAGTGGAATATGTGAGATTTGCACACAAGTCCATCTAACTCCAAAAACAACACTCCTTCCCTTATTGAGAGTAATAATAGTGACACAAATAACCAGCTATGTTTCGATCAAGTAATAAAAGACACTTTGAAAATAATAGAAAAACAGAAATAAACAACTAAAGGTTTTATTTATTTGACTGAAGTCTGTTCAATCCCCTTCTTGTGTTTATTTCTACGAGAAAAAGCAACAGAACAGTCCAAACAGCAGAAATGATGGGAGAAGGGGCTCACTGCTTCAGCGTCATCCACAATGTAGATCTGGAGAAGTCAGCCCCCACCATCCTTCGACCTGTGAGACATTGTGGGAACCCAAATGCCAAAGTGGAAAATACACTCCATATCATTGGACTGCAGCCCCACACCCTGGTTTCCAGAACGAAAATGCTGGTGAACTGCATTAGTCCTCTGAATCCCTGTTCACTTATGGAAGGCTCAGTGGGACTCTGGGAAAAGATTGCTTTCTTTCTTTACCAACACACACTATAGCCGTTTTTCCATTTTCATTTCATCTCATAAATCACAGCAAGCACTATGACTTGGAAGTAGCATGTAGCATAAGCTGAATGTTTATGTACACCACTTTGTTCATAAAACCTTCACTACTTACTAATGATGCCAATAAGTTTGAGACCAGGATGCTTTGCACAGTAACTGAGTAAAAAAATCTTTTCCAATGCACAACTTCTAAGAAGAGTGCCACCTTGGCAGCATTATTCACCAGCAGCTGGCACCTCCGCAGACTTCCCACTCAGCTTTGTAAGATATGAACGTGACGGAGCCATTGTGAGATATTTTCTTGGTGTGCCAGGGCCAGCTCTATTCACAGTTCTTTTGGGTTTCACTGCTGTGGGCTATGCCCCGACCATGTGACACCAACAATTGTATATTTAAAGAAGGGCATCCTGCAATGCTCTGGTGCAATCATTAACATGTCTAAGAAGTGGAAAATAAACTTTCAGAATGTTTGTTTTCTAGAAACAATGGAGCATTTGGTTCCACTGAGTCTTCTGAATACAGCTCCCTTTAAATACAACTGTATTACTGTTATGGTTTGAATTGTGTCCCCCCACAAAAATATACTGAAGTCCTAATCTCTGGTACCTGTGAATGTGGCCTTCTTTGGAAATAGAGTCTTTGATGATGTTATCAGTTAACATGAGGTCATACTGGAGAGTCCCTATAAAAAAGGAGAAGAGACACAAAGAAGAGGCATACTTAGGAATGACAGCCTTGTGAAGATGCATCTATAAGCTGATAAATGCCAAGAATCACTAGCCATCACCAGAAGCTAGGAGAAAGGCAAGAACAGATTCTCCTTCAGAGTCCTTAAAAGGAACCAACATAACCAACACTCTGATTTCAGACTCCCACCTCCAGAACTGTGAGGCAATTAATTTTTGTTCTTATAAGCCACCCAGTTTGTGGTGCTCTGTTTTAGTAGTCTTAGGAAACTAATACAATTACATTCTGAATTTATAATCCAGAATAATTTGACAACCACAATTCTTAGATGGACAAATATCTCCTTTAGTCTTAGCCCCCTTCAAAGGTATTGTACAGCGATTGTTGAGTCTATGAGCTTACCTGGACCACCAGGTTTGGACCTTATTGTCTCAGAAACTCCTTTTGAATCATGCTTTATGCTTTGGCATTACAACTTTACCTTATCTTAAGGGCTACCACCATAAGGAGAAATAAAGACCTGCCAATGGATTTAATGAAGATATTTTTGAAGACACTTCAACAGCCCACCAACCAATATCTCCCACATAGAAAATGAAGTTGATTGTTACGTTTCCCTTTTTAATTGAGCACTAGGGCTCTTAGAACAAAATCTTCAATTTCATCAGCAGTAAATATCTAAAACTCTCTTGTCTTTTATTTCTGGATTCTAATGCTTGCCACTCCATCCACAGCCTAGGGATCCTGACATTGTGTCGTGATTTAAATTTTCCCTGGTTCTGGTATTTATTTCTTTGCATTATATCAATTTCATTTTACATATATTTGAAAAATAATTCTCATGCTTTATAGCATTGAATAAATAAATATTGCCTAATGGATATTTGTGCTGTTTTCCTCTTGTAACTCCATCTGATTGAATTACCTTCCAACTAACTTTCATGTTCATTTCAACACTTCAAATCACTTAACATCAAGCACTTGGAATTAGACTTTGCTTTATGCTGGAAAACAAAAACACGCCTGAGTGGGTTAAGAAACTTACTGAAGAAAGTCAATAAACCTGGAGATTGTTCCATTATTAAGGTTCCATTTAAAGTTGCAATTTCACCACAGGGAACAAAGATAGGAAGTTTTAGTGTTCTGATTCACTGGAAAGGAGTCTCTCTGTTTGCTGTATATCTTTTTCTGTGTCACTATCAGTTTTAGAGGCTTACACAAAATATGGGGAAAAGTGACAGATGCCTGTCATTTTGAGTCACTTTGTGCAAGCTCAGCCTTTCTGCATTTGGTTTTCTTAAACATTATTGACAGCTGAAATTGGAGTTCTACCAACAGGTACTCTCCAGGAGTCATCCAATGCTCTAAACATTTCCCATGACTTATGCCCACTGCCTGCATGACAATTAGACAGAAGATGCTATAGCACTTCTTCTGACTTAGTGGCCCCAGATTTCCATTAACACTGTCTTGAACAACTGGACATAGGAGCCTCAGGACCATTTCTCCTGCCTCAGGTATACATGCCAATGAAGAAATAATCTAATCATATCATTTTGAATAACAATCCACATAGAAAGGTAAGATATGTGAATCTAAGGATTTGACACACAAAGGAGAGGCAGGGCTAGTAACATAGATTTGGTGTTGCTACTTTAGAGGAAATAAGTGTTATTCAATAAGATCCTTCAATACAAGAAGGTAAAGTGTAAAAGTAATACGGCCAAAGAAGAATTGAAAGGCAAAAAATAAATTAATTAATTAAAAGTTGTCAGCTATGAACAAACATAAAGACATGCCATGTTTTTGAATAGAAGAAATCAATATCACAAAGATCTCTCCTAAGTCAACTTATAAATTCAATGGATTAGCAATAAAAATACCATCAGATTTTTTTCTGTATATATGCTACTTAATTATAAAGTGTATTTGGGAGAAAAAGCAAACAAGAATAGATAGAAAAATCCTGAAAAAAAAAGAGTGGGGGCTGGTGGGAAGGTGGCAGCTACCTCTTTCAGATATTATAAATTAATTATAAAACCACTATAGTTAAAACAATATCACATTGATGCATAAATAAAAAGACATACTAATGGGAAAGAATAGAAAATCCTGAAAAAGACCCAATATTGAAATTTAGTGTGCAATAAAGGCAGTATCTTGAATCAGGAGGAACAGGACGGACTTTTAATAAGTGCTATTGGGATAAATGCATAAACACATAATTAAAATTTGTATATATTTTTCATGCAGTGCTCAAGGACATGTTGCAAATGGATCAGGTACTTTGACACTTCAAAAAAATGAAATCTTACAGACAATAGAAAAAAAGGAGTGAATTTCACTATAACATGTGAGTGGAGAAAACTTTCTAACCATGAATCAAAATCCAAATGTAATAAGGGAAATGACTTATATATTTGACAACATTAAAATAAAAACAAACTATAGGTCATAAATTACCACAATAAGTTTCAAAACATAAATGACAAATTGGGGAACATATTTGCAACTTACATCACAAAGTTTTAGTATTCTCAATATATGAAGAATATTTAAAAATACAGGAGAAAAAAAACTAACAATTTCAGAGAAAAAAAATGAACAAGGGACTTGAAGAGTTAGATCATAGAAAAGAAATGCAAATGTCCCTTAAACATATGAAAAGATGCTCAGCTTCTCCCATAGTAAGAGATATGAAATTAAAACTACACAGAGATAATATTCTCACCTATCAAATGGCAAAATTCCAAAAGTTTGGCAACATACTCTATCTACAATTCTGTATGGACATAAGCACTCTTATAAATTGCTGGTGAGAATTCCAAATGGTAAAAACCATTGTGTGGGTAATTTGGCAACATCTAGCAAAATTACATGCATTTTTACCCTTTCAATTAGAAATCCAAATTCTAGTATTCTGCCTGGATTATACCCTGACAAAAATATGAAAGAACAACTGCATAAACTTACTCATTACAGAGTTATTTGATCATCAAAAGGCTATAAGCTACCCAAATGTTCATCAACAGAAGAGTGGTTCAATAAACAATGGTACATCCATACAGTGGAGTACAAGACAGCTTTAAAAAGGAATTCCCCAATTCTATGTATTTCTATGTACTGCCATGGAATGATCTTCAGGATACGTCTTTGAGTGAAGAAAGAAATATGGAGAAAAGTATTTCTAGCATGCTACCATTCTTCTAAGAAAGGGGTGTGATGCAGATTGATAACTACATGTTTTCTTTAAAATTGAAAGAATACATAAAAACATTTAATCGTTGCTTATAGATGGAGAGAAGAAAAGGGGGGGAGCTCAGAGAGAAAACTATACTTCTCATGCTTGTAGCTTGGATTTTGGAATTTTGTAAAATTTTTACATGATTATAAAACAAAAATTAAATTTTAAAAAACTATAAAAATAAAAACATAAATGTAAATGAGTTGTAGCACAACCACAGAAGAAAGTATTTTCAGTGATTTTTAAAACAATGTAATTTAATTCTCCATCCCTAGAGGGATACAACTTAAAGGCCAAAAGAAATATTAAATTGCTCTTAATAACTATATTTTTGTTGGTGGTATTTTGTAGTGTTGTTCTACTGCATGAGTGCTGTGGGATAATGTAAATGTTGGTGTCAATGGGAACTAAGGTTTTTAGCATGAGAAAAGGAAAATTAGATGCAAAGTAAACACAACTGAGTAAAATCCTGTGGTCCTATATCTGAATTGAAGCATCCATATGAACCCATGATGATTTTAAGATTAAAAAAAGAAAATCCTAGATTTGTTTACTGAAAAAGCCTAGGAAAAAGATTAACCCATTAGTGATGAACACCCCTAGTGCCCGGGTTGTGGTCTCTAAATACCACTTCCCACTAAAAGAAAACAGGACTTCTTGATTCCAGATCTGAAGCAAAATTGTATAAGACAGGCCTAGATCATATCTTTATACCTGAAAGCAAGGAATGTCTTAAAGCCCTTGAGGACTTGTCAAAAGGACTGAGGAGCCACTTTGAAGAAATTCCTACTGGCCAAAGATAACACAGTTTGAGCATGAAAGGGATGTCAATGTAATAGACTGAAACACTTCAAGTATTCTTAAATCCATGAATTCAAAATTATACGAAAGGAAAAAGAAAATGCTCACTAGTGAATTTTGGAGGATGCTAGGTAACCAACTCACTATTTTTGAAAACTGGTAAATAAAGAAATGTAATCACTCATCCCAACTTTCTTATATAAAATGTTTCTCCAGGTACGGAAATAGAGGATGAGGGAAAAGTTCTCTTTATGGAAGCATTCCAGCTAATGAATAAAGAAGAAACAGCAGAATCATAAAAGCACTGTTTTGAAAAATTCCAAGGAAATAATATATCTAGGCAATGATTATTAGTAGCTGCCAGGACCATAAAAAGAGAGAAGTTCATATTATGTGTTTGTTGACAGAAATACACACTGCCATTTTGAAATAGTCTTGCCAAAAAAATCAAACCTGAGTCTGATCCAGCCTTTAGATCTAACTACTAATTTACATGAAATACACAGGGCATGCAATCAGGACAAATGACATAATTTCTTCAACAAATAAATCATATGTGAGTAAAAAGAGAAAGGGGCACCTATAGATTAAAACAGTGATAAGCAACTATGGCCTGCAGGCCAAATCTGGCTGCCTCCTGTGTTTGTAGGTAAAGTTTTATTGGAACATAGCCATGCCCATTCATTTATGTACTGTCTATGGCTGTTTTCATGCTACACTGGTACAGTTGAGTAGTTAGTTGCAACACAGACCGTATGACCCACAAAGACTAAAATATTTATTATCTGGTCCTTATCTAGTTCCTTATGAAAAATGTTTGTCAGCCTTTGGGTTAAAAGAGACTTATGAGACATATCAAACAATTGCAATATATGGGTCTTATTTTGATTATGATTTACAAAGGATATAAAAAAATAATAGCAATCAAAGAAAATGAGACTCAAAAAGGATTGTTAGAAGGATTTCAAATAAGGTTTGAATCATAGGAAAGCAGTTGGCAGTGAAATTAAGAGACCAAGGAGTACGTGGTCACAGTATGACTGCAGCTAGGTACCACAGCAGCAGACCCAGGAGACAGGAGATCTAGAAAGTCCTGGTAGATATAGTAGGTAGATGTCATGTCACCTTAGTGGGAGTAGTGCCATAGGAGCGATAGAGGTCTAACCCAGTGTGTACAGCATCTCTTTCCAGAGTTTCAGCAACTAAGAGAAGGAGAAGGAGTTTCTGGCAAATGGAGAGAGAAGTCAACCTAAGAACACGAACAGGAATTTGAAGCAAACCGGGAGTGACTATTAGGAGCCCTGAAGCAGGAGTAGAATGTTGTTTATTTCATATGGTGCCAAAATCCCCATCAATTAAAAGAAAAACAAAACAATCTCTGGATTACAATCTTTTAATCACTTTGAGTATTAAAACTGACCTTGTCAAAGTATCTGAGGTGGACAAACATTGTGCACTGATGAATTTGAATTGAAAGTCCAAGAAACTAATGGTTTTGTCCACTTCACAGATTAAGTGCTCTATCTGGCACCATTTGAACCAAGACCTCATACAATAAGCGATGTCTCAGTTAAACCCTGTGGACTTCAAAATCACAGGAAGCTCCACACTCCTTTTTTCTAGAGGCATCTAGTCTCCTCTTTAGACACCACAGGTAGACCCAGGGAGAACTGTAGCCCAGTGAGATCCCAGACCACCTTCTGCCCTACAAAGCTGAGACAGAAAGCAATTTGAAACTGAATGATTCTGCTTTGATGATTTGGAATCCCCCTTAACATTGCATTTGATGGGCTCTTTTCTGTCAGCAGCTACAATATCACTTTCTCTAACTTTGTTGTTTCCTTTGAGCTTTTAGTTTTTTTTTCTGAAAAGGAAAAATCATGTTTAATTCAGAAGAGCTATCATTACCTTGATGGATGGCAAACAGCTCTAAGCCACAGGCTTGGAGAAAAATAATAAAATCAAAATGATCACATCCTTCTGGCATGGCCCTATTCCGGAGTCTTTCATATAGGTAGTTCCCTGGATTAGAGAGAAAGGATCTAGGAGACATGGGGTGGGAAGCGAAAGATTAATGAAGGCAGCAGCTCCTGGACCAAAATTTGGCTTGGAGCTTAGTCCCTTTGCTGTCCAGTAGATTTCAACTCATAGCGACTCTATAGGACAGAGTAGAACTGTCCTACAGGGTTTCTAAGGAGCAGCTGCTGGATTCGAACTGGTTAGCAGCTGTAGCTCTTAACCACTGTGCCACCAGGGTTCCTAATAGCCTAGCTAACAGATCCATTGTTTTTTGTCTGCAGTATGATGCTTCTGGAGCAAAGCTGCCATGCAGAGCTGGGTTCAAATCCAGTCTATAGCCCTATATTTGCACCCAAGCTTTCCAACCTCACTTTTCTTTGCCCCAGTAGATTGCTTCGAGAATGTATTAATAAACGAGCTAGTTTATGTAAAGTACTTGGCAACTCATACGAGCATGGTAAATATTATCTCACTGATCTCTGCTTGAGTACCCCTTCCCAGACAAGATCTGCTGAACCTTTCTTAGCACACAATTTGCATGTCAACTCATTCAAGCATTACACCCAACACAAACCAAGTTGGAGTGCCTTAATCATGAATATTCCCACCTTTGACCATGCACAGAGAAGTCTAAGAGCATGGAAATCCCCAAATCGTGTCACAAATAATTGTCTGTATTTGGCTTGAAAGCCTGGCTGGGCAGAATCTTTCCTTGCCTCAGAATTCCTCGACTCATGTTTTATAGGCAAGTCTTGCAGATTATTGGAAGAATCTGAACATGCTGACTGTACAGTAGAGACACACCAAATTTCCACTGGAGTAGCCACAGATGACTCAAGGAAAGTTTAATTATCATACTATTAAATTAGAATTCTCCGCACCCCAGTATGAAGTTTGAGGTCTGTGTGTCAAAATCAAATTTTATTCTTTCATTCACCAGGGCAAAAATATCAAAGAAATTTTCCTTCACCAGGCCAAAAATATCAAAGAAATTTGGATAGCACTGGAGGCCTGAGTTGATTTTCCAAATCAGATTCCTGCCAGTGTTTCCTTGTGCCTGTGCAAGGCTGAACCCCAGACCAGTTTGAGGGGTTTAGCAGATGCATCTACAGGCACAGGGCATGTTCAGTCTCCTGGGGAGATGGCACTTTCAAGCTACAGAATAAATATGTCATAAGAAATGTATAAGAATACAAAAATTTAAAAATAAACCTTTTCTCCTGAATATCCCTTGCCTTCTTCCATCATCTAGTTTTCAGTTTGAAACCAAAACCACCACTTGCTGCAATGGCCTACCTACTGCCTACATCTCCCTATTCTTCAAATTAGAGATCACTGTTCACTTCCCTTCACCAGGAGACTTAACTGCCCAGCAGATTCCCAGAAATCCTGGAATAGGGGATGTGTGAAGTCAAACAGCACCACCATTCTAACCCTGGCACTGCTGGCTCTGAGGACATTGGTGGTTCAGTGGTAGAATTCTTGGCTTGCATTCAGGAGATACAGGTTTGATTCCTGGCCAATGAACTTTATGTGTGGCCACCACCCGTCAGTGGAGGCTTGAGTGTCGCTATGATGCTGAACAGGTTTCAGCAGAGCATTCAGACTAAGACGGACTAGGAAAAAGGGCCTGGTGATCTACTTCCGAAAATCAGCCAGTGAAAACCCTGTGGAGCACAATGGTCTGATCTGCAGTCAATGATAGGGATGATGAAGACTTGGGCAACATTTCATTCCGTTGTGCATGGGGTAGCTATGAGTCAGGGGCTGACTCCATGGCAGCTGTCAACAGCACAACTGCTGGCTCCCAAAACCTGGGTTCAGGTGTGATTTTACCAGCTCAGAATAAAATTAGATCAACTCCTCTCTGTTGCTATAGTCTTTATTTCTATTTTTCCTTCCTGGGGTCAAATCAAGTTTTAAACAACTTCTTCAAATTTTTAACCTATAGTGAGCTGTGATCAGCCTCAGGTTATTTCCCACAAAGAGCTGGCAAGCCAGTTCTCTCACATTCTGTACTTGAGGAGCTGCCTGCTGTTGACTTCTTATACTATAAAAATTTTCATCTGATGTTTTCAATTCAATTAACATTTAACCTCAATTAACATATAGTGTGAGGTACTCAACTCAGCTCTATTCATCCTGTACATTTTTCCTTGATAACACTAAGGTAACACTTAAGTAATACTCCTGTGACAGGAAAAGGAAATCAAGACTCAATTCTAGCCATCTTTCTACCATAGAACTCTCCAATTTAGCCTGCAATCACGTAATCATGGACCCAGTTTTTACAAAAAGCATTGTAAAAAGCAGGGTGCCATTGTTTCACTGGAAGATTCCAGAAGTTCCAGAGAGAACTTCTGAGCCTATTTTCCTTAATCCATAGTCCCCCCTGGCTGTATGATGATTATTGCTGCATTTGGTGGCCGCTGCGTTTGGTCCAAGTCAGGTACTTCCGTAAATACTTTTATACAATGACTTGCTCATTTTTTTAGTTTTTAAATTTGCTTCATTTTTCTGTTGGTTGGAGTATGTCTTAAGAAGTTTTTCATGAAATTACATATATATGGAATATTTCTGAAACCCTTCATATCTGAAAATGTCTTTCTGCTGTATACCCCATTAACAGAAAACTTGATTTGGTTTGAAATTCTTTAAGTAAAAATTCTCTTCTTTCAATCTACCATAGACATTGCTTCATAGTATTCCAACTTTTATTGATGTAGGAGAGAATCACGATGAGCCTGATCCTTATTTCTTTGAGAGAACCTATTGTTATGTCTAAACAGATACTGATAGAATTATTTGTTATTGTTGTTTTAAATTTCAACATAAGCCTATACATATTTTTTCCAGAAGGTCTATCTATTTGTGGGTGTTTTTTCATTGCTTATTCAAAGGTCATGATTTTTTAAATGATTTTGTTTGTTTTTGGTTTTATTTAACTCAGGAAATTTTTCTTCAATTATGTCTTGAATATTATTTCTAGTGCCTTTGCTTCCTTAGGAAAATTAATTATCTGGCAGCTTACTCCCATTTTCTGTTCTCCATACCTAGGATTATTTTATGCCAGCAGACAGTGTGTGTGGGTAGTCTTTGACCTGATTTCTGCTCACTTAAGGCATAGTAATCTGCCTTCTGAACTACAATTTAGAGACCAGGTTTCTGGGTACAGCCCCAGTACAACTCTCATGTTCTAAGAGGCTCTCATCCATTTTAGATTAGTTGCACTACTAATTTAGATTACTGCTATTTTTCACATAATACAATTAACAAAACACAAGGCTCTTCACCTTCCAAGGTACAATGTGTGACTGTAGGTATCCCTGGCACCACTTTCAATATAGTTGTTTTCTAGAATTTGCTTTCACTGAGTGGATATTGAACAGAGATCACATCCTATCATAGATGGGTTTTGTCTGGTCTTGATAGTGTTTTAAACAGAAATTGAATGTATTGCCCACATTTAACAATCAAGAGAGTGCACATAAAATAAAAGAGGAAATCTGTTGCTCTTATTACTTGCCATCAAGTTGTCTCAGGAAGACAACCTTCAGTGCAGAGACAGAGGCAAAATATGCTGGCCACGCTATCTAATTTTAATCTGGATTTCTAGACTAACAGCTATGCTTTTGAGAAAAACATGTTATTCCTCAGTAGTCAAAACTAGCTATATGCCCTGAGGGGTCTTAACCAAGTAACCATCTGCATCCCTCAAAATACACATACTCAGGAAGACCACTGTCTGGGTGCTATTGCCAACAAGATATTTTTGTAAGATAGACAAAGAAAATACATGTGAGCATCGTGTGACCATGATCTAAGCATCCTGAGAAACTCTCTGTATTCACTAACTATGCTATTAATAATCAGTAACCATGCAGATTGTGATTATTCCAATAATCGTTGATTTTCCTGTAATTGCCCTCCCTATGATTTGGTTCTTCTTTTTACCCTGTAATAATACTTGTATAACAAAACTGCCCTGGGACTACTTGTCTTCATTTTCAGTGGGCGACATAGTTCCCCAATTGCAATTGTTTTAAACTGTTAATAAACGTCTCTGTTTTACCTTGAAACAGCTTTCAAGTTTTTCTCGACAACAGAGTTGATTTCGACTCATGGCAACCCCATGTGTGCAGAGTAGAACTGCTCCATAAGATTTTCAAGTCTGTGACCTTTCAGAAGCAGATCAGCAGGACTGTCTTCCAAGGCGCCTCTGAGTGGGTTTGAACCACCAAACTTTCAACTAGTAGTCAAGCATTTAATCATTTGTGCCAAGAGGAGACTATCTAATAATAAACCAAAAAACCAAACCAGTTACTGTCCAGTGGACTCCAACTCATGGCCACCCCATGTTTGCCAGAGTAGAGCTGTGCTCCATAGGGTTTTCAATGACTGATTTTTCAGAAGTAGATCGCCAGGCCTTTTTTCCAAAGTGCCTCTGAGTGAACTCGAACTTACAATCTTTCAGTTAGTAGCCAAACATTTAACTATCTGCACCACCCAGGGACTCCTATCTGATAGTAGAGGATCCATATTCAAACAAGGTGACAATTATCTGGAATTAAATAGCAGTTGCTAGATTGAACAAGCATGAAGAATTTTTCAGCTCCTTCAGCTCTCTGCACTTCCCACCCCAATTAAGAACCCTATCCCCATACGTCACTCAACATATTGCCTGCCTGGATTCTGGCGGCATATGGCCTCTGATATGGAAAGATGTAGGGAGGAGGCAGTAGTTTCTGATCTCTGACCACATAGGGTCAGCCTTCTTGCAGGAAATTGACGATGACTGCTATAATGTTTCAAGAGTGGGCAAGGCCAGGGAATGAGTGAGAAGGTAGATAGTGGAGGCAGCATGGAAAGTCTTCTTATCTTTTACGAGGCAGCCACATCCTGAGGCCAAACATGAGTAGGCTATAGCTTGGTAAAAGTTTTTCAAAATAGTTTGCTTTGCTTGAGAGTCATGGAAATTCCCATCACATTCTGCCTTGTCAGGAGTTATTGTCTTTGTGTGTATATGTCTGTGTTTATGTGTCTGCAATTAGTATTCTGAATGCATATTTTCTTGTATATTTCAGTTCATTATTACTATCCTATTTTTGTCACTAAAATATTTTCTAACTCTCCTAGCTTTATGTCATAGGTAAAATTCATAGATAATCCTTTTAGATCTCTCTTCAATGTTGTGATGAAGTCTTGAACAGGATAGGAGAGAGGGAAGAAACCCAGGCCAGTTTCTTAGAGGCTTCTTTTTACGTTGATGTGTATTATTTAATGGGGGGTGGGGGACGAGAGTGGTAGTTCAATGGTAGTTCAGTGGTAGAATTCTCACCTTCCATGAAGGAGACCCAGGTTCGATTCCTGGCCAATGCACCTCAGGCGCAGCTACCATCTGTCTGTCACTGGAGGCTTGTGTGTGATTATTATGCTGAACACGTTCCAGTTGAGCATCCAGACTAAGATGGAGTAAGAAGAAAGGTCTGGTGACCTACTCCTAAAAATCAGCCAGTGAAAACCCTATGAATCACTTCAGTTTTGATCCACAATCAGTGATGGGTATGGTGCAGGACCAGGCAGTGCTTCGTTCCGTTGTGCATGGGGTCACCATGAGTCAGGGTCTGATGGGATGGCAGCTAACAACACATTATTATTTAATGACTAATCTTTAGATATCCATGTTCACCAGTTGTGATTCAACTAACTGTGTTCTGAACCCATTCTTACTTCTCCAAATTGTCCATAAGGACTATCCTGGAGGATTTTATCTTAAAAATAAATAAATGCTCAGGTTTTTCATGCATAAACTCGTTTATTATTGCAAAGTAGTCACGGCAAGACATGCAGATAAGACCTCAAGACATTCATTTGGCATTGGAGAATCAGAATTTAAAATTGCAATGTTAGTTTAAATGTTAGAGTCCAGATCTTTAGACTTCAGGCTTTTTCCTTTAATGAGTGGTCTCGGGGACCAGACTTGACCACCTCTCAAACTTAGAGGAGGTCCCCTGTAGCTAGGGTCTAAGGTTGATTGTGACAAGCAGTATCACAGCAGGCTTCTTAGTCTTCAGACAGATTCTTTTCTTTGTGTTCTTCTCTGAAAATAAGCAGAAATCCATGTGTTTATATACCATGTTTGATGCCATTTTCGACTATACTTGGTATGTCTTATTGCCAAGGGTATTGTTGTATGACATATGTACGTTCTTGTTTATTTATAGAGATTTGAATTATTGCCAGTTATTGTTGCTGTTATTGTTAGGTGCCATCGATTCGGTTTCGATTCACAGTGACCCTATGTACAAAAGAACAAAACTCTGCCTGGGTGCTGCACCATCCTCAGTGTTGCTATGTTTGAGACCGTTTTTGCTGCCACTGTGTCAGTTCGTCTCACTGAGGGTGTTCATCTTTTTTGATGACCCTCTATATTGCCAATTAGGGAATGACGTATTTGTCGCAGCGAGCGGCAGAGACAGTAACCATGCCACAACTCTTACAGAGAAGTGGGGCCAGGAGGGTCCCAGGAGTTTATTTTATAGTCAATACAGCAAGCCATAAAGCAATTAACAAAACAATGGGCTTTGGGTGCCGGCAAGGGAGAAGGAATTCAGGTAAACAAGCCAATCAGTAAAGGGACAATAGGTTTGGGAAAACAAATCGTGACAAGTCTCAACATGTTGGGGACAAGTCTCAACATGTTGGGGACAAGCCTCAGCATGCTGTGCAGCATAGAGGCCTGTGGGGGCTGCAGTTGTCAATAGTGCAGCCATGTTTAAACGGCATATATCCCCACACATACTTATGTTCTTGCTTACTACATGTGTTTCAAGGCTGAGTAATTAATTAAAAATTATAGGAATTGTTTACTGACATATTTATGTTTTGCTAATTTATAAAAGTTGGATTAATGTTGTATCCCATTATCATAGAGGGCAGGTGCACAGCCCAATTTCAAGAAGTTATTTATGACTTATTTTATCTATTTCCAAGGTTAGAACAACTTTCTAACAGCTTACGTTAATAGAGAACATTATAGAAATATATATGTTTCTATTTCTAGTTCAGAAATTATCTATTTCTAGCTTCACATTAAAGTGACTTACACATAGGTGTTTAAAAGCATTATAAAAACAGCATAATAGTGTAAAAACATTATAGACATATACATAATAGTGACTTACACATAGGTGTTTAAAAACATTATGAAAACATCATAAGAGTGTAAAAAACATTATAGACGCATACATAATAATGAGGTGATTTGAGAACATCACAAAAAGCATACACATTAAGGACCATGTCAAATGGTCCCATTTGTCCATTACATTTCTCTGCTTTACTAGTATTATTTCTATCAAAGAGAGAGCTTTTAAAAAAAAAAAACTCAAACCATTCCTTCCTTATCCATGCCATGATAAGAGAGTTTGGGTGGGAAAAAGTTGGGTCTGGTGTACCTTGTGGAGTATCGTGGGATGTGGATGGAGTTCAGACTTGAGAGTTATGAAAAAACAGAGGGTGAAGTCAGGGAATGTGGATTTTGTCGTTTTACCCTATATTTTAGAGGCTACAAACATGCCCTGGTAGTAATAAAAAAAAAAAAAAATCTTTTACAAGCCTCTTGAACACTTTTTTCAAACGTTAAAAAAAATCAGCAATTTTAAATCTGTAAGGAAGTGTGAATACTGCTTTTAGCCAAAGCATTAGCGCTGCCTCCAGTGGGTTTGGGATTTACTAAATACAGTAGTGACGTCCCTGTGGACCTTACCACCAAACGCCTGGCTGTATTGGAAACTACCATCTACTAAAAAAAATCCAAGCCAGAGCCCCACAGTGCTGCCCCCACCCCTGCCCCTGCCTGGCAGCCCAGGTGCTCTGCAGACAGCCAGGAAGTGGAGCCAGAGCTAGGGGAGGGAGCTTCAGCTGAGGAGTCAGCTGACTTCTCATTCCTTTAGTATCACTGAGCCGGGGCACTGCTGAGGGCCCCATACCAGGGAAGGTGAAAGTGCTGCTCAGATTAGGACCTTGTGTCAAGTGGCAAGTTGGAGACGTAACAGGAGAGCAGAGAGTCACACTCTGCATGGAAGCGTTGATGGTACAGCTGCCTGGGCCAAAGTCGGAGTGGCTGGTGGCTATAATGGGGCCAAATGGGTGCATCTAGAATCAGGCCCAAGCCCAAGCCCCACTGCAGTGGAATAGATGCCAACTCACAGAATCAGGTATAAGGGGCTTAACGGTCCCCACAAGATGGAGGGGCAAAAAGTAGCATGTGACTCACTTGTGTGTGTGCGTGTGTGTATGTGGTGTATAGTGAGCATATGGTGTATGTAGTGTGTGGTGTGTGTAGTGTGTGTATGGTGTGTGTGGTATGGTGCATCTGGTGTGTGGCTTGCATATATGCTGTGACTGATATGTGTGGTATGTGTGGTGTGCTTTTGTGCTATGTGGTGTGTGTGTGGTGTGGTGTGCTATGTATATGGTGTGTGTGGTGTGGTGTGCTGTGTGCTGTATATATGATGTGTGGTGTACTGTGTGGTGTGTATATGGTGTGCATGGTATGTAGAGTGATGTGCTGTGTGGTATGTGGTGTGATGTGGTATGTGGTGTGATGCTCTGTGGTGTGCTGTGTGATGTGTATATGGTGTATGTGCTATATGGTGTAGTATGTTGTGTGGTATGTATATGATGTGTGTGCTGTGTGGTGTGGTGTGCTGTGTGGTATGTATATGGTGTGCATGCTGTATGATATGATGTGCTGTGTGGTGTGTATATGGTGTGTGCCGTGTGTGATGTCTGTTTTCAGACCAAAACACCGTGTGGAATTAGGTCTGAGACCACACTCCTGGATATTCAGAGAGGTTGTATCAGCCAGGGTTCTGGCAGAAAAGAGATGGCACACTCACTTCCGACCAATGTAAAGAGTGTTTAATAAAGGCACTATTGACAAGGGTGTGAGCAGGATGTAGGGCACCACAGAGGGCAGCACAGAACCTCCAGTGAGTGCGTTACTGCCTTTAGGCCTGAAGGAGCAAGGGGGAGGAGTGGTTACAGCAGCCCAGGGACAGAGAGGGCACAGTGCAGAGGCGCCTGCGTTGGCTGGCGTGGAGACCTCACAGGAGGGACTCTCCTGGGGGCTGCCCTGTGTGGAGGGAGCTGGGAATGCTTGCCCCTACTCCTGTCAGTGCTCCACGTGGGCCACAGGGAGAGCCTAGGGGTGTAGTCATCCAGCCCCAGGAACACAGAGCAGGTGCACAAGGACACAGAGAGGATCCAGGTAAGCAAACAGAAGACAGTGTAGAGCATGAAAACTTCTGTCTCCAGTGAATACGAAGGGAAGGGAAGGAGGTGAGCTAGCATTGATAGAGTACTCCTAGGTTCTAAACACCCTGCTGTTAGTTTACATAATTAGTTATAGTAAGAAGGACAATAATAATTCCTAGAAATTTTATTCCTATTTTCTGCCAGACACTTTATTAGATACTTTACACATTTGATTTCTTTTAATCTTCACAAACATCCTAGGATATAAACATTATTACTGGCATTTTACAAATGAGAAAGAATAAGGAAGCCATAACTCAGAGGTGCTGAGGAAGTGAGTGGGGATGTCTGGACTTGAACCACTGTACTAGGATGCTATTGAGAGAGACTGTAGACAGAGACACGTGACCATAATACTCCCCAGCATGTTTTCTCCTTTTCAAAATGGCCAACTGAAAGCTTGACATAACCAACACCATGATGAACCTATACGTTTCTTTTTTCTTCTTCTTTGCCTTCTCCCTTTTCACGTACCTTTATTAATGACTTTGTTTTGCTCTGTCCGGCCACCTGTGACTTAGGACTCCCCCAAAGGAAGATTGGAGTCCAGATGTCAGATCAGGAAATGTCTGGCATGTATCTCTTTAGTATCATAAAGAGTCTCTTGTAATTACCTTGTAATAAGTAATGACACTTCTAACCTTTGTAAAAATTATATATAAGCTCTGATGTAAAAATTCCTCTTGGGACTCCATAGAGACAGGCTGTGTTGCTGTTGGGTACCCGGTGGTGTATACTTCCTAAATTAAAACTTTCTCATTCTTTCAGACTTGGAGTATGTTTCCTTGGCTCGACTGCTCCAGGACACGGACCCTATTCAGATAACAGACGCAATGGCAAACAAATGAGACCAAAATTCCAGAAGGCGACCAGGAAAGAGGAGGTGACATGGTTCTTGTCAGTCCTCTTGCTTCAGAATAGGGTCCGGGTGCTGATTTTCCTTCTGATTCATTCCAGTTATTTTACTGTTGTGTCCTCTTTTGAAGTCAGTGGTCACAGCTGGCCTTTCTGCGCATGTGGGGTGGGCCACATCTGGCTTGAGCTAGTTTAAGGACTGATGGGAATTTACTGGCATTCATAGGGTCAGGTTACAGGTCTGGTAACACCAACATCTTCCATGTGTTTTCCAGCCCTGGGGATGTCAATGCTTGCTGCAGATACTATTTCTGTGTTCCCTTTTTTGGTTTTTCAGCTGTCTAACACCTGTGTGGAGTCCCTGGGTGGTACAGGTGGTTAACGTGCTTGGTGGCTAGCCAAAAGGTTGAAGGTTTGAGTTCATCCAGAGGCACCTCAGAAGAAAGACCTCACAATCAACTTCCAAAAAACCAGCTGTGGAAAACCCTATGGTGTACAGTTATACTCTGACATACTCGGAGTTGCCATGACTTGACATCAACTCAAAGGCAACTGGTAACACCTGTGTAACCAACTCTCTATATTAAATTCTTTCCTCTGAAAATGCCTAGTGTGGTTTCTGTTTTCCTGACTAAACCACGACTAAGAGAGAGGACCAGCAAACTGTCCTGAAGTAGTCAGGAGACAAAAGCTGGGTGAGTGTGGCTTAGAAACCAAAATCAGAAAATTCTTCAAGAAAATAAAGTAGTTCAGAAGGAGAACTTTAGCTCAGAGATTAGATACAACGAAGAAAGAAAACAATCTAGTGGACTTATCTAAATGTGGGTTGTTGGAGGCCTTAACTACAGATGTTTAACAGGTTCATTTTCTAGGTGAAAACAAGAACCTTATACTTTGACTCATTCTAACTGCCTCAAAAATTGGAATGACACAAATAATTTGCCCTACCTGCGGATCAGTTATTTTATTGTTTGTTCATTTTTAATATCTAGAAACAGCCATATGACTGAGCCATTCATTTTAAATATTTATTATCAAATATTTGATACATTTAAATAATTTATCATACATGATCTAAAACATAATAATTAAGAACTCATGAACTCATTATCCAATTTTAAAAATGGAACATTCTCAATATCAATCAAGTTGCCTGTGTATAAATGTGTATATACCCTTATCTCTCCCACACAGAGCTAATTACATTCCTGAATTTTTATTTAGCACTCACTTGCTTTTCTATATAGCTTTAACACATATGCATTATCCTAATATTTTGTTTATTCTTGTCTGTTTTGTTTTTCTTTATTTACAAAACTTGTATCATTCAAAATGTGTTCTTCTGAGTCTTTTTATTAATTTTTTCCATTCTTTTTTTGGGGGAAGGAGGGGAGGGAGATTCATCTATATAATGCATTCACTTTTCACAGATGTATAGTATTCCATTGCATGAGCATAGCCCTATTTTTCCATGTTCCTCTCAGTTGACATTTGTTTACATGTTTGTGATATTACAAATAGCACAGCTGTGTAGCATCTTGTACATGGCTCCCGTTGTACATATACAAGAGTGTCTCTATGTTAAGCAGAATGGCCAGGGCAAAGGGAAATGTTCATCTTCAATTTCAATAGATAATGCCAAATCATTTTTCAAAGTAGTTTCATCAAATCAACCTCCCTTCAACCATTTATAAGAATTACCATTGCTCCACATTTTTACTGATAAAAACTACACTCGTTGCCATCAAGTCAATTCTGACTTACAGTAACCTTATAGGGAAGAGTAGAACTGCCCCAGAGGGTTTCCAAGGCTGTAAATCTTTAGGAAGCTGACTATCACATCTTTCTCCCACATAGTGGCTGGTGGGCTCGAACCTCTGCACTTTCGGTTAGCAGTCAAGCACTTAACCACTGTGCCACCAGGGTTCCTTGTTTTTACTAATACTTTGTATCATTTGACATTGTTAAAAATAATCAAAACTCACCAAAATTTGAACATAAGGTTTATTCTGAGCAGTTATTCTATATTCTATAGGGAGACCATTTTGATTCCAGGAAAAAGCAAATGTCTCGAAGAAGCTAGGTACAATGGGGCTTATAAAGAGAAGAGGAGGGAGAAACATAGAAGATCAAACATTGGCTAATCTTAACACACTTGCTAGAACCCTGCCTTTCCCCTTTACTAAGATCAACTGACATCAGTTTACTTCTGGCCTGGCTACTAATAATTTGGCCCTCTACCCACCCACCTGCAACCATGAGACTTTTTAAGATTTAAATTAGGAGGTAATGGTTTGCTGGCTCTGCTTTTCTAGCTGGAAAAGACAAATTTACATTGCTATGGAGCAGTTCCTGGCAGACTTTTGCAGTTTGGATCAGGTTTTTTGTGGTTAATACTTGGTTTCATGGATAAGAAAAACCTTAAAATCAAAATAAGATGTCTGTTATTAATTTTCTTTTTCAACAACATTAACTTCTGCCATCCAGCTGGACATAAAATGTTATCCTACTTCAGATTTAATATGTATTTCCTTGATACTAATGAGTTTAGGCATGTTTTCAGATGATTATTGGTTGTTTGTGTTTTCTCTTTTGCAATATAGCTACTCATCAGCTTTTGTTTTGGAGCCCTGGTGGCACAGTGGTTAAGCCCTCTGCTGCTAACTGAAAGGTCCGCAGTTTCAGAATCCACCAGCCGCTCTGTGGGAGAAAGATGTGGCAGTCTGCTTCCATAAAGAGTCCAAAAAACCGAACCTGTTGCTGTGAAGTCGATTTTGACTCATATTGACCCTAAAAGACAAGAGAAGAACTGCCCCATAGAGTCTCCAATGATCGGCTGATGGATTCAAACTGCTGACCTTTTGGTTAGCAGCTGAACTTTTAACCACCAAACCACTAGGGCTCCAAAAAAGGATTACAGTCTTGGAAACCCTATAGGACAATTCTATTCTGTCTTTTAGGGTTGCTATGAGTTGGAATCAACCTAACAGCAAAGGGTTTCAGTCTTTTGTTCATTGTTTTACCCTATGGACTTCTATGTCTACTACATATTGAGTTTGAGGAGTTCTTTGTATATTCTGGATACCAATATTTTGTTAGTTATAGCTATGGAAAATGAGTTCTCTCAGTTTATAACTTGACTTTCTTTTCCTCCTCTTTACTGTCTCCGTCATAGTTCAGATTTTTATATATGAGCGTATTGTTTCCACACTGAAGTTCTGTTCAATTGGTTTAATTGTCTAACCCTTAACTAATTATATATATATATATATAATATAATATATATATATATATATATATATATATATATATATAATATAATCATGTATATGAAGTCCCTGGGTGGTGCAAAGGGTTAATGCACTAAGCCACTAACCGAATTGTTGGAGGTTCGAGTCTACCCAGAGACATCTCAGAAGAAAGACCTGGTGATCTACTTCTGAAAAATCAGCTATTGAAAACACTATGGAGCACAGTTCTATTCTGTCTCACTGGAGTCACCACGAGTCAGAATCAACTCAATGGCAACTGATTTTTGTTGTTGTTGTTTTGGAGATATATACATACGTATATATAAGTATATATATATGACAGAGCGCTTTATAATAAGTTTTGATATCTAATATGTTTTAGGGTGTTTTCCATCACCTTTTTCTTCCTCTTGAAGTATGTTTTGGCTCTACTTGACACTGGTCTCCCAATAAGTTTTAGAATCGGCTTGTTGGGTTCCAATAAAAACTTTTCTAGGATTATTATTAAAATTCAAAGAATCTGTAGAGGAAGCCCTGGTGGCACAGTGGTTAACAGTTTGGCTGCTAAACAAAAGGTCAGCAGTTCGAATCCATCAGCCACTCCTTTGAAACCCTACAGGGCAGTTCCACTCTGTCCTATATGGTTGCTATGAGTCAGAGTAAACCGGATGGGAATCAGTTTGGTTTTTGGTTTTTTGGTGGAGAATTGACATTTGAGAATATTGAGTCTCCCTTTCCATGAACTTGGTATATCTCTCCATTGATTTATATTTGCTTTAGTATCTTTCAATAAAGTTTTACAATTTTCTCAATAGTGAACTAGTGTATTCTTTATTAAATGTATACCTTGGTCCATTACATTTTTTGGTTGCTCTTGTTAAATCTATCTTTTAAAATAATGACATTTTCTATTGCTTGTTGCTGGTATATAGAAATATAATTTATTTTGAGATATAAAATTTATGCATAGCAAATTTTAAAATCATTCTTATTATTTATTAACATCTGTCTGTAGAAACTTTAGGGTTAGATTTATCAACATTTATATCAATGTGAGTAAAGACAATTTTCTTCAACATTTTATAAATTTTACTTTTTTTTGTCTTACAGAACTGGCGAAGACCTCCAGGACAAGACTAAAGATACTTATCTTGCTTTTGATTTTAAAGAGAATGCTGCCAAACTTTCACAATTGAATATATTGCATATAGTGCATTATTGACAGAGACTTTTTATCAGATTAAGGAAGTTTGCTTCTATTACTAGTTTTCTAGGAGTTTTTATGACATGTGAACATTGTGGATAGATTCTCTGTGTCTATAAATGTGCTTTTTCTTCTTCATTTCCTAAGTGCAAAATACAGTGATGCATATTCTAATGTTAAATAACCCATGCTTTCCAAGGATAATTCATATTAGGCATATGGATTCATTTCACAAATTTTTGTGTCATGAACTATGGTGGAGCCAGCATTGCCATAATGATGGCTATTTAAAACAATTGTGTTAGGAGAGTTGATTATCCATATGGAAAATCAAATCAAATTCATTCATAGATTTTTGAATCTCTGTTCATGAGTGAGACTGGCCTATACTTTTCTTTTCTTGTGCTGTCCTTACATGGTTTTATTAATAGATGTGCTCCCTTATATTTGCTGTAGTAGAATATGTGTGCTATTAGAATTATCTGTTATATGAATGGTTGGTAGAATTCAAGTGTAAAACTGTCTAGGCCTGTTTTGCACTTGTTATTTTTTGAGTGGAGAGATTTTCAATCACTGGTTTAATTTTTATTTTGTTTTGACACAGTTTTGATAGATTATACTTCCTGGGAATTTTCTTTCAGTTTTCAAATTTATAGACAAGTACCGCTTATATATTACCTTACTAATTTTTAATCTCTGTTCTATCTTTAGCTATGCCCTCTTTTTGTTCTTAATATTGCTTTTTTCCTTCTCTCTTTATTATTGATCAATCTTTCCAAAAGTTTCTCAAGTGATCTTTTCAAAGAACTAACTTTGGGCTTATATTTCCTTTTCTGCTATTTTTTCTTTATCCTGATATTTGCTTTCAAATTTCTTTATTTACATTTTTAGTTTACAGATTTTTTAACTTGCTTCTTTTCTAACATAATTTAAGCCTCCAAGTTTCCCTTGAATCACCACTTCTCTGTACCTCATAAACCTCGGTATTTAGTAGTTTTATTAGTTTCCCTTATATGTGTTTTCAAATATTCATTATGGTTTTACCTTTGGCCCATGTATTATTTATAAGTTTTTTTTCTAATTTCTGAATATGTGGAAAGTTTTTCATTTTTTATTGTTGAAGCCTAATATAATTGCATTGTTGACAGAAAATATGACCTGTGTACTAACAATTCTTTTAAATTTGTTGAAACTTGATTAACATCTTAGTATGTGGAAAATTTTTGTTATTATTTTATTACAAGTATTTATTTAAGTGTATTTTCTGATTACTGAATACAGAGCTTTATAGTTCTCCATTAGACCTATCTTATTAATTGGGTTGTTTTAATCTTCTGTATTTTTATTATCCTTGTCCAATTTCCGTCTGCTTGACCCCACCCATATCACCAGGTTATGCAACTATGATGTTGTTATTAATTGCCATCAAGCCAGCTCTGACCCATGATGACCCCATGTTCAGCAGAACAAAACATTGCCCAATTCTGCACCATCTTCGTGATCATTGGTATGTTTGAGTCCATTGTTTCAGCAACTGTATATTTTGAGTGCCTTCCAACCTAGGGGACTCATCTTCTAGCACTGTACTGGACAATATTCTGCTGTGACCAATAGGATTTTCACTGGCAGATTTTTGAAGTCAATCACCAAGGCCTTTCTTCCTAATTTGCCTTAGTTAGAAGCTCTGCTGAAACCCATCCACTATGGATGACCCCACTGGTATTTGAAACATTGGTGGGCATAGCTTCCAGTATCACAGCAACACCCAAGCCATTACAGTATGACAAACTGACAGATAGGTGGTGGTATACAACTATAAACTATACCCCATTGCCATGGAGTGAATTCCAACTCATAGTGACCCTGTAGGACGGAATAGAATGCCCGCATAGGGTTTCCAAGGCTGTAAATCTTATGGAAGCAGACTGCCACATCTTTTTCCCACAGAGCCGCTAGTGGATTCGAACCACTTGCCTTTCGATTAACAGCCAAGTGCCTAACCACTTCTCCACCAGGGCTTCTGTCCAATTATATGGGAAACATTTACATAGACCAGTTTTCTCAAACTGACTATACATCAGAATCGCCTATGTAGTTTTTAACAATGCAGATGCCTGTTGCTCAACCTCATTCTGATCCAATGCTTCTGAGTTGTGGCCTAGAAAACTGCATTTTAAAAGGTCCCATGTGATTGTGATGAGCAATCAAGACTAAGTAGCACTGTTTTTTGTTTGTTTGACTTCTCTTGATTATATTGCTACTGATGTCATGAAAATTAATCAGCCTATCATTGAATCTACGCAATGAGCAAGAGATTACTATAAACTTGTACAGCTCTGGGAAAATTTCATTTGTGATTCTATTTATTTTCCTGAAAATACAGACAAGGGAAATCTAGTCTTGGAATAACTACAACAGATGATACCTAGTTCTGAGTCCTCAGCAGGAGATTCTATGTCTGACATCTTATTGCTCTTATAAGATATTTATGGGGATACATGGAACACTAGTTTGTCAGGGGATATCAGAAAGCGTTTTTTCAACAAATACCTTGGCAATGGAAATGTGCACAGCAATGTAGTGTGGCCAATAATTTGCAGCACACTTTAGAAATATAGACAGATTCTGCATTTCTAGCAAGACCCCAATGATGCAGTACTGATGTTACTAGGACACACTGAGTAGTGTTAGAGATTGAATTGTGTCCCCAAAAATGTGTGTTGGAATTCTAACCCCTATACCTCTGTGGATGTAATTTAATCTAAAGTAATGTAATCACTTTTGTCATGGATTTAATTGTGTCCCCAAAACTGTATGTCAACTTGGTTAGGCCATGATTCCCAGTACTGTGTGGTTGTCCTCCATTTCGTGATTGTAATTTTATGTTAAAAAGAATTAGGGTGGGACTGTAACACCCTTACTAAGGTCACGGCCCTGATCCAATGTAAAGGGAGTTTCCCTGGAGTGTGGCCTGCACCACCTTTTATCTTATAAGAGATAAAAGGAAAGGGAAGCAAGCAGACAGTGGGGACCTCATACCACCAAGAAAGGAGTGCCAGGAGCAGACCGCATCCTTTGGACCTGAGGTTCCTGCACTGAGTTGCTCCCAGACCAAGGGAAGACTGATGACAAAGTCCTTCCTCCAGAGCCAACAGAGAGAGGAAGTCTTCCCTGGAGCCGGCGCCCTGAATTTGGACTTACAGCCTACTAGACTGTGAGAGAATAAACTTCTCTTTGTTAAAGCCATCCACTTGTGGTATTTCTGTTACAGCAGCACTAGATGACTATGACAACCTTCCACAATGCGGTTTAATGTAATGTGATCAATCAGTTGAAGTCGTCCTAGTGTAGGATGGATCCTAAATCTAATCATTTCTGAATTTTATAAAGAGTAGTTTAGACGCAGAGATAGGCAGGCAAACACAGGGGGGAAGACAACTGCTAACTGATGATGAAGGAGGCAGATGAATCTACAAGCCCAGGAAAGCCAAGAATTGTCAGCTGAAATAGACAAAGAAGGGCCTCCTCCTACAGTCACACCCTGAATTCAGATTTCTAGCCTCCTGAACTGTAAGAAAATAAATTTTATGTTCTTTAAAACCACTCACTTGTGGTATTTTTCTGGAAAAGCAGCACTAGGAAACTAAGACAAGTAGCAAAGGCTTATATCACAGGGACGCTAGGCAGAGGGAAGAAACATTTCCAGCCATTCAAGGATGCCCATATCCTATTACAGGCACGAGGATGCTATGTGGGGTGGAGCTATTTTTGAAACTCAAAGAAAACATTCCCACACAAAGTTAGCTTAATAGGGAAGGGCACAGAACACTGTCTTTGTCAATGGACAGAGGGATTCAAATACCCAAGACAAGAATTCTGGAACCAATTAGAACTTCTCACCTTTGTTGTTTTCTCTGTGTAAGACAGCCTGCTCCTGTCTGTACGATCCAAATTCATAAATTCTCCTCTGCACATTTTCTTTGGCAGACTAAAGCCTCCTGCCCTTTTCTGCCTTATATTTCCGTGACTGGATTGTCTCTTCTCTTACACAGCCACAACTTAGGAAAGGGATCTATGAAAAGCATACTTTCCTATTATATTGGAAACTTTTTTTTTTTTTTTTAAGATTTTGTAGCTCACACACAGCCAACACTCACCTAGAAAGCATATCTGCATGGTTGATCCCAGGTATGCCCATGTGGGCTGTGTTTCTGAGTGCCTGGCTAGAAGGCAGGGCTGGCAGAACAGGACTTGAAGCTTCCTCGGCGCATGCACCAACAAGTGGCTCAGTGGTCACAGTCACTATGAGCCTTTTGCCGAAGCTTCCATAGTCAGTTCTTAGTAGAGGGAGGTGAAGGTCGTCTCTCACAGATTCTTTAAGAAGGGCTCTGAGAATAGTATTTCCTGAGGTTTTGAATATTTAAAATTGTATTTATAGCGGGAGAGGGGCAAGATTGCGCTCTAGGCAGAAACACCACGCCGTCCCGCCACAGCAAAGATCCAAAAAACTAAGCCTAACAGAGAATCAACAATCCTGAAACCCTAGAACACCAAATGAAGAGGTAAAGAACTCAGCCAAACACCAAACGGAGTGAGAATACTAAAAGAAAACGGAGAGCGAGGAGAGACTCAGGCAGAGATTCCTTACCAGCTAACGCAGCGTGGATCCACCATCTTGGATTCCTATCGGAGACCAGCGAACGGGACAGCAGCCTTGCAGAGCATCTGGTCGGAGACAGAACGACCGGTAAACTGCGGTGCGCGCTCTCCCACCACCCACCCCTCTCCGCCTCAGCTGGGGATCCCCTGCTTTCCGTGGCCAGGGTCCCCTGGGCTGGGGGGCGCCGGTGCTTGGATTCCGCGCGCCTGGGCTGGCGGCTTTCTGGGAGCCGTTTGCTGGCAGCTAGTGAACCTTTTTCTGCCACCTCCCCCTCCATTTGCCTGGGTGCCTGGTTCCGAGTGCCGTCTCTGCTCTCTCCTGCAGGGCTGTAGGGCTGCGTTCGGGCATGTGGCTGTTTCTAGGTCTGGGCTCCCGCGCGGGTGGGATCCCGGGGCCTTTGTTCGTTGGCCCCTCTGCTTCCCGTAGCCACGGTCTCTTAACCCCGAGACTACAGGCTTCTTGGAATTCGTGCCCCTGAGTGGGGGCTCTCTGGGTCCCATTTGTAGACACTGACTGCTGGTGTTGCCCTTTTTTTTTTTTTTTCAATTTTATTTTTCTTCCTTTTTTGATTAGTTTTGTCATCTTTTACCTCTTTTTCCCTTTTGTCTTTCTTCATTGCTTAATTTCTCGTCTCTCTATCTCTTCCTTCTCTTTCTGATCCCTGAATACCAGGCGATGTATGCCTCTGTACCTTCTGGCCAGGCTGAGCTGTGAAAATTGAGATCGACTCCCCCAGACCTCATAGCTGCATCGGTGGGATCCCTGGGAACTTTGAAGTTCTTTAACTTTTCTGATTTTTATTTGGTCATTCTTTCCTTTTCTTTCTCTTCCCCCTTCTGGTTTCCTCCAACCCATAGTCTCTCATCTGTACATTCCAACGACAAGCTCCCCTAGCATTCTTTTATGTTTGTACGCTTTTTGTTCCTCCTCCTCTCTCCTCTCTCCCATATCCAGCTTAGCTTCACACATAACCATCTTCCCGCTGCACCCTACCTACCTGCACCGTGCACTAGACATCACACCACCAAGCAGTGCAGGCACGCCCTATTGGAACCTCCCCAGCACTGACTACTGACCGTCCTGGTGGCTGTGGTGACTGCCACAAGCAACCCGTCCCAGTGGCTCCTCCTCAGATAGATCTGCCCAGCTGTACCAAAAGAACGAAACAAACAAACAAAAAAAAATCTACAATCAATAAACGACAGAAATATCTACTGAATGCCCCGAAAACAGCAAACAATATCAAAACATTTACAAAAACAAGACAAGATGGCTCTAATAGGCGTCCAAATTAAAACACCAGATAACTCTCTTGTGGACGAAAATGCACTAGAAGTACCTGATACGGAACTCAAATCACTAATACTTGGAATTTTCCAAGAACTGAGGCAAAAAGCTGACAAACATGAGGAAAAAATAGACAAATTTATGGAAAATACAGACAGAAAATTGGAAGAATTCAGGAAGATGATGCAGGAACAAAATGCCAAAATAAATTCACAACTCGAAATTATACAAAAACAACAATTAGAAATCCAAAAGATAAACAACAAGATTTCAGAAATGGACGGTGTCATAGAAGGGCTGAGAAGTAGATTTGAAACCGTGGAAGACAGGATCAGTGGAACTGAAGACAAACACTTGGATACAACGCTATTTCAGGAAAACTCAGAAAAAAGAACAAAGAAAAATGAAGAGACGCTGAGAGTTATGTGGGACACAATTAAAAGCAAAAACTTACGAGTGATTGGCATACCAGAACAGGGGGAGAAAACACAAAACACAGAGAGGATCATTGACGAACTGCTGACAGAAAACTTTCCCAATATCATGAAAAATGAAAAACTGGCCATCCAAGAAGCTCAACGAACCCCATATAGAAGAGACCCCAAAAGAAAATCACCAAGACATATCATATTCACACTCACTAAAAATAAAGACAAACAAAGAATCCTGATAGCAGCTCATGAAAAACAAGAAGTCACATACATAGGAGAAACAATAAGACTAAGCTCAGATTATTCAGCAGAAACCATGCAGGCAAGAAGGCAATGGGATGACATATATAAAATCTTGAAAGAAAAAAATTGTCAGCCAAGAATAATATATCCTGCAAAACTCTCATTCAGATTTGATGGTGAAATTAGGTCATTTCCAGATAAACAGAAACTAAAGGAATATGCAAAAGTCAAACCAAACTTACAAGAATTATTAAAGGGAGTTCTTTGATCTGAGGACAAACAGCTTCAGCCCTCAGGCAGGACCTAAGACCTAGGACGCAGGTTCACATGAACCAGATACCATTCTAGGAACTGAACTACAGAGGACTTTCCAAAAACAAAAGATATACAACAGGGAATCAGAGAAATCAATCAAAGGATGACAACAACATCAAAACAATGAAATAGGGAACAAACGGCATAGGTATGGAACCTTCTAAAGGAGAGGAAGGCAAGGCGATACCAAGTAACGGTAGACTGCTTCAAAATTATAATGATAAGGGTAAAATTCATGGTAACCACAAAAAAAGTTAACAAACCAACTCATAAAAATAAAGACGAAAAACATAAAGTCTCAACAAAACCAAAACCTACAAAAACAAAAGAAATGAACACAAAATCCACAAACAAAAGTAACTCAGCACAAGAGAGTAAGAAGAACAAAGAAAACTTCAGCATCACAAAAAAAAGCACTACAAAATGACAGCAACAAACTCACATCTATCAATAATTACACTGAACGTAAATGGACTCAATGCACCCATAAAGAGACGGAGAGTGGCAGAATGGATAAGAAAACAGGATCCATCAATTTGCTGTCTACAAGAGACACACCTTAGAAACAAAGATGTGAATTTATTAAAAATCAAAGGTTGGAAAAAAATATACCAAGCTAACAACTATCAAAAAAGAGCAGGAGTGGCAATTCTAATCTCAGATAAAATAGACTTTAAAACAAAATCTACCATAAAAGACAAAGAAGGACACTATATAATGATTAAGGGGATGATCCATCATGAAGACATAACCATAATAAATATCTATGCACCCAATGACAGGGCTCCAAAATACATAAAAAAAACTCTAACAGCACTGAAAAGAGAAATTGACAGTTCCACAATAATAGTAGGAGACTTCAACACACCACTCTCAGTAAAGGACAGAACAACTAAAAAGAAACTCAGCAAAGATACAGAAGACCTAAAGGACACAATCAGCCAACTGGACCTCATAGACATATATAGAACAATCCATCCAACTGCTGCAAAGTACACATTCTTTTCCAATGCACATGGAACGTTCTCCAGAATAGACCACATCTTAGGCCACAGAGCAATCCTCAACAAGATCCAAAATGCTGAGATAATTCACAGTATCTTCTCTGACCACAATGCCATCAAGGTAGAAATTAACACTAGAAAGAGCAAGGAAAAAAAATCAAACACATGGAAACTGAATACTAATCTGCTTACACATCAATGGGTAATAGAAGAAATCAGAGATGGAATTAAAAAATTCCTAGAATCAAATCAGAATGAAAACACATCATACCAAAACCTTTGGGACACAGCGGTAGTCCTCAGAGGACAATTTATAGCAATAGATGCACATATCAAAAAAGAAGAAAGGGACAAAATCAAAACATTAACCACAGAACTCAAACAAATAGAAAGAGAACAACAAAAAAAGCCTACAGCCACCGGAAGCAAGGAAATAGTAAAGATCAGAGCAGAAATCAATGAAATAGAGAACAGAAAAACAATAGAAAGAATCAACAAAACCAAAAGTTGGTTCTTTGAAAGAATCAACAAAATCGACAAACCACTGGCCAGACTGACAAAAGAAAAACAGCAGAGGGCACAAATAACCCAAATAAGAAATGAAATGGGGGACATTACAACAGACCCAACTGAAATAAAAAGGATTATAACAGAATATTATGAAAAACTATATTCCAACAAATTTGAAAACCTAGAGGAAATGGATAAATTTCTAGAAACATACGGCCTACCCAAACTACAACAAAGTAATATTGAAAATCTGAAGAGACCCATAACAAGAGAAGAGATTGAAAAGGTAATAAAAAAAACTCCCAACCAAAAAAAGCCCTGGCCCAGATGGCTTCACTGGAGAATTATACAAAACATTTACAAAAGAGCTCGCACCAGTTCTACTCAAGTTATTTCAGAGCATAGAAGAGGAAGCAACACTTCCAAATTCATTCTATGAAGCCAGCATAACGCTGATACCAAAACCAGGCAAAGACATCACAAAAAAAGAAAATTACAGACCAATATCTCTCATGAATATAGATGCAAAAATTCTGAACAAAATTCTAGCCAATAGAATTCAGTATCATATCAAAAAAATAATACACCACGCGGTCATACCAGGTATGCAAGGATGGTTTAACATTAGAAAATCCATCAACGTAATCCACCACATAAATAAAAGGAAAGAAAAAAATCACATGATCATCTCAATTGATGCAGAAAAGGCATTTGACAAAGTCCAACACCCATTCCTGATAAAAGCTCTCAATAAAATAGCTATAGAAGGGAAATTTCTCAACATCATAAAGGGCATCTATGCAAAACCAACAGCCAACATCATTCTTAATGGAGAGAGGCTGAAAACATTCCCCTTGAAAACAGGAACAAGACAAGGATGCCCTTTATCACCACTCCTATTTAACATTGGGCTGGAAGTTCTAGCTAGAGCAGTAAGGCAAGAGAAAGAAATAAAGGGCATCCAAATTGGTAATGAAGAAGTTAAACTCTCCCTGTTTGCAGATGATATGATACTATACATAGAAAACCCTAAAGACTCCACGAGAAATCTACTGGAACTAATAGAAAGATTCAGCAGAGTAGCAGGATACAAAATAAACATTCAAAAATCAGTTGGATTCCTATACACCAGTAAAGAGAATGATGAAAAGGAGATCAGGAAATCAATACCATTTTCAATAGCCCCTAAAAAGATAAAATACTTAGGAATAGATCTGACCAGGAATATAAAAGACCTATACAAAGAAAACTACAAAACACTGCTGCATGAAATCCAAAGGAATCTACATAAATAGAAAAACATACCATGCTCATGGATAGGCAAACCCAACACTGTGAAAATGGCAATTCTACCTAAAGCAATCTACAAATACAATGCAATCCCGATACAAATACCAACAACATTCTTCAAAGAGATGGAAAAACTAATTATTAACTTTATATGGAAAGGGAAGAAACCCCGAATAAGTAAAGCACTACTAAAGAAGAAGAATAAAGTTGGAGGACTCACACTACCTGACTTGAGAACCTACTATACAGCTACAGTACTCAAAACAGCCTGGTACTGGTACAACAACAGAGACATTGACCAATGGAACAGAATTGAGAACTCAGATGTAAATCCATCCACCTACGGTCACCTGATTTTTGACAAGGGCCCAAAATAAATCAAATGGGGAAAAGACAGTCATTTTAACAAATGGTGCTGGCAAAACTGGATATCCATTTGTAGAAAAATGAAACAGGACCCATACCTCACAACATATACAAAAACTACTTCAAAATGGATCAAAGACCTGAATATGAAGCCTCAAACTATAAAATTCATAGAAGAAAAAATAGGACCAACACTTCAGGCCTTAATACATGGCATTAACAGGATACAAACCATAAACATCAACACAAAAAACCCAACAGATAAACTAGATAATTGGGATCTTCTAAAAATCAAACATCTATGCTCTTCAAATGATTTCACCAAAAGAGTTAAAAGAGAACCTACAGACTGGGAAAAAATTTTTGGACAGTACAAGTCAGACAAAGGTCTAACCTCCATAATCTACAAGAAAATCCAACACCTCTACAACAAAAAGACAACCAATCCTATCAAAAAATGGGCAAAGGAAATGAACAGACACTTCACCAAGGAAGACATTCAAATGGCCAACAGACACATGAGGAAATGCTCGCGATCACTAGCCATTAGAGAAATGCAAATTAAAACCACAATGAGATACCATCTCACCCCGGCATTACTGGCACGAATCAAAAACACTGGAAATAACAAATGTTGGAGGGGCTGCGGGGAGATGGGAACTCTTATACACTGCTGGTGGGAATGCAAAATGATACAACCATTTTGGAAAATGATATGGTGTTTCCTCAGAAAGCTAGAAATAGACATACCATTCGATCCAGCAATCCCACTCCTAGGAATATATCCTAGAGAAATAAGAGTCATCACTCGAATAGACATATGCACACCTATGTTCATGGAAGCATTATTCACAATAGCAAAACGATGGAAACAACCTCGATGTCCATCAACAGATGAATGGATACACAAACTATGGTACATACACACAATGGAGTACTATGCAACGAGAAAGAACAACAATGAATCTGTGAACTATCTCATAACATGGATGAAACTGGAGGACATCATGCTGAGTGAAATAAGTCAATCACAAAAGGACAAATATTGTATGAGACCTCTTTTGTAAAAACCCATGAAAAAATTCACATGCAAAATGTAACAATCCTTGTTGGTTACCAGGGGTGGGAGGGGGGGGGGGAATACTAAATAGGTAATAGGTAAGTGGTAACTTGGGTGAGAGGTGAGATAGTACATATTACAGGGGAAACTAACACAACCTGCACAAGGAAAGGTCATGGAGGCCCTATAGACACATCCAAACCCCCCGAGGGACTGAGTTGTTGGACGGAGGGCTCTGGGGACCATGATCTCGGGGAACATCTAGCTCAATTGGCATGACACTACTTATAAAGATAATGCTCTACATTCTACCTTGGTGAGTAGTGTCTGGGGTCTTAAAAGCCTATGAGCGGTCATCTAAGATACTCCACTGATCTCATCCCTTCGGGAACAAGGGAGAACGAAGAGAACAGGATACAAGGAAAAGATTAGTCCAAAGGACTAATGGTCCACAGCTACCAAGGCCTCTACGGGACTGAGCCCAGTACAGCTGGATGGTGCCCGGCTACCACCAATGACTCCTCTGACCAGGATCACAACAGAGGGTTCTGGGCAGAGCTGGAGTAGGATGTAGAGCATAATTTTAACTCCCCCCAAAAAAAAAAAGAAGACCAGATTTACTGGCCTAAAGAATACTAGAGAAACCTCGAGAGTGTGGCCCCCAGACACCCTTTCAGCTCAGAGGTGAAGTTACCTTCGAGGTTCGATGTTAAGCCTGGGAATGGACAGCCCAGTAAAACTAAATGGGACTAACGAGGTACAGGAGTCCGGTGACAAGGGCCAGAAGGCAGAGGGAGAGTAGGAAACTGATGATAAGGAACACAAATTGAATAAGGACACTGTCGATGTATTGTGAGATTGTTGACCACTGCTATAGGGCAACATTTGTAGTAACTATTAAATGGGAGGCTGTTTTGTCCTGTAAGCCTTCATCTTGGGCGAGAATGGCAGCACAATTGGAAGAGCATAGTCAATATCACTTAAATGTGTAAGTAAAAAGTTTTGAAATGGTGTTTAAATAAAATAAAATAAAATAAAATAAATAAATAAACAAATAAGACTAAAGAGGTACAATAGTCCACTGACAAGGTCCAGAAGACAGAAGGGGACAAGGAAGCCCCCTGGTGATAGGGAACACAAGGTGGAGTAAGGATATTCTTGATGTGCTGTGAGATTGTTAACCATTGTCATAGGGCAACATGTGTAGTAACTGTTAAATGAGAAACTATTTTGTTCTGTAAGTCTTCATCTTAAGTGAGAATAACAGCACAGTTGGAAGAGCATAGTCAATGTCACTGAACTGTGAATGTAGAAATTTTTGAAACGGTGTATCTTTGGCCATCTGTAATTTTCATCAAAAAAAAAAAAAAAAAAGGTTGAGAATTTAGAGGCTTAATACGTTGTGGGGTTGTTAACCAATGTCATAGAACAACATGTGTACTACTATTTCATGAGAAACTATTTGCTCTGTAAGCTTTCACCTGAAGTACAATAAAATATATATAAAAAAAAAAAACTATTTTCTTAATAAAAAAGTAACACTGAAAAAAAAAATGTATTTATAGCTCTGATACTTGGAGAACAGTTTGCTAGGACATGAAGTCCTTGGTTATTATTTTCTTTACTGTATTTTTTGAAAATGTTGCTCCTCTTTGTTCTTGTTTTATAGGTTGCCGGCAAGAAGTCTGATGCCAACCTGATTTGCTTTCCTTTGTTAGTCATATGATCATTTTTGCCCGGAGGCCCAGAGGCCTTTTCATCTTCAAAATCTAAGTTTCACTAGAATATGTCTCAGAGTTGACCATCCCTATTTTCCAGACATACAGTGTCACTTATTTTTTATTTACAGATTTTTTTTAGATTACAGTTTTAAATAATAGTTTCATTTCATTTTTTTGTTTTTCTACTTGAGGGACTCCAATAATGGGTATTTTAGATCCTCTCTGCTTGTTTCCATTTCCATTCTTTCTTTCTGATCCTTTTAACTTCATTCTTAATTTTGTTTACTTCTTTTGTCTGTCTTTATAATTTTTTCAGTTCACTATCTTTGAGAATTTGTAATTTAGTCTTCATTTTTGAGATTATCTATCCTTTTTTTTCAAATTCTTCCCTTAACTTGGTCAATTTGTATTTAACTTCTTTTTTGTTTTAAAAATTTTTGGTCCATTTCTATTGTGATTTTTTAATTTTGAATCAAGGTGTTCCTTAATATTAAAAACTCTGTGTTTAATGGTATTTTACTGCTATTGGACTGTTGTGTTACAGTTTTCCTGTGTTTCATTTTGGTTTTAGGGGAAAAAAGTGTTTTCCATTAACTTAATAATATTCATTCTCAGTTCCTATATTTTATTTATAATTGTGCTATATGTATGCTGTCCATCATTTCCTTTCATTTTCAAATTTTCGTAATTCAACAATGGACCCCTTCCACACAGAGGTTGAATGGTTTGAATGCTCTACTACATCTCTTAGTCCCAAAGGATTATATGTTTTCAATTCTCTCTTCGTACCGTAGAGTTCACTTTCCTCTGCGAGCAGAGCCATGAATGGTGAAGGTTAGAGTGTCTTCTGATTCATTGGTCCTCTGGATCCTGTAGGATTTCCTTCACCTGTTGGTTGCCTTCTCCATTTACTGCCAAGCCTCTCAGCGGTGCTTGACCTTTCCAAGTTGCCTCCCAAGACTGCCTCTCTGGTTCTTGCATTTTCAGGTCCCTTCCTCTCCGTTCTTCAATAGCCAGTGCTCTAATTTTTGAGGATCAAACCTGTTCCCATATATTCTCACTCACGATGAAGCCCCTTTTCTGGGAATAATACTGTCAGTGTTGGTCACTCTGGGACTGACTGCTTTCCCTTCTTTCCTGCTCAGTCTTTGTCTGACTGTCCACATCTACATGAGCTCCAGAACAAGCTCTACTGGACTGGAGTGTTGATTTCCACATTTATGCATATTTGTGACTCTGAGTAATGCTTATAAATAATGCATGGGTCAAAGAAAAAAAATCAAGAGGAAATTAGTATTTATAATTTTTTTATTGAGATATAATATACTTAACATAAAATTTACTGTTTTAGAGTGGACACTTCAGTGGTTTTTAGTATATTCACTATGCTGTACAACCATCACCAGTATCTAATTCCACAATTCTCCATCATCCTTGGAAAAAACCCCATACTTATTTGCAGTCACTCCCTATTTCCTCTACCTGCCTTCTTAGTAACCACTACTCTACTTTTTGCCTCTGTGGATTTGCTTACAATACGTGGCCTTTTGTGCCTGGCCTCTTTCACTTAGCATAATATTTTCAAGGTTCATCCATGTTGTTGCATGTATCCATATTTCATTCTTTTTTATGGTTGACTAATGTTACAGTGTATGAAATTTTAAACAGTTTTTTAATCCATTTATCCATTGATGGACATTTGTGTTTTTCTACTTCTTATTGGCTGTTGTGAATAATGCCAGTATGCACATTTGTGTACAAATTTTTGTGTGGATATATGTTTTCAATTCTCTTGAGTTTATACCTAGAGTAGAAATGCTGGGTTGTATGGTAATTCCATGTTTAACTCTTTTAGAAACCACCAAATTGTTTTCCACAGTAACTGTACCATTTTACATTTCAATCTGCAATGTATGAGGGTTCAAATTTCTCCACATCTTTGTCAACACTTGTTATTGTCTGTTGTTATTATTCTTAGTATTATTGTCATGCTAGTGGGTGTGAGTCCTGGTGGCACAGTGTTTAAGAGCTTGGCTGCTAACCAAAAGGTCAGCAGTTCGAATTTACCAGCCGCTCCTTGGAAACCCTATGGGGCAGTTCTACTCCGTCCTATAAGGTCGCTACGCGTTGGAATCGACTCGACAGCAATGGGTTTGTTTTTTTTTTTTTTTTTTTTTTTTATTTTTAGTGGATGTGAAATCTTATTTTGGTTTTGATTTGCATTTGCGTAATGACTAGTGGGGGCCCTGGTGGCCCAGTGGTTAAAAGCTCAGGCTGCTAACCAAAAGACTGGCAGTTCAAATCCACCGGCCACTCACTGGAAAGTATGGGGCAGTTCTACTCTGTCCTATTGAGTCTCTACGAGTCAGAATTGACTCTAGGGAAATGGGTATCTTTTTCTTTTTTTATAATGACTAATAATGTTGAACATCTTTTCATGTGTTTGTTGGTCATTTGTATACCTTGTTGGAAGAAATGTCCTTTCCAATTCTTTTCATTTTTAAATTGGCTTATTGAGTTTTATTGTTGACTTGAAGGAACACTTTATATTTTCTGGATGAAAGTCCCTTATCAGATAAATAAATTGAAAATATTTTCTCCCTTTCTGTGAAATGTTTTTTCTCTTTCTTGATAAAATCTTGATAAAAATGTATCAATATTTTTGTCTTTTGTAGCTTGTACTTTTAGTATCATATGTAAGAAACAATTGCCTAATTCAAGGTTGTGAAGATTTACTCCTATGTTTTCTTCTAAGAGTTTTATAGTTTTACTTCTTACACTTAGTTTTTTTAAATCTATTTTGAGTTAATGTTTGTATATGGTGTGAGGTAAGGATCCAAATCCACTCTTTACATGTGGATATCCATTGTCCCAACACCATTTATTGAAAAGACTAGTCTTTCACCATTAAATGCTCTTGCCACCCTTGTTAAAAAAAAAAAATATTGGTCATAAATACATGGGTTTATTTCTAGACTCTCAAGTCTATTCCATTTTTATATATGTGTGTCCTTATATCAGTACCATACTGTCTGATTATTGTAGCTTTGTATTAAGTTTTGAAATCAAGAAGTGTGAGTCTTCCAACTTTGTTCCTTTTTTTCTGTATTGTTTTGGCTATTTGGTATCACTTGCAATTCCAGATGAACTTTACAATCAGCTCATTCATTTCTAAAAAAAAGAAAAAAATTTTTGATAAGGATTGCATTGAACCTGTGTATTAATTTGGGGCATATTGCCATTTTAACAATATTAAGTCTTCCAATTCATGTTGGGATGGCTTTCCATTTATTTAGATCTTATTTAATTTTTTTCAACAATGGTTTACCGATTTCAGTATAAAAGTCTCTCTCTTCTTTGGATAAATTTATTCCTAAGTGTTCTATTCTTTTTCATGCTATTTAATTTTTTTAATTTTCATTTTTACATTATTCTTTGCTGCTGAAAAGAAATGCAACTAATATTTATATATTGATTTTGTATCCTGTAACTTTACTGAAATTGTTTATTAGTACTAATAGTTTTTGTTTTTGTTTTGTTTTGTTTGTATATTCTTTAAGGTTTTCTAAATATAAGATTATGTCATCTGCAAATAGAGACAATTTTACTTCTCCTCTTCCATCCAGATGAATTTATCTCTTTGTCTTGTCTAATTACCCTTAGAACCTCCATTATAATGTTGAAAAAAAAGTGGTGGGAGTAAACATCCTTGTCTGGTTTCTGATCTTAGGGAGACATCTTTCAGTCTTTCTCCATTAAACACAGTGTTAGCTGTGGATTTTACATAGATTCCCAGATTCAATGTCAATATGATAGTGGCATAAAGGTAGACAGTTCTCATCTATTCCTAGTTTGTAAGTGTTTTTTTATCATGAAAAGTAGTTAAGTTTTGTCAAATGCTTTTTCTGCATCTATTGATATGATTCTACATCTACTCAGGTGGAGGGGTTTTTGTTTGGTTTTTTTCTTTTTGCTTTATTCTATTAATATATTACATAAATTTATTTTTTGTGTTGGACCAACTGTGCATTTCTAGGATAAATCCTATTTATGCATGGTGTATAATCCTGTTTATATGCTGGTGGATTCAGTTTTCCCCTATTTTGTTGAGTAATTTTTTTTTTTTATTCTACTTCAGATGAAGGCTTACAGAACAAATAGTTTCTCATGAAGCAGTAGTACACATATTGTTTTATGACATTGGTTAACAACCCCACAACATGTCAACCCTCTAACTTCTCAACCTTTTTTTTTTTTTTTTTTTGGTGAAAATACACATAGCCAAAGATACACCATTTCAAAAATCTCTACATGCACAGTTTCATGACATTGACTACACTCCTCCAATTGTGCTGCTATTCTCACTTAAGATGAAGGCTTACAGAACAAAATAGTTTCTCATTTAACAGTTACTACACATGTTGCCCTATGACAACGGTTAACAATCTCACAACACATCAACAATATCCTTACTCATCCTTGGGTTCCCTGTCACCAGCTTCCTTGTCCCCTTCTGCCTTCTGGCCCTTGTCACTGGACTACTGTACCTCATTAGTCCCATCTGGTTTTATAGGGCTGTCCACTCCCAGGATGAACAGTGAACCTCGGAGACAACTTCATCGCTGAGCTAAAAGGGTGTCTGGGGGCCATACACTCGAGGTTTCTCCAGTCTCCTTTAGGCCAGAAATCTGGTCTTCTTTTTTCGTGAGTTAGAATTATGTTCTACATCCTTCTCTAGCTCTATCCAGAACACTCTGTTGTGATCCTGGTCAGAGCAGTCAGTGGTGGTAGCTGGGCACCATCTAGCTGTACTGGACTCAATCCGGTGGAGGCCTTGGTACCTGTGGACCATTAGTCCTTCGGACCAATCTTTTCTTTGTATCCTGTTCTCTTCATTCTCCCTTGCTCCCGAAGGGATGAGACCAGTGGAGTATTTAGATGGCCGCTCACAGGCTCTTAAGACCCAAGACACTACTCACCAAGGTAGAATGTAGAACATTGTCTTTATTAACTGTGTTATGCAAATTGAGCTAGATGTTCCCCAAGACCATGGTCCCCACAGCCCTCTGCCCAGAAATTCAGTCCATCAGGGAGTTTGGATGTGTCTACGGGGCTTCCATGACCTTTCCTTGTACAAGTTGTGCTAGTTTCTCCTGTATTGTGTACTGTCTCACCCTTCACCCAAGATACCACTTATCTATTGCCTATTTAGTATTTCCCCCCCACCCCTCCCATCCCTGGTAACCAACAGAGATTGTTACATTTTGTGTGTGAACTTTTTTATGGGTTTTTACAAAAGAGGTCTCATACAATATTTGTCCTTTTGTGATGGAATTATTTCACTCAGCATAATGTCCTCCAGTTTCATCCATGTTATGAGATGCTTCACAGATTCATTGTTGTTCTTTCTCGTTGCACAGTACTCCACTGTGTGTAGGTACCATAGTTTCTTTATCTATTCATCTGTTGATGGGCATCTAGGTTGTTTCCATCATTTTTCTACTGTGTACAATGCTGCCATGAACATAGATGTGCATATGTCTATTCGAGTGACGACTGTTATTTCTTTAGGATATATTCCTAGGAGTGGGATTGCTGGATTGAATGCTATGTCTATTTCTAGCTTTCTGAGGAAGCGTCATATCATTTTCCAAAATGGTTGTATCATTTTGCATTCCCACCAGCAGTGCATGAGAGTTCCCATCTCCCCGCAGCCCCTCCAACATTTGTTATTTCCAGTGTTTTTGATTCGTGCCAGTAATGCCGGGGTGAGATGGTATCTCATTGTGGTTTTAATTTGCATTTTTCTAATGGCTAGTGATCGCGAGCATTTCCTCATGTGTCTGTTGGCCATTTGAATGTCTTCTTTGGTGAAGTGTCTGTTCATTTCCTTTGCACATTTTTTAATAGGATTATTTGTCTTTTTGTTGTAGAGGTGTTGGATTTTCTTGTAGATTATGGAGATTAGACCTTTGGCTGACTTGTACTGTCCAAAAATCTTTCCCCAGTCTGTAGGTTCTCTTTTGACTCTTTTGGTGAAGTCTTTTGAAGAGCATGGGTGTTTGATTTTTAGAAGATCCCAGTTATCTAGCTTATCTCTTGGGCTTTGTGTGTTGATGGTTATGGTTTGTGTCCTGTTAAATGTTGTGTATTAAGGCCTGTAGCATTCGTCCTATTTTTTCTTCTATGAACTTTATAGTTTTTGTCTTTGTACTTAGGTCTTTGATCCATTTTGAGTTAGTTTTTGTATACGGCATGAGGTATGGGTCCTGTTTGCAAATGGATATCCAGTTTTGCCAGCACCATTTGTTAAAAAGACTGTCTTTTCCCCATTTGATGGAGTTTGGGCCCTTGTCGAAGATCAGGTGACCATAGGTGGATGGATTTATACCTGGGTTCTCAATCCTGTTCCATTGGTCAATGTGTCTGTCGTTGTACCACTACCAGGCTGTTTTGACTACTGCAGCTGTATAGTAGCTTCTGAAGTCAGGTAATGTGAGTCCTCCAACGTTATTCTTCTTCTTCAGTAGTGCTTTACTTATTCGGGGCTTCTTCCCTTTCCATATAAAGTTAATGATTAGTTTTTCCATCTCTTTGAAGAATATTGTTGGTATTTGGATCCGGATTGCGCTGTATTTGTAAATTGCTTTGGGTAGAATTGCCATTTTCACAATGTTGAGTCTGCCTATGCATGAGCATGGAATGTTTTTCCATTCATGTAGATCCCTTTGGTTTTCATGCAGTAGTGTTTTGTAGTTTTCTTTGTATAGGTCTTTTATATTCCTGGTCAGATTTATTCCTAAGTATTTTATCTTTTTAGGGGCTATTGAAAATGGTATTGATTTCCTGATCTCCTTTTGATCGTTCTCTTTATTGGTGTATAGGAATCCAATTGATTTTTGAATGTTTACCTTGTATCCTGCTACTCTGCTGAATCTTTCTATTAATTCCAGTAGATTTCTCATAGAGTCTTTAGGGTTTTCTATATATAGTATCATAACATCTGCAAACAGGGACAGTTTAACTTCTTCATTACCAATTTCGATACCCTCTATTTCTTTTTCTTGCCTTATTGCTCTAGCTAGAACTTCCAGCACAATGTGAAATAGGAGTGTTGATAAAGGGCATCCTTGTCTAGTCCTTGTTTTCAAGGGGAATGTTTTCAGCCTCTCTCCGTTAAGAATGATGTTGGCCATTGGTTTTGCATAGATGCCCTTTATTATGTTGAGAAATTTCCCTTCTATACCTATTTTATTGGAGTTTTTATCAGGAATGGGTATTGGACTTTGTCAAATGCCTTTTCTGCATCAATTGAGATGATCATGTCATTCTTTTCTTTCCTTTTATTTATGTGGTGGGTTACATTGATTGATTTTCTAATGTTGAACCATCCTTGCATACCTGGTATGACTCCTACTTGGTCATGGTGTACTGTTTTTTTGATATGATGCTGAATTCTATTGGCTAGAATTTTGTTCAGAATTTTTGCATCTATTTTCATGAGAGATATTGGTCTGTAATTTTCTTTTTTTGTGGCTTCTTTGCCTGGTTTTGGTGTCAGCGTTATGCTGGCTTCATAAAATGAATTTGGAAGTGTTGCTTCCTCTTCTATGCTCTGAAATAGCTTGAGTAGTACCGGCACAAGTTCTTCTGTGGATGTTTTGTAGAATTCTCCAGGAAGCCATCTGGGTCAAGGATTTTTTTTGTTGGGAGTTTTTTTATTACCTTTTCAATCTCTTCTCTTGTTATGGGTCTCTTCAGATTTTCAACATCACTTTGTTGTAGTTTGGGTAGGCTGTGTGTTTCTAGGAATTTATCCATTTCCTCTCAGTTTTCAAATTTGTTGGAGTATAGTTTTTCATAATATTCTGTTATAATCCTTTTTATTTCAGTTGAGTCTGTTGTAATGTTCCCCATTTCATTTCTTATTTGGGTTATTTGTGTCCTCTACTGTTTTTCTTTTGTCACTCTGGCCAGTGGTTTGTCGATTTTGTTGATTCTTTCAAAGAACCAACTTTTGGTTTTGTTGATTCTTTCTATTGTTTTTCTGTTCTCTATTTCATTGATTTCTGCTCTGATCTTTACTATTTCCTTTCTTCTGGTGGTTGTGGGCTTTTTTTGCTGTTCTCTTTCTATTTGTTTGAGTTCTGTAGTTAATGTTTTGATTTTGTCCCTTTCTTCTTTTTTGATATGTGCATCTATTGCTATAAATTGTCCTCAGAGAACCGCTTTTGCTGTGTCCCAAAGGTTTTCGTATGATGTGTTTTCATTCTGATTTGATTCTAGGAATTTTTTTTATTCCATCGCTGATTTCTTCTATTACCCAGTGATGTGTAAGCAGGGTATTATTCAGTTTCCATGTAATGGATTTTTTTTCCTTGCTCTTCCTGTTGTTAATTTCTACCTTGATGGCATTGTGGTCAGAGAAGATACTTTGACGTTTTGGATCTTGTTGAGGATTGCTCTGTGGCCTAAGATGTGATCTATTCTGGAGAACATTCCATGTGCATTGGAAAAGAATGTGTACTTTGCAGCAGTTTGATGGAGTGTTCTATATATGTGTAGGAGGTCAAGTTGGCTGATTGTGCCCTTTAGGTCTTCTGTATGTTTGCTGAGTTTCTTCTTAGTTGTTCTGTCTTTTACTGAGAGTGGTGTGTTGAAGTCTCCTACTATTATTGTGGAACTGTCGATTTCTCTTTTCAGTGTTGTTAGATTTTATGTATTGTGGAGCCCTGTCATTGGGTGCATAGATGTTTATTATGGTTATGTCTTCATAATAGATCGTCCCCTTAATCATTATATAGTGTCCTTCTTTGTCTTTTACGGTAGATTTTGCTTTAAATTCTATTTTATCTGAGATTAGAATTGCCACTCCTGCTCTCTTTTGGTAGTGTTAGCTTGATATATTTTTTTCCAACCTTTGACTTTTAATAAATTCACATCTTTGTTGGTAAAGTGTGTCCCTGGTACACAGCATATTAATGGATCCTGTTTTCTTATCCATTCTGTCACTCTCCATCTCTTTATGGGGACATTGAGTCCATTTACATTCAGTGTAATTATTGATAGATGTGAGTTTGTTGCTGTCATTTTGTAGTGATTTTTTTGTGGTGCTGAAGTTTTCTTTGTTCTTTTTACTCTCTTCTGCTGAGTTACTTTTGTTTGTGGATTTTGTGTTCATTTCTTTTGTTTTTGTAGGTTTCATTTTTGCTGAGACTTTATGTTTTTACTCTTTATTTTTATAAGTATGCTTGTTAACTTTTTTGTGATTACGATGAATTTTACCCTTATCTTTCTAAGTTTGAAGCAGTCTACCATTACTTGGTATCGCTTTTTCTTCCTCTTCATTAGAAGGTTCTATACTTATGCTGTTTATTCCCTCTTTTATTGTTTTGATGTTGCTGTCATTTACTGATTAACCTCTCTGATTCCCTGTTGTGTTTCTTTGGGTTTTGGATGTCCTCTAGAGGTCATTTCCTAGATTGATATCTGGCTGGTATGATCCTGCATCCTAGATTCTGCCTGTGAGCTGAAATTGTTTGTCCTCAGATCGAAGGATTCCCTTTAATAATTCTTGTAAGTTTGGTTTGACTTTTACATATTCCCTTAATTTCTGTTTATCTGGAATTTAGCTAATTTCACAATCAAATTTGGACGAGAGTTTTGCAGGATATATTATTCTTGGCTGGCAATTTTTTTCTTTCAAGATTTTATATATGTCATCCCAATGCCTTCGTGCCTGCATGGTTTCTGCCGAATAATCTGAGCTTAGTCTTATTGTTTCTCCTCTGTACGTGACTTCTTGTTTTTCATAAGCTGCTCTCAGGATTCTTTGTTTGTCTTTGGTTTTGGCGAGTGTGATTATGATATGCCTTGGTGATTTTCTTTTGGGGTCTATCCTATATGGTGTTCGTTGGAGTTCTTGGATGGCCAGCTTTTTATCTTTCATGATATTGGGGAAGTTTTCCGTCAGCAGGTCCTCAATGATCCTCCCTGTTTTCTGTTTTCTCCCCTTGTTTGGGAATTCAAATCACTTGCAAATTTTTCCTTTTGATTGTATCCCACATAACTCTCATGGTCTCTTCATTTTTCTTTGTTCTTTTTTCTGAGTTTTCCTCCAACAGATGTGTATCCAAGTGTTTGTCTTCAGTTCCCTGATCCTGTCTTCCACCGTTTCAAATCTGCTCCTCAGCCCTTCTATGACACCATCTATTTCTGAAATCTTGTTGTTTATCTTTTGGATTTCTAATTGTTGTTTTTGTATAATTTCAAGTTGTGAATTTATTTTGGCATTTTGTTCCTGCATTATTTTCCTGAATTTTCCAGTTTTTTGTCTGTATTTTCCATGAGTTTGTCTATTTTATCCTCATGTTTGTCAGCTTTTTGCCTCATCTCTTGGAGAAGTCTCAGTATTAGAGATTTGAATTCCCTATCAGGTAGTTCTAGTGCATTTTCTTCCACTGGAAAGTCATCTGGTGTTTTATTTTGGATGCCTACTGGAACCATCCTGTCCTGTTTTTGTAAATGTTTTGATATTCTCTGCTGTCTTCGGGGCACTCAGTAGTTATTTTTCTCATTTATTGATTGTATATTTGTTTGTTTCATCCCTTTTTTTTTAATTTGACTATGTCTGAGCAGGCAGACTGTGTTTTCTTTGTTGTTTGCTTGTCTGTGGGCACAATACTTTTCGGCTTCTTCTCCAATTGGCAGGGTCAGTCACTCAGATATGGTATGGCAGGACAGGTGTAGCTGAAGAGGAATTACTGGGACGGGTTGTTTGTGGCACTTACTACAGCCACCAGGCGGGTCGGTAATCAGTGTAGGGCAGGTTCCAGTAGGCCATGCCTGTGCTGCTTGGTGGTGTGATGTTAAGCGCACGGTGGAGGGAGGCAGGATGTAGCAGGGAGATTGTTATGTGTGGAGCTAAGATGGATATGGGAGAGAGGAGAGAGGAACAGAAGACAAAAACATACAAACAAACAACAAGGAATGCTAGGGGAGTTGCCTTTGGGTATAGAGATGAGAGAGTATGAAATGGAGAAAAACAGAAAGGGGAAGAGGAAGAAAAGAAAAGAAAACAATGAATAAATAAAAATCAGAAAGGTTAAAGAACCACAAAGTTCCCAGGGATCCCACCGGTGCAGCTATGAGGTCTGGGGAAGTTGCTCTCAGGTATTGCAGTACAGCCTGGCTAGAAGGCATAGAGGTAGACAGTGCCAGGTATTCAGGGAACAGAAAGAGAAGAAAGATATAGAGATGAGAAACTGAGTATTAAAGAAAGACAAAAAGGGGAAAAAAAAAAACAAATTTAAAAGAAAAAAGAACAAGAAAGCCCCCAAAACAAAACAAAAAAGAAAAAGAGAAAAAAAAAAATAAACCAACAAAAAATGAAATGCCCTCAGGGATCTCTCTGCACGTCTGTGCAAGCCGAGGGGGTAGTCTCCTTTCTACACAGCACCGCCTGGCCAGAAAGGGCTCCCAACTCAAGGAAAGGAAAAGAAAACAAACAATTCAAAATGAACAAAAGCCCTGGGACCCCAGCGTGGCAGTCCAGACCAGGAAGCAGCTCCACACTCAAATGGAGCTCCACAGCCCCTCAGGAAGAAGCAAAAATGGTGCCTGGAGCCAGGTATTTGAGTGAGAGGAGGGGGAGGTGGTGAGAGGTAAGGAAGAAATCAAAAGAAGCAGTTAAAAGAAGCAACACCAGCAGCCAACAAATGGCACTCAGAGAGCCAGCTAGTGTGGGCTGGTGGAATCCAAGCAGCTGGTGTTTCTCGGACAAGAGACTGTGTCCGCAGGAAGCAGAGGGGGCTGAGTGTTGGTGAAGAAATGTAGTGAGTGGGAAAGCGCATATCACAGATTACTGGATCTCTGCAGTCCCTCAGGAAGAAGCAAAGATGGTGCATGGAGTCAGGTATTTGAGCAAAAGGACGGGAAGGTGGTGAGAGGTAAGGAAGAAATCAAAAGAATCGGAAAAACAACACCAGCAACCAACAAATGCCACTCAGCGAGCCTGCCCATTCGGGTGTGTGGAATCCAGGCAGCTGGTGTTTCCCAGACAAGAGATAGTGGCCATGAGAAGCAGAGGAGGCCGAGTGGGGGTGAAGAAGGGGGGGTGGTGGGAAAGTGTATATCGCAAATTACCGGTTGTTTTGTGTCCCGCTGGAAACTCCGTGAAGCTGCTTTCTCGTAACCCCTGTTTGCTGGTCTCCGATAGGAGTCCAAGATGGCAGATCCACGCTGTGTTAGCTGGTAGGGAACCTCTGCATGAGTCTCTCCCCACTCTCCATTCTCTGTCAGTTTTCTCACTCCATTTGGTGCTTGGCTGATTTCTTTAACTCTTCATTTGATGTTTTAGGGTTTCAGGATTGTTGTTTTCTCTGTTCGGCTTAGTTTTTCAGATCTTTGCTGTGGAGGGATGGCATGGTGCTTCTGCCTAGAGCACCATTTTGCCAGAAGTCTCTGTTGAGTAATTTTTGTATTTATATTCATAAGGGATATTGGTCTATAGTTTTCTTTTCTTGTGATACCTTTGTCTGGCTTTGGTATCAGGGTAATAGGGCTTCATAGAATAAGTTAGAAAATGTTCCTTCCTCTTCTGTTTTTGAAAGAGTTTGATAAGGAATGATGTTAATTCATCTTTAAATATTTGGGAGAATTAACCATTGGAGCCCTGGCACTGGCTTTTCTTTGTTGGAAGTGCTATGGTTATTAACTCAATCTCTTTACTTATTATAAGGTTGTACAGATTTTCTATTTATTCTTGAGTCTTTTGTGGTAGTTTTTTTGTCTCTAGCAATTTATCTGTTTCATCTAGGTTATCTAATTTGCTGGAATATAATTATTCATAGTATGCCCTTAGAGTTGTTTTTTTATATCTGTAAGGTCAGTAATAATATTCCATCTTTCATTTCTGATTTTAGTAATTTGAGTCTTCTTTCATTTTCCTTGGTCAGTTTTGTCAGTTCTGTCAATCTTTTCAATGTAGCAACTTTTAGTTGCATTGATCCTCTGTTGTTTTGCCATCCTTTGTTTTGTTTTTTAATTTTCACTCTAATCTTCACTATTTCCTTCTCTCTCCTTGCCTTACATTTAGTTTGCTGCTCATCTTCTAGTTCCTTGGGTGAAAGATTAGATTATCGATTTGAGATCTTTCTTCTTTTCTAATGTAGATTCTGACAGCTATAAGATTCCTTCTGAGCACTGCTTTCATTGTATCCCATGTGTTTTTGTATGTTGTGTTTTCATTTTCATTCTCTTCAAAATATTTTTTAATTTTTTTTTGTCATTTCTTCTTTGTCCCATTGGTTATTTAAGAGTGTGTTGTTTAATTTTTACATATTTCTATACTTTCTGTAGTAATATTTTCTAATTTCATTTTATTGTGTCAGAGAGAGGAAATTGTGTGATTTTAATCTTTCTAAATTTATTGAAACTTGTTTTGTGGTGTAACAAATGGTCTATATTTAAGAACATTCCATATGCACTTGAGAAGAATGTGTAGTCTGTTGTTGTTGGGTAGAGTGTTTTATAGACATCTGTCTGGTCCAGTTGCTTATATTGATGTCCAAGTCTTCTATTTCCTTGCTAATTTTCTGTCTAGTTGTTCTATCCATTATTGAAAGTAACGTATTGAAATCTCCAACTATTCTAGTTGAACTATCTATTTCCCCTTCAATTTTGTTAGCTTTTGCTTCATGTATTCTGGGGCTACACTGTTGGGTTAATATGTCTTTATTGTTATATCTTCTAAAAGATTATCACTTTTATCATTATACAATGTCCTTCTTTGTCTCTATTAACTATTTCTGTCTTAAAAACTATTTTGTCTGATACTGGTCATATAAAAAAGAGAGAGAAAGAGAGACTCCATCTCCCTTTTAAGTATTGTTGTCATGGAATATTCTTTTCCATTATTTTCCTTCAAACATATTGATGTTGTATTTGACTCTAAAATGGGTCTCTTATGGTGCAGTTGTTAAGAGTTTGGCTATTAACCAAAAGGTCAGCAGTTGGAATCCACCAGTCACTCCTTGGAAACCCTATGGGGCAGTTCTACTCTGCCCTATAAGGTCATTATGAGTAGGAATCGACTTGACAGCAATGGGTTTATAGACAGCATTTAGTTGGATCGTATTTTTTAACCCATTCTAACAATTGTCTTTTATTGGTGAGTTTAACCCTTTTACATTTAATGTAATTACTGATAAGAAAGGACTTACTTCTGCCATTTTTCTATTTTTTTTCTACATATCTCATGTATTTTTGGTCCTTGATTCATCCATTGTTTCCTTCTTTTTTGTGAAACCAATATTTTGTAGTGTACCATTGTACTTCCCTTTTCATTTCTTTTACTATATATTTTTAGTCATTTTCTTAATGTTTTCTTTGGGGATTACAATAATATCTAAATTTATAACAATCTAGTTCAAATTAATCCCAATTTAATTTCAATATTTAACATCACAAAAACTTTTCTCCTTGTCTTAAATGAGTATTGCTAAGTGAAACAAGCCAATCTGAAAAAGCCACATGACATTTTAGAAAAGACAAAAACTATAGAGACAGTAAAAAGATAAGAAGTTGCAAGAATTCAAGGGGTAGGAGAGAGGGATAAATAGGTGGAGCACAAGGGATTTTTTAGGGGATTGAAACTATTTGGTACAATATTGCATTGGTGGATACATGTCATTATGCACTTGTCAAAATCCGTAAGACTACAACACAAAGAGTGAATTCCAATGTAAACAATGGACATTAGTTAATAATGTACCAATATTGGTTCATCAATTGTAACAGATGTACCACAATAAAAAATGCAAGATGCTAATAATAGGAGAAACTGCACAAGGGGCAAAGGTGGACATGGGAACTCTGTATTTTCTGTGCAATTTTTCTATAAAACAGAAACTTCTCTAAAAAATAGAGAAAAATCAATGAAACCTAAAGTTTCTTTGAAAGTAAATAAAATCAATAAACCTCTAGCCAAACTGCACTGGGAAAAAAAAAGAAAACACAAATTATCAATAACAGGAATTAGAGAAGTGACATCATTCAGTCCCTACATATAGTAAAAAGATAATCAAGAAATATTATGATACATTTATAGCAATAAATTCAATGGCTGAGATGATGAGGAGGAATTTCTTGAAAGGCACAAGCTATTCAAACTCGCTCAATAAGAAATATATAGCTTGAAAAGGCTTACATTTTTTAAAGAAATTAAATTTTTAGAAAAGAATGCTTCCTACAAAGAAAACTTTACTAATTAATTTTATCAAACTTTTAAGAGAAAAATAATGACAACCAAACAAAAACTCTTCCCGAAAATTAGAAGAAGGGAATACTTCCTAATACATAGGAGGCCAGCATTACTGCTACTAAAACCAGAGAAAAAATTTGGAGGGAAAAAAAAGCTACAGACCAATATCTTTCATATATACAGATGCAAAAATTCATAACAAAAATTGAGCAAGGCAAATTCAATAATATACGAAAAGGAAAACAACATACAAAAGCAAGAAGTGATGGCCAAATGAGGTTTATTCCAAGAATATAATATTGGTTTACATTTAATATTAGTTGATGTAATTCACCATAGTAACCGACTAAAGTTCATTTCAAGTACACAGAAAAAATATTTGACCAGATCTAGTATTCACCCTTGATAAAAACTCTAAGCAAACTAGGAATAGAAAGAAACATTTCAATTAAATAAATCTATTAAAAATCTACATAACATTATCTGATAACATTATATTTGAAAGATTAAGATATTTCCCTAAGATGAGGAATAAGAACAAGGATATACATTCCTACCACTAGTATTCAACACAGTGTTGAGTGTTCTAGCCAATGCAATAAGAAATGCAAAGAAAGAAAAAGCATCCAAATTGGAAACGAACAATTAAAACTGTCTCTCTTTGCGGAACCCTTCTAATCAATGTCTTAGTGTAATAGGTTAATAAAAGAAATCAAAAGCATCTAGATTGGAAAGAAATAAGTAAAATTGTCATTATTTTCTGATGACATTTTAGTCTAAGTAGAAAATTCTATGGAATCTACAAAAGACCTCCTATAGCTTATAAGTGAGTTAATCAGTGTTGCAGATTCTTTACAATAATCAATGATATTTCTACATACTAACAATGAATAATTGAAAATTGAAATTAAAAATAGATAAATATGTAGTTAGAGTTAAACCTGAAAAAATGTGTGTAAAATCTATACACTGGAAACTACAAAATATTACTGAGAGATAACAAAGATTACCAAATAATGGAGAGCTATACAATTCTCTTGGAATGGAATAGTCAGTATTCTTAAAATGTCAATTAGTGCTAAGTGCATCTGTATATTCAATGTAATACCAATCAAAATCCCAGCAAACTTTTTTAAAAATTTTAGAAATTGATAAGCTGATTCTATAATTTGCAGTTGCAAAGGACATATTATTGTTGTTGTTTTTAGTTCCCTTCCAGTTGGCTCTGACTCATCACTACCTTATGGGTAACATAACAAGACACTGCCCAGTCCTGTAGTTGAATTAGTAAATAATTATTTCATGGGACACATGTAAACAGAAAAGGTGTCTTAGACTTAGCATTGTGGAATTTAAAAGTACAAATCTTCCATTTCTTTAGAAAATAATAAAATCTCTTCTCTCTGATCAAGAAAAATATAAAATAAAGGTAGTGAGTTCCCCCTTTAAGAAGTGAGTCCCCTTCTATAAAGGAAAACTGTGAAGCAATCACTTGAGCCTCGAGTACTTTGTTTGTTCAGGCCCTAAGATATAAATTGCTTTTCTTTATTGATAAGAAAAGCTAAGAATTCAGAATATTCATGACCCAGAAAACTAAACAAAAACCTGCCTGCCAACTAGTCAGGTTGAGATAAATCTGTAAGACTAAAAAGTGATTCTGTTCACTCTTAACTAACAAATTCTGTAAGTTGTGTTTTCCTGTCATTCAACATAAAAAGATAGGTATTTTCTTGTCAATTTTACTAATTAAGACTCTTACATCTAGAATGCAATCTTTATCCTCCAGTCTTGAGAGGATGGCTCACATTCCCAAAAAATGCTTCCATGGAAAAAGCAGAGTGTGAGTTTAGGAAGGGCAATAAATATTGCACGGCCATCACCAACGTATTTTTCTGTCTTTCTTTAGTCCAAAAGGGTATAAAAAAAACTTGGTTTAGAGAATGGCTGTCGGAATCAATCATCTCTATTTTGCCAAAGAGTTAAAAAATAATTAAAGGTAGCTCTAAAAGTATCAAAAAATTAAATATATTATGGACCACGGTTGAGTGTTTGAAATTCCCAAAGGAGTGTCCCTTACCTGTTCTGGGACATGCAAAAACCTGTACCCAAACACCAGTCCTCAATTTGCTTTATTCCTAGGGAAGAGTTGAGGGTTAATATTACACTTCCTGCTCTTGATTCTTTATTGAAGAAAATACTAAAAATATGGATCTAATCCTTTCATCCCCTGAGTGCATACCTTTTTTGTGTTCCACTTGAAGAAATAGGCAGGATTCCTGATTTTTTTTTTTTTTTTTTTAAGTAGAAAGACTTCAAGTAAGTCTTTAAACTGAAGGTTGTGATAAAAGTGTTTTTTTCATGATACTGATAATGCTAAAGAAGATGATTGCCATGACTTCTGATGCCTTGCTCAACTGGCATATCTCAGCGATAGAGTCAGTGATCTTGAATAGCCTAACTCTAGTACGTCAGGGCTGAAATAGTTTATGTTTAATGTTGAGAAGAATGTAGCCACAAGCTCTTGAGAAGACCTAAGTGTGATGTAAGGAAGCACCTTGATCACCAAGAGTCTGACTGTCCCCAAGATAGTTGAGTATCTTCTTTCCTCAGAGCGGGACAAACACACAAACTGCTGATGTTATTTTATTATTATTATTACATCTAAATTCTGCAGTAGAACATGACTAAATACACTCCAGAGCTGAGTGAAACCAAAAAGTGGGTTAAGAATCCATTAGCCACTCCCTTCCAAGTTGAAACACTGAATCTTCCAGTTTCTGAAAGGAATATACTTTTTGGCATAGTGTCTGTGTGTTAGAGAGAATGAAATTGCTGGATTCATTCATTCAAAAAATTTATTGAATACTCACCATTTACCAGATTGTTTTCAATGCACTTATGATACAAGAATTAAAAATCCCTGCTCACGTGGACCTTACATTCTTGTTGGGGAGCATGAGTGAGGGGGAGACAAATAATGAACTTAGGAAATAAGTGAAATATATAGTCAGTTTGGAGGTGATCATTTCTATGGTTAAAAAAATAATAGAGCAAGCTAGAGACCAGAAATGCTAAAGGAAGTTGGTGAGGGCAGGTGTAGACTGCAGTATAAAGCAGGCCTCCCTGAGAAGGTGACAATGGAGTAAAAACTGAGGGAGATGAGGAAGGTGATCATGCAGATAAATGAGGAGAGTGGAGGAAACAACTGTTCAGAGACTACAGGGAAGTGGTCAGGGTGCTTAAGGGGCCAGAGGGCTGGAGCAGAACAACTGATCGGGAGAGCAGCAGGAGATGAGGTCTGAGAGGTCATCACGGACTGGACCATGTAGGTTCACATAAGGACACTGGTTTTCATTGTGAATGGAAGGGAGTCACTGGAGGGTTTTTAAAGAGTGACATGATCTGATTTAGGATTACATGAATCATTTTGTCTGTTGTGTGGAAAATTGATTGCTGGCGGGGGGCAGGGCAAGGAGCAGTTAGAAAGTGATTGTAGTAAAGCATGCTCTAGATATTGATGGCTCACCCCCAGCAGAGTGCCAGAGGAGGTGGTGAGGAATGCCAAATTCTGGATATGTTCTGAAGGTGGAACCAACTGTATTCCCTGATAGACGATGTGTGTGAGTGAAAAGAAGAAACCAAGATCACACTGGGCATCTTTCACCAAGCCACTGGAAGAATGAATTTGCCATCAGTTGAGATGTGGAAGGTTGCAGAGGGAACAAGTGGATCAAGGAGCTCAGATGTGTGCCTGTTGAGTTTGGGATGCCAGAGTGAAGAGTTGAGGAGGCTGATGGATGTATGAATCTGCAGCTCAGGACAGAGATTCCAGCCAGAAATATAAATATGAGAGTTGTCAACAGGTAGATGCCATTTAATGCCATGAGACTGAATAAGGGAGTGAGCATCCACAGAGAGAAGAAGAGGCTCCATTGCTGAGCCCAGGGGCATTCCAGTATGAAGAAATCAGGAGAAAAGGAGAAACCAGTAAAGAGGAATGGGAAGAGCAATCATTGAGGTAGAAGGAAAATCAAACCTTTTGGTGTCTTGGAAGCAAAGGGAAGGAGGTGCATGAAAGAGGATGGAGTGATCCTTATGATGCAGAAATAAAAGGATGGCCCAACCCTAGTTATTTGGCCAGGACTCTGACAGTACATTTAACTCATACTGGACCTTGCTTCAGTAAACAGGATTCTGACTCTCTACCTCTACCCAGTGGCAGGGATCATGTCTACAAGGACAAACCATGTAGCTCAAGGTACTCCCATCCACAGAACTTAAAGGATCAGCCTGGCTTGTAATCACATCCTTTTGGATGCTTGAGGGGCCCATATTCAGTGTAAGATATTAGAACTCCTCATATGCAGTATATTGCAGTGCTGATCACCTGTTTGGAAAGAAAAATCCCAAAGCTTACTTCCTCAAGCCCAACACTGATTCTCTCCCTTTGCCCACTGACCATGTCACTGAGTCCCACATACCCCACATCAAATGCACTCAAGTTATGACATCTCAAGAACAGAGACTGCCTTATCTCTTATTCATCTCACTACTCCCAGTGCCCCCACACATCTGTCAGTTTGTTGTACTGTGAGGGCTTGTGTGTTGCTGTGATCTTGGAAGCTTTGCCACAGGTATTCAAATATCAGCAGGGTCACCCATGGTGGACAGGTTTCACTTCCAGACTAAGACAGACTAGGAAAGAAGACCCAGTGGTCTACTTCTGAAAAGAATTAGCCAGTGAAAACCTTATGAATAGCAGCAGAAAACTGTCTGGTATAGTGCCAGAAGATGAGCCCATCAGATTGGAAGGCACTCAAAATACAACTGGGGAAGAGCTGCCTTCTCAAAGTAGAGTCAAGCTTAATGATATGGATGGAGACAAGCTTTTGGGACCTTCATTTACTGATGTGGCACAACTGAAAATGAGAAGAAACAGCTGCAAACATCCATTAAAAATCGGAACATGGCATGTATGAAGTATGAATGTAGGAAAATTGGAAATCCTCAAAAATGAAATGGAACACATAAACATCAATATCTTAAGCATCAGTGAGCTGAAATGTTCATCAGTTAGAACAAGGCTGGGGCCTACTGCAGAAGACCATCAAGTGCTCATATGAATGTTCAAGGTGAAACTGAAGAAAATTAGAACAAGTCAATGAGAGCCAAAGTACGACCTTGAGGATATTCCACCTTAATTTAGAAACCATCTCAAGAATATTTTTGATGTATTGCACAGTAATGACCAAAGACCAGACGAGTTGTGGAATGATATCAAGGACATCATACGTGAAGAAAGCAGGATGTCATTAAAAAGACAGGAATGAAAGAAAAGACCAAAATGGATGTCAGAAGAGACTCTGAAACTTGCTCTTGAACGTCAAGTAGCTAACGCAAAAGGAAGAAATGATGACGCCAAAGAGCTGAACAGAAGATTTCAAAGGGTGACTCAAGAAGGCAAAGTAAAGTATTATAATGACATGTACAAAGATTTGGAGGTAGAAAACCAAATGGGAAGAACATGCTCGGCATTTCTCAAGCTGAAAGAACTGAAGAAAAAATTCAATACTCAAGTTGCCACATTAAAGGATTCTATGAGGAAAATATTAAATGATACAGGAAGCATCAAAAGAAGATGGAAGGAATGCACAGAGTCACTATACCAAAAGGAATTGGTTGATGTTCAACCATTTCAGGAGGTAGCATATGATCAGGAGCCGATGGTACTGAAGGAAGAAGTCCAAGCTGCACTGAAGGTATTGGCGAAAAACAAGCCTCCAGGAATTGACAGAATACCCAACTGAGATGTTTCAACAAATGGATGTAGTGCTGGGAGTGCTCACTTGTCTGTGCCAAGAAATTTGGAAGACAGCTACCTGGCCAACCAACTGGAAGAGATCCATACTTATGCCTGTTCCCAAGAAAGGTGATCCAACAGAATGCGGAAAATATCCAGCAATATCATTAATATCACATGCAAGTAAAATTTTGCTGAAGATCATTCAAACACAGCTGCAGCAGTATATCAAGAGGGAACTGCCAGAAATTCAAGCTGAATTCAGACGAGGAACCAGGGATATCATTGCTGCTGTCAGATGGATCCTGGCTGAAAACAGAGAATACCAGAAAGATGTTTACCTGTGTTTTATTGACTATGCATAGACATTCGACTGTATGGATCATAACAAATTATGGATAACATTGCAAAGAATGGGAATTCCAGAACACATAATTTTGCTCATGAGGAACCTGTACATAGAAAAAGAGGCAGTCGTTCGAACAGAACAAGGGGATACTGCATGTTTTAAAGTTAGGAAAGGTATGCGTCAGGGTTATATCCCTTCACCATACCTATTCAATCTACATGCAAGCAAATAAATCGAGAAGCTGGACTATATGAAGAAGAACGCAGCATCAGGATTAGAGGAAGACTCATTAACAACCTGAATTATTCAGATGACACAACCTTGTTTGCTGAAAGTGAAAAGGACTCGAAACACTTATTTATGAAGGTGAAAGACTACGGCCTTTAGTATGAACTACACCTCAATGTAAAGAAAACAAAAATCCTCACAACTGGGCCAAGAAGCAACATCATGATAAACAGAGAAAAGACTGAAGTTGTCAAGGATTTCATTTTACCTGGATCCACAATCAACACCCATGGAAGCAGCAGTCAAGGAATCAAAAGACGTGTTGCATTGGGCAAATCTGCTGCAAAAGACCTCTTTAAAGTGTTCAAAAGCAAAGATGTCACCTTGAAGACTAAGATGCACCTCACCCAAGCCATGGTGTTTTCAACTGCCTCATATGCATGCAAAAGCTGGACAATGAATAAGAAGACCGAAGAAGAATTGATGCTTTTGAATTATGGTGTTGGCAAAGAATATTGAATATACCATGGACTGCCAAAAGAATGAACAAATCTGTCTTGGGAGAAGCACAATCAGAATGCTCCTTACAATAAAGGACGGCAAGACTATGTCTCACATACTTTGGACATGTTATCAGGAGGGATCAGTGGAGAAGGACAGCATTCTTTCTAAAATAGAGGGTCATCGAAAAAGAGGAAGACCCTCAACAAGATGGATTGACACAGTGTCTGCAACAATGGGCTCAAACATAACAATGATTGTGAGGATGGCGCAGGATCGGGCAGTGTTTTGTTCTGTTGTACGTAGTGTTGCTATGAGTCAGAACCGACATGACAACGCCTAACAAAAACGCCCAGTTCAGCAGACTCTCAGTAAGTGTTTTGTAGAATTGAATTGAGCACAGTTGGTACTTTTAGTTTCACATTTCCTTCTCCTGCTTTGGCAGGGGGGAGATTTTGTACAGGAATCTGCATTCCTTACGTGGCCTTGAATGGAGAAAGTAAATTATGCACTCCCATCCTGGCCTGTGATCAGTGAGGTTTCCAATACAATAAAAACCAGAGGCAAACAACTCAGGACCAACACAAATGTCCCTGCAGCAGGTCAGCAGCTTTCCGCTTCTTCTTGAGCTCATTCAGTACCACTGGCTCCTTGATTAAGCAGCCTTGGTGCGCGGTGTTTAAAGCTATTGACTGCTAACTGAAAGGTCGGCAGTTCAAAACCACCAGTGGCTCCAAGGGAGAAAGATGTGGCAGTCTGCTTCCATAGAGATTTACAGCCTTGCAAACACTACGGGGTCGCTATGAGTTGGAATCGACTGGACAGCAGTGGGTTTGATTTGTTTTTTAGGCCTCTTGATTAAAGGAAATGTCAGTTTCACCTGGAGACTTAATCAGAGGCAGCCACAGCCCCTGGAATAACACCATTCACACAACTGCAACTTTACTTTTGCTGAGTCACCACTCAGGAGCCACAAGAGAGCCATGTCAATCCCAAAAGTCACTTTCACTTTCCTGGGAACCAGGCAAATACACCAGGAAGTGCACAGCAGCAATTGCATTTCAAAGGCATTGGCCTCAATAATCTGAGAGTGGGATTTCAGGTCTCTGATTTAGGGACATTTTTGTAAGTGTCATTCGCATCGAGTGGAAAGAACTCTCTTAGTGCTAGCCCTAACAAAGACCAAAGAAGAAATTAGGGTTATGAAAATTGTCCGTCAGGGTGAATTGTCCGTCAGGTGGCTGAATCATGATTTAGTAAAAGGTACATCTATAATCCCTAAGTTCTAGCAAAGGCAAAAGAGGAGAGTCATGTAAACAAAAATACTACTTGAGTTACTCCCAGCTAATAGGATCATAGAAAAACGAACTGGAGAATAAAAACTATGTGATGTTGATGGATTATGATGAGAACTGAGCTAAAGAAAATAAGGGCTTTAAGTCGTCCAGTTCTCTAAATAACATTGGAAACCAGGGAGCAAGATGTGCTCAAGCTTATCTTGCACCAAATCTGAAAAATGTTAGCAAGATTACTGACTGCAATTTCATGATGACATGATGGGGACCCAAAAGCAATTCTGAAGACGGCTTGTCTCCTTGCAGAGATAACAGACTCAGACATAATCCAGGTTCCCTCAAAGGGTCAATTCAGGGGTCCAAGCCAAGATCAGGTTTGTAATTGCTGTAATTTCCCCTTGAGCACAGTCAGCGTTAAGTCGGATGAGGCATTGCTCAGAGAGGAGCTATTGTCTCTAAAATGATTGTCGTTAATAGAACGTAGAGGGGAGATGACCAAGCCTTTTTTTCTTCTCAAAGTTCTAATTCCGTTCTACCATATCTCATAGTAAATCACCCAATTTAAGAGAATTTAAGCTATCGTGTGGGGTCACCATGAGGCAGAATTGACTCAACAACGACTAACAGCAGCTATAAGCTATTACAATATTACCACAACTTTACAATCCTAAAATATCAGCTGAGAGACCCACCCAGGACCACGTATCTCTCTTTTCAGAGGAGGAAAATCTAAGAACATGTGCTGTTGAGTGAGCGTTCCTGGGTAGTGCAAACAGTTAACCCACTTGGCTGCTAACCAAGAGGTTGGAGGTTAAAGTTCACCCAGAGGTGCCTTGGAAGAAAGGCCTGGTGATCTACTTCCAAAAAATCAGTCACTGAAAACCCTAAGGAGTGCAGTTCTATTCTGACATACACGGAGTCACCACGAGTCAAAATTGACTGGGTGGTAACTGGTTTTAGTTGGTGAGTAGACTGCCGGGGAGGTTTTTGCTATTGGTTTGAGAGAGGTGTTTAGACACCTCTCCATGCTGTGCAGAAGAGGGCAAAGGTGCCTGTGCTAATAACCCCTCGTGGCTGGGCTGTGAAGCTGCAGACCCACTCTTACTGTCACCCTGGGAATGGGGTCTTCCCTGCCCATCCAGGACAGAGATATTTGCTGAGCTCCTAGAGACCACCCAGTTACCTGTCACCCTGGGAATGGGGTCTTCCCTGCCCATCCAGGACAGAGATATTTGCTGAGCTCCTAGAGACCACATGACAAGCCTGGACTTGCAGAACCACAAGGAATCTTGGGCTTCATTGGCTCCACTCTCTCGTAATATAGGTGATGGACCGATGGACAGGCAGGTAGAGTGACTTCCTGAGATTACACAGCCAGGGCGGCAGAGCCCAGGGTAAGTCTAACATTCTAACCATTGTGCCACATTTCAGTGAGGCAGATAATCTTTCAGCCAAGCACACATCTGCAATATTTGATATTAGAGAGCTGTGTGGGGACAGATACTTGACTTGTGCTTGCTGTTTCTTGCTTTTATTGTTATAATTACCATGATTACTGTAAGTCTACCAGGAAGGGGTTTCTGAGGATAAGCTTTTATCCAGAGCCACATAATATGTGTACTTGGGGGATATACATAATTACTGCCCCCCAATCCAATCAATGAGGACAAACAATATCTGTGCCTTTTCATATCATATTGATAGCTGCTTTGCCACTAGCTGAGATGTGATAATTACCAGATGCAATCAGATCCGGAGCATAAAATGCAATTTTCAAACATTGCTGAGAACCAAGTGGAGTAAAGTTTGCTGCACTCTTCTGAACCAAACTTAACTGGAAAACTAGGTTTCTGGTGACCTACTTACAATTTGGTATTCAAGGAAAAGTAAAAAGAGTAGGATGCTCTGAACTCAGATGTCAAGGAGGCACCAGCCTTTGATTCTCAATCTGGGAAATTGGCTTTTCAATTGCCATTTGGCTTCCTAATGGGTTAGGCGAAGAAGGGCTTGTTTAAGTGTCGGCTTTCAGTTCTCCGTATGCACTTGACATTGTCCATGACCACTAGAGCCTCAGTTCCCAGACCAGTTTTAAAAAATGTTCCTATCTTACAGCTAGCTAATCATACCTAGATAAGAGGCATTGGTGTTTCTTCTGCAAACTGCAACTCAAAAGGGGCAGATTTGGGATAACAAACAAATTCATCATATATACACACCTACATCAAACTGGAAACAAATACCAATAGCTGACCACAGAGCCTGCTCCTCTTCTAACTGTGGCTTCTGTCCTGGCTCCGCATTGATTCCTGTTCTCAGGGATGGTCAGAGCCCAGCAGGTGGCCCCAGATGGCAGGTCAGTCAGTGTAAGCAAAAACTAGGATCCCTATTCCTCAGTATCAGACATTCGAAGGCATGTCTAATGAAGGTTTCTTTTCTGTGCTGCCCCATTAAAAGAAAAAGTCTATCAGCCAGCCAGTGTGAGTTCACAATCCCAAAAAACTCCTGGGGACCCAGTTCCAGAGACAAGAATATGAAGGGGGCAGATCCGCCCACCCACCCACTCCACTGTATGTAAATAAAGGTGGCCTGACTGTGCATCTCCCCTGGAACAGCCTGGAATGAATCAGCATAAGTGACATCCCGAATTGTGTTTCTGCTCAACACTGGAGGGCCTCACGTTTTTTCTATAATGTAGAGGGAAAGAGAGGGGAAAAAAAATCTGCCCTGTCAAAGCCACACAAGGATATTCTCTTCAAATAAACAGCAAAACTTAACCACAGGCTTTCCTTTCCATGGACATATTTCAAATGTATATAATGTTAGGTGACTGCTGGAAAAATGACAAGTGTCTGTTTTCATTAAACTCCCCAAGTGCAGGGATCTAATTGACAGCGTTTCCTAGGCTCGATGGAACTTCCAGCTTCAGGGTTTCCATAGCAACGTGTCCCCACTGCTGGAGCTGTGTGCTCAGTCAGCCTTCACAGGAACCCACATTGCAGACAGTCAACTTACTCAGGAATTTCAGCATCCCAAAGGTTAGCAAGTCCAATGTTCCCTGCAGGTAAAATGTCCTCTTCCAGGCCCAAGCTTCCACTTCAGATCCCCAAGAATTCTTTGTTGCTTTTATAGGCATTCTTCCTTCCAGCCTGGCTTCTTGCCATGCTCATGGTGAATCTGAAGGCTGCAAATTTTAAACCGGCCAAGTTATCTCCTTTTTATTTCTGTCCAAAGGATGGCACAGCAACAAAACCTCTCCTGGAGGTCAGGCTTGCTTGCCATACTTAGTCATCTAAGCTGAGCCTCCCCATGCCAGCAAACCTCAGGCTCACAAGTCCCCGGTAAGACAGGAAAGGCTAGAGCCAGGCTGCCAGGTAGGCTGTGCGGGGTGTGCCCTGCACACATGCACACAGCCCAGGGGGCTGGGGGGCTAAGACCCAGACCGCTCTCCACTCACCTGGCCCGTGTAAGACCTGTGTCTGCCTGAGAATGATGTCCTTTCCTGACCGAACAAAAACGAGGCGCGCAGACCTGACAATATGGAAAACATTTTACACCCATCATTTCACTTAATCCTCAGGGTCTGAGGAGGTAGTTCTTATTAATCCTAAACTGTATTGAACACAGCCAAGGTTAAGTGCCTTGCCCAAGGCCATGCAGCCAGGATGTCAGGCTAAGCGGGTCTGGCTCCATGCCTGTGTCCTCTCCTGGGAACTGGGCGGTAGAGGAGAACATGCAGACTGCGAGCACGCCTGCCTTCTCAAAGGGGAAGACCTGTGGTCACAGATACGGTGGGCTCGGCTGTAAAACCAGCCATCCAATTAAAGGAATTTTTCACAAATTGCTACCTGCCTAGGGCCCACTGGAATTTAAAAATCAGTGTCCTTAAATGTGTATGTCGCCACCTTCTGGGCTGTGGCACAGAGAGGAGTCTCCAACTTCTTCAGGAAGAAATGACAGTCGCATATTGCTCCATGTTTGACAAGACGGCTTGGATCTGTGCTAATACAGTCTATCAGTTAACTGAATCAGTCACTACTCATTTACCTCTGCACACCGGACCAGGGCTACAAACAGCACTCAAAATCAACATCTTTGGAAATCAGATGATGAGCGGATGGCTTCTTTTAAACTATAACCCACCCACAATGGGAAAGAAATGTTCAGGTCTCATATTCCCATGTGGGGAAAAATAAATAAACAAAAACACTTGGTAAGCATAAGACAAGTGTGTGCTTAGGACTTAAATTCATGTCTTTTAATTGAAATAAATTATCGCAAAGGCTTTGCAATCAACATTTTTCAGTGAATGAAGACTTTAATACATACAAGAAGCATATGAGTATGAATTCAGTGACCACTGAACTGGGGAGACTCACTAGTAACTCTCTGGCCTTCAAAAATGAGAATGTCTAACGTTATGGGCAGGAGTTCCTGAGTGGCCCAAACATTCAAGCACTCAAATGCTAACTGAAATGTTGGAGGTTAGAACCCTCCCAGAGGTGCCTCAGAAGACAGGCCTGGCGATCTTCTTCTGAAAAGTCACAGCCTTGAAAACCCTATGGAGCGGTTCTACTCTGCACACATAGGGTCACCATGAGTTGGAATCGATTCAACAGCAGCTAACAACAACAATGTTACGGGCATCCCTGGTGGTGCAACAGTTAATGTGCTTGGCTGTCAACTGAAAGATTGGAAGCTCATGTCCACCCAGAGGCTCCTCGGAAGAAAGTCTTGGTGATCTACTTCTCAAAAATCAGCCATTGAGAACCCTTTGGCGCACAGGTCTACTCTGACATGCATGGGGTTACCATGAACCAGAGTCAACTCAACAGCTGCTAGTATTTTTAATGCTCTGAGCCAAGTAATTAGCTGCTGATCACCCTGCAGTAGCTCAGCACCTTCCCCTTGTAATTCACACATAACAGGAAGTGATGAGAGCAAAGCCAAAAGAGCTGTAGACACAGGGGTCAGTGTCCAAGTGCTTTGAAATGTGACAGCTCAAATGTCATAGGGGAAGAGTTAAAATTAAATAAAAGAAGAAGAAAGAAACAAGCCAGAAGATTATCTTTCCTTCTGGGAAAGTGGGCTTTCTCCTGGCATTCTTCCAATAATCCTATCTTTTTTCCCTTGTAACTGAATCAACTAGTCAAGAACAAACTCTGGAGTGTGCTCTTTCTAGTTAGGGATGGCACTCCTCCCTCCCATCATAACCAAACAGGAGGAGGCAGGGGAAAAGAAAATACCTGCAGACTTAGAGTAGAAAAGCAGATAGAATTCATTTGTTCTTTCAACAAATATTTATTTGGTTCTTACTATCTCCCAGATACTGGGGAAAGATAATGAACAAAATATCCCCATGGAACCTACATACTCATAAGGGAAGATATAATAAACCAATAAATACCTACATCAGATGATCAATAAGGGCTGGTGGAAAATAAAATACAGTGATTAGAAGAGCAAGCCATGGAAAGGGTTTTTTACTTTATACAGGGAAGCCAGGAAGTCCTGACTGATAGTGTGGCATTTGACCAAAGATTTCAAGTGAGGAAGCAAACCATAAGGATATGCGAAGGGAGGAGCGATACAGGCAGAGGAAACAGACCGTGCAAGTGTCATGAGGTTCTGTCATGTTTGGCATTGTTCTAGCAGAAGCAAGGAGGCCAGTGTGCTCAGCTGTTAACTGAAAGGTTGGAGGTTTTAGTCCACCCAGAGATTCCTCAGAAGAAAGGCCTGGTGATCTACTTCCGAAAAAGCAGCCACTGAGAACACTTTGGAGCACAGTTCTATTCTGACACGCATGGGGTCACCATGAGTTGACTCAACAACAACTAGTTTTTTTTTAATGCTCTGGGCCAAGTAAGGAGCACTCATGGTGCAGTGGTTAAGAGTTCATCTGCTAACCAAAATTTCAGTGTTGGAATCCACCAGCCACTCCTTGGAAATCCTATGGGGCAGTTCTACTCTATCCTATAGGGTCGTTATGAGTTGGAACCAACTCGACGGCAACAGGTTGTTTTTTTTTTTGTTGTTGTTTTTTGTTTTTTTTTATGGGGGCCTAGTAAAACGCTGCTGATCATCATGAGCAGCAGCTCAGCACCTTCCCCTTGTAATTCACACATAACAGACAGTGATGAGGGCAAAGACCAAAGAGCTGTAGACATAGAGGTCAGTGTCCAAGTGCTTTGAAATATGACAGCTCAAATGTTGGAATCTGAGGAAGAAGACTCCGAAAATAAGACTAGTGTGCAGAAAGCTTATTTAGGGAGTTCTCTCAGGGTCAATGTTTGTTCAAACAAGGAAAGGGAACCAGAATTGAACAAAAGGCGAGGTTGGACCGTGGTGCAGACTCAACAAAGGACTCAGCTGACCCTGCAGGGAGCTCCCCAGTTGGGATGGCCCTTCAGAGTCATCCTGCATTGTGTCAAGGAGAGGGGTTCTATACCCCTGCACTCACGAGTCATTGGAAGAGGACTACCCCCAAAGGGGACATGATTTTGGGAGAGAGCAGCTTTCTCCATCTGTGGGCAATTTCCACAGGGGCCTCACAGCTGCAAGAAACGATCCCTTCAGATCTGGAGGGGGTGTCTGGGTGACATATAACACCTTCCACTATAGCAAGAAGGCAAGTGTTGAGGGTTAAGGACAGAGATGTACTGGGGACCAGCTTATTATAAAGCCACAGATAGAATCTGAGATTATCATGGATAGTTATTGGTGGGTTTGAGGAGACTTATATTTTAAAAGGATCATTCTAGGTGTTGGCTTGGGAAAAGATTTTGGGGTTGAAGCACCTAGGTGGAAGGATAAGGATAATGACATCATTAGTACAGAGCTTGTTGTGCTGTTGATAGGTAACATCAAGTCATTTCCAACTCATAGTGACCCTAGGTACAGCAGAACAAAACACTGCCCAGTCCTGTACCATCCTCGCAATCATTGCTATGTTGGAGCTCATTGTTGTAGCCATTGTGTCAATCCATCTCCTTGAGGGTCTTCCTCTTTTCTGTTGACCCTCTACTTTACCAAGCATAGTGTCCTTCTCCAGGGACTGGTACCTCCTAATAACATGTCCAAAGTACGTGAGACAACGTCTCACCATCCTTGCTTCTAAGAAGCATTCTGGATGTACTTCTTTCAAGACAGATTCTTTTCTTTTTCTTGCAGTCCATGGTATTTTCAATATTCTTTGCCAACACTGTAATTCAAAGGCATCAATTCTTCTTCGGGCTTCCTTATGCTTTATCCAGCTTTCACATGTGTTGAAAATACCATGACTTTGGTCAGGCATATCTTCTTCAGTCCTCAGAGTGACTTCTTAGTTTTTTAATACTTTAAAGAGGTCTTTTGTGGCAGATTTGCCCAATGCATACATTGTTTTCTTGACTGCAGCTTCCACGGGCGTTGATTGTGGATCCAATTAAAATGAAATTCTTTACGACTTCAATATTTTCTCCGTTTATCATGATGTTGTTTATTGGTCTAGTTGTGAGGACTTTGTTTTCTTTATGTTGAGATGTAATCCATACTGAAGGCTGTAGTCTTTGATCTTCATCATTGCTTCAAGTTCTCTTCACTTTCAGCAAGCAAAGTTGTGTCATCTGCATAATGCAGATTGTTAATCAGTCTTCCTCCAATCCTGACGCTGCTTTCTTTTCATATAGTTCACCTTCTCAGATTTTTTGCTCAGCATACAGATTGAATAAATTTGGTAAAATTATACAACCCTGATGCACACCTTTTCTGATTTTAAACCACGGAGTATCCCCTTGTTCTGTTCGAATGACAGAGCTTAAAGGAAACAAAATTTGCAAAAGAGGAAAAAATCCATTTTTATAAGAGCAGCAAAGTATGAACAGAAGTGCCTGGTGTGTCAGTGATCCCCTGCCAGCAGCACAAGAAGAAGATGGGAATGGAAAGTGGAGAATAGATTTAGACAGAGAGGACATGAGAACAAGGCTCAGCCATTCATGTCTGCAAAATATTGAAAATGTTTTGAAGCAGATGAATCAAAGGCTCCAACTTTTTCATATATTTGGAAAAAGAAAATAAAGTTTCTGTGAGGGTTCCCAGGGGCACTTAGAGGGTAAATTATGGTGGTATTCAGGAAAGAGGAGAATCATCAGAGAACTGATGAAAGAGAAAGGGGCATCCTCAGAATTTAGGGCAGTGGTTCTCACATTTGGAGCATATCACAACCACCTGGGGAGTTAATGGAGAACCCAAGGCCCAGGTACATTACTATAAGAGAGGCCCTGGGCCTCTGCATGTTAAGTAGGTTTTCCAGGTGATGCTGTTACCTACCAACATTAAGGAACCATTGACTAAGGAGATTGTTTAAAGCTGTGCCGGAGTCCCTGGGTGATGCAGTTAATTTGCTCCACTGCTAAACAAAAAGTTGAAGGTTTGAGTTCACCTAGAGGATCCTTGGAAGAAAGGCCTGATGATCTACTTCCAAAAAGTCAGCCTTTGAAAACTTTATGGAGCACAGTTCTACTCTGACATACATAGGGTCTCCATGAGTCGGGGTCAACTTGACAGCAAAGGGTTTTAAACTGTGCCAGTATTTGGACTGCCTCTCCTCCGAGGGAAAGAGCAGTCAAAGGGTTTTGTTCTCCTTTTGTTCCATTCAGAATCAGTGTTGGTTAATGTCCAGATATTACACACAGTGCCTTTGCCTTCTGTGTAAAGGAGGATTCATTAATTACTTGAAAGATCCAAACTGGTGAGTTCCCAGACGGGTGAATCTCCTTGGCAATAGGAGTAAATGAAAGAAGAGTTGCCCACGCTTTGCAGCTGAGTCTCTATTGGCGTAACCCAGGGATCATACTTGGGGAAGGGACTGGAAAGAATATGTTCGAAACCTTTTTACACCTTCTTGGGGCAAAAACATAAAATAAAAATAAAACAGGCCACTGATGTCAACCAGTCCTAAAACCATCACTTGGTACACGAAGTGAAAAGTTTCTTCTTATCCTTTGATAGAAAAATAAAACTCAAGCAATCATGATATCTAAGCAGAAGGGCTTATTGCAGACTGCACAGGCCCTCCTCCCATACCACAATGAGAGTAACAGACTTCAGAGGGCCTGGCCAGTAACAACAGCTACAGCCCACTAATCCCACCCATTCCAATGAAGAGGAAACACTCCTACCAGAGCCAAAGGTCTTAGGCTACATAAAGGTGATCTTCCCGAGGGATTTCCTGAAATTGGAATGCAACATTTTTTTTTTTTTAATCAGCAAAGGAGAATATATTTCAACAGATATAATTTAATTTTTCCACCAGTTTGGCTTACATGTTGCTATGAGGCTGGAAGCTATGCTACCAGTATCTCAGGTACCAGCAGGATCACCAATGGTGCACAGGATTCAGCAGAGCTTCCAAACTAAGACATTCTAGGAAGAAAAGTCTGACAATCTACTTCTAAAAATTAGCTGTGAAATTCCTATGGACCACACAATATTGTCCAAGACTTTGACTCACTTACTTTGGACATGTCATCATGAGGGACTGATCACTAGAGAAGGACATCATGTTTAGTAATCCCTCAATGAGATGGATTGACACAATGGCTGCAACAATGTACTCAAATATGCCAATGATCATAAGAATGGCACAGGACCGGGCAACATTTCCTTCCATTGTACATGAGGTTACATGGGTAGGAGCCAACTCGATGGCAACTAGAAATAAATATGTGATAATATAATTCCAAGAAGCCCTGGTGGTGCTGTGGTTAAGCACTCAGCTGTTAACCAAAAGGTCAGCGATTCGAACCCCTCAGCTTCTCCACAGGAGAAAGATGTGGAAGTCTACTTCCCTAAAGATTACAGCCTTGGAAACTCTGTGGGACAGTTCTACTCTGTCCTACAAGGTCACTATGAGTCAGAATCAACTCCATGGCAATAGGAATATAATTTCATTTTCAGAAAATTTAAGTGGAAAAGGTGTGACCCAATATGCATGCACTGCCTGAATCCAGCTATAATTGATACATAAAGCTCACCTAGAGGCAACCTCCCACATGGAACCTCAGACACATATCAGCCAGTTATCCACTCAACTCAGAGAGGAAGGGGGATTATCCACAATGCTAAAAGCTGAAAAACAGCAATGTCACTTCGGAGAATATTTTTATAAGCAGGAAAACTCTCCAATAGGAGAAGAAAACCAAGATGAACATACACAGGGAGCAAAGGGTTTTGCTAATAAATATCACTAAATTAATTTTGAAACAAAAGTGTCTCAGATGAGGAAAAAATGAACAATTTCAGTCGCATGTTAAATTACTAAAGAATAGGAAAGGACAGGGAGTTACAGCAATAAGCTAAAAAGCAAGAATTTCTTAAATTCCATAAAGGAAAACTTAAAATGATTGTGTTTCACCAAAGTTAGATGATTACATAAGGATGTTCACGAACATGATCAAATAATCACTTTAATTATTAAAACCAAGAATACATATATCCCTACCTGGTTGGCGCAAGTAGTTTGCAATGGGCTGCTAACCTAAAGATTGGCAGTTCAAACCCACCCAGCAGCTCCACAGAAGAAATGCTTGGCGATCTGCTTCTATAAAGATTACAGCCAAGAAAACCTAATACAGTTCTACTCTGTAACACATAAGAGATCCCCATAAGTCATGGGCCAATTCATTGGCAGTGGGTTTGGTTTTTACCTATACTAAAGAAAAAAACATAGCCTACGCTACAAAAGACATACCAGAAAAAAGAAAAAAGATCAAGAATACTTGTGCAGGCTGCTTATGGGATGAAAAGTTTATACCACATAAGGAAAGAGAGGAGCCCTGGTGGTGCAGTGGTTAAGCGCTATGGCTGCTAAGCAAAAGATCAGCAGTTTGAATCCACCATCCTCTGCTTGGAAACCCCACAGGGCAATTCTTCTCTATCCTATATGGTTGCTATGAGTCAGATTCGACTCGACAACAATGGGTTTGGTTTGGTTTTTTATGGAAAGACAGAGTAGTATAGGTAAGGGAGGGGTGTGTTCCAAAAAGGAAGGCATCTGAACAAAGAAGAAATCAATGAGGGGACTTCCAGGCAACATGGCGCTCTAGCCAGAAGCACCACACCGTCCCTCCACAGCAAAGATCAAAAAAACTAAGCCAAACAGAGAAAACAGCAATCCGGAAACCCTAAGCATCAAATGAAGAGATAAAGAACTCAGCCAAGCACCAAATGAAATGAGAAACTGACAGAGAACAAAGCACGAGGAGAGATGCTTGCAGAGTTCCCCTATCAGCTAACACAGCACAGTTCCACCATCTTGGACTCCTATCAGAGACCAACAAACAGGGGGAATGAGAAAGTAGCTTCACAGAGCTTCCAGCAGGAGACACAACAACTGGTAAACAGTGATATACGCTTTCCCACCCCCCACCCTTCTTCACCTCCACTCAGCCTCCTCTGCTTCCCACGGCCACAGTCTCTTGGCCAGGAAGCAACGGCTGCTTGAATTCCACCCGCCCACACTGGCTGACTCCCTGAGTGCCATTTATTGCCTGCTGGGGTTGCATTTTTCCGCTTCTTTTGGTTTCTTCCTTACCTCTCACCACCTCCCCCTCCTTTCACTCAAATACCTGGCTCTGTGCGCCATCTTTGCTTCTACTTGAAAGGCTGTGAAACTCCACTCGAAAGTGAAACTGCTTCCCGGTCTGTGCTGCCACACTGGTGGGATCCTGGGGCTTTTTTGTTTGTTTGTTTGTTTTGAATTGCTTGTTTGTTTTCTTTTTCTTTTCTCGAATTGGGAGCCCATTCTAGCCAGGCATTAATGCGCAGCTTGGGACCTACCCCCTCAGTTTGTGCAGATGCACAGAGGGATTCCTAAGGGCATTTCTTTCTTTGTGGGTTTTTTTTTTTTTTTCTGTTTTTTTGGGGGATTTCTTTTTTTAATTTATTTTTTCTTTTCCCTCTTTTTCCCTTTTTGTCTTTCTTCATTACTCAGTTTCTCATCTCTCTATACTGTCCTTCTCTTCTTGTCCCCTAAATACCTGGCACTGAGTGACACTTCTACGCCTTCTAGCCGGCTGTACATCAACAGCTGGGAACAACTTCCCCAGACCTCATAGCCACACCAGTGGGATCCATGGGAGTTTTGCTTTTTTTTTTCTGATTTTCATTTATTCACTTTTTTCTTTTTTTTCTTCTTCTCCTTTTTGGTTTTCTCCATTTCATAGTCTCTCATCTCTCCACTCCAACGGCAAGTTCCACTAGCACTCTTATTTGTTTGTTTTTGGCACCTGTTCCTCTCTCCTATCTCTCCTGTCTCCCAAGCCATCTTAGCTCCATACATCACAATCACCACTCTCCATCCTGCCTAACTGCACCGTGTGCTTAACATCACACCACCAAGCAGCACAGGCACGGCCTACCAGAAACTGCCCTGCACTGATTACCGGCCCACCCAGGTGGCCAGAGTAAGTGCCACAAACAACTCATCCCAGCAACTCCTCTTCAGCTAGATCTGCCCTGCAGTACCATATCTGAGCGACTGACCCTGCCAATTGAGAAGGAGGTGAAAAATATCCTGGCCACAGATGAGCACACAACAAAGAACACACAGCCTGCCTGCTCAGACATAGCCAAATAAAACAAAAAAAGGATGAAACAAACATATCTACAATCAATAACTACTGAATAAAAATAACTACTGAATTCCCTGAAGACAGCAGACAATATCAAAACATTTACAAAAACAGGAAAGGATGGTTCCAGTAGGTGTTCAAAATAAAACACCAGATGACTTCCCAGTAGAAGAAAAGGCATTAGAACTACCCAACAGGGAATTCAAATCTCTAATACTCAGAAGTATCCAACAGCTGAAGCAAAAAGCAGACAAAAGTGAGGAAAAACAGACAAATTCATAGAAAAGGCAGACAAATTCATGGAAATGCAGACAAAAAATGGAAGAATTCAGGAAAATAGTGCAGGAACAAAATGCCAAAATAAATTCACAACTAGAAATCATACAAAACAACAATTAGAAATCCAAAAGGTGAACGACAAGATTTCAGAAATGGACAGTGTCATAGAAGGGCTGAGGAGCAGATTTGAAATGGTGGAAGGCAGGATCAGTGAAATTGAAGACAAATACTCGGATACAACTCTGTTTGAGGAAAACTCAGACAAAAGGATGAAGAAAAAGAGACCCCAAGAATTATGTGGGATACAATCCAAAGAAAAAATTTTCTAGTGATCAGAGTTCCAGAACAGGAGGAGAAAACAGAAAACACAGAGAGGATCATTGAAGAACTGCTGACAGAAAACTTCCCCAATATCATGAAAGATGAAAAGCTGGCCATCCAAGAAGCTCAACGAACCCCATATAGGATAGACCCCAAAGAATATCACCAAGGCATATCATAATCACACTCACCAAAACCAAAGACAAACAAAGAATCCTGAGAACAGCTCAAGAAAAACAAGAAGTCACATACAGAGGAGAAACAATAAGACTAAGCTCCGATTATTTGGCAGAAACCATGCAGGCAAGAAGGCAATGGGATGACATATATAAAACCTTGAAAGAAAAAAATTGCCAGCCAAGAATAATGTATCCTACAAAACTCTCATTCAAATATGATGGTGAAATTAGGACATTTCCAGATAAACAGAAATTAAAGGAATATGTAAAAGCCAAACAAATATTACAAGAATTATTAAAGGGAGTCCTTCGATCTGAGAACAAGTAACTTCATCTCAAAGGCTGAATCTAGGATGCAGGATTGTACCAGCCAGATACCAATCCAGGAAATGAACCCTCAAGGACTATGCAAAACCAAAAGAAATACAACAGGGAATCAGAGCAGTTTATCAGTAAATGGCAACAACATCAGGACAATAAAAATGGAATAAATGTGTAGGTATAGAACCTTCTAATGGAGGGGAAGACAAGTAATAATAAACTGTTTCAAACTTAGAAAGATAAAGGTAAATTTCACAGTAACCACAAAAAAAGTTAACAAACATACTCATAAAAATAAAGAGGAAAAACATAAAGTCTCAGTAAAAACAAAATCTACAAAAACAAAAGAAATGAAAAAGAAATCCACAAACCAAAGGAACTCAGCACAAGAGAGTAAGAGGAACAAAACAAACGTCAGCACCACAAAAAAAGCATTACAAAATGACAGCGATAAACTCACATATACCAATAATTACACAGAATGTAAATGGCCTCAGTGCACCCATAAAGAGATGGAGAGTGACAAAATGGATTTTAAAAAAAGCATCCATCCATATGCTGTCTCCAAGAGACACATCTTAGAAACAAAGACGTAAATTTATTAAAAATCAAAGGTTGGAAAAAACTATCAAGGAAACAACCACCAAAGAAGAGCAGGAGTGGCAATACTAATCTCAGATAAAATAGACTTTAAAACAAAATCCACCATAAAAGACACAGAAAGACATTATATAACGATTAAGGGGATGATCCTTCATGAAGACATAACCACAATAAACATCTACGCACTCAATGACAGGGCTCCAAAATACATAAAACAAACTCTAATAGCTGTGAAAAGATAAATTGACAGTTTGCAATAATAGGAGACTTCAACACACCACTCTCAGTAAAGGACAGAATATCTAAAAAGAAACTCAGCAAAGACACAGAAGACCTAAAGGGCACAATCAGCCAACTTGACCTCATACACATCTATAGAACACTCATCCACCATCTGCAAAGTACAAATTCTTTTCCAATGCACATGGAACGTTCTCCAGAATAGACTACATCTTAGGCCACAGAGCAATTCTCAACAAGGTCTAAAACGCTGAGATAATACAAAGTATCATCTCTGACCACAATGCCATCAAGGTAGAAATCAAAACAGAAAGAGCAAGGAAAGAAAATCAATTACATGGAAACTGAATAACACCTTGCTTACATACTACTAGGTAGTAGAAGAAATCAGAGATGGAATAAAAAAATTCCTAGAATCAAATGAGAATGAAAACACATCATACCAAAACCTTTGGGACAGAGCAAAGGCAGTCCTCAGAGGACAATTTATAGCAATAGATGCATATATCAAAAAAGAAGAAAGGGACAAAATCAAAACATTAACTACAAAACTCAAACAAATAGAAAGAGAACAGCAAAAACAAGCCCACAGCCACCAGAAAAAAGGAAGTAATAAAGATCAGAGCAACAATAAATGAAATGGAGAATAGAAAAGCAATAAAAAGAATCTACAAAACCAGAAGTTGGTTCTTTGAAAGAATCAACAAAAGTGACAAACTACTGGCCAGATTGACAAAAGAAAAACAGGAGGGGACACAAATCAGCCAAATAAAAAAATAAATGGGGGACATTACTACAGACCCAACTGAACTAAAAAGGATCGTAACAGAGTAATATGAAAAACTATACTCCAACAAATTTGAAAACCTAGAGGAAATGGATAAATTTCTAGAAACACACTACCTACCCAAACTACAACAAAGTGATGGTGAAAATCTGAACAGACCCATAACAAGAGAAGAGATTGAAAAGGTAATAAAAAAAAAAAATTCCCAGCAAAAAAAAAAAAAAAAAAAAAAAAAAACCCTGGCCCAGAAGGCTTCATTGGAGAATTCTAGCAAACATTCAGAGAAGAACTTGTACCAGTACTACTCAAACAATTTCAGAACATAGAAAAGGAAGCGACACTTCCAAATTCATTCTATGAAGCCAGCATAACGCTGATACCACAACCAGGCAAAGATGACACAAAAAAAGAAAATTACAGACCAATATTTCTCATGAATATAGATGTAAAAATTCTCCACAAAATTCTAACCAATAGAATTCAGCATCATAACAAAAAAATAATACACCATGACCAAGTAAGATTCATACCAGTTATGTAAGGATGGTTCAACATTAGAAAATCAATCAATGTAATCCACCACATAAATAAAAGGGAAAAAAAAATTACGTGATCATCTCAATTGATGCTGAAAGGCATTCAACAAAGTCCAACACCCATTCGTGATAAAAGCTCTCAATAAAATAGGTATAGAAAGGAAATTTCTCAACATAATAAAGGGCATCTATGCCAAACTGACAGTCAACATCATTCTTAATGGAGAGAGGCTGAAAACATTCCCCTTGAGAACAGGAACAAGACAAGGATGCCCTTTATCACTACTCCTATTTAACATTGTGCTGGAAGTTCTAGCTAGAGTAATAAGGCAAGAAAAAGAAATAAAGGGCATCCAAATTGGTAATGAAGAAGTTAAACTGTCCCTGTTTGTGGATGATATGATACTATACATAGAAAACACTGAAAACTCCACAAGAAATCTGCTAGAACTAATAGAAAGATTCAGCAGAGTAGCAAGACACAAGATAAACATAAAAAATCAGTTGGATTCCTATACACCAATAAAGAGAATGATGAAAAGGAAATCCTGAAAACAATCCCATTTACAATAGCCCCTAAAAAAATAAAATACTTAGGAATAAATCCAATCAGGGATGTAAAAGACCTATACAAGGAAAACTACAAAACACTACTGCAAGAAACCCAAAGGGATCTACATAAATGGAAGAACATACCATGCTCATTGATAGGTAGACTCAACATTGTGAAAATGACAATTCTAACCAAAGCAATGTACACATACAATGCAATCCCGATCCAAATACCAACAACATTCTTCAAAGAGATGGAAAAACTAATCATTAACTTTATATGGAAAGGGAAGAAGCCCCGAATAAGTAAAGCACTATTGAAGAAGAATAATGTTGGAGGACTCACACTACCTGACTTCAGAACCTACTATACAGCTACAGTAGTCAAAACAGCCTGGTACTGGTACAACGACAGATACATTGACCAGTGGAACAGAATTGAGAACCCAGATGTAAATCCATCCACCTACGGTCACCTGATCTTCAACAAGGGCCCGAAGTTCATCAAATGGGGAAAAGACAGTCTTTTGAACAAATGGGTACTGGCAAAACTGGATTTTCATCTGCAAAAAAAATGAAACAGGACCCATACCTCACACCATATACGAAACCTAATTCAAAATGGATCAAAGACCTAAATATAAAGCCAAAAAATATAAAGTTCATAGAAGAAAAATTAGGACCAATACTACAGACCCTAATACACGGCATTAACAGGATACAAACCATAACCATCAACACACAAACTCCAGAATTAAGCTAGATAACTGGGATTGTCTAAAAATCAAACACCTATGCTCTTCAAAAGACTTCATCAAAAGAGTAAAAAGAGAACCTACAGACTGGGAAAAAAATTTTGGACGTTACAAGTCAGACAAAGATCTAATCTCCATAATCTACAAAAAAATCCAACACCTCTACAACAAAAAGACAAATAATCCTATTAATAAATGGGCAAAGGAAACGAACAGACACTTCACCAAAGAAGACATTCAAGCAGCCAACAGACACATGAGGATATGCTCACGTTCACTACCCATTAGAGAAAAGCAAATTAAAACCACAATGAGATACCATCTCACCCCGGCATTACTGGTACAAATCAAAAACACTGGAAATAACAAATGTTGGAGGGGCTGCGGGGAGATGGGAACTCTTATGCACTGCTGGTGGGAATGCATAATGATACAACCATTTTGGAAAATGATATGGCACTTCCTTAGAAAGCTAGAAAGAGAAATACCATACAATTCAGCAATCCTACTCCTAGGAATATATCCTAGAGAAATAAGAGCCATCACACAAATAGGCACATGCACACCCATGTTCATGGCAGCATTGTTCACAATAGCAACAAATGGAAACAACTTAGATGCCCATCAACAGATGAATGGATAAACAAACTATGGTACATACACACAATGGAGTATTATGCAACGAGAAAGAACAACGATGAATCTGTGAAGCATCTCATAACATGGATGAAACTGGAGGACATTATGCTGAGTGAAATAAGTCAGTCACAGAAGGACAAATAATTGTATGAGACTTCTATTGTAAAAACTCATTAAAAAATTTACACACAAAAAGTAACAATCTTTGTTGGTTATGACAGTTGGGGGTGGAAATACTACATAGACAATAGATATATGGTAACTTGGTGAAGCATAAGACAGTGCACAATACTGGGGAAGCCAGCACAACTTGTACAAGGAAAGGTCTTGGAAGCTGCATAGACACATCCAAACTCCCTGAGGGACTGAACTGCTGAGGGAAGGGCTGTGGGGACCATGGTTTTGGGGAATATTAGCTCAATTGGCATAGCACAGTTATGGGATCACAACAGAGGGTTCTGGACAGAGCTAGAGAAGGATGTAGAACAAAATTCTAACAAAAAAAAAAAGACCAGATTTACTGGCCTGACAGAGACTCGAGAAACCCCAAGACTATGGCCCCGGGACACCCTTTTAGCTCACTGGTAAAGTCACTCCCGAGGTTCACCGTTCACCCAGGGATTGGCCAGCCCTATAAAACAAAACAGGACAAATGAGGCACAGCAGTCCAGGGACAAGGACTAGAAGGCAGGAGGGGACAGGAAAGCTGGTGATAGGGAACTCAAGGTTGAGTAAGGACAGCGCTGACATGTAGTGGGGTTCTTAACCATTGTCATAGGGCAATATGTGTATTAACTGTTTAATGAGAAACTATTTTGTTCTGCAAATCTTCATCTAAAGTGAGAATAGCAGCATAACTGGAAGAACATAACCAACATCACTGAATTGTACATGTAGAAATTTTGGAAATGGTCTATCTTTGGCTCTGTATATTTTCACCAAAAAAAAAAAAAAGGTCCTCCAAGGCCAAGAAGGGAGCATGTTGACATGTCATGGGGTTGTTAACCAAAGTCATAAAACAGTATGTGTACTGACTCGTTGATGAGAAAATATTTGTTCTGTAAACCATCACCTAAAGTACAATTAAAAATATATATTTAGAGGCACACAGACCAGAACTGAGTTAGGGTAAAGGCATCAGTGGCAATACACTTCAGAGTATTTACACAATATCTGCTATCCAAATATTCAGAGATCTTTGAGTATGCCCAGAGAAACTTTGCTATGAACACAGATTTAATGGTTTTAAAAAACTTCTTTACATCTGATAGCTATGTCAAAACCCTGGTGGCGTAGTGGTTAATTGCTATGGCTGCTAACGAAGGTCGGCAGTTTGAATCCACCAGGTGCTCTTGGAAACTCTATGGGGCAGTTCTACCCTGTCCTACAGGGTCACTTTGAGTCAGAACTGACTCGATGGCAACAGGTTTGGTTTTTAGAGTTTAATAGCTATGCAGTCTTCACCACACCTCTCTCAATAAGGTCACATGCTTCATATAGGAATTGAGATTCTAACCCATCCAATCTTATGACAAAGCCACACTCTTAACTCTCATGCTGTATTTCATATTGTAGGTGAGGAATGAAATACAAAACATGTAACTGTAAATTTAGAAGATAATTAATAAAAAATAGCTAAACTTATGGAATCCTGGCATTGCACATCTCTTTTGTAAAATTATAGCATTAGATGATTTTGTTGTAAAATAAGGGCAAAAATAATGGTGTTAAGCATTCCACTTAAAAATCTAAAAAAAAAAAGAGGAAAATGCAGAATAATAAACAAAAGCAGACTAAAAAAATAGATAAATAGTAAAATTAATCAAAAACCTAGTTTGCTGAAATTACTAATGAAAGAGACAAACTCATACTGAAACTAATGAAGAAAAAGGAGAAAAGGCATAAATCAACAAAACTGAAAAGAAAACAGTGATACAGTCAGCTCTATACAAAACATTGTTGTAAATTATACGTGAATACCCAGCACACTTGTGAAATCACACAGTTGAAAAACTCAATGGAAAAGATAATTTCTCGTAAGACCATAAGATACAAAAATTGACACAATATGTAGATATCTGAACAAGCTTAAAAAAAAAAATCAGCTGTAAATGTTTTAAAAAAAACTACTCAGAGCAAGACCCATCTTATTCTCTTCTGCACAATGACTTCATGTTTTACATCTGGCAGTCCCCAAGTGCCAGGCACATGTGCTGGGCACCTTCTGCCACGAGATTACTAGGCTGGTTGCCTACACAAACTGAAAGGCCATGGAGAGAAATGAGATAGCAGATTTGCTCAGTCAGTAAATACACTTATTAAGCTGTTGTTGTTAGTTGCCATCAAGTTGGCTGACTCCTGGCAACCTTATGTATAATACAACAAAACGTTGCCCAATCCTGCACCATCTTCATAATCTTTGGTATGTGTAAGTCCATTGTTGTGGCTATTATGTCAATCCATCTCTTTGAAGATTTCCCTAATTTTCACTGAACTCTATCAAACATGATGTCCTTTTCTAGTGATTGGTCTTTCCTGATGATGTGTCCAAAGTAAGTGAGCTGAAGTCTCACCATCCTAGCTTCTAAGTAGCATTCTGGCTATATTCCTTTTAAGACTGATTTGTTCATTCTTCATGGTAGATTCAATATTCTTCATCAATACTACATTTCAAATGCATCAATTCTTTTGTCTTCCTCTTTCATTGTCCAGTTTTCTCATGCATATGAAGCAATTAAAAAGACCATGACTTGAGTCACGTACACCTTAGTCGTCAAAGTGATATCTTTGCTTTCTAACACTTTAAGGAGGTCTTTTGCTGTAGAGGAACCCTAGTGGCACAGTGGTTAGGAGCTACGGCTGCTAACGAAAAGGTCGGCAGTTTGAATACACCAGCAGCTCCTTGGAAACCCCATGGGGCATCTCTACCCTGTCTTGTAGGGTTGCTATGAGTCAGAATCAACTCGATGGCAATAGGTTTGTTTGTTTTTTTGCAGTAGATTTCCCCAATGCACTACATTGTTTGATTTCTCTACTGCTGCTTTCCATGGATGTTGATCATTGATCCAAGTAGAATGAAATCCTTGACAACTTCAATTTTTTGTCCAGTTAACAAGCTAGATATAGAATAAGAAATAGAGAGACTTCGATAAACTGAAAGCTCAAACACCAAGAGTCAGCAAGCTTATAATTAAGCCTCCTTCAGGGAGATTCCTGCAAGAGTTTCTCCTTGCCTCAGAGATGTGACCAGCCCCAAAGCAGATGATGAGGCTGGGGCCACAGCAGTCAGTGAGTTAGGAAAGGACTTATTCTCTTCCAACTTCATTCCCTACCAAACTCCAACTACCTCCCATCGTAGTTAAGGTGGCTGACTGTCCCTGAAAAGCAAGTCACAGGATCACAATGGGGTACAATCTGCTAAGCTGCTGTACCCTGAGACCCTAAAGTCTCTTTTTGGGTTTGTATTAAATGCAGAAACCTAGCTGCCAGAAGAGGGATGGGGAGCTGATGGGAGGGTCTGCCTGAGTTCTTTGTCATGGAGGCCTGGCTGGGCTGGAGAAGGGGCACTAGTGAGACTACTGGACTGTGCCCCACCTCAGAGTCTGCAGATAACTCCTTCACTTCAGGAGGTATGGGCAGCAGATAATACCCTTTCTCAGCTGTGCAACAGCATGACTCAAAGAATCAGTCTTAGAGAAATAAAGACCAGAAATAAGTTCTCAGCTGAGTTGCTGAGTTGTAGATAGTGTGGGGTATTTTAAGGGATTTTAGAAAAATCATGCACTCTTTGGAAAGGCCAGAGTAACAGGCCTGAGAATGAGCTTTCAGAAATATCACCCAGAACTAGAGCCACACTTGTTCCAGTAAGAACCACACTGCCTCCAATTCCACTCACGCTGTAAGGCTCTGCCTTAGCCTGCCTGCTAGCTCACATCTGATTGGTAGAAGCTAAGTCACATGTCTGCAGTCTAGCAGCAAGGGAGGCTGGGAAATGTAGGAGTTTGGTGGTGGTTGTTAAGATTTTTTTGTTGTTGTTGGAAAGGCAGGATTTACAAAATAAGCAACAAACTGTGAAAGAAGTAGAAAAGATTTAGAGCACCCATAAGCAGCTAATGTCAATTACTGTGGCTTTGGGCAAGTTGCCTCAGTTTCTTCTCCCACTGAAGAGGATATAGTAATAACTACTTTTAGGTGCTGTGAGAATTAAATGAGAAAATGTGTGCACATCGCAGAGACTGACCCACACTCATCCATTTGTGCCATTTCCTTTCCTCTCGTCTCTTGTCTATCACAAAAGACACTTGCTTTAAATGCATATCTAAGACATTCTGGCTCATTCTGAATGTGTTCCCATCACAAAGACACTGATCTCAAAAATGTGGCTTCATATTCCATCCTGGTCTAGGACCAAAAAATTCCCCAAAATATTTGCGAAGGGTCTTGCTATGAAGTCAAAATATACAATCAATGACCCAAGAACATACCCAGAGTGGACTTAGAAGTCCCATATCTTCTCCTTTGAACATCAAGAACACAGTATGCCAAGAAAGACAAGGGCAAATACCCTATTGCTAGATAAAGTCTGAGGGAGCTACTAGAATAGACACAGTAGCAATGACAAAAAGTAGTCATCAGGTGCTAAGTATGTCTAAGTCCCTTTTTGATTTTTACGTTTACTTTGCCTACTAAGCCTATGGAGTAGGCAGTATTGGTTTCCCCTTTTACAGATTAAAAAGCTAAGACTGAAAATGTTCAAGGACTACCTCAAATTAGAGTTAGAATCAAACTGCAGTCCACCTGACCCCAAAGCTTTGCTCTTTCTCCTATACCAAAAAGCCCTTCAGTTCCGGCTTCTTGCCAACTCCATGCCTGTCTGCACCCGTCTCCCTTCCTTCAGAGGCCACTTCTTCAAAACTCTGTGTGACTCTCATCTTTCCTGTTTTCTAGACTTGGCATCTGGGTAAATGTGATGCAGCAAGCCAGTCCCCTTCTCGCCGTTTGTCTCCACAACCTTTCTTTCCTGAGTTCTGTCAGGGCTCCCCCCACCACCCTTGGCCTGAACCCAGGGAAGCCCACAGCCAGTACATGACAACAAAAAGGAATGGATTAACCACAAGCAGGACTAAGTCCTTACTGCATCTCCTGATTTCCAGGCATCCCAGTGTTAAACACCTGCAGACGCTGCAGTGATTCTTCTCCTTGTGATTCCAGCCTATTAGGGCTACTGTCAATAGCTCCTTAAACAGAATCTGTTAGCTAAATATAATCAGGAGCCTTTGTTAGTTTGCACTAATTGTGTTCAGTTGCTTTATGTTAAAAAACAGAAGGAACTATCAGCGAATACATGTGAAAGCCATCATTTCTCTGTTTGCCCCAGACAGTAAGCATCTCGGACATTGTTTAACAGCCTTATTCAGCTATCAGGTATGTGGGATAATTGGTCCTGGGGTCCTGCTCCAAGTGGAAGCCCTAAGGAGAAGCAGCGGGGCAACATTCAATCACACCCTCTTCTCCTGCTGAAAGAAGATGAGAAGCCAGGATTCCTCAGCATGTGACTTGCAGGTTGGGAATCTAGCCATGTTTCTCTTGGGATGGACCATGCAGTAGGAGACTGGCCTGATTGTCACAGAGCCACTGTGTGTTTGGAAAGCCCAAACTCATAGAAGGGAAAAGGAATATAAGTCCTAGTCCATCTGCTGATCCGTGAAGGTAAACAATTGGAGAGCTGCCTGGGATAACTCCCTCCACATAGACTTCCAGCAATGCCTGCCAAGCCAGTGGTTTTCTAGCTTCTTTTTGGCCATGAAACCATGGGTTGTCACGCAATCATAAATGGAAGGGCATAATGTGAAGAGGCAAACTGCACTGGCTGAATGAGGGCACCTGGTCAGTGTATCACTCCCCTCCAGCCCATCACCGAGTGAGTGTCACAGGACACTCCACTTAGACACACGGGATTTTTTCCAATAGTTTGGGGGAAAAAAGAAGGGTGGATTTCAAGTCTTCCAAAGTCTTCCACGCAAAGGTCAAAAAATAGCGACACTATGCAGCCTAGCAAATATTTTGTTGGCCATGCTATTCACCTGCCTGTTGGCTTAGTGGTTAAGAGCTTGGCTGCTAACCAAAAAGTTAGCAGTTTGAGTCCACCAGCCGCTCCTTGGAAACCCTATGGGGCAGTTCTACTCTGTCCTATAGGGTCACTATGAGCTGGAATTGACTAGACAGCAATGGGTTTGTTTTGGTTTTTGTTTTTTGTTTTTTTGTATCTCAAAAGCCAGTTGCTGTTGAGTCGATTGTCAGTTACAACTCATGATGACCCTATGTGTGTCACATACAACTGTGCTCCACAGGGTTTTCAATGGCTGATTTTTTTAAAGTAAACCATCAGGTCTTTCTACCTAGGCATCTCTGGGTGGACTTGAACCTCCAACCTTTTGGTTATCAGCCAGGCATGTTAAGCGTTTCCACCATGTAGGTACTCTTCATATCTCAAACACACACAGTATTTTAGAAAGCAATGTAATTAGTCCAGTGTTATGTTGAATTGCAATGCAATCAGCTTAACACTCTCATCTTGCATTGTTGTTGTTGTGTGGTCCAATAGATTCCAAATCATAGCAACCCTATAGGACAGAGTAGAACTGCCCCATAGGGTTTTCTAGGCTACAATCTTTATGGGAGCAGATCACCAGGTCTTTTCTCCTGTGGAACTGTTGGTGGGTTCAAAACGCTGACCTTTCAATTATCAGCTGAAGGCTTAACCATTGCTCCGCCAGGCACCTTCGTCTTCTATTACTGAATTTCAATGACATTTTTGGTCTATTCTCGAAAAGCATAGAGCCTGTGGGAATACAAACAACCTCTGTATCTTCCCACAGCCTTCTGGTCCATGAAATTTATAAAAATGTAACCAGTGGAAAGAATACACCTCCCTGAACTGCTTCAGTTTGGCCCACAATTGCTGAGCAACTCGTCCATTCCAAATCTGTAATACATGTAGGGATACGGAGACACTGTCAGGTTTTGAGGAGTGGCTTTCCATGGGCAGAAGATATATAAGGAAGATACAGCCCACTTCCCAAGTGGAGGCCAACACTGTGCCTAGTTCTAATACAGGGATGGCAGTGCCTCCCCCAAACCCTACATTCTTATCAGATGACACCAACAAATTACTGTTGTTGTTATTAGGTGTGATAATGGCTTGTCATTATGTAAGAACAGGTTAGTATTTTCCGTGATGTATATCAAAGATTATAGGAGTGAAATGATGTAATGTCTGGAATTTAAAATGTTTCAGAGCACGTGAAAGAATACGTAAAGCAAATGTGGCAAAATTCTAATTGTTGTTGAATCTTGGTAATGGATATGTAGGGGTTCATTGAATTACTCTCTTTATTTTTATAGACAGAATAATAAAATACATTTTTTTAATTAAAAATCTCCCTTCCAATACAATATGTCTATACCTCGACAATTATTGGAGATGTTAATCTCTTCTTTAGAAGTGAAATGATTGGCAATAACCATGACCAAAAAAACCTTGTGCATGCTTGTGAAAATTTGAACACACTGCAAACACAGCTGTCTTTGAGGTGGATATCATCTCAGGAGCCCATGTCTGGTGAAGAGACCAATACACTAATGTGACTTTTCTGTAAAGCTCGTCTGCAGATCACAAGGCCTGTGATGAGCTCCAAGCAAAACTTTGCACTGTCACATACAGTTAGGAAGCTGCTGCACACTGTGTTACTGATCAGCGAGTCCCTACAAATGTTAGAAAAGTTCCACCTATTTTTACAGGGAAAAAAGGAAAAATACCTGTTAGGTTGAGAAACAGAGACAAGGGAGAGACCTGGGCATTAGAAAGGGGAGGGAATGTCCATCTGTCCATCCGTCCATCCATCCATCCATCCATCCATCCTTAAGGACCTTCTATATATACCAGGCAGGGGGCATTGGTATTCAGTAGCAGAATTCTCCTTGCAGGAGACTTGGGTCAATTCCCTGCCAATGCACCTCAAAAACAGCCACCATCCGTCAGTGGAGGCTTGCGCATTGCTGTGATGCTGAACAGGTTTCAGTGGAGCTTCCAGACTAAAGTAGACTAGGAAGAAAGACCTGACTATCTGCTATGAAAATCAGCCAGTGAAAACACTATGAATCACAAAGATCCATCCCACAACCCATCACGGAGATTGTACATGACAGGGCAACATTTCATTCTGTTGTGCATGGGGTTGCCATGAGTCAGGGGCTGACTCAACAACAGCTAACAATAACAATGACAATATATACCAGGAATAGTGCTAAAAGACTTACCAATGTCTGCCATAGCTCTTCATATTATACATCTCACAGGACCCTATATTTCCCCAACTGTAACATGCATAACAACTTATTGCAAATTCTTGTTCTGTAATTCATCTCTCCTGTCATATTGTGAACCCTGCATGGGCAGACTGCATCTTTTACTCATAATTGACACCTACCACAGGTGTCCCTTTCACTTAACAAGGTTCTTACCAAATTAGAGACGCTCAATAACTCTTTGTTGGTTAAATAGATATGCTATCTCAACTAATCCTCAGGACAGCCACAGGAGGTAAGACTCTCCCAATTTTACAGATTAGGGCCTGAGACTCATGAAGATGAAATAGTTTTTTCAATATTTTACAATAAGCAAGTGGTACAGCTGGCATTCAAAATCAGTTTTATTGACTCTTAAAGTTCTTGCAGGCCTTCAAAAATGAAGATTGTAAAACAAAATTGCAGCAATTCTAAAGAAAACAGTATGGGAAGGGAAAAATAGTAATTTTACAATGGAGAACTTGGCAGACACTATTTTAACCAAGTATTCAAAGTTAACACCATCATTAATAAAACATGTTGATATCACATAATACCCCCTGATATGATGTGATTGGAAGGGCACATAAACCAATAAAACTACACCCGATGCTTCGAGTCGATTCCAAATAGTGACCCTATAGGACAGAGTAGAACTGCCCCATAGGTTTTCCAAGGAGAAGCTGGTGGATTCAAACTGTCAACCTTTGGTTTGCAGCTGAGGTCTTAATCACTGTACTACCAGCTCTGCGATATTCTTCCCAAAAATCTACAATCTCACTTTAATCATTAGAACAAAATCAGACAAACCTAAATTCATGGATATTCTACAAAATACCTGACCAAGTACTCTTCAAAAATGTCAAGGTCATAAGTGCAGAATACTGAGAAATTTTCACAGATTGGAGTAGACAAAGGACACATGATAACTAAATGCAACGTGGCATTCTGAATTGAATCCTGGAACAGAAAAATAACATTAGTGGGGAAAAAAATTCACCATCATGTCTATTCTGACTCACAGAGACCCTACAGGACAGAGTAGAACTCCTCCATAGGGTTTCCAAGGAGCAGCTTGTAGATTTGAACTGCTGACCTTTTGGTTAGCAGCCAAGCTCTTAACCACTGTGCCACCAGGGCATAAATTACCTTAAATTCAAAGATTCATAGCTTCTCAAGGTGGAATGAGAACCTAAAGATATTCCTGTTATTGACCCAATTTTGGATGTTCATTAAAAACTATAATCAGTGGAGTAATAGGGAAGATTATTTGGAACTGACCTCAGGAGTACTTTCTGGAAAATGCTTGGCACTAAGCTAGCGGTGACCAAGAGCCCCTCCAACACTCCAGTGGTAAGTACTGGACCTGATACAACTGTCCATGAACCTGTATACCTCTTCTTTCAGTGGGAGGATCGAGAGTTTCCCACAGGTTCCCAATGTCTCCAGATACATATTCCAACACTCCTTATGCAACTGGAATCTGACCTCAGACTTTCTGGCACTGGAGCCCAAACCATCTTATTTCTCCACTAATGAGGCTGCTTTTACACTGAGCACAAGAAGGCAATATCTTTTCTGAAGCTCTCTCCCCTACAGAACAGCAAAAATGCATCCAGAAGGCCTTGGCCCAGGTGTATCTCCTTGCAGGATACCTAGAGATCTGGGACAAAGAGCCTCAGCTTGCTGATCCTTGTCTTATAAGCCTCCCCAGTAATGCCTGTTTATTGATAAATACCCTGTGACCTTGTAGACTTCACCCTCACCCACCTCATTTCATAAATATCATGAGAAAATGTTTGCTTTGGGGTAAAAGTATATTTGTTCATTACTTCATTTGTCAACAGTGGAGTAAAAAATAATTCATTAATTATATTTCTGGTTTGGGGTTTTTTTTTTTTTTTTTTTTTCATTTCTAGACTCAAGTGGAAAAAAGAAGCTAATTTTTTCACAATTCTGAAATCTTATTCTGTAGTACACAAAATAGTGGCCCCAAAAGATATTAGTTTCTAATCCCTGAAACCTGGGAGTGTTAAAGTGGAGGTCAAAAAAAGGAAAAAGACTATGCAGATATGTGATTAAGGATCTAGAGATGGGGAGACTATCCTGGATTATCTGGGTGGATCTTAAATGCAATCACGTGTATCCTTAGAAGAGGGAGGCAGAGGGTATTTTGAAAGACAGAATAGGAGAAGGTGGTATGAAAAGCAAGGGAGAGATTGAAGTAATATGATCACAAACCAAGATATTTTGGAAGGTACCAGAGGCTGAGAGATGCAAGGAAGGACTCTCCCTAGAGCCTCTAGAGGGAGCTTGGCTTTGGGGACACCTTGATATCAGCCCAGTGAAACTGATTTTGGTCTTCTGTCTCCCAGAGCTGTAAGAGAATAAATGTGTGCTATTTTCAATCACCAAGTTTTTGGTAAATTGTTACAGAAGCCATGAGACCCTTATACACATCCCAACGCACTCTGGTAGAAAAACCCTTGCCATTTGCTGAACTGCCCATTTGGGGTGGTTCCATTAGGCAAACACAATAAAAAGACCTGCAAAATCAAAGCACAAAAGTTCAAGCAATCACAGAGGCAAGAGATAATCATATGGCCTTTATTGATACCTTTGATTTTTAAGGATCCTCCATGCCCCAACCCATTGTAAACTAGTTGCCTTTGTGTCAATTCTGACTGAGGGCAACCTTATGTGTTGCAGAGGAGAATTGTGTTCCATCGGATTTTCTTGGTGGTGAGCTTTCAGAAACAGATTTTCAGGCCTTTCTTCTAGGATGTTCTGGGTGGACTTGAACTACTACCTTTTTGGTTAGTAGACAAGTGAGTTAACTGTTTGCACCACCAAGGGACTCCTCAACTTATGGTAATCATGTGCTGTTCCCAGTACACTGAAGTGCCCAAGAACCACTAAGAAAGGGTCAGAGGTATCTAGTTAACAAAACAATCAGCTAGAAGTTGCTGATATATTCTCTCCCAGCATCTCATTGAAATGTTCTTGCATTGTTTTGTGGGAAAAAAAATAAAAACTTATAACTATATTGTAAAATAACAGCCTTGTGTCAGGTAAGATTAGAAAACATTAAGAGGTTTATGTATGTCTTAGGTTGGGTTCTTTAGATGAACAAAACCGGTGAATCATGTATATAAATATAGAGAGAGAGATTTATTTCAAGGAAATGGCTTATGCAATTGTGGAGGCTGGCCAGTCCCAAATCCATGGGTCAGGCATCAAGCTGGAGGCTTCTCCTGACTTACATGGTTGCAGGGGCTGACAAATATCTGCAGGTCAGGCCGCAGGCTGTTGGCCCACAGGGTTGCAGGAGCTGGCAAACCCAAAATCTTTAGGTTAGGCAGCAGGATAAAGAGTTCTTATGTCCCAAGAACCTGAGGTCAGACCACAACAAGATGAATGCAGAATCGAGAGACAGAGAACTTTGCCAGAACATCCATCTATATCATGGATGCAGGCCACACCCCCAAGGAAATTCCTCCTCCAACTGATTGGCTGCTCACATCAGATCACAAAATGGGAAGTAATACATAGTGTCTGCCAAACCACTGAGAATCATAGCCTATCCAGTTTGACTCGTAACATTAACCACCACAATGTGCAACTCCTTATCTGAAATTGAAGAGCAGGGCAGACAAAAAGGAGAGACTTTATTCCAACTTTACAACCAATATAATGAGCTGACATAATATGACATGGGCCAGCGTTCAACTGTTTTTCAGCTACAAAATTGGCTGTTTCTCATGGTTCAGTATGATATACCAATAACCAACCTTGCCAGCCTCTACACACCCTTCTTCAGCAACCATAATAACAACACAAATGCACACACAAACACTCCCTTCTGAACAACAGAGTGCTGTCCTATCATGCCACTGAATTAAAAGCCTTTCTTTTTCACCCACTTGAAGACCACCACTCACTGAAGACATTGAAAGAATACTTGGTGGCCTCTCTCATACTGGGGTGAGTAAATCGTCAGTGAAAAAGAAGCAGACTCAGGAAACTCTCTGCTAATCTTTCTTACCAAGAGTTGTCTTTCTTTTTTCCTCAGGTAAAATGGTACTCTAGGCAGAAGCACCACGCCATCCCTCCACAGCAAAGATCTGAAAAACTAAGCCAAACAGAGAAAATAACAATCCTGAAACCCTGAAACATCAAATGAAGAGATAAAGAACTTAGCCAAGCACGAAATGGAGTGAGAAAACTGACAGAGAACGGAGAGTGAGGAGAAATTCATGCAGAGGTCTCCTACCAGCTAACGCAGCACGGATCTGCCATCTTGGACTCCTCTCAGAGACCAGCAAAGAGGGAGTACGAGAAAGCAGCTTCATGGAGCTCCAAGCAGGAGAAAAACAACCAGTAATTTGCAATATATGCTTTCCCACCCCCCACCCTTCTTCACCCCCACTCGTCCTCCTCTGCTTCCCGCTGCCACAATCTCTTGTCCGGAAAACACCAGCTGCTGGGATTCTACACACCCCAATGGGCCGGTTCTCTGAGTGCCATTTGTTGGCTGCTGGTGTTGCTTTTTTTTTTTCCCCACTTCTTTTGATTTCTTCCTTGCCTCTCGCCATCTCCCCCTCCTATCGCTCGAGTGCCTCACTCCGTGCGCCAACTTTGCTTCTTCCTGAGGGGCTGCAGGGTGCTGGCAATTTGTGATATACGCTTTCCCACTCTCTTCCCTTCTTCACCCACACTCGGCAACCTCTGCTTCCTGCAGACACAGTCTCTTGTCCAGAAACACCACACCGCAATAGCTGTCTCTCTAAGTGCCATTGGTTGGCTGCTGTTGTTGCTTTTTTTTTTTTTTCAGCTTCTTTTAATTTCTTGCTTGCCTCTCGCCACCTCCCCCTCCTTTTGCTTGAGTGTCTGGCTCTGTGCATCATCTTTGCTTCTTCCTGAGGGGCTGAGGAGCTCCATTCGAGTATGGAGCTCCTTCCCAGGCTGGGCTACCATGCTGGTAGGATCCCAGGGCTTTTGCTCATTTGTTCGTTTTGAATTCTTTGCTTGTTTTCTTTTCCTTTCTTGAGTTGGGAGCCCTTTCTGGGCAGGCGCAGCTGCGTGGCAAGGAACTCCCCTTCAGCTTCCACAGATGTGCAGAGGGATCCCTGAGAGCATTTCTTTCTTCATTGGTTTTTTTTTTTTTCTGTTTTTTTGGGGGGCCTTTCTTGTTCTTTTTGTTTTTTAATCTGTTTTGTTTTCTTTTCCCTCTTTTTCCCTTTTTGTCTAGCTTCATTGCTCAGTTTCTTGTCCCTCTATATCTTCCTTCTCTTTCTGATCACTGAATACCAGGCATTGTATACCTCTACGCCTTCTAGCCAGGCTGTATTGCAACACCTGAGAGTGACTTCCCCAGACCTCATAGCTGCATCGGTGGGATCCCTGGAAACTTTGCAGTTCTTTAACCTTTCTGATTTTTATTTATTCATTCTTTTCTTTTCTTCCTCTTCCCCTTTCTGTTTCTCTCCAATTCATAATCTCTCATCTCTCCATTCCAACGGCAAGCTCCCCTAGCATTCATTCTTGTTTGTTTGTATGTTTTTGGCTCCTGTTCCTCTCTTCTCTCTCCCATATCCATCTTAGCTCCACACATAACAATCTCCCTGCTGCATCCTGCCTAGCTACACTGACATCACACCACCAAGCAGCACAGGCACGGCCTACTGGAACCTCCCCTGCACTGATTACCGACCCGCCCTGGTGGCTGTAGTAAGTGTCACAAACAACCAGTTCCATTAACTCCTCTTCAGCTAGACCTGCCCTGCTGTACCATAGCTGAGTGACTGACCCTGCCAGTTGGAGAAGGAGTCGAAAAGTATTCAGTGCACAGACGGGCAAACAACAAAGAACACACAGTCTGCCTGCCCAGACATAGTCAAATTTTTTTTAAAAAAAGGGATGAAACAAACAAATCTACAATCAATAAACAAGAAAAATAACTACTGAATGCCCCGAAAACAGTAGACAATATGAAATCATTTAAAAAACAGGACAGCATGGTTACAGTAGGTGTCCAAAATAAAACACCAGATGACTCTCTTGTGGAAGAAAATGCATTAGAACTACCTGATAGGGAATTCAAATCTCTAATACTCGGAATTCTCCAAGAACTGAGGCAAAAAGCTGACAACATGAGGAAAAAATAGACAAATTCATGGAAAATACAGACAAAAAATTGCAAGAATTCAGGAAGATGATGCAAGAACAAAATGCCAATATAAATTCACAACTAGAAATTATACAAAGACAACAATTAGAAATCCAAAAGATAAACAACAAGATTTCAGAAATGGATGGTGTCATAGAAGGGCTCAGAAGCAGATTAGAAACTGTGGAAGACAGGATCAGTGGAATTGAAGACAAACACTTGGATACAACTCTGTTTGAGGAAAACTCAGAAAAAAGAACAAAGAAAAATGAAGAGAGCCTGAGAGTTATCTGGGATACAATCAAAAGCAAAAATATGGGAGTGATTGGAATTCCAGAACAGGGGGAGAAAACAGAAAACATAGAGAGGATCATTGAGGAACTGCTGACAGAAAACTTCCCCAATATCATGAAAGATGAAAAGCTGACCATCCAAGTTGCTCAACGAACCCCATATAGGATAGACCCCAAAAGAAAATCAACAAGGCATATCATAATCACACTCACCAAAACCAAAGACAAACAAAGAATCCTGAGAGCAGCTCGTGAAAAACAAGAAGTCACATACAGAGGAGAAACAATAAGACTAAGCTCAGATTATTTGGCAGAAACCATGCAGGCAAGAAGGCAATGGGATGACATATATAAAATCTTGAAAGAAAAAAAATGTCATCCAAGAATAATATATCCTGCAAAACTCTCGTTCAAATTTGATAGTGAAATTAGGTCATTTCCAGATAAACAGAAAAAAAGGGAATATGTCAAAGTCAAACCAAACCTAAAAGAATTATTAAAGGGAGTTCTTCAATCTGAGGACAAACAGCTTTAGCTGACAGGCAGAACCTAGGACGCAGGACTGTACAAGCCAGATACCAATCTAGGAAATGAACTCTCGAGGACTGTCCAAAACCAAAAGAAATACAACAGGGAATCAGAGCAGTTAATCAATAAATGACAACAACATCAAAACAATAAATGAGGGAATACACGGCATAGGTATAGAACCTTCTAATGGAAAGGAAGGCAAGGCTATACCAAGTTATGGTAGACTGCTTCAAACCTAGAAAGAGAAGGGTAAAATTCATGGTAAAAACAAAGAAAGTTAACACACTAACTCATTAAAAAAAAGATGAAAAACATAAAGTCTTGACAAAAACAAAACTTAAAAAACAAAAGAAATGAAAAAAAAAATCCACAAACAAAAGTAATTCAGCACAAGAAACTAAGAAGAACAAAGAAAACTTCAGCATCACAAAAAAAAGCACTACAAAACGACAGCAACAAACTCACATCTATCAATAATTACACTGAATGTAAATGGACTCAATACACCCATAAACAGATGGAGGGTGACAGAATGGATAAGAAAACAGAGTCCATCAATATGCTGTATACAACAGACACACCTTAGAAACAAAGATGTGAATTTATTAAAAGTCAAAGGTTGGGAAAAAATATATCAAGCTAACAACTACCAAAAAAGAGCAGGAGTGGCAATTCTAATCTCAGATAAAATAGACTTTAAAACAAACTCTACCATAAAAGACAAAGAGGGGCACTATATAATGATTAAGGGGATGATCCATCATGAAGACATAACCATAATAAACATCTACACACCCAATGACAGGGTTCCAAAACACATAAAACAAACTCTAACAACACTGAAAAGAGAAATCGACAGTTCCACAATAATAGTAGGAGACTTCAACACACCACTCTCAGTAAAGGACAGAAAAACTAAGAAGAAACTCAGCAAAGATACAGAAGAACTAAAGGGCACAATCAGCCAACTTGACCTCATAGATATATATATAACACTCCATCCAACCGCTGCAAAGTACACATTCTTTTCCAAAGCACATGGAACGTTCTCCAGAATAGACCACATCTTAGGCCACAGAGCAATACTCAACAAGATCCAGAATGTTGACATAATTCAAAGTATCTTCTCTGAACACCATGCCATCAAGGTAGAAATTAACACTAGAAAGAGCAAGGACACAAAATCAACTACATGGAAATGGAATAATTCCCTCCTTACACGTCACTGGGTGATAGAAGAAATCAGAGATGGAATTAAAACATTCCTAGAATCAAAAGAGAATGAAAACACATCATACCAAAACCTCTGGGACACAGCAAAGGCAGTCCTCAGAGGACAATTTATAGCAATAGATGCACATATCAAAAAAGAAGAAAGGGACAAAATCAAAACATTAACTACAGAACTCAAACAAATAGAAAGAGAACAGCAAAAAAAAGCCCACAACCACCGGAAGAAAGGAAATAGTAAAGATCAGAGCAGAAATAAATGAAATAGAGAACAAAAAAAAATAAAAAGAATCTACAAAACCAAAAGCAGGTTCTTTGAAAGAATCAACAAAATCGACAAACCACTGCCCAGACTGAAAAATGAAAAACAGGAAAGGACACAAATAACCCAAATAAGAAATGAAATGGGCAACATTACAAAAGACCAAACTGAAATAAAAAGGATCATAACGGAATATTATGAAAACCTATACTCCAACAAATTTGTAAACCTAGAAGAAATGGATAAATTTCTAGAAACCACGGCCTACCCAAACTACAACAAAGTGATGTTGAAAATCTGAACAGACCCATAACAAGAGAAGAGATTGAAAAGGTAATAAAAAGCTCCCAACCAAAAAAGTCCCTGGCCCAGATGGCTTCACAGGAGAATTCTACAAAACATTTACAGAAGAGTTTGTACCAGTACTACTCAAGCTATTTCAGAATATAGAAGAGGAAGCAACACTTCCAAATTCATTCTACGAAACCACCATAACGCTGATACCAAAACCAGGCAAAGATGTCACAAAAAAAGAAAATTACAGACCAATATCTCTCATGAATATAGATGCAAAAATTCTCAACAAAATTCTAGCCAATAGAATTCAGTATCATATAATAAAAAATACAACATGACCAAGTAGGATTCATACCAGGTATGCAAGGATGGTTCAACATTGGAAAATCCATCAACGTAATCCACCACATAAATAAAAGGAAAGAAAAGAATCACATGATCATCTCAATTGACGCAGAAAAGGCATTTGACAAAGTCCAACACCCATTCCTGATAAAAAATCCAATAAAATAGGTATAGAAGGGAAATTTCTCAACATAATAAAGGGTATCTATGCAAAACCAACAGCCAACACCATTCATAATGGAGAGAGGATGAAAACATTCCCCTTGAAAACAAGAACTAGACAAGGATGGCCTTTATCAGTACTCCTATTTCACATTGTGCTGGAAGTTCTAGCTAGAGCAATAAGGCAAGAAAAAGAAATAAAGGGCATCCAAATTGGTAATGAAGAAGTTAAACTGTCCCTGTGTGTGGATGATACTATACTATACATAGAAAATCCTAAAGACTCCATGAGAAATCTACTGGAACTAATTGAAAGATTCAGCAGAGTAGCAGGATACAAGATAAACATTCAAAATTCAGTTGGATGCCTATACACCAGTAAGGAGAACGATGAAAAGGAAATCAGGAAAACAATACCATTTTCAATAGCCCCTAAAAAGATAAAATACTTAGGAATAAATCTGACCAGGGATGTAAAAGACCTACACAAAGAAAACTACAAAACACTACTGCATGAAACCCAAAGGGATCAACATAAATGGAAAAACATACCATGCTCATGGATAGGCAGACTCAACATTGTCAAAATGACAATTCTACCCAAAGCAATTTACAAATACAATGCAATCCCGATGCATATACCAACAACATTCTTTAAAGAGATGGAAAAACTAATCATTAACTTTATATGGAAAGGGAAGAAGCCCCGAATAAGTAAAGCACTATTGAAGAAGAATAATGTTGGAGGACTCACACTACCTGACTTCAGAACCTACTATACAGCTACAGTAGTCAAAACAGCCTGGTACTGGTACAACGACAGATACATTGACCAGTGGAACAGAATTGAGAACCCAGATGTAAATCCATCCACCTACGGTCACCTGATCTTCAACAAGGGCCCGAAGTTCATCAAATGGGGAAAAGACAGTCTTTTGAACAAATGGGTACTGGCAAAACTGGATTTTCATCTGCAAAAAAAATGAAACAGAACCCATACCTCACACCATATACGAAACCTAATTCAAAATGGATCAAAGACGTGAATATAAAGCCTAAAACTATAAATTTCATAGAAGAAAAATTAGGACCAACACTTTTCAGCCCTTAATACATGGCATTAACAGAATACAAACCATAAGTATCAATGCACAAACCCCAGTAGATAAGCTAGATAACTAGGATCTTCTAAAAATCAAACACCTATGTTCTTCAAAAGACTTCACCAAAAGAGTCAAAAGAGAACCTACAGAATGGGAAAAAATTTTTGGACAGTACAAGTCAGCCAAAGGTCTAATCTCCATAATCTACAAGAAAATCCAACACCTCTACAACAAAAAGACAAATAATCCTATTAAAAAATGGGCAAAGGAAATGAACAGACACTTCACCAAAGAAGACATTCAAATGGCCAACAGACACATGAGGAAATGTTCCCGATCACTAGCCACTAAAGAAATGCAAATTAAAACCACAGTGAGATACTATCTTACCCCGGCATTACTGGCACAAATCAAAAACACTGGAAATAACAAATGTTGGAGGGGCTGCGGGGAGATGGGAACTCTTATGCATTGCTGGTGGGAATGCAAAATGATACAACCATTTTGGAAAATGATATGGCGCTTCCTCAGAAAGCCAGAAATAGACATATCATTCGATCCAGCCATCCCACTCCTAGGAATATATCCTAGAGAAATAAGAGTTGTCACTCGAATAGACATATGCCCACCTACGTTCATGGCAGCATTGTTCACAATAGCAAAACAATGGAAACAACCTACATGCCCATCAGCAGATGAATGGATAAACAAACTATGGTACCTACACACAATGGAGTACTATGCAACGAGAAAGATCAACAATGAATCTGTGAAGCATCTCATAACATGGATGAAACTGGAGGACATTATGCTGAGTGAAATAAGTCAATCACAGAAGGACAAATATTGTATGAGACTTCTTTTGTAAAAACCCATGAAAAGTTCACACACAAAATGTAACAATCTTTGTTGGTTACCAGGGATGGGAGGGGTGGGGGGGAAATACTAAATAGGCAATAGATAAGTGGTATCTTGGGTGAAGGGTGAGACAGTACACAATACAGGAGAAACTAGCACAACTTGTACAAGGAAAGGTCATGGAAGCCCCACAGACACATCCAAACTCCCTGAGGGACTGAATTGCTGGGCGGAGTGCTGTGGGGACCATGGTCTTGGGAAACATCTAGCTCAATTTGCATAACACAGTTATAAAGACAATGTTCTACATTCTACCTTGGTGAGTAGTGTCTTGGGTCTTAAGATCCTGTGAGTGGCCATCTAAGATACTCCACTGGTCTCTTCCCTTCGGGAGCAAGGGAGAATGAAGAGAACAGGATACAAGGAAAAGATTAGTCTGAAGGACTAATGGTCCACAGCTACCAAGGCCTCCACTGGACTGAGTCCGGTACAGCTAGATGGTGCCTGGCTACCACCACTGACTGCTCTGACCAGGATCGCAACAGAGGGTTCTGGACAGAGCTGGAGAAGGATGTAGAGCATAATTCTAAATCACAAAAAAAAGACCAGATTGACCGGCCTAAAGGAGACTGGAGAAACCTCGAGTGTATGGCCCCCAGACACCCTTTTAGCTCAGTGGCAAAGTTATTTCCGAGGTTCACCGTTCAGCCTGGGAGTGGACAGCCCCGTAAAACCAAATGGGACTAATGAGGTACAGTAGTCCAGTGACAAGGGCCAGAAGGCAGAAGGGGACAAGGAAGCTGGTGACAGGGAACCCAAGGATGAGTAAGGATATTGTTGATGTGTTGTGAGATTGTTAACCATTGTCATATGGCAACATGTGTAGTAACTGTTAAATGAGAAACTATTTTGTTCTGTAAGCCTTCATCTTAAGTGAGAATAGCAGTACAATTGGAAGAGCGTAGTCAATGTCACTAAACTGTGCATGTAGAAATTTTTGAAATGGTGCATCTTTGGCTATGTGTGTTTTCACCAAAAAAAAAAAGTTGAGAAGTTAGAGGGTTGACATGTTGTGGGGTTGTTAATGAATGTCATAAAACAATACGTGTAGCTTCATGAGAAACTATTTGTTCTGTAAGCCTTCACCTGAAGTAGAATAAAAAAAGAAAGTTGTTCTTTTTGTAACATGTACACGGTCAAAAATGAACTGAATATTTTCTTGGCAAAATGCTGTGACTGGATAAATGGTTTCACAGTGAAGAATGAGTAAAAACGGGGGAAAAGGCAAAAGGGTAGAGTGTAGTGGGGAAAGTGCACATCAGACCTAGGCCAACTTTGTGAACCATCAGAGAATTAGGGCAAAGCCACCCTCAAAAAACAAAATACTATGGACATAAAAGAGAAGAGTTTTTAAATTATCTCTTTAGTGTTCTCAATAAAATTCAGTCTTCAAAAAAATAATAATGTGTCTATAAGGATAAACACAGTGATTTACCTTCTTCCTGAGAGATTCATTAGTACAACAAAACAGTAAGAATGCTCAAAAACAAGAAATGCCTGTAAAGGCCCAAAAATTATTTGTGACATTTCAGGAATGTAGAAAATAGATAAAATTAGATTGACAGAGAAATCAGAGTAGTAAAAAATGTAGTAAACTGCCCAAAACTATGGTGACATACAAAATTCATTCTAACATGATCCAGGAAAAGCTCTACGCTCAAGATTGCACACACACACACACACACACACACACACACACACACACAGAGAGAGAGAGAGAGAGAGAGAGAGAGAACCAGAGCACAATCAAGGTAAGTGATTTAAACCTTGCACAGGTAGAGAGATAATTCTCTCCCACTCTTACCAAAAGTAGCTACTGGGAGCAGAGGTCTTTGACCTCAGCTCAAAGCCAAAGAAGTACCCTCTAAAGAAAGTAGTTGATATGCCGAAGATACCTCATAATAAGAGTGTGGTGAGCTTTGAAAGAGAAGCTGAGGAGAGTAAATCTAACTCCATAGCTTTCCTATAGCCATTGAGAGAAGGGGTTGTTATGGATTGAATTGTGTCCTCCAAAAACGTGTTGAACTCTTAAGTCCTGTACCTGTAAATAGGACCCTGTTTGGAAAAAGGGATTTTCTTTTGTTATGTTAAAGAGGTCATACCAGAGTAGAGTGGATATTAAACTTAATCCCTTCTGAGTGGTGTCTTATAAAAAGAACAGAATAGACACAGACACACACAGAAGAAGACAGATGCCATGTGAAGATACATCTACATGCAGCCAAGGAATGCCAAGAAATGTCCAGGACTAGAGAAGCAGAAAGAGACAGGATCTTCCCCTAGAGTCCAGAGAGAGAGAGAGCATCTAGTCCTGCTGATACCTGGAAGTTGGGCTTCTTGCCTTCAAACGTGTGAGACATTAAATTTCTGTTCTTTAAAGCCACCTACTCGTGGTGTTTTTATTATGGCAGCACTAGGAAACGAAGACAGGGGTTAAGGAAAGGAAAGCAGCAGGACAGCTCCATCCCAGGTAGCTCACCCCCAGAGCAAAGCCCTTTTGTTTTGCTGGCAGTCAAAGGGGGGTCTCCAGTATGTCAGCCTGCCTTATGCCATAAACCCAGCAAAGTAGCCTGCCAATGGAAATGCCTCTCCCACCTACTCAGAACCCATACTGAACCCTGCCATCCTAAGACAAAGCTTGGTGGGAATGCAGATCCACCTCTGCTCATGAAAACCCAATGCTTTGGGCAGATGGTAAACCATTGACAGAGATAAGGAAGTCGGGGTGCATACTCGTTTGGAGGAGGTGATGGGGTCTTGAAGAAATGAGTGCAGGAAATTCAAAATTCTGTTTCAGACATGGTAAGTGTGAGTCTGAGAAAAGTCCAAACGTTAGCTCTAGGAAAAAAAATAAAATTAAATTGTTTTAAGCTCTTCTCTCAAAATCAAAATCTCTCAAATTAGTTTTAAAAAAAAGGACAAATATATGCTGCTTTTATAAGACACAGCCAAAACCATATGATTCTGAAAAATCAGAATGAAAGAGTAGCTCAAGGTTATAATAGGTGCTCACAAATGAAACTAACACAGTGGTGGACATTTTAGTATCAGAGAAAGTAGAATTCAAGGCAAAATGCATCAAGTAGAGAAAAGGTTACTTTACACAGATAGAATGTACTGCCCATAATGAAGACCTAACAGTCATGAACCTTTGGAAATGAATTACATAATATCGAAGTGTAGGGCAAAAACTGTCAGCAATGCAGGGGAAAACTGACAGAAACTATTACAACAGAAGGCTTTCACTGCAGCTAAGTGTCTAAAACAGATTAAGTAAGCCATAAATAAATAAATAAATAAACAAGGACAGAGGTTTTAAACAATGTAACAAATACATGGAGAAGATTTCTATAGCATGTACTTTGGATAGTAATCTTAACCCGGCTCCTTGTTTCTCCTCTTCTGTTCACCACCACATCCTTCCCCATCCAACTCCAGTTCCATCACTTTCTTCTTTTAAGAAAGTGAGGAAACTGGAACATGTATGTATCTATTTAAGCTACTTCACATCCCTTTAGAATGATGGGGAGCTGTGATAAATAATGAAGTAAGTCAGGGGAAATGTTAAGGCAGTGGAGGGAGTCATTCTCACCTGAGGGTGTGCTACCTGCAGACCTTGGGGGGTGCCGTTGCCCTTGCCAGAGACAGAGTCCTGAGCTTTTGAACAGTGGTTTGAGAACCTCTTTGTGGTCCCATGATTTCCATTCAAGAGGCAAAGTCTACTGTGGCCACTTCTGGCGCTTGACAGCCCCTCCTCCTTTGACTTCAGCATGAAGACAGAGGATTTTGTTATTATATTTTAATTATTTTACCTTTTTTTCCTCCTATTTGTGAATTTTCTATTTATCATATAGGGATTCTGGACAGTTCCTCTCAGTCTAATCTCTTTCTAGATGAGACCTGGGAAGATTCATTTTGGGTTTTCAAAGTTAGCCAACTGCAAAGTTTGAGGGAGAAGTCCACAGATTCTCTCGCTTCTGACAACAATTGCAAGTTTAGGAGTTCCCCAAACCATTCACAAGCACAATGATTCATTAGAAGGACACGCATAACTCACTGAAAGTCATTATACTCATGGTTACAAGTTATTACAGGGAAAGTATACAAATTAAAATTAGCTAAAGGAAGAGATGTGTGGAGAAGAGTTCAGGAAGGGTGCAAATGCAGAGCTTCCATTGTCCTCTCCCCACAGAGTCAGGACAGTGTTACATTCTCAGAATCGATGCATGACAACATGCATAGAATATTACCAACCCAGGAAGTTCACCAGAGTCTTTACTGGGGTTCCTTCACACAGGCATGATTGGTTGCCTGGTCTCCAGCCCCTCAAGAGGTCAACTGATATTACTTGACCCAAAGCCCCACACTAAATCACATTGTTGGTCATTCTAGCATGGCCAACCTCCATCCTAAAACTATCCAGTGTGGCCAGCCCCCACCTAAATCAATATTGCTAAACTATTCAGCATGACCCAAGCCCCCCACAGAAACACTCCTATCAAAGACTCTTAAACAAAGACAGTTCTATCAGGCATGACATTCCAAGAGTTTAAAGATTACCTCCCAGAAATGCAAAAGCCGTACATCATTTAGGGCACAGTTGATTTTTTTACTACACAGGAGTGCAGGACCTTTAGCTCAAGAAAGGTGTATGGAGAGTTGAGAGAGACGAGGGCCAGATGATAAGGAAGTGAATATCACTAGCACTAATATTCACTAGCAGTGAATGGCTGTACTGAGGCATAGCCCCTCTTCTTCTGCCTCCAGATTTCAAGGACTGAGGTCCCCTGTACAGCAAAGTGACTGAAGCATTGATGTATGCCTTATGCAGTTCTAGACGTGAAGATGCACAGGACTGGGGAACTGCTGTTGTTGTTAGTTGTCATTCAGTCTGCTCTAACTCATGGCAACCTTATATATAACAAAACAAAACATCTCCCAGTCCTATGCATTTCGTGATCATCGGTATGTTTGAGCCCATTGTTGTGGCTATTGTGTCAATCCGTCTCACTGAGGGTTTTCTTCATTTTTGCTGACCCTCTGCTTTACCAAGCATGATGTCCGTTTCTAGCGATTGGTCTTTCTTGATGACGTGTCCAAAGTAAGCAAGCTGAAGTTTTACAATCCTTGCTTCTAAGAAGCATTATGATAGTATTTCTTCTAAGACTGATTTATTTGTTCTTCTAATAGTCCACAGTTTACTAACATTATTTGCCAACACCACAATTTGAATGTAACAATTTTTCTCCTGTCTTCCTTTTTCATTGTCCAGCTTTCACATGCATATTAGGTGATTGAAAAGGCCTGAGGTGGGTCAGATGCACATTAGTCATCAAAGTGGCATCTTTGCTTTTTAACAATTTAAAGAGGTCTTTTGCCGCAGATTTGCCTAATGCAATATGTCGTTTGATATCTTGATCGCTGCTTCCGTGGGCACTGATTTTTGATCCAAGTAAAATGAAATCCTTGACGGCTTAAATTCTTTGAGCATTTATCATGATACTCCTTTTTTTTTTTTTTTTAAGTTTGCATGGCACCTAAGTAAGGAACCAAAACTCTAAAGTTTATTAAAATGATCAAAGTAGCAAGATAGGCTGTCAATATCTCTTAACAACTCTGAAGAGAATAAGCTTGCCAATTAATCATGATACTCTTTATTGCTCCAACTGTGAGGATTTTAGTTTTCTTTATGTTCAGGAGTAATCCATGTTGGAGGCTGGCTGTAATCTCTGGCCTTCATGGGTAAGTGCTTCAAGTCATCTTTATTTTCAGCAAGCAAGGTTGTGTCATCTGCATATCTCAGGTTGTTAATGAATCTTCCTCCAATCCTGATGCCAGGCAACAGTTACTAGAATCCACAAAGGTGAGGAATTTAATCTGTTTTGTGCATTACTGTATCTCCAGTGCTGAGAAGACTGCCTAGCACAAAGTAGGCATTCAATATACATCTGTTGAGTAAACAAAACTGATGTAAGCTACGCCGGAGTCCCTAGTGCTAAAAACAGTAGGAAACATATCTAACATAGGAATGTTTGAAGGCTGGATGAGCTAATGCAGCAATGCTCCTGGCACCTAGCACATGCTCAGTTAATGTAGCAATTAGCCACTGAAAACCCTGTGGAGCACAGTTCTACTCTGACACACATGGGGTTGCCACGAGTCAGGGTCAAAAACACAGAAACTGGTAGGTTACTCACTCATCTTAAACACCCACGTAATGAGGTTGGAAGTTAGTTGGTGCATGTCCCTCCTCTAAAGCCCTTTCTTGAATACACAGAGGCCTCAGCACCTCCCTCTGGAGTTTCTCTGCATTGGGCACTAACCTCACACTTCTGCTCAGGACCACTCAGCTATCTGTGTGCGTCTGTTAGTATTTGCAGAGAACACAATTTGCTGCTGGCTGTGAAAGCTGAGAGGTGCTTGAAAGATCTCCTTGCTGCACCTAAAGAGAATCCTTACCTTATGGTTTTGCCACTGTAAATTCCCTTTTAAAATGCAGGAATGTTATATCCTTATAGCTATTTACCATTTTAAAAATTTTAGGAGAGGTTTCACTGGCCCACCTCCTCCAAGGTGGTATTTCATTTATGAGTCCGTTGTGAAGCAACTTATTCCCTTCTTCCCCAAACCTAAACTGTGGCCTGCCTCAATGTTCCATGGAGAGCACTGGCCAAATCTTCTAGAAGATTCCCAGCATTGAGGTGACAAGGCCTGCAGGCCCACTTAGGACTCAGGCTCCAGTAAACCAGTAAAGCTCATATCAGCAAGACCACTTAATTTCCAAAGCAAGAGGACCCAGGGATGGAATCCCATCCTTCCCTCACACTGAAAATATCCCTAACCTCCATTTACTCACTGTGTGAGCTTGGGCAGTCATTTAACCTCTGTAGATCTCAGCCTCGTCACGTATAGAATGGGGGCAATACCAATCCCACTGAACTGCTGTGATGGTTAAATGGGAGAATGCATGTTAAACATTCAACATTGGATCTGGCACATAGGAATCAATAGATGTTAGCTTTTACTATTATTTGCTATTGCTGTTGCTGCTACTGTTGTTCAACATATCCAAGGTTCCCAGACCCTCTTCACTGAATTCTCAGCTGCTGAGTATTCGCAATGGGCATAATAAACAAACATAACTTAATAGAAAATGGGAAGCACTGAAGTGTGCCTGGGGAAATAAGAAAATTTATATATGATTAACATATACACACACATATACACCTTTAGTTACATATTAAAAAAAAAAAAAAAAAACCACTGCTGTCCAGTCGATTCTGACTCATAACAACCCTGTAAGGACAGAGTAGAACTGCCCCATAGAGTTTCCAAGGAGCAGCTGGTGGATTTGAACCACTGACCTTTTGGTTAACCACATAATTGCTAATTGGCTTCTTATTTATAAGCTTTATATCAATGTGATAATCTGAGTGTGGAACTAAAGGTAATCCTGTGTACTTTAAACTGGGACTAAACATAAGATTCTGTCAGGCAGAGGACTGATGTAGATGACGTGTTCATCTGTGTCTGATCTTGAAGGCGCCGCATTCTTTGTCTGAGAGTCAGATGCTGCACCTAGGTGAGCGAGAGGCCAGGGTTCCTCAGAAGTCAAGGAGTTCCCTGCCTCAGTGCCAACCCTCGATCAGATATGACCATCTCTGCAAACCTGTGCCTCACAGAAGAGTCAGCTCTCAGATTTATTTTGGTCTCAGAATGTACCTGACATATATTTTAATTATTTGCTAACATAAAATTCAGATTTTATATAATTAACAAAGCTTTCTATTGTGGTTGTAGTGACTGTTATTTGATGTAATATACAAAATTTAGGAAAATGGGTTTGGTTATGTAAATTGATATGACCCTTGGAAAACAATTTGGCTACACACATGCAGAGACACACACATGCACACACACACACACAACTGTTGTTATATCAAGGATATACTTCTGGCACCCTATCATCAGGGAATATTTTAAATGCAGGAAAATATTTATTTTCAGAAGTGTTTATTGCACTCTTACTTATTTATGAAAATAAATATTGAAAAAACTGTTGAACCGTAAGAGAATTGTTAAGTAATTTATATTATTCCCATCTGTTGGAAAATTATGTAGCCATTGAAGTTGTTTATAAAGAATCAGTAATAACACAAAATGTGAAATGAAGGTAAAAAAAATATCATTATTATGAAAAATAACAAAGCAGAGTAAAAAACTGAAAGAAATTGTGCTCAAATTTATTATTGGTTGTCTTCAGATGGTAAGATTATGGGTTGCACTTTTTCCTCTTCCTGTTTTTTGTCTATTTGCTAAATTTTATTAAATAAAGACTTTTTTTAAGTGAAACAATAGCCTATATTTAAAAAGAAAGACAGGGATAAAAGGATAAGAACTAAAGGAGAAAAAGTGAGAAAAGAAAGAAAAGGAGGAGGTGAGGACTTTTTACTTTCTCTTCTCTCCTTCCCCTGAGCCTTCAAACATCCTCACCCCTGAGATTTACCTAGAGAGGAAGGGAACTGGGTATCCTTGCTGGTTTGTCTGCTCCTCCACATCCAGCTTACTGTGCTCTTCGCAGCTGTACGGCTAGGAAAGGTTTTTACTGTTTTCCAGCCCATGTGCTAAGAGTGGGGTCTGCATGTTCAGTAAACGTAAAACTAAACAGAGTGAAACCAAACTATACTGGCCCCTTCCCAATCTTCCCTTTCCAAGGCGACTTTCAATTTCAGTCTCCATTGCATATCGCTAATGCAAAGCAGGATCCAATTCTTCACTGACTCCCAGACGTCAGTCTCACTCACCCAGGAATTCAAATGTTTAGTCTCTCAAATGGTGCAGGGTGTCTTAAGCTATAACAGAAATACCACAAGTGGATGCCTTGACATAGAGAAATTTATGGTATGAGGTCCCCGTCTATCTGCTTGCTTTTACATCTCAAAGGAGATTGATTTGAGAAACAACCTAATCTTGTAGATTGAGTCCTGCCTCATTAACATCATAGAGGTAGGATTTACAACACATGGGAAAATCACTTCAGATGACAAAACGGTGGGCAATCACACAACACTGGGAATCATGGCCTAGCCAAATTGACGCATATTTTGGGGGGATACAATTCAATCCGTAACACTGGGCAAAACTGCCCAGCCCCATAGAGGATATTGCAAAAAATACAAACTATTATTTGAGAAGGCTGAAGACAAACTCTTGGGAATTCAAAGAATGGATCAATCTTTTAGGGTTGACTCTACTTCTGTCCCAGAAGATAACCTTAAGATTCTTTCCTGCAAGCCCCATATTTATCACACATTTGCCTCTTCTCCCCAAGTGAAAGTCATCCCTTAGACAGCTCACATTCCTGCAAATTGGTGTCTATTTGTAGCAATTTAGTTTATTATCACTAGTTCAGGGACAATTTAGAGCAGACTTTGGCAGGCTCTCGTGATAGTGATCTGCCCCATTGTGCTTCTATAAAGACATCTGCTTTGCCAAAAAGATGCATTAGCTGTGGTTGACTGAGTAAGAACACAATTAAGCTGTCAAAGTTTTGCTGGTCCCTGCTGAGCCTGGACACAGTAAATCTCAGGGCTGCCCTTCTCTTGCATTGGTCACAGTGCCTGGCTGGTCTAAGGGCCCTTCTGCTTGCCTTCCTACATTTGGTGTCAGAAAATGTCAATGAAGTCACATGTCACTTAGCAAAGAGACCAGGGCCCAGGAGCCCTAGTGATAGTCTCTGGGCTGGCTATTTCATTCCCCATCCTTTCCAGAATCATGTTCTGGAATCAACCTACAATGAAAACAGCTCCCAGAAGACTCAGTACTCATTGCCGAAATGGGTTGAAACGAGCTTCATGAGGGTCCAGCTTTGCTCAAAGTTGGGTTTTCATCTGGATAGAAGTTTCTATCCATTAATGGCCAAGATGATAAAAAGAAAGTTGTCACATACCCCTGGAAGTAGAGGGAGGTCACATGTGAGATTTCTCGAACCAATAAATGATGTTTCTCTGTCTACTAAGCCTTTCTCACCAAGAGCCATTCCCAAATGTAATCATGGAGATCTTTTGCCCTCCCACACCAGTGCCTAACTACTCAAAGACTGTGGTTGCTCATTTGGCCCATGTCCTACCAGCATCTTTTTATATTTAATGTAGTTTTGTGGAAAGAGTAGCATCTTTGGACCCACACTCACTTAGCCACAAATTTGGCTCTGATCCCTATAAGCAGCAAGACCTTGGGCAAGTTATCTAATCTCTGTGAGTATCAGGCACTACCTTACACTTTGTATTATGAGTTAAATAAAATTATATCTGCCCCAAATAGCCAAAACAATCTTGAAGTAGAAGAACAAAGTAGAAGGATTCACACGTTCTGATTTTAAAATGTACTATAAAGCTTATTGTTGTTGTTGTTGTTGTTGTTAGATGCCATCAAGTTTATTTTTGACTCATAGTGATCCTGTAAGACAGAGAAGAATGGCTTCATAAGGTTTCCTAGGCTGTAATCTTTACAGGAGCAGATCAACAGGTTGTTTCTCCCAAGGAGCACTAGTAGGTTTGAACCACCAAACACTTAACCATTGCACCACCAGGACTCCTACTATAAAGCTAAAGTAATGGATACAGTCAGGTACCAGTACAAGGATAAACATGTAGACCTATGGAATAGACTCGAGTGTATAGAAATAAACCTATGCATTTACGGCCAACTGACTTCCAACAAGGGTGCTGGGTCCATTCGATAGGGGAAATAATAGCCTCTTAAACAAATAGTGCTTGGACAACTGGATTTCCACAAACAAAAGAATGAACCTGGACCAATCCCTTGCAACATACATGAAAATTAACTTAAAATGGATCAATGACCTAAATACAAGAACTAAAACCATAAAACTCTTAGAAGAAAAAATAGGGATAAAGTTTCAAGATCTTATTTTTGGTAATGGGGTCTTAAATATGACACCAAAATCACAAGCAACAAAAGGCAAAATAGATAAATGGAATTTCATCAAAATTAAAATATTTTGTGCATCAAAGGACTTTATTAGAGAGTGAAGACACAACCTACAGAATAGGAAAAAATATTTGGGAAACATATAACTGATATGTCTGATATTACTATTGACAATATATAAAGAATGTTCACAGCTGAACAACAAAAAGACAAATAACTCAATTTTTAAACATGCAAAGGACTTGAATAGACATTTCTCCTAAGAAGATATACAAATGGCCAACAAGCACATGAAAAGATTCTCAATGTCATTAGTCAATAAGGAAATACAAATCAAAATTACAATGAGGTACCACTTCACTCAATAGAATGGCTATTATCTGGAAAACAGAAAATAACAAGTATTTCTGAGGATGTGGAGATATTGGACCTTCCTGCACTGCTGGCAGGAATATAAAATGATTCGGCCACAGTGGAAAATAGTATTGCAGTTCCTCCAAAAAATTTAAACATATAATTACTACATGATCCAGCAATTCTACTCCTAGATTTACAATCAAAAGACTTTAAAGCAGGGACTTAAACAGGTACTTGTAAAACAATGTTCATTGCAGCATTATTCACAACAGCCAAAAAGTGGAAATAACCCAGATAAACAAAATGTGGTATATACATACAATAGAATATTATTCAGTCATTAAAGAGAAGTTCTGATACATGCTACAATACGGATTAATCTTGAAAATATATGCTGAGTGTCTTAGGCTGGGTTCTCTAGAGAAGCAAAACCAGTGAAGCATATATACATATGAATTGGGTTCCTCATTTATATCAAGAAATGGGGTTTCTGCAGTTTTACATTAACTTTAATCACAGGTACGGTAGTACTGAGAGAGGCTGTCTTAGGAGTTCTCTAGAGAAGCAAAATCAGTGAAGTGTGTATATATATATATACATATATATATATAGAGAGAGAGAGATTTATCACACGGAAATGGCTCACACAGCTGTAGAAGCTGGCAAGTCCCAAGTCCGTGAGTCAGGTATTAGGCTGGAGGCTTCTCCTGACTTACGTAGCTGCAGCAGCTGAAGAACCCAAGATCAACAAGGCAGACAGCAGGCCGCTGCCTCACAAGCTGCAGAGGCTGACGAATTTCAAGAATAGCAAGCATTATGGCAGACCACAGGCTCAAGTCCCAAGAACCAGAGGTCAGATGATGATGAGTTAGATGCAGCATCCAGAGCAAGCAAGCAAGCTTTGCCAGAATGCCCATATGTATATATTGGACATAGGTCACACCCCCAAGGAAACTTCTTTTACAAACGATTGACTGATCACATAAGATCACATCACAGATGATGACTACCTCATTACATAACTGCCAAATTAACATCATTACATAATTGCCAAACTATATCATTACATAACTGCCAAACCACTGAGAATCATGACCCAGTCAAGTTGACACACAACCTTAACCATCACAGACACCCTGAGGGATCTCCTGTATTTCAGACATACTCTTTTTTACCTCCATTATGCAATATCAATCTGATTTCCCGTTGGTAGTCAGGGTCGATCACACCAACCAGTATTGTAACTCCCTTCTTTGCCTGTTGATCCAAAGGTATGAAGAGCCCAAAGTGACCAGGTGGCATTCTTAACTTCCAGTTTAATGGGATCAGTGTTGTGTTTCCAGGGAGTAGCATTCCTCCCTTTGGAACTCTTAAGATCTTTAGACCCACAGAGCATAGGGTCATATGAACAGGAAGAAATAAATTTTACGAGTGGGTCACTAGGGGTAATACTGAGTGGTGCCACTCCCATCTCTGTCCCTTGATTCATGGAACCATGAATCCAGGCTATGGGAGAAACAGCACCATATACTGAGAGCTAGTTTAGAGCATATACAACCCTGAAAAGTGTTGCCACCTAGCTGGTGCCATAATTGTGTCTTTAGAAGGCCATTCTATCATTCTATCAAGCTAGTGCTTCAGGATGATAGGAAACATAGTAGGCCCAGTGAATTCCATGAGCATGGGCCCATTGCCGCACTTCATTTGCTGTGAAGTGAGGGTCCCTTGGTCTGGGGTCATGTTGTGCAGGATACCATGACAGTGTATATGGCCTTCTGTGAGTCCAGGAATGGTAGTTTTGGTAGCGGCATTGCATGCAGGGAAGGCTAGTCTGTATCCAGAATAATTGTCTATCTCAGTTAAGAACAAAACACTGCCCTTTCCATGATGGAAGCAGTCCAGTGTAATCAAACTGCCACCAGGTTGCTGGCTGACCACCTTGGATAAAGACAATGAGTGAAATAAGTCAGACTCAAAAGGACAAATATTGTAGGATCTCACTTATATGAAATATCTAGAATAGATAAATGCATAGAGATATAAGTTTATCAATGGTTTATCAGTGAGGAACGGGGCATGGGGAGTTATTGCAGAAAGGATACTGAGTTTCTGTTTGGGGTGATGAAAAAATTTTGGAAATGGATAGCATTGATGGTTGCAAAAAATGGTGAATGTAATTAATGTCACTGTATTGTACACTTAAATATGGTTTAAACGGCCATATTTGTTACATGTATTTTACCACAATAAAATTTAAAAAAACATTAATTGCATCTGCAAAGTACCTAGTGAGGTCTCAGTAGATATTAGTTCCTTCCTTCAGCTCATACCCGGTCAGCAAAGTTACTCAGGGCTCAGTTCAAATGTCATCTCCTCAAAAGTGCCTTCCCTACCTTTCCTGGCCACCCACTCTAAAGTACCATTCACCCTCAGGCACTCACAAACACATCACCTTTTTTTATTTTATTTCACTTACTCATTAATCTACTTGATTACTCATTCATTTCTACTCTTTGAGGGCCGGAGCTTGCCTATCCTTGTTGACGCCTGTATGCAGTACCTGGAGCAGCTTCTGGACACTGAGGGGGCTTATGTACATTTGTTGAATGAATGAATTGTAGGCACTGGAGCTAGCAAAGAGCACCTCCCAGCATGAGGAGGAAGGCATGCAAACACTGACTTTGCTTTGACATGGGGCAAGTGTTTCAGGAAAGCTTTACAGGCCAACCATGGCTTCCCAGGCTTCGACAGGAGTCACCACAGGTGGTTCAGGACTCATGGGTAAGTGCTGTTAGCTCAGACTTCACTTTGGTATGCCTCCACAATCTCTCAAGGCTGCTGGTAAGGGAAGAAGCTTCCATCCCATGAGATCCTGCTGAGCCCCTCCCTCAGACCACACAGGCCATCCACAGTGCATCACTGGACAAACTCAGAAGTGATTTAGAAGAACAAGAGGGGTCCTCTTTAGAAGGGAAGGCTGGAGGTAGAAAGAGCCAACTACATAATTCCCCAACACAGAGGCTGAAAGCACAGTCTTCTGCATGTACCACAAAACACCTTCTGTCTAGTTGGGAGCCAGGCCCCAGCTCAGTTATCAACCTATACCTAACACTTCTGTGTTGGAAAGGAAGAAAAAAAACCTACCTCTGGTAAGAGTACAGTTGGTTTTTGTTTTGTTTTGTTTCCCTTTAGAGAAAACTGAAATAAAGTGATGATTTAAAATCACATGAAAAAGTAAATAGATAAATAAAATACCATTTCCTCTAGAATAACTAGAATAAATAATACTCTGTTGATTTTAAAAAATAGTTGCTGTTGAATTAACCTCAACTCATGGTGACCTCATGTTGTCAGAGTAGAACTGCACGCCATAGGGTTTTCAATGGCTGATTTTTCTGAAGTAGATTACCAGGCTTTTCTTCCAAGATTCCTCTGTGTGGACTCAAACATCCAACCATTTTGTTAGCAGCTGAGCACATTAATTGTTTGCACCACCCAGGGACTCCTATACTAACTAAGGTGAGGTAAAATGGCATACTCATATGTTACTAGTAAGTAAATAAATTACTATAAACATTTTGGAAAGGAATTTGGAATCTTAGAAATATTTACATCACATCTGTCACTTATGGTTGTGTGAGTTGTGTTTTTGTACAGCCCCCAGGGGCACTAATCACCTTGAAGAAATTGCAGGTCCAGTCATTGAGACTGCAGATGGCAGATGAAGGTCTGGAGGAAATGGCACCTCTTTCAAATTTGTGCAAAGTCACCTTATCAGTTACTGGCAAGGGTGATTTACATACATAAACACTGTGACTCCATTTCCATGAAATCTATGCTGTGGAAAAAGTTCCCAGTGCAGAAAAAGTTTTATTGACAAAGATGTTCATCACAGCATTATTCAAAAATTGCAATTAACCTAAATAGCCAATAGTACAAAAATGATTAAATCAACTGTGGTACACACAATTGGTATTTATGAACTGCTTATGATAACATAGGAGCCCTGGTGGTGCAGTGGATAAAGTGCTTGGTTGCTAACCAAAAGGTTGGCAGTTTGAACCCATCAGCCACTCCTGGAGAGAAGATGTGGCAGTTTACTTCCGTAAAGATTTTCAGAGTTGGAAACCCTACGGGACAGTTCTTCTCTGTCATATAGGATCTCCATGAGTTAGAATCAACTCGATGGCAGTAAGTTTGCTTTGGTTTGGTATAATAACATGAAGAAAAACACTTCTGCTCTTATCGTTATAATTTTATACTCAGGGATACAAAGTTGTATATACAGCATGATTACTACTATGTAAAGCAAACAAAAATTTTAAAAAGCTATTCATAATAAAAATATAGGATGGTAACAAGCCTAAACATTAGCAGCAGTTCTTTGGGGGTGTTAAGATTACGGGTGCTTATTTTTGCCCCTCTAATTTACTATAGTTTCCAAATATTTTAGTGAGTGTGTATTCATTTTATATTGAAATCCACACCAATAATTTTTTAGAAGTAGAGAATAGCTAGAAATTAGAGACAGAATTAAAACCTTTCAAAATTCAGTTGCCTGGATGTGAAGATATTAAAACCTGATGTGTTGTTTCAGTATATATGGAAGATGTTTCAGTACCTGAGCCAAGTAAATTATTTTACACCACCTGCTCCACAAACCCTCATCCAGAGCAGGAGCCAGGGACACAAGAAGATTTAAAGAAGGAGAGAGAATAAATACTGTTACCAAGAGTGAGGGAGTATCACTAATGCTCACATGAAATGCCTTAATATCAGACTCTGTACCTCCAAACATCTCAGGGAGGAGCCTTTGAAGGAGTATTTGACAGAGCCTATAAGGGGCATCTCTCCCAATCATCATGGGATGGTTATATTAGAAATATCCCCAGATATCCCCACTTCACACCCATCAGGGATAACAATTATGAATTTATCTCGTTTCTTTGAAACCATTGGTCTTCGTAAACTCTCTGTTTCTAGATTTACTATCCATGATGCAAAATAAAATTTTACTTATTTGGAGCTGAAATGATCTATTTTGTTTTTCTTAGAGCTATACTCCCAAGGAGAAGGGTAATTTTGAGAAGTCTTAAAGATTGGAAAAGTTCTCTTATGGGTTAAACCCTGACAACTACACACTTCAGGTTCTGCCCTCCCCATTCCTGAATCAGTACAAACCAAGCCGTAAAATGTATAGGCACAGTCTGTCCCAGCCATTAGAGTAAGGGAATCTCACCTAAGTCCAGTCTCCAGCATGCCATGGGCTAATCAGGTTTATTTTTGCTATAACTCTTATTAAATTTCCACTGATTTTGTTCAGACCTCTTTTTGAACCAGAACCCTACCCACTTGTTTATTCTAAGTGATGGCTGGATTTTGTTCCAATATTCCCATATTGTTGCTGAGGCCCAACTTCAAACCAGATAAAGCATCTCACCCTACAACAGTGTTTGGTGTCAGCCTTTAGGTCACCACAAGGAGGCTGCTACCATTGTGCCTCTCCTGCTAGATCGTTTATTCATTCTCCTGGCAGATATTTTTGAGTATATACAGTATATCAGGTATGACATCTATGGATCCCATGGATTGGAGGTTACAGTCTAATTGGATAAGTAGAGAATTAACTAATTAGCAAGTAAATAGATAATCACATATTTGTATAAGACCTATGAAGGAAATAATAAGAATGATGTGGTAGACAAGAAGAAATCATGAGGATGAGAATGAGCCAGTCATGCCAGTTGCTGGGCTAATTTGGACTAGAGTCTCTCACATACCTATAGACAGAAGTTGGAACTTGTGTCAGATTGTTTCTGTCCTTGACTATGACTGATCCTGGCTCCCAGTGGATCTCCTTTAATGTCCCAGCATGCCTGGAAGATGAGCCTGTAAGAGTTATGGCTATCTTGAGAAATAATTATGAGGAACTGACCAAAATGTTGAAAACAACCATGAAGAGGGGGCATCCTCCACTTCCTGAGAATGTTTCCCAAACTTCAGCAAAAATCATATGGAAGACATATCATCAATCAATTCTAGCCCCAGATATTCTGATTTAACTTTCTAGATAGGGCCTAGAAATCTGAATTTTTAATAAGCAACTCCAAGTGATTTTTATATCAGTCATCCTTGTACCATATATTGAGAAACAGTGCTCTACAGCAAGAAAAAAATAATGTTAACATTCAACAGTTATCACTGTAAAGGCTTTAGAGAGATGCCCTGTAGCACAGTAGTTAAATGCATGGGATATGGAGTCAGGAAGATCCAACTCAAATCTTGATTCTACTTATTGTGATCTCAGTCTCATTTTCCTCATTTGTAAAATAGAGAAAACAAAGAAAGCTATCTCATGGGATTACTGTGAGGACAAAATGAGACAATACTTGAAGGCACTTACCCATGGCCTGTCACATATTAAATAGTTAAGAAATGGTGTTTAATGATGATGGTGATGAAAATGGGGGTGATGGTGATGATCATTATGGTAGTGATAATGCTGGAGTGGCATTTGGAAATCTACGTTTGGTTTCAAACAAGTATTGTTCATTCAGAATGCTCTGTATTTTTCCCAGAGGAGGCAGAATCTTTCTGAAGTTGCCAGTCATCTGGGAGAAAAGAAAAGCCTAAATAAAGGAAACGAGGGAATAGAAAACCAAAGACTCAGGCATTAAGTCTCAGAACAGATCCTGACCCGAATGTTGCAGAAGAGGACAAATTAGGGAGGGTTGGAAAGAGTCATCACACTGATCACCTGTTGTTTTGTTTGCCACACATTAATTCTCTCTTTTTTGTTGTTGTTGTTATGAGAGCCTTGATTTTTCCTTTGAAAGTTTGCATTTTCCCTACCCTCACTCAACACAGTTTGGTGGTCTGAGCCCAGTTTCAGGTCAGGCCTGACTGAGCAGAGTCAGAGTTCAGGGCTGGTCAGGTAACCCCATCCAGAACTTACCTAATTCAAGCTTCAGAACTCTTGATGGAGTATTGGGAAAGAGCATTTTGTCAAAATAATAATTGTAAGCCTAGAACTGCAGGGGGTCATCTTTGTCACCATGCAGAAAATGCCTTCTTGAAAGAAACTCAGATGCACAGGGTCAAGAGATGGAAAAAGAAACATTTTGGGTCCCAATGATGTTGTTGAGCTTTTCAAATTTTGAGTTTTGAATTTTTGAGTTTTGGCCTGATGATGTCTTGCTATTTTGAATCTATTTCTACCTGAGTCAAATTTGCCCATGGACTTCCCACTTAAGGAAGCTGCTTACACTCTCCCTCTCCCTCACCTTTGTTTTTAACTGGTTTAGGTAGGATTTATGGCACTTACAACTGAAAAATTCCTGTCTAAAATAGAAATCATAAAGAATCATAAAGTAGGCTGGGAAGGGATATGCATATTTGTTAATAGCCTGCATATTACAGATATGTATTTTCTTTTTCCCTCAATTCGTCTTGGAAACACACTGGAGATAGGAATTATTATCCACATTTACAGATACAGACAGTGGCATTCAGAGAAGAGAGGTGGTCCCTAGTTGCACAGCTAGTGATAACATTGCTGGAATTCAACCCTAGTTGACCAGGCCTCAAATATCACACTTAGCACAAGCACAGGCCAGCTACACACCATGGGCATTAACGGAGGTAGATTAGGGGACGCTGGAGTAATCAGGAAGCTGTGGCCTTGAACAAATATGTGATCAATGGGTAGGATTTGGATAGGGGAGTGGTTCATTAATGATGGCATCACAAGGTTAGGGATGAAACAGTGACCTTGCCCTTCCTAAGAAGGCTGGCTGGGCAGGACAAGGAGCTGCATGGGGCAGGTGTCAGTTCATATGTTTCTTCAATAAGCATTTGGAAGAACCTGAAGAATTCATTATGTCCATCTCCTTAGGGCTGTCAGAAGAGTGCACGTAAAAATCATCTTAGATCCCTGGGCCCAGAGATCCAAAGCCACTGTCTCCCCACTGCCTAGCCTCTCTGATTATGGAAAACTTCCGGGGATTACAGAATAACCTTTAGCAATAGTGCCAACCTATCAGAGATCAAGTGCATTGCAGAGAATAAGAAGAAATACTCAGGCCTTGAACACCCATTGATGGATATGAAAACTTCTTGCAGGACCTCATGCCTAGAGGTCCAGAAAGGATGAGATAGGGTCAGAGGCCTAACCCAGAAGTTGGTTTGGAGGGTGAAGTGGGAATTAAGAATGGCCTTTGGTTTCTGGCTTCTATTAACCAGTGTAGCCATATGGTTGTTGTTGTCAGGTGCCATCGAGTCAGTTTCAACTCATAGTGACCTTATGTACAACAGGACAAAACACTGCCCAGTCCTGCACCATCCTCACAATCGTTGTTATGCCTGAGCCCATTGTTGCAGCCACTGTGTTAAACCATCTCCTTGAGGGTCTTCCTCTTTTCCGCTGACCCTCTACTTTACCAAGCATGATGTCCTTCTCCAAGGACTGGTGCCTTCTGATAATATGTCCAAAATATGTGAGACGAAGCCTTGACATCCTTGCTTCTAAGGAGCATTCTGCCTGTAGTTCTTTCAAGACAGATTTGTTCATTCTTCTGGGAGTCCATGGTATATTCAATATTCTTCAACAACATCATAATTCAAAGGCATCAATTCTTCAGCCATGTGGGGACAAAGACAAATAAGAAATTTGTTTAATCACTGCAGAAAATATCTAAGAACGTTGGTTGTACCAGAGTTCAGGGATCTTTATTTCTCTCCAGATCTTCTCCTCGCTCAACTTAACATTAGCTGAGGTACATTGTATTATGGATTAGATTGCATCCCCCCAAATATGTGTTGGAGTCCTAACCCCTGTACCTATGGATGAAATCCTGTTTGGAAATAATGTTTTCTTTGTTACATTAATTAGATCATGCCCCATAGTATAGGTTCTAAATCTAATCATTTTTAAGTTATAAAAAGAACAGATAGACACAGAGATACAAGCATGTGGTGGGTGGGGACACCATGTGAGGATTGTCTACAAGCCAAGGAACCAAGGAACACTCAGAGCTACCAACAAGGAAGGAATTCATATGACTGAGACTTTTAGCCTCCAGAGCTGTGAGAAAATAAACGTCTGTTCTTTAGAGCCACCCACTTACAGTGTTTGTGTTATAGTAGCACTAGGGAGCTAAGACACCTTGCTCAAGGAGGTTCTATAAGAGAGATGAACCACCACTCTGTATGGCTCTCCCAGTGTTGACTCAGCCTGAGGGACAAGCTACCCTTCCCCACATCTTACCGAAACCCTGCTCTTCTTAACTCCGTGCGTTAGGATTCAACAAAACAGGGACTCCAACCTGACCAGAATACCCATAGACCTCAGTGTGCCTCTTGCTCAGTGTTGCTGAAGAAGTTGAACAACGCTGTGCACACATTACATGGGGTGTGGGCCTTGAGAGAGGGTAAAAATGCCTCTCCCATTGAAGGTGAGAACGCCTCTCCCAAGGAAGCCGGCCGGAGCCTCCTGCCCCGGCTGAGACATTACCTGCCTGGAAAGAGACTTTGGGGGGGGGGCCTTGTACCCACTTCTAGACCAAGGTAGGAGGCACGCCTTTGCAGGACCCCTGCTCTGCCTGATGTGAAGCACCAAGCTGGTAGTTGCTTCAGTTTGGAAGGAATGGGAATTCAATGCGCACATTCCAGTTTGAGGTGCCCACCAAGACCTGCGGACAATGGACCAATGGCAGTCCAAACCAAAAGGGGATGGGGAGAGAGAGAGAGGGTTTTCTCCTCCACTTGCTGTCAGGATAACAAGTGCTCCATTTGAAGAGCTTGCCAGCTGTGGACCAGGGACTGTGATCAGCAATAACGGCTCCCCATGCTTTCTTCTCCATGTCATCTACCAGGGCGATTTTGATTGCTCTGATTTAGCTAATTGATGAGAACAACAAGTATATGGACATGCTTTTACAAACTCTAGGACTTCCCTACCATTCAAGCTATTGCTCTACCTGCTTTGAAGCTGCTTGCTCTTCCAACAAGTGAGAATAATGATACAACACCTCGAGTCACACTTTTCAGTGGCGGGGAGAGGGGAAGGGGCATAAAGCAGAGAGACAAAACAGTTGTTAACTGCCTATCTATGCCAGACACTCTGACGATGCTTTATATTGATTACTGCATGTAATTCTGTCTTAGTTTCTTAGCGCTGCTATAACAGAAATACTACAAGTAGGTGGCTTAACAAATAAATTTGTTTTCTCACAGTTTAGAAGGCTAGTTTGAATTCAGGGCACTGGCTCTAGGGGAAGGCTCTCTCTGTCCACTCTGGGGGAAAATCCTTGTCTCAGCTGCCCTAGTGTTCTTCTCAGTGTGCCGTCCGGGCTTGCTTCTCTGTGCCTAATCTGCTCTTTTATATCTCAAACTGAGTAGGGTTAAGACACACCCCACACTGATATGGCCTCATTCACACAACAAATAAAATGTTTTTCCCAAATGGGATTACATCCACAGGGTTAGGATTCCAACACATATTTTATGGGGGACACAGTTCAATCCAAAACAAACCCTTATAAAGATACCTGTATAATAGGATTCATTGTTTCCATTTACAGATGAGAGAACAACTGAAAGATATGAAAGTTGCTTGCTCAAGCTCACAGAACTAATAAGAGGCAGAGTCAATCCTTGAACCTAGAGCTCTCTGATTTCCAAATGACTACCCAAGATGTCTTTCACACGCACAAACACACACATGCACATATTTATACACATGGACACACAGGCACCCACGTAGATGGATACACAGAGGCAAGGATACAAACAGAAATCTACATAGTTTTGCACGTACACACCTGTTTGAATGCATCTTCTCTCTAGCTGACCAATGGGAACATAGAAGGCTAAAGCACTTCATCTTGCAAGTTTTCCTATCAGTGGTTCCACTTAGTTTACCCAATACCAAAAAAGCAAATTTAAAGTGGGCAAAGCAGGCACTTCATCTGCACAGTCCAGACACCGAGCTGGCTGAGCTGGCAATTGGCACACGGGCTCCAAGGAGCCCTTGAACATCTGCCTCCTTGAAGGAAGATGCTAGACCAATAGACAAGCATTGACCATTTCAGGGATCTGTTATTTTCATTCTTCAATGTTCTGTAACCCAATTCCTGTCCTCAGTGAGACTACACTTCCCTTTCTGAATGTAGATGTTTCTCCACAATTAACAGAAGAGCAGCACTTTAGCCTTTAGGCACCTGGAACAGGTGGGGACTCAGTAGGTGTTTGTTGACTGACTTATTGATGGATGTGAGCCAACAAGGCAGACGAGAAGCTCCAGCAGTAAATCCACTTCTGTGGGTGAAGATGTTTTATATACTTCAAACCTGCTGCTTTGTGATTTGCAAGTGATTTATCCTAAGCACATCATCTTCCCTAGGGATGGAGAAGGGCCCTGGCTCAGCAGCCAGGTTGGCTCTCCTAATTTCCAGATGGCATGAGCATCCCTGAGCTAGATCCATCTGATCAGTTCCACCAAACTACACAGCACCATGCCTCAGAGCAGGCTACAAACACCAGTACCTGCCCGAGGAGAGGCACTGGTCTACTCACCTATGCTGTTCCTATCTTCCTAGTCCTCAGATCACTGTCCCCTTTTCTGTCACGTCATCTCTGGCCCTTTCCATTTGGCTACCCTTCTAATCTCCTTTAGGCTTCTTGCCCGTATCTGACTCTTCCTCTCCCTTTGGTTTAACATCATTTGTTACATCTGTTAAGAAACCCCTATTCAACTCTGATGCCTCGAATTCCACTGAAAAAGATGTTCTTCCTGTTCCCACCACAATCTTAGTCCTCTAAACATGTTCCAGGCTAATGGATGAGTCCACCCTCCAACCCAACCCCATACACACTGAGAAGGCATCAGGAATCTTTCAAACATCCCAGTTGTGACAAGGAGCCGATTCTCTCAAGGCTCAGCAGCTGTACTCTGCTGTGAGGTCTCCAATTTAAACGTCAGTATGATTTGCCCTTACAAAAACACAGCTCCCACCCTCTCCTCCACCAGGGACTGCATCTGTATCCATGGTAACAAAATCCAGGTGCAATGGCACAACCACCATTTCTCTGAGGGTGGAGAGCACAGAGAGGGCAAAGGGAAAAGAAGGGCTGAAGTACCCACATGCCACCTGGGGTCTGTCCAGGACTCACATCCATCCTCACTTAGCCTTGCCCAGGAGAGGCTGGGGACACTCACACCCATTTTACAAGGTAAATTATCACTTACTGCGTAACATTCTTCTACCTAATGTCAAAACTACTGTTCCATCTAGTCAGTTTAGCTAAAAGAAATGGTCAGTTTCAAGAACAAAATAGCTAAAACCAGTGGTTGACTTGCCTAAAGCCCTATGAGTTGGAGTTTTTTCTCCAATTGCATGAAATACTGGTCACTCTTACACATGAAAAGGCAGAAGGGAAGGAGAAGAGGGAAAGGATACCAAGAAAGTCCCTTCCTTTACATATTGTTGTTAGCTGCTATCTAGTTGACCCCAACTCATGGTAACCCCACACACAATGGAACTATTCCATGACTGGTTGCAAATCAGACTGTTGTGACCCATAGGGTTTTCACTGGTTGATTTTCAGAAGTAGATTTCCAGGCCTTTCTTCCTAGTCTGTATTAGTCTGGAAGCTCCACTGAAACCTGCTCAGCATCATAACAAGACACAAGCCTCCAATGGCAGATGGGTGGTGGCTGCATATGAGGTGCATTGGCCAGGAATGGAACCCAGGTCTCCCACATGGAAGGCAAGTATTCCACTACTGAACCATTCTTTACATACAATTTACATAATAATTGCATTAGCCATTAGCCATGCTCTGGCACATCTGTGCCAGTGCCATGCATTTATGGGTAGAGGCACACCCTGGCCTGACTGTGTGTATGTGTGTGTACATGTGAAGGTTTAATAGTTTGCCTGTGTTACAGTAACTGGCAGAGCTAAGCATGTGCAGGGTTTATGACTTCAAAGACTTTTGTCATTGTACTATGTTGTCCCCAAGAAGAATTCCAAGACCTTCCCAGAGGCAAAAAAAAAAAAGAAGTTCAGCACACCCAGCATTCCCTACCCTCCTCTTCTGCTTTACTTCCCCCTACACACACAATCCTTATGATTTTCAGTTATATTATTTTTCACTAATATATTCTGCCTCCTCCTTCTTGAAAATAAGTTCCATGAAGGCAGGGACATTACCACACGTGCTCACTGCTAGATACCCAACACCCTGAATGCTGTCTGGAACAAATTAAGAACTCAACACATATTTATTGAATAAATATTCTAATATCTGAAGGGGACTGAAAGGCCACGGGACCCACCCTACTTCGACTCTGTGGTGGGCAGGGAGAGCTGACAGCGCAGGAGATGATAGAGCCATTTCTTGGTTGGTCCCTGCCCGGGTGAGTGCATTTAATAAGCCAGGTGCCCTTGCTCACTGCTGATGCCGGAGACCCAGCTGAAAAAAAAGGGGTTCGACCAAATCAGGTGCATGCAAGTCCCTGCTAGTGCAAGACCCCATTCCTTAACAAGGTCGACAACGTCCTGCACAGTGTGAAATGAAGATGTGGGTATCAACTGGTCATGGGGATAGGTATCCCCAGACTCCTGCTTTTCACACAAAGCTGGGGATTTGCCAACAAAGCCTAGAGGATACCTCAAGCCTTCCGAGCTGCAACAGTTCCCTGGGCTTAGATGAAAGCATGATGGCTTCGAATGTGCCCTAGAGAGGAACGGCCTTATTCTGCTGATCAACCAAGCAAAGCACACCCCAAGGTGTGAGGGAGACGGGAACAGCATGAAGAAAGGGTTCAGGGATATGACTCTACTAGAGTGTGCAGGAGCCCTCAGGCAGCGCAGTGCTGCCATGTGACAACGGAGGGAGAGGGGTGTCACTGCGGAACCAGAAGGAAGGGCTGGAGCTGAATAACACCCTTTGGAATCAAAGTTTTAATACCTTGTGCTCAGTGCTCACCCTCCATCACTCTGATGAGCGCATCCTTTACAACTTCACCCAAGTCACTGGTGAGCAGTGACTGCAGAACAGCTGCAGGCAGGGGCTGCAGAGAGCCCTGGAAACCCTCCCCCAAGATGATCTTAATCAGACAGTAAATACTATGTGGTAGAGAACTGTCAACATGGCCACCTCCTTACCTGGCTCCTACCTCTGTGTTTATTTGTCTTGCCCACAAGAAAATCCTGAGACACCCTGTTGAAGTTTTTGTTAAAACTAAATACACTGTTTTTGCTCCTTACCACATTTTCAGAAATCTTCTCGGTGAGAGAACCGAACTCCTTACCATGTCCACATGTGCAACAGGCACCCTCATTTTCACAGCATCATTCGAAGCATCAATCCACACTCACATAATGTAGGAAGGATCAATCCACACTCACATAATGTAGGTTTCCTACACATAATAGTGTTTATAACATGCCAGGAAGCTTTCTAAGAGCAGATTCCATCATGTAATTCTCATGATATCTCTAAGGACAGAATGGTTAAGTAACTTTCCCTAGGTCACACAGCTAGTAAGTGGCATAAGTTGGATTCAAATCCTGGCAATCTGCCTCCTGAGTCTATGTTCTTTAAAGCTAGTTAAGCCTGAGATACAGAAGCAAATGCCTGATTAAATATTTCTCCCTTTTTCCTTCTGAATTACCTTCCCCTAAAGGTGTCCTCACTCCAAGTTCTCATTAGTTGGGCTTTTATTGCAACCCCCACCACCCCCACCAACAAGCCAGGCCTTGTTTTCTTACCTTTATTCATGTTTGCCAAGGATGCAAGAGTCCATCCTTCCTCTTATTCTCCTTTGCAGGACATACCCTTTGTTTCTTTCCGTCTGAGGTCAATGTCATGGCCTTGGTTTTCTCTATTTTCCTGTTCAAGGCACTTTGATCTTTTATACTGTATTTAAAGACTTCTTGAAATTCTGGGCAAAAAGACTAAGGTGGTAGTAGGTGAAACTTATTCCCCACTGAATAGCTAGATTCCTGGGATCCCTGGAGAAGCAAGGGTTGCATAACAACTTCCCTGACCTTATTAGGATTACTGTCCTTGCAGGACACTTACCCCTGGTAACTGAGATCTGAGGACATTTTCATGTCTCAGTGTTTACAGCAGCACCTATTTCATAAGGCACTTACGAACAGTCATTGCCCAGGCTGTTATGTCTTTGTCCCTCATTCGGTAACGTGCTGGCCTCCACACAGTGATGGTCTGAGATTGCCTTTTCAAAAACCTGGACTGCTGACTTGCCACATGCCTCAAAGGTTACAGCTGTCTAGGCCATCTGCAGCAGCTGCTTCTGAATAACTTCCCACCAAAGTCAAGAGGAGAGCTTACGTGTTCACCCTATCTACAGCCACAGCCCTATGAAAATTAAGGAAAACTGTAATGATTCACAAGAGTATAAGTAAAGTATATTAAAGCCAGTGGGAAGCACCACTGCAAATGCTAGCATGGCGGGTAGTGGGGGTACTTGGTAGCTCCCAACTAGTCTCCTAGAACAGTCAAAATTCCCCGGCCTCATCACTTGATAAGTGAGTAAATCACCCCCACTGAGGCTCAAGTAATAACCTCTAGAGACAACTCATGAGACTCAAGCCAGTGTTACGCCTGCCTTATTGTCCATAAAAATAAAGTCTACATTAAAAGTCCTCCTGGCTCATTATGTAAGAGGTCTGGGATAGGCTCCAAGGACCCCAACACTGCATCTGACATACCAGAGGAGCCAGCCCGAGAAGGAAACATGTGCCTTCCCAGGAGAAACAGCAAGAGCTGTTGTGCCTGGAATGTGGGAAAAATGTCCAATCTCTTAAGACAAAGAAAGGAGAGGAGGAGAAGGGAGAGAAGGACAAATAGGAAAATGAGGGTGAAGATAGGGAAAGGCAAAAGGAAAAGGAGGAGGAGGAGAAAAGGGGAAGATCTTTTTTAACTAAGATCAAAATATAATTATAAACCACTGTCAGAAACTGTTCCCCTTTCTTACTTATTTTCCTTTAATAGTCCCATTGCCCATCTTCTTCCTCCCTTTTTAAAAGTTATGGACTTCTATCCTTTGTTTTCTTTTGGGCTAAATGTGTCACTACCTGCTTCATTCTCTGTTGAAAAACTTCTGCAAACCAGTTGTTCACACAAACACTTTCCAGATAAAAGCCCTCTTCTCCAACCCAAGATCTGTTTCTGTCTACTCTTCCAGATCCCTGGGATACATAAATCAGGAATCATGGAAAGATGTATACCTAAGACCTAGGGACCCACAGCAAGGATTGGATCCTGGGTAGTAGAAGGCGAGGAGGGGTTTGATGCTCAGCGGACTTCATAGAAGATCACAGGCCCAACTTCAATCACTGCTTTGAAGCTAGCCAGGTACCTGAGATCTTATTGATTCTGACTCTATGATCATTGATGGAAAACAACTGTGTGCAGATTTAGCTAACTTCACACTTTCCGCATTCTTCTCCCATTCTTTCTAAAGCCATCAGAAGGCACCTTGAATAAACTACAACACCTCTATGCTCCTCCCCAAAGCAGTGCCTAAATACTTTTCTGTCCTTCTGGTACCAAGAACTGCAGTAAGACCTAGTTAGGGGCAAGCACTTTACTTGTCTTAGTTACCTAGTACTGCTATAACAGAGATACCACAAGTGGGTGGCTTTAAAGTATAGAAAGTTATTTTCTCACAGTTCTTGATGTTAAAAGTCCAAAGGCAATGTCAATTCTTTCTGTGAGTCTCTCTCCTAGATCTGGTGTCTGTAATCCTTGGCATTGCTTGTAGATAATCACATATTATTTGTCTTACCCTGTGTATGTGTCTATGTGTCTATTCTGGTGTTTTTATAACTCAGAAGTGATTAGGTTTAGGATCCGCTTTACACTGGTATGACCATAGCTGATTAATTGATTGATTATATTACATTAGATTACATTATGGAAAGTGATTACATTACATTATGTTACATTACATTGCATAAGGCAATCTGTTCTACCCAAAGCCAGTTAATCTAATTACATGTAACTACTCCATCACAGCAACTAGACTAATGTTTGTCCAAACAACTAGGAACCAAAGCCTAGCCAAGTTAATGCATACTTGTGCACTAGATCTTCACCTGACTCGCCTATTCACAAAAAGGTCTCTGCAATTCTCCTCCTTCTTTTTTGCGTCATCGATTTTTCACTCTCTAATGGATCATCTACGAACATGGTGTTATTTCTTCCATCTTACAAAGCGTAACACTCTTGACCCTACTTCTCCCTCCAGTTACTACCCTATTTCTCTTCTCCCCCTTTACAATAGAACTCCTAAAAAGAATTGTACATACATGCTGCTTCCAATTTCTCCCCTTCTGTTTTCCTTTGGACCCACTGCAATTAGGTTTTTTATCTCCACCACTCTGGTCAAACTGACCAATGACCACCAGGTTTCTGAAACCAGTGGCCAATTCTCAGTCTTCAATTTATTTGACCTTCTCTTTTCTAATCTATACAAACTTTGTTAGCGTTCTCATCTAGTGTCATGGATTTAAATACAATTAGTGTGCCGATAATGCCTGTATTTATAGCTCCCAGCCTAGACTTCTCCCTTGACTGCTAGACTTGTATGTCCAATTGCCACCTGGATGCCTAAGAGGCATCTCAAACTTACTGAGTACAAGACTGAACTCCTGATCTTTCCTGCCACCCAAATGTCTTCACCAGAGCAATTAATGGCAACTCAATCCTTCCAGTTGTTCAGGTCCCAAATCTTAGCCTCATTCTCAATTCCTCTGTCTCTATCAATTCCTTATCACACCCAATTTCTCATCAAATCCTGTAAGCTATCTTTCAAAATACGTCCAGAATCTGACCCCTTCTCTCGCATTCATTGTCATTACTCTGGTCTGAACGACTATCATTTCTCCACTGGGATATTTCAATAGCCTCTGAACAGGTCTTCTTATTTGCTATTTTGACAGTCTACAATCTTTCTTTACATTTTAGCCAGAATGAGTCTATTAAAATAAAAGTCAGCTTAAGTCACTCCATCTGACTTAAAGAAAAAGCTGAAGTCCTTACAATGGCTTATACAGACCGATACAATCTGCCCCCACCTTTCCCCCTCTGTCCTCACTTCTTACTACTTCCCACCTTACTCCACTTCAGTCACAAGGCCTCCTTGCTGGTCCTCAGACACACTGGGACACACTAGTTTCACAGCTTTGGCAATTCCTCTTCCATCTTCCTGGATCGCTTTTACACGTTGCTTACTCCCTCCCACCCTGAAATCCTTGCTGGAATGTTCTTTCTCAGAGAAATCTTCCCTACCACTCTATTTAAAACTGACTACCTTACCTCCAGCATCACTTATCCACCCTTCCAGCTTTATTTTTCGACATAGCACTTACCTATATCTAGCACGCTTTATGTTTTTCTTATTTATTTTGTTCATGATCTGTTTCTCTCCACTATAATGCAAGCTCCATGAAGGTAGGGATTTCTGTCTGTTTCAATTATTGCTGTGTCCCCAACTCCTAGAATAATGCCTGGAACGTGGATAAGAATAAGAAGAAATTCATAAAAATGAATAAGAGTTTGTTGAAATAACGCATCAATCTTCTAGCTACTTACCTAGCTTTCTATTCATCAATCGCCTTCATAAAAGTCTCTTAACATTTTCCTGAGTATTTCTGGCATCTGTTTTGAAATTCAAAACTGACAGTTTCTTAGAATCCATTTACCGACCTCTACTCTTTGTAGGAAACTGATCACAGATGTCAGTTAAAATTTTAAATGAAAATTGCTTTCCTTCCAATAAGATAGTGTTGTTGCTGTGGCTTTCCAGGAGGGTCTGGAACAGCCTGCTAACTTCTGCAGTTCTAGAAGCTTTTCCACCGCCCATTGTCTTCAGGCTTTCCTCCAAATTATTTAAATTGGCTCCAAGTCATCTTTACACAACTCTGGAATCTTTTCCAAATATAGCGAACACACATATATACATAGAGAGAAAATTACAGAATCGAAACAGCTTAGTACTTCTCAGCAAATTCCATCACACTGGCAGGTGTTTCCAGTAGAGCCTGCAGCTCTGTATCATACCACTGTGCTTTCACCTACTGAAGAGTACATAAAATTTCACAATAATATCTGAATCACTGAAAAATTTTCCCACCCAAATTTAGAATAAGTAAGGCAACCCCCAAACTGTAATTATATACATAAAATTTTATTAATACAGTCTAATTTCCATTCCCTAATTTTGCCATATCATTTTACCCTGTGGTATGGGTCTCACTTCTTTTTTTCTTTTTGTTAGCAAAAGAAATGCAAAGTGAAAATATATTATTTCACAAGGTACACAAAGCACAGATCTCATTTCCCATAATGCACTGCAGGTGTGACCTAGCTGTCATTGAGCCCCCCTCCCCTGTGGCATCTTATTTGGCTAGATTTACCAGAGATTTGTTTGGCCACTGGAGTCTCTGGGAGTTGCAAACGATTAGCATGCTTGGCTGCTAACCAAAAGGTTGGAGGTTTGAGTCCACCCAGAGCTGCCTCGGAAGAAAGTCTCGGTCATCTACTTCTGAAAAATCAGCTATTAAAAACCCTATGGGGCACAGTTCTACTCTGACACACATGGGGTCACTCTGAGTCAGAGTTGACCTGATGGCAGCTGGTACTGGTATTGGTACTGCTCTGCCAATAAAAGAAGAAAGGGATCTCAGGGGCGGGCCTGGTCCTAAAAGATGCCCCTCCTCCTAGTGCAAAGACATTTCTGAAATGTGTTCTGCTGTGGAGGCCAGACTTTCCCCCAGAGAACTCCTAATAGCCATACCTATGAGCAACCTACCCTTTTTCCACCTGCCCAGTAGTCTCTGTCAACCTCTAGACTGACTTACCCCACATAAAGGCTGAGGAATGTGATGGGGGTTAGAATCTTCAGAATTTTCCAGAAATGTTATGGGGAGACAATTATCCTGACTCTAAGTAAGACATAAAGTCTAATTAAGCATGAACTCTTAAAAAATTTCCTTATACTTATTTAAACAGAATTGTAGGGTTCCAGTCATGCCCAATTAACATTTCTGTGCAGGTGTGATTTGGTCACGGTATTTCCTATAATGAAAGGAACTGGCGAAATCTGTCTTCACGCACCATAGGAGGGACAGCTGCCCAGAGGCTTTCATTGCCGTGTCCTCCTGACTGCCACACCAGCCATCACTTCCCCCTACCTTCCTAAGAAAGACGTCACCACCTCAAGGTGTTCAATCACCATGTACTCTCAATGGTCACAATCCCTTCAGCCTAGATAGAACAACCTCTATGACCAGTGGAGTCATACTCTATCATCATTAAATGCTCTTGGCTTCTCATTTCCCTTTCTTGGTTAGATGGAAAAGAGGTATCCACTGATTGTCCTGCAGCCCTCTCATTGATAGTTACCTTCCCCCCATAGGCCTTGAACAATTGGGCCTGGATGTGGGGTCAGTATCCATCATTTTCCTCATTGAAGCACCACCATTTCCTCCCTCAAAACCCCAGCCCTTTTGAAATCCAAGTCGTCAGACTTTACCCTCATTGCTCTTCATCATTGCAGTCATCTGCTGACCTTGTGGTCACTCCTCCTCATTCATTGAAGATGTTTGCACTGGCACAGGTTCACTGTCTTCCTCTTAAACACTGCTTATATCATCATTCATGGAATACACAGAGCTAAGCCAGACAACAGTCTCTCTTCTCAGCTCTTTGACATCCTTCACTCCAATAATCTTTCTTTCCATACCACCTCAATACCTACCTTCTAGACCTTGTTATCACCAGTACTACCTCACTTCTGAACAATCTCAATTTCATGCATTGCCTCTCTCTCTAACCTCTACCTCCTGTCTTTCCAGCCCACTGGTTTTGTTATTACCATTTTTGACACTCTCTGATCATGTTGGAACCTGGAATATTTGATCCAGCCCCTTTTCCATTGCCCATCATTGCCCTCATGCCTCATTTCTCTCCCCCCTGGCCTTAGAACCTCTTGCTGAACACACTTAACAAAATCTTTGGTATACGTCCTTAATGTCCTTGCACCTCTCTCACTGCATGCTACTCATTTGGAGAAAAGACCTTTATATTTAAACCCATGTATCTTATTCCTTCCCACGTACACCCAGGCAGCTAAAACAGGAGTCAGCAAACTACAGTCCTTGGACCAAATGTTGACCACTGCCTGTTTTTATAAATAAAGTTTTATTGGGATGGAACCATGTTTTCATTTCTGTATTATTTACAGCTGGTTTCAACTACAATAGAGGAGGTGAACAGTGTAACAGAGACTGGAATAGCCTGCTAACTTCTGCAGTCCCAGAAGCATAACTCTCTTGAGCAAAACTACTTCACTATTGTGTCCTTTACAGAAAAAGTTTGTCAACCACTGTCATGGATTGAGTTGTGTCCCCCAAAATATCTGTCAGCTTGGCTGGGTCATGATTCCCAGTGTTGTATGCTTGTGTAATCTGATGCGATTTCCTTATGTGTTGTAAACTCTATCCCTATGATGAGGTTATATGTGATCTCCTTATGTGTTGTAAATCCTATCACTGTGATGAGGTTATAGTGATGAAGTTTACAAGATTAGATAGTGTCTTAATGCAATCTCTTTTGAGATATAAAAGAGAGAAGCGAGCAGAGACACATGGGAACCTCATACCACCAAGAAAGCAGTGCCGCGAGCAGAGTGCGTCCTTTGGACCTGAGGTTCCTGCACAGAGAAGCTCCCAGACCAAGGAAAGACTGCTGCATCACCAGGACCTTTCTCCAGAGCTGAAAGAGAGAGAAAGCCTTCTCCTGGAGCTGATGTCCTGAATTTGGACTTGTAGCCTACTGGACTGTGACAGAATAAACTTCTCTTTGTTAAAACCATCCAATCGTGGTATTTCTGTTAGAGCAGCACTAGATAACTAAGACAGCCTCCATTTGTTGAAACATCTCAACTGGTATTCCATCAATTCCTGGAGCCTTGTTTTTTGCCAATGACTTCAGTGCAGCTTGGACTTCTTCCTTCAGTACCATCAGTTCTTGATCATGTGGTACTTCCTGAAATAGTTGAAAGTCAACAAATTATTTTTGGTACTGTGACTTGGTGTAATCCTTCCATCTTCTTTTGATGCTTCCCTGCATCATTCAATATTTTGCTCATAGAATCCTTCAATATTGTAATTTGAGGCTTGAGTTTTTTCTTCAGTCCTTTCATCTTGAGAAATGTTGAGTGTGTTCTTCCTTCTTGGTTTTCTAACTCCAGGTCTTTCCATATTTCATTATAATACTTTACTTTTTCTTCCTGAGCTTCCCTTTGAAATCTTCTGTTCAACTCCTTTATATGATCATTTCTTCCATTCACCTTAGCTACTCTATGTTCAAGAACAAGTTTCAGAGTCTCTTCTGTATTCCACCACTCGTCTGTCAGTTTGTTGTAATGTGGTGGCTAGCATGTTGCTGTGATGCTGGAAGCTATTTCGCTGGTATATCAAATACCAGAATGGTTGCCCATGTTGGACAGGTTTCAGTGGAGCTTCCAGACTAAGACAGACTAGGAAGAAGGACCTTGCAGTCTACTTCTGAAAGAAAATTGGCCAGTGAAAACCATATGAATAGCAGTAGAACATTGTTTGATATGGTGCCGGAGGATGAGCCCCTCAGGTTTGGAAGGCACAAAATACGACTGGGGAAGAGCTGCCTCCTCAGGTAGAGTTGACCTTAATGACATGAATGGAGTCAACTTTTGAGACCTTCATTTGCTGATGTGGTATGACTCAAAAAGAGAAGAAACAGCTGCAAACATCCATTAATAATCAGAACATGGAATGTATGAAGTATGAAACTAGGAAAATTGGAAGTCTTCAAAGATGAAATACATAGAGATCAATATCCTAGGCATTAATGAGCTGAAATTGACTGGTTTTGGTCATTTTGAATTGGACAATCATATGGTCTACTATGCTGGGAATGACAAATTGAAGAGGAGTGGTGTCGCATTCATTGTCAAAAAGAACATTTCAAAATCTATCCTGAAGTACAACGCTGTTAATAATAGGATAATATCCATACACCTACACGGAAGACAAGTTAATACAACTGTCATTCAATTTTTTGCAACAACCACTAAGGCCAAAGACGAGGAAAGTGAAGATATTTACCAGCTTCTGCAGTCTGAAATTGATCAAACATGCAATCAAGTTGCATTGATACTTATTGGTGATTAGAATACGAAAGATGGAAACAAAGAAGGACTGATACTTGGAAAATATGACGTTGGTGACAGAAACAATGCCAGAGATCACGTGATAGAATTTTGCAAGACCAATGATTTATTCTTTGCAAATAACTTTTTTCAACAATATAAACAGCAACTATACAGGTTAACTGTCTTAGTCATCGAGTGCTGCCATAACAGAAATACCACAAGTGGATGGTTTTAACGAAGAGAAATTTATTTCCTCACAGTAAAAGTAGGCTAAAAGTCCAAATTCAGGGTGTCAGCTCCAGGGGAAGGCTTTTTCTCTCTGCCGGCCTTCTTCTCTTCGGTGTTCCCCTGGACTAGGAGCTTCTCGGTGCAGGGACCCCAGTCCAAAGGACGCGCTCTGCTCCTGGCATTGCTTTCTTAATGGTATGAGGTCCCCCTGTATCTCTGCTCACTTGTGTCTTTTATATCTCAAGAGATTGCTTCAGGACGCTATCCAGTCTTGTAGATCAGGTCCTGCCTTACTAACACAACTGCCACCCATCCTCCCTCCTTAACATCATAGAGGCAGGTTTACAACATACAGGAAAATCACACAGTACCAGGAATCATGGCATAGCCAAATTGATACACACATTTTTGGGGGGACATAATTCAAACCATGACATGAACTTTGCTGGATGGAATTCACAGGAATCAAATCAACTCATCTGTGGAAAGAGACATAGAGAAGCTCAGTATCATCAGTCAGAACAAGACCAGGCACAGACTGCAGAACAGACCACCAATTGCTCATCTGCAAGTTCAAGTTGAAGCTGAAGAAAATTAAAGCAAGTCCACGAGAGTCAAAGCACAACCTTGAGTATATCCCACCTGAATTTAGAGACCATCTCAAGAATAGATTGGATGCATTGAATGAACACTAATGCCTGCATACCAGCACACTTGTGGGATGACATCAAGGACATCATACATGAAGAAAGGAAAAGATCATTTAAAAACTACAAAATAAAGAAAAGATAGGAATATTATAGCCTTGAAAATGCACAGGATCACACTCCCTTGGGTAGTTAAGACTCAGAAAGTAAATTGTATTTAAAGACAAATTCACCTTGCATACACACGCATTCATCCCAACGAGGTGAAAGCCCTAGTATGTGGAAACATATTTAACACCTTGAAAACTGATTTTCCCCATTGAGCTACAGTAACTGTTTAAGAGAGGTACCAGTTCCTTAAACAAATAGACTATGTAATCATTGATTTGCTAAACATTTTTAGCTCTCACTGCAGTGCGCTTTCCCTAATCCAATATTTTCTCCATATTATTTTTTTCTTATATGCTTGATACAAAAAAATTATGTTTACAGAAATGCACTGTTAACAATTTTAAGAGGGTAGTGCCCTGTATCCATGTGACTGGAGCTGTGGCTTACTAGGTTAATGTGAGGTGGGAATAATGAGACAAAGGGGAAACAGCTATTACCTGGGACCCCTTCCTGCCCAGAATAAACCTCATCAGGCTCTTAAGCATGGATGAATCCCTGTACGGTCTACCTAACATATCATTTTTGCTTTGTGGTCTCAGAGCCTGAGCCTCTCTGCCCCAGTGACTGTTCAATGGCCAGATCTACCCACATGGTTATACTGGCCCCAGGGGATTACAGTTCACAGCACCTCTTAGCCTGTGTTTGCTCTAGGTAGTCTGTGGTACCATTACTTTCTGGAAGGTGTAGGTGCAGACACACACACACACACACACACACTGCTAATGTCCTACACAAATTGTTTAGGCCTTCCTCTGCCATCTCTCCAATTAGAAGAGACTTCCGTTTCTCTCAGACAAGACCCAGAATGAAGATAAATGACACTCATTGCAGCAAAGGTGTGACTGAGAAATGATAACCCAGTAACTGGGCTACTCCATCGTCAAATGTCTTAATCCTCCTAAAACAAAACCTTGTCTAGGGGCTTTCTCAACATCAGCTTATGGGGAAACCTTGTGTGAGTAACAACCCATTCAAGAGAATTAGATCAGAGATCCTGAAACCAGTCTGGGAATGTATTCTGCACCTTCCTCTCTCCTTTGCCCTCCCCTGATAGCATCAGTGTCATATAGTATTTTCCAAGAATGACCACAGCTTGTGCTCTCCTTACAATGTGATTTGACCCTTCTCCCATCAAGGACTGAGTTCTATGTTCTGTCTTCTTAAGTATGAAGAGGTCTCCAGACTGACTCCACAAAGAGAATGTGGCAGGAGTAAAGCTGTCTGAGGTTAGGCCACCAGAGGCAGCCCAGCTTCACCTAGCATTCTGGGATGTTTTTTCCAGAAGCCCAGCTTCCATGTTGTGAGGAAGCCCAGGCAGCCTGAGGAGAGACCCACACAGACAGGCCTATGTAGAAAGGAGCCTCTGGCCCTCAGCCCAGGTGAGCTCCCAACCTACAGCCAGCAGCAACTTACCAGCCATGTGGGGGACCTACCTTGGACGTGGGAACTCTAGCCTTAGTCGATCCACTCCAGCTGCTGATGATTCAGCAGCCACCAGCTTCCTTGGCTGAGCCCAGGCAAACTGCAGACTCTGGAGCCAAATAAATGCTTGTTGTTTTGAGGCACTACATTGGCGATGATTTGTTACACAGTGACTGGTAACCAGACAGCTGCCATCTCCCCCACGTCAGGATCCTCCTCCTGATCACACAGGTGCAGTTGATCCCTTGTCCCTCTCAACATAGGTTTAGGATGTTCTGGCTCTTCACCTTACTCTGAGTCAATAATGCTACTTGTCCGCTCCTCCATGAAGCTTTGCTCTGCCCATACCTTCCCTGCTTTACTTAAGAACAACTCCACTCCCTTTTCAGGACTCCCCCTTGTCTATTTACCTGTTTAAAGCAGTTGGCAGATATATATAAGGGCTTAAAACTCATGCCATCTTCAACTCAGCCTAGGAAGGGAAGGGAGGAGGATTAAGATGCCTTCCTCATATTGGAGGCCTGGGTCTCTAAAATTTGAAAATCTCTACAAGAGTTATATACCCTGAGGCAAATTTTGACATCGAGCCAGTCATCCAGCAATGCCTCAGGTGCTGTTGTTGTTGTTAGGTGCCACTGTGTCATTTCTAACTCATAAAGACCCTTTGAATAACGAAACACTGTCCAGCCCTGCGCTATCCTCACAATCATTAGTATGTTTGAGCTCATTGCTGCGGCCACTGTGTCAATCCATCTCTTTGAGGGTTTTCCTCTTTTTTGCTACTTTACCAAGCATGATGTCTTTCTCCAGGGGTTGGTCGCTTCTGATAACATGTCCAAAGTAAGTGATACAAAGGCTCGACATCATGTCTTCTAAGGAGCATTCTGGCTGTACTCCAACACAGACTTGTTTGTTCTTCTCACAGTCCATGGTTTACTCAGTATTCTTCACCAACCCCAGAACACCATAATTCAAAGATATCACTTCTTCTTTGGTCTTCTTTATTCTTTCGCATGCATATGAGGCGATTGAAAATACCATGGCTTGGTTCAGGTGCACCTTAGTCCTCAAAACAACATCTTTGCTTGCTTTTTAACACTTTAAAGAGGTCTTTTGCAGCAGATTTGCCCAATGCAATATGTCGTTTGATTTCCTGACTGCTGCTTCTATAGACATTGATTGTTGATCCAAGTAACATGAAATCCTTGATATATTCAATATTTTCTCTGTTTATCCTGATGTTGCTTATTGGTCAAGTTGTGAAGATTTTTGTTTTATGTTGAGGTATAATTAATACTGAAGGCTGTAGTCTTTGATCTTCATTAGTAAGTGTTTCAAGTCCTCTTCACTTTCAGCAAGCAGGGCTGTGTCATCCGCATATCACAAGTTGTTAATGAGTCTCCCTCCAATCCTGATGCTGCATTCTTCTTCATGTAATCCAGAGTCTTGGATTATTCGCTCAGCATACAGACTGAATAAGTACATTGGAAGGATACAACCCTGACACACACTTTTACTGGTTTTAAACCACTCAGTGTCCTCTTGTTCTGTTTAAAAGATTACCTCTTGGCCTATGTACAAGTTCCACATAAGCATAATTAAATGTTCTGGAATTCCCGTTCTTCACAATGTTAACCATAATTAGTTATGATTCACACAGGAGTAGGAAGCATAACATAGTTTCAAAATATAAGAACTGAAGCTGGGTTACAAGTGGAGTCAAAGGTCAAATTAAATGAGTGAACACTTGTAAAGGGTTGGAGTCAGAGCAGTATTCTACTGGTAATCAGTCCATGGGAAGTGACCTGCAGTCACAGTTGCTATTCCAGGCAACAACTATAAAGGTTGCTCCTCATAACTTGTTATATTTAGTAACCTCACCTACAAAAGAAATGAGGTTACTCTGAACAATTGTTTTCACTAAACCCATCTGTGTCCTAGTAAGGGTGACCGCGGCAGAGGAAAACTTTAAGAATCAAGCGGAGAAGATGACCTGTTCTGTGGAAATAAGTCATCCTGTTAATGCGGCCACTCCTGGCATTGCCCAATGGGCTCATGAACAAAGTGGTCATAGTGGCAGGGATGGAGGTTATGCATGGACTCAGCAACATGGACTTCCACTCTCCAAGTCTGATTTGGCAACAGCCATTGCTGAGTGCCCAATCTGCCAGACACAGAGACCAATACTGAGTCTCCAATATGGCAGTATTCCCTGAGGTGATCAGACAGCAACCTGGTGGCAGGTTGATTACATTTGACCGCTTCTGTCATGGAAAGGACAGCATTTCTTTCGTAATGAAATAGACACTTACTCTGGGTATGGATTTTCAATACTTCTGCTATAGCTACCATCCATGTACTCACAGAATGCTTTATCCACCGTCATGGTAACCCACACAGCATTGTCTCAGCTCAAGGACTCACTTCACAGCAAATGAAGTGTGGCAATGGGCCCATCCTCATGGAATTTACTGGTCCTATCATGTGTACCATTATCCTGAAGCAGCTGGCTTGACAGAAAGATGGAATTGTCTTCTAAAGAAACACTTACAGCACCAACTAGGTGGCAATAATTACAGGGTTGAAGCAATGTTTTCCAGAAGGCTGTTAATAATCTAAACCAGCATGGGATATATGGTGCTGTTTCTCGCATAGCCAGGATTCAGAGGTCTAGGGATCAAGGCATGGAAATGGGAGTGGCACCACTCACTATTACCCTTAGTAACCTACTCACAAGATTTTTGCTTCCTGTTCCCAAACCCTATGTTCTGTGGGCCTACAGGTCTTAGTTCCAAAGGGAGGAAAGCCCCCATCTGGAGGCACAACACTGATCCCATTGAACAGGAAATTAAGAATGCTACCCAGCCACTTTGGGCTTCTCATGCCTCTGGATCAACAGATAAAGAAGGAAGTTACCATATTGGCTGGTGTGATTGATCCTGATTACCATGGGAAAACTGGATTGATATTGCATAATAGAAGTAACAAAGAGTATGTCTGGAACACAGGAGCAGCTTTAGGGCATCTCTTAGGACTACCATGCTCTGTTATTAAAGTCAATGGAAAACTACAGCAACCCAATTCCGACACAACAACTAATGGCCTGGACCTTTCAGGAATGAAGGTTTCGGTCACACCAACAGGAAAAGAACCACATCTAGCTGAGGTATTTGCTGAGGGTAAAGGGAATACAGAATGGGTGCTGGAAGGAGATAGTTCTAAATACCAGTGACAAGTTGTAGAAATGAAGACTGTAATTGTTATGAGTGTTTCTTTCTTGTTTTATTTATACATGTTACATGTGTGTTTACAAGCATATATACATACATATACATATATATATACATATAACACACACACATAGAAATATAGCAAATATTTTGTTTTCTTCCCTCTCTTATCCCATCTCTTAAAAATGTAAGTTGTAAATTAGGTTAGTGCATTTTAAGTTGTACTTATATTAGTTGTACCATATTAGGCATAAGTGTGACATTATAATTGTCTTTATTTAGAGATTATGTATTGTGTAAGAGGATGTGTACAGATGCCAGGTTGACAAGGGGTGAACTGTGATGGTTAATGTTATGTGGTAACTTGGCTAGGCCATGAATCTCAGTATTATGTAATTATCCTCCATTTTATGATTTCTCATAAGTAATATAATGTAATCACTTCCATGATGTGATCTGTTGTGATCAGCCTGTCAGTTGTAAGGGGAGTTTCTACAGGGCTGTGGCCTGCACCCAACATACATATATGGACGTTCTGCCAAAGCTCACTTGCTTGCTCTGGATCCTGCTTCCAGCTCATCATCATCTGATCTCAGTTTCTTGAGACTTGATCCAACAGCTTGTCATCTGACCTGCCAACTTTGGGATTCTGCAGTCCTGAAGTTCTGTGAGCCAGTAGCCTGCCATCTGATCTGCTGACTTTGGGATTTGCCAGCTTCCACAGTCCTGTGAGCCAACAGCCTGTCATCTGACTTGCCAGTTCTGGGTTTTGTCATCCCCTGCAACTATGTGAGTCAGGAGAAGCCTCCAGCAGACCTCTGACCAATGGACTTTGGGACTTGCCAGCCTCCACAATCACATGAGCCATGCATACATGTGTATGTATGCAAAGATATATATATACATATATATGTATGTATGTATGCAGCTCTGGTGGCATAGTGGTCAATAGCTTGGCTGCTAACCAAAACGTCAGCAGTTCAAATCCATCAGCCACTCCTTGGAAACTTTACGGGCAGTTCTACTGTGTCCTATAGCGTCACTATGAGTCGGAACTGACTCAACAGCACCTAACAACAACAGACATGCATGTATATGTATGTATGTATATAAGTGTTTTAGACTGTGATCTCTAAAGAAGCAAAACCAGTAAAGCATATATATATACATATATATATGTATATATATGTGTGTGTATATATACATATATATATATATACAGTGAAAGACAGATAGAGATAGAGAGAGATTTGTCTCAAGGCAATGGCTCGCCCAGTTAATAGAAGTGGGAAGTCCCATGTCCATGGGTCAGGCATCAGGCTGGAGGCTTCTCTTGATTCATGCAGCTGCCAGGGCTGATGATCAAGATCAGCAGGTCAGATAACAGGCTGCTGGCTCACAGGCTGCAGAAGCTGACGAATCACAAGATTGGTAGGCAATAGGGTAAGTCGCTGGCTCAAGTCCCCAAACTGGAAGTCAGATGATGATGAGCTGCATTCAGGACCTAGAGCAAGCAAAAGCCAGTGAGCTTAGCTAGAACATTCATATACATGGGATGCAGGTCATACCCTGACATGGTTTGAATTATGTCTCCCAAAAAATGTGTGTATCAATTTGGCTAGGCCATGATTCCTGGTACTGTGTGATTTTCCTGGATGTTGTAAACCTGCCTCTATGATGTTAATGAGGGAGGATGGGTGGCAGTTGTGTTAGTAAGGCAGGACCTGATCTACAAGACTGGATTGTGCCCTGAGGAAATCTCTTGAGATATAAAAGACAGAATTTGGTACCAAAAGAGTGGGGTGCTGCTCTAACAGATACCTAAAATATGGAAGCGGTTTTAAAACTGTGAATGGATAGACATGCAGCAGTGACAAAGGACCAGCAGCAGCAGAGACCCTACAGCAGCAGAGAAACAGCAGCAGCAGAGAACCAAAAGCAGCAGAACCAGGAGACCTGTGAAAGACAGCACCGGAGCCGACCCACAGAGCGAGGGAGCTGAGTGCCTGTGCGCAGAAGGCTTCCTGGCGGAGTGGGGTGCCTCCGGGCACTTAAATCGGTGGAGCTACTGAGCTTTGGAACGCTTTCCCCAGCAGGGCTGAAGCGAGCATGAGGCCCGAGGACCAAGAGGTCACAGGAAACAGAAGCAGAAGCTGAAGAGACAAGGGACACAAGAAGCTGAGCTGTCTCAGCCTCAAAAGGTATGGCCATGACCTCAGGGGTTTCCAAGGGTGGAGCCATGGCCTCTGGTGTTTCTAAGGGTGGATTTGTCACTCCGACAGACTAGGAGAATGGTGCGCCTAAAGCCAAGGGAACAGAGTTGCTGTCCCAGTAGGCCTGGAAGGTGGAGCTGAAGCCCAGGGCCGAGGGGCCTCCACTCAAAATCCAGAGAGTGTGGCCGATATCTAGAGTCTGGAGGGCAGGGCTATTATGTAAATTGTCTCAGAAAACAGAAGATTATTTTCAAAGCCTTGAGGGCTAATGTAATGTGTTCTGCTGACTTGCTTGGTGCCTGTTATCACTTCTTTTCCTCTAGTTTCTCCCATTTGTAATGGAAATGTCTAGCTTGTGCCTGTTCTGCCATTGTACCTTTGGAAGCAGATAACTTGTATTCTAGATTTCACAGATGAAGAGGAATTTTTGGATTTTGGACTTGGAGTTAAGACTTTTGCTATGATATGATGGGGTGAATAAGTCTTCCATGTTGCAAGGATGTGATTTTTTGGGGACCAAAAGGTGGAATGTCATGGTTTGAATTATGTCCCCCCAAAAATGTGTGTATCAATTTGGCTATGCCATGATTCCTGGTACTGTGTGATTTTCCTGTATGTTGTAAACCTGCCTCTATGATGTTAAGGAGGGAGGATGGGTGGCAGTTGTGTTAGTAAGGCAGGACCTGATCTACAAGACTGGATAGCGTCCTGAAGCAATCTCTTGAGATATAAAAGACACAAGTGAGCAGAGATACAGGGGGACCTCATACCATTAAGAAAGCAATGCCAGGAGCAGAGCACGTCCTTTGGACTGGGGTCCCTGCGCCGAGAAGCTCCTAGTCCAGGGAACACCGAAGAGAAGAAGGCCGACAGAGAGAAAAAGCCTTCCCCTGGAGCTGACACCCTGAATTTGGACTTTTAGCCTACTTTTACTGTGAGGAAATAAATTTCTCTTCGTTAAAACCATCCACTTGTGGTATTTCTGTTATGGCAGCACCAGATGACTAAGACATACCCCCAAGGAAACTCCCCTTACAACTGATTGGTTGATCATATCAGATCACATCATGGAGGTGATTACATTATATCACAAAATGAAGGATAACTACCTCATTATATAACTGCCAAACTGCTGAAAATCATGGCTCAGCCAAGTAACACACAACCTTAACCATCACAGTCCACCCCTTGTCAACTTGGCACCTATTATGCATCTCATTAAACCATACACAATCTCTAGAGACAATTACAAAGTCTTACTTGTGTGTAACGTGACACAACATATGTACAACTGAAAATGCACTACTCTCATTTACATCTTCTATTTTATAAGTGTAGAAAACAAAAATATTTGATGCACAAACAATGAAGGAAAACTCATAACTATTACAGTCCTCCTTTATGCAACTGGTCATGTGGTCATAACTGGTATTTAGAACTACCTTCTACTACTCATTCCATATTTCCTTTGTGCTCAGCAAGCACCTCAGCTGGTCGCAGTCCTTTACCTTGTAGAGTCACCAAAATCTTCACTCCTTAAGGGTCTGTGGCATTATTAGTCACGTCAGAAATGAGTTGCTGTTGTTTTCCATTGACTTTAATCTTAGGGCTTGGTTGTACTAAGGGATGTACTAAGGGATCTCCTGTATTCCAGACATATTCTTCTTTACCTCTATCATGTAATATTAATCCAAGTTTCCTTTGGAAATCAGGATCAATCACACCAGCCAATACAGTAACTCCCTTCATTGCCTCTTCATCCAGAGGCATGAGGAGCACAAAGTGGCCTGTTGCATTCTTAACTTCCTATTCAATGGAATCAGTGTTGTGTCTCCTTGTGGAAGCACAGCTCCATTTGGAACTAAGACCTCTAGACCTGTATCGCATAGGGTTGCAGGGACAGAAAAGCAAAACTTCAATGAGTGGTTCACTAGAGGTAATAGTGAGTTTCTACTACCTGTGCTGTGATTCACCAATAGGGGCCTGCCATTACTCCAAACAGTATAGCTGTCTGTTATGGACACTTCAAGTACCATTGGATCAGTCAGATTATATGGCCCAAGTGGTAGGGTGGCTTGCACATCTGCCTGTACCTGTTACAGAACCTTCTCATGTTCTGTGCCCAACCCAAAACTGGCAGTTTTTCAAGTCAATTGATAAATAGGCAGGAGTAGCACAAGAAAATGAGCAATATGATGCCTCTGAAATCCAAAGAGGCCCACCAGGCATTGTGCTTCATTTTTAGTTGTAGGAGGAGCAAGTAACAACAACTTATGCTTCACTTTAAAAGGAGTATCTCAACATGCACCACACTGCTGGACCTCTAGAAATTTCACTGACATGGAAAGCACCTGAACTTTTGTGGGATTTATTCCCACACTCCAGCACACAATTGTTATACCAGTAAATCCAGAGTCATTGACACTTCTACCTTACTAGGTTCAATCAGCATAATGTCATCAGTGTAATGGTCCAGTGTATCCTCTTGTGGAAGGGAAATGCAATCAAGTTACCTGCAAACTAAATTAGGACATAGGGCTGGAGAGTTAATATACCCTTGAAGTAGGACAGTTAAGGTGTATTGCTGGTCTTGTCAGCTGAAGGTAAACTGCTTCTGGTGTTCCATTGAAACTGGAACCAAGAAAAAGGCATCGGCCAGATCAATAGCTGCACACCAAGTACAAGGTGATGTATTAATTTGCTCAAGCAATGAAACCACATCTGGAACAGTAGTTGCAATTGGAGTCACCACCTGGTTAGGTTTATGATAATCCACTATCATCCTCCCAGATCTATCTAGGTGAGTTGAATGGGGATGTGGTGGGAATCACTACCCTTGCATGCTTCAAGTCCTTGAAGGTGGCAGTAATCTCCGCAATCCCTCCAGGAATGTGGTATGGCTTTTGGTTTACTATTTTCCTAGGTAGGGGTAGTTCTAATGGCTTCCATTTGGCTTTTCCTACCATAATAGTCCTTACTTCACTTATCAGGGATGCAATGTGGGGGTTCTACCAGTTGCTGAGTATATCTATTCCAATTATGCACTCTGGAACTGAGAAAATCACTACAGGATGGGGCTGGGGACACATTGTATAGATATACATATAGATAGATATGTATATCTAAGTAACTATATCTATATAAAGATATCAATATATATGAAGAGAGAGAGATTTATCTCAAAGAAATGATTCACATGGTTGTAGAGGCTGGCAAGTCCCAAGGCTGTGGGTTGGGCATCAGGCTGGAGGCTTGTCCTGACTTACGTAGTTGCAGGGGTTAATGAAATCAAGAGCAGCAGGTCGTATGGCAGGCTGCTGGCTCACGGGCTGCAGAGGCTGATGAATCCAAAATTGGAAGGTAAGGCAACAGGCTGCTGGCTCACAGGCTGCAGAGGCTGATGAATCTCAAGATTGGCAGGTTTTACAACAGGCTGCTGGCTCAAGTCTCAAGAACTGGAAGTCAGATGATGATGAGTCAGATACAGGATTTAAAGCAAGCAAAAGCCAGTGAACTTTGCCAGAGTGTCCATATATATTGAATTCATTCCACATTCCTGAGGAAACTCCCCTTATAATTGATTGGCTGATCATATCAAATCACACCATGGAAGTGATTACATTATATCACAAAATGAAGGATAACTACATTATACAAAACTGCCAAACTACATCATTGCATAACTGCCAAACCACTGAGAACCATGGCCCAGCCAAGTTGACACACAACCTTAACCATCACAACACACTTCAGTAGTTTTGCTTCTCTAGAGAACCCAGCCTAAGACAACATTTATAGAACAAAACACATAATCTGTTAAGAGAACTTAATATACTAGATTTTAGAAGGAAGATTTCAGAAACTTAAGAGAAAATGTAGGTAAGATTGTAAGCCATGTTACTTTGGGAAGGAAGGTACCTGTCAAAATGTGATGCCATTTTGCATTTGTGAATGATTTTGGTGAGAAAGAACAGGTGGAATATTTAATTCAACAATAATGTTTTGGGTGAGATGAAACAGTGAAGTGGTTAAGAGCCTACTTTAATTTGGCCAACAACCTTTGAACATCAGCTCCACCACTTTATAACTGGGTTTTCAGACTTATTAACTAACCTCTTCATATTAGTTTTCTCATTTAGAAAAATAGAGATATAACAGCATTAATCCCTTGTGACTACTGTGAAGACTTATCAAGATAATTGATTTAAAGTGTCTGGCATGTAGTAAAAGCTCAGTAGTAAGTGGCTATTGTTATTTTTAGGTGCCAGGCTCCATGCTAGGCCAAGAAGACGCCTAAATAGATGAGGCGTGGTTCCTGCCCTCAAGTAACTATCTACTGCTTTCCAAAAAAAAAAAAAAAGCAAACCTGCTGCCACTGTGTCAATTCCAACTCATACCAAACCCAAAGGACAGAGTAGAACTGCCCCATAGGGTTTCCAAAGAGTGGCTGGTGGATTTGAACTGCCGACCTTTCAGTTAGCAGCTGAGCTCTTAACCACAGTGCCACCAGGAATCCATCTACTATTTTAAACAACAAAAATGCAATGGATAATGAGTGGTATAATATAGCTATGGCTGCTTCAAACTCTTCCTGGAATCCGATGTGAATAAGTTAATCATTTCATTGGTCAATTAATCAAACAGTTATCTAAAGAAAACATTGTGGGCAAATGACTTTAATAGACTTTTCACCAAAGAAGACATTCAAATGGCCACCATACACATGAAAATATGCTCAATGTCATTAGTCATCAGAAAGACGCAAATAAAAACCACAATAAGACTTCTGACAACATGGCGCTCTAGACAAAAGCACCACGTCGTCCCTCCACAGCAAATATCCAAAAAACTAAGCCAAACATAGAAAACAGCGATCCTGAAACCATAAAACATCAAATGAAGAGATAAAAAACCCAGACAAGCACCAAATGTAGTGAGAAACTGATAGAGAATGGAGAGCGAGGAGAGATTCAGGCAGAGGTCCCCTATCAGCTAATGCAGAGTGGGTCCGCCATCTTGGACTCCTATCAGAGACCAGCAAATAGGGGGTATGAGAAAGCAGCTTCACGGAGCTTCGAGCAGGAGACAGAACAACCAGTAACTGACAATATGTGCTTTCCCACCCCCACCCTTCTTCACCCCCACTCAGCCTCCTCTGCTTCCTGCAGCCACAGTCTCTTGGCTGGGAAGAACCAGCTGCTTGGATTCCACCTGCCTGCACTGGCCAACTCCCTGAGTGCCATTTGTTGGCTGCTGGTGTTGCTTTTATCCACTTCTTTCGATTTCTTCCTTACCTCTCATGACCTCCCCCTCCTTTCCCTCAAATACCTGGTTCCATGCACCATCTTTGCTTCGTGTTAAGGGGCTACAGAGCTTCGTTCAAGTGTGGACCTGCTTCCCAGTCTGTGCTGCCACGCTGGTAGGATCCTGGGGCTTTTTTGATTGTTTGTTTGCTTTGAATTCTGTGTTTGTTTTCCTTTTCTTTTCTCGAGTTAGGAGCCTGTTCTAGCTGGGCAGTACTGCACAGCTAGGGACCCACCCCCTCAGCTTGCACAGATAAGCAGAGGAATCCCTGGGGGCATTTCTTTTTTTGTGTTTTTTTTTTTTTTTTCTGTTTTTTTGGGGGCTTTTCTTGTTCTTTTTCTTTTTTAATTTGTTTTGTTTTCCCTTTTTGTCTTTCTTCATTACTCAGTTTCTTGTATCTCTATACCTTCCTTCTCTTCCTGTCCTCTGAAAACCTGCTGCTGAATACCTCTACGCCTTCTAGCCAGGCTGTACTTCAACACCAGGGAACAACTTCCCAGACCTCGTAGCTGCACCAGTGTGATCCCTGGGAGCTTTGCTGTTCTTTTTTCCTTCTAATATTTATTTATTCATTCTTTTCTTTTTTTTCTTCTTCTTCTCCTTTTTCTTTTTCTCAGTTCAATAGTTTCTCATCTCTCCACTCCAATGGTAAGCTCCCCAGCACTCTTTTTTGTTTGTTTGTATGTTTTTGGCTCCTGTTCCTCTCTGCTCTCTTCCATATCCATCTTAGCTCCACAAATCACAATCTTCCCCCTCCAGCCGGCCTACCTGCATCATACAATTAACATCACACCACCAAGCAACACAGGCACGGCCTACAGGAATCTGCCTGCACTGATTACTGACCCACTCTGTTGGCTGTAGTAAGTGCCAGAAACAACCCATCCCTGCAACTCCTCTTCAGCTAGACTTGCCATACTGTACCATATCAGAGTGACTGACCCTGCAAATTAGAGAAGGAGGTGAAAATTATTGTCCCTACAGATGAGCACACAACAAAGACACACAGCCCACCTATTCAGACATACACAATAAAACAAAAAAAAGGATGAAACAAACAAATCTACAATCAATAACTACTGAATAAAAACTACCAAACGCCCCAAAGACAGCAGACAACATCAAAACATTTACAAAAACAGGACAGAACAGTTCCCGTAGGCGTCCAAAATTAACACCAGATGACTTTCCAGAGAAAGAAAAGGCAGTAGAACTACCTGATAGGGAATTCAAATCTCTAATACTCAGAACTATCCAAGAGTTGAAGCAAAAACCAGACAAAAGTGAGGAAAAATAAGACAAATTCATGGAAAATACAGAAAAAAAAAGGAATAATTCAGGAAAATAATGCAGGAACAAATGTCAAAATAAATTCACAACTAGAAATTATACAAAAACAACAATTAGAAATCCAAAAACTAAACAAAAAGATTTCAGAAATGGACAGTGTCATAGAAGGGCTGAGGAGCATATTTGAAATGGTGGAAGACAGGATTAGTGGAATTTAGACAAACACTTGGATACAACTCTGGTTGAGAAAAAAATCAGAAAAAAGAACAAAGATAAATGAAGAGACCCTGAGAATTATGAGGGATACCATCAAAAGCAAAAATTTTCGAATGATCATAGTTCTAGAACAGGGAGAGAAAACACAAAACACAAAGAGGATCATTGAAGAACTACTGACAGAAAACTTCCCCAATATCATGAAAGATGAAAAGCTGGCCAGCCAAGAAGATGAATGAACCCCATAGAGGATAAACCCAAAAGAAAATCACCAAGGCATATCATAATCACACTCATCAAAACCAAAGACAAAGAAAGAATTCAGAGAGCAGCTCATGAAAAACAAGAAGTCAAATATAGAGGAGAAACAATAAGACTAAGCTCACTCAGATTATCTGGCAGAAACCATGCAGGCAAGAAGGCAATGGGATGACATATATAAAACCTTGAAAGAAAAAAATTGCCAGCCAGGAGTAATATATCCTGCAAAACTCTCATTCACATATGATGGTTTAATTAGGACATGTCCAGATAAACAGAAATTAAGGGAATAGGTAAAAACCAAACCAAACTTACAAGAATTATTAAAGGGTCCTTGGATCTGAGAACAAAAAATTTCAGCTCACAGGCTGAATCTAGGATGAAGGATCGTACCAGTCAGATACCAGTCTAGGAAATGAAATCTCAAGGACTATGCAAAACCAAAAGAAATACAACAGGGAATCAGAGCAATTAATCTGTAAATGACAACAACATCAGAACAATAAAAGGGAATATATGGTGTAGGTATAGAACCGTCTAATGGAGAGGAAGGCAAGGCGATACCAAGTAATAATAGACTGCTTCAAACTTAGAAATATAAGGGTAAATTTCACAGTAACCACACAGAAAGTTAACAAACCTACTCATAAAAATAAAGAGGAAAAACATAAAGTCTCCATAAAAACAAAACTTACAAAAACAAAAGAAATGAAAAAAAATCCACAAACAAAAGGAATTCAGCACAGGAGAGTAACAAGAACAAAGAAAATGTCAGCACCAGAAAACAAAGCACTACAAAATGACAGCAATAAACTCACATCTATCAATAATTACACTTTATGTAAATGGCCTAAATGCACACATAAAGAGATGGAGAGTGACAGAATGGATTAAGAAAACAGGATACACCATTATGCTGTCTACAAGAGAAACAGATTAGAAACAAAGATGTGAATTTATTAAAAATCAAAGGTTGGAAAAAAATATGTCAAACAAACAACCACCATAAAAGAGCAGGAGTGGCAATACTAATCTCAGGCAAAATAGACTTTAAAACAAAATCCACCATAAAAGACAAAGAATAAAACTATATAATGATTAAGGGGATGATCCATCAAGAAGACATAACCATAATAAACATCTATGCACCCAATGACAGGGTTCCAAAATACATAAAACAAACTCTAACAGCATTGAAAAGAGAAATAGACAGTTCCACAATAATAGTAGGAGACTTCAACACTCCGCTCTCAGTAAATGACAGAACAGCTAAGAAGAAACTCAGCAAAGATATAGAAGACCTAAAGGGCACAATCAGCCAACTTGTCCTCATAGACGTATATAGAACACTACATCCAACAGCTGCAAAGTACACATTCTTTTCAAATGCACAAGGAACGTAATCCAGAATAGACCACATCTTAGGCAACAGAGCAATCCTCAAACAAAACATTGAGATAATTCAAAGTATTTTCTCTAACCACAATGCCATCAAGGTAGAAATTAACAACAGAAACAGCAAGGAAAAAAAATGAATAACATGGAAACTGAATAATACCCTGCTTACAACTAGTGGGTAATAGAAGAAATCAGAGATGGAATCAAAAAATTTCTAGAATCAAACGAGAATGAAAACACATCATACCAAAACCTATGGGACACAGCAAAGGCAGTCCTCAGAGGACAATTTATAGCAATAGATGCACATATCAAAAAAGAAGAAAGGGACAAAATCAAAACATTAATGACATTCAAACAAATAGAAAGAAAACAGCAAAAAAAAAAAAAGCCCACAGCCACCAGAAGAAAGGAAATAATAAAGATCAGAGCAGAAATAAATGAAATAGAGAATAGAAAAACAATAGAAAGAATCAACAAAACCAAAAGTTGGTTCTTTGAAAGAATCAACAAAAGTGACAAACCACTGGCCAGACTGACAAAATAAAAACAGGAGAAGATGCAAACAACCCAAATAAGAAATGAAATGGGGGACATTACAACAGACCCAACTGAAATAAAAAGGATCATAACAGAATATTATGAAAAACTATACTCCAACAAATTTGAAAACCTAGAGTTAATGGATAAATGTCTGGAAACACACTTCCTATCCAAACTACAACAAAGTGATGTTGAAAATCTGAACAGACCCATAACAAGAGAAGAGATTGAAAAGGTAACAAAAAAACTCCCAACAACAACAACAAAAAAAAGCCCTGGCCAAAAAGGCTTCACTGGAGAATTCTACCAAACATTCAGAGAAGAGCTTGTACCAGTACTACTCAAGCTATTTCAGAGCATAGAAAAGGAAGCAACACTTCCAAATTCATTGTGTGAAGCCAGCATAACCCTGATACCAAAACCAGGCAAAGATATCACAAAAAAAGAAAATTAAAGACCAATATCTCTCATGAATATAGATGCAAAAATTCTCAACAAAATTCTAGCCAATAGAATTCAGTATCATCAAAAATAATAATAACCAAGACAAAGTAGGATTCATACCAGGTATGCAAGGACAGTTCAACATTAGAAAATCAATCAACGTAATCCACCACATAAATAAAAGGAAGAAAAGAATCACATGATCATTTCAATTGATGCAAAAAAGGCATTCAACAAAGTCCAACACCCATTCCTGATAAAAACTCTCAATAAAATAGGTATAGAAGGAAATTTGTCAACATAATAAAGGGCTTCTATGCAAAAACGTTAGCCAACAACATCCTTAATGTAGAGAGACTGAAGACATTCCCCTTGAGAACAGGAACAAGACAAGGATGCCCTTTATCACCACTCCTATTTAACATTGTGCTGGAAGTCCTAGTTAGAACAATAAGGCAAGAAAAAGAAATAAATGGCATCCAAATTGGTAATGAAGAAGTTAAACTGTCCCTGTTTGCAGAAGATATGATACTATACATAGAAAACCTTAAAGACTCCACAAGAAATCTACTGGAACTAATAGAAATATTCAGCAGAACAGCAGGATACAAGATAAACACAAAAATCAGTTGGATTCCTATACACCAATAAGGAGAATGATGAAAAGGAAATCAGGAAAACAATACCATTTATAATAGCCACTAAAAAGATAAAATACTTAGGAATAAATCTAACCAGGGATGTAAAAGACCTATACAAAGAAAACTACAAAACACTACTGCAAGAAACCCAAAGGGATCTACATAAATGGAAAAACCTACCATGTTCATGGATAAGCAGACTCAACATTGTGAAAATGTTAATTCTTCCCAAAGCAATTTACAAATACAATGCAATCCCGATCCAAATACCAACAACAGTCTTCAAAGAGATGAAATAACTAATCATTAACTTTATATGGAAAGGGAAGAAGCCGCAAGTAAGGAAAGCACTATCGAAGAATAAAGTTGGAGTACTCACACCACCCGAACTCAGAACCTATTATACAGCTAAGGTAGTCAGAACAGCCTGATACTGCTACAGCAACAGATACATTGAGCAATGGAATGGAGAACCCAGATGTAATCCATCCACCTATGGTCACCTGATCTTCAACGAGGGCCCGAAGTCCATCAAATGTGGAAAAGACAGTCTTTTTAACAAAAGGTGCTGGCAAAACTCTATATCCATCTGCAAAAAAATGAAACAGGACCCATACCTCTCACCATATACAAAACTTAATTCAAAATGGATCAAAGACCTAAATATAAAGCCAAAAACTATAAAGTTCATAGAAGAAAAAAATGCCTAATACACAGCATTAACAGGATACAAACCATAACCATCAACACTCAAAACCCAGAAGATAAGCTAGATAACTGGGATCTTCTAAAAATCAAACACCTGTGCTCTTCAAAAGACTTCACCAAAAGAGTAAAAAGAGAACCTACAAACTGGGAAAAAAACTTTGGACAACAGAAGTCAGACAAAGTTCTAATCTCCATAATCTAGAAGAAAATCCAACACTTCTACAACAAAAAGACAAATAATCCTATTAAAAAATAGGCAAAGGAAATGAACAGACACTTCACCAGAGAAGACATTCAAGAGGCCAACAAGAGGAAATGCTCACAGTCACTAGCCATTGGAGGAATGCAAATTAAAACCACAATGAGATACCAACTCACCCCGGCATTACTGGTACAAATCGAAAACACTGGAAATAACAAATGTTGGAGAGGCTGCGAGATCAGACCTCTTGTGCACTGCTGGTGGGAATGTATAATGTTACAACCATTTTGGAAAATGATATGGCACTTCCTTAGAAAGCTAGAAATAGAAATACCATATGATCCAGCAATCCCACTCCCAGGAATACATCCTAGAGAAATAAGAGCCGTCACTCGAACAGACATATGCACACCCATTTTCATGGCAGCATTGTTCACAATAGCAAAAAGATGGAAACAACCTAGATGCCCATCGACAGATGAATGGATAAACAAATCATAGTACATACACACAATGGAGTACTATGCAACTATAAAGAACAATGATCAATCTGTGAAGCATCTCATAACATGGATGAAACTGAGTGAAATAAGTCAATCACAAAAGGACAAATATTGTATGAGACCTCTGTTGTAAAAACCCATGAAAAAATTTACACACAGAAATTAACAATCTTTGCTGGTTACAGGGAATGGGAAGGTTGGGGGGAAATACTAAATAGGCAACAGATAAGTGGTATCTTTGGTGAAGGGTGAGACAGTACACAATACCGGGGAAACCAGCACAACTTGTACAAGGAAAGGTCATGGAAGCTCCGTAGATACATCCAAACTCCCTGAGGGACTGAGTTGTTGGGTGGAGGTCTGTGGAGACCATGGTCTCGGGGAACATCTAGCTCAATTGACATAACACAGTTTATAAAGGCAATGTTCTACATTCTACCTTGGTGAGTAGCGTCTGGGGTCTTAAAAGCCTGTGAGCAGCAATCTAAGATACTCCACTAGTCTCACCCCTTTGGGAGCAAGGGAGAATGAAGAGAACAGGATACAAGGAAAAGATTAGTCCAAAAGACTAATGAACCACAGCTACCAAGGCCTCCATCGAACTGAATCCAGTAGAGTTAAATGATGCCCAGCTACCACCACTGACTACTCTGACCAGGATCACAATAGAGGGTTCTGGACAGAGCTGGAGAAGGATGTAGAACAAAACTCTAACTCACAAAAAAAAAAAAAGACCAGACTTACTGGCCTGAAAGAGACTGGAGAAACCCTGAGAGTATGGCCCGCAGACACCCTTTTAGCCCAGTGGTGAAGTCACTTCCGAGGTTCACTGTTCAGCTGGGGATGGACAGCCCCATAAAACAAAACAGGACTAATGAGGCACAGCAGTCCAGGGACAAGGACTAGAAGGTAGTAGGGGACAGGAAAGCTGGTGATAGGGAACCCAAAGTTGAGAGTGGACAGTGTTTACTTGTAGTGGGGTTGTTAATCATCATCATAGGGCAACATGTGTACAGTTTAATGAGAAACTATCTTGTTCTGTAAACCCTCATTTAAAGTGAGAATAGCAGCACAACTGGAAGAACGTAATCAATGTCACTGTAATGTGCATGTAGAAATTTTTGAAATGGTGTATCTTTGGCTTTGTATATTTTCACCAAAAAAAAAGGTCAAGAAGGGAGAGGGTTGACATGTCATGGGGTTGTTAACCAATGTCATAAAACAATATGTGTACTGACTGTTTAATGAGAAAGTATTTGTTCTGTAAACCTTTACCTGAAGTACAATATAAAAAAGAAAAGGAAAAAAAACACAGTAAAATACCATTTCATTCCCACTAGGATGGCTAAGATAAAAATTATAAAATAAAAAAAAAAAAACAAATTAACAAATGTTGGTGAGGATGTGGGGAAACTGATCCCCTTATCCCTTGCTGGTGGGATTGCAAAATGGTACAGTTGTTGTGAAAAACAGTGTGGCATGTCCTTAAAAAACTAAAAAGAGAACCACCATATCATGCTGCAGTTCCACTCCTAGGAATATACCCAAAAGACCCTGAAAGCTAAACAAATAATTTCTTTTATCTTTTATGAGGATCAGCACAAGGCTGGTTCCTATGAGGTGGAGGTTAAAGATGTCCCAAATGTTCAACTTTTCCAAGCTGCTGTACCACTTCATCATCTCTAATATCAACTACTCCTTCTCCCCTCAGTACTCTCCCTCCTGTCTTTGGGTTCCCTAATTCACTGCAACATCTCAGAGAACTCACAAACCATATAAGAGATATGGCTCATGTGGTTGTGGAGGCTGGCAAGTCCCAAATTCGTGGGTCAGGTGTACGCTTCTCCCTGGCCCCCAGTCTGTCCAAAAGCACTTAGCTTTCTTGCTCCATGGGCTGGGAAGCCCACTGCATCATCTCCTGTGGGTCTCTCCTGTGAGTGTCTCCTTCCTTGGTGGTGGTGGGCTCTTACTTCTGCTCTGGAATTGGCTCTCTTTTAAGGCAAAACTTACCAAGCCCCTTGGTGGGCCACAATTATCTTATTTGCACAGCTCAGCCCAATCACCTGAGTAGGAGTTACAAGAACACGATGAGAAAGGCCATAGTAACTAATTCATCACACCACAAAAGCAGAGACACAGAGAATTGTATACCAACGTTCGTTGCAGCACTATTCACAATAGCCAAAAGGTAGAAACAATCTAAATGCCCATCAACAAATGAATAGATAAGCAAAATGTGATATGTACAGCCAACAGAATACTACTCAGCCAGTAGGAGAAATGAAGTCTTGATACATGCTGCAATATGGATGGTGCTTGAAGCCATAATACTAAGTGAAATAAGTCAATCACAAAAGGACAAATATTGTATGACCTCATTTATATAAAAAGACAAGAAAAGGCAAATGTATAGAGACCAAAGTTTATTACTGGTTAAAAGGGATGAAGGAGGGGGGGGGGGTTTAATGATGATGGAAAAATTGCATTGGTTAAGGGTAGGGTTGCAGGGCTAAATTAATAAAAGTGCTGTCAATAAGTTGTACACCTGTAAAAACTGAATTGGTAAAAGTTATATGATAGATATACCTACAACAATGACAAAAATAAAAACAATAGCTACTTAGGCTGCTTATGTACAACAAACACCTCATATGGTTTGGTTTCTTGGTTTAAGGGTTTAGGGTTATGGTTTCATGAGACATCCCAGTTAACTGGCCAAATACTGTGTTTCATGCTTCTGTTCTATTAGTTTACTGCATAGTTTCTAGGGTCTTAAAAGAATGCAAAAAACCGTCTAAGGCACGATAATTGATCTTTATCCACCTGGAGCAGCAGACGAAAAAGAAGAGTCAGGGATAGGAGGAGGAAATGGAATGTATAGCTAATTGCCTCCATAAATAACTTCCTCCTTTGCTATGAGACCGGAAGAATTGAATAGTACCCAGCTACAATTACTGAACATTTTGATAAACGATCTATAGAGGAATCCCGATCAAAATAAGGAAAATGCAGAACAGAATCTCATATTCTCATGGATTCCTGACTTTCTGGATCCATAGAGACTGGACGAGCCCCTGAAACTATTGCCCTAAGATAACCTTTAAACCTTAAACCAAAAATATTCCCAGTAGTCTTCCTAAAACTAAACAATGGTTTGGTTTAACTAGTTAAAAAAAGTCTGCCTTTAGCATTAAGGACTATCTATATGAGATCAAACTGACAACAGCAATTCAAAAAATTAGATAAGAACCTTAGGGGGAAGTGAGTTTATGTTAGTGGGGAAGAAAAAACTCAGAAAAGGAGGGTGAGAATGGTTGCACAACTCGAATAATGTAATCAATGTTACTGAATTTTACATGTAGAAACTGTTGAATTGGTGTATGTTTTGCTATGTATATTCTCAATAACAATAAAAACAACAAAATAAATATAATTTACGTAAAAGAAAACATTGAACCTACCTACTGAGAGGCAACTAATTCAGATTGTCAAAGAACACATTCAGAAGATGTAAAAGGGCCACATGATCAAAGCTGATGAACAGGGACATGACGAGCAGAGGCCAACATAAGCTGAGATTTGAAAAAATGCTAAGACCCACAGTAAAGACATCTCAGTTACTCTGAGTGCCTGAAGAAGTCCAAGGAAGGGATAAACTTGGGATCAATTGTGGAATATTGATGGATAAAGGAAAGTGAATTCCTTTTGCTTCTCTCTTCTCTTAGAGCATGATATTTGGACTAAAAAGCATAGTAATGAACCACCATGAGGGCACTGAAGCCTTAAATGCATTAGGAGATTTTGAAAGCACCCGTATTCTCTTAGTTTTTGCAAATTTCTCAGCTGAGACATTACAAATCAGGGTACAAAGAGAATTTTCAAATGCAATCAACAAGCTGCTGTCATGATCTATGAGAAAGTAACATAAAATGAAAGTGTCTGATAGACTGGAAAGGACAAATGTTATTCAATTTTTCAAAAAGAGGGATTCTGCAAACCAGAGACAGGGAATTTGGCAAGGAGAGTGTGCTGTCATAAAAAGCAATAAAGGAGAGGAGGCAAGAGGAAAAAAATATATTCTTTAGAACAAGAGATGTGTCAGTGTTTAGCGGAAGAGAGACACTCTGTGGCTCAAAATTGCTTGAATACATAACATATACCAGGTACTAGCCTAGGTACTTTTACTTACATGGTCTTATTTAATTTCCCAATAAGAGAAGTATAGTTATGTCCACTTTTTAATAGATGAGAAAATTGGTGTACACACAGGAGGAATAAAAATGAAGACTCTCTGCCCAATTTGTAGATAAAAACACATATTCAAGATTCAGCCCATAGAGGATGAGCTCCAGGCACCAGGCAATCTGGATAAATAGAAAGAGCCCAGTCTCCAAGGAAATGTCAGGTGAACAGACGGTGAGAAAATTATACTAGTCATGTTCAAGAGAAAGAGAAACCACTCAGTAGTCATTCAATTCCTATAAAGGGGATTTTGTGGCAGACTCCTTCTGTGATTTCTGTTCAGCATAATCCATTGCTGGCAAGTCGATTCTGACTCATAGCAACCCTACAGGATGGAGTAGAACTGTCCCACAGGGTTTCCAAGGAGTGACTAGGTGAATTTGAACGGCCATCCTTTCGGTTAGCAGCCCGGCTCTTATCCAGTGCGCCACCAGGGCTCTATAGGACAGAGTAAAACTGCCCCACAGAGTTTCCAAGGAGTGGCTGGTGGATTCTGAACTGCCAATCTTTTGGTTAGCAGCCGAACTCGTAACCACTATGCCACCAGCTCTCCAAACTGCTGCACCACCCAGGAATCGAACTCAGGTCACAGAAATAGAAATCTTACATACTACTACGACACCAGCAGTGCTGTTCAGCATATAGACCCCTTTTTCTAAGAGCTACCAGCCCGCTCACAGAGATACACCTTTGCACTCATATTTGTCATATTGATTGGATCAGTGCAGGCCAGTGGATCTTCCTCCCAGAATTTTGGAATGTGGAGATATTAGTCAATCTCTGCTGTGCACTTAAACTGAAAAATGATGAGGAACTAAGTTAGAGGTGGCCATATTTAGCCTTATTCATATGCAGCAAAAGTGAGGGAAATGAGTGAAGGGTAAAGAAGCAGAGGAGGGAAACTATGAACCCCTGAAGAAACAGAGAATAACCCTGGCTGCAGATGGCTTTTCAGGTCTTAACTCTAGTCTCCTGGAGGGTCTGTATATATTTCTTACTCCTGGACTTGTGATATTCTTATAAATCATTATAAACATTTCCCTTCAGTGCTTAAGCTAATCTGTCTTGGTTTAGGGCACCAGTAACCAAAGTGCCTGGCTTAGATGACCTTGTATTGCTATGACAGATGTGCTCTGCTCCTGAAACATAAATCTGAGATATGATGGAGAGGTCTTTGATTTGATGCATGAAGCACATGGTTTATGAATTTCTCCCACATCACCTGGGAGCAAATAAAATTAAAAGAAAATGAACTACATATATAGAGATTTTAAAGATCTGGGGGAAAAATAGAAGAACTTGGAGAAAATTGTTATTATTTTAATTTTCTTCTGCTTCTTAAAGATCATAATTCTGTAAGAGAAAGAAGTAAGCTGTGTTAGGAAAGGAGAATCTACCATAAGACTCAGTTTCCCAACTCATAGCTGACTATGACCTGAGAATGACTGAGTCATGGCAAAGAACAGAAAGAATCTTATAAAATCTTCTTTGTGAAAAGTGATAAAGATTGATAACAATGTGAGACAGTAGACTTAAAAACAGGATCAAAGATGGTTACAGTTACCACTGTTGAAAGGATGAAACCTCATTAAAAAAAGTATGCACTTGGAAACTACGAAGGCCAACAGACATGACACAGAAAGAGTACCACAGAGGAAGATTCTTAGATAAAAATAATAGGTAAATAATTAAGATGAAAATATGTTATCATTCCAGAAAAATGGCACAGTGAAGAAATTCATATAAGGCCTTTATTATTTCCACTTACAATAGTCATGACATTTTCTGTCAAAGTGAAAACAATCCACATTAGCAGCCAAAATGCTAGACAAGGATTTTGAGCATACTTTATACTCTGGGATGAATTTATATCCTTTAATACAAAATTGGCTAGAACTAAAAGTTGGCACCAGCAGTCAACTCTAACTCAAGACTTTGACTCAAAAGGAACATGGGGTCAGGCGAAGCCAACATGGTGCTATAGACAGAAGCATCACGCCATCCGGCCACAGCGAAGACCTGAAAAACTAAATAAAACAGAGACAAACGTCAATCCTGGAACCCTAAGCATCAAAGAAAGAGCTAAAGAACTCAACCAAGCACCAAATGGAATAAGAAACTCATGAGAAAAGATACTGAGTGGAGGCCCCCATCAGCTAATGCAACATGGATTCACTCTCTTGGACTCCTGTCTGAGACCAGCAGACAGGGAGTACAGGAAAGCAGCTTCACAGATCTTCCAGCAGAAGACAGAGCACCTGCTGGACCTGCCCTGCTGCACCATAGTTGAGCAACTGGCCCTGCCCATTAGACAAGGTGGTGAGAAGTATCATATCCACAGATTAACAAGCAAAAAAGAAGGCACAGACCACCTGCTCAGACATGACCAAATAAAACAAAAGAGCAGGATGAAACTAACAAATCTACAATCAGTAAACAAAGAAAATAAATTCTGAATGTCCCAAAGACAGCAGACAATATCAAAACATATAAAGAAACAGGACAGGATGGTTTCAGTAGGCATCCAAAATAAAACACCAGATGACTTTCCAGTAGAACAAAAGGCACTGAACTACCTAATAGGAAATTCAAATCTCTAATATTTAGAGCTATCCAAGAGTTGAAGGAAAAAGGAATGAGAAAAAATAGACAAAACCATGGAAAAGGCAGACAAAATCATGGAAAAGACAGACAAACAATGTAAGAATTCAGGAAAATAATACAGGAACAAAATGTCAAAATAAATTCACAACTAAAAATCATAAGAAAACAGCAATTAGAAATCCAAAAGATAAACAATATTTCAGAAATGGACAGTGTCATAGAAGGTCTGAAGAGCAGGTCAGAAACAATGGAAGACAGGATCAGCAAAATTGAAGACGAATACTAGGTGTCATGGATTGAATTGTGTCCCCAAAAAATATCTGTCAACTTGGCTGCATAATGATTCCCAGTATTGTATAATTGTGTACCATTTTGTAATCTGATGTGATTTCCTTATGTGTTGTAAATTCAATCACTATGATCTAATAAGATGAATTAGCAGCAGTTATACTGATAAGATATACAAGATTAGATAGTGTCTTAAGGCAATCTGTTTTGAGATATAAAAGAGAGAAGCAAGCAGAGACGCATGGGAACCTCATACAACCAAGAAAGCAGTGCCAGGAGCAGAGCGCGTCCTTTGGACCTGAGGTTCCTGCGTGGAGAAGCTCCCATACCAAGGGAAGATTAATGACATGGACCTTCCTCCAGAGCCAACACAGAAAGCATTCCCCTGGATCTGTTGCCCTGAATTTGGACTGTAGCCTACTGGACTGTGAGAGAATAAACTTCTCTTTGTTAAAGCCATCCACTTATGGTACTTCTGTTATAGTAGCACTAGATGCCTAAGACACTTGGATACCACTTTGTTTGAGAAAAATTGGAAAAAAGAATGAAGAAACCCTGAGAATTATGTATGTTACAATCAAAAGCAAAAATCTGCAAGTGATTGGAGTTCCAGAACAAGGGGAGAAAACGGAAAATACAGAGAGGATCATTGAAGAATTGCTGACATAAAATTTCTCTAATATCATGAAAGATGAAAAGCTGACCATTCAAGAAGCTCAACGAACCCCATATAGCATAAACCCCAAGAGAAAATCACCAAGCCAATATCATAATCACACTCATTAAAACCAAAGACAAAGAAAGAATCCTGAGAGCACCTCGAGAAAAATGAAAAGGGGAAACAATAAGACTAAGCTCGGATTATTTGGCAGAAACAACGCAGGCAAGAAGATAATGGGATGACATATATAAAACCTTGAAAGAAAAAAACGGCCAACCAATATATCCTGCAAAACTCTCTTTCAAATATAATGGCGAAATTAGGACATTTCCAGATAAACAGAAATTAAGGGAATATGTAAAAAACAAACAAAACTTACAAGAATTATTAAAGCAAGTCCTTCTGTTTGAGAACAAACAACATCAGACGACAGCCTGAAGTGAGAACACAAGACTGTACCAGCCACATACCAACCTAGAGAATAAGCTCTCAAGGATTAATCAAAACTAAAAGATTTACAACAGGGAACTAGAGATGCTAATCTGTAAATGAGAATAACGTTAGAACAATAAAAGAGAAAATAAATGGTGTAGGTATAAAACTTTATAATGGAGAGGAAGACAAGGTGATACCAAGTAATAAAAGACATGTTCAAACTTAGGAAGATAAAGGTAAATTTCAAGGTAACCAAGAAGAAAGTTAACAAACCTACTCATCAAAACAAAGAAGAAAAACATAAAGTCTCAGTAAACACAAAATCTACAGAAACAAAATGAATGAAAAAAATCACAAACAAAAGAAATTCACCACAGGAGAGTAAGAGGAACAAAGACAATATCGGCACCATTAAAAAAAAGAAAACACTACAAAATAACAGCAATAAACTCACACTTATCAATAATTACATTGAACATAAATGGCCTAAATGTACCCATAAAGAGACAGAGAGTGATAGAATGGATTAAAAAACAGGATCCATCAATATGTTGTTTATAAGAGACACACCTTAGAAACAAAGACATAAATTTATTTAAAATCAAAGGATGGAAAAAAATACATCAGGCAAACAGCTACCAAAAAAGAGCAGGTGTGGCAATACTAATCTCAGATAAAATAGACTTTAAAACAAAATCCACCATGACTAAAGGGACAATACATCATGAACACATAACCATAATAAATCACTACGCACCCAATGACAAGGCTCCAAAATACATAAAATAAACTCTAACAGCACTAGAAAAAGAGAAATTGACAGTTCTACAATAATAGTAGTAGACTTCAACACTCCACTCTCAGAAAAGGACCGAACATCTAGAAAGAATCTCAACAAAGATACAGAAGATCTAAAGGCCACCATCAGTCAACTTAACCTCATAGACACATATAGAATACACCACCCAACAGCTGCAAAGTACACATTCTTTTCCAATGCACATGGACTGTTCTCCAGAATAGACAACAGTTTATGCCACAAATCAATCCTTAACAAAATCCAAAACATTGAGATAAGACAAAGTATCTTCTCTGATCACAATGATATCAATGTAGAAATTAACAACAGGAAGAGAAAGAAAAAAAAACAGTTGCATGGAAATAACACCCTGCTTAAAAACCATGGAGTAATAGAAGAAGTCAAAGATGGAATCAAAAAATTCCTAGAATCAAACAAGAATGAAAGCACATCATATTAAAACCTTTGGGACACTGCAAAGGCAGCACTCATAGGTCAATTTATAGCAATAGATGCACACATCAAAAAAGAAGAAAGGGACAAAATCAAAACATTAGCTATACAACTCGAACAAATAGAAAGAGAACAGAAAAAGAAGCCCACAGCCACCAGAAGAAAGGTAATAATAAAGATCAGAGCAGAAATTAAGGAAATAGAGAATAGAAAAAACTACAGAATCAACAAAACTAAAAGTTGGTTCTTTGAAAGGATCAACAAAATCAACAAACAACTGGTCAAATTGACAAAAGAAAAACAGGGGAGGATGAAATAGCCCAAATAAGAAATCAAATGGGGGATATAACAACAGGCCTAACTGATAAAAGCAAAAAAGGACCATAACAGAGTACTATGAAAAACTATACTGCAACAAATTTGAACCCCTAGAGGAAATGGACAAATTTCTACAACACACTACCTACCCAAACTAACAGAAACTGAAGTTGATAATCTGAATGGACCTATAACAAGAGAAGAGATTGAAAAGGTAATTTAAAAAAAGCCCTGGCCCAGGGAGGCCCCATGGACACATCCAAACTCCCTGAGGGACTGAGTTGCTGGACGGAGGGCTCTGGGGTCCATGGTCTTGGGGAACATCTAGCTCAATTGGCATGACACTACTTATAAAGATAATGCTCTACATTCTACCTTGGTGAGTAGTGTCTGGGGTCTTAAAAGCCTGTGAGCGGACATCTAAGATACTACACTGGTCTCATCCCTTCGGGAGCAAGGGAGAATGAAGAGAACAGGATACAGGGAAAAGATTAGTCCAAAGGACTAACTGTCCACAGCTACCAAGGCCTCCACCGGACTGAGTCCAGTACAGCTAGATGGTGGCTGGCTACCACCACTGACTGTTCTGACCAGGATCACAACAGAGGGTTCTGGACAGAGCTGGAGAAGGATGTAGAGCATAATTCTAACTCACAAAAAAAAAAAGACAAGATTTACTGGCCTAAAGGAGACTGGAGAAACCTCAAGAGTATGGCCCCCAGACACCCTTTTAGCTCAGTGGTGAAGTTACCTTCGAGGTTCACTGTTCAGCCTGGGAGTGGACAGCCCAGTAAAACCAAATGAGACTAACGAGGTACAGGAGTCCAGTGACAAGGGCCGGAAGGCAGAAGGGGAGTAGGAAGCTGATGATAGGGAACACAAGGTTGAGTAAAGATACTGTTGATGTGTTGTGAGATTGTTAACCATTGTTATAGGGCAACATTTGTAGTTACTGTTAAATGGGAGGCTATTTTGTCCTGTAAGCCTTCATCTTAAGTGAGAATAACAGCACAATTAGAAGAGCGTAGTCAATGTCACTTAAATGTGTACGTAAAAAGTTTTGAAATGGGATATCTTTGGCTATGTGTATTTTCACAAAAAAAAAAAAAAAAAAAGCTGAGAATTTAGAGGGTTAAAATGTTGTGGGGTTGTTAACCAAAGTCATAAAACAGCATGTGTACTACTGTTACATGAGAAACTATTTGTTCTGTAAGCCTTCACCTGAAGTACAATAAAATACTATTAAAAAAAAAAAAAAAAGCCCTGGCCCAGACAGCTTTACTGGGGAATTCTACCAAACATTCAGAGAAGAGCTTACACCAGTACTTCTTAAACTATTTTAGAACACAGAAAAGGCAATGATACTTCTGAATTCATTCTATGATGTCAGCGTAACCCTGATATACAAAAACTAAGCAAAGACATTACAAAAAAAGAAAATTATAGACCAATATCTCTCATGAATATAGATGCAAAAATTCTCAGCAAAATTCTAACCAATAGAATTCAGCATCATATCCAAAAAACGAATACACCATAACTAGGTGGGATTCATACCAGGTATGCAAGGATGGTTCAACTTCAGAAAATCAATTAACGTAATCTATCATATAAATAAAAGAAAAGAATCACATGATCGTCTCAATCAACTCAGAAAAGGCATTCAACAAAGTCCAACATCCATTCACGATAAAAACTCTCAGCAAAATAGTAATAGAAGGGAAATTCCTCAATATAGTAAAGGGCATCTATGCAAAACCAACAGCCAACATCATTCTTAATACAGAGCGGCTGAGAACATTCCCCTTGAGAAGAGGAACAAGACAAGGATGTCCTCTATCACCACTCCTATTTAACATTGTGCTGGAAGTCCTAGCTAGAGCAATAAGGAAAGAAAAAGAAATGAAGGGTATCCACACTGGTAATGAAAAGAAAAGACTGTCTCTATTTGCAGATGATATGATACTATACATAGAACACCCAAAAGACTCCATAAGAAAACTACTAGAATGAATAGAAAGATTCAGCAGAGTAGCAGGATACAAGATAAACATACAAAAATCAGTTGGATTCCTATTCACCAATAAAGAGAACAATGAAAATGAAATCGGGAAAATAATACCATTTATAATAGCCTCTGAAAATTAAAATAAAATACTTAGGAACAAAGCTAACCAGGGATGCAGAAGACCTATATAAAGAAAACTACAGAACACTACTGCAAGAAACCAAAAGAGATCTACATAAATAGAAAAATATACCATGTTCACGGATAGGTAGAATTGTGAAAATGTCAATTCCACCCAAAGCAATCTAAAAATACAATGCAATCCTGATCCAAATGCCAACAGCATTCTTTAAAGAGACGGAAAAACTAATCATTAACTTTATACGGAAAGGGAAGAGGCCCCAGATAAGTAAAGCACTATTGATAAAGACGATTAAAGTAGGAAGACTCACACTGCCTGACCTCAGAACTTATGGTAGTCAAAACAGCCTGATACTGGTACAGAAACAGATACACTGACCACTGGAACAAAATTGAGAACCCAGATGTAAATCCAACCACCTATGGCCACCTGATCTTCAAGTAGGTCCCAAAGTCCATCAAACAGGGAAAAGTCAGTCTTTATGACAAAGAGTGCTGGCAAAACTGGATGTCTACCTGCAAAAAAATGAAACAAGATCCATACCTCACACCATACACAAAAACTGATTCAAAATGGATCAAACACCTAAATATAAAACCAAAAACTCAGAAGATCATAGATGGAAAAATAGAATCAATGCTAGAGGCCCTAATCCATGGCATCAACAGGATACAAACCATAACTCACAACACACAAACTCCAGAAGATAAGCTAGATAACTGGGATCTTCTAAAATTTAAATACTTACGCTTATCAAAAGACTTCACCAAAAGAGTAAAAAGAGAACCTACAGACAGGGGAAAAAAAATTTGGCTGTTACAAATCCGACATAGTTCTAATTTCTAAAATCTACAGGAAAATCCAACACCTCTACAACAAAAAGAGAAATAATCCAATTAAAAAATGAGCAAAGGAAATGAACAGACACTTCACCAAAGAAGACATTCAAGTGGCTAACAGACACATGTGGAAATGCTCATGCTCACCAGCCATTAGAAAAATACAAATTAAAACCACATGAGATACCATCTTACCCCAGCATTATTGGCACAAATCAAAAAAACAGAGGCTCCCAGACAGAGCTGGAGAGAAATGTAGAACAAAATTCTAACTCACACAAAAAGACTAGACTCACTGGCCTGATATGGACTGGAGAAACCCCCAACAGTATGGCCCCCGGACACCCTTTTCTCAGTAATGAAGTCACACTTGAGGTTCACCCTTCAGCCAAAAATTAAACAGGCCCATAAAACAAAACGAGACCAAAGGTCTACACCAGCCCAGGGACAAGGACAAGAAGGCAGGAGGGGACAGGAAAGCTGGTAATAGGAAACCCAAGTTCAAGAAGGGAGAGTGTTGACATGTGGGGCTCCAATGTCACAAAACAATATGTGTACTGATTGTTTAATGAGAAGCTAGTTTATTCTGTAAACCATCTAAAGTACGATTTTATATATATATGGAGGACATTGGGTCAAGAGAAGAGACTGGCTGTGGCCTGACTTCTTGATAGATTGAGAAACCTCACAATGGTGAATTCTGACTTCAAGCCATCATCCTGTGGTAACATATTTCCTCTCATCTGAAAGGCTTAAGAGGCAAACATGCCAACTGGCCTGAAGCCTTACATTAGCCCTAATACTGCTGTATTACTCTACCAGTATGATTATTCTGACCTCCAAATTGAAGGAAACTCTTTGTCATGAGCCTTATTTCATACTTGGAAGCATTTGATATTCTGAAAAGTGGAAAGATAGAAATACTCAACCTCTTCAATTTGACATAGACATCAAAACCCAAAATTAGATGCAATACTGATTATCATTTCTTTCTAATTATGAGGTAAATTGAGGTTACAAACTTCAAATGAACCTCTCTCAACTTTGGTTTGGACATAGGCTGAAGAATGTTCCTTCATCACCTTTAAACTAAGTAACAGTTTAGCCCAAAGAGTAAAGATTGTCACCCTTGAGTACTGTGTTATTTAAATATATGTATATATAAGACTAAAGGGTCAACAGCTATTTTAAAGCATAGATAAGAAGGTTGGGGGCCAGGAAGATTAAATAAATGGAAATGAAATAACTAGAACAAAAATAACGATAATGTTGACACAATGTGAAGAATACAACCAATGTCACTGATTATTATGTCTAGAAACTATGGAATGGGAAAAGGTTGTGCTGTGTATATTTTCACAAAAAAAAATTTTTTTTAATGTAACTTCAAGAATTATTCAAACCCAAATCCAGGACTTGAGCGATGCAGGCTCTTCCATTAGATGAGTGACAAAAACAGAACTTCAAAATGGCATTTTAGGAAACTTCATCTTTAAGAAAAGGAAGCAAAATTTTAAGAACACAGTGAAATATTTCCATGACATCTTCAAAAGAGGAACAGAATAAACTTGAATCTCACTATGGAACAATTTAAATCAGTATTGGAAGTGGTTAATAATAGAATTGATGATGTGGAAAAATCAATTAGTAAATAGAAAGTGGGCTTCAGATACATACAAAATATCAAAGACACTAACACAGTGAATTAAAAAATAAGAAAAAAATGTTTTTGTTTCCACATTCTGCCTGTCTCATTTGGGTGCTGGGAATACAAAAGAAGTCATTTGTACCTGACCTCAAGGTGGTCACAACCCATAAGGCACATACAGAAATAAGAGAATAATAATTTAGATATCATTAACTGATACCAACTCAGCATTCCATAATAGCAAAAATATAATTTTGCTTTTAGAATACACAGATGATACACAGAAAAATAAATAAATAAAACACCAAGAATATTCTAATATACATTAAATAGAAGAAATTTATAGTATTTATTCTCAGGACACATGCTAACACATCCAAAAACCTGAAAAACTAGGCATTCATTTTCTAAATAACAAGAAGAAAATTAAGAATGTTTTAACAATCTATTTTTGGAAAAAGGTGAAAATTATAAAACTATACTTCACAATCTATGAGATGTAAGTGTAGCTATACACAGAAAGAAACATAAGTTCCTTCAGTGTTTAACTATTTCAAATACTATGGCCCCTGTTAGGAGATGGGGTGGTAAATGAGCTATTGGAAAATAGAAAGGAAAAAAAAGGAAACACAGAAAATACTATGAGCAAGAAAAAAAAAATAATAAATCTAATCAAGAAAAAAAGAAAAATTATGTTTAAAATTAGAAAAGGTCTCCCCTTTCACACCCTGGTTGAGTGGGCAAGACTTTTTCTAGTTGAAAGGAATTTTATCAATATTACCTAATATGAAAAGAAAGCAAAAATGTTAAGGAAAGTCCTGGGAACAAAGGACATCTTAAAAATAAACAAAGTATAGAATTGCTATAATGAAAATTCAGTAGAGAAATTCTGGTTCTGGAAAAGATGGATTAAGTGCAGTCCACCCTGTCTCTTCTGATGAATACAGCTATAAAACTTGGATCAAGTGCATAGAGCAGCTATTTGAGGACTCTGATAAATAAATAATAGAAGGAAGATTAGGGAAGAAAACCAGAATTCAAGGTCCCACCAAACTAGTAGTAAGTTTACCATTTTTCCTCAGACTGACATTCCCCAGCCTGAAAAAACAACTTGAAATCCAGAATTGGGCACCAGTGTGCAGAAAGCTCCAACAGAAACCCTCTACTTTTGGCTCAGTAAGCAGAAAAGGGAATTTCTAATGCTCAGAGAGTTAAGAAATCCTCTTGAGTTATGTTTATTTTTCTTCATTTATTTGTGTCTTAGCTCCCAAGAAATCTCCTGGTAATAGTAGCAGTGGTGGTAACTGGAGGACAAAGAGCCACAACCATGAGAGAGGAGAAACATGCTTTACCATCATTGGAGCTGTGGTGCCATGAGGGTGTGTCAAACCCCTATTGATTGTTTTTCTCTCTCTGTCCTCCCATTGCTTGGGTCTGGATGCAAAGGAAGGTGCAGAAGAACATGGCAGGGCAGGATAAATAAAGCCCTAGCTTTCTGGCCTGACAATTAAAAAGGGGAACCCCAAGGAACTGAAAAGTAGCAAGTAAGAAATTGCAGAGGGAGGAAGAAAAGAGGTCTCATGGTTATTTTAAGACTCCCCAGGCTCACCCTCGAACTGTGCATGTGCACATGTGCAAAGAATTTGGGAGCAGACCATGAACCAGGTCTCAGACTGACCACTGAATGGTATACACATGGAGCATCAAACAACACTGCAAAAGCTTTGAAGAGTAAACTAACATTAGAACCAGAGCCCACAGAGCATGTAGCTTATATCTAAACAGATTAATACCTGCTAAAACAAAAATATCAATATTCTTCATAGGAAGTAAAAATTACCCAGAGTTTTACAACATAATGTCCATAATGTTTAAAATGTTCAGAATATAATCTGAAATTATACAGTATATGAAGAACCAAGGAAGTATCAATTCACATGGGGAAAAAAATCAACATTTGCTAAGATAACACAGATGTTGAAATTACTGCATTTGAAGCATTTGAAGTAGCTATTTAAAGAATGCTCCAGCAAGCAATTGCTAACATTCATGAAACAAATGAAAAATAGAAAGTTGCACCAAGAAATAGAAGATACAAAGAAGAATCAAATGAAAATTATATAACTGAGAAATGCAATAACTGCAATTAAAAACAACTCACTGAAAGAATGCAATACCAGAATGGAGGTGACAGAAGAAAAATATCAGTGAACTCAAAGATATACTAATAGAAATTATCCAATCTGAACAACAGAGAGAAAATAGATTAAAAATAAATAAAAACTGAGCCTCAGGGACATGTGGGATAATACCAAAAATTCTAATGTTATTTATGTACTAGTAGGGTACTCAATATATTAAACTATATTAAATGCATATTTAAAGAATTAATGGCTGAAACCTTCCCACATTTGGCAAAGGACATAAGGCTACAGATTCAAAGTCTGTTCCTCAAGGAATAGCACCATCCCAGGTGCAGAGCATTGGTCTCTATTGCTCTGCAGGATGGACATTCAGAGATGGCAGTAACTAGATTGGTCATGTTAAGTCTGAGTCTATGGTGTAAGGCCCTTTCATAGCCTCCATCTCTGCCACTGTGGTCTCTTCGTTTCTGTGCCTATTATTATTATTCTGTGCCATTGTTGTGATGACAGACAAAACTAGCATCAACTGGCCAAGAAATTGTGTCTAGTTAGTGGTATAGTGCCTCTTCCATGGTGGGTACACTTATCTAAAGGGGAGCTCCAAACGGAATTTGGGTCTTGAAGTATCAATGTCAATTTGGACTCTTTCTTCAAACATCCACAAAATGCCTGTGTATCTCCTTTTTCCAGTATAGTCACTGGAGTAAATGTTCATAGGCTCTTTGGGAAGGATTTTAATGCCTCCTTATTGTAATGTTGCATTGTCCTTCTCAGGTTCTGGCCATCTCTTGAATAAAGAGGTTCCATGTCTGAAAACTGACTCAGGTCGAAAAACTGAGAAAAGACTGGTGTTTTTTATTGAGGTGACCACCCTCAGCCTCCTGCTTCTTCATTCTTGTCTTCTGATTATAGATGTTAAGCAGCAGCTTCCTTGGATGCTATTAACCATCTCCATACTTTCTTCAGGTCATGTCCTCTTAGCTGACATTCCAGCCTTGACAGTCTCTATATTTGCAACCCACCACCAGTTTCTGATAGTTAAGTACCACCACCCAGCCTCATTTGGTTTGAGGGGAGTAGTTATCACCCCATGGCTATTAGCGAACCAAGTTCTTTGACAGTTTCTCCTAATTAGCCCCAGTCTGCAAAGGAAATACATATCTGAATTTATTAGAGATGCTAGTGTCACTCTCACCTGTACATTCCAGGTGACCTTGGTGAATAGTATGAGCCCAAGGGTTTCTGTGGAACATAATTCTCTGGTGGTCTTTTAGCCTTAGTCTATTCACTCCATCGTGCACACTTCTCTGGTCCTTTTAATTGCTTCCTACACCATCTGCTACTGAAATTAAAGTATTTCAACATCACTCGACATGGACTATTGCTTTTCCCAGACATTTTGGAGCCACCTTAGCAGCAAGTTTGCACCAACAGCTAGGGTTATTCCAGAGTATTAAACCCTGAAATATTTATCCAATCTGGTCTCTTTGGTTGAACTCATTCATAATCTAATCTCACAGTCATGCAATTCCTTTAGAGGATAGTCCCTTTTCTCCCTTCCGAGGCCCAGCACATCCCTCTCTGGGTTATGATACAACTAGACCCTGGTTGTAGGCCTAGCAACCAGGATATGAAATGGGGGCAGCTCTTGAGTGAGAACTTGTTGTCTTATGGAGAAAATACGTCTGTATTGTCTTCCCACATCAGGGTGGGAGTAGGGGTGGTAGCTCTTAATGGTGAGAGTTTGGAGACTTCTAAAGCTCAGAAGATTTATAGAAATCTGGGGAATCAAACTGTTCAGGGGAATCCACCTAAATCTCTCCACACCATGTGTCAGAACCCTAGTTTCTCCCAGTCAGGACTCTGACCTTGGTATAACAGATCTGCCTTGGTTGACTATTCAACTTTCTTCTAAATATAGCCACTCTATTAGATCTTGGGTTTGATCTTTAGGCCTTTCTTTTTGTTCAGTGCATGAGATAAGTACCTTTTAGCAACCTGCAAAAGAGACTGTCTGGATATCATATTTAATATTTAATTGTTTGTTAATTGCTCCCAGCCTTTCATTATCTATCTGTAGAGCACTGATGAAACTTAGTAACAACCACCCAATTCCATTATTCTAATATTTATTACCCCCATGTATTCCAGTGCCTGAATCATCACACTGGTCAGTGCATTCTCCTACACTGAAGAGGCATTCTCCTAAGTTACCACATTAGAGTTTTCATAATTGGAGCACACTGTTTGCCAGGTGCTACACATTCTCCACCTACCATCTGGGATGGTGTCCGCATTGCTGGCAGTGATCCAGTCACAAAACTCTATCTTATCTCTTGCTCTCTTGGAACCAACAGGCACAATTAGGGTTCTCAGGAAATCAGACACTGAAAGGGAGATAGGAGTGTAAAACATGTATTGGAGAGTAACACTTAATGGGGGAAAAAAGAAAGGAACCAGAATTGAGCAGAGGGAGCAGTTAGAAGGCAATGCAGATTTGAAAAAGTCTCTGCCAGCCCAACAGGGAGATCTAGAGCAAAGATTGTGAATTAAAGGAGTCCCACATTGGGCAGAAATTTCTAGGCCCTTGTACCCCTGCCTCATTCAGTTGTTGGCTGAAGGGTACCCCGAGAAGAGCATGCTATCAGCTACCACTGCCTTCTTCAGTTATTGACTGGGACTGCCGTGGGAAGAGTGTGACCTTAGTTCAAAAGCTAAGGTGGACTCTCAAGGAACTAACAGCTGGAGGCTGTCAAGTAAACATCCCCCCTGAAGCTGGGAAATGAGTCCTTTCTTTAAGGGAGCTCTGAGCATCACATCTCCATGTCTATCATAGCCAAGAATACTTCCAAAAAAATGGGGAAGAAAAACAATAAAGCTGAAGGACTTGGAGCATTAGATATAAAAATCTATAACAAATCTACAAAATAGAGTGTAGTACAGAAATAATAATAGGCATATAGATCAATGGAATAAAATCCAGAAGTAGAACCACACTTATACCCCCAGTTAATTTTTGAAAGAGGCACTAATATATTGCAATGGGGAAAGGAAATCTTTTCAACACATGTTGATGGGACAACTGGATATCTATTTAGAAAAAAATAAATCTTGATCTCTACCTCACACCTTACGCAAAAATTATTTTGAGATAGATCCAACACTTAAATTTCAAAATCATAAAGGTTCTGGAAGAAAGCATAAATATAAGCAATAAATATAAAGGGAAAGATTGAAAGTTAGACATCAAAATTTAAAGCTGCTGCTCATCAAAAAATACCGTTAAAAAAGTGAATAAGAAACTCACAGGATGGGAGAAAATATCGCAATATGTATGCCTAATAAAGAACTTGTATACTGAATATATATCAGTATAAAAGAAAAACAATGTTAATAACATTAAAAAATGGGCAAAAACCTGAACACTTCACGTTGGAAGATATATAAACAGCCAATAAGCACAATAAAATTTCTAAACGTCATTAGGGAAAATTCAAATTATAACCACAATAGAATATTATTACACACCCACTAAAATGGGTAAAATAAAAAAGACTAAAGACACCAAATGTTAGCAAGAATGTGGAGCAACCAGAATTCTCACACATTTCTGGGGGTGAGTATAGAATGGTAAAACCATTTGAAAGTTTATTTCGAAGTTAAATTTATACCTGCTCTATGACCCAATTCTTCTACTCTTTGATATATTTATGAAAGAAAAATGAAAACTTAAGTCCACACACAGACTTGTACAAGTATGTATTTAATACCGTCTTTATTCACAATAGTCAAAAACCGGAAACAAATGTCCTTCGAAATGAAAATGAATAATCAAAGTGTGTTTATTCTTACCGTGTAGCATTACTCAGCAATAAAAAAGAACACGGTGCCATTGCATACAGACCTCCAGGCCCCAACTTATACTATTTTCAGGTAAATCACATCTGCTTCCAGCCAGAGTGCCCAACATGTGGCATTGTGGGGGCACTGCCACTTAAGACAGTCACAAATTCCCATGACAATACACAGACAAGGTTTTATATCTATCATCTTCAGAGATATCCACTGTGGGCCTCTCCCACAAGGTCCATTAGCCCAAGCCAAAGCAGAGTCCAAAATCTAGTCATCACTATAGCAGGGTTTGGACAGTCAGACCAAAGGCCACGAAACTATCAGTCAAACCAGAGGAGAGCTGACAGCTGGTGTCAGGGTCAGGGTTCACCACAGGTCCTCAGCTAGGGGAACTGGGACTTGCAAGGTGTCATGGATCGAATTGTGTCCCCTCAAAATGTGTGTTGACTTGGAGAGGCTGTGATTCCCAGTATTGTGTGATTGTCCAACATTTTGTCATCTGATATGATTTTCCCGTGTGTTGTAAATCCTGCTTCTATGATGTTAAGGAGACAGAATTAGAAGCAAGACTCAATCTACGAGATTAGATTGTGTTTTAAGTCGATCTCTTTTGAGCTATAAAAGAGAGAAACAAGTGGAGAGACGGGGGACTTCATACCACCAAGAAATAAGAGCCAGGAGAATAGCACGTCCTTTGGATCTGGGGTCCTTGCACTGAGCAGCTCCTTGACCGTGGAAGACTGATGACAAGGACTTTCCCCAAAGCCGACAGAGATAGAAAGCCTTCCTCTGGAGCTGGCACCCTGAATTCAGATTTCTAGTCTCATAGACTGTGAGAGAATAAATTTCACTTTGTTAAATCCATCCACTTGTGGTGTTTCTGTTATAGAAGCACTAGATAACTAAGACACAGGGTCAGAAGAAGTCATTGGATGGCCACAGTACTGAGTCTAATGACTTTGGTCAGGGGCTGAGGGTATACCCAGATTCTGCACCAAGAATGCAATGAGTAGGGACAGAGCCAAGATGGTGGACTAGTCAGATGCACCTAGCCATCCCTCTGCAACAAAGACTCAAAAAACCAAGCAGAATAGTTACAGACATCAATTCTGGAACCCCGAACTTTAAATGAAGGGATTAATATTAGATCAGAAGTCATTGAGAAGAAGAAACTGACAGAAAACAGAGTAGAGATATGGAGTGGAGGTTCCCTGCCAACCAGCATGGCACAGCACAGCCATCTTGAGATAAAGCCAACAACCCCACACAAAGAGCACAGAAAGTCACCTTCATGGAATTCCCAATAGGAAATAGAATAACGGTGCAGACATACACCCAGAGTGAATTAAGGTCTTTTTTGCTGGCTGCAGCTCAAGGAATTGCCCAGACACTCTCACATAGTAACCAGAGAAGCACACTACTACAACCCCCACCCTTCTGGTGAGTAGTAGCATGAACTTCCCCATCCTAGCAGCCCCAACTGCCAGGAACTACAGAATGAATCCCTTCTATCCTCTCCCCCCCCCCCCCATTTAGCCCACTCTGAGCCCTGGAGGCCCAGTGGTTGAAAGCTTGGCTGCTAACCAAAAGACTGGCAGTTCTAATCCACCAGCTACTCCTTGGAAACCCTATGGGGTATGGGGAAGTTCTACCCTGTCCTATAGGGTCACTGTGAGTCAGAATCAACTCAGTGGCAATGGATTTTGGCTCCCCACTTCACCCACACTCTTGCCTCTCTCTTCCCACTGACCACATCCCATTGTGCTGCATCTGAGTGACCAGGCTCTGCACCCCTCCATCGCACCAGCCAGCCTAGCTGCATCACAGTAGAGCCACCCAGCCCTGTGACCTTCCCTCCCTGCTAACTCCCCTCCGCTGTGCCACAACCATGTGAACTGGCCTGGCAACGCTCCCTCCCACAAGTTCCGCCCCACTGGGCCACAGCTAAATGAGCCAGTCTCACATCCCTCCCTCCCTACTGACTCTGCCCTGCTGTGCCACAGCCAAGAAAACAGGCTCCAAGTGTCTTCCTTCCAGCCAGCTCTGCCCCCCCTGTGCTACTGGTGAGTGAACTGGTCCTGTGTCACCTCACTCCTTGCTGGCTCTGCCCTGATGTGCTGCAGCCAAGGAAACTGATCCTGTACCCCCCTTCCCCACCAGATTTGCCCCACTGTGTGACAGCAGAGTGACGCAGCCCCCACCCTCTCCTTCCCTGCAGGTCTTCCATGTTTCACCACAGCTGAGCAACAAAGCCCCATTCTCCACCCCTCCACCAGCCCATCCTACTGCACTGTAGTTGAGTGACCTGGCCCCATGCCTATCCCTACCTGTTAACCCCACCCCATGCATCACAGATGAATGATCTGACCTTCCCATCCAGACAAGATGGTGAGAGCTATCATTCCCACAGAAGAGCAAGTAGCAAAGCACAGTCAGCCCACTCACCAAGACATATCAAAATACAACAAAAAAGCAATACAAAACAAACAAACATACAATCAATAAATAAAGAAAATAATACCTTAATGTCTCAGAGACAGCATACAATATCAAAACATATAAAAAAGCAGGACAAGATGGCTCCATCAAGTGACCAAAATAATCAGTTAACCTTCTGATAGAAGAATAAGCAGTGGAACTGCCTGATGTGGAATTCAAAAGACTAATATTTAGGGTTCTCCAAGAGATTAGGAAAGTGATCAAGGAAAACACAGACAAAACTAAGGGAAAAATAGACAAAACATGGAAAACAAGACAAAAACCAACGAAAACATAGCCAAAATCAAAGAAAACACAGACAAAGCAGTAGAAGAATATAGGAAAATAGTACAAGAACAAAACAGCAAAATAAATGAACAGCTAGAAATAATACAAAAACAGCAACTACAAATCCAAAAGATAAACAACAAAATTTTAGAAATGGACAATGCAGCGAACTTGAAGACAAATCCATTGATGTCACTTTGTTTGAGAAAATGTCAGAGAAAATAGTGAAGAAAACCTAAGATTTATGTGGAACACAATCAAGAAAAAAAATTTGCATGTGATCGAAGTTCCAGAACAGGGGAAGAAAATGGAAAACACAGAGAGGACTGTTGAATATTTTCTGGCAGAAGCTCCCCTAACATCATGAAAGATGAAAAGCTGACTATCCAAGAAGCTCAATGAATGTCATATAAGATAGACTCCCAAAAAAGGACACTAAGACATATCACAATCACATTTGCCAAAACCGAAGACAAAGAATCCAGAGAGAAGCACAAGAAAAACAAAAAGTCACTTACAAAGGGGAAACAATAAGACTATGCTCTGAATTTGGAAGAAACTATGAAGGCAAGATGACATATGTAAAACCTTGAAAGAAAAAGAAAATGCCAAGAATAATATATGCTGCAAAACTCTCTCTAACATACAATGGCAAAATCAGGACATTTCCAGATAAACAGAAATTAAGGGAACTTGCAAAAACCAAACTAAATTACAAGAAATATTAAAGGGAGTCCTTTGTTTAGAGAACCAGCAACATCAGACAACAACCTGAGTCAAGGACACAGGACTGCATCAGCCATATACCAACCTAGGTAATGAACTCTCAATAGTAAAACAAAACTCAAAGATTTAAAACAGGGAACTAGAGACGTCAATCCATAAATGACAACAACATCAAAACCAAAAAAGGGGGAATAACCAGTGTAGGTATAAAACTTTCAAATGGACAGAAAGTCAAGGTGATACCAAGTAATAAAGAATTGGTTTGAACTTGAGTAGATAAACATAAATTTTAAGGTAATGAAAAAGATAGTTAACAAACCTACTCATCAAAATAAAAAATAAAAACATTAAGACTCAATAAACATGAAATCTATAATAATGAAAGAAATGTAAACAAATTCCACAAGAAAAGGAACTTAGCACAGGAAAGAGAAACAAAGAAAACATCAGCACAAAAAAAATTGCAACCAAATGACAGCAATAAAATCACAGCTATCGATCACACTAAATGTAAATGGCTTAAATGCACCTGTAAAGAGATAGTGATGGAATGGATAAAAAAACAAGATCCAACTATATGCTGTCTACAAGAGACAAAAACATAACTATATTAAATATCTAAGAATAGAAAAGTATATATATAAAGCAAACAGCAACCAAAAATAGCAGGAGTGCCAATACTAATCTCAGATAAAATAGACTTTAAGTCAAAATCCACCTTAAAAGGCAAAGAAGGAACAAAGGTACAACTCACCAAGAAACATAACATTAGTAAATATCTATGCACCCAAACGAAAAGGCTCCAAAATATATAAAACAAACTCTAACAGCACTGAAAGGAGAAATAGACAGTTCCACAATCATAGCAGGAGACTTCAACATACCACTCTGGGTAAACGACAGAACATCTAGAAAGAAACTCAACAATGATACAGGATATCTAAAGGCCACAATCAACAAATTTGACCTCACAGACAGACATATATAGAACATTCCATCCAACAGCAGTAAACTATGTATTCTTTTCCAATGCACATAAAATATTCTGCAGAATAGACCACATTTTAGGCCACAAAGCAACCCGCAATAAAATCCAAAACACTGAAATAATGAAAAGCATCTTCTTTGCTCACAGTGTCATAAAAGTAGAAATTAACAACAGGAAGAGCAAGGAAAAAAATGTGAAAACTGAATAACACCTTGCTTAAAAACCACTCAGTAACAGAAGAAATCATAGATGGAATCAAAAAATTCCTAGAATCAAACGAGAATGAAGACACATCATACCGAAACCTTTGGGACACAGTAAACTTAGTGTTCAGAGGTCAATTTATAGCAATAAACACATACATCAAAAGAGAAGAAAGAGCCAAAATCAAAATATTAGCCCGACAACTTGAACAAATGAAAGAGAACAGTAAAAGAAGCCCACAGTCACCAGAAGAAAGGAAATAATAAAAAACAGAGCAGAAATAAATGAAATAGGGAACAAAAAATCAATAGAAAAAATAAAAAAAGACCAAAAGATGGTTCTTTAAAAAGATCAACCAAATTGACGAACCATTGGTCAAATTGACAAAAGAAAAACAGGGGGGGATGAAATAGCCCAAATAAGAAATGAAATGGGGGATATAACAACAAGCCCAACTGAAAGAAAAAAAAAAAAAGGATCATAACAGAGTACTATGAAAAACTGTACTCCAACAAATTTGAAAACATAGAGGAAATGGACAAAGTTCTAGAAACACACTATCTACCTAAACTAACACAAACTGAGGTAGAAAACCTGAACAGACCCATAAGGAGAAGAGATTGAAAATGTAGTAAAAAAAAAAAAAAAAAAACTCCCCCCCCCAAAAATAAAAGCCCTGGCCCAGATAGCTTCACTGGAGAATTCTACCAAATATTCAGAACAGAGCTCACACCAGTACTTCTGAAACCATTTCAGAGCGTAGGTAAGGAAGGAATCCTTCTGAATTCATTCTATAAAGCCAGCATTATCCTGATACCAAAGTCAGGCAAAGAAACCACAAAAAAAGAAAATTACAGACCAATATTTCTTATGAATAAAGACATAAAAATTCTCACAAAATTCTAGCCAATTGAATTCCATATCATATCAAAAAAATAATACAACATGACCAAGTGGGATTCATACCAGGTATGCAAGGATGGCTCAACATTAGAAAATCAAAGTAATCCACCACATACACAGAACAAAAGAAAAGAATCACATGATCATCTCAAGTAACACAGAAAAAGGCATATGATAAAGTCCAACACACATTCCTGATAAAAACTTCCAATAAAATAGGAATAGAATTCCTTGACATAATAAAGGACATCTATGCAAAACCAACAGCCAATATAATTTTCAATGGAGAGAGACAGAAAGCATTCCCCCTGAGAACAGGAACAAGACAAGGATGCCCTTTATCACCACTCCTATTTAACATTGTGCTTTAAGTCCTAGCTGGAGCAATAAGGCAAGAAACAGAAATAAATGGTATCCAAACTGGTAAGGAAGAAGTAAAACTAGTCCTATTCTCAAATGATATGATCCTATACATAAAGAACTCTAAAAATTCCACAAGAAAACTACTGGAACTAAAAGAAAGATTCAGCAGAATGGCAGTATACAAGATCAACATACCAAAATCAGTTGTATTCCTATACACCAATAAAAAGAACTAAAAAAGGAAACCTGGAAAACAATACTATTCATAATAGCACCTGATAAAATAAAATATCTAGAAATAAATCTAACCAGAACATAAAAGACCTATACAAATAAACTACAAAACAGTACTTCAGGAAGCCAAAAGAGACATACATAAATGGAAAAACATACCACCCTCATGGATAGGAAGACTCAACATTGTGAAAATGTCAATTCTACCAAAAGCAATCTACAGATATAATGCAATCATGATATAAATACCAAAAGCATTTGTTTAAGAGATGGAAAAACAATTCATTAACTTTATACAGAAAGGGAAGAGGACTTGGATAAGTAAAACATTACTGAAGAAAAAGAACAAAGTAGGAGGCCTCACACTACCTGATCTCAGAACCTTCTATACAGTCACAATAGTCAGAACATCCTGGTACTGGTACAAGGACAGACACATAGACCAATGGAACAGAACTGAGAACCCAGATCTAATTCCATCCACCCAAGATCAGCTGATCTTTGACAAAGGCCCAAAACGAAGTCCATTAAATGGGGAAACAACAGTCTCTTTAACAAAAAGTGCTAGCAAAACTAGATGTCCATCTTTAAAAAAATGAAACAAGACTCATACCTCACACCAAATACAAAAACTAATTCAAAATGGATCAAAGACCTAAATATAAAACCTAAAACTGTAAAGATCATGGAAGAAAAAGTAGGAACAATGCTAGGGGCCCTAATATATACCATAAATAGGATACAAACCATAAATAACAGTGCACAAACACCATAAGATAAATTACATAACTGTTGTCTCCTAAAAATTAAACATATGCGCTCATCAAAAGACTTTTCCAAAACAGTAAAAAGAGAACCTACAGACAGGGAAAAAGTTTTTTACTACAACATGTCCGACAAGGGTCTAATCTCTAAAATGTATAAGATACTGCAACACTTCAACAACAAAAAAGACAAATAATATAATTAAAAATAGGCAAAAGATATGAACAGACATTTCACCAAAGAAGACGTTCATGTTGCTGACACATGAGGAAATGCTCACGATCATTAGCCATTAAAACCTGTTGCCACTGAGTTCATCTCAACTCATAGCTACCATATAGGACAGAGTAGAACTGCCCCCATTGGGTTTACAAGGAGTGGTTGGTGGTCAGCAGCTGAGCGCTTAACCACTCCACCACCAGGGCTCCTCATTAGTCATTAGAGAAATGTAAATCAAAACTACAATGATATACCCTCTTAACATGACCTTATTGACACTAATAAGAAGAAATAGCAAATGTTGGAGAGGTTGCAGGAAGATTGGAACTCTTATACACTGCTGGTGGGAATGCAAAATAGTACAACCTCTGTGGAAAATGATATGACACTTCCTTAAAAAAGCTAGAAATAGGAACACCATATGATCCAGCAATCCCACTCCTAGGAATATGTCCTAGAGATATAAGATCTGTTACATGAATAGACATATGGCACACTATGTGCATTGCAGCATTATTCACAATAGCAAAAAGATGGAAACAACCTAAGTGCCTATCAACAGATGAATGAATAAACAAACTATGGTACATACACACAATGGAATACTATGCAATGATAAAGAACAAAGATGAATCCATGAAACATCTCACAACATGGATGATTCTGGAGGACATCATGCTGCGTGAAATAGCTCAATCACAAAAGCATAAATACTATATGAGGCCACTATTATAAAACCTCAAGAAAAGGTTTACACACAGAAAGAAACAATTTTTGATGGTTATGAGGGAGGGGAGGGGTGGGGGGGGAATCACTAACTAGGTAGTAGACAAGTGTTAATTTTGGTGAAGGGAAAGACAATACACAATATAGGGGAAGTCAGCACAACTTGACCAAGGCAAAGTCATAGAAGCTTCCTAGACACATCCAAACTTCCTAGGGGACCAACTTACTGGACTGAGAGCTGAGGACCATAGTCTTGGGGGACATCTAGGTTAACTGGCATAACATAGTTCATAAGGAATATGTTCTAAGTCCTACTTTGGTGAGTAGCATCTGGGGTCTTAAAAGCTTGTGAGCAGCTATCTAAGATATATATACTGGTCTCTTCCTGTCTGGAGCAAAGGACTATGAAGAAAAAAAGGACCACAAGTACCGCAGCCTGTGCCCAGAACAACTAGATGGTGCCCTGCTACCACCAGCAACCATTCTGACAGGGATCACAGTAGAGGGTCCTGGACAAAGCAGGAGAAAAATGTAGAACAAAACTCAAATTCACAGGGGTAAATTTTCTGGTCTGACAGAGACTGGAGGAACCCCAAGATTATGGCCCCCAGACTCCCTTTCAACTCAGAACTGAAGTCACTTCGAAAGTTCACCCTTCAGTCAAAGGTCTATAAAACAAATAATAACACATGTGAGGAAAGTGCTTCTTAGTTCAATCAATTATATGAGTCCAAATGGGCAACACCTGTCCAAAAGCAAAGATGAGAAGGCAGCAAGGGACAGGAAAACTGCATGAATGGAACCAGGGAATCCAGGGTGGAGAAGGGGAGAGTGTTGACATGTCAGGGTTTGCAACTAAAGTCACAAAATAATGTTTATAAGTAGTGAATGAGAAATGAATTTGCACTGTTAACTTTCGCCTAAAGCATAATAAATTTAAAAAAAAGAATGCAATGAGCAGATGCACTGCCCTCATCTCCAGTGATAGAGACTTATTAAAGAGCAGATGAGGTCACCTGATTAGCCAGAGTCACAATATAGCTTTGTACAACAAGCTGTTTATTGGGGTCGACCCATTGACAGCCACATGCAGGGCATGTTCCTTCACAGCAGGAGCTCTTCCAGACTAAGTGTTGCAGAAAGCCATCAGATGGGGAAAAGGGCGTGAAAAATTCCAGAGAAGAGAAAAAGGTAGTAGAGGAAGTTTACAAGTACCTTAGGGGAGGTGCTCCCGCAGCAAGGTGGTGAGTCTCTCAGTCACAGAGCTCCCAAGGCAGCAACACCTTAAGGTCCTTATAACCACAGACCTTTATCTTATCTAGGGCTACCGTATGTCGGTGCAGCTTCGAGAGTATGTAAAGCATGCAGGCTCTAAATGGCTAAAAATCTGCTTATTTGGGCTATTTTTAAAACAACTGAATGTGTACAAATTTGAGTTTGGCACCAGTGGGCTTTTTTGGCTAACAGGCCTCAGCTTGCTATGAAGAGGTAGACAACTTGAGCCAAAACACAGAGTCCATCCTTAACGCACATGTAATGCTCAGCCCTTCTTCCATCACTGCAAGCTGTCAAGCCAGCTTCCTTGGAAACTAGAAAGAGGTTTTGCACCTTTAAAGATAGGAATCTGAGCTCAAATAAGGGTCCTTCTTTTACTTCACTTAGCATTTATCCTGCCCAATAGAGTGGATTTGATCAGATACAATAGCTACCACTCCATGAGAACCATCAGGATCACAGCTAAGCCATCATCCTGGAGGTGGTGTTCTTCCTTGTGCCCTTCCACATATATCTTTTGTCTCCACTTCACATACAGCCAGTTACTGACCTGACCAGTTGATCCCATATAACAAAATTGATTTAATAATAAATCATGCTAAAGGTCTCATAGTTTCAGAGTCTCTTCTGACATCCATTTTGGTCTTTTCTTTCTTTGCTGTCTTTTTAATGACTTCTTGCTTTCTTCACGTATGATGTCCTTGATGTCATTCCACAACTCGTCTGGTCTTTGGTCATTAGTGTGTCAAATCTATTCTTGAGATGGTCTCTAAATTGAGGTGGGATATACTCAAGGTCATACCTTGGCTCTCATGGACTTGTTCTAAATTTCTTCAGTTTCAGGTTGAACTTGCATATGAGTAATTGACTGTCGTTCCACAGTCAGCTCCTGGCCTTGTTCTGACTGATGATATTGAGTTTTTCCATCGTCTCTTTCTACAGATGTAGTCAATTTGATTTCTGTGTATTCCATCTGGTGAGGTGCACGTGTATAGTCACCATTTATGTTGGTGAAAAAAGGTATTTGCAATGAAGAAGTCATTGGTCTTGCAAAACTCTATCATGAGACCTCCAGCATCGTTTCTATTACCTAGGCCACATTTTCTGACTACCAATCCTTCTTTGTTTCCAGCTTTCATTCTAATCACCAGTAATTATCAATGCATTCTGATAGCATGTTTGATCAATTTCAAACTGCAGAAGTTGGTAAAAATCTTCAATTTCTTCATCTTTGGCTTTAGTGTTCAGTGCATAAATTTAAATAAGAGTCATATTAACTGGTCTTCCTTGTAGGTGTATGGATATTATCTTATCAGTGACAGCGCTGTATTTCAGGATAGATCTTGAAATGTTCTTTTTGATGATGAACACAGCACCATTCCTCTTCAATTGTCATTCCTGGCATAGTACACCATATGATTGCCTGATTCAAAATGATCAGTGCCAGTCCATTTCAGTATACTAATGCTTAGGATATAATTTTTTATGTGTTCCATTTCATTTTGGCAACTTTCAATTTTCCCAGATTCATACTTCATACGTTCCACCTTCTGATTATTAATGGATGTTTTCAGCTGCTTCTTCTCATTATGAGTCATGCCACATCAGCAAATGAAGGTGCCAAAGGCTTGACTCCATCCACATCATTAAAGTCAACTCTACTCTGAGGAGGCGGCTCTTCCCCAGTTGCATTTTGAGTGCCTTCCAACCTGAGGGGCTCATCTTCCGGTACTATATCAGACAACGTTCCACTGCTATGCATAAGGATTTCACTGGCTAATTCTTTTCAGAAGTAGACTGTGTGACCCTTCTTCCTAGTCTGTCTTAGTCTGGAAGCTCAGCTGAAACCTGTCTGCCATGTGTGACCCTGCTGGTATTTGAATACCAGTGGCATAGTTTCCAGTATCACAGCAACAGACAAGCCCCCACAGTACAACACACTGACAGATATCATACATGAAGAAAGCAAGAGGTCACTAAAAAACAGAAAAGAAAGAAAAGACCAAAATGGATGTCAGAAGAGAATCTGAAACTGGCTCTTGAAGGCCAAGCAGTTAAAGTGAAAGGAAATGATGAAGTAAAGAGCTGAACAGAAGATTTCAAAGGGTGGCTCGAGAAGACAAATGAAGTGTTATAATCACATGTACAAAGACCTGCAGACACAAAACCAAAAGGGAAGAACACACTTGGCATTTCTGAAGCTGAAAGAACTGAAGAAAAAATTCAAGTGGAAAGTTACAATATTGAAGGAGTCTATGGGGAAAATATTAAATGACTCAGGAGACATCAAAAGCAGATGTCACTATACCAAAAAGAATTGCTTGACGTTCAGTAATTTCATGAGGTAGCGTATGATCACGAACTGATGGTACTGAAGGAAGAAGTTCAAGATGCACTGAAGGCATTGGTGAAAAATATAGCTCCAGGAATTGACTACCAGTTGAGATGTTTCAACAAACGGATGCAGTTCTGCAAGTGCTCACTTGTCTATGCCAAGAAATTTGAAAGACAGCTACCTGGCCAACTGACTGGAAGAGATCCATATTTATGCTTATTCCCAAGAAAGGTGATCCAACTGAATGTGGAAATTATCAAACAACATCAATATCACATGCAAGTAAAATTTTGCTGAAGATCATTCAAAAGGGGTTGCAGAAGTATATCAAGACAGAACTCCCAGAAATTCAAGCTGGATTCAGAAGAGGGCATGGAACCAAGGATATCATTGCTGATGTCAGATGGATCCTGGCTGAAAGTAGGGAATACCAGAAAGAAGTTTTACTGACTATGCAAAGGCATACATCAAAAAAGAAGAAGGAGCCAAAATAAAAATATTAGACCTACAATTTGAACAAATAGAAAGAGAACAGCAAAATAAGTCCACAGTCACCAAAAGAAAGGAAATAATAAAGAACAGAGCAGAAATAAATGAAATAGAGAACAGGAAATCAGTAGAAAAAATCAAAAGACCAAAAGATGGACCAGTGGGGTGGGAAGAAGCCTGAAACTCAGCAAGAACCAGTGACTGTGAGCAAGGGAAACCCAACAAGATGGAAAATTTTTTAAAGAGGTGGTAGTGGGTATTATATCCTAGCTAACCTCACAGACCCATGGAAGAGAGCCCCTATCTGTCTGGCCCAGCCTTCTTCCCAAAGACAGAAAGGATTTTGTCAATGACAAAGATGAAGCCATAGAGGTTAATGTCTTTAGCAAGATCTGGTAGCTAAATACTAGGGGGAAACAAGGTCACTTTCTGCTTAAAAGGCACTCACATGTCCCCAAAATGTATACATCACAGAGACATACATATTAGTTCCTCAGAGGTATAAGAATATGTACACAGCAAAACACATGCATATGGGATAAGAAGTTCTGTCCAGACATTTAGGCATACAAGAAATACTCATTTCTCGTTAAGTCCTAATGCATGCTACAGCATAGACAAACCTTGAAAACATCATGCTGAGTGAAATGTCAGTCACAGAACAAATATAGTGTGATTCGACTTATAATATCTACAATAAGCAAATATACTCAGACTTAAGTTTATTACTGGTTACCAGGGACTGGTTACCAGAGAAAAAAGGGGAAAGAGGGACTCATTAGTAGGGGACACTGATTTTCTGTTAAGAGTGATGGAAAAATTTGGAAACGGATAATGGTGATGGTTGCTCAACACGATGAACACAATTAATGTTACTGAACTGTACATGTAAAGAATGTTGAAATGGAAAATATTTTGTTACATATATATTTACCACAATAAAAAAGATACAGAAAAACAGTAAAGAATTGCCATTTCTCTATAAGCTCTAAATCAAATTAAATCTGACTCTGTACCCACGAGGCTGGTTGAAAATTCCATCTCAAGACCTCCAGGTAGAGATGGTAGGTTGAGCAAGTGCATTTAAAGCACCCTTTCCCACATGCCCACTAAAACTGCAGCAAAGGGACTTTGTCTAAAAAGAATAAACTCAAAAGTACAGGAAGAAGAGGAGAGAAGGTAACAGTTACTTAATTTTGGAAGCTGGAAAACAGATATGAGACTGGTAACTGACTTGGCAGTTCTAAGTCAACAGTAGGGAAAGCCAAGAAAAAATCTAAATAAGAATAAAAATCCCTCAAAAAGCTTGAGAATAGGCAGCTCTGGGTATCATCTCTGGAAGTGGGATGAAATGGTAGGAGTGGCTAAGAAAAGGAGAATCATTTGAAAGCACTGTACTTGTCAGATCCTTTGATAACAGTCTAATATTTTCAAGAGTGCACATTAAGGAGCCCAGCTCCCTGGCTGTAGGTCCCAGCTGGGACACTTACTGATTGAGAAGCTCTGGACAAGTTTCTTCACCACTCTGTGCTTCAGTTCCTTAATCTGGAAAATGGGGTAGTAACACTACCTTCCTCACTGGTGAATTAGTGGTAGAATTCTCACCCTCCATGTGGGAGACTTGAGTTTGCACCTCATGTGCAGCCACAACCCGTCTGTCAGTGCAGGTTTGCATATTGCTATGATATTGAGTACGTATCAGCAGAACTTTGGGACTAAGACAGCCTAAGAAGAAAGGCCTGTTGATATATTTCCGAAAATCAGCCAGTGAAAACCCTATGGATCACAATGATCTGATTAGCAACTGATCATGGGGATGGCATGGGATCTGGCAGCATTTTGTTCCATTGTTTATGGGGTTGCCATAAGTTGGGGGCTGACTCAACAGCAGCTAATAGCAACAATTTCTTTATAAGCTAAGATTTGTAAAGTAGTTATAAGTATGCCTGACAAAATTTGGATAAAATAATAGATCCCCACCCTCATTACATGCCACTGGATAATTGTCTCTTTTCCATCTCAACTGGTGTCTTAGGCTGTGTTCTCTAGAGGATCAAAACAAGTGAAGTATATAAATATACATACAGAGAGATTTATTTCAGTGAAATGACTCACGCAGTTGTGGAGGCTGGCAAGTCCCAAATTCTTGGGTCAGGCATCAGGCTGGAGGCTTCTTTTTACTCATGTGGTTGCAGGGGCTGATGAACCAAAAATCCGCAGGTCAGATAGGCTGCTGGCTTATTGCCCAAGAACTGGAGGTCAGAGGATGATGAGCTGACTGTAGAATCGAGAGAGAGCGAACTTGCCAGAACATTCATATATATTGGCTGCAGTCCATACCCCCAAGAAAACTCCCCTTTCAATTGATTTGCTGCTCATAACAGATCAAATCATGGACAGTGAGTGATTATATCATATCTGCTGAACCACTGAGAATCATAGCCTAACCATGTAGACACATAACCTAACCATCATAACTGGTCTGAAGATATTTTCTCTGGAGAGAATAAAAGAATCTGTGAATATGGAAACATTATCCATAGCTATGGGTGGAAAACACCTGGAAAAGAGTAGGATTATGGAACCAAGTATACTAAACACTGGCTTCCTTCATTCCTTTTGGCTCTCAGAATCCTGGCAGCCAGGCTTCACCTTCCCAACAGGAGTCTGGAAATGTTTTTTCTGGAAAACCTGACCAGCCCAGGAGGAAATAACTAATGACACTGACACTAGAGTTTCCTCAGTAAATGTTCTAGGCTGATCATTCTACAATTAAAATCACAATCCATATGCCATATCTACGTGCTGAGAGCTTGTGATCATCGGTTAAATCACTCAACCAAGGACTAAAAGATGTGAGAAGATAGACCCTAACATGGAATATAAGGAACTAAACATCAAACAAACAGAAAATAATGACTGTAAGAAAAAGAGACCATACAGACAGAAAACATTTCATCCATAAAAGAAAAAATAATAGGGTGTGATATAAAATTTAAAAAAATTATAAAAAGATTGGAACTCTTGGGAATTAAAAATATGATAGCAGAAACAAGGAAACAATAGAAAGTTTGGAAGGTAATTTGAGAAAATACTGCAAAAATCAGAGTCAAAAGGAAAAGAGATAAAAATATATTTTTAAAAAACATAAGAGAATTATTAAATCAGGAGGTCAAACATCTAAAATGATTTCCAGAAAGAGAAAACAAAGAACAGAAAATGATCAGCAAGATATTGAAGCAAATTTCCAAGAACTACAGGACATGAGTTTCAGACTGACAGGGCTTATCATATGCTCAGCAGAGTAGAATAAAACGTATCCAACCCTAGGTTTAGTATAATAAAATTTTAGAAAAATGAGAACAAAAAGAATATTCTATAAGTTTTAGAAAGCAATGGCAGGTCATTTACAAGGGGTCAAGAATCAGAAGATTTTGGATTTCTTAACAGCAACACTGGAAGCTAAAAGAAATAGAGTAATGCCTTCAGATCCTGAAAGGATTTTTTTCTAATTCATACTAGAAGTCATACTCAGAAAAACTATCAATCAAGTATAACAGTAGAAATAAGGGATTTTTTCAGATATATAAGGTCTCAAATACTCTACCTTCTTAGGAAACTACTGGAGGATGTTCTCTACCAAAATGGGAAAGTCAACCTGCCTCATCATTCACAAGACATTAGTAGATTAATCAAAAGAGTTTTGCCTCAGTAATGGAGAAAAAAAAGCCCTAGACTAAATGCTGATCTGATCCTGACAAACAAAGGTTAAAAGCAAAAACCAAAAATATAAAACTGTTTCCAAATAATTTAACTGCATCCCAGAATTAAAGATTAAGAACACTCACAGGTATACAAAAATATCCGGTATCCAACAGGTATGATTCACAATGTCAGTCATTCAATCAAAAATTACCAACCAAGCAAAGAAGCAGAAAAATATGATCCAAAACGATAATAAAAAGATCAATCAGTAAATACTAATTGAGAAATTACAAAGGTGATAAAATTAGTGGTCAAGACATGAAAGCAGGTATTATGGTTGTATTGCATATGTTCAAGAAGATAGAGGAAAAACTAGTCACGTTGGGTAGAAATATAGAAGATACAAAGGACTAATGGACCAAAATTTCCACAGCCTCTAACATACTGAGTCCAGCACAACTAGATGGTGCCTGGCTGCCACCACTGGCTGCTTTGACAGGGTTCACAAGGGTCCCATATAGAGCTGGAAAAAATGTAGAAGAAAATTCTAACTCACAAAAAAAGATCAGACTTACTGGTCAGACTAAAGAAACCTCGAGAGTATGGCACCAGAACACGCTTTTAACTCAGTACTGAAGTCATTCCTGATGCTCAGCCTTCAGCGAAAGATTAGACAGGCCCATAAAACAATATGTGACTAAATGGGTACATCAGCCCAAGGACAAGGATAAGAAGGCAGGAAGGGACAGGAAGTTGGTAACAGGGAACCCAAGTTCGAGAAGGGGAGAGTGTTGACATGTCGTGGGGTTGGCACCAATGTCAAAAAACAATATGTATATTAATTGTTTAATGAGAAACTAATTTGCTATGTAAACCTTCATCTAAAGTACAATAAAAAATATATATATAAAAGAAATATAGAAGATACAAACGAGCTAAGTAAACCTACAGATAAAAAGTAAAACGACTGAGTTAAAAAATACACCGGTGAGGGTAACAGAAGATTGTTGTTAGGTGCTATCGAGTTGATTCTGACTCATGGAGAGCCCATGTGTGCAGAGTAGAACTGACCGATAGTTTTTCTGTTTGTTTTATAATATTTTATTGTGTTTTTGGTGAAAGTTTATACAGCAAGTTAGGTTCCCATCTAACAATTACTACACATACTGTTTATAGACTTCACAGGATTTTTAGGGATGTGATCTTTCAAAAGCAGATAGCCAGACCTGTCTTTTGAGGTGCCTCTGGGTGGATTTGAACCACCAAATTTCTGTTAGCAGTTCAGTGCTTAATCATTTGAACCACCCAGTGACTCCTTAACAGAAGATAAGACAGTGCAAAAACAGAAAATAATATAATAGTGATTTGAAGCCATATAATAGAAGTTCAAAATAAAACCCAAAGAGAAAAAAGGGTAAAAAAATGAACAAAGTATCAGTGAGTTATATAATAATTTCACACAAATACTCATGTAAATGGAGCCACTGAAGGAGAAGACACAGAAGGGTGGACGGAAAATATATTTGAAAAATTAACAGCCAATAATTTTCCAAATTGTTAAGAACTATAAACCTACAGAGCCAAAAAGTTACATGAACCCCAAGTACAAAAAAACATGGAAAACAAACAAAAAATACACTATACCATAACACATTATTGCTGATAACTAGTGGTAAAGAGAAAATCTTAAAAGCACCGAGAGGTGGGTGGGTGGGAGGAATATGTTATATAAAGAGAAATCAAGATAAGAGTGACAGTTGTTTTCTCATCAGAAACAAAGCAACCAATAAACAGTGGAGCAATATCTTTGTAGGACTGGAAGAAAAAAAGGCATCAACTTAGAGTTCTATAACCAGTAAAAATATCCTTCAAAAGTGAAGGTAAATACTGAGTTTTCTTTGGGGTGTTGAAATATTTTTGGAAATGGATATTGGTGACGGTTGCACACCATGTTGTTGCTGTTAGGTGCCATTGAGTTGGTTCCAACTCATAGTGACACTATAAACAACAGAACAAAACACTGCATGGTCCTGCGCCATCCTCATTATCATTGTTATGCTCGAGCCCATTGTTGCAGTCACCATGTCAATCCATGTTGTTGAGGGTCTTCCTCTTTTCTGCTGACCCTCTACTTTACCAAGCATGATGTCCTTCTCCAGGGACTAGACCCTCCTGATAACATGTCCAAAGTATGTGAGATGAAGTCTCATCATCCTTGTTTCTAATGAGCATTCTGGCTGTACTTCTTCTAAGACAGATTTGTTCATTCTTCTGGCAGTCCAAGGTATATTCAATATTGTTCTCCAATACCATAATTCAAAAGCATCAATTCTTCTTCATTCTTCTTTATTCATTATCCAGCTTTCACATGCATATGAGGAAATTGAAAATACCATGGCTTGGGTCAGGCGCATCTTAGCCCTCAAAGTGACATCTTTGCTTTTTAACACTTTAAAAGAGATCTTTTGCAGCAGATTTGCCCAATGCAATGTGTCATTTGATTTCTTGACTGCTGCTTCCATGGGCACAGCATAATGAATGTAATTAATGTCACTAAATCGTACACTTAAAATTTATTTAATGGCAAAATTTTTGTTATATACATTTTACCACAATAACATTTTTTAAAGTTAAGGCAAAATAAAGACATTTCAAACCTACAAAGGCTGAAAGAATTCATCAGCAGCAGATCTGCACTACAATAAACGTTAAAGAAAGCTTTTCAAGTAGAATAAAAATGATTTCAGATAGAAAGCTGGATCTACACAAAGATATTAAGAGCACTGGAAATGGTAACCATGGGGATAAATATAAAAGAAAATTTTGCTTATTATTTAAATCTGTCTAAAAGATTAATGATTGTTTAAATACATTATAGTAATAATGTGCTGGTTGGGTTATAAGATAAGAGAAGCAAATGTATGATAACAATAGCACAAAGGCTGGGAGGGAAGAAATCTAGTATACTGTTATAAGGTTTTTATACTATATGTGAAATGATATAGTATCACTTGAAGGTAGAATGTGATAGGTTAAAGATGTACACTATAAATACTAAAGTAACCAGTATAACACACAACAAAGAGATAGAAGCAATGATATACAAAAAGAGATAAAAATAGAATCAGAATAAACTCAATCCAGAAGAAGGCATAAAAAGAGGAAAGGGAAAACAAAGAATAGATGGGACAATAGAAAACAAATAACAAATTGGTGATTTTAAACTCAACCATACTGATAATCACATTAAACGTAAATGATCTAAACACCCCAGTTTAAAGGCAGAGATTGTCAGATTAGGTTTTAAAAAAATCAGGACCAAACTACATGCTGCCTACAAAAAAAAAAAAAATTAAATATAAGAACATAAATAGGTAAAAAGTTAAAGGATGTAAAAAGACATATTAAATTAACACTGTTCAAAAGGAAATAAGAGTAACTATATTAATACCAAGCAAAGTCTATTTCAGAGCAAAGAGTATTACCAGGAATAAATGGAGACATTTCATAATAAGAAGTCAATTCATCAAGAAGACATAATGGCCATGAAAGTTTATGCATCTAATAACAGAATTTCATTAGAAATGAAGCAAAAACTGATAAAACTGCAAGGAAAAATAGACAAATCTACAATTTTAGTCAGAGATTCCAACACATCATTTCCCATAATTGATGGAAAAAGTAGACAGAAAATCAGTAAGTATACAGTAATCTGAACAGCTGTCTTAGGCTGGGTTCTCTAGAGAAGTAAAACTAGTGAATTATCAACATATATATATATATAGGGTTGCTATGAGTTTGAATCGATTCAACTGCAATAGGTTTTTTATGGGTTTTATAGAGAGAGAGAGAGAGATTTATCTCAAGGAAATGGCTCACGTGGTTGTAGAGACTAGCAATTCCCAAGTCCGTGGTCAGGCGTCAGGTTGGAGGCTTCTCCTGAATCACGTATCTGCAGGGGATGAGGAACCCCAGATCAACGGGTTACACTTCAGGCTGCTGCCTCACTGGCTGTGGATCCTGAAGAGTCCCAACACTGGCAGACAATACAGCAGGCTGCTGGCTCAACTCCCAAGAACCAGAAGTCAGATGATGATGAGCCAGATGCAGGATGCATAGCAAGCAAAATCAGAACATTCATATCTATCGGATGCAGGCCACACACCCAAAGAAACTCCCCTTACAATTAATTGGATAATCACATCAGATCACATCATGCAGATGATTACATTATATCAGAAAATGAAGGATAACTACATCATTACGTAACTGCCAAATTACATTATTACATAACTTTAAAACCACATCATTGCATGAAAACCAACCTATATAATTATGTAACTGTCAAATCACTAAGAATCATGGCCCAGCCAAGTTGACACGCAACCTTAACCGTCACTCTCCACCCCTTGTCAACTTGGCCCCTGTACACATCTCCTTAAGCCATACACAATCTATAAATAAAAACAATTAAAATGTCATACTTGAGGCTAATATGATATAACTAACATGAGTACAACCAAAAACACACTAGCCCTGTCTGTATCTTATATTTTATAAGTGTAGAAAACAAAAAATTTGAAACACACAGACAAGAATGGACCACTCATAGCAATTACAGTATTCGTTTCTGCAAACTGGTCATGTGGTCGTAACTGGTATTTAGAACTACCTTCTTCAATCACCTATTCCATATTCCCTTTGCCCTCAGCAAGTACCTCAGCTGGTCATGGTTCTTTGTCTGGTGGGGTGTTCCAAACCTTCATTCCTGAAGAGTCTGGGCCATTAGTAGTGATGTCAGAATTGTTTTACTGTAGTTTTCCATTGACTTTAATCACAAGGCATGATAGTACTAAGAGAAGCCCTAAGGGATCTCCTGCATTGCAGACATACTCTTCTTTACCTCCATAATGTAATATCAATCCGATTTCCTCTTGGTAATCAGGATCAATCACACCAGCCAGTGTGATATCTCCCTTCTTTGCTTGTTGATCCAGAGGCTTAAGGAGCCCAAACTGGCCAGGTGGCATTCTTAGCTTCCAGTTCAATGGGATCAGTGATGTGTCTCCAGGAGGGAGCATTCCTCCTTTTGAAACTAAGACCTCTACACCAGCAAGCATAGGGTCACGGGACAGAAAGCAAAAATTTTGCAAGTGAGTCACTAAGGTTAATAGTGAGTGATTGTTGCTGTTGTTAGGTGCTGTCGAGTCAGTTCTGACGCATAGCGACCCTATGTACAACAGAACAAAACACTGCCTGGTCCTGTGCCATGACCACAATCGTTGTTAAGCTTGAGCGCATTGTTGCAGCCACTGTGTCAATCCATCTTGTTGAGGGTCTTCCTCTTTTTCACTGACCCTGTACTTTACCAAGCATGATATCCTTCTCCAGGGACTGATGCCTCCTGACAACAGGTCCAAAGTATATAAGACATAGTCTCACCATCCTTGCTTCTAAGGAGCATTCTGGTTGCACTTCTTCCAAGACAGATTTATTAATTTTTTGCAGTCCATGGTATATTCAATATTCTCTGCCAACACCACAATTCAAAGGAGTCAATTCTTCTTTGGTCTTCCTTATTCATTGTTCAACTTTTGCATGCGTATGATGGGATTGAAAATACCTTGGGTTGGGTCAGGCACACCTTAGTCTTCAAGGTGACATCTCTGCTTTTCAACACTTTAAAGAGGTCTTTTGCAGCAGATTTGCCGAATGCAATGGGTCATTCGATTTTTTGACTACTGCTTCCATGGGTGTTGATTGTGAATCCAAGTAAAATGAAATCCTTGACAACTTCAATCTCCCATTTCCAGCCCTTGATTCCTGGACTCATGAATCTTGGCTATGGGAGAAACAGCACCATATATTGGACACTGATTTAGAGCATATCCAGCTTCCTGGAGAACGTTGCTGCAATCCTGCAAAGTATTGCCTTCTAGCTGGCACGGTAATTGTGTCCTTGGAAAGCTATTCCAACATTCTATCAAGCCAGCTGCATGGATGATGGGCCCTTTACCACACTTCATTTGCTCTCAACTGAACCCCTTGATCTGAGGCAATGCTCTGTGGTATACCATGACAGTGGATAAGGCATTCTTTGAGTCCATGGATGGTAGTTTTGGCAGAAGTGTTGCGAGCAAGGAAGGTAAATCTGCATCCGGAGTAAGTGTCTATCCTAGTAAGAATGAAAAGCTGCCCTTTCCATGGTGGTTGATTCCAATGTAATCAACCTGTCACCAGGTTGCTGGCTGATCACCTGGAAGAATGTTGTCATATTGTGAATTCAATGTTGGTCTCTGTATCTAACAGATTGGGCATTCAGCTGTGGCTACAGCCAAATCGACCTTGGTGAGTGGAAGGTCCATGTTGCTGAGCCCATGCATAACCTCTCCCTGACACAATGCCCACTTTGTTCATGAGTCATTTAGGCAATGAGGAGCTTGGCTGGGGAAAAAGGATGAATGGTTTCCACAGAACATGTCATTCTCTCCTCTTGACGGTTAAAATCCTCCTCTGCTAAAGTCATCCTTTGGTGAGCATTCACGTGAGACACAAACATCTTCATTTCTTTGACCCATTCAGAGAGATCTATTCACATACCTCTTCCCCATACCTCCTTGTCACCAATTCTCCAATCATGTTCCTTCTAAATCCCTGACCATCCAGCCAAACCATTGGTTACAGCCCATGGATCAGTATACAATCGCATATCTGGTCATTTCTCATACAAAGCAAAGTAAAAAAGCAGGAGCCCTTTTCCAAGTTCTGCCCATTGAGAGGATTTCCCTTCACCACTATCCTTTTGGGAGGTCCAAAAAAAGGGTGCTGCAGTGCTACCACTGTCCACTTTCAAGTAGTGCCTGCATATAGTGCAGAACCATCTGTAAACCAGGCATGAGTTTTCTCTTCCTCAGTCAAGTGATCATAAGGAACTCTCCACAGAGCCATAGATGCAGACTAGGAGAGGGCAGGTAATGTGACAGGAGTGGAGAGCATGTGCATTTGGACCACTCCATCACGCAACTTACTTGTGTCTTCAGGTCCTGCTCAAGCCCGATCTTATATATACCACTCCATTTAATGATGGAGTGCTTTTGTCCATGTCCAATGTTTTAGCTCTGTGGGTCAGACAACACCCAGATCATGGCAGGCAGCTTAGACCGCATGGTGACTTGGTGTCACACGGTTAAGCATTCAATACCTACTCAGGCCCAGTAACAAACCAAAAGCTGTTTTTCAAAAGGAGAGTAGTTATCTGCAGAGGACGGCAGGGCTTTACTCAAAAATTCTAAGGGTCTACTCTCTGATTCACCAATAGGGGCCTACAAAAGGGTTCAAGCAGCATCGCTATATGCCACTGACATTTCAAGCTCCATTAGATATGCTGGAACTTATTGCCCAAATATCTGAGTGGCTTACCCAGCAACCTAAACCTGTTGCACAGCCTTCTCTTGTTTTGGCTCACTCATATCAAACACCTTTTCTAGTCACTTGATAAAGAGGCTGGAGTATCACACCCAAGTGAGGAATACGTTGCCTCCAAAATCCAAAGAGGCCCACCAGGCATTGTGCCTCCTTTTTAGTTGTAGGAAGGCCCAGATGTAACAACTTATCCTTCACTTTAGAAGGAATATCCACTGGACCCCTAGAAATTTCACTGAGGTGGAAGGCACCTGAATTTTTCTGGGATTAATTTCCCATCCTCTAGCATGCAAAAGTTTTACCAATAAGTCTAGAATCATTGACACTTCTTCCTTACTAGGTCCAATCTGCATAATGTAATGGACTAGTAATGTCTTGTGGAAGGGAAAAGTGATCAAGCTCCCTGAAGGTTAAATTGTGACATAGGGCTGGAGAGTTGACGTACCCCTGGGATAGTTCCAAATACACCAAAAACTCATTGCCATTGAATCGATTCCAAGTCATAGTGACCCTATAAGACAGAGTGGAACTGCCCCAAATTGTTTCCAAGGAGCATCTGTTGGATTCAATCTGCCAACCATCGGTTATAGGACAGTGAAGGTGTACTACTGGCCTTGCCAGCCGAAGGCAAACTGTTTTTGTTATTCCTTCAAAACCAGAATGGAGAAAAAGCCATCGGTCAGATCGATAGCTGCATACCAGGTATCAGGTGATGTATTAAATTGCTCAAGCAATGAAACTACATCTGGAACAGCAGCTGCAATTGGAATCACCACCTGGTTAAGTTTATGATAATCCACTGTCATTCTCCAAGACCCATCTGTTTTTTGAACAGGCCAAATAAGCAAATTGAATGGAGATGAGTTGGTAATCACCATCTCTTCATCCTTTAAGTCCTTGATGGCAGCAATAATCTCTGCAATCTCTCCAGGAATGTGGTATTGCTTTTGGTTTACTGTTTTCCTAGGTAGGGGCAGTTCTAATGACTTCCACTTGGCTTTTCCTACCATAACAGTCCTTACTCCATTTGTCAGAGATCCAATGTGGAGGTTCTGCTGGTTGCTGAGTATATGTATTCCAATTATATATTCTGGAACTGGGAAATCACTACTGGATGGGTTCAGGAACACACTTGACCCATTGTGAGATGGACCTGAGCTAAGACTCTATTAATAACCTGACCTCCATACACACCCACTCCAAACTAGAGGGCCACAGTGACATTTAGGGTCTCCTGGAATTAGTGTTAGTTCAGAGCCAGTATACAGTAATCCCTGGAAAGTCTGATTATTTCCTTTTCCCAGTGAGCAGTCATTCCCATAAAAGGCAGTAGATCCCTTCAGGGAAGGCTGGGAGAAAGATTAACAATATCAATTTTTGGCAGTGTAGTGGGGTCTTTCCTCAAGGGGACGCAGCCAACCCTTCATTCAAGGTGTTGTAGGTCTGTAACCTGGCCCAAATCTGGAAATTGATTGAGGGGTCGTGACTCTCTATTCTTGCAATTTGAGTTATACTGCCATTCACTTGGCCTGGAATTCTTCCACTGGTACAGATCAAGTAAATATTTAGTAGATTTCTCATCTGTTTCACTCCTAGGACTCCATGACTAAGTAGCCAATGTCATAAATCCAAATGAGTCATATTATTCCTATTTCTGCTTTGACTTCGCTATCTTTACAGTACCACACTTGTCTTTGTAGACTGAGTGCCGCAGATTATCCCCTATCTACACAAGGCCCAATCAGCCCCATTGTAATTAAGCGTCTTACTTCAGTTAAGGCAGCTCCCACTGTCAAATCCAACTTACATAAAATAGTAATCACAATAGTCTTCAAGGATTCTGGGGCTCCCTTCACAAATTTGTTCCTCACCCTTGTGGTAAAAGGTGTGACCTCTGGGCACTTCATGTGTGGGTCTATGGGTGTCACCTGATAAATCTACTCTACCATGCTAATTTCCCTAAGTCTTTGGATACCTTCTTCTACAGTATACCAAGGCAGGACCAGTACTTTGGCTTGATTTAGAGTAGACCACTACATAATCCATGTTTCAACAAACCAACCAAATAAACTATTAGATTCTTTCCTAACCTTTCAAGCTGAAACACTGAATGAAGAATCTGTGCTTAACGGGCCCATATCAATAAACATAGACTGATCAAACTTTATGTTCCTTGCACCATTATCCCACATCCTTAATAGCCATTCCTTACATATTCCCCAGGTTTCTGTTTGTACATATTAGAAAAGTTAAGGAGTTATTTTGGAGTGTAGCGTACTTCCTCCTTGGTCACATTTTGTATTTCACCTTTAGGGGCTCTCTGGGACTTAAGTCTAGTTATAGGTTTAGAAACAAAAACTGGTGGTGGGGATGTGTTTTGAAAACATTCAGCAATGGCTTGTGAGGCATCTGCCTCAGGCAAAGCCTCACCCAATGACTCAGATATCTCCTGAGGTAATGACTCAAACACTGACCCAGGCAATATCTCAGAAAAGGCTCTTCATACACAGCTGGGCTAATCTCATCAGATGAGGATGGAGGGGTTAATGGTTTTATGTGGAATGGTGGCTTAGCAGACAAAGATGGAGTAGTCTTTTCAGATGATAGTGAGAGAACTAGTTCTGTTGGGAGGAGTGATTCAACAGAATTTAGGAGCTCAATGTCCTGATTATCTGTCTATATGTCCCCATCACGAGTGTGATGGTTAAGATAGTGTGTCAACTTGGTTGGGCCATGATGCTCAGCATTTTGATAGTCATATAATGTTGTGATCACTTCCGTGTTGAGATTCAATGTGTGATCACCCCCATGATGGGGTCTGCTATGAATAGCCAGTCAGTTGAAAGGGAGTTTCCTTGGGTATGTGGCCTACACTGAATACAAGCAGACATTCTGGCAAGGCTTGGAGGCTTTTTGCTCTTGCTGGATACTGCAGCTGGCTCCTGCTCGTCTAACTTCTGGTTCTTGGGACTTAAGATAGCAGCTTACCTGTGGTCTTGCCTGCTGATCTTGGGATTCATCGATCTTTGCAGCTTGTGAGCAAGAGCCCTGCTCTCTGACCTGCTGATCTTGGGTTTGCCAGCCCCTAAGGCTACAGGAATCAGGAGAAGATTCTATCCTGACCCACAGACTTGGGACATTCCAGCCTTTACAACTGTGTGAGCCATTTCCTTGATATAAGTATATATATATATATATATATAAAATATATATATTTACATGCTTTACTGGTTTAGCTTTTCTAGAGTTTATATAAATACATATTTATTTATTTATTTATTTATTTATATACATATATATATATATATATAGAGAGAGAGAGAGAGAGAGAGAGAGAGAGAGAGAGAGAGACATTCATTTCAAGGAAATGGCTCACACAGTTGTAGAGGCTGGCAAGTCCCAAGTCAGGCTGGAGACTTCTCCTGACTCAGATAGCTGCAGGGCTGATGAACCCAAGATCAGCAGATCAGACTTCTGGCTGCTGGCTCAAGGGCTGCAGAGGCTGATGAATACAAGATTGGCAGGTAAGACAGCAAGCTGCTGGCTCACAAGTTGTGGAGGCTGGTGAACCCTAAGATCGGCAGACAATACAGCAGGCCATTGGCTCAAGTCCCAAGAACCAGAGGTCAGATGATGACAAGCCAGATGCAGGATCCAGAATAAGGAAAAGCCAGCAAGCTTTGCCAGAACATCCATATATATTGGATGTAGGCCATATCCCCGAGGAAACTTGCAACTCTTTGGTTGATCACATCAGATCACATTATGGAGGTGATTATATTATATCAGAAAATAGAGGATAAGTACATCATTACATAACTGCCAAACTATATCAACTCATAACTGCCAAACTACATCATTATGTAACTGCCAATCCTCTGAGAATCCTGATGCAGCCAAGTTGGCACACAACCCTAACCATAACAACAGCATCATCAACCAATTTGACCTAATTATTATTTATAGAACAATCCATCCAACAACAGCAGATAGTACATTTTTATTCAAGTGTATAGAGGACATTTACTAAGATAAACCTTATTCTGGGAAATAAAACAAGTTGTAATAAATATAAAAGTAGTTAAGTCATACAGAGTATGTTATCTTTTTATAATGGAATTAATTTAGCAATCAGTAATATTTGGAAACCAAATAACACACTTCTAAATAATCCATGGTTCAAAGAATATATCAAGAGGAAAAACAGAATGTATTTAGAACAGGATGAAATTGAAAACACAACATACCAAAATTTGTGAGATGAAGCTAAAGCTACCAAATGAGCAAGCTTACTCCACTCTTAGATATTTACCTGAGTGAATTGAAATCTGTGTCCATGTAAAGATTTTTCACATACTGTATAATTCAGTTTGTATAAATTTCTGGAATTTTCAAACTAACCTATAGTAATGGAAAGCAAATCACTGGTTGCCTGGGAAGGTGGATGTTGAGGGGAAGCAGAAGGAGGGACTACAAACAGGCTGAAGAAATCTTCCAGGGATGATGGATAAGTTCTTCATCATGATTGTGGTGATGGTTTCATGGGTGTATACATATGTTTAAATTTATAAAATTATACACTTAAAATATGTGCAGTTTATTGCCTGTCAGTTATACTTCAATAAAGCTGTTTGAAAAACTTATGGGCCCATGTGGAATACAGCAGTATTTCTAAAAAGTATACTGTCTAGAGAAAAGGAATTTATGTGTTTGTTTATTGTTCAATTAGTTTACCATCTCTTGCTGTTCAGGTTCAAGAAAAATTCCTCCATGTTCTTGATTGTCAAATGCACTTTTTCTAGCTAATTTCATATCTCTTCTACAAGAAAAAAGGAGCCGCGCTGTTATTACTCACAAGGTTATGGCCAAGCTCTTTGGAACGTAACTGTATTTGAAACAATATGGATATTTATGTCTCTCAATTTTACAAATACCATTTATTTAATATCCCTGGGTAGTGTAAATGATTAATGCGTTCAGCTGCTACCTAAAAGGTTAGGGATTTGAATCCACCCAGAGGCCTCTCAGAAGTCCTGGCAATCTATTTCTGAAAAATCAGCCATTGAAAAGCCTATGGAGCACAGTTCTACTCTTACACACTTGGAGTCACCATAAGTCAGAGTCAGCTTGATGTTGACTGTTTTTGTTTTTATTTTTTTACATCACTACTCATGATGTTATATCATCCATCATGCTGTCTGTGAAAATCGCCTTCCAATTACTTTCTCAAAGATTGTTTTATTTTTAATTAACTATGACCCCACATACAAGTGTTCAAATGTGGGAGGTAACTCCTTTTCTGTTCATGTTAAATTTTCCATTTGATATTTTATAGGGTAAAAGTATTGTTAATACATCTCCCAATCATATCTTCCCTTGCACTCTTTAAGCCACAATCACTGAATTTCTAGAATGTGATCTCTTTCGATGTTGACTACACACCTGCCTTCCACACACCACCATCAGTCGGGAGGATAAGCTAGGAACTCATGCATGGTGAGAAAAGAATTGTCCCATTTTCATAAGGAATATCTGCCCCTCATCCTGCATGGTTTACCATCAACTTGGAGGGCATGGCATCACACACGGATCAGCAGCAAGAAAGAGCATCCACCAGAAGGACTTACTGACATTGTGGAACAATTGTCTTGAACATCGTCAATGGAGATAGGTGTGGCTTCCCCCAGGGACTACCTGACATTTGTCACAGAGCCTACAGAGGGTATGAGTTCCCACCATGGATGCCAGTGGCAGAAGGACAAACAGTGTAAAGTGCTCCTGCTACCACCTCTGTTGCCCTCTACTGCTGTAGACTAGCGTAGAACTGCATGCAGTTGGAACGTGCATGGTGATGCACAGACCCACAAACACACCTCAAACCCAATACTCAGTAGTGGACTGCAGGTAGTCCAGAGCCCTGAATTTGTCCTTTGACTAAAGTGAGTGAGAATCATCCAAACCCAGCATGGTGGCTCAATCTCATAAAACCCCATGAAACAAGTACCATGGCAGCCAGCAGGAGTGACCCACTCACTAGACCACACTCCTAGAACAAAGGCCTGGCCACAGGTCCCAGGATGATCCCGTAGGCTTGGGACTCACAGCTGCTAGGGGTTCACAGCTCCTCAGGGCATCTGGTTGACTGCACATACACAGTAGAAAGTTGGAGAGTACCCTAAAAGGGAGAAACAGGGACAGGGACCCCCATGGGTCTCAGTCTAGATTTTTAGCTCTCTGCCAGATAGCTCATCCAGATCTGGCCCAGCTGGTTACAGGCACCGGAGGAGGACTTGGAAAATTCCTGGATGTGTGTTTCCAGCAACTGAGGCCCACATGGGGCCATATCTAGACTCAGGATGTCCTGCCAGCCCTGGCCAGTCACAGCCACCAAAGAGGGACCAGAAAACTTCAAGGAAGGCACTCAAAGTGGGGATCAGGGGCCCCACTTACCCAGGAAGCATGGAGAATGAGCCTCCCTCCCTACCTGAGTGAGGATGACACAGAGGAGATCCCACCAGCCAACCTGCAGAGAGCAGCTAATGTGAGACAGAAATAAAATGGTACTGTCTGAAGCCACTGAGACTTGACGTTATTGTCACCACAGTAACTTAGCCCATCCTGATTGATAGCCAGGGTGACAGTGGGGCACTGGGCAAAGGGAGCTGCCAGTCCAGACTGAAGCAGTGTAATTCAGGACAAAAACATGCTGAGCGGTGTCATCACCAGTATGCACTTCTGCCACCATCAATTAAAAATACTTTCTTAGTTGATACTGTTTGGGACAGCCTAGCCCAGATTCTTACTTGTATTTTACTTGCCTGGACTGTAATGAACTTTGTTCCCCCTCCCATGCCCTCCTGCCTGGTCAGCTAAAAACATTAAGTTCACCCACACTGAGTGCTCTGCTCTGCTTTGTTCCACTCTGGGAGCTAGACATTAGCCGTGGCGAACTTGAAAGCGAAAAATTGAGAGCAGTCCAGTCCTCCTGACTACATTCCTCCTGATGTTCAGCTCCTTGCCCACACCCCAACCCTGCCACTCATGAGCCTACTGTGCAGCATCACCCACTGACTTCCGCAGAGGATCCTTTTGTAAAAGCTCACGGACTGTGAACAAAAGGCCCCATTCAGCTAATCTCATGGAGGCTTTCACCAAAGGGTAGTAATATTGCCTTTCTTACCCAACTTGCTCAGAGTCCCTGGGTGGTGCAAATGGTTAACACATTCAGCTGCTAACCAAAGGTAGGAGGTTAAAATTTCTGAGAGATGCCTTGGAATAAAGGTCTGGAAATCTACTTCCAAAAAATTAGCTGTTTAAAACCCTGTGGAGCTTAGTTCTACTCTGGGAACACATGAGGTCACCATAAGTCAGAGCCCATGCTGACAGCAACTGATATACCCGACTTGCTACTCCATATTTTTCTTGATCAGGCTCCACATCCATTTAAATACAAATAGTTTGGATAAAATAATAAAATATTTTAGGCAAAAAAGGAATTTAATCTCATTTGTGATTGGGATCTTCTTTGCTCCCAAGTTTGCAACAAATTGGCGAAGCTTCAATAGTACTGCTGACGCCTTCACTGCACTATAGTTAGGTGAACTTGAGCAGTTTTCTCATCTGTAAAATAGGGATCATCACTGTCCTACCTCAGAGAGTTGTTTTGAGGCTTAAATTACTTAAATGATAGGAAGAACTTACAAAAGAGTGCCAGACACTCAAGGAGTAGTTAATAAATGTTAATTATGATGCTTATGATAGACTAGGCTCCATCCTGTCCCTCAAGAGAAGATGAAGAGTGTCTTATCCCAGGACACAGCTGGGTATGGCAAGATCAGTAGCACAAGAAGTGGTGCAGACCAGCAGAGTGCATGGAGGTGTTATTGAAGAGTCCACATGCACCTCCCTGGCCTGGAGGCAGATGCCCAAGGCAGAGACTCTTCCCAGGGAAACGACGGAGGCCTCAGAACAAGACAGGAACCATTGGCCCGAAGCTGGTCCCTGGTGGGTCTGGGACTGGGAACATGGGTGGGACCATGCAAAATGGGAGCCAGGGATGAGGCACCAAGAGATGGTGGTTACTTTAGCCTCCCTGGCTGTGGTCTGAACCTGCTCAGGAGCATGAGGCTGGCTGGGCCTACAGTCATTCAGGGTTTGAGTGGCGGGGCGGGGACAGGAGTGGGTTTCAAGGGCTGGAAACCTATAGAGGAAACAGGCCTGAGACTTACTTGGGTTTTCCCCTCTGAGGACCCACCTGGGACTGCCAACCCTACTGCAGGTGGGGACCCTGGTGGCTCAGCAGAGCAAGGGCAGGGCCCACCATGTCCTTCCCTTCCTCCTCTGGGTTAATGAACCTGACCTTCCCAGGTGAAATCATGCTGTGAACAGTAAAAGTGCTGAAGCTGTCTGCACTGTAGCTGCAGGATTAATTCAATTTATTTTCCCTCTACTTCTCTGACCCTTCTCCCTCCATCAACCTTCAATTCCCATTATCACCTGTTATTGTTGTTGTTACTGTTAGCTACCATTGAGTTCACTCCAACTCATGGTGACTCTATGTACAACGGAACAAAACACTGACCAACACTGCACCACCTTCATGATGGTTGGTATGTTTACATTCACTGTTGTGGCCACTGTGCATTTTGAGTGACTTCCAACCTGAGGGCTCACCTCCGAGCACTACATCTGACAATATTCTCTTGTGATCCATAGGGTATTCATTGGCGGATTTTCAGAAGCAGATCACCAGACCTTTCATCCTAGTCTGTCTTAGTCTGGAAGCTCCAGTGAAACCTGATTAGCATCATAGCAACATGCAAGTCTCTACTGACAGATGAAGAGTGGTTATCCATGAGGTGAATTGGCAAGAAATCAAACCCAGGTCTCCCACATAAAACCCATTGCCACTGAGTCAATTTTGTCTCATAGCAACCCAATAGGACAGAATAGAACTGCCATAAGTTGTCTAAGACCATAATCTTTATGGGAGCAGACTGCCACAACTTTCTCCCACAGAGCACCTGAAAAGTTTGAACCACTGACCTTTCAGTTAGAAGCATTACCACCTAGTCCCACCTAATGGATGACTCTTCTCAGACTCTTTGGTCCGCCCCTTTAGGGCAAGACTCTGCACACTGCCCTGTCCCTCAATTCTACCAGATTCACACATTAAAACAGTGGAGTTGGAGACCCTCCAATGCCTCAGCAGGCCCCTCCTTCTGAGGCCAACACACCCAACCAGCATCATGCCAGGAGGGGTACCCAAGTGCCCATTTAGGATGATGTTGGGCAAAATCCTCTTTTTTAGGCAGAATTCCCTCAACAGTGCCCTAGTCCCAGGCCCCCTGTCCTCTAGTCCCTTCCCCTTTACTCTTCTACTTGACTGTTCTATGCATTTGGCTGGGAAAGGGGGTCTGCCAAAGAGGAAAGAACACAAAAGTAGGCCTTTGCATTTTTCTCTATACGTGTTGACTTGAATCCTCCCTGGTTGAGCTGCTGCTGATGATGATGATGATAAATCACCCCCAGAGGCAAGAGGTCTTGAAGGTCATTAGGCCAACATCTCTAGGAGATAGTTTTAACAGCCTAGCCAGCAGCAGAGCCCTGGGAGCAGAAACTCAGCCCAGCCCTCAGTAAATGCAAAGGAGCCAACCTTGCTTCCTCAGCCAGTGGGGTGAGATTTGAGGTCATACAGCCCTGGGTTCCAGGCTCAAGCATATGACCTTAAGTGTGCTACTTAGCTTCACTAAGCTTGTACCTTTGTCAGAAAATTGAGATAAAAATGCTACCCCCCAAAGGATTCAAGGAGGATTAAATAAGATAGCCTAGATGAAGCATCTGTCCTGCAGTTGATGCCCAAGATAGGTTTCTTCCCTCCCTTCTATCTTCTCTTCCCTTCCCCCACTGCAGGGACAACAAATCCTTTCCTTTCCCTCTGGATGACGCAGTGGAGCTGGAATTTTATGCAGCACCTCAGGCTCATGCTGGCTGGCATTTCACTGCCCAAGCTATCCATCTGGCTCAAGAGAGGCTCCCCACAACCCCTGTCCGCCCTCCCTGCCATCATTTAGCATAGTTTTCCTCACCATGCAGGCAATTTATGCAGTGCTCTGTGAGCACATCTCACTTCCTCAGTCTCTCCTAAGTCCAAGACTAGACAGAATTGTTTCCTTTCTCACTCTCCCTAACTACCTGTGGATGTACAGGTCGCTTAGTACTAGGAGAAATAATGAATTTCCTCCTGTTCTGCTGAGGTTACCCATTAAAAAGATACTCATTCTTAAAATGGATTTGACAGTCTGAAAGATATATTTGAGATATCAGAAAACTGAGTCCCTTATGTGACATTTAGAATACTACAGTGTGGTGATGTATGTCTGCAATGTGCAATATACCTTATGAATTTATATTGCACAGATGGCACTTAGATATTTGTATTATTTTCCCTCTGTGGATTCAAAATTTCTAGTTGACTTCCCTGTTTGAGCATCCCTTCCTTATAATTGGGACCCTGGCCAAGAGAGCAGAAAAAAAAGGCGGGAATTCAGACTTCAAGGTCAGTTAGTTGTTGATTTCACACCAGAGACTGGGCAATAACAGTGGGAGCCCGTGAGCACACACAGAGGGGAGGTGCTACCATCTGCCAGGAATACTCACTTAGATATCACCAAGAGCCATGTTGTATTATTGTTAGCTGCCATCAAGTCATGGCAACCTCATGTACAGCAGAATAAAATGTTGCTTGGTCTTGCATCATCTTCAAAATCATTGGTATTCTCAAGTCCATTATGTGGCCACAGGGCATTTTGAGTGCCTTCCAACCTAGGGGGCTCATCTACTAAAACCATATTGGACAATATTCTGTTGAGATCCAAGGAGTTTATCATTGGTTAATCTTTGGAAATAGATTACCAGGCCTTTCTTCCTAGTCTGTCTTAGTCTGGAAGCTCAGCTGAAATATGTCCACTATGGGTGACCCTGCTGGTATTTGAATACTGATGGCATGGTTTCCAGCATCACGGCAATGCATAAGCCACCACAGTACAACGGACAGATGAGTGGCAGAATCATGTTATAGATAGATGCTAATCCCTCATTTTAAAGATGAGGAAACAGAGGCAGGAACAGAGAAGACACTTGCTTAAGGTCTAAAAGCTAATGAGGGCCAAAGGGGAGATTGCAGGCTGGGTCAGCCAGATTCCCAAACTGCACAGAGTGACCTGCCGCCTTCAAGTAAGAACCTAGGGTCTGAAGGCCATTGCCTTGTAGGGAAGAGGGTGACAAAGGGATAGGACTGGAGTCAGAGACACAAGAGGCATGAAGGTCCCTCTTTAGCACATCTGGGGCTGGAAAACACCTCCCAGTATGAGTCGGTAGGAGAAAGATCACACAGTAGCTGAAGATGAAATGCACACTCCTTCAGGTTGCTTGCAAGGCCCTCCCCATCTGGCCTCAAATTGCCTGTTCTACCACCTCTTTTTTGCATCTGATATGCTGAACAGGTCTTATTGTCCCCAGAAATGCTCTGTCAAGTCCCCTGCTGAGCCTCCCTGGTGTTATTTCTGCTTCTGAAAGGCTCTTATACCCTCTCCCCAGTGGGGTCCTGTCCATCATCCTTACTCCTCCCACCAATCCCTTGCTAACTCTCCAGCCACCATCTCAATGTCTGTCTACTAAGGCGGCATCTGAAACAGGATCTTGCTGCCTTCACTTGGCTTTCAAATGTGGATGCTTCCTACCTCTGGGCTCCACATCACTGCCCAAGAACCAGGCCGGCAGCATGTGCTCAACAAGTGCTTGTCCACTAAAATGAACCAACATCTGGAAATCAGCATACTCTTCTTCACATTCGGGGTTTCTCTATGTTTTTCCTGATTGTTCAGAGTCATTCTCTAGTGCTAGTCCTCTGATTTCCATGGTTATGGAAAAGGAACCCCAGGTGCTTCTTGAGTGAGTCACAATCCTGATTAAATCACAGAGGTCATGGGGTAGTGCCGATAGTTCTATCTCTGCTTTTCATCCACAGTCCACCAGAAAGAGAAATCAAGCTATTGGGAAGTAAATGGCTGGATATCTGGTTGACACAATAGACTGGATTTGGTTTTCTCAGGACCTGAATTAAAATAAAATGAAGGGAACCTGATGCTTTGGGAACAGCCTGTTTCTCAGAGACGCTCTAAGCAAACTGAGGGACAACCAGCTAAAATATGAGTGGAGTGAAGAAAAGTCCAGTTTAGATAAATCAAAATACAAATACTCTGGAGGACAAAAACTTTACCACGGAAAGAAAAATCCACAGTTGTCTTCAATCAAATTAGAACTGTTAAATTGCTTAAGCTAGGTGCTACCCCACAGGTGTTCATTATGTAACTTTGTATTACTTTGAGAATTTTGGAAATATTTCAAAGTGAATTTTAAAAGAAGAATATATTTTAAAAGAGAAAAAATGGAAGAAGGGAAGAAAGAGAAAGAAAAAAAAAATTTCCAGGAAAATATCACTGAGCAGAGGTTTGTGAAGATCACATGAGGTAGGAATCCCCATAAAACCTGCTCTGTAACACCATGCACCTCTTATTTTCAAAACAGCTTTATTGAGATATAATACACCTGCCATAAAATTCACCCATTTAAAATGTTCAGTGAGTTGCATAATTATTATCAGAATCTAATTTTAGAATATTTTCATCACCCTTCAAAAAACTCCCCACCCATTAAACAGTTATTTTCCATTCCCACCCATCCCCACCCCAAAAAAACCAATAATATATTTTCTATGTCTATAGATTTTTCTATTGTGGACTTTTCGTACAAGACATGATGTGGTCTTCTGTGACTGGCTTCTTTCACTTAGCACAATTTTTTTAAGGTTCATCCATATTGTAGCATTTATCAGTTCTTTGTTGCTTTTTATTTCCAAATAACATTCCATTGTGGATAGATAGATAGATAGATATAGACCACATTTTTTTATCCATTCATCAGTTGACAGACTTTTGGGTTGTTTTCACCTTTTGATTATTATTAATAATATTACTGTAAACATCAGGGTAAAAGTTTTAGTGTGGACATATATTTTTATCTCTCTTTTGGATTGGAATTGTTGGGTCATATGATAATTCTATGTACTGTATAACATTTTGAGGAACTCACAAACTCTTTTCCATAGTGTATGCACCATTTTACGTTCCCACCAGCAACATATGAGGGTTCCATTGTCTCCACAACCTTAACAACACCTGTTATTGTCTATCTTTTTTATTTTAGCCATTCTAGTGGGTGTGAAGTGATATCTCATTGTGGCTTTGAATGCATTTCCCTAATATCTAATGATGTTGAGCATCTTTTCATGTCCTTATTGGGCATTTGTATATCTTCTTTGAGTAAATGTCTATTCATATCCTTTGTCAATTTTTTAATTGTATTATATGTCTTTTTATTGTTGAGTTTTTTATATATTCTGGATACTAGTTGCCATTGAGTTGATTTCGACTCATGGGGAGCACATGTGTGTCAGAGTATAACTGTGCTTCATGGGGTTTTAAATGGCTGATTTTTCAGAAGTAGATCACCAGGCCTTTCTTTCCAGGTGCCTCTGGATGGAATTTAACCTCCAAATTCCGGATAGCAGCTGTGTGTATTAATCATTTGAGCCACTCAGGGACCCAATATATTCTGGATACTAGACCCTTATCATATATATGATTTACCAACGTTTTCTTCATTCTATGGATTAGCTTTTCACTATCTTAATGGTATCATTTGCAGAACAAGAATTTTTTGTTTTAACGAGGTCCTATATATCTATCTGCCCCACTTGTCTGTCAGTTTGTCAAACTGTGGGGGCTTGTGTGTTGCTGTGATGCTGGAAGTATTTAAATGCCAGCAGGGTCACCCATGGTGGACAGGTTTCAGCTAAGCTTCTAGACTAAGACTGACTAGGAAGAGGGACCTAGTGACCTACTTCTGAAAAGAACTAGCCAGTGAAAACCTTATGAATATCAGAAGAACACTGTCTGATATAGTGCTGGAAGAAGAACCCCTCAGGTTGGAAGGCACTCACTCAAAAGACAACTGGGGAATAGCTGCCTCCTCAATGTAGAGTCGACCTTAAATGACATGGATAGAGTCAAGCTTTTGGGACCTTCATTTGCTGATATGGTACGACTCAAAATGAGAAGAAACAGCTGCAAACATCCATTAATAATCTGATATGGAATGTACCAAGTACGAATCTAGGAAAATTGGAAATCGTCAAAAATGAAATGGAACATATAAAGGTCAATATACTAGGCATTAGTTAGCTGAAATGGATTGTTATTGGCTGTTTTGAATCAGACAATCATACGGTCTACTATGCCAGGAATGATAACTTGAAGAGGAATGGCGTTGCATTCATCAGCAAAAAGACCATTTCAAGATCTATCCTGAAGTACAATGCTGTCAGTGATAGGATAGTATCCATAAGCCTACAAGGAAGACCAGTTAACGCGACTATTATTCAAATTTATGCACAAACCACTAAGGCCAAAGATGAAGAAATTGAAGATTGTTACCAACTTCTAGTCTGAAATTGATTGAACATGCAATCAGGATGCATTGATAATTACTGGTGATTGGAAACAAAGAAGAAGGATTGGTAGTTGGAAAATATGGCATTGGTGATAGAAGATCACATTACAGAATTTTGCAAGACCAATGACTTCTTCATTGCAAATACCTTTTTTCACCAACATAAATGGCAACTATGGAAAGAGACAATGGAAAAGCTCAATATCATCAGTCAGAACAAGGCTGGCTAAGGAACAGACCATTAATTGTTCATATGCAAGTTCAAGCTGAAGCTGAAGAAAATTAGAACAATTCCATGAGAGCCAAAGTATGACCTTGAGTATATCTCACCTGAATTTAGAGACCATCTCAGGAATAGATTGATGCATTAAACTCTAATGACTGAAGACTAGATGAGTTGTGGGAAGACATCAAGGACATCATACATGAAGAAAGCAAGAGGCCATTAAAAAGACAGGAAAGGAAAAAAAGACCAAAATGGATGTCAGAAGAGGCTCTGAAACTTGAATAAGGAAGACCAAAGAAAAACTAATGACTTTTAGTTGTGGTGTTAATGAAGAATACTTCATATGCCATGGACTGCCAAAAGAACAAACATGTCTATCTTTAAAGAAGTACAGCCAGAATGCTCCTCAGAAGTGAGGATGAGACTTCATCTCACATACTTTGGACATGTTATCAGGAGGGAATAGTCCCTGGAGAAGGACGTCATGCTCGGTAAATCAGAGGGTTGGCGAAAAAAAGGAAGACCCTCAACAAGATGGATTGACACAGTGGCTGCAACAATTGTCTCAAGCATAACAAGGATTATGAGGATGGCACAGGACCAGGCAGTGTTTCATTCTGTTGTACATAGGGTCACTATGAGTCAAAATGGGCTTGATGGTACCTAGCAATAACAACATTTATCTATCTAAAAGGAGTTCTGGTGGCACAGTAGTTAAGTGCTCAGCTGCTAACTTAAAGTTGGCAGTTCAAACCTACCAGCTGCTCTGAAGGAGAAAGATGTGGCAGTCTGCTTCCACATGGAAAACCTATGAGTCAGATTCGATACCATGGCAATGGGTTTATCTATATTTTTCTTTTGTTGCTTGTCCTTTCAGTGCCATATCTAAGAAACCATTGCCTAATTCCGTACTACAACAAGTTACTCTTATGTTTTCATCCAAGAGCTTAGTAGTTTAATCTTTTACATTTAAGTCTATGATTCGTCTTAAGTTTTGTATATGCTGTGAGATAAGGATCCAACTTCATTGTTTTGCATGTGGATATCCAGTTGTTGAAAAGACTGTTCTTTCCCCATTGAATTGTCTTGACATGTTTGTAAAAAATCATTTGATCACAGGTGCATGAGTTGATTTCAGGACTCTCAATTTTATTCCAATGATTTATATGTTTATCCTTACGCAAGCACCACACTGTCTAGATCACTACAGCTTTGTAATAATTTTTGAAACTGGAAAATGTAAATCCTTCCACTTTGTTCTTCTATTTTAAGATTTTGTTTATTTGGAATCCCCTTGATTTTCCATATAAAGTTAACAATCAACTTGTGATTTTCTGCAAAACAAGGCAGTTATAGGTTTGATAGGTATTGCACTAGATCTATAGATCAGTTTGGAAGTGTTGCCATCTTAACAATATTATGCCTTCTGATCCATGAACATGGGATGTCCTTCCATTTATTTAGATCTTTTTAAATTTCTTTCAACAATGTTTTGTAGTTTTTAGTGTACAAGTCTTTCACTTTTTTAAACTTTATTCTTATTTATGCTATTATTTTCTATGTAATCTAAATAAAATTGTTTCCTTAATTTCACTTTCAGAATGTCCATTGCTATTTTATAGAAATAAACTATTAATTTTGTATATTGATCTTGTATCCTGCAACCTTGCTGAACTTATCTTTGGCTTCCAACAGTTTGAATATGTTGTGTCTAGGTTTGGATCTCTTTGTGTTTAACTTGGAGTTTTTTGAGCATCTCAGTTGCATAGATTTACTGTTCTTCATCAAATTTGAGTCCTTTTTAGCCAATAATTTTTCAAATATTCCTTTTGCTTCTTTCCCTCTCTCCGTGCCTTCTGGGACTTTCATTATGCATATTTTGGTATGCTTGATGGTGTCCTACAGGTTTCTGAGGCTTTGTTCATTATTCTTCTTTATTTTTTCTTTATGTTCCTCAGATTAGATAATCTGATTTGATTTATCTTCAAGATTGCTAATTCTTTCCTCTGCCTGCTCAAATATGCTGTTGAACTCCTATAGTAAACTTTTCATTTTGGTTATTATGCTTTTTAACTGAACAATTTCTAACTGATTCTTTTTTATAATGTATTTCTCTTTGTTAGTATTCTCTATTCATTGAGGCATCATGTTCATGCTTTCCTCTAATTTTTAGACATGGCTTGTATTGGGACTGTTCGTGGAAGAGTTCCCGTTGTTCCCCCCCACCCCATGTATATACCATACTTTCCTGTTTGTTTGCAGTTCTCATAACTTTTTGTTGAACACTGCATATTTCAGATAATATAATGTGGCAACTCTAGAAAACAAATCCACTCTGAGCTCTCCAGGGTGTGCTGTTTTTGCTGGTTTTGTTGTTGTTGTAGCTGTTTGTTTAATCATTTTCCTGGACTAATTCTGTGAAGGCAGTACGTCCTGTAGTTTATGTCCATTGAAGTCTCTGCTTGGTTAGCTAAGTTGTCTACTAATGATTGGACGGATTTTCTCAAATGGCTTAAACCAATAAGTCTTTCACCCTTTGCTAAGAAGCTCCATGTATGTCTACGGGCATGCTTTCAAAACTCCAGGTATTTACAACTCTAGCTTAGCATTCACTTCCTGCTTGTACAGAGCTTCAGGGTCATCTAGAGGTGAAAGACTGTGACTGTCTCACAGAATTCTAGGGTATGTGCATAGCCTGGTACATGCACATGTTCTTCTAGATCTCCAGAGATACATTGGAGCTTTCAAGGTCCCCTATGGCCATATAATTCCACAGATTTTTCTTTTAAGGTTTTGGTTAGCCACTTGTTTGCCCAACAGGTATCACTACCATGGGCGGCTGCAGTGTTGAACAATTGCCACTGTTGTTTTTCACAAATGTCCTGAGGATATGACCTGACCAAGTGAGTGAGTTTTGAATTAGGCCAACAACAGCAAACCATGTGAATGGGTATTTGTTTATTTTTCCAGGGACCTGCCAGACAGTGACAATTCTCTGTGGCAGGACTTTTTGAGGAGCTCCAAACCCAGTCAGCCATTTCCAGTGACTGTCAGGCTGCAGGTTTTCACAGCTACCATGGTTGCAAGACCTCTTGCAAGTATGCTATGGAACTAGGGAAAGGGGTATGGAATAGGGAAAGTTAAAAATGCCACAAGGTTCACTGTTCTTACTGAAATTCTGCAATTTTCTTCAATAAACATTTCTCAGATCCTTGGTAACCTCAGATGAACTTCTGGAATTCTTTCAAAGTTGATTTCAATAATTTTTACCAGTGTTTTTATTGTTTTATACAGGAGTGGATTTATGGGGGTCCTCACTCCACCCTTCCAGAAGTTCTGCCACTTCTTCCTTAAGACAGTTATCACAGTTGAATTTTACATCTATCTATGTGGTTGCGTTATGAATGCTTGTCTCCTCCACTGATTTTTAAGTACCATGAGGGCAATGTCTACTTTTTGGTTACATTTTATCCCTCCTATATTCTATCTTACTGGCACAAAGTAGGAACTCAAAAAAATCTGTTAAGTGAATAAATGATCATTAGCAAAGGCTGGTAAATAGACACAATCTTCACAAATTGGTATCATAATAAGTAATCGTTCACCAACCTTAGGGGAGCCCCCAACCTGTTAGACCCACCTCTTTACACTTCTCAGAGAATTCACATTCTCACTGTCCTGAAAACTCTGATGTTCCTCTCCCCACCACATACTTCCATTAAAGGTATCACCAAAGCACCCTCCACTTCCCACCTCCAAATCTACTAATATACACACATTGATTCCTGCCTTTACCTTCTTCCCTCTACTGCTATTGCATTGTGACACTGGAAAGATACTCCTTCTTCCTGGCAAATGCCAATTGCCATGCATGCCCTGCATACCACCCTTCTTGGCTCCTCTAGAACCTCACTCCATGCATTAGCCCCCTTTTCATCTGCGTTTTCACTTGATTAAGTGTTATTGGGTTGTTTACAACAGCTTTAGGGCATATTTTAGTCCCTAACTTTTTTTTTTTTAATATACCCAGCCTGAACCTCACTTTTCCCTTCCAGCTAACACCTCATCTTTTTATTTCTAGGCCAAAGTTTTTTAAAGATGTGGCTACAAATTCTAGCTCCATTTCCCTACCTCCTATGTAACATATAAACCATTTATATCTGTGTTTACTAGACCACTAAAATGGCTCTGTTTTGTTTTTTTTTTTTTTCATTTTATTCTTTCAACAAGTAATTACTGAGCACACAATATTAGTGCCAGACACTGTTGTAAGAAGATAACAGCAAGTAAGACAAACAAGTTCCTTGTTCTCGGTTTTATAAGTCAGTGGACTTAAACAAAAGGTTTTCTAGAGTGTCATTGGACACTATAAAGTCTTCATCTTAGTTGGTCTCCCATCAGCATTAGGCACAAATTCCCTCTTTCCTTGGTTTCCAGGGCACATTACTCCTATCTCTCTAGCCAATCCTTTTCAGTCCTCTTTTCTAGATCTTTCTCATTGTTGATTTTGTCAGCTGCCATTGTATTGCCCCCAACTCATGAGGAGCCCATGTACAACCAAACAAAACATTGCCCAGTCCTGTGCCATCCCCATGGTTGGTTGGGAATCGGGCTATTGTAATCCATTAGGTTTTTACTGGCAGAGATTTTTTTTTCAGAAGCAGATCACAAGGCCTTTCTTTCTGGCCCATCTTAGTCTGGAAGCTCTGCTGGAACCTGTTGAGCATCATAGCAACACTCAAGCCTCCAATGACAGATGGGTGGTGGCTGTGCGTAAGGTGTATTAAATGGGAATTGAATTCGGGTCTCCTGCATGGAAGGCAAGAATTCTACCACTGAACCACAACTACCCCAGATCCTTCTCATGGTTCCCTCTCTAAGTGTTAGACTTCCTCTAGACTTTCCCAGGCCTTCTGCTCTTCTCCATTCATACTCCCTTCAGAGAGGTCTTCATCTACTCCTTTTACTTAAACATCTTCTATTTGTGTACCCTCATTTATAGCTCCAGTTTGAAATTCTCTAATTCTAGGCCCAAATAAACACCCATTTTCACTTATTTCATAGGTACCTCAAACACATTATTTTTCCCTGAAGTCTGTTCCTCCTCCAGGATCCCTATTGCACCAACAGCCATCCTTCTCCTCCTGCAAAGAACTTCAGAGATATTCTTGACATTTCCCTTTTCCTCACAATTTTTGTCAGTTTTGAAAACCAAATAGCTCTCCAATTCATCCACTTCTCTCCATTTCTATCATTGACATCCTGGACTCTCACCCTGCAATATGTTCCTAACTACTCTCCCCATGTCCAATCTCTTCACCCACATAGCAGAGTGAAAGTTATCCTCCCTGATCAAGTCAGGTCTCCTAGTATGCTTCACTGACTTCTTGATGCATTTTTTTAACCACTGAAATCAATTATTTCATGATTATCATTTAATTCCCTCTTCCCCCAATACAGTATAAGCAAAATAATAGCAGAAAGAGTGCCAACTTTGTTCTCACTTGTTTTCCCAATGCTGAGTAGAATTTTGTACAGTAAGTGCTGATTAAATATATGCTAAAAGTTGTCATCTTATGCTGGGTTCTCTAGAGAAGCAAAATCAGTAAAGTGTATAAATATACATATAAAACCAAACCAAACCCATTGCTGTTGAGTCGATTCTGACTCACAACGACCCTATAGGACAGAGTAGAACTTCCCCCATAGGGTTTCCAAGGAACAGCTGGTGGATTCGAACTGATGACCTTTTGGTTAGCACTCATATCTCTTAACCACTGCATCACCAGGGCTCCAATATATATAGAAAGAGATTTATGTTATGGCAATGGCTCACACAGTTCTAGAGGGTGGAACGTCCCAAGTCTGTGGGTCAGGCTGGAGGCTTCTCCTGATTCATGTAGCTGCCGGGGCTAACAAACCCAAGATCAGCAAGTCAGACAGCAGGGCTCTGGTTCACAGGCTGCTAAGACCAATGAATTCCAAGATCAGCAGGCAAGATGACAGGCAAAATGCTAGTTCAAGTCCCAAAAACCAGAGGTCAGATGAACAGGAGTCAGCTGCAGGATCCAAAGTGAGCAAAAGCCCATGAACTTTGGCAGAAAGTGTACCTACATTGGACGCAGGCCACACCCCCGAGGAAACTCCCTTTCGACTGATTGACTACTTACAGCAGAGCCCATCATAGGATCATGGAAGAGATCACATCATTATACAACTGCCATACTACATCATAACTGCAAAACCACTGAGAATCATGGCCCAGCCAAGTTGACACACAACCTTAAAGATCACTGTTGTTAAATCTATTTCACAACTTAGCAAATGGCACCAATCACAGGAAGCCAGTTTCAGAAGAAAAAGCCACCAAGTCACCCTTGACACAACTTTCTCCCTCATACCTTATCTCTATGCCATCATCAAGGCTTCCATATTCTACCTGAAAATAATAATGATAATGATACATAATGCCTAACTACAGCTGTCCAAATCCCCGATCATTACTGTAGTTCAAGCCATTGCTGTCTCTTGCCCGGACTCCTGGAACAGCTACCTAATCCAGACTCTTGTTGCCCTCCACGTCACCCTCTATGCAACATCCAAATGTGTTTTGCCCCCCTCCAGACTCATCAGTGGTCCCCACTGCTCCTAGAAGAAAGTCCAAAATCCTCAGAAGGCCCATTAGGTTCAGCCTCTCCAGCTTCATTTGGTGAGATATTCCTTGTTCCTTCTGCTTTCTCTGAGCACTTTGGATGTGCTGCTGCCTCAGGATCCTTAGAATCCTCAGGATCCTCAAACATGCTGGTGTTTCTGCTTGGAATGCTCCCCTCCTGACAAATTTACCTGGTTATTTCCCGCTCATTCCTCATGTCACAGCCCAAATGCCACTTTCCCTGGGGAGCCTTTCTCAACCCACTTAGGACAGATCAGTGGGGCTGCCAGACACTCATAACACCTTGTACTTTTTCTTCACTGCATTTACCACAACTCTCCTAAAATAGTTGCCATTGAGTCACTGTATTGGAGTGGGTAAGAACACCAGGCTTGAGAACCAGACTTCTGAGTTTGGAAACCAGCTCTGGCACTTACTGGCAATGTGATCGTCACCAAAGTATTTAAATTCTCTCTGCCTCAGTTTTCTTCTCTGTAAGGTGGATGAAAATATAATGGTAATTTGCTGATAGTGTCATATGGATTCAGTGGGCTTCTTCACGTAAAGCAATTGGGACATGTCTGAAGCATAGTAAATGCTTAAGAATGTTAGCTATTATCATTTTTTCCTGTTGTATCAGAGTAAATGTAGAGGCTATGGCTTTTAGCATATAGTAGTCACTCACTGAATATGGAGAATGGTGACTAAAAGAATAAATCACCAAGTCTCAGTGTTACCCATAAGAGAGGACAGCAAAAACAACAGAAACGATGTATCCATGTGTAAAATCAAGAAATTAACAATAAAGTATCTATATGAAGAAAACTACAAAACTTAACAAGAGATATAAAATAAAGGGAGAATTGAATAAATGGAGAGACATGCCACATTGGATGACTCAGTGTTGTACAGATGCCAATTAATAGGAAAGAAAAAACCATGTAGAGACAACTATACAAATTAGGTGGTAGGTTACCAAAGTAAACAAAGAACATTTCTTATCAGTGGTGATTACAAAAGTTTTCATGAAAAGGATATCTCCTGAAGAGTGGGAAGAATTTCAATAGGTACAGTGAGGGCAGAATAGCATTTTAGAATACAAGCAGAGAGACAGCAGAAATGCACAAGCACCCAGAGTCTCTGGAATGGAAGGGACTTTAAAGGTTATTAATTCAGTCAGGGTATTTTCACATAAACACAAAGAATATTTCCTCTTTTGCATAACAAGAAAAGAAGGAAGTTCCAGCAGCTAAACAGTGTCAGGGCTGGGAAAGTTTTCTCTACCATTCTCTTGACTTTGCCTTCATGGACTCATGGTGGCTGCAGTTCTTTCAAACATCAAGCGCTCACAGCATCATCAAAGGTAGAAGAAAGGGACATTTTTCTTCACACAACTCTCACTTCTTTTCAGGGAGAAAAATCTTCCCCACAAGCTCCCCAGCGGACTACCACCTGTGTCCCATTGCTCAGAACTGGTCTCATGCTATTCTAATGTCAGTTGCTACATAATCAACCACCCCCAAACTTAGTGACATAGTAAAACAACCATTTTATTACTTACTCACAGATTCTGTGGATTGTGAACTCAATTTGGAAGAATTCATTGGCTGCGGATAGTTCAAACAGCTGGGAGCTGGAATCATCTGGAAGCTTCTTCACCCACTTGTCTGAAATCTAGGCAGGGAGGACTCAAAGCTTGGGCTAGGATGGGAATGTTGAGCAGAGAACCTACATGTACCCTTTCCATGTGACTTGAGCTTCCTTACAGCTTGTTGGCAGGTTACTGAGAGGGAGCATTAAAAGAAAATGTTACAAGAGAATCAGTTAGATGTTGCATGGTCTATTATGACCTAACTTCAGAAGTCACATAATGTCACTACCTCCATATTCTATTAGTCAAAGTCCTCGCAAGTCCCCCAGATCCAAGGGGAAGGAACAGAAATCTAGCCACTTGGTGGAAGGAGAAAAGAATGAAAGTTCTAAATGTTTTAAATCCATCCCTAAACTAATTCCTGATTAAAGATAATGGAAGTACCCTGATAGGTGGGCCAAGAACTGAACAAAACAAAGGTTCTACCTCAAGGAAGAAGGGGGAAATGACTGTTGGGTCTACAACAAAGAGGATTGGCCATAGTTTTCTAATCCATCCTCCTGCTACCATCAACCCAATGTCGTTGTTAGTTGCCGTTGCGTCAATTCTAACTCATGGCAACCCCATGTGCGCAGAGGAGAACTGCTCCATAGAGTTTTCAAAGTCTGTCATCATTTAGAAGCAGATTACCAGCACTGCCTTGTGTGTGGATTCGAACTGCCAACATTTTAGATAGTTGAGTGCTTAACTGTTTGCACCATCCAAGGACTCCTGTTTACAAATACCCCTACCAAAATGGCCAACCAGCCTCCAATGACAGGAAGTTCCCTCCCTTCCTAAAACAACCATTCTGCATTTGGAAAATTGTTTAACAAAATTGGTCCTTATCCCAAGCAAAATATTTTGCCTCATACTGGGCTGTTTTGGTCTGAGCTGAGGCTGGGAAATGCGAAAACGAGATACAATGATGAGAGGGTTGATCAGTGTCATATGATCCACAAAGGGTATGGACATTTAAGAATTGTGCTTTGGTGGATTCTAGAGTTCTGTGTCTCTGTCAAAAAAAAAAAAAAAAAGACTCACTTTCTTCAGTGACCAGATATATCTTAATTAAATTAGTCTAGATTTTATTTACTTGTCATCAACATTGCATTTATAATTCAGCCTTTAAAGAGGACATTAGTGTCTCCTGGAATCCTCTCAATGCAAGGAGCGATCTGATTTTCTAGCTGAGTCTGGAGCATGCAGGGGAGACTCATCAGGCGTAAACCTCACTCCTTCTCAGTTTTCCTTGTAAGTGATTCCTCAGGGATTTGAAGATGTAGAAATAAAAGTAGAATCTCACCCAGCTGTCCTGCAGGCAGCTCTTATTGAACACATCCCAAGCAGAATTCATTATCTCCATCATTGAAGCCTGCTCATACTCCTGTGTTTATAATGTCAGTGAGTAGTATCTCCTTCTCCCTAATAGCCAAGCCAGAAATTCTGGAGTGGTTCATGTATTCTCCCTCCCTCCTTCCTTGCCAATAATTAATCTTACAATAAGTCCTGTCCAGACTGCCTCAGCAGTGCTTCTTCATTCCCATACTCACTGGTTTGCTCAGGGTGCCATTGTCCCCTTCCAGGGCTCTTGCTGTAGACTTCTCACAGCCTGGCCTCCTGCCTCCAGGGTCTGCCCTCCACACTCCTACTGGTGGAATCCTACACCATCACTTCCCCACAAACACTGGTAAGCTTTACGTACCCTCATGTCTACAAAGTGAAGTCCCAGTTCCCTAGCTCTTCACAGAGACTCTTCATGGTCTGGCCACAACCCACTCCTCTAGTCTCATCTCCTGACACCCCAGCCATGGACCTTCTCTCAATCTCTTAAATATGCCAGGGTCATGAATTGAACTGCATCCCCCAAAAATGTGTGTCAACTTGGCTAGACCATGATTCCCAGTATGGTGTGGCTGTTGACCATTTTGCGATCTGATGTGATTATCCTCTTGCTGTAAATCCTAACCTCTATGATGTTAATGAGGCAGGATTAGAGGCAGATATGTTAATTAGATAAGAGTCAACCTACAGGATTTGGTTGTATCTTGGATCAATCTCTTCTGAGATATAAAAGAGAGAAGCAAGCAGAGAGATGGTGACCTCCTATCACCAAGAATGAAGAACCAGGAGGGGAGCACGTCCTTTGGACCCAGGGTCCTTGCACTGAGAAGCTCCTAGACCAGGTGAAGATTGATGACAAAGACCTTCCCCCAGAGCTGACAGAGAAAGAAAACCTTTCCCTGGAGCTGGCACCTTGAATTTGGACTTTTAGCCTGATAGACTGTGACAGAATGAATTTCTCTTTATTAAGGTCATCCACTTGTGGTATTTCTGTTATAGCAGCACTAGATAATTAAGACACCGGGTTTCCAATTCTTGCCTTTATGCAAAGCTGTGTGTTGCCTCTGTTTAGAATATGCTTTACTTCTCCCTACCTTGCACAAGACTTAAGTGCATGCTTAAATATTTAAATTAAAGGTCACCTTCTTCATTTTTATTATTGTTATTATAATTATATTCAGAATTTATTGATCACTTACTGAAGCTCAGCCTATGGGCTAAGCACCATATATGCATTATCCCATTTAATATTTACAACAACCCTGTGAGCTATGCAAACAGAGACCTGAGACATGGAGAGGGTCATTTGCGCAGGTTCACACCAGTGGAATTCCGAAGCCCATGCCCATGACCACAGTGAAAACTGCTGGAGAGAAATCCAGGGAGCCTTCCTGATGCTGTCCAGCATCAAGGTTCATGGCAACACTCCCTGTCCACACCTCTGCTTCAACACCCAGCATGAGGAAAAATTTGCCTGTTAAATCTTGTTTAGATCCTGATTCCAAAAAGCAACCATGAAAAATCAACATGTATTCATAGGACGGTTGCAGCAGTACATTAACAGGGAACTGCCAGAAATTGAAGCCAGATTCAGAAGAGGATGTGGAACAAGGGATATCATTGCTGATGTCAGATGGATCCTGGCTGAAAGCAGAGAATACCAGAAAGATGCTTACCTGCGTGTTATTGACTATGCAAAGGCATTTGACTTTGTGGATCATAACAAATTATGGTTAACATTGCGAAGAATGAGAATTCCAGAACATTAACTGTGCCTATGCAGAACCTGTACATAGACAGTTGTTCAAACAAAATGAGGGATACTGCAAGGTTTAAAATCAGGAAAGGTGTGGGTCAGGGTTGTATCCTTTCACCATACTTATTCAATCTGTATTCTGAGAAAATAATCCAAGAAGCTGGACTATATGAAGAAGAATGGGGCATCAGGATTGAAGGAAGATTCATTAACAACCTGTGATATGCAGATGACACAACCTTGCTTGCTGAAGTTAAGAGGACTTGAAGCACTTATGATGAAGATCAAAGACTACAGCCTTCAGTATGGAGTACACCTCAACACAAAGAAAATCTTCACAAATGGACCAATAAGCAACATTATGATAAAGGGAAAATATTGAAGTTGTCAAGGATTTCATTTTACTTGAATCCACAATCAACACCAATGGAAGCAGCAGTCAAGAAATCAAACGACGTTCCCTGAAGGACAGAATAACTGGGCTAACGGCTGTGTGGACCATGGTCTCGGGGAACATCTAGCTCAATTGGCATAACATAGTTTATAAAGAAAATGTTCTACATTCTACTTTGTTGAGTAGCATCTGGGGTCTTAAAAACCTATGAGCAGCCATCTAAGATATTCCACTGGTCTCAACCCTTCGGGAGCAAGAGAAAGTAAAGAAAACTGAAGACACAAGGGAAAGATTAGTTCAAAGGACTAATGGACCACAATTACCATGGCCTCCACCAGACTGAGTCCAGTACAACTAGATGGTGCCTGGCTACCACTATTGACTACTCTGACAGGGATCATAACACAGGCTCCCAGACAGAGCTGGAGAAAAACGTAGAACAAAATTCTAACTCACAAAAAAAGACCAGACTCACTGACCTGACAGAGACTGGAGAAACCCCAAGAGTATGGCCCCTGGACACCCTCTTAGTTCAATAATGAAGTCACTCCTGAGGTTCACATTTTAGCCAAACATTAGACTTACCCGTAAAACAAAATGAGACTAAAGGGACACACCAGCCCAGGGGCAAGGACTTGAATGTAGGAGGGGACAGGAAAACTGGTAACAAGGGAACCAAAGGTCTAGAAGGGAGACTATTGACAAGTCCTGGGGTTGTTAACCAATGTCCTAAAACAATAAGTGTACTAACTGTTTAATGAGAAGCTAGTGTGTTCTGTAAACCTTCATCTAAAGTACAATAAAAGAAAAAAGAAAGAAATCAAAGAACCTTTTGCATTGGGCAAATCTGCTGCATAAGACCTCTTTAAAGTGTTAAAAAGCATAAAATTCACTTTGAAGACAAATGTGCTCCTGAGTCACGCCATGGTATTTTCAATCGCCTCATATTCTTGTTGAAGCTGAACAATGAATAAGGAAGACCGAAGAAGAATCTATACTTTTGAATTATAGTGTTGGCTAAGAATACTGAATATACCATGGACTACTGGAAGAATAAAGAAATCCATCTTGGAAGAAGAACAGCCGGAATGTTCCTTAGAAACAAGGATGGCAAGACTTCGTCTCATGTATTTTAGACATGTTATCAGGAGGGACCAGTCCCTGGAGAAGGGACATCATGCTTAGTAAAGTAGAGAGTAATTGAAAAAGAGGAAGACCCTCAAGGAGGTGGATTGTCACAGTGGCTACAACAATGGGCTCAAACATAGCAACGATTGTGAGGATGGCACAGGACTCAACAGAATTTTGTTCTGTTATACATAGGGTAGCTGTGAGTCAGAACCAACGTGACAGCACCTAACAACAGCATTCATAGGACAATCAGAAAAATCTGAGTACTGACTGGATACTTGATGATACTAAGGAATTAGTGTTAATTATTGGTATTGTGCTTATATTTAAAAAAATTAATTATCATGTAGAAATATACTATGCTATTGACAGATAAAATCATATGAAGTCAGGATCTGCTTCAAAATAATCCAAGGCAGCAGGGGAACACAAAAAAGGGGAGCAATATGTGGGGCAAGGATGAAGAAACTTTTGGCATTATGTTAATAACTATCAAAAATGTGAGATGTGTATGTGGAAATTCGTTTTATTATTTGCTCTGCATTTGTGTATGTTTGAAATTATCTATCTGACAATACTTTGTACACTCTCCTAAGAAATGATTTTGTGTTGTTATCTATCCCCTGCTTTTGTGTTGTTTGAAGGTGTCTGAGTCTTTGTCAGTTTTGACTCTACACCAGCAGCACAGTAAGTGGCAAGGAGTGGGAACTCAATAAATGTCTCCTGAGTGAAGAGCTAGTAATGATGACGGTCACTACCCAGTAACTAACTCTCCCAAGCCCAGGGCACTCCCTTTTCCAAAGACTGAGGACAATGCTGCCTTTCCTTTCCACTGTCCCTCTGCAGGCCAATGACCCCATGATGTTATACATCCAAAAATTCGAGTATGTCAAGGAAAAAATAAAGCAGGGAGGATTACTTCTACCTGGGAACAAGAAAGGAAGGCTTCTCAGAGGTGATGAGGCCTTGTCTGGGAAATGAAGGACAAGTGTTATGTATAGAATTGTGTCTCCAAAAAAGATAGGTTGAAGTCCTAATCCTTAATATCTGGGAATGCAACCTTGTTTGGAAATAGGGTATTTGAAGACGCTATCAGTTAACATGAGGTTATATTGGAGTAGGGTCAGTCCTAATCCAATCTGAATGTTGCCTTATAAAAGAGGAGAAGAGAGACCGAAGAAGGATGTTCATGTGAAGAGAGCAGCATCTACAAGCCAAGGAACATCAGGGGCTACCAAAAGCTGTGAAAGACAAGAAAGGATCTTCCCGTAGAGACTTTGAAGCGAGTATGACCTGGCCAGCATGTTTATTTGGACTCCTAGCCTCCAGAACTGTGAGACAATGAAGTTCTGTTCTTATAAGCCACCAGTATGCGGCATTTTGTTACAGCGGCCATTGGAAATCAATACAGACCAGTGTCGATCTTTCAGTGCAGACAAGTAGGGGAAGGCAAGATGAGACCTGGGCCAAAATGCCATTAGCTTCTCTTCTCTGTGGCACTACCTCTGTTCAATCTGCCATTAAAAATCCCTGACAGTACAGAAAAATGATAGAAATGTGTCACAGGGAATACCAGTGCCCAACCTCGAGAGTCTGAGAAGAGTCCCCCACTCAGTGTCAGTGAGGAGCAGCCTCGAGCACCATCAGAGGCCCCTGTGCACGCTGCCTTCTCTCAGCCTGGAGACCAATCCATGTGTATGAAAAATGGGACTATCATAAAGGATGTACATGAGTTAAGAGGTGTCCAGTTGCAAGGGACAGAAAGCCCCACTTAACCAGCCCCAAGGATAAAGAGATGTATCTCCACGATAGCAACCCTCTGTTCTACAGTGCTCCGGGCTTTGCCCTTCCGCCGATGTTGGCTGTGCACTCATGAGCCTCCTCATGACCCCACAACTGTACAGCAGTTCCAAGAAGCATGACCAGACACGACAAAGCCCAGAGACAGAAGAGAGGGCTGTCTCTTGCTTGTGTCTCTTTTAAGAATGAAGGAACTTTTCCCACAAGTCCCCACATTTCACTGGCCAGAATAATTCCTTCTGCCTTTGCCAAGTCAGTCAACAGTGAGGAGTAACTCAACATGTATATATGCAACACTTTCCCCTTAATGCTCTACATCTTCATTTATTGAGCTTGCTCATTTTTTGAACAGGTGCCAAGTACTCCATTAGGGAAGTGAAACCAAAATGAGGAGCATAGACAAGTTGGAATCCACCTCCTGGGGCCAAGGATGGAACCCTTAAACACAGAGCTTATGCAGAGCGGTGCAGACACCTAGGCAACGTCAGGTTTGTACCAAGAACAAAGCATTTAAAATGATGAGGTGGCTCAATATGTGAAGACATGGAAAGTGAAGGTGAACAAGTTACATGAGACGTAGGGTGTGTTACCATGTACGCAAAATACAAACAAAACTCTGTATCTGTCTATCCTATGGATATACACGTGTGTGTGTTTGTATATAGACATAGTAAAGGATGAAGTAAAGCCTTGGATGCCAGGCAAGGGAGCTTGAGCTTGACAAATCATTAAATCGGAAGGACAGAGTGTCAAAAGCAGGTAACCAGTAAAACCAAACTCACTGTGGTCGAGTCAATTGCGACTCATAGCGACCCTATAGGACAGAGTAGAACTGCCCGATAGGATTTCCAAGGCTGTAATCTTTACAGAAGCAGACTGCTGCAACTTCCTCTTGTGAAGCAGCTGGTGGATTCTAACCACCAACCTTCCCCGTTATTAGCCTAACACTTAACCACTGCAGCACCAGGGCTCCTAACAATAATAACAAAAACCTAAACCCAATGCCACTGAGTTGATTCTGACTCATAGCAACCCTATTGGACACCCCATAGGGTTTCCAAGGACTGGCTGGTGGATTCAAACTGCCGACCTTTTGGTTAGCAGCCTGAGCTCTTAACCACTGTGCCACCAGGGCTCCTAACAATAATAACCAACATAAATTATAAGTGCTTACTTTGTGCCTGATAGTGTTGGAAGATGATAGATTGCTGTTGTTGTTAACTGCCTCTGAGTCACCTCCAGCTCATGGACCTCTAAGTACAGCAGAATGAAATGTTGCCTGCTCCTGTGCCATCTTCACGGTCACTGAATGCTCAATATGTCCATTGCTGCAGCCACTGTATATTTTGAGTGCCTTTCAACCTAGGGGGCTTATCTTCTAGCACTATATGGGACTTTATTCCATTGTGATTCATAGGGTTTTCATTGGCTAATTTTCAGAAGTAGATCAGCAGGCCTTTGTTCCTAGTCTGTCTTAGTCTGGGAGCTCTGCTAAAACCTGTTCATCATGGGTGACCCTGCCGGTATTTGAACTACCAGTGGCATAGCTTCCAGCATCACAGCAACACCCAAGCCACCACAGTGTGACAAACTGACAGACGGGTGGTGAATGGATAGATAGGTAGGTAGATAGATGATAGATAGATAGATAGACTGTCATCGAAAACTTACTTGTATTCTTGTGTGGTAGGCACTGTTTCTGCCACATTTTACAGATGAGGAAACTGAAGCACAGACCGATTAAGCAACTTCTCAAGGTTATAGATAAGAAATGGGGCTGAGACCTGACAGAGAACACAACAGAGAGTCCCGAACAGAGAAAAGTATGGACCAGAACTCGAATTCACATAAAAAGACCAGACTTAATGGTCTGACAGAGACTGGAGGAACCCCTAAAACTGTGGCACCCAGATGCTCTGTTAACCCAGAACTGAAACCATTCCCAAAGCCCACTCTTCAGACAAAGATTAGACAGGACTATAAAACCAAAAATAGTACACATGAGAAGTGTGCTTCTTAGTTCATTCAGATACACGAGACCAAATGGGCTGCTCCTGTCCGGAGGCAAGATGAGAAGGCAGGAAGGGACAGAAACTGATTGAATGGATACAGGGAACCTGGGGTGGAAAGGGGGAGTGTGCTGGCACACTGTGGGGATCGCAACTAATGTGACATAACAATACGTGTATAAATTTTTGTATGAGAAATTAACTTGAGCTGTAAACTTTCACCTAAAGAACAATTAAAAAAAAAAAAAACTGAAAAAGGAAATGGGGCTGGGGCTTGGAATCCAGACAGTCTGCCATTTGAGCTGGGGAATTTGCATGACCATGTTAAAGAATTTGTCCTTGAAGGTTAGAGGGAGATAGGAAGCCAGTTTTCTCTGTGTGATGTTTGTTCATTCATTTACGTATTTATTCTTCACAGCCTAAATATTCTTAAAAACAGTATCCTGCTGCCTGGCGGTCCCTCTTTCTGGAACACATACAGTGCTGCTTTCAGAGGGAATTCTCAAGTGTGATCCTTTTGAGGCTGATCAAGCCACAGGGCTGTCACAGTCGGCTCTCAGTCTGTGCCTCCTTCTCCCTGAACAATCACTGTGCTGCAAGCCTGCTGGGATGCTTTTGCTTCCCTTGGATGGACGCTGTTTCTCCTGGGCTCTGCCACACCTCTTCAGGGAGCCATCTGCTTCTCTCCCAAAGCCGTTCAAGGGCATCTTATCAGTGTCAAGGAGACCTGCAGCCCCCACCCCCACCCTGGGCTGGGTCTGACCCAGTCCAATTTCAGAGGTGCTATAACAGAAACCGCACCCTATCTCACACTCCCCTCCTTACACTTCCCACCCCCTTTCCCACCCCCACTCCTGGCTCCCCACCTCCTATGCCCCACCCTCATCATCACTCGATTCCTCAGCTCCCACTCCACTCCTCACCCCTGCTTTCCACTCCCCATACCTGCACGCACCCCCTTCACTTCCACCTCCAACCTCCCAAACCCACTCTCTATTTCCCACCACACCACACCCCCTCTCCTCACTCCCACTCCTGCCCCTACTCCCCACCCTCACTTCCCACTCTCTGGCCCATCCCCACTCCCCACTTCCCATACCCTACCCTCACTCCTTCCTCACTGCCCACGCTCCTCCCCACCCTCACTGCCCTGAGGGTTTCTGAGCAAGGCATTGGTAAAGCCTCCAAAGGCAGGCTCCAGGGTCCTCAATTTCAGCAGTGTCCTTATTTCTAACCTCTTACCTGCCCCCAGGGGCCTAGGCCAGTGTCCAGCCTGGTCCTCTCTCTGCCTGTTCTGAGAGGGGTCTGAGTGCTCCACAAGGAATCACAGGGACACACAGAGCTGACAAGTCCAAATTCATGGTCCACCTCTACCAGGCGCTTCCTGGGAACCCTTGTTCCATGTCATGTCAAAACGCAGAGAGAAGGCCAGAGCAAAACTCAGTGGTAAATTCTTTATAAGCAAATGTTCCTAGCATTTTAAACAAAGGATATAACTAAACTAATAAATTATTTGAAAGGAAATCAAGAAAATATGTAATAAATCTAAAGAAAGAAAAAAATCACCCACCATTCGGAGGGAAAAGGGAGAAAATATAAACAAAGCCAAGAGACTATATTTGGAAAAAGTACAAAAATAGATAAATTTACTGAGAACCAAATCAAGACGAAACATTGTAAGTAACAAAGGTCACAAATGAGAACAATGTATGTCTAGATACCTGCCGTCCAGTTGATGCCAACAGACCGTGACCCCACGTACAACAGGACAAAACATTGCCTGGTCCTGCATCACCCTCACAAGTGCTGGCAAGCTGGAGTCCATGTTTGTGGCTGCTGCGCCAGTCCACCTCACCAGGGGTCTCCCTTGGCCGAGTGGGCCTGCTTTACCAAACATGATATCCTCCTCCAGCAACTGATCCCACCTATGCAGCCCTGTTGGTGAAGTAGTTAAGAGCTACAGCTGCTAACCGAAAGGTTGGCAGTTCGAATCCACCAGCTGCTCCTTGGTAACAATATGGGGCAGTTGTACTTTGTCCTATAGGGTCACTATAAGTCAGAATCTATTCCACCACAACAGGTTTGGGTTTTTTTTTTTAATGACTTGTCAAAAGCAAGCAAGTCAGACAATGTTTTGTAGTAATCCATAGTGTTTTCATTGGCTAATTTTTAGAAGTAGATCACCAGGCCTTTCCTCCTAGTCTGTGTTAGTCTGGAAGCTCCACTGAAACCTGTCCACCATGGATGGCCCTGCTGGTATTTGAACTACTAGTACGTAGTTTCCAGTATCTTAGCAACACACAGCCACGACTGTGCCAGAAACCAACAGAGAGGTGGCGGACCATATATAAACCAATTGCCATCAAGTCAATTTTGACTCATGGCAACCCCATGTGTGTCAGAGTAGAACTGTGCTTTGTAGGGTTTTCAATAGCTGATTTTTCAGAAGTGCACTGCCAGGCCTTTCTTCTGAAGCACCTCTGGGTAGATTCAAACTGCTTCAGTTAGCAGTGGATACTTAACTATTTTTGCCACTCAGGGACTCCGTGTGTGCGTGTATACTGTACTTTTACGCAAATAATGCACGCTTATAGTCTTTTTGCCAACTGCACAACGCCTTCCGCTGTTTTTATTAGTCAAGCTATGCCACGTGTTATATGTGTGGGCGCCTTATTTTTGTGGGCATGTTATTTGAGAAAATATAGTATGCGAGTGCACACACACACGTGTGTGTATATATGTACGTATATGTGTGTGTATATGTATGTATATATGTGTATGTGTGTATATGTATGTATATGTGTGTGTGCGTGTGTGTATATATGTATGTATATGTGTGTGTGCGTGTGCATGTGTGTATATATGTATGTATGTGTGTGTGCGTGCATGTGCGTATATATGTATGTATATATGTGTGTGTGCGTGCGTGTGTCTATATGTATGTATATGTGTGCACGTGCGTGTGTATACGTATGTATATGTGTGTGCGTGTGTATATGTATGTATATATATGTGTGTGTGTGCGTGCGTGTATATATGTATGTATGTGTGTGTGTGTGCATGCGTGTGTATATGTGTGTGCATGCGTGTGTATATATATATGTATGTATATGTGTGTGTATGTGTGTGCGTGTGTATATATATATGTATATGTGTGTGTGTGCGCGTGTGTATATATATATATGTATGTATATATGTGTGTGTGTGTGTGTGTGTGTATACATACATATACACCCACGCCCAATCACTAGCTGACTGCAAACACATGAGTTATCCCTAGCTAGAACTGCCTAGCCAAGCCTGGTCAGCTTACAGATTCATAAGCAAAATAAATGATGGTTATTTTTTTAAGCAAGGAGCCCTGGTGACACAATGGTTAAGTGCTCGTCTGCTAACCAAAAGATCAGCAGTTCAAATCCACCAGCGGCTCCAAGGAAGAGCAGACCTGGTCATCTGCTCTCGTAAAGAAAAGGTGATCTGCTCCCTAGGAAACCCTATGGGGCAGTTCTACTCTGCCCTATAGGGTCATTATGAGTTGGAATTGACTAAACGGCACACAACAATGACAACATTGTTTTAAGCTAAACTGCTTTGGGGAAATTTGTTACATAGCAGTAGATAACAAGATTATATGTAATTATCAAACATAGCCAATCAATTAATGTAACATGTATAATATCATATGTGATGCCCCAAAAAGACATTTGATAAAACAAAACTTCCATTTCTCATTAAGGACTCTCCTTAAGTAACGGAGAAAAGGAGAGCTCTGGACATGACCACAGATCTCTGCTCAGAACCATCAGCCAACTCCAGACCAGACACTCAGCAAACTGTCAGTATTCTTTCCATTAAAGTCTGAAACAAGAAAGAGAACACCAAAATTACATGACAGTATTCTAGAAGTCCAAGTCAATATGCTCAAAGAGGAAAAATAAATAAGAGGTATAATATCAGAAAAGAGATCAAATTATCATCATTTATAGAGATGGTTGTCTACCTCAAAAACTTAAGAAAATTAGCTGGAAAATTCTATCAGAACCAGCAAAAATTTAAGTTGAGATGGCTGGGTACAAAACATATTTTTAAAGATTAATAACTTTCCTATAAACATTAGATAAAATGTTAAAATATTATGAGAAAAGAACAAAATTTACAATTAGCAAAAACTATGTCCCTTTGGGCCTGCCAAAATTAAGCAGATGATCTACTGCTGAGCCATACTCATCTAAGGGCCATTGCCTTAAACACCAAACAAACTAGACAAAAATTTGAAATTACTGCTTTTAAGAACTAGCTTAGCCTGACTGGTGATATAGCAGATGTCTAACTGCTTAGGCTCTGGAGCTAGACTGCCTGGGTGCAGACCTTAGCTCCCTAGTCACTACCCTCAGCGGCCTTAGGCATTGCTGGGTGGATAAGTGTGCTGTATCTCTCTAGCTGCTAATGGACATAATAGCTACTGTCTTAGTTATCTAGTGCTGCTATAACAGAAATTCCACAAGCATATGGCTTTAACAAACAAATTTATTCTCTCACAGTTTAGAAGGCTAGAACTCCGAATTCAGGGTGCCAGCTCCAGGGGAAGGCTTTCTCTCTCTCTTGGCTCTGGAGGGAAGTCCTTGTCTCATCTGAGCTTCTGCTCCTGCGCAATCTTCACATGGCTTTGCATCTCTCATCCCCCATCTCTGCTTCTCTCACTGCTTGTTTAATCGCAACACACACCCTACTCTATTCCTGTCTCATTAACAACAAAGATAACCCATTCCCAAATGGGATTATAACCACAGGCATAGAGGTTGGAATTTACAACACATATTTTTTGGGGATACTTTTCAATCCATAACAGCTACTAATGAGTATAGAGTATCTGTTTACGGGGAAATAATCGCCCTCTGAAGAAACCCAGAACTCTGTTAAACTACCTCAGTGGGTTAAAGGAGGAAGGGCTGTTCCCTGGTGCCAGTAAATCTAGCCCATTCTGAACATGGGCAATAAATGACGTCTATTGCCTGCAGGGGGCTTTCCACTTTTATTACCCCCTTTTACCTTTTATTGCCCTCTTCCATTGTCCTTTTCACTACCTGCTTTCTGTACATTCTATTTGGCATGTTGACATGGCTGTCTGGTTAGTATTTAATCCCTGGAGAGAGGAATTTAGGCATTCTCCTCCCAAGATGTGAACTAGGGCATGCTTGGATGCAATCTAACCCTGTGGACAGGAGCCTAACTTTGGGGAAACTAGGCTAATGATGATGCATGCTGTTCTACTCATGCCTGTCCTATTATTCTGTGAGAAATAAACTCCTGTTGATCACACCATTAGAACACGTCTGGTCTGTGCTTTGCTCCAAATGGTCTTCACTAAAAACTTGTGAATACAGGGACATTGCAGGCATGTTACTTAAACTCTTGTGTCTCAGTTTCCCAACAGCAAAATGGAGACATTAATAATGATACCTAACACATGTTGTTGTAGTAACAAATAATTTCCCATATGCAAGGTGCTTAGAATAGTGGCTACCACATAGTAAGCATTGTTGTTGTTAGTTGTTTCAAGTCAGCTCTGACTCCTGGTGACCTCAGGACAATAGAAAGAAATGTTGCCCAATCCTGTGCCATCTTCACAATCATTGGCATGCTTGAGTCCACTGTTGCAACTACTGTGTATTTTGACTGCCCTCCAACCTAGGGGGAGTATCTTCCAGCACTATATCAGACAGTATTGAGTTGTAATTCATAGGGTATTCATTGGTTAATTTTTGGAAGTAGATCACCAGGCCTTTCTTCCCAGTCTGTCTTGGTCTGGAATCTCCACTGAAACCTGTCCACCATGGGGAATTTTGCTGGTATTTTAAATACCAGTGATATAGCTTCCAGCATTATAGCAACATGTATGCCACCATGGTATAACAGACAGGTGATGGACAGCAAGCCTTAGCCATTATTATTAGATTCAATTCTTAGGCTAGGGCCCCCATAAGGCTTAAGGAAGAACTAAGCGCTTTCTTCCGATAGCAAACACTAGTGACTTTACAATTAAACTAAAAATAAATGTGCACATATTTATTAAAATTTAAAATACATGTAAAAAAAAAAAAACCCCATTGCATAAAGTCAATTCCAACTCATATACTTATTTACTTCCAATTCTAGGAATTTATGCTTGAGATATACACATAGCTCTGCAAAATGTACAGATACAAAGTTGTTTATTATGGTATTGTTGTAATAATCAAAAACAACCTAAAATTTCCATCAATAAGGGGTTGGTTTAATAAATTATTGGACATGCATAAAATAGAATATGTTATAGCCATTAAAAAGAATGAGAAATATATTTATGTGCTAATATATGAAAAGAATTCTAAGTTACATTTATAGAAAAAAATTCAGAATGGCATGCCTAATATTCTACTGTTTGGTAAAATTACCATCATGTGTGTGTTCATATATAGTCACGCACACATATACACACTCACACACACATATATACACACTCACACATACATACATATTTTAGTTTTCAAATGTATACAACTCTGGAGAATACAAATAAAATGGTTGCCTCCTGGGAGGAGAACTGATTAGCTAGAGCAGAAGGGTGGAAAGGAGTCTTATTTTTCATTGTGTCATTTTGTTCATTTTGAATTTTGTACCTTGAGCTTACATTACCTACACTATAGTAAGTATTTTTAAAGATATGTGGAGGACCTAAATAAAGAAAATTACATAATTTAGCCCCATTAGTGAAACCACAGAAACGCAAAATTATTGCAGTGCAATGAATTACTTACTATGGCCCTTCTAGCCATGGTATCTGTGACTCACACACAGTGATTGAGTGGGACTTGCAAATAAGGTATATGGAACCTGTGATGGTTGGGGTTATGTGCCAACTTGGCCGGGCCGTGATTCCTAATATTATATGGTTGTCCTCATTTTATGTGTTGTGGATTCTGACCTCTACATGTTGAAGAGGCAGGATTGGTGTAGGGTGTGTCTTAGGTCAGAGCCTTGCGGGAAGGCATGACTCAAGTCCCACCCTTACTCAAGTTATGCCCTTCCCTGGCGTGTGGCCTACATCTAAGACATGTCTCCTGGTGAGGCTGTCTCTCTCTGCATTTAAATCCTGTGTCTGATTCATGATCGATTGACCTCTGGTTCTTGAGACTTGAGCCAGAGGCCTGCTGTCTGACCTGCAGATTCTGGAATTTACCGGCCTCCACCATCTGACCTGATTCGCCAGCTTCTGAAGCCTTGTGAGCCAGCAGACAGTGGTCTGAACTGCCGGTTTGGGTTTGTCAGCCCCTGCAGCCACATGGGCCAGGAGAAGCTTATGCCTGACCCATGGATTTGGGACTTAGCCTCCATACCAAGTGAGCCGTTTCCTTTATACAGTTCGTGACTTCTGTGAGACGTTGCAGCAAATTAGGGAACCCAAAGATGGGAGGGAGTAGTCGATGTGAGAGATGATGGAGTGGTACAGCAGTTTAGAAAGGTTGCACATTTGGGACATCTTTAACCTCCACCTCATAGGAACCAGCTTTGTGATGATCCTTATGAGAGAAATTATTTGTTTAATTATACAATATGTTTGCCTATAAAAATGGCAAAGTCTTCCTGTTTTGTTTTAAGACAAACATTTTGATCTTAGTGCTCACAACATGGCAAAAAAAAAAAAAAAAAAGGAAATCTCACAGGCCCTTCCTGATAGCTAATCACCATAAACATTTGCCCTTCCTGATAGCTAATCACCATAAACATTTGGCAAAGCAATTGGTTTATACTTTTGAGTAAGTAACCCCCTTCTAGAAACCTATCCTAAGGAGTTAACTAAAGTTAGGGAGAAAGATTTAAGTACTAATGTTACATCCACTTGATTAAATAATGTAAGGCCTTTAAAATAATGTTTTTGAAATAAACATAACACAATGTATATCATGGTTTTGGTTTTTGTAACAGCAGGAATATTTATTCAGGTTTATTAACCTTATTTTTCATGGTAAAAGTAATATTTGAACATTTTAAAAATGGGTACTAGGAGGAAAACCTCCTGAGCAAACATCAACTAAACGAATAGGATATGAACCTATACACGCAGGATCGTCCTAATTTTTCCTATATTTTTATGCAGTGCAGGTCCGTTTGTCTTATTGCCACCAGGAACCTTCATCCCCCACACAGCCCATAGATGCGGCCTCTGTAGTCCCTTAATAATGTAAAAGACATGGCAATTAATTTAGTTAGAGGATCTTAAGGTTATTCTATCACTATAGCCTCATTGATGTAGGCTATGCCTCTTTTCAAATCTAATGTTCAGCAGGGTACTTTAATAAGCAACCTTCTGCCATATCACAGTATCCTCTCAATTGTCTCAAACACACTCCTGACCTTCTCATATTCTGCATGTGTTGCAGGGGCTGAAAGCCTGGAGACTGCATTTCCAAGTCCCCCTTACCAACAGGGTGTTAGTTAGATTCTGCTGCTGAAAGGCATTTAGGCGATTTGGAAGGCAGAAGAGAAGGGGGAGCTGTTATTTTGCCCCACAGCAGCTACAGACAGGCTCAGGCTTGTCAGCAGATGGCAGATCTGTGGATTCGCCAGCAACTTCCATGTTTCTTCCTAAAGAGCACTCACTTTGCAGCTACAAGCACTTGAGACAGCAGGAGCAAATCCTCTGGGATTCCTGCAGCCTTCTGATCTAGAAAGCTTCCTATGGGTTGCGCTTTCTGGATTCCCTGAAAGCCAGCAGCACCTCCCTGACTTTCGATCTCCTGTCCAGCTCTTCTAAGGGTTCTGTGAGCACGGAGCTCCCTACATTAACTCCCTTTATGATTAAAATACCTAGAGTGGTTTGTCTGTCCCTGACTAGACTCTGACTGATACAACTCCCAAATTCAGGGCTCTCATGTCACCTTATTTCACCCATGGTGGGCCGGTCTCAGCAGAACTTCTAGACCAGAACAAACTAAGAAGAAAGGCCTGGTAATCTGTTTCTGAAAATTAGCCAATGAAAACCCTACAGATCACAGAATATTGTCCAAGACTTCAAATTGCTTACTGTAGATGTATCATCAGGAGGAACCCATCACTGGAGAAGGACATAATGTCTGGCAATGTGGAGAGCGAGTGAAGAAGACGGCCAGACAACGTTTCATTCTCTTAGACACGGGGTCACCATGAGTAGGAGCCAACTCGATGACAACTAATAACAATAATGTCACCTTAACAATCACATCCCATGCAAAAACAGCCACTGGCCAGAAAGAGAGGTAGGAACATAAGCTTTTATGTTTGTGCTTTTAGAGATTCCATCAAAATATTTATCTTTTTGACATTTCATAATCTAAAACACGACCAATTAAAAGTCCAGAAATCCTGGCATTCCCACATTCTAGGTGACACAATAGGACCCATTAAGACAGTGGTTCTCAACCAGAAGCTATTTTGCCCCCCAGGGACATTCAGCAATGTCTGGAGGTGCCACATGTCACAGCTGGGGGTGAGGGGTGCTGCTGGAAGCTAGTACGTCGAGGTCAGGGATGTCACTAAACATGCACAGGACAGCCCCCACAACAAAGAACTGTTGTTGATGGTTGTCACCAGGTCAGCCCCTGACTCGTGTGATCCATGCACAACAGAACAAAACATTGCCTGACCTGTGCCATCCCCATGATGGTTTATGAAGTGGACTACTGGGATCCATAGGGTTTTCACTGGCTAATTTTCAGAAATAGATTGCCAGGCATTTCTTTCTAGTTTTTCCTGGTCTGAAAGCTCCACTGAAACCTGTTTAGCATCATGCAACACACAAGCCTCCACTGACAGATGGGTGGTAGCTGCACCTGAGATGCATTGGCCAGGAATTGAACCCAGGTCTCCTGCATGGAAGACAAGAATTCTATCACAACTGTCCCAACAAAGAATTTCCCAGGCCAAATTGTCAATTAGTGCCAAGGCTGAGAAAAGCTGTCTTAAATCCTTTCCATCAATCTTCTAGGAGCATTACACTAAAAGCTCCAGTTACACAGATTTTATCTTCTATTTGAAAGAGAGAAAGAAATCTTTGTAATTAATTCCTAAAGTATGCCATAGCCAAGACCTGTGACACAGATGAGGGAGAAATGCAAGCTGTGGAAGAAAGGACCTTCCTTCCTACCTCAAACCTAGGTAACAAAGGAATCAGGGGAGGGATAGAGAATACATAAGAGAAAAAAGAAAGAGATGAAGGCCCTTAAGAATCAAAATTAGGCCCCGTCCCCCTCCCTCAAACAAACGGCAATGGTTATTTCTGTGTGATCAATTATAGATGCTTTTTTTTCCCTTTATACTTTTCCACATTTTCTTAGTTTTATATGATGATCATACATTACTTCTGTAATTGTAAGAAAAAAAAGGAAGCATTATATTTTAAAAGAGACACAACGAGAATAAACAGCATGTTGTGGAAATATTCTAATCACACTGCCACAAGTATTTTACATCATCTCTGAAACCCTCACGGGAAATAGAGACAAGTGGGAAAATGAAGTAACTTTTTCAGACCTCACGGTTCTGCTTTATAACTATGCACCCTCCCACCAATTTTTTTTAACAAGTTTTCTCAGGTTTTGCAAGACAATCAGGAGCACGTTGTAAATTTCCCTCCCAAAGACAAGGGTGCGCTGGGAACAGGACTCCCACCCATGTTTGCATCAGAGGATTGTTGTTCTCAGGACACAGAAGGCCTCATGAGAGAAGTAATGGAGCAACCCCCTCGGCACCCCACACGAGGCCATCAGCTTGATTTCTAAGGACCCTGAGAGTGTCCTTCTGCTCTGAATTATGCATGTCCACTAACAGCAACATTTTACTGTGCAATGGTATTTGTGACCAAAGTCTAGCTTTTAATCCTTAGGTTTCAAGGGTGTAGCTCATTCCTGAAATTTAAAGACCCATAAAATATTTATTTAGCTATTTTAAATATATGAATTATTTAGTTACCATTGGGCAATACCTAGAACTAGGCTAACTGACTTTCTCTCCTCTCTCCCAGTAACTTCCTCCCAACACTGTGAGGGACAGGGGAATCATAGCAAGAGTGTTCCTTAGTCATGAGATGTCCCGTAGGACCCCTTGTTGTACTATTGAAACCATCTTCAGACCCCCTAAGGACTCATGAGGTGCAGTTAACCTGTCCCCAGAGGGGCAGCTTCACAGGCTCCTGGGGTAGCTGTGCCTACTGCACCACACTTAACTTGGGGTAGACCGAGATCCAAAGGGACTGACACCTTCAGTTAGGTGTCCTTCCCCCTGTGCGCACCTGTAACAGGACAGAGCACGTGCTATGGCCCAAAACCCATTGCTGCAGAGTGCATTCTGACTCATAGTGACCCTAAAGGACAGAGTAGAACTGCCACATAGGGTGTCATGGGCTGTAATCTTTACGAATGCCCCTTGGGTTGGCTGGTGGGTTCAAACTGCTGACCTTTCAGTAGCAGTTGAGCACTTAACTACTGTGCCACCAGGGTTCCTCAAGTGCTGTAGTAGGGAAGCATAATTTTTTACAATCCCTCTACTGCCTTCTTAGAAGAGTAAATTCTGAATGATGCTTTCTTTTGCTGAAGGAAGTGATGGGTGTCAAGATGCAAGCTTAGAGAAACCAGGAAAATGATAAATGGCTCACTTAAGGAGAGAAGAGGTATAAGGAGATGGGAGATGCCTGGAGGGAAGAAAGGTGAGGCTAGACTGTCCAGGTTGGAGGTGGTTTGAAGAGCATTTAAAGGAGGAGCTTTGTGAGGGGAGACATGGCAGATGAAGATATCACTGACTAAAATGTTCTATGTAATGGGTAATATAACCCTATCTTCCATTTCCCTTTAAAATCTTATTAAAATCTAGACTTCTTGCTAATGAGCTGGGCCTGGTACAGCGTAAGTGTTCACTAAACGTTTGTTGAATGAACAAATGACTGTTTCGTGGAATGGATTTTCTCCCTGGGGGTGCGCAGAAACAGCTGAGTCTTCCCACTTTGAGGCAGTTTCACTGTCTTCATAATTGCAGCTTTTAATGAAAATTCCAACTTGCTGACATGTTATAATTTACTTAGTCATTGTAATATGATTGTTTCTTTTTTGCTTTTATAAAGGCAATGCTGCAATGAACATCTTGGGACACACAGCCTTTTTCTGCACACATCCGGACAAATTGCTTTTCCGAAGGTGAGAGTCCCAGCATAAGGTGACTGAGCCATGGGGCATTTGGCAAATCACAGTTTGAACCAGACAGGAGGCTCAAAGCATGCAAGGTTGGGCTTGAGGAACTCCTTCTGCTATGAGATTGGGCCCCAGTTCCAACTGATGTTGGTCATAGGGCTGAGTGGGCCCAGGCATGGATCATTGCATAAACCTTTCTGAGGTCCACCCCAGGCCCAGCTGAGTGCTTTGTCCTTCAAGAACCTCATGGTCTGATGGGGGCAGCAAACAGGTAAACCAGTGATTGAAATATAGTGATGTGAGTGCTACTATACGCTGGGAGTGCTTTGGAGAACGCAAGATCCCAGCACCTAACCCAACCTGAAAGGAAGAGAATGTCAGGGAAGTTTCCTGGAAGAGGTGATGTCCACACTCCTCCTTGAAGGAGAAATAGAGGTGATCTAGTTGAGGAATGGGAAGGGTAGTGACTTCCAGGTAAGGAGATAACCGTACAAAAAGGCACAGACGAGAAAGAGAAAGCTTAATGGCACAGAAAGCATGTGTGTAATGAGTCTGCGGGCAGTGTAGAGGAGCAGCTGAAAAAATAAGCAGAAGATAAGCTATGAAGGTTCCTTAATACACTGCTGGGGTTTGGACATCACACCACAAGCAAAATGGGTTCCAGCAGGGTGTTGACTGGCATGATCAGATTTGCCTCATGTGAAAATCACTGGAGGGTGGGGCTGAGGTCAAAGGCAAGGAGGCAGCCCAGGGTGATCAGTGTTAAATGCTGAAGGACTGACGGCCTCAGTAACAAAAGCATTATGGAAGCAGTGGCTTTCTGACACTTCATGGGTTAGGCCCCCCCCATTTTCAACAGAACCACCAAGCTCAGCCACACAACACCACAGAAATGGCCCTTGATTCATTGTCTCAACTTCTGCAAGCAGACAACTTGCTCCCACTTTTCTGGCTCAGTGATTCCTCATATTTCTGGTTTTCCGTATTTCCCCCTCTATCCTCAGATTCCACCCTTCTACTGCTAGCTCCTCAATGCCGCCTTCTTATGTGGATCACCCTTCATAATCACCCATGAGCTTCTCCCTGGATCCTGACCCCAGTTAGCTCTTACCTTTGCCTCTGCCACCCCTCCCCATCCCCTAAACCTTAATATGCAAGGGTAGAATCCACCAGCTGGTATCTCCAAGGCACATAGGAAATCACATCATAGCTCCATGTGCTCGGCCTTTGGGTAATTAGTAGGACCCAAGCTGAGATTCAGAGGCCTTGGGGAGGCTAGCCTTTAGAGCTGTGCTGTTCAGTACGGTAGCCATGAGCCACATGCCTGAAATGTGGCTAGTTTGGATTGAGAAGGGCTATACTCAAAAAATACCAGATTTCCAAAAAAGGAGTTGAAATATCTCTTTCATAACTTGATATTGATTATATGTTGAATGACAGTATTTGGAAATATGTGGTTAAATAAAATATATTATACAAATAATTTTACCTGTTGCATTTTGTTTTTTTAATGTGGCTGCTAGAAGATGTGAAATCATATTTGCGGCTAATTTTCAGTTTCTACTGGACAGTGGTGCTTGAAAGTGGTAGGTGTAGGTATAAGTTATGAAGGGTTAGCTGTGGCATCTGGTAGGCAGACAAACATTAAAAATTCAAGACACAGTTTAAATCTTAAAGTACAGCTGGTATATCTGGGAAACTGAGGTGCTGGCCTCAGATATGGGTTGAGCTCATACTGTTGGGGTGAGGGGTCACTGTGACTCCTGGGGGCCAGGACTCCCCCAGTGCAGGCCACCTAGGTTCCAACCTCCCAACTAAGACCAGGCCCCACTTCCAGTGGAACGGATGTTGAGCTGTTTCAAGAACTGCACTGGCTACACTGCCATAAGGAGGGTCTCTGAGACATCATCCACACCCTGACAGCAAGGCTGGGCTCCTACTGTCTCCCTCCTAGCCTCAAGTCAGGTAAATTCTACTCAGGAGAAACAATGGCCCTCTCTGAAGCAACTCTTTTTCCTTTCAGTCAAATGCATTCTGAAGTTTGTGTTTTGAGTGGGATTTGAGCTGGATAACATCCAAATACTTGCTGTGGGTCTCAAGCCACAGCACCTGTGTCATTGGACAAATAACAAACCTCCTTTCTATTACGTGTCCTTCCCAGGTACTGAGCAGTAACAGAATTAATTTCCTTTACTGAGAAAATTTCAAATCCACTTGTAAATAGTGGTTTGGTTCTTAAATGGTTCTTGGGAGGTGATATATGATTAAAGACTTTAAATTTCACTTAAGCAAGAAGCTTCTGAGGCAGTGAGAACGAAGCCGCTGGAAGTGTCTGTTTGCAGATCTTATTATCTTACTAAGGGCTTTGAGGCTGTCACAGGCCCTCCAGGCCTAGGTTGGCAAATGCCCAGAGCATGAGGGCAGGAAGCTGCAGGGGAAAGGTATGCCAAGGTTGAGTGTCTTCGCAGAAGACTAGGAAGAAAGTAAGGAACGTACAAATTGTTGTTAGCTGCCATCAAGTGGGCAACAGAACGAGACACTGCCCAGTCCTGTGTCATCCTCAAGACCTCCACCACGTTCAAGTCCGTTGTTGAGGCTATTGTGCCAATCCATGTCACCAAGGGTCTCCCTTTCCCTTACTGGTCCTTTACTTCACCAAACATGATGTTCTCCTCCAGCAGTCGATCCCTCCTGATGACACGTCCAAAGCAAGAGAGTCGGACAATGTTCTGTTGTGATCCATAGAGTTTTCATTAGCTAATTTTCTGATTTAGATCACCAGACCTTCCTTCCTAGGGTGTGTTAGCTGAAATCTGTCCACTAAGGGTGACCCTGCTAGCATCTGAAATACTGGTGGCACAGCTTCCAGCATCATAGCAAGCCATCACAGTGCAACAGACACAAGGGTGGTGCAATGCACAGATACCAGGTGAGAATGAAAACAGCCATAGGAAAGCCTGGTTCGAGCCCCTCCTTGCTGTCATGACTTCAAGGAGAGGCAGATCCACAGTGGGCTGCTGAGCCTGAATCCTATCACAGGGGGCCCAGAGGGTTCTCAGTGAAGCCCCCGGATGTCCTTACACTGTCTTCCCTGTCATGTACTTGTCAGCAGGAAGAGACTGCCTCAGCCTTTCCAGAGACCCCCTGGCCCACTGGCACTTCCCTGACTTCTGTCCCTTTTCTCGCTATTTCTCTGGGCCACGACTGGGTTTCTCTAGCAAAACAAGCACGATAAGTTTGCACCTCTTAACAAGTGAGCATTTCTAGCTGTCCCCTCCCTATGTTTGCTAGAGATTCGGTCTTTTTTCTTCCCCACCGGCTATCCTACAAAGAAGGTCCCGCTTCACCAGACCATCCTTGTGCTTCTGTGATGGGAGGCGTGTGGGGCTAGAGCTGGAGGAGGATCTGGAAAGATGGTAACTAGAGGGGAGCGGGGGGGAGTGAAGAGGGCAGCCAGGAGGGAGGATCTGGTGTTAAAAAGTCTCACTGGGGGATCTGTTATAATACTTTATAATATTATGTTGTAATACTTTATTGGTGGGCAGGAAGGGCTGAGGAATCTGCTGGGATTTGAACACAGGATGCACAGAGCTGAACTGCAGATTAAAACTCTCAAACTACATATGATCTGGAAGCTCGGGCTCCCCTTAAGTGCACGAAGGTACATTCAAGGTGTGAAGCCCGAAGGTGAAGATAGCTCAGCATCAGCCATGAGGGTGCCTGGAAAACCACCAAAGGCCACAAGGACACTGAGACCTCCCGGAGGCTGGAAGTAAACTTTGGGAGTGATTGAAGCGTTCAGGCTGACAATTCCACCCGGCACACCAGAAGCGCACTTTGAGACAACACTGCTGTTTGCCCCCCCACGTCTACTACCCCTTCACTCTCACCACCAGAATCACATGGAGTACAGTGTTTCCAGTGAGAAAATTACGTTTTGCGATTTCTCTTGCAGCTAAGAGTGCCCTTGTGCCACAATTTTGGCCACAGAGCCTGAGAAGAAGTCTGCTAGGAATATAGTGGAGAGTTTTATTCTCCATAAACTGCATTGCCCCTTTCCCCTTGCCACTTCCTTCTGCTTCCTGCCTGGGACACGGACAGGAGGCTAGAGAGTGTGCATCCATTTTGCCACCAAAGAGTGGCCATGAGGGAGAAAGCCATAAGCCCAGGAGGGCAAGACAGAAAGAGGGGCCTGGGTATCATGCAGCAGCTGCACCACAGCTGGACTCCTCCTTCGATTTCTGGTTCCATGAAAAATAAATAAGTATACCCCTTCCTTCCCTGCTTTAAAGGTCCCTGGGTGGCACAATGATTTGCACTTGACTACGAACCTAAAAGTTGGCAGTTCGAACCCACCCAGTGATGTCACAGAAGAAAGGCCTGGTGATCTGCTTTCTAAAGATTACAGCCAAGAAAACCCTATGGAGCAGCTCTACTCTGTAACACATGTGGTCACCATGAGTTGGGATCAACTAGATGGCAATGGGTTTTCCTTGCTTTAGTTACATACTAACAAACAGACATTACATGAATTCATGAGGTAGACAAAGTCTGAAACCTGCACTATTTAAATTACCAGCTGCAAAAACACCAGGTTCTTAAGAGCTCAGAGTTGTTTTTGGCCTCATGGAGTTGGTCAATACCAGACTAGCTCTGTCCAGCCGTGGAATGTCTATCAGGTCTGCATTACCTGGAGGTGTGGCCAGGCCTGTGCACCTTACTCTGGAGACACTGGCATGACATTTGAGAAATCAGTGGGAAATGGTATACCTGTGTTTGTGGAAAAGAACTGAGAGTCATGTTTAGAATGTGTCGGAGATGCTGTAGGGATGAAGTGACACAGAGAGTTGCTGTGGCCTAGCACACAAGGATGTTCATGGACAGGAAGCCATGAAGACTGAACTTCCTATGGAGGACACCCAGCTGCCCTGGAGTGAGGGCAGGGCAGTGTGGGCAGGGCCTGAGGCTCATATGCAAATCAGTCCCTGTCACGGGGTCCCACCAGGAGACGCAAACGGCATCAATTATCAGAGCGGAGATAATTTAATAGAAAGAACTGTTAAGTAGATGTAGAATTGTTCACTAGGGGAGTGAAAAGGTGAAAAGAGAACTCTAAGGTATCACAGAGGTAGTAACTGCAGGAAGCAGCTACTGCTCCTAGCGCCAGAGGACTAAAAGGAAGAGGTTGGAATTACTAAAATTTAGGACTTTAGAGAAGTTTCAGCCCCTTGAGCTGAAACCCAGACTTATAGGGGCGCCAGCCAGTCTGGTCTCTGTGTAGATGGAGGGGTGATGCAGGGCTGGAAAAACTGCAAACTGAATTCAACGCTGCTAAGGAAGGGAACTGAAGAAGCATTGCAGGAGCGATACTCCCCGGATTTGGGAAACAGACAGGAAGGAGCATGGCCCCTCTCCTCCTCCAGCCCTGCAGTTTCCTTCCAGGACCCCCTACTGGTAGAGTCTAACATAACACAGCAGCTGCAGAGCAAGACTGTAGTTTGCAGAGTCCATGTTCCAGCATCACAGAGCAGAGAGAGAGGAGAGGTTTGGAACTGAAAATACTTAATAACTGGCACAATATCTCTATATCAGATACTCAGTGAGCAACGTTTGCCTCCATATTCTGAATGAAAGAACTTCTAAAAGATGCTAATCAGTAGAGACAGAAAATACATCTTGGAGGTTGAGAAACACCTTAACACATGGGGTGTGGAGGCAGTTGATAACCAGCCCGGAATTCACAAACCATATTGACTTTATTCCCAGAAGCCACCCTGTCCTCACTGTTGGCAAATCTTATCAGGACTGGAGCAGAGGGGAAGCACAGGCCTGGGTAGGGGCTCTCAGCTCAGGCTCCAGGAGCTCAGCCAGAGCAGGCTGGAGAAGCCAGAAGTGAGGCAGCTGGAGGGTCACAGAGCAGAAATGGGGCTCAGACAGGCCTGCTTCTGGGATGGAAATAAGCTGGTCCTCTGCCACTCTGGGTGAAGACGGCATACTATGGTCCTCCAGGGCAGGGCAGAAGACAGGCTACAGAGCAAAAGCTTGCCCCTGGGCGCTCCCCCTGGCATGTCACAGAGCACGCACAGACTGATTGTGGGGGTGTGGGGAGCCCTACTCTCGCTTTGCTTGTTACAAATCAGAAGGGCCAAGTGGTTGCTTGTTCTCAGGGCCCCTTTTCCTTGTCATATCAAAGACATCGGTCTTAGAAGGGAAGGGGGTTAAATGCTTCATTTCGGGACTATGACGGGGCAGTGGTTATGGGGTCGGTCGGCTGCTAACCAAAAGGTAAGCAGTTGGAATCCACCAGCCACTCCTTGGAAACCCTATGGGGCAGTTCTGCTCTGTCCTAATGGGTCACTATGAGTCATAATCACCTCCTCAGCAACCAGTTTGTTTGTTTGTTTTTTCTTTTTTCGGTTGGTCCAAGTTTTGCAAGAAGAGTCTGAGTAAACTCAGCCAGGCAGCTGGAGGCTCCTGAATTGCTAACAGGCACTCCCAGTAAGAAAAGGCCAAGTTAGGAAGGGCAACATGGAACTATGAGCAGGAAGTATCTGTAAGGGGCTGCTGAGTGATTCAACATCTCCTTGTGGGCTCCACAAATACTCCTCAGGAGGAAGATGATGGAATGAAAGAGACTTACATAACTGGGTCCCGCCTTGCCCCCTACCCGCTTCAGCCCTTATTCACTAAACAGTGTCTAAACTAGCCCAAGGAAGTTTCTCCCCAACTCCACCCTCCAGGATCTCTACCCCAGCCAAACTGATGCTTTTGTGACTAAACAATGGAAAGGAAAGGGGTAGAGGCTGAGGATGAGCCTCTAGGGGTGCAGTTGGGGGCTTTGAGGACCAAGTCCTGGGAAGCAGCTGCAGTGGGAGGGGGCAAGTGAGAGAAAAGAAAGGGGATTTCAAAAGGGTTATCATGCTCCCTCATGGCCTAGAGAGATACAAGTAAAGCACAAACACTGTTTTGAAACTACTTTTGGTTCTGTACGCTGTGTTCTTTTAACCACAACCCTGTTTTGGGAATAAACCACGTTAGCGGTGGCTCTATGAAAGTTATAGAAACAATCTATGAATCCCTCAGAGATAACAGGACTGTCAGCGAACCCCTTAAGCCTTTGCTATTTCTATTTCCAGGCCCTTCCCTTGGCCAGGCCAGCTCTGGGTTTGGTGGCCTCCTCACCATGACTCTGTGGACACAGCTCCATCCAGCTCCTCTGAACACTCATATTGGTTCTCTGATCCGCGGTGTCCCTTCCCTAGCTTGACTGTGGAAAGAAGCACAGTTTTCCAGGCCTCCCATTCTGTAACCCCTAGAGACCAACAGGGGCCTCCTCTAATTAAGAAATAGACCACTTGCCCCTAGAGGCATGGACACCATTTTCCTTCCTTACAGTGGTTTTCATGTTTTCATCAGTAACACATACACATATATGCATGTTCATATACTGCGCACACACACCTACAAATACACACCCATCTACATACAAATGCACACACAGCCACACACAAATACACAAAAATATGGACATGCACACTTACACAAATGCACATGCATGCACACACATTCACACACCTACACACAAATGCACACGCTCACACTTTCCTTGTCATTGGTAAGCCAAGCTAATCAGCACAGAACACTAAAGGGAAAGTAGTGGTGACTCCCCTGTCACCTTTGTCTCAAGTGGGTCTGTAGTCTCCCTGAATCCCCTAACCTCACACCAGACACCTAGCCTTCACTGGAGCACCAGCACTTCCTTATAAGGAATCCCATGGGATTCCAGTCCTGTCTCCAGAGAGGAGAAAGGAACATTGGGAAAGGCATCCTTGGAAAACTTTGCCAGTAGGAATAGGTGGTTTTTGGGAACCAGGAATAGCAGAGAGGGTGGCACAATTGTAATCGACCATTCCAGTGTCACACAATCCTAACCATAATCTCTTGTATGTTAGTTATCAATTGAATGCCCCTCAGCTCCATCATCTGGAGATACTGCAATATCCTCACTCCATCCAACAGACTATCATCATGTTCTTTGACCTCCTCAACTCCAGCAACCGGTATCTGAACTCCATTCCCATAGTTATACCAATTGTCCACTCTCTATGACCACAGCTCTGTATTCTCCTATCCCTTCCTTCCATAGTCGTGGGAATATTTGACTTTATAAAGGCAGCCAGTCCTCAGATCCTTGATTTTCTTTCAGTCTACCAGCCAGCTACTGGACCCATTTTCTTAATCTTATCATCTATCCTATCATTGACTACCCGACTCATTCACTTCCTCTGGAAGTAGAGGAATTGCCTGGTTTTAAATCCAATCTCTAAAATATTCCACATATGTGACTTTGGGCAAGTTATTTTACTTCTCTGGGACTTAGTTTCTCATCTGTTAAATGGATCTGATACTAATTTCAACTTCCTAGAGTTAATGAGAAAATCAAACAAGCAATATACATACAGAGTTTAAAACTTTATGACTGGAACATAGTAAGCACTCAATAAATGTTAGGTGTTACTATCCCTGTTATTCCATCACCCTTGTGCATCCAAATCTCAATCCCAGTCCAATATGATAACACATATTCTAGGATCCCATACCAGGGAAAGGAGCACTACTATAGAAAACCCTGCAGCTCTGAGAGGATTCCATCCCTGCAAATTAAATGCATATTCTCACTGGACTCTAAGCTCCACTGGCCTTGCCCTGTCTGTGGTTAGCTCCAGCACTCATTTTCCTTAATTTTCAATCTATATTTTCATAACTTTTCTCAAGTCTGTTTATACAACTGCTGAACATGGCCAACATAAAACTCTGGCTCCTAAGTGGGCAAAGGACTTGAGTAGAAATTTCACCAAAGAGGACATTTAAATAGCCACCAAGCACATGAACAACTTCATTAGCCACCCCCCCAAAAAAATACTCAAACCCATTGCCATTCCGACTCATAGTGACCCTATAGGATAGAGTTGAATCAAAGAGATATAAATCAAAACCACGATGAGACACCATTTCACTCCCACTAGGATGACTACTTGGAGCCCTGGTGGAGCATTTGGCTGCTAATCAAAAGGTCGGCAGTTTGAATCCACCAGCCACTCTTTGGAAACCCTGTGGGGTGGTTCTGCTCTGTCCTTTAGCGTAGCTATGAGTCAGAATCAACTTCACAGCAATGGGTTTGGTTTTCGGTTTGGTTTAGGATGCCTAAGATTACAAAAAAAGAAGAAAAAAATGACAAATGTTGGCTAGGATGTGGGGAAATTGGGATGATTCCTCAAAAAACTAAAAATAGAACTACCGTATGACCCAGCAATTCCACTCCTAGGTATATACCCAAGAGATTTGAAAGTAAAGAAGCGACTTGCACACCAACATTCACTGCAGCATTATTCACAACAGCCAAAAGGTGGAAGCAATCTAAATGCTCATCAACAGATGAATGGATAAACAAAATGTGGTACATACATACAATGAATACTACTCAGCCAGTAGGAGAATCGAAGTATTAATACACGCTACAATGTGGATAGAGCTTGAAGACATCATTCCGAGTGAAATAAGTCAAGCACAAAAGGACAATTATTGTATGACCTCACGTATGTAAAAAGACAAGAAAAGGCAAAGTTACAGAAAAAAAAGGTTTATTAGTGGTTACGGGGAGGGGGGAAGGGGAGGTAATGGTGGTGGAAAAATCACATTGATTAAAGGTAGGATTGCACAGCATATTGTAATTGCCGTCAATAAGTTGTACAACTATAAAAAGTTGAACTGGCAAAAGTTGTGTGATAAATATATTTATAACAATGACAAAAAAAAAAAAGAGCAGTTGCCGAGGCTGCTTATGTACAACCAAACACCTCATGGCATTTCATTCCTTGGTTTGGAGGTTTAGGGTCATGGTTTCACATGACATTGCAGTTAATTGGCCTAATAATGTGTTCAGTGCTTCTGTTCTACCTTCTAGTTTGTTGCGTAGTGCCTGGTGTCATAAAAGCATGCAAGCGGCCATCCAAGGCACAACAATTGGTCTCTATTCACTTGGAGCAACAGAGGAAGAAAGAGAGTCAGGAATAGCAGGAGGATATGGAATGTGTGGCTAATTGCCTCCATGAACAACTGCCTCCTTTGCCATGAGACCAGAAGAACTGTATGGTGCCCAGCTACCCTTACTGAACATTTTGGTCAAAGATTCTACAGAAGAATCCTTATCAAAAGGGGGAAATGCAGAACACAATTTCAAATTCTCGTGGACTCCAGACTTTCTGGAGCCATGAAGTTTGGATGAACTCCTGAAACTATCGCCCTGAGATAATCTTTAAACCTTAAACCAAAAATATCCCTTGAAGTCTTCTTAAAACCAAAAAATAGTAGTAAAAAATATCTGCCTTGGGCATTATGCTCTTTTAAGATCTATATGGGATCAAAGTGACAACAGCAACTTGAAAGATTAGATAGGAACCTGAGGGGGTGTGAGTTTATGCTAACGAGGGAAGAACAACTCAGAAAGGGAGGGTAAGAATGGTTGCACAACTCGAAGAATGTGATCAATGTCACTGAATTGTACATGTAGAAACTGTTGAATTGGTGAATATTTTGCTGTGTATATTCTCCAAAACAACAAAATAAATAAAATTTAGAAAAAAATTGAAGGCATTTAGCATTTAAAATTTTAAAAAACTCTGTTGCCTACTTCATTAGGAAAATGGAGGCCACAGACCTCAATTTCTAGTTCCTGCAGCCTGTACATCAACTTAGATCCACACACAAAACTGCCCCCCTTCCTTCCCTCCAGCCCTTTTCTGTCCAAGGCCAAATGTCCTCTTTGTCTGTCCTCTGCATCCTGCAGGTCCCCCCAAATTAATAATTATTATACTTCCTATACCTTCCACTGCCTTTTTTACCAGGAATTTTTACTCATTCTATAAAAAGGCAAACTCTAGCTTTGACTTTGTATCTCCTCTAATAAGATTTCTCCTCTTCTCACCCAAAACTCTTTTTCTTTTTTTAATTGTTTTTATTGTACTTTAGGTGAAGGTTTACAGAATAAATAGTTTCTAATTACACAGTCAGTACACATATTGTTTTATGATATTGGTTAACAAACCCATAACATGTCAACACTCTCCCTTCTCAAACTTGGAGGACCTTTTTTCTTTTTTGGTGAAAATATACATAGCCAAAGATACACCATTTCAAAAATTTCTACATGTGTAATTCAGTAACAATGATTATGTTCTTCCAGTTGTGATAATATTCTCACTGTCCTTTTCCAAATTATCCCATCACCATTATCTTCAACTCACTGCCCCCTAGTTTTCCCATCAAACCTTTTGAGTTGCTGTTGTCAATTTGATATCACATAGATAATTCTTTTTTTTTTTTGTACCTTAGATGAAAGTTTACAGAATAGTTTCTCACTAAACAGTTAGTACACATATTGCCCTATGACAATGGTTAACAACCCCATGACATGTCAACACTGTCCTCTCTCAACCTTGGATTCCCTATCCCCAGCTTTCCCATCCCCTCCTGCCTTCTAGTCCTTGTCCCTGGACTGCTGTGCTTCATGAGTCCCGTTTTGTTTTATGGGGCTGTCCAATCCCCGGCTGAATGGTGAACCTTGGGAGTGACTTCACCACTGAGATAAAAGGGCATCCGGGGGCCACACTCTCAGGGTTTCTCCAGTCTCTGTCAGGCCAGTAAATCTGGTCTATTTTTCTGTGTTAGAATTTTGTTCTACATCCTTCTCCAGCTCTGTCCAGGACCCTCTGTTGTGATCCCAGTCAGAGCAGTCAGTGATAGTAGCCGGGCACCAACTAGCTGTACTGTACTCAGTCCAGTGGAGGACTTGGTCACCATGGTCCATTAGTCCTTTGGACAAACCTTTTCCTTGTATCCTGTTCTCTTCATTCTCCCTTGCTCCCAAAGGGATGAGACCAGTGGAGTATCTTAGATGGCTGCTCACAGGCTTTTAAGACCCCAGACGCTACTCACCAAGGTAGAATGCAGAACATTGTCTTTATAAACTGTGTTATGCCAATTGAGCTAGATGTTCAAGAGCATGGTCCCCGCAGCCCTCCACCCAGCAATTAAGTCTCTCAGGGAGTTTGGATGTGTCTATGGAGCTTCCACAACCTTTCTTTGTACAAGTTGTACTGGCTTCCCCAGCATTGTGTACTGTCTTACCCTTCACCCAAGATACCACTTATCTATTGCCTATTTAGTTCCCCACCACCACCTGTCACATCCCTTATAACCAACAAAGACTGTTTCTTTTTGTGTGTAAACTTTTTCATGAGTTTTTACAGTAGAGGTCTCATACAATATTTGTCCTTTTGGGACTGACTTATTTCACTCAGCATAATGTCCACCAGTTTCATCCATGTTACGAGATGCTTCACAGATTCATCATTGTTCTTTATCACTGCATAATATTCCATTGTTTGTATGTTCCATAGTTTGTTTATCCATTCATCTGTTGATGGGCATCTAGGTTGTTTCCATCATTTTGCTATTGTGAACAATGCTGCCATGAACATGGGTGGGCATATGTTTATTCGTGTGACGGCTCTTATTTCTCTAGGATATATTCCTAGGAATGGGATTGCTGGATCGTATGGTATTTCTATTTCTAGCTTTCTAAGGAAGGGCCATATCATTTTCCAAAATGGTTGTATTATGCATTCCCACCAGCAGTGCATAAGAGTTCGGATCTCCCTGCATCCCCTCCAACATTTGTTTTTTCCAGTGTTTTTGATTCATGCCAGAAATGCCGGGGTGAAATGGTATCTCATTGTGATTTTAATTTGCATTTCTCTAATGGCTAGTGATCACCAGCATTTCCTCATGGGTCTATTGGCGGCTGGAATGTCTTCTTTGGTGAAGTGTCTGTTCATTTCCTTTGCCCGTTTTTTAATTGGATTATTTGTCTTTTTGTTGTAGAGATGTTGGATTTTCATGTAGATTATAGAGATTAGAACTTTGTCTGACTTGTAATGTCCAGGATTTTTTCCCAGTCTGTAGGTTCTCTTTTTATTCTTTTGGTGAAGTCTTTTGAAGAGCATAAGTGTTTGATTTTTAGAAGATCCCAGTTATCTAGCTTATCTATTGGGGTTTGTGCGTTGATGGTTATGGTTTATATCCTGTTAATGCCATGTATTAAGGCCTGTAGTGTGGGTCCTATTTTTTCTTCAATGAACTTTATAGTTTTAGACTTTATATTCAGGTCTTTGATCCATTTTGAAGTAGTTTTTGTATATGGCATAAGGTATGGGTCCTGTTTCATTTTTTTGCAAATGAATATCCAGTTTTGCCAGCACCATTTGTTAAAAAGACTGTCTTTTCCCCCATTTGATGGACTTTGGGCCTTTGTCGAAATTCAGGTGACCACAGGTAGATGGATTTCCATCTAGGTTCTCAATTTTGTTCCATTGATCAATGTATCTGTCATGGTACAAGTACCAGGCTGTTTCTACTACAGTAGCTGTATAGCACGTTCTGAGGTCAGATAGTGTGAGTCCTCCTACTTTATTCTTCTTCTTCAATACTGCTTTACTTATTTGGGGCTTCTTCCCTTTCCATATAAAGTTAATGATTAGTTTTTTCCATCTCTTTAAAGAATGTAGTTGTTATTTGGATCAAGATTGCATTGTAGTTTTAAGTTGCTTAGGGTAGAATTGTCGTTTTCACAATGTTGAGTCTACCTATTCATGAGCATGGTATGTTTTTCCATTTATGTAGAACGCTTTGGGTTTCTTGCAGTAGTGTTTTGTAGTTTTCATTGTATAGGTCTTTTATATCCCTGGTTAGATTTATTCCTAAGTGTTTTATTTTTTACAAGCTATTATAAATGATATTGTTTTCCTGATGTCCTTTTCATCATTCTCTTTACTGGTGTGTAGGAATCCAACTGATTTTTGTATGTTTAGCTTGTATCCTGCTAGTCTGCTGAATCTTTCTATTAGTTCCGGTAGTTTTCTTATGGAGTCTTTTGGGTTTTCTATCTTTAGTATCATATCATCCGCAAATAGGGACAGTTTAACTTCTTCATTACCAGTTTGGATGCCCTTTATTTCTTTTTCTTGCCTTATTGCTCTAGCTAAAACTTGCAGCACAATGTTAAATAGGAGTGGTGATAAAGGGCATCCTTGTCTTGTTCCTGTTCTCAAGAGGAATGTTTTCAGCCTCTCTCCATTAAGAATGATGTTGGCTGTTGATTTTGCATAGATGCCATTTATTATGTTGAGAAATTTCCCTTCTATACCAGTTTTATTGAGTGTTTTTATAAGGAATGGGTGTTGGGCTTTGTCGAATGCCTTTTCTGTGTCAGTTAAGATGATCATGTGATTCTTTCATTTTATTTATGTGGTGGATTACGTTGATTGTTTTTCTAATGTTGAGCCATCCTTGCATACCTGGTATGAATCCTACTTGGTTGTGGTATATTATTTTTCTGATATGATGCTGAATTCTATTGGCTAGAATTTTGTTCAGAATTTTTGCATGTGTATTCACGAGCGATACTGGTCTGTAATTTTCTTTTTTTGTGGCATCTTTGCCTGTTTTTGGTATCGGGGTTATGCTGGCTTCATTGAATGAATTTGGAAGTGTCACTTCCTTTTCTATGTTCTGAAATAGATGGAGTAGTACTGGTACAAGCTCTTCTCTGAATGTTTTGTAGAATTCTCCAGTGAAGCCATCTGAGCCAGGGCATTATTTTGTTGCGAGTTTTTTATTACCTTTTCAATCTCTTCTCTTGTTACTGGTCTGTTCAGATTTTCAACATGACTTTGTTGTAGTTTGGGTAGGTAGTGTGTTTCTAGAAATTTATCCATTTCCTCTAGGTTTTCAAGTTTGTTGGAGTATAGCCTTTCATAATATTCTGTTATGATCCTTTTTATTTCAGTTGGGTCTGTTGTAATGTCCCCCATTTCATTTCTTATTTGGGTTATTTGCAATCTCCCATTTTTCTTTTGTCAGTCTGGCCAGTGGTTTGTGAATTTTGTTGATTCTTTCAAAGAACCAGTTTTTGGTTTCGTTGATTCTTTCTATTATTTTTCTATTCTCTGTTTCATTTATTTCTGCTCTGATCTTTATTATTTCCTTTCTTCTTGTGGCTGTGGGCTTTTTTTGCTGTTCTCTTTCTATTTGTTTGAGTTCTGTAGTTAATGTTTTGATTTTGTCCCTCTCTTCTTTTTTGATGTTTGCATCTATTGCTACAAATTGTCCTCTGAGGACTGCCTTTGCTGTGTCCCAAAGGTTTTGGTATGATGTGTTTTCATTCTCATTTGATTCTAGGAATTGTTTGATTCCGTCTCTGATTTCTTCTATTACCCCCTGGTTTGTAAGCAGGAGGTTACTCAGTTTCCATGTAATTGATTTTTTTCCTTGCTCTTTCTGTTGTTAATTTTTACCTTGATGGCATTGTGGTCAGAGAAGATACTTTGTATTATCTTAACGTTTTGGATCTTGTTGAGGATTGCTCTGTGGACTAAGATGTGGTCTATTCTGGATTACATTCCTTGTGCATTGGAAAAGAATGTGTACTTTTCAGCTGTTGGATGGAGTGTTCTATATATGTCTATGGGGTCAGGTTGGCTGATTTTGCCCTTTAGGTCTTCTGTACCTTTGTTGAGTTTCTTTTTAGATGTTCTGTCCTTTACCAAGAGTGGTGTGTTGAAGTCTCCCACTATTATTGTGGAACTGTCATTTTCTCTTTTCAGTGCTGCTAGAGTTGGTTTTATGCATATAGGAGCCCTGTCACTGGGTGCATAGATGTTTATTATGGTTATGTCTTCACGATGGATTGTTCCCTTAAACGTTATATAGTGTCCTTCTCTGTCTTTTATGGTGGATTTTGTTTTAAAGTCTGTTTTATCTGAGATTAGTATTGCCACTCCTGCTGTTTTTTGGTAGATGTTTGCTAGATATATTTTTTCCAACCTTTGATTTTTAATAAATTTATGTCTTTGTTTCTAAGGTGTGTCTCTTGTAGACAGCATATGGATGGATCCTGTTTTGTTTTGTTTTTTTAATCCATTCTGTCACTCTCCATCTCTTTATGGGTGCATTTAGGCCATTTACATTCAGTGTAATTATTGATAGGTGTGAGTTTATTGCTGTCATTTAGTAGTGCTTTTTTTTTTTTTTTTTTTTTTTTGTGGTGCTGACTTTTTCTTTGTTCCTGTTACTCTCTTGTGCTGAATTCCTTTAGCTTCTGGATTATTCTTTCATTTTTGTAAGTTTTGTTTTTACTGAGACTTTATGTTTTTCCTCTTTATTTTTATGAGTATGTTTGTTAACTTTCTTTGTGGTTACCGTGAAATTTACCTGTATCTTTTTAAGTTTGAAGCAATCTGTTTTTACTTGGTAATGCCTTGCCTTCCTCTCCATGAGGAGGTTCTATACCTACACCGTTTATTCCCTCTTTTATTGTTCTGATGTTTTCATTTACAGATTAATTGCTCTGATTGCCTGTTGTATTTCTTTCGGTTTTGGATAGTGCTTGAGAGTTCATTTCCTACATTAGTATCTGGCTGGTATGATCCTGAGTCCTAGATTCAGCCTGTGAGCTGATGTTGTTTGTTCTCAGATTGAAGGACTCCCTTTAATAAGTCTTGTAAGTTTGGTTTGGTTTTTACATAGTCCCTTAATTTCTGTTTATCTGGAAATGACCTAATTTCACCATCATATCTGAACGAGAGTTCTGCAGGATATATTATTTTTGGCTGGAAATTTTTTTCTTTCAAGGTTTTATATATGTCATCCCATTGCCTTCTTGCCTGCATGGTTTCTGCTGAATAATGTGAGCTTAGTCTTATTGTTTCTCCTCTGTATGTGACTTTTTGTTTTCTCAAGCTGCTCTCAGGATTCTTTGTTTGTCTTTGGTTTTGGTGAATGTGAGTCTGATATGCCTTGGTGATTTTCTTTTGGGGTCTATCCTATATGGGGTTCATTGAGCTTCTTGGATAGCCAGCTTTTCATCTTTCATGATATTGGGGAAGTTTTCTGTCAGCATTTTTCCAATGATCCTCTCTGTGTTTTCTGTTTTCTCCCTGTTCTAGAACTCTGATCACTCGTGAAGTTTTGCTTTTGATTGTATCCCACATAATTCTTTGGGTCTCTTCATTTCTTTATTTTTTCTGAGTTTTCCTCAAACAGAGTTGTATCCAAGTGGTTGTCTTCAGTTTCGCTGATCCTGTCTTGCGCTGTTTCAAACCTGCTCCTCAGCCCTTCTATGACACTTTCCATTTCTGAAATCCTGTTGTTTAGCTTTTGGATTTCTAATTGTTGTTTTTGTATGATTTCTAGTTGTGAATTTATTTTGGCATTTTGTTCCTGCATTATTTTCCTGAATTCTTCCATTTTTTGTCTGTATTTTCCATGAATTTGTCTGCCTTTTCCATGAATTTGTCGGCCTATTTTTTTCCTCATTTTTGTCTGCTTTTTGCTTCAACTCTTGGATAGCTCTGAATATTAGAGATTTGAATTCCTTATCAGGTAGTTCTAGTGCCTTTTCTTCTACTGGAAAGTCACCTGGTGTTTTATTTTGGACGCCTACTGGATCCTTTCTGTCCTATTTTTGTAAATGTTTTGATATAGTCTGCTGTCTTTGGGACATTCGGTAGATTTTTTTTCTCGTTTATTGATTGTAGATTTGTTTGTTTCATCCTGATTTTTTATTTTATTTGCCTATGTCTGAGCAGGCCGGCTGTGTGTTCTTTGTTGTTTGCTCATCTTTGGGCACGATACTTTTTACCTCCTTCTCCAATTGGCAGGGTCAGTCACTCAGATATGTTACAGCAGGGCAGGTCTAGCTGAAGAGGAGTTGCTGGGAAGGGTTGTTTGTGGCACTTACTATGGCCACCACAGTAGGCCAGTAATCAGAGCAGGGCAGGTTCCAGTAGGCCATGCCTGGGCTGCTTGGTGGTGTGATGTTCAGCACATGGTGCCGGTAGGCAGGATGGAGATGGAAGACTGTGATGTGTGGAGCTAGGATAAGCATGGGAGAGAGGAGAGAGGAATGGGAGCCAAAAACATACAAACAAAAAAGAGTGCTAGGGGAGCTTGCCATTGGAGTAGAGAGATGAGAAACTATGAAATGGAGAAAACCAAAAAGGAGAAGAAAAAGAAAAAAAAGAATAAATAAAAATTAGAAAGGAAAAAAGACTAGCTCCCAGGGATCCCTCTGGTGCAGCTGCTAGGTCTCTGGAAGTTGTTTCCAGGCCATGAAGTACAGCCTGGCTAGAAGGGGTAGAGGTGTCACTCAGTGCCAAGTATTCAGGAGACAGGAAGAGAAGAAAAGTATAGAGAGACGAGAAACTGAGTAATGAAGAAAGGCAAAAAGGGAAAACAAAACAAACAAATAAAAAAAGAACAAGAAAAACAGAAATAAAAGCCCCCCCCAAAAAAAAAAAAAAGAAGAAATGCCTTCGGGGATCCCTCTGCATTTCTGCACAAACTGAGGGGGGAGGTCCCAAGCTGCGCAGTACTGCCTGGCTAGAACAGACTCCCAATTCGTGAAAAGAAAAAGAAAACAAACAAAATAAATCCCCAGGATCCCACCAGTGTGGCAGCACTGGCCAGGAAACAGTTTCACACTCATGTGGCATTTCACAGCCTTTCAGGAAGAAGCAAAGATGGTGCATGGAGCCAGATGTTTCAGAGAAAGGAGGGGAGGTGGTGAGAGGTAAGGGAGAAATCTAAAGAAGTGGAAAAAAGCAACACCAGCAGCCAACAAATGGCACTTAGGGAGCCGGCCAGTGTGGACGGGTGGAAACCAAGCAACAGCAGAGTGAAGGTGGTGCTTCCCAGTCAAGAAACTGGCTGCAGGAAGCAGAGCAGGCTGAGTGGTGGTGAAGAAGTGTGGAGAATGGGAAAGCACATATCACTGGTTGTTCTGTCTCCTGCTGGAAGCTCCGTGAAGCTGCTTTCTCATAACCCCTGTTTGATGATCTCTGATAGGAGTCCAAGATGGTGGATCTGTGCTGCCTTAGCTGATAGGGGACCTCTGCATGTATCTCTGCTCACACTCTGTTCTCTGTCAGTTTTTTATTCCATTCGGTGCTTGGCTGAGTTCTTTATCTCATCATTTGATGCTTAGGGTTTCAGGACTGTTGTTTTCTCTGTTTGGCTTAGTTTTTTGGATCTTTGCTGTGGAGGCATGGCATGGTGCTTCTGCCTATAGCACCATGTTGCTGGGAAGTTCTCACCCAAATTTCTTAAAAACAAGGTCTAACTCAGCCTGCATGTCCATAACTCTCATTCTTCCCTCAATCATCTTCCATTTCACCACTCAGTCTATCCTAGTCCTTATCTTGCTTCAATTCCCCTGTGCATCTGGCACTGATGACCATTCCTTTGAATTCCAACACCTCTTCTACCTCTCCTTCCTTCCCTCCTACACCCTCCCCACCCCTACCTTTGCTTTGGCATCTACAACATCACACCCTCCAGGTTTTCTTGGTCTCTATCTATTCCTCCTCTCTCACATTTCTGGAAACTTCTTCCTCTAATTGTCCCTTAAAGGTTGAAGTTCCCTAGAGTTTTCTCTTTGTTCCACTGCTCTTCTTACATATATGTCCTCCCTGAGTTACTTTACCCTGCTACATGATGGCCTGTTTATAGATCTCTCACTCCAGCTCTGATTTCTCTGCAAAACTTCACACTCTTGTTGGATCTGGATGTCCCAGAGGACCTCATGCATGTGTTCAGACAGCATCATCTCTCCCCACAGTCCCCCATTCATCAAACTCAGTATTCTTTAACCCAGTTGATGATGTTACCTTCCACACTACCCCTGAGCCCTCTTAAATATTTCCAAAGCCTTTTCTTTTTCATCTCTGCTGCCCTAGTTACAACTCTCCTCATCTCTTGCTCGAATATTATCATCACCTCCTTACTGATGTTCCACCTTTGATCTAGTTCCTCTCACCCCTCCCTTGCAAAAGGTCTTGGAGGGAGACACTCAGACACAAATATTATCCTTTTACCACCCTGCTTAAAATTTGCCAATGACTTCTCATTGTCAAGCACTTTATCAGGGCCTAAAGGAAGCTCTCTGATTACAGAACTCTCAGATTTCCCTCTTTCCATTCCCTACCATGATGCTCCCCCTAGACCACAGATATGGAGGTGTGCAGACACTCACATCTGGGCCTGCTCTGAGTCCTAGCAGGTGGCGTGTGCTTCCTTCTCTGTGTTCCCTTAGCAACTCTCACACAATGACATTCAAGCCTTTACCACACGTTGTATTTGGGGTAATCCTTTGCTTTCTGACTCCCCCACTAGCCTGTGAGCCTCTAGCAGGCAGGGGCCATGCCTTACCTTCTCTGTATACCTGGTGCCCTTCCAGCACCTGGTCTATGCCAAGTCTTGAATAAGTGATAGTCAAACTGAACTAACTCTGTAAGCTGGCCACTCTGCTGCTCATTCTCAGAACTCTCCATATCTGGCCTACTTCAAACCTCCCTTCAACTGCCTTCTTCAAAGGCTGGAATATTCCTTCCAGATGAAAGTCCTCTGTTCCACTGTCACCAGCTCTTTTCCTAACTCGCTTGATACAAGTTTTTACTTCACTCGTATGGTCCCATAAGTTGAAGATCTTTTCTGATTTTAAATAAAGTAAAAGTCATGCAACACCCAAAAGTTATCCAAAACTATCTTTGTGTGATGGAAAAGACACTCAGCGGGGGGTCAGGAGACTAGAGTTCCTGTTGTTGCTCTGCTCTGCAGCTGATATTCTGTAGGAGCTCCACCTCTCAGGCTCCTTCTCCTAGTTTGCACTCTGATAGTGGGGAAAGCTGCGATGGGGCCCCATTGCTGACATATCAAAGCCTGGTGTCATTACAAGATGATCTTGAGGTAGTAGGCTGGCAGTCAGTGTGGCCACAGGGGAGACACAGAAGCTGGTGGGTATGATGGGAGGGTGGGAGGAGGGATGGAGAACAGGTCTATTCCTCATCAGAGGACGAGCCCAGAATGAGGAGGTCCCACAGGAAAACCCTGGCCTGAAATTCAGGCCCTGACCTGCCAGCCCCATGCTCTTGACTCTGCACCTTCCTCACTGACCAGACTGATGTCACTTGAGTGTGTTCACTTCTCACTTCTTCCCGCTGGTCCTTGTCAAATAAACATTTTCCTATAAAACCTTCACTTGCATCAGCTCTGTTACAAATGGCCCGCAAGCCAGCAGAACCGTAGCTAGATCCTGTGCAGAGCCTCATTTCTCCTGCAGGAGCCACGCACATCCAGGCTTCCCTGCACTAATTGCCCCGTGCTCCCAGACTCCATAGATCTTCAAGAAGAATGAAGACCTGCATAGCTATGTGCTTCCAACCCCAGAGGAGCTGCAGAAAGGAAGGAAAGCTTGCGTTAAGAACAGCTAGCCATGAGTCAATGCTTCGTAACAGGAGAGGAAAGGAACTGACTTTTAGCAACTCAGCAACCACTCACCATCAAGAATGCAGCACATGGTCTGATCCACAGGGAGCATGAAACGTTTTCTCTCACACTGTGCCTTATTGGAACATTCCCATCGACAGCAATCACTCACCTCCCAGAGGGATAGGCTCAGAGAAACAATAGAAGCAGAACATGCAGGATCACACATGAACATGCAGACACACCATACACACAGAGACTCACACGCAAGTGCCCAGTGAGTGCACACTCACACACACATCCCCAGGCACACATACAGAGTGCTGAGGTGGGTGTGGACACAAAGCCAGCCCTCAGCCATTGAGACCCAGGAAACCTCATACACATGGAAGCTAGGTTCCAGACCAGGGACATGCAAGGTCAGATGCTCACAGCATGTCCCCTCAGGCACACAGAAGCCCAGAGAAACGTATAGACACTCAGAGAATAAAAAAAGGAGAGATGTCCATGGGACCTCAACTCAAGACAAGCAGACACAGGAAGAGGCAGTGGAAAGATTTTTATGAATGGGCAGCGTGCCAGAGGTGATTTGGTAATTAACTCTATAGACAGTAAGGAGGGTAGATGGATGGGGAGAAAAACACACTGGAGGTGGAGAATCAGTGGAGCTGTTACTGCACCAGTTAGGGTGATAAATGCACAGAGCCACAAAGGGATGGATTCCAGAGACATTTCTTGCATCAAATTGAAAGAACTTAGTGGTTGGCTCAAGAGTCCCTGGGTGGTGCAAACTGTTACACGCTCAGTTGCTAAACAAAATGTTGGAGGTTCGCGTTCACCCAGAGGTATCTTGGAAGAAAGTCCTGGTGATTTACTTCCAAAAGGTCACAGCCATTGAAAACCATATGAAGCACAATTCTACTATGACATACATGGGGTTGTCATGAGTTGGAGTTGACTTGATGGCAACTGTTTTTGTTTTGTTTTGTTTTAGAGACTCACTCATGTACCTAAATGAAGGGAAGAGAAGGAATGCCTCTCGGGATTCTGATTTAGCCAACTGGGTACCACTCCCTGTGATAGGTAATAGTGGGGAAGGGGATGACAGAATGGCCAAAAGACACACCCATCCCTCTGTTGGAAAGTAATCCTAAGTACCAATCTCCGGAGTCACAGCCTCTGGCCAAGACATGGGGATCTGGGGCTGACAGCCTGTACCCCAGCTGGCATCCAACTCCCTTACAGGGCATTTTCTCCATCAGAGAATATTAAGCCCACACAGGCAAATGACAGGAGAGTGGGGAGCCTGACAGAAGCCCAGAGGAAGGTGAAAACCACACTTACGCATGACACAGGCTTTTCAAGTCCACAACTCTCTGACTAACCCATTTCCTCCATCTCTCCCAATGATTGGGCCACCATTAATTGTTATAGTCTAACAACACAATCTTAAACTTTCCTTTGGACGCTTTGGATTCCTTTCCGGAATCAAAGATGCGATACAGTGGCACAAACCGTTTATACGCAACTACTAATCGAAAGATTGGCAGCTCAAACTCACCCAGTGGCACCATGGAAGAAAAGTTCTGGCAATTTGCTTCCATAAGATAGAGCCAAGAAAATGCTATGGAGCTCAGTTTTACTCTGTAACACACGAAGCTGCCATGAATCACAATCAACTCAATGGCAATGGGTTTTATGGAGGACAAAGTCACCCTGACCCTCAGCTCTTCCTCCAGGATTCTCTACTTCAAGGCAAAAATTTGGTTTACTCCCTGAGGTCCTGTTTTGGTAGCAGTTTTTAGCATTAAAAGTGCGATAAATTTAATTTTAAAAAAGGGCACCCGAACAAGAACATAATAAGGACCTTGTTTATACCCAAACAAAATGATGGAGAACACTGCAGAGCAGGCCTGCAGCCTCCAGGGCCAACTGAGGTGGCCGAGCGTGCAGGAGTGCTTAGCAAAGGCTGCAGTGAGCCGACTGCGTTTCAGCATTCAACTTTCCCTGTGCCTATTTCATAGGAACTGGATGTGACTGTGATACAGACCTGGTCCCAGCAGAAGGAATGCTGGAGAAGTCCTGAGGGCTTCAGGCATGAGCTGCTCTTCCCAGGAGAATCTCACTTCTGTTTGACATCTCCACTCCAACCTCCTGTGCCTCCAGGCCCTCCTATCTAGAAGTCACATTGTCCTTAGCTCACAGAGATTACAGAGACTAGAGTCCCTAAGACATCATTTTACAGACATCTAACATCAGGGCAAGAGGACATCAGAGGCTGGTTCCCAGTGCTGCCTCCAGCCCCCAAGCACCAGGCAAGTTCATTAGACAGCCAAGGGGAAGGACAGAGGGGACAGGTCTGAGGATAATGCTCTGGAGACAGTGGTCCTCCTTTCCCTCTCTCCTTCCTCATTTAGGAATTCTTGGTGGTACAACATTAACGTGCTCAGCTGATAACCAAAAGGTTGGAAGTTCGAGTCCACTGAGAAGTGCTTTGGAAGAAAGGCCTGGTGAGCTACTTCTGAAAAATTAGCCACTGAAAACCCTATGGAGACAGTTCTACTCTGACATACACGGTGTCACCATGAGTCAGAGTCCATTCTATGGCAACTGGTTGGTTCTTTATTCAACAGACCTCTACTAAGTGACTACAATGCAAGGCACAGGAGAGAGAGAGATTAAGAATGGTCATGGAACACTGGTGCACATAGACTTGTAAACTGATATTTTATGACAGGGTCATAAGTGCTAATATCGTTATGTACAAGGAGCTCTGGTTGCAGGGGAAATAGTAACCACCTCTGTATTTGTGTGTATTAGGGAAAGGGAGAGTTGTTTAGAAGACTTCCAGAGGTAGAAGGAAGTCCAGGTAAGAGTAGCATGCTAAGAAGCACAGGGAGAGTGACGAATGCTGAAGGGTCTGAACATCTGGAATCCTGGGTGCTAAAGGCCCCTGAAGGATGGCTGCCCAGGATGCTCCCACTCTAGTACCTGCACATCCCCAATTCTGTTCATTCCATCTCTGCAGAAGAAGCCATGGTCTTTCCTGACTCTTCCCACTTAGACCAAGCTGGGCCATTGAGTCACTTCCCTGGGGTTTTTGGGTTTGGGACTTGGGATGGAGAGAGTCCATTCATCTTTAGCAGGTGAAGCTATAAGATAAAAACCTCGTGAACTGAGGTGGGGTTAAGATGGCAGAGTAGTCGGACTCTTCCTATGTCCCTCTTAAAACAAACACCTGAAAAAACAAGTGAATCGATTGTATCTGAATATCTAGGAGCCATGAACATCAAAGGCAAAGTTGAAGAATCAGACTGAGTGGAGGGGGAGGGAGAGATGGTTCGGAAACAGTGACGAATTGCCAGACCTGACCCAGCGGGAGCTACAGCCGTTCAGCCCAGAACAACTCAGGATGTGCAGTGAGGTGGGCAAGATGCGGTGCTCGGGAGGCATTTTCCACATCGGGAGAGAGACCCACTGGCAGAGAGTCTACTCGGCCATCCAGAACCAATGAAAAGCAGCACTCAAGTGGCTAAAGGTAAGTACTTGCATGTGGACTACTGCATAGATTAAAAAAAAAAAAAACACCATTTGGAAAAAAAACTCCCATCTACCTCCCCCCTCCATGCTCTGCACTGGGTCCTGGCCAGCTCCAGCAATTGATGAGTCTCCTCGGCTGGAAGTAGGACCCTTAAGGGGCCCTGAGCCATTCTCCCAGCCTTGGAGAGGGAACAAATTAACAAACAGGGAAAAAATAAGCTGCCGGCTCCCCTAAGCCAGGACCTCAGGGTTGATGTAGCTCCTTTGCTTAGGCACAGGCATAAGGAGTCTGCAGACTTTGAAAGTCTTTCATCCCTGGATAGACTTGTGTAGACCCATTTCAACAGCGTAAGACCTCACTACCACAGTACAACAGGGTATATACCTGAAGTCTAACTTCAACTGTTTCAGCTATGAAGTGGCAAGTTTTTGAAGTTTGACATTGCTCTGCCCATTAAGCAGACTCCTTACCTGCCCACATCATGGGCTTGAGGACTGGTGGCTTCACCCACGCCACCTAGGCACCTCCAACAGGGGTACAAGAACAAGTCGTACCCCCCCAGTCCTTACAGCCAACTGCATAGGGTGCTCATAGTCCAGCTACAAAACTCACATACCTACTCACTCTAGGGAACAGGGACACGCTTTCCTTTTAGACACTCAGAGCCAGCTCTCAGTCTCATGTATTGCTTAGCATGTGACCCCGAACTATAGCCAGATACCTGTGCCAACACTAATCATCCAGGCTCTCTCTAGGTGAGAGCCTTCACCACACACTTGGTGACCAACTATCTAAACACCTGAGCTGAATCCATACAAGAAAATTTAACAGACTCCTGGGCTCAGATACTTAGTAACAAATCTAACTACCTGATGACAGGACGTTAGAGATTCAAAGACACCAATAATCAAACTAGTGCACATGAGCAGCCTATCTCGGCATATCAAAACAAGAAGCTAGGACACAGTAAGCAAACATAAAATAAAAAAAATATAATAGCTTATTGATGGCTCAGAGACAACAGTCAATATCAAACCACATAAAGAGAGACCATGATGGCTTCAGTAAGCTCCCAAAATAAAGAATCAAGAAATTTTCTAGAGGAAGAGACTTTCTTGGAATTACCAGAGGCAGAATACAAAAGATTAATATACAGAACTTTTCAAGAAATTAGGAAGGAACTCCTTCAAAACAGGAAAACCAAAGAACATATAGACGAAGCAATAACAGAACTTAAAAAGGTTATTCAAGAGCATAATGACAAATTTAATAGGCTGCAAGAATCCATACAGAGACAGCAATCAGAAATCCAGAAGATCAACAATAAAATTTCAGAATTAGACAACTCAATAGAAAGTCATAGGAGCAGAATTGAGGCAGTAGAAGTCAGAATTAGTGAGACTGAAGATAAAACTCCATCAAGAGAAATAATCTATGAGTGATTGGAGTACCAGAATTGGGGGGGGGGGGGGATAACAGAAAATACAGAGAAAACTGTTGAAGATTTGTTGGCAGAAAACTTCCCTGATATTGTGAAAGATGAGAAGATATCTATCCAAGATACTCATCAAACCCCACATAAGGTAGATCCCAAAAGAAAGTCACCAAGACATATTATAAGCAAACTTTCCAAAACCAAAGATAAAGAGAGAATTTTAAGAGCAGCTAGGGATAAAATAAAAGTCATTTACAAAAGAGAGTCAATTAGAATAAGCTCGGACTACTCAGCAGAAACCATGCAGGCCAGAAGACAATGGGATGACATACATAAAGCCTTGAAGGAAAATAACTGCCAGCCAAGAATTATATATCCAGCAAAATTGTTTCTCAAATATGATGGTGAAAATAGGGCATTTCCAAATAAACAGAAGTTCAGGGAATTTGCAAAAACCAAACCAATATTACAAGAAATACTAAAGAGAGTCCTACAGTTAAATAATCAATAACACCAGATAACAACACAAGACTAGAACACAGGACAGAACAAACAGATATTGACTCAGATACAGATATCAAAAATACATCAAAGCTAAAACATTGAAAAAAGGGAAACCGATATCAATATGTATAAAAGGACAACATTAAAACAAAAAAGAGGGACCAAAAAAATGGAGACATTGATTTTTCATATGGAGGGGAAGTTAAAGTGATATAAAGTAATGGAAGACTGGTATAAACTTAGAAAAATAGGGGTAAATATTAACATAACCACAAAGGAATCTGACAATCCTACAAATCAAAATAAAAAAGTAGAAAAAAATAAAAATCCAGCAAACACAAAATCTACAAAAGATGAAAAAAATACATAAAGAAAAACGACTCAGTACAGAAAATTGAGGAGAACAAAGAAACTGTGAACAACACACAAAAAGAGATATCAGGATGACAGCATTAAACTCATACCTATTGTCTTAGTCATCTAGTGCTGCTACAACAGAAATACCAGAAGTGGATAGTATTAATGAAGAGAAGTTTATTTCCTCATAGTCAAAGTAGGCTAAAAGTGCAAATTCAGGGCATCAGCTCCAGGGGAAGACTTTTTCTCTGTGTCGGCCTTCTTCTCTTCAGGGTTTCCCCAGACCAGGAGCTTCTCTGCGCAGGGACCCCAGTCCAAAGGACGCGCTCTGCTCCTAGCACTGCTTTCTTGATGGTATGAGGTCCCCCTGTCGCTCTGCTCACTTCTGTCTTTTATATCTCAAGAGATTGCCTCAGGACAAAATCCAGTCTTGTAGATCAGGTCCTGCCTTACTAACACAACTACCACCCATCCTCCCTCATTAACATCATAGAGGCAGGTTTACAACATCCAGGAAAATCACACAGTACCAAGAATCATGGCCTAGCCAAATTGATACACACATTTTTCAGGGAACATAATTCAAACCATGACACCTATCAATAATTACGCTGAAAGTAAATGGACTTAATGCACCAACAAAGAGACGTAGAGTGGCAGATGAGATAAAAAAGCATGATCCATCTATATGTTGCCTACAAGAGATGCACCTTAGACTTAAAGACACAAACAGGCTAAAACTCAATGGATGCAAAAAAAAATATCAAGCAAACAACACTCAAAAAGGAGTAGGAGTGGCAATATTAATCTCTGACAAAATAGACTTTAAAGTAAAATCCACCACAAAGGATAAGGAAGGGCACTATATAATGATTAAAGGGTCAATGCACCAGGAGGACATAACTATAATAAATATTTATGCACCCAACAACAGGGATCCAAAATACATAAAAGAAACTCTAACAGCTCTGAAGAGAGACATTGACAGCTCCACAATTGTAGTAGGAGACTTCAGCATGCAACTTTCAGTGAAGGACAGAACATCCAGAAAGAAGCTCAACAAAGACATGGAAGAGCTAAACGCTACAATCAACGAACTTGATCTCATAGACATACACTGAACATTGCACTCAACAGAAGCTAAGTATACTTTCTTTTCCAACACACATGGAACATTCTCCAGAATAGACCACATATTAGGCCATAAGGCAAGCCTTAACAAAGTCCAAAACATTGAAATATTACAAAGCATCTTTACTGACCATAAAGCCATAAAAGTGGAAATCAACAACACAAAAAGCAAGGAAAAAAAATCAAACACATGGAAACTGAACAACACCTTGCTCAAAAACTACTGGGTTTTAGAAGAAATTAAGGATAGAATAAAAAAATTCATAGACTCAAACGAGAATGAAAACACATCCTACCAGAACCTTTGGGACACAACAAAAGCAGTGCTCAGAGGTCAGTTTATAGCAATAAATGCACACATCCAAAAAGAAGAAAGGGTCATAATCAAAGCATTAACCCTAGAACTGGAACAAGTAGAAAGAGAGCAGCAAAAGAAACCCACAGGCGTCAGAAGGAAGGAAATAATAAGAAATAGAGCAGAATTAAATAAAATAGAGAGAAACAATCAACTTAATCCATCTCATAAATAAAACAAAAGACAAGAACCATGTGATCTTATCAATCAATGCACAAAAGGCGTTTGACAAAGTCCAACACCCATTCATGATAAAAACTCTCAATAAAATAGGAATAGAAGGGAAATTCCTCAGTATAATTAAGGGCATTTATACAAAACCACCAGCCAACATCATCCTAAATAGAGAGACTTTGAAAGCATTCCCCTTGAGAACAGGAACCAGACAAGGATATCTTCTATCATCACTATTATTCAACATTGTGCTGGAGGTCCTAGCCAGAGCAGTTAGGCTAGAAAAAGAAATAAAGGGCATCCAAATAGGTAGGGAAGAAGTCAAAGTATCTCTATTTGCAGATGATATGATCTTATATACAGAAAACCCCAAAGAATCCACAAGAAAACTACTGGAACTAATAGAAGATTTCAGCAAAGTTTCAGGATACAAGATAAACATACAAAAATCAGTTGGATTCCTTTACATGAACAAAGGGAACCTCGAAGAGGAAATTACCAAATCAATACCATTTACAATAGCTCCCAAGAAGATAAAATACTTAGGAATAAATCTAACCAGAGATGTAAAAGACCCATACAATGAAAACTACAAAGAACTACTGCAAGAAACCAAAAGAGACCTGCATAAGTGGAAAAATATACCTTGCTCATGGATAGGTAGACTCAACATAGTGAAAATGTCAATTCTACCCAAAACAATCTACAGATACAATGCAATCCCAATCCAAATTCCACCTGCATTTTTTAATGAAATGGAGAAACAAATCACCAACTTCATACGGAAAGGGAAGAGGTCCCGAATAAATAAAACATTACTCAAGAAGAAGAGCAAAGTGGGAGGCCTTACACTACCTGATTTTAGGACCTAGTATACTACCACGGTAGTCAAGACAACCTGGTACTGGTACAACAACAGATAAATAGACCAATGGAACAGAGTTGAGAATCCAGATATAAGCTCATCCACCTACGAGCAGCTAATATTTGACAAAAGCCCAAAGTCCATTAATTGGGGAAAAGACAGTCTCTTTAACAAATGGTGCTGGCGTAACTAGATATCTATGTACAAAAAACTGAAACAAGACCCATATCTCACACCATGTACAAAAACTAACTCAAAATGCATCAAAGACTTAAATATAAAATCTAAAAAGATAAAGATCATGGAAGAAAAAAAAAAGGAGAACTCTTGGAGCCCTAATACATAGCATAAACACAATATGAACCATTATTACTTATACAAGCACCAGAAGAGAGACCAGATAAATTGGAGTTCCTAAAAATCAAACACGCTCATCAAAAGACTTCACCAAAAGAGTAAAAAGACAACCCACAGACTGGGAAAAAATTTTTGGCTATGACAAATCCAATCAGCGTTTAATCTCTAAAATCTGCAAGATACTGCAAAACCTCAACAACAAAAAGACAAATAACCCAATCAAAAAATGGACAAAGGATATGAACAGGCACTTAACCAAAGAAGATATTCAGGTGGCTAACAGACACATGAAGAAATGCTCACGATCATTAACCATTAGACAAATACAGATCAAAACTACAATGAGATATCATCTCACGCCAACAAGGCTAGCATTAATCCAAAAAACACAAAATAACAAATGCTGGAGAGGTTGTGGAGAGACCGAAACACTTATACACTGTTGGTGGGAATGTAAAATGGTACAACTACTTTGGAAAAGGATTTTGCACTTCCTTAAAAAGCTAGAAATAGAAGTACTGTAGGATCCCGCTATCCCGCTCATTGGAATATAACCTAGAGAAACAAGAGCCGTCACACGAATAGATATATGCACACGCATGTTCGTTGCAGCACTGTTCACAATAGCAAAAAGATGCAAGCAACCTAGGTGCCCATCAACAGATGAATGGATAAACAAACTATGGTCTATCCATACAGTGGAATATTACACAACGATAAAGAACAATGATGAAGCTGTGAAACATCGTATAACACGGTGGAAGCTGGAACTTATGCTGAGTGAATTTAGTCAGTCACAGAAGGACAAATACTGTATAAGACTACTATTATAAGAACTCAAGAAAAGGTTTAAACACAGAAGAAAACATTCTTTGATGGTTACGGGGGTGGGGAGGGAGGGTAAGCGTTATTTACTAACTATAGTAGATAAGAATCATCTTAGGTGAAGGGAAGGACAGCACACACTACAGGGGAAGCCAGCACAACTGGACTAAACCAAAGCTAAGAAGTTTCCTCAATACAATCAAATACGTTGAGAGACAGAGTAGCAGGGATGGGGGTTCTGTTGACCATGCTTTTAGGAGACATCTATGTCAATTGGCATAACAAACCTTATTAAGAAAATGTTCTGCATCCTACTTTGGTGAGTGGCATCTGGGGTCTTAAAAGCTTCCAAGTGGCCATCTAAGATGCATCAATTGGTCCCAACCACTTGGAGTAAATGAGAACAAAGAACACCAAAGACACAAGGAAAGTATTAGCCCAAGAGACAGAATGGGCCACATAAACCAGTGACTTCATCATCCTGAGGCCAGAAGAACTAAATGGTGCCTGGCTACTACCAATGAATGTCCTGACAGGGAACACAACAGAGTGTCCCTGATGGAGCAGTAGAACGATGGGATGCAGAACTGAAATTCTAGTAAGAAGACCAGACTTAATGGTCTGAGTGAGACTGGAGGTGCCCCGGAAAGCATGGCCCCTGAACTCTCTATCACCCCAGAACTAAAACAATTTCCGAGGCCAACTCTTCAGACAGGGATTGGACTGGACTGTGGGACATAAAATGATACTCGTGAAGAGTGTGACTCTTAGTCAAGTAGATACAAGAGAGCAAAGGGGCAGCTTCTGTCCAGAGGTGAGACGGGAAGGCAGAGAGAGTTAGGTGCTGGTTGAATGTTCATGGGGAATCAGGGGTGGAGGGGAGGTGTGTGCTGTTGCAGAATGGGGTGAGCAGTTGGTGTCTCATAACAATGTATGTAAAAACAAAAATTTTGTATGTGAGACTATCTTGAAATGTAAACTTCATTTAATTACAACTATAAAAATATATATAAATAAAAATATATATATATGGCAATCTGGGAGCCCTGAACATCTAAGGGAAAGTTGAGGAATCGGAATGAGTGGCGGGAGAGGGAGAGACAGTTCGGAAGCAGCGAGGAGTTTCCAGACCTTAGCCAGTGAGAGCATGAGTCCTTCAGTCCTGATCGGTTCATGGGTGAGTGGTGAGGCAGTCAAACAGCAGTGCTTGGGAGGTGTATTCTGCACCAAGAGAGACCCAGCTGCAGAGAGTCTACTGGGCCACCCAGAACCAGTGAGAAGCAGCCCTAGATCAGTGAAAGATAAGTACTTCCATACGGACTACTGGGCAGATCAAAAATACCCACCTCACAGAAAAACCTCTCTCCCATTTACCTCCCCACACCCTGCTCTGCACTGGGTCTTGGATCGGCTTCAACAATTCTCGAGTCCCCTGGGCCGGAAGTAGGATCTGTCACACACCCTGAGCCATTCTCCAGGCCTTGGAGAGTGAACAAATTAACAAACAGGGGAAAAAATAAACTGATGGCTCCACTAAGCCAGGAACCCAGGGTAGGCACAGCTCCTTTGCCTAGGTACAGGCATAAGGGATCCATGGACTTTGAGTGCCTTTCAGCCAGCAGAGACTTGTGTGGGCCCATTTCAACAGCATAGGTCCTCATTACCGCAGTACAACAGGGTATATACCTGAAGTCTAACATGAACGGTTTCACCTGTGAAGTGGCAGGTTCGTGACATTTGACACTGATCTGCCCATTAAGCAGGGTCTTCACCTAGCCACTTCAGGGACCTGAGGACTGAAGGCTCCACCCATGCCACCAAGCCACCTGCAATAGGGGCCCAAGAATAAGAGGTGACCTTTAGTCCTTACAGCCACCAGCATTGGGTGCTCATAGTCCAGCTGCAAAACCCACCCACCTACGTGCTCTAGGGAACAGGGACACGCCTTCCTCCTGGACACTTAGGGGGGGCTGTCAGCCACCGTCTTGCTCAGAGTGTGTCCTCCTGCTGCAGCCAGATGCCTGTGTCTACACCAATCATCCATGCCTCTCTAGGACTGTAGGTGAGAGACTACACCACACACTTGGTGGTTATCTACCTAGGCACCCAAGCTGATTCCAAACAGGAGGAGTGAGCAGATGCCTGAGCTCACATACCTAGTAACAGAGCTAACCACCTGATGACAGGACTTTAGAGTTTCAAAGGTGCCCATAACCAAACTAGTTCATATGAGCAGCCTATTTGGGCTTATCAGAACAAGATGCTAGAACACAGTAAGCAAACATAAAATAAATAAATATAATAACTTATTGATGGCTCAGAGACAACAGTCAATATCAAATCCCATAAAGAGGTAATCCATGATGGCTTCAGCAAGCTCCCAAAATAAAGAATCTAGAAATTTTCCAGAGGAAGAAAATCTCTTGGAATTACCAGAGGCAGAATACAAAAGATTAATATACAGAACTCTTCAAGAAATTAGGAAGGAAATTAATCAAAACACAGAACACACAGTAGAGGAAATTAAAAAGATTAGAGAAGAGCATAATGACAAATTTAATAGGTTGCAAGAATCCATACAGAGACAGCAATCAGAAATCCCAAAGATTAACAATAAAATTTCAGAATTAGACAACTCAATAGAAAGTCATAGGAGCAGGATTGAGACAATGGAAGTCAGAATCAGTGAGATCAAAGATAAAGCACTTGAAAACAACTTATTTGAGGAAAAATAAGACAAAAGGATTCAAAAACATGAAGAAACCCTAAGAATAATGTGGGACTCTATCAAGAGGAATAACCTATGAGTGATTGAAGTACCAGAACCGGGGAGAATAATGCAAAATACAGATAGAATTGCTGAAATTTGTTGGCAGAAAACTTCCCTGATATCATGAAAGATGACAAGATATCTATCCAAGATTCTCATCAAACACCACATATGGTAGATCACAAAAGAAAGTCACCAAGATATATTATAAGCAAATTTGCCAAAACCAAAGATAAAGAAAGAATTTTAAGAGTGGCTAGGGATAAACGAAAAGTCATCTACAAAGGAGCGTCAATAAGAATAAGCTCGGACTACTCAGCAGAAACCATGCAAGCAAGAAGGCAATGGGATGACATATATAAACCTTTGAAGGAAAAAAAATGCCCGCCAAGAATTATATATCCAGCAAAACTGTCTCTCAAATATGATGGCGAAATTAGGGCATTTCCAGATAAACAGAAGTTTAGGGAATTTGCAAAAACCAAACCAAAATTAGAAGAAATACTAAAGGGAGTCCTCAGGTTAGAAAATCAGTAACATCAGATAACAACCCAAGGCTACAACACAGGACAGACCAACCAGATATCAACCCAGATAGGGAAGTCACAAGAATAAATCAAAGCTAAAACACTGAAAATAGGGAAACAGATGTCAATATGTAAAAGAAGAGAACATTAAAACAAAAAAGAGGGACTTAAAAAATGTAGACATAGACTTTGCATATGGGGAGGAAGTCAAGGCGATATCAAGAAATGAAAAACAGGTATAAACTTAGCAAAATAAGGGTAAATATTAAAGTAACCACAAAGGAAACTAACAATCCTACAAGTCAAAATAAAAAGCTAGAAAAAATATAAAGACTCAGCAAACACAAAATCAACAACAATGAAAAAGATGAAAAGAAAATACATAAAGAAAAATGATGCAGCACAGAAAAATAAGTAGAACAAAAAAACTGTGAATAACACACAAAAAAAGACATCAAAATGGCAGCACTAAACTCATATCCATCAATAATTATGCTGAATGTAAATGGATTAAAAGCACCAATAAATAGACAGAGAGTGGCAGATTGGATAAAAAAACACAATCCGGCTATATGCTGCTTATGAGAGACACACCTTCGACTTAAAGACATAAACAAACTAAAACTCAAAGGACGGAAAAAATATATCAAGCAAACAACACACAAAAGAGAGCAAGAGGGGCAATATTAATCTCTGACAAAATAGACTTTAAAGTAAAATCCACCACAAAGGATAAGGAAAGACACTATTAATGATTAAAGAGTCAATACACCAGGAGCACATAACAATAATAAATATTTATGGACTGAATGACAGGGCTCCAAAATACATAAAACAACACTAACAGCACTGAAAAGAGAGATAGACAGCTTCACGATAGTAGTAGGAGACCTCAACACACTTTTTTGGTGAAGGACAGAACATCCAGAATGAAGCTAAACGAAGACAGGGAAGATCTAAATGCTACAGTCAGCCAACTAGATTTCATTGACTTATTCTGAACACTCCACCCAACAGCAGCCAGGTATACTTTCTTTTCCAATGCACATAAAACATTTTGCACGGTAGACCACATATTAGGCCATAAAGCAAGCCTTAACAAAATCCAAAGCATCGAAATAGTACAAAGCATCTTTTCTGACCATAAAGCCCTTAAAGTAGAAATCAACAACACAAAAAGCAAGGAAAAAATCAAACATGTGGAAACTAAACAACACCTTGTTCAAAAACTACTGGGTTATAGAAGAAATTAAGGATGGAATAAAGAAATTCATAGAATCAAACGAGAATGAAAACACATCCTACCCGAACCTTTGGGACACAGCAAAAGCAGAGCTCAGAGGTCAGTTTATAGCAATAAATGCACACATCCAAAAAGAAAAAAGGGCCATAATCAAAACATTAACCCTACAACTCAAACAAGTAGAAACAGAGCAGCAAAAGAAGCCCCTAGCACCAGAAGAAAGGAAATAACAAGAATTAGTGCAGAATTAAATGAAATAAAGAATAGAAAAACAATTGAAAGAGTTAACAAGACCAAAAGCTGGTTCTTTAAAAAGATCAACAAAATTATAAACCATTGGCCACACTAACAAAAGAAAAACAGAAGAGGAAACAGATAACCTGTAAAAGAAAGAGATAGGTAATATTACAACAGACACAACTGAAATTAAATGAATCATAACAGAAAACTATGAAAAATTGTACTCTAACAAATTTGAAAACCTAGAGGAAATGGACAAATTTCTAGAAACTCACTGCCTACCTAAACTAACACAGAGTTAGAACAACTATAAACCCGTAACAAAAGAAGAGACAGAAAAAGTAATTTAAAAACTCCCAACAACAACAAAAAAAAAAGCCCTGGCTCAGATGGCTTCACTGGAGAACTCTACCAAACTTTTGGAGAAGAATTAACACCACTAAAAGTATTTCAGAGCATAGAAAAGGATGCAATACTTCCAAACTCATTCTATGAAGCCAGCATAACTCTGATACCAAAACCAGGGAAATACACCACAAAAAAAGAAAATTACAGACCAATATCCCTCATGAACATTGACACAAAAATCCTCAACAAAATTCTAGCCAATAGAATTTAGCAACATCTCAAAAAAAGTAATTCACCATGATCACGTGGGATTTCTACCAGGTATGCGGGGATGATTCAGCATTAGAAAAACAATCAATATAATCCATCACATAAATAAAACAAAAGACAAGAACCACATGATCTTATCAGTCGATGCACAAAAGGCATTTCCAAAAGTCCAACACCTATTCATGAGAAAAGCTCTCAACAAAATAGAAATAGAAGGGAAATTCCTCGGTATAATTAAGGGCATTTATATAAAGCCAACAGCCAACATCATCCTAAATGGAGGGGCTTTGAAAGCATTCCCCTTGAAAACAGGAACCAGACAAGTATGCCCTCTATCACCACTCTTATTCAACATTGTGCTGGAGGTCCTAGCCAGAGCAATTAGGCTAGAAAAAGAAATAAAGTGCATCCACGTTGGTAAGGAAGAAGTAAAAGTGTCTCTATTTGCAGATGATATGATTTTATACATAGAAAACCCCAAAGAATCCACAAGAAAACTACTGGAACTAATAGAAGATTTCAGCAAAGCTTCAGGATACAAGATAAACATACAAAAATCATTTGGATTCCTTTACACGAACAAAGAGAACCTAGAAGAGGAAATTACCAAATCAATACCATTTACAATAGCCACCCAAGAAGATAAAATACTTAGGAATAAATCTAACCAGAGATGTAAAAGACCCATACAATGAAAACTACAAAGAACTACTGCAAGAAACCAAAAGAGACCTGCATAAGTGGAAAAATATATCTTGCTCATCGATAGGAAGACTCAACATTGTGAAAACGTCAATTCTACCCAAAGAAATCTACAGATACAAGGCAATCCCAATTCAAATTCCAATGGCATTTTTTAATGAGATGGACAAACAAATCACCAACTTCATATGGAAAGGGAAGAGGCCCCGAATAAGTAAATCATTACTCAAGAAGAAGAACAAAGTGGGAGGCCTCACGCTACTTGATCTTAGAACCTATTATTCCGGCATGGTAGTCAAAACAGCCTGGTACTGGTACAACAGATACATAGACCAATGGAACAGAATTGAGAATCCAGACATAAATTAACTACCTATGAGCAGCTGATATTTGACAAAGGCCCAAAGTCCATTAATTGGGGAAAAGACAGTCTCTTTAACAAATGGTGCTGGCATAACTGTATATCCATCTGCAAAAAATTGGAACAAGATGCATATTTCACACCATGCACAAAAACTAACTCAAATTGGATCAAATACTTAAATATAAAATCGAAAACAATAAATATCATGTAAATAAACATAGGGACAATGCTAGGAGCCCATATGCTTGGCACAGACACAATACGAACCATAAGTTACAATGCACAAGCACCAAAAGAGAGACTATATAACTGGGAGCTCTTAAAAATCACACATATATGCTCATCAAGAGACTTCACCAAAAGAGTAAAAATACAACCTACAGACTGGGAAAAAAATTTTGGCTACAACAAATCCAATCAGAGTCTAATCTCTAAAATCCACAAGATACTGCAAAACCTCAACAACAAAAATACAAATAACCCAATCAAAAAGTGGGCAAAGGATATGAACACGCACTTCACCAAAGAAGACACTCAGGTGGCTACCAGATACATGACACATGAGGAAATGCTCACAATCATTAGCCATTAGAGAAATGCAGATCAAAACTACAATGAGATATCATCTCACCCCAACAAGGCTAGCATTAATCCAAAATACACAAAATAATAAATGCTGGAGAGGTAGTGGAGAGACTGGAACACTTATACACTGTTGGTGGGAATGTAAAATGGTACAACCACTTCAGAAATCGATTTGGCACTTCCTTAAAAAGCTAGAAATACAAATACCATACGATCCAGCTATCCCACTCCTTGGAATATATCCTAGAGAAACAAGAGTCATCATACTAACAAGTATATGCACACCCATGTTCATTGCAGCACTGTTCACAATAGCAAAAAGATGGAAACAACCTAGGTGCCCATCAATGGATGAATGGATAAACAAATTACAGTATATCCACACAATGGAATACTACACAATGATAAAGAATAACGATGAAGCAATGAAACATCTTATAACATGGAGGATTCTCGAAGGCATTATGCTGACTGAATTTAGTCAGTCACAGAAGGACAAATATTGTATAAGACCACTATTATAAGAAATCAAGAAAAGGTTTAAACACAGAAAACAACATTCTTGGATGGTTAGGAGGGTGGGAAGGGAGAGTGAAGGTGATTCACTAACTCAAGAGTAGACAAGTATTATCTTAGGTGAAGGGAAGGACAGCACACACTACAGGGGAAGCCAGCACAACTGGACTAAGCCAAAGCTAAGAAGTTTCTTGAATACAATCAAACACTTTGAGTAATAGAGTAGCAGGGGTAGGGATCTGGGGACCATGCTTTCAGGGGACATCTAGGTCAATTGGCATAACAAGGCTTATTAAGAAAATGTTTTGCATCCTACTTCAGTGAGTGGCATCTGGGATCTTAAGAGCTAGCGAGCATCCATCTAAGATGCATCAATTCGTCCCAGCCGCCTGGAGTAAAGGAGAATGAAGAACACCAAAGACACAAGGAAAGTATTAGTCCAAGGGACAGAAAGGGTCACATAAACCAGAGAGCTCATCAGCCTGAGACCAGAAGAACTAGATGGTGCCTGGCTACCAACAACAACCACCCTGACAGGGAACGCAACAGAGATTCCCTGATGGAGCAGGAGAAACGTGTGGTGCAGAACTCAAATTCTATTAAGAAGACAAGACTTAAAATGGTCTGACTGAGACTGGAGGCGCCCCAGAAAGCATGGCCCCCAGATTCTCTATCAGCCTAGAACTAAAACAATTTCCGAGGCCAACTCTTCAGACAGGGATTCAACTGGACCTTGAGACATAAAGTGATACTCGTGAGGAATGTGCCTCTTAGCTCAAGTAGATACAAGAGACTAAATGCTGTCTGGAGGTGAGATGGGAAGGCAGAGAGGATTAGGAGCTGGTTGAATGAACATGGACAATCAGGGGTGGAAAGGAACAGTGTGCTGTCACAGTAATGGGAGAGCAATTAGGGTCACATAAAAATGTATGTATAAATTTCTGTATGGGAGACTAGCTTGAAATGTAAACTTCATTTAAACTATAAGAATAAAAAATTATATAAACTTAAAAAAAAAAGACCAGGAATGGCAATACTAATCTCTTACACAATAGACTTTAAAGTAATATCGACCACAAAGGATAAGGAAGGACACTATATAATGACTAAAGGATTAGTACACCAGGAGGACAGAACTAGAGGAAATATTTATGCACCCAATGACGGGGCTCCAAAACATGTAAAAAAAAACCTCTAACAGCATTGAAAAGAGAGATAGACAGCTAAACAATAACAGTAGGAGGCTTGAACACTCCACTATCAGTGAAGGACAGAACACTCAGAAAGAAACTCAATAAAGACATGGAATATCTAAACGCTACAATCAACTAACCTGATCTCATGGACATATACCGAACACTGCACCCAGCAACAGCTAAATATACTTTCTTTTCCAATGCATGTGAAACATTCTCCAGAATAGACCACATACTAGACCATTAAGCATGCCTTAACAGAATCCAAAGCATCGAAATATTACAAAACATCTTTTCTGACCATAAAGCCATAAAAGTAGAAATCAATAACACAAAAACCACAGGAAAAAAATCAAACAAAGGGAAACTGAAAAACTTCATGCCCAAAAACTACTGGGTTATAAAAAAATTAAGGATGGAATAAAGAAATTTGTAGAATCCAATGAGAATGAAAACACATCCTACCAGAACCTTCAGGACATAGGAAAAGCAGTGCTCAGAGGTCAGTTTATACCAAAAAAATGCACACATCCAAAAAGAAGAAAGGCCCATAATCAAAACATTAATCCTACAACTTGAACAAGTAGAAACAGGACAGCAAAAGAATCCCACAGGCACCAAAAGAAAGGAAATAATAAGAATTAGAACAGAATTAACTGAAATAGAGAATAGAAAAACAATTGAAAGAGTTAACAAGACCAAAAGCTGGTTCTTTGAGAAATAAATAGAATTGATAAACCATTGGCCAAGCTGACAAAGAAAAACTGGAGAGGAAGCAAATAACACATATAAGAAATGAGAAGGGTAATAGCACAACAGACACAACTGAAATTAAAAGAATCATAACAGAAGACTCTGAAAAACGGTACTCTAACAAATTTGAAAACCTAGAGGAAATGGACAAATTTCTAGAAACTCACTACCTACATAAACTAACACAATCAGAGGTAGAACAACTAAATAAACCTATAACAAAAGAAGAGGTTGAAAAGGTAATTTTAAAAAACTCCCAAAAAAAAAGAGCCCTGGCCCAGATGGTTTCACTGGAGAATTCTACAAAACTTTCAGAGAATAGTTAACATCACTACTACTAAAGGTATTTCAGAGCATAGAAAAGGAACTACCAAACTCATTATAGGAGGCCAGCACAACCCTGATACCAAAACCAGGTAAAGACACCACAAAAAAAGAAAATTACACACCAATTCCCTCATGAACATTGACACAAAAATCCTCAACAAAATTCTAGCCAATAGAATTCAACAACATATCAAAAATATAATTAACCAAGATCAAGTCAGATTTATTCCAGGTGTGCATGGATGGTTCAACATTAGAAAAACAATCAATGTAATCCATCACATGAATAAAACAAAAGACAAGAACCATATGATCTTATCAATTGATGCAGAAAAGCGTTTGACAAAGTCCAACAAACTTGCATAATAAAAAATCTCAGCAAAATAGGAATAGAAGGGAAATTCCTCAACATAATTAAGGGCATTTATACAAAGCCAACAGCCAACATCATTCTAAATGGAGGGACTTTGAAAACATTCCCCTTGAGAACAGGAACTAGACAAGGATGTCCTTTATCACCACTCTTATTCAACATTGTGCTGGATGTCCAAGCCAGAGCAATTAGGCTAGAAAAAGAAATAAAGGGCATCCAAACTGGTAAGGGAGAAGTAAGTGTCTCTATTCGCAGATGATATGATCTTATACACAGAAAACCCCAAAGAATCCACAAGAAAACTACTGGAACTAATAGAAGATTTCAGCAAAGTATCAGGATACAAGATAAACATACAAAAATCAGTTGCATTCCTCTACACCAACAGAGAGAAACTCCAAGAGGAAATCACCAAATCAATATCAATTACAACAGTCCCCAGGAAGATAAAATACTTAGGAATAAAGCTAACCAGAGACGTAAAAGACCTATACAATGAAAACTACAAGGCACTACTGAAAGAAACCAAAAGAGACCTGCATGAGTGGAAAACATACCTTGCTCATGTATAGGAAGACTCAGCATTGTGAAAATGTCGATACTACCCAAAGCGATCTATAGATACAGTGCAATATCGATCCAAATTCTAACAGCATTTTTTAATGAGATGGAGAAACAAATCATTAACATCAGATGGAAAGGGAAGAGGCCCTGGATAACTAAAGCATTACTGAAGAAGAACAAAGTGGGAGGCCTCACACTACTTGATTTTAGAACCTATCATACCACCACAGTAGTCAAAACAGCCTGGTACTGGTAAGACAACAGATACATAGACCAATGCAACAGAATTGAGAATCCAGACATAAATTCATCCACCTATGAGCAGCTGATATTTGCCAATGGCCAAAAATCTGTTGAATGGTAAAAAGACAGACTCTTTAACAAATGGTGCTGGCATAACTGGATATCCATCTGCAAAAAAAATGAAACAAGACCCATAACTCACACCATGCACAAAGGCTAACTCAAAATGGATCAAAGATTTAAATATAAAATCTAAAATGATAAAGATAATGGAAGAAAAAATAGGGACAATGCTAGGAGCCCTAATACATGGCAGAAACAGAATACGAACCGTAAATAACAATGCACAAAAACCAGAAGAGAAACTAGACAACTGGAAGCTCCCAAAAATCAAACACTTATGCTCATCAAAAGACTTCACCAAAAGAGTAAAAAGACAACCTACAGACTGAGAAAAAAATTTTGAGTATGGATCTAATCTCTAAAATCTAAAAGATAATGCAAAACTTCAACCACAAAAAGACAAATAGCCCTTCTGGGGACTATGGTCTCGGGGAACATCTAGCTCAATTGGCATGACACTACTTATAAAGACAATGCTCTACATTCTACCTTGGTGAGTAGTGTCTGGTGTCTTAAAAGCCTGTGAGCGGCCATCTAAGGTACTCCACTGGTCTCATCCCTTCGGGAGCAAGGGAGAATGAAGAGAACAGGATACAAGGAAAAGATTAATCCAAAGGACTAATTGTCCACAGCTACCAAGGCCTCCACCGGACTGAGTCCAGTACAGCTAGATGGTGCCCGGCTACCACCACTGACTGCTCTGACCAGGATCACAACAGAGGGTTCTGGACAGAGCTGGAGAAGGATGTAGAGCATAATTCTAACTCCCAAAAAAAAAAAAAGACCAGATTTACTGGCCTAAAGGAGACTGGAGAAACCTCGAGAGTATGGCCCCCAGACACCCTTTTAGCTCGGTGGTGAAGTTACCTCCAAGGTTCACCGTTCAGCCTGGGAGTGGACAGCCCCATAAAACCAAATGAGACTAACGAGGTACAGGAGTCCAGTGACAAGGGCCAGAAGGCAGAAGGGGACAAGGAAGCTGGTGATAGGGAACACAAGATTGAGTAAGGATATTGTTGATGTGTTGTGAGATTGTTAACCGTTGTCATAGGGCAACATTCGTAGTAACTGTTAAATGAGAAACTGTTTTGTTCTGTAAGCCTTCATCTTAAGTGCGAATAACAGCACAATTGGAAGAGCGTAGTCAATGTCACTGAACTGTGTATGTAGAAATTTTTGAAATGGTGTATCTTTGGCTATGTGTATTTTCACCAAAAAAAAAAAAAAGGTTGAGAATTTAGAGGGTTAATATGTTGTGGGGTCGTTAACCAATGTCATAAAACAACATGTGTACTACTGTTTCATGAGAAACTATTTGTTCTGTAAGCCTTCACCTGAAGTACAATAAAATACATATTAAAAAAAATGCTGTTAGAATTTGGATCGATATTGCACTGTATCTATAGATCGCTTTGGGTAGTATCGACATTTTCACAATGCTGAGTCTTCCTATACATGAGCAAGGTATGTTTTCCACTCATGCAGGTCTCTTTTGGTTTCTTTCAGTAGTGCCTTGTAGTTTTCATTGTATAGGTCTTTTACGTCTCTGGTTAGCTTTATTCCTAAGTATTTTATCTTCCTGGGGACTGTTGTAATTGATATTGATTTGGTGATTTCCTCTTGGAGTTTCTCTCTGTTGGTGTAGAGGAATGCAACTGATTTTTGTATGTTTATCTTGTATCCTGATACTTTGCTGAAATCTTCTATTAGTTCCAGTAGTTTTCTTGTGGATTCTTTGGGGTTTTCTGTGTATAAGATCATATCATCTGCGAATAGAGACACTTACTTCTCCCTTACCAGTTTGGATGCCCTTTATTTCTTTTTCTAGCCTAATTGCTCTGGCTTGGACATCCAGCACAATGTTGAATAAGAGTGGTGATAAAGGACATCCTTGTCTAGTTCCTGTTCTCAAGGGGAATGTTTTCAAAGTCCCTCCATTTAGAATGATGTTGGCTGTTGGCTTTGTATAAATGCCCTTAATTATGTTGAGGAATTTCCCTTCTATTCCTATTTTGCTGAGATTTTTTATTATGAAAGTTTGTTGGACTTTGTCAAACGCTTTTCTGCATCAATTGATAAGATCATATGGTTCTTGTCTTGTTTTATTCATGTGATGGATTACATTGATTGTTTTTCTAATGTTGAACCATCCATGCACACCTGGAATAAATCTGACTTGATCTTGGTTAATTATATTTTTGATATGTTGTTGAATTCTATTGGCTAGAATTTTGTTGAGGATTTTTGTGTCAATTTTCATGGGGGATATTGGTCTGTAATTTTCTTTTTTGTGGTATCTTTATCTGGTTTTGGCATCAAGGCTATGCTGGCTTCATAGAATGAGTTTGGGAGTATTTCATCATTTTCTGTGCTCTGAAATACCTTTAGTAGTAGTGATGTTAACTCTTCTCTGAAAGTTTTGTAGAATTCTCCAGTGAAACCGTCAGAGCTATAGGGTTTTTTTTTTGGTCTGGGAGTTTTTTAATCCCTTTTCAATTTCTTCTTTTGTTTTAGGTTCATTTAGTTGTTCTACTTCTATTTGTGTTTTTCCTAGTCATCTAGTGCTGCTATAACAGAAATACCACAAGTGGATGGTTTTAACGAAGATAAATTTATTTCCTCACAGTCAAAGTAGGCTACAAGTCCAAATTCAGGGAATCAGCTCCAGGGGAAGGCTTTTTCTCTCTCTCAGCCTTCTTCTCTTTGGTGTTCCCAGACTAGGAGCTTCTCTGCACAGGGACCCTGGTCCAAAGGAAGCACTCTGCTCCTGGCACTGCTTTCTTGATGATATGAGGTCCCCCTGTCTCACTGCTCACTTCTGTCTTTTATATCTCAAGAGATTGCCTCAGGACAAAATCCAGTCTTGTAGATCAGGTCCTGCCTTACTAACACAACTGCCACCCATCCTCCCTCATTAACTTCATAGAGGCAGGTTTACAACATCCAGGAAAATCACACAGTACCAGGAATCATGGCCTAGCCAAATTGATACACACATTTTTGGGGGGACATAATTCAATCCATGACAGTGTTACTTTAGGTAGGTAGTGAGTTTCTAGAAGTTTGTCCATTTCCTCTTGGTTTTCAAATTTGTTAGAGTACAGTTTTTCATAGTCTTCTGTTGATTCTTTTAATTTCAGTTGGGGCTCTTGTGATATTGCCTGTCTCATTTCTTATATGGATTATTTGCTTCCTCTCCTGTTTTTCTTTTGTCAGTTTGGCCAATGGTTTATCAATTTTGTTGATAGTTTCAAAGAACAAACTTTGGTCTTGTTAACGCTTTCAATTGTTTTTCTACTCTCTATTTCATTTAATTCTGCTCTAATTATTATTTCCATTGTTTTGGTGCCTGAGCATTGTCCCTATTTTTTCTTTCATGATCTTTGTCATTTTAGATTTTATATTTAGGTCTTTGATACATTTTTAGTTAGTTTTTGTGCGTGGTGTGAGGTATGGGTCGAGTTGTAGGGCTAATGTTTAGAGTTTGGCCCTTTCTTCTTTTTGGATGTGTGCATTTATTGCTATAAACTGACCTCTGAGCACTGCTTTTGCTGTGTCCCAAAGGTTCTGGTAGGATGTGTTTTCATTCTCATTTGATTCTTTGAATTTCTTTATCCCATCCTTAATTTCTTCTATAACCCAGTAGTTTTTAAGCAAGGTGTTTTCCAGGTTCCATGTATTTGATTTTTTTCCTTGCTTTTTCTGTTATTGATTTCTACTTTTATGGCTTTATGGTCAGAAAAGATGTTTTTTAATATTTCAATGCTTTGTATTCTGTTAAGGTGCGCTTGATGGCCTAATATATGGTCTATTGTGGAGACTGTTCCATGTGGGTTGGAAAAGAAAGTATACTTGGCTGACGTTGGGTGGAGTGTTCTGCATATGTCTATGAGATCAAGTTAGTTGATTGTGGCATTTAGATCTTCCATGTCTTTATTGAGTTTCTTTCTGGCCTTCACCAAAAGTGGTGTGTTTAAGTCTCCTACTATTACTGTGGAGCTGTCTATTTCTCTTTTCAATGCTGTTAGAGTTTGTTTTACGTATTTTGGAGCCCTGTCATTGGGTGCATAAATATTTATTATAGTTATATTGTCCTGGTGTATTGACCCTTTAATTATTATATAGTGTCCTTCCTTATAGTTTGTGATGGGTTTTACTTTAAAGTCTGTTTTTTCAGAGATTAATATTTCCACGCCTGCTCTTTTTTGAGTATTGTTTGCTTGATATTTTTTTTCCATCCTTTGAGTTTTAGTTTGTTTGTGTCTTTAAGTCTAAGATGTGTCTCTTGTAGGCATCACATAGACGGATCATGTTTTTTTACCTATTCTGCCACTCTCTGTCTCTTTATTGGCACATTTAGTCCATTTACCTTCAGTGTAATTATTGGTAGGTATGAGTTTAGTGCTGTCATTTTGATGTCTTTTGTGTGTGTGTGTGTTGTTGACAGTTTCTTTGTTCCCCTTAATTTTCTGTACTGATTAATTTTTCTCTTCATCTTTTTCATTGTTGTTGATTTTGTATTTGCTACGTCTTTATGTTTTTCTTCTTTTTTATTTTGATGTGTAGGATTGTTAGTTTCCTTTGTGGTTACCTTAATATTTACCCCTATTTTCTAAGTTTAAACCACTCTTTTATTTCTTTATATCACCTTGACTTCCTCTCCATATGAAAGACCTATGACTACATTTTTTAGTCCCTCTTTTTTTGTTTTAATATGATATTTTACATATTGACATCTCTGGTTCCCTATTTTCAGTGTTTTGGCTTTGATTTATTTTTGTGACTTCCTTATCTGGGTTGATATGTGGTCGCTCTGTCTTGTGTTCTAGTCTTGGGTCATTATCTGATGTTATTGATTTTCTAACCAGAGGACTCCCTTTAGTATGCCTTGTAATTTGGGTTTGGTTTTTGGAAATTCCCTAAACTTCTGTTTATCTGGAAATGCCCTAATTTTGCCATCATATTGGAGAGACAGTTTTGCTGGGTATATAATCCCTGGCTGGCAATTTTTTTCCTTCAAAGCTTTATATATGTCATCCCATTGCCTTCTTGCCTGCATGGTTTCTGCTGAGTAGTCCAAGCTTGGTCTTACTGACTCTCCTTTGTAGATGACTTTTTGTTTATCCCTAGCTGCTCTTAAAACTCTCTGTCTTTGGTTTTGGCAATTTTGATTATAATATGTCTTGGTGACTTTCTTTTGGGATCTACTTTATGTGGGGTTCAATGAGCATCTTGGATAGATATCGTCTCATCTTTCATGATATCTGGTTGAAGTTTTCTGCCAACAAATCCTCAGCAATTCTCTGTATTTTCTGTTTCCCCCGTTCTGGTACTCTTGATAGAGTCTCACGTAATTCCTAGGGTTTCTTCATTTTTTTAAATTCTTTTATCTGATTTTTCCTCAAATAAGTTGGTGTCAAGTGCTTTATCTTCAGTCTCACTAATTCTGACTTCCATTGCCTCAGTTTTGCTCCTATGACTTTCTATTGCGTTGTCCAATTCTGAAATTTTATTGTTAATCTTCTGGATTTCTGTTTCCTGTCTGTATGGATTCTGCAGTCCATTAAATTTGTCATTATGCTCTTCTCTAATCTTCTTCAGTTCCTCTATAACTTTGTCTGCATGTTCCTTGGCCTGTTCTGGGTTTTGCCTGATCTCATTCCTGATCTCTTGAAGAGTTCTATATACTATTCTTTTGTATGCTACCTCTGCTAATAGCAAGAAGTTCTCTTCTTCTGGAAGATTTATTGATTCTTTGTTTTGGGAGCTTGCTGAAGCCATCATGGTCTGCCTCTTTATGTGATTTGATATATTGATACATTGTCTCTGAACCATCAATAAGTTATTATATTTATTTATTTTATGTTTTCTTACTGTGTCTTAGCTTCTTGTTTTGTTTTGTTTTGATATGCCCAAATAGGTTGCTCGTGTGAGCTAGTTTGATTATTTGCACCTTTGAAGCTCCAACGTCCTTTCACCAGGTGGTTAGAGCTGTTACTAGGCATGTGACCCCCGGAGTCTGTTTCTTTTCTTGTATTGATTCAGCTCAGGTGTCCAGGTAGTTGGTCACAAAATGTGGGGTGCAGGCTCTCACCTACAGTCCTAAACAGGCAGAGGTGATTGGTGTGGGCACAGGTATCTGGCTCAAGTAGGGTATCACATGCTGAGCAAGGCAGGGGGCTGATGGCTGCCCTGAGTGTTTGGGAGGAAAGCATGTCCCTATTGCCTAGAGAACATAGGTGGATGGGTTTTGCAGCTGGACTATGTGCACCCAATGCTATCGGCTGTAAGGACTGGGAGGCAGCACTTATTCTTGGACCCCTGTCATGGGTGGCTAGGTGGTGTGAGTGGAGCCTCCAGTCCTCAGGCCCCTAATGTGGCTAGGTGAGGACCCTGCTTAATGGGCAGAGTAGTGTCAAATGTCACAAACCTCCCACTTCACCATATAGCTCATACAGTTGAAGTTAGGCTTCAGGTATATACCCTGTTGTACTGTGCTAATGAGGGCCTACACTACTGAAGTGGGCCCACACAGGGCTATGCAGGGGTGAAAGACATTCAGAGTCTGTGGACCCTATGCCTGTGCCTAGGCAAAGGAGCTGTGCCTACCTTGCATTCCCAGCTTACAGGAACTAGCAGATTATTTTTTCCTGTTTGTTAATTTGTTCACTCTCCAAGGCCAGGAGAATGGCTCAGGGCATGTGATGGGTCCTACTCCAGCCCAGGAAACTCAGCAACCACTGAAGTCAGCATGGGACCCAGTGCAGAGCAGGGAGGAGGCAGGTAAGTGGGAGAGAGGTTTTTCCAAAAGGAGGTGTTTTTTGATCCACGTGGTAGGTCAGATGCATGTACTTATCTTTTGCCAATTGAGCACTGCTTTTCACTGGTTCTGTAGGCCTGAGTAGACTCTCTGCACTCGGCCTCTCCCTATGTGGAAAATGCCTCCCGAGCACCACTGCTTGACTCACTGTGCATGCCAGCTGATCCGGCCTGAAGGGTGCTGGCTCCTGTCAGGTAAATTCTGGCAACTCCTTACTGCTTCTGAACTGTCTCTCCCTCCCCCTGCCACTCAGTCCAATTCCTCAGCTTTGCCTTTGATGTTCAAGGCTCCTAGATTGTCATATATAATCAATTCACTTTTTTTTTCAGGTTTTTGTTGTAAGAGGGACCACCAGAAGTGTCTGACTACTCCGCCATCTTGGCCCCACCTCTCTATGTCTAGCTTTTTTAAGGAAGCACTGTATCATTTTCCATATTGGTTGTACCATTTTACACTCCCACCAGCAGTGAATAATAGTTCCAGTCTCCCTGCAACCTCTCTAACATTTGTTGTTTTCTGTTTTTTTGTTTTGTTTCATTTTGTTTTTTATTAGCGCAAGTAATGTCGAGGCGAGATGGTATCTCATTGTAGTTTTGATTTACATTTCTCTAATGGCTAATGATCAGGAGCATTTCCTCATGTGTCTGTTAGCTGCCTGAATGTCTTCTTTGGTAAAGAATCTCTTCATATCCTTTTCTATTTTTTAATTGGATTATTTGTTTTTTTGTTATTGAGGTGCTGAAGTATTCTATAGATTTTAGAGATGAGACCCTTGTCGGATATTTCATAGCCAACAATTATTTACCAGTCTACAGGTTCTTCTTTTACCCTTTTGGTGAAGTCTTTTGATGATCCTAAGTGTTTAACTTTTAGGAGATCCCCAGAAATGCCCCATGCATCTGTCGTTTGCCGTACCGTGCTGGCTAGTGTGTTGCTGTGATGCTGGAAGCTATGCCACTGGTATTTCAAATACCAGCAGGGTCATCCATGGTGGACAGGTTTCAGCTGAGCTTCTAGACTAAGAAGAAGGACCTGGTAGTCTACTTCTGAAACAATTAGCCAGTGAAAAACTTATGAATAACAGCAAAACATTGTCTGATATAATGCTGTAAGATAAACCCCTCAGGTTGGAAGGTACTCAAAATACAATTGGGGAAGAGCTGCCTCCTCAAAGTTAAGTCAACCTTAATGAAGTGGGTACAGTCAAGCTTTGGGGACCTTCATTTGCTGATGTGAGATGACTCAAAATGAGAAGAAACACCTGCAGACATCCATTAATAATCAGACACGGAATGTAAAAAGTATGAATCTAAGAAAACTGGAAGTCATCAGAAATGAAATGGAATGCATATAGATTGATATCCTAGACATCAGTGAGCTGAAATGGACTAGTATTGGCCACTTTGAATTGGACAACCATATGATCTACTATGCCTTGAATGACAACTTGAAGAGGAATGGCATTGCATTCATCGTCAAAAACAACATTTCAGTATCTATCCTGAAGTACAGCACTGTCAGTGATAGGATAATATCTATATGCCTACAAGGAAGACCAGTTAATACGACTATTATTCAAATTTATGCATCAACCACTAAGGCCAAAGATGAAGAAATTGAAGATTTTCACCAACTTCTGCAGTCTCAAATTGACCAAACATTCAATCAAGAAGCATTGATAATTACTGGTGATTGGACTGCGAAAGTTGGGAACAAAGAAGGATTGGTAGTTGGAAAATATGGCCTTAGTGATCGAAATGATGCCAGAAATCTCTGAACAAGAATTTTGCAAGACCAACGACTTTTTCATTGCAAATGTCTTTTTTTCAACAGCATAAATGGTGACTATACACATTGTCATGGATTGAATTGTGTCCCCCAAAAATGTACGTACCAATTTGTCTGGGCCATGATTCTTGGCAATGTGTGATTGTCCACCATTTTTTCATCTGATGTGATTTTCCTATATGTTATAAATCCTGTCTTTATGATGTTAATGAGGGGAGATGGGTGGCAGTTGTGTTGATGAGGCAAGACTCAATCTACAAGATTGGATTTTGTCTTGAGCCAGTTTCTTTTGGGATATAAAAGAGAGAAGCAAGCAGAGAGATGGGGGACCTCATACAATCAAGAAAGCAGTGCTGGGAGCAGATTGTGTCCTTTGGACCCGGGGTTCCTGCAGGGAGAAGCTCCTAGTCCAGGGGAAGATTGATGAGAAGGACCTTCCTCCAGAGCCAACAGAAAGAGAAAGCCTTCCCCTGGAGTTGACACCTTGAATTTGGACTTTTAGCCTACTTTACTGTGAGGAAGTATATTTCTCCTTGTTAAAGCTATCCATTTGTGGTATTTCTGTTATAGCAGCACTAGATAACGAAGACACACGTGAACCTCACTGGATGGGATACACAGGAATCAAATCAACTACATCTGTATAAAGAGACAATGGAAACACTCCATATCATCAGCCTGAACAAGGACAGTGGCCAGCTGCAGAACAGACAATCACTTGCTCATATGCAAGTTCAAGTTGAAGCTGAAGAAAATTAGAACAAGTCCATAAGAGCTAAAGTATGACCTTGAGTATATTCCATCTGAATTTAGAGATCATCTCAAGAATAGATTTGAGGCAATGAACAGTAATTACTGAAGACCAGATGAGTTGTGGAATGACATCAAGGACATCATACATGAAGAAAGCGAGAGGTCATTAAAAAGTTAAGAAAGAAAGAAAAGACCAAAGTGGATGTCAGAAGAGAATCTGAAACTTGCTCTTGAATGTAGAGTAGATATATCACAAGGAAGAAATGATGAAGTAGAATAGCTAAACCGAAGATTTCAAAGGGCAACTCGAGAAGACAAAGTCAAATATTAGAATGAAATGTGCAAATACCTGGAGATAGAAAACAAAAATGGAAGAACACCCTCAGCATTTCTCAAGCTAAAAGAACTGAAGAAAAAATTCAAGCCTCGAGTTGCAATACTGAAGGATTCTAAGGGCAAAATATTGAATGACACAAGAAGCATCAAACGAAGATGGAAGGAATACAGAGTCACTGTACCAAAAAGAATTGGTCAGCATTCAACCATTTCAGAATGTAGCATACAATCAAGAGCTGATGGTATTGAAGGAACAAGTCCAATCTGCACTGAGGACATCAGTGAAATACAAGGCTTCAGGAATTGACAGAATATTAATTGAGATGTTTCAACAAACAGATGCAGCACAGGAAGTGCTCACTTGCTTATGCCAATAAATTTGGAAGACAGCTACCAGGCCAACCAACTAGAAGAGATCCATATTCATGCCTATTCCAAAGAAAGGTGATGCAACAGACTGTGGAAATTATCGAACAATATCATTGATAGCACACATAAGTAAAATTTTGCTGAAGATTATTCAAAAGCAGCTGCACCAGTACATCAACAGGGAACTGCCAGAAAATCAAACCAGATTCGGAAGACGACATGGAACGAGCAATATCATTGCTGATGTCAGATAGATTGTGGCTGAAAGCAGAGAATACCAGAAAAATGTTCACTTGTGTTTTATTGACTATGCAAAGGCATTCAACTATGCAGATCATAACAAATTATGGACAACATTGCAAAGAATGGGAATCCAGAACACTTAATTTTGCTCATGAGGAACCTGTACATAGATCAAGAGGCAGTCATTCAAACAGAACAAGGGGATACTGCATGGTTTAAAGTTAAGAAAGGTGTGCGTCAGTGTTGCATCCTTTCACCATGCTTATTCAATCTGTACGCTGAGCAAACAATCCCAGGAGCTGGACTATATGAAGAAGAATGGGCTATCAGGATCAGAGAAAGACTCATTAACAACCTGCATTATGCAGATGAACAACCTGGCTTCCTGAAAGTGAAGAGGACTTGAAGTACTTAATGACGAAGATCAAAGATGGATTACATCTTCAGGATGGATTACACCTTAACATAAAGAAAACAAAAATCCTCACAACTGGACCAATAAGCAACATCATGATAAATGGAGAAAATATTGACATTTTCGAGGACTTCATTTTACTTGGATCCACAATCAACGCCCATGGAAACAGCAGTCAAAAAAGCAAACAAAGCATTGCTTTGGGCAAACCTGTTGCAAAGGACCTCCTTAAAGTGTTAAAAAGCAAAGGTGTCACTTTAAGGACTAAGGTGCGCCTGACCCAAGCCATAGTGTTTTCAATTACCTCATATACATGCGAAAGCTGGACAATGAATAAGGAAGACCAAAGAAGAACTTATGCCTTTGAACTGTGGTGTTGGCAAAGAATATTGAATACTCCATGGACTGCCAGAAGAACGAACAAATCTGTCTTGGAAGGAGTACTGCCAGAATGCTCCTTAGAAGCAAGGATGTCAAGACTTCACTTCACTCTGTTTGGACATGTTATCAGAAGGGACTAGTCCCTGGAGAAGGACATCATTCTTGGTAAAGTAGATGGTCAGTGAAAAAGAGGAGGGCCCTCAATGAGATGGAGTGACACAGTGGCTACAACAATGAGCTCAAGTGTAACAATGACTGTGAACTGGAAGCCAGGAATGCCACCTGGCCACTTTGGGGTCCTTATGCCTCTGGATCAACAAGCAATGGGAGTTAGTATATTGGCTGGTGTGGTTGATCCTGATGTGTCTCCAGGTAAGGATGGGCAAAGGATATGAACAGGCACTTCACCAAAGAAGACATTCAGGCAGCTAACAGACACATGAGGAAATGCTCACAATCATTAGCCATTAGAGAAATGCAAATCGAAACTATAATGAGATACCATCTCATGCAGCTCTAGGAATGCTCCTTATCACTGCTTATAGATCTGCTTCTCACTCTTTAATATCTACATGATATTTCTTTGGATCAATTTATTGTATTTTATTTTATTAGATTCCTATTGATGAACATTCAGGTTGTTTCCATTATTTTGCTGATACAATCAGGGTTGTAGTAAATGCTCTTACACATTTCTGTGGCTGCATCGGTAGGATAAATTCCTATCATTAAAATTGCTAAGCTGAAGGGAATGTGCATTTCAAATTCTGGTAGATCTGCTTGAATTCTCCAACAATGTATGATTTAATGGCAGCTCCACTACACTCTCACCCAGTGCATGTGTTATGATGCCTTTGCTCTTTGCAATATTACAATCAGGGGGATAATGGTTAACATTAGACCTGGACTGACCCAGGTATGCCTAGGAAAATAACCTCAGGGTCCTGTTTCCTTGCAAACTAACTACCAGGTAAAGATACATGTAGAATGCGGTATCCACCTTGTCTGCAGAGTGGGCCTGTTCCTGGACTGGGGGACCTGTGAGCTGATATGCAGACCTCAGGCCACAGTAAATAAAGGAGTGTAGAAGAATGTGTCAGGGTGACCCACATACACCTTGATGCTCATTCACAGCATGCCCTGGGCAGGTGAGGGGGCAAGAGAAGCTGTCTACTTAGGAAGTTTCTTTTTCTTATCAGCTATAGTCACCCTCAGCCAGTAACTCTTTTTTCAATGTATGCATTTATTATGTTTTTTTTTTTGAATAGTTAATACATGTGTTTGCCATTCACCTGATGAAATGAAGATGCTGTGAAATGTGTATTGGCTGTCCCTGTATCTTTAAAGAAGTTAAGTAACCTCACTATTAGTTGAAAGTGTGTTTATCTCATGAATCTCTGCAGGTACACAATTTGTTTATTTAAGTTTACGTTTATTTTATTATCAGCAAAGTTGAGCATTTTTCCTATAATGTTAAAAGGATTTTTTTCCATTTTTTGTGAATTGTCTATTATGATCTTTGCCTACTGGGGTGGGGGGGATGATGTTTATATTCTTATTGCTTTATAAATACTTTTAATATATTACAGAATGTGTGCCTTTGTCATATATGTTGCAAATATTTTTTTTCAATTTTCCATTTGTCTTTTGACTGTGTTTATGGTATTTTTTTACCATGAGGAATTATTTCATTTTTATAAGTCATATTTATCCATCTTTTCTTTTATGACTTCTGAGTTTCATGATGTCCTTTCAAAAGTCTTTTCTATTTTAAAATTATAAAAGTTTTCTTTCATGTTTCCTTCTAGTTCTTTTATTTTTTTTCTTTTATTTAAGTATTCAATATATCTGGAATTTTTATTTTTGTATAAACAGTGAGGTAAAGATCCAACTTTATTTCTTCCAGATTATTGCCTAAGTCAGTCCATTGATAATAAAAGTTTCATATGCAACTACAGGGTCCTATCATAAGCTCTTTTTCAGAGTTAGCAATATTAGGCTCTCAAAATACTTAACATTTTTGTCAGTAATATAGAACAGATTATACCAATAGAAATCTATGGACATCTAATGCTCTGTTCCAACTTTTGTAATAAACTATTGCTAAAACACACAATATAAAAGGATTTGTAGAATTTCAATAGGAATTGAAATTGCATTGTAGGTAAACAGCTGCCAGATGCTCAGAAGATTGTCCACTAGCCAAAACAAGATAAAAGTTTCTGCCCACCTACCACCACTGCATACTTCACTGACAAAATGGGAAGCCACAGCCAGATAGTGAGGGAGCAACTCTCTGAGGCTGTAAGGGATGAATCAACAGGCATCCTCCTCATGTTTGTAGCTTTTTTTCTAGAGATTCTAGATTTAGTTCACCAACCCTAATTCCCAGCTGCATAAGCCAAAGGTGTAAGTGGACCTGCTCTTACTGCTGGGACCTTTAATATAGAGGTCAGCAGTAGGCAGGGCTACACTCTAGAGATGCTCAGAGTAGGACACACCTGGACATGGAGCTGGGGTGGAGCGGAAGAAGAGTGAGTGAGATCTTCATTCCTGTTTTCTAGAAACAAAGCCACACTGTGATTCATGTTATCCAGGAATAAATTTCCCTCTTTGTAGCAAATAACAAAGAAATGGAGCTGAGAGAGTTCTTCATAGTTCAACAGATCGGCACTAAATAAGTAACTGCTGAACAGCAGCAAATGTGGTTGGGGACTGTGCATGTTAACCAGCCCCTTAGCGTAAGTTCTGAGATGAAGATACTAGCAGCAACAAAATTAACGGTGAAAACAATCAAAGTAAATTAATCCACTGGCTAATGAGGAGACACTAGACCTGGATAGATCTTTTACTTTATAAGTAAACATGGGAAACATCAGAATTCGTACAAAAATGTAGGGTGTTGGTCAGAGTTCTTGAGGGCAGTAAATGGAGAGCAATTTTGATTATCTTAAGCAAAACAAGGATCCTGGACTTAACAGACGGCTAGGGGGCAAGGGGTAAAAAAGAGCGAAAACCAAGCAAATCCAGATACCTCAGGAGCAGAAAGCTTCAGTCAGGCTCTTTATTAAATGCTACAGAAACCGCCTGTGGCTGGTTTAAAAGAAAATAAATCTACTGACAGCACCTGTGGGAGCCCCAGAATTGCTAGGGAGGCTGCAGTATTGGACTTGGAAAATGGTCAGGATCAAGGAGAAAAGGCATCACCAGAAACACAGCTCAATTCCTCCCACGGACAGGTCTGGGGGTGATACATCAGTGGCTGAACAGAGGGCGCAATGCCTGTGTCCCAGCCCCACATCCCGACTCACGTGCTGCCCCTGCACCACCGCTTTCTGCCCCTGGAAATCAGCCAGAGCTGCCACCACTACAGATACCCCACAATTCTATACTGACCTGGGTCTTGGCTTCACTCGCTTCAGATTCAAAACCCCAGGTAAGTACATGTAATTAGCTCGTCACGTGCCCTGCTCCTGGCTTCCCACAGAGCTGGAGACTGCCTATCTGTTTCTGGGAACTCCGGGTTCTGCTAGGCCTAACTCCATCAGGACCAAAAGGCCAGAGACGGAGATAGGGACAACGAAAGGCAACTTTATTGGTTGGCCAAGAAAGAAAGGAGTCAGGGCTAAGTGCCTCCCAAGACTGCTCGAAGGCAGCTTGTTGAGGCTAGTTTATAGAGGCAGGATCGGTTGCAAAATACGGAACAGTACTTGTAGGCGTGGAGTGTTTTAGAATGAGTGAGCATTTTCTAAGGCCCGGGGGTTTGATTCCTTCAGCAGGAGGAAGTTAGCCATTTTTGTTCATTAGCATGTTAGCTCTCCACCCAGGGACGGAGAACTTACCATGCATGAGGCAGTTAATGAGCTAAAGGTTATCTGTAGTGCCAAGATGGGGGGGCAGAACCGGTTATAGTCAGTTTGGGCCAGCCCATTGTTTTTTCTCTTCAAGGAGGTCCTGAGGAGAAAAGAAAGAACTCCAGGAAATAAGCTAGGTAAGGGGCTGTCTTGAGGCTAAGAAAAACTGGCTCTATGGTTCTAGTCCTATCTTATATCTGGCTATTTAGTTTCCATGGAGTGAGATTGGCTCAGCCCCACAACAGGACTGTACACTGAGAAGTAAAGGCAATGACAAATGTCCACTCTATCAACAACTTAGCATGAACAGTCTGGATGATCCTGCTGAACACCAACATTGCCAACCCTAAATACCACTGCTGCTGTCACTTCTCAGAAAATAATTGTACTTAACACTTCGTCTTTCCTCTCCCAATGTCCAGGGAAGAAACATGTAAGGGATCAAGCTTAGGTCATATCTCAAGTCCTAGATGCTGGAAGAAAGGAAGGAGATAGCATCTGGGCCCTTAGGCTTCCAAAGAAAAAAGCAAGCAATAAATATAGTTAAATACAAAAGAAAATTATAGCACCCAAAGTTCACAGTAAGAAACTAATTTTGAAAATCAAATTTTATGCTTTGGTTTCTCATTTAAATTAAAGAAAACATGGAGTCTATAAACCAAAAGTTAAAGGGAACAAGGAAGGGAAGAATATAAAGGTATTAATAAGGGCATTTTTGGATTCAATACTGCTTTAGACATTGCAGAAACAGTCAATAAAAAGGAGGAAAGTCTCAAAAGCTTCTCTCTGAGTTCATAGAGGAGCACAGAAATTTAAAAGATGAAAAAATTAGAAGCAATGGGAGGTAGGAGCCACATAGACATAAGTACTATACCTTAAAAGGACCATAGTAAATTGAAAATAAGCAATCATCAGAGATATAATACAAGGAAACATTTCTGAACCGAAGTGTGATGATTAAGATTGTGTGTCAGTTTGGCCAAGCCATGATTCTCAGTGTTCTGGCAGTTGTATAATGCTGTGATCACTTCCCTGTTGAGATCTGATATGTGATCACCCGCATGATGGGATCTGCTAGAGAAACAAAATTGTAAGGATGAATTTTCTAAATTGGTTGTCAAGTCTGGTTAGTCTTAGAGATGTTGATGTCTCTGTTTCCAGTAGTAAAGAGGGCACTACTAAACCATGGTGTGAGGTGGCAACTCAAACACGCAAAATATCACCACCAATAAATCAGGTATTGGTGAAAGAATACCTGAGGCTCTGGGTAATAGCATGTGTCATGGATTGAATTATGTCCCCCCAAAAATGTGTATACCAGTTTGGCTAGGCCATGATTCCTGGTACTGTGTGATTTCTCTATGTGTTGTAAATCCTGCCTCTATGATGTTAATGGGGGAGGATGGGTGGCAGTTGTGTTAGTAAGGCAGGACCTGATCTACAAGACTGGATTGTGTCCTGAGGCAATCTCTTGAGATATAAAAGACAGAAGTGAACAGTGAGACAGGGGGACCTCATACCATCAAGAAAGCAGTGCCAGGAGCAAAGTGCATCCTTTGGACCAGGGTTCCTGCGCCGAGAAGCTCCTAGTCCAGGAGAACACCGAAGAGAAGAAGGCCCAAAGAGAGAAAAACCCTTCCCCTGGAGCTGACACCCTGAATTTGGACTTTTAGCCTACTTTGACTGTGAAAAAATAAACTTCTGTTCATTAAAACCATCCACTTGTGGTATTTCTGTTATAGCAGCATTAGATGACTAAGACAGCATGTATGATACGTTTCTACAATTTTGTCATAATGAGAAGTATAAGGAAGCTGGTTGGTTAGTCCTACTTTCGCTAGACAAACTGGTGAAAGAAACAGATGAGGTCAGGTCTTCAGAGCCAAAGCCCAAGCATAGCATAAACGACCTCAAAGTTTCCACTTTGGATAGATCACATAAGTGAGAACATACAATATTTGTTCTTTGGTGACTAACTTCTTTCCCTCAGTATAATGTTTTCAAAGTTCATCCACATTGCAGCATGTATCAGGATTTCATTTCTTTTTGTGGCTGAGTAATATTCCATTGTATGCATACATCACATTTTGTTTATCCATTTATCTGTTTTTTTGTTGCTGTTGTTGTTGTAAAGAATATACACAGCAAAATATACACCAATTCAACAGTTTCTATGTGTGCAATTTAGTTATATTGATTACATTCTTCAAGTTGTGCAACCATGCTCACTGTCATTTTCTGAGTTGTTCCTTCCCCATTAACGTAAATTCACTGTCCCCTACAGTTCCTATCTAATCCTTGGAGTTTCTGCTGTCAGTTTGATCCCATATAGATAGTTCTTAAAAGAGCATAATTCTCAAGGCAGATTTTTTTTTACTACTTAAGCTAAACTATTGTTTGGCTTTAAGAAGACTTCAGGGGATATTTTTGGTTTATGGTTTAAAGATTATCTCAGGTTAATAGTTTCAGGGGTTCATCCAACCTTCATCGCTCCAGGAAGTCTAGAGACCATAAGAATTTTAAATTCTATTCTGTATTTCCCCCCTTTTGATCAGGATCCTTCTATAGAATCTTTGATCAAAATGTTCAATAATGGTAGCCGGGCACCATCCAGTTCTTCTAGTCTCATGGCAAAGGGAGCAGTTGTTCATGGAAGCAATTAACCACACATTCCATATCCTTCTCCTAGTCCTGACTCTCCATCTTCCTCTGTTATTCCAGGTGAATGGAGACCAATTGTTGTGCCTTAGATGGAGCTTGCAAGAGTTTAAGACCCTAGGCACTGCACAACAAACAAGAAGGTAGAACAGAAGCACTAAACTAGTTATTAGGCCAATTAACTGGGATGTCCCATGAAATCATAACCCTAAACCTCCAAACCAAGGAACCAAATCCCATGAGGTGTTTAGTTGTACATAAGCAATCTTAGCAGCTACTCTTTTATTTTTTTGTCATTGCTGTAAACATATATATCACATAGCTTTTGCTAATTCAACTTTTTACAGGTGTACACCTTTTTGGTAGCAATTACAATAAAGAACACGAAATTTGAGATAAAGTAAAAATGTGTTTTTCCTCATGTTAAAGTTGGGGGAAAAATAGAAATATTTTATTTTTTGGTGCTGATAACTAAAGGAAACTATGATGAGGTATTTTGAATTAATACATTTATTTGTAGAATTCAAAGCAAGTCATATAATTTGTAAATCACTACAGGGTAAAGGAAAAAAATAAAACAGTCCATAATGTAAAATATGGGGGATAGGAGATATAAGTAGATTTTTGGAAGAACAAAAAGTGAATGAAAAATATGGAATTAGACATGTAGTTTTTGACAATAAGTGTAAATTAAACTATCATCCTAATGGAGTTCCTGGATGGTGCAAACAGTTAACATGCTCAGCTTCTAAACAAAAGGTTGAAGCTTCAAGTCCACCCAGAAATGCCTCAGAAAAAAGGCCTGGCAATCTACTTCCAAAAAATCAGACATTGAAAACCCTATGGAGCACAATTCTACTATGACACACAAGGGGATGTCGTGAGTCAGAATCGAATCAACAGCAACTGGTTTTTATCATTCTAAAATAAAAGCACTACCAAATAAAGATACAACTATTGATCCGTACTCATCTGGAGCAAAAGAGAAAGAAGGAAACAAAAGACTCAAAGAAGTAACTAGTCTACAGGACTAACAGCCCACACGAACCATGGCCTCATCTATCCTGAGACCAGAAGAACTAGATGGTGCCTGGCTACCACTACCAATGCAATAGATGGTCCAGAATAGAATGAGAGAAAAATGTAGAGCAAAACTCAAATTCCTAAAAAAGGCTAGACTTACTGGATTGGTAGAGACTAGAAGAACCCCTGAGACTATCAGCTGAGATACCCTTTAAACTTGGAACTGAGGCCACTCCTGGAGACCATCTTTCAATCAAGTAACAGGTTGGCTCATATAATAATATCACCCGTGAGTACCATGCTCCTTTAAATTATCATCTATATGGGACCAAGCAGTCAACATTTACCCTAAAGCAAAGATGAGAAGGTAATGTGGGGCAGGGAAGCTAGATTAATGGAAACAGAACAACCAGAATGATATAATCAACGTCACTGAACAGTATGTACAGAAATTGTTAAATGGGAACCTAATTTGCGTGTAAACTTTCACCAAAAACACAATAGAATATATTTTTAAAAAGCACTACAAAATAAGTGCCAAAGGTGCAGCTACAGGCTGGTTTTAAGAATCTAAAGCAAAATAACACAGAAAGGTTAAAAGATTGAACAACAGTAAACTAGACAACATAAGTAGAGGCATGGCATTTACATCAGACAATCTAAATTCCAAACCAATAAAATTGTTAAATTGGACAAATATGATCATTTAACTTTGGTAAAGGCACATTTGACAATGACACTCTAATATTCAAAGAAAAAAGTTTAGATACCAAGTGGCATATAACTGAACATATGAAGAAAAATCTGTTGGAAATACAAGAAGAATCTAAAAGAAACACTATATGTATCTGAGAATTTAATACACTCATAGAGTATTTAAAAGAAAAATAGAAAAGAAATGAAAAAGGATCTAAAGTATGGTTTTCAAACTACGTCTGGGAAGAGGCTGTGGTGAGAGGGATGGTATGAGATGCTGAGAAGGCAAAGTTTTGACCAAACATCTTGCGTACATCAGGGTTCCACATGACCTTGCATTTAAGAAAATACCTTGCTACTTAAAAAAAAAAAGTATTTGAAAAGCTGAATAGAACTGTGATCTCCAAAACACACATTTTTTAAACGCCCTGCTTATCTTTTATATGAATGTTAAAGACATAGCTATCATTATACTTCAGTAGTGTGGGCTCAAAATTATATATACATGTATATATACATTTTTATATATGCACATTTATTATGTACATAAATATATATACATAACATAGAATTATATAAAAACCTGTTACCGTTGAGTTGATTCCGACTCATAGTAACCTTGTAGGACAGAGAAGAACTGCCCCACAGAGTTTCCAAGGCTGTAATCTTTACAGAAGCAGATCGCCAGGTCTTTTCTCTCAAGGAGCAGCTGGTGGATTTGAACTACCGACCTTTTAGTTAGCAGCCGAGCGCTTAATCACTGAGCCATCAGGGCTCCTTATATAACATTAAAAAAGAAAAAAAAACTAGTTTCTATGGAATTGATCACATGTAGTAGACTATATATATAATTACTACTGTGCTAACATATCCTTTTCATAATAAAGCACATACAACACTAGAAATTTTAAAAAGATAAAATCTCACTCAAAAATATGAAAAATAGTTTAATCTCATTAAATATATCATTAAGGAGCCCTGGTGGCACAGTGGTTAAGTGCTTGGCTGCTAACCAAAAGGTCGGTGGTTCAAACCCACCGGCTTCTCCTCAGGAGAAAAGACCTGGAGATCTGCTTGCATAAGATTACAGTCTTGGAAACCCTATAGGGCAGTTTGACTCTTTGCTATAGGATTGCTATGAGTCAGAATCGACTCGATGGCAACGGCTTTTTTTGTTTTGGGGGGGGGTTTAAGAATAGTATTCCTAACAAAATAACTTTTGTGAAAGCAATGAGTTTGAATATGCTTTACTGTTTTTTAAAATCTCAGTAACACTGATTCACAAGTCTAGTTCTAAATTCAGTTTAAGTTAATATTTATTTTTAACAGGAGCCATCATCAAAAAAGGGACTTCACAGACCCAAAGGAAGCAGCATACTCTTTGCTGCCCTTTTTGAATTCATTATGCAAAGCTTTTTTGCTGAAACTCGGTTAGTAAATTTCCATACTCCCAGCGGTTGATCAGTTAGTCATGCCAAATAGTTGGAAGATAAGGTGTTTTGATTTTTTAAAAAATCAAATAAGCTCAAAATCAACAAAATTCTTTGAACAGTTTTTTAAACAACTTAGAATTTTTTATTCCAAGTCTTTTGGGTGTGCATTTGTGAATGATATTGTAAGTGATATGTATTGTCTTCGGCAACAAAATCCTGAAGGATGAGACATTCCAAACATCTACAGTCAAAATGTTCTTTCCCTGCACAGGTTTCTGCCAAAAAGCACTTTCTCGTTTGTTGTCAAACATTCCCTTTGCCTTAAAGGGACAGATTAAATATGTTTGTTTCTTCAAAACTGTCTGCTTGGTAGTACCACTAGCTGCCCCTAGTCACCATAGAAGAAAGGTCAGCAAATTTGAAATGCCTATCTTTCTGTGCAAGAAAAATATGTTTGACTTATCTTTAAGTCTGACAAATCTTTCAAACACGTAGCCATAAGAAAACCAATATTCCTCTGTGAGGTACAAATAATATCCTTGGTCACACCCGTTCCATTTAGTGTGTTTTAAAGATTCTTCCCCTTTGTTTTCTTTTTTAACTGCATCAGTGACACTTCTGGCTTCAATTTAGTGGGTATATTTCCTTACCTATGCTGGAAGCAATGGATACATTTCACATGTGGTGTAAACCATGAATTTACCCTACCAGTTGCCCTCAGATGGATTCTGACTCATAGCAACCCAATGTATGTCAGAGTAGAACTGTGCTCCATAGGGTTTCAATGGCTGATTTTTCAGAAGCAGATCACCAGGCCTTTCTTCCAAGGTGTCTACGCAGACTGGAATCTATAACATTTCAGTTAGCAGCTGAGTGTATTAACCGTTTGCACCACCCAGGGACTTTGAATTTACCCTAAACCTGTTGCTGTCGAGTCAATTCCAACTCATAGCGACGCTTTAGGAGAGTAGAACTGCCCCATAGGGTTTCTAAGGCTGAAATCTTTACAAAAGCAGACTACCACATCTTTCTCCCACGGAGCTGCCTGTGGGTTCAAATTGCCCAGTTTTTGGTCAGCAGCCAAGTGCTTAACCACTGCACCATCAAGGCTCCTTGAATTTACCCTAGGATACATTTTATTCCAGTAGAAGCATCTACTCCATTGGAAGTGACAGAGTTTTCCACTCCCTTCCCCCATTAAACAGTGAAATTTCAAGAAAAAAGTATTAAAGAAGTAATATACTGTTGACAAACTATCTTCTCTAGCACATTCAGAGAATGTACTAAAGTGGCTCCACACACACACACACACACACACAGTCTTAGCTTCCTAGGGCGGCCATAACAAAATACCACAAACTGGGTAGCTTTGAAGAACACAAATGTATTTTTTCACAGTACTGGAGGCTAGAAACAAATTCAGGGCATCAGTAGGGCTATCCTCTTGTTTTCTCTTTCTCTCTCTCAGCTCTAGGGGAAGATCCCTCCTGGTCTCATTCAGTTTCTGGTAGCCCTGGGTGTTTCTTGGCATTCCTTGGCTTCCCTAGTCACATGGCATCTGTCTTTCCCTATGTGTGTGGCTCTCCTTTTAGAAGACACCACTCAGAAGGGATTAGGGTCAGCAGCAACCTTACTCTGGTATGACCTCATTAATTTAACTGCTAACATCTGCAAGGAAAACTCTCTCTCCCCAAACAAGGTCACATTCACCAGTGCAGGGGTTAAAAAAACCATTGCCATCAAGTTGATCCTGACTCTTAGTGACCCTGTAGGACAAGGTAGAACTGCCCCATAGGGTTTCCAAGGAGCAGCTGGTGGATTCGAACCGTTGATCTTTTGGTTAGCAGCAGTAGCTCTTAACCACTGCAGGGATTAAAACCTAAACCCGTTGCCATCATGTTCATTCTGACTCATAGCAACCCTACAGGACAGGGTAGAACTGCCCCATAAGGTTTCCAAGGAGTGGTGAATTCGAACAGCTGACCTTTTGGTTAGTAACCAAACTATTAACCACTGCACCACCAGGGTTTCCCTGCAGGGATTAGGACTTCAAAATATATTTTGGGAGCATATAATTCAAATCATCAGATTCACACACACACATGTGCTTTGTGCATTTAATTATTGAATGATCCTCTAGAAACATGCTAAACTGAAACATCCTAGAGACATCTGTACTTTTATCCAACTGGATAACAAAACTCTCATATTAAACAATGTGTCCTGAAACTTATTCCTTCAACCATATAACAATCAGTTTTTCCTGACTTCAAATTCTATTTGCTGCCCAAAAAAAAAAAATTCCATTTTTGTTTGTCATGCTTTTGTTTTCTGGGTATAATTTCAGTTACTTCTACCATGAAAGGAAGAAGAAGTGTGTCCCCTGTGATGTGTGGATTTTTGTCTTTTATGATAGAGAAAGAATCTCAAAAGGGTCTTCAGAGGTGGGGCAAGATGGCACTCTAGGCAGAAGCACCATGCCGTTCCTCCACAGCAAAGATCGGAAAAACTAAGCCTAACAGAGAATCAACAATCCTGAAACCCTAGAACACCAAATGAAGAGATAAAGAACTCAGCCAAACACCAAACGGAGTGAGAATACTAAAAGAGAACGGAGAGCGAGGAGAGACTCATGCAGAGATTCCTTACCAGCTAACGCAGCGTGCATCCACCATCTTGGATTCCTATCGGAGAACAGCGAACGGGAGAGCAGCCTCACAGAGCGTCCAGTGGGAGACAGAATGACCGCTTAGCTTCACACATTACCATCTTCCCGCTGCACCCTACCTACCTGCACCATGCACTTGACATCACACCACCAAGCTGTGCAGGCATGCCCTATTGGAACCTGCCCAGCACTGACTACCGACCATCCTGGTGGCTGCGGTGAGTGCCACAAACAAACCGTCCCAGTGGCTCCTCTTCAGCTAGATCTGCCCAGCAGTACCACAAGGACGAAAAAAAAAAAAAATCTACAATCAATAAATGAGAGAAATATCTACTGAATGCCCCGAAAACAGCAAACAATATCAAAACATTTACAAAAACAAGACAAGATGGCTCCAATAGGCGTCCAAATTAAAACACCAGATAACTCTCCTGTGGAAGAAAATGCACTAGAAGTACCTGAAACGGAACTCAAATCACTAATACTTGGAATTTTCCAAGAACTGAGGCAAAAAGCTGGCAAACATGAGGAAAAAATAGACAAATTTATGGACTATACAGACAAAAAATTGGAAGAATTCAGGAAGATGATGCAGGAACAAAATGCCAAAATAAATTCACAACTCGAAATTATACAAAAACAACAATTAGAAATCCAAAAGATAAACAACAAGATTTCAGAAATGGATGATGTCATGGAAGGGCTGAGAAGCAGTCTTGAAACCATGGAAGACAGGATCAGTGGAACTGAAGACAAACACTTGGATACAACTCTGTTTCAGGAAAACTCAGAAAAAAGAACAAAGGAAAATGAAGAGACCCTGAGAGTTATGTGGAACACAATTAAAAGCAAAAACTTACGAGTGATTGGCGTACCAGAACGGGGGAGAAAACAGAAAACACAGAGAGGATCATTGACGAACTGCTGACAGAAAACTTTCCCAATATCATGAAAAATGAAAAGCTGACCATCCAAGAAGCTCAATGAACCCCATATAGAAGAGACCCCAAAAGAAAATCACCAAGACATATCATATTCACACTCGCTAAAACTAAAGACAAACAAAGAATCCTGAGAGCAGCTCGTGAAAAACAAGAAGTCACATACATAGGAGAAACAATAAGACTAAGCTCAGATTATTCAGCAGAAACCATGCAGGCAAGAAGGCAATGGGATGACATATATAAAATCTTGAAAGAAAACAATTGTCAGCCAAGAATAATATATCCTGCAAAATGCTCATTCAAATTTGATGGTGAAATTAGGTCATTTCCAGATAAACAGAAACTAAAGGAATATGCAAAAGTCAAACCAAACTTACAAGAATTATTAAAGGGAGTTCTTCAATCTGAGGACAAACAGCTTCAGCCCTCAGGCAGGACCTAGGACCTAGGACGCAGGTTCATATGAACCAGATACCATTCTAGGAACTGAACTACAGAGGACTTTCCAAAAACAAAAGAAATACAACAAGGAATCAGAGAAATCAATCAAAGGATGACAACAACATCAAAACAATGAAAGAGGGAACAAACGGCATAGGTATAGAACCTTCTAAAGGAGAGGAAGGCAAGGCGATACCAAGTAAGGGTAAACTGCTTCAAAATTATAAAGATAAGGGTAAAATTCATGGTAACCACAAAGAAAGTTAACAAACCAACTCATAAAAATAAAGACGAAAAACATAAAGTCTCAACAAAAACAAAACCTACAAAAACAAAAGAAATGAACACAAAATCCACAAACAAAAGTAACTCAGCACAAGAGAGTAAGAAGAACAAAGAAAACTTCAGCACCACAAAAAAAGCATTACAAAATGACAGCAACAAACTTCCATCTATCAATAATTACACTGAACGTAAATGGACTCAATGCACCCATAAAGAGACAGAGAGTGGCAGAATGGATAAGAAAACAGGATCCATCAATTTGCTGTCTACAAAAGACACACCTTAGAAACAAAGATGTGAATTTATTAAAAATCAAAGGTTGGAAAAAAATATATCAAGCTAACAACTATCAAAAAAGAGCAGGAGTGGCAATTCTAATCTCAGATAAAATAGACTTTAAAACAAAATCTACCATAAAAGACAAAGAAGGACACTATATAATGATTAAGGGGATGATCCATCATGAAGACATAACCATAATAAATATCTATGCACCCAATGACAGGGCTCCAAAATACATTAAAAAAACTCTAACAGCACTGAAAAGAGAAATTGACAGTTCCACAATAATAGTAGGAGACTTCAACACACCACTCTCAGTAAAGGACAGAACAACTAAAAAGAAACTCAGCAAAGATACAGAAGACCTAAAGGACACAATCAGCCAACTAGACCTGATAGACATATATAGAACACTCCATCCAACCGCTGCAAAGTACACATTCTTTACCAATGCACATGGAACATTCTCCAGAATAGACCACATCTTAGGCCACAGAGCAATCCTCAACAAGATCCAAAATGCTGAGATAATTCACAGTATCTTCTCTGACCACAATGCCATCAAGGTAGAAATTAACACTAGAAAGAGCAAGGAAAAAAAATCAAACACATGGAAACTGAATAATAATCTGCTTACACATCAATGGGTAATAGAAGAAATCAGAGATGGAATTAAAAAATTCCTAGAATCAAATGAAAATGAAAACACATCATACCAAAACCTTTGGGACACAGCAAAGACAGTCCTCAGAGGACAATTTATAGCAATAGATGCACATATCAAAAAAGAAGAAAGGGACAAAATCAAAACATTAACTACAGAACTCAAACAAATAGAAAGAGAACAACAAAAAAAGCCTACAACCACCGGAAGAAAAGAAATAGTAAAGATCAAAGCAGAAATAAATGAAATAGAGAACAGAAAAACAATAGAAAGAATCAACAAAACCAAAAGTTGGTTCTTTGAAAGAATCAACAAAATCGACAAACCACTGGACAGACTGACAAAAGAAAAACAGCAGAGGGCACAAATAACCCAAATAAGAAATGAAATGGGGGACATTACAACAGACCCAACCGAAATAAAAAGGATTATAACAGAATATTATGAAAAACTATATTCCAACAAATTTGAAAACCTAGAGGAAATGGATAAATTTCTAGAAACATACGGCCTACCCAAACTACAACAAAGTGATATTGAAAATCTGAACAGACCCATAACAGGAGAAGAGATTGAAAAGATAATAAAAAAAGTCCCAACCAAAAAAAGCCCTGGCCCAGATGGCTTCACTGGAGAATTCTACAAAACATTTACAGAAGAGCTTGTACCAGTTCTACTCAAGCTATTTCAGAGCATAGAAGAGGAAGCAACACTTCCAAATTCATTCTATGAAGCCAGCATAATGCTGATACCAAAACCAGGCAAAGACATCACAAAAAAAGAAAATTACAGACCAATATCTCTCATGAATATAGATGCAAAAATTCAGAACAAAATTCTAGCCAATAGAATTCAGTATCATATCAAAAAAATAATACACCACGACCAAGTAGGATTCATACCAGGTATGCAAGGATGGTTTAACATTAGAAAATCCATCAACGTAATCCACCACATAAATAAAAGGAAAGAAAAAAATCACATGATCATCTCAATTGACGCAGAAAAGGCATTTGACAAAGTCCAACACCCATTCCTGATAAAAGCTCTCAATAAAATAGGTATAGAAGGGAAATTTCTCAACATAATAAAGGGCATCTATGCAAAACCAACAGCCAACATCATTCTTAATGGAGAGAGGCTGAAAACATTCCCCTTGAAAACAGGAACAAGACAAGGATGCCCTTTATCACCACTCCTATTTAACATTGTGCTGGAAGTTCTAGCTAGAGCAATAAGGCAAGAGAAAGAAATAAAGGGCATCCAAATTGGTAATGAACAAGTTAAACTGTCCCTGTTGGCAGATGATATGATACTATACATAGAAAACCCTAAAGACTCCACGAGAAATCTACTGGAACTAATAGAAAGATTCAGCAGAGAAGCAGGATATAAGCTAAACATTCAAAAATGAGTTAGATTCCTATACACCAGTAAAGAGAACGATGAAAAGGAGATTAGGAAATCAATACCATTTTCAATAGCCCCTAAAAAGATAAAATACTTAGGAATAAATCTGACCAGGAATGTAAAAGACCTATACAAAGAAAGCTACAAAACACTGCTGCATGAAACCCAAAGGGATCTACATAAATGGAAAAACATACCATGCTCATGGATAGGCAGACTCAACATTGTGAAAATGGCAATTCTACCTAAAGCAATTTACAAATACAATGCAATCCCAATCCAAATACCACACAACATTCTTCAAAGAGATGGAAAAACTAATCATTAACTTTATATGGAAAGGGAAGAAGCCCCGAATAAGTAAAGCACTACTGAAGAAGAAGAATAAAGTTGGAGGACTCACACTACCTGACTTCAGAACCTACTATACAGCTACAGTACTCAAAACAGCCTGGTACTGGTACAACAACAGAGACATTGACCAACGAAACAGAATTGAGAACCCAGATGTAAATCCATCCACCTACGGTCACCTGATCTTCGACAAGGGCCCAAAATACATCAAATGGGGAAAAGACAGTCTTTTTAACAAATGGTGCTGGCGAAACTGGATATCCATTTGTAGAAAAATGAAACAGGACCCATACCTCACACCATATACAAAAACTACTTCAAAATGGATCAAAGACCTGAATATAAAGCCTCAGACTATAAAATTCATAGAAGAAAAAATAGGACCAACACTTCAGGCCTTAATACATGGCATTAACAGGATACAAACCATAAACATCAACACAAAAAACCCAACAGATAAACTAGATAACTGGGATCTTCTAAAAATCAAACATCTATGCTCTTCAAAAGACTTCACCAAAAGAGTCAAAAGAGAACCTACAGACTGGGAAAAAATTTTTGGACAGTACAAGTCAGACAAAGGTCTAATCTCCATAATCTACAAGAAAATCCAACACCTCTACAACAAAAAGACAAACAATCCTATCAAAAAATGGGCGAAGGAAATGAACAGACACTTCACCAAGGAAGACATTCAAATGGCCAACAGACACATGAGGAAATGCTCACGATCACTAGCCATTAGAGAAATGCAAATTAAAACCACAATGAGATACCATCTCACCCCGGCATTACTGGCACGAATCAAAAACACTGGAAATAACAAATGTTGGAGGGACTGCGAGGAGATGGGAACTCTTATACACTGCTGGTGGGAATGCAAAATGATACAACCTTTTTGGAAAATGATATGGCGTTTCCTCAGAAAGCTAGAAATAGACATACCATTCGATCCAGCAGTCCCACTCCTAGGAATATATCCTAGAGAAATAAGAGTCATCACTCGAATAGACATATGCACACCTATGTTCATGGCAGCATTGTTCACAATAGCAAAACGATGGAAACAACCTCGATGTCCATCAACAGATGAATTGATACACAAACTATGGTACATAGACACAATGAAGTACTATGCAATGAGAAAGAACAACAATGAATCTGTGAACCATCTCATAACATGGATGAAACTGGAGGACATCATGCTGAGTGAAATAAGTCAATCACAAAAGGACAAATATTGTATGAGACCTCTATTGTAAAAACCCATGAAAAAATTCACATGCAAAATGTAACAATCTTTGTTGGTTACCAGGGAGGGGGGGGGGAATACTAAATAGGTAATAGGTAAGTGGTAACTTGGGTGAGAGATGAGATAGTACATAGTACAGGGGAAACTAACACAACCTGCACAAGGAAAGGTCATGGAGGCCCTATAGACACATCCAAACCCCCCGAGGGACTGAGTTGTTGGACGGAGGGCTCTGGGGACCATGATCTCGGGGAACATCTAGCTCAATTGGCATGACACTACTTATAAAGATAATGCTCTACATTCTACCTTGGTGAGTAGTGTCTGGGGTCTTAAAAGCCTATGAGCGGCCATCTAAGATACTCCACTGATCTCATCCCTTCGGGAACAAGGGAGAATGAAGAGAACAGGATACAAGGAAAAGATTAGTCCGAAGGACTAATGGTCCACAGCTACCAAGGCCTCCACGGGACTGAGCCCAGTACAGCTGGATGGTGCCCGGCTACCACCAATGACTCCTCTGACCAGGATCACAACAGAGGGTTCTGGGCAGAGCTGGAGTAGGATGTAGAGTATAATTTTAACTCCCAAAAAAAAAAAAAAAAAAGAAGACCAGATATACTGGCCTAAAGAATACTAGAGAAACCTCGAGAGTGTGGCCCCCAGACACCCTTTCAGCTCAGAGGGGAAGTTACCTTCAAGGTTCGATGTTAAGCCTGGGAATGGACACCCCAGTAAAACTAAATGGGACTAACGATGTACAGGAGTCCGGTGACAAGGGCCAGAAGGCAGAGGGAGAGTAGGAAACTGATGATAAGGAACACAAATTGAATAAGGACACTGTCGATGTATTGTGAGATTGTTGACCACTGCTATAGGGCAACATTTGTAGTAACTATTAAATGGGAGGCTGTTTTGTCCTGTAAGCCTTCATCTTGGGCGAGAATGGCAGCACAATTGGAAGAGCATAGTCAATATCACTTAAATGTGTAAGTAAAAAGTTTTGAAATGGTGTTTAAATAAAATAAAAATAAATAAATAAATAAATAAATAAATAAACAAATGAGACTAAAGAGGTACAATAGTCCACTGACAAGGTCCAGAAGACAGAAGGGGACAAGGAAGCCCCCTGGTGATAGGGAACACAAGGTGGAGTAAGGATATTCTTGATGTGCTGTGAGATTGTTAACCATTGTCATAGGGCAACATGTGTAGTAACTGTTAAATGAATAACTATTTTTTCTGTAAGCCTTCATCTTAAGTGAGAATAACAGCACAGTTGGAAGAGCGTAGTCAATGTCACTGAACTGTGAATGTAGAAATTTTTGAAACGGTGTATCTTTGGCCATCTGTAATTTTCATCAAAAAAAAAGGTTGAGAATTTAGAGGCTTAATACGTTGTGGGGTTGTTAACCAATGTCAAAAAACAACATGTGTACTACTATTTCATGAGAAACTATTTGCTCTGTAAGCTTTCACCTGAAGTACAATAAAATATATATAAAAAAAAAAAAAAAATGAGACTAATGAGGTACAGTAGTCCAGTGACAAGGGCCAGAAGACAAAAGGGGACAAGGAAGTCCCCTGGTGATAGGGAACACAAGGTGGAGTAAGGATATTCTTGATGTGCTGTGAGATTGTTAACCATTGTCATAGGGCAACATGTGTAGTAACTGTTAAATGAGAAACTATTTTGTTCTGTAAGCCTTCATCTTAAGTGAGAATAACAGCACAGTTGGAAGAGCGTAGTCAATGTCACTGAACTGTGTATGTAGAAATTCTGGAAACGGTGTATCTTTGGCTATCTGTATTTTCATCAAAAAAAAAAAAAAGGTTGAGAATTTAGAGGCTTAGTATGTTGTGGGGTTGTTAACCAATGTCATAAAACAACATGTGTACTACTGTTTCATGAGAAACTATTTGTTCTGTAAGCCTTCACCTTCACAATAAAATATAAAAAAAAAAAAAAAAAAGAAGCAAGGAAAAGAAAAAAAAAGGGTCTTCAATATGTTTTATTACATTTGGATTGAAAGTCATATGACTTAAACATTGATGGAAAAAAATTGCAGAAGTCTGTCTTCAGGTTCCGAATGCTCAGTTTTTAAATGTCTGGCTATTGTGATGGCTTCACGCTATCCAGAAATAGCATCTCCGGGTACATTATATACTTAGGCACACGTCTTGTAAGATCGGATTACATCATCACTGCTTTTGCCTCTTAGTATGACTGAAGAAGGCTTACACTAAGAGTATGAGAGGTGCTGCCCTGTGTTTTTTGTTGTTGTTATTTTCTTGTGCTTGCATTATTAGTAGTACCTTTGAGGTTGTTTTACAAGAATCTTTACAATCCATTTCTCTTCTGGGGGATTAGTTTTGTGAAAACTAGGAAATAATCTTTAAGTCTATCTACCTGGGAATCAGCAAACTGTAAGGCATCACAGTATGCTGAAATCTAACAAAAACAGGATGGATCTGCCACCAGTCCTCCTGTTTGGAAACATCCGCAGATCTTTTGGGAAACTTACATACAGCACATAGCATGTAAACCTCTGGGATGTGGACAGTGTATCAGTTATCTATGGCCAAAATAAAACTGTGTAACAAACAACCACAGAACCTCAGTGGAATATAACAATAAACACTCATTTCACTCAGAAACCTGGGGGGTTCAGCTGACTGCAGCTGGGTTCATCCAGGAGTCTGAGGACAGCTGCAGATCAGCCTAATCTTGGCTTCCTCACACCTCTACATGACAGCTGACTGTCAGCTGCTCTAGGGAGGCATTGGCTGGAATTACTGGAGCAGACTGGTCCTTTTCCACCTATCTCATCTTCTAGCAGACAAGCCCAAGTATATTCCCATGGCAATGACAGAGAGGGCAAGAGGAAGCAAACCCAAACATCAAAGCTCTTTTCAAGCCCCTGCTTACATCATGTTTCCCCACATCCCATAGGCCAAAGCAAGTCATGTGGCTGAGCTCAGAGTCACAGTGGGAGAGGGCCAAAAAGTTACATGACACAGGACGAATGAAGAATGGGGGCTATGGCTATAGTTGCAATCAATCTTCTGTAATCAGAATAAGAGTGACCATTTCACAAGAATTGATGTTGGCGACCCCGTGCACGATGAAACAAAACATTGCCTGGTTCTGTACCACCCATAGGATGAGGTGTAGATTGGACCATTGTGTTCCATATGGTTCTGACTAACTGATTTTCGGAAGGAGATCACCAGGCCTTTCTTTCTACTCTGTTTTAGTTTGGAAGCTCTGTTGAAACCTATTCAGCATCATAGCAACACACAAGCCTCCACTGACAGCTGGGTGGTGGCTGCGCATGAGGTGCATTGGCCAGGAATGGAACCCCTGTCTCCCACATGGAAGATGAGAATTCCACCGCTGAACTACACTGCCCTCTAATTTATTAAGATAAAAATGAATAAATGTTAAATTATTTACCTTCTAAAACCTTGTATATCCTCTGAAGTATGTACAAATCACTTTTAATATAATTGTCAAAGTTCTAAATAATTCTATTTATTTGGTAGATAAACATTGAATTATTTTTTACCCCACTGATGACACATGTTATTTTTAAGATCACAAATGAAATATCCAGAAATACCAGTAAACAAAAATTTATAGCCTAAACACTTTGGCCACAAAAGAAGGAACAAAAAAAAAAAAAAAACCCAACATTTCTTTTAAAAACAAAAAAACAAGAACAGGTGTTACCATTTTAAAAATAAAATACAACTTTCAAAATTATTATGTGGTGTCAAAAAGGAAATCAAAATCACAATTATAAGACAACATAATGCAGAATGTTACAACATATAAACACATACAGAATATGGCTGGATCAATAATACAAATTTAGTGTTTTAGAAAAGAAGAAATAGAAGTAAATGAACTATTTGACTTAAGAAATCAGAAAGAAAACCTCATCCACTGCTGGTACAACCACTTTGGAAAATGGTATGGCACTTCCTCAAAAAGCTAGAAATACAAATACCTTATGATCTGGCAATCCCATCCCTAGGTATATACCCTAGATATCTAATACCAGAGACATGAATAGACATATGCACACATATGTTCACTGCAGCACTAATCTCAATAGCAAAAAGATAAAAACAACCTAAGTGCCCATCAACAGATGAATAGATAAACAAAATGTGGTGCATACACACAATGGAATACTATGCAATGATAAAGAACAGTAAGGAATCTCTGAAACATCTCACAACAGGGATGAATCTGGAGGTCATTATGCTGAGTGAAATAAGTCAATCACAAAAGGGCAAAGATTGTAAGACCAAATTTTTATAAGAAGACAAGAATACTGTATTTTTATGCAAATAACACACACCTTCTAGGTTGTTTGCCAACCTTTCCCCACAAGGTATTTTTGTAAGCTCACTATGCTAATTTTTTACAGCAACATGAAAAAAAAATTGGCATAATGACACAAAAATACCTCTTGGGGAGGGCGCAGTTGGCAAACATAGAAGGTGTGCAGTATTTACACTAGATAAAGTTTAACATCTTTTATATATAATATAGACAGAGAGCTCTTACAGCTTACTGAACCCTCCACTAGAAAAACGATCGGTGGATATGAACAAGCCAATGTATACAATAAGAAAATCAGTAAATAATAAACATTGGATAAAATAGTCCATCTCATGTAAAATCAAAGAAATAGAACATAATACAATAATGAGATGACGTTGTTCACATATCAGACTGACAAACTTGTTTTGTTTACTTCTGCTTTGTTTTGTGAATTTTGTACCCAGGTTAGTGAGGTGCAATGGAAAGGCCACCAGTTTCTGAGGAGAATGTAAATTGGTGCCACATTTCTGGAGGGCCATTTGGAACCATAGATCCAGTGCTTTTAATCAGGTCATGCTCTTGAGAAAATAATTCTAAGGAAATAATTAAAGATTGCACAGAGATATTTGTACAACAATGTTCACTGCAGTGACATTTATAACACCAAAAAAGTAGCAGCAACCTAAATATCGAACAACAGAGGTATACAGCAATAAGGGATAGGTTAAATAATTTGTAGCACATCTCTATCGTGAAATAGCTATTAAAATCATGAAAACCAAAACCAAACCCCTTGCTGTCAAGTCTATTCCAACCCATAGTGACCCTATAGGTCAGAGTAAAACTGCCCTATAGGGTTTCCAAGGAGCAGCTGGTGGATTCGGACAGCCGACCTTTGGGTTAGCAGCCAACCTCTTAACCGCTGCACCATGAGGGTTCCAAAAATCATAAATGGAAGATTAATTAAAGACATAATAAATTATTTATACTATAATATTAAATAAACAAAGTCAGACTACATCTGATCACCTGTTTATGAGACTTAGAAAATAAGAAAATGTGTCATAATTTTAATTTTGATGGTATCTTTCTTCCCTTTACTTTTCTGCATTTCTAATTTTTTTTACAGTGAATGTATATTACATTTATACATCAGATGGAAAGTAATAAATTTTAAAAATACTACTTATTCAATGTTTCCAAAAGGACAATGTTTTCGAAGGTCAGCAACTTAGCAACTCTCCTAAATAATCCATTGTTCACTCCAGTAGACTGAAGTCATCTGTCCTGAATTCCGAAGGCTGAAGACAGCCATTTCAGAACTACCAGGGTTCTTTCTCTCAGATGGCAGGAAAATGTAGACAAAACTAAAGTTTTGATTCACATTTTGAATGAGAGCATGTAACAAATTGAGTGAAGTGGCCAAAAAGAGCGCACTGTTAAAAAATTTCCCAGGACTTCTGGCAAAATGGCACTCTAGGCAGAAGCACCACACCGTCCCTCCACAGCAAAGATCTGAAAAACTAAGCCAAACAGAGAAAACAACAATCCTGAAACCCTAAAACATCAAAAAAGAGATAAAGAACTCAGCCAAGCACCAAATGGAGTGAGAAAACTGACAGAACGGAGAGCAAGGAGAGATTCATGCAGAGGTCCCCTATCAGCTAACGCAGTGTGGATCCGCCATCTTGGACTCCTATCGTAGACCAGCAAATTGGGGTATGAGGAAGCAGCTTCATGGAGCTTCCAGCGGGAGACAAAACAACCGGTTAATTGTGATATACGCTTTCCCACCCCCCACCATTCTTCACCCCTACTCAGCCTCCTCTGCTTCCGAAGGCCACAATCTCTTATCCGGGAAGCACCGGCTGCTTGGATTCCAACAGCCCGCACTAGCTGGCTCTCTGAGTGTCATTTGTTGGCTGCTGGTGTTGCTTTTTTCCACTTCTTTTGAATTCTTCCTTACCTCTCACCACCTCCCCCTCCTTTCACTCAAATACCTGGCTCCGTGCACCATCTTTGCTTCTTCCTGAGGGGCTGCGGAGCTCCGTTTGAGTGTGGAACTGCTTCCCGGTCTGGGTTGCCACGCTGAAGGGATCCCAGAGCTTTTGTTCGTTTGTTTGTTTTGAATTATTCGTTTGTTTTCTTTTCCTTTTCTTGAGTTGGGAGCCCGTTCTGGCCAGGCAGTGCTGCGTGGCTTGGAACCTACACCCTCGGCTTGCACAGATGTGCAGAGGGATCCCTGAGGTCATTTTTTTTTCTTGGTATTTTTTTTTTTCTGTTTTTTTGGAGGCTTTTCTTGTTCTTTTTTTTTTTTTTAATTTGTTTTGTTTTCTTTTCCCTCTTTTTCCCTTTTTGTCTTTCTTCCTCACTCAGTTTCTCATCTCTCTGTATCGTCCTTCTCTTTCTGTTCCCTGAATACCTGGCCTTGTATACCTCTGCGTCTTCTGGCCAGGCTGTACTAAAACACCTGAGAACAACTTCCACAGAACTCATAGCCACACCAGTGGGATCCCTGGGAACTTTGCAGTTCTTTAACCTTTCTGATTTTTATTTATTCATTCTTTTCTTTTCTTTTTTTTTTTCTTCCTCTTCCCCTTTTTGTTTTTCTACATTTCATAGTCTCTCATCTCTACACTCCAACGGCAAGCTCCCCTAGCATTCTTCTTGTTTGTTTGTAAGTTTTTGGCTCCTGTTCCTCTCTCCTCTCTCCCATATCCATCTTAGTTCCACACATAACAATCTCCCCGCTACATCCTACCTACCTGCACCATGCGCTTAACCTCACACCACCAAGCAGCACAGGCACGGCCTACTGGAACATGCCCGGCACTGATTGCTGACCCGCCCTGGTGGCTGTAGTAAGTGTCACAAACAATCCATCCCAATAACTCCTCTTCAGCTAGACCTGCCCTGCCGTACCATGTCTGAGTGACTGACCCTGCCAATTGGAGAAGAAGGTGAAAAGTATTGTGCGCACAGACAAGCAAACAACAAAGAACACACAGCGCGCCTGCTCAGACACAGCCAGATTTTAAAAAAAGGACGAAACAAGCAAATCTACCATCAATAAATGAGAAAAATAACTACTGAATGCCCCGAAGACAGCAGACAATATCAAAACATTTACAAAAACAGGACAGTATGGTTCCAGTAGGCGTCCAAAATAAAATACCAGATGACTTTCCAGAGGAAGAAAAGGCACTAAAACTACCTGATAGGGAATTCAAATCTCTACTACTCAGAATTCTCCAAGAGCTGAAGCAAAAAAGCAGACAAAAATGAGGGAAAAAATAGACAAATTAATGGAAAATACAGACAGAAAATTGCAAGAATTCAGGAAAATGATGCAGGAACAAAATGCCAAAATAAATTCACAACTAGAAATTATACAAAAACAACAATTAGAAATCCAAAAGATAAACAACAAGATTTCAGAAATGGACAGTGTCACAGAAAGGCTGAGAAGCAGATTTGAAATGATGGAAGACGGAACAGGTGGAACTGAAGACAAACATTTGGATACAACTCTGTTTGAGGAAAACTCAGAAAAAAGAACAAAGAAAAATGAAGAGAGCCTGAGAGTTATCTGGGATACAATCAAAAGCAAAAATTTGTGAGTTATTGAAGTTCCAGAACAGGGGGAGAAAACAGAAAACACAGAGAGGATCATTGAATAACTGCTCACAGAAAACTTCCCCAATATCATGAAACATGAAAAGCTGGCCATCCAAGAAGCTCAATGAACCCCATATAGGATAAACCCCAAAAGAAAGTCACCAAGGCATATCATAATCACACTCACTAAAACCAAAGACAAAGAATCCTGAGAGCAGCTTGTGAAAAACAAGAAGTCACATACAGAGGAGAAACAATAAGACTAAGCTCAGATTATTCGGCAGAAACCAGGCAGGCAAGAAGGCAATGGGATGACATATATAAAATCTTCAAAGAAAAAAATTGCCAGCCAAGAATAGTATATCTTGCAAAACTCTAGTTCAAATTTGATGTTGAAATTCAGTCATTTCCAGATAAACAGAAACTAAGGTAATATGTAAAAGTCAAACCAAACTTACAAGAATTATTAAAGACAGTTCTTCAATCTGAGAACAAACAACTTCAGCTCACAGGCAGAATCTAGGATGCAGGATCGTACCAGCCAGATACCAATCTAAGAAAAGAACTCTCGAGGACTATCCAAAACCAAAAGAAATACAACAGGGCATGAGAGCAGTTAATCAGTAAATGACAACAACATCAAAACAATAAAAAAGGGAATAAATGGCATAAGTATAGAACCTTCTAATGTAGAGAAAGGCAAGGCAATACCAAGTAATGGTAGACTGCTTCAAACTTAGAAAGATAAGGGTAAAATTCATGGTAACCACAAAGAAAGTTAACAAACATACTCATTAAAAAAGAGGAAAAACATAAAGTCTCAGCAAAAACAAAACCTACAAAAACAAAAGAAATGAAAAATAATCCACAAACAAAAGTAACTCAGCACAAGAGAGTAAGAAGAACAAAGAAAACTTCAGCACCACAAAAAAAACCACTACAAAATGACAGCAACAAACTCACATCTATCAATAATTACACTGAATATAAATGGACTCAATGCACCCATAAAGAGAAGGAGAGTGATAGAATGGATAAGAAAACAGGATCCATCAATACGCTGTCTACAAGAGACACACCTTAGAAACAAAGATGTGAATTTATTAAAAGTCAAAGGTTGGAAAAAAAAATATCAAGCTAACAACTACCAAAAAAGAGCAGGCGTGGCAATACTAATCTCAGATAAAATAGACTTTAAAACAAAATCTACCATAAAAGACAAAGAAGGACACTATATAACGATTAAGGGGATATCCATCATGAAGACATAACCATAATAAACATCTACACACCCAATGACAGGGCTCCAAATACATAAAACAAACTCTAACAACACTGAAAAGAGAAATTGACAGTTCCACAATAATGGTAGGAGAGTTCAACACACCACTCTCAGTAAAGGACAGAACAATGAAGAAGAAACTCAGCAAAGATACAGAAGACCTAAAGGGCACAATCAGCCAACTGGACCTGATAGACATATATAGAACACTCCATCCAACCGCTGCAAAGTACACATTCTTTTCCAATACACATGGAACATTCTCCAGAACAGACCACATATTAGGCCACAGAGAAATCCTCAACAAGATCCAAAACGTTGAGATAATTCAAAGTATCTTCTCTGACTACAATGCCATCAAGTTAGAAATTAACAATAGAAAGCCAGGAAAAAAACCAATTACATGGAAACTGAATAATACCCTGCTTACACATCACTGGGTAATAGAAGAAATCAGAGATGGAATCAAACAATTCCTAGAATCAAATAAGAATGAAAACACATAATACCAAAACCTTTGGGACGCAGCAAAGGCAGTCCTCAGAGGACAATTTATAGCAATATATGCACACATCAAAAAAGAAGAAAGGGACAATACCAAAACATTGACTACAGAACTCAAACAAATAGAAAGAGAACAGCAAAAAAAAGCCCACAGCCACTGGAAGAAAAGAAATAGTAAGGATCAGAGCAGAAATAAATGACATAGAGAACAGAAAAACAATAAAAAGAATCAACAAAACCAAAAGTTTGTTCTTGGAAAGAATCAACAAAATCGACAAACCACTGGCCAGACTGACAAAAGAAAAACAGGAGAGGACACAAATATCACCATTCCTATTTAACATTGTGCTGGAAGTTCTAGCTAGAGCAATAAGGCAAGAAAAAGAAATAAAGGGCATCCAAATTGGTAATGAACAAGTTAAACTGTCCCTGTTTGCAGATGATATGATACTATACATAGAAAACCCTAAAGACTCGACGAGAAATCTACCAGAACTAATAGAAAGATTCAGCAGAGTAGCAGGATATAAGCTAAACATTCAAAAATCAGTTGGATTCCTATACACCAGTAAAGAGAACGATGAAAAGGAAATCAGGAAAACAATACCATTTTCAATAGCCCCTAAAAAGATAAAATACTTAGGAATAAATATGACCAGGGATGTAAAAGACCTACACAAAGAAAACTACAAAACACTACTGCAAGAAACCCAAAGGGATCTACATAAATGGAAAAACCTACCATGCTCATGGATAGGCAGACTCAACATTGTGAAAATGACAATTCTACCCAAAGCAGTTTACAAATACAATGCAATCCCAATCCAAATACCAACAACATTCTTTAAAGAGATGGAAAAACTAATCATTAACTTTATATGGAAAGGGAAGAAGCCCCGAATAAGTAAAGCACTACTGAAGAAGAATAAAGTTGGAGGACTCACACTACCTGACTTCAGAACCTACTATACAGCTACAGTAGTCAAAACAGCCTGCTACTGGTACAATGACAGACACATTGACCAATGGAACAGAATTGAGAACCCAGATATAAATCCATCCACCTATGGTCACCTGATCTTCGACAAGGGCCCAAAGTCCATCAAATGGGGAAAAGATAGTCTTTTTAACAAATGGTGCTGGCAAAACTGGATATCCATTTGCAGAAAAATGAAACAGGACCCATACCTCACGCCATATACAAAAACTACTTCAAAATGGATCAAAGACGTGAATATAAAGCCTAAAACTATGAAGTTTATAGAAGAAAAAATAGGAGCAACACTACAGGCCTTAATACATGGCATTAACAGGATACAAACCATAACCATCAACACACAAACCCCAAAAGATAAGATAATTAACTGGGATCTTCTAAAAATCAAACACCTATACTCTTCAAAAGACTTCACCAAAAGAGTGAAAAGAAAACCTATAGACTGGGAAAAAATTTTTGGGCAGTACAAGTCAGACAAAGGTCTAATCTCCATAATCTACAAGAAAATCCAACACCTCTACAACAAAAAGACAAATAATCCTATCAAAAAATGGGCCAAGGAAATGAACAGACACTTCGCCAAAGAAGACATTCAAATGGCCAACAGACACATGAGGAAATGGTCGTGATCACTAGCCATTAGAGAAATGCAAATTAAAACCACAGTGAGATACCATCTCATCCCGGCATTAGTGGCATGAATCAAAAACACTGGAAATAACAAATGTTGGAGGGGCTGCAGGGAGATCGGAACTCTTATGCACTGCTGGTGGGAATGCAAAATGATAACAACCATTTTGGAAAATGATATGGCGCTTCCTCAGAAAGCTAGAAATAGACATACCATTGGATCCAGCAATCCCACTCCTAGGAATATATCCTAGAGAAATAAGAGTCATCACTCGAATAGACATATGCACACCTATGTTCATGGCAGCATTGTTCACAATAGCAAAACGATGGAAACAACCTAGATGCCCATCAACAGACGAATGGATAAACAAACTATGGTGCATACACACAATAGAGTACTACGCAACCAGAAAGAACAATGATGAATCTGTAAAGCATCTCATAACATGGATGAAACTGGAGGACATTATGCTGAGTGAAATAAGTCAATCACAAAAGGACAAATATTGTATGAGACCTCTATTGTAAAAACCCATGAAAACGTTCACACACAAAATGTAACAATCTTTGTTTGTTACCAGGATTGGAGGGGTTGGGGAGAATACTAAATAGGCAATAGATAAGTGGTATCTTGGGTGAAGGGTGAGACAGTACACAGTACAGGGGAAACCAGCACAACTTGTACAAGGAAAGGTCATGGAAGCTCCATAGACACATCCAAACCCCCGAGAGACTGAATTTCTGGGCGGAGGTCTGTGGGGACCATGGTCTCGGGGAACATCTAGCTCAATTGGCATGACACAGCTTATAAAGACAATGTTCTATGTTCTACCTTGGTGAGTAGTGTCTGGGGTCTAAGCCTGTGAGCAGCCATCTAAGATATTCCACTGGTCTTATCCCTTCGGGAGCAAGGGAGAATGAAGAGAACAGGATACAAGGAAAAGATTAGTCCAAAGGACTAATGGACCACAGCTACCAAGGCCTCCACCGGCCTGAGTCCAGTACAGCTAGATGGTGCCTGGCTACCAGCACTGACTGCTCTGACCAGGACCACAACAGAGGGTTCTGGACAGAGCTGGAGAAGGATGTAGAACAAAATTCTAACTCACAAAAAAAAACAGATTTACTGGCCTAAAGGAGACTGGAGAAACCCCTAGACTATGGCCCCCAGACACCTTTTTAGCTCAGTTGTGAAGACATCTCTGAGGTTCACCGTTCATCCTGGGAGTGGACAGCCCCGTAAAACCAAATGGGACTAATGAGGTACAGCAGTCCAGGGACAAGGGCCAGACAAGGAAGCTGGTGATAGGGAACCCAAGGTTGAGTAAGGATAGTGTTGATGTGTCGTGAGGTTGTTAACCATTGTCATAAGACAACATGTGTACTAACTGTTAAATGAGAAACTACTTTGTTCTGTAAGCCTTCATCTAAAGTGTGAATAGCAGCACAATTGGAAGAGCGTAGTCGATGTCACTGAACTGTGCATGTAGAAATTTTTGAAATTGTATATCTTTGGCTACGTATATTTTCACCAAAAAAAAAAAAAAGGTTGAGAAGAGGGTTGACATGTTGTGGGGTTGTTAACCAATGTCATAAAACAGCATGTGTACTACTGTTTCGTGAGTAACTATTTATTCTGTAAGCCTTCACCTGAAGTACAATAACAAAATAAATAAAAACTATCAAAATTGAAAAAAAAAAAGAATTTCCCAAAGTCACACTACAAACTGTTCTATCATACTGGAGTTAAATTTTCTTTAAATCTGATGGGCAGAATATAATTTTGCAAAGCCAAACAGATATACCAGGACAAGCCATCAGTGGGGCTGTATGCTATGCCCTCTTTCAGAGGCCTGTGGCCCACTTCCAAGTTTGGACAGTTCTTACGACATCAGAACTCCAGTTCTCAGGAAACCAGTTATCCAGAATCCTCAATGTTTGAACAGTCCCCAGCAACTAGAGAGAAAGAGACTTGGAGGAGGAGGTGAAAACGGATTGGGAGGGTGAAAAGCTCAAAAAGACCAAGCAGGCAGCTTATGTGAGGGAGAAGAAGCACTGGGAGCCCCACACAAAGGGAAGGGTATGAGCGGGCAGAGGATGACTCCCAGGCAGGGCAGATTAGCCAATAGGCAAGGTAAACACGGTGCTTCCCTGGCTTACCAGATTGACTGTGGTGAACAATTTCACACTTTTTCGCCACGTCAAAGATTCTGCTTCTAGGTATGACTGACATCTGTCTCTCTCCTAACCCCACAGCACCTTCCTACAGAATCAAAGCCTCTTTTCAAATTTGCAATCCCTGACAGGGACAGATGACCCAGTAAGCAAAGTTTAAGTATGGTCTACTTGTGCTTACTTACTGATCTGTAGTGACCAATTTCACAAGTTTTGGTGGTGAAAACCACGTGAAATTGATCACTACAGATCAGAAAGTAAGCACAAGTAGCCTGTGGTTACCTTACTTGTTGGATAATTCACCCCTGTGCCCAGGGTCTCTCTGCCATAAGGGGAGGGTGTTGTGCTTGCACTCATTACAACGAAGACCAAGTAATTTGCCAGAAACTGGTGAGCAGGATTGAATGCAAATCTGTCTGGCTGTAAAGCTTAAGCTTATTTGACTGCACTCTTGCTGGGCAACAGCCTGGCATGGCACCCAGCCAGAAACACAGCTCAAACAGCTTCGTTTTGCAGGGGCAGGTAGGCTCGTGGCCCCGCAATCTCACCTCTCTCCGTTTCAGTAGCCTCCTTATCTTTTCTCTGCTTTCCTGCAAGGGTCTCTCGGTTCCTAGCTTGCCTTTCTATACCCCCTTGTCTGGACTGCTGCCTACCACCCTCATCTTTTCATCTCAATGTCCTATTCTGTCCCCAGGCCCTGCACCTTCTCCCATACAGCTGGATCTGTGGGCCCCCAGGGTTCAAGCCCTTTTCCCTGACCTTTCCACCTCCACTCTGGCCATCCTGACAACAAAGCTCTGAACTGTAAAACGTCTAGAAGCCCTTGTAATACAGAACCTTTTCAAGAAAAAAATAAGACCCAAAAAATAAACTATACAGTGTATTAAATGAAGGAGACCGATACATAGATGTTAACTATAGAGGGAAAGGCTATCCAAAGACAAGAGACGCTACTAAAATCAAGTAAATTTAAGAAGCAGAACATCTGTCTCCCCTTCACCATACACAAGAGCCTATTAAAGTCTCAGAAAAGTCCTCCAGCTAAGGGGCCATTTTTTAACCCAAATTTCTTTGAGCACAGAAGCCTTTTGTAGGACACTTCTTAACATTTTATGGAATACTTATAGTACAGTAATGGACTAAAAAACACAGTGTGATAAATGCTGGTATTTACATTATACACACACACATATATATGTACCTAACAGTGTTCTACATGCTACACTGTGTGCTGCACTGCGTGCTTCACTGCGTGCTATGCTACATGGTACACTGAGTGCTACACTGCTTGGTACACTGTGTGCTACACTACATGGTACACTGTGTGCTACACTGTGTGCTACACTACATGGTACACTGTGTGCTACACTCTGTGCTACACTGTGTGCTACACTGCATGGTACACTGTGTGCTACACTACATGGTACACTGTGTGCTACACTGTATGCTACACTGCATGGTACACTGTGTGCTACACTGTGTGCTACACTACATGGTACACTGCGTGCTACACTGTGTGCTACACTGTGTGCTACACTGCATGGTACACTGTGTGCTACACTACATGGTACACTGTGTGCTACACTCTGTGCTACACTGTGTGCTACACTGCATGGTACACTGTGTGCTACACTACATGGTACACTGTGTGCTACACTGTATGCTACACTGCATGGTACACTGTGTGCTACACTGTGTGCTACACTACATGGTACACTGCGTGCTACACTCTGTGCTACACTGTGTGCTACACTGCATGGTACACTGTGTGCTACACTACATGGTACACTGTGTGCTACACTCTGTGCTACACTGTGTGCTACACTGCATGGTACACTGTGTGCTACACTACATGGTACACTGTGTGCTACACTGTATGCTACACTGCATGGTACACTGTGTGCTACACTGTGTGCTACACTACATGGTACACTGTGTGCTACACTACATGGTACACTGCGTGCTACACTGTGTGCTACACTACATGGTACACTGTGTGCTACACTGTGTGCTACACTGTGTGCTACACTGCATGGTACACTGTGTGCTACACTGCATGGTACACTGTGTGCTACACTGTGTGCTACACTGCATGGTACACTGCGTGCTACACTGTGTGCTACACTGCATGGTACACTGTGTGCTACACTGTGTGCTACACTGTGTGCTACACTGCATGGTACACTGTGTGCTACACTGTGTGCTATGCTACATGGTACACTATGTGCTACACTGTGTGCTACGCTGCATGGTACACTGCGTGCTACACTACATGGTACACTGTGTGCTACACTGTGTGCTACACTACATGGTACACTGTGTGCTACACTGTATGCTACACTGCATGGTACACTGTGTGCTACACTGTGTGCTACACTACATGGTACACTGTGTGCTACACTGTGTGCTACACTGCATGGTACACTGCATGCTACACTGCATGGTACACTGTGTGCTACACTACATGGTACACTGCACGAAACACTGCATGCTACACTACATGGTACACTGCATGCTACACTGTGTGCTACACTACATGGTACACTGCTTGGTACACTGCATGGAACACTGCGTGCTATACTACATGGTACACTGAGTCCTACACTGCTTGGTGCACTGTGTGTTACAGTGCATGAAACACTGCATGCTGTACTACATGGTACCTGTGTGCTACACTGCATGAAACACTGTGTGCTACACTACATGGTACACTGTGTGCTACACTGTGTGCTACACTACATGGTACACTACGTGCTACCCTACACACCAGGGGAGGCTAAGGAACATGCCTGCTCTGGTCATTTTCTCAATTTCCTCTTCAGTTGTCTGTTCTGCCTCACTCCCTGGCCCACCTCTGGGATGGCCCTTGGCTCACATGCATGAATGGCCAGGCTGCTTCGGACTCCAGCAGACCTGGGATCAATCCTCTGTGATAGGGATAACTTCATCAAGTTTTCTTGGCCTCAGATTCCTTACTGGTCAAATGAGCATAATGATAACTATGTTTGTGACATACCTGCCATAGACCTGGGCTTCAATAATACACCCCTAGATGCACGCACACGTGTACACTCTGATAATTCTATCCTGAATTGATCTCTCCCCTCTATCAAGGTTAACAGACTCATTCCGAGACTCTTCAAACTCTGTGTCTGAAATCGCTTCATGTTTAGCCTTGCAAGCACTAACTCCAGCAAGTGTAGGTCTATTTCTTGAGCTATTTCTGTTTTCCATTTGTTGGTGACAGATGCATGCAATTACTAAAACTTCAGGAACAGCGTTTCCTTCCAAACCACTCTGCAAATACCTGCTACAGTCACAGGGCTGGATTACCCAGTAAGCACAGCATGCACTAGTTTATAGTAAGCAAGGTACGCATGGGCTTAATTGTGTTTGCTTACTAATCTGTAGTGCACAATTTCATATGGGTTTCACCACATCGTTGATGCAATGAAACACAGGTGAAATTGTGCATTACAAATTAGTCAGTAAGCACAATTAAGCCTGTGCATCCCTTGGTTATCGGGTAATCCGTCCCTGGCAACAGAACACCTTCTCTTGGCTGCTACCTGTGGGCGGAGGGTTAGGTTGTAGATGGTCCTACCTTTGATAGAAGAGATTAGCTTCCAAACTGAACTTTCCTAAACATCTCCTCACTTCTTGGGATTTCTGTGCTTGGTGATTAGGTCCTCAAACCCTCTCCCTCTCCACCAATTTGTTTTAAAACTATGCCACCTGCTTTATCAGGTTTGTGGTACAACCCTTCCAAGGCCAAGCACACTGCCCCACCTCATAACAAGCGCAGGCAGCAGTCAGTTTGCTTCCAAAGTGCAGGATCACTAGGCTCCAAAGAGTTATACTTTGATTTTGGATGATTTAACAGGGTATGTGATTACCCAGACAGATTAGAGCTTAGAAATACAATGACATTTTCCTTATTACTTATTAGAACACGCACGTGAGACCGCACATGGCTCTCCGGGGCTCCCCAAGTCATGGCATTTTCATTTCTGCATAAATACAGAACCACTGAGCTCACCACCTCATGCCATTCTTGCCCTGGAATGGGAAAATACTACTTTCAGACAGACATAGGGCTGGAGTCCCTGGGTAGTTAATATGCTTGGCTGCTGACGAAAGACTGGCAGTTTGAGTCCACAGGGAGGCACCTTGGAAGAAAGGCCTGGTGATCTACTTCTGAGAAACCAGCCATTGAAAACCCTCTGGAGTGCAGTTCTACTCCACCATACATGGGATCACCACGAGCCAGAATCAACAGGACAGCAACTGGTACAGGTAGACATCAAGCTAGTTTTTGAAAACTCCAGTCAGAAGAAAGGCATCATGACCTGGAGTTATCCATGAAGCCGCCTGAATAAGCCCCTGGGGCTTTCCCCTCCAACCTGGGCCTCCAAAGTTGACAGTTTACTGTGGAATAGACTTGAAATCAGGTCTCACTGAGGGCTTAGTCACAGCCTACAGGAGGACGTGGTGGAAGAGCAAGGACTTGGGAGACAGCTTAGAAGACAGTGACTGCCCCACTATTTATTGACTGGAGGGATCCTAAACAAGAATAGTTCATACAGTAATGTATTTCAAAAAGACTGGGCCTCAGGGTAAACTGCCTCTTTTCTCCCTTTGAAATAATTCACATCTTCTAATACATTCAGCCACCATCACCATAGGAGGTCCAATAAAACCATTACACTGGGGAAACATTCTTGTCAAAGTGAGGCTTAGGCTTAAGTTCAACATGGTCCACCAAGGCCCCTGGAGAGGCCCTGAACAGCGGAAAGGCCTTCTGCTTACAAAGGCAGACCCAACCTCCCAGTATCCTCCAGGATATCTTCCATGTCACAGCAGGGAGAGGCATGTGGACAGGGCAGAGACAAGGGAGACCCAGGTCCAAGGTGAAAGTTCCTGGCTAGGTCCCACCTCTAGCTGGGCTTTACATATGGAAATGAAGGTGCCCTCGATAACAAACCTCCTCCTTAGAAGAAGCTCAGGAAGCCCTGGTGGCGCAACAGTTAAGTGCTTGCCTGCTACCCAAAAGGTTGGCAGTTCAAGCCACCCCCCACCCCACCAGCATCTCTGCAGGTGAAAGACCTGATGATCTGCTCCCATTAAAGATTGTTATTGTCCTGACTCATAGTGACCTTATGAATAACAGAACAAAATATTGCCCAGTCTTGCGTCATCCTCAAAACTGTTGCTATGTTTGAGCCCAGTGTTGCAGCCACTGTGTAAATCCATCTCGTTGTGGGCCGCCTTCTTTTTCGCTGACCGTCTACTTTATCAAGCATCATGTTCTTCTCTAGGGATTGGTCTCTCCTGATGACATGCCCTCAGTAAGTGAGACAAAGTCTTACCATCCTCACTTCTAAGGAGCATTCTGGCTGTACTTCTTCCAAGACAGATTTGTTTGTTCTTCTGGCAGTCCATGGTGTATTCAATATTCTTTCTCCAACACCATAATAAAATGCGTCAGTTCTTCTTTGGTCTTCCTTTTCCATGGTCCAGCTTTTGCACGCATATGAGGCCTCGAAGCCCTATGGGCCAGTTCTACTCTGTCACATAGGGTCACTATGAGTTGAAATTGACTCAGTGGCACCTAACAACAACAGGAGTAGCTCATACGTTATTTTCTTTAAGCCCCAAATATCATTCCAATTCACTCGTCCCTCCCCATACTTTTTTCCTAGTCTGAGGCACCATCAGTGCTCCCCGAAGTCCCTCAGTAGTTGCTGACCTCCAGCCACACTCCTCCCCATGCTGCACTCCCTGTAGCTGCCCAGGCGATGTATCAAAAATAAGAACCTGGTCACAACAACAGTGTGTGGGCAATAGCCCACCCAAACACACACCCAATGGTCTCCTGACTTCATCTCTTTCTGTGTCCTATAATCCATACTCCATACAACAGCAAAACTGATAAATTGAAGAATAGAAATTGTAACATGTCCTTCCCCAGCTAAAACACCATCACACACGCTTGGAAAATAATTCAGATCACAGGGTCCCATCTGATGCTCAGCCCCTTACCCGTTATACTCCAGCCACACATGCCATCTTTTTATACGTGGGACCCACCCAGTTTGTTCCAACCTTTGCCCTTGTTACGTCTTTTGACTAGAAGGCACATCCCCTGATCCTTGTGTGGCTGAGTCCTCTTCTCACTGCCCTGACCACTTCCAGAGCCTTTCATGACTCCCCTGACTAAAGCTGACCACACCCAGGGAATCTACATATTTTTTGCTCTTCTTCCTCCACTAGATGCAAGCTCCTCAAGAGTAGAAAAGTATCCATATTGCTTTCTCCACTGCTCTATTTCCAACTCTGAGACTAGTTCTTGGCACATTCAATAAATATTTGCTAAATAAATGGATGAACAGAGAGATAATCATGTTGCTTCCTTGATAAAAACCCTGCAGTAGGCTGCATAGCCCCAGGATGAAGCCCACACACCTCAGCATCGCAAACAAAGCCCCTACATCAGCCCACCTACCTCACCAGCCTCATGGACCACCTCTCCCCAGTTCCAGCCCCACTGATGCTAATAAAAATTACTTCAAGCTTGGGAATAAGACAAAAAGACTTCTAGTGCCTTCCATTGTCATACCAGCCCATTGTATAACAAGTAACCCTAAGGATCCCCTGATGATCTAGGGGAAAGTAATTCTGTTCGACTTACTATTTAATGTTGATTAAGACTCAGACTCTGTTAAGGTAAATGTTAACTTCAGAATATTGACATGTCGCAAATGCTTTTGTTGGTAGAGATATAAATTAATTCTGTCCATTTGAAAAGATAACCAAAAGTTACTGTTTTGTCACCATGTTGAACATTAACCAGGTTTCAATCTTAATTCAGCATTCTTTCTTACACTGACTAATTGACTATATACTTCAGGTTCTCATGTTCTCCTTCAAACCACCTTTACCATTCTGCTGGGTCCCTCCTTCATGTGTTAAACGAAAATCTGACAGGTGCTCACTACATATTTTTGGATATTATGCTTTGACAATTACTAACAGTTCAAAGACTGCTCCATTTTCTCACAACTCCGCAATATTTGCTCCATCTGCTGGTACAACATGTCCTTCCTCAACCCTACCTTCTACCTGCTCTTCAAACCCATTTTCCTCCAGGTTGTTGCCTAATCATCACTTTAGACTGAACTGTCAGCTCCTCAAGAAGACTTTCCTGACACACTCCAACACACACACATACACACCTCTCTGAAATATATGTTTTTCTTCTGGATTTAGTGACCCATCCAAAGAAAAGAAAAGCAAAAATGATGCAACAGGGTAAACCTGCCTGGCATGCACAAAGGTCTAGACTAGTATCAGTGCCCTTTACCTATGAAATGTTGTAACCCAGCTCCTCCTGGGCCTTTAGGATCTACCAGGCTGGGGCACAGGAAACAGAAATCCTTCCCTCTCTTTCTCTTCTAGAAAATCTCCTCTCCTCAGGACCCAAGCCTGTACTCCAAATAGCGGATGAGTTGGAAACTTTTCTTCCATGTTGTTGTTTTTGATCATACTGCTGGGCATCACAGCGATGGTCAAGCACACAGCCTCTGAATCCTGACTCCACAGGTTCAAATCCTGGTTTTGCTGCTTAGTAGCTGCGTGACCTTGAGTGACTGTCTTAGTCATCTAGTGCTGCTATAACAGAAATACCACAGGTGGACGGCTTTAACAAAGAGAAATTTATTTTCTAACAGTCTAGTAGGCTAGAAGTCCAAATTCAGTGTGTCAGCTCCAAGGGAAGGCTTTCTCTCTCTCTCAGCTCTGGAGGAAGGTCCTTGTCATCAGTCTTCACCTGGACTAGGGGCTTCTCTATGCAGGAACTCTGGGTCCAAATGATGCACTCTGCTCCTGGTGCTGCTTTCTTGGTGGTGTGAGGTCCCCCTCTCTGGTCACTTCCCTTTCCTTTTATCTCTTGAGAGATAAAAGGTGGTGCAGGCCACAACCCAGGGAAAGTCCCTTTACATTGGATCAGGGATGTGACCTGAGTAAGGGTGTTACCATCCCATCCTAATCCTCTTTAACATAAAATTACAATCACAAAATAGAGGACAACCACACAATACTGGGAATCATGGCCTAACCAAGTTGACAAATATTTTTGGGGGACACAACTCAATCCATGACAGTGACTTCCTTCCAGCTTCTCAGAGCCATGGTTTTCCCCTCTGTAAATGATAATAATGGTAGCACACATACCTCGTGGCTGCTTTAAGAATGAAATCGGTTGATGTAAATACAGCACCTAGAAGAGTAACTGGCATATCAGGAAGTGACAGGTGAGCACTGCTATGATGGATTTCATTCCAATCTCCTGGAGCACTGACACTCCCCTCATCCAGTCAGCAGTGGCTACACACGATAGAGCTAACTGACTAGGTTAGTGGATAGGAGTTAGTTACTGCAGCAACAGTGGGGATAAGTCCAGCATGCCATAAGCAATTGGGAATCCTGAGTGCCTAATAATACCTGGCGCAGTAGTTCTTCAGTAAATATTGTTTCTTCCCTCTGCCATCCCTGTCCCACCCATTCCCAACCCCAACCCTAACCTTAGGGTCAAGAAAAACTTGGATGCTTTCAATGCTTTTGTATAACTTTGACTCAGAGGTAAGGGGCTGTTTCAGATCATTATTCATCTTTTCATTACTGTCATATATTTTATTGATTTTTATACTGAAATATTTTTCCAACATCTTAAAATGAGGTTCTTGCTTCAGCAGATCCCAAATCCTAACATCTGGTGAATTACAAACAATTGTGGTGGTTTTTTTTTCCTTCTTAAATTTTTTAAAAATCAATAAATATCCTGTGATGCCTTTAGAAGATATTAAATAACACAATCTACTTAGATTTCATTACAGAGTTGATGTTTCCAGCAGTGTCTGCACAAAATCACAGGGTAAGTAAGACCGTGAGGTACTAGACTTTCCAGAAAATTTCCCATTACAATTCAGTGTGGAATTGAAAGGGCCTGTGGAGAATATCCAGGCCAGCAAAACGTTTGTAAATCCAAGGAAAATTAACAGACTCACTGGAAACTTTTTTTCCTTTCAAAAAAAAAAATAACTTTATGAAGTCGCTCTGGAATAAAAAATAAAAAACATTACCTATTATTTAATGACTAAAAGAACAGCAGTGAGAATGCTGATGCTTTTGCCCACTAAAATGTTTATATACAGGCCATGTGAGGAGAAACAACATGGAGAAAGCTTTCTATTCATTGGCCGTGGAAATAGACAGAGGTCAGATGCAGAAGCTGGGTACTGTAGAGAACAGATTTCTTTCCAGTTGCCAGGAGTCGACTCCGACTCGTGGTGACCCTGTGTGTGTCAGAGCAGAGCTGCACTCCATAGGGTTTTTGATGACTGATTTTCGGAAGTAGATTGCCAGGCGTTTTGCAGAGCTTTTCATCTTTTGCACCACCCAGGGGCTTCAGGGCACCCAGCCCCAGATTCCCTGCCCAGAGCCCTTTTCATATTTCACCCTGAAGGTGCCACTCAGAAGACCACCACCACTCATCTGGGGAAGCCCCTGCAGTCTGTGCCCAAGGGACAGCTGCTGACCTTCTTGACCTCTGGAGGTCAGAGCTGAGGACAGTGGTCTCCTGAGCTCCCCCTGGAGGTCAGAGCTGAGGACAGTGGTCTCCTGAGCTCCCCCTGGAGGTCTGAGCTGAGGACAGTGGTCTCCTGAGCTCCCCTGCAAAGACAAGTTGCTTCTGTAGCTTGAGAAGATCTGCAATAGCAAGGAATTCAATCTTCTCTGAGGCAGCTGGATATGAAATTATGCACATGCAGGCACATTTTGTGTAAGTCTGACTTCGCCCAACCCTGTATGACCCTCTCCGACCCTAAAGTGCTTTCCACTGTGCACAATACAGGATAATCAGTGATCTGCTAACATCCCCCGTTCCATGCTGCCTAAGTCTGCTCCCTAGCTAGCCCCTGTCCAGCACCTCCCCCTGACGGAGTTCCGCCGTCACCCCACAGCTCACTTGCCTCTGGATCTGGCCAAGTCTGGGAGGAGTGTTTGTCTAACCTCCTTGGTTCTCTAAACGTTGGGCAGCGCCCGACAAGCTTGGGAGTGCCATCCCCGGCTGCTCGTCTGTAGCTGAGACAACACTGACATCTTGTGGTCTGCAATTCTGCTGCCCCATGCCTGGCCGGCCACAGCAGATCCCAGACCTCCCAGTGAGTCTTTCCCAGGCCTCTCCCAGGACCAGGCCTTGTGGACCCTGCCTGCAGGGAGCTCTCAGTCCAGGGGACACCCAAGGTCACCAGCAACACACATACCATCAGTGATGGCGCACGCACCTGTCCAGCCTCACACTCATACATCAAACCAGGTAGCAAGTACTCAGAGTGCAGTGCCATGGGCACCCCCAGACCACGTGCTAAAAAGACGCTCACAGCCGTGAAGGACTAAACATGTAGACAAATACAATACAGTGAACAACGTGCCAGTCAAGGTATTTATAACTGATGTCCACCACCATCTGTCAGTTCGTCCTACTGTGGTGCCTTGTGTGTTGCTATGTTCCTGATTCCCATTTGCGGTCCCTACCTCTTCGCTGCATGGTTCAGCTTCTCATAATCAGTGTGACCAGACGCTCAGCATAGCACAGCAAAGACCTATAGCAACATGGTGTCCACAGGTGGCCGCAGAGCCAGAGTTCTGCCTCCGCATGTCAGGGCATCTGCTCAGTGTCTTCCCTTTTCAGCCACACTGCAGCATAGCATAACTCTCCACCTGAAGATGGAAGCCACTGAGTACCAGCAACCCTACAGGAGTCCATCCAGTGGTTCTCAAGTGTGGCTGGGGATGTGGGGGAAGCCAGGCCCTTTCAGGGGTTTGTGAAATCACAACTCCTTTTGTAGTAATACTAAGGCAATGTTAGCTTCCTCCCTCTCCTGCTTGCATGAGCAGCAGTGGCTGTCTCCAGAGGCGACCTGACTTGGAAGGGGCTAAAGAAAACTGCAAAAAATGTAAACACAATGCCACTTCTCTCCTAATTTTTGTATTGGAAAATAGATATTTTAAAATGTTATTTGTATTTACAAGTAATGACTGTATTGTTTTATGTTTACTGAGTTTGTAAATAAATACAGTTAAAATTTCTCAGCTCTGATGTATAATAAGCTAAATATTGATAGATCTACACCACATAAACCAAAAGTCTTTGGAGTTGCTGTCATGGATTGAATTGTGTCTCCCAAAAAATGTGTGTAGCAACTTGGCTAGGTCATGATCCCCAGTATTGTGTGATTGTGTAATCTGATGTGATTTCCTTATGTGTTGTAAACTCTATTACTATGATGAGATTATATGTGATCTCCTTATGTATTGTAAATTCTATCACTGTGATGAGGTTATGCGGATGAGGTTTACAAGATTAGATATTGTCTTAATCCAATCTCTTCTGAGATATAAAAGAGAGAAGCGAGCAGAGACATGTGGGAACCTCACACCACCAAGAAAGCAGTGCCGGGAGAAGATCGCATCCTTTGGATCTGAGGTTCCTGCGCTGAGATGCTCCCAGACCAGGGAAAGACTGATGCATCACAAGGACCTTCCTCCAGAGCTGACAAAGAAAGAAAGCCTTCTCCTGGAGCTGATGTCATGAATTCGGACTTACAGCCTACTGGACTGTGAGAGAATAAACTTCTTTTTGTTAAAGCCACCTACTTGTGGTATTTCTGTTAGAGCAGCCCTGGATGACTAAGACAGTTGCCAACAATTCTCAAGAGTGCAAAGAGGGCCTGAGACCACAATCTTTGAGGACCTCTGATTCTGTTTTCTAATTTATCATCCTACACCCCTCCCTGACACCACCACCTGCCTCGGTGCACACCTTTAGGAGACAGACAGACAAACAGACCTCCTCTCTCATCCTTTGGGCTCAGAGGGACACCTCACACCATTTCCTAGCAGGTCCAGCGGCTCAGTCTCTCCCTCTCACTCTCCCTATTCTCTGTCTGTGGCCCAGGCTATGCCCTCGGCCCCAGGCTGGGCTGACTGACAGCATTCTGGCCGCAGAGTGTGTTTCTTTCCTTTGTCCTGCTTTCCTGCCACGTGTTGCAGCCTTTGAGTCTATATCCTGAAAGCCACCTGCCTTCCCACCTTCCAAGCACTTCTAAAACAGTACTTCTCCCAAGAAATTTGCCCCTAAACCTCTTAAGGGGATCACAGACTGAGGAACCTGGTAGAATAAAGTTGGCACCTGTCCTGTCATTCAGCAATCATTTCAGGAGTCCCACTCTGTGTCACAGCTGAGGATCCAAAGACGAACGAGACATATTCCCTCAATCTGCTCCAGCTTTCTGGGGAAATGCAGAGGGTCTGATAGCTCTGTCTAAGAAAGCCGGGAAATGCTTCACAGAAGATATGACATTTGACGTGGATCACACAAGATGAGGCATTTACTGAGTGAAGAGCTGAAGACATTTCCTTAGTGAGGAAGGAGCGCTCTCAAAAGCACACAAATGTGGAAAAGCATGGCATGTTTAGGGAACTGAAGAGTTCAATGTAGGTAGACTACAGTGTGTATATGTGTGTATGCATGCACTGTGTGCACATGTGTGCCTGTAGGCATGCCTGCATATGTATGTGTACATGTGTATATCTTTATATGATTTGCACATGTGTGCATACATTTTTGTGCATGTGTACATGTGTGTACATGTGCGTGCCTGTATATGCATACATGTATATTGTGTACATGTGTGTATTTGGCTGTGTGCATGCATGTTTGTGCACACGTGTGAATTGTGTGTATGCATGTGTGTGCTTATGTGTGCCTGTGTGTTTGTGTGTGAGTACAGTGGTGACAAGGCAGGAGTGTGTCTTTTGGGCAGTGAGAGGAGGAAGCAGGAAGAAAGGGGATCATGCTAGACACATTACGTGTGTTACCTTGTGTAGACTTCACAACATTCTTGCAACCTAAGTGTTATTATAACCTTCCACAGAAAAGATAATTGTCCCAGGACAAGCCAGTAATAGGTGACCAAGCTGTAACTCAGGCCACACCTCATCCTGAAGACTGCCCACAACAAGCCCTCACCACGAGGACTGCCCATATGTGCCCTCAGTGGAATCTTGCTGATTGCCTGAATGCTGACGCTCCCTCTGAGACCTTCAGGGGAAGATGTTTATTTTCAAACCGTCCAACTGAGGCAGGAGCTGATGCTTTCCTGAAGCATTTTCAGCAATTCAGAGAGACAACATTAAACCAGAAAACTAGATTTCTGGTCTTTTGTAATGGCCTACTGGGAAATGAAGGTTGAGGGTTGGAGGGAGCTGGAAAGGGCCATCAGATCCTCTCTCTGCTTCACAAGGGATTGCTTTAGCTCTGTACAGAAATGTCCAGAAGAGGTTAGGTACTGCCTGCTCACTGACTTGGACCTTACTGACTTTTCTCTGCTCCATCTGGCCCACCCAGCGCTGGTGGCTCCAGCTGAACCCATCTCTCGCATCTACTGCGGCTGAGGGAAAAATGAAGACTCTTCCTACCAGCAGGAATTAGGGCGTATTTTCTGGCCAGACGACTGTTCTGAGGGTGTACATGCACCCTTTCACTTAAGTTACACAGTTTTCTAGATTATATATTACATTTCTATATTACATATTATCTGTGATAAATTTATATATCACATATTACATATTTCAAGGCTATTTTATATACTTAAATATATGTATTACATATTACATATTGCCTGTTATACACTGCACGATATATTTTACTGATACTTTTATTACAATGTTTTGAGGCAGTCATTTACTACACCATTTTTCAGGTGAGAAAACTGAAGCCCAGCAGGCTTGGATGACTCTTCTAAAGTCCTGCAACCAGCAAGTGATGACTGGAATGTAGACCTGCATCATCCTGCCTCCCGGAACTGTGCCATTTCCTCTCTGTCAGTGTTTCAGACTTTCGGTTATAGCCAGGGCCTAACCAGAGGCGGCCAGGACCTCAGTGGGGATGGTCCGCTGTCACACCTCTCCTCACCTGAGAGGACAGCAGCCCTGTGTGCATACTTTTAAAATCCTGGCCTGAAATCACTCAGTAAATTGTGGCTCATTCAGAAAAAGAATATTATGGAATCATTAAAAATTGTGTATACAAAGTGATTTATGGATGTGCCAAAAATAATAATAATACCCGTACCCATTACCATTAAGTTGATTCCGATTCATAGCAACCCCATGTGTTACAGAATAGAACTGCTCCATAGGGTTTTCTTGGCAGTAATCTTTATGGAAGTAGATTGTCTGTGGTGCCACTGGGTGGGTTCAGACCACCACCCTTTAGGTTAGCAGTCAAGTACAAACCTTTTGCTCTAACCGAGGACCTTAATAATAATAATAATGACATAAATTTCCATTCATAGCATGAGCTCAACAATGTGGAAAACTGCACAGAGAAAAGGCAGGCAGGAGTCAGCACGTGCTAGCCGTGGTTATTTCTGGATGGTGGGCTTATGGGCGCCTGTTTTTTTCCTTTTGATGTTTCCGAATTTCACAATTTTCCACAATAGAGATGCACTACTTTACAATGAAGAGAAAGGAATTTGAAAGCTGACTGTGGCCTGGAAACCAGCAAGGCCCCCCTCTCTTGCCACTTTAAAGGGACCACTGGGGGACTGCCTCCACAGAGCCTAGTGGAGCCACTCAGCAGGAGCACTGTGCCGGGACACACCACTGGCTTATGTGGACATCTAGTCTGATGTCTCTGCCCTCCCGTGCTCCCTTCTCATTTCACTGAGTCCCCTGCAAAAGGCACGGGCTACAGTCTGAGTTGAACCCTCCCTTCCCAGAAAGCCTGTATTGCCCAGATCTGCAGCCTCAGAACCCAACACCCAGGCCTGACCCTCCCTAAATTGAGCCTGCAGTGGAAGACTTTGCCTCTGGTGGCCTCAGAAACACCCCCTAGTCCCACAGTGGCATGTATGCCCAGAAGGGAACACCATGTATAGGACAGCAGACTGTCCCCTCCTTCTGATTCCTCCATTGCTGTGACCCGCGACCACATGGGATGCTTAACAACTGCAGGTGTCCACTCACTCCTTCACAAACACTTTGCTGTTGCATCCTCTGGGGAAGAGGACATGGTGCTTCCTGGAGGAGGACAGTTCCCCCTGGGAGAGACTAGGGGCAGCACTAGTCTGCACCACGGACAGCAGCAGCGGCAGGTGCACTGGGTCCCTGAAGGCTGAGGAGAGATTCGTGACTCGACAGAAGAGAACAGGATCAACACTGTGTGCAGAGGGAACAGCATGAGCAAAGGAGCAGACACATAGCCTGGATCAGAGCATTTGGTTTCCAGTGCGAGGTGAGAGAGGTCAGCGCCTCCTTTGTAGTGCCAGGAGCTTTGCAGTGCCAGGAGCTGGGATCCTTCCTTCTGGCAAATGGAGCTGCTGGGTCCATGAGCAGAGGAGCTATGACCAGGCCTTTTCTTAGGGCAGGGACTGCGGGAGCACCAGGGAGGGAGCAAAAGGTAGAACCACTAGCAGGGAGGTTATGATGGATATTTCTTCTGCCCACCCCTGCACTTCAGTAGAAACTAGCCATGGAGTAGGAGTAGCATGTGGATTCTGGCAGAAATGAGAACTGACGCAACCTGGGTAAAGCATAGGCCCTGGTGAGATCCAACCCTGCCAGGGTATCTGGCCTGAACTGGCCAGTGAGTCTTGCTCCTGGGAACTAGGTGATGGGACCAAAGAAGGTTGATTCTATCTCCCTGGGACAGTGGGTCTATGATGTCTGAGCCTGGTCATCTTATTGGTCAGGCCTAGGGAGGGTTGAGGGAGCTGTTCTGCAAGAAATGAAGTAAACATTCAGGGAGAAACAGAGAAGAGAGATGGGCTCAACCCATCGCCGGCCTCTGGGCTCAATGCTGCCCAGCCTCTGGTTCCAGTCCTGAGGCCCAACTTAAGCCCTTCCCTTGCATTTCATGAGAGTCTAATGCTTTTTTATTATTGTTGTTTTTTGTTAATGTTGCAAAAAGTCCTAAATTATAGAAAGCTCTTTGTTCAAATTGAAGCCTGAACTAAGGCAGTGGTGCTGGGGCAGAAGAGAACAGGGATTAATTTAGAACTATTTAGAGTATGAACTCAAAGGACAGAAGACTGTCTGCCTTGTCAGCCGTTGTTGGTTGCTGTCAACTCATGGCAACTTCGGGCACAACACAAAACGTGGTCCAGTCCCACACTATCTTCATGATTATTGGTATGCTCAAGTCCATGGTATGGCCACTATATATTTTGAGTGCCTTCCAACCTAGGGTGCTCATCTTCCAGCATTATATCAGACAATCTTCAGTCATGATTCCTAGGGAATTATCTAGTTTTCATAATAGACCACCAGGCCTTTATTCCTCAACTGTCTTAGTCTAAAAGACAGTTGTGCTGAAACCTGTCCACCATAGGTGACCCTGCAGGTATTTTGAAATACCAGTGGCATAGCTTCCAGCATCATAATAACATACAAGAGACCACAGTACAATGAATTGACAAATGGATAGTGTTTTTGTCAGCTTCCACCACCCACCGTCAAGTCAATTCCGACTCATTGTTGTTGTTCTTGTTAGGTGTTGTCGAGTTGGTTCCAACTCATAGTGACCCTATGTACAACAGAACAAAATATTGCCCAGTCCTGCACCATCCTCACAATTGTTATTATGCTTGAGCCCATTGCTGCAGCCACTGTGTCAATCCATCTCCTTGAGGGTCTTCCTTTTTTTGATGACCCTCTACCAAGTATGATGTCCTTCTCCCAGGGACAGGTACCTCCTGATAATATGTCCAAAGTACATGAGAAGAAATCTCACCATCCTTGCTTCTAAGGTCTAACTCATAGAAACCCTATATAGGACAGGGTGGAACTGCCCCACAGGGTTTTCAAATCTGTAAATTTTTACAGAAGCAAACTGCCATATCTTTCTCCCACGGAGCAGCTAGTGGGTTCAAACGACCAGCCTTTTGGTTAGCAGCCAAGAATTTAACCACTCCACCGCCAGGGCCCCTGTTTTGTCAACTAGCCAATGACCTTGCAAAAGGGAATGCATTGGATTGACATTACCAAGAAGCCACTCACCCACAAGCAGATCCCAAGGCAGCTCAAGAGAGACAAGCAGGGCTTCTTCCACATGAGACAAGGACAGAGGGCCCTGGTCATCTCAGAGAAAATAGTTGGACAACTGGCACTACTGAACCACCCCAGACTGGGTTCTCAGAGACCTAAGGATAAGAGGACATTATGACCTTTGTGGGGTAGCAAGTTGTCTGGTTGTCTGTAGCAAGCTAACATGAACTCGGGCACCAGCAGTGCCACAGACAAAAGGAGAGATGGCGAAAGTCCCCCGGCAGGATGGAGCTCTAAGGCTGGTCCTAGGACATCTGCACTCCTCCATCCCTCCTCCCACGGTTGTGCATGTCACTTAGAAGTCATTTCTCCCTTCAACTAGAAATGCCCACATTGTCTGCCAAGTTCAGTGACTGCGTTTTGCAGCTTGGGAAGTTTTCCATTTAAAGATAAAAACCATGCCCAGATTTTTCTCTGCTCCAGATTTCAGAGCAGCAGCATGCTGAATGGTCCACAAAGAGAACAGCAAGAGGGTTCAGACAGCTTCATCCAGGCACACTTAGCATCATGCTTCCTGGAAACAGAGGCTCCACGCTAAAGGGTGGTAACAACTTTTCTCAGGTGGACAGAGTCTTACAGCTCTGACCCTCACCTATGTCCCAGGTATCGTGGATGAACAGCACAGGTGTATGCAGCCTGGAAGGCACTGGAAGAAGACCATTTCCTCCAGGCCTGAGCGTGCTCACAGCCTAGCAAACCCAGGCTCTGCCACCCCCTGCATTTCCACACCGAAGCAAGCTCCAGTTCTGCAAAGACAAGACAGCCACCTGCAGTCCCAGAATCAGACAATGGTTGCAGCAAGTTTTTTCCTTTCGCTACCTCCCAAAGATTCAAGACTCCTGCCGGAAATAGTTAAGCATACTTGTCTTTCCTCCTTGGGATGGAAAGTTTCCCCTCTCTCCTGCAGAAGCCCTGTTTTCTCTCCTCTCTGGCTCCATATGGGCCAAGCTATGAGGCCAACTCTCCTGGTTTGTATGAAATTCCCTCCCTGCCTGGGCTCACAGACCCTTTCTAACTAATGCCCTGCATCTTTTCACAGAACAGCCTCAAAGCTCAGAGCAGAAGAGAAGGCACTAGAAGCGGCAGGTACTGCTGCAAGGACAGCAGAGGAGGGGGAGATGCTTTTGTCTTGATGAACGAGGCTGCTTCGTCCCATGAAACTGTCAATCTTATGTCCCCATAGACAAGGTGTGAAGCTCCTCATACAGCTACAACTGACAAACAGGTGGCTCATTTGGTCTCCTGTGAAGGAACAGCTCTCACGTATGCCTCTGGATACGTGTTTATTGAGCATACACCCTCACCGATCCATCTTTATGACATCTTTTCATTTCCCACTCCACGCAAGCAGGAGAGTTCAAGATACAATTGAGTCCATCGCACCCTATTTTTTCTTTTAACAAAAAACATTTCATATATTTAATTTACCTTAAGTTTCTTAAAAAGATAAACTGCATTTAAGTTGACATATGTCTTAGGTTGGGTTCTCTAGAGAAGCAAAACCAGTGAAGCGTATACATACATACATAGAAAGAGAGAGAGATTTATCTCAAGGAAATGGCTCAATGAGTTGTATAGAGGCTGGCAAGTCCCAAGTCCATGGTTCAGACATCAGGCTGGAGGCATCTCCTGACTCACATCTTAAGGGGCTGATAAATCCAAGATTGGCAGGTAAGATGGCAGGCTGCTGCACCACACCAACAAATCCCAAGATCAGCAGGCAATACAGCAGGCCGCTGACTCAGGCCCCAAAACCTGGAGGTCAGATGGTGACGCGCCAGATGCAGCAGCCAGAGCAAGTGAGCGAGCTTTGCCAGAACGTCCATATATATGTTGGAGGCAGGCCATACCCCCAAGGAAACTCCTTTTACAAAAGATTGGCTGATCACATCAGATCTCATCATGAAGGATGACTATGTCATTACATAACTCAAATTATGTCATTACATAACTCCCAAACCACTGAGAATCATGGCCCAGCCAAGCTGACACATGTCTTTAACTATAACACTCCACCCCTTGTCAACTTGGCACCTGAACACATCCCCTTAAATCATACACAATCTCTAAATAAAGACAATTACAAAGTTATACTTGCACCTAACAAGATACAACTAACATGTGTACAACTAAAAATGCACTAGCCCCATTTATATCTTATATTTTATAAGTTAAGAAAACAAAAATATTGGATGCACACATACAAGGAGGAAACACTCATAACAATTACAGTACTTGTTTCTGTAAATGGTCACATGGCAATAACTGGTATTTAGAACTACCTTCTTCCACCATCCATTCCGTATACCCATTACCCTCAGCAAGCACCTCAGCTGGTCGTGGTTCTTTGCCTGGTGGGGTGACACAAACCTTCTTTCCTGAAGGGTCTGGGCCATTAGTAGTCATGTCAGAATTAGGTTGGTGTAGTTTTCCATCGACTTTAATCACAAGGCATGTTAGTACTAAGAGACACCTTAAGGGATTTCCTATATTCCAGACATAATCTTCTTTACCTCCATTATGCAACCCCAATCCAATTTCCTCTTGGTAATCAGGATCAGTTACACCAGCCAGTATGGTAACTCCCTTCTTTGCTTGTTGATCCAGAGGCATGAGGAGCCCAAAGTGGATGGGTGGCATTCCTAACTTCCAGTTGAACTGAATCTATGTTGTCTCTTCAGATGGGAGAATTCCTCCCTTTGGAACCTCTAGACCTTCAGAACGTAGGGTTGTGGAAACAGGAAGCAAAAATTTTTTGAGTGGATCACTAAGGTAATAGTGAGTGCTGCCATTCCCATTTACCCCTTGATTCCTGGAACCGTGAATCCTGGCTATGGGAAAAACAGCACCGTATATTAGACACTAGTTTAGCACATAATTAGCCTCCTGGAGTACATTGCCACAACCCTACAAAGTGCTGACATCTAGCAGGCACCGTAACCGTGTCTTTAGGAGTTGTTATGGATTGAATTGCGTCCTCCAAAAATTGTATCAATTTAGCTAGGCCATGATTTCCAGTATTGTGTGGTTGTCCACCATTTTGTCCTCTGATGTGATTTTCCCATGTGTTGTAAATCTTCCCTCTATAATGTTAATGGAGCCCTGGTGACAAAGTGGTTACGAGCTCAGGTTGCTAACCAAAAGGTCAAAGTTTGAATCCACCAGCTGCTTCTTGGAAAACTTATGGGGTAGTTCTACTCTGTCCTATAGGGTTGCTATGAGCTGGAAGCAACTCCATAGCATACAACAACAACATGATATTAAATGAGGTGGGATTAGCAGCAGTTACATTAGTGAGGCAGGACTCAATCTACAAGATTAGACTGTGTCTTAAATCAATCTTTTCTGAGATATAAAAGAGAGAAGCAGGGAGACATGGGGACCTCATACTACCAAGAAAGCAGCACCAGGAGCAGAGTGCATTCTTTGGACCCGAGGTTCCTACACTGAGACGCTCCTAGATCAGTGGAAGATTGATGACAAGGACTTTCCCCCAGAGCAGGCAGAGAGAGAAAGCCTTCCCCTGGAGCTGAATTTGGGCTTCTAGCCTTCTAGACTGGGAGAGAATAAATTTCTCTTTGTTAAAACCATCCGCTTGTGGTATTTCTGTTGTAACAGCACTAGATAACTAAGAGAGAGTCCATTCCATCGTTCTATCAAACCAGCTGCTTCAGGATGATGGGGAACATGGTAAGACAGTGAATTCCAGGAGCATGGGCTCATTGCTGCACTTCATTTGCTGTGCAGTGAGTCCCTTGATCTGAAACAATGCTCTGTGGGATACCATGATGGTGGATAATGCATTCTGTGAGTCCACGGATGGTAGTTTTGGCTGAAGCATTGCATGCAGAGAAGGCAAATCCATATTCAGAGTAAGTATCTATCCCAGTAAGAACAAAAATCTGCCCTTTCCATGATGGAAGCTGTCCAAAGTATGGAACGTGCCACCAGGCTGCTGGCTGATTGCCTAGAAGAATGGTGCCATATTGAGGACTCGGTGTTGGTCTCTCCTGCTGGCAGATTGGGTACTCAGCAGTGGCTTTAGCCAAGTCGACCTTGGTGAGTAGAAGTCCATGTTGCTGAACCCATGAACAACCTCCCCAGCAGCCACCATAGCGGGGGAAAAAGGATGACTGGCTTCCACAGAACACATCATCCTGTCCCCTTGATTGTTAAAATCCTCCTCTGCCAAGGTCACCTTTTGGCAGGCATTCACACGAGACACAAATATCTTCACTTCTTTGGCCCATTTAGGGAGGTCTATCCACATACCTCTTCCGCATATCTTCTAGTCTCCAATTTTCCAATCATATTCCTTCGAAGTCTCTGACCATCCAGCTAAACCACTGGCCACAACCCAGGAATCAGTATACAATTGCACATCTGGCCATTTCTTCTTTGAACCAAAGTGACCAACCAGGTTTACTTCTCAGAGCTGTACCCACTGAGAAAATTTCCCTTCACCACTGTCCTTCAGAGAAGTCCTAGAAAGGGGCTGTAATGCTGCTGCTGTCTCCACTTTCAAATGGTGCCCGCACATCACACAGAACCATCTGTAAACCAGGAACAAGTTTTCTCTTCCTCAGTCAATTGATCATAAGGAACTCCCCAAGAGGCCATAGGTGCAGACTGAGAGAGAGCAGATAAAGTGACAGGAGCAGAGACCATGTGTATTCAGACCACTTCCTCATTCAAATTACTTGTGCTTTCAAGTCCTGCTCCAGCCCAATCTCGTATATTCCACTTCCATTTAATGACGGAGTGCTGCTGTGGATGTCTGACTTTATGGTTCTGTGAGTCAGACAACACTCAGTTTATGCTGGGAAGCTCAGGCCACATAGTGACTTGGTGGCCCATGTTTAAGTGTTCAGTCTCTACTAATCCCACTAACAAGCCAAAAGCTGTTTCGCTAAAGGAGATTAGCTATCTGCTGAGGGTGGCAAGGTTTTGCTCCAAACTCCTAAGGATCTGCACTGTGATTGACCATTAGGAGCCTACCTAAAACTCCAAACAACGTCTGTATCTGCCGTGAACACTTCAAGCACTGTCAGATCAGCCGAATCACATGGCCCAAGTGGCAGAGTGTTTTGCACGGCAGCCTGAACCTGTTGCACAGCCTTCTATTATTCTAGGCCCCACTCAAAACTAAAAGTTTTTTGAGTCACTTGATAAATAGGCCAGAGTAGCACACCCAAAGGAGGAAAATGTTGCCTCTAAAATCCAAAGAGGCCCACCAGGCTTTATGCCTCCTTTTTAGTTGTAGGTGGGACCAGATGTAACAACTCATCCTTCACTTTAGATGGAATGTCTCAACATTCCCCACACCACTGGACTCCTGGAAATTTCACTGAGTGAAAGGCCCCTGAATTTTTGTGGGATTAATTTCCCACCCTCTAGCACACAAACATTTTACCAATAAGACCAGAGTCATTGACACTTCTTCCTTTCAAGGTCCAATAAGCATAATGTCATCAAAGTAATGGACCAGTGTGATGCCTTGTGGAAGGGAAGGGTGATTAAGGTCACTGTGGACTAAATTATGACACAGGGCTGGAGAGTTGACATATTCCTGAGGTAAGACAGTGAAGGTATATTACTGGCTTTGTCAGCTGAAGGCAAACGGCTTTTGATGGTCCTTCAAAACCAGAATTGAGAAAAAGCCATTGGCCAGATCAATAGCTGCATACCAAGTACCAGGAGATGTATTAATTTGCTCAAGCAGTGAAACCATATCTGGAGTAGCAGCTGAAATTGAAGTAACCACCTGGTTAAGTTTTCGATGATCCACTGTCATTCTCCAAGATCCTTCTGTTTTTTGCAAAGGCCAAATAGGCAAGTTCAATGGGGATGTGGTGGGAATCACCACCCCTGCATCTTTGAAGTCCCTGAAGGTGGCAGTAATCTCTGTAATCCCTCTAGGAATGCAGTATGTTTTTGGTTTACTATTTTCCTAGGTAAAGACACTTCTAATGTCTTCCAATTGGCTTTTCCTACCATATAACCCTTACTCCATTTGTCAGGGATCCAATGTGTGGGTTCTGCCAGTTACTGAGTATATCTATTCCAGGTATGCATTCTGGAGCTGGGGAAATTGCTACAGGACGGGTTCAGAGACCCAGGTGAAACACTGGGAGACAAACCCGAGCTAAGACTCCATTAATAACTTGACCTCCATATGCCCACACTCTGACTGGTGGGCCACAGTAGCATTTTGGGTCTCTGGAAATTAGTGTTAGTTACAGCCAGTATTCAGTAATCCCTAAAAAGTCTGATAATTTCCTCTTCCCCAATGAACAGTCGATCTAGTAAAAGGCCATAGATCCCATTGAGGAAGGCAAGGAGAAAGATTAACAGTAAAAATTTTTGACAGTGTAGTGGGTTTTTTCCTCAAGGAGACCCAGCCTCCCTTTCATTCAAGGGGTTGTGGGTCTAAACTGGCCAAAGACTGGGAACTGATTGTAGGGCCATGGCTATTTTGGTGATTCAAGTTAGACTGCCATTCACTTGACCTAGAATTTTTCTGCTTGTACAGATCAATTAAATAATTAGTAGATTTCCCATGTATTTCACTCCTGGGAACACCATGACTAAGTAGCTGATGCCATAAGCCCATACTAATTGGACTATTCAGATTACTGCTTTGACTCTGCTGTCTGTTACTGTAACCACACCCACCTTGTCTTTGTTGCTGGAGTGCCACCACTTTGCCACTACCAACAAGGAGTCCAATCATCCTTATTGTACTTAGGTGTCTTAATTCAGTTACGGCAGTTCCCACTGTCAAATCTAACTTATATAAAATAGCAATCATGGCAGTTTTCAAGGATGCTGGGGCTTCCTTCACAAATTTGTTCCTCACCGTTGTGGTAAAAGGTGTGGTCTCTGGACACTCCATGTTTGGGTCTGTGGGTCTAACCTAATAAATCCACTCTAAGATGTCAATATTCCTAAGCCTTTTGATATCTTCTTCTACAGTATATCAAGGTAGGTCTGGTACTTCAACTTGATTTAGTGTAGGCCACCCTGTACTCTATGCTTCAGTGAACCAACCAAATAAACTATTAGATCCTTTCCTAACCTCTCGACCTGAAACATTGAATGAAGAATCTGTGCTTAGTGGGCCCATATCAACAAATTCAGACTGATCCAACCTTATGTTCCTTGCACCATTATCCCACACCCTTAATAGCCATTCCCACACATATTCCCCAGGTTTCTATTTGTATATATTCCTTTGTAGCAGTTCCTCCAGAGTGTAGCATACTGTTTCCTGGACCACACTTCATACTTCACTTTTTGGGGCTCACTGGTACTTAAGTCTAATTATAGTTCTAGAAGCAAAAATAGGTGGTGGGGTGGGTCCCGAGAACATTCATCAATGTCTTTTCAGGCATCTACCCGAGGCAATGACTCAGATGCCACCCCAGGCGATATTTCAAAGGCTCTTCAGACACAGCTGTGTTAATCTCATAATATGATCTCATAACATGGGTGTGGAGGCGATAATGGTCTTTTGGGTTTTGTTTTGTTTTTTTTTAACTTAATTTATATTGCCAGCTAAGCGACCTAGACTCTTATTTTAGACCTTAAATATATTACTTCCTTTAATTGGAAAGTACTTTAAGGTAGCTATTGATTTTTTTCTTAAAACTCTTGTGATGTCTTTTAAAAACTTTTAAATACCAATAGAAGCCTCACTGCCTTTTAATACAGGAACCTTTCTCCTTCAACTTACTCTGTGGAGAGATTAATTAAACTAGGTCAAAAATAGCCCCCCACTGACCACTCTCTAAATTTTCCCTGGTAGGTGCATGTCAGTGAAACTGAATTGGGGCCATAATGCTTGTTCCTTAGAAGTAACATTCCCCCTTACCAGTAGATGGTGTACATGCCCTATCAAATCTTAAATGTGCACAAGAAGAAAAACAGCGAGTTTGAAAGTATAGGTAGACAGCTCCATCAAACCGAATTTGACAATGAACTCGTCAAACATGTTCAGAAAACAAACCAAAAAAATGAAAATATCAGAGAACGATGAGAAATTCAATAATAGATTGTATCAGGATTTAGGACAAACAGGCTTTAACTTGAATTTGTAAGTGAGGGGAAAAAAGCTGAACTTGAACTTGTAAGCAGAAAAAAGTGAAAGTAGAACTTACAGGGGGAAAAGATCTTGACTCAAATCTACAGACAGAAAAGAGTGAAAGTAGAAATACATCCTCAATAAAAGCTCAGAAAGCTCTAACTCAACAAGGTGAAGCTCAAAATCTGAGGTGTACTCACCTCAAGCAGCTCTCGAAAAGTCCATGAACAAAAAGGAGAGTCTAAGTAACTCAGCTGTTTCCTGGGTACCACTGAGGAGAGATGTCCTCCAGATCCCACCATTCTGACATCATTTTATGTTCTAGAGCTCAAAAGCATGACTTCTGACACCGAATATGTTGAAGGGCTAAAAATCACAAATTCAGTTTAAAATTAAAGGTAGAGAGTTTTCAAGGGATCTCAATAGAGGGTCCTGGACAGAGTGGGAGAAAAATGTAAAACAAAATTCTAACTCACAAAAAAAAAAGACCAGACTTACTGGTCTGACAGAGACCAGAGAAACCCCAAGAGAATGGCCCCTGGACACACTTTTAACTCAGTAACGAAGTCACTCCTGAGGTTCACCTTTCAGCCAAAGATTAGACAGGCCCATAAAACACTTACAGGAGACTTAAGGGGCACACCAGCCCAAGGGCAAGGACTAGAAGCAGGAGGGGACAGAAAAGCTGGTAATAGGGAACTCAAGGTCAAGAAGGGAGAGTGTTGACATGTCATGGGTTTGGCAACCAATGTCACAAAACAGTATGTGTATTAATTGTTTAATGAGAAATTAATTTGCTCTATAAACCTTCATCTAAAGCACAATTTAAAAAAAAAGAATAATAATATTAATAAATAAATAAAACTAAAGAGCTTTATTGAGGATCAAGAGCAGCCATAGCCATAGAGCAACCATAGCTGGGGAAACACCAAGTAAGGTGTTAAATGTTCCTTGCTTAAGTGCTCCCAAGGGGTAGGAATTTTAGAATGCCTTTTATACAGATTGGTTGACATTAAAAAAACAATTACAGGATATGATTAATGTTGTAATAATGACAAGTTCTGGTCATAAGACTTACATTCATGATTACTCACAGGAACACATTCCATATATGAACATATCTTCCTGGGGGGTGGTCTTAGTACAAACAATCTTAAGCAAAACATGATCTTACATATGTACTTTCTGAGAACAAATCAATTCTAAGTGAAGTATGGTTTTATAGTGTACTTTCTGAGAATAATAACAATCTTAAGCAAAATGTATTTTATCATATATTTCCTGGAGCATTTTCTCCTTGCTTAAGAATAATCATATTCTTGCTACTCCCCTTCTGTTACATGTGAAGCTAGGGCAGAGGTTAATTTTAAACAAAGAGTAAAAAGAGGAACAGAAATAAAATGGTGTTTGGCCTACTCTTTTGTCAACCCCTTCAGTAAAATGTTAAGCACCTTAAAATTTTGAGTGCTCTATGTCACTAGGAAGAAGTTATCTTGCATGGAGGCTACACCCACAGCCAGCATACTACAGGGAGGGCTTTGATAGCAAAAAGCAGACCTCTCTCAGGGTCCATTCAAAGCACGACAGCACCCCATATCTCAGGTCTCTGAAATCAACAGGACAAACCTCCCTGAGGGTCAATTTGGGTTAGTCTCCCCAACTTTTGGTTGGTAGTGAGGACTGCTGGTTGAGGCTGCTATGTATTAGGAAACAGGTGTCTTGAGTGGAGGCTGCACTCACGGCCAGCAATCTCCCAGGGTGGGGGGCCTCTAATAGCACCAAAGCAGATCTCTGAGGGATCTGACCAAAGAATGACATACCCCTTCCCCACCTGCTAATCGTTTGTTGCCAGGGTGTTGAAAACTGCTGCAGAAGGCCACAGCAGTAAAGTTTGATCACATAGTCACCACTCTGCCTGTCTCCCTGTGCATCCCATAGCTTTAGTCTCTGAAACCAACAGGACAGACCTCCCTGGGAGTCAGTTTGGGTCTCTGCTCCCTCTTCTGGTCAGCACTGAGGAGTGCTGACTAAGGCAGCTGTGTGCTAGGAAACAGATATCTTGAGTGGAGACTACATCCACAGCCAACATACTAGAGGGTGAGCTCTGATAACAGCAAGAAAAACTTTCCTTGGGGTCCGTTCAGACTGACAACCCCTCCCCCACCTGGTAACTGTCAGCTGCTGGATTACAAATTCCTATAGAAGATTTACTACAGTGGAGCCAGGAGGAGGGTCACCTAAGTGGAAACTGCTCCCCTCAACAACTACAGGGCCACTGGGGCTCTGATACCAACAAGACAGATCTCTCAGAGGTTCTTCTGGGGAATGCCAGTCCATCCTCCAGAAATGGAGAAAAGTCTGCTGGTGCTTCTCCTGAATGCCAGCTCAAATATAAGCATCCCACACAGAATAGGAAAGAAAGCCTTGGGCAAAACCAGAGGGCAACACTCAGCCACAAAGGGGCTCACTGGGTGTGTGTTTTCTGACTGAAAACATGGTTGTACACACAGAGAAGGGAACGGAGCAATAACCAGAGAAAAGGGACTGCAACTTCTGATGGACAAATTGATTAAAGCATGATATCTCACCTAAGTAGCTGTGCCTGCTAGTAGACAGATTGACCACAGAGTGTTCTCTGGGGTGTCTGGGAGACTTCGAAAGTTGAAAACCAAGGTCTGGAATGTTTAGATCCTAATTAAACCAGCGATGAAGAAGGAGCTATCCCAAAGAGGAAGAGGAAACAGTAAGCAAAGACCAAAGATTCTGGCCACCTACGAGTTTTTTGCAAAAAGCAGTATGAGCAAAAACACCAAAAACTGGGGAGAACTGAGAAAGTTACACTCAAAAATTCCATTGTTCCAACAAAAAATAACAAGACACACAAAGAACAGAGGAATGATGTCCCATCCAAACGAACATGACAAAGTGAGTGAAAGCACATCTGGAGAAGACCAAATAATGAAAAAAATGGAAGAATGTAATACAACAATGTTAAACATAATTAAAGACCTAAGGGAAAACATAGGCAAAGAGCTAAAAAGAAGTACGAAAAACAATACATGAACAAAATTAGGATAAAAAAAAAAAAGAAATATTGCAATTGAAAGAGATAATAACTGAAATAAGAAGCACAATAGAAGGACTTACCAACAGATTTAATCAGGTAAAAGAAAAAAACAGCAAATTAGAGGATGAGATAGTTAAAACTACAGAGGCTTAAGACCAACAAGAATGGAGGCTCAAGAATACTGAGCATAGATTAATGGAATTATGGGACAACAACAAGAGACCTCATGTATGAATCATGTGAATTCCAGGAGATGAGAGATAAAAAGAGACAGAAAAAATTGAAAAAATAATGAAGAAAATTTCCCCAATCTACAAAAGACATAAATCTACAAATCCAAGATGCTATAAGAACCCCAAGCAGGATAAACCCAAAGAGATCTACACTAAGACATATCATAGTTAGGCTCTCAAAAAGTAAAGATAGAGAGAATTCTGAAACCAGTGATAGAGAACCAGTCACAAACAAAAGATCCCCAACAAGATTAAGTGAGAATTTCTCTTCAGAAACATTGGCAGCCAGAAGACAATAGAATGATATATTTAAAGTGATGAAAGGATTAAAAAAAAAACAGTCAACCAATAATACTATAAGCAGCAAAACTGTCCTTCAAGAATGAGGGTGAAATTACAACATTCCCAGACAAACAGAAGTTGAGAGAGTTCATATCCACCAGACTGGCCCAAAAAAATACTGTTTGGAATTCTGTAGGTGGAAGGTAAAAAAACACTAGAAAGTAATTTAAAGCTATACATGAAAAAAATAGATCTCTAATAAAGGGAACTGCATGGACAACTACAAGAGGTAGCAGTAAGCTATTCATGCTTGATACGTCTACTTGTTTTGTTCATCATGTTTTTTTAATAACAAATATATAAAAAGCAAGGACAAAATTACATTACAAGGCACAGGAAATATAAAGACATATTTAGGGATAACATCAACAAAAGGGAGAAATGGTACAGATACAGAATTTCTCTGTTACTGAAGTTAAGTTGGTAAGAAATTATACTAGGATGTAATAAATACAAGCTGTTAAATATAATGTTCATAAGAAAATATCTAAAAAACATATTCAAAAGAGAAGGAGAAGGGAACCAAAATGGCTCACGACAATAAACCAACAAAACACAAAAGCAAGCTGCAGTAAAAGACAAAGGTAAAGAAGGCTTAAGACACACAAAAACACCAATAACAAAATGGCAGAAGTAAGTCACTTCTTATTGGTAATTACGGTGAATGTAAATTGACTAATTGCTCCAATCAAAAGGCAGAAAGTGGCAGAATGGATTTTAAAAAATGATCCAACTATATGCTATTTACAAGAGACATATCTTAGACACAAGAACACAAATCAATTGAAAGTGAAATGGAAAAAACATATTCCGCACAAATAACCAAAAGACAGCTGGGGTGGCAATCTTAATATCAGACAAATTAGATGTTAAGGCAAAATCTGTTAGAAGAGATAAAGATGGATATTATATAGTGATAAAAGGGTCAATTCCTCAAGAATATTTAACAATAATACATATACATGCATTTAACATTGAAAAACACCTTAGTATATAAAGCAACACTAATAGAACTGAAGAAAGAAATAGATAGCATTACAATAATACTTGGCGACATCAATATTGGATAGAACATCTAGAAAGAAGATCAACAAGGAAACAGAGGACATGAATGACACTATAAACTGATTAGACTTAACAGACATATATAGAACACTCCACTCAACAACAGCACGATATACGTTCTACTCCAGTTCACATGGATTATTCTCCAGGATAAGTCACATGTTAGATCACAAAGCAAGTTCTGATGAATTTTAAAAGACTGAAATCATACAAAGTATTTTCTCTGACCACAATGGAGTGAAGTAAAATATTCACAGGGGAAAAAAACTGTAAAATACATAAACATATGGAATTAAACAACAATTTAAACTACCAATGAGTCAAGGAAGAAATCATAAGTTTCTCAGAGTCAAATGAAAATGAAAGCACGGCATGCCAAAACTTATGGGATGCAGCAAAAGCAGCATTCAGAGGGAAGCTTATAGTAATAAATATCTTTTTTGAAAAGAGAAGAAAGATCTCAAATTAATAGCCCAACTCAACAACACCAGGAACTAGAAAAAGAAGAGCAAACTAAGCCTAAACCTACTAGAAGAAAGTAAATAACAAAGATTAGAGTAGAAATAAATAAAATCAGAAACAGAAGAACAATAGAGAGAATCAATCAAACCAGTAGTTCTTTGAAAACATCAATACAATTGACAAACCTTTAATAGACTGACAAAGAAAAAAAGATAAAATATGCAGATAAACAACATATGAAATGAAAGAAGGGATATTACAACTGACCCAATAAAAATAATCACAAAAGAATATTTTAAACAACTGTACAGCAGCAAATTAGATAACGTAGATGAAACAGACAAATTCTTACAAGCACACAACCTACCCAAATTGATTCAAGAGGAAATAAGAAGTTTCGACAGACCCCATAACAATCAAAGAGACCAAATCAGTGATCAAAAACCTCCCCCTCCTCCCCCCAAAAAAGTCCTGAACCAGATAGCTTCACTGGGGAATTCTACCAAACCTTCAGAGAAGAATTGACACCAATGCTGTTTAAATTCTTCCAAAAGACAGAGAAAGAAAGAATATTCCCTAATTCATTCTATGAAGCAAACATAACCCTGATACTAAAACCAAAGACACCTCAAGAAAAGAAAATTACAGTCCAATGTCTCCTATGAATATAGATGTGAAAATCTTCAGCAAAATACTAGTGAACAGAATCCAACAGCATATTAAAAAGTCATACACCATGACCAAGCATGAGTTATTCCAGGAATGCAGAGATGGTTCAACATTAGAAAATCAACTGAACACACCACCTCAATAAAACAAAGGAAAATAATCATATGATCATCTCTATGGATACAGAAAAAGCATTTGATAAAACCAAACATCTTTCTTGATGAAAACCCTAAAGAAGATTGGAATAGAAGTGAAATACCTCAATATGATTCAGGGCATATATGGAAAGACAGCAGCCAACAGTATACTTAATGGAGAAATATGGAGAGCTTTCTACTTGGAATCACTAACAAGAAAACGGTGCCCTCTCTCACCACTTCTATTCAATACTGTATTAGAAGTTCTAGCTACAGCAAAAACACCAAAAAAAAAAAAAAGAAAGAAAGAAATAAAATATATCCGAATTTGGAGAGAAGAAATAAAATTATATCTATTTGTGGATGATATGATCCTATATACAGAAAAATCCCAAAGAGTTTGCAAGAAAACATCTAAAGCTAATAGAGAAATTTAGCAAAGATGCAGGGTACAAGATCAACAAAAATCAGTTGGGTTTCTATACACCAGAAATGAGAAATCTGAAAGGGAAACTAGGGAAACAATTACATTTACAATAACATCTAAAAGAATAAAATGCCTATGAATTAATTTAACCAGAGATGTGAAGGACTTGTAGAATGAAAATTATTTAAAAACTGTTGAAATAGATTAAAGAAGACTTAAATAGATGGAAAGATATTCCATGTTCATGGATTGGAAGACTTAATATTGTTGTCAATACTACCCAAAGCGATCTATAGAGTCAATGTAATCCTAATCAAAATTCCAACAGCCTTCTTCACAGAAATAGAAAAACCAACCATCCACTTTATATGCAATGGCAAGAGGCTCCAAATATACAAAGCAATATCTAAAAAGAACAAAATAGGAGGACTCACATTTTCTGATTTTAAAACATACTAGACAGCTACAGTAATCAAAACAGCCTGTTACTGGTATAACTATAGACACATAGACCAATGAAATAGAATTGAGAATCCAGAAGTAAATCCACACATCTATAGTCAACTGATTTTTGACAAGGGTGATAAGTCCATTTGATGGGGAAAGAAGAGTCTCTTCAATAAATGGTGTTGGGAAAATTGAATTTCTGCATTACAAAAAAGAAACAGGATCTCTACTACAAACCATACACAAAAACAAATTCAAAATGGATTAAGGACTTAATGTGCAAACTAAAACCATAAAATTCTTAGAAGAAAATGCAAGAACAACATTGTCAGTCTTTGCTTTTAGCAGTGGATTATCTAATAATAAAAGCATAAACAGCAAAAGACAAAAATAGATAAATGGAACCTCATTAAAATTAAGAAGTTTTTTTTTCATCAAAAGACTTTACCAAAAAAAGTGAAAAGACAAGTTACTGATTGAGAGAATATCTTTGGAAACCATATATCCATTAAGAATTTAATGACCAAAATATATATAAAACTTCAAAAGCTTAACAGCAGAAAGACAAATAACCCAATCAAAAAAGTGGGCAAAGGATTTGAATAGACATTTCCCCAGAGAGGACATTTAAATGGCCACCAAACACACGAAAAGATGCTCAATGTCATCAGTCATCAGAGAGATGAAAATCAAAACCACAATGAGATACCACTTCACTCCCACTAGGATAACTAAGATTTAAAAAAAAGAAAAAGAAAAAACATAAAATAACAAATGTTGGTGAGGATGTGGGGAAATTGGAACTCTTATCCACTGCTGGTGGAAATGCAAAATGGTAAAACTGCTGTGGAAAACAGTGTGGCAGCTCCTCAAAGCAATAAAAATAGAACTACCATATGATCCAGAAATTCCACTCCTAGGTATATACCAAAAAAGACTTGAAAGCAGAAACTCAAACAGAGACTTCTACACCATAGTTCACTGCAGTACTATTCACAATCGCCAAAAGGTGGAAACAACCTAAATGCTCATCAACAGATGAATGGACAAACAAAATACTGTGCATACCACGGAATGCTACTCAACCAACAGGAAAAATGAAATATTGATCCATGCTATCATGAAATCACAAGAACTAGATGGTGCCTGGCTATCACTACTGATCATTCTGATCAGGGTCACAATAGATGGAACAGAACCTCAGAGTTCAAAAAAAAAGCAGACCTACTGGACTGGTTGAGACTGGAGAACTCCCTGAGAGTATTTCCCTGAGATACTCTTCAAATCTTGAACTGAAACTAACCTGTGAGGTCACTTTGTAGCTAAATAACAAATTGACTCAAAAGATACTATCGCCCAGAAGTACTGTGCTCCTTTTAAAAATCACCTATATGAGATCAAATGGTTGACAATTACTTTAAAAAAAAATAGGAATGTAAGGGGGCTGGGATATTAGATTAATGGAATGAAACAACCAGAATGGAAATATTGAGAATGTTCATGCATTGTGAAAATTTAACCAGTGTCACTAAGGAACTTGGGTAGAAATTGTTGAATAGGAACCTAAAATGCTATGTAAACCTTCACTGAAAACACAATAAAATATTATTTTAAAAAACAAAAAGGGAGGCAGGGCCAAGATGGCAGAGTAGTCAGATGGCTTCCTATATCCCTCTTACAACAAAGATCTGGAAAAACAAGTGATTTGATTGTATATGAATATCTAGGAGCCCTGAACAAGGCAAAGTTGAGGAATCAGACTGAGCGGCAGGGGTAGAGGGAGATGGTTCGGAAGAAGCGAGGAGTGCCAGACCAACTGCAGGAGCTGCAGCTCTTCATCCCTGACCAGCTCCGGCAGGCATACAGCTCCGCACACGAGCTCGGGAGACAGTTTCCATATCAAGAGAGATCCGGCAGCAGAGATTCTGCTTGGACACTCTAAGCCAGTGAAAAGCAGCTCCCAAGTGGCTAAAGATAAGTACGTGTGTGTGGCCTTTTGTGGGGATTTAAAAAAAAAAAAAACCATTTGGGAAAAACCTGTCTCCCTTTAATCTCCTCCCTTCCTGCTCTGCACTGGCCCACCTTCTGAAGTTTCTGAGACCCCTGGGCTGGAAGTAGATCCAATAAGTCGCCCAGACCCATTCTCCTGGCCTTGGAGAGGGAACAAATTAACAAACAGGAAAAAATAAGCTACTGGGTCCCCTAAACCAGGAACTCAGGGTTGGCTCAGCTCCTTTGCTAGGGACAGGCATAAGGATTCAGCAGAATTTAAGTGCCTTCAACCCCTGTATAGACTTGTGTGGACCCATCTCAACAGCGTAAGCCCTCACTACCACAGTAAAACAGGGTAAACACCTGAAGTCTAACTTCAACTGTTTCAGCTATGAAGTGACAGCTTTGTGACGCATGACACAGCCCTGCCCTTTAAGCAGGCACCGTTACCGGTCAGCATCAGGAGCTTGAGGACTGGTGGCTCCACCTACGTCACCTAGTCACTTGCTACAGGGGTCCAAGAATAAGTGGTGTCCCCGAGTCTTTACAGCCAACAGAGTAGGGTGCTCATAGTCCAGCTGCAAAACTCACCTACCTACTCACTCTAGGGAATAGGGACACACTTTCCTTTCAGACACTCAGGGGCAGCCATCAGACCCCTGCCTTGCTCAGCACTTGACCCCCTACTGCAACCAGATACCTGTGCCTACACCAATCACCCATGCCTCTCTAAGACTGTAAGGGATAGCCTGCATCACACACCTGGTGACCAACTGCCTGGACACCTGAGCTGAATCCATACAGGACAATTTAACAGACTCCTGTGTGCACATACTTCATTATAGAACTAAATGCCTGGTGACAGATGACAGAACTTAAGAGCTTCAAAGACGCCAATAATCAAACAAGTGCACACAAGCAACCTATTTGCGCATATGAAAATGAAACCAAACAAGAAGCTAGGACACACTAAACAAATATAAAATAAAATTATAATAACTTATTGACGGCTCAGAGACAACAGTCAATATTAAATCAAATAAAGAGGCAGTCCATGATGGCTTCAGCAATCAGAAATCCAGAAGATTAACAACAAAATTTCGGAATTAGACAACTCAATAGAAAGTCATAGGAGGAGAATTGAGGCAGTAGAAGTCAGAATTAGTGACACTGAAGATAAAGCACTTGACATCAACTTATTTGAGGAAAAATCAGATAAAAGAATTAAAAAGAATGAAGAAATTCTAAGAGTTATGTGGGACTCTATCAAGAGAAATAACTTATGAGTGATTGGAATACCAGAACTGGGGGTTGGGGGGGAGGATAACAGAAAATACAAAGAAAATTGTTGAAGATTTGTTGACCGAGAACTTCCTTGATATCATGAAAGATGAGAAGATATCTATCCAAGATGCTCATTGAACCCCACATAAGGTAGATCCCAAAAGAAAGTCACCAAGACATATTATAATAAACTTGCCAAAACCAAAGATAAAGAGAATTTTAAGAGTGGCTAAGGATAAAAGAAAAGTCGTCTACAAAGGAGAGTCAATTAGAATAAGCTCGGACAACTAAGCAGAAACATACAGGCAAGAAGACAATGGGATGACATATATAAAGCCTTGAAGGAAAACAACTGCCAGTGAAGAATTATATATCCAGCAAAACTGTCTCTCAAAAATGATGGCGAAATTAGGGCATTTCCAGATAAACAGAAGTACAAGGAATTTGTAAAAATCATACCAAAATTACAAGAAATACTAAAGGGAGTCCTCCACTTAGAAAATCAATAACATCAGATAACAACACAAGACTAGAACACAAGACAGAGCAACCAGATATTGACTCAGATTGGGAAGTCAAAAATACATCTAAGTTAAAACATTGAAATGGGGAAACAGAGATATCAATATGTAAAAAAGGACTACATTAAAACAAAGAAGAGGGACTTAAAAAATGTGCACACAGATTTTTCATATGGAGGGGAAGTCAAGGTGATATAAAGAAATAAAAGACTGGTATAAACTTCGAAAAATAGGGGTAAATATTAAGGTAATCACAAAGGAAACTAACAATCCTAAAAATAAAAATAAAAAACTAGAAAAATATAACGACTCAGCAAACACAAAATCAACTACAATGAAAAAGATGAAAAAAAATACATAAAGAAAAACGAGTCAGCACAGAAAATTAAGTGGAGCAAAGAAATTATGAACAAAATACACACAAAAAGACATCAAAATGACAGCACTAAAATCATACCTATCAATAATTACGCTGAATGTAAACAGGCTAAATGCACCAATAAAGAGACAGAGAGTGGCAGATTGGATAAAAAAGCATGATCCGTCTATATGCTGCCTACAAGAGGCGAATCTCAGACATAAAGACAAAAACAGGATAAAACACAAAGGATAGAAAAAAATATATCAAGCAAACAACACTCAAACAAGAGCAGGAGTGGCAATATTAATCTCTGACAAAATAGACTTTAAAGTAAAATCCACCACAAAGGATAAAGAAGGGCACTATATAATGATTAAAGGGTCAATACACCAGGAGAACATAACTATAATAAACATTTATCCACCCAACGACGGGGCTCCAAAATACAGCAAACAAACTCCAACAGCACTGAAAAGAGAGATAGACAGCTCTACAATAGTAGGAGACTTCAACACTCCACTTTTGGTGAAGGACAGAACATCAAGAAAGAGGCTCAACAAAGACTCGGAAGAGCTAAATGCTACAATCAACCAACCTGATCTCATAGATATATACCGAACATTCCACCCAACAACAGCCAAGTACACTTTCCTTTCCAATGCACACAGAACATTCTCCAGAATAGACCACATATTAGGCCACAAAGCAAGCCTTAACAGAATACAAAACATTGAAATATTACAAACCATCTTATCTGACCATAAAACCATAACAGTAGAAATCAATGACAGAAAAAGCAAGGGAAAAACTCAAACACATGGAAATTGAGCAACAACTTGCTCAAAAACTACTGGGTTATAAAAGCAATTAAGGATGGAATAAAGAAATTCATAGAATCAAATGAGAATGAAAACACATCCTACCAGAACTTTCGGGACACAGCTTATAGCAATAAATGCACACATCCAAAAAGAAGAAAGAGCCATAATCAAAACATTAATCCTACAACAGGAACAAGTAGAAAGAGAGCAGCAAAAGAAGGCCTCAAGCACCATAAGGAAGGAAATAATAAGAATTAGAGCAGAATTAAATTAAATAGAGAATAAAAAAACAATTGAAAGACTTAACAAGTCCAAAAGCCAGTTCTTTGAAAAGTTCAACAAAATTGATAAACCATAGGCCAAACTGACAAAAGAAAAACAGGACAGGAAGCAGATAATGAGTATAAGAAATGAGATGGGTGATATCACAACAGACCCAACTGAAATTAAAAGAATCATAACAGAAAACTATGAAAAATTGTACTCTAACAAATTTGAAAACCTAAAAGAAATGGACAAATTTCTATAAACAGACTACATACCTAAACTAACACAAACAGAGGTAGAATAACTAAATGAACCCATAACAAAGGAAGAGATTGAAAAGGTTACTAAAAAACTCCCAGCAGACTTCTGGCAAAATGGCACTCTAGGCAGAAGCACTATGCCGTCTCTCCACAGCAAACATCTGAAAAACTAAGCCAAACAGAGAAAACAGCAATCCTGAAACCCTAACACACCAAATGAAGAGATAAAGAACTCAGCCAAGCACCAAATGGAGTGAGAAAACTGACAGATAATGAAGAGCAAGGAGAGATTCATGCAGAGGTCCCCTATCAGCTAACCCAGCGCAGATCCGCCATCTTGGACTCCTATCAGACACCAGCAAATAGACGGGTGGATCCCAAGCAGCCGGTGTTTCCCGGACAAGATATTGTTGCCCGGGGGAAGCAGAGGAGGCCGAGTGGGGGTGAAGAAGAATGGGGGTTGGGAAAGCATATATCACAAATTACCAGTTGTTTTGTCTCCTTCTGGAAGCTCCGTGAAGCTGCTTTCTCATACCCCTTTTTGTCTTTATTACTCAGTTTCTCATCTCTCTATACCTTCCTTCTCTTCCTGTTCCCAGAATAACTGGAGCTGAATACCTCTACACCTTTTAGCCAGGCTGTACTGAGAACAACTTCCCCAGACCTTGTAGCGACGTCAGTGGGATCACTGGGAGCTTTGCTGTTCTTTTCCTTTCTGATTTTTATTTATTCATTCTTTTCTTTTCTTCTTCTTCCCCTTTTTCTTTTTCTACATTTCATAGTCTCTTATCTCTCCACTCCAAAGGCAAGCTCCCCTAGCACTCTTTTTGTTTGTATGTTTTTGGCTCTTTTTCCTCTCTCCTCTCTCCCATATCCATCTTAGCTCCACACATAAGAATCTTCCCCCTCCATCCTGCCTAACTGCACTGTGTGCTTCACATCACACCACCAAGCAGCACAGGCACAGCCTACCGGAACCTGCCCAGCACTGATTACCGACCCTCCCTGGTGGCTGTAGTAAGTACCACAAACAACCCATCCCAGCAACTCCTCTTCAGCTAGACCTGCTCTGCTGTACCATACCTGAGCAACTGACCCTGCCAAATGGAGAAGGAGACAAAAAGTATCGTGCTCACAGATGAGCAGACAACAAAGAACACACAGCTCACCTACTCAGACATAGCCAAATTAAAAGAAATAAGGATGAAACAAACAAATCTACAATCAATAAACAAGAAAAATAACTACTGAATGCCCCAAAGACAGCAGACAATATAAAACATTTACAAAAACAGGACAGGATGGTTCCACTAGGTGTCCAAAATAAAACTGCAGATGACTTTCCAGGGGAAGAAAAGGCACTAGAACTACCTGACAGGGAATTCAAATTTCTAATACTCAGAACTATCCAAGAGTTGAAGCAAAAAGCAGACAAAAATGAGGAAAGAATGGACAAATTCATGCAAAACACAGACAAATTAATGGAAAATACAGACAAAAAAATGGAACATTTCAGGAAAATAATGCAGGAACAAAATTCCAAAGTAAATTCACAGCTAGAAATTATACAAAGACAAAAATTAGAAATCCAAAAGATAAACAACAAGATTTCAGAAATAGAAAGTGTCATAGAAGGGCTGAGGAACAGATTTGAAACAGTGGAAGACAGGATCAATGGAATTGAACACAAACACTTGGATACAATTCTGTTCAAGGGAAACTCGGAAAAAAGAATAAAGAAAAATGAAGAGGCCCTAAGAATTATATGGGATACAATCAAAAGCAAAAATTTACGAGTGATTGGAGTTCCAGAACAGGGGGAGAAAACAGAAAACACAGAGAGGATCATTGGAAAACTGTTGACAGAAAACTTTCCCAATATCATGAAACATGAAAACCTCGCCATGCAAGAAGTTCAATGAACCCCATATAGGATAGACCCCAAAAGAAAATCACCAAGGCATATCATAATCACACTCTCCAAAACCAAAGACAATGAAAGAATCCTGAGAGCAGCTCATGAAAAACAAAAAGTCACATACAGAGGAGAAACAATAAGACTAAGCTCGGATTATTTGGCAGAAACCATGCAGGCAAGAAGGCAATGGGATGGCATACATAAAAGCATGAAAGAAGAAAGTTGCCAACCAAGAAAAATATATCCTGCAAAACTCTCGTTCAAATATGAAGGTAAAATTAGGACATTTCCAGATAAACAGAAATTAAGGGAATATTTAAAAACCAAACCAAACTTACAGGAATTATTAAAGGGAGTTCTTTGATATGAGAACAAACAACTTCAGCTCACAGGCTGAATCTAGGACGCAGGATTGTACCAGCCAGATACCAGTCTAGGAAATGCAATCTCAAGGACTATCCAAAACCAAAAGAAATACAACAGGGAATCAGAACAGTTAATCTGTAAATGACAACAGCATCAGAACAATAAAAGAGGGAATAAACGGTGTAGGTATAGAACCTTCTAATGGAGAGGAAGGCAAGGTGACACCAAGAAATAATAGACTGCTTAAAACTTAGAAAGACAAGGGTAAATTTCACAGTAACCACAAAAAAGGTAACAAACATACTCATAAAAAAAAGAGGAAAAACATAAAGTCTCAGCAAAAATAAAAGCTACAAAAACAAAAGACATGAAAAAAATTGACAAAATTCAGCACAGGAGAGTAGAAGAACAAAGAAAACTTCAAAACCACAATAATAAAAAACAAAGACAGCAACAAACTCCGTCTATCAATAATTACACTTAATGTAAATGGACTTGAGGTACCCATAAAGAGACAGAGAGTGACAGAATGGATAAGAAAACAGGATCCATCAATATGCTGTCTACAAAAAACACAGCTTAGAAACAAAGACATGAATTTATTAAAAGTCAAAGGTTGGAAAAATATATCAAGCTAACAACTACCAAAAAAGAGCAGGAGTGGCAATACTAATCTCAGATAAAATAGATTTTAAAACAAAATCCACCATAAAAGACAAAGAAGGACACTATATAATGCTTAAGGGGATGATCCATCATGAAGACATAACCATAATAAACATCTACACACCAAATGACAGGGCTCCAAAATACATAAAACAAGCTCTAACAACACTGAAAAGAGAAATTGACAGTTCCACAATAATAGCAGGAGACTTCAACACACCACTCTCAGTAAAGGACGGAACAACAAAGAAGATACTCAGCAAAGATACAGAAGATCTAAAGGGCACAGTCAACTTGACCTCATAGACATATATAGAACACTCCATCCAACAGCAGCAAAGTACACATTCTTTTCCAATGCACATGGAACATTCTCCAGAGTAGACCACATCTTAGGCCACAGAGCAATCCTCAACAAGATTCAAAACATTGAAATAATTCAAAGTATCATCTCTGACCACAATGCCATCAAGGTAGAAATTAACAACAGAAAGAGCAAGGAAAAAAATCAATTACATGGAAACTGAATAATATTATCACTGGGTAACAGAAGAAATCAGAGATGGAATTAAAAAATTCCTAGAATCAAATGAGAATGGAAACACATCATACCAAAACCTTTGGGACAAAGCAAAGGCAGTCCTCAGAGGACAACTTATAGCAATAGATGCACACATCAAAAAAGAAGAAAGGGGCAAAATCAAAACATTAACTACACAACTCAAACAAATAGAAAGAGAACATCAAAAAAAATCCCACAGCCCCTGGAAGAAAGGAAATAGTAAAGATCATAGCAGAAATAAATGAAATAGAGAACAGAAAAACAACAGAAAAAATCAACAAGACCAAAAGTTGGGTCTTTGAAAGAAATCAACAAAATCGACAAACCATTGGCCAGACTGACAAAAGAAAAACAGAAGAGGATTCAAATAACCCAAATAAGAAATGAAATGGGCAACATTACAACAGACCCAACAAAAATAAAAAGGATCATAACAGAATATTCTGAAAAACTATACTCCAACAAATTTGAAAACCCAGAGGAAATAGATAAATTTCTAGAAACACATTACCTAACCAAACTACATCAAAGTGACATGGAAAACCTGAACAGACCCATAACAAGAGAAGAGATTGAAAAGGTAATCAAAAAAACTCCCAACCAAAAAAAGCCCTGGCCCACAGCTTCACTGGAGAATTCTACAAAACATTCACAGAAGAGCTTGTAACAGTACTACTCAAGCTATTTCAGAGCATAGAAAAGGAAGCAACACTTCTGACTTCATTCTATGTAGCCAGCATAATGCTGATACCAAAACCTGGCAAAGACACCACAAAAAAAGAAAATTACAGACCAACGTCTCTCATGAATATGGATGCAAAAATTCTCAACAAAATTCTAGCCAATAGAATTCAGCATCATATCAAAAAAATAATACACCATGACCAAGTAGGATTCATACCAGTTATGCAAGGATGGTTCAACATTAGAAAATCAATCAATGCAATCCACCACATAAATAAAAGGAAAGAAAAGAATCACATGATCATCTCAATTGATGCAGAAAAGGCATTCGACGAAATCCAACACCCATTCCTGATTAAAAAAACTCTCAATAAAATAGGTGTAGAAGGGAAATCTCTCAACATAATAAAGGGCATCTATGCAAAACCAATGGCCAACATCATTCTTAATGGAGAGAGGCTGAAAACATTCCCCTTGAAAACAGAAACAAGACAAGGATACCTTTTATCACCACTCCTATTTAACATTGTGCTGGAAGTTCTAGCTAGAGCAATAAGACAAGAAAAAGAAATAAAGGGCATCTAAATTGGTAATGAACAAGTTAAACTGTCCCTGTTTGCAGATGATATGATACTATGCATAGAAAACCCTAAAGACTCCACGAGAAATCTACTGGAACTAATAGAAAGATTCAGCAGAGTAGCAGGATACAAGATAAACATACAAAAATCAGTTGGATTCCTATACACCAATAAAGAGAACGATGAAAAGCAAATCAGGAAAACAATACCATTTATAATAGCCACTAAAAAGATAAAATACTTAGGAGTAAATCTAACCAGGGATGTAAAAGACCTATACAAAGAAAACTACAAAACACTACTGCAAGAAACCCAAAGGGATCTACATAAATGGAAAAACATACCAAGCTCATGGATAGGTAGATTCAACATTGTGAAAATGACAACTCTACCCAAAGCAACTTAAAACTACAATGCAATCCCCATCCAAATACCAACAACATTCTTCAAAGAGATGGAAAAACTAATCATTAACTTTATATGGAAAGTGAAGAAGCCCGAATAAGTAAAGCGCTACTAAAGAAGAAGAATAAAGCTGGAGGATTCACAAAACCTGACTTCTGAACCTGCTAAACAGCTACGGTAGTCAAAACAGCCTGTTACTGGTACAACAACAGATACATTGACCAATGGAACAGAATTGAGAACCCAGATGTAAATCCTTCCATCTACAGTCACCTGATCTTCAACAAGGGCCCAAAGTCCATCAAATGGGGAAAAGACAGTCTTTTTAACAAACGGTGCTGTCAAAACTGGATATCCATCTGCAAAAACATGAAACAGGACCCATACCTCACGCCATATACAAAAACTAATTCAAAATGGATCAAAGACCTAAATAGAAAGCCAAAAACTATAAAGTTCATAGAAGGAAAAATAGGACCAATGCTACAGGCCCTAATACACAGCATTAACAGGATACAAACCATAACCATCAACAAACAAACCCCAGAAGATAAGCTAGATACTGGAATCTTCTAAAAAATCAAACACCTATGCTCTTCAAAAGATTTCACCAAAAGAGTAAAAAGAGAACCTACAGTCTGGGGAAAAAAATTTGGACAGTAGAAGTCAGACTAAGGTCTAATCTCCATAATCTACAAGAAAATCCAACACTTCTTGTGATGGTTAAGATTGTGTGTCAGCTAGACTGGGCCATGATTCTCAGTGTTTTAATGTAATCACTCCCATGATTGAATATACTGTGAGTAGCCAAACAGATGAAAGGGAGTCTCCTTGGGGTTGTGGCTGCATCTGAATATAAGCAAAGGTTCTGGCTTTTTGCTATCTCTGGATCCTGCAGCTACTTCCAGTCGGCTCATCTTCCGTTCTTGGGACTTGAGCTGTCAGCTTATCTGCCAAACCTGGGATTCGTCAATCTGCACAGCCTGTGAGCAGGAGCCCTGCTCTCCAACCTGCTGATCTTGGGCTTCCCAGCTTCTGTGACTGTGTGACTTGGGAGAAGCCTCTACCCTGACCCACGGACTTGGGACATTCTGGCCTCTACAATTGCTTGAGCTATTTCCTCTATATAATCTCTCTCTCTCTTTATATATATATATACTTCACTGGTTTTTCTTCTCTAGAAAACCCAGACTAAGACACCTCTACAACAAAAATACAAATAATCCTATTAAAAAATGGGCAAAGGAAATGAACAGACACTTCACCAAAGAATATATTCAAGCGTCCAACAGATACATGAGGAAATGCACGTGATCACTAGCCATCAGAGAAATGCGAATTAAAACCACAATGAGATACCATCTCACCCCGGCATTACTGGCACAAATCAAAAACGATGGAAATAACAAATGTTGGAGGGGCTGCGGGGAGATCAGAACTCTTATGCACTGCTGGTGAGAATGCAAAATGATACAACCATTTTGCAAAATGATTTTGTGCTTCTTTAGAAAGCTAGAAATAGAAATACCATAAGATCCAGCAATCCCACTCCTAGGAATATTTCCCAGAGAAATAAGAATCGTCACTCAAATAGACATATGCACACCTATGTTCATGACAGCATTGTTCACAATAGCAAAAAGATGGAAACAACCTAGATGCCCATCAACAGATGAATGGATAAACAAACTATGGTACATACACACAATGGAGTACAATGCAACAAGAAAGAACAATGATGACTCTGTGAAGCATCTCATAACATGGATGAAACTGGAGGGCATTATGCTGAGTGAAATCAGTCAATCACAAAAGGACAAATATTGTATGAGACCTATTGTAAAAACCCATGAAAAAGTTTACACACAAAAAGTAACAATCTTTGTTGGTTACCAGGATGGGAGGGGTGGGGGGAAATAATAAATAAGCAATAGATAAGTGGTATCCTGAGTGAAGGGTGAGACAGTACCCTGTACTGGGGAAATCAGCACAACTTGTACAAGGAAAGGTCATGGAAGCTCCATGGACACATCCAAACTCCCTGAGGGACTGAATCGCTGGGTGGAGGGCTGTGGAGACCATAGTCTTGCGGAACTTCTAGCTCAATTGGCATAACACAGTTTATAAAGACAATGTTCTATGTTCTACCTTGGTGAGTAGCGTCTGGGGTCTTAAAAGGCTGTGAGCAGCCACCTAACATACTCCACTGGTCTCATCCCTTCGGAAACAAGGGAGAATGAAGAGAATAGGATACAAGGAAAAGATTAGTCCGAAGGACTAATGGACCACAGCTACCAAGGCCTCCACCAGACTGAGTCCAGTACAGCTAGATGGTGCCCAGCTACCACCACTGACTGCTCTGACCAGGATCACAACAGAGGGTTCTGGACAGAGCTGGAGAAGGATGTAGAACAAAATTCTAACTCACAAAAAAAGGACCAGATTTACTTACCTAAAGGATACTGGAGAAACGCCGAGAGTATGGCCCCCAGACACCCTTTTAGCTCAGTGGTGAAGTCATCTCCGAGGTTCACCGTTCAGCCTGGGAGTGGACAGCCCCATAAAAGCAAACAGGACTAATGAGGCACAGCAGTCCAGGGAAAAGGGCTAGAAGGCAGAAGGGGGCAGGAAAGCTGGTGATAGGGAACCCAAGGTTGAGTAAGGACAGTGTTGATGTGTTGTGAGGTTGTTAACCATTGTCATAGGGCAACATGTGTACTGTTTAATGAGAAACTATTTTGTTCTGTAAACCTTTTTCTAAAGTGAGAATAACAGCACAATTGGAAGAGCATAGTCGATGTCACTGAACTGTGCATGTTGAAATTTTTGAATTGGTGTATCTTTGGCTATGTATATTTTCACCAAAAAAAAAAAAAGGTCAAGAAGGCAGAGGGTTGACATGTCGTGGGGTTGTTAACCAATGTCATAAAACAATATGTGTACTACTGTTTACTGAGAAACTATTTGTTCCGTACACCTTCACCTGAAGTACAATTTAAAAAAAAAAAAAAAAAACTCCCAACAAAAAAAAAGCCCTGGCCCAGATGGCTTCACTGGAGAATTCTACAAAACTTTCAGAGAAGAGATAACACCACTTCTACTAAAGATATTCCAGAGCATAGAAAATGATGGAATACTCCCAAACTCATTCTATGAAGCCAGCATAACCCTGATACCAAAATCAGGTAAAGACACCACAAAAAAATAAAATTACAGACGAATATCTCTCATGAATATAGATGTAAAAATTCTGAACAAAATTCTAGCCAGTAGAATTCAGCAACATATCAAAAAAATAATACACCACGACCAAGCAGGATTCATACCAGGCATGTAAGGATGGTTCAACCTTAGAAAAACAATCAATGTAATCCATCACATTAATAAAACAAAAGACAAGAACCACATGATCTGATCAATTGATGCAGAAAAGGCATTTGACAAAGTCCAATAACCATTCATGATAAAAACTCTCAAAAAAAATAGGAATAGAAGGGAAATTCCTCAATATAATTAAGGACTTTTATACAAAGCCAACAGCCAACATCATCCTAAATGGAGAGACTTTGAAAGCATTCCCCTTGAGAACAGGAAACAGACAAGGATGCCCTCTATCACCACTCTTATTCAACATTGTGCTGGCGATCCTAGCCAGAGCAATCAGGCTAGAAAAAGAAATAAAGGGCATCCAAATTGGTAAGTAAGAAGTCAAAGTATCTCTTTTTGCAGGTGATATGATCTTATACACGGAAAACCCCAAAGAATCCACAAGATAACTACTAGAACTAATAGAACATTTCAGCAAAGTTTCAGGATACAAGATAAACATACGAAAGTCAGTTGCATTCCTCTACACCAACAGAGAGAAACTCCAAGAGGAAATCACCAAATAAATACCATTTACAATAGCCCCCAAGAAGATAAAATACTTAGGATTAAATCTAACCAGAGATGTAAAAGACCCATACAGAGAAAACTACAAGACACTAATGCAAGAAACTAAAAGAGACCTGAATAAGTGGAAAAACATACCTTGCTCATGGATAGGTAGACTCAACATAGTGAAAATGTCAATTCTACCCAAAGCAATCTACAGATGCAATGCAATCCCGCACCAATTTCCACCAGCATTTCTTAATCAGATTGAGAAACAAATTGCCAACTTCATATGGAAGCACAAGAGGCCCCGAACAAATAAAGTGTTACTCAAGAAGAAGAACAAAGTGGGAGACCTCGCACTACCTGATTTTAGAACCTATTATACTGCCATGGTAGTCAAAACAGCCTGGTATTTGTACAACAACAGACACATAGACCAATGGAACATAACTGAGAATCCAGACATAAGTTCATCCACCTATGAGCAGCTGATATTTGACAAAGGCCCAAAGTGCATTAACTGGGGAAAAGACAGTCTCTTTAACAAATTGTGCTGGCATAACTGGATATCCATCTGCAAAAAAATGAAACAAGACCCATAGCTCACACCACGCATAAAAACTAACTAAAACTGGATCAAAGACTTAAATATAAAATCAAAAAAGATACAGATCATAGAAGAAAAAATAGGGACAACACTAGGAGCCCTAATACATGGTATAAACACAATACAAACCATAAGTAACAATGCACAAGCACCAGAGGAGAGACTAGGTAAATGGGAGCCCCAAAAATCAAACAGTTATGCTCATCAAAAGACTTCAACAAAAGAGTAAAAAGACAACCTACAGACTGGGAAAAAATTTTGGGCTACGACAAATCCGATCAGCATGTAATCTCTAAAATGTACAAGATACTGAAAAACCTCAACAACAAAAAGACAAATAACCCAATGAAAAAATGGGCAAAGAATATGAACAGACACTTCACCAAAGAAGATATTCAGGTGGCTAACAGACACATGAAGAAATGTTGAGAATCATTAGCCATTAGAGAAATGCAGATCAAAACTACAATGAGATATCATCTCACCCCAACAAGGCTAGCCTTAATCCAAAAAACACAAAATAATAAATGCTGGAGAGGTAGTGGAGAGACTGGAACACTTATACACTGTTGGTGGGAATGTAAAATGGTACAACCACTTTAGAAATCGATTTGGTACTTCCTTAAAAAGTTAGAAATAGAAGTACCGTAGCATCCAGCTATCCCACTCCTTGGAATATATCCTAGAGAAATAAGAGCTGTCACACTAACAGGTATATGCACATCCATGTTCATTGCAGCACTGTTCACAATAGCAAAAAATGGAAACAACCTAGATGCCCATCTACAGACAAATGGATAAACAAATTATGGTATATCCACACAACGGAATACTACACAAGGGTAAAGAACAACAATGAAGCCGTGAAACATCGTATAACATGGAGGAAGCTGGAACTTATTATGCTGAGTAAATTTAGTCAGTCACAGAAGGATAAATACTGTATAAGATCACTATTATAAGAACTGAAGAAAGGGTTTAAACACAGAAGAAGACATTCTTTGATTGTTACGAGGGTGGGAAGGGAGGGTAAGCATTATTTACTAATTAGACAGTAAACAAGAATCATCTTAGGTGAAGGGAAGGACAGCACACACTACAGGTGAAGTCAGCACAACTGGACTAAACCAAAGCTAAGAAGTTTCCTGAATACAATCAAACACTTTGAGAGACAGAGTAGCAGGGGTAGGGGTCTAGGGACCATGCTTTCAGGGAACATCTGGGTCAACTGGCATAACAAAGCTTATTAAGAAAATGTTCTGCATCCTACTTTGGTGAGTGGCATCTGGGGTCTTAAAAGCTTGCAAACGGCCATCTGAGATGCATGAATTTGTCCCAACCACCTGGAATGGAGGAGAATGAAGAACACCAGAGACACAGGGAAAGTATTGGCCCAGGAGACAGAAAGGGCTTCATAAACCAGAGACTTCATTAGCCTGAGACCAGAAGAACTAGATGGTGCCCAGCTACCATCAATGATGGCCCTGACAGGGAACACAACAGGAAGTCCCTGATGGAGCAGCAGAAAGATGGGGTGCAGAACTCAAATTCTAGAAAAAAGACCAGACTTGATGATCTGACTGAGACTGGAGGAACCTTGGAAAGCATGGTCCCTGGATTCTCTATCAGCCCAGAACTAAAACAGTTTCCGAGGCCAACTTTTCAGACATGGATTGGACTGGACTGTGGGACACGAGGAGTGTGCCTCTTAGTTCAAGTAGATACAAGAGACCAAAGGGGCAGCTTCTGTCCGGAGGTCAGATGGGAAGGCAGAGAGGGTTAGGAGCTGGTTGAATGGACATGGAGAATCAGGGGTGGAAAGGAGTAGTGTGCTGTCACAGAATGGGGTAAGCAATTAGGGTTACATAACAATGTATGTACAAAATTTTGTATGGGAGGCTAACTTGAAATGTAAACTTCATTTAAACTACAACAATAAAAAAAAGGCACAGGTGTGCACCGCTTCACACACTCTCGGTCCTAGCCACACTGAAATCAAGATCCTGGGTCACTCCAGGCCCCCTTCATCAGCAGAGGCCCCTCTCTGCCCAAAGACCATGAGCGAGATAGAGATGCAGAAATGAAGGGTAGGTCAATGTCTCTTTCCAGCTTACCTGAAGAGAAAGAGACTCCAAGTCAAGACTGAGGGAGTTGCTTCCACGTGTACCTGTGGGACCAGGTAAAATGTCCCACTGGATGTGGGCCTGTTTCTCCCTGGCACAGAGCCATGCTTGGATTCAGGAAAAGGGAGACATAGGCAATACCATAGAGCCCCTAGGGGTGTGTTGCCATTTAGGGATCACCAGGAGGCAGCAGTTAGAGCGAAAATTGACAGAGGTCAGGGAGGTAAGGCAGAGGTGAGGTGCCTCTCTCAAGTGGCAGCCAGAAGGACCCAACAAGAGACCCGAGCAGAAGGAAATTGTGGACAGGTGGCAATCACATTCGACACTCCCCAGAGACTCCAAAATCCCCAAGCACAATCAGGAGGCTAAGATCCTACTTTCTCTAGTAAGGTGTGGTGATTCATTTTATGTATCAGTTTGGCTAGGCTATGATTCCCAGTTGTTTGGCCAAACACTAGTCTAGTTGCTGTTCCATGATGTAATATAATGTAGTGTAGTGTAATGTGATGTAATCAATCAGTTAAAAAAGGAGGTTTCCTTAGAGTGCGTTCTGCCTCCATAATACAGATAGATATTTTGGCATAACTCTTTCTCTCTCTTCACTCTGCACTCTTCCGATTGCCTGACCTATGGATATTGAGACACAAGCCTGCAGATGTCTCCAGCCTGCTGACTGATTTGCAGGTTTTGGACTTACCCGCCTCTCACAATCATGTGAGCCAGAACCAATTCCTTGAAGTAAATTAACTTATCAGCCCCCTGCATTCAGATGATGAATCTTGAAGTTATCATACTATAAATGTGTGCTGATGATCTTGGGGAACGTTCAGATCACACACAAATGCGTAGTGAGCCCCTCTCCAGGAGATGCAAGGAAAAGGGTGCCATTTTAGGCACTGAGTCATGGACCCAAGGGCAGACCCCTCACAGATAGGACGGAGTTTATATTTGACCAGGAGACCAGCTGTAGCCACACACAAAGGCCCACAATCTAAGGTCGAAAGGATAGCACAGAGGACAAGAAATTTGAAATCCAGAGAAGTTCGAGGTCAGTGTGTGCTGAGGGTTCTGGGGAGGCTGATCAGAGAAGATTCATTTATCTTTTCCCTGCACACTACGGAGCCCCTCCCAGAAGGGTGCTAGACCCTCCTCCAAGCTCTGGGGATGCAGAGAGAAGCCAGAGCTGCCCTCGAGTGCCTTGGAGTCCTATAGGGAGAGCTAATTACGTGAGCCTGTATCAATCACTCTGTACCAGGGACCACTTGGGTTGCCCAGGTAGGAAGGGTCTCAAAGGCATCACAAGCTCCTATCTTAAAGAAGGAATCCAGAACCACCCAGGCAGGGGGCAGAAGAACAAAGACATGGCAAGCTGTGCACAGCACTGTCTGTCCCTGGAGGGTCTTTGTGGTTGGGGTATCTTGCGGTGGCAAGTGAGAGGCCAGATTAGGCATAAAGGTGGTATCCAGGCCCTAAGGGTCTTTGAGCCATGATCCCTGGCTCTGCGGGAGAGAATGAATAAGTGTCGACCCTGCTAATTACCTACAAACTTGCCAAACTGCCAAGCCAAGGTCCAAGGTTGCCAAGAAAGACACAACGTGCACACAGGTGCTAGATGGAACAACGCTTTACTCACATAGAGACGAGACAGTGCAAGGTCAGCCTCAACAGTGGGCGCTGAACCTCCATGGCCAGCAGGGGACTCCCACAGCCGACGCAGGGCTGGTGTTCTGCATGCAGCTCTCTTCCATGCTACAGTTGAAGGAAGTTATTCCCTCCCTGCTGGGAATGTATATAGAAACGGGATTGTCCAGGTGCCATGACACACGTGCATAAGCAGTGCAGAGAGAGAGTTTACAGTGTACCCAGATAAGGAGAGGAAACTGGGAGAGAGAGAGGCTCTGTTCTCGGCCTCTATTATCAGGGAATGCTCTGGGCCCTAGGCTTCTCATTAGGCAATCCAGGTGACAGTCGCAGGGGCCTCAGCAGACCACCCTCCCAACAATAAGCTTTGTCAGTCAGAGGAAAGGGCGTGAGGGGGCTCCCAGAGCATCAGGAAAGAGAAGACCCTGTTCTCTGACCATCATTGTAACCTTGGCAAGTCCATCACCTCCCCCTAGACTCCCCTATTTTCTCCTCTTAAGCAGGAGTCACCTCACCTCGTGAAGTAAAGACCTGTGAACTGCAATTCCTGGGAGTCCTGGCACATGTCCCAGGCAGCATCGAGCAAACAACCAATCTGCTTAATAACCATTCACATAGAATTGTATCCAGGAGAGCCCAGCCATTCTTCTCTTGGTGGAAACCAAATCAAGTGATTTATTTTAAGTGAGAGTTACAGAAGTCATCGCCAAGTATGGATTTGAGCTTTAAGAATTAATGAAAGGAAAAAATTGCAAACATTCCCAAACCACAATTCCAATGAAGTTTTGTCCTTGAACAATCGTAATTTAAGATTGTCATGTGTGTGCCTGATAAGGAAACGAGACTTCTCCAAATAATAAAAACTGATTTTTGACCAAGGCCAATATATTGCTCCAGATCATTAACTTCAGAGAATAAATCATTTTCTGATGCAGTAGAACTGGTTTCTGGGGGCTTGATGTCTCAGGCAGCTGGTAGGGCAGAACTGAAAGACTTTTTCAGCTGGAAGCAGTTCTGGGGAGGACAAAGCAACCTCTCTTTTCTGATTCTTGGGGCTTCGTTTCTGGCACCTGAATCCCAGCCAGGCCTGCATGCTTTCAGAGCAATGCCATTGAAGCCTCCTCATCATGAGTCTTGGATTTCAGCTTTTCCTTCCAGAACACCCTCTGCCCACTTGAACTTGGGTCAGGCTCTGATGTCCAGGACAGAGCTGACCCTGCAGCAGCTGCCTCCCGTGATTGGTTGTGTCAGCCTACCCCTGAGAGCAGAGCAGAGGGGACATGAGGTGTTCCCCACAGCTGAGATCCATGGGGTTTATTCTGAATCACAAATCGGAAATGCCATAAGCAAACCTCATTATTACCCACTGGAAGGCAGGATTGTAAGACAGTGAGGAAAAAATGCATTCTTCTCCCTCAACCTTGAGCACAAAAATATCTTCTCACATTTCTTACTCCAGATGACGTGAGGACAGGGTTGGTGTCTCTGCACTTTCTCCACCTGGTGCTGGCCTCACTGTCCACATGTGCTGAGAGGCAGGGGCAGAAATTAGCACAGATATAAAGTCCCTGGGTGGCACAAATGGTTAAGCACTCAACCACTAGCCACTAGGCTGGTGGTTCAAACATACTTAGAAGACCCTCGAAAGATATGCCTGGAGATCTGCTTCCAGTGGCCACAGCCTTAAATACCCCATGGAGCAGTTCTACTCCATAATACATGGGGCGCCATGAGTCAGAATCAACTCGACAGCAACTACCAACAACAAAGGACCAGCAAGGAATATAGAAGTGACTATGACAAGAGTTCATCTTGCTTACTTTGTACACATCATTGGGAAACACCAATCATTAAAAAAGGACAACATGATAAAGTAGAGAGTCAACAAAAATGAGAGAAATGAAATAGGTTGACACAATAGCCTCAACAATGGACTCAAACATACCAACAATCATGAAGATGGCTCAGGACCAGGCAACATTTCATTCTATTATACACAGAGTCACCATGAGTTGGAGCCAATGGCAACTAACAACAAAGACAGACAGCACTAGGACCTTTTTACTTGCCTCTTCATTGGATTCTCACAGTAAAGGTTTGAGGAGACTATTGTTGAACCTTTTATACAGATTGAAAAACTGAGGCTTAGAGCATATTAGTGACTATTCCCAAACCACACATCTAATAAGAACCAGAGTCACAATTAGCACACAGGTCTTGGATCCCCTAGCCCCTACTCTTCCCACCAGTCCTGCAGAATCTGGGGAGAAGGCACTGTCCTGCAGCCCATCAGTCTGGAGACCATGGGAGCAGGGAAGGTGCCCCACATGCAGTGATGTCAGCACGGTGGGACATCTGGGGTCCAGACAGCTCCCAACTGCCAAGGTCTTGTCAGTCACAGGATCATGTGGGTGGAGGCTTTCGGAGACAGTCAGTGGGCAGGGACCCCCACATGATGTGGGCAGCCTGTGTTGAGCCAGCTACCATGAAGCAGTGTCCGTGTGTTAAAACTGCACCCTCCTGTAGTCCCAGTCAGTATCCCCTGTGACCCTGGTGTTGGCAAAGTGTCTCCCAGGCTCTCCTGGCTATTATATCACAGTTCAGAAACACCACACTTCTGAGCTCACCATAATTCTATGGGTTAGCCATGTGTGTTCAGAGTAGCTGTGACACACACACATATGCTCAGGGTTACGCGGGGTCACAGTGGAAACATTCAACCCCTGGTATGGCCAGGTCAGCCTCAACAGGGTGCATACCAGCTGAGCATAGGTGCTGGGGTGGATGCATCTCGTGTGGACCCTGAAGTTAGGCTGGGCTGGTGATATTCTGTCTCCTGAGAATTCTGGGTCTCCTAAGATTCTGGTCTCTCAATGGATGAGAAGCAAACTATAACACTGAAATCCCACAGACCAAGAAGCAAATAAAGCTCAGCTGCTGAGCAAGAATGAAGCTGACAAGGAGAAGGCAGAGGCGAGAGTCAGTGACTGTCTCATTGGCTTCTCAGCTCAGGGCACATGTCCCTTCCTAGCACAGCTGCCTGTCTGCCCTTGGCATCCATTAAACAACACTTTTAAAACCAAAATCTTGCTTTGCGTATGTAGCAGGATCGGTGGTCTTGGGCAGCCATGCTGTCCCCAAATCCTCAGCCACCTTCTTCGTCCTTCTCCAAAGGGTGTAGAAATTTTACTGGATTTTCCCCCAGGCTCTCCTGGGGCTAAGCAAGTTGAGGCAGGTGGGCAGGAGCTAGCCTGAGTCCCCTCTGGCTCTGGAGGGTATTTCTCATTTTAGCCACCCAGAAGCCAAACATCTTCCCTATTAAGCGAATCCCCAAGACAGAGGGAGGCAGCACTACCTCTGGAAGCCATGGGATTGGCTGGAGGGGCAGAACAGATAGTCCCTTTCCCCACCGGGGTGGGCCTATGGCCCGAGGACAGCCCATCAGGTACTGCCACCAGGATTGCATTACCTCTGTAAAGTAATGCAGAGGCCCAGGGTAGGTAGCTGTTCCCATGAAGGCTGAGGTGGGGTGGAGAGTGAGTCCAGCAGTCTGGTGGCAGCAAGACCAGTGGTGGAGATGAAGAGGCCACAAAGTCAGCTGTCCATGTTACAAAGGAACAGCTCCAGGCAGTGTCTTGCTGCACCCTGCCTTCTCAATACTTGCCTGCAGCCTCCTACCAAATTAGGACAACATACACATCAAAAACTTATTTCATCCCAGTAGTGAGGGCAGGAAGAAGGGGAAAGGATTCTTTCTGAATGTGGCTGAGTATTTAACCAAAAGTACAACGTTTTAAGGGGGTCAGTGCTGGTTGCATGCTCAAATTCTCACCTTCCATGCGAGGGACTCAGATTTAATTCATGGCCAATACACCTCATGCGCAGCCACTACTCATCTGTCAGTAGAAGCTTGCGTGTTGCTATGACGCTGAACAGGCTTCATGGGAGCTTGTGGAAGAAAGGCTTGGTAATCTTTTTATGAAAATCAACCAATGAAAACCCTACGGATCACAATGGTCTGATCTGCAAACAATCATGGGGATGGTGCAGGACTGGGCAGCGCTTGTTGTGTTGCGCATACGGTCGCCATGAGTAGGGGACCAGCTCCACAACAGCTAACAACAACAATGTGTTCAACCAGAAGAAACTGGATTACTAAGATTAAAGTTGGCTGGTGGGTAGTGAGAGAGGCAGTTCTGTCTTCAGAGGAAACGAGGGCTTGTGAGCGTGTTCGGTTTAGTAGTACAAAAAGTGGAACTTTTTACGTCTGATGGAGTTATTGAGAATAAAAGCAAATGGTTAGAGAGTAACATCACCATAAAACTGGGCAGGGCAGGCATCTGAAACCAAGTCAAAGGGGAGCCTGGAAACTGCTTTTCCTGAAAACTCTGTGTCTCATGCTGAGCCATGGCTGGGGACGCTGACCTCTGATGCTTGACCAGGTCTGGGTTCTGGTGCAGCTATGGAAGGGGTCCCTGCAGCTTTGCTCGTGGAAATAGCCTCTCTTAGAAGCAAGAGAGCTGGGGACCACCAGTGTGTTTCAGAGACCATTTGGGGCCTGGAACCAGGACAGAGCCTTTTTGTTTTCCTTGAATGTTCTGTCTTTTCTGTCCCTCAAGGTTCTTGCCTGCTGCCTTTTCCCCAGAATTGCACTCTCTCACCTGCCGTTGGATGATGGTGCCCTTGGCACCCTGCCTCTTAGACCACTCTCCTGAATAGGATGTACGACAGTTCTTGGGGAAGAACCACACAGCTCTTGTTCCCACTTTGACCCTGGTCCCAGTCCCCCTGGAGGGGTGGTCAGACAAGTGTGCCACCCTCTCAGGAGTGATGCGTGGAAGGGAATGGGGGCTTGGACCAGACCACAGCAGACAATGATGGGAGTCTTCGTGTGGCGGGGTTGGTGACTTTGACTCAGGAGGGAGCATGGAGATTTGGAAGAGGCACAAGGATTGTCACAGTCTCCCAGGAGCCCTCATCAGACACCCCAATCAGCAGTAGACAGGAAAGGGAAGGTGGCCTATGACCCCAAGACCACTACAATAAGATGATCCCCATGGTCCAGCAGTAGGTGTGGCCCAGAAAGATGGACAACTGGACTGCCTGGTTAGAACTGAGAAGTCAGGATGATCTCACTACTATTAACTGATGGTCCCTGGATCCCCAGGAAGAGAGTATGTGCCTACCCCATACTCAGGCACAGTTGCCCACAGCTGATGGCCCCCTAGCTGCCCCATAGGAGCCCATCCCTATCCTTCTGCTATAAAAGGGCAAAGCACACTGTCTGGAGCCTGAGAACTAGCCATTAGGGCCCTGCTGAAAATATCTCTGACACTACAAGGAGATGAGGTTTTGAAAGGGGCTATGTGGAAATTTCACATTTATTGTTTATTGCCAGCAGTGTAGGCCCAGCTTCCGGGGGATTGTGGTATTGTTAACGCCTAGCCTGCATAGTTCACTTTTGCATGCTCCTATGATTTTAATTTGTTTTTCTCCTAACCTCCCTCTTGCTTTCCCATGACTTTGAAGTTTAACTAAGTTTCTTTTTGAGAGGTAGAACGACCTTGGAGGGTAAAGTAACTCATCTGCGATGTGATAATAATGAGACAAGATGACCTTCGAAGATTGCCAGGTGCAGAATGTAACTGCCAGAGAAAAACAACTATAATCTTGTCCATATAAAAACTTTCAGCCAATCTCCAAGGGGGAGACAGGTCTTTTGGAGGAGCTCATTCCCCTCTGTCTCCTGTATATCGATATATAATAAAACACTTTTGCTGCTCACCTCACCCGGTCTCAGTATTGGCTTCTGCAGCAGGCAGTTCAGACCCACTATTGCGGTAAGAGTTTCAATCAAGGGTGAGATTGGACTAAATTTTAATATCCAAAAAAGGCCTGAAATGTATGGAATCTGGTAAAATGTGGATAAGGATTGGAGAGAGTAAACCAAGGGCATGGGTAAAGAAGGACTGGGGAACCTAACGCTGCTCATGCATACAGCCCTCTGGGCTGAGATTCCTCAACAAGTCAGGTCCACCTCTCCCTGGAGCTCTGGAGGGAGAGAACTGGCTCCCTATGCCCTAAGGAATGGAGAGCAGATACACTCACTGAGTTTCCTTTCCTATTTTCTGTGAAGGGGAGGGAGGTGGGCAGAGGAAGGGAGCTCGCATTGCATTGAGCTCCATGCCTGGCACTTTCTACACATTATCTCCCTTATCCAGGCCTCCCTTTCAACAGATGGCAAAACTGAGGCTCCTAGAGGTGAAGCAATGAGCCCAAATGTTCTTACATGGAAACCCAGATGTGCCTGGCACAAAAGCCTCCCTCTTCCGTCTATGTCACAAACAGTACAAGATAGGAACTGCCCTCGTCCTTCTCCTCTACTGTCCCTGATTCACATTTTCCAAGGCACTGGAAATCGGAAATCCTGCAGATGGATGTGAAGGCAGATCTTTTCCATAACTACAACTCTGACTCACAGATGGTGCCTTTAACATGTGAAAACACGCCCCCTAAAAGTGGAGGCTCTTCTTTATTAAATGTCACTCTGTTTTCACAGACACAATTCCCACACTTGCTCAGCCGGTCCATAGATTGTGGATCCCAGACAGGATTTCTCCTAGGATAACCACACCAGACCTAAAACATCTCATTTCCTTCCCAAAACTGTCTCCTGCCCCTCTGCACAGAGATCAGAGGGCCAAGGGCCGCTCCTCACTGGACCGTGTTCATGGACCCCTCCCCATGGGCTGCTTACTATGTAAACCTGGGGGAGCTCCTGAGTCCAGAAACTCAGGCGGGAGGAGAGTGCTGGCCAGGAATCCAGCAAGCACAACACAGGGACCCAGCTTTGGGACCCACAGCAGGAGCCACATGCCCTGAGGAGATGACATGTCCACTGAGATTTGATAGGTAGGTGCAAGTCAACTAAGAGCTATGTGTGCCTGTGTGCTTGGAGGAGCTTTGGGGTGAGCTGTGCACTGGGGGTTTGTATCAAGTTCAAGTTCAGACATGGTTGTTCAAATTCGAACATGTTTTTTTTCTGCTTATGAAAAGAGGAACTAACTGGGACCAGATTTACCCTGTTGCCTGAAACAACCAAAAGCCAGATCAAAAGTATGAAAGAATGGTTTTCAGGACACGGGATTTGGAACTCTGAAGGGCAGGTTCTTTTGCTGTAATAAATCACAGCCATGGGTACGACTATACTGAGCCCATGAGTCTTCCCAGCAAATCACTGACCCTGGAGCGGGCTTGGAGACACTGACACACTATGAAATGCCAAATCCTTTCTGTGACAGGCAGAATCCTAAGATGGTCCCACATGATCCTGGCTTCTGGCATGCACACGCCTTCTCCAAGTTATTCAATCAAACACTGATCTAGGCACTACTGTGATGGGGTACTGCTGATGAGGTGAAGGTCCCACTGACCTTAAGGTAAAGAGATTACCTGGGAAGGCCTGACCTAATCAAATGACCCTTTAAAGCAGAGTATTTTCTCTGGCTGGCAGCAGAGCGGGAAGTCAGAAATCTAAAGTAAAACAAAGATTCAATACACCATTCCTGGCTTGAAGATGGGGGGCGGGTGCATGTTGCAAAGAATGTGGATGGGCTCTAGGGACTGATACTGGCTGCAGCTGACAGCAACAGGGATCTCAGTCTTACAACCTTGAGGAACTAAATTCTGCCAACAACCTGAATGAGCTTGGAAGCAGATTTTTCCCCTGAGCCTCCAGAGGAGCACAGAAGCCGCAGCCGCCACCTGGATTTCAGCCTGGCACATACCAGACAGAAAACTCAGGCGTTCTGTGTGGACCCAGACCTACAACACTCGGAGCTAAGAAATGGGTGTTGTTTTAAGCCACTGACTTTGTGGTAATTTTTTGCCCAACAATAGCAAACTAGTATAACTTCCAGTAAAGTACTTGTCTAATTAAGATAGTGTGGATTTCAGTTGTTTGTAACCAGAGCCCTTGATTAGTAAAGCTGGTACTAAGAAATGGGTTTCAGGCAAGAGAACATTGAAGAAGTGGTGGAATCTGGTACTCATTATACTGCCTCGCTGGGTGAAAGGTAATCATAGAACAGTTAATATTCTGGAATATGAATTGGTAGCACATGACCCGGGGGGGAAATAGCTGACAGCATTATCAACCGTGTTTACCTAGAATCATTTACCCATAAAGGAAAATATTGAGGGGAACTGCTTTCATAGACCACCACCTGTCTATTAGTTTGTCCCACTATGGTGGCTTATGTGTTGCTGTGATGCTGAAAGGTATGCCACCATGGTGGATAGTTTTCAGTGGAGCTTCCAGACTAAGAAAGACTAGGAAGAAAGGCCTGGTGATCTACTTCCAAAAATCAGCCAGTGAAAACCCTATTGATCACAACAGAATATTGTCTGATATAGTGATGGAAGATGAGCTCCCTAGGTTGGAAGGCACTCAAAATACACAGTACAGGCAACAATGGACTTAAGCATATGAAGGTTTCGTTCTGTTGTACATGGGGTTTCCATGAGTCAGAGCTGACTCAACAGCAACTAACAACAAGAAGCTTTCATACACTGTGAACTGCTGTCATACAATATAAGAAGAACATGAGAATTCAAGGTCCATGGCTGTGGGAGTGTGTGATAGTTAAGGCTGTGTGTCAACTTGGCTGGGCCATGGTTCTCAGTGTTCTGGCAGTTATAGTGTAGTTTGGCAGTTATATAATGATGCAATCACTTCCGTGATGAGATCTGATACAATGAATCACCTCCATGATGATATCTACCATGAGCAGTCAAGCAGCTGAAAAGGTGTTTCCTTGGAGGTATGGCCTGCACTCAGTATATATGGACTTTATGGCAAAGCTCACTCTGGATCCTTCCTCCCACTTGTCATTATCTGACCTCCGGTTCTTGGGACTTGAGTCAGCAGCCTGCTGTTTGACCTACCAATCTTGGATTTGTCATGAGTCAGGAGAAGCCTCCAGACTGAAACCTGACCCACAGACTTGGGACTTTCTAGTTCTACAACTGGGTGACAATTTCCTTGATATAAATCCCTCTCTCTGTCTCTCTGTCTGTCTCTATCTCTGTCTGTCTGTCTTACTCTCTCTCTTTCTCTATATGTATATATATATGTATATATATATATATGTACACACACACCCACACACATGCTTCACTGGTTGTGCTTCTCTACAGAACCCAGCTTAAGATATTTGGTACCAAGAGTGGCTCTAGAGAAACTAAATTATAAGGATGAGTTTTCTAAACTGGTTCTCAACTCTGGTTAGCCTTAAGGATGTTGATGACTCTGCTTCCAGTAGCAAAGAGGGCACTGATAATACATGACACGAGGTGGCAACAGAAATACACAAAACATCACCACCAATAGATCAAGTATTGGTGAGAAGCAAGGCTCTGGGTGATAGCACATTTGAGACTTTCCTACAATTTTGTTGAATGAGAAATATAAGGAAGCTGATTGGTTGGTCCTACTATCAGTAGACAAAGTGATGAAAGAAAGGGATGAGCTCAGAGCTTCAGAATCAACCCTCAACCACATAAATGACCTGAAAGTTGCCGCTTTTGACCTGAAAGAAAGCCTTATTTCTTGTAGTAACAGAGCTGCTATTGCTGAAAACCTATCCCAGGGTCTTATCATAAGAGTGGCTGAATTACAATGCCAATTGAATTCCCAAACTTGGATGATGTCTGAAGTTAAAGTGAAGGCACTGATTGGGAAAAAATGGGATCCTGAAACTTGGGGTGAGGACATATGAGGAGATAATCAGGAAGCTGGGGACACAGAGCCCCTAAATTCCATCAAATTGTTCCTGCCAACAAAACCATTGTCCCTAAGTGGGCAGAGAAAGCATGGTGTCCTAGACAGATGCTTCATGACATCCCTCTGCAGCAAAGACCAAAAAAAAAACCAGTAAAACAGATATAAACATCAATCGTGGAACCCTAAGCAATAATGAAACAAAGCTAAAAGATTTAAAACAGGGAAAAAGAGATGTCAACCTGTATATGACGAAAACGTCAAAACAATAAAAGGGGGAATAAACGATGTAGGTATAGAACTTCCAAGTGGAGAGGAAGTCAAGGTGATATCAAGTAATAAAAGACTGGTTCAAACTTAGGAAGATAAGGGTAAATTTCAAGGTAACCACAAAGAAGGTTAACAAACCTACTCGTCAGAATAAAAAAGAAGAAAAACAGTAAACACAAAATCTATAATAACAAAAGAAAAGAAAATCCACAAAAAAAGGAACTCAGCACAGAAAAGTAAGAGGAACAAGGAAAACTTTAGCACTAAAAAAAAAGCACAACAATGTGACAGCAATAAACTCATATCTATCGATGATCACACTGAATGTAAATGGCTTTAATGCACCTGTAAAGTGACAGACAGTGGCAGAATGGATTAAAAAAAGCATGATCCATCAATATGCAGTCTACAAGAGACAAACCTTAGATACAAAGACATAAATATATTAAAAATGAAAGGATGGAAAAAAAGGGCAGGAATGCCAATACTAATCTCAGATAAAATAGACATTAAGACAAAATCAACCAGGAAAGACAAGGAAAGACATTATATAATGATTAAAGAGACAATCCACCGAGAAGATATAACCTTAATAAATATCTTCACACCCAAGGAAAGTGCACCAAAAGACAGAAAACAAATTCTAACGGCACTGAAAAGGGAAATAGTTAGTTCCACAATAATATTAGGAGATTTCAACACACCACTCTCAGTAAAAGACAGAAAATTTAGAAAGAAACTCAACAAAGCTACAGAAGATCAAAAGGCCAAAATCAACCAACTTGAACAAATAGATATATAGAACACACACCCAAGAGCAACCAAGTGTACATTCTTTCCAAAGCACATGGAACTTTCTCCAGAATAGACCACATTTTATGCCACAAAGCAACCCTCAATACAATAAAAAACATCAAGATAATATGAAGCATTCTCTCTGATCACAACACTATAAAAGTAGAAATCAATACCAGGAAGAGCAAGGGAAAAAAACCAGATACATGGAAATGGAATAGCTCCTTGCTTAAAAACTACTGGGTAATAAAACAAATATCAAAGATGGAATTAAAAAATTCCTAGAACCAAATGAGAATGAAAACACATCATACCAAAACGTTTGGGACACAGTAAAGGCAGTGCTCAGAGGTCAATTTATAGTACAAGACACAAATATCCAAAAACAAGAAAGTGATGAAATCAAAATGTTAGCTTCAAACTCAAACCAATTCAAAAAGAAGAGCAAAAAGAAGCCCACAGTCACCAGAAGAAAGGAAATAATAAAGATCTGAGCAGAAATAAATGAGAGAATAGAAAACAATAGAATCAACAAAACCTAATTTGGTTCTTTCAAAGAAATCAACAAAATTGACAAATCATTGGCCAAATTGACAAAAGAAAAACAGGAGAGGAAGCAAACAACTCAAATAAGAAATGAAATGGGGTCATTAAAACAGAACCAAATGAAATAAAAGGATCATAACAGAGTACTATAAAAAGAATGTACTCCAACAAATTTTCAAAACCTAGAGGAAATGGACAAATTTCTAGAAACACACTACCTACCTAAATGAATACAAACTGAAGTAGAAAATCTGAACAGATCCGTAACAAGAGAAGAAATTGAAATGGTAATTTAAAAACTCCCAACAAAAAAATTCCTGGCCCTGCTGGCTTCACTGGAGAGTTCTACCAAACATTCAGAGAAAAGTTCACATCAGTACTACTCAAACTATTTCATGGCATAGAAAAGGAAGGGATAGTCCTGAATTAATTCTATGAAGCCAGCGTAAGCCTGATACCAAAGCAAGGCAAAGACACCACAAAAAAGAAAATTACAGACCAATATCCATCATGAATAAAGATGCAAAAATTCTATTAAATGGAATTAGGCATCATATAAAAAATAATAATAATACGCCATGAACAAGAGGGATTCATAACAGGTATACAAGGATGGTTCAATATTAGAAAATCAATCAAAGTAATCCATCACATAAATAAAACAAAAGAATTAAATGATCATCTCAATCAACACAGAAAAGGCATTTGATAAAGTCCAAAAACCATTCCTGATAAAAGCTCTCAATAAAACAGGAATGTTGTTGTTGTGTTGTTGTTAGGTGCCTTCGAGTCAGTTCTGACTCATAGCGACCCTATGTACAACAGAACAAAATACTGCCCAGTCCTGCACCATCCTCACAATTGTTGTTACGCTTCAGCCCATTGTTGCAGCCACTGGGTCAATCCATCTCGCTGAGTCTTCCTCTTTTTGGATGACCTTCTACTTTACCAAGCACGATGTTCTTCTCCAGGGACTGGTCCCTCCTGATAACATGTTCAAAGTAACTGAGATGCATTCTTGCCATCCTTGTTTCTAAGGAGCATTCTTGTTGTACTTCTTCCAAGACAGATTTGTTAGTTCTTTTGGCAGTCCATGGGATATTCAATATTCTTCACCAACACCACAATTCAAAGGCGTCAATTCTTAGGTCTTCCTTATTCATCTTCCAGCTTTCACATGCATATGAGGTGATTGAAAACACCATGGATTGGGTAAGGCACACCTTAGTCTTCAAGGTGACATCTTTGCTTTTCAACACTTTAAAGAGGTCTTTTGCAGCAGATTTGCCCAGTGCAATGCTTCTTTTGATTTCTTGACTGCTGCTTCCATGGGTGTTGATTGTGGAACCAAGTAAAATGAAATCCTTGATAACTTCAATCTTTTATCCATTTTTCATGATGTTGCTTATTGGTTCAGTTGTGAAGATTTTTGTTTTCTTTATGTTGAGGTTAGAGTAAGGAAGAAGTAAAGGTATTCCTATTTGCAGATGATATCATCTTATATGTGGCGAAGCCCAAACATTCCACAAGAAAACTACTGGAACTAATAGAAAGATTCAGCAGAGTAACAGGATAAAAGATCAACATATAAAAATCAGTTGGATTCCTATACACCAATAACGGGAACTACAAAAAGGAAATCAAGAAAGCAATATCATTTATAATAGCCATTAAAAATATATAATATTTAGGAATAAACCTAACCAGGGACATAAAAGACCTACACAAAGAAAATTACAAAACTCTATTGCAAGAAACCAAAAGAGACCTACATAAATGGAAAAACATACAATGCTCATGGATAGGTAGACTCAACATTGTGAAAATGTCAGTCCTACCCAATGCAATCTACAAATACAATGCAATCATAATCCAAATACCAACAGCATTCTTTAACGAGATGGAAAAACTAATCATTAAATTTATATGGAAAGGAGAGAGGGATCGGATAATTAAAGCATTATTGAAGAAGAAGAACAAAGTAGGAGGCCTCACACTACCTGACCTCAGCAACTACTCCTATACAGCTACTGTAGTCAAAACAGCCTGCTACTGGTACAACAACAGACACATTGACCAATGGAACAGAATCAAGAACCCAAATGTAAATCCAGCCACCTATGGTCAGCTGATCTTTGGCAGAGGCCCAAAGTCCATTAAATAGAGAAAAGATAGTCTTTAACAAATGATGTTGGCAAAACTGGATATCCATCTGTAAAAATATGGAACAGGATCCATACCTCACACCATACACAAAAACTAATTCAAAATGGATCAAAGATCTAAATATAAAACCAAACACTATAAATATCATGCAAGAAGAAATAGGGTATATGCTGCTGTTGTTTTTGTTAAATGCCGTCGAGTCATTTCCAACTAATAGTGATCCTATGTACAGCAGGATGAATGCCCAGTCCTGCGCCATCCTCACAATCATTGTTATGCTCGAGCCCATTGTTGTAGCCACTGTGTCAATCCATCTCATTGAACATCTTCCTCTTTTTCACTGACTCTCTACTTTCCCAAGCATGACGTCCTTCTCCAGGGACTGGTCCGTCCTGATAACTTGTCCAAAGTATGTGAGACAAAGTCTCACCAACCTTGCTTCTAAGAAGAATTCTGGCTGTCCCTCTCCCAAGACAGATTTGTTTGTTCTTCTGGCAATTCAATATTTTTCACCAACACCATAATTCAAAGGCTTCAATTCTTCTTAGGTCTTCCTTATTCATTGTCCAGTTTTCACATGCTTATGAGGCAATTGAAAACACCATGGCTTGGGGCAGGAATACCTTAGTCCTTAAAGTGACATCTTTGCTTTTGAACACTTTAGAGAGGTCTTTTTCAGCAGATTTGCCCAATGCAATACGTCATTTGATTTATTGATTGCTGCTTCCATGGGTGTTGATTGTGGACCCAAGTAAAATGAAATCCTTTGTAACTCCAATATTTTCCCCATTTATCATGATGTTGTTTATTGGTCCAGTTGTGAAGATTTTTGTTTTCTTTATGTTGAGGTGTAATCCATACTGAAGGCTGTATAGTCTTTGATTTTCATCAGTAGGTGCTTCAAGTCCTCTTCACTTTCAGCAAGCAAGGTTGTGTCATCTGCATAAAGCAGGTTGTTAATGAGTCTTTCTCCAATCCTGATGCCCGTTCTTCTTCAGATAGTCCAGCTTCTCAGATTATTTGCTCAGCATACAGATTGAATAAGTATGGTGAAAGGATACAACCATGATACATGCCTTTCCTGACTTTAAACCACACAGTATCACCTCGTTTTGTTCAAACGACTGTCTCCTGGGTTCCTCATGAGCACAATGAAGTGTTCTGGAATTCCCATTCTTCTCAATTTTATCCATAATTTATTACTAGCCACACAGTCAAATGCCATTGCATAACCAATAAAACACAGGTAAACATGTTTCTGGTATTCTCTAATTTCAGCCAAGATCCATCTGACATCAGCAATGATATCCCTTATTCCATGTTCTCTTCTGAATCTGGCCTGAATTTCTGGCAGTTGTCTGTCAATGTACTGCTGCAACCACTTTTGAATGACCTTCAGCAAAATTTTACTTGAGTGTGATATTGATGATATTATTTGATAATTTCCCCATTCTGTAGAGTCACCTTTCTTTGGAATGGGTGTAAATATGGATCTCTTCTAGTTGGTTGGCCATGTAGCTGTCTTCCAAATTTCTTGAAACAGACAAGTGAGCACTTTCAGCGCTGCATCCATTTGTTGAAACATCTCAATTGGTATTCCATCAATTCTTAGAGCCTTGTTTTTCTCCAATGTCTTCAGTGCAGCTTGGATTTCTTCCTTCAGTACCATCAGTTCTTGATCATATGCTACTCTTGAAATGGTTGAACATTGACCAATTCTTTTTGGTACAGTGACTCTGTGTATTCATTCTGTCTTCTTTTGATGCTTCCTGTGTCATTTAATATTTTCCTCATAGAATCCTTCAATATTGCACCTGGAGGCTTGAATTCTTCCTTTATTTCTTTCAGCTTGAGAAAGTTGAGCATCTTCTTCCTTTTGGATTTCCAACTCCAGATCTTTGCACATTTCATTATAATATTTTACTTTGTCTTCTCCAGCTCCCTTTTGAAATATTCTATTCAGCTGTCTTACTTTATCATTTCCTCCCTTCTCTTTAGCTATTCTATGTTTGAAAGCAAGCTTCAGACTCTCTTCTGACAACCATTTTGGTCCTTTCTATCTTTCTTGTTTTTTCAATAACTTCTTACTTTCTTCATGTATGATATCCTGATGTCATGCCACAACTAGTCTGGTCTTCAGTCATTAGTGTTCGATGCATCAAATCTATTCCTGAGATGATCTCTAAATTCAGGTGGGATATTCTCAAGGTCATACTTTGGCTTTCTTGGACTTGTGCTAATTTTCTTCAGCTTCAACTTGAACTTGCATATGAGCAATTGACCGTCTCTTCTGCAGTCGGCCCCTGGCCTTATTCTGACCGACGATATTAAGTTTTTCTACCTTCTCTTTCCACAGATGTAGTCAATTTCATTCCTGTGTATTCTATCCGGTGAGTTCCACGTGTATAGCTGCTGTTTATGTTGTTGAAAAAAGGTATTTGCAATGAAGAAGTCGTTGGTGTTTACAAAATTCTATCATGCAATCCCCAGTATAATTTCTACCACTAAGGCCATATTTTCCAACCACTGTTCCCTCTTTTTTGTTTCCAACTTTCGCATTGCAATCACCCGTAATTATCATTGCATCTTGACTGCATATTTGACCAATTTCAGACTGCAGAAGTTGGTAAAAATCTTCAATTTCTTCATATTCAATGCTAGGGTCCCTATATACAGCATAAGTAGAATACAAACCATAACGAACAACACACAAACATCAGAAGATAAACTAGATAACTTGGATCTTCTAAAAATTAAACACTTATGCTCATCAACAGACTTCACCAGAAGAATAAAAAGATAACCTACAGACTGGGAAAAATTTTTCGCTATGACATATCCAACCTAAGTCTAATCTCTAAAATCTATAAGAAAATCCAACACCTTTACAACAAAAAGACAAATAATCCAATTAAAAAAATAGGCAAAGGATATGAACAGGCACTTCACCAAAGAAAACATTCAGATGGCCAACAGACACATGCAGAAATGCTCATGATCACTAGCCATTAGAGAAATGCAAATCAAAACCACAATGAGATACCATCTCACCCCAACAATATTGGCACTAATCAAAAAAAAAAAAAAAAACAGAAAATTACAAATGTTGGAGAGGTTGTGGGAAGATTGGAACTCTTATGCACAGCTGGTGTTAATGTAAAATGATACCATCACTTTGGAAAATGTTATGGCGCTTTCTTAAAAAGCTAGAAATAGAAATGTCATATGATCCAGTAATTCCACTCCTAAGAATATATCCGAGAAAAGTAAGAGCTGTCACACGAACAGACATATACACACGCGTGTGCACCGCAGCATTATTCAAAATAGCAAAAAGATGGAAACAACCTAAGTGCCTATCAACAGATAAATGGATAAACAAACTATGGTACAGACACACAATGGAATACCACACAATGATAAAGCACAATGATGAATCTGTGAAACATCTCACTACATGGATTAATCTGGAGGGCATTATGATGAGTGAAATAAGTCAATCACAAAAGGACTAATACTGTATGAGACCAGTATTATAAAAACTCAAGTAAAGGTTTACACATAGAAACAAACGATCTTTGATGTCTACAAGGGAGAGGAGGAGTGGGAAGGAAAAAACACTAGATAGTTGATAAGTTGTAACTTTGGTGAAGGGTAAGAGTGTACACAATACTGGAGAAGTCAGCACAACTTGACCAAGGCAAAGTCATGGAAGCTTAATAGACACATCCAAACTCCCTGAGGGACCAAGTTACTGGGCTGAGGGCTGGGGACCATGGTCTCAGGGGACATCTAGCTCAATTGGCATAACACAGTTTATAAAAACAATGTTCTACATTCTATCTTGGTGAGTAGCGTCTGAGGTCTTAAAAGCCTGTGAGCAGCCAGCTAAGATACTCCACTGGTCTCATCCCTTCGGGAGAAAGGGAGAATGAAGACATCAAAAACACGAAGGAAAGATTAGTCCAAAGGTCTAATGGACTGCAACTACCACAGCCTCCATCAGACTGAGCCCAGCACAATGAGATGGTGCCCAGCTACCACCACTGGCTGCTCTGACAGGGACCACAATAGAGGGTCCCAGACAGAGCAGGAGTAAAATGTAGAACAAAATTCAAATTTACAAAAAAGACCAGACTTAGTGGTCTGACAGAGACTGGAGAAACCCCGGGAGTATGTCTCCCAGACACTCTTTTAACTCAGTACTGAAGTCACTCCCGAAGTTCACCCTTCAAGCAAAGATTAGATAGGTCTACAAAACAATAACACACATGAGGAACGTGATTTGTAGTTCAATCATGTATAAGAGACTAATGCATACACCAGCCCAAAAGCAAAGACGAGAAAGCAGGAAAGGACAGGAAAGCTGGATGAATGGAAATGGGGAACCCAGGTCAGAGAAGGGCAGAGTTTGGTTGGCAACCAACGTCACAAAACAATTTAGGTATTAATTGTTTAATGAGAAACTAATTTGCTCTGTAAACTTTCACCTAAAGCACAATTTAAAAAAAAAATTTTACTCCTTTATTTTTATCTAAGAGTTTTATAGTCTTATCTACTACAGTTAAGTCTATGGTCCATTTTGAGTTAGTTATTGTGTATAGTATGAGATAGAGGTCTAACTTTGTTCTTTTGCATGTGGATATCCAATTGTCTCAGCAATCATTTGCTGAAAAGACTGTTCTTTCCCCCACTGAATTATCTTGGAAATCTTATCAAGGGTCAATTGACCATAAATGTAATGGTTGATTTCTGGATTCTCAATTCTATTCCATTGATCTACATGGTTATCCTTATGCCAGTATCACACTGTCTTGATCACTATAGCTTTGCAGTAAGTTTTGAAATTGGGACTTGTGAGTCCTCCAACTTCATTCTTCTTTTTCAAGATTATTTTGGATATTCTGGTTTCCTTGAATTTTTGTATTGATTTTAGGATCAGTGTGTCAGTATCTGAAAAAAAAAAAAGCCAGCTGGGATTTTGATTGGGATTGTGTTGAATTTGTAGATAAATTTGGGGAGTATTACCATCTTAACTATCAAGTGTCCCAAATCATGAACATGGGATGTCTTTTAATTTATTTAGGTGTTCTTTAATTTCTTTAAACAACAATTTTAAAATTTAATTTCTTTAAACAATGTTTTTAAATATTTTATTCTGTTTGATGCTACTGCAAATGGAGTCGCTTTGAATGTGGGCTGGACTTAGTGACTCACACCCAAAGAATAGAGTATGGAAAGGGAAAAATAGTAATTTTACACTGGAGATATTTGTAGCCACCACTTTCGCCAAGTTGTTACGGATTGAAGTGGGCCCCCCCCAAAAAAGGTCTGAAGTCCTAACCCCTGTACCTTGACTCTGTTTGGAAATAGGATTTTTCTTTTGTTATATTAATGAGGTCATAACAGAGTAGGTAGGTCATAAACCTATCCTTTCTGAGTGGTGTCTTATAAAGGGGAGAAGACACCCACAGAGAGACATACACACAGGGAGAAGACAGATGCTTTGTGATGGTGGAGGCAGATGCGTTGACAAGCCCAGAAACACCAAGGATTGCCAGCAGCTACTAGAAGCCAAAAGAGACAAAGAAGGACTTGCCACTCAAGTTGATGCCCTAATTTTGATTTTCTAGACTCCAGAACTGTGAGACAATAAATTTCTGTTCTTTAAAACTACCCATTTGGTTCCAGGCAACATGGCTCTATAGTCAGAAGCACCACGCCGTCCATCTGCAGCAAAGATCAGAAAAACTAGTCAAACAGAGTCATACATCAATCCTGAAACCCTAAGCATCAAATGAAGAGATAAAGAACTCAGCCAAACACCAAATGGAATAAGAAGCAGACTGAGAACAGAGAGCGAGAAGAGATACATGCAGAGGTCCCCTATCAGCTACCGCAGCACAGATAGACTGTCTTGGACTCCTATCAGAGATCAGCGAACAGGGGGTATGAGAAAGCAGCTTCATGGAGCTTCCAGCAGTAGACAGAACAACCAGTAACCAGTGATATAGGTTTTCCCACTCTCTGCCCTTCTTCACTCCCACTTAGCCTCCTCTGCTTCCTGCAGCCACAGTCTCTTGGACGGGAAGCACCCTGGTGTGCTTGGATTCCACCCTCCCATACTGGTTGGCTCCCTGAGTGCCTTTTGTTGGCTGCTGGTGTTGCTTTTTTTCCTGCTTCTTTAGATTTCTTCCTTACCTCTCACCACCTCCCCCACCTTTCTCTCAAATACTTGGCTCCGTGCGCCATCTTTGCTTCTTCCTGAAAGGCTGTGAAACACCAATTGACTGTGAAACTTCTTCCCGGCCCATGCTGCCATGCTAGTAGGACCCCCAGGGCTTTTCTGTTTGTTTGTTTGTTTGCTCTAATTTGTTCTGTTTTGATTTGTTTGTTTGTTTTCTTTTTCTTTTCTCAGCTTCGGAGCCCCTTCTAGCCGGGCAGTACCATGCAGCTTAGAAGCTACTCCCTTATGCTGGGCAGGCGCACAGGGAAATCCCTGGGGGCATTTCTTTTTTCTTGTTTTTTTTTTTTTTTTTTTTTTGGAGGGATTTTGTTTGTTTTGGGATTTCTTTGTTTCTTTGTTTTATTTTCTTTCCTCTCTTATTTCCTTTTTGTCTTTCTTCATTTTCAGTTTCTTGATTTATTCATTTTTTCTTTTATGCTTTTCTTTTTTTTATCTTTGTTTTTCCTCATTTCTCAGTCTCTCCTCTCACCACTCCAATAGCAAGCTCACTTAGCGCTCTTTTTTATTTGTGTGTATGTTTTTGGCTCCTGTTCCACCTCCTCTCTCTCATCTTTCCCATACCCATCTTAGCTCCACACATCACAATCTACCCCCTCCTTCCTGCCTACCTTCAATGTGCACTGAACATCACCTTCCCAAGCAGCACAGCCCTGCACTGATTCCCAGTCTGCACTGTCAGCCCTGCTACGTGCCACAAACAACTCATCCCAGCAACTCCCCTTCAGCTGAACCTGCCCTGCAGTACCATACCTGAGTGACTGACCCTGCCCATTGGAGAAGGAGATGAAAAGTATAGTGCCCACAGATGAGCAAACAACAACGAACGCACAGCCCGCCTGCTCAGACATAACCAAATAAGACAAAAAAAACAGGATGAAACGAACAAATCTACAATCAACAAATGAGAAAAATAACCACTGAATGCCCTGAAGACAGCAGACAATATCAAAACATTTACAAAAACAGGACAGGATGGTTCCAATAGGTGTCCAAAATAAAACACCAGATGATCTTTCAGTAGAAGAAAAGGCACTAGACCTAACTGATAGGGAATTCAAATCCCTAATATTCAGAATTATCCAAGAGTTTAAGCAAAGAGCAGTCAAAAATGAGGAAAAAATAGATAAATTCATGGAAAATACAGACAAAAAAATGGAAGAAATCAAGAAAATAATACAGGAACAAAATCTAAAGTAAATTCACAACTAGAAACCATACAAAAACAATTAGAAATCCAAAAGATAAACAACAAGATTACAAAAATGGACGGTGTCATAGAAGGGCTGAGGAGCAGGTTTGAAACAATGGAAGATAGGATCAGTGAAATTGAAGACAAACACTTGGTTATAACTCTGAGGAAAAATCAGAAAAAAGAACGCAGAAAAATGAAGAAAGCCTGAGAATTATGTGGGATAATATCAAAAGCAAAAATCTGCAAGTGATTGGCATTCCAGAACAGGGGGAGAAAACAGAAAACACAGAGAGGATCATTGAAGAACTACTGACAGAAAACTTCCCCAATATCATGAAACATGAAAAGCTGACCATCCAAGAAGCTCAATGAACCCCATAGAGCAGAGACCCCAAAAGAAAATCACCAAGGCATATCATAATCACACTTGCTAAAACCAAAGACAAATGGAGAATCCTGAGAGCAGCTCAAGAAAAAAAAAAGTCACATAGAGAGGAGAAACAATAAGACTAAGCTCAGATTATTTGGCAGAAACCATGCAGGTGAGAAGGCAATGGGATGACATATACAAAACCTTGAAAGAAAAAAATTGCCAGCCAAGAATAATATACCCTGCAAAACTCTCATTCAAATATGATGGTGAGATTAGGTCATTTCCAGATAAACAGAAATAAAGGGACTATGGGAAAACAAAACCAAACTTACAAGACTTATTAAAGGAAGTCCTTTGATCTGAAAACAAACAATATCAGACCATAGCTGAATATCAGACACAGGATTGTAGTAGCCAGATACCAACCTAGGAAATGAACTCTTAAGCACTATGCAAAACCAAAAGAATTACAAAAGGGAACCAGAGAGGTTAATCGGTAAATGATAACAGCATCAGAACAATAAAAGAGGGAATAAATGATGTAGTTATAGAACCTTCTAATGGAGAGGAAGACAAGCAAAACCAAGTAATAATAGACTGGTTTAAATCTAGGAAGATAAGGGTAAATTTCAAGGTAACCACAAAGAAAGCTAACAAACCTACTCATCAAAATAAAGAAGAAAAACATAAAGTCTCAGTAAAAACAAAACCTACAGAAACAAAAGAAATGAAAAAAAAATCCACAAGCAAAAGGAACTCACAATAGGAGAGTAAGGGGAACAAAGAAATCATCAGCACCAAAAAAAAAGCACTACAAAATGCAATCCCACTCCTAGGAATATATCCTAGAGAAATAAGAGCCATCACATGAATAGACATATGCACACCCATATTCACTGTAGCACTGTTCACAACAGCAAAAAGATGGAAACAACCTAGATGTCAGTCAACAGATGAATGGATAAACAAACTATGGTACTTACACACAATGGAGTATCATACACAGATGAAGAACAATGATGAATCTGTGAAGCATCTCATAATATGGATGAAACCGGAAGACACTATGCTGAGTGAAACAAGACAATCACAAAAGGACAAATATTGTATGAGACCTCTACTGTAAAAACGCATATAAAACTTTACTCACAAAAAGAAACTATCTTTGTTGATTATGAGGGATGGGGGGGAACTAAATAGACAATAGGTAAGTGGTAATTTTGGTGAAGGGTACAACAGTACACAATACTGGAGAAGCCAGCACAACTTGTACAACCAAAGGTCATGGAAGCTCTGTAGACACTTTCAAACACCCTGAGGTGTTTGCTGGGCAGAGGGCTGTGGGGACCGTGGTCTCGGGGAACATCTAGCTCAATTGGCATAACACAGTTTATAAAAACAATGTTCTACATTCTATCTTGGTGAGTAGCATCTGAGGTCTTAAAAGCCTGTGAGCAGCCAGCTGAGATACTCCACTGGTCTCATCCCTTCGGGAGAAAGGGAGAATGAAGAAATAAATCAAAGACATGAGGGAAAGATTAGTCCAAAGGTCTAATGGACCGCAACTACCACAGCCTCCATCAGACTGAGCCCAGCACAATGAGATGGTGCCCAGCTATCACCACTGGCTGCTCTGACTGGGATCACAACAGAGGGTTCTGGGCAGAGCTGGAGAAGGATGTAGAACCTAGTATACAGCTACAGTAGTCAAAACAGCCTGGTACTGGTACAACAACAGATACATAGACCAATGGAATAGAATGGAGAATCCAGACCTAAATTCATCCACATATGAGCAGCTGATGTTTGACAAAGGCCCAAAATCCATTAACTGGGGAAAAGACAGTCTTTTTAACAAATGGTGCTGGCATAACTCGATATCTATATGCAAAAAACTGAAACAAGACCCATATTTCACACCATGTACAAAAACTAACTCAAAATGGATCAAAGACTTAAATATAAAATCGAAAACAATAAAGATCATGGAAGAAAAAATAGGGACAACACTAGGAGTCCTAATACATGGCATAAACAGAATACAAACCATAAGTAACAATGCACAATCACCAGAAGAGAAACTATATAACTGGGAGCTCCTAAAAATCAAACACTTAGGCTCATTAAAAGAGTAAAAGGACCACCTACAGACTGGGGAAAAAGTTCCAGCTATGACAAAACCGATTAGCATCTAATGTCTAAAATCTACAAGATACTGCAAAACATCAACAACAAAAAGACAAATAAGCCAATTTAAAAATGGGCAAAGGATATGAACAGGCACTTCACCAAAGAAGACATTCAGGTAGCTAACAGACACATGAGGAAATGCTCACAATCTTTAGCCATTAGAGAAATGCAAATCAAAACTACAATAAAATACCATCTCTCCCTAACAAGGCTAGCATTCATCCAAAAAACACAAAATAATAAATGTTGGAGAGGTTGTGGAGAGACTGGAACACTTATACACTGTCGGTGGGAATGTAAATTGGTACAACCACTTTGGAAATTGATTTGGTGCTTCCTTAAAAAGCTAGAAATAAAAGTACCATACCATCCAGAAATCCTGCTCCTTGCAATATATCCTAGAGAAATAAGAGCCATCACATGAATAGATATATGCACACTCATGTTCATTGCAGCACTGTTCACGATAGCAAAAGATGGAAAAATCCTAGGTGTCCAACAACAGACGAATGGATAAATTATGGTATATTCACACAATGGAATACTACGCAATGATAAAGAACGATGAAGCTGTGAAACATCTTATAACTTGGAGGAATCTGGAAGGCATTATTCTGAGTGAATTTAGTCAATCACAAAAGGACAAATATTGTATTAGACCACTATTATAAGAACTCAAGAAAAGGTTTAAACACAGAAGAAAACATTCTTTGATGGTTACGAGGGTGGAGAGGGAGAGAGAGGGATATTCACTAACTAGTTAGTCGACAAGAATTATCTTAGGTGAAGGGAAGGACAACACACACTACAGGGAAAGTCAACACAACTGGACTAAACCAAAGCTAAGAAGTTTCTTGAATACAAACAAACACTTCAAGGGACAGAGTAGCAGGGGCAGGGGTCTGGGGACCATGGTTTCAGGAAATATCTAGATCAATTAGCATAACAAAGTTTATTAAGAAAATGTTCTGCATCCCACTTTAGTGAGTGGTGCCTGGAGTCTTAAAAGCTAGCCAGCGGCCATCTAAGATGCATTCATTGGTCCCAACCCACCTAGAGGAAAGGAGAATGAAGAACACCAAAGACACAAGGAAAGTATTAGCCCAAGAGACAGTAAGGGCCCCATAAACCAGAAACTTCATCAGCCTGAGACAAAAAGAACTAGATGGTGCCTGGCTACCACAATGACCACCCTGACAAGGAACAGAACAGAGAGTCCCTGATGGAGCAGGAGAAAAGTGGGGTGCAGAACTCAAATTCTAGTAAAGAGACCAGACTGGTTTGATTGAGACTGGAAGGACCCTGGAAGACATGACCCCCAGACTTTATGTTAGCCCAAAACTAAAACCATTCCCAAGGCCAACTCTTCAGAGAAAGATTAGACTGTACTACGGGACATAAAACAATACTTGCGAAGAGAGTGCTTCTTAGCTCAAGTAGATACATGAGACTAAATGGGCATCTCCTGTCCAGAGGTGAGAGGAGAAGGCAGAGTGGGTCAGCTGTTGGTTGAATGGACATGGGAAATCAGGGGTGGAAAAGAGGAGTGTGCTGTCACTGTATAGGGAGAGCAACTAGGGTCAGATGACAATGTATGTATAAATTTTTTTGATAGACTAACTTGAATTGTAAAGTTTCACTTAAAGCACAACAATTTTAAAAAAAACTTCCTAAATAAATAAAATTAAAATCAAGAGAGGAAAAAAAAATAGGAAGCAGAGAAATCAATGGTCACAAATTTTATGGAGATAGACTTCACAGATGTAATCCAGGCAGGTAACTAAGTGAGTGAGTGAGTAAGTAAGTAAGTAAAAAAAGAAATGCTTGCTGGAGAAGTCCTCAGTGAGCCAGGCTAGTATGACTGAGCAGGTAGGATGTGAGAGACAACGACTGTTTGCTACTGACCTGGCCATTGCATGCTCCATCCTCCTTAGGCCCAAGCCCTGCTGTCCAAGGTCTACAAATACCTTGAAGGACACACTAGCATGGTCTGGTGGCTTCACATCCAATGAAGTCTTTGTTGCCAGAACCCGGTACAGTGCTTGTCTCATAGTGACAAGGCAAAATAATGTTTGGATGATAAGTAAAGATCTGGTGCCAGATAGAGCTAAATGTGAAGATAATCTCCAATTCTTGTTAGCTCTATGGTCTTGTGCAAACTTCTTAATATCTCTGAGCCTCGGTTCTTTGTAAAATGTGACTACTTTTATGGCAACTCCTTTATAGGATTGTGCTCACAATTAAGTGAAACCATGCACACAGTTGCTTGGAATTGTTCTGGGACATAGTAAATGCTTGATACATTCAGCTGATATCATTTCTTTTTACTATTATGGGCACATATGGGGTGTACAATTAACTTTACCCAAAGAATTTGATCTTTGTCCCTGATGCCCAGGAGCTAATCACTAAACCCTTGGAATTTCCCTGGTGATTCAAGTCTTTCTTATTCCTGAAGGGGCTCCAGATCACACCTTACAGGTTATGCTAATGATATAACTCTTGGATAGAGGCCGGCTCAGCTTCCAGGGAGGGGTGGGGGGACTGCTGAATATTGAGTTCAACAAAGTGGACAATGATTATTTCAATCATTAAGATAATGAAAGCCCGATAAAAAGTCTGGACACTGAAGCTCTGGTGAAGTTTTTGATTAGTGAAAGATATCAGTGCAAGGAAGGTGATGTGTCCCTCAGAACACAGAAACTCTGCATTGGGGACCCTCCCAGACCTCACTATATGTCTCTTCATTTGTATCCTTTTTTCTATATTAAAACTGTAACCATGTGTTATTATTAAACCAGAGCGGGTAGTGGAAAATCCTGAATTTGCAGCCAGCAGGTCGGAAGTTTGAATCTACCAGCTGCTCCTTGGAAACCCTATGAAGCAATTCTACTCTGTCCTACAGGGTCGCTATGAGTAGGAATTGACTCTACAGCAATGGCTTTGGTTTTTATGGAGATCAGAAGTGAGGGGACTCTTGGACCCCTGAGCTTACAGCTGGTGTCCATAGGTAGTAGTGGGAACCACGAATTTACAACCAGCAAGTCAGAAGTTAAGGAGGCCCTGGAGAATACTGAGCTTGTGGCTGGTGTCCTGGGGGGTAGTGGAAATCTCCAAATTTGTAAGACAGCAGGTCAGAAGTGAGGGGACCTTGGAGTCCCCGAAGGTCAGTGTTGGTGTCTGCAGTCTTGGACAGACTTGGCAGCCTGGGGGACTGTGCCCTTTAACAAATGAGCTCTAACCACGTGGTTAGAGTCAGAGGAAGAAGAACTACATTTGCAGTTGGTGTCAGAGGGGATATTTACAGTTGGTGGAAGAAGACACACTACAGCACATAATAAATAGTCTTTGACTTGGTAAGTGAGCCTGCATTCAGGGAGCCTGGGGTCCCTAGCCCAACCTGGTATGCTAGGGCCTGTTTTGCTCCTAATAAAAGGTCTGGGACTGAAGAGGTATCATGACCCAGAGCCCTGCCTACTGTCTAAGGCCCAGACCACCTCCACCAAGCTCCCGCATGGTCCATTTCTTGACTTTGCCTGGGTCTGGGTCTAACATGCCCCAAGGAACAGAGACCCACCACTTGCTTAATCTTCAATCCCACCACCACCGCGAGGCTCAGTCTCCTGCCCCAGGGTTCCCTGCCCCAGCCCTGGCTGAGATGGAGATGCCAGCCCCTTGCTCTCTATGGAAGGAGGCTGGCCTCTTCCAGCTGAATTTTCCCACTTCAGTCTCAGCATACTTGGGCTCCAAAAAGGCCTTGCAGGGGAAGGAAATAGACAATCTCACTAAAAATCAGTTTTCCAAGCCCGATTAGTAAATGTTTGAGTCATCAAATTATTGAGAACTAATTTTTGTTTTAGTTTTATCGTGGCTTCTTTGCAGCTATTCAACCACAGAGCTGCCTGCCTAGGTCAACTGAATATTAAATTCTTATATGCTTCCCTGTTCAAAGGCAGAGCACATCTTGAATGGGCAGCATTTAAACGTGAACAGTTGAACTTTCTCTCAAATGCAGTTCCCTACCTTTTTTTCTTTGTTTTTAAGGACCTTTGCCCTTCCCTTCCCTTTGCTTCTGAGTTTCTTCTGCGCATGCTTCTTGCTCTGACAGCAAAACGGCTGCAGCCACCTGTCCTAAACAGTGTGGAGGGTTTGACATGTTTCATTGAATTAGCCATTCAGTGATTTGATGATTCAGCAAATTGGTTTTCAGCAAATTAGCTTTTGGTGAATTGACTCTTGGCAAATCAGCCATTCAATAAATTAGCTTTCATTGAATTGACCTAGATCCATAAAGTGTTGTAAGTTCACAAGTATTGTTTTACAATAAAATACCAACTGGTAGCAAAGAAAGGGCCACATTTTCCTTACGCTCCAAGAGGACCAGGGCTCACTACCTCTTAATCAGTGTGTGTACCAATATGCAAGCACACTTGTGCACACAGGCACACCCTCTTTTAACAAAGCATGCAATTGCCACAGTACAGCAGCCAGAGTCTGTTCATAATGATCTTGCAGTCCTCAAGAGAAAGGAGGTAAAGAGGATGGAATGATGCCACCTGGCACGATGTCACCCAGAAACACGGGATTGTAGAAGCCTGAATATACTCAAGAGCTGGTTGCTGGAGGAAAAAAAAATCCCTGATTAAGAGTCAAGTTCAATAGCAAAAAGATGGAAACAACCTAAGTGCTCATCAATGGATAAATGGATAAGTAAAATGTGGTACATACATACAATGGAATACTACTCAGTGATAAAGAAAAATGAGTTCTCAAAACATCTTGGAACATGAATGAACCTGGAGGACAGTATATTGAGAGAAATAAGTCAATTACAAAAAACAAATATACGTTCTCACTTTCATGAGATGACATGAACAGGTAAATACACAGAAACTAATGTTAGTTAGTGGTTATCAAGGATGCAGAGGGAGAGGAGGGAAGGGGACTCACTCTCCAGATAGCAGAGCACTTGTTATTTTTGGTGATGGGAAAGGTAACACCAAATGAGGGTGAAGTGTGCACAGGTTGAGGAAGGTAAATGATGTCACTAAAAAGTACACAAGAATAAATGACTTGTTGGTAATTGCTATGTCATATATAATTTTGAAAGAACAGCGAAAACAACCAAAAAATTTGTGTGTGAGTATATATGTATGTATGTAGGCATATATGTGTATACGAAAAACCAAACACCTTGCCGTCAAGTCGATTCCAACTCATAGCAACCCTATAGGACAGAATAGAACTGCCCCATAGAGTTTCCAAGGAGTGGCTTTTGGATTCGAACTGCCGACCTTTGGTTAGCAGCCATAGCTCTTAACCACTACACCACTATAGGTATGTATATATGAGTATGTATGTGTGTGCATATAGGTGTATGCATATGTATATGCATCTACCGTATTTTTATGAAAATAACACGTGCCTTCTACATGTGTTTGCTAACTGCACCCTCCTGCCACAAGGTATCTTCACAAGTGCTGCTGTGCCAATTTCTTTTTACATGTTGCTGTAAAAAAATATTAGCATAGCTTAGGAAAATATCTCACAAGGGGAGGGCGCAGTTGCCAAACAAACTTAGAAGGTACACATTATTTGCAAAAAAATATGGTATGTGACTGCATGCACACATATTTAAATATATAACCAAGCACATAGGGTGCACAGTTAAAAATACTTCTTAGACATAGCCAAACACCTCACAGGATCAGTGTTCTGAGTTTGAAGGATTAAGACCATAGTCTCCTGTGACATCTCAGTCAATTGGCATAATATAGTTCATAAAGTTATGATCTACGTCCTAGTTTGGTGAGTAGTGCCTGGGGTCTTAAAAGCTTGCAAGTGGCCATCTAAGATACAACTATTGGTCTCTACTCATCTGGAGCAAAAGAGAAAGAAGGAAACCAAAGACTCAGAGAAGAAATTAGTCTACAGGACTAATAGTCTACACGAAACACAACCTCATCTACTCAGACCAGAAGAACTAGACCGTGCCTGGCTACCACTACGGACCATTCTAATCAAGGCCACAATAGATGGACCCTGAAAGAATGGGAGAAAAATGTGAAATAGAACTTCAAATTCCTAAAAAAAAAAAAAAAAAAACCAGACTTACTGGACTGGTTGAGACTGGAGGGCTCCATGAGATTATTGCCCTGAGATACTCTTCAAACCCTGAACTACTAACCCCTGAGGTTACCTTGTAGCTAAATAACAGATTGGCTCACAAAATAATGAATATCACCTGTAAGTACTATACTCCTTTAAAAAATCACCCAGGTGAGACCAAACAGTCAGCAATTACTTTAAAACAAAGATGAGAATATAAGGGGACAAGGAAACTAGATCAATGGAAATGGAACAACCAGAATGGAAATGAGAATTTCATACACTATGAAGAGTGTAACCAATGTCACTAAACAATTTGTGCAGAAATCATTGAATAGGAACGTAAACTGCTGTGTAAACCCTCACAGAAAACACAATAAAATATTATTTTAAAAAAAAGAATCAGGTTTGGTGGCTTCCCTCTAGGCTCCCCCTAGACTCCTAGGCCTGATGATTCAGTATCCTATAGATATTGAACACTTCCTAAGCACAGGCACTGTCCTAAGTCCTATGTCAACCCTGGAAGTAAGTCCTATTATTTTCCCTATAACCCAGATGAGGAAATCAAAGAACAGAAAAGTGAAGTAACTGGCTCAATGTCGCACAGCTAATGAGTGATGAAACCAGTTGTTACTGAGTTGATTCTGACTTCTGGTGACCCCATGTGTGTCAAAGTAGAACTGTGATCCATAGGGTTTCAAATGGCTGATTTTTCAGAAGTAGATGGCCAGGTCTTTCTTCCAATATGTCTCTGGGTGAATTCAAAACTCTCCAACCTTTCAGTTAACAGCTGAGCATTCTAACCATTTGTGCCATCCGGGGACTTCATGAGTGGTAAAACCAGGATTTAAATCTCAAGCCCAAGCTTTATACCACATTCAGCCACACTGCTTCTCCAGGGAGAGCTGAAGCTTGGTCTCAACTCAAATGAGAGGTTGGGAAAGATGGTGTCAGGGTCACAATCCAACAGTGTGGAACAAAGCCATAGCCCCAAAGGGAAAGAGAGGAGAGAAAAGAAGAGAAGAAACTGAAAGTTATTCAGTTCCTACTTCATGCAAAAACTTACGCTAGCACTTCCCCCCAACAGCCCGGACATTCGGCCAGTGTCTTAGACTGGCTTCTCTAGAGAAGCAAAACAGTAAAGCGTAGAAATATATATAGACAGAGAGAGATTTATATCAAGGAAATGGCTCAAGCAGTTGTAGAGGCTGGAAAGTCCCACGTTTGTGAGTCAGGCTGAAGGTTTCTCCCCCCACTCACATAGTCACAGGGGCTGGCAAATCCAAGATCCAAAGGTCAGACAGAAGGCCTCTGGCTCACATGCTGTGGAGGCCAACGAATCCTAAGATTGACTGGCAAGAAGGCAGGTAAGCTGCTAGCTCAAGCCCCAAGAACTGGAGGTCAGATGAACAGGAGCCAGTTGCAGGATCCAAAGTGAGCAAAAGCCCAAGAGCCTTGCCAGAAAGTCCACCTATACTGGATGCAGGCCACATCCCCAAGGAAACTTCCCTTCAACTGATTGGCTGCTCACAACAGATTTCATCATGGAGGTGATCACATTATATCAGATCTCATTACAGAGGTGATTACATCATTAAAAAGCTGCCAAACATTTTTGGCAGTGGCCCAGCCAAGTTGACACACAACTTAAACCATCATAGGTAGCATCCCTGTTGCACAGAAGAGGAAACTGAAGCCCAGAGATGTCAGGGGAATTGCTTGATGACCACAGCCATAAGGTGGTGGAGCCAGGCTGAGAATTCAAATAGGTCTCCCTGTAAAGCCCACAGAATTTGGGCTCAAATTTGGGGCTGGCAGTTTGAGAAGAGAAGACAGACAAAGATTACCTGCATGAGGGCAGTGGTTGTTCACTGACAGAATTCTCTCCTCCCATGTGGGAGACAGAGGTTCAATTCCTGGTCAATGCACCTCAAGCACAGACACCATTCATCTGTCAGTGGCAGCCTGCATATTGCTATGATGATGAACAGGTTTCTGCCAGAACTTCCAGAATAAACTGACTAGGAGGAAAGGCCTGGTGATGTACTTCCAAAAATCATCCAATGAAAACCCTATGAAAACTTTTTGGCTACAACATATCTGACAAGGGTCTAATCTCAAAAATTTATAGAAAACTCCAACAACTCAACAACAAAAATACAAACAACCCAATTAAAAAATGGGCAAAGGACATGAACAGACACTTCACCAAAGAAGACATCCAGGCAGCCAACAAATACATGAAGAGATGCTCAGTCGTTAGCCATTACAGAAATGCAAATCAAAACTACAATGAGATACCATCTCACACCAGTAACAATGGCACTGATCTAAAAACAGAAAACATCAAGTGCTGGAGAGGCTGTGGGGAGATTGGAATTCTCGTACACTGATAGTGAGAATGTAAAATGGTACAACCACTATGGAAAACTATATGGTGCTTCCTTAAAAAGCTAGAAATAGAAATACCATATGATCCAGCAATCCCACTCCTAGGTATATATCCTAGAGAAATAAGAGCCATGACACAAATAGATACATGCACACCCATGTTCACTGCAGCATTATTCACAATACTAAAAAGATGGAAACAGCCTAAGTGCCCATCAACGGATGAACAGATAAACAAACTGTGGTACACACACACAATGGAATACTACACAACATTAAAGAACGACAAATCTACAAAACATTTCACAACATGGATAAACCTGGAGGACACTTTGCTGAGTGAAATACGTCAATCACAAAATAAAAATACTATATGAGACCACTATTATAAAAAGTCAAGAGAAGGTTTTCATACACAGAAACATTCTTTGATGTTTGCCAGGGATGGGAGGGGGAAAAAAACCACTAACTAGATAGCAGACACATAACTAACTTTGGTGAAGGGAGAGATAATACACAGTATGGGGGAAGTTAGCACAGCATAATCAAGGTAAAGGAAGACACTGAAAAGTACTCAGGAATAAAAGGCTACATTGATAAATACTAAAGCATATACAATCGTGCAACAACAGTAATAACAAACAATAATATACAAGTGGATACAAGTGGATATGTAAGCTGAACATGTATACATGCTGCAAATACACCCATGTATGCAATAGTGCACACAGAGGACACAGTCATGAAAATTTCTGGTACTGAGATACTGGGCTTGAGAGCTAGGGAACATAGTCTCAGAGGACATCTCAGTCAATTGACGTATCATAATTCATATAGACAATGTTCTACCTTCTACTTTGGTGAGTAGCGACTGGGGTCTTAAAAGCTTGCAAGCAGCCATCTAAGATACAACAACTGGTCTCTTCCTGTCCGGAGCAAAGAAGAGTGAAGAAAACCAGAGACTTAAGGAAACAATTAGTCTAAAGGACTAATGAACCACATCAACCATGGCCTCCATCAGCCTGAGACCAGAACTAGATGGTGCCCAGCTACCACTACCAACCGTGTAGGTCATGAACAGAGTGGGAGAGAAATGTAGAATACAATTCAACCTCATAAATAAGACCAGACTTACTGGTCTGATAGAGACTGGTGGAATCCCAAAGACTATGCCCCTTAGACACCTGTCAAACTTGGAACTGAAATCACTCCCAGAGATTACATTAAAGCTATACAATAAACAGGCCTATAAAATGAACAATAACACCAGTGAGGAACGTACACCTGAAAGCAAAGTCCAGAAGGACAGTAGGGGCAGGAAAGCTGGGTGAATGGACACAAGGAACCCAAGGAAGAAGGGGAGAGGGTGCTGACATTCAGGGGCTTACAACCAATGTCACAAAAAAAGCTGTGTATAAATTGTTGAATGGGAAACTAATTTGCTTTGTAAACTTTCACCTAAACAATGATAAAACGTTCAAAAAAAACGCAAAACCCTGTGGATCACAACAATCTGATCCACAGCCCATCATGGGGATGGTACAGGACCGGGCAGCATTCTGTTCCATTGTGCAAGGGGTCACCATGAGTCAGAGGCTTACTCAACAGCAAGGTGGGCAGCCCTGGATTCATCATGAAGACCACCTCCTTTGCAGGAGGTAATATCTGAGGAAAACCCCAGACCAGAGAGCCATCACTTGGAAGTGTTTCCCACGGTGAAGGATGTTCTAGAGATGGCTTCTGTATCCTGGAGGCTGCCAGGCTCCTGAAACCACCTTCCAAGCCCCCACGCAGCTGTCAAACACAGCTGAGTAAGGCATTTAATTTGTCAGAGCAAACTTTGGTTATCAGTTAGAAGGCTTATCAAATGTCAATTAGTGTTTTGCAGTAGATGATGTCTAATTAACATACCACTGAGCGTTGTTTGATGCCAATCAAATGCCTCAACAGTGCTTTCTATTTTATTGCACCAAGACAGTAATTGTATATTTCTCAGTTCAGCAACTGTGGAGTTAATTTTATTGTGAGCCTTTTGGAATATGAAATCCAGGGAGAGCTCTGCAGTAGATTTTTATTTGATGTTACCACTTTGATATTGCTGAAACTTACCTGATGTTCTGCATCCTGCCACAGTCACCTAAAGAGACGACCTGTCCAGCATACTGGCCATGCAGCCTGTGAGTGGCTGGGCCCACTGGACAGCCTCTGTGCAGGCCTCGGCCACGCTCCAACTGCCCCAGAGCCCAGAGGACTACTCAGCAGGGACGCCACCTGCTGTTCAGGGCTTGGGGCTGAGCCTGCGGCCCCACTGCCTGCCACACCCTCGGGATCCATCAGGCACTTCCCTTGGGCAGGAGCGTCTCCTGGACCCCCCTCCCCCAAGAGCCTCCAGAGCTGTGAGCCAATAAATCCCTGTTGTTTAAGCCCCCCGGTTTGTGGTACTCTGTTACAATAGCCCTAGGACACTGACACAATAAGTAAACTGGGGTTTATCCTTACCATCCAAAGTTCTCCATTGTGGTACAGATGAACAAACATGTTTACGCAAATCACACAGACAAATCTCATGAGTACAACGTGGAACAGAGATTTGCTCCAGCTTCAGGAGTCTGAGACCGGAGTGAATTGGGGCTTTAGTTGTATTTGTTAGCATTTTATTTCTTCAGAGAGAAAGATAAAATAAATGTGGCCAACGGTTAGTGTTTATTAAGTCTGGGTTGTAAATACATTTTTTTTTTTATTTTCTGTTGTTCAAAAATTTTTATAATGAAAAATTAAAGAGTTTTTTATAGCACAGTCCTTCAGGAGCTTCCCAGCTCCTGGAAACCAAGATGAGGAGGCAGCTGTTAATACTCTGATGAAGAGAAGGCCGGCATGGAGTGCCAGAGCGCAGAGGAACAAAAGCCTGGGAGAAGTTGGGGCAGGCATAGCAGGAGTCACACAATTGGGGTGCTGAGGTATACACAGGAGTTTTCTAGCTGGCAAAGGGGGGCATCTCAGACAGATGCATGTGCAAAGCAAAATGACAGGGGAGCATGACTTTAGGGGACCTGTGAGAGAGTGGGACAAAGACCTACTCAGGAGAGGCTCTGTTGCCACCCTCAGGACCACAGACTTCATTCTGCGGGAGCGGGGAGCCTCTGGGATGTGTGAAGAGGATACGTTCAGGTTCTGTGTTCTTCAAATGTTTCCCAGACAACAGTGATTCAGGAGGGAAAAATAGACACAGAGGCCCAATATAAGTCAGTCACCACACAGGTGAAAAAGGGACGGATCTACAAGGAAGGGAATCCCACATTTGTGGAGCCGTGCTGGTCTGCCTTCCCCATCCTTTCCTGTCTACTGAGGGCCTGACCATTGCTTTGACCAGCCTGCCTTCCTGTTGTTGACAATTGCTGTCAACCACAAGTGACCCGTCACTCCTAATAATGTCTAGTTCGGGACCACCACCAACGCGTGACTCAGGTGGAGCCCATGCCCACACCTGGCCAGTCAGAACTCTGTACTTCTCCTGACCACGTGATGTGTGAGGGACATACACATGACCCCATCTGAGTCAAAGTATGCAGTGACTCTTGTATTGGGTTTCGTGAAAGGGGCACTCCATCTTCTCTGAGAGGATGCCCCTGGACTGCTGGTGGATGGTAGCAGGGGGGTGTTGAAGAGGAGTCTGAGCATGAGATGCCGCTTGAGACCAGAGCTAACCTGTAGGAGAACGGGGCACAAACAGGGTGTTATGGATTAAATCATGTCCCCTCAAATTATGTGTTGGAATGCTAACCTCTATACCTATGGATGCAATACTGTTTGGAAATAGGATTTTATTTGTTATGTTAATTAGATCACACCTGAGTAGGGTGGTTTCTAAATCTAATCACTTCTGAGTTATAAAAAAAGCAGAGTAGATGCAGATATACAGGGGAAGAGAGATGCCATGTGAGCATCACCAAGGAACAAAGGAATGCTCAGGGCAAGGGAGAAATCAACACAACCGAGACCCTGATTTGGACTTTCAGCCTCCAGAACTGTGAGAAAATAAATTCTGTTCCTTAAAGCCACCCACAGAGGTCCAGGTTGTGCAATGGGTAAGTGCCTGGCTGCTAACCAAAAGGTTGGTGGTTCAAACTCACCAGCCACTCCATGGGAGAAAAGACCTGACAATCTGCTCCTGTAAAGATTACAGCCTAGGAAACCCTATAGGGGCAGTTCTACTCTGTCATATAGGGTTGTTATGAGTCAGAATCAATTCACCAGCAAACAACAACAAAGCCACCCATTTGTGATATTTCTGTTATAGCAGCAGTAAGTAACTAAGACAAAGGGGAAAATGAGAAAGTCTGATCGCTTTCTTTAAGCCCAGATCAAGTTATAGCTGAACCTTTCTGTTAAACCAGTTTGGGTCTGGTTTTCTGTCATCTACCTGAGTCAAACCATGGCCTCATGCCTTGTCCAGCTTGGGGTCATGTCCCTGTCTTCAGTTTCGAGCCCCTTCTGTTGGCCTCTTAGATTGTGGTCTGTCTCCTCTCTGGCCCCTGCTATGCTCAGTCTGGTGTCCTGAGGCTTGCACAATTTCAGGCCCCTCCGTGGATCGTGGCCTGAGGACCTCTGCCCAGTCTCTCCAGAACTCATTAGACCTAGACGGCTAAGTGCCCAATAAGTGAAGACCAGAGGGATTATTGAAAGACTCGAGGGTGAGGGGCAGCTTCCTGTGGTTGCTGAGACTCAAAGGGGCACAGACATCCCCACCTCTGCCAGGCACATGGGTCACACTTTGCTCATCCTCTTTACTGAAATGGGGACATTCCACCGCAGCTGCTTCGCAACAGGCATACCTAACATTGCTACTCTCAATCTATGACAGCCATTTCTGCACTCCCCTCTCATCGCCACTAACAGAAATAGTTCTGAAATGACACTGGCCTCCCGAGCATCACTCTCTGTTTATCTCATTATGAATGAAACTGTCTTGAGATTTGAGTAAACTGGAAACAGAAACATTCTGTTTGAGATATCACAGGGCAGTTCTCCCTCCGTACTTCATCACACCAAGAGCAGCTGGGCAGCTGCTGGAACTCTCCTCCTGTTTAGGGTTTTAGAAGCAGCATTTCAGAGGAGGAAAAGAATCTCTGATGTCAACTGCAGTGAATCTCTTTGGGGTCCCTGCATGGCAGCCACTTTTTTTTCTCAATTGTTGTAGTTTAAATGAAGTTTACATTTCAAGATAGTCTCCCACACAAAATTTTATACATACATTGTTATGTGACCCTAATTGCTCACCCCATTCTGCAACAGCACACTCCTCCTTTCTGCCCTTGATTCTCCATGTCCATTCAACCAGCTCCTAACCTCTCTGCCTTCCCATCTCACCTCTGGACAGAGGCTGCCCCTTTGGTCTCTTGTATCTACTTGACTAAGAGGCACACTCTTCACGAGTATCACTTCATGTCCCACAGTCCAGTCCAATCCCTGTCTGAAGAGTTGGCTTCAGAAATTGTTTTAGTCCTGGGCTGATAGAGAATCCAAGGGCCATGCTTTCTGGGGTACCTCCAGTCTCAGTCAGACCATTAAGTCTGGTCTTCTTACTAGAATTTGACTTCTGCACCCCACCTTTCTCCTGTTCCATCAAGGACTCTCTGTTGTGTTCCCTGTCAGGGAAGTCATTGGTGGTAGCCAGGCACCATCTAGTTCTTCTGGTCTCAGGCTAATGAAGTCTCTGGTTATGGGGCCCTTTCTGTCTCTTGGGCTAATACTTTCCTTGTGTCTTTGGTGTTCTTCATTCTCCTTTACTCCAGGTGGTTGGGACCAATTGATGCATCTTAGATGGCTGCTTGCAAGTTTTTAAGACCCCAGATGCCACTCACCAAAGTAGGATGCAGAACATTTTCTTAATAAGCTTTGTTATGCCAATTGACCTAGATGTCCCCTGAAAGCAAGCGCCCCAGAACCCTACCCCGGCTACTCTGTCTCTCAAAGTGTTTGATTGTATTCAGGAAACATCTTAGCTTTGGTTTAGACCAGTTGTGCTGACTTCCCCTGTAGTGTGTGCTGTCCTTCCCTTCGCCTAAGATGATTCTTATCTATTATCTAGTTAGTAAATAACCCTCACCCGCCCGCACCCCAGTAACCATCAAAGAATGTTTTCTTTTGTGTTTAAACCTTTTCTTGAGTTCTTATAACAGTGGTCTTATACAGTATTTGTCCTTCTATGACTGACTAAATTCACTCAGCATAAGTTCCAGCTTCCACCATGTGATACGATGTTTCACGGCTGCGACGTTGTTCTTTATCATTGTGTAGTAACCATTGTGTGGATATACCACAATTTGTTTATCCATTTGTCCGGAGATGGGCATGTAGGTTGTTTCCATCTTTTTGCTATTGTGAACAGTGCTGCAATGAACATTCGTATGACGGCTCTTATTTCTCTAGGATATATTGCAAGGAGTGGGATTGCTGGGTCATATGGTACTTCTATTTCTAGCTTTTTAAGGAAACTTCGAATCCATTTCCAAAGTGGTTGTACCATTTTACGTTCCCACCAACAGTGTATAAGTGTTCCTGTCTCTCCACAACCTCTCTAGCATTTATTATTTTATGTTTTTTGGATTAAGGCTAGCCTTGTTAGGGTGAGATGATATCTCATTGTAGTTTTGATCTGCATTTCTCTAATGGCTAATGATCATGAGCATGGTGGCCACTTTTATGACACCTTCCTGTTATCTTCTGTCTTTGCACAAAAGCCCATACGTGGAAAGACATGTGAGGTGGAGGGGGGGGGCAGTGGAGATGGGGAGGAGTCCAGGCCTGGCCAGAAATGCCCCCCCAACCCACTGAGTCAATTGGCAGTGAGGGGGATGGGGGGTGCCGTGTGGTGGTCAAGGTCCAGTTGTCAACCCCTCCCCCAACAGCGTGGAAACTTTGGGATTCTGTCCTGTCTCCTCTTCCCTGGAGTTCTTATCTCGAATCTGCATGGGATGCAACCTGCCCACCAACCTCAGTCCACTGCTAACATAATGGCTTTGCTCGACTGGTGGCTAATTCCTTTAGAATACCTGTGCCAGCCCAGCAGGTCCCCATCCACAGTGTTCTATGGCTCAGAAAGGAAACCACTTATCTGGTGTGTAAACTTCAGGCAAATCAAGGTCTTCAAAGCATGACATTGAACTTAAATTCCGGGAGGACCAAGATACCGATTATGGCATAGAAACAACACTCTAATTGGCAGTGGCAACTTCCAAGGGTCCAGAATGGACACATGATAACTGCCTTGCCCCTTACCCCACCAAGTTAAAAAAATAAATTCAGAAACTTTTCCTCCTATCTCTTGTTCATTGAGGGATACATGGGTGTCAGTTGTTAGAAGTGGACAGGTACATGATTGGGAAAAGACTGTAAGAATGCTGTAATATGGGGCTGAGCTCATCTATAAAGTCTTTGCAGAATTCCAACACAGGCAGCCCTGGGTGGGGCCCCAGCCACTCTCCTTGCACTTAAGGTGAAGGCCATTTGCCTGAACCTTGTCCGAGGATTGTTTGTTCTCCCTTCCCCCACCCACATACACACTCTTCTCCTAGGAAGGCTGACAACAAGGGCCCTGCACAGTCTTAGAAATATTATTGTCTGTAGACTATCCTTTGATATCATGGAATTGGGCTGTAACTGTCTCAGGCCTGATCCAGAGAAGGATAGAGGGAAGTTGGACAACAACTACGAATGCTCAGTGGTGTATAACAATAAGCACTTACTCTCATGCTTATGAGTGTGGTCCACTATGGATAGGATTGCCGGTCGAGGCTGAGCTCAGATGGGGGCTCTTCATCAAGCCTTGGGTGAGGCTGGGCTCAACAGGGCAGCTCTTTATCAAGCTATGGGTGAGGCTGGGCTCAGCAGGGTGGCTCTTCATCAAGCTGTGGGTGAGGCTGGGCTCAACAGGGCAGCTCTTTATCAAGCTATGGGTGAGGCTGGGCTCAGCAGGGTGGCTCTTCATCAAGCTGTGGGTGAGGTTGGGCTCAGCTCCTCACTTCACATGCCTGTTCTACATGTGCTTACTCTGAGTCTGAGGATGAAAGGACAGCAGCTACCTGGACGAAGCTCTCCTCATGTTCGGTCACCTGTGTACAGGAGGCCAAAGCTAATCTCTCAAGCACATTACAAAGCTTCTGTTATCGTCACATCTGCTAACATTACACTGGCCAAAGAAAACCATATGTCTAAGCCCAAAGTCAAGGGCCAGGGAGCACACTTGGCACAACATGAGGCCACAGCAAGGGTAGATGTAGGATCCTATTACAAGTAGTTAGGAATTAGAACAAATAATTCAGTCTACCTCAGATGCCTTCTCAGGGGTTTTATGGGTGAGGTGCTCAGATTTCTAAGCAGTCAGTTGACAAGGAGGTATTTTCACAAGAGCACAGGTATTTAAGATTGACGACAAAGCAGAAATTCAGCACTCAATTGGGGTGCCTGTTTGGAGACTGGGGCTCAGGAACTCAGATCCAGGAAACCTTATCACAGTGAGTTGTAGGGGGATGGCAGGTATGATAGTACAAGTAGTAAATTAAAATATGGATGACGATAGACTCGCAATCAACCCTGGGACCTTGCATGCTTCCAGGTCAGCCTAGGGAAGGGGGGGCTTAGCTGAGTCTAGCTGCCTGCCTGGCGACTTGTGAATGTGTAAGTGTGTGGAGGGCAGGAGGTGAAAGGGGAAGCGTTGAGACAGTATGTGTCCTGGGCCTAGGGCACAGTCTATTCTGCACCTGGGAGGCACAGTGGGCTGACCCAGAGATCAGGGTCAGGCAGAGGTGGGGAAAGGAGTTAAGGGTTAATGGGGCCTGCTGAGCCCATTTCAGTCTTTCAGGCCCAAAGAGGAAGGTTGGAGATAAAGGTGAGAAGGTGGGACTAGTGAGGGCAGGGGAAGCAGCAGGGACAGTGGCCACCATGTGATCCTGGCTAGACCAGTGACCTCCAGCTCTCAGATGGAAGCCCACCTGGCCCCAGCCCTACCCCTGTGCCAGGCAGGGAGGAAAGGACATCTGAAAGGAGGACCAGAGCAGTTAACCCTTGATTCACTGATTTAAATGAAAAGTAACTGATCTATCTTGGATTGTCAAGGTTTCGGCTCTGGGGTAGAAATGGGAACTTGTGAGCCGAGTTTGTTGATTCGAGTTTGGTTGTAAAAAAGTAAAAAGTGTGACTTTTTCGTCTGCCCAAGTCTGTGGGGGTGAAGTTCACCTGTACTGAGTGCTGGGGGTGGGGTGTCAAAAGAGTTGAGGTACCAAGTGTGCCCAGAGGGAGAAGTAATGAGCAGCGTAGGGTAGGGTCGCCCCTCTGAGGGGTGGATATATGGGAAAGACAGGGGCTGCCTACTGGGCCAATGGAGCTGAGGGGCCAGGAAAAAAGAGTAGCCGCAGAGCCAGAATGATGGGAAAACAGGGCCTTCTAAGAAGTCTCTCTCCCTGCCCGTGCCCTGGGGCCCAGGTCAGGCTGTGCCTGGGCCTTGGAGCTGTGCCCCACACAACACATGGCAGTGTTGAGGGGCCTCCCCTGAGCCTGCATGGGAGCAGAACAGCCTGTGGGATCAAACGGCTCTCCTGGCCTGGCCAAAGCCTGTGCTGGGGGCTTGGAGGCAGCTAAGGACCACGCCCAGCTCTGTCGTGCCCAGCCATGGACACTGCTGGGCCTATCTCCCCACCCTCTGTACCCACCCAGGTGCAGCCTCCCTGGGGTGCTTAACAGAGGCCTCACCCTGCAGAGACAGGCAAAAGACGTGTGGGCTCTGATGACCAACCCAGGGGACGCCAGGGCCATGCAGGACAGAACACTCGAGGTGGGGGATGCCTGAAGTCTGGGCAGGAATTGACATCTGGAGAGCCTAGCCCCAGAGCCAATGGCATGGAACAAGGGGCCCAGCCTCTGCCCTAACGGTCAGGAGTCCACAGAGCCTCCACAGCACTCCACCTGAGAGGGGCCTAGTGTGTGGAGGGAAAGCACTTGGAGTCATTTGACCGGAGTTCAAATCTCAGCTCACTGCTTCCAGCCGTGTGACCAGGGTCAGGGTTTTGCTCCTCTGAGCCTCAGTTTCCTGCTCTGTAAATGGGACAATAACACCTGTCTGCAGGTGCACTTTCTGTGGCCGCCCTTCCACCCTCTTCACAGCCAGTGGTGCCAGTTGGGCCCATGAGAGCCCTCACTTGGGGTCTCCACATTGAAGCTGGGCAAAGCCCTCTCCCCTTTCAAGACCCTGACCTGGTAGGGGGTATGAGACAGCCTACCATGCTGACTGCCCTCAGGGCAGCTCAGGGAGGAGGGCCAGGGCCGGCACTGCTCTGTTGGGTTCAAACCCTGGAGCCCACACCTCTAGGCTGAGTCCAAGGGATCTGCTCGTCAGCCAAGGCGTGTCCACATTGGGAGCTGTGCGCCCGCAGGGTCCCTGACACAGGATGGCACAAGACCCTATAAGCCAGCCCCTCCCCCTGTGAGCAGGGTAGGGCTCATGGCTTTCTCTGGCCAGAGGTTGAGGCCAGTCAGAAACCAGTCTTGTCTCCGGCCCAGAAGAGCTGAGCAGGGGGCCCAGGGAGGCAGAGCCAGCATTTGCTCCCCTCCAAACTGGCTCTGTGGCTGCAGCTCAGCCCCTGCCTCTGTTCAGCCAAGAGAACACAGCAGGAGCTGTCCCCTGGCCAGGCAGGGAAAGGCAGAACCATAATCAGGGGGACCAGGGAAAAGCCCAGGAGTGGCAGGCCAAGGTCACCCCTTGGGCTTGGGCACAGGTGGGCGAGGGTGGGGACAGACCAGCTCAGCCCTCTGCATTTATTGTTCTTTTCTCTCCCTCTGCTTCCAGCCAGTCAATGGACACAAGGGTGCATCTGCCATTTGAAAGTTCACAAAGCAAGTGCATTGGCTCAACCCTGGGTCCTCGGCTCTGCCCCATCCCTTCCCCAGCCCTCACACTGCAGTGCCAAGGGAGAAGAAAGTGGCCAGCAGCTCAGGGTCAGGGCTCAGCACACCCCCAAGCCCCACTCAGTCCCCAGGCAGAGAGGCAGACAGGAACCCTGAGGTGGAGAAATCAGGCCCACTCCTTCCTACGGCGAAATGAGCCAGTCAATGAGCTGGCCAGGTACCGCCGCCTACTGAGGGCCTGGGCTCACGTGGCAGGCACACACAGTCACAGAAACACACACACTCAGAACATACTCACACACACTCAGAAACACACTCACACACACAGAAACACTCTCACACATTCAGAAACACACACACTCAAAAACACACACACAGAAACACACTCACAGAAACACATACTCAGAAACACACTCACACAGAAACACTCTCACGCAGTCAGAAACACACACACTCAGAAACACACTCACACACACAGAAACACACACTCAGAAACACACTCACACACACTCAAAAACACTCTCATACACAGAAACACAAACTTGCTCAGAAACACACTCACAAAGAAACACACTCAGAAACACATATATCCACTCGCAGACACAAAAAGCATGCATACACACACAAAAACATACACACTCAAAAACACACATACTGACACACAGAAACACACACACACACAAATACACACAGAAACATACTCACAACCTGAAGCCCATCTACTCATCACAGAATCTGGAAGCCTCAGTCAGCCCACCTCTAACACCCCACCTGGGCCCTGCAGCGCTCATGAGCCCCCAGATGGGCGAAGCAGGAAGTCCCTGCAGAGGAACAAGCTCTGCCAAGGAGCTGGCTCCTTCCCCTGAAGGCCACCCTCAGGGGACCTCTTTCCATGGCTGCAGGCAGAGAGAAAGGGAAGGGCCTTTGACAACCGCCAGAGAGAGGCAAGTCTAGGGATTTCTCAGAATTTAAAGAGCTGGAAGATGGTTGTTCAGTACAGATCTGGGCAGTATTAAAACCCTCTGAGCCCAGAAACCTCACTATGTGTGTGCAGAACTGGGGGTGCTGAGAGGTGCCCATGGCAGATGAGGCCCTGTCCTCCAGGGCTTCACAGTCTGGTGGGGAGACTGAGCGGGGCACCACTCCAAGGGGATGCCGCCTGAGCTGAGTGCATGAGCGAGAGGTCAGAGAAGGGGTGAACATCATCTGCAAGAGACACAGGTGCACTACAGCCCGCTTAAGAAGAGGAGGGGAGGAGACACAGCCACATCTCCCAAACTCTCCTCTCAGGCACTTCTTCTTCCTATCATCACGCCCTCTCTCTAAGGAAGGATACCAAGGCTCAGAGAGGTTACATGACTTACTCAAGGCCACACAACAGGTTTGGACTAATGTGTGTTGGACTATAGGACTCAACATCAAATAACCCCCGTCTGGCCATGAGCAGGACCCTTGCAGGAACGCAGCATCAGATGGGCAGCCCCAGGAGGTCATCCACAGGCCACAGATGGGGAGGTCTGGGGAGGCCACCGAGCAGCAGGATGGCCAAACTTCCAGTGCTAAAGCCAGGAAGTCTCAGGCAAATAGGGACAAGGTGGTCAACCCCTGGGCGGTCAGAAGAGTCTGAGACAGGTCCAGGGCACGTGGGTCTGGGGCATCCACCTGTGGAGAAAGGGGTGGTGAGCACCATGGTGCTGGCAGGAAGCCTGGACTCCACCCATCCTGAGGAGACTAATGAGTTTCTGCAGCCAGGGTTCTCAGGCAGGACCCTGGGGGCACATACGTGGGTCTGGGTCAGTTAGGCGCCTCCTCAGCACTTAGCTGGAGGAACATCTACTGTTCTCAAATAAAACAGTGTTTGGAGGTCAGATTCCAGAGTTTTAAATTCTGCATACAGTATAGTCAAATATATTACACTTGTAACCAGTGACTTGTCTCTGAGGACACTCACTTTTTGGTAGTTTCTCGTCTCGACGTGTTTTACAGGAACCACTGGTTTTACAGGAATCCCTGTGTCCGGAGCTCTGGAGTCTTTGACCAGTCATTTCTCCATGGATGCCAGCGTGGGGACTTGGAGCCTTTGCTATGAACCTCCATCTGGACCCGGACTCCTGAATGTGCTTCTCTAGCCCCTGCAGTGGCTGGTCAGAGGGTGAGGTTATCAGCTCCAGGGTCCAGCAGAGAGGCAGCTTCTCTGGGGAGGCCTGCCCTGGCCTCTCCATCAGAAATGAAATTCCCTTCACACACATACACACTCAGACACTCACATACACTCTTTCACCCATATACGTACACTCACACACATACACACTCACACAAATACACACACATACTCTCTCATACACACTCACATGTAAACACATACCACATACACTCACACATACTCTCATGCAGTCACACAAGCACAAACACACATTATAGGCATACCTCAGAGATATTGCAGGTTTGGTTCCAGACCCCCAAAATAAAGCTAATATAGCAATAAAGTGAGTCACACAAATTTGTTTGGTTTCCCAGTGCATTAAATGTTATATTTACACTATACTGTAGCCTATTAAGTGTGCAATAGCATTATGTCTAAAAAAAAAGTACATACCTTAATTAAAAAATACTTTATTGCTAAAAAGTGCTAACCATCATCTGAGCCTTCAGCAAGTCATAATCTTTTTGCTGGTGGAGGGTCTTTCCTCAGTGTTGATGACTGCTGACTGATCAGGGTGATGGTTGCTGAAGGTTGGCTGTAGCAATTTCTTAAAATAAGACAACAGTGAAGTTTGTCACATTGATTGACTCTTCCTTTCATGAAAGATGTCTCTGTAGCATGTGATGCTATTTAATAGTATTTTACCCACAGTAGAATTTCTTTCCAAATTGGAGTCAATCCTCTCAAACTCTGCAGATGATATAGCAACTAAGTTTATGTAGTATTCTAAATCTTTTGTTGTCATTTCAACAATGTTCACGGCATCGTCACCAGGAGTAGTTTCCATCCCAAGAAGCCACTTTCTTTGCTCATCCATAAGAAGCAACTCCTCATCCATTAAAGTTTTATCATGAGATTGCAGCAATTCAGTTACATCTTCAGGTTCCACTTCTAATTCTAGTTCTCTTGCTATTTCCACCACATCTGCAATTACTTCCTCCGCTGAAGTCTTGAACCTTTCAAAGTCTTCTATGAGGTTGGAATCAACTCTTTCCAAACTTCTGTTAATGTTGATATTTTGACTTCCTCCCATGAATCACAAATGTTCTTAATGGCATCTAGAATGGTGAACCCTTTCCAGAAGGTTTTTAATTTACTTTGCTGAGATCCATCAAAGGAATCACTATCTATGGCAGCTATAGCCTTAGAAAAATGTATTTCTTAAATAATAAAACTTGAAAGTCAAAATTACTCCTCGATCCATGGGCTGCAGAATGTACGTTGTGTTAGCAGGCATGAAAACGACATTAATCTCCTTGTACATGTCCATAAGAGCTCCTGGGTGACCAGGTGCCTTGTCAATGAGCAGTAATATTTTGAAAGGAATCTTTTTTTCTGAGCAGTAGGTCTCAACAGTGGGCTTAAAATATTCAGTAAACCAACCATGTTGTAAACAGATGTGCTGTCATCTAGGCTTTGTTGTTCCATTTATAGAGCACAGGCAGAGTAGATTTAGCATAACTCTTAGGTGCCCTAGGATTTTTGGAATGGTAAATGGGCATTGGCTTCAACTTAAAGTCACCAGCTGCATTAGCCCCTAACGAGAGAGTCAGCCTGTCCTCTGAAGCTGGGAAGCCAGGCATTGACTTTTCGTCTCTAGATTTGAAAGTCCTAGATGGCATCTTCTTCCAATATAAGGCTATTTCATCTATATGGAAAATATGTTGTTTAGTGTAGCCACCTTCATCAATTATCTCAACTAGATCTTCTGGATAACTTGCTTCAGCTTCTACATCACCACTTGCTGCTGCTTCACCCTTGCACTTTTATGTTATGGAAATGGCTTCCTTCCTTAAACCTCATGAACCAACCTCTGCTAGCTTCAGGCTTTTCTTCTGCAGCCTTCTCACCTCTCTCAGCCTTCATAGAATTGAAGGGAGTTAGGGTCTTGCTCTGGATTAGGCTTTGGCTTAAAGGAATGGTGTGGCTGGTTTGATCTTTGTGATTGTTAATGTTGTGTGTCAACTTGGCTGGGCCATGATTCTCAGTGGTTTGGCAGTTACGATGTAGTTTGGCAGCCGTACAATGATGTAATCACTTCTGTGATGAGATCTGATATAATGTGATCACCTCCATTATGGGATCTGCTGTGAAAAGCCAATCACTTGAAAAGGAGTTTCCCTGAAGGTATGGCCTGCATCCAATATATGAGAACTTTCTGGCAAAGCTCGCTGGCTTTTGCTCACTTTGCATCCTGCAGCTGGCTCCTATTCATCTGACCTCCGGTTCTTGGGATTTGAGCTAACAGCTTACCTGCTGTTTTGCCTGCCAGTCTTGGGATCTGTCACCCTCAGCAGCCTGTGAACAAGAGGCCTGCTGTCTAACCTGCTGATCTTGGGCTCGCCAGCCCCTGTAGCTATGTGAGTCAGGAGAAGCCTCCAGCCTGACCATGGACTTGGGACTTTCTAGCCTCTACAACCACTGAGCTATTTTCTTGATATAAATCTCTCTCTCTCTCTGTTTATTTATTTATACATACATACATACATATGCTTTACTGGTTTTCCTTCTTTAGGGAACCCAGCCTAAGACAATATTCTATCCTTCTATCCAGACCACTAAAAATTTCTCCACATCAGCAATAAGGCTGTTTCTCTTTCTTATCTTTCACGTGTTCACTGGAGCAGCACTTTTCATTTCTTTTTCCTTTGCATTCACAACTTGGCTGTTTGGCCCAAGAGGCCTAGCTTTCAGCCAGTCTTGGCATTTGACATGCCTTCCTTACTAAGCTTAATCATTTCTAGCGTTTGATTTAACATGAGAGACATGGGACTCTGCCTTTCACTTGAACACTTAGAGACCATTGTAGGGTTATTAACTGGCCTAATTTCTACATTGTCGCATCTCAGGGAATAGGGAGGCCCAAGGAGAGGGAGAAAGACGGGCGAATGGCCGTTAGGTGGAGCAGTGAGAACACAGACAACAATTATTGATTAAATTCGCCATCTTATATAGGCAGTTTGTGGTGCCCCAAAACAATTACAACAGTCACATCAAACATCACTGATCACAGATCACCCTAACAGATACAATAATAACGAAAAAGTTTGAAATATTACTCGAATTACCCAAATGTGACACAGAGACACAAACTGAGCCTATGCTGTTGGAAAAATGGCAACGATAGACTTGCTAAGCGCAGGGTTGCCACAAACCTTCAATCTGTAAAAAAACGCAATATCTGCGAAGCACAATAAAACAAGGTATGCCTGTACTTGTCTCCTGGCCTGCTTTGTTTTTTTTCTGTAACACACTTCACCATTTAGCAATCTATTCAACTCATTCATCTTCTTTTCTGTCTCTTGCCCCAATGTAAGTGTCATGAAGGTAGAGATGTGTGTCCTCTCCACTCACAGGTGTATCTCTAGCACCTAAAACCGGGTGTGACACAGAGCAGGCATTAATACATATTGGTTGAATAAATGAACTCCAGACCTTCTCTTGTGAAACACAGAAATATCCCCTGGGAATTGCCAGACTGCTGCCCTTTGACACCTCACTGGTCCTTTCTAACTGGGGCTCAGAGCCCTGGGTCAGCTGCTGGCTGGTGAATGATGGGGCAGGGGAGCAAAGTAATTTCCTCAATCAGCACCCAGGCAGCCTGCCCTGAGTGCCTTACACAGGAGATAGGATTGCATAGACAAGGATGCTGGGCTCAGATAGCAAGCTGAGAAGCTGCAGAGCGGACTCCACCCTCCGGGGGTCTGAGGCCTGGGGCCGCTGGAGGTCTGAGCATGGGAATGGGCACGCCAAGTGTGAAGGGTCCGCCCCGCATCACTGCTGCCTGGACGCTAGCCCTGCTTTGCCACCTGACAGCTGAGTAACTCAGGGCAAGTTCCTAAACTGGCCTGGGCTCAATTTCCTCGTCTGGAAACACAGCTGTGCGTCACCAGGTAGAGGTGAGGACAGAACCCGACAGCACAGTGGGGCAATGGCGCCAGCCATTGTCAGCACTCAGCGCTCCAGCCTGAGCCCGAGGCCACCTGTCACCTGCTTTGCACCTGTGCTAGACCTGGAGACGCGGAACCGCTCAGGGCAGGACAGAGGCTCAGGCATGGCCGCCTTCTTTGGCAACCTTTCTTTCTGAAAGATTGACGCAGAGACGGAATGTAAGGTAGCAGAGGTATTGAGGGCAGGTGCCGTCCCACCCCTCTGCCCCCTGAGCCCCCACAGATGGAGCGCAGTCCCCCACCCCACCCTGGGACAGCCTTGGCTTCAGGGTCGACTTACTGAGACCAAGTCAGGGGAGCCCGACACTTGGGAAGGTCATGGAACAGCTCCCGCCTCTCATTCCCCCAGCTGTGGCTGGCTTTCTCCCTCCATCAGAACAAAACCCCTGGGCTCTGGGTGGGGTCACCCAGGCTCAGAGCAGGCTGGAGAGATGGGGAAGAAGTACCACCTGGGGACAGCGGAGTGAGAGAGGCCCCTGGAGTCCCTAGGAAGATCTCACTCAACCTCTGCATGTTGGAAGGCCCTGGACAGAACTAGATCTCCAGTGACAGCCACAGAGGAGCATCCTCCTGAGGGAAGGAAGGGCTCCTGGGTCCTCTGCTTGGGGGCTCACTGAGCTCTTTGTAGCCCACTGGCTTTGCTCCCCTAGGAAAGCTGTAGCCCGAGCTGGGTACAAGGGCCCTCCAGAGCTGTCCTGAAGGCTCCGGGCAACACAAGAGCAGTGGCACAGAGTTAATGGGTGGGCTTCATCCCTCCCTCTGCAGGGCTTATGGAGCTCCTGCTGCGTGCCAGGCACCATGACAGGCTCTGAAGCTGGGCCCCCCACAGGCTGGCCGAGGGGATTTGAACCCCAAGAAAAAGCCTCAGGCACACTGGCTCCCCACCCTCACCTCACCTGGTGTGGCAACTCGCATTTGAGGAGAGGTTCCTGGATGGGGGCCACACACATCCCACTGATAATTTAGGTGGGTGCTGGTCATACCCAATCTTAGCTAAGAATTGGAGTTTGGCCTTAGATGCGCTGAGGGCCAACCGGAAGCTGAAGCAGCACATATAGGCAAGTCACTGTCAGGCTGTGGCAGTCCACGCAGGACGCCCAGGAAAGCTTGATGCCGCCTTTCAGACTTGACCAAAGATCCCCAAAGTTGCCATCGGAGGTGCTCCCAGGACTCTCTAAAGGAATGTCACTTCATTTAGTCATTGCGAAGAGCACGCAGCACTGGGACCTGCTGATGTGGTTGTGAAAATTGTTATTGCTATAACTGGTGCAGAAAGGGGGCTAAAAAGTCTGGGAAAGTGACTCTTAATATTGTAACATATAATGTAGAAAAAATGGAATTACAGTAATGATGAACTTGGCTGTGTGACTAGGGCCTTGTGGTTCCTGTATGGTTGAAAATGTGTGCACTTGCCTGTGCTTGGGGTTGTGATCATTTCTATTAAGTTTATGCTCTGATCTCCCTGCCTCCAGCCTTTTCAAATTCCAAAAGGAAATTTGCAAAGATTGGCCCTGAGAGCTGTAACTGAGGCAAGAACCCATCAGTCCACCCTTGCAGTGTGGAACCCAGACCCTGACCCAGACCTTGATCCAACAAATGGGCTGAGAAATAGGTACTTGGAGTTCGGAGAACCATTTTAAAAAGAGAAACCAATTTCAAGTACAAGGGGTTGTTCATTCAGGACCCCAAAACACAGATACGCTTTCCCCTTCCTCCTCTCCCCAGTATTGGCCAAATGTGCCCCCAGGGTTGTTTACACAGAAATGGGGAATGAGAGGCCCCAAATGCCAAAGCCAATTTTGTTTGAGACCGCTGAGTATTTTAACCAAATTTACCACCTCTAACCAAGCTTTTGACTCCTGGGTGGCACACATAGTTAATGCCCTCACTGCTAAAAAAAAAAAAAAAAAAAAAAAAAAAATGGGGTTGGAGATTCTAGTTTACCCAGAAGCACCTTGGAAAAAGTCCCAGCAATCTACTTCCAAAAAAACAGCCATTGAAAACCCTAAGGAGCACAGTTCTATTCCGACACACGTGAGATTGCCCGGAGTCAGGTTGACTCAGAGGCAACTGGTTTTAGTGGAGACTAACGCAGCTTTGGTGTGGGTCCTATGAGGCTCTTGAAAATCCCCTCAGAAGCCAGCCTGGACGACAAGGACCAGGCGCATCACCTTGGTAGCACAGTGGATTCTTCCACTCCTGGGCATCACACCTGGCCACCATGCCCAGTCCACCTGCTCTGTGCTATGAGCCTGGGGGGAGAGGAGACGGTCCAGACCAGCACTGTAGAATAGAAACACAATGTAAGCTGCATGTGTAATTTTAATTCTTTTAGAAACCACATTTTAAAAAGTAAAAAGAGAAATTAATTTCAATAATGTATATTTTTCATCCAACATAAAATAACTTATCTCAGAACGTAATCAATATGAAAAATGATTAATGAAATCTGGTGTGGATTTTATACTTATTTGTTGTCGTTGTTAGTTGCTGTTGATTTGCCTCCAACTCATGGCGACCTTATGTATAACGGAGCAGAACACGGCCTGGTCTTGTGCCGTCTTCATGATCGTCAGTCTGTCCGAGTCATTGTTGGGGTTGTCATGTCATCCCAACTCATTGAAGTTTCCCTCCTTTTCACTGACCCTCTACTTTACCAAATATGATATCCTTTTCTAGCAATTGGCCTTTCCTGATGACTGTAGCACATCTCAATTCAGACTATCACATTTCAAGTGCTCAGAAGGCAAAGGTAGTTCACGGCCCAGCACAGCCCTGGCCTGGAGCTCAAGGCACAGCTGAACACCCTCACTGCTACCCCTCAAAGTCCAAAGCAGGTGCTACCCTTCACACATAACTGGGCCCAAACTACCATAGTTGTGGGGTGGCTGGGTCCTGAGAGACCTAGTAGATTGAGTTTGAGGAAGTCTTCACGGGCATTTCCATAGTAGAAGTAGTGCCCGAGGAAAAGTGGAGGAGGCTGAGCCTGGACTCCTATCTTAACAGACACACCTGTGCCATGGGACCCTAGGTCAGCTCTTCAGGTACATGACTTAATGTCCAGATGGAGAGCATCTCCAACATTTTTATTGCTGTTTTTGTAGAATTACTAACAAAGTCTGAGGCCCGGGGCATTGTTATGATGAATGGATCTACTTTTTATTGAGCAGCCACAGCAATGGAACACGTAAGTTTCCCTCTTTGCCTTGGCTTCCAGGAAATTTAGAGCCAAGTCTATTCTCAGTTCAAAGATATTTCCTCAGCCCCATTATTATCTACTTATTGTTTTTTCACTGTTACTTTAATACTTTGAGGTTGTGCAGCATTTGTGCTTCTGAAATGTTAAGGAACTTCAAACCACTTTTGTAAATGGGCAGGGAACATATGAGTAGAGATGCCCTGGTGGTGCAGTGGTTAAGTGCTTGGCTGCTAACCAAAAGGTCTGTAGTTCGAACCCACCAGCAGCTCTGCAGGACAAAGATGTGGCAGGTTGATTCTGTAAAGATTTAAAACCTTGGAAACCCAATGGTGCAGTTCTACTCTGTTCTATAAGGTCGCTATGAGTGGGAATCCACTGCAAGGCAATGAGTTTGGGGTTTTTTGTTTTTGTTTTTTTTAATGTATGAGTAAGGAAGTGTCCATATCTTACCACTAGGTGGAAGCATTGTGTAATAGGAAAAAAACACATTGACCAGCCCCACCAGAGTCTATTCTGCTATTTATTAGCATTGGGAAAAAAAAAAAAAAAACTGCTGTGGAGTTGATTCCAACTCATGATGACCTTGTGTGTTACAGGGTAGGGTTTTCTTGACTGTAATCTTTACAGAAGCAGATCACCAAGCCTTTCTCCCATGGCACCGCTGGGTGGATTTGAACCACCAAGCTTTCGGTAAGCCGTCAAGCGCAAACCGTTCGCACCACCCAGGGGTCTTCAATACTCTGAGCCTCAGTTTCACCATGTAAGAAAGGAAGGGCTACTGCGATAATGAAATGAGATGAAATATAACTTGAGAAGTGGTCGTAAAACCAAACCAAACCCACCGCCATCAAGTCAATTCTGACTCGTAGCAACTCTATAGGACAGAATAGTACTGCCTGACAGGGTTTCCAAGGCTGTAGATCTTTCCGGAGGCAGACTGCCACATGTTTCTCCTGAGGAGCAGCCGGTGGGTTCAAATCGCCAGCCTTTCAGTTAGCAGCCAAGCACGTTAACCACTGCACCACAAGTGGTCATACTATTGTGATTGACTGCATGGCCTCCTAGCTGGATGGCTTGAATTCAAATTCTGTTTTGCCATTTAATAGCTGAGGGATACCATGCAGGTTTTTTAACCTTTCAGAGCCTTAGCTCCCTATCTGTAAATTGGAGATAGTGGTGCCTGCTTCACAGGGTTGTTGTGAGGCGTGAAGTGTGGTATATAAAGTGCTTCATCAACCATCTGTCAATTTGTCACCCTGTGGTGTCTTGCATGTTGCTGTGAAGCTATGCCATCAGTATTTCAAATGCCAGCAGGGTCATCCATGATAGACAGGCTTCAGTGGAGCTTCCAGACCAAGACAGACTAGGAAGAAAGGCCTGGTGATTTACTTCCAAAAATTAGTCAGTGAAAACCCTATGGATCACAACAGAACATTGCCTGACTTGCTTTCTTTGGACATGCCATCTGGAGGGATCAATCACTAGAGCAAAACATCATGTTTGGTGAAGTAGAGGGCGACAGGGTGAGGGAGACCTTCAGTGAGATGGATTGGCACAACAGTCACAACAATGGACTTGAACTTACCAGCGATTGTGAGGAGGATGCAGGACCAGGCAGCATTTTGTCTCTTGTATGTAAGGTCACCATGAGTCAGAGTTGACTTGATGGCAGCTATTTATCTCTACAACCTACCTGTCTGTATCTATCTATCTGTCTGTCTGTCTTAGGCTGGCTTCTCTAGAGAAGCAAAACCAGTAAAGTGTATAAATATATATAAAGAGAGATTTATATCAAGGAAATGGCTCGTGCCGTTGTAGAGGCAGAAACATTCCAAGTCCATAGGTCAGGCTGGAGGCTTCTCCTGATTCACATAACCACAGGGGCTGGTAAGCCTAAGATCAGCAGGTAAGACAGCTGGGCTCTGGCTCACAGGCTGCGAAGACCCATGAAACCCCAGATCAGCAGGCAAGATAGCAGGTAAGCTGCTGGCTCAAGTCCCAAGAACCTGAGGTCAGACGAACAGAAGCAAGCTAAAGGATCCAGAGCGAGCAAAAGTCCCTGCAGCTATGTGAATCAGGAGAAGCCTCCAGCCTGACCCACGGATTTGGGACATTCCAGCCTCTACAACTGCATGAGCCATTTCCTTGATATAAATCTCTTTCTATGTATATATTTATACACTTTACTGGTTTTGCTTCTCTAGAGAACCCAGCCTAAGATATTTGGTACTGGGGAGTAGGGTTAGAGAAACAAAATTGTAAGGATGAGCTTTCTAAATTGGGTCTCAAGTCTGGTTAGTCTTAATGATGTTCATGACTCTGCTTCCAGTAGTAAAGAGGGGACTGCTAATCCATGGCATGAGGTAGCAATAGAAATTCACAAAACATCACCACCAAAGGATCAGGTATTGGTGAAAGGTGAGGCTCGGGGTGATCACATGTTTGATACCTTTCTACAATTTTGTCACAATGAGCGGTATAAGGAAGCTGGCTAGTTGGTCCTACTTTCGCTAGACAAAGTGGTAAAAGAAAGAGATGAGCTCAGGGCTTCAGAGTCAAAGCTTAAGTGCCGCATAAATTACCTCAAAGTTTCCACTTGTGCCTTGAAAGTCTTATTTCTTGAAGTAACAGACCTGATATTGCTAAAAACCAAACCCAGAGTCTTATCATAAGAGTGGCTGAATATACAACATCAACTGAATTCCCAACCTTGAGTGATGTCTGAAGATAAAGTGAGGGCACTGATTGGGAAGAAATGAGATCGAGATCTTGAAACTTGGAATGAGGACCTTCTACTGCCAAGAAAGCCAAGCTGGGAGCAGAGTGCATCCTTTGGGTCCCTGTGCTGAGAAGTTCCTAGTCCAGGGGAAGATTGATGACAAGGACCTTCCCCAGAACCAACAGAGAAAGACTTCCCTGGAGCTGGCACCCTGAATTCGGACTTCTAGACGCCAAGACTGTGAAAGAATAAATCTCTGTTTGCTTAAGCCATCCACCTGTGGCATTTCTGTTATAGCAGAACTAGATAACTTAAGACACTATCTATCTATCTATATCTATCACCTGCCTATAGCTATCTATCTATCTACCTATCTATCAGCTATCAATCTAAAGTGCTTAGAACAATGCCTGGCACACAGAGAACGGCAAAAGTTTTGATCTTTCCTTATCATTATTAACATACAAAGCACCCATCACAGCATGAGGGACATGCTCATTTAGACACCGAAATCTGTGTTAATGTGCCTGAGACTGTATAAGATATTTGAAATGGGACCTCCATTCAGCCTATGGGCTCAGCCATATGCCCAGGGGCTATGTTTTGACCTCTGGCTCTGCTGCTGTCTGTGGAAGGGGCTAGATGTAGAGGGATGGTGGGTGAACAGGAAGGAAAGACGTCTCCGAGTGGCTTAGGGTGTGGGTGAGGCTTGGCTGTGGCTAGGAGGGTAGACAAACTCCTCAGTGACTGCCTCTGCAGACATTTGGTTTCCATCACAGCTTCTGAGCAAAGCAATAAAGGACCTGCACTATTGTGAACTTACTTTTGGCTACTGGACTGTTTTTGTTTTTTTTTTTTTCCATTGCACCATACACCAACACTAAACATTTTTATTTTGTTTTATTTTATTTTATTTTTTACTATACTTCAGGTGAAGGCTTACAGAACAAATAGTTTCTCAAGAAACAGTAGTACACATATTGTTTTATAACATTGGTTAACGACCCCACAACATGTCAACCCTCTCCCTTCTCGACCTTTTTTTTTTTTTTTTTTTGGTGAAAATATACATAGCCAAAGATATACAATTTCCAAAAATTTCTACATGCACAGTGCAGTGACATTGACTACGCTCTTCCAATTGTGCTGCTATTCTCACTTTAGATGAAGGTTTACAGAACAAAATAGCTTCTCATTTTACAGTTAGTACACATGTTGCCCTATGGCAATGGTTAACAACCTCACAACACATCAGCACGATCCTTACTCAACCTTCGGTTCCCTATCACCAGCTTCCTTTTCCCCTTCTGCCTTCTGGCCCTTGTCCCTGGACTGCTGTACCTCATTAGTCCCATTTGGTTTTATGGGGCTGTCCACTCCCAGGCTGAACAGTGAACCTCGGAGATGACTTCACCACTGAGCTAAAAGGGTGTCTGGGGGCCATACTCTCGGGGTTTCTCCAGTCTCCTTTAGGCGAGTAAATCTGGTCCTTTTTTTGTGAGTTGGAATTTCGTTCTACATCCTTCTCCAGCTCTGTCCAGAACCCTCTGTTGTGATCCTGGTCAGAGCAGTCAGTGGTGGTAGCTGGGCACCATCTAGCTGTACTGGACTCAGTCTGATGGAGGCCTTGGTAGCTGTGGTCCATTAGTCCTTCGGACTAATCTTTTTCTTGTATCCTATTCTCTTCATTCTCCCTTGCTCCCGAAGGGATGAGACCAGTGGAGTATCTTAGATGGCTGCTCACAGGCTTTTAAGACCCCAGACGCTACTCACCAAGGTAGAATGTAGAACATTACCTTTAAAAACTGTGTTATGCCAATTGAGCTAGATGTTCCCCTAGACCATGGTCCCCAGAGCCCTCCACCCAGCAATTCAGTCCCTCAGGGAGTTTGGATGTGCCTATGGAGCTTTCATGACCTTTCCTTGTACAAGTTGTGTTGGTTTCCCCTGTATTGTGTACTGTCTCACCCTTCACCCAAGATACCACTTATCTATTGCCTGTTTAGTATTTTCCCCCCACCCCTGCCATCCCTGGTAGCCAACAAAGATTGTTACATTTTGTGTGTGAACTTTTTCATGGGTTTTTACAATAGAGGTCTCATACAACATTTGTCCTTTTGTGATTGACTTATTTCACTCAGCATAATATCCTCCAGTTTCATCCATGTTACGAGATGCTTCACAGATTCATCATTGTTCTTTCTTGTTGCATAGTACTCCATTCTGTGTATGTACCATAGTTTGTTTATCCATTCATCTGTTGATGGGCATCTAGATTGTTTCCATCGTTTTGCTATTGTGAACAATGCTGCCATGAACATAGATGTGCATATGGCTATTCGAATGATGACTCTTATTTCTCTAGGATTTATACCTAGGAGTGGGATTGCTGGATCGAATGGTATGTCTATTTCTAGCTTTATGAGGAAACGCCATATCATTTATATGTGTAAGCAGGGTATTATTCAGTTTCCATGTAATTGGTTTTTTTTCCTTGCTCTTTCTGTTGTTAATTTCTACCTTGATGTTATTGGTCAGAGAAGATACTTTGAATTATCTCAACGTTTTGGATCTTGCTGATGATTGCTCTGTGGCCTAAGATGTGGTCTATTCTGGAGACTGTTCCATGTGCATTGGAGAAGAATGTGTACTTTGCAGCAGTTGGATGGAATGTTCTATATATGTCTATGAGGTCAAGTGGATGATTGTGCCCTTTAGGTCTTCTGTATCTTTGCTGAGTTTCTTCTTCATTGTTCTGTCCTTTACTGAGACTGGTGTGTTGAAGTCTCCTACTATTATTGTGGAACTGTGTGTTGTTAGAGTTTGTTTTATGTATTTTGGAGCCCTGTCATTGGGTGTGTAGATGTTTATTATGGTTATGTCTTCATGATGGATAGTCCCCTTAATCATTATATAGTGTCCTTCTTTGTCTTTTATGGTGGATTTTGTTTTAAAGTCTATTTTATTTGAGATTAGAAATGCCACTCCTGCTCTTTTTTGGTAGTTGTTAGCTTGATATATTTTTTTCCAACCTTTGACTTTTAATAAATTCACATCTTTGTTTCTAAGGTGTGTCTCTTGTAGACAGCATATTGATGGATCCTGTTTTCTTATCCATTCTGTCACTCTCCGTCTCTTTATGAGTGCATTGAGTCCGTTTACATTCAGTGTAATTATTGATAGATGTGAGTTTGTTGCTGTCATTTTGAAGTGCTTTCTTTTGTGGTGCTGTCGTTTTCTTTGTTCCTCTTACTCTCCTGTGCTGAGTTACTTTTGTTTGTGGGTTGTTTTTCATTTCTTTTGTTTTTGCTGAGACTTTATGTTTTTCCTCTTTATTTTTATGCGTATGTTTGTTAACTTTCTTTGTGGTTACCATGAATTTTACCCTTATCTTTCTAAGTTTGAAGCAGTCTACCATTACTTGGTATCACCTTGCTTTCCTCTCCATTAGAAGGTTCTATACCTATGCCGTTTATTTCCTCTTTTATTGTTTTGATGTTGTTGTCATTTACTGATTAACTGCTCTCATTCCCGTTAGTATTTCTTTTGGTTTTGGATAATCCTTGAGAGTTCATTTCCTAGATTGGTCCTGCATCTTAGATTCTGCCTGTGAGCTGAAGTTGTTTGTTCTCAGATCGAAGAACTCCTTTTACTAATTCTTGTAAGTTTCGTTTGGCTTTTACCTATTCCCTTAATTTCGGTTTATCTGGAAATGACTTAATTTCACCATCATATTTAAATGAGAGTTTTGCAGGATATATTATTCTTGGCTGGCAATTTTTTTCTTTCAAGGTTTTATATATGTCATCCCATTGCCTTCTTGCCTGCATGGTTTCTGCCGAATAATCTGAGCTTAGTCTTATTTTTTCTCCTCTGTATGTGACTTCTTGTTTTTCACGCGCTGCTCTCTGGATTTTTTGTTTGTCTTTGGTTTTCGTGAGTGTGATTATGATACGTCTTGGTGATTTTCTTTTGGCGTCTCTCCTCTGTGGGGTTCATTGAGCTTCTTGGATGGCCAGCGTTTCATCTTTCATGATATTGGGGAAGTTGTCTGTCAGCAGTTCTTCAATGATCCTCTCTGTGTTTTCTGTTTTCTTCCCCTGTTTTGGAACTCCAATCACTCGTAAATTTTTGCTTTTGATTGTATCCCACATAACTCTCAGGGTCTCTTCATTTTTCTTTGTTCTTTTTTCTGAGTTTTCCTCAAACAAAGTTGTATCCAAGTGTTGGTCTTCAATTCCACTGATCCTGTCTTCCACCATTTCAAACCTGCTTCTCTGCCCTTCTATGACACTGTCCATTTCTGAAATCTTGTTGTTTATCTTTTGGATTTCTAATTGTTGTCTTTGTATAATTTCTAGCTGTGAATTTATTTTGGTATTTTGTTCCTGCATCATCTTCCTGAATTCTTCCAATTTTTTGTCTGTATTTTCCATGAATTAGTCTATTTTTTCCTCATTTTTGTCTGGTTTTTGCTTTGGCTCTTGAAGAATTCTGAGTATTAGAGATTTGAATTCCCTATCAAGTAGTTCTAGTGCCTTTTCTTCCACTGGAAAGTCATCTGTTGTTTTATTTTGGACACCTACTGGAACCATCCTGTCCTGTTTTTGTAAATGTTTTGATATTGTCTGCTGTCTTCGGGGCGTTCAGTAGGTATTTTTCTCATTTACTGATTTTAGATTTGTTTCATCCTTTTAAAAAAAAATTTGGCTATGTCTCAGCAGGCAGGCTGTGTGTTCTTTGTTGTTTGCTCATCTGTGGGCACAATACTTTTTGCCTCCTTCTCCAATTGGCAGGGTCAGTCACTCAGATGTGGTAAGGCAGGGCAGGTCTAGATGAAGAGGAGTTACTGGGATGGGTTGTTTGTGGCACTTACTACAGCCACCAGGGCGGGTCGGTAATCAGTGCAGGGCAGGTTCCAGTAGGCCGTCCCTGTGCTGTTTGTTGGTGTGATGTTAAGCGCATGGTGCAGGTAGGCAGCATGTAGTGGGGATATTGTTATGTGTGGTGCTAAGATGGATATGGGAGAGAGAAGAGAGGAACAGGAGCCAAAAATATACAAACAAAAAATAATGCTAGGGGAGATTGCCGTTGCAGTGGAGAGATGAGAGACTATGAAATGGAGAAAAACAAAAAGGGGAAGAGGAAGAGAAAAAAAAAAAGAAAAGAAAATAATGACTAAATAAAAATCAGAAAGGTTAAACAGCAAAGTTCCCAGGGATCCCACTAGCGTGGCTATGAGGTCTGGGGAAGTTGTTCTCAGGTGTTGCACTACAGCCTGGATAGAAGGCATAGAGTTGTACAACACCAGCTATTCAGGGAACAGAAAGAGAAGGAAGATATAGAGAGACAAGAAACTGAATAATGAAGAAAGGGAAAAAGACGGAAAAGAAAACAAAACAAATTTAAAAAAAAAAAAGAAGAAGAAGAAAAGCCCCCCAAAAAACAAAAAAAGAAATGCCCTCAGGGATTCCTCTGCACGTCTGTGCAAGTCGAGGGGGTAGTTTCCAAGCCACACAGCACCACCTGGCCAGAACGGGCTCCCAACTCAAGAAAAGGAAAAGAAAACAAACAAATAATTCAAAACAAACAAACGAACAAAAGCCCTGGGATCCCATCAGTGCGGCCGCCCAGACCAGGAAGCAGCTCCACCTCGAATGGTGCACGGAGCCAGGTATTTGAGGGAAAGGAGGGGGAGGTGGTGAGAGGTAAGGAAGAAATCAAAAGAAGCAGAAAAAAGCAACACCAGCATCCAACAAATGGCACTCAGAAAGCCGGCCTGTTCGGGTGGGTGGGATCCAAGCAGTCGGTGCTTCCCGGACAAGATATTGTGGCCTTGGGAAGCAGAGGAGGCCGAGTGGGGGTAAAGAAGGGTGGGGGGTGGGAATGCATATATCACCAATTACTGGTTGTTTTGTCTCCCACTGGAAGCTCCGTGAAGCTGCTTTCTCATACCCCTGGTTTGCTGGTCTCCTATAGGAGTCCAAGATGGTGGATCTGCACTGCGTTAGCTGATAGGGGACCTCTGCATGAACCTCTCCTTGCTCTCCATTCTCTGTCAGTTTTCTCACTCCATTTGGTGTTTGGCTGAGTTCTTTATCTCTTCATTTGATGTTTTAGGGTTTCAGGATTGTTGTTTTCTCTCTTCGGCTTAGTTTTTCAGATCTTTGCTGTGGAGGGACGGTGTGGTGTTTCTGCCTAGAGCGCCATTTTGCCGGAAATCCTCCCCTAAACATTTTTAACAGGCTACATTTACAAAGCATTGAACTCTGGTTTTGGCAAATAGAAAGTCCTCAGTAAACATGTTTATTATGTGACCAAACTTGCTGATTCACACCAACCTGGAGGCTATGATAATGTCTTTCTCCAGCACAGTCTAACCTGTAGAGCTGAGGAAACCCCCAAGCTCCTTGCTTCCTTCAGACTCACTGTGTTTTCTGCAGGATTCACAAAAACTGAAAGTTGTCAAAGATGAAATGGAATGCATAAATATTGATGTCCTAGCATTTGTGAGCTGAAATGGACCAGTATTGGCCATTTTGAATCAGAGAATCAAAAGTTCTACTATGCCGGGAATGACAAATTGAAGAGGAATGGCACTGCATTCATCATCAAAAAGTACATTTTAGGATCCATCGTAAAGTACAACCCTGTCAGTGATAAGGTAATAGCCATATGCCTACAAGGAAGACTAGTTAGCATGACGATTACTCAAATTTACACATCAACCACTCATGCCAAAAATGAAGAAATCAAAGATTTTTACTAACTTCTGCAGTCTGAAATTGATCAAATATGGAATCAAGATGCACTGATAATTACTGGTGATTGCAATGTGAAAGTTGGATACAAAGAAGAATTGGTAGTTGGAAAATACAGCCTTGGTGATAGAAACAACACTGGGGATTGCATGATAGAATTTTGCAAGACCAATGATTTATTCATTCCAAATAGCTTTTATCAACAACATAAATGGAGACTATACACGTGGGCCTTTCCGGATGGAATACGCGGGAATCAAATTGACTACATCTGTAGAAAGAGACAATGGAAAAGCCCAATATCATCAGTCAGAAAAAGACCAGGGGGCGACTGCAGAATAGACCATCAACTTCTCATATGCAAGTTCAAGCAGAAGCTGAAGAAAATTAAAACAAGTCCACAAGAGCCAAAATATGACCTTGAAGCTATCCCACCTGAGTTTGGAGACAATCTCAAAAATAGATTTGATCCTCTGAACACTAATGACTGAACACTAGACGAATTATGAGATACTATTAAGGATATCATACATGAAGAAATTAAAAGGACAGGAAAGGAAAAAAAGACCAAAATGCATGTCAGAAGAGGCTCTGAAACTTGCTCTTGAATGTCAAGTAGCTAAATCAAAAGGAAGAAATGATGAAGTAAAAGAGCTGAACAGAAGATTTCAAAAGGCAGCTCGAAAAGACAAAGTAAAGTATTATAATGACATGTGCAAAGACTGGGAGTTAGGAAATCAAAAGGGAGGAACACACTCAGTGTTTCTGAAGCTGAAAGAACTGAAGAAAAAATTCACACCTTGAGTTGCAATATCGAAAGATTCTATGAGCAAAACATTGAATGACACGGGAAGGATCAAAAGAAGATGGATGGAATACAAGAGTCACTGTATCAAAAAGAATTAGACAATGTTTAACCATTTCAAGAGGCAGCAGATAACAAGAACCAGTGGTACTGAAGGAAGAAGTCCAAGCTGCACTGAAGGCATTAGCGAAAAACAAGGCTCTACAGGAATTGATGGAATACCAATTGAGATGTTTCAGTAAACAGATGCAGTGCTGAAGGTGCTTACTCATCTATACCAAGAAATTTGGAAGACAGTTACCTGGCCAACCAACTGGAAGAGATTCATATCTGTGCCCACTCCAAAGAAAGGTGATCCAACAGAATGCTGAAATTATTGAACAGTATCATTAATATCACACACAAGTAAAATTTTGCTGAAATAATTCAAAAACCGTTGCAGCATTACATTGACAGGGAACTGCCATAAATTGAAGCTGAATTCAGAAGAGGTCATGGAACGAGGGATATCATTGCTGATGTCAGACGGATCTTGGCTGAAAGCAGAGAATACCAGAAAAATGTTTGCCTTTGCTTTATTGACTATGCAAAGGCATTTGACTGTGTGGATCTTAACAAATTATGGATAACATTGTGAAGAATGGGAATTCCAGAAGACTTAACTGTGCTTATGCAGAACCTGTGCATAGACCAAGAGGCAGTCATTTGAACAGAACAAGGGGATACTGCGTGGTTTAAAATCAGGAAAGGTATGTGTCAGGGCTGTATCCTTTCAACATACTTATTCAATCTGTACGCTGAGCAAATAATCTGAGAAGAAGGACTACACGAAGAAGAATGTGGCATCAGGATTGCAGGAAGATTCATTAACAACCTGTGTTATGCTGATGACACAACCTTGCTTGCTGAAAGTGAAGAGGGCTTGAAGCACTTACTGATGAGGTCAAAGACCACAGCCTTCAGTATGGATTACACCTCAACATAAAGAAAACAAAAATCCTCACAATTGGACCCATAAGCAACATCATGATAAACAGAGAAAATATTGAAGTTGTGAAGGATTTCATTTTTCTTGGATCCACAATCAATGCCCATGGAAGCAACAGTCAAGAAATCAAATGACACATTGCATTTGGCAAATGTGCTGAAAAAGACATCTTTAAAGAGTTAAAAAGCAATGATATCATTCTTTGAGGACTAAGGTGTGCCTGACCCAAGCCACGGTATTTTCAATTGCCTCATAAATATGCAAAAGCTGGACAATGAATAAGGAAGACTGAAGAAGAATTGATGCATTTGAATTATGGTGTTGGAGAAGAATATTGAATATATCATGGACTGCCAGAAGAATGAACAAATCTGTCTTGGAAGAAGTACAGCCAGAGTTCTCCTTCAAAGTGAGGATGGTGAGACTTTGTCTCACATACTTTGGACAAGTTATCAGGAGGGACCAGTCCCTGGAGAAGGACGTCATGCTTGGTAAAGTAGAGGGTCAACAAAAAAGACAAAGACCCTCGATGAGATGGATTGACACAGTGGCTGCAACAATGGGCTCAAAGTTAGCAACGATTGTGAGGATGGCACAGGACCAGGCAGTGTTTCGTTCTGTTGTACAGAGGGTTGCTTTGAGTCAGATTGATTCGAAGGCACCTAACAACACAACGCGATTCTGTTGAATTAATTTTTTAATTTTTACTTCAGCTAAAGAAGTTCAGATTTGGAAAACAAAAATATAATATCGAATATTATTCTTTAAACAGCACTCCCCTCAGAATTTAATTTTCATTCACTCCTCTGAAAGCAGCTTAACATATCCATAAAAAGGATTTCAGGTGGGGACAGCCAAGCCCTCCCCTCCCACTGACCACACCACACCACCACCACCCCATCCCCCATCTCCATATCTCTTCCTGTGCTAACAAAAATCAGACAGGCGGCCCTGCTGCCTGGGCGGCTACAGTTAACATCGTAGGCCTTCCAATCTGGCATGCTCAGCTCCCCCAAATGCCTCTGTGCTTTATTCTTAAAACAAAACCGTGCCATCAACTATGGCACGGTTTTCTTTTAAGAATAAAACGTGTGTCAGAGTAGAACCGTGCTCCAAAGTGTTTTCAATAGCTGATTTCTCAGAAGTAGATCACCAGGCTTTCTTCCAAGGCATCTCTGGGTGGACTTGAACCTTCAGTCTTTCAGTTAGCTGTTGAGCATGTTAATTGTTTGCACTTTTCAGAGTCCCCTCACTGGTAAGGGTTAATATATGATGACTTTTATGCAAACAAGTTGGGGGTCACCATTTGGGGCCCAGGCAGTCAGCTCCTGCTGCAAGATGTGTTTGGAGGGGTGAGGTGAGGAATTGGGCACTCAAAGCCTTCAGCAAGGGTCCACAATTAGGGGGTCCCAAACTAGCAGTCCTGAGCCCCTGTGCTCTCTGCACTCCTTGGGCAAATAGGCCTGTGAGACCCACCTCTGTCACAGTGAGCCCGGGCTCCTCCCTCCCATCTCCAAGGTGAGAGAGCCGCTTTGACTCATTGCTACTGAAGTCCTGGGCCACTGAGGGCCACTGCAGAGCATGCCACAGGGAGGTGCTCTCTCAGGTGTGCCCCAGCACCTGCAGCATCAGTCTCAAGAGTGAAAGGGGGCTTTACAAGCAGGTGAGGAAAGGAGAAAAGGGCGTCTGGATTGGAACGGAAGAAGTAAGACTGTCTTTATTGGGAGATATATGATCCTGCATGCAGAAAAGCCTATGGAATCCACAAAAACACTACTACAACTAATAAATAGTACCATAAGTCACAGGATACAAGATCAATATACAAAAATTAATTGTATTTCTATACACAAAAAGGAATTATCCAAAAGTGGAATTAAGAATCATTGTTTAGGAAGCACTGAATTTCTGTTTACAGGGATGGAAAATGTGGCAACAGGTATTGGTAATGGTTGCACAACATGACTAATGTAACTGTATCACTAAATTGTGCACGTGAAAAAGGTTGAACTGGCAAATGTTGCATTATCTATATTTTTACAATTAAAAAAGGGAAAAAAGAATACAATTCCTTTCACAATAGCATCAAAAAGAATAAAATACTTAGGAACACATTTAACAAAAGAAGTATAAGACTTGTACATTAAAAATTATAAAACTCTGCTGAGGTACATTAAAGAAGATCTACATAATGGAGAAACATTTCATGTTCGTGGACTGGAAGATTCAGTATTGTTAAAATGACTGTTCTCCCCAAGTTGAATAGATTCAATGCAATCCCTATCAAAATCCCAACATGCTTTTTTTTGCAGAACTTGACAAGATGATCCTAAAATTTATGTGGAACTGCAAAAGACCAAAAATATCCAAAACAATATTTGAAAAGGAAAAAGTTAGGGGGCTTTAATTTCTTAATTTCAAAACTTACTATAAAGCTACAGGTATCAAGACAGTCCATTGCATAAAGGATAGTGTTTTTAACAAATAGTGCTGGGACAATTGGATATCCACATGCAAAAAAATAACTTAATCCTCACTTCACACCATAAACACAAATTAACTCAAAATTGATCAAAGATTTACATGTAAGAGCTAAAACAATAAAACTTTTAGATAACATAGAAAATAAAGTTTAAGACTTTGGGTTAGGCAAAGATTTCTTAGATATGATACCAAAAGCATGATACACAAAATAAAAAAAAGATAACTTAAACCTCATAAAAATTCAAAACATTTGCACTTCAAGAGACATAACTAATAAAATGAACACAAGCAACAAACTGGAAGAAAAATATCTGCAAAACACATATCTGATAAAGACCTTGTATCTAGAATGTAAAAAGAAGTCTTACAACTCAATAATAAGACACGTAGTCTCATCAAAAATGGACAAAATAAATTTGAATAGGCATTTCACCAAAGAGGATATATGAATGGCTAACAAGTACATAAAAAGATGCTCAACATCATTGGCCATTAGAGAGATGCAAATCAAGATTGCAATGAGATATCACTTCACATCCAGTAGGATAGTTATAGGATCCCTAGTGGTGCATGGTTAAGAGCTCAGCTGCTAAACCAAAAAGTTGGCGATTTGAACCCACCAGTGCCTCTGTGGGAGAAAATACCTGGTTATCTACTCCCATAAAGATTACAGCCTACAAAACTCTATGGGGCAGTTCTACTCTGTCATATAGGGTCACTATGAGTTGGAATCAACTTGATGGCTCACAACTACAGGATAGCTATAGTAAAAAAGAAAGATAACAACAAATGTTGGCAAAAATGCTGAGAAATGGGAACCCTCATATATTGCTGGTAGGGACATAAAATGGTGAAGCCACTTTGGAAAATAGTTTGGCAGTTTCTTAAAAAGTTAAACATAAATTTACCATAAGACCCAGCAGTTACTCTTAAATATCTACCCAAGAGAAATGAAAACATATGTCTACCAAAGACTTACACGTGAATGTTCTCAGCAAACAGCGTTATTCAAAATAGTCAAAAGTTAAACGTAAATGACTATCAACTAATGAATGGATAGACAAAATGAAGTGTTTCCATACAGTAGAATATTATTCACCACAATTAAAAAAAAATGGACCGGTTCATACAACTTGGATGAGTCTCAAAAACATTATGTTAAGTGAAATAAATCAGACACAAGAGACTACAACTTAAATGATTCTATTTTATGAAATGCCCAGAAAAGGCAAATTTATAGAGACAGAGAGATTAGTGGTTGTCTGGGCAGTTGGGGGAAACAGGGATTAACACAAAATGAGTATGCAGGATCATACTGGGTTGATGGAAATGTTCTAAAACTGATTTATGGTAAGGGTTGCACAACTTGGTAAATTTACTAAAAAATCACGGAATCGTACACTTTATTTAGTTTATTTTTTAATTAAGAAGTAAATTTTTAGTGAAAGTGACACACTCACAGTCACAAATCAAAGAGCACAGAGATGCTTATGATGCAGAACAGCTCTGCGCCCTCCCACTGCCCCCATCCCAGCTGCTCTTTCCAGAGCCTGCCTTTAAAAAAAAAAAAAAAAATTGTGCTTTAGGTGAAAGTTTACAGCTCAAGTTAGTTTCTCATACAAAAATTTATGCACATTATTGTGTGACCCTAGTTGCTATCCCTTTAATATGACCGTACATTCTTTCTTTCCATCCCGATTTCCCGTGTCCATTCAACCAGCTCCTGTCCCTTTCTGCCTTCTCATCCTGCCTCTGGACAGGAGCTGCCCATTTAGTCTAGTGTATCTACTGGAACTAAGAAGCACACTCTTCATGAGTATCACTTTATGTGTTATAGTCCAGTCTATTCTTTGTCTGAAGAGTTGGGTTTGGGAATTATTCAGTTCTGGGTTAACAGAGTTCAGGGGCCATGTCCTTGAGGGTTCCTCTAGTCTCAGTCAGACCATTAAGTCTGGTCTTTTTACTAGAATTTGAGCTTTGCATCCCACTTTTGTGCTGCTCCGTCAGGTACTCTTTGCTGTGTTCCCTGTCAGGGAAGTCATTGGTGGTAGCCAGGCACCATCTAGTTCTTTTAGTCTCAGGCTGATGGAGTCTCTGGTTTATGTGGCCCTTTCTGTCTCTTGGGCTAATATTTTCCTTGTGTCTTTGGTGTTATTCATTATCCTTTGCTCCAGGTGGGTTGGGACCAACTGATGCATCTTAGATGCCCACTTGCTAGCTTTTAAGACCCCAGACCCCACTCACCAAAGTGAGATGCAGAACATTTTCTTAATAAACTGTTATGCCAATTGACCTAGATGTTCTCTGAAACTATGGTCCCCAGACCCCTGTCCCTGCTACTCTGTCCCTCGAAGTGGTTGGTGGTGTTCAGGAAACTTACTAGCTTTTGGTTTAGTCCAGTTGTGCTGACTTCCCCTGGAGTGTGTGTTGTCCTTCCCTTCACCAAAGATAATTTGTCTTAGTCATCTAGTGCTGCTATAACAGAAACACCACAAGTGGATGGTTTCAACAAAGAGGAATTTATTCTCTCACAGCCAGTAAGCTACATGTCCAAATTCAGGGTATCAGCTCTAGAGGCTTTCTCTGTTGGCTCTGGAGGAAGGTTCTTGTCATCAAGCTTCCCCTGGACTAGGAGCTTCTCCGTGCAGGAATCCAGGGTCCAGAGGAAGTGCTCTGTTCCTGGCACTGCTTTCTTGATGGTATGAGGTTCCCCTGTCTCTCTGCTCACCTCTCTTTTTTATATCTGAAAAGAGATTGGCTTAAGACACTATCTAGTCTTGTAGGTCTTATCAGTATAACTGCCACTACTCCATCTTATTATATCATAGTGATAGAATTTACAACACATAGGGAAATTACATCAGATGACAAAATGGTAAACAATCATACAATACTGGGAATCATGACCTAGCGAAGTTGTCAAATATTTTGGGGGGACATGATTCAATCCATGACATTCCACCCTTTGCCCCCCCCCAAATTCATATCCTTGCTACATGTAAAACATATTCACCCCATCAAAAAGTCTTAAATCAACTCCAAGTCCAAAATCCAAAAATTCCTCTTCATTCATGAAATCTAGAATACAAGTTATCTGCTTCCAAAGGTACAAAGGTGCAACAGGCAGGTAGGTACAAGCTAGACATTTCCATTACAAATGGGAGAAATTGGAAGGAAAGAATGGATAACAGGCACCAAGCAAGTCAGCAGAACACATTACATTAGCTCTCAAGGCTTGAAAATAATCCTCTGTTCTCTGAGACCATTCACACAATAGCTCTGCCCTCCAGACTCTAGGTAATGGCCACATTCTCCAGATTCTGAGTGGAGGCCCCTCGGCCCTGGGTTTCAACTCCCCCTTCCAGGCCCACTGGGACAGCAACTCTGCTCCCTTGGCTTTAGGCAGCCCCATTCTCCTAGTCCATCTGAGTGGTGACTCTACCCTTAGAAACACCAGAGGCCATGGCTGCACCCTTTGAAACCCCAGAGGTCATGGCCGTACCTTTTGAGACTGAGGCAGCTTGGCTTCTTGTGTTCCTTGTCTCTTCAGCTTCTGCCTTCTGTGGCCTCTCAGACCTCGGCCCTCACCACCTGCATCTGCCCTGCTGGAGCAAGTGTTCCAAAGCTCTGTAGCTCCACTGATAAGTGCCTGGTGGCACCCCACTCTGCCACGAAGCCTCCTGCACATAGGCACTCAGCTATCTTGCTCTGTGGGTCAGCTCCAGCACTGTCTTGCACTGGTCTCCTGGTTCTGCTGCTGCTGGTTCTCTACTGCTGCTGGTCCTCTGCTGCTGCTGCTCCTCTATCCATTCAGTTTCAAAACCACTTCCACACTTTAGGTATCCGTTAGAGCAGCATCTCACTCCCAGTACCAAATTCTGTCTTGGTCATCTAGTGCTGCTGTAACAGAAATACCACAAGTGGATAGCTTTAACAAAGAGAAGTTTATTCTCTTACAGTCCAGTAAACTAGAAGTCCAAATTCAGGGTGCTGGCTCCAGGGGAAGGCTTTCTATCTCTGTTGGCTCTGGAGGAAGGTCCTTGTGATGCATCAATCTTCCCTTGGTCTGGGGGCATCTCAGCACAGGAACCTCAGGTCCAAAGGACTCGCTCTGCTCCCAGCACTGCTTTCTTGGTGAGGTCCCCCTCTCTTTGCTCACTTCTCTCTTTTATATCTCAAAAGAGATTGGCTTAAGACACTATCTAATCTTGTAGATCTCATCAATATAACTGCTGCTAATCCATCTTATTATATCTTAGTGATAGAATTTACAACACATAGGGAAATCACATCAGAAGATAAAATGTTAGACAATCAAATGATACTGGAATCATGACCTAGCCAAGCTGACAGATATTTTTAGGGGACCCAATTCGATCCATGAAATAATTCTTGTCTACCATCTAGTTAGTGAATACCCCCTTCCTCCCTCCCCACCCTTGTAACCACCAAAGAATTATTTTTTCTATGTTTAAACCTTTCCTTGAATTCTTATAATAGTGGTCTCATACAATATTTGTCCTTTTGCGACTAACTGATTTCACTTAGAAAAATGCCTTCCAGATTCATCCATGTTGTGAGTTGTTTCCAGGATTCATAGTTGTTCTTTATCCTTGTATAGTATTCCGTTGCATGAATATACCATAATTTGTTTATCCATTCATCCGTTGGTGGGCATCTAGGTTGTTTCCGTCTTTTTGCTATTGTGAACAGTGCTGCAAAGAACATGGGTGTGCATATATCTATTCGTGTGATGGCTCTTATTTCTCTGGGATATATTCCAAGGAGTGGGATTGCTGGATTGTATGGTACTTCTATTTCTAGCTTTTTAAGGAACCCCCAAATTGATTTCCAAAGTGGTTGTACCATTTTACATTCCCACCAGCAGTGTACAAGTGTTCCAGTCTCTCCACAACCTCTCCAACGTTTATTATTTGGTGTTTTTTGGATTAATGCTAGCCTTGTTGGGGTGAGATGATATCTCATTGTAGTTTTGATTTGCGTTTCTCTAATGGCTCATGATCGTGAGCATTTCCTCATGTATCTGTTAGCCGCCTGAATGTCTTCTCTGGTGAAGTGTCTGTTCATATCCTGTGCTCATTTTTTAATTGGGTTATCTGTCTTTTTGTGGTTGAAGTTTTGCAGTATCTTGTAGATTTGAGAGATTAGACTCTGAACGGACTTGTCATAGCCAAAAATATTTTCCCAGTCTGTAGGTTGTCTTTTTACTCTTTTGGTGAAGTCTTTTGATAAGCTTAAGTGTTTGATTTTGAGGAGCTCCCAGTTATCTGGTTTCTCTTCTGGTGTTTGTGCATTGTTAGTTATGTTTTGTAATCTGTTTATACCATGTATTAAGGCTCCTAGCATTGCCCCTATTTTTTCTTCTATGATCTTTATCCTTTTAGATTTTATATTTAGGTCTTTGATCCATTTTGGGTTAGTTTTTGTGCATGGTGTGAGGTATGGTCTTGTTTCAGTTTTTTGCAGATGGATATCCAGTTATACCAGCCTCATTTGTTGAAGAGACTGTCTTTTCACCATTTAACAGACTTGGGGCCTTTGTCAAATATCAGCTGCTCATGGGTGGATGAATTTACATCTGGATTCTCAATTCTGTTCTATTCGTTTATGTATCTGTTGTTGTACAAGTACCAGGCTGTTTTGAGTACAGTGGCAGTATAATAGGTTCTAAAATCAGGTAGTGTGAGGTCTCCCACTTTGTTCTTCTTCTTCAGTAACGCTTTACTTATCCGGGGCCTCTTCCCTTTCCATACGAAGTTGGTGATTTGTTTCTCCATCTCATTAAAAAATGCCGTTGGAATTTGGATCAGGATTGCATTGTATCTTTAGATCACTTTGGGTAGAATTGATGTTTTCATAATGTTGAGTCTTCCGATCCATGAGCAAGGTACGTTTTTTCCACTTATGTAGGTCTCTTGATTTTTTTGCAGTAGTGTCTTGTAGGTTGTTTTTTGTATAGACCTTTTACATCTCTAGTTAGATTTATTCCTAAGTATTTTATCTTCTTTGGGGCTATTGTAAATGGTATTGATTTGGTAATTTCCTCTTGAAGTTCTCTTTGTTGGTGTAGAGGAATCTGACTGATTTTTTAATGTTTAGCTTGTATTCTGATACTTTGCTGAAATCTTCTATTAGTTTCAGTAGATTTCTTATGGATTCTTCAGGGTTTTCTGTGTCTAAGATCACATCATCTGCAAATAGAGATACTTTGACTTCTTTCTTACCAATTTGGATGCCCTTTATTTCTTTTTCTAGCCTAACTGCTCTGGCTAGGACCTCCAGCACAATGCTGAACAAGAGCAGTGATAAAAGGCATCCTTGTCTGGTTCCCATTCTTAAGGGGAATGCTTTCAGACTGTCTCCATTTAGGATGATGTTGGCTGTTGACTTTGTATAAATGCCCTTTATTATGTTGAGGAATTTCTCTTCTATTCCTATTTTGATGAGAGTTTTTATCAGGAAGTGGTGTTGGACCTTGTCATATGCCTTTTCTGCATCAATTGATAAGATCATGTGGTTCTTATCTTTTATTTATGTGATGGATTACACTGATGGTTTTTCTAATGTTGAATCATCCCTGCATATCTGGTATGGATTGCACTTGGTCATGGTGAATTATGTTTTTAATATGTTGCTGAATTCTATTGGCCAGAATTTTGTTGAGGATTTTTGCGTCAATGTTCATGAGGGATATTGGTCTAATTTTCTTTTCTTTTTTTTTTTTTTGTGGTGTCTTTACCTGGTTTTGGTATCAGGGTTATGCTGGCTTCATAGAATGAGTTTGGGAGTATTCCATCCTTTTCTGTGCTCTGAAATACCTTTAGCTTTAGTAGTGGTGCTGTTAACTCTTCTCTGAATGTTTGATAGAATTCTCCAGTGAAGCCATCAGGGGCAGGGCTTTTTTTTTTGTTGGGAGTTTTGAATTCTCTTTTCAATCTCTTCTTTTGTTATAGGTTTATTTAGTTGTTCTGCCTCTGTTTGTGTTAGTTTAGGTAGGTAGTGAGTTTCTAGAAATTTGTCTATTTCCTCTAGGTTTTCAAATTTGTTGGAGTACAATTTTTCATAGTATTCTGTTATGATTCTTTTAATTTCAGTTGGGTCTGTTGTGATGTCACACATCTCATTTCTTATGCGGGTTATTTGCTTCTTCTGGTATTTTTCTTCTATCAGTTTCAGCAATGGTTTATCAATTTTGTTGATCTTTTCAAAGAACCAGATTTTGGTCTTGTGAACACTTTCAATTGTTTTTCTATTCTCTGTTTCATTTAATTCTGCTCTTATTTTTATTATTTCCCTCTTCCAGTGCCCGAGGGCTTCTTTTGCTGCTCTCTTTCTACTTGTTCTAGTTGTAGGGTTACTGTTTTGATTTTGGCCCTGTCTTCTTTTTGGATGTGTGCATTTATTGCTATAAATTGACCTCTGAGTACTGTTTTTGCTGAGTCCCAAAGGTTCTGGTAGGATGTGTTTTCATTCTCATTTGTTTCTATGAATTTCTTTATTCTGTCCTTAATCGTTTCTATAACCTAGTAGCTTTTGAGAAAAGTGTTTTTCAGTTTCCATGTATTTGATTTTTTTCCTTTCTTTTTCTGTTTTTGATTTCTAGTTTTATGGCTTTATGGTCAGTTAAGATACTTCGTAATATTTCAATGTTTTGTATTCTCTTAAGGCTTGCTTTGTGGCCTAATATGTGGTCTATTCTAGAGAATGTTCTGTGTGCCTTAGAAAAGAAAGTATACTTGGCTGCTGTTGGGTAGAGTGTTCTGTATATGTCTGTGAGATCAAGTTGTTTGATTGTGGCATTTAGATCTTCTGAATCTTGATTCAGCTTCTTTCTGGGTGTGCTGTCCTTCACCGAAAGTGGTGTGCTGAAATCTCCTATTATTGTGGAGCTATCTATTTCTCTTTTCAGTGCTTTTAGAGTTTGTTTTATGTATTTTGGATCCCTGTGGTTGGGTGGGTAAATATTTATTATGGTTATGTCCTTCTGGTGTACTGACCCTTTAATATTATACATTTCCTTATCTTTTGTGGTGGATTTTGCTTTAAAGTCTTTTTGTCAGAGATTAATATTGTCACTCTTGCTCTTTTTTGAGTGTTGTTTGCTTGATATATATTTTTCCATGCCTTGAGTTTTAGTTTGTTTGTGTCTTTAAGCCTAAAGTATGTCTCTTGTAGGCAGTCTATAGACAGATCATGTTTTTTTTATCCATTCTGCCACAGTCTCTTTATTGGTGCATTTAGTCCATTTACATTCGGTGTAATTATTGATAGGTATGAGTTTAGTGCTGTCATTTTGTTGTCTTTTTTTGTGTGTTGTTCACAGTTTCTTTGTTCCACTTAATTTTCTGTGCTGAGTCATCTTTCTTTATGTGTTTTCTTTCCATCTTTTTCATTGTTGTTGATTTTCTATTTGCTGATTCTTTATGTTTTTCTTGTTTTTTATTTTGATGTGTAGGATTGTTAGTTTCCTTTGTGGTTACCTTAATATTTACCCCCATTTTTTCTAAGTTTAAACCAATCTTTTATTTCTTTATATTGCCTTGACTTCCTGTCCATATGAAAGATCTATGACTACATTTTTTAGTACCTTTTTTGTTTTAATGTTGTTATCTTTTACATACTGACATCTCTGTTTCCTTGTTTTCAGTGTTTTAGCTTTGATTTATTTTGTGACTTCCCTATTTGGGTTGATATCTTGTTGTTCTGTCCTGTATTCTAGTTTTGGGTTGTTATCTGATGTTATTGATTTTCTAACCAGAGGACTCCCTTTTGTATTTCTTGTAATTTTGGTTTGGTTTTTGCAAATTCCCCTAACTTCTGTTTATCTGGAAATGTCCTAATTTTGACATCATAATTGAGAGACAGCTTTGCTGAATACATAATTCTTGGCTGGCAGTTTTTTTCCTTCATGGCTTTATATATGAGTTTGGGAGTAGTCCATCCTTTTCTGTGCTCTGAAATACCTTTAGTAGTGGTGCTGTTAACTCTTCTCTGAATGTTTGGTAGAATTCTTCAGTGAAGCCATCAGGGCCAGGGCTTTTTTGTTGTTGTTGGGAGTTTTGAACTATCTTTTCAATCTCTTCTTTTGTTATAGGTTTATTTAGTTGTTCTGCCTCTGTGTTAGTTTAGGCAGGTAGTGAGTTTCTAGAAATTTGTCCATTTCCTCTAGGAAATGCCTTCTTGCCTGCATAGTTTCTGCTGAGTAGTCTGAGCTTAGTCTTATTGACTCTCCTTTGTAGATGACTTTTCGTTTATCCCTAGCCATTCTTAAAATTCTCTCTTTATCTTTGGTGACTCTCTTTTGGGATCTACCTTGTGTGGGGTTCGATGAGCTTCTTGGATAGATATCTTCTCATCTTTCATGATATCAGGAAGTTTTCTACCAACAAATCTTTCAACAATTGTCTCTGTATTTTCTGTTATCCTCCCCCCACCCCCCATTCTTCTGGTACTCCAATGACTCTTAGGTTATTCCTCTTGATAGAGTCCCACATAATTCTTAGGTTCTCTCCATTTTTTTTTTAAATTCTTTTGTCTGATTTTTCCTCAAATAAGTTGGTGTCAAGTGCTTTATCTTAAATCTCACTTATTCTGACTTCTATTGCCTCAATTCTCCTCCTATGACTTTCTACTGAGTTGTCTAATTCTGAAATGTTATTGTTAATCTTTCGGATTTCTGTTTGCGGTCTCTCTATGGATTCTTGCAGCCTGTTAAACTTGTCATTATGCTTTTGTATAACCTTCTTAAGATCCTCTATTGCTTTGTCTCTCTGTTCCTTGGCTTGGTCTGCATTTTGACTGACCTCCTTCCTAATATCTTGAAGAGTTCTGTATATTAATCTTTTGAATTCTACCTCTGGTAATTCCAAGAAGTTCTCTTCCTCCAGGAGGTTTCTTGGTTCTTTGTTTTGGTGGCTTGCTGAAGCCATCATGGTCCACCTCTATGTGATTTGATATTGACTGTTGTCTCTGAGCCATCAATAAGTTATTTATTTATTTTATGTTTACTTACTGTGTCCTAACTTCTTGTTTATTTTTTGTTTTGATAGGCTGGTCTTGTGAGCTAGTTTGATTATTGGCGTCTCCAGGTGGCTACAGCTGTTACTAGGTATGTGAGCCCAGGATTCTGTTTACTTTTCTTGTGTGGATTCAGCTCAGGTGTCCAGGTCGTCAGTCACTGAAAGTGTGGTACAGGGTCTCACCTACAGTCCTAGATGGGCAGGGGTGATTGGAGTAGGGCCAGGTATCTGGATGCAGTAGGGAGTCATGTGCTGATCAAGGCCCCTGAGTGGCTGGGTGGAAGGCATGTCCCTATTCCCTAGAGTGCATAGGTAGGTGGGTTTTGCAGCAGGACTATCAGCACCCAGTGCTGTTGGCTGTAAGCACTGGGAGTCACCACTTATTCTTGGACCACCATCACAAGTGGCTTGGTGGAGTTGGTGGAGCCAGCAGTCCTCAGGCCCCTGATGTGGGTAGGTAAGGACCCTGCTTAATGGGCAGGGCAGTGTCAAATGTCATGAATCTTCCACTCTCCCTTATAGCTGATACAAATGAAAATAGGCTTCAGGTATCTACCCTGTTGTACTGTGCTAGTGAGGGCCTATGCTGTTGAAATGGGCCCATGCAGCTCTAGGCAGGAGTGAAAGGCCTTCAAATTCCATGGACTCCTTATGCCTGTGACTAGGCAAAGGGGCTGTGCCTGCCCTAAGTTCCTGGCTTAGGGAGCTGGCAGATTATTTTTTCCTATTTGTTAATTTGTTCCCTCTCCAAAGCTGGGAGAATGGCTCAGGGTGTGCAAGGAGTCCTACTTCTGGCCCAGAAGGCTCAGCAATCACTGAAGCAGGACAGGGACTGGAGCACAGCAGGGAGGGAGCATGTAAATGGGAGAGAGGTACTTGCCAAAGCGGGGTGGGGTGGGGGTGGGGGTGATCCGCATGGTAGGTTAGAGGCTTGTACTTATCTTTCATCAACTGAGTACCGTTTCTTACTGGTTCTGGAGGTTTGAGCAGACTCTCTGCCGCTCAGTCTCTCCTGATGTGGAAAACACGTCCTGAGCACCACTGCTTGCCTCACCCCTCACGCACTAGCCAATCCAGCCTGCAGCGTGCTGATGCTGGCCAGGTCAGGTCTGGCAACTCCTCACTGCTTTTGAACCATTTCTCCCTCCTCCTGCCACTCAGTCCGATTCCTCAACGTTGTCTTCGATGTTCAGGGCTCCTAGATTGTCATATATAATCGATTCACTTGTGTTTTCAGGTCTTTGTTTAAGAGGGACCACAGGAAGCATCTGACTGCTCCACCATCTTGGCCCCACCTTCTGAATTGTACACTTTAAATGGATGAATTATATGATATAAACTATGACTTGATAAAGTTGTATTATATATATATATGGCCACACTGCTTTCGAAAACCAATTTACTTTAAAAATATGATTTATCTCCTTATCAATGAGTGTCAAGTCTGGGGGGTGTGGTGGTCTGCCAAAGAATGATAACTTATTTGAAGATGTCTAATCAATATATTCTGAGGGTAGTGGTGGTTCAGAGGTAGAATTATTGCCTTCCATTTGGGATACCTGTGTTCCATTCCTGGCCAGTGCACCTCAGATGCAGCCACCATCCATCAGTGAAGGCTTGCGTGTTGCTATGATACTGAACAGGTTTCAGTGGCGCTTCCAGGTAAGACAGATTAGGAAGAAAGGCCTGATGATCACCTTCCAAAAATCAGCCAATGAAAACCCTATGGATCACAATGGTCTGATGTGCAACTCATCATGGGGATGGCACAAGACCAGGCAGTGTTTCTTTCCATTGTGCATGGGGTCGCCATGGGTTGGGGTCAACTTGATGGCAGCTGACAACAATAACAACAAATCAACATATAATACAAAGTACAGAGGGAAGCTGGCAAAATCATCTTGCCACAAAATTAAACTCTTATGACTAGAATCATATCATCTGTGAATAAGGATAGTTTATTTCTTCTTATTTCTTCCTTTCCAATTTGGATGCCCTTTCTTTCTTTTTCTGCCTTATTGCTCTAGCTAGGACTTACAGCAAAATGTTAAATAGGAGTGGTGATACAGGGCATCCTTGTCTTGTTCCTGTTCTCAGGTGGAATGCTCTCAGCCTCTCTTCGTTGAGAATGATGTTGGCTGTTGGTTTTGTATGTTGTTGTTAGGTGCCGTTGAGTTGGTTCTGATTCATAGCAACCCTATGTACAACAGAACAAAACACCATCCAGTCCTATGCCACACACACAATCGTTGTGCTTGAGTCCATTGTTGCAACCACTGTGTCAGTCCATTTCCTTGAGGGTGTTCCTCTTTTTCACTGACCCTCTACTTTACCAAGCATGATGCCCTTCTCCAGGGACTGATCCCTCCTAATAACTTGTCTAAAGTATGTGAGACAAAGTCTCGCCATCCTTGCTTCTAAGGAGCATTCTGGCTGTACTTCTTCCAAGAAGATTTGTTTGTTCTTTCAGCAGTCCGCTGTATATTCAATATTCTTTGCCTACACCATAATTCAAAGGTGTCAATTTTTCTTTGGTCTTCCTTATTCATTGTCTAACTTTCACAAACATATGAGGTGATTGAAAACACCATGGCTTGGATCAGGTGCACCTTAGTCCTTAAAGTAACATCTTTGAGTTGTAGGGTATAAATTTTGACCCAACTACATAAACAAAGCAAGATTTCGGTTTTTAAATAAAACAAAAAACAAAAAAAACCCAAACAAAACAAGTTCATTGCCATCAAGTTGATTCTGACTCATAGTGACCCTATAGGACAGAGTAGAACTGCCCCAGAGAGTTTCCAAGGAGCACCTGGTGGATTTGAACTGCTGACCTTTTGATTAGCAGCTGTAGCTCTTAACCACTATGCAACCAGGGTTTCCTTTTAAATAAAGTGTTGTTTAATGCATACCAAGGGTAGAAAGGCAGCTGTGCTGGGAAGGGACAGGGACCTTGAGCTGCAAAGCCATTGAGACAATCACTGACTCTCAAAATAGATTTAAAGTCTATTTTATCTGAGATTAGTATTGCCACACCAGCCCTTTTTGGTTACTGTTTGTTGATATATTTTTTACATCATTTGATTTTTAATATTTTTATATCTTTCTAAGATGTGTCTTTTGTAGACAGTGTATTGATGGGTCATGCTCTTTATCCATCTGCCACTCTCTGTTTCTTAAAAGAAAAAAAAATGTTACCGTCAAATTGATTCCAACTCATAGCAACCCTATAGGACATAGTAGAACTGCCTCATAGGGCTTCTAAGGTGCAGCTGGTGGATTCTAACTGCTGGACCTTTTGGTTAGCTGCCTGCGCTCTTAACCACTGCATCACCAGGGCTGTCTTTTTACAGGTGTATTTAAGCCATTTACATTCACCTGTTGTGATTATCAACAGGTATGAGTTATTGCTGTCATAATGTTGTGCCTTTTTTGTGGTGCTGACGCTTTCTTTGTTCTTCTTACTTTCCTGTGCTGAGTTCCTTTTGTTTGTGGAATTTTTTTTTTTTTTTTTTTTGGTTGCAGATTTTGTGTTTACTGAGATTTTTTCTTTTTTATTTTGATGTATGAGTTTGTTAACTTTCTCTGTGGTTACCTTGAAATTTACCCTTATCTTCCTAAGTTTTAATCAGTCTTTTATTACTTGGTATCACCCTGACCTCCTCTCCACTTGAAAGTTCTATACCTATACCATTTATTTACTCTTTTCATTGTTTTGACATTGTCATTACAGATTGACATCTATGTTTCCCTGTTTTAAGTCTTTTAGCTTTGTTCTGTTATTGAGAATTCTTTACCTAGGTTGGTATCTGGCTGATGCTGTCCTGTGTTCTAGACTCTGATTGTTGTCTGATGTTGTTGGTTCTCTAACCAAAGGACTCCCTTTAATATTTCTTGTAAGTTTGGTTTGCTTTTTATGAATTCCCTTAATTTGTGTTTATCTGGAAATGTCCTAATTTCACCATCATATTTGAGAGAGTTTTGCAGGACATGATATTTTTGGTTGGCAGTTTTTTTCATTCAGGGTTTTATATATGCCATCCAATTGTCCTCTTGCCTGCATAGTTTCTGCCAAGTAACTAGTCTTATTGTTTACCCTTTGCAAATGACTTTTTGTTTTTCTCCACGTGCTCTCAGGATTCTTTGGTTTTGGCAAATGTGACTATGATATGTTTTGGTGACTTTCTTTTGAGGTGTCTCCTACATGAGGTTCATTGAGCTCCTCGATGGCCAGTTTTTTGTCTTTCATGATATTTGGGAAGTTTTCTGCCAGCAAATTTTCAACAATCTTCTCTATATTTTCCATTTTCTCCCCCTGTTCTAGAACTCTGATCACATGCAGGTTTTTGTCCTTGATTGTGTCCCACGTAGTTTTTAGGTTTTCTTCATTCTTTTCTCTAGTTTTTCCTCAAAGTGTTGTCCATGCATTTCTCTTCAGTCTCGAAGATTCTGTCTTCCATTGTTTCAAATTTGCTCCTAAAACCTTTTACTGAGTTGTCCATTTCTGAAATTTTGTTGTTTTGTTTATCTTTTGGATTTCTAGTTGCTGTTTTTGTATGATTTCTAATTGTTCATTTATTTTGATGTTTTGTTCTTGTATTATTTTCCTGAATTCTTCTATTACTTTATTTGTGTTTTCTTGATTTTGGCTATGTTTTAGTTGGTTTTGTCCGTGTTTTCTTGATCTCTTTCCTAATCTCTTGGAGAGCCCTGAATATTAGTCTTTCAAATTCAATGTCAGGTAGTTCCTTTCAGGTCATCTGATTCTTCATTTTGGTCACTTGCTGGAGCCATCTTGTCCTGCTTTTTTATATGTTATGATATAGTCTGCTGTCTCTGAGACATTACAGTATTATTTTATTTATTGATTGTATATTCATTTGTTTCATCCTTCTGCTTTGTTTTATTTTAATATGTCAGGGCAGGCAAGCCAGGCATGCTTTGCTACTTGCTTGTCTGTTGGTATAATAGCTCTCACCACCTTGTCTGGATGGGCAGGGTAGCATCAAGCAAGGTGAGCTCGCTCTGCTGTAAACTGGTTTGGTGAAGTGGCTGAGTGTGGACTGAGCAGGCACTGTGTGCCTCCTGACATTGGTCCAGGGGTGTGGAAGCATTCATAGCCCCTCACCAGATAGGCATGAGTGTCGATGGCATGGTATAGGCTTGCTTTCCATCATTCAACAGTTGTTCAAGTGGCTGGAGGGGAGATGTACTGTGGGCCTGGTGTGATGGTGGGCCTGAGCACCAGGGACACTGTAGCCATGGTGGCACGGTGAGGGCCAGCAAGAAGTGGGGGTGGTGTACAGGGCTAAGTGGGAGGTCAAAAGAAAGAACAAAAAGAACAAATAAATTGCAGAGTGGTGGGGCCGGCGGATGGCAGCAGGCCCGTGTGCCAGTGGCACTCTATCCACAGTGGTGCAGTGGGGTTGGTGGGAATGTTGTGGGAGAGGTGGAGTATGGGGTCAGGAGGGAGAGATGAAGATAAGTAAGAAAGGAAAAAAGAAAAAGAGAGAAAAAATAGTGGCACAGTCAGTGCTGGTGAGTGGAGGCGGGATAGACTCGGGGACAGGTAGGAAGGGAGGGGAGGTGATGTACTGGGCTAGGTGGGAGAAAGAAAAGAAAGTAAAAAAATGGCAGCACAGTGGGGGCCACAGGTGTGGGCAAGACAGACCCAGGGCAGTGGTTGTTCAGTGCACTGGTGGCTCTCTGGCCGTGGTGGTGCAGCAGGGTCCAGCAGGAAGTGAGGGCAGTGGCATAAAGGACGAGGTGGGAGGGACAAAGAGAAGGAAGAGAAAGAAAAAAAAAAAACACTGACGTAGTAGGAGCTGGCAGGTCGGGGTGGGGCAGACCACGGCTGGTGGCATGCTAGCAGCTTTCTAACCATGGCACTGTGGCAGGGTCCAGTGGCCAGGGAGTGAGGTGGCATACAGGGCTAGGTGTGAAGAAGAAAGAAAAGGAAAAGGAAAAATACATAAAAATATAAAAAACTGGTGGCATGGTGTAGGCCAGTGAGTGGGGCAGGGTGGACGCAAGGGCCACTTGGAAGGGAAGGGAGGTGATGTACAGGGCTAGGTAGGAGGGATGAAGAAAAGAAAGAAGAGAAAGCAAAAAAAAAAAAAAAAAATGGCGGTGCAGTGGGAGGTGGCATGTGGGGGCATGGTGGACCCAGAGCGGTGGCGCACTGGTGGGTTTCTACTAGTGGTGGTGCAGCATGGCCCAGAGGGAAGCAAGGGAGATGGCATACAGGGCTAGGTGGGAGGGAGAAAGAAAAGGAAGGAGAAAAAAATAAGAGTGTCAAGAACTGGTGGGTGGAGATGGGGTGGATGTGGGGTGGCAGTGTGCCAGTGTCTCTCTAGCTGAGGCAGTGCATCGAGGCCTGGTGGAAAGGGGTGAAGGTGATGTATAGGGCTAGGTGGAGGGAGATAGAAAAGGAAGAAAGGGAAAAAACAAGGGCATGGTGGGTGGGGGCCAGTCGGACTTGGGGTGATGCCATCCAGTGGCTCTGTAGCCAAGGCGGTGTTGTGTGGCCTGGTAGGAAGGGTTTGAGGTAGGGTACATGGCTAGGCAGGTTGGGGTGGGGCAGAGCAAGGCTGGCAGTGGGCCAGTAGCACTCTAGCCAAGGTAGCATGGCATGGCCTGGTGGGAAGGAGTAGGTGTGGCATACAGGGCTAGGTGGGAGGAGAAAGAAAAGGAAGAAAGGGAAAAAAGAAAAAAAAAATGGTGTGGCAGGAACCAGCAGGTGAGGGCTGGGCAGACCCAGGCTGGTAGTGGGCTGCTGGCACTGTAGCCAAGGTAACACAACATGGCTTGGCAGGAAGGGGTAGAGGTGGCATACGAGGCAGAAGGGTGGGGGATGGCAAAGCGTGTTTCTCTGGTTACCAGGTGCTCTGTCTCCTGATGGGGGCTCTGTGAAGTTGGTTTCCTGTATTCCCTGTCCAGGGTCATTGCTGCCTTTGCTCCAAGATGGCAGTGCTGTGCCATGTTAGTTGGAAGGAGACCTCCACTCTGTATCTCTCCCCATTCTCTGTTTTTCTTCAGTTTCTTCGTCCTTTGGTGTTTGATCTAGTTCTTTATCCCTTCATATGATGCTTAGGGTTCCAGGATTGACGGTTGTATCTGTTTTACTTCTTCTTTTGGGTCTTTGCTGCAGAGGGATGACATGATGTGACTGTCTAGGATGCCATGTTGGCTCTGCCCTCTAAATAATACTTTTAAAATCCGTCCAATTGCATTATTCATTCCTTCATGCCAGGTACGAGGGTCCAGTTAATATACTAAAAGCTCACACCCTACCGCAAAAAGTCCTAATGCAGTGGGGCCCCAGGAAGGATGGATCACTTTATGATTTGCATTTGTGGCACCCTAATCTGGGAGGATGTGTATACACGTGATGACTCGCAAGAAAATATTGCATCAAGGAGGGTGTGTGTATGTTAGGATCATCTCTCTAGGCCAAGCTAGCACTTGCCATGGGAGCAGACCATTCCAGTTTGGGAGAAATATATTTTGCCACTGAAGATGGACCTAGCTCTGATGGATAGGATACTGTGTTCCCAACCCCAATTACCCTAATGAAGAAGGGAAGTGGGCAATAATTATGCAATATCACAGTTCTGATGTCAGGTAGACCTGCCACTAGCTGTGTGTCTTCGGATAAATGGCTTAACATTTTCTGACAAATCATCCAATGACAAGAGATTGTGAACAGTGATCGCTCTCTAACTCAGCGGCTATATCCACCAGTAACCAGAGAGTGAAGGAAGCCTATGACCCAGATATTCCTGCTCCAGAAAAGTGTGCTGGGGTGCAGGGGACCCGGAGTACAGATGACCATGAGACAGGGGGAAGTGCAGGCAGATTTCAATGGGGAGGCAAGAAGGGACATCTCTAATGGGTACTGACTGGCTCTGCTGCGTACTGGTCAGCTCTGACGGGTGCTGGTTGGCTCTGCTGGATACTAGATGGCTCTGACAGGTACTGAGTGGCTCTACTGGGTACTGGCCAGCTCTGCTGGGTGCTAGCTGGTTCTGATGGGTACTGGCCAGCTCTGCTGCATACTGAGAGGTTCTGCTGGGTACTGGCTGGCTCTGATGGGTACTGAGAGACTCCAATGGGTATTGGCTGGCTCTAATGGGTGCTGGCTGGCTCTGCTGGGTACAGGCTGGCACTAACGTGTACTGAGAGACTCTGATGGGCACTACTGGCTCTGATGGATGCTGGCTGGCTCTCATGAGTACTGGGTGGCTCTGATGGGTGCTGGTTGGCTCTGATGGGTGCTGGCTGGCTCTGATGGGTACTGAGAGGCTCTCATGGGTACTGGCTGATTCTGTTGGGCGCTGACTGGCTCTAACAGGTACTGAGAGGCTCTACTGGATACTGGCCGGCTCTGATGGGTACTGGCTGACATGTAGGCCAGGGTGGTGAGCCTCACAGAGGCTGGGAAGGGAAACGGCAGTCATATTGCCTCTGGAGGCCGCTCAAGCCCTTTTTCTTCTCTGGCTCTGTCTCTCTTAAGGGTCATCACTACCTGTCACATTTCATCTCTTCTTTGAAAATCTCCCCTCTAGGGTTTCACTCACTTGTTGAGTGGCTTCACATGAAAAATACAGCTAAATATTAAAGAAAATTCAGCATTTCTGCATGCCAGTTAGAGCATTAAACGTTCATGTATTTTAATAACAGCATTTCCAGTTTGTGTCACATGGCCCTGGACATGTATGTCCCTGCCTGAAGACGTCCAGTAGAACACTGGAGACACAATGTTTTGCTGAGGGCAGTTTGTGTTGTGACTTGAAAGTGCCACTTCACATCCTGGTACATCCGGTTTTTAGAAAAATAAATATCCTCCATTGTACATGTCTTCATTTGCAGCTGTGAGAAAATTCAAAGAATTGAAATGCCCTGCTCTGTCCCTCATTCTTTCCCACCTTCAGCTCAACTGGCTGGAGAAGGAGGATACAGCATTCTAACACACATGGTCACTCTTACCGCAGGCCTCTCTGATCTTTCATTTATAGCCAGAGAGGGCAGTCCTGGTCGGTGGGGGGGAGGAGGAGGGGCAGTCTCAGTGGGCAGGACAAGCCTGAGTCCATGTGGAGAGGGTCCCCACAGAGGTGACCTTTAGGTACTGTGCAAACACGGGGTGCCAGTGAAGACTGGACAGATGGACTCTTGAAGGATGAGTTCCACTGGCAGACAAGGCAGGATCAGAGGCCTGTCCTAGGTGATGTTCAGCTGCACTGAGGTTCCCTGTGGTCTTGCTATTTATCTCCCTTGATTTTATTAATTATGTATCTAATTCCTAGCCTGTGTCAGCTGGGCTCAGGGAAGGCTGTGTCAACCCTAAGTACAAAAGGTAAACAAGGCCTGACTTGCAACCTACCAAGGAAGGGTGGTAACAGCCCCGAGTTAGAAACTTCTGAGGACAAGGTAGTGACTGTCCCTTTGCACAAGACCCTTTATCTAGTGCTCAAAAGAGAGGTCCTTTAAGTGTGTGTATGAGTGAGGGGGAGGAATCGGAGGATCAATCATGGAATGTCTGTGTGCCAGGTGCTTTACACACGACGCCAAAGAAATAGAAACAACCTCTATTAAAAACAAAACTTTTCTCTCATTATAAGAGGCACAGTCTCATAATTAAAAAAAGAAAAAAGAAAGTGTATACGACAAAGATAAAATCACTGTACTCCTACCATTACTAACATGTTCTTTTCCAGAGGTCTAACAAGCACATAGATACTGGGATTGTACTGCATTTGCAGCTTTATTTTGCTTTTGCCCTGTTATAATATGAATATTTTGATTAAGTATTCTTCAATAGCATCAACTGACTATAGGCTATTTTGTTATATGGATAGGTAACTTATCATTCTCCCACTGTTGGGCATTTGGGTAATTTCTAATTTTCCACTCTTTTAAAATAGCTCTTGCATATTAAAGTACACCAACAGCCATTCATCCATTTTGCATCTCTTTGACTACTAGCAAAATTCAAGTATGTTTCAAACATGCATGTCATTTTTAAGCAGGGGCTTGACTAATCTTCTCTGTGTATCTTTCCAATTTTAGTGTACATGCTTCCCAAGCGAGCATCAAGTTCACATACAATGTTCACATATGTTTCAATTATTGGCCCTTTATACTTCTGTGGTTGTTCATTCTGTGACTTAAGTAACACGGTGTACTATTCACAAATGATTCTAGAATATGTCCAGTTCTATTCTCTTCTGCCTCACATACCTGGGATCTCTGAAAGGCAGGCGATCAACACACGTGCCTCCCCTCCCCCTCAGCCAAGCTCTCTTAAGAATGAGAGCAGCCAGGCCAAGGCTAAGGTTCCCACGGCAGGGCTGGCTAAGCTGCCATGGTCTGGCCCCAAGCCTTTGCCGAGCACCCCACTGGGCCCTGTCACACCCAGATCACCGGCCCAACTGAGGCTACACTGGCAGCAAGGCATTTGGGGGGGTGTTCGTCTCTGCATCTCCGCATTAGTCTGTAACTCAATTTAAGAAACAACTTGCATTAAGTAATTAATCACAAATACTATTACTTCTGTTTTTCAATTCATACTTGCACTTGAACTACCTTTATTATCTCATAAATGCAAAGTCTCAACTAAAACTTGTCGTGAAAGCTTTAAAAATCTTCCATAACTCAAAATGTATTTTGAACTGATTATGTGCTTAAAAAAGTTATCAGATTGGTTGCGTTTACAGTTACATGCTATCTGCCCTGGTGGTGCAGTTGTTAAAGAGCTCGGCAGTTTGAATCCACCAGCCGCTCCTCAGAAACTCTATGGGGCAGTTCTACTCTGTCCTATGGGGTTGCTATGAGGCTAAACAGGATCCAGGAGAGCTTCCTGACTTACACTAGGAAGAAAGTCCTGGCGACCTACTTCCAAAAATCAGCCAATGAAAACCCTATGGGTCACAGCAGTCCAATCCCCAGTCATGAGAATGGTGCAGGACCTGGCAGCAGTTTGTTCCGCTGTGCCTGGCGATGTCACGAGTCAGGGGCTGACTTGATGGCAGCTAACGACAAATTTTTATTTAGTTGAATTAAAAAAAAATTTTTTTTTTAACACAAATGCATATTTGCCAAGGAAGAATGGTTTTGGAGCAAAGAAGTTTATTTGTGATCCCAAACCTGTCTTTACTGCATACTCAGCCCCGTCGGGTTCTTACTTTAGGTCTGTCTCTCCTGCTGGAATCCAGTCTCTTCCGTGAGACACCACCTCAACCATCCTCCGCTATATGCCTAGCACAGGACTTGGCTTGCAGCCAGCACTTCAATGACATTTATTGCGGGGATGAAAGTAAAAGCATTGCCCTTCACTTTTACAGATTAGAATTTGGAGTGTATTTTTACAGCAGAAAATATTCATTCTGTAATCATTTAACATCTTACCAGAAAAGCATTATTCAAACTCACAATACATGTGAATGAATGAACTTATGTATGGAATAAATAAAGGGTCATGTTTCTGGATCTGGAAAATAGCAACAGTATTTTTTATGTTTGAGAAATCTCTCTTGTGTCTGTACAGGATGGATCCTACCTTGAGGGTTGTTTGGGGTAAATTCATGAATGAGGAAAAAGCTCTTCTAGGTGACCTAAATCTCAGGGACCCCATGGCAAGAAATGGCAGGTGACTAAAAAAACCAACTAGACCATACCAAACTTTGTCTATATACGGGAAAGGGGAAGCCTGGCCACGACTGGGATGTCAGACATCAGAAGTGTGGTCTAGACCATACTAAACTCTGCCTATACACAGAAGAGGGGAAGCCTGGCCACGACTGGGATGTCAGACATCAGAAGTGGGATTTTGTGGACTGAGGCTCTAAAAGGGAAGGTGGCTTAGGTGAAAACACAAAATTGACTCATCACTAAGGGAGAAAAGGCAGAGTACTTAAGCATATCTGATATGGGTAAAGAGAGAGTTCTTGAATAAAATCAGATCATACCAGGCAAGATTTTCAAAGGAGGGAAACAAAGGTACGTAACCAGGAATAAACATAAAAGCAAAAATAAGAATAGCTCAAGGGAATAAAAACCCAGAACGAACTGAAACTTGAGGGGGGACGTCATCAAAAAGTAGTTTTACTGTTAGGCTCAAATCAAGAAGAGATGCAGGGAATGCAGGGAATGCAGGGAAGGGCACCGCCTCACCCATCTCCTCACCCCCAGCGGCGAGCACAGCGCTCGGCACCCATCAGACACTCCACCAAGATTACTCGAAGTCAAAGAATTTCTGCTCAACTGTTCTTTCGGGGAGGCGGGGGGTGGGGGTGGGAATAGGAGATTTTCAGAATGAAAATGGTGGACCAACCAACATAAATGAGAAATCCTGAAATGACTACACTTGATGGCAGACTAACAAGGACAAATGTTGACTCAGTATAAGTAAGCACTTGCTAATAACTCAGTTTTGTAAATGCCATTATCAAATTTATTACCAGTGAAATTTCCCTCGTTTTCCCCCATTTATGTCACCATTCTGGATTACTGACATATGACAGCACCAACTTTTTATTTTCTATTATGTATGAATATCATGTATGATTAAATTAGAAAGCAAATTATAAATTCCTATCCCTTCTGCTCCTAAGAATTATACAAAACTTCATTAAACATCTTTCTCCTTCCTTCAAGCTATTTTGTGTAAGCAACATTTAAAAACAAAATAATTAAAATTACAACAGTGATGTCCCCCTGTATAAAGCATTCTAATCCAAGGTGCTAAAGTGTTATCAAATAAAAATCATTCATTATCCGCAATATTTTTCTAAGATCAAGTGGGTATTTTATTAAAATGGAAACTGAAATACCAGAAATCACATACAGAACCTATGAAAACAGAACAGCAAAACGACTGCTCAGCTCCTACTCAATCAGTATTTCTTTAGGGTGTGATGTTCTTAGGGGGAAGTGTGTGAAACAAAAGTCGCAGTTTGGGGGAAAAAAATCAACCCAGTGGACATTATTTTAGACTTTTGTGGAGAAAAAATATTAGATAAAAAGTAAACTCTGGAAGTCAATGTCGAAAGGACAAGATCATTTTGATAATCATGAACTTTATTTTTATTTGCCATGGCAACATTTTCAGGAAAGGGATTTTACATCTGTTTTTTATGATTAATTTTACAAGCAAATTCTAATATACAGTATTTACTCTGAACTGGTTTTTAAAATCAATGGAAAACAATACTGCAGATATTAAAGATTGTGGTGTTTTTGTTTTTAGTTAGCAAAGGCTGAGAGACTTTATAAGTTCCTAGGGTCAGTATTACTTTGTTATGGCGATGCTTTACCGAGAAACAGTGGGTAGCTTTACCCCAAGAAGATTAAAACACACGATGAATCTTCAATTAATGACATAGTTGGAGATTGACATCCACCATCATGATCATTTATTCAAACACATTCTTTCAAATTGCTGCAGCAGAGAAATGAAAGGGAGATGTGGAAAGACCATTTGAAAATAGAATTCAAGCATCAGAATTAAGAAAAATAGAAAGGCCTCATCCCCAAAGAAAAACATCAGGTATTTTATATGACAGTATAATGAATTTTCAAATGTGTGCATAAGCAATGCAAACATGACCACTCCCACTAATTCAGCAACATGGAAACTACCGTGTGAGATGGAGAGCAAATGGAAACTGCTGCAGTCTTCTTGGTCTTTGTTACAAGCCTATTTAGTGATTCCAAAGTACATCCCCAGGATCAGTGACAGGAAACCATCATGACGACTGTGCAGAAGCCACAGCACACCTCTGTGTAACACCAACTATGCCACAGGAACATCTGGACAGCTATGGTGGATACACTGAGTAAAATACTTATGGGGACAATGGAATATTCAAAGAAAACTTAGTGCTTTAAGAGAAAAAGTGACATGCTGGGGATGTAATTTCATGGAAGGCTGTACTGATCTCTTCAAACAGTAACAATTACAGAGAAATTCATTTCAACAAATGATGCCACACCCAATAGGAGGCATTTTGATATTTCAGGCACAACTCCAAGCAATAAAGCGCATTTAAAGTGCACATTTGATATTCTCTTTCATATTTAAATTTTACTTGTTAAAATACTTAGTAAGTTCCTTAGTATCTATATAAATACAATGAACAGTAGTTGATACACCTGGAAATATTGCACAAATCAAAACGAGACTCTAAAAGAAAAATGCTAGAGAGTCTCAGTTATTAGAAACAGTCTAAATAACTATATTATCCTTTGTTTAATGCCTTAAAATCATTGCATCTGTACTGATTAACTCCTTTGGCCAAGCTTTCTTTGAAGAAGTGGATATGCATCCCATTAACAGTCATACATATAATTCTCCACACTGTATTTTCTTTCACAAATGTGAAACTTAACCAACCTCCATAAAACTTCATCCTCAGGAATTACAATTCATGCACTGCAACCATCTTCACCAACATCACAAGAACTAAGAGAAAAAGTGAACTGCGTTCCTGTGGAGGAGGATGGAAAACAGAGCTGATTTACAGAAGTAAAACACAGAGACCCAGCCAGATCTGAGAGGGTGATCTCCGATTACATCCTCACTTCCATTTCCTACTGAACATTTTACTCACTAAGGAGCAGACTAGCATAATATTCCTGCAGTGTTTAAAGAGAACTGCAGGCAAATACTTATGTTCTTTTGTGCAAGCATCCAAGATTTTTTCTCTTAAATACATTATGCTTTATAATTGTGTCGACGAGCCTATCTTCCACCAAGATTAAGGCTCAATAAAGCTGAACTGATGGGGTAATATTTCTGAAAATTCATCTGGGAGAAAAAAATGGGGCAAGAGGAAGACTAAACAAATTCCTGGAGTCAATGTTTTTATATAATGGACAATAAATATATTTCCCTAAGACTAGGAGATTAAAAATAAATTTAAAATAGAAAACTTTTCCCCTAAAGATAAAGGACAAGTTGTAAATAATGTTTCTATAACAACTTCCAAATAAACCAAGAACCTACTAATTTCACCAGTGCGTTTTACTTTAGCGAAATAAAGGTATGAGAGCGTCCCATGTGTGATCTGAGACCCGTTCTCGTTTTCCTTCACAATCAAAGCCCATGTCTGAATGCCCACTGGGGCTGCCATACCCACAGCCTGTCTCCACGAATCGCAGTGCTTTGCTGACCTGTCTACCCACTGTATACTCACAGTACCTAGACTCTGTGAAGAACTCTCCAAGCTTTCATGATTCTCTGCAGAAGTGCTAGCAGGTGAGAGTAGGATGTGATTTGTGTTGGCCACATATTAACAAATCCATGAATGGTTTGTGTCCATTCAACGGCAAATACACCGGAATGGTTCTCAATAGGTAAGGGAAGACTGTCAAAATGGTAGCAAATGTTACTTCCAAAATTTCCAGTGAAGCATTTCCTGTTGATTCTCTCACAAAAAAAGGGGCAGATAATTTCACCAGTATACACTTTTTAATGGAATCCTTAGAAAACTGAGTGACTTTTTGGCCAACATTCCTCTTGAAGCATTTCTGGCCAACTGATCAAAACAAAACTTGACCTGGGAAGGTTAGCTATTTGAAAGATATCAATTCCAATTAAAGCTGCTACAGGTGAACAAGCTAAAGATGACATGATTTGGGGAACAAAAGGGCGTATGGCCTGTCCTGTCCTGACAAATGGTCTGAAGCATGATTAGCATTGTGCACATGGTCCCTTGGAGGCTCCACAGCTACCTACTGTAGCACAGTAAAATAAATAAGCATATTGCCTTTGAAACACTTTTTAATACCTTTTAATAAAACACAATTTCTCCTCCTCAACTCTATTTCTCTTCCCAAATCCTGTCTGATTTTCAAGAAACTGTCATTTAAACATATAACAACATAACAAAGGAAACCTGGAAAACCCAGGAAAAACAAAAGTATTGAGAATTCCAGCTTTTCTCAAGACAGTCTTAACTTAAATTTGTAATTTTTCTCAAAATATTTTAACTTGTTTTGTTATACAAAATAGTTTTAAATCCCTATGTGTCCATCAAAGTTTTGTGCAAACATTTCAAGTCCATTATTCCAGTCTTCGGGTATTAGCAGAATCAATAAATACAAATATTACAGTAAAGACTTAATTTAAAATATATACTATGGAATCTTAAAACAGCTATCATAGATCCATACGCCTATAGGGATCAAACTGAATTACCAGCAACACTCTAGCACCAGCATATTTTATAATGGATACATCTGTAGGTACAGGTTTCCAGACACATCTTAAGCTTTCTTTCCAAAATTTACCCAGAAGCAAATACAAACACAAATAGTGTGTAGGGGGTGGGGGTGGGGGATTGTATCAAGATTGTAAAGCAACATATAATTGGTTCATATATAATATGAAACATTTCCAGCCTATGAAATTTCTCTGGTAAGTAATCAATAGTAACACTTGTTTGCTGATCCTAGAAGGGAAAATAAAACCTATACAGACTTCCCATTAAAAGCCTGATATCCTTTATTCATCACAGAGCTTTTGCATAGACCTTTTAATTATACAAAATACTGGTCAGAACTCTGCTTACTGACCGCCATCTTCCATTATCACCAATATTTTTGATAAAATAGGTAGCCTTATTCATAGGAGGAACAAGTGAAAAAGAACAAGTTTCTGATAACCACAATTAATACAGACCTAACCAAAAAAAGAAAAGAAAAAACCAAACCCACTACTGTCGAGTCGATTCTGACTCATAGCAACCCTACAGGACAGAGTAGAACTGTCCATAGGGTTTCCAAGACTGCAAATCTTTACAGAAGCAGATTGCCACATCTTTCTCCTGCAGAGCAGCTGGTGCATTCGAATCACTGACCTTTCAGTTAGCAGCCGAACACTTTAACCACGGTGCCACCAGGCCCTCCATACTATAAACCTTAAAAGGACTAAACTATCAATGCACATTTCTTGCCTGCTAAGTGGAGTATTATGCATCTTATGATGTGCAGAGGGAGGACAACATGATTAGAGCCTTCAGCAGGCTGCTGAGACGGGTAAGCAAGTGTCTCTGCGTTTACCTGAGACAAGTATGTTCAAATGGCATGTACTTCAACCAGGGTATGAAATGGAGGAGCCAGACTAGCAGAAGATTCCACGCTTTAATATTTAAGATGTGCAGGCTTTCAATGAACCTCCACCTTGGTAGCAAATGCACATGAAGATATTCCAGGACAGATGAGCTTGTTCTACAAAAGTAAACTGGCAGGTGATGGCTATGTATTTAATGCATCTTTGGTTTAGGAAGACGAGAATATCGATTAGTGGCCAAACAATCCCCAGAAGGAAAACTGCCACTCAGAGCCTGCACGATTTCTTTTCTTTGTGTTTGTGGTCTTGGGATGCTTGTCTTGGCCTGGAAGTTGTGAGGCTCTAATTGGGGGTTGCTTATTTGTTTTTGTTTGAAAGAGCCAGAAGGGGGGCGGAGCTTAGATGCTTTCAGATTAGGATTATTTGTAAGATTTGTCTGACTAGATGTTGGCTGAAGTTTTGATGAATTACATGGTGTGATTATTGGTGATTTCTTACAAGTGGTAGTCTTACTTGGAGATGATTCAGAGACTGAAGGAGGTACCAAAGAGTTCAAGATGGATGGCTTCAGAAGTTGCAGGGCCTTGGGCTGTGATGCGTAGCCTATGGGTGAAGACTGATTTCTCACAACTCTCTTAGCATGGTCTGCTGTACTTGATTGCAGAGAAGTGGGTACAAACTGCATGTCACTAATGTTATTATTTGCCAAATGATAAGGCTCTGTAGCATTCACGTTTATGTTCAAGTTTGCTTTAGAAGGTGTACTATCAGCCACGTCCTTAGTGAACTGTGGGCTTGACGACAAAGGCAGGTCATCCAGACCACACTTGCTTTCTTGTTGCAAGCTGTGTGTGAAGCTTTCGTCCAGATGTGCAACCCCCTGATATGTGCCCTGGGGAGCACAATCACTGTGGGCCTCGGTATGCGGCAGCTTTATTAGTTTTCCCTGGGCGTGGTCTGTGGGTCTGGGAAGGCTGCTGGAAGGCTGTAGTACTTGAGGCTGTTAAAAATTACAAACAAGATTAGCAACAATATATTTTAGAAAGCCACCCATAATTAATGTAGTTCCAACTGGGCTGGTTTGGTATATATTATGATGTAATATACGAAGAACGTGTTGTTGTTTTTAGGAAATGAATTGCAATATTCAAGTGAATTCATGAGACACATATAAGAGTGATAATGTAAACAAAAAATCATACACGCAGTAAATACTGAACAAGATCCAAAATTAAACAAGGAAAAAGAAAACCTTAAAGTACTGATTTATTGTAGAAAACAACTTCCTGGATTCATTAAGTATTTAAAATCTTACATGCAAGACAGCTCAACAGAATAATTTCCACAGCACTTTGGCTTAATCTCCATAAAGCATTCAGACTGTGACCATAAGACTATTATTATCTCTTTTAAAGTTTTTTTTCCTACCATGTTACCACACTTAACTTGAAGACAGTTGTTAAAGATGTCAAAGTGCTGTGTCTCTGTTGAGAAAATTACCAGCAGATAAACAAGGTTTAGAATGAAGATTATATTCTCAGATGAAGTGTAATTCTAATTATTTAAACAAAGATAGGTCAATACATTTAGTTAACGCTAATCTATCTTTAATATTCTTATTGAAAAGTTCAGAATGAAACATTTTCAAAGCTTATTTTTCCCTATTCTCATTGCCATACAAGGGACCAACTAAGGTTCTCCAATGCTGAAAATGTGGAAAATAGCTAGATAAACCCTGCTCAAGAATGAACATCCATTTAGTACATTAAAGATTAACAGCCTCCCAAGCAGAGAAGCCTAGGATAGCACAGTTTTTAAGGCCACACAGCCAGTTCTCTGGAGCTCAATGTGTGGTTATGCTCTGTACAAATCAGAGAAAACATGCAATTGCCATTACTTTCATGCCTTTGGTAAAAGATTATGAATCCTGAAGTTCTCTTTCAATGGCCCAAATACTTAAAATATATGGGGCAGAGTCTACTGTTCATGTACTGATGGCCATGGGTGGCTGCTACAAATGTGTAATTACAGACACACACACACACAGTCTTTCAATTAAATAACTCAGGCTGGAAATGTCAAGCAGTTTGGCAAAGGGCTTTGAAACATGAGCTTTAGAGGATTATTTCGTACTAGTAAATATATATATGTATTTCACTATGCGAAATCCACCAACACAATCTACACATTATCTCTAACTTTTCCTATAGATAGGGCAGACCTATTTACACCATATCATTTGTGTGTTTTTACTTCCTTCACTTTTTCGTCTCCTTCCTGATCAGCACTGGACGATGCAGCCCAAGGCCAGCGGTCAGGGATTAATTTATGGCAGGGCTGGGGTGACAGAGAACAAAGCAAAGCTCACTGACTCAAGAGGGATGGTTGGCAGCATAGGGCTGCCTTGCTATCTAAAAAGCAAAAATCAAGACAATGGCACTCAAAATTAATCCTTACAGAGGTACGCTACATTAAACTCTTAGTTACTGCATCATGTTTAAAAAATAAGCAAGCCATCCCAGTTGTTAGTCACATCAAGCTAAGTGTCTAGGACTTTAAAGGTATCTGGGTATTTTCACAATAAATCGCCACAGAGATGAGTATACTGCCCCTCAAGACAAAAGGCAAAAACTCTCCATGCAATTAATTCAGCAGACTCTCCATGGGGTTCCCTGGAAAAAACAACCATGCCAAAACGGTCACAAACCTCAGAAAGATTAGGGACAAAACAGAGCAGGACCACATTCAGCAAACCAAAATCTACCAAAGAAAAAGATAAGCAGCCAGAGAGAAAGGGGCCACACCAAATGGCTGACTGAATGGGAATTTCTTTCCCTTTTCACCTCCTTTCACTTTCAAACACGCTAAGATATTCTAGCCTCTAGTGCAACTTAAGAACTTTGAAAATACCAGTGACAATTTAAAAAACGACCATTGTAATATGCCTATTGCTAGTAAGAAAAAAAATGATATAAACGTGCTATCAGCTCAAAACATAAGGTATAATTTTCAAATTAAGACAAAGTTGTAAACTGATTATTAGGACAACCAAACCTGTAGAAAAGGGGTACTGGGAACTACTACAGATAAGTTATTCATTTGCACTGTTCTTTATGACCACTGCCTATCACAGAAATACAAATCGGGTAATCAGAATGACATGCTGCTCATATTAAATGCAATAAAGCTCCATATTAAACATTAAAGAGCTAAAGAGAATAAAATACTGAGTCCTTTAACTGAGAGAAGTTAGATTGAATAATTATATAAATAATTATCTAAACTATAAATTAATTAAATTAGTGATCTCTATATACTAAATAAAAGAGCCCTGGTTGCACTGTGGTTAAGCGCTTGGCTGCTAACGGAAAGGTCAGCGGTTTGAACCACCAGCAGCTCCACAGGAGAAAGATGCAATGGTGTGCTTCCACAAAGATTACAGTCTCGGAAGCCCTGTGGGGCAGTTCTACTGCCTGGCTATCTACTATAGGGTCGCTACGAGTCTGGAACTGACTCGATGACAATGGGTACATGCTAAAAGTGAGTCCTTGGGTGGCGCAAATGGAAAACGCACTCCACTGCTAACCAAGAGGTTGGAGGTTCGAGTCCACTCATATGCCTGGCTATCTACTTCCAAAAATCAGCCACTGAAAACCCCATGGTCCACACACTTGTACTCTGACACACATGGGGTCACCATGAGTCTGAACTGACTTGACAGCAACTGCTTTTTTTTAAACTATGTATCATGCACTGCACTGTTTCTGTCCTGAGGGATCTAGTGAAGGTGTGAGGAGCTAGTTCTTCGGACAAGCCAGCCGGGTGATTTTCTCCTCTCCTCCCCCTGCTGGCATCTTAGGCCTCAGAACCCCCCGTCGTCCCAGGCCTGATGTTTGTCAGCAAGATTAAAAAGATACAATTCTGGGCTAAGCGTCTCCCCCCTCAGGAAGTCAGGGGGCGTGATGCAGTGGGATGTCTGTTAGCAGGGTTAAAAAGATACAGTCACTTCCGCTGGGGTACAGAACAGCTGGGAGAAGAAGTCTTCTTAGTCTCCTCAGCTATGGTGCAGGTGAGGCACACACAGCATAAACGTACAGTCCACCTAAGAGGACCTACCTGGCCAGGGGAGACTGGCAGTAGGTAGGGTCGCATTTAAACTCCTCACCCATGGCACAAAGTGGGGTGTGCAAGGAAGCTTTTGAGGGGGCACTGCTCATTATGGAATGTTTCCCACTGTATGCTGTCTGATTCTTGTAAGTAACAAAAGCTACTTTCCTAACGTCTGTTCAGGTTCTGAACACAAGGACATGATGTTTATGGAGCAATCCATAATTAGTTATTGGTGTCCTTTTTCTAAATGGCCTCCTGGCTATCTAGAAATTGGACACAACCTGTGAGCAACACATAGATTTGGAGTGTTGTCTTACAGTGATGGTGTGGTCGAGCAGGACGTGCTGTCCTACGGAAGGAGACAGTCAGCTAAATAAAGATGAGATCAGGTCTCAATCTAACAACATATGGGCACAAAATGAAACCATATCGCTGACTGGAGAGGTCACTGAAGGAATCCAAGAATCACAAATATCTGCACTGAGTTCTAAAATGATGTGCAGGAGTTTGCCAAGTAGACAAGAGGGAATGAACCTCCCTTGTGTAGAGGGTCACTACATGGTAAAGGCACAGAAGCAATAAACAAATGAATAAACAAATACAGCATGTTCCTGTAACTTCAAATGGTCAGACTAAATTTAGGAGGCGCAGTGCAGAGTGCAGGCAAGGGCCAGCTCATGGAGGTCAAGTAGCTCTGACTTTGTACTATAGGTGGCGGGGAGACACTGGTGAGTTTTAAGCACAGGAATCCTAAGATCCAGTTTGTGTTTTAGAATGATTACTCTGGTAGAAGCTGTGAGGAACATAATGGGAGAAGAAAGATGAGACTGTAAGCAAAAGAGCTATTGCTAAATAGCTGAGGTCATAAATTCTACGGATCTGCAATTAAGATAGTAGCAGAAAGACTGGAGAGGAGCTGAAAGAGGTTCTGAAGATGGGACAAATAAGTCACTGTTTGGGAGGACTCGAAGATGAGTTCCAGGTTTCTGGCTCTGGAGATGCAAGATGAGGTACTGCCTGTATCTAAACATGCCTCTGAGGAAGCTGCCCACCTGCTCATTCATTTCACAGCTTTGCAGCTCACCAAACCTGGAGGGCAAAAGGAATACCCCTCACTACTGCAGAGGGCACTTCAGGGAACCCTCTGAGTCACAAATGAGTACAGCCCCATCTTGGAACTGGAAGAGATTACTGAAGCTTCAAAATGTGAACCTATCCCCAGAGTTAAAGAGTTAAGTGCCTCTGAACTGGACTCAGCTCCTTTAAGTCTTACTTTCCTTAGATACATAAACTTCAAAACATCATAGAGAGGAATTCTCAGGATAAATGGTTACATGTGTCAGGGTCAAGAGGTCAACAATAGGCACTACCAGATAGTTGTACAGGGGGCTGGCAAACATATTTAATGATAATTTTAAATGTTTACTTTGAGCTGCTTACAAAGATGACTAGAGACTATGAGCTCCCCACGGGCATGTACCAACCAAGCATCATTATTCATTGGCTGTTGCTGTTGTTGGTACTCCTAGTATTTGGTACAGAGCAGTCATTTAATATGTATTTGCTAGATAAGTGAATAAATATTAGTGAGTGGTATATTCTAGAATTACTTCTTTGGCCATAAATGATCAAATAATACTTACCTATAGGTCAAAGATGCAGCATTAATGCTCAAAATTTTTTTAAATTTTTAAAAAAACACTGATAAAAGGGAAATCTAATAATAGAAAAAAGCTTTGTTTTCTACAACTAAGTCTGAAATTAGCTTAATGATTCATATTTAGAAGGACAGTGTTAATTTGAACACAACTACTTCCCGTAATGACACACAAGCTTAGTCACCAAAACTTTTTAATTCGAAGACTAGACATTTCTGATGAAATAAGCTGGAGAAGCTGTCTTGATAAACATTCAGCCACTTTCCACTTGTAACTCTAACAGTTGAATATAAATATACATGTAAAATGCTTGGCATAGGACCTTTAGCACATAGTAAATACTCAGTAAGTGTCATCTATCATTATTAAAAAGGTGTGAGAGAGAAGAGTTTAAGCCAGAGACTTCTGTAATTGGGTACTGGGGAAAAGAGTAAGTTCAATAAACAGCATAATAATAAACTAGTAGCTATGGAATAAGAGATATTTAGGTTTCAAATACACCACAGCTGCACAGATTCCATAAACTGTACAGTTCAGTAATGTCAGTCATAGCTAAATGTTTTAAATCCACAAGCATGTTGCTGCATGATATGACACAGAAGTCTAAGTTCCTTAACTGCCTTCCTGGAGATAAAAACTGAAGCAAGGACACGTCAGGCACTCTAAAGTTCAGGAAGAACTTACATATGGCAATATGCAGGAGCTAGTATAATACAGCACCGAAGCACTTCGTTTTTATAGTCAGATTGATCTGGGTTTGAGTCCTGGTTCTAACACATAATTACTACTGTGAGAGATGGTGGGCAATGTCGTTACTATTCTGAGAGTGAATTTTATAATTTACAAAATGAAAATAACAGAATCCATACCGCACCTGAATTGTTATAAATAACAAACAATATCATGCATGCAAAGTGCTCAGTACAGTGCCTGGCACTTTACAAATGCTTGAGAAACGTCTGGGCTCTAAGAGAACAGGACTGCCCTTCTTTCCAAGGAGGACAGTCATACTCTAAGTTTGCATATATGATCTCTAATGATCACACCCTAAAAACCCTTTGCTGTCAAGTCGATTCTGACTCATCGCGACCCTACAGGACAGAGTGGAACTACCCCATAGAGTTTCCAAGGCATGCCTGGTGGATCTGAACGGCTGACCCTTTGGTTAGCAGCTGTAGCACTTAACCACTACGCCACCAGGGTTTCTGATCACACCCTAGGTGGCAAGTATTGTCTTCTATTTGTAAAAATAAACAGGTTAGGAGAAGATAAGTGGCATGTCCAAAGTCACACACTTCAGCAAATGGCAAAGCCAGAATTTGAACGTCAGAGAATTTAAAAGCAGCATTACAGCTTTATTATTCAACTATTCAAATAGTTAACTAAAGCTATTCATGTAACTCTGATGAGCTCACAGGCTCTCAGGATGTGCAATATAGCTAGATAACAATTTTAACATACTTAAAAACTCTATAGGCAGATTCAATACCAACACTTAGGTACTAACTTTCCTCGAAAATGCCCTGTTTTCTTCTTAGCTAATCTATCTTCCACAGGATGACTCTCATACACCACACTGTGGCGCAGTGTTTCTGGGAAAAGGTGGTTCGACAGTAACCCAGAGAAAATGGAGAAAACACACGGAACATGAGAAGTAAATTAACACTCAACACTGGGAAAAACTCTTCACCTTCACGGTTTCATACCACTTCACATTGGCATAAGAAAAATGACTCATATCCACTTCTGTAAGCATTCTTGTCCCGAGGTCATCAGCAATAAGATGGCAGCTAGAAACATCAAGTCCTGACTGAAGACAAATGTGCCAAAGTAGACAAGGGAAGACGTAGGAAATGTTCTCAAGTATAATAAGGCCACTGCATTATAGACACAGAACTACCTAAAATTACATTCTGGGCACATGTACGTTTATTATTAGCATTAAATATATTTTAAAGGTTAAAAAGAAGATGGGAATGGGACCACCTATAACATGCCTGTAATTCATGCAGGCTCTGACATGCATCATGCAAACTGGGGAAAAAAAGTGATTATGAGGAAGATGGCAGAAAAAATCTGAAATTGTACTGTACCACGCTTTGTCAGAGAAGTAATGGACTAACTTCTCAACTCCTTGCCAATGGCATAATGGGAGAGCAGAGACAAGAGAGAGACAGGACAATGGTGTCAGAGACCACATATAACACCAAGGAATTGCCATGACTGGGGCAGCCCAAAGTATTTGCTTTGTTTTGTGTTTTTATAGGTATCACTCCACAGTTTTATTTAATGTATTTGTATTTAATGAAAACATCTTTGTCTTGTTAAAGCAGTTTTCAAGTTAGTACAAATATTTATACCCACAGAAATGTATATGTAAAACTTCTCACATTTAAAAGGAATCATTTGAAGATTGTTACCCAATGAAAATTGAAAAGAATTTTGACACAGTTTAATGTTATACTCCAAAGACCTAAAAAGGTTTAGCCCCATGTAACTCTTTATGAAGGAAATAGAAATTATTTTTAATAATCTTAGAGCTTCTTGCACATTATAAAACTAACCGAAATTCAGTATTTGTTAGCTTACTTTTATTACTGTCACTGCATTAAACACCAATAAAAGTATAATTTGATCTTCATGTATGTAAAATATTCTGAATTATACGGGAAGCTCTGCACACCAATATAGAGATATAACTTGACCTTTATTACATAACTGGATTAAAAGAATTTCGATCTAACATTCATGTACACCCAATCACAGCTTCCAAGGCTTCTTGGGAACCAGAGTGCTCTTATTCCTCTAGATCTCAAAATTTTGCCTCCAGATATCATGTAATTTACAGAGGACACCTGACTGATAAATACAGATTTATCAATAAATTCTGAAACAAGGAGTTAAATAAATGGCTTTTCTAAGTAGATGACTAATTAATTGCTTGTAGAAACTTATCAAAGTGACTAGTAGTAACTTAAGTAAGCATTTACTATGTAGGCCACAATCAGAGATGCTTAAGACATGGGCCTGTATCTCAAAAACACAGAATCCATCAGTATCTACCTCTGGGATGCAGAGTAGTTCAGAAAAAAAATTAAATGATATCATAATAGTATGATTTCATTGTTATGACCAATGTGCATGGTATATTTATCCAAAATAAGATACTGCAAACATAATGGTACAGCAGCAAATACTGGCTAAAGAAACAATTCCACAATCTGCATAGCAGGTTGTTATAAAGGGCTTTATAGAAAAACACTAAAATTGCTGAGTTTCCCATAATTGTGATGTGTTGAGAGAAATTAATCCTTGCCTAGGTCTGTGGGAAAGCCTACTGGACCATGAGTTTGATGCACATTTCTAGTCAAGTAACTAGAATAATGACTATATAAGACAACACTTGAAATTAGTTGCAAAAAATGTACACAGTGTCATACTCTATATTAACCACATTTAAATAAAACAATTAGCTTATTGTAAAATCCAGTCTGTTCAATTTTTACTGAGGTACCCTAGTTTCCATTTCACTTAAAATATTTTATTTTTATGAAAAGTCATACCCATAGCTAATTTCTCATTAAAGCACTGAAGATGAGGCTATTCTTACATGTAAAATCGATTACAGTCACATGCTGGAGTCAATCAGGTTGAGCCATGCTAGTTTATCCCTCATAAGCAATTCAACAACACATATCAAGTGCCTCTAGAAGAAGCATACCTTTTGATCAGGTAATAGCCTTCAAAGAATCTGTCTGAGCAAGAGAGGTGCCGACATCGATTTATACACAAGGATAAATTTCAATGCAATAGTATATGTAATGGGGAAAACTGGATACAACATCAATGCTTAACAAAAGAGTTATCCATACAATAATGCATTATCATGCAGCCAATATAATTGTGTTTTCGAGAAATATTTACTGTATGTAAAGTGACCATAATGATACTAAAGTGCTGAAAAAAGCAAAGCAAAAAACTGAATATTACTGCAGGATTCCAATTTCACAAAATAAAGTAAAAAAGACTAGAAGAGAACATATCAAATTTTTTTTTATCTTTCGACTCCTCCATAATGAGCTACTATTATAATTAGGGAAATGAAAAGTTTTTACAAAAAGTCTTATAGTATTTACATAAATATTTAAAGCTCAAGCTTTGGAATTAGAATGGGATTTGAATTCTGGCTTGCTCACTTACCCTGAGTAAATTACTACGCCATTCTGATTTATTTATTTACAACACTTTAAAACTGAGATAAAAAATTACAACTCTATGAAATTGAGATGATAATAGTTCTGACTGGAAGATCTGTTGGAAAGATTAAATGATAATTTAAATAAAACACCTAGAAAATTACTTACAATCATAAAAATATTAAATAACTAAAACTATTACTAACCTTCATTTTTTAAAATGTATGGCTAAATTTTTAAAAAGGAAACAAAGATTTTCTAAGTGAATAGATTTGTGAAAACATAATTTTGAAGTAGTTTTTAGAAAGATTTTGTCCTGAGATGAAAGGCAATTCTCCAGCTGAAAGGATTGAGAGAACAAGTACAAAGCAAGTGAAATACAAAAGTGAGAAAGTGTACAGGGATAAGCAAACCAACGAAAAAAATGAGAATTCAAGGGATCATCATTCTGGTTAAACTGAGTAACACGATTCTCAAATGTAACTCATCAGCCACTTAAGCCACTCTTATCCAACAGCAAAGATCGCTGAGTGGCACAAATGGTTTATGATGGGCTATTAACCTAAAGGCTGGCAGTTTGAATCCACCCAGCAGCACTGCAGAAGAAAGGCCTGGCGATCTGCTTCTGTAAAGACTGCAGCCAAGAAAACCCTATGAAGCAGTTCTACTATGTAACACATGGGATTGTTGAGTTTGAATCCACTCAACGGCAACAGGTTTGGATTTTTTTTTGTTAAATCCAACAAAACATTCTTGCTGGGGCTTAATCCTTAGGAGGCACCACTTAAAAATATCGTAACTACCTGCGAGTAAGAATTTCTGCAAAAATGTTTTACTTTGATTGTATATACATAATCTGTATTATCTAAACACTTTACCCTTCACATTTAAAGTCAGTGCATTAAAACGTAATGGTCAGACTTATATGGGCAACACAGACCAGTGTTTTCCAAACTGCAAGATTTTTTTTTTTTAATTAAATAGAATAGAGAGGAAAAGAAAATATCAGCGTTATCATATGTCCTAAGGGAAAGTACTGTTTCATGCATTTTTTTTTCTAAATTTTACATATACACTCATGTATGTGTACTGGGTTGTGATGTAAAATGAATTTATTATTGTCACTTGAGAAAAAAGTTGATAATATACCCCTTGCAACTTATAAGAGGAGGATATAAGACAATATAATTCTGTCATTCTTAATGTACTTTATTATAATGTAAATTTAGAAATTGTAATATAAATTTAAAATCAGTCAATACTCTATCAAGAAACTGCCAACATGTTAAGACATATGTAGATGTGTTTAAGTTATTTTTGTTGTTTAAAAACTACGTTTTTCTTCCCATTTAAGTTACTATATATGAAGATAAAGGTACCTAAGATTTCTAGATTCTTTCAAGCAAGGTGTTAAAGAGCAAATTTTAAAAGCCTGTGGCGGCACTCGTAAGAAATGGGTATTATTTGAAAATATACTTTTAAAAAAGGTTTAAGAGGTCCTATAAACACATGCTCTGGCAAGAAATACTATTTGGGACTCCAATTAAATCATTCTACTTACCAAAAGCAATTCTTTTTATTAATTCCTACTGACAAGGGCAAAGACCTCTGCAGGTCTAAATGTAGATGATACTTTCTGCTAACTCAAATAAAAAAATTAATTTGAAATGGGAAGAAAGAAAAGTATCATGACATAGAGATTAGTAATATATTCAAGAAAAGAAAGTCAAAATTTCCTAAGGGGGGCAAAAAAAAATTTAAACACCACGTTTTTCCTTTTGTCTCCATTTTCCCAGGGTTATTCTTAAATTTAGCAAGAACATTCATGGTCAGTCCAGCCTTCTGGAGTGACCAGAGTTAAATGTTCCCTGTCAACATTAATTTATTCACTGTCTCTACATATATCTACAGCAGACTATCTCTTTACACTGGAAGGTATACTACTCTTCTAACTTGTTAAAAGAGTCCTTACTTAAGACGACAGACAGCCCAAGCCTCACTGGCGTCTGCATTTAGATCACAGTAGTTCACTCACAGTCATGTTTAAGAGGGCATCCAAAAGGATTTACTAATGAAAAAGACTATCACGAAGAAAAAATCTCTCAACTACCTACCATCACACAGAATTAACCTCTCCAAAACACAGCACTAGGAATCACACAGTGACTACATGTGGAAACAAATATTTCACTGAATCTAAGTTTTACATAAAAAAGAGGGGGATCTATCTGAAACCCTCTGGAAAAATAATGGATTTACTCCTGTAACTCCATACCCTTCTCCTTTTGTATTTTTTATCACTAAAAAAATTAATTTTATAAGTAGAGTTCTTCTATTGTTCTCAGGGTAAATCCAAAACAATGTAGTAGTTTAGAACATGTTTCCCCTATAAAGGTAGGAACTTTTCAAGCTCAGTAAGGGTTATCAAAAAAAGCTGTGAATAGGTCCTCTAGTTATTACTTTCCACAAACAGAATCCTACAAGTCTCAAAAGTCCCAGAACCCGTTCTCACAGCTGCTTATGCCATAAGAACTTATCTAGGAAACCCTGCACTCTGTGTGTTTTCCTAGAAGGCTTACACATATCCAAGCTTTCAAGAACCAAAATTTTCCTTTTGTCAATCTGGAGATGATGGCAGAGAAAGAAGATTGATCTAGAAAAGCCAGAAAAACACACCTTGGTCGTAGTATCCCAGGATGGTGTTGCTTCATAGTTGGAAATGAAAAAGGCAACTTTGAACTTGAGAGGAAGGAGGATGAAGCAGTAAATGGAGAGCCAATGACTCAAGGAAGGGAAAAGAAAATTCTAGAGCTACAGAAATAAGAAGTGAGATGGGTGTTCCTGAGAAACATTAAAATAAAAAATCTAAAGCTCTATTTGCAATACTAAATAATTAATCCTCAATCTTAATTCCATACCACAGCTGACTAAGGGGAAAAGGGTGGACGAGAGTGCCGGGGGGAAAGGACAGGAGCTAAGGGGGCATCAGGAAGCACCAGGCAGATGTGTTAACCTGAGGCCCATCTCTCATACCATGCTGTCTACTGGCTACAAGCCTAAGAACACATTACTTTTAAAATTCACATTAGTCTACTAGCAATTTAGTATAATTTCCTACATGCTAGGAATCATTTCATAGGACAAAAGAGAGTAACTTACTTGAAGACAACAGAAGTAAAAAGGAGTGTTCATAGCGATGGTGGGAGACAAAGAAGGAAGGGAAGGAGGAGAAGGAAGGGCAACAAACTCCTCAATTCTTACACTAAATGAGTTACCTGGCACATAAATAAGTGAATATAAAAATCTATACAAACTCTCTATGTTTTTCTTTAAAACAAAAAATACAGAAGGAAGGAAATATATAATATATAAAAAATAAACTTTATCCCTTGTCTGGAATTTACACTGATACCTGCACAATTTTGATTAACTCAAGAAATAAAATCTGTTTAAATAATCACATTTCTAATGGTTTAAAAGCTTCCCCTTTTTAGACCTTTGATACTGAACATAGGTTAGGATAATTAATGAAATAAATTGATAGACTCACAAACCAGGCTAAATCCATGGAGAGGGCACAAAAGTGGCTCTGATTGACTATATTTATTTTTTTTAACTAATATTAGCTTTTGGGGGTGACTTTTCAGAAAACAAAATATAACCAACTTACCAGGTATAATTAAATACATAAGAGAAAACAACAAGCACTGCTTTGGAACAGTAGATATAACAATATTTTAATGTCAAACAATTATGAAATCATCAGAAATGTTAGTGAACCATGCATATTCAAAGTCATGTCTGTTGTGCTATAAAGTAGCCGATAAATTTCAAAGACATATTAGTTATTAAAAGCACTCTTGAAAGCATGATTATAAAAAGCTTTCTTTTAGATGACACTGAAATGCAATCAAAAGGCCTTATGAAATATTTAGAGAAATGTGCGATGGTCTAATAAGCCTGCTCTCTAAACAGAATGCATCTGTTCATTACACCAATGCAAATAGTGTCCACATTTTTTAACGTGACTAGATAAAACACCAGCTTTTTATTCACATATGTCAAAGTCTTAAAAAAAGAAAATGCATTACAGTCAGATGCATGCCCTAGGTCTAGGGTCACTGGCAATAGGTTTAAATAGTTTTAGAATAAAATGAACTTCTGACAGCTTTCATAAAGCTCTCCATAGTGGTTTGCTGACATGCAGTCAGAGGAAGTGTTAATGAAGAGAGGAGGCCCGCAGGGAGTGATTCGGCACATGCCTGCAGGTCACCCTGGACGGAAGGGAAGAGGGTGCCGGGTAGGGACAGGTCATGCAGAAGGAAAGCACCAGGAGGGGAGGGCATAGCGGGGTAGGAGTGAGAGACCCAGACTCACTCTGTCTGCGGTGCGGCGGAACAGTCCGTGGGATCCCTTGGAATGAGCCCTGCCAAGGAGAGAAGGAGGGAGCGGAATACCCACCCTGTGCAGAGAGAGATGAGGGTAGGGAGGTATAATAAAAAGGGGAACCGAAAAATAGAGAAACCAAAGTCATATTTTTTTTAAACAACAAAAATCAACAGCATCAATGAGAAGACAGATTTCATACTTTTATATATAAACCAAAAAAACCCAAACCTGTAGCCGCTGAGTCGGTTCCGACTCACAGCGACCCTACAGGACAGAGTAAAACTGCCCCATAGGGTTTCCAAGGAGTGCCTAGTGGATTCAAACTGCCGACCTTTCGGTTAGCAACCGAGCTCTTCACCACTGTGCCACCAGGGCTCCGATTTTTATATATAGACAGCTTAAATTACCGAAAATACATCAGAATCCAAATCTAATTGCTATTTTTCATATATTTTTAAGAAAAAATTTATTTCCCTCTAATATTTGGAATCAGTGTACAAGAAATAATATATTCTTTTTGGTATACATTTATCATCATATATTTCTTTTTAAAGTAACAAATTACAGTCCTTTACAGAAAAGGAAAGCATTTAAAAAGAAAATAGACTTCAGATGCTAAACACACAGAAATTATATCAATTATGAATCAGGCAATGAAAAAAATTACCATACAAAAATTTATTTCTTCTTTAATTACAGGTTTTCAGACCATTAGCAGGTAAAGATAAAGAACATTAGCTAAAGTTAGTAGAATCAATGTAGTATTAAAAAAAAAAAAAGATGTAGGTTTTTGTGAGCGTAAGAACTGTATCAAGAATGTGACATGCCAGGCCACTGGATACAAATGCATGCTTTTTAATTTGAATAACTTGTGGCTTAGCTTCTGATCACTGGTCATCAGAATTGAAATAAACCTGAAATGTCATTTACTTCAGTTTCTTCACTTTCTAGATGAAACTGGGTCTTCAAGAAGGAAGGTAGCTATTCAATGTCACACAAACAGAAATCAGACTAGAAACTGGGTCTCATGCCTCTCTGTTCAGTGTTCCTAAGCTTCCTCCACTGACACACAGTCACATATAGAACCACTGAAACATTCCTAAAATATTAACAATGAGCCTGTAAATCATCATTACATCCAGCTAAATTTGCAAAGTAGAGTATATATATATTTTCAGGCCAATTAACCTGACATGAAAACAATGCTATATTAGAAAATTACGATAGTCTATTTCTGCTTAAAGATTTGTGAACATTTTTCCAAATAAAAATTGCTTTCCCTTCTCTGTATAAACAATCCTTGACTCAGTCCACTATAATCTAATACTTCTTCACTTTAAGAGCAATCCTACATTTCTCAATGTAAAACAAACAAACAAACAAGATCCATTTTCTATGTGGATGAGGGGGAAAAAACAGCTACAAGAAACTCATCACACGTAAAGATCTTTACAAGAGCCTAGTAAATTAAGATCTTGTCTTCTGAGATGATACTTTTGTCACTAATTTAGCCATTGTTGCTGTTGTTGTGTGCAGTGGAGTCGATTACAACTCATAGCAACCCCATGTGACAGAGCAGAACTGCCCCATAGAGTTTCCTAGGTTGTAATCTTTATGGGAGCAGGTAGCCAGGTCTATTCTCCCAGAGAGTCACTGGTGGGTTCAAACAGGTGACCTTTCGGTTAGCAGCTGAGTGCTTAACCATTGTGCCACCAGGGCTCCTAATTTAGACATGGACATTTGCAAAAAACAGCTTAGAAAATATTTAACTGGGTGAAGACCTCAGGTGCTCTCCATACAAATTACCTGATACAACTCTACTTTGCTGTTTGGGGACTGTTTTGGGTTCAAAGGATTTACACAGAACAAGATCTTGGCCAAGAAGGGGCACACATCTCCCTCCCTATGAGTTTCTCCAGGACAGAGCTTCTACCACCTGGATGGGGTTAAGAAAACCTTCACAGGGGACTCTGTGGACAAGTGACACGAGCAGTCAGAGATTCCTTCATCAGAAAAATGAGTTCCTCTGGAGGTTTGTGCAAATAGCAGTGACTAGTCAGGGGGACCTATGTTCTGAGCCTCAGATTCCTCATTAGTAAGTGCAAGTTGGAACGGTTCATCTCTAAGAATGCTTCTCACTTTTAGTTCCTGTGACTCAGTTACTCATATATACTTTCCTATCCCTGCTCCAGAGTCATGGTGGTGCAATGGTTAAGCACTCGACTGCTAACCAAAAGGTTGGTGGTTCAAACCCACCATCCACTCTACAGGAGAGAGATGTGGCAGTCTGCTTCCATAAAGATTTACAGCCTTGGAAACTGTATGGGGCAATTCTACTCTGTCCTATACAGTTACCATGAGCTGGAATCGACTCGACAGCATACAACAACAAAACAAATTTATATAGCATTAAAAATAATCAACTTTGTACTAAAGAGTTTCTCCTGCTGAACAATTGACCCTTTGATACAATTTTAGTGAAAATATCTGTCACAGAACCTGGCACTTGGCTGCAGTTTTAAGAGATGTTAAATGCCCCACCATCTCTAGTCTACCAATCCCCAGCACACAGCAGACTGTCCCTGACATAAGCTAAATTAAATCAAGTCACTATGTTTCTCCAGAGATGGAGGCCTGGCCAAAAATTATAATCACCTAAAAATCTTAAAAATAAAAAAAAAAATGATGCCCATCTTCATTCTCCCAAGGCCAATATATCAGAATTTCTGAGAGAGAAACAACCTTGTGAAATAAATACATAAACAGCTCTGCCAGATACTGGCAATGGCCCGTTTAATAAGCTGATCAGACAGTTGTCTGCCTTCTGAACTTACACCTAGAAAGGCAAATAACGTTACTCATTTTACTTTTGCCACTTAAATTGCCTCTGTCTACCTCCCTACCCATCTATCAAAATCCTATCCAGCTTTCTCAGTCCATTTAAGCCCCTTTCCTAAAAGCTTTTCCTGATCCTACCTAAATGAATTATGATCATTCTTTTTTTTAAATTTTTTTATTGTACTTTACATGAAGGTTTACAGAACAAATAGTTTCTCATTAAACAGTCAGTACACATATCGTTTTATGACACTGGTCAACAACCCCACGACATGCCAACACTCTCCCTTCTCAATCTTGAAGACCTTTTCTTTGGTGAAAATATACATAGCCAAAGTTACACCATTTTGAAAGTTGCTACATGTACAATTCAGTGAAATCAATTACATTCTTCCAGTTGTGCTGCTATTCTCACTATCCTTTTCCAAAATATTCCATCACCCTTATCTTCAACTCACTGCCCCCTAGGCTTCCCATCAAACCTTTTGAGTTGCTGTTGTCAATTTGATCTCACACAGATAATTCTTTTTTTTTTTTTTTGTACCTTAGATGAAGGTTTGCAGAACAAATAGTTTCTCATTATAACAGTACACATATTGCCCTATGACAATGGTTAACAAACCCATGACATGTCGACACTGTCCCTTCTCAACCTTGGGCTCCCTATCACCAGCTTTCCTGTCCCCTCCTGCCTTCTAGTCCTTGTCCCTGGACTGCTGTGCCGCATTAGTCCTGTTTTGTTTTATGAGGCTGTCTAACCCCCGGCTGAACAGTTAACTTCGGGAGGGGCTTCACCACTGAGCTACAAGGTGTCTGGGGGCCATACTCTAGAGATTTCTCCAGTCTGTCAGGCCAGTAAAACTGATCTTTTTATGAAGGTTAGAATTCTGTTCTACATCCTTTTCCAGCTCTGTCCAGGATCCTCTATTGTGATCCCGGTCAGAGCAGTCAGTGGTGGTACCCAGGCACCATCTAGCTGTACTGGACTCAGTCTGGTGGAGGCCTTGGTAGCAGTGGTCCATTAGTCCTCTGGACTAATCTTTTCCTTGTATCTTGTTCTCTTCATTCTCCCTTGCTCCCGAAGGGATGAGACCAGTGGAGTATCTTAGATGGCTACTCACAGGCTTTTAAGACCCCAGACGCTACTCACCAAGGTAGAATGTAGAACATTGTCTTTATAAACTGTGTTATGCCAACTGAGCTAGATGTTCCCCGAGACCATGGTCCCCACAGCCCTCTGCCCAGCAATTCAGTCCCTCAGGGAGTTTGGAAGTGTCTGTGGAGCTTCTATGACGTTTCCTTGTACAAGTTGTGCTCGCTTCCCTGGTAACGTGTACTGTCTTACCCTTCACCAAAGTTACCACTTATCTATTTAGTTCCCCCCACCCATCCCAACTCTTCCCATCCCTCGTAACCAACAAAGATTGTTTCTTTTTGTGTGTAAACTTCTACAAGAGTTATACAGTAGAGGTCTCACACAATATTTGTCCTTTTGTGACTGACTTATTTCACTCACTCAGCATAATGTCCTCCAGTTTTATTCCCCTTACTCTCCTGTACTGAGTTCCTTTTGTTTGTAGAATTTCTTCATTTCTTTTGTTTTTGTAGGTTTTGTATTTACTGAGACTTTATGTTTTTCTTCTTTATTTTGATGAGTAGGTTTGTTAACTTTCTTTGTGGTTACCTTGAAATTTACCCTTATCTTCCTAGTTTTGAACCAGTCTATTATTACTTGGTATCACTTGACTTCCTCTCCATTAGAAGGTTCTATGTCTACACCGTTTATTCCCTCTTCTCATTGTTCTGATGCTGTTGTCATTTACAGATTAACCTCTCTGGTTCCCTTTTGAAATTCTTTTGGTTTTGCATAGTGCTTAAGAGTTCATTTCCTAGGTTGATATCTGGCTAGTACAATCCTGTATTCAGGCTGTGGTCTGATACTGTTTGTTCTCAGATCGAAGGACTTCCTTTAAAAAGTCTCATAAGTTTGGTTTGGTTTTTACATTGCCCCTTAATTTCTGTTTATCTGGAAATGATCTAATTTCACCATCATATTTGAACGAGAGTTTTGCAGGATATATTATTCTTGGCTGGCAATATTTTCTTTTAAGGTTTTATCCATGTCATCCCATTGTCTTCCTGCCTGTATGGTTTCTGCTGAATAATCTGAGCTTAGTCTTATTGTTTCTCCTCTGTATGCGACTTTTTGTTTCTCATGAGCTGCTCTCAGGATTCTTTGACTTTGGTTTTGGCGAGTGTGATTATGATATGCCTTGGTGATTTTCTTCTGGGGTCTATCCTATATGGGGTTCGTTGAGCTTCTTGGATGGTCAGCTTTTCATCTTTCATGATATTAGATAAGTTTTCTGTCAGCAACTCTTCAATGATCCTCTCTCGAAGATTTTTGCTTTTGATTGTATCCCACATAATTCTTAGGATCGCTTCATTTTTCTTCGGTCTTTTTTCAGATTTTTCCTCAGAGTTGTATTCAGGTGTTTGTCTTCAATTCCGCCGATCCTGTCCTTCCACTGTTTCAAATCTGCTCCTCAGCCCTTCTATGACACTGTCCATTTCTGAAATCTTGTTGTTTACCTTTTGGATTTCTAATTGTTGTTTTTGTATAATTTCTACTTGTGAATTCATTTTAGCATTTTGTTCCTGAATTATTTTCCTCAATTCTTCCATTTTCTGTCTGTATTTTCCATGAATTTGTCTATTTTTTCCTCATTTTAGTCTGCTTTTTGCTTCAACTCTTGGACAATTCTGAGTATAAGAGATTTGAATTCCCTATCAGGTAGTTCTAGTGCCTTTTCTTCTACTGGAAAGTCACCTGCTGTTTTATTTTGGATGCCTACTGGAACCATCCTGTCCTGTTTTTGTAAATGTTTTGATATTGTCTGCTGTCTTCGAGGCATTCAGTAGTTATTTTTCTCATTTACTGACTGTAGATTTGTTTGTTTCATCCTTTTTTTTTTTTTTAAATTTGGCTATGTCTGAGCAGGTGGGCTATGTGTTCTTTGTTTGCTCTTCTGTAGGCAGAATACTTTTCGCCTCCTCTCCAACTGGCAGGGTCAGTCACTCAGATATGGTACAGGCAGGGCAGGTCTAGCTGAAGAGGAGTTGCTGGGATGGGCTGTTTGTGGTACTTACTACAGCCACCAGGGTAGGTTGGTAATCAGTGCAGGGCAGGTTCCGGTAGGCTGTGCCTGTGCCGTTTGGTGGTGTGATGTTAAGCGCACAGTGCAGGTAGGCAGGATGGAGTGGGGAGATTGTGATGTGCAGGGCTAAGATGGATATGGGAGAGAGGAGAGAGGAACAGGAGCCAAAAACATACAAACAAACAAAAAAGAGGCTAGGGGAGCTTGCTGTTGGAGTGGAGAGATGAGAGACTATGAAATGGAGAAAAACAAAAAGGGGAAGAAAAAGAAAAAAAAAGAAAAGAATGAATAAATAAAAATTAAAAAGAAAAAAGAACAGCAAAGCTCCCAAGGATCCCACTGGCACGGCTACGAGGTCTGGGGAAGTTGTTCCCAGGTGTTGAAGTACAGCCCGGCTAGGAGGTATAGAGGTATTCAGTGCCAGGTATCCAGGGGACAGGAAGAGAAGGGAGGTTTATAGAGACAAGTAACTGAGTAATGAAGGAAGACAAAAAGGGAAAAAGAGGGAAAAGAAAACAAAACAAATTAAAAAAAAAAAAGAACAAGAAAAACCTCCCAAAAAAACAGAAAAAAGAAAAAAAAAACCCACAAAAAAAGAAATGCACTCAGGGATCCCTCTGCATGTCTGCACAAGCTGAGGGTGTAGGTCCCAAGCTGCGCAGCACTGCCTGGCAAGAATGGGCTCCCAACTCGAGAAAAGAAAAAGAAAACAAACAAACAATTGAAAACAAAAAAACAAATAAAAAGCCCCGGGATCCCACCAGCATGGCAGCATGGACCGGGAAGCAGTTCTACACTTGAACAGAGCTCCACAGCCCCTCAGGAAGAAGCAAAGATGGCGCACAGAGCCAGGTATTTGAGCAAAAGGAGGGGGGAGATGGTGAGAAGGAAAAAATCAAAAGAAGTGGGAAAAAAGCAACACCAGCAGCCAACAAATGGCACTCAGGGATTTGGTCAGTGAGGGTGGGTGGAATCCAAGCAGCCGGTGATTCCCAGCCAAGAGACTGTGGCTGCGGGAAGCAGAGGAGGCCTAGTAGGGGTGAATAAGCGTGGGGGGTGGGAAAGTGTATATCACTGTTTACCAGTTGTTCTGTCTCCTGCTGGAAGCTCCGTGAAGCTGCTTTCTTGTACCCCTATTTGCTGGTCTCTGATAGGAGTCCAAGATGGCGGATCTGTGCTGCATTAGCTGTTAGGGGACCTCTCCATGTACGTCTCCTCGTTCTCTGTTCTCTGTCAGTTTCTTATTCCATTTGGTGCTTGGCTGAGTTCTTTATCTCTTCATTTGATTTTTAGGATTTCAGGATTGCTGTTTTCTCTGTTTGGCTTAGTTTTTTGAATCTTTGCTGTGGAGGGATGGCATGGTGCTTCTGCCTAGAGCGCCATGTTGCCGGAAGTCCTCGAATTATGATCATTCTTGCTTCTAAACATCCACAGCCCTTGGTGGACACTTGTCCTAGGGAGTTTTTCTTCCCCTTTTCATTATGTTGATTTGAATATTTTTCTTATTCTTCTTCTAAACATAGCTACCCAAAGAACAGTAGCTTTCTTGCTTTGCATGGTGTCAACTATAGCTTCTTGATTAAGTGACTAAAATTTAATAGAACTTCTGGTTCCAAGACAAGATGAAGCAGACATACTTCTCCCTTTCCCTCCCACTAAGCACAGCTAAAAATCTTGGGCATTATATATGAAAACATAAGACTCTAAAGAGTGGAGAGAAGAAGACAGATCAGCCTGGGACCTAGGGACCCAAGGAAGAACACGGTAGAAAGTTTCCTGGGTTTTCTTTTTGCCTAATATTTCCCAGACTGAGTGATGGGAGAGAAGTCCTGGGGGCGCGGTGGTTAAAAGGTTGGCTGCTAACCAAAAGGTCAGCAGTTCGAATCCACCAGCCGCTCCCTGAAAACCCTATGGGGGTGGTTCTACTCTGTCCTATAGGGTTGCTATGAGTCAAAATCAACTCAACAGCAATGGGTTTGGTTTGGTTTTGCGTGACGGAGAAGCCAGCAACCCAGAAATGCCAATGGTCTCAGACCAAAAAAAAAAGAAAAAAAAAGCTTCAAGAAAAGTCTATACTCTTTAGCCAAAAGACCAGGAAAGAGGCAGCCTAGCAAGACAGAAAACTTTTACATAATAACCAGCCAAATATTGGAAAAAACGACATCCCCACCCTGTCCCCATCCCCACAAGCAAAGGCCAAGTGGGGAGCCCAGAATTTCCTCCCTTGCCTGGCTATAACAAGGCAGTCTTTCCATCTGCTGGGGTACAAGAGAAAAGGTAGACAGCAGGGACTTTCAACCCCTCCTAATGTTACCAAGGTCCCTCCCTACAATGTTGTCAGTGGAGGCCTTATGGGGAGCAATAAAAAGGAATCCCTCTCCTTCCCAGCCAGGTTGGTGTCAGCGAAGGCTTAGTGGGGAGCCTGATATTCCATGCCCATTCAGCAGTAACAAGGTGGCATACCCTCTTCCCCCACTGGTTTAGTGTGAGAGGAGGCCTGCAAAAGGAAGATTTAAATAAAATCTAAAATCTTACAACATAACCTCCAAAATGTCCAGGATGCAATTAAAATTAAAAAAAAAAAAAAAAAAAATCACTCATCATAGCAAGAACTAGAAATCTCAACTTGAGTGAGACAAGACAACCAAAACATATCAACACAGAGAAGGTACAGATGCTAAAATTACCTAATAAAGATTTTAAAGTAGTCATCATTAAAGTGTTTCAACAAGTAGCTACAAACATGCTTGAAATCAATGAAACTGAAAAGAGTGAAATAGAGATAATTAATGAAGCAAAAAGCTGATTCTTTGAAAAAATCAATAAAATTGACAAACTACGAGTGAACTAAGAAAAAAAAGAGACAGAAACATAAATTACAAAAACCAGGAATGAATAAGAGGACAAGGAATGAAAGAGAGGACATCACTACAAATCCTTCGGCCATTAAAAAGATAAGGGTATACAACAGCTTTACACTCATAACTCTGACAATTGAAAAGAAACGGACCAACTCCTCAAAAAGCATAAATTATCAAAATGCAACCAAGATGAAAGAGATCATTTACACAGACTGGTAACTACCAAAGAAATTTAATTTGTAGTTTAAAAATTCCCAAAAAAGAATTCCCCAGGCCCAGATGATGTCCTTGGAGAATTTTAAAAAATGTTTACAAATAAAAAAGAATTAACACCAATTCTACACAATTTCTTACAGAAAGTAGAAGAGAACAACTTCCAAACTCATGAGGCCAGAATTACCCTAATCCTAAATCAGATGATAGTCCCAAAAAAAAAAAAAAAAAACCCACATAAAACACTACCCTTCATGCATATAGACATGGAAATCCTTAACAAAATACTAGCAAATAGAATTTAGCAATATATAAAAAGAATTACACACCATGACCAAGTGGAGTTTATTTCAGGTCTACAAGACTGGTTCGATATTCAACAATCAATCCACCAATGTAGAAAACCCCAAGAAATCTATAGAACTAATAAGTGAGTTTACAAAGGTCACAGGATACAAGATAAATATAAAAAATCTATTGTATCTCTATATATAGCAATGAACACATGGAAACTGAAACTAAAAATATAACACAATTTATAATAACTCCAAAACATTCCTTAGGTATAAATCTAAAAGAAAATGCACAGAACTTGTTTGCTGAAGACTAAAAGAAGTTGATTAATCAAAGAGCTAAATTAAGGATTTGAAGACCCAATATAGTAAGGATGTCAATTCTCACAAAAAATGATATTTACGGTTAACGCAATTCCTACAAAAATCTCAGTATGACTTTTTTTTAAAGACATAGACAAGATTATCCTAAAACTATATGGAAAGGCAAAGGGAAGAGGACATCTAAAACAATTTTGAAAAGAAGGAAAAAGCAGAAAGAATCACTGTACCTAACTTCAGACTTACACAGCTTTAGTAAGCATGACACCTTCGTCTTGGCAGAGGGGTAGACACATAAATCAGTGGAAAAGAAAAGAGAACCAAGAAATAGACCTACGTAAGTATGGTCAACTGACTTTCGACAAAGGTGCAAAAGCAAATGGATATTTTTAGGCAAATAATGAACTTGACCTAAACCTCATAACTAAACAAAAATTAACTCAAAATGGTCACAGATTTAAATGTAAAAAACCAAAAAAACTATAAACATTTTTGAAGAAAACATAGGAGAAAATCTTCAGGATCTTGAGCCTGGTGAAGAGTCCTTAGATATGACACCAAAAGTAAAACTTATTTAAAAAAAAAAAACCAGTAAGTTGGACTTCATCAAATTAAAATATTGTGCTCTGTGAAAGACCAGGCCAAGATAAGAAGACAAACTACAGACTTGGAGAAAATATTGCAAACCACATGTCTGACAAAGAACTCCTATCTCGAATATATAAAGAACTCTCAAAATTTAACAGTAAAAAAAAAAATTCATTTAGAAAATGGGTAAAAGACACGAAGAGACATTTCACTAAAGAGGATATGTTGTTGTTCTTGTTAGATGGGCTGTCGAGTCGATTCTGAGTTGATTCTGACTATACAGAGCGCAACTGCTCCACAGGGTTTTCCTGGCTGTAATCTTTACAGAAGCAGATTGCCATGTCTTTCTCCTGCGGAGCTGATGGGTGGGTTCAAACCGCCAACCTCCTTTTGGTTAGGGGTCAAGTGCCTAACTATTTGTGCCACCAGGGCTAATAAGCACACGAAAAGATGTTTAACATCATTAGCCATTAGATAAATGCAAATTAAGGCTGCAATTAGATATCACTACACACCTATGAGAATGCCTAAAATAAAAAACAGTGGCAACACTAAATGCTAGTTAGGATGGGGAGAAACTGCGTCATTCATAAATCACTAATGAGAATCCACGATAGTACAGCCACTCTGGAAAACAGTTTTGCAGTTTCTTTCAAAACTAAAAATAGTTACCATATGACCCAGCAATTACACTCCTGACCATTATCCCAGAGCAATGAAAATGTACATCTACGCAAGAACCTGTATTCTTAGCAGCATTATTTGATAGCCCCAAACTGGAAACAACCAAAATGTCTCTCAATAGGTGAGTGGTTAAACAGTGTTACATCCATACCATGGACTACTTGCTGTTGTTGTTGCTAGGTGCTGTTGAGCCAGTTCCAACTCATAGTGACCCTATGTACTACAGAATGAAACACTCCCGGGTCCTGTGCCATGCCCACAATCGTTGTTATGCTTGAGCCCATTGTTGCAGCTTCTGAGTGTCTTCCAACCTGGGGGGCTCATCTTCCCGCACTGTATCAAACAATGTTCCACTGCTATTCACAAGGTTTTCACTGGCTAATTCTTTTCAGAAGGAGACTTCCAGGTCCTTCTTCCTAGTCTTTTTCTGGAAGCTCAGCTGAAACATGTCTGCCATGGGTGACCCTGCTGGTATCTGAATACCAGTGGCATAGCTTCCAGCATCACAGCAACATGCAAGCCCCCACAGTATGACAAACTGACAGACATGTGGGGATGGAATACTACCCAGCGATAAAAAGGAATGAATTATTAATACACACAACAACTTGAATGGATCTCAAAGGCATTATCCTGAGTGAAAAGTGTGTCAATCTCAAAAGTTCACATACTATATGATACCATTTATGTAAAATTCTTGAAATGAAAAAACTATAGAGATGGAGAACATATTATCGGATGCCCAGGGGTTAGGTATAGTGGGAGAGGAGGAGAGTAGTTGTGACTATTAAGAGGTAGCATAGGAGAACTTTGTGCAATAGTTCTGTATCCTGAATATGGTGGTGGTTACATGAATCAATGCAAATGATAAAATGGCACCACAGAATTACACACACACCCCCAAGGTCAACTTCCTGGGTTTGATACTGTACTAGTTATGTAAAATGTAACCATTGTGGGGAAACTGGGCGAAAAGTACAAGGGACCTTTCTATACTATTTTTTTTAACTTCCTGCAAATCTATAATTATATAAATAAAAGTATTAAAAAAAGAATGAAACCATAATGCACATTAGAGTAATACAGAAAAAAATTATTTAAATGCTAATTGTATTAGTACAGTCAATATTCTTGGGGAGAGAAAAACTTTCTTAAAAGCCTTCTTATCTTAGTTATCTAGTGCTGCTGTAACAGAAATACCACAAGCAGATAGCTTTAACAAAGAGAAATTTATTATCTCACAGTCTAGGAGGTTAGAAGTCCAAATTCAGGGTGCCAGCTCCAGGGGAAGGCTTTCTGTTTCTGTCAGCCCTTGGAGAAGGTCCTTGTCATCAATCTTTCCCAGTTGAGGAGCTTCTCAGCACAGGGACCCTGGGTCCAAAGGACACGCTATTCTCCTGGTTCTTGTTTCTTGGTGGTATGAGGTCCCCCGTCTCTCTGCTCGCTTCTCTTTCATATCTCAAAAGACATTGACTGAAGACAACCTAATCTTGTAGACTGAGTCCTGCCTCATTAACATAACTTCCTCTAATCCTACCACATTAACATCATAGAGGTAGGATTTACAACACACAGGAAAATCACAACAGATGACAAAATGGTGGATGATCACACAATATTGGGAATCATGGCCTAGACAAGTTGACACATTTATGGGGGATACCATTCAATCCATAATGCCTTCTCATCTCTACAAACCACAGGTGATTTCCCTGGGAGAGGAATGGTTGAAGAAAGAGAAGATAAGATTATACCTTGCAGACATTTAAACCTCTATGTGGTATGAAAATTAGGCCCAATCTTATGAAAGATTTAGGGTGAAACCTAAGAAAGCTTTAAATTATTAAATACAATAAAGGTCATATGTTAAGACTGTTTTGGAGGGAGTATTGAAGATTATTCCTTTCAATGGCTTTAAAAACAAAAACAGCTATCAAATATATGACTAAACATTGAGACCAGGCAAGCTTAGTGACAACGGACATTTGTGCGAACAGCCACTAAGAAACAACAGGTGTTGGCTCTCCACGATTCCATGGACACTGGAAGTTTTTCTAGGAAAAAAGGAAACTTCTGGGAAAGAGCCCAACTTGGAAACTTTAAGACTTAGGATTTATAAGATGTATAGAAAGAGTGTGGGACCTGGCCCTGAGCAAAAAGACAGCAAAAACCAAGAAAGAAAGAGTTCCCAGGAGGAGGGACGTGGGTCAGAAGTGAGTTAAAACACACTACTCTTCCGACACTGAGAGTGCAGGAGTCACGTCAGTGTGAAGGTGTATCTGACGGCTATGAGGCCCAGATCCCCACGTCTGGAAGAGACATCCACCATCCTCTAGTCTAGAAACAGGGTCTTGCTACCTTAGTTTCTCTGATTTACCCTTTGCTGTCTTTATCTAGATGATCTAAACTAAGGATCAGGTCATGTCATTTGATTTAGTACCCAAGCTCTTCTTAGCATTGGGCTTGGAACATAAAAAAAAAAAAAAAAAACTAGTAAAAGTTTCCTGAATGTATGAATAAATGGACCTATGGTTAAAAAGCTGAAGGAATTTACTATTCTTTTATTCTTATTCAAGTCCTGCTACTTAACTCAGGTTCAAAGCTTAATCTAATGACCTCCATCCAGAGAAGCGCTCTCCAACATGGTTACTAATAGTCACAGGAGGCTACTGAATCACGGGTAGTCCAAACTGAAAGGTGTCATAAATATAAAATATACCCCAGACGTCAAAGACACAGTAAGCACATAAATACCACAGAATCTTTTTTATATTGATTGTGTTCAAATGGTATTATTTTTAGATCTATTAGGTAAAATAAAATTGTTTACTAAAATTAATTTCATGTTTCTTTTTACTTTTTTCAATTTGTATCCTAGAAAACTTAAAATGATATATATTTCTACTGTACACCATTATATTTCTACTGTACACCACTAATCCAAAAGGGAGAAACATGCATAATTCCTTCATGGTTGATGCCATGAAGAATCCCTAAGACCTGGCCAGGATAGGACCTTTTGCTTACTTGAGTCTACTTCATGATTTCCTGTAGTGGCTTTTACATAAAAAGGAAGTATGAAATGGTCTCTACAGTGGTATCACAGTGTTTGTGTCTAAAGCCAGTAATTAGTAGCTATGCATATGAATAGATCCCATTCAAGGAAAAAAAACACCTATTTGTAGGAAGACATAGGATATCTGACATATAGTACAGCTGAATGTATAATATCAAAACTGCTCTTTAAATTGGTGGGGCAAAATAACAAAAATAAAATAAAGAAAAAACAGGTATGTGGACTCTGAGTTTTAGAGGAAACTCTTCATTTCTCTCAAGATAAGGCCAATGAGACCAAGTCTTCACATAAAAATATCTATCTGAAACAGTGTGGTGGTTCCACAAAAAACGAAAAATAGAACTATCCTATGACCCAGCAATTCTTCTCCTATGTACACACCCAAAAGACTTGAAAGCAGAGACTCAAACAGACACTTGTACGCCAGTGTTCACTGCAGCACTATTCACAATGGCCAAAAGGTGGAAACCAGCTAAATGCCCATCAACAGATGAATGGATAAACAAAATGTAGTACATACATACAATGGACTACTACTAAGCCAGTAGGAGAAATGAAGTCTAGATACATGTTACAGTATGAATGAAGCTGGAAGACATCATGCTGAGTAAAATAAGTCAATCACAAAAGGACAGATATTGTTTGACTTCACTTATATGAAAGTATCAGAAAAAGCAAACATATACAGAACAAAGTTTATTGCTGGTTATCAGGGGCAGGAGGCAGGGGTAGGGAGGAAATGAGGCTGTTGCTTATGGAGTACTGAGTTTCAGTTTACAGTGATAGAAAAATAGCACTGATTAAGGGTAGGGTTGCACAGCCAACTGTTGTAAGTGCTGTCAATAAGTTGCACGCCTGTAAAAAGTTGAACTGGCAAAAGTTGTGTGACACAAACATTTACAACAACAACAAACGAAGAGTAGCTCCTGAGGCTGCTGACGTACAACCAAACACTTCATGGGATGTGGTTCCTTGTTTTGGAGGTTTAGGGTCATGGTTTCGTGGGCCATCCCAGTTAATTAGCTAAATAACGTCTTTAGTGCATCTGTTCTATCTCACAGTTTGTTACATAGTGCCTGGGGTCTTAAAACCTTGCAAGCTGCCATCCAAGGAACAACAATTGGTCTCTATTTGCTTAGAGCAAAAGAGAAAGGAGAAGCAGGAATAGGAGGAAGATATGGAATGTGTGGCTGACACCATGAACAACTGCCTCCTTTGCATGAGACCAGAAGAACTGGATGGTGCCCTGCTACCATTACTGAACATTTTGATCAAAGATTCTATCGATGAATTCTCATCAAAAGGGGAATATGTAGAACAGAATTTCAAATTCTCATGGACTCCAGACTTTCTGGAGTGATGGAGGGTGGATGAACCCCTGAAACTATTCCACTGAGATAATCTTTAAAGGTCTTCTTGAAACAAAACAATACTTCAGCTTAACTGATAAAAAATGTCTGCCCTCAGCATTATGCTCTTTTAAAAACTATCTCTCTGGGATCTAACTGACAGCAACAACTCAAAGGATTATATAGAAACCTTAGCGGGCAATGAGTTATTATTAATGAGAGAGGAACTAGTCAGAAAAGGAGAGTGAGAATGGTTGTACAACTTGAAGAATGTAATCAATGTCACTGAATTGTACATGCAGAAACTGTTGAATTGGCCTCTGTTTTGCTGTGTATATTCTCAACAAGAATAACAACAAAGTAAATAAAATAAGATGTCTTTCTGTGAACTCTAACTGCGTGGGATAAGACAAGAAACTGTGAGCCAAGTCTTCCAAAGCACTTGATGTCTTTCGCTCAGAAAGCTGCTTTCCTTACGGCAGAGATGAGAGCAGAATCCCTTGTGCAGGGAAAGGTAGGGAAGTTTACTCTTGGCCCTGAGGAGAAAAAACTATTCCTGAACCATGAAGATTGGTTTCCCTCTTCAAGGAGAGCTGAGGAAGCTTCCTGCAGTGATTTCACTTGCTCCCAAAGGGGTCTGTGGACTCCAGCAGTAAGCTTTCCCAACCGATGAAGCTCTCTGTCACTGAAGCATTTATGTCCACGAAGCTACTCCTCTTTCATTTTCATTTACAGCTGCATTTAGTTACGATAGGTTGATAAACTATTTCCTTTTTTTGAAAAGCTAACTGAAAGAAAGCAAATCCTTGGGATAAGATTTTGTGTTAACAGAAATTTGTGGTGGGGAAAGGACTGAGAATAACTTTTTGTTACATCAAATAACAATAAAACTCTCACAAAGGACCAGTAGTCCTCCTCATAGGATATGTCTTCTGAAAATCTACTCTTTATACTTTCTCTTCTTCCAATCTACACTGACCCAACTTCTCCTGCACCTTTCAGGTTCCAATCCTACATACACAAAATCCTCCATCCTTTTGTCCTAACAGAATCTCACATTCAAGTGATTTAAAAATATACATCTAAAACCTTTAGCAGTTTCCTTTCCTAATGAAATCCTTCCTTTTGACTTCCCTATTTTTATGACTGACATGCCATTCTCCCAGTCATCCAGGTTTGATAACTTTTCTCTTTCTCCATTCTTCACACCCTTCTCTCCAATCACTTATCAAGACAATAGATTCTGCCTCAGTGATCACCTGCTCATAAATTTCACTTCATTACTCTCACCAACCATCATAGGTCAGCCCCCATCTCTTCTTCCCAGGGCTATATATAAGAGTAAGCTTCTAGTAGTTTTCCCTATCTTCAGTTTGGATTAATTCATTCCTGGCGGGCCCTGTGCTAGGTAGGCACTTGACACAAGCCCTGCCTTAAGGAACCCAGTTTCTTCTCTCACATTCTTTTTTCTGTAGTAAAGTGTGGTTAAGCCTGACTCCTGCTGAAACCTTCTGACTGCGAGATTAAGTAGAAAGTCCCCGGTCTGGCATTTAAGTTTCTCTAAAATGTTACTCAAGTCTAGCTCTCCAGCATTCTCTCATGATAGTATCATGTGGTCGTTTCTGTTATCACCACCAATAACTATACTAAACATGGCAAAGTAGGATAAATGGGAAAAAAACAGAGAAGTAGCAATGTAAATGATAGAGTTTTAATAACAGAAGAAATCTCATTTGATTGACAAATTTTTATTTACTCCATGCCCAAACATTCCTTCTAAGAAAGAAAAAAAGCAGTCCCTAATGTCCAGAAAGAAGCCCTGGTGGTGCAGTGGTTAAAGTGCTCAGCCACCAACCAAAAGGCTGGCGGTTCAAATCCACCAGCAGCTCCGTGGGACAAAGATGTGGCAGTCCGTGTTTGTAAAGATAACGGCCTTGGAAACTACATGGCAGTTCTACTCTATCCTACAGAGTCGTTATGAGTCAGAATTAACTCGATGGCAACGGGTTTGGGGTTTTTTGGTTTTAATGTCCAGAACCAGTCTCATAAACAATCTTATAGAACACCAAGGTACTCCGAGATCATGATAAAATGAAACAAAACAAGACCACTTCCTGATTATGTCTAATCACAGACAAACGTAAGGTCACTGTGCCACCCACACAACACCCAATCATAGAATTTTCTACTTTCTGATACTATCCAATCTAGAGTAAACCTTTAGAGGTTCCCCAAATCGTCCAGTCAAAGCCCAAATTCAATAATAGGGTCTTTCTGACACTTTCTTACTGAGACAATTCCCCATGGAGTGCATTCTCCTTTATTTTAAGAATAATAAGTCTAATTTTTTTAACTACAGGTGAGTTCCTGGTGGTCCCTGGCTGAAGGTCAGTAACACTTCTCTGCCCTTAAATAATCAGGACAGCTATATTTGTTTAGAAATTTTAGGTTCGGGTAAAAGAAATGGTATGATTCTCTGCTGTTAATGTACTATTTGAAGAAACCCTCTGAGCACAACACTAAAGAGACATTCTCGGGAAAAAAAATCCACTTGTTACTATTATTGAACAAGTTCCCTCAGCAATAATTTTGACATTAAAAACTTTTTTTTTTCTAAAACACCTATAGAATATTTTTATAATTACCTAAGAAAAAGAAATGGTTACTGTTCCAGCAAATAAATGCTTAATAAAACCCACTGCTGTTGAGTCAACTGACTAACAGTGACCAAAGAGTACCTCTGTCATTACCTTTTATGGAAGATTTCTTCTGAAAGGCTGATTTGCTCATGCTGTTTCTTAGAAAGGTAACAGGATCATCTGTTTCTCACTGACTGCTGTTTAACATTAAATTCAAAGAGTAAATCTTCTCTGTTGTCTTGCCTACATCCTCAAACAAGTCAGTAAATTAAACTCTACATTATAAAACGAAATGGGTCCCAGAAGCAGAAAACTGATTCTAGCCTTCGTTTTCTAGTTTCAATGTATACTTGAAAACAAAGTTTCAAAAATGCCTACTATGGTTCTGGTATTTGGTAATAGATGGTACAGATTTGTTGTTGTTTTTAGTTGCTATACAGTTCTGACTCATAGCCGAACAAAACACTGCCCAGTCCTGCACCCCGTTCACGATCACTGGAATGTTTAAGTTTTTTGTTGCAGCTGTTGTGTTCAATCTATCTCGCTGAGGGTACTGCTCCTTTTCATTGGCCCTCCACTCTACCAAACATGGTGTCTTTTTCTAGCAAATGGGCCTTTTGCGTACTCTTAAATTTACGACTAGCTAAATCATTTAATTGCTATAATCTCTATATTTTATTTCTCTTTCCAGCATTTCAAAACAACTATATTTTTCTATTACTGGTTGGAGATTTACCCACAAACGTTAAACAGTTTTATTGCTTATAAAAACCAGTATAAAAGACACACGTAATAGAATCCTTCGTATGTTGCCATAGCTACACACATGACAGAATGCAAAGTCTCAGCAACACAGATAGCGTCTGTCAGAATTTAACGCCCTGAAACATAGGCTGTATGCAATGGTCACATGTCTAGTACCGATTAAACACTAAATAATTTAAAAATAATTGCATGAGCAGATTATAAATATTAACTGTTTACACGTCAGAGTATATTTCACTTAAAATACTTTCTAAATAGAATATTTTAATAATAAAGATCCTGGGAAAGGAATAAATCAGTCCCTTTGAAAGTATACATACATACATATATGTACACATACATATATTTATATATAGTAATGGTCTATTTAGTGCTATGCTCTTCATATTTTTGTTAGTGATTCTGCTGTTTAAAATGACTCCTAAGTACAAAGCTGAAGTGCTATTTAGTGTTCCTAAGAGCAAGAGAGCTGTGATGTGCCTTATAGATAAGCTTTTTCAGGCACGAGTCACAGTGCTGTTGCTATTAAGTTCAATGTTAATGAATCAACAATATATAGTAAATAAGGTATCTTTAAGCAGAAACACACATAAAACAACATTATCTATATAGACTGGTTGATGAATATGTTGTGACCAGAAGCTCGCAGAAACCTAACCCTGTATTTCCCCTAGGAGTAATGGTTCAGTATTTGCTAATTCAACCTTCACAGTGACTTTATGGAACATAACTAGTCTCAAAAATGAGAATCCACTATGTGTATGTATACACAGATACATACATACATATACACATATGTATAAAAAACATATTTTTACACAAATAACGGGTGTCTTCTGTTTGTTTGCCAACCGTGCCCCCCCCAATGATGTATTTTTGTAAGTGTGCTATGCTAATTTTTTTTTTTTTTTACAGCAACACATACAAAAAAAATTGGCACAGTGGTGCTTACAAAAATACCTCCTGAGGGGAAGGCATGGTTGGCAAACAAATGTAGAAGGTGTGCATTATCTGCATAAAAACATGGTCTGTATATGTACACATATATATAAATGTACTGTGATATGGATTAATGAAGTATTTATGGTGCAGTGGCAGAATTCTTGCCTTCCACGCAGGAGATCAGGGTTTGATTCCTGACTAACGCACCTCAAGTATAGATACCTGTCAATGGAGGCTTGTGTGTCTCACTGGTGCTTCTAAACTAAGAGACTACAAAGAAAGGCCTGGCAATCTACTTCCAAAAATCAGCCAATGACAACCCTATGGATTATACAGTTTGACCTGCAACCCATCATGCAGATGGCACAGGACCAGGCAGCATTTAGTTCCTTGTGCACGGGGTTACCATAAGTTGGTGGCCAACTGTCATGGATTGAATTGTGTCCCCCCAAAATATGTATCAACTTAGTTAGGCCATGATTCCCAGTATTGTGTGGTTGTCCTCCATTTTGTGATTTTCCTATGTGTTATAAATCACAATCTCTGCCTGTGGTTAAAAAGGATTAGGGTGGGAAGTAACACCCTTGCACAGGTCACATCCCTGATCCAATGTAAAGGAAGTTTCCCTGGAGTGTGGCCTGTACCACCTTTTATCTTACAAGAGATAAAAGGAAAGGGAAGCAGGAGAGTTGGGGACCTCATACCACCAAGAAAGCAGCACCAGGAGCAGAGCGCATCCTTTGGACTTGGGGTTCCTGTGCTGAGATGCTCCCAGACCAAGGGAAGACTGATGACAAGGACCTTTCTCCAGAGCTGAGAGTAATAGAAAGCCTTCCCTGGGAGCTGGTGCCCTGAATTCAGACTTCTAGCCTACCGGACTGTGCGAGAATAAACTTCTCTTTGTTAAAGCCATCTACTTGCGGTATTTCTGGTACAGCAGCACTAGATAACTAAAATACCAACTTGATGGCAGCTAACGGTAACAACAACATGGATTAATCTTTGATTCCACACTGCATAACAATTCCAAAGGGCATTTTGAAACTTATATAAAATCATCTTTTCACATATCTTTGCTATATTCAATAGAGTTAATTCTTGAAGTATGAGAGAAAACTATCAGATCACATTGTGAGCATTCTCAAGTTTTAACTACTGGCACCTTCTCCCAATGATACTGGTATAACATTCTGCTTATTCCTACACTCAAATTTCACTCAGAGCAATCCACAATATGCCAGGAGATCCTGAGTCCATACTGTGCTCCCTGCCTGGATATTCGGAGGGATAAATAATAAGGGAATTATTTGTACAAATCCAGAAATGGTTCCTTTTCTGATATTTTAGCTTCTCTGGTAAATTTAAGATGTGCAAACAAGTGCTCTGTGAAAAGAATTTTCAAGATGGTGACGTAGGTAGCTGAACGTCTCCATTTCCCCACAACAATTTAAAAAAAAAAAAAGAAAGAAAATAGCACAAACAACATGGTGGAACTGATGGACTTGAAGCTTTAATGACCAGTCGAAGAAATAAAGCACCTTGCTAAGGGCAGAAGGAAGAACAAGACTACAGTAGGAAAATCTTTCTCTTCATGGCTTATGAGTTCCCCAGCTGAGCCTCCACGTAAACAGGGAGCCGAAAACACACTGGGTGGTCGGTGGAGCTGCACTGCAAAATACAAACAGTGAACCACCTCCTTAGGGCTAGGAGTGCAGTGGACGTACTTAACTTTTACTGATAGTCTGCTTCTTCAAAATCTTAATTTCTTTCGGGCAGCAGTCAGGAAAATGGATCCACAAAAAGCAACTCAATCACCCAATCAAAGCCCAAATTCAATCATAGGGTCTTTCTGACACTCTCTTACTGAGACAATTCCCCATGAAGTGTATGACTCTTTCACAACATCAATAAAACTGACAAACCCTTAGCTAGGCTGACAAAGAAACAAAAAGAGAAAATGCAAATAACCAAAACAAGAAATGAACACAGAGAAATTACAGCTGACCCAATTATAATAAAAAGACAAACGACTGTACTCCAACAAACTTGAAAACTTATACGAAATGGACAAATTCCTAGAAGCACACAATCTACTAAATTGACTCAGGAGGAAGTAGAAAATCTCAACGGACCCATAACAAGTGAAGAGATTGAATCAGTAATTAAAAAAAAAAACTCCCAAAAAAGAAAATCCCTGAACCAGATGGCTTCACTGAGGAATTCTACCAAATATTTAAGGAAGAATTGACACCAATCTTGTTCAAACTCTTCTAAAAGGTAGTGGAGGAAGGAATACTTTCTAACTCTATGAAGCCAGCATTACCCTGACAACAAAGCCAGACAAAGACATCATAAGAAAACTACAGACTAGTATCCCTTATGAATATAGATGCCAAAATTTTCAACAAAATACTAGCAAACAGAATCCAACAGCATATGAAAAGAATTATACACCACAATCAAGTGGGACTTATGCCAGGAATGCAAGGATGGTTCAACATTAGAAAATCAATCAATGTGACATATCACATTAACAAAACAAAGAAAAACCACATCATCATGTCAACTGACACAGAAAAGGTATTTGATAAAATCCAACACCCTTTTCTTGACAAAAACTCTCACAAGATAGGAATAAAAGGGAAGTTCCTCAATACGAGGGACATTTATAAAAAATCAACAGCCACCATTAGACTCAATGGAGAAAGACTGAGACCTTTCCCCCTTGAAAATGAGAACAAGACAAGGATGCCAGCTCTCACCACTTCTATTCAATATTGTACTGGAAGTTTTAGTCAGAGCAATAAGGCAAAAAGAAGAAATAAAAAATATCCAAATTGTAAAGAAAGCAGTAAAACTATATTCACAGATAACATGATCTTGTATACAGAAAATCCAAAAGAATCCACTAAAAAACTTCTAGAGTTGATAAACGAATTTAGCAAAGCTGCAGGATACAAGGTCAACACACAAATATCAGTGGGGTTTCTATACACCAGCAATGAGAAATCTGAAAAGGAAATTAAGAAAACAACTCCATTTATAATAGCTTTTAAGAGAATAAAATACCTAGGAATAAATATACCCAGGGATATGAAACACTTATAGCAGGAAAATTATAAAACACTGCTGAAGAGACTAAAGAAGACCTAAATAGAGGGAAAGATATTCCATGCTCATGGACTGGAAGACTTAATATAGTCAAGATGTCAGTACTACCCAAACTGATCTATAGATTCAATGCAATCTTGATCAAAATTCCAACAGCATATTTTACAGAAATGGAAAAACTAATGCTCAGCTTTATATGGAAAGGCAAGAGGCCCCAAACAGCCAAAGCAACTTCGAAGAAGAATAAAGTAAGAGGATGCACACTTCTCAACTTCAAAACATATTACATAGCTACAATAATCAAAACAGCCTGGTATTGGCTTACTGATAAACACAAAGACCAACGGAATAGAATTGAGAACAGAAATAAATCCATACATCTATGGTCAACTGATTTTTGACAAAGGTGCTAAGTCCATTCAATGGGGAAATAACAGTATCTTCAACAAATGGTGCTGGCAAAACTGGATTTCCACATGCAGAAAAATGAAGCAAGATCCATACCTCACACTATATACAAAAAAAATTCAAAATGTATCAAGGAACTAAATGTTAAATCTAAAACCATAAAGTTCTTGGAATAAAATATAGGGGGAAGTTATGGGGCCTAATTTTTTATTCATAGATTATCAAACACAACAACAAATGCACAAGCAGCAGAAGATGAAACAGACAATTGGGACCTCATAACAATTAAATATTTGTATTCATCAAAAGAGTAAAAAGACAACCTACAGACTGGGAAAAAACCTTTGGGAATGACATATCCAATAAGGGTCTAATATCCAATATATATATAAACTTCTACAACGTAAGAACAAAAAGACAAGTAACCCAATCAAAAAATGTGCAAAGGACATGAACAGATACTTCACCAAAGAGGGTAATCAAGTGGACAACAAACACATGAAAAGACCCTCATTGTCATTAGCCATCATTGTTGTTGTTTTGTGTCATCGAGTCGATTCCAACTCATAGTGACCCCATAAGACAGAGCAGAACTACCCCATAGGGAAACCCATAGGGTTTCCTCGGCTGTAATCTCTACAGGAGCAAATCAAGCAGAGCTGTTGCTGAGTTCAAACTGCTGGCCTTTCAGTTAGTAGCTGAGTGCTTAACCATTGCACCACCATATCTCCTAGAGAGATGCAAATCCAAACTATAATGAGATACCACTCCATTCTACTAGAATGACAATGATCCAAAAAACAGAAAACAACAGTGTTGGCAAGGATGTGAGGAGATCAGAACTCTTATCCATTGCAGGCTGGAATGTAAAATGGTACAGTACAATGGTACAGCCACTGTGGAACACAGTATGCTGAATCCTCAAAAGACTAAAAACAGAAATATGACTCAGCAATTCCACTCCTAGGTATATGCCCTAAGAACCTAAATCTAGTGACGCAAGTAGACACACACATACCTATGTTCACTGCAGCACTACTCACAACAGCAAAAATGTGGAAACAACCTAAGGGCTCATCAACAGATGAACAGATAAACAAAATGTGGTATATACATACAATGGAATACTACTCAGCCATAAAGAGAGATGAAGTCCTAATACACGCTATGACTGGATGGACCTTCAAGACATTATGCTGAGTGAAGTAAGTCAGACACAAAAGGACAAATATTGTATGATCCCACTTATAAGAAAAACCTAGAATAGCAAATACTGCATGACCTCACTTATATAAGGAGCCCTGGTGGCACAGTGGTTAAAGAGCTCGGCAACCAAAATATCAGCAGTTCAAATCCTTGGAAACCCTATGGAGCAGTTCTACTCCATCCTGCAGGTTCGCTATGACTCAATGGTAATGGGTTTGGTTTGGCTCACTTATATGAAAAGACAAAAATAAGTAAGTATATAGAGACCAATGGCTATTAGTGATTACCTGTGGTGGGAAGGCGGAAGGAAAGACGGAATTATTCTCTGGCAAGCAGTGGGTTTATGTTTATGGAAATGGGAAAACTGTCATCAATTATGGGTACTGGGTGCACATCTTCATGAGTGTAACTGATATCACTAAGTTGTACACCCGAAAAAGGGTGAAATGAAAAATATTGTGTTATGTATAATTTTGCAACAACAACAACAAAAAAGAGGTTAAATTGGCTGATACTACTTAAATACATCCAAACACCTCTGTTGGTTCCAGGTCTGTACAGGGTCATGGCTTCATGGGACAGTCCAGTCAAACAGCCTAATAACTGTTTTCAGATTTACTTGTCTACTTCCTAGTTTGGTGAGTGTGATTGTTAAGGTTGTATGTCAACTTGGCTGGGCCATGATTCTCAGTAGTTGTATAATGATGTGATCACTTTCATGATGAGATTTGATATCGTGTGATCACCTCCATGATGGGATCTGCTGTGAGTAGCCAATCAGTTGAAAGGGAGTTTCCCTGGGGGTGTGGCCTGCATCCAATACATGTGGACTTTCTGGCAAGGCTCATGGGCTTTTGCATGCACTGGATCCTGCAGCTGGCTCCTGTTTGTCTGACCTCCAGTTCTCGGGACTTGAGCTAGCAGCTTACCTGCCTTCTTGCCAGTCAATCTTGGGATTCGTTGATCTTTGCAGCCTGTGAGCTAGAGCCCTGCTCTCTAACTTGCCGCTCTTGAGTTCGCCAGCCCCTGCAGCTACATAAATCAGGAGAAACCCCTAGACTGACCTACAGACTTGGGACAGTCCATCCTCTACAACCTTGTGAGCCATTTCCTTAATATAAATCTCTCTATATATATATTTATACGCTTTACTGGTTTTGCTTCTCTAGAGAACTCAGCCTAAGACTGTGAGTAAGAAGCCCTTGTGGCACAGTCGTTAAGCACTCAGCTACTAACCAAACGGTTGGTGGTTCAAACTCACTCCGCGGCTCCATGAAAGAAAAGACTTGGCAATCTGCTTCCATAAAGATTACAGCCTAGGAAACACTGTGAGGCAGTTCTACTCTATTGGGTTGCTGTGAGTCGGAATCAACTCAATGCCACCTAACAGTTCAGTGGGTAGTACCTACAGTCTTAAAATCTTTCGAGAAGTCATTCAAGATACAACAGTTGGTCTCTATATCCCTGGAGCAGCAGAGGAAGAAGGAGACCCAGGAATCACAGAATGAACTAGACTGCAGGTCTAACTGCCTCCACAAACTACAGCCTCTTTAGCCATGACACCAGAAGAAATGGATGGTGCCCAGCTATTATAAACGTTTTGATCAAGGAATCAATAGCTGGATCTTGATCAAAAGGGGGAAAATGTGGAATAGAATTTTAAATTCTTCCAGAATCCAGAGTTACTGGACCGACTGAGTCTGGAGGAACCCTCATATCTACTGCTCTGAGAAAATCTTCGAAGTATGAACTGAAATTATCCCCTGAAGTCATCTTTGACCTAAACAACTCTGTAGCTAAATTAGTAAAGAAAGTTTGCCATGAGCATTGTGCTGTTTTAAAGAATCATCTGTATGAGATCAAACTGTCAACAGTAACAGGTACAGATAAGTTTATGGGGTAGTGAGTTTAAGTCAATGGTGGTGAAACAGTTTGGGTAGAAATAGCAAGAATGATGACACAACGTGAAGAATGTAACCAATGTTGTTGAGTTGTACGTACAGAGACTGATCAATTGGTGTATGTTCTGCTGGGTATATTTTCACCAAAATTAAAATCATTCTAAAAGTATGTATCATGAGAATTTAGAATTTACTTAATGTGTAAAATAACTATTCATAATCTTCAAATACTGATTATTATGCTATTAAAACAATATTGGAAATACATATAAATCACTTATGATTTAGTCCAAGATGATGCTATTTCTAAGAATACATTTGTACATGGCTCAGTAACGCCACAAATAGTTTTATAAGTTTGTATGTTTAAAATGAATCTTAATGTCTCATGTAATTACCACTTTCCTGTAGCATACCTAGCATCTGAACTACTTTTTTGTGAACATTTAGGCACCTTCCACATAGTTATTCATCTTTCTAAGTTATTGTTTCACCATTTTATCTGGGTACTTCTTCCCTTGGATGAGGATATTTGATCAAAAGCAGACTTACCCACTTGCCTATGAAAGTACCATCTTCTGCTCCTACCAATCATGCTTAGCTCTTTTTCCTCTTCTTTCTTACCTCAATTTCAACTCCATCTTCATTTTCCCTTAGTTATTCCAAAAATTGGCTTTTCTGACTTCCTCTTTACTTATCACCCACGTGGCTTTCCCAAAGCCATCTAAGCAGACATCATTATTTCTAGAGCTGCTCTGTCCAATATGGTAGTACTAGTCACATGTGGCTCGTGGTCACTGCACCGGACATCACAGTAAGTTCTATTGGACAGCACTGCTCTGTATTATCCTTTCATTCTCAATTCTGAGTTGGTTCCCTCTCTGTCTGTCTTTTTCTTACAATGCAGTACTCAGGGCACCATAGTATTCCTTTCCCAAGCTAAGAAAAGGTAAAGAAGTGCTTCATACTAGTTCTCAATGCTGGAAATACTGCTCTTGAATACAAGTGTACTTTAAAGTGGCCTGTCATATGCCTATGGAGTGCAGTGGCTGCAGCTTCTAACCAAAAGGTCAACAGTTCGAATCCACCAGTTGCTCCTTGGAAACCCTATGGGGCAGTTCTACTTTGTCCTACAGTGTCACTATGAGATGGAATTGACTCGACTGCAACGGGTTTGGTTTTGGTTTCGTCATATGCCTATAGGATGTCTTCGGTAGCTTCCGAAAGCAGTAGAAACATTCTCTATACTCAAAATGGATAGCACCCACCAGGTGATTAACTAGCGTTCCCTTGTTAGGGTTCAATTTCACAAATTACACCCAAAACAGTTCTGAACTTTAACTCCAGCCATCAAAAGCACTCATGCCATGAAAGCCAAATGATACTACAGGCAGAAAGACACTCCCAGAATTTTGAGAATCAAAATATATAATCAATACATAACATCTGAGATCGGACATATGCAGAAAATAGCTAAGGGAAGGAAAGTAAGAGAACAACACCAAACAGGAATGATCATAACAGAAATAGTTGGGAGTGGCCTCTTAATACTACCTGAAGTGATAGCGTGGGGATCGAGTGACAGTGTAGGGAAAACAGCACGTAGAATATAGTTCCATCTAGATAGATACATTACCAAAAGAGTCTAGAAAGCCATATATGAAATGTCAGTGGTTAATATAATTTAAGTCATTTAAATTTTTCTTATTTTCTATTTGCTATAGAATGAATACATATTACTTTTACAGGCCTCTATATCAAAAAGGACAGGAAAGGAGAAAGCCACTGACAGTGTTTTCCTTTTGAGCATGTACTTTTTTTTTTTTTTGGCTCTTTGTCATTCATAAAGTATCCTTAGCATTTTTTTTTATTTTTAAGAACACATGTTGAGTTTTATCACTCTTTCTATTGAGAAAATGACATGCAATTTACTTATGTACCCTACTATGTCAGTAGATTTCTCCATACTAACATTGGATTAAACCTAACTGTGTTGTGGAGAGTTTTCTATCATGCCCTCACTGAAACTATGCCTTTATAATCATAAATACTTTTCTCCCAGGAATTTTAAATACTATTAAGTATGTTGCATGGATTATCACAATGGACTGCTAAGATCTCTACCACATAGCTAAACCTGGGCAACTGTTTTTCTCTCTAGGGAAGTAAGTCTCCATCATAATCTCTCACTGAGATCATGCCTCTGCCCTCCATTCCAGAGCTATGACACTCAGTCTCCTCTATTCATTCTAGTCATCTCGCCTCCTCCTACAGCCCTTCAAAAGGGAGGCAACTATAATGCCATCCACAAGTTAGAAAACCTGGCTTTGGTAATACAAGTTGTACAAATACTTGCACAAGTCACTTAGTCTTAACTTCTTCATGGGCAGGAAAACAGTGAGACTAAGACCATTTAGGTTCACTGTATGTTTCTGTAATCTCTGTGAGAGCTGGGACTGTATCTTCATGTTTATACTCCTAGATCAGGACAGTGCCTAGCATGCAGCAAGCACACAAATATGTGCTGAATTAGTGAGTATCTGCTCTTCTTCCTTTCTCCTGTTCTACTGTCTTAATTTTTCCTCTTATTATTTCCTGTTGGCTTTCTACTTCATTGATCTCATTTGCAGCCATGAGCCAACAACAAAATCCACTTGCACAAATCTATGAAGAAAACTCATGTTGGGCCCAGTACATTCCCATTCCCATTGCTCTGCTGCTGCTGGTGGCCTGCCACTCCCCTCCTCCTACAGGTTCTGCCTGAGATGTGTTTATCTTATTTTTTTCTTATTTTTCTCCACCTCCTAAATGGCCGCTAACACATCTTACAGTAGCCCTCTCTTCTCTACCACCCTCTTCCCTTCCACTGTATCCAGATTTCTTATTTCCAGGAAATATGCAGAGGAAATGCTCACATATGCCTCACAACCCTCTTCTACAAACCTCAAGTAGTGGCAAGAAGGACATTTAAATTTCCCAGGGAATGGAGAAGAACAAGGACTCAGATTATAGCTTTCGTCCTTCACAAAGGCTTAGCCAGAAGAAAAAAGAAATTACTTATACTAAGCTAGGGGATTTTTAATATAATACATTTTAATTTCCAAAACTACTGCCTAACAAATCAGATGTTGCCAAAGAAGAATACCATTGCATCCCACCCCCATCCCTATTATCAGCTATCTTTAAATAAGTTGGGTTCCTGCTAAAAAAGAACATTCAGAGTAAAGTTTAACTTTTCAAAAGAGAAAAGAAAGTCTAAATATAGTAAAAAAAAAAAAAAAAAAAAAGTAAAGCAAATCATAGTAAATTATACTATGAAAGAATAGTAACTATACTAAATTATAGTAGATTATAGTAATTTATTTCAAATAAATTCCATTAAGTCCAGAGAATGGAAAAATCAGATAACAGACATATTAATATTTAACTAAATAAATAAGTTAGTAAACTACTTTTCAAGCAACTACTGGATAAAAATTTGAATTGTACCTTAAAACGAGCTTTATACTAACTTCTGCTATCCCAGACAAAATTACGTACTTACTATTGCCTAAAGATCTCTTCCCACCTCTTTGTCTTTACCTATACTGTTCCTTTTGCCACAGATATTCCTCCCATTTCAACATGCGAAGTCTCTATCTCTCCTTTAAGGCTCCTCAGTGTGCTTCCGGGGGAAGGAACCTTGGACTACCAATCAGGAGTTCTAAGTTATAGTACTAGTTTAGCCACTTGCTAACTATAGAAACTTTAATATGCCATTTAACTTCCCTGGCTTTTGTTACCTTACCTACAAAATGAAGGTACTGGCCCAGGTGATTTCTACAGAAACAGGTATCAGGAAAGCCTGAAGTCTAGGTCTGTCAAGGAATGCTAAACCTGTTAAACCAAACCCACTGCAGTTGATTCCAACTCATAGCGACCCTATAGGACAGAGCAGAATTGCCCTATACGGTTTCCAAGGAGTGGCTGGTGGATTCGAACTGCTGACCTTTTGGTTAGTAGCCATAGCTCTTAACCGCTGCACCACAAGGCTCCTAAGGGATGCTAGGCCTGGAAAACTGACCACCACATCATCTAGGATTATAGTGAAACTAACTCAGGAATATATTCAGGAATGTATTGGGGTTGTTTTATTCTTGTTACTTTTACCTGGTGAACAGGCTGACTAATAGCCAGTTTCAGAACACTGAGGCTGAGGGAGCCAGAGAGGATATAAAGACTCCCATGACAATTGCAAAATTGTCACACTTAACGAGATCATCAGTCTGCAGGCATACTTGGAGAAACCTGGGAAACCCACACCTTCATCTAGAAGCAAGGGGCATGGTCTTTTATTTTGTAATTGTCTCCATACCCTTTGACATTAAAGAAATTTTATATCATCTCTGTGTTCAATCACATCACAACTGACTACCAAGCAAGCCCTTTCTGTGTTTTTCTTTCTATGATTTAAACACTACCATCACCTTCTTCACCAAGCTCCTTGATTCCTCCAGCAAGATTTTCCCAATCCTGTGAACCTTGTAGAACTACCTGCACTTTAACTATATCAATACATCACCAGTTCCTTTAATATGCACTTGTTAATGGGGAATCCTTACTCATCTGTGTATTTCCTCCCTCAATCCCCCATTTCAAGAGCCAGGATAGGAGGGGCTCACCAAACTTTTGTTGAATAAATTAATTCCTAGCACGGAACCACCTTATACAAAGTACACACAAAAGGTAATTATTTGTTGATGAAAAAAACCAACTATTTTATACTTTAAAGGCCTATTGTTTTATAAATGAGATCACTGATTACAATAACTAATGTATTTCCCTACTCATTTGTGTTACTATGATTCCACCACTAAATATAAGGCAAAAGATGAGTCAAGGCTGGCTTCCCAAGCATCCGCTTAATAAGAAACGTCTATTACCGGCCACTATACAATAGGATAATGATAACTGATGGCTATAATGATGATTCTCTGGCTCAGGCACATTCTGAAATGAGTTGTGGAGAACTCTGATTAAATTATAATCAGTGTATTTTTAGCACTAAATATGTTTTGAGATATATATAGATAATATTTTTGGAAAAATGATAAATAAGCACAGATTCAAGTAGATGGCTGCTTTCTACCCTAACTATGCCTAAAACCTAACATATACTGTCTTAATGCATTGATATTTTCTAACAGCCTCAACATATGAGTAATTATAATAAAGCATATCTGAAAGGTTTCAACAAAAAAAGGAATACGCTACATCATATATTTTTAAAGTGTCATATGCTGCTAAAGAAGGAATACTGCATATTGGACGACTTCTGTTTCTCTTAAGACATGTGGAAATCTTATTCCCTTAAGTACATGCAGTGAGAGAAGATTAGACACTCAAACAAAATAAGCTACAGTTTGCAGAATGGAAAAGCTATTAAATGCACATTCATTTACACAAAACATATAAGAAAAGCTTTAGAAAGCACATAAACATCTAAGGGACCAAGATGGGAGGGAAACTTACCTAAAATAAATTAACAGCCAACACAAATTAAAAATTATTAGAGATTAGAGTAGAACGGGTGGAACAAAGCATCAAAACAGTAAACGACAGGAGAAAAAGTTAAGGGCCTATGGTACTCACAGAAATTCTTCTCCAGGGTGTTTGCGTGTATTTATCGGCATACGTGCATTTTTCCTCTTTAGATTTTTGGTGGCAGTTACACCGAGTTGCCTGAACAAAAGCACAAATTTTTACATGGGTGTCATTCTGTATACACACAAATAAGGTAACTACAGGCTCTCTTAGGGGGGACCAAAAAAAAAAAAAATCAAACATTGCAAATTAGTTGTCACTACCTTTATCAAGAAAAACGTGGCTGCATAGTGCTTACAGCAAACATCAGTCTATTCAGTAGTGTCTTATCTTATTCATGACTGGGTTCTACAGTCAGCCAGTAAGGACAGAACTGTAAAAAGTCCAAATTACCCTAGGAAAGCTCTTATATGGTCCATAAAGCACAATATACACGATCTTACGTACATAAAGCTACACAGTACTATGTACACAGATGTAGAAAATACACCGCTATGTGCGCTATGAAGAATACAATGGCACAATTTACAGTATTCTCCTTAACTATTATGATACCACAGTCACAGAAGCATAATGACCCCTAAACCACACAGTTTGTTAATGGTATTTTGAGGGGACTTAACTGGATATTAAACACTACCAGTCTGCAAAACAAGGTTGTCTGTTCACATATGCAGTGTCATGAAGCCCGTTTAATGTGTTGGCTTACTAGGAATATTTTGAAAGGTCTCTGCCCTTTGACAAGATCCATATGACCATCTCAGTTCATAAATGAATTCACTACACCTGAGTCTACTTAAAGCACAATCATTTATACAACATGGAGTAATATACCCACTGTGTAACCCTGGTCTGTCAAATAATCATTAAAAAAAAACAACAACAAGCAATAAAAAGACTGATAGTAAGAATTGCCCCTTAGTCTTAAAAGCTTGCAAGCAGCCATCCAAGATACAAAAATTGGTCTGCAGCAATAAAGCAATCAGGAATAGAAGGAAATAGAATGCATGGCTAACTGCCTTCTTGAGCAACTACATCCTTTGCCATGAGACCAGAAGTGGATGGTGCCTGGCTACCATTACTGAACATTTTGATCAAAGATTCTATAACAAAATCCTGATAAAAAAGAGGGAAAATGTGAAACAGAATTTCAAGCTCTCATGGAATCCAGGTTTTCTGGAGTCACCGAGGCTGGATAAACCCCTGAAATTACTGCTCTGAGATAATCTTTAAACCTTAAACCAAAAATATCCCCTGAAGTCTTCTTTAAACCAAACAATAGTTTAGCTTAATTAGTAAAGGATGTCTGCCTTAAGCACTGTGCTCTTTTAAACAACTATACAGGATCAAATTGACAATGGCAACTCGAAAAGTCAGAAAGAAAGCTTTGGGAGCAGCGAGTTTATGTTATTGGTTGAGGAGGGTGAAAATGGCTGCACAACTTAATATAACCAGTATCACTGAATTGTACATGTAGAAATTGTTGAATTGGTACATGTCTGGCTGTGTATATTTTATTTTTATTTTTATTGTACTTTAGATGAAGGTTTACAGAACAAATAGTTTCTCATTAAACAGTTAGCATACATATTGTTTTATGACATTGGTTAACAACCCCACAACATGTCAACACTCTCCCTTCTCAACCTTGGGTTCCCTATTACCAGCTTTCCTGTCTCCTCCTGCCTTCTAGTCCTTCTCCCTGGGCTGCTGTGCCCCATTAGTCTTGCTTTGTTTTTATGGGGCTGTCTAATCTTTGGCTGAAGGGTGAACCTTGGGAGTGACTTCATTACTGAGCTACAAGGGTGTACGGGGGCCATACTCTCAGGATTTCTCCAGGCTCTGTCAGGCCAGTATCTGGTCTTTTTTTGTGAGTTAGAATTTTGTTCTACATTTTTCTCCAGCTCTGTCTGGGACCCTCTGTTGTAATCCCTGTCAGAGTAGTCAGTGGTGGTAGCTGGGTACCATCCAGCACTGGACTCAGTCTGGTGGAGGTCGTGGTAGTTGTGGTCCATTAGTCCTTTGGACTAATCTTTTCCCTGGTCTCTTGTTTTCTTCACTCTCCCTTGCTCTAAAGGGGTGAGACCACTGCAGTATCTTAGATGGCTGCTCACAGGCTTTTAAGACCCCAGATGCTACTCACCAAGGTACAACGTAGAACATTATCTTTATAAACTATATTATGCCCATTGAGCTAGATGTTCCCTGAGTATATTTTCAACAACAACAACAAAAAAGAATTGTCCCTTAGTGTGAAGCTGGAATATAACCATTCTATTTGATTAAACAACCCCATAAACCAGTTGCCATGGAGTTGAGTCTGACTCATGGCAAACTCATGTGTCAGAGAAAAGCTGTGCTCTGTAGGAAACAGCTCCATAGGAGGGTACGTATACTTTCTTGTACAGAAACATATAACACATTCTTGATTTTTGCATCAAATTAAAATTATAACCTTCCACTTCAAAAATATTTATCATATTCAAAATTTTTCTTAATTATAATTGGATTATTTCTAATCCTTACACAGGACAAAATCTAATCATTAAAAATAAAAATCCCTGTAGTACAGACATATTTCCCACTCCCAAGAAATGAAAGTCACTGAAATGAAATTCAGTCAACTTGGGAATCCCTTGGAATTCACTGTAACAAGTCTTAATTCACTTCTAACACCTATAACCAAAACTGATTGCTGTCGAGTCAATTCCAACTCATAGCGACCCTATCGGACAGAGTAAAACTACCCCTCCCTTAGGGTTTCCAAGGAGCAACTAGTAGATTCAAACTGCTGACTTTTAGGTTAGCAGCAAGACTCTTTAATTACTGTGTCACCAGGGCTCCTCTAAGACATACAAGAGATACATTAAGGAGAGAAAAAATAATGCAAAACATTGTATCTCAACGCAGGCACATTACTTATTCTATTCTGAGGAATACAATTCCAGGAAAAATTTCTTTTGTGGTCTGTGTGATAACATATGATGAATAATAGCTGGCAAATACCTGAACTTTTCATAATTTGGAAAGTCTAGCTTTCAGTGACACCTCAACAGATGGAAAATAACTACCCAAATCATTCTTTCTCCATCTGCTTTCTTTACTGCTGATAATCTCTTCAGATGTTCACCTTCTATGTTGTCCTGTATTCAGGGAAGTTAATACTATCTCCTGCCTCAAAGAGAAAAGATTTTGATTAGACTGAGGCAATCTGGTTAATCCTACTCCTCTATGCTCAGGAAGGGACAAACAGCCAATGAAACATAAGTCTGGAGCATTTTTGAGAAACTGTGCTGAAGTGCTCAGTTACCAACCAAAAGGTCGGCAGTATGAACTCACCAGCTGTTCCACAGGAGAAAAGACCTGGTGATCTGATCCCACAAAGATTCCATTCCCATTGCCATCAAGTTGATTCTGACTCATAGTAACCCTACAGGACAGAGAAGAACCGCCCTATAAGGTTTCCAAGGCTTTACAGAAGCAGACTGCCACATCTTTCTCCCACAGAGCGGCTGGTGGGTTCGAACCGCTGACCTTTTGGTTACCAGCCAGGTGCTTAACCACTGTGCCACCAGGGCTCCTTCCGTAAAGATTACAGCCTAGAAAACCTTATGGGACGGTTTACTCTGTCCTATAGGGCTGCTATGAGTCGGAATTGACTCATGGCACACAACAATAAAACAGAGAAGATAGACCTTTTTCCTGTTTTTGGATACTACTGTTTGAGAATGTGACACATAAAACTACAACAGACATCTTGTGACCACAAAGAGAAGCCAAGAGGACCTCAACAAAGTCAACCAAGAACTTTATCAAGCTAACTCAAGTAACCACAGAACCGGATGGGACCTGTGTATTTCTTAGAGTTTACAAATACTGTGATTTTAAAAGTCAATTTTAGTTACAGACTCGTGCTTGGAACTTAAAACATCATAAAAAGTGCTCTGATTTACTAGCTACGTGATTTGGGGCAAATTCATAAATAAGAGTTACTATTTATCTTGCACTCATGGACCAGGCATAGCATTAGGTGGTTTATATAAATAGTTCATTTAACTATCACAATCTTATATGGTCAGTATTATTTTTTATTATCCCCATTTACAGAGGGCTTAGGAGAGATTAAGTAACTTCCCTCAGAAGTTACTTAGAGAAGTTTCAGAGCTAGGATTTAAACCTGGATTATTTCAAATATACTAAACTGCTAGCCTATGAGTCGGAATTGAATCGACAGTAGCTGGTTTAATTTTTTTTAATACTGCTAGCCTACTTAACCTGAATTCCACTTTCTTTATCTCCAAAAATGAATGAATTTTCACATAAAATTCACATAAAATATGAATTCAACACTTTGTATTATCATTTTTCTGAAAGTTTGTATGCAAATTTTTAATTGAGTTAAATGCATTTTTAAAAAGATAGAAAACTATAAAAGGCTAAAACTGGAAGGGGACTTTGAAATCACCTAGAAAACCCTTTACATTTTGGATAATGCACTAGGGAGACGGTGGACACTGCCAATGTCAGTCAGCTAATAAGTACTGGAGACAAGAACAGTCCACTGATTCCTACTCTAGGCCTCTTCTGATGACATTCTGCTGTTTTAGGAGTAGTTCAGGGATGTAAGGGGGGAAAAAAAAAGAATGATAAATTTTAAATAAAAGGTAATTTTAATTTTGCTAACGTGAAAAATGCTATCACTTCTCTCTACCTTCAGTGGTTTTAAAATCTTTTTAAATTCTTTCAATTTGAACAAGTGACTTTCTAAAGTTCCAGAACTAATCTTTGTTTTATTATAATCTTTCTGAATGACTTCTAATTCCCTCCTACAAAAGGAACACTTGGCCTATTGAAACTCATTTAACGAGGCTTTAGCTTTACCGAGGATCACTGCTCGCAATGAGAAGCAATGCATCCTCCCTAATCTTCCACTTTTCTGTTGAGAAAAACCACAATAACAATAGTCTTTAGATTCAAGAACAGGAACTGTCAAGTTTCACGAAGTTTTCTTGGTACAGGTCACAATTTCTTTGCCACGTGTAAACAGGTTAAAGTGATTCTGATGTGCTTACAGAGGGGGTTTGTAGCTGAATGCACCACAGCCTCCAAAAGCAAACTATAGGCAAACCATCCACAGTACCTAGGCAAGACAGTGACAGGATTTTTCATAATAAATATGATTTCTAGGTCTAACATATCAAATAAAGAGAACTGCACAACACATATGGCTAATGACTGTTGCATTAATTTTTCTTCTATTTTCTTTCTTTAGAATTCTCTTAGATATTTCCAAGATCTTTTCAAAAAAGTATTTTCACGGGGAGATAATGTCAGGAGAACTGGCCCAGTCTCTTCAACAAGTCAGTACAATGAAAAAAAGAATGGGTCTAGATTAAAAGAGATATAAGAAATATAACCAGATATACTGTCTAGTCCTCGACTGGATTATAGTTTGGACAAATCAAATATACAGAGTGTTCTTAGGACATCTGGGGGAATCTGACTATGGATAGGGTATTACATGATATTAAGAAATTACTATTAATTCGGCTAAAGACAGTAATATTTAAGCTATGAAGGTGATTATTTTTATTTTATAAAGATGCATACTAAGGTTAAAAACACATTTTATTAAAACCTTGCAGCATGAAAAGCTTTTCATCATTTATTAATAATCAATACAAAGTGATTCCCTTGGTAGTTTTGTAATTAAAAAATTCAGTATTAAAATTTACTTTCCTAATTTTAATACTGAACCCCGTAATAATTTTACCCTCCCTCCTTCAACTTATGTTCAGCCTGGGATTTTACTTTAGCTGAATTATTTTTAATTAACTAATTTTACTATTTTTAATTTTTTTTATTGTACTTTAGATGAAGCTTTACAGAACAAACAGTTTCTCACTAAATAGACAGTTCACATAATGTTTTATGACATTGGGTAACAACCCCATGACATGTCAACACACTCCTTCTCGACCTCAGGTTCCCTATTACCAGCTTTCCTGTCCCCTCCTGCCTTCTAGTACTTCTCCCTGGGCTGTTGTGCCCCATTAGTCTCGTTTTGTTTTATGAGCCTGTCTAATCTTTGGCTGAAGGGTGAACCTCGGGTGTGACTTCACTACTGAGATAAAAGAGTATCGGAGGCTATACTCTCGGGGTTTCTCCAGTCTCTGTCAGGCCAGTAAGTCTGGCCTCCTTTTGTGAGTTAGAATTTTGTTCTGCATTTTTCTCCAGCTCTGTCTGGGACCCTCAGAGCAGTCAGTGGTGGTAGCCAGTTACCACCTAGTTGCACTGGACTCAGTCTGGTAGAAGCCATGGTACTTGTGGTCCATTAGTCCTTTGGACTAGTCTTTTCCTTGTATCTTGTTTTCTTCATTTTTCCTTGCTCCCAAAGGGGTAAGACCAGTAGAGTATCTTAGATGCCTGCTCACAGGCTTTTAAGACCCCAGACTCTACTCACCAAGGTAGAATGTAGAACGTTATCTTTATAAACTATGTTACGCCAACTGAACTGGATATTCCCTGAGATCATGGTCCCCACAGCCCTCAGTCCAAAAATTTGGTACCTCATGGAGTTTGGATGTGTCTACGGAGCTTCCATGAGCTTTCCTTGTACAAGTTGTGCTGGCTTCCCCAATATTGTGTACTGTCTTAACCTTTACCGAAGTTATCAATTATATATTGTCTATGTAGTATTTGCCCATTCCAGCCCTCCCATCCCTCGTAACCAACAAAGATTGTTTGGTTTTGTGTGTAAAACTTTTCATGAGTTTTTACAGTAGTGGTCTCATACAATATTTGTCCTTTTGTGATTATTTCATTCAGCATAACGTCCTCCAGTTTGAGCCATATTATGAGATGCTTCACAGATTCATCATTGTTCTTTCTCATTGCATAGTACTCCATTGCATTTATGTACCATAGTTGGTTTATCCATTCATCTGTTTATGGGCATCTAAGTTGTTTCCATCTTTTTGCTATTGTGAACATATGCTGCCATGAACATGGGTGTGCATATGTCTATTCGTGTGACAGCTCTTATTTCTGTAGGATATATTCCTACAAGTGGGATTGCTGGATCGTATGGCATTTTTATTTCTAGCTTTCTAAGAAAGCGCCATACCGTTTTCCAAAATGATTGCATCATTTTGCATTCCCACAAGCAGTGCATCAGACTACTGATCTCCCCGAAGCCTCTCCAACATTTGTTATTTCCAGTTTTTTTGAATGGTGCCAATAATGCCAGGATGAGATGGTATCTAAATGTGGTTTTGATTTGCATTTCTCTAACAGCTAGTGATCGCAAACATTAACTCATGTGCTCACTGGCCACTTGAATGTCTTGTTTGGTGAAGTGTTTGTTCATTTCCTTTGCCCATTTTTTAATTGAATTATTTGTCTTTTGTTGTAGAGGTGCTGGATTTTCTTGTAGATTTTAGAGATGAGACCTTTGTCTGACTTGCAATGTCGAAAAAATTTTTCCCAATCATAGGTTCTCTTTTTACTCTTTGGTGAAGTCTTTTGATGAGCATAAGTGTTTAATTTTTAGAAGATTCAGGTTATCTAGCTTATCTTCTGGAGTTTGTGTGTTGATAATTATGGTTTGTACCCTGTTAATGCCGTGTATTAGGGCCTCTAGCATTGATCCTACTTTTTCTTGTATGAACTTTATAGTTTTGGGCTTTATTTTTAGGTCCTAGATCCATTTTGAATTAGTTTTTGTATATGGTGTTAGGTATGGGTCCTGTTTATTTTTTTGCAGATGGACATCCAGTTTTTCCAGCATCATTTGTTAAAAAAACTGTTCCCTGTTTAATGGACTTTGGGCCCTTGCCAAAGAGCAGGTGACCAAAGGTGGATGGATTTACATTTGGATTCTCAATTCTTTTCCATTGGTCAGTGTATCTTTTCTCATACCAGTACTAGGCTGTACTGACTACTGTAGCTGTATAGTAGGTTCTGAGGTCAGGTACTGCAAGTCCTCCTACTTTATTCTTCTTCTTCAATAGTGCTTTATTTATGCGGGGCTTGTTTCCTTTCCATATAAAGTTAATGATTAGTTTTTCCATCTCTTTAAAGAATGTAGTTGGTATTTGGATTGGGATTGCACTGTATTTGTAAATTTGCTTTGGGTAGAACTGTCATTTTCACAATGTTGAGTAAACTTAACCATAAGCATGGTATATTTTTCCATTTATGTAAATCCCTTTTGGTTTCTTGCAGTAGTGTTTGTAATTTTCATTGTATAGGTCTTTTACATCCCTAGTTAGATTTATTCCTAAGTATTTTATTTTTCTAGGGGCTATTATAAATGGTATTGTTTTCCTGATTTCCTTTTCATCATTCTCTTTATTGGTGTATAAGAATCCAACTACTTTTTGTATGTTTATCTTCCTTCCTGCTATTCTGCTGAATCTTTCTATTAGTTCCAGTAGTTTTCTTGTGCAGTCTTTTGAGTTTTCTATGTAAAGTATCCTATCATCCACAAACAGGGACAGTTTAACTTCTTCATTACCAATTTGGATGCCCTTTATTTCTTTTTCTTGCCTTACTGCACTAGCTAGGACTTCCACCACAATGTTAAATAGGAGTGGTGATAAAGGGCATCCTTGTCTTGTTCCTGTTCTCAGGGAATGTTTTCAGCCTCTCTCCATTAAGAATGATGTTGGCCATTGGTTTTGCATAGATGTGCTTTATTATGCTGAGAAATTTCCCTTCTATACCTATTTTATTGAGAGTTTTTATCAGGAATGGGTGCGGGACTTTGTCAAATGCCTTTCCTGCATCAATTGATATGATCATGTGATTCTTTTCTTTCCTTTTATTTATGTGGTGGATTACGCTGACTGATTTTCTAATGTTGAACCATCCTGCATACCTGGTATGAATCCTACTTGGTCGTGGTGTATTATTTTTTTGATATGCTGCTGAATTCTATCGGCTAGAATTCTGTTGAGAATTTTTGCATCTATATTCATGAGAGATATTAGTCTGTAATTTTCTTTTTTTGTGGCATCTTTGCCTGGTTTGGCTATCAGGGTTATGCCGGCTTCATAGAATGAATTTGGAAGTGTTGCTTCCTTTTCTATGTTCTGAAATAGTCTGAGTAGTACTCAGGTAAGCTCTTCTCTGAATACTTTGTAAAATTCTCCATTGAAGCCATCTGGGACAGGGCTTTTCTTTCTTTCTTTCTTTTTTTTTATTGTACTTCAGGTGAAGGCTTACAGAACAAACAGTTTCTCATGAAGCAATAGTACACACGTTGTTCTATGACATTGGTCAACAACCCCACAACATATCAACCCTCTAACTTCTCCACCTTTTTTTTTCTGGTGAAAATAAACATAGCCAAAGATACACCATTTCAAAAATTTCTACATGCACAGTTCAGTGACATCGACCACACTCCTCCAGTTGTGCTGTTATTCTCACTTAAGATGAAGGCTTACAGAACAAAATAGTTTCTCATTTAACAGTTACTACAAATGCTGCCCTATGGCAATGGTTAATAATCTCACAACACATCAACACTATCCTTACTCAACCTTGGGTTCCCCATTGGGACAGGGCTTTTTTTGTTGGGAGTTTTTTGTATTACCATTTCAATTTCTTCTCTTTTTATGGATCTGTTCAGATTTCCAACATCAGTTTCTGTTAGTTTTGGTAGGTAGTGTGTTTCTAGAAATGTATCCATTTCCTCTAGGTTTTCAAATTTGTTGGAGTATAGTTTTTCATAATAATCTGTTATGATCCTTTTTATTTCACTTGGGTCTGTTATAATGTCCCCCATTTCATCTCTGTTTGAGTTATTTGTGTCCTCTCCTGTTTTTCTTTTGTTAGTTTGGCCAGTGATTTGTCAATTTTGTTGATCCTTTAAAAGAACCAACTTTTGGTTTTGTTGATTCTTTCTATTGTTTTTCTATTCTCTAATTTCATTTAATTCTGTTCTGATCTTTATTATTTCCTTTCTTCCAGTGGATATGGACTTTTCTGCTGTTGTCTTTCTATTTATTCTACTTGTGTAGTTAATGTTTTGATTTTGTCCCTTTCTTTTTTGATGTATGCATCTATTTCTAAAAATTGTCCTCTGAGGACTGCCTTTGCTGTGTCCCAAAGGTTTTGGTGTGATGTGTTTTCATTCTCATTTGATTCTAGGAATTTTTTTTTATTCCATCTCTGATTTCTTCTATTACCCAGTGATGTGTAAGCAGCGTATTATTCAGTTTCCATGTAATTGATCTTTTTGCCTTGGTCTTCCTGTTGTTATTTATACTTTGATGGTGTTGTGGTCAGAGAAGGTACTCTGTATTATCCCAGTGTTTTGGATTTTGTTCAGGGTTGCTCTGTGACCTAAGATGTGGTCTATTCTGGAGAACATTCCATGAGCATTGGAAAAAAATGTGTACTTTGCAGCGGTTGGATGGAGTGTTCTATATATGTCTATGAGGTCAAGTTGGCTGATTGTGCCCTTTAAGTCTTCTGTATCTTTGTTGAGTTTCTTTCTACATGTTCTGTCCTTTACTGAGAGTGGTGTGTTGAAGTCTCCTACTATTATTGTGGAACTGTCAGTTTCTCTTTTCAGTGCTATTCGAGTTTATTTTGTGTATTTTGGAGCCCTGTCATTCAGTGCATAGATGTTTATTATGGTTATGTCTTCATGGTGGATCGTCCCATTAATCACTGTACAGTGTCCTTCTTTTTCTTTTATAGTGAATTTTGTTTTAAAGTCTATTTTATCTGAGCTTAGTATTGCCACTCCTGCTCTTTTTGGTAGCTGTCTGATTGATATATTTTTTTCCATCCTTTGATTTTTCATACATTTACGTCTTTGTTCTAAGGTGTGTTTCTTGTAGACAGCATATTGATGGATCCTGTTCTTTTATCCATTCTGTCACTCTCTCTTTATGGGTGCATTTAGGCCATTTAAATTCAGTATAATTATTGACAGGTATGAGTTTCCTGCTGTCATTCTGTAGTGCTTTCTTTTGTGGTGCTGATGTTTTCTTTGTTCCTCTTACTCTCCTCTGCTGAGTTTGTTTGTGGATTTTTTTCATTTCTTTTGTTTTTGTAGATTTTGTTTTTACTGAGACTTTTTTTTGTTTGTTTGTTTCGATGAGTAGGTTTGTTAACTTTCTTTGTGGTTACCTTGAAATTTACCCTTATCTTCCTAGGTTTGAACCAGTCTATTATTACTTGATATCGCCTTGCCTTCTTCTCCGTTAGGCGGTTCTATACCTACACCGTTTGTTCCCTCATTTACTGTTCTCATGTTGTTGTCATTTACAGAATTAACTCTCTGGTTCCCTGATGTAATTTTTTTTTTTTGGTTTTGGATATTCCTTGAGAGTCATTTCCTAGGTTGCTTTCCGGCTGGTATGATCCTGTGTCCTAGATTCAGCCTGTGGTGTGGTGATGTTTCTTCTCAGACCAAAGGATTCCCTTTAATAATTCTTGTAAGTTTGGTCTGGGTTTTACATATTTCTTTAATTTCTGTTTATCTGGAAATGTAATTTCACCATCATATTTGAATGAGAGTTTTGCAGGATTGATTATTCTTGGCTGGCAATTTTTTTCTTTCAACGTCTTATATGTCATCCCATTGCCTTCTTGCCTGCATGGTTTTTGCTGAATAATCCGAGCTTAGTCTTATTGTTTCTCCTCTGTATGGGACTTTTTGTTTTTCTTGATCTGCTCTCAGGATTGTCTTTTGTTTTAGTGAGTGTGATTATGATATGCCTTGGTGATTTTCTTTTGAGGTCTATCCTATATGGGATTCGCTGAGCTTCTTGGATGGTCAGCTTTTCATCTTTCATGATACAGAGAAAGTTTTCTGTCAGCAGTTCTTCAATGATCCTGTCTGTGTTTTCTATTTTCTTCCCTCATTGTGGAACACCAATCAGTCACAGATGTTTGCTTTTGATTATATCCCACATAATTCTCAGGATTTCTTCATTCTTCTTCGTTCTTTTTTCTGATTTTTCCTCAGAGTTGTACCCAAGTGTTTGTGTTCAATTTTCCTGATCCTGTCTTACATCATTTTCCAAACCTGCTCCTCAGCCCTTCTATGACATTGTCCATTTCTGAAATCTTGTTGTTTATCTTTTGGATTACTAATTGTTGTTCTTGTATGATTTCTAGCTGTGACTTTATTTTGGCATTTTGTTCCTGTAGTATTTTCCTGATTCTTCCATATATTTGTCTGTATTTTCCAGGAATTTGTCTGCTGTTTCCACAAATTTTCCATTTCTTCCTCATTTTTGTCTGCTTTCTTGCTTCAACTCTTTGATAATTCTGAATATTAGAGATTTGAATTCCCTATCAGGTAGTACTAGTCCTTTTTCTTCTACTAGAAAGTCATCTTGTGTTTTATTTTGGAGGCCTACTGTTATTTTTCTGTTCTTTTTTTAAAATATGTTTTGATACCATCTGCTGTCTTTGGGACATTCAGTAGTTATTTTCCTCATTTATTGATTGTAAATTTATTTACTTCATCCTGCTTTTTTATTTGGTTATGTCTGAGCAGGTGGGCTGTGCATTCTTTGTTCTTTGCTCATCTGTGGGCAAGATACTTTTCACCTCCTTCTCCAATGACCAGGGTGAGTCACTCAGCTATGGTGCAGCAGGGCAGGCCCAAATCAACGGGAGTTGCTGGGATGGTCTGTGCATGGCACGTACTAGGGCTGACAGGGTGGGTTGGAAGTCAGTGCAAGCCAGGTTCCCGGAGGCCATGCCTGTGCCTCTCTGGGTGTGATGGTAAGCACATGGTGCAGGCAGGCAGGAAGGAGGGGAGAGATTGGGATGGATGGAGGTAAGATGGGTATGAGAAAGAGGAGAAAGAAACAAGAGGCAAAAACAAACAAAAAAGAGTGGGGGGGAGCTTGCCGTTGGGGTGGAGAGATGAGAGACCAAGAAATGGAGAAAAACAAAGAGGGAAAGAAAAAGAGTAAAAAAGAAAAAATATAATAAATAAAAATTAGAAAATAAAAAGAAAAGCAATGACCCCAGGGATCCCACCAGCTCAACTATGAAGACAGGGGAAGTGGCTCCCAGACTGCGAAGTACAGCCTGGCTAGAAGGGGCAGAGGTGTCACGCAGTGCCAGGTATTCAGAAGACAGGCAGAGAAGGTTACGTACAGAGAGATGAGAAATTGAGAAATGAAGAAAGACAAAAATGGCAAAAGAGAGAAAAGAAAGCAAACAAAAAAAGAAAAAGGAAATGCCCCCAGGGGTATCACTGTGCAGCTGCACAGACTGAGGAAGTAGATCCCAAGCCACGCATTACAGCCCGGCTAGAAGGGGCTCCCAAGCCAAGTAAAGAAAAAGAAAACAAATAAATCAAAACAGAATGAATCAAATCAAACAAACAAAAACAAGCACGGGGGATCCCACCAGCATGGCCTTGTAGGCTGGACAGCAGTTAACACAGTTAACCGGCGTTTCACAGCCTTTCAAGAAGAATTAAAGATGGCACATGTAGCCAGGTACTTGAAAAGAAAGGACGGGGAGGTGGTTAGAGGTATGGAAGAAACCAAAAGGAGCAGAAACAACATCAGCAACAAATGACATCCCGGGAGCAAGCCAGTGTGGGCGGGTGGAATCCAAGCCAGACAGGGCTGAAGATGGTGCCTCCTGGCCAACAGACTGTGGCCGCAGGAGGCAGTGGAGGCTGACTGGGGTTGAAGAAGGTATGATGTGTTTTCATTCTAGGAATTTTTTGATTCCTTCTCTGATTTCTTCTATTACCCAGTGATGCGTAAGCAGAGTATTATTCAGTTTCCATGTACTTTATCTTTTTTCCTTTCTCTTTCTGTTGTTAATTTCTACCTTGATGGCACTGTGGTCAGAGAAGATACTTTGAATTATCTCAACGTTTTGGATCTTGGTGAGGATTGCTCTGTGGCCTAAGATATGGTCTATTCTGGAGAATGCTCCATGTACACTGGAAAAGAATGTGTACTTTGTAGTGGTTGGATGGAGTGTTCTATATATGTCTGTGAGGTCAAGTTGGCTGACTGTGCCCTTTAGGTCTTCTGAATCTTTGCTGACTTTCTTTTTAGTGTTCTGTCCTTTATTGAGAGTGATGTATTGAAGTCTCCTACTATTATTGTGGAACTGTTAATTTCTCTTTTCAGTGTTGTGAGAGTTTATGTATTTTGGAGCCCTGTCACTGGGTGCGTGGATGTTTATTATGGTTATGTCTTCATGATGGATCATCCCCTTAAGCATTATATAGTGTCCTTCTTTGTCTTTTATGGTGGATTTTGTTTTAAAGTCTATTTTATCTGAGATTAGTATTGCCACTCCTGCTCTTTTTTGGTAGTTGTTAGCTTGGTATATTTTTTCCAACCTTTTGACTTTTAATAAATTCATGTCTTTGTTTCTAAGATGTGTCTCTTGTAGATAGCATACTGATGGATCCTGTTTTCTGATCCATTCTGTCACTCTCCGTCTCTTTATGGGTGCATTGAGTCCATTTACATTCAGTGTAACTATTGATAGATGTGAGTTGTTGCTGTCATTTTGTAGTGCTTTTTTTTGTGGTGCTGACGTTTTCCTTGTTGTTCCTTCTCTCCTGTGCTGAGTTACTTTTGTTTGTGGATTTTTTTTTCATTTCTTTTGTTTTTGTAGGTTTTGTTTTTGCTGAGACTTTGTTTTTCCTCTTTATTTTTATGAGTATGTTTGTTAACTTTCTTTGTGGTTACTGTGAAATTTACCCTTATCTTTGTAAGATTGAAGCAGTCTATTAATACTTCGTATCACCTTGCCTTCCTCTCCATTAGAAGGTTCTATACCAACACCATTTACTCCCTCTTTTACTGTTCAGATGTTGTTGTCATTTACTGATTAACTGCTCTCATTCCCGTTTGTATTTCTTTTGGTTTTGGATAGTCCTTAAGAGTTCATTTCCTAGATTGGTATCTGGCTGCTTCGATCCTGCGTCCTGTATTCTGCCTATGAGCTGAAGTTGTTTGTTCTCAGATCGAAGAACTCCCTTTACTGATTCTTCTAAGTTTGGTCTGGTTTTTACATAATTCCTTAATTTCTGTTTATCTGGGAATGTCCTAATTTCATCATCATATTTGAATGAGAGTTTTGCAGGATATATTATTCTTGGCTGGAAATTTTTTTCTTTCAAGGTTTTATATATGTCATCCCATTGCCTTCTTGCCTGCATGGTTTCTGTCAAATAATCTGAGCTTAGTCTTACTGTTTTTCCCCTATGTGACTTCTTGTTTTTCATGAGCTACTCTCAGGATTCTTTGTTTGTCTTTGGTTAGGGCGAGTGTGATTATGATATGCCTTGGTGATTTTATTTTGGGGTCTATCCTACATGTGTTCATTGAGCTTCTTAGATGGCTAGCTTTTTATCTTTCATGATATTGGGGAAGTTTTCTGTCAGCAGTTCTTCAGTGATCCTGTGTTTTCTGTTTTCTCCCCCAGTTCTGGAACTCCAATCACTTGCAAATTTTTTCTTTTGATTGTATCCCACATAACTCTCAGGTTCTCTTCATTTTTCTTTGTTCTTTTTTCTGAGTTTTCCTCAGACAGAGCAGTAGCCAAGTATTTGTCTTCAATTCCACTGATCCTGTCTTCCACCAATTCAAATCTGCTCCTCAGCTCTTCTATGACACTGTCCATTTGTGAAATCTTGTTGTTTATCTTTTGGATATCTGTTATTTTTGTATAATTTCTAGTTGTGAATTTCTTTTGGCATTTTGTTCCTGCATTATTTTCCTCAATTCTTCCAATTTTTTGTCTGTATTTTCCATGAATTTGTCTATTCTTTCCTCATTTTTGTCTGCTTTTTGCTTCATCTCTTGGATAATTCTGAGTATTAGAGATTTAAATTCCCTATCAGATAGTTGTAGTGCCTTTCCTTCTACTGGAAAGTTATCTGGTGTTTTATTTTAGGCACCTGCTGGAACCATCCTGTCCTCTTTTTGTAAATGTTTTGATATTGTCTGCTGTCTTCGGGGCACCAGTAGTTGTATTTCTTGTTTATTAATTGTAGATTTGTTTGTTTCATCGTTTTTTTAAATTTGGCTATGTCTGAGCAGGTGGGCTGGGTGTTCTTGTTTGCTCATCTGTGTGCATGATACTTTTCGCCTCCTTAACCAATTGGCAGGGTCGTCACTCAGATATGGTACAGCACGCAGGTCTAGTTGAAGAGGTGTTACCGGGATGGGTTGTTTGTGACACTTACTACAGCCACCAGGGTGGGTCGATAATCAGTGCAGGGCCGGTTCCAGTAGGCTATGCCTGTGCTGCTTGGTGGTGTGATGTGAAGCACATGGTACAGGTAGACAGGATGGATGGGGGAGACTTATGTGTGGAGCTAAGATGGGTATGGGAGACAGGAGAGAGGAACAGGAGCCAAAAACATACAAACAAGAGTGCTAGGGGAGCTTGCCGTTGGGAGTGGAGAGATGAGAGACTATGAAATGGAGAAAAAAAATGGGGGAAGAAGAAAAAAAGAAACGAAAAGAATGAATAAATAAAATCAGAAAGCAAAAAGAACAGCAAAGCTCCCAGGGATCCCACTGGTGCGGCTATGAGGTCTGGGTAAGTTGTTCTCAAGTGCTGCAGTACAGCCTGGCTAGAAGGCATAGAGGTATTCAGCGCCAGGTATTCAGGGAACAGAAAGAGAAGGAAGGCACAGAGAGACAAGAAACTGAGTAATGAAGAAAGACAAAAAAGGAAAAGAAAACAAAACAAAGTTTAAAAAAAAAAGGACAAGAAAATCCCCCCAAAAAAACAGAAAAAAAAAAAAAAAACCAAAAAAACAAACGTCCTCAGGGATCCCTCTGCACGTCTGCGCAAGCCGAGGGGGCAGGTTCCAAGCCACACAGCAATGCCCGACCAGCAAAGGCTCCCAACTCAAGAAAAGGAAAAGAAAACAAACAAATAATTGAAAACAAATGAACAAACAAAAGCCCCAGGATCCCACCAGCGTGGTGGCCCAGACCGGGAAGCAGTTCATACTCGAACAGAGCTTCGCAGCCCCTCAGGAAGAAGCGAAGATGGTGCACAGAGCTGTGTATTTGAGCAAAAGGAGGGGGAGGTGGTGAGAGGTAAGGAAGAAATGAAAAGAAGCAGAAAAAAACAACACTAGCAGCCAACAAATGGCACTCAGAGAGCCGGTGGTGGAATCCAAGCAGCCAGCGCTTCCCGGATAAGAGACTGTGGCCGTGGGAGGCAGAGGAGGTCGAGTGGGGGTGAAGAAGGTTGGGGGGTGGGAAAGTGTATATCACAAATTACCAGTTGTTTTGTTTTCTGCTGGAAGCTCCGTGAAGCTGCTTTCTCGTACCCCCTATTTGCTGGTCTCTGATAGGAGTCCAAGATGGCGGATCCGTGCTGCATTAGCTGATAGGGGACTTCTGCATGGATCCCTCCTTGCTCTCCGTTCTCTGTCAGTTTTCTCACTCCATTTGGTGCTTGGCTGAGTTCTTTATCTCTTCATTTGATGTTTTAGGGTTTCAGGATTGCTGTTTTCTCTGTTTGGCTTAGTTTTTTGGATCTTTGCTGTGGAGGGACGGCATGGAGCTTCTGCCTAGAGCGCCATTTTGCCAGAAGTTGTCCCACTGTGTTGTTTTTATCCTGGCCTTTTATATTACAACAATCTAAATTATCATTAAATTCAAGACACTGTATTTAATGGCCTCCATATGGGATTAAAATTTGAAATTGGAACAATTTATAACAATAACAAATTATAAAGAATCAAACCTATTCAGTGATTCTGAGGGATCTCTCTATAGCATCAGTGGGAATGGAGCTTTTTTTTTTTTTGAAACAGCCTTCATTCTAACAGACAGCCATACAGACATCTAAGCCTGTCCCGTCTCATTCTTCTCACAGAGAAAGGAAATGCCCTGTTCTCAACTCAGTAGTACCAGTTTCTTTGAACAGACTTGAAAGTAAACCATTTACCCTGAATGAATAAAATGAATATGAACGGGTGAATTTTACATTTCCAAACAAAAACAGATCAAGAAAGAATTCCCTTTTCACACTGAATACTAAAATTTTTAGACAGTTAAATCACATACTTTTAGAATACATATAATCTAAAAATAAAATAACAGTACAACTTTGAAAGTCAGAAATAGTCAAACTCCAAATTCTGGCTCATAGTTTCATTAAAAAAAAAAATACTGCCCAGTGTGAAAAGCCTCCATTTTATATATTATACTATAATACTTACAAGCTGATGTTCTAATAGTTGGATTTTTTCATCTTTTTTCTTTATTTCTTCTTTAAGTTGCTGTATTTCATTTAATAAATCTTCATTCTGAAATATTTTTAAAAAATTAAGATGAGATACTTAACTGCATTTAAAATACTCTGATGAGAAACATTACATCAATGAGGAAGGTGCAGCAATGAATGAACTGTTCATTTAGGGGGATGAGTCCTTCTAAAGTAAACTGTATATGCCAGGTATTGAACTTTAAAAATAAAAAAGAATCACTTTGGTCTTCTAGGAAGTCACTGTCTAATGCAGACATGGAAAGAATGAACAGCTGTAGCAGTTACAGCTAACATTTACTGAGTACTTATTATGTGCCAGGAACATTTGAGAATTTAAGCATTTGATCCTGAGAATCCTGAGGTAAGTACTATAATTTCACTTTACAGATAAGGAAACTGGCACATAGGCCATAGCCAAACCAAACCAAACCCATTGCCATGGAGTCGATTCTGACTCATAGCGACCCTATAGGAGCAGCTGGTGGATTTGAACTGCTGGCCTTTTGTTAGCAGCCAGGCTCTTAACCAATGTGACACCAGGGGGCTCCAAACAGGCCATACAGTGTAATAAATTACATGAAAACCAAGAACTTCCACTAGATTTCCAGAGACACATAAGAGATGCCTGTCAGAGAAAACAAAGAGGGGCACAAACAACCAAAGAGAAGAGCATAATTCAAGGCACAGAGTCATTCACGGGTTGTTCACAAAAATTAGTCAAAAGATAAATGTGCCTGAGGAGTAATGAGGGTGTGTGTGGTAGGAGAGTCTTTTTTCGTTAGCTACTTCCCTGAGGAGAGCTGCCTGGATCAACAACCTGTAAGAAATGATGCCTAATGCTATTAAATGAAAATCTATTGTCGAAAAACAAAACAAAACACCCAAACCCGTTGCCGTCAAGTCGATTCCAACTCATAGCGACCCTATAGGAAAAAGCAGACTACTCCTCAGGGTTTCCAAGGAGCGCCTGGTGAATTCGAACCGCCAACCTTTTGGTTAGCAGCCGTAGCACTTAACCACTACGCCACCAGGGTTTCCACCTATTGTCAAGTTAAGGAGAAATCAGTTTACATTTCTAAAGTGTAAAGTTTCATTACTATATAGTTAGCCTCTTTTGTGTATCACTACTCAGTTATTAAGGAGTTCCTTGTACTCCTACTGTGGAACTAGTACAAGTGAGGAAATTAGAATATGTAAGTGAATGACATATCATGTCTTCCAGAGGAAAAAATATACAAGCAAATAATTATAATGTGTTGTTTCTGAAGAAAGTATGTCCTATACTTCAGATGTGTGAAGAATGAAAAACAAATTACAGTCTCCTTAAGAGAATATCAGAAAAGACATGTTATAAAGGCTTTAACATGCCAAATAAGCATTATACAGCAATGGGGAGAAAAAGATTTTCATAATCTGTCATTATGTATACCACAATTGGAAAAGACTGTTTATCATATACAAAAAATGATCTTCACCTAAATTTAAAGAGTTCAGAAAATTTTAGAAACCATAAACCAAGAGAAAATAGGACGGTTTACAGATCATTTCTAAACTGTGGCAAATGAAGTTATTATGAAATGAATGAATGAGATGAAATATAATTATGTAAAATTTTAAAGCTTCTATACAATTAACATTAAAAAGCAGAATATAAAATCATATCTATATATAACACTATTTGATGGAACAAATGGACCAAAGGAACATGGAAAAAATAAAAACATCAGTTGTGTAAAACAGTCGGGATTAAGAATTTTTTTCTTTAAAAGAATTTATTTAAAGGTAAAAAACTATTTTCACAAAAAATAAAATTCAGGAAAAAAGGTCAGCTTGCTTTTAGAACGTCAATCACAAAACTTAAAAAAAAAAAAAAAAAAAAAAAAAAACCCAAGATCATCTGAGATCATCTAAGTCAATGATTCTTGACTGGGTGTGTTAAGTAAAACTTTTTAAAACTAGAGATGCCCCCTGCAGACCTGCTAATTTAGAATACCATAATACTGACAAGAGGATGGAGGCCCAGAGACAAAATGATCTGAGCAGGCACAGGTAATAAGTAAAAGAGCTAAGACTAGAGTAACTAGCTGTGACTATTAGCCCACATTATTTTGATTTTGAATGTTCTATATACAACCTTATTCCCAATAATTGCCCCTGCCTATGAGAAAACTATGCCTCCCAGTGCCTCTAATATCACGTTTGGCTACTTGACTTGCTTTGGCCAAGAATACATGAGAGAAAATAACTAGGCAACATCCAAGCAAAAGGCATGTGTGGTTCTGCTCATGTTCTTTTTCCCCTGTGACAAGAACATGTTCCAGGGTAGAGTATGATTGTTCAACCTGGAGCAGAATGAAGAAGACATATGAAGCACACTCCCAACTGATCTGCATCCATATGTAACATAAATGAGAAAAAGTCTTTTTTATGCTTCCGAGCAGCCATCTAAGATGCATCAATTGGTTCCAACCCACCTAGAGCAAAGGAGAATGAAGAACACCAAAGACACAAGGAAAATATTAGCCAAAGAGACAAAAGGGCGATATAAACCAGAGACTCCATCAGCCTGAGACCAGAACTAGATGGTGCCCTCTACCATCAATGACAGCCCTGACAGGGAACACAGCAGAGAGGCCCTGATAGAGTGGGAGAAAAATGTGGAGCACAATTCAAATTCACATACCAAGACCAGATTTAATGGTCTAAGACTGGAGGAACCCCTGAAGCCATGGTCCCCAGATGCTCTGTTAACTCAGAACTAAAAACATTCCCAAAGCCCACTCTTCAGACAAAGATTAGACTGAGCTATAGAACATAAAATAATACTCATTAAGAGTGTGCTTCTTAGTTCAAGAAGATGCATGAGACCAGATGGGTGGCTTCTTTCCGGAGGCAGGATGAGAAGGTAGAAGCGACAGAACTGGTTGAATGGACACAAGAAATCTGGGGTGGAAAGGGGGAGTGTGCTGTCACATTATAGGGACTGCAACTAATGTCACGTAACAATATGTGTATAAATTTCTGTATGAGAAATTAAAGCACAACTAAAAAAACAAAAACCTTTTTTCTTGTAAGCCATCAATGTTGTGAGGTTATTTGTTGCTGCAAGATGTAAAAACCAATAATAATTTTACTAAAAGATATTAAATAAATGAAGAATACTACTATATGCTTAAGAAATATAGAAAGAAGAAAAGAGCTTTCTGCTACTAAAAATAAACCTAAAGATAATACGCACTATAAAAAATATTCTTTCACTCGGGACAACTAGCTTAACTGGCAAAACATAGTTTATAAAGAAAATGTTCTATATCCTACTTTGGTAGGTAGCATCTGGGGAATTAAAAGCTTGTGAGTGGCCATCTAAGATACTTCATTAGTCTCACCCCATCTGCAGCAAGGGAGAATGAAGAAAAGCAAAGACATAAGGAAAAGATTATATGAGGTGGGGCCAAGACGGCGGAGTAGTCAGACGCTTTGGGTGGGCCCTCTTACAACAAAGACCCGAAAAAACAAGTGATTCAATTATACATGGAAATCTGGGAGCCCTGACAGCAAAGGCAGAGTTGAGGAACCAGACTGAGTGGCAAGGGGAGGGAGAGACAGTTCGGAAGCAGCGAGGAGTTGCCAGACCTGACCCGGCGAGAGCCTGAGCCCTTCAGGCCTGATCAGCTTAGGGGTGAGTGGTGAGGCAGGCAAGCATCGGTGCTCAGAAGGCATATTCCGAACTGGGAGAGACCCAGTTGCTGAAACTCTACTCGGCCACACAGAACAAGTGAGAGGCAGCCCTCGACAAAAGATAAGTACTTGCGTACAGCTTACTTCATGGATCAAAAACAACCCCCTGAGGGAAAAACTTCTCTCCCATTTACCTCCCCGCTCCATTCTCTGCTTCAGCAATTGCTGAGTCCCCTGGGCTGGAAGTAGGTTCCATCACATGCCTGGAGCCACTTACCCTGCCTTGGAGAGTGAACAAATTAACAAACAGGAAAAAATAAACTGCCGGCTCCCCTAAGCCAGGAACTCCGGAAGGCACAGCTCCTTTTACCAGACACAGGCATACGGGATCCACGGACTGTGAGTACCTTTCCCCCTACATAGACTTGTGTGGGCACATCTCAGCAGCACAGGCCCTCATTACCACAGCACAACAGGGTATATACCAAAACTCTAACTTCAACTGTTAGAGCTGGGAAGTGGCAGGTTCTTGACATCTGACACAGCTATGCCCATTAAGCAGGGTCTTCACCTATCCACATCAGGGGCCTGAGGACTGGTGGCTCCACCCACGCCACCGAGCCACCTATGACAGGGGCCCATGAATAAGAGGTGCCCCAAGTTCTTACAACTAACAGCATTAGCTGCTCACAGTCCAGCTGCAAAACCTACCCAAGTGCACTAGGGAACAGGGACACACCTTCCTCCTGGACACTCGGGAGCAGCCATCAGCCCCCTGCCTTGCTCAGTGTGTGTCCCTCTGATGCAGCCAGATGCCTGTGCCTACACCAATTACACATGCCTGCCTAGGACTGTAAGTGAGAGCCTACACTACACACTTGGTGGCTATCTGTCTGGGCACCTGAGCTGAATCCATACAGGAGGAGTGGGCAGACTCCTGAGCTCACATACCTAGTAACAGAGCTAACCACCTGCTGACAGGACATTAGACCTTCCAAGTTGCCAATAATCAAACTAGCTCATACGAGCAGCCTATTTGGGCAGATCAAAACAAAACAAGAAGCTACGACACAGTAAGCAAACGTAAAATAAATATAATAACTTACTGACAGCACAGAGACAACAGTCAATATCAAATCCCATAAAGAGGCAATCCATGATGGCTTCAGCAAGCTCCCAAAATAAAGAATCTAGAAATTTTCCAGAGGAGGAAAATTTCTTGGAATTACCGGAGGTAGAATACAAAAGATTAACATACAGAATTCTTCAAGAAATTAGGAAGGAAATTAAGCAAAACGCAGAACACGCAACAGAGGAAATTAAACAGATTAGAGAAGAGCATAATGACAAATTTAAAGGGCTGCAAGAATCCACAGAGAGACAGCAATCAGAAATCCAGAAGATTAACAATGAAATTTCGGAATTAGACAACTCAAAAGAAAGTCATAGGAGCAGAATTGAGGCAATGGAAGTCAGAATTAGAGACTGAAGATAAAGCACTTGACACCAACTTACTTGAGGAAAAAATCAGTTAAAAGTACTTACAAAAATGAAGAAACTCTAAGAATAATGTGGGATTCTACCAAGAGGAATAACCTAGGCGTGACTGCAGTACCAGAACAAGGGGGATAACAGAAAATACAAAGAGAATTGTTGAAGATTTGTTGGCAGAAAACTTCCCTGATATCGTGAAAGATGACAAGATATCTATTCAAGATGCACATCGAAACCCACATAAGGTAGATACCAAAAGAAAGTCACAAAGACATATTATAATCAAACTTAACAAAACAAAAGATAAAGAGAGAATTTTAAGAACGGAGAGTCAATAAGAAAAAGCTTGCACTATTCAGCAGGAACCACGCAGGCAAGAAGGCAATAGGATGACATACATAAAGCCTTGAAGGAAAAAAAAACCCTGCCAATCAAGAATTATATATCTAGCAAAACTGTCTCTCAAATATGATGGTGAAATTAGGGCACTTCCAGATAAACAGAAGTTTAGGGAATTTGCAAAAACCAAACCAAGAAATACTAAAGGGAGTCCTCTGGTTAGAAAATCAGTAACATCAGATAACATTCCAAGACTAGAACAAAGGACACAGCAACCAGATATCAACACAGATAGGGAAGTCAGAAAAAGAAATCAAAGCTAAAATACTGAAAATACGGAAACAGATGTCAATATGTAAAAGATGACAACATTAAAACAAAAAACAAGGACTTAAAAAATACAGACAGATTTTTCATATGGAGAAGAAGTCAAGGTGATATAAAGAAATAAAAGACTGGTATAAACCTAGAAAAACAGGGTTAAATATAAAGGTAACCACAAAGGAAACTAACAATCCTACAAGTCAAAATAAAAAACAACAAAAATATAAAGACTTAGCAAATACAAAATCAACAGCAATGAAAAAGATGAAAAGAAAAACAACCCAGCACAGAAAATTAAGTGGAACAAAGAAACTGTGAACACCACACAAAGAAAGACATCAAAATGACAGCACTAAACTCATACCTATCAAGAATTATGCTGAATGTAAATGGACTAAATGCACTAATAAAGAGACAGAGTGGCAGACTAGATTAAAAAACACAATATGTCTATATGCTGCCTACAAGAGACACAACTTAAGACTTAAAGACACAAACATACTAAAACCCAAAGGATGGAAAAAAAATAGATCAAGCAAACAACACTCAAAAAACAGCAGGAGTGGCAATATTAATCTCTGACAAAACAGACTTTAAAGTAAAATCAACCACAAAGGAGAAGGAAGGACACAATATAATGGTTAAAGGATCAATACCCCAGGAGGACATAACTATAATAAATATTTACGCACCCAAGGACAGGGCTCCAAAATACATAAAACAAACCCTAACAGCACTGAAAGGAGAGATAGACAGCTCCACAACAGTAGCAGGAAACTTCAACACACCACTTTCAGTGAAACACAGAACATCCAGAAAGAAGCTCAACAAAGACACGGAAGAGCTAAATGCTATACAATCAACTAACTGATCTCACAGACACATACTAAACACTCTGCCCAACAGCAGCCAAGTATACTTTCTTTTCCAATGCACGTGGAACATTCTCCAGAATAGACCACATATTAGGCCATAAAGCAAGCCTTAACAAAATCCAAAGCATCAAAATATTACAAAGCATCTTTTCTGACCGTAAAGCCTTGAAAGTAGAAATCAGCAACAGAAAAAGAAAAATCAAAAACATGAAAATGAACAACACCTTGCTCAAAAACTACTGGGTTATAGAAGAAATTAAGGGTGGAATAAAGAAATTCATAGAAACAAATGAGAATGAAAACACATCCTACCAGAACCTTTGGGACACAGCAAAAGCAGTGCTCAGAGGTCAGTTTATAGCAATAAATACACACATCCAAAAAGAAACAAGGGCCAAAATCAAAACATTAACCCTACAACTCAAACAGTAGGAAGAGAGCAGCGATACAAGCCCTGAGGTGCCAGAAGAAAGGAAGTAATAAGAATTAGAGCAGAATTAAATGAAATAAAGAATAGACAAACCACTGAAAGAGTTAACAAGACCAAAAGCTGGTTCTTTGAAAAGATCAACAAAATTGATAAACCACTGGCCAAACTGACAAAAGAAAAATATGAGAGGAAGCCAATAACCTGTATAAGAAATGAGATGGGTGAAATCACAACAGACCCAACTGAAATTAAAAGAATCATAACAGAATATTATGAAAAACTGTACTCTGACAAATTTGAAAACACAGAGGAAATGCAAAAATTTCTAGAAACTCACTGCCTACCTAAACAAACGCAAACAGAGGCAGAACAACTAAATAAACCCATAACAAAAGAAGAGATTGAAAAAGTAATTAAAAAACTCCCAACAACAACAACAAAAAATCCCTGGCCTGGATGGCTTCACTTGAGAATTCTACCAAACTTTCAAAGAACAGTTAACATCACTACTACTAAAGGTATTTCAGAGCATAGAAAAGGATGGAATACTCCCAAACTCATTCTATGAAGCCAGCATAACCCGGATACCAAAACCAGGTAAAGACACCACAAAAAAAGAAAATTACAGAACAATATCCCTCATAAACATCGACGCAAAAATCCTCAACAAAATTCTAGCGAATAGAATTCAGCAACATATCAAAAAAAAAAAAAGAAAAAATTCACAATGATCAAGGGGGATTTATACCAGGTATGCAGGGATGGTTCAACATTAGAAAAACAACCAATGTAATCCATCACATTAACAAAACAAAAGACAAGAACCACATGATCTTATCAACTAATGCAGAAAAGGCATTTGACAAAGTCCAACACCCATTCATGATTAAAAACTCTCCCAAAACAGGAATAGAAGGGAAATTCCTCAATATAATTAAGGGCATTTATACAAAGCCAAAAGCCAACATCATCCTAAATGGAGAGACTTTGAAAGCATTCCCCTTGAGAACAGGAAACAGACAAGGATGCCCTCTATCACCACTCTTATTCAACATTGTGCTGGAGATCCTAGCCAGAGCAATTAGGCTAGAAAAAGAAATAAAGGGCATCCAAATTGTTAAGTAAGAAGTCAAAGTATCTCTATTTGCAGATGATATGATCTTACACACGGAAAACCCCAAAGAATCCACAAGATAACTACTAGAACCAATAGAACATTTCAGCAAAGTTTCAGGATACAAGATAAACATACAAAAGTCAGTTGCATTCCTCTACACCAACAGAGAGAAACTCCAAGAGGAAATCACCCAATCAATACCATTTACAATAGCCCCCAAGAAGATAAAATACTTAGGATTAAATCTAACCAGAGATGTAAAAGACCTAATACAGAGAAAACTACAAGACACTAATGCAAGAAACTTTTAAAAGAGACCTGCATAAGTGGAAAAACATACCTTGCTCATGGATACGTAGACTCAACATTGTGAAAATGTCAATTCAACCTAAATCGACCTACAGATAGAATGCAATACCGATCCAAATTCCTCCAGCATTTTTTAATGAGATGGAGAAACAAATCACCAACTTCATTTGGAAAGGGAAGAGGCCTCCAATAAGTAAAGCATTATTCAAGAAGAAGAAAAAAGTGGGAGGCCTCACACTACCTGATTTTAGAACCTATTATACCACCACAGTAGTCAAAACAGCCTGGTATTGGTATAACAACAGATACATAGGCCAATGGAACAGAATTGAGAATCCAGACATAAATTCATCCACCTGTGAACAGCTGATATTTGACAAAGGCCCAAAGTCCGTTAATTGGAGAAAAGACAGTCTTTTTTAACAAATGGTGCTGGCATAACCGGACATCCGCCTGCAAAAACACTGAAAGAAGACCCACACCTCACATCATGCACAAAAACTAACTCAAAATGGATCAGAGACTTAAATATAAAATCAAAAACAATAAAGATCATGGAAGAAAATATAGGGACAGCGCTAGGAGGCCTAATACACAGCATAAACACAATATGAACCATAAGTAACAGTGCACAAGCACCGAAAGAGTCAAGACAATCTAAAGACTGGGAAAAAATTTTTGACTACGATAAATCCCACCAGCATCTAATCTCTAAAATCTACAAGATACTGCAAAACCTCAACAACAAAAAGACAAATAACCCAATTAAAAAACAGGCAAAGGATATGAATAGGCACTTCGCCAAAGAAGACATTCAGGCGGCTAAAAGACACATGATCATTAGCCATTAGAGAAATGCAGATCAAAACTACAATGAGATATCATATCACCCCAACAAGGCTAGCATTAATCCAAAAAACACAAAATAATAAATGCTGGAGAGGTTGTGGAGAGACTGGGACACTTATACACTGTTGGTGGGAATGTTAAATGGCAAAAGCACTTTGGAAATCGATTTGGTGCTTCCTTAAAAAGCTAGAAACAGAAGTACCATACGATCCAACTATCCTGCTCCTTAGAATACATCTTAGAGAAATAAGAGCCGTCACACGAATAGATATATGCACACCCATGTTCACTGCAGCACTGTTCACAACAGCAAAAAGATGGAAACAACCTAGGTGCCCATCAACAGATGAATGGATAAACAAATTATGGTATATTCACACAATAGAGTACTATGCAATGATAAAGAACAACAGTGAAACCGTGAAACATCTTAGAACATGAAGGAATCTGGAGACCATTAGGCTGAGTGAATTCAGTCAGTCACAGAAGGACAAATACTCTATAAGACCACTATTATAAGAACTCAAGAAAAGGTTTAAACACAGAAGAAAACATTCTTTGATGGTTACGAGTGTGGGGAGGGAGGGAGAAGGTTATTCACTAACTAGATCTAACTAGATAGTAGACAAGAATTATCTCAGATGAAGGGAAGGACAGCACACACTACAGGGGATGTCAGCACAAATGACTAAAGGAAAGCTAAGAAGTTTCCTGAATACAATCAAACACTCTGAGGGACAGAGTAACAGGGGCGGGGGTCTGGGGACTATGCTTTCCAGGGACATCTAGGTCAACTGGCATAACAAAGCTTATTAAGAAAATGTTCTGTATTTTACTTTGGTGAGTGGCGTCTGAGGTCTTAAAAGCTTGCAAGCGGCCATCTAAGATGCATCAATTGGTCCCAACCACCTGGAGTAAAGGGGAATGAAGAACACCAAAGACACAAGGAAAATATTAGCCCAAGAGACAGAAAGGGCCACATAAACCAGAGAGCTCATCAGCCTGAGACCAGAAGAACTAGATGCTGCCTGGCTACCATCAATGACCTCCTGGACAGAAAACACAACAGAGAGTCTCAGATGAAGCAGGAGAAAGGTGTGGTGCAGAACTCAAATTCTAGTAAGAAGACTAGACTTAATGGTCTGACTGAGACTGGAGGAACCCCGGAAAGCATGGCCCCGGGATTCTCTATCAGCGCAGAATAAAACACTTTCCGAGGCCAACTCTTCAGATAGGGATTAGACTGCACTGTGGGACATAAAGTGATACTTGTGAGGAGTGTGCCTCTTAGCTCAAGCAGATACAAGAGACTAAACGGGCAGCTTCTGTCTGGAGGTGAGATGGGAAGGCAGACAGGGTTAGGAACTGGTTGAATGGACGTGGGGAATCGGGTGAAAAGGAGGAGAGCAATTAGTATGGGAGAGTAATTAGTATGGGGAGAGCAATTACAGTCACATAACAATGCATGTATAATTTCTGTATGGGAAAAAACAAAATTAATTAATTTTTAAAAAGGGAAAGATTAGTCCCAAGGACTAATGGACCACAACTACCACAGCCTCACCAGACTGAGTCTGGCACAACTAGATGGTGCCTGGCTACCATCACCAACTGCTCTGACAAGGATCACAACAGATGGTCCTGGACACAGCTGGAGAAAAATGTAGAACAAAATTCTAACTCACAAAAAAAGACCTTACTTGTCTGAGAGAGACTGGAGAAACCCCTAGAGTATAGCCCCCGGACACTCTTTTAACTCAGTACTGAGGTCACTCCTGAGGTTCACTCTTCAGCCAAAAATTCAGACAGGCCCATAAAATAAACAATATCACATATAGTTCAACCATGTATATGAGACTAAATGGGAACACTAGCCCGGGGCAAGGACAAGAAGACAGGAGGGGACAGGAAAGCTGGACCAATGGAAATGGGGAACCCAAGGTCAAGAAGGGGAGAGTGCTGACATGTCGCAGGTTTGGCAATCAATGTCACAAAACATTATGTGTATTGTTTAATGAGAAACTAATTTGCTTTGTAAACCTTCACCTAGAGCACACACAAAAATTCTTTCGATAATTCCATTTATAGAAGCATCCAACAGAATAAAATACAGTAGGTCCTCCATATCTGCAGGTTCCACTTCATGGATTCAACCAAGCATGGATCGAAAATATTCCAGGGTGAGCGGGAGAAAAAAGAAAGTTCCAACAAGCAAACTTCAATTTGCTGCATGCCAAGCACAACACTGAATCCATGCAAATGAAGTGATGTGTAGGCAAACCCTGCTGTAGCCTCCTGACATTTCACAGACCCTCAGTCCCTCTCTCTAGCACTCATTGTTTTAGCACTGCTCGCCTCGTCTCGTTTGTTCACTACTTGTGTTGTGTGGACCCTTTGTTTCTGTGAAAAAATGGCTCCCAAAAAGCAATTAAGTGGTCAAAGCAATCCCTCAAAGGTTAAGTGTGAGAGGGCTGAGGAAAGCAAGAGGAAGGAGTTTAGCAAAAGATAGCTGGCTAGCTGTGTAAAGTGCTACAGCCTCAAGAACTTAAAAAATCATGGGAGAACTGGCATCATCTGATGCCTAGGCAGCATCAGTGCTCCCAAAAGAGCTCAAGAAACTTATAGAAGAAAAAGGCTATCTTCCAGATCAAGTCTTCAATTGTGATGAAACAACTATTTTCATAGCACTTACATTGTATTAGGTATTATAGTAATCTACAGATTATCTGCAATATACAAGAGGATATGAGTAGGCTGTATGCAAATACTATGCCATTTTATATACGGGACTTGAGCATCCGTGGATTTTGGTATCCATGGGGGGTGGGGGAGAAGGTCCTGGAACCAATTCCCGGTGGATACCCAGGGGTGACTACCTAAAAGTAAATTTAACTAGGGATGTGGAAGACTTACACAATGAAAATTATAAAACACCACTGAACGAGATTAAAGAAGGTCTAAATAAATGGGAAGACATTCCATGCTCATGGTTTGGAAGACTTAACATTGTTAAGATGTCAATACTACCTGAAGTATTCTACAGATTCAAAGTAATCCTGATAAATTCCATCAGGCTTCTTTGCAGAAATGGAAAAACCAATCCTCAAATTTATATGGATTTCAAGGGGTCCCAAATAGTCAAAGGAATCTTGAAGAAGAACAAAGCAGGAGGAATTCACTTCCCTATTTCAAAGCATACTATAAAGCTACAGTAATCAAAACAGTCTGATACTTATATAACAACAGACACATAGACAAATGGAATAGAATTGAGAGCCCAGAAATAATCCCCTACATCTACAGTCAACTAATTTTTTAACAAGGGTGCTAAGTCCATGCAAAGAGTGAAAATAGCCTCTTTAATAAATGGTGCTGGGACATCTGGGTATCTATCTAAATGCTGGATTCATATCTCACACCATACATTAAAATTAACTCAAAATGGATCATAAGAACTTAAATGTAGAATTAAAACCATAAAAGTCCTAGAAGAAAATACAGACATATGGTTTTGGGATCTGATTTTTAACAACAGATTCTTAGATATAACAGAGAAGGCACTAGCAACAAAGGACAAAATAGATAAGCTGGACTTCATCAAAATCAAAAAGTTCTGTTCAGCGCAAGATTTTCACAACAAAGTGAAGAGACAACAAACATACTGGGAGAAAATTTCTGGGAACCATATACTGGATAAGGGCTAAATATCCAGAATATATAAACAATTTCAAAAGACATTTCACCAAAGAAGATACAGAAATGGTCAACAAACACATGAAAAGATGTTCAACATCATTAGCCATGAGGAAGATGCAAATCAAAACCACAGTGAGATACCACTTCACCCACTAGCATGGCTAAGATTAAAAAAGAAAAGAAAAAAACTGAAAACAACAAACATCAACAAGGATGTGGAAAAACTGGAGCTTTTATCTACTGCTGGTAGGAATGCAAAATGGTACAGCCACTGTGGAAAACAGTTTGGCAGTTTCTCAAAAAGTTAAACGTAGAGCTACTATATGATCCAGCAATTCTACTCCTAGGTGTATACATACCGAAGAGACTTGAAAGCAGTAATACAAACAGGCACATGTACACCAATGTTCACTGCAGCACTACTCTCAATAAACAAAAGGTGGAAACAACCTAAATATGCATCAACAGATGAATGGATAAACAAAATGTGGTATATAAATGCAATGGAATATTGCTCAGCCATAAAGCAAAATGAAGTCTTAATACATGCTACAACATGGATTAATCTTGAAAACATTATGCTGAGTGAAATATGTCAGTCACAAAAGGACAAATATTCTATGATCTCACACACATGAAATAGCCAGAATAGGCAAATATATAGAGACCAAAGTTTATTACTGGTTACCAGGGGTAGAAGAGAAGGGGTAGGAGAGTCAATGTTTAGGAAGCACTGAGTTTCTATTTATGGGGATGGAAAATTCAGCAACAGATATTGGTGATGCTGGCACAACATGATTAATGTAATTGGTGTCACTAAATTGTGTATGTGTAAAACACTGAATTAGCAAATGTGTTGTATAAATTTTTACAACAATAAAAAATACTTTCAAACACTTGTTAAAATGCATCTGGATTCTATAATTATGTTTTCAAACATGAAAATAAAGAGCAACAGAAATTAATCTTATTTTTAGTATGTTTCTTCAAAGTTGAGATTATACATGAGAAATAACTTCTCAATTTTGATCTTTATTGGTAGTTATATTACAAAACCTGTTATTTATAATAGTTTAAAAAAATTCTGCACCAGTAATAATACAGGGACAAATTATCCTGATAAAAGAAATCCAAATTAAAGCAACAAGGGAATATCATTTTAAAAGTAAATCACGACAGCAAAGCTGCAGCTTTAATATATTATTACGTTTTCATTGCTAATGCTTTATTGTTTCAGTAATAAAAAGGAATTTTCAAAAATTCCACATGATTACCTAGTCATACCTTATATGTCTGATCACTGTCTTCTGGTTCCGGACTAGATGGCAATGACAGTTGAATGTCATGCAATGAACCACTTCCGTCATGCTGTCAGAAAGAAGTAAAACACAAGAGATTAATAACTGTAGACATTCAGTTCTACCTGAGTTCATCCAAACCAAATGCTAGCACTGAAAAGAACAAATGGGAAATAAGATTTTAGAACTCTCCATTTCTTCTCTATGCACTGGTTTAAAAAAAAAAGACTATAAACCTAGAGATTTGAGAAGCTCAGTTTGTAAGATTTAAAAATACACAAAGCATGCCTTCTGAACATAGTGAAATTTCAATAGAAATGATTAACAGGTAAATCATCTCCAAATACTTGGCAAATAAAAACACACATTTCTAAAAGATCCACAAGAGTCCCCGGGTGGTGCAAAAGGTTAACGTGCTCTCACTAACCTAAAAAGTTAGTCCACCCAGAGGCACCTCAGAAGAAACGCCTGGTGATTTGCTTCAGAAAAATTAGCCGCTGAAAATCCTATGGCCCATAGTTCTACCCTGACACACATGGGGTTGCCAGGAGTTGTAGTCGACTTGATGGCAACTGTTTATTGTTTGTTTGTTTTTTAAATGATGCATGGGTCACAGGTAAATTAGAAAATATTTTCACATATCAAAATTGGAATATGCAACTAAAGCAGTTCTTAGAGAGAAATTTACATTATATTAGAAAAGAATAAAGGTGTCAAATCAATAATGGGCGCAAAGTAAATGCAGAATAAACAGAAAGAAGAAAATTATTAATAAAGAGAAGAATCCAATGAACTTGAAATCAAATGAAATTGAAAAATAAAAAATATAGAGAAATGCATGAAACAAAAAACAGGTTCTTTGAAAATTGCTAACCTGTAGCAAAAATGAGAAAGAACAAATGATACAAAGAGAACAAATCAGGACACATATCAGGACACAGAGGACACATATCAAGAATAAAAGCAGGGATATCATCAAAGACCCCTCAGACGTTAAAAGTAAATAAGGCAATACTATGAATAATTCTATGCACACAAATTTGACAACTTAGATGAAATAGACAAATTCCCTAAGAACCACTATCAAAACTCACCCAAGATGAAATAGGTAATCTGAGTAAACCTATAACTATTGAAGAAAATAAATTCATACTTTAAAAGCCCCACATAACAAACCAATATTTTTGAAAACTGAAAAAATTATTCTAAATAGAATTTACAGTATAGCTCAAAACAGCTAGGAGTTATTAATGTTTAACTTATTGCTATACCTAAAAACCATAAAAAATACTTTTTTTAAAAAACAGTCTAGATTCGGAATGTTAAGGGGCAAAGCTATTATTTCTATCAAAGCATAAGAGCTTACAAATCACAAACATAATCTCCCACTGAATCAATTAAAATTATATCCCTTTCCAAAAAGTTTAACACTAACCAATGGTACCAAACCAAACAAAACCTATGGCCATCAAGTTGATTCCAACTCATAGCAAACGCATAGGACAGAGCAGAACTGCCCCATGGGGTTTTCAAGGAGTGCCTGGTGGATTCAAACTCTGACCTTTTGGTTAGCAGCCGTGGCTCTTAACCACTACGCCACCAGCGTTTCCAACCAATGGTAGTACCCTCTATTAAACCTTAACTAAGATGAAAAGTGTCCTGGCCAAAATTAGGAAACATTTTAAGAAAAGCTTCCTTAAGTATCAGAGGGGGGAAAAAACCTCATAAAATGGACAAAAAGTATCCCCTTTTTAAAGAACATACATGCAATGTTCCTGCTTCATAGCACGCGTAATAAGGAGCGAACATTTACTGAACACTTAACTATGTGCTGGATATTGCGCTAAGCATAATATATAAAGGAGCCCTGGTGCTACAGTGGTTAAAGCGCTCAGCTGCTAACCAAAAGTATGGTGGTTTGAACCCACCAGCCACTCCAGGGGATAAAGATGTAGCAGTCTGCTTCCGTAAATATTTACAGCCTTGGAAACCCTATGGGGCAGTTCTACTCCGTCCTATAGGGTCACTAAGAGTCGGAATCGACTTGATGGCAGTGGGTTTGGTTTTGGGATACTGCATAAAAATATTTAACAAATACACAGATGCAGAAACAATACATAAAATTACATCACTGCACAAAAAATTAATTCAATAGCAGTTAACTGATATTCTGGGTTGCTTTACTGAGTAAGGTGTCTTAGTCATTTCTATGGGTTCTAGTTAGTTTTAAACTTATTAATGTTATTTGTATTCATGTTACTAAAAATTGAGAAAGGTGAATGAACCCTCCTCTATTCTGAGAGCATTAGAGGACTCTTATCAGCAAACTATCTTCTACTTTTTTCTTCAAAGAGATAACAGATCATGGAAGAGTTTCCTTCTTTTCTGACACAGCATCAAGGTAAGCTTTTGTTCTAATATTTTAACTTCGCCACATGAAAACTTGTTGGAGAATCCTATAACAAATTCAGTCTTACCCAGGTGGTTCTCCCATGAGTTTGCAAAAACTGGGATCTTCCTATGAGTTCCAGGGCAGCTGAAATGGACACGGCTACTTTGGGTGACTAACAAAAAGGGTTGGCTGCATTGAACCACCCTGCTAACAAGCATCATCAGTGATGTCAACAAAGCTGCCTTGTGTTTCAGATAAGCCACAACACAAACACAAGAGGAGTCCTAGCAAAGGAAGTAGAGGAAGAGGAAAGACTGTTTTTTTTCCTCTTAAAAAGGCATACACACTAGAGTTTCCAACCAGTTTGTTCTAGTTAAAACCAGTGCTGAGAACTTGCATTTCCAACCCAGATATACTGAACCAGAAGCTACATTTTAACAAGATCCCCAGGTGATTTTTTAAATTGTACTTTAGGTGAAGGTTTACGGAACAAATAGTTTCCCATTAAACAATCAGTACACATATTGTTTTATGACATTGGTTAACAAGCCCATGACATGTCAACACTCCCTTCTCGACCTTGGAGAAGCATTTTTGTTTTTTTGGTGAAAATATACATAGCCAAAGACAAAGCATTTCAGAAATTTCTACGTACACAGTTCAGTGACATCTATTACATTCTTCCAGTTGTGCTGCTATTCTCACTATCCTTTTCCAAATTATTCCATCACCATTATCTTCAACTCACTGGCCCCTAGGCTTCCCATCAAACCTTCTGAGTTGCTGTTGTCAATTTGATCTCACATAATTTTTTTATTTTTTGTACCTTAGATGAAGGTTTACAGAACAAATACTTTCTCAATAAAAAGTTAGTACACACATTGTCTTATGACAATGGTTAACGACCCCACCACATGTCAACACTGACCCTTCTCAACCTTGGGTTCCCCAGGTTTCTTGTCCCCTCCTGCCTACTAGTCCTTGTTCCTGGACTGCTGTGCCTCGTTAGTCCCATTTTTTTGTTTTGTTTTGTTTTTGTTTTTAATGGGGCTGTCCAATTCCCCACTGAACAGTGAACCTCAGGAGTAACTTCACCTCTGAGCTGAAAGGGTGTCCGGGGGCCATACTCTCGGGGTTTCTCCAGTCTCTATCAGGCCAGTAAATCTGGTCTTTTTTTGTGCGTTAGAATTTTGTTCTACATGCTTCTCCTGTTCTGTCCAGGACCCTCTGTTGTGATCCCAGTCAGAGCACTCAGTGGTGGTACCCAGGCACCATCTAGCTGTACTAGACTCAGTCTGGTTGAGGCCGTAGTAGCTGTGGTCCATTAGTTCTCTGGACTAATCTTTTCCTTGTATCCTGATCTCTTCATTCTCCCTTGCTCCCGAAGAGATGAGACCAGTGGAGTATCTTAGATGGCTGCTCACAGGCTTTTATGACCCCAGACGCTACTCACTCAGGTAGAATGTAGAACATTATCTTTATAAATTATGTTATGCCAATTGAGCTAGATGTTCCCTGAGACCATGGTCTCCACAGCCCTCCATCCAGCAATTCAGTCCCTCAGGGAGTTTAGATGTGTCTATGGAGCTTCCATGACCCTTCCTTGTACCAGCTGTGCTGGCTTCTGCAGTATTGTGTGCTGTCTTACCCTTCACCAAAGTTACCACTTATCTATTGTCTATTTATTTTCCACCCCCCACCCCCCAATCTCTCGTAACCAACAAAGATCATTTCTTCATGTGTGTAAACCTTTACATGAGTTTTTACAGTAGAGGTCTCATACAATTCTTTTGTGATTAACTTACTTCATTCAGCATAATGTCCTCCAGTTTCATCCATGTTATGAGATGCTTCACAGATTCATCATTGTTCTTTACTGTTGCATACTACTCCACTGTGTGTATGTACCGTAGTTTATCCATTCACCTGCTGATGGCCACCTAGGCTGTTTCCATCTTTTTGCTATTGTGAACATTGTTGTAATGAACATGGATGTGCATATGTCTATTCGTGTGACGGCTCTTATTTCTCTAGGATATATTCCTAGGAGTGGGAATGCCGGATCATATTATTTCTAGCTTTCTAAGGAAGTACCATATTGTTTTCCAAAATGGTTGTATCATTTTGCATTCCCAGCAGCAGTGCATAAGAGTTCCAGTCTCCCCACAGCCTCTCCAACATTTGTTATTTCCAGTGTTTTTAACTGTGCCAGTAATGCCGGGGTGAGAGGTTTTCTCATTGTGGTTTTAATTTGCATTTCTCTAATGGCTAGTGATCCTGAGCATTAACTCATGTGTCTGTTGGCTGCTTAAATGTCTTCTTTAGTGAAGTGTCTGTTCATTTCCTTTGCCCATTTTTTAACTGGATTGTCTTTTTGTTGTAGAGGTGCTGGATTTTCTTGTAGATTTTAGAGATTACACCTCCGTCTGACTTGTAATGCCCCAAAATTTTTACCCACTCTATAGGTTCTCTTTTTACTCCTTTGGTAAAGTCTTTTGATGAGCATAAGTGTTTAATTTTTAGAAGATTCCAGTAATCTAGCTTATTGTGTATGTTGTTGGTTATGGTTTGTAACTCTGTTAATGCCGTGCATTAGGGCCTCTAGTGTTGATCCTATTTTTTCTCCTATGAACTTTATAGTTTTTGGCTTTATATTTTGGTCTTTGATCCATTTTGAATTAATTTTTGCATATGGTGTGAGGTATGGGTCCTCTTTCATTTTTTTGCAGATGGATATCCAGTTTTGCCAGCACCATTTGTTAAAAAGACTGTCTTTTCCCCCATTTGATGGACTTTGGGCCCTTGTCAAAAATCAGGTGACTGTAGGTGGATGGATTTACATCTGGGTTCTCAAATCTGTTCCATTGGTCAATGTATCTGCCATTGTACCAGTACCAGGCTTTTCTGACTACTGTAGCTGTATAGTAGGTTCTGAAGTCAGGTAGTGTGAGTCTTCCAACTTTATTCTTCTTCTTCAGTAGTGCTTTACTTATTCGGGGCTTCTTCCCTTTCCATATAAAGTGAATGATTCGTTTTTCCATCTCTTTGAAGACTGTTATTGGTATTTGGATCAGGATTGCATTGTATTTGTAAATTGCTTTGGGTAGAATTGTCATTTTCACAATGCTGAGTCTGCCTATCCATGAGCATGGTATCTTTCCATTTATGTAGATCCCTTTGGGTTTCTTGCAGTAGTGTTTTGTAGTTTTCTTTGTATAGGTCTTTTACATCCCTGGTCAGATTTATTCCTAAGTATTTTATCTTTTTAGGGGCTACTGAAAATGGTATTGTTTTCCTGATTTCCTTTTCATCGTTCTCCTTATTGGTGTATAGGAATCCAACCGATTTTTGAATGTTTATCTTGTATCCTGCTACTCTGCTGAATCTTTCAATTAGTTCCAGTAGATTTCTCGTGGCGTCTTTAGGGTTTTCTGTGTATAGTATCATATCGTCCACAATAGGGACAGTTTAACTTCTTCATTACCAATTTGGATCCCCTTTATTTCTTTTTCTTGCCTTATTGCTCTAGCTAAACTTCCAGCACAATGTTAAATAGGAGTGGTGATAAAGGGCATCCTTGTCTTGTTCCTGTTTTCAAGGGGAATGTTATCAGCCTCTCTCCATTAAGAATGATGCTGGCCATTGGTTTTGCATAGATGCCCTTTATTATACTGAGAAATTTCCCTTCTATACCTCTTTTATTGAGAGTTTTCATCAGGAATGGGTGTTGGACTTTGTCAAATGCCTTTTCTGCATCAATTGAGATGATCATGTGATTCTTTTATTTATGTGGTGGATTGCGTTGATTGATTTTCTAATGTTGAACCATCCTTGCATACCTGGTATGAATCCTACTTGGTCATGGTGTATTATTTTTTTGATATGATGCTGAATTCTATTGGATAGAATTTTGTAAAGAATTTTTGCATCTATATTCATGAGGGATACTGGTCTGTAATTTTCTATTTTGCGTGGCGTCTTCGCCTGGTTTTGGCATCAGGGTTATGCTGGCTTTGTAAAATGAATTTGGAAGTATCCCTTCCTTATCTATGTTTTGAAGAAGTTTGAGTAGTACTGGTATAAACTCTTCCCTGAATGTCTGGTAGAATTCTCTAGTGAAGCCATCTGGGCCAGGGCTTTTTTTTGTTGGGAGTTTTTCTTTTTTTTTTAAATTACCTTTTCAATCTCTTCTCTTGTTATGGGTCTGTTCAGATTTTTCACCATCACTTTGTGGTAGTTTGGGTAGGTAGTGTGTTTCTAGAAATTTATCTATTTCCTCTAGGTTTCCTCTAGGTTTTCAAATTTGTTGCAGTACAGTTCTTAATAATATTGTTATAATCCTTTTTTTTTTTTTTCAGTTTGGTCTGTTGTAATGTCCCCCATTTCATTTCTTATTTGGGTTATTTGCATCCTGCCCTGTTTTTCTTTTGTCAGTCTCGCCAGTGGTTTGTCGATTTTGTTGATCCTTTCAAAGAACCAGCTTTTGGTTTTGTTGAATCTTTCTGTTCTCTATTTCATTTATCTCTGCTCTGATCTTTATTCTTTTCCTTCTTCTAGTAGCTGTGGGCTTTTTTTGTTGTTCTCCTTCTATTTGTTGGAGTTCTGTTGTTAATGTTTTGATTTTGTCCCTTTCTTCGTTTTTGATGTGTGCATCTATTGCTATAAATTACCCTCTGAGGACTGCCTTTGCTGTGTCCCAAAGGTTTTGGTATGATGTGTTTTCATTCTCGTTTGATTCTAGGTATTTTTTGATCCATCTCTGATTTCTTCTGTTAACCAGTGATGTGTAAGCAGGGTGTTATTCAGTTTCCATGTAATTGATTGTTTTTTCCTTGCTCTTCCTGTTAATTTCTACCTTTATGCATTGTGGTCAGAGAAGATACTTTGAATTATCTCAACGTTTTGGATCTTGTTGAGGATTGTTCTGTGGCCTAAGATGTGATCTATTCTGGAGAATGTTTCATGTGCACTGGAAAAGAATGTGTACTTTGCAGCTGCTGGGTGTAGTGTTCTATATATGTCTATGAGGTCAAGTTGGCTGACTGTGCCCTATAGGTCTTCTGTATCTTTGCTGAGTTTCTTTGTAGATGTTCTGTCCTTTACCGAGAGTGGTGTGCTGCAGTCTCCTACTATTATTGTGGAATTGTAAATTTGTCTTTTCAGTGCTATTCGACTTTATGTATTTTGGAGCCGTTATCGGGTGTGTAGATGTTTATTATGGTTATGTCTTCACGACAGATCTTCCCCTTAATCGTTATATAGTGTCCTTCTTTGTCTTTAACTGTGGATTTTGTTTTAAAGTCTACTTTATCTGAGATTAGTATTGCCACTCCTGCTCTTTTTTGGTAGCTGTTTGCCTGACAGATATTTTTCCATCCTTTGATTTTTAATAAATTTACGTCTTTGTTTCTAAGGTGTGTCTCTTCTACACAGCATATTGATGGACCCTGTTTTTTTTTTTAATCCATTCTCTCACTCTGCATCTCTTTATGGGTGCATTGAGGCCATTTACATTCAGTGTAATTACTGCTAGGTATGAGTTTACTGCTGTTATTTTCTAGTGCTTTTTTTTTTGTGGTGCTGACATTTTCTTTGTTCCTCTCACTCTCCTTTGCTGAGTTCGTTTTCTTTGTGGATTTTTTCATTTCTTTTGTTTTTGTAGGTTTTGTTTTTACTGAGACTTCATGGTTTTCTTCTTTATTTAATGAGTAGATTTGTTAACTTTCTTTGTGGTTACCTTGATATTTACCCTTATCATCCCAGGTTTGACCAGTCTATTATTACTTGGTATCGCCCTGTCTTCCTCTCCATTAGAAGGTTCTATACCTATGCTGTTTATTCCCTTTTATTGTTCCCATGTTGTTGTCATTTACAGATTAACCTCTCTAGTTCCCTGCTGTAATCATTTCACTTTTGGATAGTCCTTAAGAGTTCATTTCCTAGGTTGGTGTCAGGCTAGTACAACTCCGTGTCCTATATTCACCCTGTGGTCTGAGGGTGTTTGTTCTCAGATCGAAGGACTCCCTTTAATAAATCTTGTAAGTTTGGTTTGGTTTTTACATAGTCCCTGAATTTCTGTTTATTTGGACACAATGACCTAATTTCACTACCATATTTGAATGAGAGTTTTGCAGGATATATTACTCTTGGCTGGCAATTTTTTTCTTTCAAGGTTTTATACATGTCATCCCATTGCTTTCTTGCCTGTATGGTTTCTGCCGAATAATTGGAGCTCAGTCTCGTTGTTTCTCCTCTGTATGTGACTTTTTCTTTTTCTCGAGCTGCTCTCAGGATTCTTTGTCTGTCTTTGGTTTTGGTGAGTGTGATTACGATATGCCTTAGTGATTTTCTTTTGGGGTCTATCCTATATGGGGTTTGTTGAGCTTTTTGGATGGTTAGCTTTTCATCTTTCATGATATTGAGGAAGTTTTCTGTCAGCAGTTCTTCAATGATCCTGTCTGCGTTTTCTGTTTTCTCCCCGTCTGGAACTCCGTTCACTCGCAGATTTTTGCTTTTGACTTTATCCCATGTAATTCTCAGGGTTTCTTCATTTTTCTTTGTTCTTTTTTCTGATTTTTCCTCAGACAGATTGTATCCAAGTGCTTTTCTTCAGTTTCTCTGACCCCATCTTCCATCGTTTCAAATCTGTTCCTCAGCCCTTCTATGACACTGCCCATTTTTGAAATCTTGTTGTTTACCTTTTGGATTTCTAATTGTTTTTGTATGATTTCTAGTTGTGAATTTTAGCATCTTGTTCCTGTATTATTTCATTGAATTCTTCCATTTTTTGTCTGTATTTTCCATGGATGTCTGCCTTTTACATGAATTTGTCTAGTTTTTTTCCTCATTTTTGTCTGCTTTTTGCTTCAACTCTTGGATAATTCTGAGTATTAGAGATTTGGATTCCCTATTGGGTAGTTCTAGTGCCTTTTCTTCTACTGGAAAGTCATCTGGTGTTTTATTTTGGATGCCTACTGGAACCACCCTGCCCTGTTTTTGTATATGTTTTGATATTGTCTGCTGTCTTAGGAGCATTCAGTAGTTATTTTCCTTGTTTACTGATTGTAGATTTGTTTCGTCCTGCTTTTTTGTTTTATTTGGTTATGTCTGAGCAGGTGGGCTGTGCCTTCTTTGTTGTTTGCTCATCTGTGGGCACAACACTTTTGACCTCCTTCTCCAATGGGCAGGGTCAGTCACTCAGGTATGGTACAGCAAGGTAAGTCCAGGTGAAGGGGTGTTGCTGGGTTGTTTTTTCTTCAGTTTCTCTGACCCCATCTTCCATCATCTACTAGAGCTGCCAGGGCAGGCCGGGAATCACTGCAGGGCAGCTTCTGGTAGTCCCTGCCTGTGCTGCTTGGGGGTGTGATGTTCAGCGCCCAGTGCAGGTAGGCAGGAAGGAGCAGGGAGACCGTGATGTGTGGTGCCAAGACGGGTATGGGAAAGAGGAGAGAGACAAGAGAGGAACAGGAGCTAAAAACGTACACAGAAACAAAAAATAGTACTAAGGGAGCTTGCTATTGGAGTGGAGAGATGAGGGACTGAGAAATGGAGAAAAACAAAAATCAAAAAAAGAAGGAAAAAAACGAATAAATAGAGAAACCGGAAATGAAGAAAGACAAAAAGGGAAAAAGAGAGAAAAGAAAACAAACAAACAAACAAAAAAAAAAAAAACCCAAGAGAAAACAAATGCCCCCAGGGATGTCACTATGCATCTGCACAGATTAAGGGAGTATATCCCTAGCCACGTGGCACTGCCCGGCCAGAAGGGGCTCCCAAGCTGAGAAAAGAAAAAGAAAACAAACAGAACAAATGAGAATAAACAAAAAGCCCCAAGGGTCCCACCAGCGCAGGGGCATGGACCAGGAAGCAGTTCCACAGTCGAGCGGTGCCTTGCAGCCCCCCAGGAAGAGGCCAAGATGGCCACTGAGCCAGGTATTTGAGAGAAAGGAGTGGGAGGTGGTGAGAGATAAGGAAGAAATCTATATAAGTAGATAAAAGCAACACCAGCGACCAACTTATGGCATGCAGGGAGCCAGCCAGTATGGGCGGGTGGAATCCAAGTGACACCAGGGTGAAGCTGGTGCTTCCCAGCCAAGAGACTGTGGCTGCGGGAAGCAAAGGAGTCCGAGTGGGGGTGAAGAAGGGTAGGGGGGTTGTTCTGTCTCCTGCTGGAAGCTCTGTGAAGCTACTTTCTCGTACCTCCTGTTCGTCGATCTCCGGTAGGAGTCCAAGATCGCGGATCCATGCTGGGGTAGCTAATAGGGGACCTCTGTATGTATCTCTCCTACTCTCTGTTCTCTGTCACTTTCTTATTCCTTTCAGTGCTTGGCTGGGTTCTTTATCTCTTCATTTGATGCTTAGCGTTTCAGCACTGACATGTGACTCTGTTTGACTTAGTTTTTCAGATCGTTGCTGTGGAGGGATGGTGTGGTGCTTCTGACTATAGTGCCATGTTGCCCAGAAGTCCCCCAAGCGATTCTTATGTATGATAAATTTTGAGAATCGACTCAAAAATTGTTCCCTATCCAGAAGTATTAGCATTGCCTGGGAACTTGTTAGTAACGCAAATTCTGAGCAGCGGTTCAAATTGGAACTAACTGGTCTGAAACTCTGACACACACACACATAGACACACACAAATGTACAATTACATCGTGTCACACACTCTAGACTGTGCACTGAAAACCATTTTAGAGTAATGTTGTAATTCACCTGTGGGATTATATGGTATAATGACTCAAGCTGTATTTGAGAGGACTTAATAAATATAAACTTCTAAGGCCTGATTTTCAATAAGCCTTCAGAGATGAGACAATCCTAACAGATAGTTGGAGCAAAGACATTTTAAACAAAGAAAAATTAACCAACATTCCAATGGACTAGAATGGTGTTATATATGGATAAACTTTTTATCTATAATATTCTAAGCAAGTATTATAGTGATGGTTAATGTTATCTGTCAACTTGGCTTGGCCATAATTCTCAGTGGTTTGGCAGACATTATGTAATCATTTTCCACTTTGTGATCTGATATGAGCAGCCAATAATTGGAAGGCTTGGGGGGTGTGGCCTGCATCAAATATATATGGGTATTCCGGTAAAGCTTGCTCTATCAATCCTGCATTCATCTCATCATCCTCGGACCTCCGGTTCTTGGGACATGAGAAGCCTTCAGCCTGCTGCCTGCAGATTTTGGATTAGCCAGTTGCCCCAACCCCGTGAGCCAGCAGCCTGCTGCCTGACCTGCAGATTTAGGTTCATCAACTCCTGCAGCCACGTAAGTCAGGAGAAGTCCCCAGCCTGTGGCCTGATCCACAGATTTGGGACTTGCTAGCCTCTACAATTGTAGGAGCCACTTCCTTGAGATAAATCCATGCGTACATATTTATATATACGCTTCACTGGTTTTGTTCCTCTAGAGAACCCAGACTAAGACAGTTACTTAAAATTCTATTTTCTTGTTTAAATTTGCTTTTTTATTAAACAGAATTTTTAATTTACACATACCTAAATCAAGATATCCCTTCCTGGAGATTTCTTTTGTTACTTAAAACTTAAACATTTCATTTTCTTCTAATTCTTTTTTTAACACCTTTTTTTTTTAAAAAAAAAATTCAACTCTTTAAGCCATCTGAGTTTACTATAGTATAAGACAAGAAACAAAATAATTTTTTCTATACTGCTAATGACTTTTCTTCAACAACTTTATTTTAAAATCCTTCTGTGTACAACTGTTTTATAGTAGATATTTCATCACATATGTCTGGGTTTTCTATAGTCTTCCATTGGTCTGTTTCTGTGTCAGGACTATACTCTGCTCTAAGGAGTTTCCTCCCCTTCCCTTCTGTTTCTTAATGTACACAAACCTCATCCTTTGGTTTTCTCAATTTTGGAGTTATTTTGATGAAACCCAAAAATAAACCTAAGATTTTGGCTGAAATTGTATTAAATCTCTAAATAGTACTGGGAAGAACTGTAGGTCCTCATCATACATTCACATTCCATCTCATGCTGCTCTATGTTAAACATCATTCTTGTAATTATTTAACACCTGTCTGTCCTAAACTATAAGCTAGCTGTCTTGGTTACTACACTAATATCCAGGGATTGAACTGATGTTTACAATATTTAGCCTTCCTATAGAACACAAATCTTCTCTTTGAATTGTTTATACAAGGTTTTGGAGATTTCTTTATAAAACATCACAAATAACTCTCAATAAACTTATCAATGATTTAAAGTTTTATCGATGCAATGATAATTTCATTAGTCCCAATTTAAATTTCACCTCTGATTTATTAGCCTCGCAGTCTCAAATACAGTACCATTTATATACTAGAACAGAGCCCTGGTGGCACAGTAGTTAAGAGCTTGGATGTTAATCAAAAAGTTGGCAGTTCAAATCCACTAGCATTTCCTTGGAAACCCTATGGGGCAGTTCTACTCTGTCCTGTAGGGTTGCTATGAGCTGGAATCGACTTGACAGCAATGTTGTATATCCTAGAACAGCTTTTGTTTTGCTTTAAACCATGGCCCACAATAAGAATTAAATTTTATATCAGAACCAAGTACACGTATACATGAATATGTACACACGTTATGTATATCACATTAAAAACATGTTTCACCAAATATTTGTCCTTATTACATGGAATTTTTCTGTTATTTTCTGTATTATACTTAATTAAGAAAGAATTATAGTTATAATTCAATAACCAATTGATCCAATGACCAGCCGATCCAATAACCAGCTGGAATCTGAAAAACAATACACTAAGTAAAGGACGAGAATTGTGTCCTCTTTTTATTTTCAGAGACTTACCACAATCTCTGCTTATCAAGTATAATAATGATGAAATAACAATAACTAAACAAATACTGAAGTAAATTAAATTAGCTTTCTGAGCAGTTATGTAAAATTGTGAGCAGCACAAGTAATTAACCTTTGACCTTACATTATTATTACTGTTGTTGCTAATGCTGTTATTAATAACAGCTAACATTTATTGATTGATTTCTATGTGTCAGGCACTAGCACTTTTCACAACAGTCCCGAGCTAAACCAAAACCAAACCCACTGCTGTCGAGTTGATTCCGACTCAAAGCAACCCTACAGGACAGAGCAGAACCACCCCAAAGGGTTTCCAAGGAGAAGCTGGTGGATTTGAACTGCCGACCATTTGGTTAGCAGCTGTACCTCTTAACTACTGCACTTCCAGGGCTCCAGTTCTGAGCTAGGCACTATTATTATCTCCGTATCATTGATGAGGAAATTGAGGCACAGGAAGTTTAAGTAACTTACCCAAGATCACATAGCAAACAAGTGTAGAATTGGTCTGAACCCAAATCTCAGCCTTGGAATTACCTGTTCTGATTTTTTGAAATTACATTTATTCTCTAATTGTCATCATAATATCTACTTCAGCATAAAATCTGAATTTGTATTTACTATCAATATTTGCTATCAATCAAAGTTTGCATATCTTCTCTCTTTCCCCAGTGACAAAGACTACTGTCACCAAGAATCTTTGGGTTACATCAAATTCCCGTGCTTTCTGAGACAGATTTTTCAGTTCTACTTTCAATTTTGTGAAGTCTCTGTTATACTTCCAATAAATTTGATTTTTGTTAAGTTTGCAAGTTTTGCTGCTTGTAATCAAAGAAGCCCAATTAATATAAATCCAAAATGTAACACCTGGGTTTCTGACTTATTTGCCTATGTCTGAATCTCTAAATTACCTACATTAGAACCCACTCCATTTTCTACTAAAACTCTGTCTTGCCTTTGGAAATCCTTTATAGTTTACGTCCACTTCTCCTTCACCCAGATTCCAGGATTAAATTCTTATCACTGAAAACCAGTCTGTGGTCAAGGGCCTAAAGGAGACTTAATGGTGCCCAGTGGTCCCAAGACGTTTCATGGCCATGCTCTGTCCAGATATTGGGAGATATCTTTCACTCCCACACCCAAACACTGCATATATGCCTAGACAGTCAGCATCAGCCACACAGTGTTCCATCATCATGACTGGATGCCGTAGCAAACCTATCCCACTCAGATGAGCTAGTCTAGCTCAAAAGCACAGCCTTTCTTTCCAGAGCTCTGTATCACGATGCAATTAACCAACAAATCCCTTCTTATAACAGGCCAAATGACACAGCATGCTGTATTAAGTGCTTCACTGCCTAAACTATCAGCTGAGTGACGCCAATAAAGATAAATTATATGGCTCTATTATCCCCACACAAAATAACTGAATTCCTTTATTCATCTTCTCTTCTAAATATCTTCATCTGTGGCTTCTTGTGCTATTTCAGATAAAAAACAGATCTTAAAAGCACTCAGAAGATTAAAGGGAACAGCAATACAAATTATGGCTGATTTCTTAACAGAAAGAATGGAGCCCAGATGCAACAGCATCTTTAAAACACTAAAAGAGAAAAAAACAAAACAAAACCAAAATTGACAACCTAGAATTCTCTACCTAGCAAAAACAGTCTTCAAAAATGAAAGCAAGATAAAAACATTCTCAGATAAAAATAACATCTGAGCAAATCTGTCTTCAACAAACATGAAATATGCTGAAAGAAGTTCTTCATGTTAAAGAAAAATACCAAAATTGTAATAAGGAATGAAAACACACACAAAAAGTAAAAGTAAAATATAAGACAATCAGAGGACAGAAGAGAAGATGAATGTAATTATTATACTGTTGTAAAGTTCTTACATGACATAGTATAATAGTGCTTAAAGGTAGACTGTCATAACTCTATATATATTGCAATCTGTAGAGCAACCACACACACACACACACACACACACACACACACACACACACACACACACACACACCCCTACACACACAGGCTATAAAAACCAATGTGGCAGATAAAATGAAATAGTATAAAACAGACAATCATCCAAGGTAGGAAAGGAAGAACTGAGGAAAAAAAGAATAAATGAGATAAAGGGGGAGAAACAAATACCAATTCTATCAACAATTACATTAAATATAAATATTTCAATTAAAAGGCAGAAATTCTCAGATAGGAGAAAAAGAGCAAGACCCAGCTAAACTGTTCTCAAAATACACACACATACTTTAAAGGCTAACTGTAAGACACATTTAAAATAAAAGGGCAGAAAAAAATACACTAGGTGAAACACTAACCAAAAGAGAGCTGAAGTAGCAATATTAACAGAAAACAGATTTTAAGACAAGATTTTTTTTAATAATTTTTTAAAATTATTATTATTTTTAATTGTACTTCAGGTGAACATTTACAGAACAAATAGTTTCTCATTAAACAGTAGTACACATATTGTTTTATGACATAAGTTAACAACCTCACGACATGTCAACCCCTCCCTTCTTGACCTTTTTTTTTTTTTTTTGGTGAAAATACACATAGCCAAAGATACACCATTTCAAAAATTTCTACAAGCACAGTTCAGTGACATCGACTACGCTCTTCCCATTGTGCTGCTATTCTCACTTTAGATGAAAGTTTACAGATCAAAACAATTTCTCATTGAACAGTTAGTACACATGTTGCCCTATGACAATGGTTAACAACCTCACAACACATCAACACTGTCCTTACTCAGCCTTGGGTTCCCTACATCAACTTTCCTGTCCCCTTCTGCCTTCTAGCCCTTGTCCCTGCACTGCTGTGCCTCATTAGTCTCATTTGGTTTTATGCAGCTGTCCCATCCCCAGCTGAAAAGTGAACCTTGAAGTGACTTCACCACTGAGCTAAAAGGGTGTATGAAGGCCATACTCCCAGGGTTTCTCCAGTCTGTGTCAGGCCAGTAAATCTGGTCTTTTCTGTGTGTGTTAGAACTTTGTTCTACATCCTTCTCTAGCTCTGTCCAGAACCCTCTGTTGTGACCCCGGTCAGAGCAGTCAGTGGTGGTAGCCGGGTACCATCTAGCTGTACTAGACTCAGTCTGGTGGAGGCCGTGGTAGCTGTGGTCCATTAGTCCTTTGAACTAATCTTTTCCTTGTATCCTGTTCTCTTCATTCTCCCTTGCTCCCAAAGGGACGAGACCAGTGGAGTATCTTAGATGGCTGCTCACAGGCTTTTACAATCCCAGACGCTACTCACCAAGGTAGAATATAGAACACTGTCTTTATAAACTGTGTTATGCCAATTGAGCTAGATGTTCCCTGAAACCATGGTCCCCACAGCCCTCTGCCCAGCAATTCAGTCCCTCAGGGAGTTTGGATATGTCTATGGGGCTTCCATGACCTTTCCTTGTACAAGTTGTGCTGCTTTTCCCCAGTATTGTGTACTGTCAAGACAAGATTTTGTTAGAGAATTTAGCACGCTTCTCTCTATAAATGATAAGAAGACTACACACTGAATCAGTAAATATACAGAAGATTAGAAACACACTACTAACCATCCTAACATAATTAACGTTTGTAAGATACTATACTCCAAAACTACAGAATACATACTCCACTCCAGTGTGTATGGAACATTCAGCAAGAAAACCATATGCTGGAACCATAAAAAGTCTCAACAAATTTAAAAGGAATTAAATAAAAGAGTGTATTTTCAAATCACAATGCTTTTAAATTAAAAAAAAAAAAAAAAAATCAGTAAGGGAAGATCGACATCCAGGCACGACAGTGTGAAGAACACCACTGAACCACTGCTCAGTGAAACTGGTGAAAACTATACTGAAAACAACTACGTTAAGCCCCTGGAAATGGCAAACAGCAAAGCAAGAAACATCTACTCAAAAGGCCTCCACGGGACTGAGCCCAGTACAGCTGGATGGTGCCCGGCTACCACCAATGACTCCTTTGACCAGGATCACAACAGAGGGTTCTGGGCAGAGCTGGAGTAGGATGTAGAGCATAATTTTAACTCCCAAAAAAAAAAAAAAAAAAAAAAAAAAGAAGACCAGATATACTGGCCTAAAGAATACTAGAGAAACCTCTAGAGTGTGGCCCCCAGACACCCTTTCAGCTCAGAGGGGAAGTTACCTTCAAGGTTCGATGTTAAGCCTGGGAATGGACACCCCAGTAAAACTAAATGGGACTAACGATGTACAGGAGTCCGGTGACAAGGGCCAGAAGGCAGAGGGAGAGTAGGAAACTGATGATAAGGAACACAAATTGAATAAGGACACTGTCGATGTATTGTGAGATTGTTGACCACTGCTATAGGGCAACATTTGTAGTAACTATTAAATGGGAGGCTGTTTTGTCCTGTAAGCCTTCATCTTGGGCGAGAATGGCAGCACAATTGGAAGAGCATAGTCAATATCACTTAAATGTGTAAGTAAAAAGTTTTGAAATGGTGTTTAAATAAAATAAAAATAAATAAATAAATAAACAAACAAAGGAGACTAAAGAGGTACAATAATCCACTGACAAGGTCCAGAAGACAGAAGGGGACAAGGAAGCCCCCTGGTGATAGGGAACACAATGTGGAGTAAGGATATTCTTGATGTGCTGTGAGATTGTTAACCATTGTCATAGGGCAACATGTGTAGTAACTGTTAAATGAAAAACTATTTTGTTCTGTAAGCCTTCATCTTAAGTGAGAATAACAGCACAGTTGGAAGAGCGTAGTCAATGTCACTGAACTGTGAATGTAGAAAATTTTGAAACGGTGTATCTTTGGCCATCTGTAATTTTCATCAAAAAAAAAGGTTGAGAATTTAGAGGCTTAATACGTTGTGGGGTTGTTAACCAATGTCAAAAAAAACAACATGTGTACTACTATTTCATGAGAAACTATTTGCTCTGTAAGTTTCACCTGAAGTACAATAAAATATATAAAAAAAAAAAAAAAAAAAGAAACATCTACTCAAGAAGATCCATGAAAATTTGGTAAGAAAGGTGAGAATTCATGGTACTTGAAGGAGGACCGCTCCCTCCCTCCCCCTTCCTGCCTCTCTTCCCAGCTTCTAGTTGGAGGTTTTTCTTCCAGGGAGGGGCAAGACTTCGGCATTTCTCATCCTTTCCCCCAGCTACTTGTTGCTAGGGCTACGTCCCAGATGGGCATATTCAAAAGGTGGGAACTCCTTTCTCCCACACAGTCCCCACTCTTGGAACAGAGGCTCTATCTGCAACATAGCACACTGAGAATACTAGAGCCCTGATCATTCATGCCACATCTTGATGCAATGACTCCATGCCAGGAGAGGCAGCTGAGAGGATGCTACCCTCCCTGCCTGCCACCAAGCACTCAGTTCCTAGAGGTATCACTAAAAAAAAAAAGACTGCCTCTGTTCTAGGCACAGGGATTTTGCCTGGGGGAAAAAGCGGGTCCTAAAAGGGACAGCTCCTAATCTCTTCCCAAAAAAACTGAGTCCATATGCAACTGAGCCTGAAGGAGTTCAAGCCAAGGGTGCTCTGAAGAACACAGAAGGTTATACTAAAAGGCAGCTGTGAAAATCTGAACTGGGTCTCAGGGTATGCATCAGTGTTGGTTTCCCAATATTGATGATTATACTGTGGTTGTAGCAAGGTTGCTGAATATAAACTCAATAAACAAAAGTTGACTGCATTTCTGTTACCTGCAACAATCCATTAGAAAATGGTAGCATTTACAACAGCAACAATAACTTGAAGTACTAGAAATAAACTTTAAAAAAAATTGTACAAGCCCATTATAGAAAAATATATAAAACTTTAGAGAAAAAATTACAGAAAACCAAACAATGAACCTATATACCATGTTCTTAATTGTTGTTGTTAGGTGCTGTCAAGTCAATTTTCAACTCACAGCAACCCCATGTGACAGAGTAGAACTGTCCCATAGGGTTTTCTAGCCTGTAATCTTTACGGAAGCAGATCACAAGGGTCTTTCTCCCAAAGAGCTGCTGGGTGGGTTCAAACCACTAACCTTTAGGTTAGCAGCCAAATACTTAACCACTGCACCACCAGGGCTCCTTATGTTCTTGATTAAGAAGTCTAAATTTTTTAAGATGTCAATTCTCCCCAAGCTGATCTACTGATTCATTGCTATTCCCGTCAAAATCCCAAAAGGGTTTTACATAGGACTCAACAAAATGATTCTAACATTTTATGAAAAATCAAAAGACAAAGAGGAGTTAAGATACTTTTGAAGACCGACATGAGAGTCGTGATGATGTACTATCAAGTCTTACTATAAAAGTTACAGTCAGATTGTATAATTTTCTACTGAAAGTGATCTCCACTTCATGTCTTACATACACCAAAATCAATTCCAAGATATTTTAAATTTAATTGTGAAGGTCAAAACTCTTACTGTTTTTAGAAAGGAAAACCACCTCAAGACCAAGGAGGAATTTCCTAAACAAGATACTAAAAGCACAACCCATAAAGTAAAATTCTGATAAATTCAACTACATTAGAAGAAGAACTTTTGTTCATCAAAGGATACCAGAGAGTGAAAAAGAAGGCCACAGATTAGAAGAAGACATTTGCAACATATATAACCAACAATGTACTTATATCTAGGGAAAAGGAAAAAAAACAAAACTCTTTACATACACATACACAAAATGAACAAAAGACATGACATAAAAATGTTCCATAACATACAAAGAGGCTTAACTTCATTAATGGTCAAGAAAATGTAAATTAAAACTACAACTAAATATCACTATATTCCTCTGAATTACACTGTTGACGAAGAATACTGAATATCTATGGACTGCCAGAAGAACAAACAAATCTGTCTTAGAAGTACAGCCAGAATGCTCCTTAGAAGTGAGGATGGTGAGATTCATCTCACATACTTTGAACATGTTATCAGGAGGGACCAGTCCCTGGACAAGGACATCATGCTTGGTAAAGTAGAGGGTCAGCAAAATAGAGGAAGACCCTCAACGAGATGGACTGACACAGTGGCTCCAACAACGGGCTCAAGCATAACAATGATTGTGAGGATGGCGCGGGACTGAGCAGTGTTCTGTTTTGTCGTACACAGGGTCGCTATGAGTCAGAACCGACTCGACGGCACCTAACAACAACATATTCCTATTACGTGAGAAAAATTAAGAAGTTAGATGATACCAAGTGTTAAAAAGATGTGGAGCAATGGGAAACAACATCTACTACACAAGGGTGTGAAAATAGATTAAACAGCTTTGAAAAACAGACTGGTATTTCTAGAGTAGAACACACCCAAAGTTCCAAAGGAACTTTTGCACATGTAGCAGGAAAATGTTAACAGTATTATCTGTTATACCATAAAAAACCTGAAATAAACCAAACGTACATCAAGCATAAATGGACAAAAAGATTATAGCTTGTTTATATGACAGAATAACACAGAAATGAAAATTAATGAGTAGAACTAAGCATACAAATATGAAGGAATCCCAGAGATAATGTTGAAAGAAAGAAGTCACAGAGTAATACAGTATAATTTTAAATATCTTCCATTAAGATAAAAAATGGATTAGAATGTACTAGACTTTCCAGTAGTTAAAATTCGATCCCAGAAGAGCAATGCCTTCAAGTTTCTAAGGGAAAACTCACTTCCATGCCAGTATTCCATACCAGCCAAAATATTAACATCAATCAAATGTGACAGGAAAATAGATTTTCATTAGTGTAGTTAAAAAAAAAAAAAAAAAAAGTTACCATTCATTCATCCTGTTTTAGAAAGTAAATTAAGGATATACTCCAGCAAAATGAGAGTGTAAACTTAGAAAAAGAACATACGGCATCTAGGAAATAGTGGATCCAATCCATGAATGTGGCAAAAGGAAGTTCCACTATGACAACTCTACAGAAGCTTTGGATAGTAACCTGTTTAGAGTAGACCAGGCTGACTAGGGCAGGAAGGTGGGCAGAAGTACTATTTTTTCATTAAGCCTTTAGGTACTATGTGATTTTTCTTTAAACATAAATGTGTATGTATCACATTTATTTGCTTAATAATATTAAAAGAGAAAAAATTAAAAAGGGACAGTTACATGAAATCTTAAGACTCACTCAGCTTTTCTATTAGCATTTTGGGAAACTTTAAACATGTTCTAAAAAGATTCTGAAATTGTCTTCTCTTAATTTTGTTTTCACTGCCTAACAAACAGTAAAGTCAATCTGATCAGTGTATACTGTCTAAAATTCCAGAGGTCATAATGACTGAAAGGAGATATTCAGAGATTCACAATATTACATAAGTGCCTCAAAAAACATTCTTCAATCTTTATGGTATTAATCATTGGTTACCCATTCCCCTCCTCCCTCCAGAATCACGCTCCTTCTCTCATTCTTAAAGGTGGTCTGATCTTAATAGCTGATATTTAAGATGTTTCATGATTTAGGGCAGTAAATCCAGACACAATGGAAGGCACATGGTACAACTAGTACAATGACTGTCTCAGGGTACATATTTCACATATGTTAGTTATTTTTCACCTTTTCCTTTCCCCTTTCCTTTGACTCTGAAGCTCCTGATAAGAAAATCTTCTCCGTAGACCAGCAAGCAGAGAAATACTATAGATCGGAGCCTACCTCCTAGCTATAGTGAAACTACACTGTAAGCTCTATGTTTGAACATATCAATTATGGAATCTCCTTCTACCTAAGAGGAGAGTCTAAGAATACCAAATCCTAAAAAGATTCTCCCATTTCTTGCTCCCAAGTTAACACGGAAAAGTTTCCTTTCAAAAATAGTTCCTTTCAAAAAGTATATTCACAAGAATAGACAGTAGTCCAGATAATCTATAACTAAGTAATACAAAACAACTTACATAACTTTAACAGAATATTTACACTAACTGTCATTACTAACTCCAGAGCCATATTTCACTTCAGGAAGCATTTACTGAGCATATACCCTGGATTCTGTTTTGATGGCCTCTAGGAATTCTAAGACTTGGTCCTTACTCATAAGAAGTTAATAAACACAACCCTGAGAAAGGTGGCCAGAGAGTAAGATGAACAGCAGGAAGAAGCCAGACTGTTCTTTCTCAATCACAGTTTTAAGCTAAATGTGACTAGTCTACAAAATACAAATATACATTATCAAAAAAACAAGCAAAAAGTATCCAAGACTTAATTAGTATTTTATTCCTTGATTTTCTGTTTTGCATCTGATCTTATCTCTATGTGCTAAATGCTTGAGGCAAAGGAAGTTCTATTGAAATCAGAAGCCAGGTCCTACCATCAGCTCACTTTGTGACTTAGTCAATCACACCACTGCCATGAGTCTATATCTTCTCAAGTAAAAAAATGAGAGGACTAGGGTAGATTAAACTGGAATGTTCCAACCAAAAATTAAATTATGTGACCAGCAAAGGTGAATTTACTAGTAAATTACATGACTACTATATGCAAGGGTCGCTATGAGTCGGCATCAACTCCATGGCAACGGGTGTGTGCAAATAAATACTGCTAAGGTTTCTTATTTCCCACTTAGCTGAAATTACAGTAGCAGCCATTGATTATGGAATGTTCAGGTATTAGACTGCATGATTTACACCTACTATTTCTAATTCTCAACAACCTTGCAATGTAGGGTCTATAAAACTGAGTAACAGAAGGAGAGCAACTAGCTTACCAAAGCTCACACAGGCATAAATGCTCGGGACTGTACTGAGACCTGATGCAAAATCTCATGTTTTATCCTCCTACAGAAGTTCATATTATGTACTATTTACATGCATTATTTCTACAGAGATCTAAATGATACCAAAACCAGTGGCCAATGAGTCAATTCCAACCCATGGCAACCCCACGTGCTGCAGAGTAGAACTGCACCATAGGGTTTTCCTAGCAGATCACCAGGCCTGCCTTTCAAGGTGCCTCTGGGTGGGTTCAAATCGCCAACCTTTCAGTTAACAGTCGAGTGCTTAACCATTCGCACCACCCAGGGACTTCTAGAGATCTAAATATGCATTAGGAAACCAGGCAAGTTTATTTTAAAAAAAAAGTCAAGTCAATCCGTTTTGCAATTCAAACTATCAGAGCTGGAAATATTCACTATCAACTCACCTGATGCAACAGACGTTTCAGTTTCAGTAACTGAGTTTTCACAGCAGTGCAATCCTGGACCATGTGTCGGAGGGTCATTTCATCCAGTATCACAGTATTTTCTGGTACATCTACAAACATCTTCTGAGCCTGGAAAAACGGGGTCCCTCCATAGCTTTCAAAATGACCCAAAGGAGATTCTCTATAGGGAGAGCCTCTGGAAGTGTAGGAGAAGAAGGGAGTTGGGGGTGGGGGGGTGGGAGGAGACATACAGTACAATTTTAGTAAGAAATAAAAATAAAGATATTATTGCAATAATTATTACAAATCATTTATCATTATCATAAAGCTTGTAACTTGAACTCACCTCAGGCAAGGAATTTGTTTCTACTGAAAGGTCCAATCAGCTCTAGCTATCATTAATAAAATTATCCTCTACACTACTACCCCCTTTTTGGTGTACTTTACACTATGGCTGAATAATTCTTCCTTAGGAAATAGAACAGACACAAAATACTCTGGAAAACTCTTACCTGGCAAAAAGTATGCTTATTCTTCCTTTTCTACATTGACTACCTGCTCTTAGCTTTAGATTTTGCAAGGTCTCTTCAGCTTCACACCTTTTTAGCCTCCTAACTATGCTACCCACTTTTAATTCCCAGCTTGGATACACTCCTGGACTCAAATTTCCTATGCAATTCAGCAGAAGGGTAACACAGATGTACTGTTAAATTGATTTTTTCCATTGTTCTTACACTGCTGATATAACAATTCTCTTTAGTTTTTAGATTTTAGAATGCTCTTTAGTTTCAGCCAATAATATGCATGTGGAATAAGAGAAAAAATACAAGATAATATATTTCATGGGAATCAAAAACATAGTCTTTTAACCAGAAGTCATAGCTGCAGCAATTTAAAAATTGCTGCATTCATTTTACATGTGATTCCAGGTGGTTCTCAAATTAAGACAAGAATTTATTATGTATGTGAAATCTAAATACTTAAAATAATGTGGTGAAAAAAGTATTCTCTCCAATATAATGATCATGTTAACATATCAGGATTAAAGTTAAATTCACCATTAATTAAATTTGAAAAAATCTGATCAAGTTCTATAGAAATATGATTTCTACTTAATTTTCTACCTTTTCAGAAACACTTCCAAATCTCTGAATTCTTCAATAATCAATATAAGTTTGGTTTTTACCAGTTTCTTTTTCTTTGAAATGACCTCTCATACTTAACTTCAGGCATGGCTTTTTTTAACCCCAAGAAAAGATTCTTAGGAATTTTAAAATTGTTGATTCATAGGTAACTTAGAGACACGCAACTCTATTTCTATCTGCTCAAAACTATCAATTTTCAAATAGTGATAGATTAATTAGTATGAATTTAGCCATCCACAACTGAAGTGATACACAACCTATTTATGGGGTGATAAAAAATGTATAACTATAAAAAGGTACTCAAACATATAGAATCAACTGACAAATGAACAGTAAAGATGTAAAGAGTTATGTTTTCAGACAAAAAAATGTTGACATACTTCGGGAAATTTCTATGCGTAAGAAAGGACTTGGGAGGAGGGATAAAGTATAAGTTTTGGGTTTGCCTGAAAAGAGAGACTAAGATTTTCTAGAAAAAGAAAATGAAACAAAAAGGCACAAGGCATACTTTCTAGAGATATGGAGGCAAACTCTCTAATATGCTCTACAAGGCTGCAGACAGCCTGTACCACTTTTTTCTTCAGCTTCACCCTCAACTTAACTGTGTTCTTCAGACTGACTTCTTAAAATCCATACCTAATTGTGGGAAATCCCCAAAGCATGCTACCATCACCTTCATCTCCAAATCCACGTCCTCTATCTCCCGGCCATTTTTTTTTTTTTTTTAAGGTGAGTACTACTTATTTATTTTTTATTGTACTTTAGGTGAAGGTTTACAGAACAAATAGTTTCTCATTAAACAGTCAGTACAAATATCGTTTTATGACATTGGTTAACAACCCCATGACATGACAATCCTCTCCCTCTCTACTTTTTTTTTGGTGAAAATATACATAGCCAAAGGCACACCATTTCAAAAATTTCTACATACACAATTCAGTGACATCGATTGCGTTCTTCCAGTTGTGCTGCTATTCTCACTTTAGATGAAGGTTTACAGAACAAAACAGTTTCTCATTAAACAGTCAGTACACAAGTTGTCCTATGTGAATGGTTAACAACCCCACTACATGTCAACACTGTCCCTTCTCAACTTTGGGTTCCCTATCACCAGCTTTCCTGTCCCCTTCTGCCTTCCAGCCCATGTCCCTGGACTGCTGTGCCTTATTAGTCCCATTTTGTTTTATGAGGCTGTCCGATCACCGACTGAACAGTGAACCTTGAAGTGACTCACCACTGAGCTAAAAGAGTGTCTGGGGGCCATACTCTTGGGTTTTCTCCAGTCTGTGTCAGGCCAGTAAATCTGGTCTTTTTCTGTGTGTGTTAGAATTTTGTTCTACATCCTTCTCCAGCTCTGTCCAGAAACCTCTGCTGTGATCCCAGTCAGAGCAGTCAGTGGTGGTAGCCAGGCATCATCTAGCTGTACTGGACTCAGTCTGGTGGAGGCCTTGGTAACTGTGGTCCTTTAGTCCTTTGGATTAATCTTTTCCTTGTATCCTGTTCTCTTCATTCTCCCTTGCTCCCAAAGGGACGAGACCAGTGGAGTATCTTAGATGGCTGCTCACAGGCTTTTAAGACCTCAGACACTACTCACCAAGGTAGAATGTAGAACATTGTCTTTATAAACTATGTTATGCCAATTGAGCTAGATGTTCCCCGAGACCATTGTCCCCAGAGCCCTCCGCCAAGCAACTCAGTCCCTCAGGGAGTTTGGATGTGTCTATGCAGCTTCTATGACCTTTCCTTGTACAAGTTTTGGGGGTTTCCACAGTATTGTGTACTGTCTCACCCTTCACCCAAGACACCAATTACCTTTTGTCTATTTAGTATTCCCACCCCCACCCCTGCCATCCCTCCTAACCAACAAAGATTGTTACTTTTAGGGTGTAAACTTTTTCATGAGTTTTTACAAATAAAGGTCTCATACAATATCTGTCCTTTCGTGACTGACTTACTTCACTCAGCATAATGTCCTCCAGTTTCATCCATGTTATGAGATGCTTCACAAATTCATCATTGCTCTTTACCATTCTGTAGTACTCCACTGTGTGTATGTACCATACCTTGTTTATCCATTCATCTGTTGATGGGCATCAAGGTTGTTTCCATCTTCTTGCTACTGTGAACAATGCTGCCATGAACATGGGTGTGCATATGTCTATTCCAGTGATGACTCTTATTTCTCTAGGATATATTTCTAGGACTGGTATTGCTGGATCATATGGTACTTCTATTTCTAGCTTTCTAAAGAAGCGCAAAATCATTTTCCAAAATCGTTGTATCATTTTGCATTCCCACCAGCGGTGCATAGGAGTTCCTATCTCCCCGCAGTCTCTCCAACATTTGTTATTTCCAGTGTTTTTGATATGTGCCAGCAATGCCAGGATAAGATGGTATCTCACTGTGGTTTTAATTCACATTGTTCTAATGGCTAGTGATCGCGAGCATTTCCCCAAATGTCTGTTGGTCGCTTGAATGTCTTCTTTGGTGAAGTGTCTGTTCATTTCCATTGCCCATTTTTTAATAGGATCATTTGTCTTTTTGTTGCAGAGGTGTTGGATTTTCTTGTAGATTATGGACATCAGACCTTTGTCTGACTTGTACTGTCCAAAAATTTTTTCCAAGTCTGTAGGTTCTCTTTTTACTCTCTTGGTGAAGTCTTTTGAAGAGCATATGTGTTTGATTTTTAGAAGATCCCAGTTATCTAGCTTATCTTTTGCGGTTTGTGTGTTGATGGTTATGGTTTGTATCCTGTTTTTAATGCCGTGTATTAGGGCCTGTAGCATTAGTCCTATTTCTTCTTCTATGAACTTTATAGTTTTTGGCTTTATATTTAGGTCTTTGATCCATTTTGAAGTAGTTTTTGTATATGGTGTGAGGTATGGTCCTGTTTCATTTTTTTGCAGATGGACATCCAGTTTTGCTAGCACCATTTGTTAAAAAGATTGTCTTTTACCCATATGATGGACGTTGGGCCCTTGTTGAAGATCAGGTGACTGTAGTTGGATGGATTTACATCTGGATTCTCAATTCTGTTCCACTGGTCAATGTACCTGTTGTTGTACCACTACTAGGCTGTTTTGACTACCGTAGCCGTATAGTAGGTTCTGAGGTCAGAGAATGTGCGTCCTCCTACTTTATTCTTCCTCTTCAATGGTGTTTTACTGATTCCGGGCTTCTTCCCTTTCCATATAAAGTTAATGATTAGTTTTTCCATCTCTTTGAAGACTGTTGTTGGTATCTGGATCGGGATTGCGTTGTATTTGTAAATTGCCTTGGGTAGAACTGTCATTTTCACAATGTTGAGTTTACCTATCCACGAGCATGGTATGTTTTTCCATTTATGTAGATCCCTTTGGGTTTCTTGCAGTAGTGTTTTGTAGTTTCTTTGTATAGGTCTTTTACATCCCTGGTTAGATTTATTCCTAAGGATTTTATTTTTCTAGGGGCTATTATAAATGGTATTGTTTTTCTGATTTCCTTTTCATCATTCTCTTTATTGGTGTATAGGAATCCAACTGATTTTTGTATGTTTATCTTGTATCCTGCTACTCTGATGAATCTTTCTATTAGTTCCAGTAGATTTCATGTGGAGTCTTTAGGGTTTTCTATGTATAGTATCATATCATCTGCAAACAGGGACAGTTTAACTTCTTCATTACCGATTTGAATGCCCTTTCTTTTGCTTGCCTTACTGCACTAGCTAGAACTTCCAGCACAATGTTAAACAGGAGTGGTGATAAAGGGAATCCTTGTCTTGTTCCTGTTCTCAAGGGGAATGTTTTCTGCCTCTCTCCATTAAGAACGATGTTGGTTGTTGGTTTTGCATAGATGCCTTTATTATGCTGAGAAATTTCCCTTCTATACCTATTTTACTGAGAGTTTTTATCAGGAATGGGTGTTGGACTTTGTCGAATGTCTTTTCTGCATCAATCGAGATGATCATGTGATCCTTTTCTTTCCTTTTATTTATGTGGTGGACTACGCTGATTGATTTTCTAATGTTGAACCATCCTTGCATACCTGGTATGAATCCTACCTTGGTCATGGTGTATTATTTTTTTGATATACTGCTGAATTCTATTGGCTAGAATTTTGTTGAGAGTTTTTGCATTTATATTCATGAGAGATACTGGTTTGTAATTTTCTTTTTTGTGTGGTGTCTTTGCCTGGTTTGGTATCAGGGTTATGCTGGATTCATAGAATGAATTCAGAAGTGTCGCTTCCGTTTCTGTGCTCTGAAATAGTTTGAGCAGTACTGGTACAAGTTCTTCTCTGAATGTCTGGAGTATTCTCCATGAAGCTATCTGGGCCAGGGCTTTTTTTTCTTGGGAGTTTTATGACCTGTTCAATCTCTTCTCTTTTTATGGGTCTGCTCAGATTTTCAACATCACTTTGTTGTAGTTTCGGGAGGTTGTGTGTTTCTAGAAATTTATCCATTTCCTCAAGGTTTTCAAATTTATTGGAGTATAGTTTTTCATAATATTCTGTTATGGTCCTTTTTATTTCAGTTGGGTCTGTTGTAATGTTGCCCATTTCATTTCTTATTTGGGTTATTTCTGTCCTCTCCTGTTTTTCTTTTGTCAGTCTGACCAGTGGTTTGTTGATTTTGTTCAAAGAACCAACTTTTGGTTTTGCTGATTCTTTCTATTGCTTTTCTATTCTCTATTTCATTTATTTCTGCAACGATCTTTATTATTTCCTTTCTTCTGGTGGCTGTGGATTTTTTTTCTTCTTCTTCTTCTTTTTTTTTTTTTGCTTTATACACTGAGTTTACTTTACTTTTGGTTAAAAACAAATGTAGTGTATAGACACATCTGTCCAAGAAATCTTGCAGAATGCTGATTTTACAGCAGGTATCATGCACAAGACCAAAAAGTGGAACTTCTGAAAGAGGAACAGAGATAAAGGCTCTAAGTTTTAACTGCTCTGGGAAGAAGAGATCACATCTGTTGACTGAGGATCACAGAAAGGTCCAAATCATCCATAAATATCCTTGGCTCATACTGCAAAGTAGTACTTGCTGCCAGATACAAACTGAGTGAGAGTACATGCCATGGGCAAAGGGAAGTACCTTGACTTCCCCAGTCTTTTTCCATTGTGAGGGCACAGTGGCACTGGGTTCCTCATGATACGCACAGAGATGGTAGCTATCAACAGTGGCACAGCTTCGATCCACCTCCAGGACACTCCATGACAGTACAATGCCATTTTGACTCTGAACTCGTGCCAAGTTCAAGTGTGGCTTCTGAGGCAGAGATGTGCTGGCAGCTTCTGGGGGCAGACGCTGTGGTTGTGGGGCTTCTGGTAAGGGTGCCGGGTGCACAGGGTGTGGGGGCTCAGTATGCACTTGTGGTAGTCAGTGATGTACTGTGAGCTGGGGTCCCGGTGATCCCAGCTTTAGTCCACTGTTTACAACATATGTAGTTGTTTGAGGCACTCGAACTGCGACACTGTTTTGAGGATTATTAACCTGCTGGACAGCAGGAGCCTGTATGACAATTCCTTGCAGGGGAGCCTGAGCTGGTGGGGCCGGAAGAGTTGTATACACAACTTGGTGGGTTTGCAGGAGCTCTTAGTACAGGGAGTCTTGTGGTAACCTGAGTTACTGGACGATGTGTTACATTCACGGTGGTTGGAGCTATAGGTAGTAAGTGTATTGTTGTCTGAGATGGTCCAATCGTTGGCACCCCAGATGGCTGAAGAGGGGGTGCTGTCTGTATGGGTTGCAACAGCCAAGTCACAGGCTGAGAAGAACCAATCACTGATACAGGAGTGTGATTTAGTTTTTTAGGGTCTTGTGAAGTTGCACTCTTTTCATCATCCATTGTGAGATCAATGACACTGCCTGAAATCACTGGCTGTGGCTCTCCCAGTCTGTGATGTACTAACAGCTACTTTCTTATTAAAAGAAGTATCTGCTGTCTTGTCTGGTTTTCTAAAGGTTGGTGGTTCGAACCCACCCAGTGGTGCCACAGACGAAAGGCCTGGTGATCTGCTTCAACTCTTGGGGTGGCAGTGCTGCTCTGTTCTGCAGGAGATGAAGTACTAAAAGCAGAAATTGGAATTTTCATCCGTACAGGGCCTCAATTATTGTGGTTTTTTTTTTTTTTTTTTTTTTTTTTTTTTTTTGCTGTTCTGTTTCTATTTGAGTTGTGTAGTTAATGTTTTGACTTTGTTCCTTTCTTCTTTCTGATGTGTGTATCTGTTGCTACAAATTGTCCTCTGAGGACTGCCTTGCTATGTCCCAAAGGTTTTGGTATGATATGCTTTCATTCTCGTTTGATTCTAGGAATTCTTTTATTCTATTTTTGATTTCTTCTATTCCCCAGTGGTTTGTAAACAGGCTGTTATTCAGTTTCCATGTAACTGATTTTTTTTTTTCCTTGCTCTTTCTGTTTTTAATTTCTACCTTGACAGCATTGTGGTCATAGAAGACACACTGTACTACCACGTTTTGGATCTTGTTCAGGATTGCTCCCTGGCCTAAGATGTGGTCTATTCTGGAGAACGTTCCATGTGCACTGGAAAAGAATGTGTACACTGCAGCTGTTGGATACAGTGTTCTCTATATGTCTATGGGGTCAAGTTGGCTGATTGTGCCCTTTAGGTCTTTTTTGTATCTTTGCTGAGTTTCTTTGTAGATGTTCTGTCCTTTACTGAGAGTGGTGTGCTGAAGTCTCTTACTATTATTTTGGAACTGTCAATTTCTCTTTTCAGTACTGTTAGAGTTTATGTATTTTGGAGCCATGTCATTGGGTGCATAGATGTTTATTATGGTAATGTCTTCATGATGGATCGTACCCTTAATCATTATCTTTTATCTTTCCTTGTCTTTTATGGTGGATTTTGTTTAAAAGACTATTTTATCTGGGATTAGTATTGCACTCCTGCTCTTTTTTGGTAGTTGTTAGCTTTATATATTTTTTTCCAACCTTTGATTTTTAATAAATTCATGTCTTTGTTTCCAAGGTGTGTCTTGCAGACAGCATATTGATGGATCCTGTTTTTTTATCCATTCTGTCACTCTCCATCTCTTTATGGGTGCACTGTGGCCATTTACATTCCGTGTAATTATTGATAGATATGAGTTTATTGCTAACACTTTGTAGTGCTTTGTTTTTTTCTTTTTGAGGTGCTGCCTTTTTCTTTATTCTTCTTACTCTCCTGTGCTGAGTTACTTTTGTTTGTGGATTTTTTTTCATTTCTTTTGTTTTTGTAGGTTTTGTTTTTACTGAGACTTTTTCTTTTTCCTCTTTATTTCTATGAGTATATTTGTTCACTTTATTTGTGGTTACTTGAAATTTACCGCTATCTTTCTAAGTTTGAAGCAGTCTATTATTACTTGGTATCACCTTGCCTTCCTCTCCATTAGAGGGTTCTATACCTATGCCGTTTATTCCCTCTTTTATTGTTCTGATGTTGTTGTCATTTACTGATTAACTGCTCTGATTCCCTGTTGTATTTCTTTTGGTTTTGGATAGTCCTTGAGAGCTCATTTCCTAGATTGGTATCTGGCTGGTACGATCCTGCATCCTAGATTCTGCCTGTGAGCTAAAGTTGTTCGTTCTCAGGTTGAAGGACTCCCTTTAATAATTCTTGTAAGTTTGGTTTGGTTTTTACATATTCCCTTAATTTCTGTTTATCTGAAAATGACCTAATTTCACCATCATATTTGAACGAGAGTTTTGCAAGATACATTATTCTTGGCTGGCAATTTTTTTCTTTCATTGTTTTATATATGTCATCCCATTGCCTTCTTGTCTGCATGGTTTCTGCCGAATAATCTGAGCTTATCTTATTGTTTCTCCTCTATATGTGACTTCTTGTTTTTCACGAGCTGCTCTCAGGATTCTCTGTTTGTCTTTGGTTTTGGTGAGTGTGATTTTCTTTTGGGATCTATCCTATATGGTGTTCGTCAAGCTTCTTGGATGACCAACTCTTCATCTTTCATGATATTGAGGAAGTTTTCTGTCAGCAGTTCTTCAATGATCCTCTCTGTGTTTTCTGTTTTCTTCCCCTGTTCTGGAACTCCCAACACTCGAAAATCTTTGTTTTGGATTGTATCCCACATAAATCTCACGGTCTCTTCATTTTTCTTCATTCTTTTTTGTGAGTTTTCCTCAAACAGAGTTGTATCTAAGTGTTTGTCTTCAATTCCGCTGATCCTGTCTGCCACCGTTTCAACTCTCCTCCTCAGCCCTTCTATGACACTGTCCATTTATGAAATCTTGTTGTTTATCTTTTGGATTTCTAATTGATGTTTCTGTATAATTTCTAGTTGTGAATTTACTATGGCATTTTGTTCCTGCATTATTTTCCTGAAATGTTCCGTTTTTTTGGCTGTATTTTCCATTAATTTGTCTGTCTTTTCCATGAATTTGTCTATTTTTCCCTCATTTTTGTCTGCTTTTTGCTTCAACTCTTGGATAACTCTTAGTATAAGGGATCTGAATTCCCTATCAGGTAGTTCTAGTGCCTTTCCTTCTACTGGAAAGTCATCTGGTGTTTTATTTTGGACACCTACTAGAACCACCATGTCCTGTTTTTGTAAATGTTTTGATATTGCCTGCTGTCTTTGGGGCATTCAGGAGTTATTTTTCTCATTTATTGATTGTAGATTTGTTTGTTTCGTCCTTTTGTTTTATCTGGCTATGTCTGAGCAGGCGGGCTGTGTGTTCTTTGTTGTTTGCTCGTCTCTGGGCATGATACTTTTCACCTCCTTATCCAATTGGCAGGGTCAGTTGCTCAGATATGGTACAGCAGGGCAGGGCTAGTTGAAGAGGAGTTGCTGGGATGGGTTGTTTGTGGCGCTTACTACAGACACCAGAAGGTGTCAGTAATCAGTTCAGGGCAGGCTCCAGTAGGTCATGCCTGCGCTGCTTGGTGGTGTAATGTTAAGTGCTTGATGCAGGTAGGCAGGATAGAAGGGACAGACTATGATGTGTGGAGCTAAGACGGGTATGGGAGAGAAGAGAGAGGAACAGGAGCCAAAATCATACAAACAAAAAAGAGTGCTAGGGTAGCTTGCTGTTGGAGTGAAGAGATGAGAGACTATGAAATGGAGAAAAACAAAAAGGGGAAGAGTAAGAAAAAAATAAAAGAATGAATAAATAAAAGTTAAAAAGAAAAAAGCAAAGCAACGCTCCTAGTGATCACCCTAGTGCAGCTACAAGGTCTGGGGAAGTTGTTCCCAGGTTGAAGTACAGCCTGGCCAGAACATGTAGAAGTGTCACTCAGCGCCAGGTATTCAGGGACAGGAAGAGAAAGAAGGTATAGAGAGACGAGAAACTCAGTAGTGAAGAAAGATAAAAAGGAAAAAAGAGAAAAGAAAACAAAACAAATTTTAAAAAAAAGAGAACAAGAAAAACCCCCCAAAAAACAAGGAAAAGAAGAAATGCTCTCAGGGATCTCTCTGCGCATCTGCGCAAGCTGAAGGGGTAGGTCCCAAGCCGTGCAGCACTGCCCGGCCAGAACGGGCTCCCAACTCGAGAAAAGAGAAAGAAAGCAAACAATTCTAAACAGAGAAACAAGGAAAAGCCCCAGGATCCCACCAGCGTGGCAGCATGGACTGGGAAGCAGTTCCACACTCGAGTGGAGTGCCACAGCCCCGTAGGAAGAAGCAAAGATGGTGCACGGAGCCAGGTATTTGAGCTAAAGGAGGGGGAGGTGGTGAGAGGTAAGGAAGAAATCCAAAGAAGCAGAAAAAAGCAACCCCAACAGGCAACAAATGGCACTCAATGAGTGGTCCAGTGCAGGCAGGTGGAATCCAAGCAGCTGGTGCTTCCTGGCCAGGAGACTGTGGCCACGGGAAGCAGAGGAGGTCGAGTTGGGGTGAAGAAGGGTTGGGGGTGGGAAAGCGTTTATCGCCAGTTACCTGTTGTTCTGTCTCCTGCTGTAAGCTCCGTGAAGCTGCTTTCTCATTACCCCTATCTGCTAGTCTCTGACAGGAGTCCAAGATAGTGGATCCGTGCTGCATTAGCTTATGGGGACCTCTGCATGTATGTCTCCTCGCTCTCTTTTCTCTGTCAGTTTCTTATTCCATCTGGTGCTTGGCTGAGTTCTTTATTTCTTCATTTGATGTTTATGTTTCAGAATTGCTGTTTTCTCTGTTTGGCTTAGTTTTTCAGATCTTTGCTGTGGAGGGACGGCGTGGTGATTCTGCCTAGAGGGTCATGTTGCCGGAAGTCCTGTTGCTGAATTCTTTTACCTATTTAACCATCCTGTCATCCACTCCATGCTTGATCTGGAAAACTCCTCTTCATCTCAAATGTGCTGCCACTTCCTCAGGCAGGATTTGGCACTCCCATAGGTATACTGATGCAGTGCTGTATTGCATCCCATTACAGTACTTATCAGTGTATTTGTGTTTACTTGCAATCTGTGCCAAATTTTAAACTCCACAAGATGGACTGTGTATTCTTCTTTGTCCCTGAGAAAGGTGTTTGTTCGGTTTGGGGTTTTTTCTGACTGAATGTCATGCTAAGGAGCTTGGATTTTAACTATTAGGTCATTATTTTTTTAGGCTTCCATCTCTAAGATTCCAAAAGTATGGAGTTGTGACATGAGAAAAGCAATGCTTTAGAATTACAATCTGAAAGTCACTTTAAATACAGCCCTAATTAGTACTCAAGTTAAATTTTACTTCTTATTTTGCCAAATAAGTGAAGGACAAATTAGAGAAGGAACATATTGAAGGAGACTGGTCTGATGTCTATCTATACCCTGAGAAAAAAACAAAATAAAAAAACCCAAACCTACTGCCATCAAGTTAATTCCAACTCATGGCAACCCCATGTGTTACAGATTAGAACTGCTCCACAGGGGCTTCTTGGCTGTAATTTTTACAGAAACAGTTCATCAGGCTTTTCTTTCACGAAATTGCTAGGTGGCTTCAAACCGTCAACTTTTAAATTAATAGCCAACTGCAAGTTGCCTGCATCACCCAGGGACCTTCTACATCATGAGAACAGGTATAAAATAAGACCTTATATTAGGCTGACATAAATGTGAACCAAATGCAAGGAACTAATGACTTCAAAACATTTTGAAGAAGAGTCAACAAGTCTTCGTCACTAACTGCATACAGGGCAAAGAATGTCATCAAGAAAAGTGGGAGTGGTGTAAAACAGCCAGCTCAGGCCTAGGATTTACGTTTAAATCCCGGCTGGCAGTAAAAAGCTACGAAAAATACTTAATATCTTTGGGCCACAGTTTCTCCAACTCTCAATGTTCTCCACTGCTTACTGAATAAAGTGCATATGGCTTAGAACCTGCACTTCAAATACCTCCACCAGGAGATCCAAAAGTGAATTTATATCTTCTCCTAGGTTTGAAAGGCTATCTCCTCCATGAAGCCCTTCCGGATCCCATAAATTAGATAAAACTACAATTTTATAAGCCTTAACTTATTTTACAGCATATATTACAGGAATCTGTATACCTATCTACCCTAATTAGATTGTCTAAATCCTCTGAAAACAGGGATTTTGTCTTATTCATTTTTATAATATCCACACAGAGCATAAGTGTTAAAATCTCACCTGTCAGTTACCAGCTGTATAACACACTAAGGAAGCAATTTCATCTCTCTATGCTTCGTTTTCCTTATCCACAATACAAGAATAATAACAGTACTCATGAGGTTGGTGTAAGAATTAAATAAATACATGTTATAGTGCTTAGAATAGTGATTGTCATTACAGTAAATGTCAAATAATAGCCTATTATTACTGTTACTAGGAATAATTTCCAACTTCTTTATATTTAAAACATTTTCAATCAGAAATGTCAAAAGAACCACCATATACCCTTTACCTTTATTTGCTGATTGTTAAAATGCTGGCACATGTGCTTTATATCTGCATATGTTTGCTAAATCCTTTGACAATAAACTGCAGATAACATAACACTTCACTGTAAGACCATCTGAAGTTTGCTGGAGAAAGTGAATATAACTGAGAAAGCCAAAAGGCAGAACGACACAGATAAAGATGGAACAGAAAGCAAATGTATAAAAGCAGTTAGTTTCAGAAAACAAAAGGAGACTACGAAGTCAAGAGGAAAAAAAAAAAAAAACAGGTAAGAAAGATAATGAGAATCATGAGATTTCACATTCTGAGATGATGCACTGCATAAATTAGAACCTGAATCTTCAAAACAAAACAGGAAACCTAGTCAGAGCAATAAGACAAGAAAAAGAAATAAAAGGTATCAGAATTGGACAAGAAAAAATAAAATTATCTCTATTCGCAGATGACGTGATACTATATATAGAGAATCCCAAAGAGTCTGCAAGAAAACTTCTAGAGTTAATAGAGGAATTTAGCAAAGGTTGGGGGTACAAGGTCAACAAACAAAAATCAGTTGGGTTTAATACACCAGCAGTGAGAAATACAAAATGAAAATAAGGTAAAAAATTCCATTCACAATAGCATCTTAAAGAATAAAATACTAGGAATAAATCTTATCAGGGATGTGAAGTACTTATACAATAAAAATTATAAAACACTGCTGAAAGAGATTAAAGAAGATGTAAATAAATGGAAATGTTCCATGTTCATGGATTGGAAGACTTAATATTGTTAAGATGTCAATACTATTTGAAGCGATCTATAGATCAAATGCAATCCCAAACAAAATTCCCACAACCTTCTTTATAGAAATAGAAAAACCAATCCTCAACTTTATGTGGAATGGCAAGAGGACTCGAATAGCTAAAATAATGTTGAAAGAGAAGAACAAAGTAGGAGGGCTCATACTTCCTGATTTTAAAACATATTATACAGCTACAGTAATCAAAATAGTCTGGTACTGGTATAACAATAGATACAAAGACCAGCGGAATAAAATTGAAAGTCCAGAAATAAACCCATGTATCTATGATCAACTGATTTTTCACAAGGGTGCTAAGTCCATTTGATGTGGAAAGAAGAGTTTCTTCAGTAAATGGTGTTGAGAAAATTGGATTTCCTCATGCAAAAAAATGAACAGGATCCATGCCTCACAACATACATAAGAACAAATTCAAAATAAATTAAGGACCTAATTGTGAAAGCTAAAACCATAAAATTCTTAGAAGAAAATGCAGGGAAAATGCTGTCAGGCCTAGCTTTTAACAATGGATTATCAAATATAATGACAAAAGCACAAACAACAAAAGACAAGCTAGATAAATGGGATTTTATAAAAATTAAAAACTTCTGTTCATCAAAAGACTTTACCAAAAAAGTGAAAAGACAAGCTCCTGGCTGGGAGATTATCTTCTGAAACCATACAGCTGATAAGAATCTAATAACCAATGTATATATAAAACTTACAAACTTAAACAACAAAAAAATAAATAACCCAATCATAAAACGAGCAAAGGACTTGAATAGACCAAAGAGGACATTTAAATAGCCACCAAACACATGAAAATATGCTCAACATCACCAGCCATCAGAGAGATGCCAATCAAAACCACAATGAGATACCATTTCACTCCCACTAGGATGGCTAAGATTTACAAAAATAAAACAAGAAAATAACAAATGCTGGTGAGGATATGGGAAAATTGGAACTTTTATCCACTGTTAGTGGGAATGCAAAATGGTACAGCCATTGTGGAAAACAGTGTAGCAGTTACTCAGAAAACTAAAAATAGTACTACTGTATGACCTAGCAATTCCACTCTTCGTGAACACACCCAAAAGACTTTAAAGCAGAGACTCAGACACCTATACACCAATGTTCGGTGCAGCACTATTCCCAGTAGTCAAAAGGCAGAAATGACCTATATGCCCATCAGCAGATGAATGGATAAACAAAATGTGGTATATACATAAATGAAATAATAACTACTCACCCAGTAAGAGAAATGAAGTTATGACACATGCTACAATATGGATGGAGCTTGAAGACACTATGCTAAGTGAAGTAAGTCAATCACAAAAGGACAAATATTGTTTGATCTCACTTACATAAAAAGACAAGAAAAGGTAAAAGTATAGAGACCAAAGTCTATTAGTCGTTACAAGGGGCAGAAGGGAGGGGGAAAGGGGGGCTTACTGCTTATGGATTACTGAGTTTTAGTTACAGTGATGGAAAAATCACATTGATTAAGGGTACATTTGCACAGCTGATTAATATAATTGCTATCAATAAGCTACACACATGTAAAAGTTGAACTAGCAAAAGCTGTGTGATATATATATCTCTACAAGACCAACAACAACAACAAAAAAAAAAAAGAGTAGCTGCTGAGGCTACAACCAAAAACCTCATGGGATTTGGTTCCTTGGTTTAGAGATTTAGGGTCATTGTTTCATGGGTCATCCCTGTTAATTAGCCTAATAATGTGTTTGGTGCTTCTGCTTTATTTCCTAGTTCACTGCGTAGTGCCTGGGGTCTTAAAAGCTTACAAGAGGCCATCCATGACACAACTGGTCTCTATTCACCTGGAGAAACAGAAGAAGAAAGAGAGTCAGAAATTGGAGGAAGAAATGGAATGTATGGCAATTGCCTCCATGAGCAACTGTCTCCTTTGCCATGAGAGCCGGAAGAATTAGTTGGTGCCTGGCTACCATCACTGAACATTTTGATTAAAGATTCTCTAAAGAATCCTGATCAAAAGGGTGAAAATGCAGAACAGAATTTCAAATTCTTATGGTATCTAGACTTTCTGGAGCCATGGAGGATTGAAGAACCCTTGAAAATATTACCCTGAGGTAATCTTTAAACATTAAACCAAAAATATCCCCTGAAGTCTTCTTAAAACCAAACAACAGTTTAGCTTAACTAGTAAAAAAAAGTCTGCCTTGAGCATTATGCTCTTTTAAAATCATCTATATAGGGTCAAACTGACAACAGCAACTTGAAAGATTAGATAGGAATCTTAGTGGGCAGTGACTATATGTTAATTAGGGAGGAACAACTCAAAAAATAAGGGTGAGGACAGTCGTACAACTTGACGTATGTAATCAATGTGACTGAAACGTACATGTAGAAACTTGCATGGGTATATGTTTTTGCTGTGTATATTCTCAACAACAGTAACAAAAAAATTAACTATTAAAAAAAAACAACAACAATATAAAATCCATTAAACCATTGCTGTCGAGTCGACTGCAACTCATAGCACCCCATAGGACAGAGCAGAACTGCCCCATAGGGTTTCCAAGGAGCAGCTGGTGGATTCAAACTGCCGACCTTTTGGTTGGCAGCCGAGCTCTTAACCATTGTGCCACCAGGGCTCCAAACAACAATATAGGAGGTAAAATCTCCCTCCAAGACTGAAAGGATAAATCTAGGGTTGAATAATAATAATAGAAAATAAACATGAGACAAAGAGGGGATTACTGGCCACAATAGCCTGCTAAGTTAACAGGCATAAATCCGTACCTGAGTATAAATTATAATAATGATGGATTTTTAGATCAGAGAAGCAGAGAAATCAGGTGATAAAAACCACCAAAGGCGGTGACTTGGGATGGGGGATACACTGGAAGGTCAGCAGTGTATTAGCGAAGGGGGAACCTATGTCACTGACCACATGCCAGGATGGCTAGTAGAAATGAAGAACTGAGCTAATAGAGATATGAGGGAATGCAAAAGTGAATTCAGCGGCTACAGAAGCATGAGAAAGGAATGCCCGCTGTCACCAATATTATATAACATTGTTCTGTAAGTATAGCCAAAGAAATCAACAGGAAAAAAAATAAGCTCCAGAAAAACTATAAAAAGGAAATCTTGAACTGGTAGCCTTTTTTTTTTTTTTTCCTATATTCATTTAAATTGAATCTACACACTTTACCAACATCTGATATTCCATTCACAGGCCTACAAATTACACTGACCCATAATCATTTTATTGTAGTTTTTAAGAAATCTCCCCAAATTATATGGCTAAATACATATATTTATGAATATATTTATTCTTTTCCATTCCCACTCCAGCTTCCTAATTACTAAGATGTGTGATTTTGTGCTAATCTTAAGGTTAGACAGGCGGGTGTAGGAATGCATGTGTGTATGTGTATATGAGAAAAAGAGAGATGATGATTCTTCATTTCTTTCCTAATCCAAGTCACAGTTGTTACTTCACAAGGCCATTTTAGAATTTCTTTTCTCACCATTAATGAAAATTATATATTAAAAATTAAATATATTTATTTTTATGTTCATGGTTATATTTTAAAAAATGACAGGAGGAAGCACTTTTAAAATGGCTGAGTAAAGACCTCCAAAAATCCCCTCCCCCTCTATAAAAATTGTCAAAATCAACTTTTTCAGAAATCTGGACATCAACTAAAGGCTTGCAGCATTATTCCATGGAGGATTATTCCATAAAGACAGTTAAACCTTGATGAGAACAGTGAGCTTTGTGATGTCTTAATTTACCATATTCCCATTTCGACTTCCCAGCTCTAACATAGCCTTAAGAACTAAGATCATCACACACAACAGCTGTGAAAGCCAGCTGCAACTGGAAGGGCAGAGTGGGTCTGGAACTCTCCAAAAAGACTCACCCTCAAAGAACAGTTACATTTGAGCTGTCTGGCAGCTCCCTAGACAAGGTTCATTCTCTGGGCTTTTCTTTATTTGACCCAATTCAGAGTTCACACAGTGCAAAACAGCCTCACCTCATGGTGTTTGTTGAAAAAAATCAGTTGTAATTCTTTAAGGATAAACAAAGATTAATAGGATAAAATTGAAAGTCTACATATAAACCCTTACATTTACGGCCAACTGATTATCAACGAAGGTGACAAGACAATGCAATGGGGAAGAACAGTGTTTTTCAACAAATGATGCTGGGGAACTAGATATGCATATGCAAAAGAATGAAGATGAACACCTAACTCATACCATACAGAAAAACTAATGTAACAGAAAAGGTCAATGATGTGAGTTTGTTAGAATTTGAGAGAATTCCACAGAGCACAGTGGGAGATGTGGGTGGAAATGGGAGGTCTGAGGAGAAAAGAGAAGAGTGAAAGGTTAGATCAGCAGGAAAAAAAAGGGCACTATTATGATAAGAATATGAAAGAAACTAGATTAACGATTCCCAACTACCAGTCTACCAGTCTACCCAATACTCCTGAGTTATGGATGAAGTCTAATCCTATAATTAACCATGACAATGACAGGAGTTGGGGAACAGACAGCTGTCTAGATAGCTGTCTTCCAAATTTCTTGGCATAGATGAGTGAGCACTTCCAGCATTGCATCCATTTGTTGAAACATCTCAATTGGTATTCCACCAATTCCTGGAGCCTTGTTCACCAGTGCCTTCAGCACGGCTTGGACTTCTTTCAATACCATTATTTCTTGATCATATGCTACCTCCTGAAATGGCTGAACGTCGACCAATTGCTTTTGGTACAGCGACTCTGTGTATTCCTTCCATCTTCTTTTGATGCTTCCTGTTTCGTTCAGTATTTTGCCCATAGAATCCTTCAACAATGCAAACTGAGGCTTGAATTTTTTCTTCAGTTCTTTCAGCTTGAGAAACGCCGAGCGTCTTCCCTTTTGGTTTTGTAACTCCAAGTCTTTGCGCATTTCATTATAATACTTTACTCAGTCTTTTTGAGCCACCTTTTGAAATCTTCTGTTCAGTTTTTTTACTTCGGCATTTCTTCCAGACACTTTAGCTACTCTATATTCAGGAGCAAGTTTCAGAGTCCCTTCAGACATCCATTGTGAATTTTTCTTTCTTTCCTGTCACGCACGCGTGCGTGTGCGTGCGTGCGTGCATGCATGATTTAGGTAAAAGTTTACAGTGCAAATTAGTTTCTCATTCAAAAGTTTATATGCAAATTATTTAGTGACAATGGCTGCAATCTTGGCAATGTGTCAGCACTCTCCCCCTTTCCCTTTACACCCTGAGGTTCCCCATGTCCATTCATCCAGTTTTCCTGTCTCTTCCTGCCTTTTCATCTTTGCTTTTAGGCAGGTGTTGCCAATTTGGTTTCACTGATTGAACCAAGAAGAACATTCCTTATGAGTCTCACTGTATGTCTGACAGGACTGTCTAATCTTTGGCTGAAAGGCAGACTTTGGGAGTGGCTTCAGTTCTGAGTTAAAAGGGTGTCTGGAGGCCACAGTCTCAGAGGTTCCTCCAGTCTCTTTCTGGCCTCTTTTCATGAATTTGAATTTTGTTCTATATTTTTCTCCTGCTCTGTTTGGGACCTTCTATGATGATCCGTGTTAGAGCCGGGCACCATCTAGTTCTTCTGGGCTCAGGCTGGAGGAGGCTGTAATTCATGTGGTCTACTAGTCCTTTGGACTAATATTTTCCTTGTGTCTTTGGTTTTCTTTATCCTCCTTTGCTATGGACGGGATGGGACCAATACATGTATTTCAGGTGGCTGCTCACAAGCTTTTAAGACCCCAGATGCTACTCACCAAAGTAGGATGTAGAGCATCTTCTTTAAAAGCTATGTTATGCCAGTTGACGCAGATATCCCCCAAGACCATGACCCCCAGCCCTCAGCACGAGTAACTCAGTCCTTCAAAGTGTTTGGATGTGTCTAGGAAGCTTCTATGACTTTGCCTTGGTTGAGTTGTGCTGACATCCCCTATATATTGTGTGTTGTCTTTCCTTACTACCAAAGTTAACCCTTGTCTACTATCCAGTTAGTGATTTCACCTCCCGGCCCGCCTCCTCCCTTGTAACCATCAAAGATTGTTTTCTTCTATGTGTAAATCTTTTCTAGGGTTTTTATAATAATGGTCTGATACAGTGCTTGTCCTTTTGTGACTGACTTATTTCTCTTAGCATAATGCCCTCCAGATTCATCCATGTTATGTGATGTTTCGCAGATTCATCATTGTTCTTTACCATTGTGTGTACGTACCATAGTTTGTTTATCCATTCATCTGCTGATGAGCACTTAGGTTGTTTCCATCTTTTTGCTATCGTGAATAATGCTGCAATGAATATGGCTGTGCATATGTCTATTTGTGTGATGGCTCTTATTTCTCAAGATATATTCCTAAGAGTAGGACTGTTGAATCCTGTGGTACTTCTATTTTTTAAGGAGGTGTCATATCCTTTTCTATAGTGTTTGTACCATTTTACATTCCCACCAGCAGTACGTAAGAGTTCCAATCTCCCCATACCCTCTCCAACCTTTGTTATTTTCTGTTTTCTTGATTAGTGCCAGTAATGTTGGGGTGAGATGGCTATCTCATTGTAGTTTTGCTTTGCATTTCTCTAATGGCTAATGAGGAGCCCTGGTGGCCCAGTGGTTAAGCGTTTGGCTTCTAACCAAAAGGCTGGCAGTTTGAATCCACCAGCTGCTCCTTAGAAACTCTATGGGGCAGTTCTACTCTGTCCTACAGGGTCACTATGAGTTAGAATTGACTCAATGGCAACAGGTTTGCTTTAGTTTTTTTAATGGCTAATGATCGCAAGCATTTCCTCATGTGTCTGTTAGCTGTCTGAATGTATTCTTTGCTGAAGTGTCTGTTCATATCCTTTGCCCATTTTTTAACTGGATTATTTGTCTTTTTGTTGTTGAGATGTTGAAGTATTTTATTGATTTTAGAGATTAGACCCTTGTTCAGGTATGCCATAGCCAAAAATTTTTTTCCAGTCTGTAGGTTCTCTTCATGCTCTTTTGGTGGAGTCTTCTGATGAGCTTAAGTGTTTAAGTTTTAGGAGCTTCCAGTTATCTAGTTTCTCTTCTGGTGTTTGTGCATTGTTAGTTATGGTCTGTATTCTATTTGTGTCATGTTATTAGGGTACCTAGCATTGTCTCTATTTTTTGTTCCATGATAGGTCTTCGATCCATTCTGAATTAGTTTTTATGTATGGTGTGAGGTATGGGTCCTGTTTCATTGCTTTACAAATGGACATCCAGTTCTGACAGTGTCATTTGTTAAAAAGACTGTCTTTTCCTCATTTAATGGACTTTGATCCTTTGTCAAAGATCAGCTGACCACAGGTGGATGGATTCATGTCTGGGTTCTCATGTCTGTTCCAGTGGTCTATGTGTCTGTTCTTGTACCAGTACCAGGCTGTTTTGACTACTGTGGCTGTATAGTAGGTTCTGAAGTCAGGTAGTGTGAGGGCTCCTAATTTGTTCTTTTCCTTCAATAATGCTTTGCTTATCCAGGGCTTTTTTCCTTTCCATATAAAGTTGATTAGTTTTTCCATCTTGTTATGGAATGTTGTTGGTATCTGGGTCAGAATTGGATCGCATCTGTAGATCGCTTTGGGTAGAATTGACATTTGCACAATACTGCGTCTTCCTATTCATGAGCATGGTATGTTTTTCCACTGTAGCTCTCTTTCGGTTTCTTGCAATAATGTTTTGCAGGTTTTTTTGTACAGGTCTTTTATGTCCCTGGTTAGATTTATTCCTAAGTATTTTATCTTTTTAGATAAAATTTAGTAACCTGTCAATTTAATGACCTTGTGCTTTCTTCATGTATTCTGTCCTTGATGTCATTCCACAACTCATCCAATCTTCAGTCATTAGTGTTCAATGTGTCAAATCTATTCTTGAGATGGTCTCTAAATGCAGGTGGGATATACTCAAGGTCGTGCTTTGGCTCTTGTGGACTTTTAATTTTCTTCAGCTTCAACTAGAACTTGCATAGGTGCAATAGATGGGCCCCTGCCCTAGTTTTAACTAATGTTATAAAGCTTGTCCATTGTCTCTTTCCACAGATGTAGTCAATTTGGAGATGCCCCAAACTCTACACGACTACCCCAAAGCCTGCAGGGATCATTAAACTAGCACACTAGTAACCATCCAGGACATATCATTGTGCCTCAGCCCACTTGTTGGGAAACTCTGCCAACATTAATGAGATTAGCAACCCCTAAGAATGTGCATTTCTGTCTCCTCACTGAGAATCACTGGTGTGGATGATCCACAAATCACTAGTCCCTCAAAGTACACTGTGTACAAGGGATTTGTGGTCCTATGTTTTGGGGAATGGCTACATATCTTCTACCACCTCTTGCAAAATCATAGTACTACATGTATATATTAAAGGCATTGTTGTGTCCTGCTATAAAAAATAGTAACTTTAACTTGTTCATTCCCATACTCATTTGACCAGAGCCCTTTTCTATACCTACTGACATCCAGGGAACAGAGTTTGGAAAATCTTGCTTAACTTTTCTGACAGATGACTAATCAGCCTCAGCTTGATCATTCCCAGAGGTAGAGATGGGTACTACCTCTAGGTAATTCATTCCATTTTAGACAGTCTGATTAGTAGTCACACTTCAAGCTGAAACCATCCTTTACCTTAAAATGCACAGATGATCCTTCTGCTATCTAGTGTTAGAAATCATATTTATTCATTCCTCCAAATGACGCAGGGATACAGCTATGGCAAACATAGAGTCGTTCTCTGAAAATGTCATACCCCTTCATACATGTTTTTGCATATGCTATTTTTTCCATCTGGAATACTCATCCTTTAGAAACTGCTCCTCTGAAATCTCTAAAGTCATACTTTTAGAATCAGTTAAATCAGAGCTTCTTTTATACCGTACTATCCCTAGACAAAAATCAGCTGCTACATGCTCCTAGAGTCCGTTACAGATCACTGTACTGAGGCACCCATCACGACTGCCTTTTTGGTTAGCAGCCAAGTACTTAACCGCTATGCTACCAGGGCTCCTTTCAGGAACTATACAGGACCATATACAGTAAAACCTATGAAAGCTGGAACCTGTATAAGGTGGAAACCTGTCCTAGAAGGAAAGCGCAAATATTTTCCACTAAAAAAAGCAGTAGAAAAGTGGTAAGACTGCACCCTATCAAAGGTGGAAAACTTGAGAGACCCAGAAAAACAAGGCAGTTCCTGTTGAGTTCTGGCTCTCACACAGTTCACTGTATTATGGATTATCCTATGTTAACTACATATCTGATTATCAGCACCCTTCTATTATTCTGTGGAGCCCCAGTGGCGAAGTGGTTAAGAGCTTGGCTAACCAAAAGGTCAGCAGTTCAAATCCACCAGCTGCTCCTTGGAAACCCTATGGGGCATTTCTACTCTGTCCTACAGGGTCACTATGAGTTAGAAATGACTGGATGGTTCTATTATTTCCTCTTTATTTCAATCTTATTATTTGTATTTTTAAAATGTTCCAAAATAACCTCAAATCCCTTGTGAAAAAATTAATAGTAACAATAATTACCACTGAGTGCCTACTGTAAGCCAGACACTGCTCCAGGCACTTTACCCCTGATCCTGGAACAGCGAGAGAAAGGTACTATTATTTTACAGATGGTAAACAGAAGTAGAGTGGGGCTAAATGAGTTAACTAAGCTTGCAAAGCTAATTTGTGCCAGGCCAGGTTTAGATCCCAGGTTTGAATGACTACAAAGTCTCATTGCACATAAAATAAGGTCTGATCTAACTAAAGACCGGCCTACACTTGACAAAAGGCAAGCCTTCTAACACTGCACAGTACCTTCTTCTGTTTGTAATAGCACTCGACGAATTCATTAAAAAATTTGAACTTATTACTTAAGCAAAAGAAGACAAGTAACTTGGCACTAATTTTACAAATTATTTAGAAAAATAATAAACTTCTGACAAAGGCAACATTTAATCATTCCTAAATGAGAATTAGAAAACCACACCACAGCTAAAAGTCCAAATACCAGATATAAATAAAATACTTATATCTACAAGGAAGCTAATGAAAAAGGATTAAGGCCAAAAGGGAAAAAAAATAGATATATTATTCCAATGAGGAACACATAACTACGAAATGTTTTTTGGTGCCTCTAAAAACCAGAAAAAAATTTTTTTGGTAGGAAAATTATAACTCAAAATTAATCAGAGGTTATAAAACGAAATGTAAGTTAGAATAGCGCTCACCTGCTCAAGTCACTTTTTCCATGGTGATGATAGTGGTCAGGATGGCTGAGGTGGTAGTGTTCTTGTCCACTCCACCTCTGGGGTGACCTTTTCCAAAATCCCTCCTGAGACTGCCGAACATTTCTGTCTGATCGGTCAAAGCGGTTCATATTGTCATGCTCCACTAGACAGATTTAAAAGCAATACACTATAAATACGTACACACTCTATAAAAGTTAACAACCTAGAGCTTGATAATTAGATGCTGCCAATAATATAAAAGTAGTATTCTAAAAGTAACAACCATTTATGTTAGCTAATCACAAACTCAAACTTTTCAAAGGAAAAATAGTGAGTTCTTCTGGTGATAATTGAACTTTATATAGTACAAAACTGAAGAAAATTATAATTTTTTTTCATACTCATGGAAGTCAGCAAGTGCCTCACTGTTTTAAAACAGCAAATTATCCTTGAAATCAACACTACACATTTTAAACAGCAGTAATCAGTTTTAAATGGTTTTTATCACTATCATTAGTTCAGATTTCAGAGTGAAAATTATGGCAAAAAGGAGAAAATTTTAACTCTGGTAAAGAATTCATTCCTAAAACAAATGCCACAATTAATTTTCATTGATTTCAAGTACAGATTAACTTTTCATCGAAAACAAACCATATTTTTAAATGAAGCTCACATTTTTAGAAAGACTCTTCAAATCTGCCTGCAGTAAAGTTTGTTCAAAAAGTCTAAAATGCCACTGAAAACAAAGCCAGTACTTTACAGCAACAAAGTACACTCCCTGCAATCCACGTACCACAAAAACACGAAAAGAATCTCTTTGAAACATCCCAGCTTCTCTTTCACTTACCCAAATACTTTTTCCTCACATATCTGAGCACTCACTAACAGAGTTCCTTTGTACAAGGGAGACATTGTATTGCTTGGCAACCTACTCAGGCAGCTTACTCAGACATCGCTGCATGCAAGGCACTGACAAACAGGCCTTCCTTCCTGCTCAACTCCCAGCCCTCCCTTGGGAAGCCAGCCCAGTTTACCCTGTGACTCCATCTTCGCTCAGTGCTTACACAGCTACTGAGTTAGGACTGTTACTAAAAATACAACTAGAACACTAACCCAAGCCACGGAACAGAAAAGGTTTCTCTAGTTTGAAAATTGTTGCATGATACAGTTCAAATCCTGCATGTTCACAATTCCTTGTGATAAAAAGCTTTAGTGGTCAATATAATCCTCAATTTGAGAGGAAAAAAAAAACTTATTTAAATGACTCTACTATTTCACTTAACCAAAAACTTTTTAATTTGAAAACTGGAGAGTGAGTCATTATAGTATACTAGTTAAAGATAAACCTTCCAAGTCAAAAAAAAAAAAAAAAGAGATAATATAGTTAAAATAAGTTGTAGATGTTGAATTCTCATATATATTGAACTCATTTTAATGTATTTTTTCCTAAATATGTAACAATTTAAATGGCTTCAAAAGGATGTCAAAATTTTGTTTACATTCATTAGGAGAGTCAATTTTGGGGGAAAAATAACCATGCATTTTAAGTAGACCCATACATCTTTTTTAAAGAAGTCTTATACTTGAAATTATTTCAAACAATTCAATTTCAATTTCTTGTTATCTCATTTTGATAAATCAAAATTTAAAAAAAAAAAAAAGTTCAATTATAGAAAACCTGACTGTAGGATAAATAACAGCATGGTGATCATTATGCCGAAGAAAACCAGAAGTGGAAAATGAGATTGCAAAAGAAAAAGAAATTAAAAAAAAAAAAAATCCTAAAAAGGTTTAAAACTGCTTTTAGTTTACTCCCTTTAACATCATCATTTATAAATTTGTATTTGTACTATGCTCATGGATTCCATCAAATAAGTTCCGTAAGTATTTCTACATGGCATTAAAATGTTAGTTTAGTTTAAGCAACTCTATACTGTTGTCAGGTGCCGTCAAGTTGGTTCCGACTCACAGCAACCCTACGTACTATACAGAGTGAAAACACTGCCCTGTCCTGCGCCATGCTCACAATCACTGTTACGCTTGAGCCCACTGTTGCAGCCACTGTGTCAATCCATCTTGTTGAGGGTCTTACTCTTTTTTCGCTGACCATCTACTTTACCAGGCATGACATCCTTCTCCAGGAACTGATCCCTTCTGATAACATGTCCAAAGTATGTGAGACGAAGTCTCACCATCTTGCTTCTAAGGGGCATTCTGGCTGTACTTCTTCCAAGACAGATTTGTTTATTTTTCTGGCAGTCCATGGTATATTCAATATTCTTCACCAATACCATAATTCAAAGGCATCAATTCAAAGGTTACTTCAGTTTAAGTAACTCTATATAGCTAAGGGATAATCTGTATCTACTTCTAAATACTCTGAATTCATAATTTTCCTTAATTCTGGCAGGAAAAAATCCACTTACTCCCAAAGGTGGAAATGTTTTTTATTTTTTTGTAAATTGTACTTTAGGTGAAGGTTTACAGAACAAATAGTTTCTCGTTAAACAGTCGGTACACATATTGTTTTATGACCAAAGGTGAAAATTTTAAGAAGCCAGTATGTTCTTAGAATGATATAAACATGGTGCACATAGAGTAACCAAAAGCAAACAAACCAGGCAAACAGACCAGGAAAATGGGTTAAATATTGTGGGAAATTACAATGCAGAAATTGATGTGCTGCTTTTGTGTTTGCTAAAAGTTGTTGGTACCACACACTGTAGGCTCCAAATTAAAGCATCTTTACCGCAACTTGAACTCAACATGGGCATAATGGTAATAAGCATTGGAAACAAACATTTGCCATGATTGCAAAAGACTGAAGTTCAAACTGAAACAGAAAGGGCTTAAACTCTAAGAGGAATGACTGTTCCAAAACTCTGCAGGAAGTGTTCTGCTTATATTCCTACCCGAGGCACCTGTCATTCATGTGTTCTATATACTTCAAAATGGTCTATCTCGCTGCCAAGAAGGGAATGTGAAATAACATTGGTGGTAGTTTCTTAGAAAAGATTAAGGGTTCCCTGACAGGATCAAAGAAAGAGTATAGAAGAGAAAACGGAAAGTAAACAAAATTATGAAATGGAGAGACTTCAAAACAAGCTTCAGAAGCTGGTAACTGAAGGAAAAGGACAAACAAGAGTATGAAAGTAAGTCTCTCTAAATGTACAATGCCACAGGGAATGATACGGCCTGTGGTAAACTAAAGAGAGGGTACTGGCAAACCTAAAGGCACCCCAATTTGAACATTTTTAAACCAATGTGCTGATCAAAGCTGTCTGCAGGTCAGGTTTGGCCCTGACTATGAATTTAGTATCCCTCCTGGAGAGTGAATATACAACTGAAAGAGGTCTCCTGCTCCAAAGGTATGAAGCAGCAGATTTTGGTAGTTCTTTTACTATGAGTAGGAGGCAGCGGAGGAACCCTGGTGGCACAGTGGTTAAGCACTTGGCTGCTAACTGAAAGGTGGGTGGTTTGGACCCACCAGCCGCTCTGTGAGAGAAAGATGCGACAGTCTTCTTCTGTAAAGACACACAGTGTTGGAAACCTGAGGCAGGGAATTCAAGTCAACAGCAATGAGTTTGGTTTTGGTTTTCTGGGAGGCAGACAGACAACATCAGGACTTTTACCCTCAGCCACCGGAAAGAGGATCTAACGTTGCTGAATGGTACGTGATGTGGGGATTCATATGTCTAAAACTCATCATACTCAATTCTCCTGAATTGATAAAGGAACAAAATATGACACACAGCATGAATCCAATCCCTAATATATGAGTACTGGGGGTGGGGCCAAAATGGCTGGCTAGTTAGACACTTCCGGTAGTCCCTCTTACAACAAAGACCCAAAAAAACAAGTGAATCGATTATCTATGACAATCTAGGAGCCCTGAATATCAAAGGCAAAGTTGAGGAATCGGACTGAGTGGCAGGGAGAGGGAGAGATGGTTCACAAGCAGCGAGGAGTTGACAGACCTGACCTGGCAATACCCAGAGCCCTTCAGGACAGATCAGCTCGTGGTGCATGGTGAGGCAAGCAGCAGCATTTGGGAGGCGTTTTCCAGATCAGGAGAGACCCAGCAGCAGAGAGTCTACTCAGCTATCCAGAACCAGTGAGAAGCAGCCCTCAATCAGTGAAAGATAAGTACTTGTGTCTAGCCTACCATGTGTATCTAAAACACCCCCCTCGGGGAAATCCTCTCTCCCATTTACCTCCCCACTCCCTGCTCTGCACTGGGTCAAGGGGGGCTTCAGCCATTGCCGAGTTCCCTGGGCCAGAACTAGGACCCGTCACGAGCCCTGAGCCGTTCTCCCAGCCTTGGAGAGGGAACAAATTAACAAACATGGAAAAAATAATCTGCTGAGTCCCCTAAGCCAGGAACTCAGGGTAGGCACAGAGCATTGTGCCTAGGCACAGGTATAAGAGGTCCAAGGACTATGAATGCCATTCACCCCTACACAGACTTGTGTGGGCCCATTTCAACACAGGCCCTCATTACCACAGCACAGCAGGGTATACACCTGAAGTCTAACTTCAACTGTTTCAGCTGTGAAGTGGTAGGTTCCTGACATTTGACACTGTTCTGCCCATTAAGCAGTCTTTATCTACCCACATCAGGGGCGTGAGGACTGATGGCTCCATCTATGCCACCTAGCCACCTGCGACAGGGGCCCAAGAATAAGGGGTACCCTCCAGTCCTTACAGCGAACACTGGGTGCTCGTAGTCCAGCTGCAAATGCCACCCACCTATGTTCTCTAGGGAATAGGGACATTCTTTCCTCCTAGACACTCGGGGGCAGCTGTTAGACCTCCATCTTCCTCAGCGTGTGTCCCTCTGGTGCAGCCAGATACCTGTGCCTACATCAATCACCCATGACCATCTAGGACCGTAGGTGAGAGCCTGCACCACACACTTGGTGGACAACTATCTGGACACCTGAGCTGAATCCATACAGGATGAGTGGGCGGACTCCTGGGCTCACATGCTTAGTGGCAGCTCTGGGCACCTGGTAGCAGGACCTTGGAGCTTCAGGGACATGGATGATCACGCTAGCTCGCACAAGCAGCCGACTTGGGCATAACAAAACAAAACAAAACAAGAAGCCAGGACACAGTAAATATAAAATAAATAAACATAATAACTTATTGATGGCTGGGAGACAAAAGTCAATATCAAATCACATAAGGAGGCAGTCCATGATGGCTTCAGAAAAATCCTAAAATAAAAACTCTAGAAATTTTCTGGAGGAAGAGAATTTTCTGGAAATACCAGAGCTAGAATACAACAGATTAATATACAGAACTCTTCAAGACATCTGGAAGAAAATTATGTAAAACGCAGACCAAGCAATAGAGGAACTTAAGATCAGAGAAGAGCATGATGACAAATTTAACAGGCTGCAAGAATCCACGGACAGAAATCAGAAACCCAGAAGATTAACAATAAAATTTGAGAATAAGACAACTTAGTAAAGTCATAGGAACAGAACTGAGGCAACAGAAGTCAGAATGAGTGAGACTGAAGATAAAGTACATGACACCAACTTATTTGAGGAAAAATAACATAAAATGATTTAAAAAAATGAAGAAACCCTAAAAATTATGTGGCACTATATCTAGAGGAATAACCTACGAGTGATTAGAGTACCAAAACGGGGGGGATAACAGAAAATATAGAGAGAATTGGTGCAGATTTCTTGGCAGAAAACTTCCCTGACATCATGAAAGATGAGAAGATATCTATCCGAGATGCTCATCGAACCCCACATATGGTAGATTTCAAAAGAAAGTCACCAAGACATATTATAATCAAACTTACCAAAGCCAAAGATAAAGCAAGAAGTTTAAGAGCAGCTAGGGATAAACAAAAAGTCATATACAACAGAGAGTTACTATGACTAAGCTCAGACTATTCAGCAGAAACCATGCAGGCAAGAAGGTAATGGAATGACATATACAAAGCTTTGAAGGAAAAAAAAAAACCTGCCAGCCAAGAATCACATATCCAGCAAACCTGTCTCTCAAATATGATGGTGAAATTAAGGAATTTCCAGATACACAGAATTTAGGGAATTTGCAAAAACCAAACCAAAATTACAGAAATACTAAAGGGAGTCCTCCCGTTAGAAAATCAGTAACATCAGATAACAACTCAAAACTACAACATAGGACAGAGCAACCAGATATCAAACCAGACAGGGAAGTCACGAAAATAAAGCAAAAGCTAAAACACTGAAAATAGGGAAACAGACATGTCAATATGTAAAGGATGACAACATTAAAACAAAAAAGAGGGACTAAAAAATGTAGACACAGATTTTTCATACGGAAAGGAAGTCAAGGTGATATAAAGAAATAAAAGACTGGTTTAAACTTAAAAAATAGGGGTAAATATTAAGGTAACCGCAAAGGAAACTAACAATCCTACACATCAAAATAAAAAACTAGGAAAATATAAAGACTCAGCAAATACAAAATCAACAATGAAAAAGATGAAAAGAAAATACGTAAGAAAAACAGCTCAGCGCACAAAATTAAGTGCAACAAAGAAAGTGTCAACAACACACAAAAAAAGACATCAAAGTAACAGCACTAAACTCATACCTATCAAGAATTACAATGAATGTATATGGACTATGCACCAATAAAGAGACAGAGTGGTAGACTGGATTAAAAAAACATGATCCATCTATATAGTGCCTACAAGAGACACACCTTAGACTCAAAGACACAGACTAAAACTCAAAGGATGGAAAAAAATATATCAAGCAAACAACACTCAAAAAAGAGCAGAAGCGGCAATATTAATCTCTGACAAAACAGACTTTAAAATCCACAACAAAGGATAAGGAACAAACTATACAATGATTCACGGTCAATAGACCAGAACATAACTACAATAAATATTTACGCACCCAACAACAGGGCTCCAAAATACATAAGACAAACTCTAACAGCACTGAAAAGAGAGACAGACAGCTCCACAATAGTAGTAGAAGACTTCAACACACCACTTTCAGTGAACACAGGACATCCAGAAAGAAGCTCCACAAAGACACAGAAGATCTAAATGCTATAACCAACCAACTTGATCTCATGGACATATACCGAACACATCATCCAACAGCAGCCAGCTATATTTTTTTTCCAACACACATGCAACATTCTCCAGAACAGACCACATATTAGGCCACAAAGCCAGTCTTAACAGAATCCAAATCATCAAAATATTACAAAGCTTCTTTTCTGGCCATAAAGTCATGAAAGTAGAAATCAATAACAGAATAAGCAAGGAAAAAAATCAAACACATGGAAACTGAACAACACCTTGCTCAAAAACTACTGGGTTATAGAAGAAATTAAGGGTGGAATAAAGAAATTCATAGAATCAAACGAGAATGAAAACACATCCTACCAGAACCTCTGGGACATAGCAAAAGCAGTGCTCAGAGGTCAGTTTAGAGCAATAAATGCACACATCCAAAAAGAAGAAAGGGCCAAAATCAAAACATTAACCCTACAACTGGAACAAGTAGAAAGAGAGCAACAAAAGAAGCCCTCGGGTGCCAGAAGAAATGAAATAATAAGAATTAGAGCAAAATTAAATGAAACAGAGAACAGAAAAACCACTGAAAGAGTTAACAAGACCAAAAGCTGGTTCTTTGAAAAGATCAACAAAATTGATAAACCACTGGTCAAACTGTCAAAAGAAAAACAGGAGAGGAAGCAAATAACCCGTATAAGAAACGAGATGGGTGATATCACAATAGACCCAACTGAAATTAAAAGAATCTTAACAGAATACTATGACAAATTGTACTCTGACAAATTTGAAAACCTAGAGGAAATGGACAAATTTTGAGAAACTCACTACCTACCTAAACTAACACAAACAGAGGTAAAACAACAAAATAAATGTGTAACAAAAGAAGATCTTGAAAAGGTGTCTTAGTCATCTAGTGCTGCTATAACAGAAACACAAGTGGATGGTTTCAACAAAGAGAAGTTTATTTCCTCACAGTTAAAGTAGGCTAAAAGTCCCAATTCAGGGCGTTAGCTCTAGGGGAAGCCTTTTTCTCTCTGTCAGCCTTCTTCTCTTCAGTGTTCCCTTGGACTAGGAGCTTCTCTGCGCAGGGACCCTGGTCCAAAGGACACGCTCTGCTCCCGGCACTGCTTTCTTGATAGTATGAGGTCCCAAACTCTCTGCTTGCTTCCCTTTCCTTTTACCTCTTGAGGGACAAAAGGTAGTGCAGGCCACACCCCATGGAACCTCCCTTTACATTGGATCAGGGATGTGATCTGGGTAAAGGTGGTGTTACAATCCCACCCTAATCCTCTTTAACATAAAATTACAATCATAAAATGGAGGACAATGACACAATTCTAGGAATCATGGCCTAGTCAAATTGTTACACACATTTTTGGGGGTACACAGTTCAATCCATGACAAAAGGTAATTTAAAAACGCCCAACAAAAAAAAAAGCCCTGGCCCAGACGGTTTCACTGAAGAATTCTACCAAACTTTCAGAGAAGAGCTAACACCACTACTACTAAGGTATTTCAGAGCCCTGAAAACGAAAGACTATTCCAAAACTCATTCTATGAAGCCAGCATAAGTCTGATACCAAAACCAGGTAAAGACACCACAAAAAAAGAAAATTACAAACAAGTATCCCTCATGAACACTGATGCAAAAATCCTCAAAATTCTAGCCAAAAGAATTCGGCAACATATCAAAAAACTAATTCACTATGCTCAAGTGAGATTTATACCACGTATGCAGCAACTGTTCAACATTAGAAAAACAATCAATGTAATCCATCACATTAATAAAACAAAAGACAAGAACTACATGATCTATCAATCGATGCAGAAATGGCATTCAACAAAGTCCAACACCCATTCATGATAAAAACTCTCAACAAAATAGGAATAGAAGGGAAATTCCTCAACATAATTAAGAGCATTTATACAAAGCCAATAGCCAACATCATCCTAACTGGAGAGAGTTTGAAAGCATTCCACTTGAGAATGGGAACCAGACAAGGATGCCCGTTATCACCATTCTTATTCAGCATTGTGCTGGATGCTCTAGCCAGAACAATTAGGTTAGAAAAATAAAGGGTTTCCACACTGGTAAGGAAGAAGTCAAAGTATCTCTATTTGCAGATGATATGATCTTATACACAGAAAACCTCAGAGAATCCACAAGAAAACTACTGGAACTCATATAAGATTTCAGCAAAGTTTCAGGATACAAGATAAACATACAAAAATCAGTTGGATTCCTCTACACCAACAAAGAGAACCTCAAACAGGAAATCACTAAATCAATAACATTTACAATAGCCCCCAAGAAGATAAAATACTTAGAAATAAAGCTAACCAGAGACGTAAAAGACCTATACAATGAAAACTACAAGACACTACTGCAAGACCAAAAGAGACCCGCATAAGTGGAAAAGCATACCTTGCTCATGGATAGGAAGACTCAACATTGTGAAAATGTCAATTCTACCCAAAGCGATCTATACATACAATGCAATCCTGATCCAAATTCCACCAGCATTTTTTAATGAGATGGAGAAACAAATCACCAACTTCATATGGAAAGGGGAGAGGTCCCAGATAAGTAAAGCATTACTCAAGAAGAAGAACAAAGTGGAAGGCCTCACACTACCTGATTTTAGAACCTATTATACTGCCACGGTCGTCAAAACAGCCTGGTACTGATACAACAGCAGATACATAGACCAATGGAACAGAATTGAGAATCCAAACGTAAATTCATCTACCTATGAGCAGCTGATATTTGACAAAGGCCCAAAGTCTATTAATTGGGAAAAGACAGTCTCTTTAACAAATGGCATAACTGGATATCCATCTGCAAAAAACTGAAACAAGACCCATACCTCACACCATGCACAAAAACTAACTCAAGATGGGTCAAAGACCTAAATATAAAATCAAAACAATAAATATCATGGAGAAAAAATAGGGACAATGCTAGAAGCCCTAATACATAAACAGAATACAAACCATTACTAACAATGCACAAACACTAGAAGAGAAACTAGATAACTGGGAGCTCTTAAACATCAAACACTTATACTCATCAAAAGACTTGACCAAAAGAGTCAAAAGACAACCTACAAAACGGGAAAAAAGTTTTGGCTACGACAAATCCAATCAGTGTCTCATCTCTAAAATCTACAAGATACTGCAAAACCTCAACAACAAAAAGACAAATAACCCAATTAAAAAATGGCAAAGGATATGAACAGACACTTTGCCAAAGAAGACATTCAGGCAGCTAACAGACACATGAAGAAATGCTCACAATCATTAGCCATTAGAGAAATGCAAATCATGGCCTAGATACCATCTCACCCCAACAAGGCTGGCATTAATTAAAAAAACACAAAATAAGAAATGTTGGAGAGGTTGTGGAGAGACTGGAACACTTATACACTGTTGGTGGGAATGTAAAATGGTACAACCACTTTGGAAATTGATTTGGTGCTTCCTTAAAAAGCTAGAAATAGAAGTACCATATGATTTAGCTATCTTGCTCCTTTGAATATATCCTAGAGAAATAAGAGCCGTCACACGAATAGATACATGCACACCCATGTTCACTGCACCATATGATTTAGCTATCTTGCTCCTTTGAATATATCCTAGAGAAATAAGAGCCGTCACATGAATAGATATATGCACACCCATGTTCACTGCACCAGTGTTCACAATAGCAAAAACGTGGAAACAACCTAGGTGTCCATCGATGGATGAATCGATAAACAAATTATGGTATATTCACACAGTGGACTACTATGCAATGATAAAGAACAATGACGAAGCTGTGAAACATAACCTGGAGGAATCTGGAGGGCATTACGCTGAGTGAATTCAGTCAGTCACAGAAGGACAAATACTGTATAAGACCACTATTATAAGAACTCAAGAAAAGGTTTAAACACAGAAGAAAACATTCTTTGATGGTTACAAGGGGGGGTGGGGGGGGGAGTTATTCACTAACTAGATAGTAGACAAGAATTATCTCAGGTGGAGGGAAGGACAGCACACACTACAGGGGATGTCAGCACAACTGGACTAAAGCAAAGTTAAGAAGTTTCCTGAATACAATCAAACACTTCGAGGGACAGAGTAGTAGGGGCCGGGGTCTGGGGACCATGCTTTCCAGAGACATCCAGGTCAACTGGTATAACAAAGTTTATTAAGAAAATATTCTGCATCCTACTTTGGTGAGTGGCACCTGGGGTCTTAAAAGCTAGCGAGCAGCCATCTGAGATGCATCAATTGGTCCCAACCCACCTGGAGTAAAGGAGAATGAAGAACACCACAGACACAAGGAAAGTGTTAGCCTAAGAGACAGAAAGGGCCACATAAACCAGAGACTCCATCAGTCTGAGACCAGAAGAACTGGATGGTGCCTGGCTACCAGCAATAACCGCCCTTACAGGGAACGCAACAGAGAGCCCTGATGGAGCAGGAGAAAGGTGGGGTGCAGAACTCAAACTCTAGTAAAAAGACCAGACTTAATGGTCTGACTGAGAATGGAAGAACCCTGGAAAGCATGGCCCCCAGACTCTGTGTCAACCCAGAACTAAAACAATTCCCCAGTCCAACTCTTCAGACAAAGATTAGACTGAACTATGGGACTTAAAAGGATACTCATGAACAGTGTGCTTCTTAGCTCAAGTAGATACATGAGACTAAACAGGCAACTTCTGTCCAGAGGTGAGATGAGAAGGCAGAGAGGGTCAGGAGCTGGTTGAATGGACTCAGGAAATCAGGGGTAGAAAGGAAGAGTGTCTTGTGACAGTACAGGGAGAGCAATTAGGGTCACATAACAATGTCATGTATAAATTTTTGTATGAGACACTAACTTGAATTGTAAACTTTCATTTATAATACAATTAAAAATATATAGAGAGAGAAAAATACATATATATGAGTCCTTACATACTTGCTTCTCCCTCCTAGTCACCAGCTGTCCCCATGGCACTCTCTTTCTGATCCTAGCCATCCGGAGCTAGGACAGAGCTCACATGTTAAAAGGATACTGTTCTTCAGGCTGTTAAATAGGCAGGTGCCAGCTGCAAGTTTGGGGAGTCCACATGACGCTCCAACTTTCTCACCTTCTGGACACAAATTTGGGGCTGGTTTCCCACTACCCATTCAGAATGTCGGCCGCCAGCTAGGGGGTCCACACAACACACTTTCTGACCTCCTGGTTCCTACCACCCCTTTGGGTTTGACAATTCAGTGCAATGAGTCACAGAATTCACAGAGGGTACACCATACTATGACTACAGATTTATTAAAATCAAAAAGGATACAAAAGAGATTGGAATGGAAGGGCTCCCAACACAGAGCTTCCATGTCCCAAGAGACATGTTACCTTCCCAAGGGCAGATGTTCTCACCAACCAGGAAGATCTCTGAGCCTCTATGTTCAGAGCTTTTATTGGCCAGTCCTGCATGGGCTAAATCACGCCTCGAGGCTAGTTGATATCAGCCTCCCAGGTGAGTCTTCTCTGGTCAGACCAGCCCCTACTCACCAGCACAAATTTTCATGTGTTGTCTGGAAGTCCCAGACCAAGGCACCTAAATTGCTCCAAAAGTTATTTCTCCAGAGCCAAGGACAAAGGCCACCTTACCTAGGGTAAAACTAGGTCCCTTAACCCACAAGCAACCTGGATTATTTCTCTTATAATTTTAAAGTCCAGAGAAGGTAATGAAAGACACAGGTAATATTTCCATCTGTAACTAACAACTGCTGTGAAGACAGAGGAAGAAATAACACATTAGAAAACCTGGGAAGAATGTTCTTTACAGGAGGTTTTACAATCTGATCAAGAAAGCTTTGAACTGAAATTTGGCTTGAAAGGAGAAAAGCTCATATTAAAAAAAATCATAAACCTTGTATTTAATACACAATTGGTATTAAAATAGAAAGATACATTTCCAGAAGAAAATACAGTAATTGGAAAGCAGTCAAGGACAACACTACTACCTCATATAACTAAATCTCATTTAACAGTTTCGCAAAAATGTAGCCTTAGGAAATTTAACATGAAAAAAGTGCAATTTAATAGGCACCATGACGTTGTGGGATGGGGCTTAGGAAGTGGTTAGATTAACACAAAGAAATCTTTTTCAACAGAAAATTTTAAAACAGAATGGGTGGAGGAATTAACAGCATATATAAGAAAGTACACTGTAGAAATTCATGAGGATGAATCCGAGGACCATATTATGAACATGCTAAACATCAAGCTTTAATCAGTAAGACAATGAGTGGCCGTTAAAAGTTACTGAGCAAAAGCATAAGAAACACACATGTGTTCTGATAAAACAAAAGCGTTCATTTGAGACATACCTTAGAAAGGAAAGGGAACAAATCTCAAACACTCAAGGGTCTACCAAAAGAAATTTGGATTCCAAAATTGTTTCCTTAAAAGATTTCTTGACCAAGGAAGAAGAAAAATGGAAAAGAATTAAAATTATCTCTCCTTTAGATTCTCCCAAATTTCAATTCAAACCTAAGGGCCTTTCTCCTATGCTCCTCCATTTCCCTTTGCTCCATCACTCCCTCTGACCTGATCCCTTTTCTTCCCCTCAAGCTTCTTAGAAACCCTGAAGTCTCTTCAGAACAGGGAAAATCCCTTAAGGTTGAGCTGACAGCTGTGGTCAAATACTAAGGCCTAAATAAGGTTGGAATAAATTTGCAGCTGAATTTTGAACAGTTTTATGAATTTATAATCCAGGGCTCCCAGAGCTATACTAATCAGTTCATACTTTAGTGGGAACCCTGGATGTCAAAAAAAAAAAAGACTGGAAAAAGCAAAGTGTGAAGAAACTGAGGAAAACCAGAAGGGGTTGGAAAAGGTCTTTCAGACACTGTGGTATATTATCCAGTTTTGCAAGGGGGGAAGAAAAAAGATAAATTCACTGGAGACTAGCACCTTTAGATAACACTGAGGTGGACATCCTAAAACAAATGTGACACATCTCTCTCCTAACATTTTGTGAAAGATCTTAAAGCAGAAAAAGGGGAAAATTACCTCACTGCCAGACCACCAATGCTTAAACATTTTGAAAGACCTTTAGAACAAAAGTAGAATTATACACAGAATAAAATGATGGCCTTGAGATAAAAGAATGAGATGCCTCCATCCTGCTCAATTAAACATGGGAGGGAATCTCTGGGGAAGAGGCGCCTCCTCAAAGTAGGGTCTATCTTAATGATGTGGATGGAGTAAAGCTTTTGGGACCCCCCTACTTTCCCTTCTCCAGGAACTGGTCCCTCTTGATAATGTGTGAGACAAAGTCTCACCATCCTTGCTTGTAAGGAGCATTCTGGCTGTACTTGTTCCAAGACAGATATGTTTGTTCTTTTGGTAGTCCATGGCACATTCAACATTCTTTGCCAACATCATAATTCAAAGGCATTAATTCTTCTTCAGTCTTCCTTATTCACTGTCTAGCTTTTGCATACATATGAGGTGACTGAAAACACTATGACTTGGGTCAGGCACACCTTAGTCTTCAATGTGACATCTTTCCTTTTTTAACACTTTAAAGAGGTCTTTTGCAGCAGATTTGCCCAATGCAATACGTCCTTTGATATCTTGACTGTTGCTTCCCTGGGTGTTGTCTATGGATACAGAAGTCCTTGACAACTTCAATTATCTCTCCGTTTATCATGATGTTGCTTATTGGTCCATTTGTGAGGATTGCTGTTTTCTTTATGCTGAGGTGCAATCCATACTGAAGGCTTCAGTCTTTGATCTTCCTCAGTAAGTGCTTCAAGTCCTCTTCACTTTCAGCAAGCAAGGCCGTGTCATTTGCATAACGGAGGTTGTTTATGAATCTTCCTCCAATCCTGATGCTGCGTTCTTCTTAATATAGCCCAGCTTCTTGGATTATCTGCTCAGCATACACAGTCTTACTTCCTATGAAATGTAGTATTTTTCTCCCTTACACAGCTCATCATTACTTTATATCCTGCAACTTAAAATCCTGCTAATACTCTTCTTCCATTACCTGAAAATGAAATTCATGAATGTCTAACACCTGTGTGGCAAACTATCTATGCCCTGAATAGATTAGAAGCCCTCTAAAAATCTCAGACTTAAACTTGATGGTGAGCTTTATCTTAAGGCTTAAACATCAGTCAGGATATGATGTAACAGAACCCCTAGAATATGACCCCTTGTCAGAGGCAAAATCTGCTAGTCCATGATTTTGAAATATTTTGGAAATAACATTTCTTCAACTCAGCATGAAATCTGCTTAAGAATGGTCAGTAGATTAAAGGACTTTTAAGTGTTGTAATGCTTCCTGCCCCTATGTGTCTGTCAGTGTGTCGTATTGTGGGGGCTTGCGTGTTGCTATGATGCTGGAAGCTATGCCAGCAGCATTCAAATACCAGCAGGGTCACCCAGGGCAGAAAGGTTTCAGCTGAGCTTCCAGACTAATGCAAACTAAGAAGAAAGACCAAGCGGTCTACTTCTGAAAATAATTATACAGTGAAAATCTTATGCATAGTAGTGGAACACTGATATAATGCCAGAAGATAAGCCCCTCTGGTTGGAAGGCACTCAAAATACCACTGGGAAGAGCTGCCTCCTCCAAGTAGAGTCGACCTTAGTGACATGGATGGAGTCAAGCTTTTGGGACTGTCACTCTCTGATGTGGCATGACTCAAAATGAGAAGAAATACCTGCAAACATACGTTAATAATCAGAACGTGGAATGTACGAAGTATGAATCTAGGAAAACTGGAAATGGTCAAAAATGAAATGGAATGCATAAACATCGATATCCTAGGCATTAGTGAGCTGAAATGGACTGGCACCGGCCATTTTGAATTGGACAATCATATGGTCTACTATGCCGGGAATGACAACTTGAAGAACAATGTCATTGCATTCATCATCAAAAAGAACATTTCAAGATCTATCCTGAAGTACAACATTGTCAACGATAGGATAATATCCATATGCCTACAAGGAAGACCAGTTAGTACGACTATTATTCAAATTTACACACCAACCACTAAGGCCAAAGATGAAGAAATGGAAGATTTTTACCAACTTCTTCAGTCTGAAATTGATCGAACATGCAATCAGGATGCACTGATAATTATTGGTGATTGGAATGCAAAAGTTGGAAACAAAGAAGCACCGGTAGTTGGAAAATAAGGTCTTGGTGACAGAAATGATGCCAGAGATTGCATGACAGGATTTTGCAAGACCAATGACTTCTTCATTGCAAATATCCTTTTTCACAAACATAAATGGTGACTATACATGTGGACCTCACCAGATGGTATATACAGGAATCAAATAGACTACATCTGTGTAAAGACACGATGGAAAAGCTCAATATCATCAGTCAGAAGGAGGCCAGGGGCTGACTGTGGAACAGACCATCAACTGTTGATATGCAAGTTCAAGTCGAAATTGAAGAAAATTAGAACAAGTCCACGAAAGCCAAAGTATGACCTTGGGTATATCACCCATGAATTTAGAGACCATGTTAAGAACAGATTTGATACACTGAACACTAATGACCAAAGACCAGATGAGCTGTGGAATAACCTCAAGGATATCATACATGAAGAAAGCAAGAGGTCATTAAAAAGACAGGAAGAAAGACCAAAACGGATGTCAGAAGAGACTCTGAAACTTCCTCTTGAACAGAAAGTAGCTAAAGCAAAAGGAAGAAATGATGAAGTAAAAGAGCTGAACAGAAGATTTCAAAAGGTGGCGAGAGAAGACAAAGTATTATAATGACATGTGCAAAGACCTGGAGATAGAAAACCAAAAGGGAAGAACACGTTCAGCATTTCTCAAGCTGAAAGAACTGAAGAAAAAATTCAACCTTCAAGTTGCAATACTGAAGGATTCGACAGGGAAAACATTAAATGATGCAGGAAGCATCAAAAGAAGATGAAAGGAGTATAAAAAGTCACTGTACCAAAAAGAATTGGTCGACGTTCAACCACTTCAGGAGGTAGCATAATGATCAACAACTGATGGTACTGAAGGAAGAAGTTCAAGCTGCACTGAAGGCACTGGCAAAAAAACAAGGCTCCAGGAATTGACAGAATACCAGTTGAGGTGTTTCAACAAATGGATGCAGAGCTGGAAGCACTCAGTGGTCTATACCAAAAAATTTGGAAGACAGCTACCAGGCCAACCGATTAGAAGAGATCCATATTTATGCCTATTCCCAAGAAGGGTGAGCCAATCGAATGCGGAAATTATCAAACAAAATCATTAACATCATACACAACTAAAATTTTACTGAAGATCATTCAAACGCGACTGCAGCAGCGTATCAACAGGGAACTGCCAGAAATTCATGCCGGATTCAGTGGAGGATGTGGAACGAGGGATATCATTGCTGATGTCAGATGGATCCTGCCTGAAAGTAGAGAATACCAGAAAGATGTTTACCTGTGTTTTATTGACTATGCAAAGGAATTGGACTATGTGGATCATAACAAATTACGGATACCATTGCGAAGAACGGGAATTCCAGAACACTTGATTGTGCTCGTGAGGAAACTGTACATAGACCAAGAAGCAATCGCTTGAAGTGAACAAGGGGATACTGCACGGTTTAAAGTCAGGAAAGGTATGCGTCAGGGTTGTATCTTTTCACCACACCTATTCAATCTGTATGCTGAGCAAATAATCTCAGAAGCTGGACTATATGAAGAAGAACGGGGCATCAGGATTAGAGGAAAACTCATTACCAACCTGCGTTATGCAGATGACACAACCTTCCTTGCTGAAAGTGAAGAGGACTGGAAGCATTTACTGATGAAGATCAAAGACCACAGCCTTCAGTATGGATTGCACCTCAACATAAAGAAAACAACAATCCTCACAAATGGACCAATAAGCAACATTATGGTAAACAGAGAAAAGACTGAAGTTGTCAAGGATTTCATTTTACTTGGATCCATGGTCAACATCCATGGAAGCAGCAGTGAAGAAATAAAAGACACACTGCACTGGGCAAATCTGCTGCAAAAGACCTCTTTCAAGTGTTGAACAGCAAAGACGTCACCTTGAAGACTAAGGTGCGCCTGACCCAAACCATGGTGTTTTCAATCACCTCATATGCATGTGAAAGCTGGATGATGAATAAGGAAGACTGAGAAAGAACTGATGCCTTTGAATTATGGTACTGGCGAAGAATACTGAATATACCATGGACTGCCAAAAGAACAAACAAATCTGTCTTGGAAGAAGTATGACCAGAATGCTCCTTAGAAGCAAGGACGGCAAGACTACATCTCACATACTTAGGACATGTTATCAGGACAGATCAGTCCCTGGAAGGACATCATGCTTGGCAAAGTAGAGGGTAAGCAAAACAGAGGAAGACCCTCAACAAGATGGAGTGACACAGTAGCTGCAACAATGGGCTCAAGCATAACAATGGTTGTGATGATGGCGCAGGACCAGGCAGTGTTTCACTGTTGTACACAGGGTCCCTAAGAGTTGGAACCGACTTGACAGCACCTAACAACAAACAACAACAATGCTTCCCGAAGAGCCCTAGTGGTGCAGTGGTTAAGCACTCACCTGCTAACCAAAAGGTAAAGGGTTCGAACCCACCAGCCATTCTGTGGGAGAAATATGTGACAGTCTGCTTCCATAAAGGTTACAGTCTTGAAAAGCCTAAGGAGCGGTTCTACTCGGTCCTATGGGGTCACTAAGAATCGGGATCCATTCAACGGCAATGGGTTAACGCTTCCTGAGGATATGGCTATCATAAAAGTAGGAGCTCATACAAACAGTGATAACATAATCAATTACAGAAATGCCCTGGTTCATCATTTCTCCAGGCTGGTTGCCCTCACTAAGATTCTAACACTGATAATATATCCCAAGTGGCCAAACATTCAGAGAGGTTCAAACAGGCTATCAGAGAATACCAGTGATTACTTCTGAGTCAGGAAAGGAACAACAGTAGAAATCTGGACTCAAGTTCCAGTTGTCATCACAGTGACTCCAACTCATGGCAACCCCACATGTGTCAGAGTAGAACTGTGTTCCATAGGGTTTTCAATAGCTATTTTATTGGAAGGAGATCACCAGGCCTTTCTTCCAAGGCACCTCTGGGTATACTTGAACCTCCAGCCTTTAGATTAGCAGCTGAGTGAATTAACTGTTTGCACCACCCAGGAACTCCTGGATGAAAATTACGTGAGAATAATCTCTGGTACTTGTGGGATGGTTGCTTAGCAGCACCAGAGGACCTCTAATGGAACTTCGCAAAAATTTTTACATGAAATTACCCACCACAGCAAGCATGAACTAGCTACTGTACTTTTATCAGTGTTGGTGGAGAAACTTTACAATAATTGCTGATACATGTCTTAACTGTTGCCAGCATGATCCTGGTAAATACTTTAGAGATTGACTGTTACACAGCATTCTGGCAAGAAAAAGCAAAAAAAAAAAAAACTGGCCCATATGACAAATGTGATGTAGTGGTATAGCAGCAAGCAAGCATGCAATAGGGTAAAGTGGTGAAATGTAAACTGGATATTCTACCATTGTATTTCTGGCATAAAAGAGCCCGAACCTCAGGGCCTCTTTGAATGCCTCCAAATAGATTTCATTAACTATACCCTGCAATGAGATGGACTGACACAGTGGCTGCAACAATGGTTTCAAGCCTAACGACTGTGAGGATGGTGCAGGACTGGGCAGTGTTTCATTCTGTTGTACATGGGGTCACTATGAGCCAGAAGCAATTCTATGGCACCTAACAACAACAACCACCCTACAATGAGTTTTGAATATGCCCTGGTAATTATTTGCTTATTGTTAGGCTGGACTGAAGCCTTTCTTGCTGAAGAACTACTGTTCTAACAGTAAGAAAAAGGATTACTTGATTTTGTATTCCCAATCTTGGGAAGTCCAACCTTTTTAATGACGGGGGCACTCATTTTATCAGGCTGTTATTAAAGAGCTTTGCAAAGCCCTGCCTATTATTCAGTACTTTATTGTCCATCACCTCTCAATCTTCAGGAAAGACAGAAAGAACAAACAGAATTCTAAAACTCAAATTAGCAGTATCAGAGACCCTCGAACTTCCATGGCTTATGCTATTGCTTTAATGATAACGGATCTGAGGTTCATCAACTCCCACTTATGAGTTTGTAACAGGTCATCCCATGCATCTAGAGACATTGCTTCCGATTCTAGACTCCACACTACCAAGCAGACATGGTCAAATGCTGCAAGGAACTTATGCAATATACCCAGCTTACCATTAACTATCATTATCATTAATTATCATTAGCCTTTTCTCAACGTCCTCCTAAACTGTCCTGGTATGGCTAAAACGCAAGAAACCTTGCTCTGGAAGAGATATTAGAGAAAGACAGTCCTAAAACCCAATGGAAAGAACCTTATCAGGTACTATTAACTTGCACAGCAATGAGACTCTAACAGGTTGATCCTTAGATCCATACCTAGACAAAAATCACCTTAAAATCACAGATCGTCAACAGTGGATACTGTCGTAGATTGAATTGTGTCCCCCCAAAATGTATTGTAAATCCTAACCTTTATGCCTGTGGTTATAATCTCATTTGGGAATGGGTTCATTGTTATGTTAATGAGCCAGGATTAGTGTAGGGTGTGTCTTAAATCAAACTTTTGAGATATAAAAGAGATTAAATAAGCCAAAGAATCAGAGATGGGGGAGGACTGATGTCAAGCCACATGGGAAAGGAACCAGGAAACAAACTAAAGAGACAAGGACCTTTCCCCAGAGCCAACAGAGAAAGAAAGCCTTCCCCTAAGAACTGGCCCCCAGAATTTGGACTTCTAGCCTAAACTGTGAGAAAATAAATATCTGTTGGTTAAAGCCATCCACATGTGGTATTTCTGTTATAGCAGCACTAGATAACTACAACAGATACCTTAACCTGAAGATAATTAGGAATCTTGCAGAGGCTGTCAGTCTTTGTAAGGAGACAGCTTCCATTCCAAATCGTCAGACCAACTGATAACTAAGATGCAGACAGATTCCACCCAAGATCCACAGAAAAAGTCCACAGCTTGTCATATTTTAGTCTGCTTTTGTTCTTTATTTTCCTAAGTATTTGCTTTCTTCTTTTTCTAGTTTAAAGTTATCTTTAACCTTGTTATCTATAAGGTCTCTATTTTTAGTATTGCTTTTTGTACCCTTTGCAATCCTTGGTATAAGTCCAATACTTGGGGTAGTAGGCTCAGTAGTATCTTTTGGAATATGTTTATGTCCTAATCCCCAGAACCTATAAATATTACCTTATATGGCAAAAGGGACCCTGCAGATGTGATTAAGAATTTTGAGACGGGGAGAGTATCCTGGATTACTCAGGTAGATCCAGTGTAGTCACAATGAGCCTTATTAGAGGGACACTGAAGGATTCACAGTTAGAGAGAAGAAGGTGATGTGATGAGGGAAGGAGAGACTACAGTGATATACTTTGAAGATGGAGGAAAGGACCATCAGCCAAGGAATACAAGTAGCCACTAAAAGGTGAAAAAGGCAAGGAAAGCGATTCTCCTCTAGAGCCTCCAGTGGCTTAAAAGAACACAAATTTATGATCTGACAGTTCTGGAGGTCAGAAGTTCAAAATTACCTAGTAAAACTAATTTTGGACTTCTGACCTCCAGAACTGTCAGATCATAAATTTGTGTTCTTTTAAGCCACTAAATGTATGGTAATTTATTACAGCACAATAGGAAACCAATACACATAGCTTCAATTTACTTGTGAACTGGCTAAAGCATATAATTAAAGTGACTTTTGGATTTGCCCACGTTCTCTTTTGGGAGCCATCTAGCTTCCCTTGATACCAGTTCCTTATAAGGAATCAGTTGGTTTCCAGGGTAACTGAGCTCAATCGTTAGGTGACTGTTTTAGAAGGAAGACACCACAACAGGCCAGACAGCCAGAAATCTAGGACTACTGTCCAGTCATCCCTACAGTCTCCTATTTCCACAAAAGCAACACTCAGGGACCTTTCATCAGAGCTAGCTTTGTAACCAACCTTTCACAGATATAGAGCTTACAAGAGAACTAAGGAACAGATGGTACATATTCTGAGGCTGTATTACTTTCACAGATCACATAAATATGATGCACTACTTCTCTTTTGCTTTCAATCCACCTAATAATCTCAATATTGCAAATGCCATTGCTGGGTGCCAAACCACTCTTGATGAGTGGTACCCAAATGTTACAACACTATTAGACAGCCCCATAGGAGTATTTTGTTTTGGACTCTTTTCAAGCATATTTGTACAGCAAACAGCCTTGGAAGACAGAGGCAGTGTCTACCTCCAGAGCAAAGCGCTCAGTGTCATAAAGGTAATGACTCTCTCCAGGGCAAAAGTGAGACAAGCTTACTGTCCGCAGTAAAAGATTCAGGTCCTCTAAACTCAGGGTTCCTCTCTGGTAAATGCACCCAACTGCACGCACAGGTATCATCTGGCCCTCTTCACATCACGCTGTGGGAACTGGGGCTTGGAGAACCTGCACAAATGTTGACACTGGCACTGCTATTGCCCTTAGTAGTAAATTTCACGTCATCTGCCAGGATCCATGAACCTGTGGTAAACTAACTTGTTGAAACTCAGGCTCTTCACAGTTTCTGAAAGTATGGGGAATTCTACGTGCTATGTTTGAGAGATCAGCAGGAGAGTTATACAATGCGAAGGTTATAGGACTATTAGTCCAAAAAGTTCATGAAACTGGACAGGTAGTGGTTCAGAAAAGAGCCATCTAAGATATAATATTTCTCCTCAAGGGAAAACATGTGCTGTTTTAGGGGGAAATGTGGCTATATAATTTTCTGGAAGCTTTAATATTACTGGAAAAAAATTCAGAAAGTAAACAAAGAGATCATGGTGATTTGGCTAACAATTCCATATTTGATTCTTCAGATGAGGGATGGGATCCGTTCACTTGGCTTAATGCAGGCATTCCCGGCTCCCAGTTTAGAAGTGTATTATAAACTCTGATCATAACCCTTCTGAGCATCTGTCTCTGCTACAGTGCTCAGCCATGTGGGCATCCTAGTCTTAAATGCCACTATGCAGCCACTATCTCATCAAATGATCCGGCAAACGATCATCCACAAAAAAAGGAAAACCTGATAGTTATGGAAGTTGAAATAACCAAACCTAGAAACTTAATATGCAATCAGAATATCTCCAAAAGCAGTGAAAATCAGGATTAATCATTTCCCCAGATATTAGTGGTTTATCCTTTGGTTCAGGCTGAAAAATTACTACAAGGAGGGATACTGAGGGAATAATCACCTACACAGCTTACTGTTTACACTAAAATAGCTTCCTATTTAGTTGTCTTCATTAACGTGATTTTACTATTCCAGGGAACTTTCCCAGGAAGATAAAATTGCAAAGAACTTTATTATTTATTTCAGGGCTTCCTGGAAATCCATCTACCTGAACACTAAATTACTAAACTTAACCTCATCAGAGTAAATACCCCCTACTCAGAACCCTGGATGGTGGTAGCACAAACGGTTTCTGCTCAGCTACTAACTTAAAGGTTGGCACCCATCGGCATTGCTGAAGATAAGCCTGGCAATCTGTTTTCATGAAGATTATAGCCAAGAAAACCCTACAGAGCAGTTCTAGTCTGTAACACGCGGGGTCCCCTGAGTCAGAACTGACTTGATGGCAACAGGTTTGGTTTTTGGTTTTTTGTTTTTTCCACTCAGGACACCAGATAACATCAAACAACTATTTACTCTTCAAGACTCATTCTGAAACTGCATCTTGCTGTCCACCAATCCTGAACTATTATGTCATAAAGTTACTCAATCCTAATCAAGTCCCTGAATCAAATGACCTGCCTTAAGCCAGACCTCAAAAACCTCATAAATATCTCATCTTTGTCCTTCTCAGTCTGAGACTCTACTATGACTCTGCCACGTGAGTGAGTGATCTCCCTTACTCTGGTAAGCAACACACTCAGCTTTGCTTTGTCAACAGGTTATTTTTGGTGCTATTTTTCAGGGAGCAAGCATTCAACCACAACTCAATGGAAAGCCTTCTCTTTCCCTGTGCTCAAAATCAGATACACTCCTATTTACTGAAAACAAGAAACCAATTATTGCCACTAAAATGTACCACTCCCCACATCAATATATTATTAACCCACCCCCTTCCTTCACTACCCTCAATAAGTTGAGAATTTTAAGTATCACCCTCCTCTCCTCAGTATAGATTAATTTTTTTCAAGACTCCTTATTGGAGTACTGATGGCGCAGTGGTTAAGAGGCTCAGCTGCTAACCAAAAGGTGGGCAGTTCCAATCCACCAGCTGCTCCTTGGAAACCCTATGGGGCAGTTCTACTTTGTCCTATAGGGTCGCTATGAGTTGGAAACGACTCAATGGCAACAGGTTTGGTTTGATTTTATTAAGTAACTATACATACCCGGTCTCACTATCTATTTAGATTTGCTAGCCCTGGTGGTGCAGTGATTAAAGTGCTAGGCTACTAACCGAAAGGTCAGTGGTTCAAACCCACCAGCTGATCCACAGGAGAAAGATGTGGCAGTCTGTTTCCGTAAAGATTACAGCCTTGGAAACCCTATGGGGCAGTTCTACTCTACTGGAGCCCTCCTGGTGGCACAATGGTTAAGTGCTGGGCTTCAAACCGAAACGTCAGCAGTTCGAATCCACCAGTCACTCCTTGGAAACTCTATGGGGCAGCTCTATTCTATCCTATAGGGCTGCTATGAGTTGGAATTGAATCAATGGCCACGAGTTTGGTTTTTTGGTTTATATATTCAAAAATATATTAAAAAGCCAAAGCAAACATATTGCTGTTGAGCAATTCTGACCCATACTGACCCCAGAGGACAGAGGAGAACTGCCCCATAGGGTTTCCAAGGAGCAGCTGGTGGACTCAAACTGCAGCATATCACTTAACTACTGCACCATCAAGGCTCCTATCTATTAATACACAAGTTTAATTCACTCATACTTCTTGTTACAGCTGACATATTTGGACTCATTCTACCAATCTTATCCTTGTTTTTCTCCTTAATCATTTTTTCTTTTCTTTTGTTTTAAATTCTTCTACATTTTAGCTATCTGTTAGAGCAGCACCCCACTTTTCCAGTACCAAATTCTGTCTTAGTTATCTAGTGCTGCTACAATAGAAATACCACAAGTTGATGACTGTAACAAAGAGAAATCTATTCTCTCACAGTCTAGGACATTAGAAGTCTGAATTCAGGGTTCCAGCTCCAGGGGAAGGCTTTTCTCTCTGTCGGCTCTAGAGGAAGGTCCCTGTCATCAATCTTCCTTGGTGGAGGAGCTTCTCAGCATAGGGACCTCAGGTCCAAAGGACGCACTATTCTCCAGGCTCTTGTTTCTTGGTAGTATGAGGTCCCCAAGTCTCTCTGCTTGCTTCTCTCTTTTATATCTTAGAAGAGATTAACTTAAAACACAATCTAATCTTGTGGATTGAGTCCTGCCTCTTTAACATAACTGCCGATAACCTTACTTCATTAACATCATAGAGGTAGGATTTACCACACACAGGGAAATCACATCAGATGACAAAATGGTGGAGGGAAATCACATCAGATGACAAAGTGGTGGACAATCACACAAGACTAGAAATCATGGACAAGTTGACACACATTTTTTGGGGGGAAACAGTTCAATCCATTAACAGTCGCTATGAGTGGAATCAACTCGATGGCAAAAGGTTGTTGTTTGTTGTATTTCTAGGCATGTGTCTTTTTTCACCAGTCCATCTCAGAACTTGGTGATTTCTTTCAGTTAGTAGATGCAAATCATTCTTCAGTTTAGGGAATATTTCTTCTATTATTTAATTGTGACCTATCATCCTTCTGTTTCCATATGTTAAATTTCTTGGATTATTGTCTCATATTTTTCCCTATAATTTTTAATGCTTTATATTTTTCCTCTATGCTCTACAATATTTTTCCACTAGTTCCTACAGGCCACTAATTCAATCTCAACAATGAGCATACTTTTCTCTACCTACTGAATTGTTCTGTTGGGAAATCTTGTTTAATAGCTCCAGAAAGCACCGTGCTGCAATTGAATCTGCTTAAGTGATCTCATCATTATGTCCTCAGGCCTCTCTGATTCTGAAGTTCTGTTGTCTTCCCTGTTCTTCTTCCTAAGTGTTGGTGCCTCTTAGATAGACTGTTATTTAGCTCACTGGAACTCAGCTTTGGTTGCTGGAGTATCCCATGCAACAGCAGAACATAAGGAGAAGAAGGTGCAACAGTCTCTATCCCTACGGTAGATGGATTATTGTTTACAGCTCTTCACTCTCTCCTTTGACAGAATCACACGCCCACGCCCTTCACCATGTGACTGCAGAGCCTCTCACCCGTAAACAAGAGTATACTTCCCAGTCCCATTGGTATCAGACTTGGCCACATGACTTGCTTTGGCCAACTCAATGTGAGTATAAGTAACAGTGTGCTTGGTTCCAGGCCAAGACTACTGTATGCAGGTTCTGCTCACTCTGTTGCACTTCTGCCATTGGCCAGAAGAGCAACAGGCCCAGAGTCTCAAAATGAAGAAATACGGAGCAGACCTGAACAAGTCCCACAGCCTGAGCTATCCTAGCTAATCCACAAATCCATGATGAGAAAAATAAATGTTTATTTTGTAAGCCATTGAGATTTAAGATTGATTGTTATACAGCATTTGGGGATTGGGGGTGGGGGGAGGGCTGTCCAATATGACAAATATAAGCTGGTGGTACAGCAGCTACCAGGTTCCTAGTACCCCAAATGAAACACCAGAAGAATGCTTCCCAGTCTGAAATACCCTTGCATCCTTGTAGCATCATGTATAAAAATGACTCCACCAACCCTTTTTAGTTCATACCTGACCCATGGGAAGCCTGGAATACCAGGCAAATGATGACTGTCAGGGTATCCTCAGATTTCTGGAGCTGTTTCTCATCCCAGGATGAGCATCGTTTCAATTCTTGCCCCAATGGCTTTCCTATGCTAGTCTCTGATTCTTGACTAGCCCTTAAGATAGGAAACCCCACAAATGCAATGTCAGTGGCGGCTAGAGAACCCAAGGCCCTACTTGCATGTGGATTATCTAAAGCCCCACCCCAGCAGTTACAGGAATCCAGAGAGGGAAACAGACCGGAATTAGGAATAAAACAGGGTAGAATGATTCATTCAGAAGGTTACCAGCTGCCGAGAACTGCTCTTTTTAAAAATTTTTATCAATGTGATAATTTTTACAGTTATTTTATGAGCCAAATAATAAATCTGTTTCTCTAATTACTTCCTAGAATCAAAATGAGACAAAAGAAAGAAAAATTGGACATATACACAGAAAAACAAGGGACAAATCCCATTTATCACTTGCTTTAAGGCACAGGCATATAATATCATTGAATCATACAAAATTAAACCTAAACCTACAAAATCAGGTTTTAAAAATTTAGATAAGTTTTCTCAGTCTGAAAAGGCTTCCTCCACTGAGATTAAGAAGTCTGCAAATAATAAGTTAACAAATGACTGAGAATCAAGTGACTCAACTATATACCCCTGGAGGTTTAATACTGTCCTCACTCACCATTTTCAACAGATGCATCTTCAGGCAGATCCACATCAAGCATAAGGTCATCATCCTCAAGGTCACATGATTCAAGATTATTCAGGATATCCTGTGAGCAAAAGCAGTAAAAAATACTATAACCTAGATTCAAAGGATTTGTGAAATCGTTAGTTTTGAAAACACCATACCATATGATCAACCTGGTTTTACTCAGTATTTGTGTAGTAAGAATAAAACAGATTTTAAAAATAAAATTTTAAAAACTAAAAAAAGGAGTTGTTTTCGGTTTTTCCCATGGTGTGGAACACTGACATAAAACAATGATATAAGCCTTTAATGATGCCCATATTCCATTTCCTTTTTTGTGCCAAACTCCCTACTATTACCATCACCTCCACTGCCACTACCTTGGTTTTAGTTCAATTTGTTTTTTCTCTATAGTAGAACTGGACTACTCAAATTGATAGAAACAGCCCCTGATGGCTTCTATTTGCAATCTTGCTAGCTTACATCTCTTTAGAAAAGTAGTGTTTTCCTTTCAAAGACTCTTGTTCTAATTCCTAAAAAAAACAAAATAAACAAAAACTAAGTTGAAGGTAAGGAACTCAGTTTGACCTACAGCCCACTGGTGGACCAGAGTATCCTTCTAATAAGCCAAGAATTTCTCAAATATTACAAGACCTTTCTTTAGTACATATAAGTAAAAAAGTTACAATTCCATCATTTTCTAAACAACTTACAGATTATGGACATGAAAAACTCCTATAAAAGGAAATATCTACTTCATTACAGATAATATGACTAAAATGAGAATTGTTCCCTATGTCAGGTATTCCATCTAAATCCTTCCTTCCTTCCAGGAGCCACTGAGGACTAAAAGTAACTAGAATAATTGTTATTTCCAAAAAAAAAAAATAAACCCTCTGGATAATTATTTAACCTTGACATAAGTAAGAGGTATTTCTCAGAATCACTTTCCATCCAGAAATTTGCTGTCCATCAAGTTGGTTCCCGACTCGTGGCAATCCCATGCAAAATGGAGTAAAGCATTTCCTGGTCCTGTACCATCCCCATGATCAGCTGTGAATTGAACCACTGTGATCCACCGGCTGGTTTTCAAAAGTAGATCTTCCTAGTCTGTCTTAAATCTGGAAGCTCTGCTGAAACCTTCTCAGCATCATAGCGACACACAAGCCACCACAGACAGTCAGCTGGTGGCTGAGCTTTAGGTGCACTGGCTACGGGCATTCGAGTCTCCTGAGTGAAAGCAGAGAATTCTACCACTGGTTGACCTCCTTAATATATAAAACCAAACCAAACCAAACCCATTGCTGTCGAGTTGATTCTGACTCATAGCAACCCTACAGGACAGAGTAGAACTGCCCCATAGAGTTTCCAAGGACTGCCTGGTGGATCCAAACTGCCAACCTTCTGGTTAGCAGCCGTAGAACTGAACTACCAGGGTTTCCCCTTAATTAAAAAGATGAACATGATAATAAAAGTGAACATTAAAGAAAAAAATTGGCAAACAATTCATGTAATAAGTATAAAATAAAGGACCAATAAATATGATGTAGAATTTTAATGATTAGAAAGAACACTAACCCCAATGTTGTGACTTATCAGAATAAGAAGAATACAGTACTCATCCAGTACTGCAGACAGAAAAAGATTCATAACAAATTTTCTGGAGGCTAACTTATTATAATTTAGGTAAAGTCTTTTTTTAAAAAAATTTCTTTCTAATAATTTATCTCTCAGAGATAATCAGACAAATACACAAAATGTATGCATAAGTATGGTCATTGTAGCATGTTCAAAATGGCAAAAAGTAAAAACAACCTAAATTCCCAACAGAAAAATGGTTAAACAGCAAGTATCACACACTCATACAATGGACTATTCTGTTGTTCTTAAAAAACATAACACAATATAATTATAGACAGAGAAAGATGTTAACTGGGGGAAAAAATAAAACTAGACTTGGGTGTTTAAAATCTTTTGCTCTTATACATAATGCTTCCTGGATCCCTATAGATTATAAGTAAAATGAATGAATCCATCTGTGTATCAAGTTGATGACATAAATTCAGAGAGAAACTATTTCAACTTTTTTAGTAATTATATCACGAGTAATACTAATATTATTGACTGTTGTGTGAAATAACTTATGTTGGTGTATGTTGAAAAATGGATTCTCATTTTAGTAAAAAGGAGATGAGGCTATAAAATCAATTAAGTTTAGTTCTATATTCCTGAATTTGAATGGGAAGTATCATACGAACACAAGAAGTATTTCATCTTAAAAGAAAAAAAAATACATCACTTGCACTGAAAAGGCCTAAATGCTAACTGAAAAATGCTTTAAAGCAAGTCTCTAAAACAGCATATACAGAATAATCCATTTTATGAAAAGTTATATAATATGCACAGAAAAAAGTTGGAAGGAAACCAAAACACAGATTAACTATGGGCTTTTTCTTCCTTTTTTATTAAAAGTACCTGCGTTCTTTCGCTTTCTACAATAAGCATACTGACTTGTGTAATTTTACCGTTCCCCCCCCCCCCCCGCAGAAAAATACATATCTTCTATAAAAACATATGACTATTTGGGTACATACGTCTGAGCATGTGTGAAACAAGATGGCGCTGGAGGCGCAGGCTGATCTGACAACTAAGGCCCACAACAAAGAATTAAAGGAAATAAAGCCTCTAACATTCTAGGTTCACAGAAGAGCTTGCTAAGAAGCACCAAATCAGCAAAAGGAGCACTGCTACCTCTGTCGAAAATGTTGTTCAACTGTTAACAAGTAACTAAACTCTACATTTGTTTTGTGTGGTTCTCTTATATCATTTTATAATGAAAAAGGTTTAAAAAACAAAAAACTAGCCTTGCAGAACAGGAATGAGCCTGTTCTAACAAGTACGAAAGTGATGGAATAATTATATCATTTACTAAGAAAGTCTATTAGCCAGTGGAAAAGGAAGGGGGAAAACAGCAATAGTGACTGGAAAGGAAGGAAGGGAGGGATGGAAGAAGGGAGGAAAAATCTTTCAGGTTTATGCCTAAAGTTAACGCTTCCCAATAAATCAAGTATATACGATTTTTCAGAAATTTATCTAGCCACATGGAAAGATGCTAATCATATACTATAAAATGGCGAAAAAAGCAGATTATAAAATATGTACAGTATGACTTCATCTTTAATACTGAAAAATACATTTAAATATCTAGAAGGTGATAAACCACAGGATTAAAGCACTGTAATCTTTCATTAGGTGAGATAATAAGTGTGTATGTTCTTTACATTCTATGTTATTTTTCTGTAATAAAGACATACTGATTTTATAATAAGAAAAACTTCATTTTCAAAAAAGCATACTTGCCACTGCTCACTGGTCATAGTCTCATATATCATATATATATAGCTCATCTCTAACCTTGTAACGAAAAGTCTGACTCCATTTTTTATGTTCGACCACTAGCAGCTTTTAAGCCACACACACTGCCTTTACCTCTTGCCCCACATCTGAGCAAGCCCCTAAGAAAGCCTAGATCTTCCTCCCCAAGTGCCAGCAGGGAAGTTCAAACCATGTAAAGCCAGCCTATGCTTGGGAACTGTTACCCTGGCCCATCTCCTAACCTCAATAAAAACCAGAGCCACTTGCCCCTCCCTCCACTTAAGCCACCTGGACCAGTTTGGGTGCCTGCCCTGCTCTCCCAGGAAAATCTCATTACATGAGTAATATAGCTTTTTCATATTCTCTTGGTACCTATGTAACATGATCAATCTTGATATCTGAACCAATTTTGGATGAGGGAGTTGATCTCACCCTCCACAGGGCAACCACAAAACACAACCTCAATAATTCAACAAATATAGATACCAATATATGCAAGGCACTATGCTGGGCACAGGATACAGCTATGTAAACAAGATATAATCCCTACCCTCCAAGGCTACGTGTCCCCCACCCCAAACAGGTAATTTCTATTCCAGTACAGTAACTGCTCAAGTGCAAGGGGACACATCTAAGTCTTGGCAAGTCGGAGACAACCTAAAAATAAGTCAAATCAGAGAAACTTGAAAAAATAAAGCAAAAGTTAGCCTCTAGAATATGGGAAAGAACACCTTGTACACAAACAGTAGGTGAGGGCAAAGAAACAAAAAGCATGATTCATTCTAGGGGCTGCAAAATTTTTCTCAAAAGGCCAGATAGTAAATATTTTAGGTTCTGGGGACCAAGGAGCAAATTAAGTTAGTGCTTAAATAACCATTTAAAATGTAAAAACCATTTTTAGTTTGCAAGCCATTATTCAAATTATCATAAGTAGTTTTATTATCTCTCTGTATAAGTACAGAGTATAAGGGGAAGAAATGGAAGTGGATCTACATCATGAACAACTAGTTAGGCCACATTAAGGAGTTCAGAGTTTATTTCAAGACAGGGCTACAACTAAAGAATTTTAAAGAGAAGTGAAAAAATGAGATTTGCATTTAAGAAATATTATTTTGGCTACAAGGTAGAGAATGGGTTTCAGTAGGGCAGAGAAGCCAGTATTGTGGTTATTGCAGAATCCATGTGACATAAGATGGTAGCTTGATATTAGTTAAGTGTTGTAAAAATGAAGAATAAGCAGATAGTTATGAAACTTGTTCAAGAGTTAGAATCTACAGAACTAAAGTTGACTGAGAAGAAAGGAAGGCGTCATGCATGACTCTTAGGTTCCTGGCTTGAGAAACAGAATGGAGGATGCATATTCACTGAAATAAAGTACAAAAAAAGAAAGACCAATTTTAGCAGGAGATTTAAAAACTCAATATATAGTTCTGAAACCTGATGATTTTGATGTGTCTGCTGCATCTTCAGGAAGACATGACCAGGAGATAATGGAATAAAGGGGCCTGGAGTTCAGCAATGAGACTTGAAATGCAGGACTCTGCATCACACAGGTGACAAACGGAAGATGTATGAATAATGAGTTTGACAAAGTCTCGAGACAGTGCAGAGTGAGAAAATTGGTTTCTCATATCTTTTTTTTTTTCTTCATCTTTATATGAGGTCTATGTTTCTCCAGTATCAGATTTGAGAAAAGCTGTAACAGAAATACTGTTAGACCTTGCAATACGGGTCTAGGCAAAGGAAGAAGAAGAAAAAAAAAATTCATCTGTAATTTTTCTTTACCAGTTTAGAAATCTATCATCTGCAAAGAGTATGCTCTGAATTATTATAGGTAGAGAAGAAGTCTTTTAGCACAGAAACTTACTGACGGGGGAGAGTTTCTTTCCCACGTTTATTGCGGCAGCCTCCTCTAACTTGTAACCCTACACTTGTTGGGAGCCAATATCCACGCACATTTGGTTTACGTAAAAGACCACACCTAGCACAAACACTGGCTATGAGCACAACAATGAAAACTCAAATCAGTATTATCTCTGGATTACAAAGACTTCCCACAAGCCTCAATGGAATTAAAACTCTTGACTAAGAATGTATTAGCAGGGCTACCACAGAACTTCCTGGTTCTCTGAGGATGTTTTTCCACTCATACAGAGTAAACTTTGCAACGGTGGAGCGGTGCTTCCTTCACACTAGGTTCTTCTTCACCATAAATTGAAAGAAAGCATAAAAATTTCTGGCAAACAAATGACACGATCACTAGTCTGTTTAATTATCATACAGTAAAATTACTATTTTTTCCTTCAAGTTTACAGTTTTATAAATTTTAAAACACTTATAGATTTGTTTAACCACCAACACAATCAGGATATACCCTCTACCTACCCTGGGAACAACTAATCTATTCTCCATCGCTATAGTTTTCCTTTTCAAGAATGTCATGTAAATGGAATTATACACTATATAATCTTTTGACACGGGCTGCTTTTTATTCAGCATAATGCACCTTTGAGATTCATCTAAGATGTTGAATGTATCATTAATCCCTTCTCTTTTACTCAGATCCACAATTAATGTTAAACACTATAAATTTCCCTCTAAGCACTGCTTTAGCTGCATCCCACAAGTTCTGATTTGACACATTTTCTTTCAGTTCAAAATATTTCCTAGCTTCCTTTGAGAACTGCTTTTGACCTATGGATTATTTCAGAGCATGCTGAAGATTTTCCTACTATCTTTGTTATTAATTTCTATTTTAATTTCATTACGGTCATTACACACATACTTAGTATGATTTCAATTCTTTATGACTCAGGATCTGGTCTTTCTTGCTAAATACTATTTGTGCTTGAGAAAAACGTACATTACATTCCTGTTAGGTAGAGTGCTATATAAATGTCAATTATGTTGCTGATAGTGTTGTTCAGTTTTTCTACACCCTTGGGAAGTTACTGTCTACTAATTCTATCAATTACTGAAGGAGGAACTGTTGCAATCTCCAGCTATAATTGTGGATCTAAGTATTTTTCCTTTCAGTTCTTTCATGTATTTTGAAGTTTTGTTGTTAGGGGCATACACATTTCAAACTGCCTGTCTTCTTGATGAATATACCCTGTCATCAGTATGTAATGCATCTCTTCATACTTGGCTCTGAAGTCTACATTGTCTGACATTAATATAGCTACTCCAGCTTTCTTTTGATTAGGGTTTTCAAGGTATGTACCTTTTTAAACCATTTTATTTTTTAACACAAAATGTAAATTTTTACTTTTATATACAACATGGTTTTTTTTCATTTTAATCCACTGAACTAAAAAATAGGTTAAAAGGAAGAAGAAAATAGAACTAAAGCACTGAGAGAAGAAAGAATGGAAAGAATTGAACTGATTTAAAGAACGTGTGATGGTGCCCTGGTGGCATAAACAGTTAAATGCTTGGCTGCTGACCACCAAAAGGCTGGCAGTTTGAGCCTACCCAGCCGCTCCATGGGAGAAAGACCTGACAATTTGCTTCAGTAAAGAATATAGCCTAGAAAACCCTCTGTCACATGGGGTCGCTTTGAGTCACAATCAATTTACCACCACCCAACAACAACAAAGAACGTGTGAGACATAATCAAATGTTCTAATATCCATGCAATTGAAGTCCTCAAAGCAGAAAAGGCAGACAATGGGGCACAAGTAATATCTGGAGAACTAATTACCAAGAATTTTCCAAAACCACAAAAGTACCTGTTCATCTTGTGCCTAGTTTCAACTTATATGTGGCCTTATATTTAAACCCTGTCCTATAAACAACCTATAAGTTGTTTTTAAAAATCCAGTTTAATAACCTTTGTCCTTTAATTGGGGTATTATGCTCATTAACATTTAGTGTAATTACTGATATAAACTGGTTTAAATCTTACGTTGCTATTTCTTCCTATGGGTTCTTTCCCCTTTGCACTTTTTCCTTTTGCATTTTTTTAGTCTGCCTTTCTATTAGTGTATTTCATATCACTATTAGATTTTAAGCTATACCTTTTGTATTGTTTTTATTCATTAAGATTAAAATATGTATCCTTAAATTTTTACTTTTATGCATTAGTACTTACCACTTCATGAACACTGGAAGACCAAAGACTGAACACATAGCTGTCTTGCCTTCTTCCTGAGACCCAAAAGAAGTAGTAATAAAGTACAAAAGAGAATAAAACCATGCAGTGCAATGGATTTCCTTTTGTGTGGCCTTTCTAGACATGGTCTTGTAACACCCACCCAGGTTACCGCGGGGGACTGTATGATAGGGTAACTGTGGCGCACCAAGGTCAGTCTGCCATCCTGCTGGGCTTGATACGAGCCACTGGAGGTGAGAAGGAGAAGAGTCCACCACCACCAAGGAAGGAGAGACTGGCAGGAGACGGGCAGGAAAGACCCGCAGGAAGATGGCGGTGGGCTTCCCAGCCCATGGAGCAAGAAAGCTAAGTGCCTTTGGGCGAGACTGACGACCAGGGAAAAGCCTATACCTGACTCACGAATTTGGGACTTGTCAGCCTCCACAACCATGCACATCATTTCCTTTATACGGTTTGTAAGCTCTATGAGATGTTGCAGCAAATTAGGGAACCCAAAGACAGAAGAGAGAGTACTGAGGAGACAGGGAGTAGTGATGTTGGAGATGATGGAGTGGTACAGCAGCTTGGAAAATCAGACATTTGGGACATCTTTAACCTCTGTCTCATAGGAGCCAGCTCTGTGCTGATCCTTATAAAAGAAATTATTCATTTAACCCATAATAGCAAATAAACTTGGAGAAGTCAACAGTGGGCTGGAGATAAACACATTTTCGGAACAAAGAGAGCAGATGGGAAAGTATAGTATAACACCCAGAATGGAAGAAGACATCATCCAGAATATGCAGGTGAAGGACAGCATGTATTATGTGAAAGCCAAACTTCCCAGTGAATGCAAGTGAGCAGGACTGAAATGAAGGCTGAAAACAGAAGAATGAATAAAGACTATCACACTGTGTCAGCTGGTCATTAATTACCCCCTCACATACAGACCCAATCCCAAAGTGACAGGTGGTTTAGAAGCTATCCTTGGACAAAAGACCAGATGGTTTCTTCTAAAGAAATTTAACAAACTACCTAGAAAAACTAGAACTTCAGATGTAGGTGTGAGCACCTCAGAATAAAACCTCATTCATTCTATCACCTGACAGCCTCCTCATTCATGCCACCCAAAAGCAAGGTTTCCAAAATACTCTAAAACAAAACTTCACAGTCAAAATAATGTACCCTGATGAAGTGATGGAAATTCACACTAGAAAAATCAGGCTAGTCTTTCATTCTTAAACATGGAAAAATAGACAAAATGTTCAAAAAAAACAAAAAAAACAAAAAAAAAAGCACACATTTGAAGAAAACCAAGAGCATGAATGAGAAGAGTCGAGATAAACCAACAGATTCACCCCAGTTAAAAATAGAAACCAGGGAACAGAAGAAAACTTTTGAAAATTCTAATAAATTCTCTAGGAACCTGAGAAAAGATACTGTATTTATGAAGTAAGAACAAGATATTATTTGAAAAAGAAAAAAAAAGCTTTTGGAAATTAAAAATCATTGCCTAAGTATCTTACAAAATTACTTTTACATTTATCATTCGATCCAACAATCACAACTGTATTAATCTATTCCCAAAATACATAAAGAAAAGGCTATTCACTGAATTGTAGCAGCAAAAGCATAATATATACTTGCTTATAAGCTGAGGGGACACAATATATACATGTTTTCTTACTTTCTGAAGAAAAAAATTGAGTGATTAATAATAAAATCCAAAATTTAACCAAATATCTATATATTCATCCCTCTCCCCATTCTTAGTCTATATAATATGCTATTCTGGAATCACATGGATGTTTGCATTATTTCTAATCTTCTACTATTATAAATAATGCCTCAATAAATCCCTAAAAATAAAAAGTAAAATGAAATAAACAAACCCAACCATGTGTCAAGTTGATGACATAACCACTCAGAGAGAAACCATTTCAACTAGGGAAAATAAAAGAGAAAAAAAACTCTTAAGCTGTTCTCAGTAATTATATTGTTGTTGGTGGTATTTTTACTCTGAGACTGTTGTATATACTCTCACATAAACCAAATGAGTTATTATGTTGGTATTTGTTGTAAAATGAGATTCTCAACGGGGAAGGGGGGAAGATAGAGATGCAAAGTTCAGTAAAAATCCTATATTCCTGAGTTTGAATGGGAAGTATGACTATGAACTCATGATGTATTTCATTTTAAGAAAGAAAGAAAAAAAAAATTACTTCCTAGCTCTGTCCACTGAGAAGGCAGAAACAACCAACCCAATAGCAATCAGCACCTCTAATGCCCTGATTATACTCTTTAAATACTATTTCCCACTAAAATAAGGGTTCTATGGAAAAATGGCTGATTCTAGGTTGGAGGCTGAAAATCTACGAGAACACATTGTAATACCAGAAAGCAAGGAGGCTATCAAAGGCTACTGGGGTTATAGTCAATGAACTCAGAAGCCAATCTGAAGAGACAATCACTGGCCAAAGATAGGACAATCTGAGCTGCAACAAGAATTATAACTGCAGTAGGTTAAAATATATCAAATATGTTTAAATCAAGGAGTCCATGAAGATATTCAAGATATAAGAAAAAAGAAAAGGAAAGGAAAAAAATCTTAATTGGTTACCATGGAGGATAGTAGGGAACTAGCTCATTATATCGAAAATCAGTAAAGGAAAGACTCAAGTATGTGTTCTTCTATTAACAGGTTTCTCTTTATATGAATGTTCCAACTAATGTATTAAGAACTGACTATCATTTCATATGCCAACATCAAAAAGACAGTCAATATGGCCATTATGATAAGCTTTCTGTTAAAAGTACAAACCATCACCTCAGGAAGAATTATTGGTGGGGGTGAGGAACGAGGAGGGGAGAATTTCATCTTAATCAAGTTTCCAGATTTAAGAACCAAAACAACAGGAAAAACACGAACACAGAAATACATTAAACAATACCATAGGTAGACAAACAGCAACATACAGATTTTGAGAGTGAGAATCTCTACAGAAGTGACACTTAGGAGTGCAGTCCATCAACCAGCTGCATCAGCATCACTTGAGAGCTTGTGAGGAACGTAAACACACAAGACCCACCCCAGACGTACTAAATAAAAGTATCTCTGGAGGTAGTGTCAAGGAATCTGTTTTAACAAGCTTTCAAAGCGATTCTTGAGAAGCACAACTCTACCAGATAAGTAACCTACCAATCTGGCAAAGAAAAAAGGAAAGAGAAACAAGCAGAAAGAAACAAGTGCAACATAGATTAACAGATACTCAAGAAACATATTAACTGATTGCAACGTAAAGACCTTCCTTGGATTCTGACTCAAACAAATTAATCTTTTAAAAAATACTGTGAAAAAACTTTAACACATACTTACCAGATACTCAATAATAAGAATATGAAGACATTAAGAATATTAAAAAACAAGACCAAATTATATTTTGTCTAGAAGAAACCCACCTTAACTACAAAGGCTCTGATGGGTTAAAGTAAAGGGATGTGGAAAGATGCATCATGTTATCACTAATCAAAAAAAAAAAAAAAAGAGCTAGAGTATCTATATTAATTTCAGAAAAAGTAGACAGTAGACTTCAGGGATAAAGAAGGGCACTACATAACAATAAAGGGGTCAATTTTCTAAAAAGACATGAAAAACAGAACTGTGAGACAAAAACTGATAGAACTGAAATGAGAAATAAACAAACCCCCTATTAAAGTTGGATACTTCATCAACCCCTCTATCAGTAATTGACAGACCAACTGGATCAAGCCTATAGAAAATCGGTAAGGACATAGTTGACCTGAACAGCACTATCAATCAACCTGATCTAACTGACATTTATAGACTACTCCATGCAACAACATAATATACATTCTTCTCATGCTTATATGGAACATTCACCAATATAGACCATATTCTTCCATAAAATATTCCTTAACGAATATAAAATAATTAAAATAATACAAAGTATGATATCTGACCATGGTTGAATTAAACAAGAATTAAATAAAGATAGCTGGAGAATCTCCATGTTTTCAAATTAAATAACACACTTCTAAATACCATGTAAGTCAAAGAAGAAATCGCAAGAGAAATTAAGGAATTTTCTACCTCAATAAAAATGAAATACAATTTATTAAAATTTGAAACATGCAGCAAAAGCAGTGCTTAGAAGTAAATCTATAGCATTAAAAACACATATTACAAAAGGAGAAAGATCTAAAATCTTCTACCTTAGGAAACAATAGAAAGAAGCAATTTATGACTAAAGAGCACAGAAAAAAAGAAAAATTAGATGCGATACCAAGCAAACTGAAAACAGGAAAATAATAGAGAAAATTCAATGAAACCAAAAGTTCGTTCTTAGAAAATACCAGTAAAATTGATAAGCCTCTAGCCAGGCTAAGCAAGAAGAAAAAAAAGATGATGACTCAAATCACCAATATCAGAAATGAAGGCGTAGTCATCACGATTGAGCCTATGTACATTAAAAGGATAATAAAGGAATACTACAAACAACTCTATGCCCACGTATTTCATATTTATATGAAAGGCATCAATTCCTTGAAAGACTCAAGCTACCAAAACTCACACGAGACGAAACAGATAATTTGAATAGGCCTGTATCTATTAAAGCAATTTATAATCAATAATCTTCCAGAAAAGAAATCACCAGGCCCAGAGGGTTTCACCAGTGAATTCTACCAAACATTTAAAGAAGAAATGACACTAACTCTATCAACCAAAGTTCACTGCTTATGTACAGTCTTACAGACTCCAGTTCCAAAGTTACTTAGGTCAACACCTTATTCCCACACCCCCTTCTGTAAGGCTGTTTCATACACACACTTGTAATACATTTATAATCTTTTGTCACATTTTGCACTGTGTCCTGAGATCCCCCAACCTCCTATGTGCTGTTTTTTAATTTGCATATATTAAGGTTTACTTTTCATGCTGTAAAGTTCTATGGGTTTTGACAAATGCTTAATGTCTTGTGTTCACCATTACAGTATTATACAGAATAGTTTCACCACCCTAAAACATCCTCTATGCTTCATCTACTTCCACCACTGAACCCATGGCAACCACTGATTTGTATACCATCTCTACAGTTTTGCCTCAAGAATGTAATGATTGGAATCATACAGTACATAACTTTTTAGACTGGCTTCTTTCACTTGGCAATATGCATAAGATTAACCTATGCCTTTCTGTGGCCTTCATTAATCATTTATTTGTTCTATGCCTTTCTGTGGCCTTCATTAATCATTTATTTGTACTGCTGAATAATATTCCATTGTATAGATGTATCACAAATGTGTTTATTCACTTACTGAAAGACACCTTGCTTGCTTCCAGTTTGGGGTCACTCCGAATAAAAATGTTATAAACAACTTCTCTGCAGGTTTTATGTGGACATAAGCCTTCTAACTGAATGGGTAAATACCAAGAAGCATGATTGTTTGATCGTATGGCAAAACTATGTTTAGCCTTGTAAGAAACTGCCAAACTGTCTTGCTAAGTGGCTGTACCATTTCACATTTTAGCTAGCAATGAGTGACAGTTTCTGCTGCTTTGATCCTAGCCAGCAGTTGGTGTTATTCAGGTAGGGGGTGGCTAAGAAGGAATAAAAATGAAACAAGATAAGCCAGGGATTGGACTGCCCCATAAAACAAAACAGGACTAATGACGCACAGCAGTCCAGGGACAAGACCTAGAAGGCAGAAGGGGACAGGAAAGCTGGTGATAGGGAACCCAAGGTTGAGTAAGGACAGTGTTGATGTGTAGCGAGGCTGTTAACCACTGTCATAGGGCAACATGTGTACTAACTGTTTAATGAGAAATTATTTTGTTCTGTAAACCTTCATCTAAAGTGAGAAAAGCAGCACAACTGGAAGAGCACAGTCGATGTCACTGAACTGTGCATGTAGAAATTTTTGAAATGCTCTATCTTTGGCTATGTATATTTTCACCAAAAAAAAAAAAAAAAAGGTCGAGAAAGGAGAGGGTTGACATGTTGTGGGGTTGTTAACCAATGTCATAAAACAATATATGGACTACTGTTTAATAAGAAACTATTTGTTCTATAAACCTTCACCTGAAGTACAATTTAAAAAAAAAACAAGATAGGCCATGAGTTGATCACTGTTGAAGTTGAGTAACTGGTATAGTGAACTCCCATGATCTATCTTTCTAGTATTGAGTATCTTTGAAATTTTCCAGGAAGAGTTGAAAAAATATTAGCCCAATTAAAAAACATAATACAAAAGGCTAAGAATTAAAATCTAGGAAATCTCTCAATACAGGGCACAAAGAACAGAAAATAGGAGAGAAAAGACAGATGAAGATATAATATTCAACTAATCAAAGTTATAGAAAATGAACATAAAAATAACGGAGAAGATAAAACCACCAAAACAAATACGAAAATCTTCCCGATTTGGAAAAGGATAATGAAGCAAAATTCCATTTAAGTAGGGGTTCAAAAAATGCTATTATTGTGTTCACAATTATTAACTAGTACAGTTGTTGCTGTTGTTCACTGTCATGGAGTTGATTCCAACTCATGGTGATCTCACAAGTTACAGAGCAGAACTGCTCCATAGGGTTTTTTGGGCAATAATTGTAATAGAGGCAGACTGCCAGGCCTTTTCTTCCGTGGTACAACTGGGTGGGTTCAAAGAGCCAACCTTGTGGTAAGGAATCAAATGCAAACAGTCTGAGCTACCTGACCAATCCGAAAACCAAACCCACTGCCATCAAGTTGATTCTGACTCATAGCTACCTAGGCACCTTCAAAAAATATTTAGGGAGTGGAAATAAATAAATCCACGCTAATACTCAGCCCCCATGTTGTTCCCCTCACTCCCATCATAACACCCAAAAATCCCTACCCAGAGAAATTTCAGAAGTAATACTGCTACAAGACTCTTCCTGGAAAATAGGCTGAGGCAGCTAGTCTAAGCCTAAAGAAAAGTCAAATGGCCAGCTGCGGTGACAGTGAACACGTTTAAATGAGCTTACAAAATATCACCACAATGCAGGCATTATACTGAAGAGGTTTTCCTTAAAACAGAGCTGGTTCCCTGGCCAAGAAAACAGAACACAAGGGCTTTGTTGATGTGTCTACACAAATTCTCTACAAAGAATGCCCTATGAAACAAGTGCCTTGCTTAAAGGGAGAGACAGATACTACAATTCAAGGTATTCCTTGTGAATTAGAAGCTAAAAAGGCTCCAGAGAAGAGACTTCAGTTATAGCTCAATTTTTTATACATTTCTCTTGTGCTCTCAAGAAATGATTGCCTTAGATCTCCCCCCATTTTTCCCAGGAATAAACCTATCTTAACACCCAGGAACACCTTTAAAAATATATATACATAGCACATAAATTCACAAATCTTAGCGCCCCAGAGGAAGAAATGAGTCAGAAAGACATTGCCTTAACCAAGTCCAAAGTATTTTCTTCAAAAGGCAAGAGGACAGGCTATCATTCTGGGGTATTCCATGCTGGATTTGTGATTTCTCATAATATTAAAAATAATACAATAAAAATAGGAGTTCCAGAGAAGTAAAATATTTTTTCTGATAGGCATAATAATTTGTAAGAGAAAATTAAGTTATCCTTTTTCCTTAAAAAAAAAAAATTAGGCCACAGTTAGAGGAAGAGCTTTCTTCCTCTCTGTGAGGGCTAAAGGGGAGATATCCTAATAAAAAACCAATCAAGAGCAATACAAAGTAATTTTAAGATTTTTTTAATACAATGTTATCATTCAACTTCCTTTTAAAATTACATAAAACATTATTGCATCAATACAAAGTCTACTTGAAAGAACATGAATTTTGACACCAAAAGATAGCAATTTAAATTCCATCTCTGAACTACCTGAGTTATGTAAACCTCACCTTCCTCACCAATAAAACTGCTTAAGAACAACTCCACTAATAGAGCGGTAAGGATAAAACAAAATAATCTATGGTATATAACTAGTAATATTACTGGCAAATCTTAAATCCTATAATCAATAAATATATGGAATTACTCATAAAAACTGTCCCATGATATTTTTACTATCATCCACCAAGAAAGTATGTTGTCGTTTTTGTTATGTACAACAGAAGGAAACACTGCCCAGTCCTACGCCACCATAACAATTGCTATTTTTGAGCACACTGTTGCAGCCACTGTCACTCCATTTCATTGAAGGTCTTACTCTTTTTCGCTGACCCTCTATCTTACAAAGCATGATGTCCTTCTCCAGGGACTGGTCCCTCTTGATAGTATGCCCAAAGTATGTAAAACAAACTCTGGCCATCCTCGCTTCTAAGGAGCATTCTGGCTCCACGACTTCCAAGACAGATTTGTTTGTTCTTCTGGAAGCACGTGGTATACTCAATATTCTTCACCAACACCATAATTCAAATGCTTCAATTCTTCTTCAGTCTTCCTCATTCATTCTCCAACTTTTCCATGCATATGAAGCGATTGAAAATACCATGGCTTAGGTCAGGTGCACCTTAGTCCTCAAGGAGACTTCTTTGTTTTTTAACACTTGAAAGAGGTCATTTGCAGCACATTTGCCTAATGCAAGATGCAATCTGATTTCCTGATTGCTGCCTCCATGAGCATTGATAGCGGAAGCAAGTAAAATGAAATCCTGGACAACTTCAATATTTTCTCCGTTTATCATGATGTTGCTTACTGGTCCAGTTGTGAGGATTTCTGTTTTATGTCGAGGTGTAATCCATACTGAAGGCTGTGGTCTTTGATCTTCCTCACTAAGTGCTTCAAGTCCTCTTCACTTACAGCAAGCAAGGTTGTGTCATCTGCATAACGCAGGTTATTAATGAGTCTTCTTCCAATCTTGATGCTATGTTACTTTTCATACAGTTTAGCTTCTCAGATTATTTGCTCAGCATACAGATTGAATAAGTATGGTAAAAAGATACAACCATGATGCACACCCTTCCTGCACAGTATCCCCTTGTTCTGTTCAAACAACTGCTTCTTGGTGTATATACAGGCTCTGCATTAGCACAATTAAGTGTTCTAGAATTCCCATTCTTCATAATGTTATCCATAATTTATGATTGCCACAGTCAATAAAACACAGGTGAACATCTTTCTAGTATTTTCTTTGCTTTCAGCCAAGATCCATCGAACATCAAGCAATGATATCCCTCCTTTCACGTCCTCTCCTGAATCCAGCTTGAATTTATGGCAGTTCCCTATCGATGTACTACTGCAATCGTTTTTAAATTATCTTCAGCAAAATTCTACTTGCATGTGATTTTAATGACATTGTTCAATAATTTCTACATTTCATTAGATTATCTTTCTTCGGAATGGGCACAAATATGGATCTCTTCCAGTCCATTGGCCAGGTAGCTGTCTTCCAAATTTCTTGGCACATACAAGTAAGCACTTTCAGTGTTGCATCCATTCGTTGAAATATCTCAGTCGGTATTCCCTCAATTCCTGGAGCCTTGCTTTTCACCAAGCCTTCAGTATAGCTTGGATTCTTCCTTCACTACCACTGGTTCTTGATCATATGCTACCTCCTGAAATGGTAGAAGGCTCTCCAATTTTTTTTGGTACAGTGACTCTGTGTATTCCTTCTATCTTCTTTTGATGCTTCCTGCATCATTCAGTATTTTGCTCATAGAATCCTTCAATATTGTAACTCGAGGATTGAATTTTTTCTTCAGTTCTTTCAGCTTGAGAAATGTCGAGCATGTTTTAAAAACCCTTTTGGTTTTATAACTCCAGGTCTTTGAATATTTCGTTATAATATTTTACTTGGTCTTCTTCAGCCACCCTTTGAAATCTTCTGTTCAGCTCTTTCACTTCATTATTTCTTCTGTTCACTTTAGCTAATCTATATTCAAGGGCATATTCCAGAATCTCTTCTGCTATCTATTTTGGTCTTTTTTTTTTTTTCCCTGTCTTTTTAATGACCTTTTGCTTTCTTCATGCATGATGTCCTTGATGTGATCCCACAACTCACCTTGTCTTCAGTCATTAGTGTTCAATGTGTCAAATCTATTCTTGAGATGGTCTCTAAATTCAGGTGGGATATACGCAAGGTCATACTTTGGCTCTCATGGACTTAATTTTCTTTACCTTCAACTTGAACTTGCATACGAGCAATTGACGGTCAGTTCCATAGTCAGTCCCTGGCCTTGCTCTGACTGATGATATTGAGCTTTTCTATCATCTCTTTCCACAGATGTAGTTGGTTTGATTCCTGTACATTTCACCCAGTAAGGTCCACGTGTATTGTTATCATTTATGTTTTTGAAAAAAGATATTTCCAATGTATAAGTCGTTGGTCTTGCCAAAGTCTATCATGAGATCTCCTGTGTCATTTCTATCACCAAAGTCATATTTTCCAACTACCGTTCCTTCTTTGTTTCCAACTTTCGCATTCCAATCACTAGTAATTATCCATGTATCTTGACTGCATGTTTGATCAATTTCAGACTGCAGAAGTTGGTAAAAATCTTCAATTTCTTCATCTTTGACAACAGTGTTTGGTGCATGAATTTAAATAATACTCATATTGACTGGTCTTCCTTGTAGGTGTATGGATATTATCCTATCACTTACAGTCATGTACTTCAGGATAGACCTTGAAATGTTCTTTCTGATGATGAATGCAATGCCATTCCTCCTCAATTTGTCATTCTCGGCATAGCAGACCATATGACTGTCCTATTCAAAATGGCCAATACCAGTCCATTTTACCTCACTAACGCCTAGGACATCGATCTTTATGCATTCCATTTCACTTCTGGCAATCTCCAATTTTCCTGGATTCATACTTCATACATTCCACATTCTGATTTTTAATGGATGTTTGTGGTCCCTTCTACCCATTTTGAGTCATGTCACATCAGCAAATGAAGGTCCTAAAAGCTTTACTGCATCCATGTCATTAAGGTTGATTCTACTTTGAGGAAGCAGTTCTTCTCCAGTGGTATTTTGATTGCCTTCCAACCTGAGAGGCTCATTTTCCAGCACTAAATCAGAAAATATTCCACTGCTATCCACAAGGTTTTCACTGGCCAATTTTTTCAGAAGTACATTGACAGGTCCTTCTTTCTAGTCTGTATTAGTCTGGAAACTCCAGTGAAACCAGTCCACCATGGATGACCCTGTTGGTACTTGAAACACCAGTGGCATAGCTTCCAGCATCACAGCAACACTCAAGCCACCACAGTACAACAAACTGACAAACAAGTGGTGGCCAAGAAAGTATAGTGTGCTTAAAATGTGAAATTCCACAATGTAGCTAACAAAGTTTTTTTTTTTTTTCCATATTTCTAAAATTCCATTTGATGTAATATACAATAAACAATGGCGCTGAGCTCTGCTAAAATGGGCACTGGCTGATGCACTGGTTTAGGGACTGGTTTAAGGACGAGAAAACTAAAAGAAGGAAACTCAAGCTGCTGAAGGAACTGGAGCCATTAAAATACATTCATTTTCCATCATCCAGCAAAAGGACTACACTGTACCATTAATGCAGTTGGCATCTGATTTATTAAACATGCATGTTAAATGGAATCAGCCACCTACCCACTATTATAATCAATATGGCTAACTATAATTACTCATTTGAAACCTCTACAGGATTAAGTAAAGTAAATAATGCAGAACTTGACTTGTGTTTATTGCTGAGGCCCACAACACAGTACAAGACTGACATGGTGGGGAGAGTTCACCTGCAGCCATTAGGTTCCTTTGGTTATTGTGTTGTTAAACCAAAACCAAACCCATTGCCATCGAGTCGTTTCCAGCTCACAGACACGCTATGTACAACAGAACAGAACACTGCCCTGTCCTGCACCATCTTCACAATCGTGCTATGTTTGAGCCCACTGTTGCAGCCACTGTCAATCCATCTCATAGTGGGGTCTTCCTCTTATTTGTTAACGCTCTACTTTACAAAGCATGACGTCCTTCTCTAGGGACTGGTCCCTCCTGATAACTGTCCAAAATAAATGAGACAAAGTCACTTCTGAGGAGCATTCTGGATGTACCTCTTTCAAGATAGATTTTTTGTTCTTCTGGCAGTCCATGGTATATTCAATATTCTTCACCAACACCATAATTCAAATGCATCAATTCTCCTTCCATCTTCCTTACTCATTGTCCAGCTTTCACATGCACGAGGCGACTGAAAATACCATGGCCTGGGTCAGGAACACCTTAGTCCTCAAGGTGACATCTTTGCTTCTTCACACTTTAAAGAGGTCTTTTGCAGCAGATTTGCCCAATGCAGTAAGTCGTTTGATTTCTTGACTGCTGCTTCCACGGGTGTTGACAGTGGATGCAAGTAAAACGAAATCCTTGACAACTTCAATATTTTCTCTGTTTATCATGATGTTGCTTATTAGTCCAGTTGTGAGGACTCACGTTTTCTTTATGTTGAAGTGTAATCCACACTGAAGGCTGCAGTCTTTGATCTTCAGCAGTAAGTGCTTCAAGGCCCACACAAAATCACACCCTGACTGTGCTCTCCCTCCTTCTCAGGTGCTACTGTTCTTAGGTGTTGGCATATTTCTCTTTCATCCTATCAGAAAGCACCAGAGACAGAAGGCAACTAATATTTAAACAGTACAAAGTGCCAGCAATGGGAATAGGGTTGTTTAAAGACAAGAGAAACAATGAGAAATAAGTCTAATTATAAACTTTGAAGAAATAGGGTATATTAGTTTTCTCTTGCTGCTGTAATAAATTACCACAAACCTAGTGGCTAAGGACATCACAAATTTATTATCTTATAGTTCTGAAGGTCAGAAGTCAGACATTGATCTCAATGGGCTAAAATCAAGGTGTTAGCAGGGATATGTTCCTTTCTGGAGGCTCTAGGAGGGAATCAATTTCCTTGCCTTTTCTAACTTCTAGAAGCTGCCCTTGGCTCATGGCCTCCTTCCCCCACTGAAAAAGCCAGCAATGTTGCATCTTTTTGACCATTCTCCCTCTGAATCTTTTTTTCTGCCTCTCTCTTCCACATTTTAGGATTCTTGTGATTATACTGGGCCTACCCAGGTAATCCAGGATAATCTCCTTGTTTTAAAGTCAGCTAATTAGCAATCTTAATTCCATTTGCAACCTTTTTTCCCCTTTGCCATGTAGCCTAACATATTGACAGTTCTATGGATTCGAATACGGATATTTTGGGGTCGGGAGGGCATTATTCTACCTACCACACAGATCAAACTTTGTGACAATTAAGAGTAACAAAGGTCCAAATATCAAAGATTAATATTAAAGAACAAACTATCAAATTCAGAGACTTTTTAAAGGATGTTTTCAAGTGATCAAAGTCAAAATGGTGGCTCAAGGAGATCAACAGACATGGAGGAAGATGGTACAAAAGTCCTCACAGAATATTTAAAGACATGCTGTAAATCAGCACATGACAGAAATGGTTGATGAAAAAGATGTGAATAGACAACATGGCCTCTAAAGGGAGAAGCACCAAGTGGGAATAACCAGTGGAAGCAGCAGGGGAAGGAAAAAAAGACTCTCTAAGACTCAACAGGTATACAGAAAAATATACCAACTCATCTCAGAAGTTTACTTCTGTCATCATTAGAAGAAAGGTAATTTTTGGACCCACCCATCTGTCAGTCAGTTGTATTATGGTGGCTTACATGTTGCTCTGATACTGGAAGCTATGCCACCAGTATTTCAAATACCAGCAGAGTTAACCATTGTAGACAGGTTACAGTAGAGCTTTCAGACTAAGTTAGACTAGGAAGAAAAGCCTGGCAATCTACTTCCACAAATTAGCCAATGAAAGCACTATGGATCACAGAATAATGTCCGAAACTTTGACTAGCTTACTTTAGATATGTCATCAGGAGGAACCGAATGCTAGAGAAGGACATCATGTTTGGTCAAGTGGAGGGCCAACAAAAAGGAGACAAACCCTCAATGAGGTGGACTGACACAATACCCACAACAATGGACTCAAACATACCAACAATCATGAAGATGGCACAGGACTAATCAACATTTTGTTTTATTATCCATGGGCTCGCCATGAGACAGAACCAACTAGACAGCAACTACCAACAACAATTTTTGGATAAGAGTAGAAGATGACTGGAACAGCAGGAGTAAGAACCATCATTATATTTTAACACTGGCTAGCACTCTGATACGCAAAATTTCTAAACAAGCCTTGAAGAGAAGTTGGTATGGATAACAGGGTAGGTGACAGAAGCTTTGTACATCTACACCTGTTAAAAAAGGATGAAAAAATCTCTATAAAGTGATATTAAGTGATTTCCAGGATACATTGGTAAGTAACAAAAGCAAAGTGCAAAAGGAAAAAAAAAAATATTTAGAAACTGTTATAGTTCATGTAAGAAGAAGGGAATAAAAGAAAATACACATGTTATCTGATCATTTGTGCAACAGAAATATAGAAGGATAAACCAGAAATTTTTAAGACTGGTTACCCACAGAGATGGGGAGCAATGGGGAAGTAGAGATGAGGGGTGAGTGTCATTCTTCTGAGCATACTGTTTTATTTAGCTCTGACTCTCAGGCCCTTGGTAATACTTCCCATATCTAAAAAGTAAAAAATAATTAAAACAAACCATGATATGTGAGAAATCCAAAGTGAACCACAAACAGTAATAAATGAACCTAGCATTCTTACAAATAAATAACATGACCACACTGAAGAGAATCAGAATGAAAAGGACTAACCTAAGTAAGCTTGGAAAACAGTATTTTGACACAAATATTGTAACAGTACACAAATATCATAAGCTAGTGCATTTATTTTTCACAGGGGCAGATATAAGCAATTATGAAACTATGTGTATACTAGGATTGAACAAATAAGTAAATATATTGTGGTTAATGAGAGCTAGGCTTCTCACTTTCTGAGAAGAGGGTTAAATATAAGGAAATGGGAAAGGCTAGAATGAATTCTATGGCACTGGTCTGGAATTAAAGGTATCAATATGAATGCATGGTCTTTAGTGTATATACGAAGACAGATACAGAAATAGAGGTGCGTGTGCGTGTGTGTACATACTTTTCTAGCTCTGTCTAGAGAGAGAGTAAAAGTAGTAATACCCCAGTAGAATGAGCATATCTTAGTTTCTAAATATCACTCCCCAATAAAAGGAAAAATTAGAGAAATGTTTGATTTCAGAGCTAAGGCAGGCAAAACACAAAATAAGTCTGGAACATCTTGTGGTGCCAGAAAATAAGGAAGTGTTACAAAATAATGGATCATATCAAAAGGAGTGAGGAAGCAACCTGAAAGAGCTCCCAATGGCCAAATCTAGAACAATCTGAGCAACAAAATAATGGTAATAATGGATTATAATGTATAAAATAGAATAAATATCCATAAGTCCATACTGTCATAAATAAATAAATAGGGACAAAGGACAGCTCTTCCTTATAGTAGAATCCCAACTAATAAAGATAAAAGAATGAAGAAAATAGAAAATTACCACTAAGCAAACACCACAGCAAGAAACACAAATGGTAAAAATGGGCAAAACCATAATAACAGGATGTCTGCATAGTCTCAAATATTAATTGTGAAGAGAAAAATAATAACTCTGCAGTAGGGGAACCTGGCAGACATTAAGTGATCAAAGTTAACCTCACCAGTAATAACACATATCAACATCATGTACTTCCTCATATGATACAGTGAAAAGGCACAACCTCACTTCTATGGCACTCTTGCCAAAAATGCATAACCTGAATCTAATCATGAGAAAATGCCATACAAACTCATACTGAAGGTCATTCTACAAAATAACTGGTCAGTACTCTTCAAAAGCGTCAAGATTATGAAAGACTGAGAACTGTCACAGGTTGGAGGAGCCCAAGGAGTTAGGACAATCAAATGCAATGTGGATCCTAGACTGAATTCTGAACCAGACAAAAAGGTTATTAGCGGGAAAACTGGGAAAATTCAAATAAGGCCTGTTGATATCAACATGAAACTTAATTTTCGAGTTTTGAGCACTGTATTATGGTTAGTAAAATGTTAACATTAGAAGATCAAGAGTGAACAGAATACAGGAACTATGTATGGTTTTTGAAATTTTCTTAAGTTGAAAATAATTTCAAAATAAAAAGCTATAATAATCAAGTTATATATTCCACATTGTGGGAAGGAAAAAAAATTTTTATTTCTCTGTCACCTTCAGGTTCACTAGTAAGCCAGATCACTAACAAAAAGGTTCTCAAAATGAATAAGTAAAACTTAGGAAATTAAAAATTTTCAAGCAGATGGTAGGTTATTTTCAAATGTGGCATATTCCATCATATACTAAAAATCAGAAAGGTTCCAAGACCAACTTTCCAACTATGCCTCCACACAACCAAACCCGATCCTATCAGGTTGGTAGCTTCTGCAAACAGAGGTCGCCTAACCCCTAAAACCAGCAAAAGAATAAAAGACTGAGGGAGTATTCCCTAAATGCCACTAAAAATTAGAGAGCCTGAAGGCAATAAGATCTGGCTTTTGTTCTAATCACTACAAACCCGTTAACCGTCAAGTTGATTCCGACCCATAGCAACCCTAGAGGACGGAGTAGAAGTGCCTCATGGAGTTTCCAAGGAGTGGCTGGTGGATTTCCTTAATCACTACAGGACAATACAACAGAATAGTCTGAGTTAAAAGATTTTTAATTACTCATTCAGATTAGAAAAGCAACTTCAACTTTACCACTCACCCAAAACTGGTGAAAGGCATTTACCTTCTCAGCCTCAGTGTCCTCATTAACAAGTTTGTATTTCTCTGATCCAACTCTTAGAATTCAGTAATTTCTCTGTAAATATTACTAATTATGTATCTACTCTATGCAAGGCACTGTGCTGGGTAAACGGTCATGGGGGTGAACAAAAAAAAAAAAATTCTTTTTTTTTTTTTTTTAACAATTTACTTTTAACTCTGAAACTCAGGCTTTGGATCTAGAATGGGCTTAACTCCATTTTTATGAAAGAAGAAAAATGTTCAGGAAAAAAATACTCTATTCATGATCCCACAGATAGAATTAAAGGAAAGTATCTGTGTGAGGATTTGAAATAGGATATTGATACAATATTCAATATAATATCTGTCTTATACTATTTTTAAAATCTGATTAGTAAATATTGCAAAAATAGTTTTTGTCCTTTCAGTTCGGGATACTAGATTTCATTTCTTTTCCTTTCCACCCTGTTATTTCTCTAGCTTCATCTCCAGCTACTCTCCACCTCAACCTTGACAATGCTGATATTCGTTATTCACATGATTTTGTGATACCTTCATGCATTGTACATACTGTTCCCTGTGCCTAAAATGCTCATTCTCATTTTTCCTAGGCCAATTGGTCAACTTTGTACTCAAGTCTTTAAAACTCGACTCAGACATTACTTCTTCAGAACCTATGAACACACACACACACACCATACACACAGTTAAACCTGCCTTCTATGTGAATTTGAGACCACATGTATACTCACCATGGCATGGTATCACTTATAAAACTACACTATGATCATATGTTCATAATATCTGTCCCTCATCCTAGACTTTGACCTCATTAATGACAGAGACATCCATCTCAGTATCCTCAGAACTTAACAGTATGCCTAGAACATAGTGGAAGCTAAATAAATAATTACTAAATTGAACTTCATATTGTAATATACTTAATCTACAAGAAACATTGATACAGCATAAAAAATACAATATGTTAAAAGAGTCACAATAACTGTATTTGATAAACTTTTTTCCTCAAGCATAAAAGTTGTATTACCAGGCCAAAAAGAAGTTATGCTAGTAAATTAAATGCACTTAAGAAGATTCCCTAGTCTGACAGAAAAAAAAAAATGAATTAAGAAAAATTTAGTATCCTTATCTCATTCTGTCTTATCTATAAAATAACTGAGCTGCATTAAATTTCTTCTACTGCTTGCAGTTCTGTGATTCTGTGGGAGAGCATAGCTGAAAAAGTAGCAATATGAGATTTTCAGTTACCTATATTAGGATTGTCTCAAGTTTCTGTAAGCTGTGCCTCCACTATCACATCTATGCTTGCACCACATTTTTAGTTACTTGCAGCTTCCTATTATGACACGTGATACCCTAGAAACTTACCTTGTAAATAGGTTATGTCATAATGCATATGGAAAAAACTGAACAGTATTAAACATTTAAACTTTAGTTTTTCATTTATTAGGAATTAAATGGCAATGTATATATCTCATGTCATTATGGAAACCATTTCAACAAATATTTAGTGAGACCTCACTAAGTGTCTGAAACGTAAAGAAGCGATGAGAGAGAGTAACAAAGTGTCAACTACATTTAAGACACGTGTAGTAGGAACTCGAGAGACAGACTTGTATAAGGTGAGGGCAGATCATGGAGAGAAGCCAGTCAAGATAAATGTGACACTGTAAGTCAAACTGGTAATTTAGGATGATTTTGGCAGAAAGAATGGAAGCAGCCATACTAGTCATTACTTTATATCCCCAACAGGACATCAATTACAGAATCTGGTCAATTGTACCCCATAAACCCCTTTTCAAAACTGCCCACCTCTCTAGATCCCCACTCTGCCACCAACTTAGCCTAAGCCTCTCATTTGGACAACAATCCTTATAACTGACCTCCCAGCATCTCCTCTAGTTTCCCTCTAGTTCCATCTTCACACGCAGTGTTTTTAAAATGTAAATCCAATCATGTCCCTTTCCAGCTGAAAATCCTCCAGTGGCTTACCTTCCATTTTTACGATGAAGACCCAAAGCCTTCAAGTTCCATAAAAGCTCTGCACTGACAGACTCCTTGTCCGCCACCCCTCCCGTCTCAGTGCTAACACTGCACTGGCCTTCTCTTAGTGCCTCAAACGCATCACGATCCCTCCTTCCTCAAGGCTTTCCTAAAACATACAACCTTTTTCCAATTACAGATACCAAGTGTATGCACTTTTTTACCTAGTTTATCCCCGGGTCAACCTGGCCTAAGTATCATTTCCTGAAAAAGCCTTACCTAACACCCTATACTGGAAGGTCTTATAGTACGATACTCTCATACACTGTAATTCTCCTCTATAGCACTTTCCCCAGGCATCAACTAAGCATAATTAACTGAGGAGTTAACTGATTACTTCAACTACATCTGCCCTCTCCATTAGACCACAGGCTTGAAAGAACAGAACCTGTAGCTGTCTTGATCCCTACATCCCCAGTGCCTTGCACTCAATACATGCACTCATCACCATTTCATGAGTATGACTGAATGGGGAAAACAGCACTTTTTCACAGTAGAAGAGATCATAAGGAGGCTGTTAATTCACAATGAAAGAAAAGGACAAAAAAGTCGTAAGTTCAGTTATGAAAACAGTCTCACAGACCAGAGAAAAATTTGAGACTTTATTCTAAATCAAAGCAATTGAATTTAAATATAAATGACTAGCAAGAAACTTCATACTTATGAAGGCTCTATGGTAAAACCTGGGGGAGATAGGGACGGACAGCATAAGAAAAATGAGAGTCTTACAAAATTAGATAAAAATTTTAAATATAACTCACACCACTGGCACTTTACTTCTCCATGTTCCTGCGATGCAGTTACTTAATATGGCACTTCTAGTTATAGTCTTTGTTTAACTCCCATCAAATGACTGGGTGAGGACTATGCAAATGAGGTGCTTATGACCCACCAAAGGGATTGGATAGCTTGCTAATAAGGTAAATAAACAAGGTGCATGGTACCCTCGTGGGGGTTAGACCATGCAAATAAGGTATATGGAACCCTAACAAGGGGACTGGTCAGTTTTGCCATCCCGCTAGGCTTAAAATGAGCCATCCAAGAGGCGGGAAGGGAGGATCTCACCACCACCAAGAAAGAAGAGCCAGGAGTGGAGCGTGTCCCTTGGACCTAGAATCCCTGCACTGAGAAGCTCCTGAAACAAGCAGACTGAGAGAGAAAGCTGTAACACGAAGACAGCAAGAAGTGGTGGCAGAGAAATGGCGGCAGCAGAGGCAGGAGATTGCCAGAAAACAGCACGTCATGGAGCAAGAAAGCTAAGCTTCAGGTAGGAGGCCTGCTGACGGAGTAGGGTGCCTCTGGGCACTCGGTGGAGCTAGGTTTACTGACCCACAGAGCTAGAGCTGACTACCTTCGGACCAAGGCTTACTGGAGGAGTAGGGTACCTCTGGGCACTTATCAGCGGAGCTAAAAGAGCTTTGTAACACATGCCCGAGAAGGGTAGAGGTCAGGCCGAGGGGCTGAGAGGCCGAGGGGCCAGAGGAGAGATGTGCCTACAGGCACAACTGAGAAGAGGCTGTCCTGATTGAAGAAAAATATCCTGAGCATTCCTGAACCTGATTTGTAATCTGTTAGTTTCCTAATAAGCCCCAAAACTGTCAGTATGATCTGGGAGTTCTATGTGGTCATTACAATGAAGTATTGAACCCAGCAGACAAGTAGAGAGTGCCATGGGAGCAACAGCTGGTGTCAGAATTGGTAAAACAGTTGGAGGGTGGAGGCCTGTCTGATCTCTGCCTCACAGCAATCAGCTTTTGAGCTGTTGATCTTGATTCTACTTCCTCCTTGTGAAGTTAGACAGGGAGGTCAGACGCACCTGTCATGCCATTTTTACAGGGACTGTGCAAATAAGTTGCTTGTGGCCCACCAAGGGGATTGAATAGCTTGCTAATAATGTAAATAAGGTGCATGGCACCCTTCTGGGGGTGGGACATGCAAATAAGGTATATGGAACCCTAATGAGTTAGGTCAGTTTTGCCATCTCACTAGGCTTAAAGGGAGATACGGAGAGAGAAGAGTTGTAACACAGAAGACAGTAAGAGACAGCGATGCAAGAGGCAGCTGTGGTGGGGCTTGGCAACCCACGGAGCTAAGAGTTGTAACAATTGCCCAAGAAGGCCCCCAGCAGGGCCCAGGGGCAGCAAGGCCCCAGAAGGGCCCCATGATAGAGGACAAGAAGAAACTGTCCTGACTGAGGAACTGCGTCCTGAGTTGTTACTGTTACTCCCAAGTTGATCCTGATCCCAGGTCATACCTTATTATTTCCTGAATAAACCCCATAATCCTAAGTATGGTCTGTGAGCTCTGTGTGGTCACTGCAACGAATTATCAAACCCAGGAGAGAAGTGGAGAGTGCTGCTGGAGGGACAGATGGTGTCAGAATTGGTAAAAAGGGTGGAGAGAGGAGGTATGTCTGACCTCCACCTCACAGGAATCAGCCTTAGGCTGTTGATCTTGAGTCTCTTTCCCCCTCGTGAAGGTAGAGGTGGTCAGATGCCACCCCCACATCATTTTTACAGTTCCAAATTTCATTTAAAAAAGTCAACAGGCTCTACCCTGGAATAGGAAGAAAAAGGAATAAAATATGATCCTTGCCTTCAAAAGTACTGCAGTGTAAGGCAGCCATCCAAGGCTCAACAATTGGTCTCTATTCACCTACAGCAACAGAGAAAGGAGAGTTTGGAATAGGACGAAGATATGGAATGTGTGACTAACTGCCTCCATGAACAACTGCCCCCTTTGCCATGAGGCCAAAAGAACTGTATGGTGCCCAATTACCACTACTGAACATTTTAATAAAAAATTCCATAGAATGATCCTGATCAAAAGGGGGAAAATGCAGAACACAATTTAAAATTCTCATGGACTCTAGACTTTCTAGAGCCATACAGGGTGGATGAACCCCTAAAACTACTACCCTGAGATAATCTTTAAACCTTAAACCAAAAAATATCCCCTGAAGTTATCTTAAAACCAACAACAGTGTAGCTTAACCAGTAAAAAAGGTCTGCCTTGAGCATTATGGTCTTTTAAGAACTATCTATATGGGATCGAGTTGACAAAAGCAACTTGAAAGATTAGATAGGAACCTTAGGGGGCAGTGAGTTTATGTTAATGAGGCAGGAACAACTCAGAAAAGGAGGGAGATACTGGTTGCACAACTCAAAGAATGTAATCAATGTCACTAAATTGTACACGAAGAAACTGTTTAATTGGTATATATTTCACTGTGTATATCTCAACAATAACAAAATAAATAAAATTTAGGAGAAAAAAAAGTACTATAGTGTACGTAGGGAGACCAATATAAATTAGGATACTACAAGGCAAAATAAAGTGCTAAAACTAAAAGAAGCAATATGCTTAGAAGCAGAGAGGAAGGAGTGATTAATCCTAACTGAAAGGAACTTTTTACACACTTACCGAGTATTAACATGCACTATATCAGTATTAGGGCAAAAAAAGATGAAAAGCGGCAGTCTTCACTATCTAGCAGAAAGGAGAAAAGCAGAAAATCAGACAGTGATTTAAAGGTGCTGTAGGGTCTCACCACTGAACTACTAACCCCCTAGGTTAACGGAAGGAAGGGGCAGTTTGACTCTGAATGCAGCCTCACGGAATCACGGGAAAAGGGTTTGCAAGACTAAAGCACAGCACAGGCAAAGGCACAGAATGAGAGCTTTAGAGAAAAATAAATAATTCCCAATGGTTTGTGCAAAGGAATGCACATTAAGACAGAAGCAGTCTGATACAGGCCCCCTGAACACAGACACCATTTTAAAGAACAACAGTTCTGACAGCAGGAAAAGGCTATTAAACGAGATGAGAGCTAGCAGAAACTAGCCAAAGGGAGAAAGGTGCCACTAGCCCTGAGAAAAAAGGAGCCCTAGTAGCATAGTGGTTAAGAGTTATGGCTGCTAACCAAAAGGTTGGCAGTTTGAATCTACCAGTTGCTCCTTTGGAAATTCTATAGGGCATTTCCACTCTGTCCTATAGGGTCACTATGAGTCAGAATTGACTCAACAGCAACAAGTTTGGTTTTTTGTGTTTCTTTGTTTATACATTTTAAAAAGATCTGAAGCATACTTCTCTCTCAAAGTAAAAGTAAAATAATCTAGGCTAATATCAACTAGCACACTGAAAAAACTAAATGATAGTAAGACCATTTTGGTACAGAATTAGAGAATAATTTAAAACTTCCTGAAATGTCCTCTAAAACTTAAAATAAAGCCAAATATAGGCCAGATCTGAAATTCTGATATTCTTCTTCTACATTTTTGGATTAGAGGAAATTCCAAAATTCAGTACAAATAACCTGTGGAAATCCTATTTCCACCTAAACTACTGCTAAGAAAGTGCAGACATCCCACACCCACACCCACACCCACACCCACACCCACACCCATTTATGTTTTAATGAAGTCTAACTGCTCAGTCACCAAGGTAGAAACCTAAATCTAGTAAACCACAGATAAAGAAATATGTAATAAAGCATGATAACAACATAAAAAATCAAGGCATAACCACTTATTGGTATGTTAAAAGCATTAAAGCAAGAGTCTGAATATATCTTTTAAAGTGAAAAACATTCTCATGTTGAATTGTTAAAAATTTGTTGGCAGAAAACTTCCCTGATACAGAGAAAGATGAGAAGATACCTCTCCAAGATGCTGATCAAACCCAACATAAAGGAGATCCCAAAAGAAAGTCACAGAGACATATTATAATCAAACTTGCCAAAACCAAAGATAAAGAGAGAATTTTAAGAGTGGTGAGGGATAAACACAAAGTCATCTACAAAGAAGAGTCAATAAGAAAAAGCTTGGACTACTCAGCAGAAACCATGCAGGCAAGAAGGCAATGGGATGACATATATAAAGCCTTGAAGGAAAAAAACTGCAAGCCAAGAATTATATATCCAGCAAAACTGTCTCTCAAATATGATGGTGAAATTAGGGCATTTCCAGTAAACAGAAGTTCAGGGAATTTGCAAAAACCAAACCAAAATTACAAGAAATACTAAAAGGAGTCCTCCGGTTAGAAAATCAATAACATCACAAAACAACTGAAGACTAGAACACAGGACAGAGCAACCAGATATCAACCCAGATAGGGAAGTCACAAAAATAAATCAAAGCTAAAATACTGAAAATACAGAAACAGATGTCAATATGTAAAAGATGACAACATTAAAACAAAAAAGAGGGACTTAAAAAATGCAGACACAGATTTTTCATATGGAGAGGAAGTCAAGGTGATATAAAGAAATAAAACACTGGTATAAACCTAGAAAAATAGGGGTAAATATTAAGGTAACCATAAAGGAAACTAACAATCCTACAAGTCAAAATAAAAAACAACAAAAATATAAAGACTAAGCAAATACAAAATCAACAACAATGAGAAAGATGAAAAGAAAAACAACTCAGCACAGAAAATTAGGTGGAAGAAAGAAACTGTGAACACCACACAAAAAAAGACATCAAAATGACAGCACTAAACTCATACCTATCAATAATTACACTGAATGTAAATGGACTAAAGGCACTAATAAAGAGACAGAGTGGCAAACTGGATTAAAAAACACGATCTGTCTATATGCTGCCTACAAGAGACACACCTCAGACTTAAAGACACGAACAAACTAAAACTCAAAGGATGGAAAAAAAATAGATCAAGCAAACAACACTCAAAAAACAGCAGGAGTGGCAATATTAATCTCTGACAAAACAGACTTTAAAGTAAAATCCGCCACAAAGAATAAGGAAGGACACTATATAATGATTAAAGGGTCAACACACCAGAAGGACATAACTATAATAAATATTTACACACCCAACGACAGGGCTCCAAAATACATAAAACAATCTTCAACAGCACTGAAAAGAGAGACAGACAGCTGCACAATAGTAGTAGGAGACTTCAACACACCACTTTCAGTGAAGGACAGAACATCCAGAAAGAAACTCAACAAAGACAGCCAAGATCTAAATGCTATAATCAACCAACTTAATCTCAAAGACGTATACTGAACACTCCATCCAACAGCAGCCAAGCATACCTTCTTTTCCAACCCACATGGAACATTCGGCAGAAGAGACCACATATTAGGCCATAAAGCAAGCCTTAACAGAATCCAAATCATCGAAATATTACAAAGCTTCTTTTCTGGCCATAAAACCATAAAAGTAGAAATCAGTAACAGAAAAAGCAAGGAAAAAAATCAAACACATGGAAACTGAACAACACCTTGCTCAAAAACTACTGGGTTATAGAAGAAATTAAGGGTGGAATAAAGAAATTCATAGAATCAAATGAGAATGAAAACACATCCTAACAGAACTTTTGGGGCACGGCAAAAGCAGTGCTCAGAGGTCAGTTTATAGCAATAAATGCACATATCCAAAAAGAAGAAAGGGCCGTAAGCAAAACATTAACCCTGTAACTCGAAGAGTAGAAAGAAAGCAGCAAAAGAAAACCTTGGGTGCCAGAAGAAAGGAAATAATAAGAATTAGAGCAGAATTAAATGAAATAGAGAATAGAAAAACAATTGAAAGAGTTAACAAGACCAAAAGCTGGTTCTTTGAAAAGATCAATAAAATTGATAAACCACTGGCCAAACTGACAAAACAAAAACAGAAGAGGAAGCAAATAACCCATATAAGAAATGAGATGGGTGATATCACAACAAACCCAACTGAAATTAAAAGAATCATAACAGATTACTATGAAAAATTGTACTCTGACAAATTTGAAAACCTAGAGGAAATGGACAAATTTCTAGAAACTCACTACCTACCTAAACTAACACAAACAGAGGTAGAACAACTAAATAAACCTATAACAAAAGAAGAGATTGAAAAGGTAATTAAAAAACCCTGAACAAAAAAAAAAAAAAACCCTGGCCCTGATGGCTTCACTGCAGAATTGTACCAAACTTTCAGATAAGAGTTAACATCACTACTACTAAAGGTATTTCAGAGCACAGAAAAGGATGGAACACTCCCAAACTCATTCTATAAAGCCAGCATAACCCTGATACCAAAATCAGGTAAATACACCACAAAAAAAGAAAATTACAGAACAATATCCCTCATGAACATTGACACAAAAATCCTCAACAAAATTCAAGCCAATAGAATTCAGCAACATATCAAAAAATAATTCACCATGATCAAGCGGGATTTATACCAGGTATGAAGGGATGGTTCAACATTAGGAAAACAATCAATGTAATCCATCACATTAATAAAACAAAAGACAAGAACCACATGCTCTATCAATCAGTGCAGAAAAGGCATCTGACAAAGCCCAACACCCATTCATGATAAAAACTCTCAACAAAATAGGAATAGAACGGAAATTCCTCAACATAATTTAGGGCATTTATACAAAGCCAACAGCCAACAGCCAACATCATCCTAAATGGAGAGACTTTGAAAGCATTCCCCCTGAGAAGGGGAACCAGACAAGGATGCCCTTTATCACCATTCTTATTCAGCATTGTGCTGGAGGGCCTACCCAGAGCAATTAGGCTAGAAAAAGAAATAAAGGGCATCCAAATTGGTAGCGAAGAAGTCAAAGTATCTCTATTTGCAGATGATATGATCTTATACACAGAAAACCCAAAGAACCCACAAGAAAACTACTGGAACTAACAGAAGATTTCAGCAAAGTTTCAGGATACAAGATAAACATTCAAAAATCAGTTGGATTCCTCTACACCAACAAAAAGAATTTCCAAGAGGAAATCACCAAATCAATACTATTTACAATAGCCCCCAAGAAGATAAAATACTTAGGAATAAATCTAACCAGAGATGTGAAAGACCTATACGATGACAACTACAAGACACTACTGCAAGAAACCAAAAGAGACCTGTGTAAGTAGAAAAACATACCTTGCTCATGGATAGAAGACTCAATTTTGTGAAAATGTCAATTCTACCCAAAGCGATCTACAGATACAATGCAATCCTGATCCAAATTCCACCGGCATTTTTTAATGAGATAGAGAAACAAATCACCAACTTCATACGGAAAGGGAAGAAGCCCCCAATAACTAAAGCATTTCTCAAGAAGAACAAAGTGGGAGGCCTCACACTACCTGATTTTAGAACCTATTATACCGCCAAGGTAGTGAAAACAACAACAACAGATACATAGACCAAAGGAATAGAATTGAGAATCCAGACATAAATTCATCCACCTATGAGCAACTGATATTTGACAAAGGCCCAAAGTCCATTAACTGGGAAAAAGACAGTCTCTTTAACAAATGGTGCTGGCATAACTGGACAGCCATCTGCAAAAAATGAAACAAGACCAATAGCTCACACCATGCACAAAAACTAACTCACAATGGATCAAAGACCTAACTATAAAATCTAAAACTATAAAGATCATGGAAAAAAAAATAGGGACAATGCTAGGAGCCCTAATACATAAACAGAATACAAACCATAAGTAACAACGCACAAACACCAGAAGAGAAACTAGATAACTGGGAACTCCTAAAAATCAAACACTTATGCTCATCAAAAGACTTCACCAAAAGAGTCAAAAGACAACCTACAGACTGGGAAAAAACTTTTGGCTACGATAAATCCAATCATCATCTAATCTCTAAAATCTACAACATACTGCAAAACCTCAACAACAAAAAGACAAATAACCCCATTAAAAAATGGACAAAGGATATGAACAGGCACTTCACCAAAGAAGACATTCGGAAGGCTAACAGACACATGAAGAAGTGCTCATGATCACTAGCCATTACAGAAATACAGCTCAAAACTATAATGAGATATCATCTCACCCCAATAAGGCTGATATTAATACAAAAAAACACAAAATAATAAATGCTGGAGAGGTTGTAGAGAGACTGGAACACTTACACACTGTTGGTGGGAATGTAAAATGGTACAACCACTTGGAAATCGATTTGGCACTTCCTTAAGAAGCTAGAAATAGAAGTACCATACGATCCAGCAATCCCGCTCCTTGGAATATATCCCAGAGAAACAAGAGCCATCACACGAATAGATATATGCATACCCATGTTCACTGCAGCACTGTTCACAACAGCAAAAAGATGGAAACAACCTAAGTGCCCATCAACGGACGAATGGATAAACAAATTATGGTATATCCACACAATGGAATATTATGCAACGATAAAGAACAACGATGAACCTGTGAAACATCGTATAACATGGTGGAAGCTGGAACTTATTATGCTGAGTGAATTTAGTCAGCCACAGAAGGACAAATACTGTATGAGACCACTATCATAAGAACTCAAGAAAAGGTTTAAACACAGAAGAAAACATTCTTTGACGGTTACGGGGGTGGGAAGGGAGGGTGAGCGTTATTCACTAACTAGATAGTAGATAAGAATCATCTTAGGTGAAGGGAAAGACAGCACACACTAAAGGGGAAGTCAGCACAACTGGACTAAACCAAAGCTAAGAAGTTTCCTGAATACAATCAAACACTTTGAGGGACAGAGCAGCAGTGTAGGGATATGGGGACCATGCTTTCAGGGAACATCTAGGTCAACTGGCATAACAAAGCTTATTAAGAAAATGTTCTGCTTCCTACTTTGGTGAGTGGCGTCTGAGGTCTTAAAAGCTTGCAAGCGGCCATCTAAGATGCATCAATTGGTCCCAACCACCTGGAGTAAAGGAGAATGAAGAACACCAAATATGCAAGGAAAGTATTAGCACAAGAGACAGAAAGGGCCACATAAACCAGAGACTTCATCAGCCTGAGACCAGAAGAACTAGATGGTGTCCAGCAACCACCAATGACAGCCCTGACAGGGAACACAACAGAGTCCCTGATGGAGCAGGAGAAAGGTGGGGTGCAGAACTCAGATTCTAGTAAAAAGACCAGACTTAATGGTCTGACTAAGACTGGAGGAACCCCAGAAAGCATGGCCCTTGGATTCTCTATCAACCCAGAAGTAAAACAATTTCCGAGGCCAACTCTCCAGACAAAGATTGGACTGGACTGTGGGATCTAAAATGATACTTGTGAAGAGTATTCCTCTTAGCTCAAGGACATACAAGAGACTAAACGGGCAGCTTCTGTCTGGAGGTGAGATGGAAGGCAGAGAAGGTTAGGAGCCGGTTGAATGGACACGGGAAATCAGGGGTGGAAAGGAGGAATATGCTGTCACAGTATAGGGAGAATAATTAGGGTCACATAACAATGTAAGTATAAATTTTTGCATAAGCGACTAACTTGAAATGTAAACTTTCACTTAAACTACCACAATAAACAAAAATAAAAATAAAACAGTGAAAAACATTCTCATGTAAATTGTAAGGATTTAAACTTGTCTACTAGGTGAAAATAAGTCAAGGTGTATAAAACACAGAAAAAATAAGGCTAGACCCTTTTAGGGATCATTTGGTTCAACAACTATTTTAGGCTTCCCATAATTATCCTTCCAAAATAAAATCACTCCATGTGACAATTTAAAATTATCACTTCTCAAATACTTGTGTTAGGCAATCAAGTCATCACAACACTGTGGCCCAACACCTCTTCAGCGCACTCTCACAGTGGTCACAGCATTGCAGGAAAAGAGAAGGCTAAGGACAGCTCACTGTGCTTACAAGAGGGAAAACGTTTTTCCCCATAACTGTGCATGTACAATATGATTATGATAATATTTACCAGAAAAAAATAGCTGTATTTCACCTTCAAAAAAAGTTTATTATCAGTTAAACATTTATTGAGTTCAAAGATGCTCAGTTGCCCTGAGTAGACTTAAGGCTGAAAATCAAGACCACCACAGTGGGAGTACAATAAGTAAACTAGTTCCCAATCTATCAGTATCACTTTACTCAACTCCTCTAGGATTCATCCTAATCTGAAATGAGAGGTAGTAACTGGTCCATAGCTACTTCAAAGAATTATTATAATAAAAAATAAATCCCTCAAATGATTCTTATAAAAACGTAAAAGATGACAAATAAAAAAGATACTGTCATGCGTGAGCAAAGATGACTTCATTTGGTACTGTGTCAGGGGTCCCCAAGACCACCCCAGGTTCAGTGACCCACTGAAAGGACTTATAGGACTCAGAACAAAGTTGTACTTACCGCTATAATTTTTTACAGAAAAAAATATACAAGGCAAAATGAACAAAGGGACAAGGCAAACAGGGCAAATGAAACCAGATGCAAGCTTCTAAGAGTCCTCTCCCACTGAAGTCAAACAGGACACATTTAATTTCTTTGGCAAAGAGTCGCGACAATACGTGCAAAGTCTTGTCTACCAGAAAAGTGCCCAAAGTTTTTTATGGGGTTGGTCATGTCGGCCCCGAGACTTCCAGAAGGAAAGCAGGTGTTCAGCATAAGCCACAATGTTTATAGTTTATATGTTTACAGTTTATATGTTTATAGTTTATAGTTAAGGCCCAGTGAGACACCTGTAACACTTACGGAAAGTCTTATATTGCTGTGGGTAGATGCTTTCCAGCCAACTTTCCAGACACCAGCCCAGGGCCAATCTTTCAAGCAGCCCTTTAAGGATAGCAGTTTTTGGTCTGCTATGTTATCTCTTGTCTGCACCCAAGTATATTGGAGAATACTAATAAGCGTTTAAGTTATTATGCCTTATCCCAACTTCACTTGGAGTAATGTCTTACATGTAAAAAAAATTAAAACAATTAGAAGACAATGTAATAAAATAATAACACATAGCTAAGTTACTGACCTCTTGTAACATGTCTGGCATTAATTATTTTACATGCATGAACCATATTTAACATTTACAGAAAATCCATGAGGCAGTCAGAGACCATACTCAAAACGCTCAACAATCACTATGACACGCAAATTGCTTGCTATGCCATTAGGCATGTACTTCCTGATATCAGCACTAGAGGCAAGTACTATTATTATTTCCATTTTATAAAAGAAGAAATAAACACAGAGAGTCCAAGGACACACAACTAGTACGTGGCAGAGATGGAGTTTTAATTTAGCCTGGTTCTAGAGCCCTGGCTCTTAATCATTATGCTATCTATACTACTTTTCAATATACAAAATACTTGTAAGGTCCTAGGATGTAAAAGGATCTCTTACACACACAGCAAAAACCATAAGGAAAAACAGTACTAAATTTAACTATTAGCAAAATGTAAAACTCATGTATGGTAAAAGGCATAAAAAGCAAAGCTAAAACAAAAGCCACTGGCTGAGAGAACCATTTTGCAACATATTTAGTAAGAATTAAATTCACATCATGTAAGAAACTCTTTCATATCAATAAGAAAAACATAAACAACCTGATAGAAAAAATGCCTACGTGAATAGGTAATTCGCATAAAAGAAAACCAAATAGCCAGAAAATACATGAAAAAAATCATAAAATTCACCAATAATGATGCAAATGCAAATTAAAATGACATATCATTTCACTATCACCAGACTGGTTAAAATTTTAAAGTCAGACCATAGCAAGTGGGGTGAAGATGTAGAGAAACAGAAATCTTCATTCACTGCTGGGACATACAAATTGCTAGAACCACATTAGGGAGAAATATGGTAGTTTCTGGTAAAGCGGAAGATATGTACCATACATTTATGCAAATTACACATTATACATTTTTTTGTCAACCATGCAACACTCCCACCCATGCGTTATTTTCGTGTTATATGTGTGGGCACATTATTTACATGGGTGTGGTATGCTATTTGCAAAAAAAAATATGGTACATCCTATGACCCAGTAATGCTACTCCAAGTTTACATATTAGAGAAACTCTAACATATATGTTCAAGGGAACATGAATAAGAATGTTCATTGCTGCATTGTCTCTATAATATTATTAGTGAGGAATAATCCAAATGTCCATTAGCAGGGGAACATTTTGATCAAAGATTCCACAGAAGACCTGTAATATTCCAAAGAAAACCTGGTATGTTCAAATGATGAAATATTATACAGTAATAAAAATGAATGAACTAGATCTATAATATAAACACAGATGTATCACAAAAAACATACCACTTAGTGAAGAAAAAGTTGTGTAACAAAGTATCAATTATATACATTGTAAAATATACACACAAAACAATATTATTGTTGATACCATAAACATATGTACAACATGGTAACAAAGGTTAAAAAAACATGAAGATAGCCGACACATATACCCTAGAATTCACTGTTTTAAAGCAAAGCACATTAAAAAATACAGATAGCAAGAAACTCACTGTTGTATTTACTATTAGGGTGTTGCTGAAGACATTACATACTACATAATAAAGCCTTCTCTTTTTCAAAATCCATGCATATATGAGATTAAAAAAAAAAACAATAATAAGGGCTGAAAATCAATGATCTAGCTTCCACATCTCTTTCCTTGGAAAAGAATATGCAAATAAAATGATAAGAAAGTATAAGGAGGTTCCTATCGGAGACCAGCAAAAGGGAGAGCAGCCTTGCAGAGCATCTGGAGGGAGACAGAACGACCGGTAAACTGCGTCTCTCATCTGTACATTCCAACGACAAGCTCCCCTAGCATTCTTTTATGTTTGTACGCTTTTTGCTCCTCCTCCTCTCTCCTCTCTCCCATATCCAGCTTAGCTTCACACATAACCATCTTCCCGCTGCACCCTACCTACCTGCACCGTGCACTAGACATCACATCACCAAGCGGGGCAGGCACGCCCTATTGGAACCTGCCCAGCACTGACTACCGACCGTCCTGGTGGCTGCGGTGAGTGCCACAAGCAACCCATCCCAGTGGCTCCTCCTCAACTAGATCTGCCCAGCTGTACCACAAGAACGAAAAAAAAAAAAAAAATCTACAATCAATAAACGAGAGAAATATCTACTGAATGCCCCGAAAACAGCAAACAATATCAAAACATTTACAAAAACAAGACAAGATGGCTCCAATAGGCGTCCAAATTAAAACACCAGATAACTCTCCTGTGGAAGAAAATGCACTAGAAGTACCTGATACGGAACTCAAATCACTAATACTCGGAATTTTCCAAGAACTGAGGCAAAAAGCTGACAAACATGAGGAAAAAATAGACAAATTTATGGAAAATACAGACAAAAAATTGGAAGAATTCAGGAAGATGATGCAAGAACAAAATGCCAAAATAAATTCACAACTCGAAATTATACAAAAACAACAATTAGAAATCCAAAAGATAAACAACAAGATTTCAGAAATGGACGGTGTCATAGAAGGGCTGAGAAGTAGATTTGAAACAATGGAAGACAGGATCAGTGGAACTGAAAACAAACAATTGGATACAACTCTGTTTCAGGAAAACTCAGAAAAAAGAACAAAGAAAAATGAAGAGACCCTGAGAGTTATGTGGGACACAATTAAAAGCAAAAAATTACGAGTGATTGGCATACCAGAACAGGGGGAGAAAACAGAAAACACAGAGAGGATCATTGAGGAACTGCTGACAGAAAACTTTCCCAATATCATGAAAGATGAAAAGCTGGTCATCCAAGAAGCTCAACGAACCCCATACAGAAGAGACCCCAAAAGAAAATCACCAAGACATATCATATTCACACTCGCTAAAACTAAAGACAAACAAAGAATCCTGAGAGCAGCTCGTGAAAAACAAGAAGTCACATACAGAGGAGAAACAATAAGACTAAGCTCAGATTATTCAGCAGAAACCATGCAGGCAAGAAGGCAATGGGATGACATATATAAAATCTTGAAAGAAAAAAATTGTCAGCCAAGAATAATATATCCTGCAAAACTCTCATTCAGATTTGATGGTGAAATTAGGTCATTTCCAGATAAACAGAAACTAAAGGAATATGCAAAAGTCAAACCAAACTTACAAGAATTATTAAAGGGAGTTCTTCGATCTGAGGACAAACAGCTTCACCCCTCAGGCAGGACCTAGGACCTAGGACGCAGGTTAACATGAACCAGATACCATTCTAGGAACTGAACTACAGACGACTTTCCAAAAACAAAAGATATACAACAGGGAATCAGAGAAATCAATCAAAGGATGACAACAACATCAAAACAATGAAAGAGGGAACAAACGGCATAGGTATAGAACCTTCTAAACGAGAAGAAGGCAAGGCGATACCAAGTAACAGTAGACTGCTTCAAAATTATAAAGATAAGGGTAAAATTCATGGTAACCACAAAAAAAGTTAACAAACCAACTCATAAAAATAAAGACGAAAAACATAAAGTCTCAACAAAAACAAAACCTACAAAAACAAAAGAAATGAACACAAAATCCACAAACAAAAGGAACTCAGCACAAGAGAGTAAGAAGAACAAAGAAAACTTCAGCATCACAAAAAAAAGCACTACAAAATGACAGCAACAAACTCACATCTATCAATAATTACACTGAACGTAAATGGACTCAATGCACCCATAAAGCGACGGAGAGTGGCAGAATGGATAAGAAAACAGGATCCATCTATTTGCTGTCTACAAGAGACACATCTTAGAAACAAAGATGTGAATTTATTAAAAATCAAAGGTTGGAAAAAAATATATCAAGCTAACAACTATCAAAAAAGAGCAGGAGTGGCAATTCTAATCTCAGATAAAATAGACTTTAAAACAAAATCTACCATAAAAGACAAAGAAGGACACTATATAATGATTAAGGGGATGATCCATCATGAAGACATAACCATAATAAATATCTATGCACCCAATGACAGGGCTCCAAAATACATAAAAAAAACTCTAACAGCACTGAAATGAGAAATTGACAGTTCCACAATAATAGTAGGAGACTTCAACACACCACTCTCAGTAAAGGACAGAACAACTAAAAAGAAACTCAGCAAAGATACAGAAGACCTAAAGAACACAATCAGCCAACTGGACCTCATAGACATATATAGAACAATCCATCCAACTGCTGCAAAGTACACATTCTTTTCCAATGCACATGGAACGTTCTCCAGAACAGACCACATCTTAGGCCACAGAGCAATCCTCAACAAGATCCAAAATGCTGAGATAATTCACAGTATCTTCTCTGACCACAATGCCATCAAGGTAGAAATTAACACTAGAAAGAGCAAGGAAAAAAAATCAAACACATGGAAACTGAATAATAATCTGCTTACACATCAATGGGTAATAGAAGAAATCAGAGATGGAATTAAAAAATTCCTAGAATCAAATGAAAATGAAAACACATCATACCAAAACCTTTGGGACACAGCAAAGGCAGTCCTCAGAGGACAATTTATAGCAATAGATGCACATATCAAAAAAGAAGAAAGGGACAAAATCAAAACATTAACTACAGAACTCAAACAAATAGAAAGAGAACAACAAAAAAAGCCTACAACCACCGGAAGAAAGGAAATAGTAAAGATCAGAGCAGAAATAAATGAAATAGAGAACAGAAAAACAATAGAAAGAATCAACAAAACCAAAAGTTGGTTCTTTGAAAGAATCAACAAAATCGACAAACCACTGGCCAGACTGACAAAAGAAAAACAGCAAAGGGCACAAATAACCCAAATAAGAAATGAAATGGGGGACATTACAACAGACCCAACTGAAATAAAAAGGATTATAACAGAATATTATGAAATACTATACTCCAACAAATTTGAAAACCTAGAGGAAATGGATAAATTTCTAGAAACATACGGCCTACCCAAACTACAACAAAGTGATATTGAAAATCTGAAGAGACCCATAACAAGAGAAGAGATTGAAAAGGTAATAAAAAAAACTCCCAACCAAAAAAAGCCCTGGCCCAGATGGCTTCACTGGAGAATTCTACAAAACATTTACAGAAGAGCTCGTACCAGTTCTACTCAAGTTATTTCAGAGCATAGAAGAGGAAGCAACACTTCCAAATTCATTCTATGAAGCCAGCATAACGCTGATACCAAAACCAGGCAAAGACATCACAAAAAAAGAAAATTACAGACCAATATCTCTCATGAATATAGATGCAAAAATTCTCAACAAAATTCTAGCCAACAGAATTCAGTATCATATCAAAAAAATAATACACCACGACCAAGTAGGATTCATACCAGGTATGCAAGGATGGTTTAACATTAGAAAATCCATCAACGTAATCCACCACATAAATAAAAGGAAAGAAAAAATTCACATGATTATCTCAATTGATGCAGAAAAGGCATTTGACAAAGTCCAACACCCATTCCTGATAAAAGCTCTCAATAAAATAGGTATAGAAGGGAAATTTCTCAACATAATAAACGGCATCTATGCAAAACCAACAGCCAACATCATTCTTAATGGAGAAAGGCTGAAAACATTCCCCCTGAAAACAGGAACAAGACAAGGATGCCCTTTATCACCACTCCTATTTAACACTGTGCTGGAAGTTCTAGCTAGAGCAGTAAGGCAAGAAAAAGAAATAAAGGGCATCCAAATTGGTAATGAAGAAGTTAAACTCTCCCTGTTTGCAGATGATATGATACTATACATAGAAAACCCTAAAGACTCCACGAGAAATTTACTGGAAGTAATAGAAAGATTCAGCAGAGTAGCAGGATACAAGATAAACATTCAAAAATCAGTTGGATTCCTATACACCGGTAAAGAGAACGATGAAAAGGAGATCAGGAAATCAATACCATTTTCAATAGCCCCTAAAAAGATAAAATACTTAGGAATAAATCTGACCAGGAATATAAAAGACCTATACAAAGAAAACTACAAAACACTGCTGCATGAAACCCAAAGGGATCTACATAAATGGAAAAACATACCATGCTCATGGATAGGCAGACTCAACATTGTGAAAATGGCAATTCTACCTAAAGCAATCTACAAATACAATGCAATTCCGATACAAATACCAACAACATTCTTCAAAGAGATGGAAAAACAAATTATTAACTTTATATGGAAAGGGAAGAAACCCCGAATAAGTAAAGCACTACTGAAGAAGAAGAATAAAGTTGGAGGACTCACACTACCTGACTTGAGAACCTACTATACAGCTACAGTACTCAAAACAGCCTGGTACTGGTACAACAACAGAGACATTGACCAATGGAACAGAATTGAGAACTCAGATGTAAATCCATCCACCTACGGTCACCTGATTTTTGACAAGGGCCCAAAATACATCAAATGGGGAAAAGACAGTCTTTTTAACAAATGGTGCTGGCTAAACTGGATATCGATTTGTAGAAAAATGAAACAGGACCCATACCTCACACCATATACAAAAACTACTTCAAAATGGATCAAAGACCTGAATATAAAGCCTCAAACTATAAAATTCATAGAAGAAAAAATAGGACCAACACTTCAGACCTTAATACATGGCATTAACAGGATACAAACCATAAACATCAACACAAAAAACCCAACAGATAAACTAGATAATTGGGATCTTCTAAAAATCAAACATCTATGCTCTTCAAAAGATTTCACCAAAAGAGTTAAAAGAGAACCTACAGACTGGGAAAAAGTTTTTGGACAGTACAAGTCAGACAAAGGTCTAATCTCCATAATCTACAAGAAAATCCAACACCTCTACAACAAAAAGACAACCAATCCTATCAAAAAATGGGCAAAGGAAATGAACAGACACTTCACCAAGGAAGACATTCAAATGGCCAACAGACACATGAGGAAATGCTTGCGATCACTAGCCATTAGAGAAATGCAAATTAAAACCACAATGAGATACCATCTCACCCCGGCATTACTGGCACGAATCAAAAACACTGGAAATAACAAATGTTGGAGGGGCTGCGGGGAGACGGGAACTCTTATACACTGCTGGTGGGAATGCAAAATGATACATCCATTTTGGAAAATGATATGGCGTTTCCTCAGAAAGCTAGAAATAGACGTACCATTCGATCCAGCAATCCCACTCCTAGGAATATATCCTAGAGAAATAAGAGTCATCACTCGAATAGACATATGCACACCTATGTTCATGGCAGCATTATTCACAATAGCAAAACGATGGAAACAACCTCGATGTCCATCAACAGACGAATGGATACACAAACTATGGTACATACACACAATGGAGTACTATGCAACGAGAAAGAACAATGAATCGGTGAACCATCTCATAACATGGATGAAACTGGAGGACATCATGCTGAGTGAAATAAGTCAATCACAAAAGGACAAATATTGTATGAGACCTCTATTGTAAAAACCCATGAAAAAATTCACATGCAAAATGTAACAATCCTTGTTGGTTACCAGGGATGGGAGGCGGGGGGGGGGGGAATACTAAATAGGTAATAGGTAAGTGGTAACTTGGGTGAGAGATGAGATAGTATATAGTACAGGGGAAACTAACACAACCTGCACAAGGAAAGGTCATGGAGGCCCTATAGACACATCCAAACCCCCCGAGGGACTGAGTTGTTGGACGGAGGGCTCTGGGGACCATGATCTCGGGGAACATCTAGCTCAATTGGCATGACACTACTTATAAAGATAATGCTCTACATTCTACCTTGGTGAGTAGTGTCTGTGGTCTTAAAAGCCTATGAGCGGCCATCTAAGATACTCCACTGATCTCATCCCTTCGGGAACAAGGGAGAATGAAGAGAACAGGATACAAGGAAAAGATTAGTCCGAAGGACTAATGGTCCACAGCTACCAAGGCCTCCACGGGACTGAGCCCAGTACAGCTGGATGGTGCCCGGCTACCACCAATGACTCCTCTGACCAGGATCACAACAGAGGGTTCTGGGCAGAGCTGGAGTAGGATGTAGAGCATAATTTTAACTCCCAAAAAAAAAAAAAAAAAAAAACAAGACCAGATATACTGGCCTAAAGAATACTAGAGAAGCCTCGAGAGTATGGCCCCCAGACACCCTTTCAGATCAGAGGGGAAGTTACCTTCAAGGTTCGATGTTAAGCCTGGGAATGGACACCCCAGTAAAACTAAATGGGACTAACGATGTACAGGAGTCCGGTGACAAGGGCCAGAAGGCAGAGGGAGAGTAGGAAACTGATGATAAGGAACACAAATTGAATAAGGACACTGTCGATGTATTGTGAGATTGTTGACCACTGCTATAGGACAACATTTGTAGTAACTATTAAATGGGAGGCTGTTTTGTCCTGTAAGCCTTCATCTTGGGCGAGAATGGCAGCACAATTGGAAGAGCATAGTCAATATCACTTAAATGTGTAAGTAAAAAGTTTTGAAATGGTGTTTAAATAAAATAAAATAAATAAATAAATAAATAAACAAATGAGACTAAAGAGGTACAATAGTCCACTGACAAGGTCCAGAAGACAGAAGGGGACAAGGAAGCCCCCTGGTGATAGGGAACACAAGGTGGAGTAAGGATATTCTTGATGTGCTGTGAGATTGTTAACCATTGTCATAGGGCAACATGTGTAGTAACTGTTAAATGAAAAACTATTTTGTTCTGTAAGCCTTCATCTTAAGTGAGAATAACAGCACAGTTGGAAGAGCATAGTCAATGTCACTGAACTGTGAATGTAGAAATTTTTGAAACGGTGTATCTTTGGCCATCTGTAATTTTCATCAAAAAAAAAAGGTTGAGAATTTAGAGGCTTAATACGTTGTGGGGTTGTTAACCAATGTCAAAAAACAACATGTGTACTACTATTTCATGAGAAACTATTTGCTCTGTAAGCTTTCACCTGAAGTACAATAAAATATATATATAAAAAAAAAAGAAAGTATAAGGAAGGAAATAAGGATATGAACCAAAGTCAGTAAAACAAAAAACAAGCAAATAATACAGAAAAATCAACAAAGCCAAAAGCTGGTTCTTGAAATGAAGAAAAAGAGAGAATATATAAATTATAATTATCAGAAATGAAAAAGCAGACATCACTACAAGAACACAAAGATGCTAATAAGATAATCCTGAACAACTTTCAAAAACAAATGACAATTTAGATGAAATGGACAAATTCTTTAAAAAACTGACACAAGGCGAGGTGCGGACCTGACTGTGGAGCCTGAGGCCCAATTCCCAGGATGTTAGTGGCCTGGCTGCAGGGCAAGGCGGAAGTGAATCAAGAAACTATCCAGCAGCTCCTGGAAGAGAATAACCAGTTGATTCGCTTTATCCTGGAGTATCAGAACAAGGGCCAGGCAAACGAGTGCATCCAGTACCAGCATGTGTTACAAAGAAATCTCATTTATTTGGCTACCACTGCAGATGCCAGCCCAAACAGTGCTTCAAAATCAATGGAACAATCTTCCAGTTGGCTGTTGTGAAGAGTAACTGAATGTAACATATGTCCTATGAAGTGGAAACAGGCTTATTACCAACTCAGCTGCTTAAAACATGAATGAAACCTCTGTGACTCTTCTAAAAATGTGAAAAAAGCTACTAAATGGATGTTATTTGCAATGCACATATTTAATAACTTAGCAGACCCCATCAATGTTGACCCAGGGTGTCCTCTTTCCTGAAATGGGAGTGTGTTTGGGTAACAAACACAGCATGGGCAGCTTCAAGCCTCCATTTTAGTTTCATCCTAAAAATGAAACTGGGTAGGTGCCGGCTAATTAGCAGGAAGGGGGGGGGGGGCAGGGGGGAAGCTCTCAACTGAGACCTTGCCAAATGGGCATGTAGCTGTGTGCCCCCTTCTACCAGTTTGTAGTTGTGGTGTCTTTGACTGCTCTTTTCAGGCTGCTTTGAAATAAAGCTTACCTTTCCACAAAAATGGATATGGAGGTGTACAAGTTTCTGCGAAACAGCATTCCATCCAGAAAAAGTAAGGAATTAAAAATATATGTAACAGCAGTACAATTATCAAACCCAACAAAATTAATAATGCAGTAAAACCTGTGTAAGGTGGAAACCTGTCAGAGAAGGAAAACTCAAATACTTTCCACTAATAGAGAGGGACAGAAAAGTGGTAAGACTGCACCCTGTCAAAGGTGGGAAACCTGGGAGACCCGGAAAAACAAAGCAGTCCCGTGGAGTTCTGGCTCTCACAGGTTTCACTGTAATTCTTAATTATTATCTAATAACATCTAATACTAATAGACGTTCAATTTAAAAAAAACTGACACAAGAAGGAATACACATACCGTATTTTTAGGCAACTAACACACGCCTCCTATGTTTGCCAACCATGCCCTCCCCCCACAAGGCATTTTTATAAGAACCACTATACCAATTATTTTTTTCCTGTTGCTGTAAAAAAAAGAAAAGAAAAAGTTAGCATAGCGCGCGAACAAAAATACCTCACGGGGGAGGGAGTGGCTGGCAAACATAAAAGGTGCGTGTTATCTGTGTAAAAATCCAGTACAAATCTTAACGTGCTAATATCTATTTTAAAAATTAAATCTGTTATTAAATCCTTCCCAGAAAGAAAACTCCAGGTCCAGAAGGTTTCATTAATGAATCCCTTTAAATATTTAAGAAAGAAGTAAAATTAACTGTCACAAACTCTTTCAAAGAGCAGAAAAACAAGAAAGACTTCTCAACTCATTTATGAGCCAGTGAAAACATGACAAGGACACCAAAAATAGAAAATCAGGGCGTTTTCTCGATCATGAACATCAATACAGAAAAAACTAAATAAAGTAGTAGATCAAATCTAACAACATTTAAAAGGACAGTACATCACACCAAGTGAATTTATATTTAGACTGGAAAGGGTAAAGAAAATCAAGCAATGCAACCCAGCCACTAACAGAAAAAGAAAAAAAATCATATGACCATCTCAATAAATGAGAGAAAACATTTGATAAAAATTAATACTCGTTTACAACTAAAAATCAGTGAACTAAATAAAAGAGAACTTCTTAATCTGATAAAGGGTATCTACAAACACGTACACACACAGAAACTTTAATGGTGAACTATCAAAGCTTTCCCTCTGAGATTCTATCACCATTGCAATTCAATTCAATTCAACATCATGTTGTATGCTGGAGGGCCTAGGCAGTGCAATCACAGGGAAAAAAGAAAAAAAAAAAAAAAACACTTCACAAATGATACAACTGTGTAGGAATTCCAAAAATACAGGAAGGCAAATTGCTAAAACTAATAAGGGAATTTAGCTAGGTCAATGGGAAAAAAAAGGTCAATATACAAAAATTCAGTATTTTTTTTATATAGCAACAAACAATTAGAAAATAAAAATTTAAAAGTGGTACCATTTACAGCAGCAAAATCAAACACCTAGAAATAAATTAAGTATGTGTAAAATATTTACCGAAAATGTAGCAAAACATTAGCAACAAATATTTTTAAAGTCCCAAATACAGAGACATACATTATCCATGGACTAGAAGACTCAATATCATAAATATGTCAGTTCTTCCCAAATTGATCCATAAAGTCAATGCAACCCCAATCAAAATCCTTACAGGGTCTCTGCAGAAACTAATAAGCTCATTTTAATATTTACGTGGAAATGCAAAAGGTTAAGAATGAGGGCAATCTTGGAAAAGAATAAAGCTGGAAGACTTACACTACTGAACATCAAAACTTATTTTTAAGCTAAGTTATGAAAACAGTGTAGTACTGACACAAGGATAAACAAATAGACTAACGGAATCAAAGAGAGTCAAGAAATATACACACATCACTGATAATGACAAAGACGACCCTTCAGTAAAATGGGGGAAAGATGTTTTATCCAAAAAAGAAAAAAATTAATCTTGACCTCTACCTTGTAACACACACAAAAATAATTCCCAGATAAAATGCAAACCTGAATGTGAAAGGTAAAAAAAATAAAATAAAACTTTTAGAAAAAAACATTGGAACATATCTTCATGACTTCAGGGTAGGCAAAGATTTCACAATTCAAAACAGTGCTAACAGTAAAGAAAAACTGGTAAATTGAACTACATGAAACTGAGAACTTTTCATCAAAAGACGCTATTAAAAGATTTAAAAAGCAACTCACGGAGTAGATAGATATCGATTTACATAGATGTGTGTGTGTGTGTGTATAAAGATTTCATATCCAAAATACGTAAAGAATTTTCACAAATCATTAAGAAAAATACAGACAACTTCATAGAAGACACTTCACAGAAGGGAATATCCTAATGGCCAATAAGCTGCAAAAGGCCTCTTTAAAGTGTTAAAAAGCAAAGATGTCACTCTGAGGACTAAAGTACGCCTGACCCAAGCCATCGTATTTTCAACTGCCTCATATGCATACAAAAGCTGACAATGAAAAAGGACGAATGAAGAAGAACTGATGTCTCTGAATTATGGTGTTGGCAAAGAATATGGAATATACCATGGACTGCCAGAAGAACGAAGACTCTGTCTTGGAAGAATTACAACCAGAATGTTCCTCAGAAGCGAGGATGGTGAGACTTCGTCTCACGTACTTTGGCCAGGTTATCAGGAGGGACCAGTCCCTGGAGAAGGACATCATGTTTGGTAAGAAGTGGGTCAATGCAAGAGAGGAAGACCCTCAATGAGATGGACTGACACAGAGGCAACAATGATAGGCTCAAGCATAGCAACGATTCTGACGATGGCGCAGGACACGGCAGTGTTTTGTTCTGTTGTACATAGGGTTGCTATGAGTCGGAACCGACTCAAGGGCTCCTAACAACAACAAGCATATGTGAAGGTGCTCTACTTGAGCATTGTCACGGAAAACAAAACAAAAATAATGCTACGATAACTCCACAAGAATAGAAAAACTACAAAAGACAGACAATACCAGTGTTTGCAAGAAAGTGAAATTTCTGGAATACTCGTTTACTGCCAACAAGAATGCAAACACTTTGGAAAACTGTTCGATAGTATATAAATTTATACATAAGCATACTCTCTAATTCAGGACGTCCTCTCCTACGTATTTCAGCAACAGAAATACAGAAATGCCTACCAAAAGATATATACCAAAATCTTCACAGCAATGAAATCCATGAACAGCCAAAAACTGAAAATAACCTGAACGCCCATCAGCAGTTAACTGGATAAAATACAAGAGTGAACAAACTACAACTAAAATATACACAGGCAGTCCCTGGATTACGAACCAGTTCCCGTTCCTAAATCTGTTTTTAAGTCAAATTTGTACATAAAGGAAACACTTAGGTATGGTTCAAATCTAATGTCAGTTAGTCAAATATCTGTCCTAGTATATAGTATATAGTGTACCTTTCCACACATAAAAATATTAAAGAACACTTCCAGATAGCACTAAAACGTCTTTAATGATGCAGTAATGATGTTTTAATATGCGTCACAAAGTAGCACCTGTTTGTTATTTTGAACCATTCTACATACCTTCTATTTTTAATATAATCGGCTTTATGACGGTTGGTTCATTAACTACAGGTTGTACGAAAGTCAGCAGCTCATAACCCTGGGACTGCCTGTGTACTATTGATTAAAAGAAGCCTTACATAAAATAGTACCTTTTAATGAATCCATTTATATGGAGTTCAACAATAGGTAAAACTAATCTAGTTACAGAAGTCAGAATGGTGGATACGCCCCTGGGGGGTTAGAGAATGATAGAAAGGAACAGGAAGGGAGTGTTCCAGGGTGATGGAAATATTCTATGTTAAACGGGATGATTACTAAATGAGTACATACATTTGTCAAGATCACTGAGCTGTACACAGAAAACTTGTCCATTTACTGTATGTAAATTATACCACAAAATACTGTTAGCATTTAAGTAAATAAACAGTCTAGACTCTAGACCAGTGTTACGTAAAGCAGTCTACAGATTGTTTGTTAGGGTCCAAGACAAGATAAAGAACTTGCATCCTAAATGTAAATCAACACACTGCTCCCTTCAAAGAGAAAAGTCTTGCTATGAAAGCAATCTATCAGCTGAACGAACCAGTGGTTTGAACTAAACTGCATCAGTAGCCTACTGACAGCCTAGTGAAAGCTCCTTATCTTGACCTGGACTGGAATGAGCACTATTCTAGAGAAACACCACAGAGGTGGCTGGGCTAAGGGAGGGAAGGGGTTTGATGAGCAGAAATGGAGAGACCAAGAAAAATGAGAACGCGCTAAAGTTCGTGGGTTAAGTTAGAGATATTTATTAAAAATACTTTGGGAGGAAAGGAGGAGAAAGAAGAAACACTGAAAAAGCAAGGCAATTTATATGAAAAATAATAACATGACAGAATGAAGTACAACAATAAATACAAAACATAAATGTACTAAGTTCACTGGTTAAAATAAGAGTACAGATTAGATTATCTTAACTAACCAGCTATTTGCTATGTATCAAAAAGGTCTGCTTCCATAAAGATTATAGCCTAGAAAGCTCTGTGGGGCAATTCTACTCTGTCATATGAGGTCGCTGTGAGTTGGAATCAAATCGACCAGCACCTAACAACCTAACGTTCTGTCACTAGTTACAAGAACAGTATGTGAACTGAAGATGGTGAACCTCTGCAGCGTCATGTCCTAAGTGGCATACTGCTGCCATCTACTGGACACAATGTTCATTTCCACTTTGAGCATCTTAATCGCGTAAAAAAAGTCCTAATAAGCACATAAATCCCTAAACTGTAATCACTTCTGAACCTCCTTCAGCTAATGAGATAAAGATAAGTTCTCTAAATTAAATGTGCGTCCTGCTCTATGTCTGCACAATTAAATAGCCACTGGTAACAATGTTCATTTCTTTTGCAAGTCACAGGTTTATCTAAGTGTAGAAAATTACATTGACTGAAATCCATATAAAATTTAATACAGCCACAAAGACTACCAATTAATTTCCCATACAACTACTGGAATATCATATTTTATACACTAGGTAACTACAATGGGTCACTCTAAACACACCATTTTGCTCATATGGCATTTTATCCATATTACTTGCAATGTTTCTAAAACGTAAAGTCCCCTGAATAGTTCTAGCCAGCATCTCAATACCTAAACCACTAACAGTTTTATCCTGTCTTTTCTTTAATGTCACCTCACTCAACCTGACGGGCTTCTTAACTGATCTTTTTATTTTAAAAAAATTTAAATTTCCATCAGAAAAAACTGTACATCAACAAATGAATGGATAAAGTATGGTACACAGACACAATGGAATAGTACACAACAATAAAGAGCAATGAGGGCTCTGACAAACATCTCACGACATGGATGAATCTGGAGGGCACTGCTGTAGTTGCTGTTAGATGCCACTGAGTCAGTTCCGGCTCACAGCAACCCTGTCTACTACAGAACAAAACACTGCCCAGTCCTGCGCCATGCTCACAACCATTGTTATGTTTGAGCCCACTGTTGCAGCCCGTGTCAATCCATCTTGTTAAGCGTCTTCCTTTTTTTTGCTAACCCTCTACTTTACCAAGCATGATGGACTTCTCCAAGGACTGATCCCTCCTGACCACATGTCCAAAGTATATAAGACGTAGTAGTCTCATCATCCTTGCTTCTAAGGAGCATTCTGGTTGTACTTCTTCCAAGACAGATTTGTTCGTTCTTTTGGCAGTCCGTGGTATATTCAACATTCTTTGCCAACACCATAATCCAAAGACATCAATTCTTCAGTCTTCCTTATCCTTTGTCCAGCTTTCGCATGCATATGATGCAACTGAAAATACCATGGCTTGGGGCAGGCGCACCTCAGTCTTCAAGGTGACATCTTTGCTTTTCAACACTTTAAAGAGGTCTTTGCAGCAGATTTGCCCAATGCAATATATCTTTTGATTTCTTGACTGCTGCTTCCATAGGTATTGATTGTGGATCCAAGTAAAATGAAATCCTTGACAACGTCAATATTTTCTCCATTCATCATGGTGTTGCTTATTGGTCCAGTTGTGAGGACTTCTGTTTTCTTTATGTTGAAGTGTAATCCATACTGAGGGCTGTGGTTTTTGATCTTCATCAGTAAGTGCTTCAAGTCCTCTTCAGTTTCAGCAAGCAAGGTTGTGTCATCTGCATAACACAGGTTGTTAATAAGTCTTCCTCCAATCCTGATGCCCCGTTCGTCTTCATATAGTCCAGCTTCTCCAATTATTTGCTCAGTATACAGACTGAATAGGTATGGTGAAAGGATACAACCCTGACGCACACCTTTCCTGACTTTAAACCACACAGTATCCCTTTGTTGTGTCCAAACAACTGCCTCTTGATCTACGTACAGGTTCCTCATGAGCACAATTAAGTTTTCTGAAATTCCCATTCTTTGCAATGTTATCCGTAATTTGTTATGATCCACACAGTCAAAAAAAACACAGGTAAACATCTTTCTGGTGTTCTCTGCTTTCAGCCAGGATCCATCTGACATCAGCAATTATATCCCTCGCTCCACGTCCTCTTCTGAATCCGGCCTGAGTTTCTGGCAGTTCCCTGTCGATATACTGCTGCAGCCACTTCTGAATGATCTTCAGAAAAATTTTACTTGCATGTGATATTAATGACATTGTTCGATAATTTCTGCATTCGGTTGGATCACCTTTCTTGGGAATAGGCATAAATATGGATCTCTTCCTCCAGTCAGTTGGTCAGGTAGCTGTCTTCCAAATTTCTTAGCCATTTGTTGAAACATCTCAACTGATATTCCATCAATTCCTGGAGCCTTGTTTTTCGTCAATGCCTTCAGTGCAGCTTGGACTTCTTCCTTCAGTACCATCGGTTCCTGATCATATGCTACCTCTTGAAATGGCTGAACATCAATCAATTCTTTCGGTATAATGATTCTGTGTATTCCTTCCATCTTCTTTTGATGCTTCCTGCGTCATTTAATATTTTCCCCACAGAATCATTCACCACTGCAGCTCAAGGCTTGAATTTTTTCTTCAGTTCTTTCAGCTTGAGAAATACCAAGTGTGTTCTTCCCTTCTGGTTTTCTACCTCCAGGTCTTTTTGCACATGTCATTATAATACTTTCTTTGTCTTCTCGAACCGCCCTTCGAAATCTTCTGTTTATCATTTCCGGACAAAGACTGTATGTAGACCACTATTGTAAAACCTCAAGAAAAGATTCATACACAGCAAAAAACAATCTTTGATTGTTACTAGGAAGGGGAAGGATAGGGAGGGGAAATCACTAACTAGATAGTAGACAAGTGTTCACTTTGGTGAAGGGAAAGACAACACACAATACAGTAGAAGTCAGCACATGACCAAGGCAAAGTCATAGAAGCTTCCTAGACACTTCTAAACACTCTGAGGAACAGTTACTAAGGCTGAAGGCTGGGGATCATGGTCTGGGGAGACATCTAGGTCAAGTGGCATAACACAGTTCATAAACAAAATGTTCTACATCCTGCTTTTAAGACCCCATCTAGGGTCTTAAAGGCTTGCAAGCAACCATCTAAAATATATCTATTGGTCCCGTCACATTTGGAGAAAAGGAGAACAAAGAAAACCAAAGACACGAGAAAAATACAAGTCCAAAGGACTAACAGACCACATGAACCACAGCTTCCACCAACCTTAGCCCATAACTAGATGGTGTCTAGCTACAAGAACGGAACGCTGATAGGGATCACAATAGAGGGCCCCAGACAGAGTGGGACAAAAACGTAGAACATTCAAACTCACAAAATAAGATCAGACTTACTGGTCTGACAGAGACTGAAGGAACCCCTGAGACTACTGCCCACGGGCACACTGCTAACTCAGAACTGTAGCCACCCTCAAAGTCCACCCTTCAGTCAAAGATTAGACAGGCCTATAAAACAAACAAAACACGCATGAGGAAAGTGTTTCTTCATTCAATCAAGTATACGAGACCAAATGGGCAACACCTGTGCCAAAAGCAAAGACAAGAAGGCAGGAAGGGACAGGTAAACTGGATAAATGGACACAGAGAACCCGAGGTAGAAATGGAAAGGGGTAGAGTGCTGATACATTACAGGGATTGCAACCAATGTCACAAAACAATTTGTATATAAATATCTGAATGAAAAACTAACTTGCGGTGTAAACTGTTCACCTAAAACACAGTAAGATTTTAAAAAACACACACAAAAAAATTATTGATAGCTAATGAATTAACAATAACTTGGGCTAATCTGCTGGAAACAACCTCTTTGAAGAGTTAAAAAGCAAAGATGTCACTTTGAGGACTAAAGTGCACCTGACCCAAGCCATGGTATTTTCAAATGCCTCATATGCATGCGAAAGCTGGACAAAGAATAATGGAGGCCAGATAAGAATTGAGGCCTCTGAATTATGGTACTGGTGAAGAACACTGAATATACCATGTACTGCCAGAACAACGAACAAATATGTCTTGGAAGAAGTATAGCCAGAGTGCTCCTTAGAAGTTCCTTAGAATGTGCTCTCATCTCACGTGCTTTGGACATGTTATCAGGAGAGGCCAGTCCCTGGAGAAGGACAAAGGGTCAGGAAAGAGAAGACCCTCAACGAGATGGACAAACACGGTGGCTCCAACAATGAGCTCAATCATAGCAACAATTGTGAAGATGGCGCAGGAGCTGGCAGTGTTTCGTTCTGTTGTACACAGGGTCACTACGAGTCAGAACTAACTCGACAGCACCTAACAACAACAACAGTAGTACCTTCATGAAAGAACTCGGTAAGCAGTTGTCTATGAGGATACTTGCACAGAGTTATAAAAAAGCTTTTTCATCAATCAGCAATTTCTAAAAATCTAGAAAATACAACCACATCTCTATGGAAAAAACAGCAGATTTTTCTCACACTGCATTTCAAGTAAACTATTTCAGAAAACGACTGATGCCAGATTGAAAAAAGCATGGTAAAGACCACTATCTCCAAACTAATTTTAGAGATTTAACACAATGACAATCAAAATCCAAACATAATTTTTTTGGTGTATGTTTAGGACAGTAGAATTTGACAAAATAATTCCGAAGTTCACTACATTACATAAAAAAGCAATCTGTTTTTCACAATTTCCTAGCTTGGTATTTAGGTTTGCAAAAGCAAACTGCTCTATAAAATAACAATGCCACGGTTTAATGAATAAAATGGAAAGACAAAAAAACCCCTGAGGTCTCTCCTCTGTCAACTAAAAGTATGGCATGAGTATAAGGGGGCACTCTGGCTTCCAGTCTCAGCTTTAGGAGAGAGAAGCGATACTCCAGGAACTAGTTAAGAAACAGAACTTCAAACTCATTGCCACTCAATTCTTATTAAATGCCTGGTTCTAAGAAATACCTGTGAAATGTTGCCTGAAAGATGTACAATCATTCATTAAATGTAATTATTCAGTTGACAAAAACAAACAATAGAGCTTTGTACCTGGACTGCACGGTATAGGCACACTACAGAATGCTCTATCCACTAGATGTCGGTAGTACCTCTCAACTGCTGACAAATGTCTTAGTCATCTAGTGCTGCTGTAACAGAAATATCAGAAGTGGATGGCTTTAACAAAGAAAATTTTATTCTCTCACAGTTTAGAGGCTAGAAGTCCAAATTCAGGGTGCCAGCTCCAGGGGAAGGCTTTCTCGCTGTCGCCTCTAGAGGAAGTGGAGGAAGGTCCTTGTCATCAGTCTTCCCCTAGACTAAGAGCTTTTCAGCACAGGAACCCAGGGTCCAAAAGACGCACGCTCCTGGCTCTGCTTTTGTGGTGGTATGAGGTCCCCGTCTCTCTGCTCGCTTCTCTCTTTCATATCTCAAGAGATTGATTCAAAACACAACCTAGTCCTACAGATTGAGTCCTGCTTCATTAACATACCTGCCGCTAATCCTCCCTCATTAGCATCAGAGAGGCAGGATTTACAACACATAAGAAAATCACATCAGATGACAAAATGGTGGACAATCACACAATACTGAGAATCATGGCCTAGCCAAGTTGACACACATTTTTTTTTGGGACATAATTCAATCCATAACAGCTAAAAATGTCTACAGATATTGCCCTCCTTCCCCCAACTTTGAGACCCATTAGCCTAGCTTAATCTGACCAACATAATACGTATAAATGTATGTATGTGTCATATAGGGTCGCTATGAGTTGGAATCAACTCGACAGAATGTGTTTGGTTTTTTTTTTATATTATATGTGTGTGTAGAAGAGTATATTTAAGTGAAGTGTCATGTGATGCACATGTGACAGTCTACATACTTTATTATGTACAGCTGTTGTTAGGTGCCACTGAGTCGATTCAGACTCATACCTTATATGACAGAGCAGAACTGCTCCATAGGGTTTCCTAGGCTGTAATCTTTTATGGGAGCAGATCACCAGGTCTTTTTCATGTGGAGCAGCTGGTAGGCTTGAACCGCCAACCTTTTAGTTAGTAGCCAAGCACTTAACTGTTGTGCCATTAGGGCTCCTTTATTATGTACTAGGGTCTGATATTTTGTCGGCCCTTAACAAATAACACAGGAAGCATCTAAATAAGATGGAAGGTATACTGAGTTACTGCACCAAAAAGAATTGGTTGACATTCAACCATTTCAGGAGGTAATATATGATCAAGAATCAATGGTACTTGTCATGGACTGCATTGTGTCCCCCCCAAAATACGTTTATCAACTTGGCTAGGCCATGATTCCCAGGATTGTGTGACCGTCCACCATTTTGTCATCTGATGTGATATTCCGATGTGTTGTAATCCCTATCACTATGATATTAATGAGATGGATTAGTGGCAGTTACGTTGATGAGATCTACAAGATGAGGTGGTGTCTTGAGCCAATCTCTTTTGAGATATACAAGAGAGAAGCCAGCAGGGAGACAGGGGGACCTCATACCACCAAGAAAGCAGCACTGGGAGCAGAGCGCATCCTTGGGACCCGGGGTTCCTGTGCAGACAAGCTCCTAGTCCAGGGGAAGACTGATGACAAGGACCTTCCTCCAGAGCAAACAGAGAAAGCTTTCCCCTGGAGCTAATGCCCTGATTTTGGACTCCTAGCCTACCAGACTGTGAGAGAACGAACTTCTGTTTGTTAAAGCCAGCCACTTGTGGTATTTCTATTACAGTAGCACTAGATGACTAAGACAGTACTGAAGGAAGAAATCCAAACTGCACTGAAGGCTCCAGGAAACAATGGAATACAAATTTAGATTCTTCAACAAATGAATACAATGCTGCAAGCGCTCACTCATCGATGCCAAGAAATTTGGAAGACAGCTGCCCGGCCAACCAACTAGAAGAGATTCCTATTTGTGTGTATCTTACTTATCTAGTTGCTATAACAGAAATACCACAAGCGGATGGCTTTAAAAAACAAAAATTTATTTTCTCACAGTTTAGAAGGCTAGAAGTCTGAATTCAGGGTGCTGGCTCTAGGGGAAGGCTTTACTCTCTATCTTGGCTCTGGAGGAAGGTCCTTATCTCTTTGAGCTTCTGCTCCTGAGTGATCTTCATTGGGCTAGGCATCTCTCTTCCCCCATCTCTGTCTGCAGCTTGCTTGTTTAATCTCTTTATATCTCAAAAGAGACTGACTCAAGATACACTCTATGCTAATCCTGCCTCATTAACATAACAAACAGAACCCATTCCCACATGGGATTATAACCACACACACAGAGGTCAGGATTTATAACACATATTTGTCGGGGACCAGTTCAATCCCTAACAGTGCCCATTCCAAAGAAAGGTAATCCTACAGAATGTGGAAATTATCAAACAATATCATTAATAACAGCAATAAAAATTGTGCTGAAGATAATTAAAAACATCTGCAGCACACATGACAGAGAACTGCTAGAAATTCAAGCCAGATTCAGAAGAGGACATGCAATAAGGGCTATCACTGCTGATGTCAGATGGATCTTAGATGAAAGCAGAGAACACCAGGAAGATATTTACCTGTGTTTTATTGAGTACGAAAAGGCCCTGACTGTGTGAATCATAACAAATTATGGATAATATGGCAAAGAACAGGAATTTCAGAACACTTCACTGTGATCATGCAGAACCTGTACATAGACCAAGAGGCAGTCTTAGGAATAGAACAAGGGAAACCGCGTGGTTTAAAGTCAGGAAAGGTGTGTCAGGGTTGCATCCTTTCACCCTACTTACTCAGTCTTCATGCTGAGCAAATAATCCGAGAAGCTGGACTATATGAAGAATGGGGCATCAGGATTAGAGGGAGACTCATTAACAACCTTCGATATGCAGATGGCACAACCTCCTTGCTGGAAGTGAAGAGGACTTGAAGCACTTACTGATAAAGAGCTTCAGTATAGATTATACCTCAAAATAAAACAAAAATCCTCACACTGGCCTAATAAGAAGCATCATGATAAATGGGAAAAATATTGAAGTTGTCAAGGATTTCACTTTACTTGGATCAACAACACCAGGAAGAAGTAGTCAAGAAATCAAATGACATATTGCACTGGACAAATCTGATGCAAAAGACCTCTGTAAAATCTTAAAAAGCAAAGATGTTACTTTGATGACTAAAGTACACCTGATCCAAGCTGGACAATAATAGAGAAAGGTCGAAGAAATTGAGGTATTTGAATTTAGGTGCTGACAAAGAATACTGAATTTACCACAGACTTTGTAAAATGGAAGGAGAGCTGGTGGCACAGTGGTTAAAGCACTCAACTCCTAACCGAAAAGTTGACAGTTCAAACCTATCAGCAGCTCCACAGAAGAATGATGCAGCAGTCTGCTTCCATAAAGATTTACAGCCTTAGAAACCCTATGGAGCAGTTCTACTCTGTCCTACAGGGTGGCTATGAGCTGGAATTGACTCGACAGCAGCAGGTTTGGGGTTTCTTTTTTTTTGTTTTGGTGTAAAACGGTAGTAGTAGCATCAAAACTTGTCTAACTTCAGGGTGAATGATGAGAATCAAGATCAGCACAGAGCTGATTCCTATGAGGTAGAGGTCAGACATACCTTCACTCTCCAACCTTTTTACCAATTCTGATACCAGCCATCTCCCTACGGCACTCTCTACTTCTCACTGGGTTCGATAATCCATTGCAATGGCCACACAGGACTCCTGGATCATACTTACAGTTAAGTGGCTTATTAAGGAAATAACTCAGGATCACGATCAAGAAGCAGGTAGACAAAGTCTAGAAGGTTCCCCAAAGTGAAGAACATGTCCCTTCCTCCCTTCTTCCGTGCAGACAGCTCTTTCAGCCGCACACGCAAGCAGGCGTTTCTCTCTGCCTCGTACGCCCCCTCTCAGCTGTGCTGGCCCCCGGAGGACAGGCTTCCTCTCAGCCTCCTCAGAACAGAGTTCTTCTCAGCCACCTCAGGACAGGCCTCCTCTCAGTACCCTGAGGACAGGCCTTCTGCCCGTGGCCTCACTGCCATCGGCCTCTCCAATGCTAACTGACCCAGCTCAGAGCCAGTGTAGCAATTTTGTTCAGCTCTCTTTTAGCTGCATTCCCAGCAGCAGGCTTCTGCCATCAGAACCAACTCTACCACAGGGTTCCTTCGAGGCCTGTTGCTACTGGCTCTGCTACAGGGCCCCTTCTGGTCCTGTAGCTGCCAGCTCTGCTGCACAGTCTCTTCCAGGCATCTTACTGTCTTTAGCGTTATAGCCTTTGATCTGTGTTATAGCCTTTTAGGAGGTTCTTTGCCTCCTCGCTCTCTGCTGCTTCTCTCTTCTTGCCTTTATCTCCCCTTCCTGCTTCTTTCCTCCTTCTTTCTGCCTGCCAACCTCTGTGGGGTTGGCTGCATATACAAGCAAACTCCTGGTCAATTTCAAGGTACAGCCCTCCCACCAGGCCCATGAACTAACCAATCGCCTCTCGGTAAGTCACAGATACTTCCTTTTCATAGTAGGCTATGGCCACTTCATTTACATAAGTATACTGACCAATCCCTGCAAGGTGTGTAAAACAGACCAATCACAGGGCAGGCTGCAGCACAAGGCCAGACAAAAAGTACCAAACTATAATTTGTTTATAGCTCACCCAGGAAACATCAAACAACCTGGACAAAAGTAACAAACCCCCTGGGGTAGAAAATTCGGGCAAAGGTAACTCTCTAGGGCTTCGGGAAAAATCTCTCAAACTGTTTCTCCAAAGAACCAAGGCAAAAGTCCACGTGAAGGAACTCATTTCACCATAGACTGCCAGAAGGATTAACAAATCTGTCTTGGAGGAAATATAGCCAGAATGCTCCTCAGAAGCAAGGATGGTGAGATTTCATCTTGCTTACTTTGGACATGAGCCCTGGTGGCACAGTGGTTAAGAGCTTGGCTGCTGACCAAAAGGCTGGCAGTTCATTCCACCAGTCACTCCTTGGAAACCCTATGGGGCAGTTCTACTCTGTCCTGTAGGGTCGCTATGAGTCGGAATCAACTCGAAGGCAGTGGGTTTGGTTTTTTCCTTGGTAATCCCTGGAGAAGGACATTGTGATTGTTAAGGTTGTGTGTCAACTTGGCTGGGCCATAATTCTCAGTGATTTGGCAGTTAGGATATACTCTGGCAGCCATATAATGATGTAATCATCTTCATGATGAGATCTGATAAAATGTGATCCCCTCCATGATGGGATCTGCTGTGAGTAGCCAGTCAGTTGAAGGGGAGTCTCCTTGGGGGTGTGGCCTGCATCCAATATAGGTGAACTTTCTGGCAAGGCTCGTGGGCTTTTGCTTGCTCTGTATCCTGCAGCCGGCTTCTGTTCGTCTGACCCCCAGTTCTTGGGACCAGAACTAGCAGCTTACCTGCCATCTTGCCTGCCAATATTGGGATTCATCAGTCTCCACAGCCCTAACCCTAACCCTGCTGTCTGACCTGCCAATCTTGGGCTCACCAGCCCCTGCAGCTATGCTGAGTCAGGAGAAGGCTCCAGCCTGACCCACGGACTTGGGACTTTCCAGCCTCTGCAACCACATGAGCCATTTCTTTGATATAAATCTCTCTATATATATATGTATTTATGTACTTTACTGGTTTTGTTTCTCTAGCGAATCCAGCCTAAAACAGACATCATGCTTGACCAAGTAAACGGTCAGTGAAAAAGTGGAAGACCTTCAACGAGATGGATTAACACAGTGGCTGCAACAATGGGCTCAAACATATCTACTATTGTGAGGATGATGTAGGATCAGACAACATTTCGTTCTGTTATACATAGGGTCGCTATGAGTCGGACATGATTCAATGACACCTAACAACTAATAAAGGTATATTTCCATTTCTCAAATTAGAAAAGTTAATTCCTAAACCTAAAAAAAATTCAATAACTATCACAAGTCTATCATAAAGTAAACAAAATATTACAAAGAGTATACAAATCCATACATACTATGCTGTTCATCTCAGAGGACTCATAGCTCCCAACCGGATGCACATTTCCAATGGGCTCCAAGCCCTCTTCATCCCACATGTATGTTCCATCAGAGCTATCAGATGGAGAGAGTTCAAAGGAAGAACCAGCTCTGTAGTCTGTATCTGGTGAAATCAAGTTATTCCCAGATGTATGCTTTGTATAGTCACTGTCTTCAATTGATTAAAAAAGAGAGAGAGAGACAGGGTAGTTATTAATTCACAAAAATATCATTTCTCTGGTTCTAAAAATACAAGCTCTAATAATTTGATCTATTATAGCAAAAAGGTTGACAAAACAATTCATAACTGTACTATTTTGTAAATTCTAATAAAAATTTAAAAATCAGGCGTCAAAATCTTAAAAATAACCTACTGAAAGATTTTCCAGTAGACATAAAGAAAATTCATTTAACCATCTTTCACTTCTAAAATATTTCTAGAAATATAAATAAAGCCTCATATTCTTTTAATGTTTCCCAAGATTATTTACTTTTAACCTGGAAACTCCCCTCCTCTGTATATAACTAAAACACAAACCCACTGCCGTCTAGTTGATTCTGACTCATTAACTATAAAGATAAATAAGAAATCTAACTCCTCCTTGAAAAAAAAATTTTCTGGGATAAAAAAAAAAAAATCTTTATATTGGACATAACCTATATGATTTCATTTACCCTTTGTTATAACTTTGCTCTTAGCATATAACAATGATCTACTACCCTAAAAGAAGAGATGGTTTTATAGTATGCTATAAGGGGAAAGTGGGGAAAAAATTCTTTTGAAGCACTATGTACAATGATTAGGAGTAAGCCTGGATATTATAGCCAAGCAGAGGTGAGGAAAGACACCATAGGGGAAGAGTGCTGTTACTGATATTGTTGTTGTTATAAAAAGGGTAAAAAACAGTACAGGGTACAAAAGTCACTGAGCAAGGAAGATAAATGTTGCCCTATTTCAATTTTATTTAGATCCATCCCTCCTTCCAACAGTCATTTAATACAGACCGTGAAATTGATAGTACCTTGGTATTTATCACAAGATAATCCTAAATGTAAGTTCAGTTACAAAAACATCTAGAAGAAAGCAAACAAACTTAAATATTAATATTTACCAGACACACTTATAGCTATCCATTCATCAGTTTTATGGAAAGATTTTTCATTTTCCTTGGGGGAATCAAATATATCCTTCGGCGGTACATTTCCATGCTTTTCTTCTTTGAGAGAAATTTCCTCTGGAGTTATTTGAGTTCTGTTAGAGTCTTCAATATCTATAAAATCATCACTAAAGTCTTCACTTAAATCATTCTTATCAGAAGATGACAAAGACGACAAGGAAATATCATCCACATCATCACTCAGATATCTAATTTTAGCATCATTCTTTATGGTCTGCTCATTTTCTGTTCTATAACCATCGTTTTCAATTAGTTCTTGGTCCTTATTAGTAGCTTTGTCATTAGCCAGAACTGTAGCATGCTCCTTTACACACTTGTCAGCAGGTACATTTTTATTACCATCAACTGTGATACTCCCAGCAAATGGAGGTCTACTGGATTTCAGTAAAGAGGAATGAATCATCCTATAACCCAAAGTGGAAATCATGCCAGGTCCATTTGGTAAAGCCAACTTCTTTCCACCAGCAGGATAAGGCCTATTAAATCCATACCCTAAACGTTCATTCCCATTAAGTACTTCTGACTGCCGGGAATTTCTTGTTAGCATACTTGACCTTAGAGGCACTCTAATGTGTAGCTGTTGGTTCTGATAAGGCTTAGTAAGATCTACAGCTCTGTTGAAGGAATGTGATCTGGTTATAGAAGAAGGTGGAAGGAATGAATTCTGAATGGAATGTGAAAAACTTTGTGACCTTACCATTTTTTCACAAGTAATAGATTTAATATTGTCTGGGGATTGTGCTAGGCTTTCTCCAGAACTACTTCTGGTGGCACAGGAATTTGCTCTAGGCCTTTGCCTGTTACCAGCTGATCGATTTCCATAAAATCCATTCAACTGTGATTTTGGAGCACTGACTGAAGAATATGAAGTCCTTCCTAATAATGTACCTTTGGTGAATTTACCCAAATTAGACGGTCCAGACAAAGATTTCTGGTTTAACTCCTCTGTAGATGATACAAACATAGTGGATGGTTTTGTTATCTTTGATGTAAGTACAGAAACACTTTTCAAATCTCCTTTTATCCTACTTTTATCAAACATTCCTTGAATAGGAGCATGTTTTTCAGGATCAATTACTTTATCATATGAATTTTGAGTATTGTTAGGTTCTCCAGCACTTTGTTCACTGAGTTGGTATTTATTTGCCTTTCTCCAATTAAATGAATGGGACAACAGACTATCTGAGCCATTATTTTTTATGTAACTTTTGACATTGTTACTCTTGGAAACTCCTAATAAGTTAGCAGGTGTCCCATTTGACATCGGCTGCAGTGTACTTCTTACAGATTTTGTTCCATACTTCGGCAACTTTGAACCCAATAATGTCTTGATTTGTGTTTTTTCTTCCATGAGCTATAAAGTGCATTTGTCCTTAAAGACTGACAGAATCTGAGGAGGAAAAAAAAGGTAGAGTCAACATTCCTAAATAAGAACAATCACAAGGATCATTACATAATATAAATACATATAACAGTTACATAATTAGATGCAGCAAAGCCCAAACACTACTTCTGAGTCCTACAGGATTATCAGATATTGAATGCATTTATTAAACTAATAACATTATACTAGAATAAAATAAAGAACATTTTTATAAACATTTTTTATAAACTTGGGTTATAGATGATGACATCAAAGTCCAGAAAAAATAAAATTAGACTATCAAATTTGACTGTATTAAAAAAATGAGTATGGCCGTTTAGGGCACAACAATCTATTCACCTGGATTAAAAGAGGAAGAAGGAAAGTCTGAAATAGGAAGAGGATATGGATGCCTCTATGAACAACTGCCTCCTTTGCCATGAGACCAGGCGAACTCGGCAGTGCCATAAAAGAATCCTGATCAAATGGGAGAAAATGCAGAACACAATTTCAAATTCTCATGGACACTAGGCTTTCTGGAGACATGGAGGGTGAGTGAACACCTGAAGTTACTGCCCTGAGATAATCTTTAAACCTTAAACCAAAAATATTCCCTGAAGTCATCTTAAAACCAACAACAGTTTAGCCTAACTAATAAAAAAAAAAGTCTGCCTTGAGCATTATGCTCTTTTAAGAACTACCTACATGGGATGAAACTGACAAAAGCAACTTGAAAAATTAGATAGGAACTTTAGCGGGCAGTGAGTTTATGTTAATGAGGGAGGAACAACTCAGAAAAGGAGGGTGAGAATGGTTGCACAACTCAAAGAATGTAATCAATGTCACTAAATTGTACATGCAGAAACTGTTGAATTGGTGTCATTTTGCTGTGTATATCCTCAACAACAACAAAATAAATAAAATTCAGGAAAAAAAAATGAATACTTCTACAGTTCATCTTCCAATTTCCAATACAAATTATTTTTTCACTTTTGGGTAATACTCTCTCCTTTAAAATTAGGATGTGATTTCATTTTTTCAAAAAGCATACATGATCTTATAAAAACTGGAATACATTTAAAAATCTTCATTATTGAAGCCATGGAAAGGACGTGGGTAGGAATAAAATAGCAACAACAACAAAATTCTTCTTAAAGGTAGGGATAGCAACCGTCATTGTAAGCAACTGTCTTAAAAGAATTTGCACCTACTAACATAAACAGATGCTATAGTTATTGCCAGGCTGAGAGTTCTAATAATTTAATAAACAAAGTTGATTAGTCTATTAAGTTCCAAGTCCTGAAATTTATTTTAAAAGTAACACAAACTACAAACACAAAAAAGGTTCAATGCACAAAGAACATAAAACTAGAAACAACTAGTGTCTCCCATCTGAGTAACCATTTAATAAAATATGACGGACTATGTGATGAGATTATAAAGATGCACTAGAAATATAAAATGTTTGACCTGACAATAAGTAAAATATAGTATGGTCACTATATGCTCACTGCAATTACAGCTGCCACTGAGTTGATTCCAACTTATGGTGACGCCATGTGTGTCAGAGTAGAACTGGGCTCCGCAGAGTTTTTAATGGTTGATTTTTCAGAAAGATAGCCAGGCCTTTCTTCTGAGGTACCTCTGAGTGGACTCAAACCTCCAACTTTTCCATTTGCAATTGAGAGCATTAACTGTTTGCACTACCCAGAGACCTCCAGGAACCTACAGATTTTCAAAAGTAGTGATCAGAGAAAGATTCTGCACAAGTGTTGCATGGCTCCTACCTTAAACTTCATGGACATAGTAATGAGGAAAACAGGTAAGTAAATAAAACTTAAAAATTTTAATAAGCGCCCGCCAGTCTGCCTGGAAAGAGCTAAGGGTATGATTTGGCAACATTGGAAAAATCAACGAAAACACACTGAGGACAAAAGGTTTTTGAAACCTCAGCAAGAGGCAAAATGAGCCACCAGGACTTGCCAACTTCCAAGGCACTATTCTGAGTTACAGGACTCCTGGTGGCACAGTGGTTAAAGTGCTGGACTGCTAACTGAAAGGTAGGCAGTTTGAAACCACCAACGGCTGCACAGGAGAAAGGTGTGGCAGTCTGCTTCCCTGGAGATTTACAGCCTTGGAAACCCTATGCGGTTGCTGTGAGTCAGAAATGACTCAACAGCACTGAGTTTACTCTGAGTTAAGGGAACAATGAGAAACCTAAACAAACGCACAATACCCTTGGCAGAACGGAGTGAGCCTTGTACAAGATACTTAACAAAATCCAAGAAGAAAATCTGAAGCCTCCAGACAACGATCCCTCCAATACCACCTCATGCCTTTCAAATACAGAAAAGCAGATAAAAAGAACAAAACACACCCTCAAAAGGTGTATCACGGTTGTACATAAAGGGAGGAGATAAGATCACAGCTTAGGTGAGAAAGACATGAAGGGGAATTCACCCATATTATATCAGAATAAATACACTTCATACCTATAATAAAAACTAGTCTGTCTTATGATTGTGTGAGTCTATTCGACCACTAATAAGGTAAGGTGTTGAGAGCATAAACAGAGTTCTATTTACTTTCAGGCCTGCCACAGGACCACACGTTATAAATTTACAATTCTACTGCAAGTTAATTTAATAAATAATAAGTCAAGAATGAAATATAGGGAATTCCAGCAACATGCCGCTCTAGGCAGAAGCACCACGCAGTCCCTCCACAGCAAAGACCTGAAAAACTAAGTCAAACAGAGAAAACAGCAATCCTGAAACCCTAAACATCAAATGAAGAGATAAAGAACTCAGCCAAGCACCAAATGGAATAAGAAACTGACAGAGAACAGAGAGCGATGAGACATACATGCAGAGGTCCCCTATCAGCTAACACAGCACAGATCCGCAATCTTGGAACCTATCCGAAACCAACAAATGGGAGTGCGAGAAAGCAGCTTCACGGAGCTTCCAGCAGGAGACAGAAAAACCGGTAACTGGCGATATACACTTTCCCACCCCCCACCCTTCTTCCCCCACAACTGGCCTCCTCTGCTTCCTGCAGCCACAGTCTCTTGGCTGGGAAGCACTGGCTGCTTGGTTTCCACCCGCCCGCACTGACCGGCTCCCTGAGTGCCATTTGTTGCCTACTAGGGTTGCTTTTTTCTACTTCTTTTGATTTCTTCCTTACTTCTCACCACCTCCCCCACCTTTCGCTCAAATACCTGGCTCCATGCGCCATCTTTGCTTCTTCTGAGGGACTGTGGAGCTCCGCTCAAGTGTGCAACTGCTTCCCGCTCTGTGCTGCCATGCTGGTGGGATCCCAGAACTTTTGTTTGTTTGGTTGTTTTGAATTGTTTGTTTTCCTTTCCTTTTCTCAGGTTGGGAGCCTGTTCTGGCCAGGCAGTGCTGCATAACTTGGGATCTACCCCCTCACATTACACAGACAAGCAGAGGGCGTATCTTTTCTCGTGGGGTTTTCTTTTTTCTCTTTTTCGGGCCGTTTTTCTTGTTCTTTTTTTTTTTTTAAATTTCTTTTATTTTCTTTTCCCTCTTTTTCCTTTTTTGTCTTTTCATTACTCAGTTTCTCATCTTTCTGTACCATCCTTCTCTTCCTGTCCCCTGAATACCCGGCGCTGAGGGACACCTCTACACCTTCTTGCCAGACTGGACATCAACACCTGGGAACAACGTCCCCAGACCTCGTGGCTACACCGGTATGATCCCTGGGAGCTTTGCTTTTGTTTTCTCTTAATTTTTACTTATTCATTCTTTTTTTTGTTTTCTTCTTCTTCCTCTTTCTGCTTTTGTTCTTCTCCATTTCATAGTCTCTCATCTCTCCATTCCAACAGCAAGCTCCCCTAGCAGTCTTTTTTGTTTGTATGTTTTTGGCTTCTGTTCCTCTTCTCCTCTCTCCCATATCCATCTTAGCTCCACATATCACAATCTCCCCCCTCCATCCTGCCTACCTGCACCATGTGCTTAACATCACACCACCAAGAAGCACAGGCACGGCCTACTGGAACCTGCCCTGCACTGATTACTGACCCGCCCTGGTGGCTGTAGTAAGTGACACAAACAACCCATCCCAGCAAATCCTCTTCAGCTAGACCTGCCCTGCTATACCATATCTGAGCAAGTGACCCTGCCAACTGAAAGAGGAGAAAATTATTGTGCCCACCGATAAGCAAACAAAGAACACACAGCCCACCTTCTCATACACAGCCTAATTTAAAAAAAAAAAAAAAGACGAAACAAATCTGCAATCAATACACGAGAAAAATAACTACTGAATGCCCCAAAGACAGCAGACAATACCAAAACATTTACAAACACAGACAGGATGGTTCGAGTAGGCGTCCAAAATAAAACACCAGATGACTTTCCAGTAGAAAAAAAGGCACTAGAACTACCTGATAGGGTATTCAAATCTCTTATACTCAGAATTATCCAAGAGTTTAAGCAAAGAGCAGACAAAAATGATGACAAAATAGACAAATTCATGGAAAAGGCAGACAAATTGATGGAAAATACAGACCAAAAAAATGGAAGAATTCCAGAAAATAATGCAGGAACAAAATGCCAAAATAAATTCACAACTAAAAATTATATAAAAACAATTAGAAATCCAAAAGAAAAACAAGTTTTCAGGAAGGGACAGTGCCATAAAAGGTCTGAGGAGCAGATTTGAAATGGTGGAAGATAGGATCAGTGGAATCAAAGACAAACACTTGGATACTACTCCATTTGAGGAAAACTCACAAAAAAGAATGAAGAAAAATGAAAAGATCCCGAGAATTATGTGGGATACAATCCAAAGCAAAAATCTGGGAGTGATCGGAGTTACAGAACAGGGGGAGGAAACAGAGAGGATCACTGAAAAACTGCTGACAGAAAACATCCCCAATGTCATGAAAAATGAAAAGCTGACCATCCAAGAAGCTCAATAAACCCCACATAGGATAGACCCCAAAAGAAAATCACCAAGGGATATACGATCACACTCGCCAAAACCAAAGACAAACGAAGAATCCTGAGAGCAGCTTGTGAAAAACAAGAAGTCACATAAAGAGGGGGAACAATAAGACTAAGCTCACATTATTTGGCAGAAACCATGCAGACAAGACAGCAATGGGATGGCATATATAAAACCTTCAAAGAAAAAAACTGCCAGCCAAGAATAATAAATCCTGCAAAACTCTTGTTCAAATATGATGGTGAAATTAGCACATTTCCAGAAAAACAAACTTACATTTCCAAACGAAACTTACAAGAATTATTAAAGGGAGTCCTTCAATCTCAGAACGAACAACTTCAGCTCACAGGCTGAATCTAGGACACAGGATTGTACCAGCCAGATACCAATCCAGGAAATGAACTCTCAAGGACTATCCAAAACCAAAAGAAATACAAGGAATCGGAGCAGTTAATCTGCAAATGACAACAACATCAGAACAACAAAAGCGGGAATAAACAGTGTTGGTATAGAACCTTATAATGGAGAAAAGACAAGGCAATACCAAGTAATAACACGCTGCTTCAAACTTAGAAAGATAAGGATAAACTTCACGGTAACCACAAAGAAAGTTAACAAACATACTCACAAAATAAAGACAAAAAACATAAAGTCTCAGTAAAAACAAAACCTACAAAAACAAAAGAGATGAAAAAAATCCACAAAAAAAAGGAACTCAGCACAGGAGAGGAAGAGGAACAAAAAAAAACATCAGCACCACAAAAAAAAAGCATTACACAATGACAGCAATAAACTCACATCTATCAATAATTACACTGAACGTAAATGGCCTCAATGCACCCATAAAGAGACGGAGAGTGACAGAATGGATTAAAAAAAACAGGATCCATCAATATGTTGTCTACAAGAGACACGCCTTGGAAACAAAGATGTGAATTTTTTAAAATCAAAGGTTGCGGCTGAATTGCTGGGCAGAGGACTGTGGGGACCATAGTCTTTGGGAACATCTAGCTCAATTGGCATAATACAGTTTATAAAGACAATGTTCTACATTCTACCTTGGTGAGTAGAGTCTGGGGTCTTAAAAGGCTGTGAGCAGCCATCTAAGATACTCCACTGATCTCAACCCTTTGGGAGCAAGGAAAAATAAAGAGAACAAGATACAAGGAAAAGATTAGTCCAAAGGACTAATGGACCACAGCTACCACGGCCTCCACAAGACTGAGTCCAGTACAGCTAGATGGTGCCTGGCTACCATCACTGACTGCTCTGACCGGGATCACAATACAGGGTCCTAGACAGAGCTGGAAAAGGATGTAGAACAAAATTCTAACTCACAAAAAAAGGCCAGATTTACTGGCCTGACAGACTGGAGAAACCTCAAGAGTATGGCCCCAGACACCCTTTTAGCTCAGTGGTGAAGTCACTTCCGAAGTTCACCATTCAGCCGGGGAATGGAGAGCCTCATAAAACGAAATGGGACTAATGAGGCACAGCAGTCCAGAGACAAGAACCAGAAGGTACGAGGGGGCAGCAAAGCTGGTGATAGGGAACCCAAGGTTAAGAAGGGACACTGCTGACATGTCGTGGGGTTGTTAACCATTGTCATAGGGCAATATGTGTACTGTTTAATGAGAAACTATTTGTTCTGTAAACCCTTATTTAAGGCACCACAAAAAAAAGAATTATCTATGTGAGATCAAATTGACAACAACAACTCAAAAGGTCTGATGGAAAGCCTAAGGGGCAGTGAGCTGAAGGTAATGGTGATGGAACAATTTGGAAAAGGATAGTGAGAACAGCAGAATAACTGGAAGAATGTGATCAATGTCACTGAATTGCACACGCAGAAACTTCTGAAATGGTGTAACTTTGGCTATGTACATTTTCACCAAAAAAAAGGTCCTCCAAGGTTCAAAAGAGAGAGTACTGACATGTCGTGGAGTTGTTAACCAATGTCATAAAACAATATGTGTACTTTTCAATGAGAAACTATTTGTTCTGTAAACCTTCATCTAAACTACAATAAAAAAAATTTTCAAAACGTCAAAGGTTGGAAAAAACTATATCAAGCTAACAACTACCAAACGAGCAAGAGTGGCAATACTAATCCCAGATAAAATAGACTTTAAAACAAAATCCACCATAAAAGACAAAGAAGGGCACTATATAATGGTTAAGGGGATTATCCATCATGAAGACATAGCCATAATAAACATCTATGCACCCAATGACAGGGCTCCAAAATACATAAAACAAACTCTAACAGCACTGAAAAGAGAAATTGACAGTTCCACAATAATAGTAGGAGACTTCAACACACCACTCTCCGAAAAGGACAGAACATCTAAAAAGAAACTCAGCAAAGATACAGAAGACCTATAGGGCACAATCAGCCAACTTGACCTTACAGACATATATAGAACACTCCATCCAACAGCTGCAATGTACACATTCTTTTCCAATGCACATGGAAGGTTCTGCAGAACAGACCACATCTTAGGCCACAGAGCAATCCTCAAAAAGATCCAAAACGTTCAAATAATACAAAGTATCTTCTCTGACCACAATGCCATCAAGGCAGAAATTAACAACAGAAAGAGCAAGGAAAAAAATACCAGTTATATGGAAACTGAATAACACCCTGCTTACAAACCACTGGGTAACAGAAGAAATCAGAGATGGAATCAAAAAATTCCTAGAATCAAATGAGAATGAAAACACATCATACCAAAACCTTTGCGGCACAGCAAAGACAGTCCTCAGAGGACAATTTATACCAATAGACACACACATCAAAAAAGAAGAAATGGACAAAATCAAAACATTAACTACACAACTCAAACAAATAGAGAACAGCAAAAAAAAAAAGCCCACAGCCACCAGAAGAAAGGAAATAATAAAGACCAGAGTAGAAATAAATGAAATAGAGAACAGAAAAACAATAGAAAGAACAAAAACAACCAGAAGTCGATTCTTTTAAAGAATCAACAAAATCGACAAACCAATGGCCAGACTGACAAAACAAAAACAGGACAAGACACAAATAACCCAAATAAGAAATGAAATGGGCGACATTACAACAGACCCAACTGAAATAAAAAGGATCACAACAGAATATTATGAAAAACTATACCCCAACAAATTTGAAAACCTAGAGGAAATGGATAAATTTCTAGAACACACTACCTACCCAAACTACAACAAAGTGATGTTGAAAATCTGAACAGACCCATAACAAGAGAAGAGATTGAAAAGGTAATAAAAAAAACTCCCAATGAAAAAAAGTGCTGGCCTAGATGGCGTCACTGGAGAATTCTACAAAACATTCAAAGAAGAGCTTCTATGAGTACTACTCAAACCATTTCAGAACATAGAAAAGGAAGCAACACTTCTGAAATCATTCTAGGAAGCCAGAATAATCCTGATACCAAAACCAGGCAAAGGCGCCACAAAAAAAGAAAATTACAGACCAATTATCTCTCATGAATATAGATGCAAAAATTCTCAACAAAATTCTACTCACCAGAATTCAGCATCATATCAAAAAAATAATATACCACGACCAAGAAGGAGTCATACCAGGTATACAAGGATGGTTCAACATTAGAAAATCAATCAACGTAATCCACCACATAAATAAAAGGAAAGAAAAGAATCACATGATCATCTCAATTGATGCAGAAAAGGCATTTGACAAAGTCCAACACCCATTCCTGATAAAAACTCTCAATCTAATAGGTATAGATGGGCAATTTCTAAACATAATAAAGGGCATCTATGCAAAACCAAAGGCCAACGTCATTCTTAATGGAGAGAGGCTGAAAACATTCCCCTTGAGAACAGGAATAAGACAAGGATGCCCTTTATCACCACTCCTATTTAACACTGTGCTGGAAGTCTTAGCTAGAGCAATAAGGCGAGCAAAAGAAATAAAGGACATCCAAATCAGTAATGAAAAAGTTAAACTGTCCCTGTTTGCAGATGATATGATACTTTACATAGAAAATCCTAAAGACTGCACGAGAAATCTACTGGAACTAATAGAAAGATTCAGCAGAATACCAGGATACAAGATAAACATACAAAAGTCAGTTGGATTCCTATACACCAATAAAGAGAATGATGAAAAGGAAATCAGGAAAACAATATCATTTATAATAGCCCTAAAAACATAAAATACTTAGGAATAAATCTAACCAGGGATGTAAAAGACCTATACAAAGAAAACTACAAAACACTACTGCAAGAAACCCAAAGGGATCTAAATAAATGGAAAAACATACCATGTTCATGGATAGGTAGACTCAACATTGTGAAAATGACAATTCTACCCAAAGCAATTTACAAATACAATGCAATCCTGATCCAAATACCAACAACAATCTTCAAAGAGATGGAAAAACTAATCAACATGGAAAAGGAAGAAGCCCCAAATAAGTAAAGCACTACTGAAGAAGAAGAAGAAAGTTGGAGGACTCACACAACCTGATCTCAGAATCTACTATACAGCCACGGTAGTCAAAACAACCTGGTACTGGTACAGATACACTGACCAACGGAACAGAATTGAGAACCCAGATGTAAATCCATCCACCTACGTCACCTGATCTTCGACAAGGGCCCAAAGTCCATCAGATGGGGAAAAGACAGTCTTTTTAACAAATGGTGCTGGCAAAACTGGATATCCATCTGCAGAAAAATGAAACAGGACCCATACCTCACACCATATACAAAAACTTATTCAAAATGGATCAAAGACCTAAATATAAAGCCAAAAACTATAAAGTTCATAGAAGAAAAAACAGGACCAACGCTACAGGCCCTAATACACGGCATTAACAGGATACAAACCATAACCATCAACACACAAGCCCCAGAAGATAAGCTAGATAACTGGGATCTTCTAAAAATCAAACACCTATGCTCTTCAAAAGACTTCACCAAAAAGTAAAAACAGAACCTACAGACTGGGAAAAAAATTTTGGACAGTACAAGTCAGACAAAGGTCTAATCTCCATAATCTACAAGAAAATCCAACACCTCTACAACAAAAAGACAAATAATCCTATTAAAAAATGGGCAAAGGAAATGAACAGACAATTCACCAAAGAAGACATTCAAGCGGCCAACAGACACATGAGGAAATGTTCACGTTCACTAGCCATTAGAGAAATGCAAATTAAAACCACAATGAGATACCATCTCACCCCAGCATTACTGGCACAAATCACAAACACTGGAAATAACAAATGTTGAAGAGGCTGCAGGGAGATCGGAACTCTTATGCACTGTTGGTGAGAATGCAAAATGATACAACAATTTTGGAAAATGATATGGTGCTTCCTTAGAAAGCTAGAAATAGAAAATATCATACAATCCAGGAATCCCACTCCTAGGAATACATCCTAGAGAAATAAGAGCCATCACATGAATAGACATATGCACACCCATGTTCATGGCAGCATATGTTCACAATAGCAAAAAGACGGAAACAACCTAGATGCCCATCAACAGATGAATGGATAAACAAACTATGGTACATACACACAATGGAGTACTATGCAACGATAAAGAACAATGATGAGTCTTTGAAGCATCTCATAACAATGAATGAAACTGGAGGACCTTATGCTGAGTGAAATAAGTCAATCACACAAGGACAAATATTGTATGAGACCTCTATTGTAAAAACTCATGAAAAAGTTTACACACAAAAAGTAACAATCTTTGTCGGTCACGAGGGATGGGAGGGGTGAGGGGGAAATACTAAATAGACAATAGATAAGTGGTATCTCTGGTGAAGGGTGAGACAGTACACAATACTGGGGAAGCCAGCACAACTTGTATAAGGAAAGCTCATGGAAGCTCCACAGACATATCCAAACTCCCTGAGGGACTGAAGTGCTGGGCGGAGGGCTGTAGGGACCATGGTCTCAGGGAACATCTAGCTCAGCTGGCATAATACAGTTTATAAAGGCAGTGTTCTACATTCTACCTTGGTGAGTAGCATCTGGGGTCTTAAAAACCTGTGAACAGCCACCTAAGATACTCCACTGGTCTCACCCCTTTGGGAGCAAGGGAAAATGAAGAGAACAGGATACAAGGAAAAGATTAGTTCAAAGGACTAATGGACCACAGCTACCACGGCCTCCACCAGACTGAGTCCAGTACAGCTAGATGGTGCCCGGCTACCACCACTGACTGCTCTGACAGGGATCACAACAGAGGGTTCTGGACACAGCTGGAGAAGGATGTAGAACAAAGTTCTAACACACACAGAAAAGACCAGATTTACTGGCCTGACACAGACTGGAGAAACCCTGGGAGTATGGCCCCCAGACACCCTTTTAGCTCAGTGGTGAAGTCACTGCCGAGGTTCACTGTTCAGCTGGGAATTGGACAGCCCCATAAAACAAAACGGGACTAATGAGGCACAGCAGTCCAGGGACAAGGACTAGAAGGTAGAAAAGGACAGGAAAGCTGGTGATAGGGAACCCAAGGTTCAGTAAGGACAGTGTTGACATGTGTGGCGTTGTTAACCATTGCCATAGGGCAACACATGTACTGTTTAACGAGAAACTATTCTGTTCTGTAAACCTTCATCTAAAGTGAGAACAGTAGCACAACTGGAAGAACATAATTGATGTCACTGAATTGTGCATGCAGAAATTTTTGAAATGGTGTATCTTTGGCTATGTATATTTTGACCGAAAAAAGAAGTTCAAGAAGGGAGAGGGTTGACATGTTGTAAGGTTGTTAACCAATGTCATAAAACAATATGTGTACTGGCTGTTTAATGAGAAACTATTTGTTCTGTAAACCTTCACCTAAAGTACAATTAAAAAAATAAAGTACAGTAAGAATGAAATATAACTTTGTTTTGTGGTCAGGGAAATGACTAGTATTAGCCACCTTGAGTAATGTACTGAAAAAGATTCTGAGGTTAAATATAGACTCAGCAATGACGTGTCATGATCAAACAGCAATGTCTGCCACCAGCAAAGAAAGGTATAGTGGCAATATCCATGTCATTCCTATTTCTGATAATGATCTTCGCCATAAAACATACTATCTACCCACCCACTCCAAATACTTTCAGGATATTCATAAGAAAAGCAGAATGTTATCAGAGATATGGGTCATAATGTAAATCATTAAATAACACATATTAAATATTCTGTCCTCCAGTGACTCAGTCTGTGAGTCAGAAAGGCTTTAACATTTTCCTGCCTGTCACAAGTAGACTGAAGAGAGAACATTCTATTCTTTCACTTCTCTGCACCTTTACTTTCCTATCTAAAATGAGGGCGATGCATATTATCTCCCAAGAACATCTTAAGTATTAATAACTTAGAGACACAAGCTAAGCCCATAAGAAAAAACACACTATTACTACAAAGTGTTTGGGGTGCTACTACTTGGGGGGAAAAAAAAAGTTAGAACCTGAGTGCACTATTTCTTAACAAGAATATTTACTGATTTCTAAATGTATAAATAATTGCAACAAAAACAGTATGCAACAAAAACAGTATCAATCATCTTGGACTGTGGTCTAAAAACTAACCTAATGGCTCTACTGTGAAGTTTCCATATCTGCTTATGTTATAAATACTGTCACTTCATCACTGATGAGCCACCATCTATCTTCAAATGTTCATAAAACTACTTTCTCCTACATTTGCTTATAATTTTCAAATGAGATAAACAGACTTTGTGAGTCTACCTCATTTTGGTAGTTGTGCTGTCTTGGATGCACTTTACCTGACCAGCAATCTGCTAAAAGAGTAAAAAAATGTAATCATATCAATTTTAAAAAGTACGTGTTTGCTGAAATACTTTAATATTATCTGTGAGCTTTAATTTAATGCTGAACTAAGAATAATACCTGGTACAAGGCTTGGGAATGTCTGAAAATTTCTGAATTAATTTCTGTAAGAAAACTGTTTAAGGTATAGCATATTTTCAGTACTAGTATTTCACATTTGAAACAATTTTCAAAACTACTCACAAACTCCTTTTTCAAACACTAGTGAATCAAAGTTTCTTACTTTTAAAAGGAATCCACAATGGGAAAAGAAGGAGGAAACATTAATGAGCATGACAGGTAGGATGCTTACCACTTTAATCGTGTTGACTCTTTAGTCTTCATAACAACATTGTAACATGACAAATTCTATCCCATTTTAAATAAAGCAAGATTCAGAAAAGCTAAAATCCTTATCCAAAGTCACAGGTTCAGAAACTGCTGAAGAGGATTCAAGTTCAAGTCTATCTGATTCCAAGGCTCATGCAGTTTGCCTTCCTGACAAAGGAGGTAATTTTGCTTAGAAGGAAATATTCTGAGAAGTTTACTGATAGCTACAGACCAGCATAAAGGAAGGAGCTGGACAGCTAATGTTAGAGGAGACACATGAAGACTGAAAGGACCTAGGTGTTAAACAATGGAGATGTTCTGCAGAGAAACAGTAACAGCTTTCACTTTTTTAAACACCTTTCATATCTGCTGAGAAGCCCTGGTGGTGCAGTGATTAAGCAGCTAACCATACAGTCAACGGTTTGAACTCAACATCTGCTCCATGGAAGAAAGAAGTGGCAGTCGGCTGTAAGGATTTACAGCCTTGGAACCCTATGGGGCAACTAATCCTGCTCTGTCCTATAGGGTTGCTATGAGTCAGAATCAACTCGATGGCAACTTTTTTTTTTTTTCCCATATCCATTACCTTATCATCTGAGGAATAATCTACTCATTTTTTTTTTTTTTTTTTTTAGTTTTTCAAATAGCTTTTTGGAAGGTATGAATTGCTTGTATTTTAAGGATTTAGAGGGGCATAAATCCAATACTGAGTCCAAGAGCAGTTAAGTGAAAAAGGCTGATGACTATGTACAGACACTTCCAAAACCTGGCTTCACCAGTTGCCATCGAGTCAATTCCGACTCACGCGCGTTAAAGCAGAACTGTCCTCAACAGGGTTTTCAATGGCTAATTTTTCAGAAGTAGATCGCCAGGCCTTTCTTCCAAGGCACCTCCAAGGGACTTGAACCACTAACCTTTCAGTCAGCAGCCCAGCACATTATCCGTTAACACCATCCAAGGACTCTTCACATTCATATACCAAAAACCAAATCCGTTGCCATCAAATCAGTTCAGACTCATAGCGACCCTACAGGACAAAGCAGGACTGCCCAAGAGGGTTTCCAAGGAGCAGCTAGCAGATTTGAATTGCCGAGCTTCTGGTTCGAGCTCTTAACTGCTGCACCACCAGGGCTCCTCACATTCGTATAACCACTCTATTTTTTCAAAAACCTTGTGTTACTTCATGGGCCTCAACCCGATGTTCGAAAGAAAGACTAGGGGCAGAGCAGAGACCCGAGACGGCCCTCTCTCGATGGTATCGGCATTCAGATACCACGGGACAAGCACTAAGCCCTGCTCGTTTCACTCTGTTCTTCTCTCCTGTGAAGCAAAAGCCTTAGCTGCTGGGGAGGGGCTCGCTCCCAGGGCACAGGAAGAGATCCACTGCACTTCAGGGAGGGGTAAAGCAAAATCCTTCTGTTTCTGATGTAAGAGTAGAAAATCCACTGCTCCTGGGGCAGAGGAAACAGAACTGGGGCTTAAGACCCTACACCAAGCAGAGGTCCACTAACATGGAGGGAGGAGCAGGAAACTCCCACCCACAACCAATCATAGATACAAGACAAAGTTCTGCCACCACAGGTAAGAGGAACAGAAATGCTGGACTAAGCCTGGAACCAGGGAAACAGACCTTCCCCTCCCCTGGTCCCACCCACTAACAAGTAGCGAGTAATATCAGTCTACTAAAGGGGCAGATACAAGAGTATGGAGAAAAGCCTCTTCTGTGGCATAGATAACTGAAAGCTGAGAATGGGGGAGCAAGATAGCAGCAGCCCACCTGTCATGGATTGAATTGTGTCCCCCCAAAACACGTCAACTTGGCTAGATCATGATTCCCAGTATTGTATGACTGTCTACCATTTTATCATCTGATGTGATTTCCCTGTGTTGTAAATGCTATCACTATTATGTAATAAGATGGATTAGCAGCACTTATACTGATGAGGTCTACAAGATTATGTAGTGTCTTAAGGCAACCTCTTTTGCGATATAAGGGAGAGAGGTGAGTGGAGAGATGTGGGGACCTTATGCCACCAGGAGGGCAGCGCCAGAGGCAGTGTGTGTCCTTTGGACGTGGGGTTCCTGCGCTGAGATCCTCCCAGACCATGGGAAGACTAATGACAAGGACCTTCCTCCAGAGCCAACAGAGAAGAGAAAGCCTTCCCTGGAGCTGACACCCTGAATCTGGACTTGTAGCCTACTGGACTGTGAGAGAATAAACTTCTCTTTGTTAAAGCCATCCACTTGTCGTATTTCTGTTAGAGCAGCACTAGATGAGTAAAACACCACCACTACAGCAATTGAACTTTGTGGTCATCTGAAGGTAATGAAAGCAACAAGGAAAGCAAAACCACAGGTTAACTCCTGATAGGTTAGCTGAACAATCTACCCAAAGAAAAAGCCTGCCCATTTCCAGGCATAAACACTTTTTATCTCAGTCTCTACTGTGCTTCTACACATGATAACCAGTATTCAATCACAAATTATGAAACACACAAAAAGCAAAAACACAAAACTAAAAAAGAAAAAAACAAAACAAAAATTATGAAGAGATAAAGCAATCAACAAAACCAGACTGTTTTGTTGACCCAGATGTTGGAACTATCAGACAGGGACTTTAAAATAACTGTGATCAATATCTTAAAGGATCTACTGGAAAAAGTGGAAACATGAACAGACACAGAATTTCAGCAGAGATGCAGACTACAGAAAGAGTCAGATGGAAATGCCAGAATAAAACACACAATATCAGAAATGAAGAATTCCTTCAACAGGCTCATTAGTAAACTTAATACTGCTAAAGAAAAAAACTCAAAGAACTTTAAAATCAACCAAGTTTTCTTTATAGAAGAATCATAAATAACAACTGCAGAAGAAATGATGGCATTACAAAATAAGAAAATCATCACTGTCCAACACCTAATGAATTTGACCATTGGTGCAGTGATAGACTTCTCGCCTTCCATTCGGGAGATCTAAGTTCAATTCCCAGTCAATGCACCTCAAGAGCAGCCACCGCCCATCAGTGGAGACTTGTGTGTTGCTGTGATGTTGAAGAGGTTTCAGTGAAGCTTCCAGACTAACACAGACTAGGAAGAAAGACCTGGCAATCTACTTCCAAAAGTCAGCCAACGGAAACCCCATGGATCACAAAGGTCTGATCCCATTTACATGAGATTGCCATGAGTCAGGTGCTGATTCAACAGCAACTAACAAATAGTGAATTAACAGAGCTAGGCAGCAATTCATCAATGACTGCTAAATCCATCAGGTGAAAAGATATCTGAGCCTAAATTAACCTTAAAGTCCTGATGTTAGACAATAGGTAGTATGAAACATTTCTTGCCACACACAAATATTTTTTTTTTGAATCTCAACATATTCAAACCTCTAGATCTACCAGTTTACAAGGAAAACAGGGAACAGATAAACATGTCAAACAGCACAGGGACATAATCAGTCAAATCTAGAGTGCAGAAAATTCTACAAAAGGAAGGACTGAGTTTCTTTCCTCAACAAATAAATAGGGAAGGACAGTTACAGAGTTTAAGAGTCACATTAACTAAATGTACGACCTTGTACAGATCCTAATTTGAACAAACTCCAATAAAATCACTTTTTGAGAGAATCCAGGAAAATTGAACATAGACTAGGAATTGAATCACAGTAACAAATTATTGTTATTTTGGGGGTGTTATAAGAAGATAATGCTTACACGTTTTGATTAAAGTCTTGTATATGTTAGAGTTAACAAATACCAACATGAATTATACAGTGAAACCTGTGAGAGCTAGAACTCGACAAGACTGCCTTGTTTTTCCAGGTCTTGCAAGTTTTCCACCTTTGATAGTGTGCAGTCTTACCACTTTTCTATAGCTCTCTACTAATGGAAAATATTTGAGTCTTCCTTCTCCGACAGGTTTCTGCCTTACACAGGTTCACACTTTCACAGATTTTACTGTATATTGGAATTTGCCTTTGAATACTCCAGCAAATATCAACACCCCCCATAAGTGGATGTGACAGATAAAACAAAAATGCCAGAACGCTAATAACTCTTAAATGCTGAATGATACATACACTTGGAAGTTAATAATACTCTACTTATCATGTTTGAAAGTATCCATATACAACTTTTTTCTTTAAAAAAAATAAACCCCCATTAAGGGTGCTTTCATCAGAGAAAAGCACATGTAACCTTAAAGGAAGAAGAGGTATATAAAAAACTTCAGCACATTTACACTATCCTGCATCTCTTAACATTCATTTTCTCTTACTCTTTCTCTCTCTCTCTTCCAATGTCTAGATCTTGACACTTAATTCTTCCCAGAAAGGACAAAGGCAATTAGCAGTATCATATGCTATAAACTGCTCTGACCAGTATTTGGATTCCAGGTAGTACAGACAACAAAAAAAAATCAAATTCATTGCTGTCAAGTCGATTCCGACTCAGAGCGACTACAGGACAGAATAAAACAGCCCCACGGGGTTTCTAAGCAGTGCCTGGTGGATCTGAACTGCTGACCTTTTGGTTAGCAGCCGTAGCACTTAAGTACTACGCCACCAAGGTTTCCAGGTAGTACAGAATAACAGCTAAAAGGGCTATGGAGGGGCCCAGTTAGACTCTTATGCTCCCCACTTCCTAGGAACGTGGCCTAGCACAAGTTATTTAGTCTCTCAGTAAAACTGTTTCCTCATCTGTAAATAAGGGATAAATAATACCTATTCATGGCTTCAAGGAGCCCTGGTGGCCCAGAGGTTAACCACTTGGCTGCTAACCAAAAGGTCGAAGGTTTGAACCCACAGGTGCTCTGCAGGAAAAAGATGTGACAGTCTGCTTCTGTAAGGATCTATAGCCTTGGAAATCCCATGGGGCAGTTGTACTCTGTTCTATAGGGTCGCTATGAGTTGGAATCAATTCAATGGCAACAGGTTTGGTTTTGATTTATTCATAGCTTTTTTCTTAGGCTACACCGCCTACAGATAAACAGAGCAATCTGATGAAGGCAACCTGCCCTGTTCTGACATCCGTCAAGGGACAGTCTGTATAGAAAACACTATCAATGCAAACACAATCAACAGATGTCCTTGACTCTCACCACACCCCTATGCGCCACCCTGATTCAGGAAGAGGGACACAGCTCAGAGATGATGCAAAAGTGCCTGGGTCACACATTACTTTGTGGTTTACAAAAGTGGAACATTTAATAAAATTTGTTGTTAAGTACAACAAAATGTTCCCACCAAAACCACCTGGTCACTCACATGCTATGTATCTATCTTCAGTTTCATGTCAATACAACAAAGAGGCTCTCTTAACAGCTCAGCTTCTTTCCTATATTTAAGCTTTAAAAGGATAGGACTTAATAAAGATCATTTGTTAAATCACAAAACTCATATTTTAATATTAATCTCAAATATTACTGAACAACAAATGTTTAAACAGTAAACCAACCTGGCAAGATTAGGGAACAAACTATTCTGATAACCAAATACTGAGCAGTAGGTTAAGTGCTAAAACCCACTTAACCCATTGCTGTCCAGTCAATTCCGACTCATAGTGACCTTACAGGACAAAATAGAACTGCCCCATAAGGTTTCCAAGGCTATAATCTTTACAGAAGCAGACTGCCACATATTCCTCCTGCGGAGCAGATGATGAGTTTGAACCACCAACCTTTTGGTTGGCAGCTGAGCACTTTAACCACTGCACCACCACGGCTCCTTCAGAAAAATGCTACATATATATAATATGTGAATTAATAATTTTCAAAGATTTAGCAGTCAATAATATACACACGGTGCTAGACCTATACTGACGTCTAATGTAAGCTTTCACTGATGATTCAGAAAGCACCTGACGATCACAAATCTGTCTCAGTCGTAACAATGACGCAGTTATTTCACTGAAAAATCAATCAGAGATTTCCAGCTAGAAGAAATGGCTGGATTGCAGTCCTGCAATTTTAAGTAATTTCAAGAAAAGAAATGGACAATCATCTTGTCCTAGATCCTTCAGAGTTGGAGGTGCTCAAAGAGTAGATATACCAGGTTCCCCTACAATTGTAAAATTGTATAAAATATTATTACTATGCCTGAATTAACTAGTTCTCTGGGAAATAACTAACCCTCTGAGAATAAAGCTCTTTAAAAAAAAAAAAAAAATCGGGTCTACTTAACCTGCTGAGAGTTAGATGTTCCCATCTCCTTGAATTAGTAAGAGGAACAAACTTGACAAGGAAAATCAGGGAACCAGGACCATCAGAAGGAGGTAAAAAATACCCCGAGTTCACTGATACCCCACACAGAAGCTCTTCTACTCAGTAAATTTCAACACATGAACTTTTGTATATGTGAAAAAAACTGCCGACTGAAATAAGTTTCTCAGCAATGTCTGCCATCAAAAAAGATGTTAGCAATTGTTTACTAACAAATTTGCAAACCATCTTTCAAAACTTAAACTGTAAATAAATGAGTTTCTGCACCTGAAAAAGAGTGGAGATGGACGCTGGGAGTGGCAGGGGAGGCAATCACAAATAAAAATTACTTTGGAAAGGCTGAGATAGAGAGGAAACATTAACGTTGTAGGTGACTCCACCCATCATTCTACTCAATAAGAACACATTATAAGATGAATCTATGAGGGAAGACATGATTCTGTTTTTTCTCAACAAGTCTTAGTTCGTACATGCTTGACATAACCTGAGCATCTTATCGCTAGTACGGTAGTAACATGTGAATATAGGTATTTTTTGTATAATTAAACTACTTAAACTGGTGCTCAGCCAAAGCTGTAAGAAAAAACCACTAGGTTGAACGTAGGTTGCCATCTGATTTTTCAAGGGCAATTTTGACTATACAAGATTTTTAAGCTACATGCTAACTTTAGAACCTAACCTCTCACAAGATGACGTATTGTGTAGTTATACGTGCCCTCTGAGTCATGGAGGCAGGGGAAACATAAGTAAGGTACCCAAGAGGCAAGTGGGCTCTCTATGCAGTCTAGAGGACTAACCTCCACCTACAGGGAAAGAAAACTTGGCTGAAAATGAAAGGAAAAAAACCCATAGCTGAGAAACGTACATGAAATCACATTCTCTTCTCCAGTAAAGCTATTGCTATGTACTTTCCATAACGCCATTCCAGTGTTATCCGTAGCACCATCTGTTTGTTTACTAAATGTTTACTGAGCACTCATTATGTGCCAGCTACTTTTCGAGGTACTAAGAACACAGCTGTGACTAAAAGATATGAACCTTGTACTCATAGAGCTAATGATCCAGCAAAGATTAGACAGTAAAAATGAAATTGATGCTGTAAAAAGGTAGTACCGGCAGTCCTCGACTTATGACGGGGTTCCATTCCAACAACTCCATCATAAGTGGTTCTACCATAAGTAGAATACCTGTTTTTCTTTTTTTTAGTTTTCACTATTACTGTCTTTTATTATCAGTATGTTTGTAAGTCCAATCTTTGCCTTTGGGGGTTGGAAACATTACATATAAACTTACAGAAAATGATAACATCAGGAAATTACATGCTGTAACACTGTATGTAGTACACATTACTAATGATAAGATGTACCAAAAAAAAAAAAGGACGGTTGTTAGTATAAGTCAAATACGTCGTAAATCAACGACTATCTCTATATAAAAAACAACACAGCTTAACACAAATTGACAGTATACTTTAATATCTGAGGTCCTATAAGACTGGCTTGTAAGATTCAAGTAATCAATACCTAGGTAAAACTGGCACACAAATTCCTAATTTTTTCTTCCCTACCTCTCTCATAGACCACACTGGGTTACTGAACTTAATGAACAAACCAGTCTCTTCCTTGATGGCTTCCTTCTTGCTTAATAATTTATTCAAATTTGGAATCTCAATCCCTACCCACATCCATGGTGCCTAATTCTAGTTTTTTCTGAGAAGGAACTTAAAACTCTCGGCATAAAACATTAAAAAAAAAAAAGAAAAACTAAATTACATAAAAATGGGCCCTGACACATTCTCAGTCTGACTGTGCTCTTTAAATGGTGACTCCCTTATGATTTAATTAGAGTACTTTAGATAATTACTGATACAATTTTTAATAGCAACTAGGACACCCATACGTTAAAAATTTTTAAAAGTAAAAATCATGAAACTAGTAAACAGTTAGCATTTATTTAATCAATCCCAGTGTACTGACACTGAGATTCTTCTCAATTTGCCAAATATCAAAATGATTAAAATTGGGCTCTTGCATCCTTAAGCTGATTACAATTTAAGACATGATGACCACTGAATACAACGACAATCCTACTGTGCTTGGGACCAACACTATTCAACTTCTTCCTCTGCAGGCAGGCCCCACTGAATCCATTACACACCTCACATTAATACAACACTTTTTTATTAGACACTTACGAGACACCCAAACCCACTGACGTCGAGATGATTCCAACTCATAGCGACCCTATAGGACAGAGTAGAACTGCCCCACAGGGTTTCCAAGGAGCAGCTGGTGGATTCAAACTGCTGAACTTTTGGTTAGCCGCCAAACCCTTAACCACTGCACCACCAGGACTCCCTTCTGAGACAAATAAGCACGGTGCTATGAGAAGTTCATAATATAGTAAAGGAAGAAATGTCCTCGTTACTGTAATTACTTACAACACACTCATTCAGTTATCAAACTTTTATTGAAAGGCTACTATGTACTGGAGCACTGATGCCATAGTAGTTAAGAGTTTGGCTGCTAACCAAAAGGTTGGCAGTTCGAATCCACCAGCCTCTCCTTGAAAAGTCTATGGAGCAGTTCTACTCTGTCCTATAGGGTCACTATGCGGAAATGGGTTTTATTACATACCAGGCTCTATGCTAGAGACTATGGATACAATGAGGCATTCTAACACAGGAAAAAAGCCATAAAGATAAGAAAAGGGCGATGAAGTGCTATAACTGCTACAACAGATTAAACAGGATAATACATGAGGACCCAAAAAAACAAAAAGAAAAGGGCTCAACTGGGAGAGCGGGATATCATAAACGGCTTTCTGAGAGGAGGCAATTCTTGAGCTGAGTCTCACAGGTAAAGAATAAGATACTAGATGTGAAAAGCAACCCAGGATAAGCAAAGAGTATAAACAAAAGCAAGGAGATACATAAGACCCAGATGGCATATCCAGGAAACTGTAATTAGCTGAATAAGGGTAAAGAACCCAGGGATCAGAGAAATTTATCAGAAGAGAGAAGAACGACGGAAAAAATTTAGCCTGCAGAGGGCTGTGTGTGCCACACTAAGAAATCTGGACTTTACTATGGCCAATTAGCAGACCCAAGGGAAAACCATACTCTGACTGCACTTTGAAAAGTCACTCTGACTTCAGTCTGGAGGACAGACTAGAGGGAGATAGAGAGATGGGTTACGAGGTTTTATCAGATGAGAAAGATGACAAGGACTATAGAAAAAAGGTTGAAGAAAAGGTACAAATACAAAAGATATTCACAATATTGAAACTGAAGAATTCTGCCACAATAGCAGGCACAAAACGAAAGCACAATAAATGAATGAATAATTGGCTGGCTGATCAGACGTAGGAGATGAGAGACAGGAAAGAGTCCAGGATTCCAGGCTGGTTTACTGGACAAAGGGTGGTGCCTTAACTATAGGTAACACTGTATCTGAAGAAAGAAATCATGAATTTAGCATGTCAAGCTGACTCTAAGGTGACTAGAGAGGGCGCAGGTGGAGTGTTGACTGGATAGTCAGTAAAAGGTCTGAAATTCAAGGACAAGGCTGGATGGAAGATGATGATTTGGGAATTGTCAGCACAGGGATGAAGGTCCTACCAGAAACACGTGAGGTCACCCTAGAAGACGTAGAACAAGAAGAAAATGATACACCATCCTGGGAAACACCAATATTTAATGCAGAGAAGAAAATAAAAGCAACAGAGAAGGCCAAGAATGTACAACCTGAGAGGAAAGAAGAGAACGAAAAGATTAGTCAAGGAAGTTGCTATTGTTGTCGACAGGTACCGTCGAGTTGGTTCCAACTCATAGCGACCCTATGTACAACAGGACAAAACACTGCCTAGTCTTGCACCATCCTCACGTTCATTGTTATGCTTGAGACCACTGTTGCAATCACTGTATCAATCCATCTCCTTGAGGGTTTTCCTCTTTTTCACTGACCCTCTACTTTACTAAGTGTGATGTCTTTCTCCAGCGACTGATCCCTCCTGATAACGTGTAACGTGTCCAAAGTATGTAAGACATAGTCTTCACCATCCTTGCTTCTAAGGCGCATTCTGGTTATACTTCTTCCAAGACAGTCAAGGAAGAATAATTTGAAAATGGCAATAGGCAGGAGTGTCAAATTGCAAAGACAAGCAAAGAAAAATGAAAAACTGAAACAATGTCGGACTTGGTGCTTTTCAAGTTGATGGTCACCTCTGCAAGACCAGTTTCAGGAAACAGATAAGGCACAGACACCTGACTGCAGTGCGTTCAAGAGTAAAAGGAGATGAGAAAAAGGAGTCTGGAAACATAATCCATTCTTTCAAAGACATTAGTGCTAACAGGAGAAAAAAGACAATAATTTAAGGGGATATAAAGGCAATAGTTTTGAGTTTTTGTTTTTCTCTTTATTTTCTGCCCCTTTTTCTGTTTATAAGCTGCACGGAAAGAGCTAAAAGAGAAGGTTGAAAATAAAGAACATGGTAGGAACAACAGCTGGAACAAGATCCCAAAGCATCTAAGATTATGGGGGCTTCCAGTCCCATTATAAGACCTGGCATACAGACAGGAAACAAGACAGAGGCTCTGATTTACTGTTGAGTAGAGAAGGAGGTGGCATCCTGACAGGCATACTGCTCAGGGCTCTCTCCCCAGGAACACTGAACACCAGCCTGCAGCGGCCATAGCAGGCCCCACTCACCCACCTTAGTCTGGACTGGCTGAACCTGCAGGCTGTGGGAATTATGCCTGCAGCTGAATGGAGCTGGGAAAAAGCCGGGACTACCAAAAACCAAACCTGTTGCTGTCCCCAGTCAATTTCGACTCATAGCAACCCTCTAAGACAGGGGAGAACTGCCCCACAGGATTTCCAAGGAGTGGCTAGTGGATTCAAACTGCCGACCTTTTGGTTAGCAGCTGAGCTCTTAACTACTACATTATCAGGGCTCCAGGCAAGGACTAGCTCAACCACCAAGAACATGGGAGACTTGGGCAATACCAATAATTTCAAAAATGAAAATGTCCATAATATATACTCAGCAGCTCAATTAAAAGACTTTATTTTTTTCTAAATCCTCAGTTTCTACCACAGAGCCTGGCACATAACAGACATCACTGCAGACAAACGAATGATGTACTGCGGCTGGCTCAGGCCCATATCCCAAGAGATAAGAAACCTGTGGAAGGCAGGCTCTGCAGAGTTTCCATGACCTGGGCAAGAAATTCTCCTTCCTATGGGACCATAGGGAAAAAGACCTAATTGTCCCTGCTAAAGGCAAAAGAAGAGGTCAACACAACTGTAAAGGTCCTTAACGATAACAGTTAATTTTACCAAGTATATAGTATATACCTAGCACTGTACTAAGCAATTTACAAGAATTATATAAACAACTACGAGACAGGTACATTATTCTAATCTCACAGATAAAGAAACTGAGGTTTTGAGAAGTTAAGTAACTTTTCCAAATTCATACAGACAGTAAGGGACCAGGACCACTGAACTCAGATCAATGGTGCTCAATATGAAGGTTAGCAGTAACAGCAAGACGAGCAGCAAAAGCAGCAGCAAAGGCCAACACTTATATAACTATTACTACATATCAGGCAATGTTCTAAGAGTTTCATATATATTAACCCATTTCACCCTCACAAGAATGACATGAAGTTGATAAAATCTGCATTTTACAAATGAAGAAACTAAAGCACAGAAGGGTTAAGTAATCTTCCCAAGGTCACAAAGGAGTAAGTAATGGAGCTGGGATACAAATTCCATCATTACTCTATCTGGTCTCTTTTCAACTCATTTTCTTAAACTAATACTCAACATACCTGTGTTTTTCAAACTGCAGTTCACGACATCACTTTATTGGTTTATACGAAGCAATTTCTGTTAGTAAATGAAAAGAATGGAAAAGAACAGAATAGACTACCCCATTCTTATCCCAGTACCCTCACTACTGATGGGCAAGTTGCCTGAGATACTGGAGGCTGCAAACTGCAGGAAAATCATACATAATGGATGTATTTAGTTTTGTAACAGGTTGGGGAGGAAACAATCAAATTTAACAGTAAAAAATATTCAAGAACTTATTCATGGAGGACAAATCAGAAAGCCCGCTTTTTCTTCTGTAAGTGTAAAAGTTATGTATAATAGAGAAGAGAATAGAGAAAATGTTTAAGAATTATTCAAAGCAACCGTAGACCCAATTTTAGTGAAAAAACCCAAAGAATAATCTATTTCCTGAAGAATACACTTCAGGGAAGCTTTCAGAAGAATATGAGGGAAAAAAAATGATGAATAAGAAGCTCAATTTAACTTAAATAGGAAAATAAAAAATGTAGCCACAGAAAACAAGTATGCAAAATTAGGAAAAAAGATGGAGTTACCAGAGTCTCCCAATAAACAATATAAAATGCAGTTTTTTTCCAACAGTATCACAGTGAGAAAAAATTTCAGTCCTGAACAAGGAATTGTAACATGAATAGAAATTGCATCATAAAATAACTCTCATTATGCAAACACAATTTAAGCCAAGAAAACAGAAGACGTCCTACAAACTAGACAACTACTACAAACAGAAAAGAATTCAAGCCTTTCAAATTCTGCTAAATCGTAAGAGAGTTCAGTACATTAAGCCACAAATACACTTTTCACCACCTCAAGAAATGAGAGGTAGCTAAGAAATCAATAAAAGGACAATGAAAAGTGCTAAACAGGAAGGTGAAATAACAGCACTGGAAATAGAACTGGTTAACTGAAATGATGCATGGAAAAGTTTTGAAAGGCAGCTTAATCCTGGGGTTTAGAGTGATTAAGTAAGTTGTCCAAGTTCATACAGATAGTAAGGAACCAGGATCCCTGAAATGAAAAGAAACATTGTGAGATACTAAACTAGAAGCCAGTCAGCCTGATCACTATCTTAGGCTGGTTCTCTAGAGAAGCACCACCAGTGAAGCGTACATATATACACATACGTACATACATACACATATGTATATATATGTATGTGTATATATGTGTATATGTATGTGTGTGTATATATATGTACGTATGTATGTGTGGAGAAAGAGAGAGAGAAATTTATCTCAAGGAATGGCTCATGCAGTTGTAGAGACTGGCAAGTGCCAAGTCTGCAGCTCAGGCATCAGGCTGAAGGCTTTTCCTGACTCACGGGGCTGCAGGGGCTGACGAACCCCAGACTGGCAGGTCAGACAGCAGGCTGATGGCTCACAGGCTGCAGAGGCTGATGAAACCCAAGATCACCAAGTAATATGGCAGACTGCTGGCTCAAGTCCCAAGTACCGGAAGTCAGATGATGACGAGCTGGATGCAGGATCCAGAGTGAGTGAAAGCCAGCGAGCTTTGCCAGAACATCCGTATATAATGGATGTAAGCCACACTCCCAAGGAAACTCACCTTACAAATAACTGGCTGATCACATCCTGGAGGTGATTACATTATATCAAAAAATGGAGAATAACTACACCTTTATCAAACACGAAAAACCAAACCATCAAGCAGATTCTCACTAATAGTGACCCTATAAGACAAAGAGTTGAAACCCTGGTGGTGTAGTGGTTAAGTGCTATGGCTAACCAAAAAGTCAGCAGTTTGAGTCCACCAGGTGCTCCTTGGAAACTATAGGGCAGTTCTACTCTGTCTTACAGGGTCACTATGATTCGGGATCAACTCGACAGCAACGGGTTTTGTTGTGGTTTTTTTTTTGTTTTTTGGGTTTATAGGACGAAGAACTGCGCCATAGGGTTTCCAAGGCTGTAATCTTTACGAAAGCAGACTGCCACATCTTTCTTCCAAAGAGCAGCTGGCAGGTTTGAACCACCAACCTTTCAGTTAGCAGCTGAGCGCTTAGCCATTGCACCACCAGGGCTCCTCTCCCACATCATTACACAACTGCCAAACTACATCATTACATAACTGCTAAACCACTGAGAATCATGGCCCAGCCAGTTAACACACAACCTGAACCATTACAATCATTATAAGGAAGACACAAGGAGCAAATTCGGGGGGGGGGGGGGGGGGGAGTGGCTATAAAATGACAACTAAAAAAACTTCAGTGAGAACAGAGGACAGATGAGAAAAGGTTGAAGAGGAAGCAAGTGAAGTTTTAAAAAGACAAAGCAGGTGAAATTCAGGGAAATCTTAAACAAGAAAAGAACAAATAGAACATCATAAAATGCAAAGAGATGTTAGAAGAGTATACAAACATATGCATTGATTGAAAGAGACGAAAGAGCAAGAGCAAACTGAGAAATCAAAACCAAAACTGTCTGAAGCTGATGAGAAATTAATCTTATTTGGGAAGAATTACATAATACTGGAATGGATCAACATGAGGGAAAATGCCAGTAAAGGAGGGCAGAAGTTCTGGAACCTCTAAATATTTCATCCAAACTCTATAATTAAGCCAATCAAGGAAAGATTAGGGAGATCAAAGACTGTAAAATGGTGATCAATATTATACAGACTGTCTCCTCATGTGAAGTAAGTGATTCCATTTGTGTGATAATAGTCGTATTTGTCAGACCAAAGAAACAAGGCATGTCACATTCAGTGGACCTTAGGGAAAGTAAGAAAGAAATTGGCCTGTAATTTTTTTTTTAAATCTGAAAAAGTACTGTAAAATGTATTTATTTTATATAAACATTTTTGCTTTTATAACTGCCACCACATAAGGAAAACCCACATATAACCTAACAGTGTCAGCTTCAGCAACTTTTTATCAACTTTTATAATGTTATTTTTAGATTAATTTTGCTGCATTTTACAGAATCATTTTAAATTATGTTTTCAAAAGATTTATTGTAGTAACAGACTAAAGCAACAATAGGAATAGAAATAAGAACAGAATAGAAAATATCAGAAGGCATCATGCACAGGGAGGGCAAGTGTTTCATGACACTTCAGTTTTCAGTTACATATGCATGGATGTGTGTGCACTACGTAAAATGTATTTCTACTGAGGGTAGTCACAGTCAAACAAAGGTTGATGAACACTAGATTACACTATGGAATGTGGGAGTCTTCCCCACAGGAAGTAAGTGAAGACCCCCTGAAGTTCCCAGTTAGGAACCAACACTGAAGTACTTCATGAAGCATCAGGGGAAACTAGGACAGGTATGGTAGGTGGGACTGTGCTGCACTGACCAGGCCAAGCCAGCTCTACTGCAGCAATATCAGGCTCCATAAGGTCACTGAGTTAACTCATTTACAACAAAAAAAGAAGTAACCAATAGTCTACTGAAGAAGACTATTATGGATTAAACTGTGTCCCCCCAAACTATGTGCTGGAATCCTAACCCCGTACCTGTGGATGTAATCCTGTTTGGAAATAGGGCTTTGTTATGTTAATTAGACCATATATGAGTTGGGGTGGGGGGACAGACACCATGTGAGGACTGTCTATAAGCCAAGGAACCAAGGAACACCCAGGGCTACCAACAAGGAAGGAATCAACAGGGCCGAGACTTTAAGCCTCCAAAATTGTGAGAAAATAAATTTGCATTCTTAAAGTCACCCACTTGCAGTATTTGTATTACAGGAGCATTAGGTAACCAAAAACAGGCAATGGTGGCACAAGGGTTAAGTGCTCAGCTGCTAACAGAAAAAAGTTGGTGACTGAATCGTCTGAACCCACCTAGTGGCTCAATGGGAGAAAAGACCTGGAGATCTGCTCCTGTAAAGATTACAGCCTAGAACACCCTATGGGGCAGTTCTACTCTGTCACATGGGGTCACAATGACTTGAAATCGACTTGATGGCACGCAATAACAACAGCAGGGAAATCAAAATCAAATCTGTCTGAAACTGAAGAGAAATTACTTGGCATGAATTACACAATAATACTGGAATGGATCATCATGAAGAAAAATACTAGACTAAGACAAAGACTAATCACTGTTCTACAAAAAAACTTCTTGAAATGTGGCTTTTTTTTTAAGGTGTTCTGAATAGTTTAAGATTAAAATACTCATTGGAAAAAAAACATTTTTATGAAAATGTCCAAAAAATTTTTTATGCACAGGCACTCCTTGAAATACGAAGACGGTACCAGCAAACTTCTGCTTGTATAGAAAACTTCTTGCACACTGGCTCCCACTCACCAGAAGGGCTGCTCCCCTCATTCTTCCCCCTTCCGCAGTAACCAGCTGACCTGAGCAGACAAGGCTTTCTGATGGCCAGTGCAAAGAATGATATGTCTTGTGGCTCTGTTCTTCTGCCCACCCCACCTTCAAGATTCAGATCTTCAACCTCAAAAGGAATGTACTTACACAACAAGTCTCCCTTTGACCAGTCTTCACTCTCAAGAATAAACCATCTGCACAATCTCTCATCCCAGCACTGTCCACAAAACTTTCTGCGATAAGAGAAGTGTTGTATGTCTGTCCTGTCCAACACAATAGCCACCAGTCACATGTGGCTACTGACCACTTTAAATGTGGTTAGTGTGACTAGGGAACTGATTTTTAATTTTTAATTATTTTAATTAAATGTAAATAGCTACATGGGGCTAGTGGCTACCATAATGGACAACGTAATTTTATACACAAACATACAAACAAGGCATTTATCTTTTCTACCTTCTGACTCTTCAGATTCTTACCCAGTTGTTATTTCAGGGGAGGGGAAAAAAAAAAACCTCTCCTTTGTTTTCATCCCATTTGTGAACCATAAAATGTTCTGAGCAAGACAGATAAACCTTGATAAAAACAGATAATCAATATAAAAATAGCTTTTTTATCAAGACAAACATTTTAAAGTGAAATTACTTGAAAAAAATAAAAGTGCTATTAGTTTCCATAACCTTGAAAATGCCACTCTGTCATATAATGTATGTAAATGAATCAGAACTTTAGAATTGGGAAATTAAATCATGTAGGAAATTGTGTCCAGAGAAGTTAATTGATTTGTCCTTCATACAGTTTGTTGGCTATAAAGCCAGCTTCCCTGACATAGCATGTGCCCAGAAATTCTTTCAGAATCTAATTCACGGAACAGTCGCTTACTGTTAATTACCATCTACAAGAACAAGGCAGAAATGAAGCCACTCATTCTTCTCTCAATTTCCATTTATCTCCTTAATACTTATCTAATGAAACCTGATCTGCTTCACATATCAATAATTAAAAGAATAATTTCAATCATTTTTGTTTTCTGGGTTTAATTACTAATACCATTTTCTACTCTTTTTAACTGACAAATATAAATAATTTCTTTAACAAGAAGAACACTTCCCAAGTAGTAAATGAAAGTTGGACATTACTACAATCCAGTTCGAAAAACATTTTTCTATAAAAACACAGAATAGATTTGTTTTTAAGTTGTTTTTAAATAACTATATTAACTATTTTCTGAACTTTAGTTGCAAGTACCACTCAGCTTCAATTAAAAATAATAGTAAAATGCTAACCTATTTCAGGACAGTAGAAATTATACTATTGCTATGTAGTACTCAAATAATATACTAACAGTCCAAGGTTTCGGTGCTTTAGGAAATATGTAATCTGTCATCAAGAGATAATTTAGACAGCAAAGAACACCCTGAACACTTCCTTAGTCATTTAATCATCTCAGGTCTCTGAACTAATCTGATAGATCACTGCAGAAAACTAAAAATGCTTTTAAGCCTCAAGAAAAGAAAAATTTGAAAATTTCTGTGCCTTAATTTAACTTAATCGATTTTAGCTGACAAGTTTAAATGGTCAACAGTGTGACAAGGTCATAAAATAGGCAACTGTAGACCCTGAAAGAAATACAGTATCCAAATCAGAAGAGGTATGCAGACTACTAAAGTTTCAATTTTATCTAGAATGGCATTAACAGTTCTGTACATTACATTTTCTCCTTTCTTTTAAAACTATAAAATTCTCCTCATTTTAAAATTTCTTCCCATAATTCTACCACCTTAACACAACTACTCTCACTGCTTCGTGTACCCTTCTGAATTTAATCTACAGTCTACTTAGTTATAAAAACTGCCTAGATAATAATGTTATGTCCTACTTTTAAAATGTTACTTTATAAATATTTTCCACATTTCTACAGTCACATTTATTATTTTAATGGCTACAACATATTACATTGACTCAATAAGCTATAAATCATCTAACCACAGGCTACTGGACCAAAGATTATGAACATCTTTATTCTTCAATATACCACTTTTAGAGCTGCCTATGAATTAGACAGATACAGAGGAGGGTAAGGGTGAAGAACTATGTCACATGATGAAAAGCTGAAACACTGACAAATGTTTTAGCCTTGAAAAACCAGAAGACATGACCAAAAGAAAAAAATAAAAAGCTGCCATTGAGATGATTCCAATTCATGGTCACCCCATGTATGTAGAGTAGAACTGCACTCCATAGGGTTTTCAGGGTCATTACCTGTTGGAAGCATATCACCAGGCCTTTCTCTCGAGGTGCCACTGGGTAAGTATGAACCACGAACCTTTCAGTTAGTGGTTGAGTGTTAAACCGATTTTACCACCCAGGGACTCCTGTAGACATGATCAAACCAAAAACAACCAAACTCGTTGCCATCGAGTCGATTCAGACTCAGAGCAACCCTAGAGGACACAGTAGAACTGCCCCACAGGGTTTCCAAGGAGGACTTGCTGGATTCAAACCGTCAACCTCTAGGTAAGCAGCTGAGCTCTTAAGCACTGCACTGACAATTGCTGCCAAATAGTTTAAGGTGTGACATGTAGGGAAACAAAAGTATTTTTTTTCTGGAGGGGCTTGAACTAAGAATAATGTATGAAAATAAAAGACAGTTTTCAGCCCAAAATAAGGAAAATCTTTCAAACTATCAGAATTATTAAGGTAATTATTCTGGGCTGCCACATAAAACACTAAGCAGTCCACCTCTGAAAGTACTTAAAAACAAACTGGATAACCCTTGCCAGAGCACAGGCTCTGACACTGGGTGGGAGGAAGGACTGGATACCTTCTCAGGTTTTCTTTCATTCATGTATTCAACAATTAATCCTTGAGTCGTAATCGACTCAACGGCAACAGGTTTGGTTTTTCTGGTTTATAGTCCTGCAGCCCTGGTGCGCAGTGGTTAAGAGCTCAGCTGCCAACCAAAAGGTCAGCAGTGCAAATCCACCAACTGCTCCTTGGAAACCCTGTGGGGCAGTTACTCTGTCCTATAGCGTCGCTATGAGTCAAAATCGACTCCACGGCAAAGGGTTTGGTTTTTGTTTTAATGATCCTAGCACTGTGTTTTGTTTGAGGTATACAAAAATGCACATGCCCCTATGCTTTTTCCACTTACAGCCTAGTGTAGGAGACAGAACACTATGTGTTGTGAAGGAAAACAATGAAATGCTAAAGGAGAAAATAACAGACTAGGCATAATCTAGGAAGGCATCTCAGAGGAGGAATATTTAAACTGAGACCTTAAGGAAGAGGAACTAGCTAAGCAAAGAGCACTCTGGTGCAATGAAAAGCGATTAATTTACATTCTGTGGGAGAATGAATTGGAAGAGAGAAAAAGTGAAAGCAGGGAAATCCAAAAGCTAGGTAGGAGAACAGATGAGAAAGATAATGCACTATGCAGGCTGAAGCAGATAGAAAGGAATGGATGGGTTCAGGAGGTACTGGGGAGACAGAAGCTACAAGACATGGAGATAGGTTAAACGCAAAGGAAGAGGGAAAGAGAAATTAAGGTTGACTCTCAGGTTTCTGGCTTGAACAACTAATCAGACGGTACTGATATTTTCTTTTTTTTCTTTCTTTTTTTTCTTTTTATATTTTACTGTACTTCAGGTGAAGGTTTACACAACAAATAGTTTCTCATGAAACAGTAGTACATATGTTGTTTTATGACATTGGTTAACAACCCCACAACATATTAACACTCTAAATTCTCAACCATTTTTTTTTTTCTTCGTGAAAATACACATAGCCAAAGATACACTGTTTCAAAAATTTCTACATGCACAGTTCAGTGACATTGACTACGCTCTGCCAATTGTGCTGTTATTCTCACTTAAGATGAAGGCTTACAGAACAAAATAGTTTCTCATTTAACAGTTACTACAAATGTTGCCCTATGACAATGGTTAACAACCACACAACACACCAACAATATCGTTACTCAACATTGGGTTCCCTATCACCAGCTTCCTTGTCCCCTTCTGCCTTCTCACCCTTGTCACTGGACTGCTGTACCTCATTAGTCTCATTTGGTTTTACGGGGCTGTCCACTCCCAGGCTGCACGGTGAAACTCGGAGGTAACTTCACCACTGACTAAAAGGGTGTCTGGGGGCCAAACTCTCGAGGTTTCTCCAGTCTCCTTTAGGCCAGTAAATCTGGTCTCTTTTTTTGTGAGTTAGAATTATGCTCTACATCCTTCTCCACCTCTGTCCAGAACCCTCTGTTGTGATCCTGGTCAGAGCAGTCAGCGGTGGTAGCCAGGCACCATCTAGCTGTACTGGACTCAGTCCGGTGGAGGCCTTGGTAGCTGTGGACAATTAGTCCTTTGGACTAATCTTTTCCTTGTATCCTGTTCTCTTCATTCTCCCTTGCTCCCGAAGGGATGAGACCAGTAGAGTATCTTAGATGGCCGCTCACAGACTTTTAAGACCCCAGACACTACTCACCAAGGTAGAATGTAGAGCATTGTCTTTATAAGCTGTGTCATGCCAATTGAGCTAGATGTTCCCCGAAACCATGGTCCCCAGAGCCCTCTACCCAGCAATTCAGTCCCTCAGGGAGTTTGGATGTATCTATGGGGCTTCCATGACCTTTCCCTGTACAAGTTGTGCTAGTTTCCCCTGTATTGTGTACTGTCTCACCCTTCACCCAAGATACCACTTATCTACTGCCTATTTAGTATCCACCCCCCCCCATCCCTGGTAACCAACAAAGATTGTTACATTTTGTGTGTGAACTTTTTCAAGGGTTTTTACAACAGAGGTCTCATACAATATTTGTCCTTTTGTGATTGACTTATTTCACTCAGCATAATGTCCTCCAGTTTCATCCATGTTATGAGATGCTTCACAGATTCACTGTTCTTCTTTCTCGTTGCATAGTACTCCATTGTGTGTATGTACCATAGTTTGTTTATCCATTATTCTGTTGATGGGCACCTACGTTCTTTCCATCGTTTTCCTATTGTGAACAATGCTGCCATGAACATAGGTGTGCATATGTCTATTCAAGTGATGACTCATTTCTCTAGAATATATTCCTAGGAGTGGGATTGCTGGATCGAATGCTATGTCTATTTCTAGCTTTCTGAGGAAGCGCCATATCATTTTCCAAAATGGTTGTATCATTTTGCATTCCCACCAGCAGTGCATAAGAGCTCCCATCTCCCCACAACCACTCCAACATTTGTTATTTCCAGTGTTTTTGATTCGTGTCAGTAATGCCAGGGTGAGATGGTATCTCATTGTGGTTTTAATTTGCATTTCTCTAATGGCTAGTGATTGCGAGAATTTCTTAATGTGTCTGTTGGCCATTTGAATGTCTTCTTTGGTGAAGAGTCTGCTCATTTCCTTTGCCCATTTTTTAGTAAGATTATTTGTCTTCTTGTTGTAGAGGTATAGGATTTTCTTGTAGATTATGGAGATTAGACCTTTGTCTGACTTGTACTGTCCAACAATTTTTCCCAGTCTGTAGGTTCTCTTTTGACTCTTTTGGTGAAGTCTTTTGAAGAGCATAGGTGTTTGATTTTTAGACAATCCCAGTTATCTAACTTATCTGTTGGGTTTGTGCATTGATGGTATGGTTTGTATCCTGTTAATGCCGTGGATTAAGGCCTGAAGTGTTGGTCCTATTTTTTCTTCTATGAACTTATAGTTTTAGGCTTTATATTCAGGTCTTTGACCCATTTTGAAGTAGTTTTTGTATATGGTGTGAGGAATGGATCCTGTTTCATTTTTTTGCAAATGGATATCCAGTTTTTCTGGCACCATTGTTAGAAAGACTGTCTTTTCCCCATTTGATGGACTTTGGGCTCTTGTCAAAGATCAGGTGACCGTAGGTGGATGGATTTACATCTGGGTTCTCAATTCTGTTCCATTGGTCAATGTATCTGTCATTGTACCACTAACAGGCTCTTTTGACTACTGTAGTTGTATAGTAGGTTCTGAAGTCAGGTAGTGTGAGTCCTCCAACTTTATTCTTCTTCTTCAGTAGTGCTTTCCTTATTCGGGGCTTCTTCCCTTTCCATATAAAGTTAATGATTAGTTTTTCCAACTCTTTGAAGAATGTTGTTGGTATTTGGATTGGGATTGCATTGTATTTGTAAATTGCTTTGGGTAGAATTGCCATTTTCACAATGTTGAGTCTGCCTATCCATGAGCATGGTATGTTTTTCCATTTATGTAGATCCCTTTGGGTTTCCTGCAGTAGTGTTTTATACGTCTCTTTGTATAGGTCTTTTACATCCCTGGTAGATTTACTCCTAAGTATTTTATCTTTTTAGGGGCTATTGAAAATGGTATTGATTTCCTGATTTCCTTTTCATCGTTCTCCCTACTGGTGTATAGGAATCCAACTGATTTTTGAACGTTTATCTTGTATCTTGCTACTCTGCTGAATCTATTAGTTCCAGGAGATTTCTCGTGGAGTCTTTATGGTTTTCAATGTATAGTATCATATCATCTGCAAACAGGGACACTTTAACTTCTTCATTACCAATTTGGATGCCCTTTATTTCTTTTTCTTGCCTTATTGCTCTAGCTAGAATGTCCAGCACACTGTTAAACAGGAGTGGTGATAAATGGCATCCTTGTCTTGTTCCTGTTTTCATGGGGAATGTTTTCAGCCTCTCTCCATTAAGAATGATGTTGGCCATTGGTTTTGCATAGATGCCCTTTATTATGTTGAGAAATTTCCCTTCTATACCTATTTGACTGAGACTTTTTATCAGGAATGGGTGTTGGACTTTGTCAAATACCTTTTCTGCGTCCATTGAGATGATCATGTGATTCTTTTCTTTCCTTTTATTTATGTGCTGGATTACGGTGATTGAGTTTCTAATGTTGAACCATCCTCACATACCTGGTATGAATCCTACTTGGTCGTGGCGTATTTTTTTTGATATGATGCTGAATTCTACTGGCTAGAATTTTGTTGAGAATTTTTGCATCTATATTCCTGAGAGATGTTGGTCTGTAATTTTCTTTTTTTGTGACATCTTTGCCTGGTTTTGGTATCAGCATTATGCTGGCTTCATAGAATGAATTTGGAAATGTTGCTTCCTCTTCTATGCTCTGAAATAGCTTGAGTAGAACTGGTACAAGCTCTTCTGTAAATGTTTTGTAGAATTCTCCAATGAAGCCATCTGGGCCAGGGCTTTTTTTGGTTGGGAGTTTTTTTTATTACCTTTTCAATCTCTTCTCTTGTTATGGGTCTGTTCAGATTTTCAACATCACTTCGTTGTAGTTTGGGTAGGCCGTGTGTTTCTAGAAATTTATCCATTTCCTCTAGGTTTTCAAATTTGTTGGAGCATAGTTTTTCATAATATTCTGTTATAATCCTTTTTATTTCAGTTGGGTCTGTTGTAATATCCCCCATTTCCTTTCTTATTTGGGTTATTTGTGTCCTCTCCTGTTTTTCTTTTGTCAGTCTGGCCAGTGGTTTGTCGATTTTGTTGATTCTTTCAAAGAACCTACTTTTGGTTTTGTTGATTCTTTCTATTGTTTTTCTGTTCTCTATTTCTGCTCTGATCTTTACTATTTCGTTTCTTCCGGAGGTTGCGGGCTTTTTTTGCTGTTCTCTTTCTATTTGTTTGAGTTCTGTAGTTAATGTTTTGATTTTGTCCCTTTCTTCTTTTTTGATGTGTGCATCTACTGCTATAAACTGTCCTCTGAGGACTGCCTTTGCTGTGTCCCAAAGGTTTTGGTATGATGTGTTTTCATTCTCATTTGATTCTAGGAATTTTTTTATTCCATTTCTGATTTCTTCTATTACCCAGTGATGCGTAAGCAGGGTATTATTCAGTTTCCATGTAGTTGGTTTCTTTTCCTTGCTCTTTCTAGTGTTAATTTCCACCTTGATGGCATTGTGGTCAGAGAAGATACTTTGAATTATCTCAACGTTTTGGATCTTGTTGAAGATTGCCCTGTGGCCTAAGATGTGGTCTATTCTGGAGAACATTCCATGCGCATTGGTAAAGAATGTGTACTTTGCAGCAGCTGGATGGAGTGTTCTATATATGTCTATGAGGTCAAGTTGGCTGATTGTGCCCTTTAGGTCTTCTGTATCTTTGCCGAGTTTCTTCTTAGTTGTTCTGTCCTTTACCGAGAGTGGTATGTTAAAGTCTCCTACTATTATTGTGGAACTGTCAATTTCTCTTTTCAGTGTTGTGAGAGTTCATTTTATGTACTTTGGAGCCCTGTCATTGGGTGCGTAGTTGTTTATTATGGTTATGTCTTCATGATGGATCCTCCCCTTAATCATTATATAGTGTCCTTCTCTGTCTTTTATGGTAGATTTTGTTTTAAAATCTATTTTATCTGAGATTAGAATTGCCACTCCTGCTCTTTTTTGGCAGTTGTTAGCTTGATATATTTTTTCCCAACCTTTGACTTGTAATAAATTCACATCTTTGTTACTAAGGTGTGTCTCTTGTAGACAGCATATTGATGGATCCTGTTTTCTTACCCATTCTGTCACTCTCCCGTCTCTTTATGGGTGCATTGAGTCCATTTACATTCAATGTAATTATTGATAGATGTGAGTTTGTTGCTGTCATTTTGTAGTGCTTTTTTTTTGCAGTGCTGAAGTTTTCTTTGTTCTTCTTACTCTCTTGTGCTGAGTTACTTTTGTTTGTGGATTTTTGTTTTCATTTCTTTTGTTTTTGTAGGTTTTGTTTTTGCTGAGACTTTATGTTTTTCGTCTTTATTTTGATGAGTTGGTTTGTTAACTTTCTTTATGGTTACCATGAATTTTACCCTTCTCTTTCTAAGTTTGAAGCAGTCTACCATGACTTGGTATCGCCTTGCCTTCCTCTCCATTAGAAGGTTCTATACCTATGCCATTTATTCCCTCTTCCATTGTTTTGATGTAGTTGTCATCCATCGATTGACTGCTCTGATTCCCTGTTGTATTTCTCTTGGTTTTGGATAATCCTCGAGAGTTCATTTCCTAGATTGGTATCTGGCTTGTACGATCCTGCATCCTAGGTTCTGCCTGTGGGCTGAAGCTGTTTGTCCTCAGATCGAAGAACTCCCTTTAATAACTCTTGTAAGTTTGGTTTGACTTTTACATATTCCCTTAGTTTCTGTTTATCTGGAAATGACCTAATTTCACCATCAAATTTGAACGAGAGTTTTGCAGGATATATTATTCTTGGCTTACAATTTTTTTCTTTCAAGATTTTATATATGTCATCCCATTGCCTTCTTGCCTGCATGGTTTCTGCCGAATAATCTGAGCTTAGTCTTATTGTTTCTCCTCTGTATGTGACTGCTTGGTTTTCACGAGCTGCTCTCAGGATTCTTTGTTTGTCTTTGGTTTTGGCGAGTGTGAATATGATATGCCTTGGTGATTTTCTTTTGGGGTCTATCCTATATGGGGTTCGTTGAGCTTCCTGGATGGCCAGCTTTTCATCTTTCATGATATTGGGGAAGTTTTCTGTCAGCAGTTCCTCAATGATCCTCTTTGCATTTTCTGTTTTCTCCCCCTGTTCTAGAAAGCCAAGTACTCATAAATTTTTGCTTTTAATTGTGTCCCACATAACTGTCAGTGTCTCTTCATTTTTCTTTGTTCTTTTTTCTGAGTTTTCCTCAAACAGAGTTGTATCCAAGTGTTTGTCTTCAGTTCCACTGATCCTGTCTTCCATGGTTTCAAATCTGCTTCTCAGCCCTTCTAGGACATCTCCATTTCTGAAATCTTGTTGTTTATCTTTTGGATTTCTAATTGTTGTTTTTGTATAATTTCGAGTTGTGAATTTATTTTGGCATTTTGTTCCTGCATCATCTTCCTGAATTCTTTCAATTTTTTTGTCTGTATTTTCCATGAATTTGACTATTTTTTTCTCATGTTTGTCAGCTTTTTGCCTCATTTTTTGGAAAATTCCGAGTATTAGAGATTTGAATTCCCTATCAGGTACTTCTAGTGCATTTTCTTCCAGAGGAGAGTCATCTGGTGTTTTAATTTGGATGCCTAATGGAACCACCCTGTCCTGTTTTTGTAAATGCTTTGATATTGTTTGCTGTTTTCAGGGCATTCAGTAGTTATTTCTCTCGTTTATTGATTGTAGATTTGTTTGTTTCATCCCGGCTGTTTTGTCTCCCACTACACGCTCCATGAGGCTGCTTTCTCGTACCCCCAATTGCTGGTCTCCGACAGGAGTCCAATATGGTGGATCCGCACTGCATTAGCTGGTAGGGGACCTCTGCGTGAATCTCTCCTCGCTCTCCGTTTTCTGTCAGTATTCTCACTCCATTTGGTGCTCAGCTGAGTTCTTTATCTCTTCATTTGATGTTCTAGGGTTTCAGGATTTTTGCATTCTCTGTTTGGCTTAGTTTTTCGGATCTTTGCTGTGGAGGGACGGCGTGGTGCTTCTGCCTAGAGCGCCATCTTGCCGGAACTCTGGTACTGATATTTTCTGAGATGGAAAAGACTGGGGGTAGGGACAGATGTGGAGTAAAAGGGGAACTCAACTTTATGATTCTTTCAACCCTTAATACAAAATTTCTACCAAAAATCATGATTCATTCTCTGCTCCTTAAAGTGTAGTCTGTGGACCTCTATTGTAAAAACCCATGAAAAAGTTCACACACAAAATGTAACAATCTTTGTTGGTTATCAGGGATGGGAGGGGTGGTGGGGGGAAATACTAAATAGATAATAGATAAGTGGTATCTTGGGTAAAGGGTGAGACAGTACACAATACAGGAGAAACTAGCACAACTTCTACAAGGAAATGTCATGGAAGGCCCCAAAGACACATCCAAACTCCCTGAGGGACTGAATTACTGGGCGGAGGGCTCTGGGGACCATGGTCTCGGGGAACATCTAGCTCAACTGGCATGACACAGCTTATAAAGACAATGCTCTACATTCTACCTTGGTGAGTAGTGTCAGGGGTCTTAAAAGCCTGTGAGCGGCCATCTAAGATACTCCACTGGTCTCATCCCTTCGGGAGCAAGGGAGAATGAAGAGAACAGGATACAAGGAAAAGATTAGTCCAAAGGACTAACTGTCCACAGCTATCAAGGCTTCCACCAGACTGAACCTAGTACAGACAGATGGTGCCTGGCTACCACCACTGACTGCTCTGACCAGGATCACAACAGAGGGTTCTGGACAGAGCTGGAGAAGGATGTAGAGCATAATTCTAACTCACAAAAAAAAAGACCAGATTTACTGGCCTAAAGGAGACTGGAGAAACCCCGAGAGTATGGACCCCAGACACCCTTTTAGCTCAGTGATGAGGTTACCTCTGAGGTTCACTGTTCAGCCTGGGAGTGGACAGCCCTATAAAACCAAATGAGACTAACGAGTTACAGCAGTCCAGTGACAAGGGCCAGAAAGCAGAGGGGGACAAGGAAGCTGGTGATAGGGAACCCAAGGTTGAGTAAGGATATTGTTGATGTGTTGTGAGATTGTTAACCATTGTCATAGGGCAACATTTGTAGTAACTGTTAAATGAGAAACTATTTTGGTCTGTAAGCCTTCATCTTAAGTGAGAATAACAGCACAATTGGCAGAGCGTAGTCAATGTCACTGAACTGTGCATGTAGAAATTTTTGAAATGGTGTATCTTTAGCTATGTGTATTTTCACCAAAACTAAAAAGAGGTTGAGAAGTTAGAGAGTTGATATGTTGTGGGGTTGTTAACCAATGTCATAAAATAACATGTGTACTTCTGTTTCATGAGAGACTATTTGTTCTGTAAGCCTTCACCTGAAGTACGATAAAAAAAAAAAAAAAGTAGTCGGTTGGGGGGGGGAAGCTAAAAGGAGACTGAGTCAACTGAAAAAAAAAAAAAGGAATACAAATGGTAGATTATAAACTATCTCATCAATGTTAAATTCAGTGAAGTCTCTATCCGTACGTACAGTGGTAACTTAAAAGACTACCTGTATACTTAGGAAACAGACGCTGACGAATTTAGGAGTAAGGGGCCATTATGTATGCAATTTACTCTCAAATGCTTAGCACATGTATATGCACACAAATGATGAGGCAAATGAGATAAAATATCAGTAGGTGAATCCAGGTAAAAAGTATATTCAGATATTCTTTGTACTATTCTTATTCTTATAACTTTTCTATAAGAAAAAAATTAATTCCAAGTAAAAGTTTTAAAAATAAATTAAAAAGGCAGGGCTGTGGATTGAATTGTATCCTCCAAAAATGTGTTGTAAATCCTAACCCTTATACCTGCAGAAAGGAATCCTGGTAGCTCAACAGTTAAGTATTTGGCTGTTAACCCAAAGGTTGTTGGTTCAAACCCAGCCAGTAACTCTGCAGGAGAAAGACCTGGTGTGTGGGGCAGTTCTACTCTATAACATGGGGTCCCTGGGTCTGAAATGGACTGGAAGGCACTTAACAACACATCTGTGGATGTAATCCCACTAGGAAATAGTTTTATTTATGTTAACGGGGCCATATCAGGTTACGGTGTTTCTTAAATCAATCACTTCTGAGCTATAAAAGAGCAGATAAGGCATTGAAGAAGGAGCCCTGGTGGCACAACAGTTAAGTGCTGCTAACTGAAAGACTGGCAGTTCAAACTCACTCAGTGGCCCCACGGGACAAAGACCTGGTGATCTTTGCTTCCATAAAGATTACAGCCAAGAAAACCCATGAGGCATTTCTACTCTGTCACGCAGGGTCACTATGAGTCAATCAGCTCGACAGCACCCAGCAACAATAGGCACAGAAGAAAGCAGACCCGGGGGAAGAGCGAACACTATCTATCTGAAGAAGGAGGTTGACCAGTCTACAGGCCAGGAACTCCACGGATGCAGAAAAGAAGCTAAGACAAGGATTTTCCCCCAGAGCAAACAGAGATCCTTCCCCTAGAACCAGCGCCCTAAATTCGGACTTCTAGCCTCATGAACTGGGAAAATACATTTCTGTTCATTAAAGCCACCTACTTGTGGTATTCCTGCTATAGCAGCACCAAGAAACTAAGACAGGCAGTCAGTCATTATTCATGCTAAATAATTCCAATTCCTTTTAACTCATTTCATTCTAGTCATCTTCTGTCTTTTGCATTACCCAGAGTAGTATCCCCATCAGGGAGACAAGAAGCATGTACAACATGCTCTACAAAGGATGGCATGACAATAGATGGAGACTATAATAACAGGCTTCTTACAACTTGCAATCTTCCGTGAAGTAGACTGTCCATAACTCTGCTCTTTGGAATGTACTATGTCCTATGTCCTGATCTATTAGATTGCTAGATGACAGCTTCCTTTCTGCCTTTATTTTTCTCTTCTCATATAATATACAGAAATAAATCACGCTGCAGAATTAGCAGGTTTATTTGACAGCTTCCTGGATTAGATGCTCCTCCTACTTGCTCCCATATCTCCCTAGTATTCGCAATTAAGTAGCCCTGGTGGCACAATGGTTAAGTGATCAGCTACTAATCAAATGGGTGCAGTTCGAACCCACCAGCAGCTCCACGGGAGAAAAGACCTGTTGATCTGCTCCCATAAAGATTACAGCCTAGGAAGCCCTATGGGGCAGTCTATTCTGTCATATGGGGTCATTATGAGTCAGAATCAACTAGATAGCACACAATAACAACATTGCAATTACCACAGTATTTTATTTTTAAAATCACGTCTTTGCATCTTCTACTGTTTCCACTAGACTGGGAGCTACTTGAGGCCTAGAATCACAACATGTCTGGGATCTGTTTTATCCCTAAAGTTTATCACAATGCACAGAAATGGCACTCAGTAGGTAACTACTGAATGAAGTTAATTATAAAGACTACTGAAAAATCTAAATATGTTATAACTGCAGCTCTACTAAAAGATACTTTTTGGCCTTGGACCATGGCAGTATATATAAAAGAGTCCTATTCTAAATCTATAGCAAAGGAGACATAACAACTAGGGTTACTAATAAAACAACTGAAAATGCCAGTAACTTCACACGCAACCCCAAAGTGCTGTTTATTCCAATTACAGCTTTATAAAATACAACTGATAAAAAGTAAAATGGTATATTAGGCTGAGGCCTGAATCTCAGCCACTCCATAAAGTCAAAGTACATTCATATTTAGCCCATGCTAGTAACTATTCAAGGAGCCCTGAGAGTTTTAAGTGCTCGGCTGCTAACTGAAAGGTCTGAGACTCGAACCCACCAGCTGCTCTGCTGGAAAAAGATGTGGCAATTTGTTTCCATAAAGATGACAGCCTTAGAAACCCTACGAGGCGGTTCTACTCTGTCCTATAGGGTCACTACAGGGCTGGATGCAGGGTTGCTGAGTCAAATCAACTCAACGGCACACACCACCACCAACCGTTCAATAAAATACAAGGAACATTTCATTGACAAGAAAATACATACCATAATATTCCAGACAAAACTTCGTCCTCTACTATCGAACAATCCTTAAGCAAAATTATGTAAGAAAGGTAAGAACATTCAACTCAGTAAACAAAAACTAATCATTTTACTGTGAGAGGTAGTTTTTCAAATGTAACAAATGAACTTGCCAAAGAAATAAGGATTAAATGAGAACGTATGTACTCAAAAAGCAAAACTCCGTGGCCGAAATGCATCATTATACAAGACAGCACTTCAAAATGTCCCACTGTCAAATGTTAAAATAAAACATCAAACTCATAAAGGGTACTTCTGAGCTGTAAAATTAACAAATCTAGGAGAATCCCCAGTTAGTAAGGCCTGATCCCCATTCAGCACTTAGAAGAGGCAGAACCCCAAGATCCAAACCCAAATATAATGCAACACTGTCACCTCCAGTTGTCCTTCCAGCCCCTTAGGAACTGGTCCTTGCTCTGTTTCATGCCTGGTACTGTTCATCTGTCCTGCACTCGGGAGCACTTCCAGGTTCTTGGAACATTATCCCTGTGTGCTGCCCAAATGCTCTAGCCCCTTGGCAATGGGGAGCTCCAGTCTCTACCTACCCTCTTCTGACCTCTTATGTTATAATACAGAACAGCATGTGCCTACCTAGCTGAGCACTCTGCCCATATCCTTGAGATCTTCTCATCTCACTGAATACAATGCACATGTCAATTTGTAATATTCAGAAATACATCCCCTCCTCTCCTCTTCAACACTGCCTCATTTCTTAATCTAGAATCTTATCATCTCTAGCTAGTATTCTAGCATATCCACTGCCATCCAGTCGATTCCCACTCAAAGCAACCTATAGGACAGAGTAGAACTGCACAATAGGGTTGGTTTCCGATGCTATAAATCTTTACGGAAGCAGAATGTCACATCTTTTCGCCGACCTTTTGGTTAGCAGTCGCGCACTACCACTGCACAACCAGTTGCTGTTGTTAGGTGCTGTCGAGTCAGTTCCAACTCACAGCGACCCTACAGGACAGGAAAATTGCCCCATAGGGTTTCCTGCTCCTTTAGTATTCTAGCATAAGCCTCCTAATTCCCTGCCTGATTTCTTCCCTTTCAATTCATTCTTTACACTCTTCCAAGAGTTAATATTAAATATTGTAAATCTGATCATACCACTCTCCAACTTAAAATCCTTCCACGGCCCTCCAAAGTACAAATGCGTTTAAAACAATACCAACAACAAAAGCTGGTATCTATTAAGCACTTATCTCACAACAATCCTACGGGGTAGATATTTTTATTATTCTCATTTTGCAGATTTACATAAATTGAAACTTTAAGAAATCATACAATTTGTCCACAGACACACATCTAATAGGTGAGCACAGCTAAGATTCCAAAGGCCTTCAAAATCTGGGCTTGGTATTCCTTTGCAGCAGCTGTCTCCCACCACTACCCAACAAACCCTTCCTTCCACCCATTCTGAGCCACTTAAAGACCCCTGACCATGCTATGCTCTCTCAGGATGCCTTATGAAAGCACACACTACACCTGCTACTCAAAATGCCACTCCCGTATCTTGGTCCACCTTGGGAACCTCTCTGAAGCCTTTTTCCTTTCTTTCCCACATTCCCTAGGCAGAACATTATAAGCCAAAATAATACAAACACACCCTACTCTCAACTTCAAATGCTACAAGTGCTCAAATAGATTTCCCCATGTAACCTCCAAGTGAGAATCTAGTGCTAGCCTCATAAACCCCTAAATTCATGAGAAAATGAATAAAGATCAACAATACATCAACAGCAAACACTAATGAAAATACACTTAACACTTAGCAAAATATTGACAAATACAAATTTAAGTATTTTGGAATGTGGGCTAAATCATTCTGAATATAAGTTATATAATAATATCCCTTATATAAGTTTAAAGTACTTTCTTCTGCAAATTTGGATTCCTTTTATCCTAAGATCTATTGTTAGTAAACCAAGAAATATTTCAAGAAACTAAAGATCTCTTCTATTACTACATAGGGGTTCAGAAAATAAGTCTTCAACACTCAAAGACTTGTGTTATGAAACATATTAGATGATGTAGAAGTACAGTGATTATGTTACCACACCTGAGGCATCACCACATTAGGTCATTCTCTTCCAGGAACATGAAATAATGATATCTCTTGGGTATTAACAGACAGTTAAACAGCATCTCTTCAAAGTATTACTCAGATATATTAGCTTACACTTCCCCACACTTAAGCTCTCATTTTGTTATCTCACAGTCTCAAGATATTCCTGTAATTATTTGCTCTTTAACTGGCATTTGGACACTTGGAACACCAAGTGTTACTTGCAAACTTCCAATCTCCTTTCTAGCTCATTAAGAAAATGTCACATAAATCACTTCCAGCACTTATTATCCCAGCAAGACTCGTTTCCATACATCTTTTCTTGCTTTTTCCCTCCAATCCTAACAAATCATCTTCTTGATCCTTAACTAAATTTCTAATAAAAAACAGAAATTATTTCATACAATGCATCTAGTAGAGACATTTCGGAAACTGACTTTTAGTTAATATACAAGTAGTGGCCCACAGTTTAAGCACTATTCTAGGATGGCAGACCCAAAACTATTTTGCCTTTGGTATTCCTATTGGATATAACAAACATGCATTTCCTGAGTAAATGTTATACTGAATACACAGGACCAGGCAGAAGGATTACTTTGAAAGGCCCTTTACAATGATCTACTCAGGAAATTCCACCACCCGTCAGTCTGTTGTACTGTGGTGTGGTGGCTTTCGTGTTGCTGTGATGCTAGAAGTTAGGCTACCAGTATTTCAAATACCATTAGGTCATCTATGGTAGACATGTTTCAGCTGAGCTTCCAGACTAAAACAGACTAGGAAGAAAGGCTTGACGATCTTCTTCTGAAAATTAGCCAATAAAAATCTTATGGAGCACAACTGAACAGTGTTCAATATAGAGTTGAAGATGAACCCTCAATGATGGAAGGCACTATACAAGAGTCATGACACTGGACTCAAACATACCAGTGAACATGAAGATGGTGCAAAACCAAGCAACATTTCATTCTATAATACATAAAGTCGCCTCGAGTCAAAGCTGCTTCAATGACAACTAACAAAAACTCAGGAAATTAGAGCCTAATCCAAGGAAACAACAGTAGAAATGGACAGCGTACAGATCTATCAGCAGGGGATGATAAGTAATGAAAAATAAGGGAACAGAAGTCAGGATGATTCCCAAATTTATAATTTGGGCAACTGAGTGACTGGTGGCAACTGAGTGACTGATTGCTAAAACAGGAAAACAAGGCAGATACATGGATCTGGAGAACACAATATGGTTAATTTTTGATGTATTAAGTTACAAGTTTCCTGCTAGACATTCAGGTGGGCATTCTAAGTAGCAAACTAAAGGGCTACAGAGCTCAGGAGAGAAAGTGGGCTAAAGAAAAGAGCACCGAAATCAGATAATGCAAAATAACACGTTTGGAAACTGGTACCAACTGTGAATGTAAAATGGTACAGACGTAGAAAACAGCATGGCAGTTCCTTAAAATACTAAACATAGAAATACCATATGACTCAGCAAATCCACTGCTAGGAATATACCTAAGGGATTTAAAAGCAGCAATGCAAACATATATACACCAATGTTCACTGCAGCACTATTCACAATAGCCAGCAGGTGGAAACAAATTCCCATCAACAGATGAACAGAAAAACAAAGCACTGGACATACATGCAATGGAATATTACTCAGCCAGAAAGAGAAATGAAGTCTTGATACATGCTACCACATGGATAGAGTTTAAAGACATTACGCTGAGTGAAATAAGTCAACTACAAAAGGACAAATATTATATAACCTCACTTATATAAAATGACAAGATCAGGCAAATGTACAGAGACGAATGCTTATTACTGGTTACCAGGGTCGGAGGGAGGTGGAGGGGGAGGAGCGGGCAACAGTGATGCAAATATCACATTGGTTAAGGGTAGGGTTGTAAAGCTGATTAATATAACTGTCAATAAGTTGTAAAAAAAAAAGCTGAATTGGCAAAAGTTGTATGACAGATATATTTACAACAACAACAAAAAAAGAAGAGCTACTGAGGCTGCTTACGTACAACCAAACATCTCATGGGTTTTGGTTTCTTGGTTTGGAAGTCATGAGACATCCCAGTTAACTGACCTAATATCGTGTTTATTGCTCCTGTTCTATTTCTTAGTTCACTGCATAATGCCTGGAGTTTTAAAAGCTTTCAAGCAGCCATCCAAGATACAAAAATTGGTCTCTATTTGCCTGGAGCAACTGAGGAAGAAGGAGAGTCAGGAATGGGAGGAAAAGATAAAATATGTGGCTAATTGCCTCCATGAACAACTGCCTCCTTTGCTATGAGACCAGAAGAAATGGATGGTGCCTGACTACCATTACTGAACATTTTGATCAAAGATTCTATAGAAGAATCTTTGATCAAATGAGAGAAAATGTAGAACAGAATTTCAAATTTCTGTGGAATCCACTTTCTGGAGCCCTGGAGGATGGACGAAACCCTGAAAGTCTACTCTGAGACAATTTTTAAACCTTAAAGCAAAAATATTTCCTGAAGTCTTCTTAAAACCAAATAATAGTTTAGCTTAACTAGTAAAGAATGTCTGCCTTGAGCATTGTGCTCTTTTAAAGAATTATCTATATGGGATCAAACTGACAACAGCAACCCAAAAGATTAGATAGGAAACCTAAGGGGCAGTGAGTTTATGTGAATGAGGGAGGAACAACTTGGAAAAGGAGGGTGACAATGGTTATACAACTTGAAGAATGTAATCAATGTCACTGAATTATACATATAGAAACTGTTGAGTTGGTGCACATTCTGCCGTGTGTATTATCAACAACAACAAAATTAATTATTTTTCAAAAATATGTGTCCAAGAAAACATGAGAGGATAAAGAAAAACAGATGTTAGATTGAAACCCCAGGAGACATGCACAACAAGCTACAGGAATCAGTAAAGACAGCCGAGAAAGAACAGATATGACAAAGAAACAGGAAAGAGTGATGTCACAGAAACCAGAGGAAGAGAGTGTATCAAGAACATGGGGATGATCTACTAAAAGGATCACAATGGGCTTATCAGTTAGGAGCTATGTCAGAGGATGAACACCATACATTAACTACAGGAAGCAAGAGAAAGACACTGTTGAGAAAGGAAATGATTCAAACAAATCAAAGCAGAGATGGAAAAGTGTGAAGTATGTCTGGAAGAGAACGTTGAAGAGTTTTCCTGGAATGGGCAGCTGGTGTAGCAGAACACAAGAAAGGTTAAGTCTGGGTGGAATGCTTTGAATTTCAGATTTTATATATTTTACATTTCATTCTGTAAGCAGTAGAAAGAAAGACACAGTTTTGTTTTAAGAAATCTACGCTGCTGCCAAAGCACATGAGGAACTGGAATGACAAAAGACTTAAAGCACGAGGAGCTATTAAAATTATCAAGACATATAATGAAGGCCTGAAAAAAGCTGGTGGTAGCCAAAGTGAAAATTAAGACACATATGCAAGAGAAATGTTCTATACTCCCAAGATGTCCTAGATATGCCACTATTATTATATTACTTTATTAATATATTCACTAAACATTATATGCTAATCACTGGTGGACTGGGACCCTGTCTTATTCAGCCTCTCATCACTAGTACTAACATGCCAGGAACACAGTCGATGGCCAAAAACTCAGTAACTGATCAGATGCAGAGGTAAGAGCTAAAAGATAATGCAGAGAAACCTAAGTGGCTTACAAGAAGCTGACACCAGAAAACTTCAATAGATGTAATATAGAAATTGGGAGGGGGATCAAGTTTAGTGAGTAAGGTTAAGATATGCTGAGTTTGAGACTGGAGGGTGACATCCAAATAGAAATGTCTAAAAGAAAAAAAATGAACCAGGGAATGAATACACACACACACATTAAGACAAAAATAGAGATTTGGGACATACAGTAAAATCATTAATAAATCTCATTTTCTCATGTGAACAAGTATTTAGTAGAATATTAATTTCCTAAGACACTTCAGGAATATTATTTGAATTGCTCGTTTGCATGTTCTGTACAAACTAAATGATGTAAATGCTCAACCAAATGTGTCAATCAAAAGTGAGTCAATGTTGAATAATTATTTGCTTTACGCCATCATTCATTCAACAAAAATTTACTGAGTGCCTCTAAGTTTCCGTTGGGGCAGGAGAGACTGGTTGCAAAAGCAAATAAACTACAGCTAATACTACAAGAAGATAAGTGCAAAATGTTACAAAAAACGGGACAATGAGTGGATGGGCCATGATAAAAATATGCCTAGAAATTCTCAAGACATCTATACTGGGCCTTTAAAAAGATGAACTGATTTAATGACATAGCTAAGAAGTTGAATTGTAGTCTAGAAAAAAAGGAATAGCATGTGCAGAAGCCTATGATGTCAGAGTTTGTGATCTTCATGGAACCATAACAGAAGATGAAGGCCGAGACAGCTGCTGGAGGACCTGCCGGGGCTGATAAAGATCTGGCCTTTATCCTGTGGTAGGAAACATGAGATGTGCATCAGAATCCTCTAGGGAGCACTCCAGTCCTCCTAAAACTGAGTGCGTGTGCCAGGAGGAGGTGGGCAAGAGGCAAAGAAGAGGGCAAACTACCTACAGACAACAGGGAACCACAGAAGACTTTTAAGCAATAACAGAACCTGATCAGATCTGTGTTTCAAAAATTCAAGTCATGAGCCTAGATCATAGCTAAAGGGAGAAAATCTGGGGGAAGATCAATGAAGAAAATTAAGAAGCTATTACAATGATGCTGCAGCACTAAATATTGACTACTGCTTACACAAACGTAAGTGAACCATAAAAAGAGGCACAAGAAGTGCTGTAACTGTAGTAAGTGCTTTCAACGTAAGATTCTGAACTCATCCCAGACATCAACTCAATAATCAGGAGCAATTACAGTAAAAGCGTGGTGAGGTGCATTAGAAAAAAGGGAGCGGGTAGTGCAGGGAAAACAAGTACCCATCAAATTTTCACCGTAAAAGTACTTCATTTATACTTCAGTGAAAAAATAATTGAAAATTTTTTTTTTAATTTTTTAAAAAGTGTTTTACAATAAAGCTACCATATCAGACAAACAGTACCAGATCAAAATTGGGAACTTACCACAGGCCAAGCACTGTGCAAAACTGCTGAGAATGATCAATGGAGAAAAGTCAAAAGACAAATGGGTTAGAAACTATAAGGCCATTTAACCCATTTCCCAATAATACACAAAAAAATTTTGTTACCCACATATAAAAACTACAGATTTGAACTGACAAAAATTCACCCGCTAATCCATCTGCAAAAAAATGAAACAGGACCCATACCTCACACCATATACAAAAACTACTTCAAAATGGATCAAAGACCTGAATATAAAGCCTAAAACTATAAAGTTCATAGAAGAAAAAATAGGATCAACACTTCAGGCCTTAATACATGGCATTAACAGGACACAAACCATAACCGTCAATGCACAAACCCCAACAGATAAGTTAGATAACTGGGATCTTCTAAAAATCAAACACCTATGCTCTTCAAAAGATTTCACCAAAAGAGTAAAAAGAGAACCTAGACTGGGAAGAAATTGTTGGACAGTATAAGTCAGACAAAGGTCTAATCTCCATAATCTACAAGAAAATCCAACACCTCTACAACAAAAAGACAAATAATCCTATTAAAAAATGGGCAAAGGAAATGAACAGACACTTCACCAAAAACGACTTTCAAATGGTCAACAGACACTTGAGGAAATTCTCACAATCACTAGCCATTAGAGAAATGCAAATTAAAACCACAATGAGATACCATCTCACCCCGGCATTACTGGCACGAATCAAAAACACTGGAAATAACAAATGTTGGAGGGGCTGCGGGGAGATGGGAACTCTCAGGCACTGCCAGTGGGAATGCAAAATGATACAACCATTTTGGAAAATGATATGGCGCTTCCTCAGAAAGCTAGAAATAGACATACCATTCGATCCAGCAATCCCACTCCTAGGAATATATCCTAGAGAAATAAGAGTCGTCACTCAAATAGACATATGCACACCTATGTTCATGGCAGCATTGTTCACAATAGCAAAATGATGGAAACAACCTAGATGCCCATCAACAGATGAATGGATAAACAAACCGTGGTACATACACACAGTGGAGTACTATGCAACGAGAAAGAACAACTATGAATCTGTGAAGCATCTCATAACATGGATGAAACTGGAGGACATTATGCTGAGTGAAATAAGTCAATCACAAAAGGACAAATATTGTATGAGACCTCTGTTGTAAAAACCCACGAAAAAGTTCACGCACAAAATGTAACAATCTTTGTTGGTTATCAGGGATGGGAGGGGCGCGGGAGAAATACTAAATAGGCAATAGATAAGTGGTATCTTGGATGAAGGGTGAGACAGTACACAATACAGGAGAAACTAGCACAGCTTCTACAAGGAAAGGTCATGGAAGCTCCACAGACACATCCAAACTCCCTGAGGGACTGAATTACTGGGCGGAGGGCTCTGGGGACCATGGTCTCGGGGAACATCTAGCTCAATTGGCATGACACAGCTTATAAAGACAATGCTCTACATTCTACCTTGGTGAGTAGTGTCTGGGGTCTTAAAAGTCTGTGAGCGGCCATCTAAGATACTCCACTGGTCTCATCCCTTCGGGAGCAAGGGAGAATGAAGAGAACAGGATACAAGGAAAAGATTAATCCAGAGGACTAATTGTCCACAGCTACCAAGGCCTCCACCAGACTGAACCTAGTACAGACAGATGGTGCCTGGCTACCACCACTGACTGCTCTGACCAGGATCACAACAGAGGGTTCTGGACAGAGCTGGAGAAGGATGTAGAGCATAATTCTAACTCACAAAAAAAAAGACCAGATTTACTGGCCTAAAGGAGACTGGAGAAACCCCGAGAGTATGGACCCCAGACACCCTTTTAGCTCAGTGATGAGGTTACCTCTGAGGTTCACTGTTCAGCCTGGGAGTGGACAGCCCTATAAAACCAAATGAGACTAACGAGTTACAGCAGTCCAGTGACAAGGGCCAGAAAGCAGAGGGGGACAAGGAAGCTGGTGATAGGGAACCCAAGGTTGAGTAAGGATATTGTTGATGTGTTGTGAGATTGTTAACCATTGTCACAGGGCAACCTTTGTAGTAACTGTTAAATGAGAAACTATTTTGTTCTGTAAGCCTTCATCTTAAGTGAGAATAACAGCACAACTGAAAGAGCATAGTCAATGTCACTGAACTGTGCAGGTAGAAATTTTTGAAATGGTGTATCTTTAGCTATGTGTATTTTCACCAAAAAAAAAAAAAAAGAGGTTGAGAAGTTAGAGGGTTGATATGTTGTGGGGTTGTTAACCAATGTCATAAAATAACATGTGTACTTCTGTTTCATGAGAGACTATTTGTTCTGTAAGCCTTCACCTGAAGTACAATTTAAAAAAAAAAAATTATCGTAAAATAAAATAAAAAAAAAATTCACCCTCTATTAGAAAATAATGGGGCTGGGGTATCCTTCAACACTTCTCCTCAGTAGCTATTGTCTTCATTTGAAAGAAATACAGAAATACGTAAGGATACATACACGCACACACACATACACACACTAAATATATATATACACACAAACCTACTACTCACTTATCAACTATCTCGTTATCCAACAATTCGCATTTACGACAATGGTAAAAATCTACTATTCTGCATGTTAACAACGTATGTCTGGCAGTAATGATAGTCAAGGCGCGAGGCTAGAGTAATGCTGGCTGTGATAATTAAGGCTATGTGTAACTTGGCTAGGCCATGATTCTCAGTGGTTTGGCAGTTATATAATCATGTAATTTGGCAATTATATAATGATGTAATCATCCTCCGTTTTGTGATCTGATGTGGTCATCCTCCGTTTTCGCATAACATCAATTTTCACGTTAACAACCTGTTCTTTGGAATCTAACTATGTCAGTAAGTGAAATCAAAAAACCAAACCCACTGCCATCGAGTCAATTCTGACTCATAGCAACCCTATAGGACAGAGCAGAATTGCCCCACAGGGTTTCCAAGGCTGCAAATCTTTCCGGAAGCAGACAGCCACATCCTTCTGCCACAGAGCGGCTGGTGGGTTCACACCACCAACCTTTCAGTTAGCAGCCAAGTGCTTTAACCACTGGGCGACCAGAGCTCAAGTGAGGTCTGTGTGTGTGTGTGTGTGTGTGTGTGTGTGTGTGTGTGTGTGTCTGTGTGTGTGTCTGTGTGTGTGTGTGTGTGTGTGTGTGTGTGTGTGTGTGCGTGTCTGTGTTTATGCTACTGGATACACAACTTGGAATAAAATTAATTTCATTTACTTTTCAGAGAGCATGGTTCCAGCAACTGTTCCCTCTCTCCAGCATCTTCATTTTTTTTTTTTTATTGGATCATTCTATCAGCTATACAAATATGCTAGAAAAGCACCCACCTTTAAAAAACGAAAAGTCCCTGACTACACATCCCCTCCAGCTACCATCCTGTTTCTCAGCTTCACCTTACAACAAACTCCTTCAAGGAAATGTCTACCCCTGTGGCCCCCAATTCCTCTCATCCAATTCTCTCTTAAACCCATTCCAATCAAGCTTTCACCTCCATCACTCCACCAGAAACAACTTACTAAGGTCACCAATGATTTTAATATGCTAAACTTAACAGTCACATGTTAGTCCTCACTCTAACAGTATTTGACATAGCTGATCTTAAAAACATTTCACTTGGCTTCAGAGATAGCACTCATTCTTAATTCTCCTCCTTTTTCACTGGATGCGTCTTAGTCTCCTTGCTAGTTTTCCCCTCTCTCTCTCTCTCGCTCTCACTGTAAATGCTGCAGGGATCCAAGCTGTTTTTGGACTTCTTCAGCCATACTCACTCCCTAGCTTGTGTCAATCTCATGGCATTAAATACTACCTATTTACATCCCTGGTGGCATAGTGGTTAAGAGCTACAGCTACTAACCAAAAGGTTGGCAGTTCGAATCCACCAGGCACTCCTTGGAACCTCTATGGGGTAGTTCTGAGTCAGAATCAACTCGACAGCAACTGGTTTTTTTGGCATTTATATCTCAGCCCAGGCCTCTGACCTGAACTACAGGCTCACGTATACCCAGTTACCTATACAATATCTCTACTTAGATTTCTCAAACAGGCATCTCAAACTTAACATGCCAAAATCGAACTCATTATTTCCCCCTAAAACCTGCTTCTCCTGTAGACTTTCCCATCTCAGTAAACAGTAACTTCATACTTCCAGTTGTTCAGCAAAAACCACAGCCCACATCTAACCCATGATCAAATTCTGTAGGCTCTGCCTTCAAAATGTACACAGAATATGAGTGCTTCTCACCACCTTCACTGCTGCCATCCCAGCCTAAATTCACCATCATCTCCTACTGGATGACTGCTATAACCTGCTAAATGATCTTCCTGCCATCATTACCGCACTCCGGTCATTCTCTATATGGCAGGTGAAAGGTCTATTTAAAATAAGTCAAAACCCTCCAACGCAATGCTACAGACTTCAACCAGCTTCAGTACCAGACGAACAGAAAGCCACAGGTTGGACATGGTGGGAGGAAGTGATCTTCATAAATCGTTTGCATACATGTCTAGGGATCTTAAAGAATGGAGCCTCTAGGTGGTCTGCAGGCTTTTCTCTTAATCACGTTTAGGAGATGACCACAGCTATATTTCTATTCTGGTGTTACCTGACGATCTACTATTTTAAATAACAAAAACTAGACATTGCCCAAAAGTTGTATAATAGGTAGTTACAACAAAAAAATGAAAAAAGAGTAGCTGCTGAGGCTGCTCATGTACAATCAAAAACTTCACAGGATCTGACTTCTGACTTTGGAGGTTTGGGGTCATGGTTTCCTGCGACATCCCAGTTAATTACCCAAATAACATGTTTAGTGCCTCTGTTCTACCCTCCTAGTTGGATGCGTAGTGCTTGGGGTCTTAAAAGCTTGCAAGCAGCCATCCAAGGCACGACAATTGTTCTCCTTTTGCCTGGAACAACAGAGGAAGGAGAGTCAAGAATAGGCAGAGGATATGGAATGTGTGGCTAATTGCCTCCATGAACAACTGCCTCCTTTATGTACTTATTTTTGTTTGTTTATTTTAACTGAGGTGAAATTTATGTAACAAAATTAACCATTTTAAAGCTTACAATTCAGAGGCATTTAGTGCAGCAACTGCCTCCTTTGCCATGAAACCAGAAGAACTGGATGGTTCCCAGCTACCATTACTGAGCATTTGATCAAAGATTCCACAGTACCCTGATCAAACCGGTAAATGCGGAATATAATTTCATATTCTCCTGGACTCCAGACTTCCTGGAGCCATGAATGTTGGATGACCCCCTGAAATTATTATCCTGAGATAATCTTTAAACGTTAAACTAAAAATATTCCCTGAAGTCTTCTTAAAACCAAATAATAGATTCACTTAACTAGTAAAAAAAAGTCTGCCTTAGGAGGGGACAGGAAAGCTGGTGATAGGGAACCCAAGCTTCAGAAAGGACAGTGTTGACATGTCATGGAGTTGTTAACCATTGTCATAGGGCAATACGTGTACTGACTGTTTAATGATAAACCATTTGCTCTGTAAATCTTCATCTAAAGTACAAAAAAAAAAAAAAAGAATTACCTATGTGAGATCAAATTGACAACAGCAACTCAAAAGGTTTGATGCGAAGCCTAGGGGACAGTGAGTTGAAGATAATGGTGATGGAGTAATCTGGAAAAGGATAGTGAGAATAGCAGCACAACTGGAAGAATGTGATCGATGTCACTGAATTGTACATGTAGAAATTTTTGAAATGGTGTATCTTTGGCTATGTATATTTTTACCAAAAAAAAAAGAAAAGGTCCTCCAAGATTGAGAAGGGAGAGTGTGGACATGTCGTGGGGTTGTTAACCAATATCATAAAACAGTATGTGTACTGACTGTTTAACGAGAAACTATTCATTCTGTAAACCTTCATATAAAGAATAAAAAAAAGTCCGCCTTAAGCATTATGCTCTTTTAAGAACTATCTATATGGCATCAAATCGACAGCAGCAACTTGAAAGATTAGATGGGAACCTTAGGGGGCAGTAAATTTATGTTAATGGCAGAGGAACAACTCAGGAAAGGAAGTTAAGAATCGTTACACAACTCAAAGTGTAATCAATGTCACTAAACAGTACATGTAGAAACTGTTGAATTGGTGTTATGTTTTGCTGTGTATATTCTCAGTAACAAAATAAATAAATTATATTTTAAAAAAAAACTAGCCATTGCCTTAAAAAAAAATCCCTCCAGTGGCTTCCCACCTTCAGAATAAAAACCTAAGTCCTTATAATTGCCTACAAAGTAATATCATCTCACCCCCACCCCCACCCAGCCTCTCTAAGCTCATCATCTGTCACTCATTCTCCTCAATGCCTCCTCGACCTACCTCCCACTCCTTGAACGGACCAAACACACTTTAGCCACAGGACCTTTGCATTCATCGCTCCATCTTCCTCGAACGCTCTCTTCCCCCCAATATCTGCACAGATCACACTATTCCTTTTTCCAGACCTCTACTCAAATACCATTTATCACTGAGGCCTTCCATAGCCACCTTATATAAATCAGCAATATGCCCCTCATATAACCATGCTCTTTCCCTCCTTATTCTAGTTTTTCTCTACAGCACTATAATAACATAAACCAAAAAGAAACATTGCCATCGAGTCAATTCCAACTCATAGTGACCCTACGGGACAGAGTAGAACTGCCCCACAGGTTTTCCAAGGAATGGCTGGTAGATTTGAACTGCCAATCTTTTGGTTGGCAGCCTGAGCTCTTAAACACTATGCCACCAGGGCTGACATAAAAAAACCAAACCTGTTGCCGTCAAGTTGATTCCATCTCACGGAGACCCACAGGAGCAGCTGGTGGATTTGAACTGCTGACCTTTTGACTAGCAGCCAAACACTTAACCACTGCACCACCAGGGCTCCACCAGGGCTGACACATTACACGTTAATTTGTGTGTTTACTTTCTGTCTCTTGTCATTGGAATGTAAGTGCTTCGAGGGCATAAAATTTGTTTTTTCCACTGCACAACCTAGCAAGTGCTCAGAGGGTACTCTTGACTGGATGAATGCATGAATGAGGAAAATCGAGTCTCAGGATCTGGTTTCAAAGCCAGGATTGAGGGAATTTACAGTATAGAACGCTTCAGGGCCTAGAAAAATGTAGACATCAACAGCAACCACCATAACGGCCAAGTCTACAATTTTAGTCGGTACCAAAAATAAGTAAGTGTTTATTTGAGATGCTATGCCAAAATGAGGAAAACACACTTCAGAAAAGTTTAAAAAATAAAAGAAGGGGAAAAAAAAAGATAGCTATCCCCAACTCCCCACCCCCTGAAAAAATTACCACTAGGATAGATTTCCTGTAAGCTAGCCTACCAATTCTGACCAAAATATCACCAGGCCCACTCTAAGCACTTAAATAGCTGTTATGAGTATTTCCTGCTTTTCTACGCTACGGTCTTCAGAGTAGTTTGTGACTCTAAACCTAACACGGGGCGCCACGACATAACGTTCAGCGAAACCTCTCAAAGCACTCAGGCTGCAACCAAGTATCATTAGTATGATGACAACAACAATTCAAAGTACCTTCTACCATCTGCCTCTCTCCACTGTCCCCAGTGTATTCTCGGGTTCAGTTATCAGAGATTTTGTTATGTTGGGGTTAGGGATGGATGAGACACAGAAGAATTCAAAGAAACAGAACTGGAATTTATTTTTTTGCACTTTAAAAGTAAGGGAGACTGTGAGGGAATAGAAACCATCTGCTAGGGTATGAGGTGTCACCTGGGCTTTTCAATACCAGACAGTAACAGAGACTCACGGAAGGATCCCTGAGACAGCAAGTGTTCCTCAGCTAAAGAATTGAGAATTGTGCCTTGTATCTCCATTCCCACACAGAGAACTGAAGATATGGAGCAGAGACCATGCCAAAGTGAACAGCTGGGAGCAGTGATGGGGATGGGGGGGAGTAACAACTGTGGAAAGGAAGGGAAGGGAGGAGTAATTATACAAACTTTTTCTCTTTTCCCCTTTTCCATTGTACTTACCAAGTAAAGAAACTGGGCAAGAGAAGGCAGAAAGTGGGAGGTAAGGACACTCTAAAGCAAATGGTAGAAGAAATCAACCATAAATTCCTTTCCAACTGACACTCTGAAAAATGGACATATGAAGTAAATTATAAACTGATTAAGGAAATTTAAAACAAACTTCCATACTATGCATAACTACAGAAATGTATAAAGAAAACAGAAGTTCTTAATTATTTACAACGATGGCTCTTGGGCATTTTTAAGATCAACAATCCTCAAATATGACCGACTATATCCAGCCTAACTCTACTGATCAACATGGAAAAGTAAACAAGTGAAAAACTTCAGATTTCACAGACTCAGCCTTTAAGAATCAGCTGGCTTCCCAATGGCTCCAAATCTCAAAATAACAATCAGAGGCCTTTAAAGACAGGGAAGCTTAACTCTGGGGCATTCAAAAGCAATTAACTCAGCATAAGCTGAAAACACAGAGACTACACCAAATATACTATACATATCAATTCACTCAAAAAGAAAGGAGTGTTCTGACTAGCTGACCTCAATAGGCTGAGTCATGCCCCCAGCATCAGCACCTGTTGCAAGCAGAGGTTAGAAGCCAAGAGACAGAAGTCACAGGCTACTCTGAGACAGGTATTGGGGGCAGGGGGAGTCAGCAGCAAAAAAAGACAACTTAGCACTATACAACCGCTGACCATTGGCACATCACATTAGCACACACCAGCCACAAATGTTTGTAGCCAGAGATGGCATCCTACACATCTACTTCTGTGCTAATATTCCCCTCTCCTTAACACCCCTCCCCGACTTCTGGCTTCCTCACTGATGGTTCTCCTCCTCCTCCCTGACAGCTGTCACCTTCTAGAGCTCCTCCTCCTCCTCCTCTACCCACTTTGATTTTGGTATTGTTCAGTTGCTTGCCCTCTTCCTGCATCAATTCATCCATGCCTTCTACTTGGTCCCTGTCCTTGACAAGCCTCAGTCCAGCAGGGGAGGTGGATATGTCACTGGATTACTCCATGAGAGTCACTGCTATGAAAGTACTGTACAACACAGCGCTGTGAACACATATTCATCTGTCACCACCATCTACTGATGATGTGCTATGTTCTCCACAGCCACACTCCACCTTCCCACTCTTGTGTAAGATACTAAGTCCTGGAACTTTCCATGATATCCCCTATCTCCACGCCACCTTACCGTCCAAGCCTTCGTTTCTCATATAACTATTTCAAACACTTCCTATCAGAAACATAATCCAATATGTTTTCCACATTGCCACAATAGCCATCTCCCTAAAAGATGTAAGATATCACAGCCTTCCCTTGCTTTGAAACATCTAATATCTTTCCAAAGCCTAGGAGATAAAAGTCCAAACTCCTTGCACAGCAAATAAGGTAATATAATACCCTTTTTAAAAAGCTCCTTTTAAATACACCAAATGAGCCCTCAGCTAGACGAGGAGGCAGAACAGAGGGCAGCTAAAAGCAGACTGACTGCCTAAGTTCCACTTCCAACCCTTACCAGCTATGATCTTTTGCAGGTCACTTTACCTCCCTAAATTTTCTCATCTAAAATGAGGAAACTAAAAGAGCCCACCTCATATGGTGGTTGTGAGGATTAAATAAGAAAGAAATTACATGCAAAGTACCACGACGGTAGGCAGCACTCAATCAATGTTAACTATTATCTTGGGCTAGCTCATCTACCTAGCATGCCTCATTCCCCAAAGGGAGTAGATAACCAAGGTTTTACTTTCATATATCTTAGAATGATTAACAAGAAGAATTAAATTAGAGAAAATCTACTCGGTAATCCTGAGCTAACAAAAATTTCAATTAACCAAAATTCTGGTCTGATGAAAATCTGGTTTGTCTAAGTTTTAACATAATTTATTTTTTTAAAAGTATCTACTTATAAAAAAATTACTAGATTAGTTTTTCTCCCTATTCAAGTTCAGGAAGAAAAAAAGGCAACAGTTTACCAATGGTTTTCTACAGAAATAAAGAATCCACGTAAATTAAACACAGTTTCAATTGTATATAATTTTCTAAAGACACACATAATACAACAAAATAAACTCTAGAAGCTTAAAAAAAGTATGCATCACGTACCGGAGAGACATTCATATTCAGGCCTTACTATCAAAAGACAAAATCACAAATTCTTTTAAAAAATTAGTGATTTTAATAATATTTAAAACTACAAAGCCTACAACACTAACAAAAATAAAGCAGATCAGAAACATTTCAAAGGATTACTGTATTAATGGTGTCAAGTGCTAACGAAAATCGCTGAGAGTCTGGTAAATTTATGGGCAAAAGACAAATAATTCATACAAAAGAGAAAATAAAAGTAGAAAAACACTACATTTGCTTTTCTATGGTACACAGTGATTTAGAAAATAGGTATCCGTATGTCCACTTTGAAAAACAAACTTAAAAATAAAAGCCTGTAAAAGAATAAAGCTGATCATCCAAACTCTGCTGGGGGCAATGTAAATCAATACAATCTTTCAGAAATATATCTGGCAATTTTTCTCAAAAGTGGCAAGAATCTTCATACACTCTTAACCCTATAAATCCCTCTCTTGGGACTTTATCCTAAAGGAAAGATGCAAAACGAAGGACAGCTATATACTAACTGCATTACTTGAAAAATGGGAAGCAACCTGGATGTCCAGTTATAAATAAGTAACTCAACTAACTGTAATATTGTATAATAATTTAAAGATATGAAAACTATAGCAAAAAGAAGACACATTAAATATAAAAGCATGTTTTAAAATTATATCTGTTTTGATTAAATTAAAATAATTAAATATTATAAAATCACGTATACATGATAAAAAAAGAAATGAGAAAACTTTTAAGTTGATTTTTATTTTTTCTTATTTCTTCGGCCATTATGCTGTTTGTAAAATAAAAAGCTGGTTGGAAGTGACCAGACCCACCACACTAAGTGCACATTTCAAAATTGACTTTCAGAGGTCTGAAATCACAATCAAATTTTTCCCCAAAAAAATGGATGGCATAAGAGTAATCAGATAGGCTATTCTCACATACAGGCTAGCCATATATGTAATTTTAGCCATGCTATTAACCTTATTAAAATCTCATTTTACCATCAAATTGTATCTAACTGTATGTAGGCTCTCCATATGGTAAGCATAAGCCATTTGTTATGTGACATCTGGATAGAGGGCCCCAGCACTGAGGTTAAAAAGAATCAGGCCAAATGCAATGAAGACGGTCGGGTTTCTCCCATATCTTTAAATGAATTACCATGTATCTCAGCCACTCAAGGACGCTAAGCCCCTACGAGTAGCAGCTAAGGATTTATGGAGGAAGAAAGTGCAAGTGGATTTGCTCTCCCTCTGAAAATAGGCCAATTCCTCACTTTCCCCCAAAGCATCCTGGAGTCCATAAGTATACGGTCAGGGGAGATGGGATACAGCTGGCCCTAAGAAACTTAAGCAAGTTACTTCCACTTTCAGGCTTTAGTTTTTTAATGGGAAAAATTTTAAAATTGAACTAAACAATCTGTTAATTCACGTTCCACATTCCCAAGCCTACGAACCCTTCTCCAAGACTGCAAAACAATCACTAAAAGTTAAGAATTAGGAAACCGGGTGGGGGCAAGGATGAAATACACAGATGATCAAAAAACCTAGACTGTAATCCTAGCTCTGTCATTTTCTACCTGTGTCACCTTGGGAAAATTACTTCTACTCAAGATAAAGTTTAGGATCAATGAAGCAGCAGTCATTACTGGCCATTCCTTTTATTCTTGAGTCCTAAAATGGACTGGTTTTTTCCCATCATAACTGGGGTTTCACTCCTAACCAGCAATAACAATTCTGACTTTGTTCTGGAAAATTTAAAAGTACCTTGAGATTCATTCTAAGTTTTCTGATAAAAAGGCAGTCGGAAGCATTTTTGCTGACCTTAACACCATATTCACAATTGAAACCATTTTCACAAAGTTCATGTTCTGCATTCTAGTGAGGTGAGTAGCGTCTGGGGTGTTAAAGACTTGCAAGCAGCAATCTAAAATACAACTATTGGTCTCTACTTGTCTGGAGCAAAAGAAAAAGAAGGAAACCAAAGTCTCAAAAAAGAAACTAGTCTACAGAGCTAATAGCCTACAGGGGCCTCGGCCATATCTACCCTGAGGGCAGAAGAACTAGATGGTGCCCTGCTACCACTACTCACCGTTCTATAGATAAACCCTGATACAACGGGAGGAAAACGCGGAACAGATCTCAAATTCTTAAAAAGTCCAGGCTTACTGGACCAGTTGAGACTAGAGAACTCCCTGAGACTATCACCCTGAGATTCTCTTTAAACCCTGAACCAAAACTATCCCAAGGTCACCTTTTAGTGAAATTAACAGATTGGCACACAAAATAAAGGATATTACCCATGAGTACAGTGCTCCATTAAAATGCCATTTACGAGACCCAAAGGTCAACAACTACTTTAAAGCAAACACAAGAAGATAAGGGGGCAGGGAAACTAGAGCACTGAAAACAGAACCAGAACGCAAAGAGAATGCTGACACACAGTAAAAAATGTAACTAATGTCACTGAAAAATTTGTATAGAAATTGTCAAATGGGAACCTAATCTGCTTTGTAAACTTTCACTAAAAACACAGTAAAATAAAATTTTTAAAAAAGAGCTTTTACAAAACAAAACAAAAGACTGAAACCATTCTCATTCTTTAAAAAGTAATTCATTTAATAAATATTTTATCAGCACATGTGCCACACAACAGTGTGTGCTACAGTTGCAAAGGTCCCTTCTTTCCCCAAAATCTGGTGGAGGAAATGAATACATAAATCATTAACTACCAACTGACAAACAGTAACTGTGGAACATACAATGTACTATTGGATGTAGTACAGAAAGCCAACTATCTATCAGTCAAGACAAGTGGGATGAAATGTCTGGACAGATCACAGGTGACAGTTCACTTAGATCTTGAAAAGCAAGCTATCAACCCGATAAAGGAGAAAAAGAGAATTCTCAACAGAAGGAACAGAGTTAAACCACAAAAGAGGTCTTCAGAGAACTGCCAAGTAGTCTCGTATGCAGAGAGCAGAAATAATGATAGAAAATAAAACTGGAATGCAAGCATGCACCAGAAATGGTGAAGGACTTTGAGTTACATCAACATAGCCTACGGAGAGTCACTGGAGGACTTTTAAACATGGAATCAAAGTCTCCCCTCTTCTACCATACAATCAAAGGAGTTAAATCAAGGTAACAAACAAAATGCAGGTGTGGATTTCAAAAGGTAGAATAGTGGTTTAAAAAAGGGGGGACTTCCTGCTCCCGGGATGACTTCTAACAGCTTCTTACTATGGCATATTAATACGACATTGAACTAAGACAATATGGATAGCTAGGGTTCAAGGAAGTATATGTTTTTATCCAAAGATTAAAGTCAGTGTTGTTGAGAACACTAAAGAAAACAACACAATAAGTAGAAACAAACAGTAATAAAGTCTAAGAACAAGAAGGCTGATTTCAGGCCAAACATTCAGGAACGTTTCCATCCTTATCACATATTGATTACAAATGACAAGACACGTTTTGTACCTATCTTTTGCAAAAGAGAGTATCTTAAGATTGAAGAAGCGCTGCCACCACTAAATCTCCTTAAACCAATCTAAAAAATGATGCTACCAAAAAAAAACCTGGCAAAATTAATAGGTTCCATCAATATTTTAATGCTCGGGGAAAAAAAAGAGAAAGGGAATGCCTTTAAAATAGCTATTTTTAAAAGGTTAACAACCCAATTTATCTCACCCACAGGAATGAAACACTGAGATTCCAATCTGGGACCACCAAGAGTCCAGGTATCAGTAATTTCCAGACTGTTCAGGGCTAATCTAGGTACAGCAAGCTTAACTGGCTGGGTAGTCTACAAAGATGAATCTGCAATTATTGAAATTCAAGCTCAAGCTTAGCCACCGAGGAATAGCTTTTCAAAGGAGTCATTCCTCCTTTACTAATGACAAGAAAGTAGGTGCATAAAAAACTTTCGTATAAAAATAGCAGGTGTCTAAAAAACAGAGCGAGAAAAGCATCTGTACCTATGGCAACAATGTGGTCCACCAAAGTTTTATCTCGGGATGTGTTTAGGGTGTGTCTTTGTTTGGGCCTAGTAATTAACAACAAAAGCCACTGCTTGGGGCACCCCGGGACTTTCCTTCATCAAGCCTCACAAGCATCCAGGCTCCGAAATCCCGGGGCATCGCGGCCTCGCCTTGTTTTCTCCTCAGAGAAAGGCGCTGCCCCGCGGCCCCGGCGCGTCTGTCACGGCCCAGGGGGCTGGGAGCGTCCGGCCTCCGGGGTCCGGCCGATTCTACCCAGGGCAGCTCGCTTGCCCCGACGGGGTCGCCCCGGAGGGCGCAGGACGCGGCCGCCGCCTCCCCGAGGACCTGGCCTCCTCGCCGCCCGGCCGCGCCCCCCGCCCGTACAGTCGTGGGCGCCCGCCTGACTCCGCCCCGATCCCGGCCCGGCTCTCACCGCGTAGAGGTCGCGCTGCCTCCTCGGCTGTGGCCCGACTACGGGCCCCAGCGGCCTGCGGGCCCGAGGATGGAAGGGCGAAAGGTGCGGCGAAGGACCGCCCGTCACATGCCGGCTGCCCGACTCGCAGCCGCCCGCAGCGCGCCAGCGGCCTGAGGAAACACCGGACCGCAACGCCGCGCATCCCCTCATCTGCGCCCTCCCGGGCTCCGCCCTCGGGCCGCGCATTACGCGCGCGCGTAGCCCCGCCCCTCCGCTCGCGCGCAGGCGCAGGCCCCGCAGGCCCAGGCCCCGCCCGCCGCCCAGCGCCGGCATCAGCCCACCGCTGGCGATGCCACGGGCCTGTCGCCTGCCTTCCCAGGCTCCGCCTCAACCTCAGACGCGCCCCTCCACTGACCTTGCCTCCCTACCCCCTGACTCAGGTTTGCTCTTGGCCTAGGACGCCATCCCGCGTCTGACCCCACGCCCGGCCGGCCTCCCGGGCTAACATTTGCTGGTTGACGGCGGTCAAACCTGTCAGTTCCACCTTCAGACCCGAAAAGTTAGGAGTTGTCTGAGCATCGGGATGAGATGAGCCCCCCAACATTTCGCGATCTAAACATCCCCAGCATTTTGTGTTTCAAGTCCATCCCTGCCCTCCCGTGCTCCAGAGCATGCCTGAGCCCCCTACCAGGCCTGTCACAGCCACGCGTAGGATCTTGCTGAGATCCAGGGGAAGGGGCACCGAAACGCTGGAATTTGGAGCGACTCCAGGGCGCCATCAACCTGGGGGCCAAGAACCAGGTCCTTCTTCTCTTCGGCACTTCCATCCCCCACTGGCATGCTCGGAGGCTTCTTTCTTCCCCGATTGCCAGGCCTGCCCTTGAGTGCCCTCACCGGTCCAGCCGACTGTTAAAAGCCCTGCAGCTGTTCTTATCTGTGGTAGACTAGCTGCTCTCCGAAATCCTCACCCTCCACTTTAATCAACATTTTCGTCTCCCCCTGAGGCAACGAATGGGGGGCTATGGGACTGGAGCGAGGAGGCAGGTATAATTTGTAAAGCTACATTTTATTTAGTAATATGCTTTTATATATGGAAAATAAAGTGTCATTTTTTATATCAACCACTATAAAGATTGAGTTTCTGGGATAATAAGGTGAACGTTTAAAGTGTTTAGAAAGACTAGGTCTAAAGACTATACTTTATCTTTGGATTAAGTCAAGTAATTAGAAAAGCAAACTCCAAACTGAACTCTTGAACACAGATATGGATTTACTAAATGTGCTTTGGGGTCTATGCCATCAGCAAAATTGAGAGATGGTACAAGCAATGGCCCCTACCACTTGTCTTTGGGGGTTGGGGAAGATACTGCACAGTTAACAGTCTTCATATGAGCATCTGGGAAAGGAAAGGAAGACCTCTCCATTCCCCAAACTGCTAGGTTTTATCTTGTGATTCACTGAACACTTGAGGTGATTGTGTGTTCTCACATTTTGGCAGCTGGGAAGTACTACGTCATCCTTCCCTTTCTCCTCTACAAAATGTAACCACTTACTGGGTCCTTGTTGTGTATGAATATTTACCAGCTTCATCTAATTTTCCCTATTCCTCTTTCTTTCTTTAATTTCCTCATTTCCCTGGTCGATGTCATGTCACATTGATTCTATTTCTATAAAACCGCAAACCAAACCCATTACTGTGGAAACGATTCCAACTCATTGCGACCCCACAGGACAGAGTAGAACTGCTCATCAGGTTTCCAAGGCTGTAAATCTTTACGGAAGCAGACAGTCACATTTTTTTCCCACAGAGCGGCTGGTGGGTTCACACTGCTGCCCTTTTGGTTAGCAGCCAAGTGTTTAACCACTGCGCCACCAGGGCTCCTTTTATTTCTATTAGTCACCTAAAATTACATTTAGAAAAAAATATGTATGCATATATGTATTCACAAATCTATCAGCTTGTCGTACTGTGGTAGCTTTAGTGTTGCTATTATGCTGGAAGCTATGCCACCTGTATTTCAAACGTGAGCAGTCATCCATGGTGAACAGGTTTCAGCAGAGCTTCCAGACTAAGATGGACTAGGAAGAAAGGTTTGGTGATCTACTTCTGAAAATTAGCCAGTGAAAATCCTATGTACCACAATAGAATATTGTCCAATTCACTTGCTTTGGACATGTCATCAGGAAGGATCAATCACTAGAGGATGACATGAAGTATAGGGCCTATGAGGCCTCTTGAGGGTGAGGAAGATGGTTTGGTACAGTAGCTATGATGATGAACTCAAACATGACATCAATCTTGAGGGTAATGCAGGACTAGGCAACGTTTTGTTCTGTTGGATACAGGGTCTCCATGAGTTAGAGTCAACTCAAAGGCAGCTATCGATCTATCTGTATATGTATATGTACATATACTTGTATATGTGTATACATTGTCTGTGTTCCCCTAGAAATCTGCCTTCTGAGGGTCTGAGCCTGCTAAAGACTGAGGTTAGGATGAGAGGGAAGACCAAGCCAAGCAGTGGTTCTTAAATTTTAGCATGCATCAGAATCACTGGGAAGGCTTGTTAAAACACAGATTGCTGGGCACCGTCCCCAGTGTCTGATATGATATGTCTGGGTAGGGCCCAAGAGTTTGCATTTCTAGTAAATTCCCAGGGGATACCATTGCCCTAAGGACCACACTTTGAGAAGCACTGCACAAGAGTGCCTCCTTAACAATTGATGCTACCAGCATCCCGACCAGGTAGAAGGGACCCTTGAGATGACAGTCTCCCAGGAACCTGTGAAGGATTGATGAGAGACAAAGGTCTAAGTGTCATGCACTATCAATGTAAACAAAAATCATAACTGTGACTACTTTCAGTACAGACTAAGCAGGGGAGATGACAACTAAGAAAGCCAGGGCATGACCCAGCCCCTTGAGCTGGGCGAGTATGAAGGAAGAGGAAGAGTCAGATGCAGATGGCAAAAATGCTTTAGTGGGAATGTCCATGGTTTGACTGAGCCTCCTGGTGGATTTTTTTTTTTTTTTTTTTGACGGCCCAATGATGTCAGAGTATGGAGAGTAGGAATTGCATAATCTTGTGCGGTTGCAGCCTGGAATGTCTTGTTAAGAAGCAAACCGCATGAGTGCCTACAATGTCCAAGCAGAAGAGTCTGATTTACCAGCCATCTGTATGGAGATGAGTTTAGAGCAGGGTCAGGGAGCAAACTGTAAACATCTTTTGAGTGTTTATTTCTTTTGTTATAGTAAAAAATGTATCTACAGTATAAACACAGAAGACTTTGCCCACAATTCTCTTACACACACACATACTTAATACAATTCCAGTAGTACTGGAGTGTATCTTCCTAATTGTATAGACACCTTTTGATATGTTTTGGGTTAATGTTCTTTTGACCCTTTTGTTGTTTTGTTTTGTTTTTGGCTTAAACAATACAAATTTATTATCTTACCATTCTGGAGGTCAGAGTCTGAAATGGGCCTTACTGAGCAAAAATCAGTGTATTGGTAGGGCTGTGTTCCTTTCTGGAGGCTCTGGAGGAGGATCTGCTTCTTTGCCTTTCTCTACTTCTAGAGGTCACCCTTATTCCTTGGCTCCTGGCCCCCCTCCTCCATCTTCAAAGCCAGCAATGGCAGTTTGAGTCCTTCTCACATAACATCACTATTTCTTTGCAGCCTTCTCTCCCACTTCTAAGAACCCTTAAGATTACATTGGGCCTACCTGGATAATCCAGGCTCATCTCCCTCTTTTAAGGTCAGCTGATTAGCAACCTTAATTCCATCTGCAACCTGAACCCTTTTTAAGGACCCTCTTGACATAAGAAAAAGACCTTTGGGGGAAGTTTCAGGGTTTTATGACAAACAAAACCATGAAACGGTTCTTATGTTTCCCAGTAAGAAGTGGTATCCTCAAGCATTCTAGAGACCAGCCGAAATGCAACAGCCAAGAGTCTGATGCAATCTCCTTCCTTCCACTAATGTTTATTGAGCACCTACTCTCTGCAGACATTCTTCTAAGTGCATGGGATTAAGCCATGGGCAAGGACAGTACTCAGAAGGATTGATTTGCTGAAAGGAATCACCATATCTCCCCAGAGAGTGGTGTGGTGGGAACTCCTTTAATCCCACAATAACAGAAGGGCATCCTTGTTGGTCTGCATCTGTCTGCCATCGGGTGCCTCAATGCCTTCTGGCATCTGGGATCTGGCAACAAGAAGCATCTCCAACACTAAAGGACAGAGCACTCATGTGACAGTGGAGAAAGCCTACTTCTCACTCCTGAAGATGGCAACAGGGAGGGAAATAGAAAGGATCCCTTCTATTCATTCTTTTAGATGCCTGGCCCAGGCCTGAAGGTGAGAGGTACCGTAGCAAGCATGATGCCTGTGCAAGGGCAGCCTTTCCCTCACTCCTTGTGCAGGGTTCACAAACTGACAGCTGCAGATCAAAGTTAGCCAACAGGTGCATTCTTTTTTTTTGGCCCACACCTACTTAAAAAAGTTTTGCACTAGTTACCAACATTTGAAAATGGATAAATTTCAAACAAAATCCAGATTTCCAGTTCTATCCAATTTGCCAGAGCCCCACAATGCCCTCTGGTCTTACATTTGACTCAATCCACTCATTCCCTTGCTTGGTTCCTATAAGTATTGCAGTATGCCTCCTGGCCATAGTTTCTAACTGATTAAATTTAAAACCTCGTGGATAATCCACAATGGTTCTATATTTTCATCTCTTGTAAATTAAAAGAACAGACATGATTCTGAGTCTGATACATACTAAATTTTGTGCTAGGTGCTTATTATATTGTTGTTAGTTGCTGTTGAGTCATCTCCAACACATGGTGACTCCATACACAACAGAACAAAATATTATCCAGGGAGGCAGACCAACAAGCAGCCCTAGACAGATGAACCATGTCATCCCTCTGCAGCAAAGACTGAAAAACTAAGTAGAACAGATACAAACGTCAGTCCTGGAACCGTAAGCATCAAATGAACGTATAATGCACTAGATCAAACACCGAATGAAAGAAGAAACTGACAGAAAACAGAGAACTAGGAGAGATACAGAGTGGAGGTACCCTGCCAACTAACATGGTACAATGTCACCATCTTGAAGCACAAACAGCAATGACTCCAGACAAGGGGTATGGGAAGGCAACTTCATGGAGCTCCAAACAGCAGACGGAGTACCCACTAACTGGGGAAACACACTTTCCCACCCATCACCCTTCTGGTGAGTAGAAGCAAGAATCACCCCCCCATCCCAACAGGCCCCACAGCCAGGGTCCACAGTGCTAGCCCTCCCCTGTGCCCTCCCCGCCACCTCCCACCACAAGGCTTTTTGTTTTCCCCCTTTCTACTATTTTTTTCTCCCTCCCACCTAGCCCCATATGCCACCTCCAGCCCTTCCCACAAAACTATGGAGCTGTCCTGTCATGGCTAGAGAGCCGCTGGAACACTGCCACCCTGGGTCCGCCTGCCTCCACCTGTTGGATCCCCTTGTGCTGCCATTTTTTTTTTTCTTTCTCATCTTTTCTTTCTCCCTCCAACCTAGCCCTGTATATCACCTCCCCTCTCTTCCGACCGGAAATTAGGTCACCCCCACCCCCACATGTCGATACCCACCGTGCTGCAACGTTTTTGATTTTTTTTTCTCATTTTTCCTTTTCTTTCTCCTTCCCACCTAGTCCCATATGCCACCACCCCCTTCCTGCAGGCCCATGCCACACTGCTATGGCTAGAGGGCCACTGGCTAGCCACCACCCCGGTCCACACCACCTCCACCTGCTAGCTCCTGCCCCGCCACCATTTTTTGTTTGTTTTCTTCTTCTTTCTTTTCTTGCACCCTCCCTCCCATACATCACTCCCCTCCCTTCTCACCAGTCCTTGGGTACGCCACACCCCCACTCGTCAGCCCCTATTGCACTGCCAGTTTTTTTTTTAATTATTTATTTTTTTCTTTCTTCCTTTTCTTTCTCCCTCCCACATAGTCCTGTTCACAACACCCCCACCCCTCCCCACTGGCCCCTGGGGCACCACCGTGGCTAAAGAGCCACAGACACACCGGCCCATCGTGGCCTGCCCCCACACCCTGCCCCCTCCCACCAACCCCCACTGCACCACCATTTTTTTTTCTTTTTTCCTTTCTTTTCTCCACCCCTCCCCGCACACCTAGCCCAGTACGTCCCTCCCCTCCCTTCCTACCGGCCCCCAAGTCTGCCCTGTCCCACACGCTGGACTCCACTGTCCCACCATTTTTTTCTTTTTCTTTTTCTTTTCTTTCTCCCTACTACCTAGCCCCATCCACCATTTCCCCCACCTTCTTGCCAGACCCAACCAAGCCACCATGCCTAGAAAACCACAGGCCCGCTGCCATCCTAGGTCCACCTTGCTCCACCCTCTGGTTCCCACGGCACCACTGTTGTTTTTTCCTTTTTTTTCTTTCTTTCTTTTTACCACCTAGCCTCATAAGCCACCACCCCTCCCTTCCCACCAGCCCCTGGGTCTTCCTCACCCACACTCACCGGCTCCTGCCACGTGACCATTTTTTTTCTGTTTTCTTTACTTACTTTTCTTTCTCACTCACACCTAGCCCCATATGCCACATCCCCATTCCCATCAGGTGCTGCCATACCACTGCAGGCAGAGTGCCACTGGCACACCAGACTGCCATCACCCCAGGTTTGACCTGCCTCCCACTTGCAAGCCCCCAGGGCACCATCATTTATTTTACATTTTCTTTTTCTTTCTTTCTTTTCTTTCTACATCCTACCTAGCCCAGTACATGACCTGGAGTCTCCTTCCCAACTACTGTGCTGGGCATATATAGAAAGTACCACCCAACAGCAGCAAAGTATACGTTCTTTTCCGATCCACATGGAACATTGTCCAGAATATATCACATTTATGCTACAAACAACCCTCAATAAAATCCAAAACATCAAAATAATACAAAGCATTCACTTTGATCACAACACCATAAAAGTTGAAATCAATAATAGGAAGAGCAAGGGAAAAAAATCAATACATGGAAACTGAATTACACCTTGCTAAAAAACAACTGGGTAATAAGCGAAATCAAAGAGAGACTCAAAAAATTCAAGAATCAAGAGAGAATGAAAACAAATCATACCAAAATATTTCAGACACGGCAAAGACAGTTCTCAGAGGTCAATTTATAGCAATAAATGCAAACATCAAAAAAGAAAAACAGACCAAAATCAAAATGTTAGCCCTGCAACTCAAACAGAGAGAGAACAGCAAAAGAAGCCCATAGGCATCAGAAGAAAGGAAATAATAAAGATTAGAGCAGAAATAGATGAGACAGAGAACAGGAAAACAATAGAAAGAATCAACAAGACAAAAAGTTGGTTCTTTGAAAAGATCAACAAAATCGATAAACCATTGGCCAAACTGACAAAAGAAAAACAGGAGAGGAAGCAAATAACCCAAATAAGAAATGAAATGGGAGACATTACAACAGACCCAACTGAAGTAAAAAGGATAACAGAGTACTGTGAAAAACTGTACACCAACAAATTTAAGAAACCAGAGGAAATGGACAAATTGCTAGAAACACACTACCTACCCAAACTAACACAAACTAATGTTGAAAATCTGAACAGACCCATAATAAGAGAAGGGACTGAAGAGGTCATAAAAAACTCACAACAAATAAGCCCTGGCCCAGACAGTTTCACTTGAGAATTCTACCAAACATTCAGAGAAGAGCTCATACCAGTACTACTCAAAGCATTTCAGAGCACAGAAAAAAGAGGAACACTCCCAAATTCATTCTAGGAAGCCAGGATAACCCTGATGCCAAAACCAGGCAAAGACACCACAGAAAAAGAAAATTACAGACCAATATCTCTTATCTATATAGATGCAAAAATTCTCAACAAAATTCTAGACAATAGAATTCAGCATCATATCAAAAAATAATACACCATGACCAAGTAGGATTCATACCAGCTCTGCAAAGATGATTCAACATTAGAAAATCAATCAACATAATCCACCACATAAATAGAACAAAAGAAAATATTCACACGATCATCTCAATCAACACAGAAAAGGCATTTGATAATATCCAACACCCATTCCTGATAAAAAGTCTCAATAAAATAGGAATAGAAGGGAAATTCCTCGACATAATCAAGGGCATCTATACAAAACCAACAGCCAACATCATTCTCAATGGACAGAGACTGAACACATTCTCCCTGAGAACAGGAACAAGACAAGGATGCCCTTTATCACCACTCATATTTAACATTGTACTGGAAGCCTTAGCTAGAGCAGTAAGGCAAGAAAACGAAATAAAGGGCATCCAGATTGGAAAGGAAGAAGTAAAACTATCTCTATTTGCAGATGATATGACTCTGTACATAAAGAACCCCACAGATTCCACAAGAAAAATATTGGAACTAATAGAAAGATTCAGCAGAGTAGCAGGATACAAGACCAACATACCAAAATTAGTTGGATTCCTATACACCAACAAAGAGAACTTCAAAAAGGAAATAAGGAAAACAATATCATTTATAAGATCCTCTTAAAAAAAAAAATACTCAGGAATAAATCTAACCAGGGATATAAAAGACCTATACAAAGAAAACTGGAAAACACTATTGCAAGAAACCAAAAGAAACCTACATAAATGGAAAAATATACCATGCTCATTGATAGGAAGACTCAACATTGTGAAAATGTCAATTCTACCCAAAGTGATCTACAGATATAATGCAATTCCGATCCAAATACCAACAGCTTCCCACAATGAGATGGAAACACTAATCATCAAATGTACATGGAAAGGAAAGAGTCCTCAGATAAGCAAAGCATTACTGAAGGGAAAGAACAAAGTAGGAGGCCTCACACCACCTGAACTCAAAAACTACTATACAGCCGTGGTAGTCAAAACAGTCTGGTACTGGTATGACAGGCACAGAGACCAATGGAACAGAATAGACAAAAGAGACATAAGTCCATCCACCTGTGATAAGCTGATCTTGGACAAAGGACCAAAGTCCATTAAATGGGGAAAAGACAGTCTTTTCAACAAATGATGCTGGCAAAATTGGACGTCGATCTGTAAAAAATTAAACAGGACCCGTACCTCACACCATACTCAAAAAACTAACTTAAAATGGATCAAAGACCTAAATATAAAAACTAAGCTATAAAGATCATGGAAGAAAAAATAGGGACAACACTAGGGGCCCTAGTACATGGCATAAATACAATACAAACCACAACGAACAATGCGCAAGCAGCAGAAGATAAACTAGATAACTGAGAGCTCCTAAAAATTAAATACCTATGCTCATCAAAAGATTTCAGCAAAAGAGTGAAAAAAGAACCTACAGACAGGGAAAATGTTTTTGGCTACAACATATCCAAAAGGGTCTAATCTCTAAAATCTATAGAATACTTCAACATGTCAACAACAAAAAGACAAATAATCCAATTTAAAAATGGGCAAAGGATATGAACAAACACTTCATCAAAGAAGACATTCAAGTGGCTAACAGACTCATGAGGAAGTGCACGTCATCACTAGCCATTAGAGAAATGCAAATCAAAACTACAATGACATACCATCTCACCCCAACATTACTGACACACACACACACACACAAAAAAAAAAAACAGAAAATAACAAATATTGAAGAGGTTGCAGGGAGATTGGAACTCTTATGCATTGATGGTAGGAATGTAAAATGATACAACCACTATGGAAGAAGTTATGGCGCCTCCTTAAAAACACAGAAATACCATATGATCCAGCAATCCCACTCTTAGGAATATATTGTAGAGAAATAAGAGCCAGGACGTGAATAGGCATATGCACATCCATATTCATTGCAGCATTGTTCACAATAACAAAAAGATGGAAACAACCTAAGTGCCCATCAACAGATGAATGGATAAACAAATTATGGTACATACACACAATGGGATACTATGCAACAATAAAGAACAACGACGAATGCATAAAACATCTCAAAACATGGATGAATCTGGAAAACATTAGGCTAAGTGAAATAAGCCAATCACAAAAGGTCAAATATTGTTATGAGACCACTATTATGAAAACTCAAGAAAAGATTTACACACAGAAAAAACAATCCTTAATGGTTATGAGGGAAGGGAGCGTGGGGAGGATAAATCACTAACTAAATAGTACAATCTGTTAACTCTGGTGAAGGAAAAGACAGCTTACAATATAGGGGAAGTCAGCACAACTTGACCAAGGCAAAGTCATAGAAACTTCCTAGAAATATTCAAACAGCTTGAAGGACTGAATTACTGGGGCTGAAGGCTGGGGACCGTGGTCTTAGGGGACATCTATATCAGTTGGCATAAACGTAGTTCATAAAGAAAATGTTCTACATCCTGCTTTGGTGAGTAGCATCGAGGGTCTTAAAAGTGTGCGAGCAGCCATCTATCTACTGGTCCCATACCATTCAGAGTAAGGGAGAATGAATAAAACAAAGACAGAAGAAAAATATTAGTCCAAAGGGCCAACGGACATCATGAACCACAACCTCCATCAACCTGAGCCCAGAAAAACTAGATGGTGCCAAGATACCACCACTGAGGACTCTAGCAGGGATCACAATAGAGGGCCTAGGACAGAGTGGAAGAAAATTGTAGAAAAAAATTCTACTTCACAAAAAAACCAAACCAACCAACCAAACAAAAACAGACTTACTGGTCTGACAGAGACTGGAGAAACCCCTGAGACTGTGGCCCCCAGACACCTTGCTAACTCAGAACTGTAGCTACTCCTGAAGTCCACATTTCAGGCAAAGAATAGATAGGCTTATGAAACAAACAATAACACACGTGACAAACATGCTTCTTTCTTCAATCAAGTATACGAGACCAAATGGGCAACACTTACCCAAAGGCAATATGAGAAGGCAGGAAGGGACAGAAAAACTGGACGAATGGACACAGGGAACCCGGAGTGTAAAGGGAAAGGAGGAAAGTGCTGACGCATTGCAGGGATTGCAACCAATGTCACAAAACAATTTGTGTATAAATTTTTGAATGAGAAACTAATATGAGCTGTAAACTTTCACCTAAGGCACAATAAAATTAAAAAACAAACAAATGTTACCTAGTCCTGCACCATGTTTATGAGCTCCATTATGTTTGAGTTATAATATATAATATATACTAAACTGCTTAATCTTGCTAACAGTGATATAAGAGGGTGCCCAAAAAGTAAGAAATATTTTTTCTTACGAGAATTAAAAGAATTAAATATACAAAATAAGAAGCAAGTAAATTTAATCATAATATGAACATGGGCTAACAGTAGACACAGAAGAGATTAAATTATTTAAAATTCTGCATATAAATAATTCCATTGTTATAGATTTGATAATCTCAGTAAAAGATAAAATTCCAAAAATTTCACCAAATTGACTCCAAGGTGGAAGCAATCAGGAATATAAAAACGAATACTAAAAGAAATTGATAAAGCCATCCCAAAAAGTTGATACAACAAAAAATACTCAGCCTGGAGTATTTGAAAGTGAGTTATTTTATGTTTTCAAGGAAGAAAGAATTATCTCAGTGTAAAATCTCTTCCAGATCATAGAAAAGTCCAGACTATAGAAAAACTATAGGAAAAAGTTTTCTAATCAGTGGAGGACACTTAACCAGTTGAACAGTTGCCCTTGGGTTGATTCCAACTCATGGCCAACCCCATGTGTGTCAGAGAAGAACTGTGCTCCATACAGTTTTCAATGACTGATTTTTGAGAAGTAGATCACCAGGCCTTTCTTCTGAGGCACCTGTGGGTGGACTTGAACCTCCAACCTTTCAGTCAGCAGCTAGGGACACTTAGCAGTGGCCTATCCACAGCCTTCCCATTGCCTCTCTTTCTGCTGGATGATCTTGTCTTCCTTGGTTGTGATTAATATGCCAGAGCGTCACTTTCCCAGCCTCCCTTCAGCTAGTACATGAGCATGTGCCCATGACCGATGGGACCTGAAGGACGGTGTGGAATATATATAATCTTTTGGGAAATAAGTTCCCCTATCACTAAAAAGAGAAAATCCCCTTCATCCTGCTTTGGCTGACATTAGATGAGATGTGTTAATGATGCCTGAAGCTGTGACAACCATACTGCAGTGATGAGGTAGGAAGGCAGGGGATCACAGAGATTCTCACCATGGGACCGCCTCCTTCTTGGCTTCTTGTTATGTGGGATAATAAAGGGCCTCTTTGCTTAAATCACTGTGAACTGGATAGAGCTAAAAGCATACTAAGAGCTGTAGAATCCATTTATTTTTAAGCTGACATACACTTAGGGTTCTAACGTACCCCAAAACAGCCACAAAATACAATCCATCAATTTCCACAAGACTGAATTCCAGGTAAACGTGGAAAACTAGACATACAGGTCTAATTTTTCTCCCTACTGAAGCCCCACTACAACTACCGTAAATGCTCCAATCATGGTCAATGTTGAGCTACCAACGTGACATCACTGAAAGCAGAGTAAGGAAGAGGTGCCCGCAACTGGCTTTCAAAAGACAGTAGGAGCCAGATCAGCCCGGCACCGAACTGGGCTTTGAAGAAATAGATGGAGCTGGCCCTAGGGTCAAGGAGTCCTGCTCTCCTCTGCCTATGTGGCAATGACGAAGCTCTGAACACATGGATGGATTGTCATGGTCCAACGATCTTGGTGGGTCGTTTGTCAGGTTATTGGCATTTATTTGTAGAAGCTCGTCATGTAATAGCACTATCAAACATTTGCAATTTAAATTGCAAATATTTTCCCCAGTATTCATTAGTTTTCACTTTACTAATTGTGCTTTTGCCATGTAAGTTACTTTTTAATTTTTATATAAGACAAATTTATGAATCTTTTCCCATATTGATCCAGATTTCAAGTGAAAGGAAAGTTTTCTCCACTACTAGGTTATGGAAAAGTTCATCTATGTTTTCTTCTAATACTTAGATGGTTTCAAATTTTATATCTAGTATCTTGAAACAATTAGTATTTCTCCTGTTGTTTAAAGAATGGATGCAATTTTCTCTCTTTTCATATGGCCATCTAGATACCTCAATACTCCATATTAAAAAGTCCATCTTTTAAACAAATGGTGCTGGAGTAACTGAATATTCATGGGGGAAAAAATCAACCTTGCCATCTACACAAAAAAATTACTTCAAAATACATCATAGACCTAAATGTAAAAGTTAAAACTAGAAAGTTTGTTGTGGAAGAAAACAGGAGGATATTTTTAAGATCTTGGAATAGGCAGAGATTTATTAGGTAGGACCCAGAAAACACTAATCATAAAAAAAAAATAACTTGGTCACTTGGACAAGTGGACAACATTAAAAGTCTCTATTCATCAAATGGAGGCCTGGTGGTGTAGCAGTTAAGACCTCAGGTGTTAACCAAAATGTCGACAGTTCAAATCCACCAGCCGCTCCTTGGAAACCCTATGGGGTAGTTCTACTCTCTCCTATAGGGTCGCTATGAGTCAGAACCAACTCAACGGCACCTAACAAGAACGACATTCATCAAATGATGAAGTAAGAGAGCTGAACAGAATATTTCTAAGGGCTGCTCAAGAAGACAAAGTATTATAATGAAATGTGCAAAGACCTGGAGTTAGAAAACCAAAAGGGAAGAACACGCTCGGCATTTCTCAAGCTGAAAGAACTGAAGAAAATATTCAAGCCTCCAGTTACAATATTGAAGAATTCCATGGACAAAATATTGAACAAAGCAGGAATCATCAAAAGAAAATGGAAGGAATACACAGAGTCACTGTATCAAAAGGAATTGGTTGACATTCAACTATTTCAGGAGATAGCATACAATCAAGAACCAATGGTACTGAAGGAAGAAGTACAAGCTGCACTGAAGGCATTAGCGAAAAACAAGCCTCCGGGAATCGATGGAATACTGATTAAGATATTTCACAAATCATTGTGACACTGGAAGCACTCACTGGTCTATGCCAAGAAATTTGGAAGACAACTATCTCACCAACTGTCTAGAAGAGACCCATATTTGTGCCAATTCCAAAGAAAAATGATCCAACAGAATGCAGAAATAATTAAACAATATTATTAACATCACACACAAGTAAAATTTTGCTGAAGATAATTTAAAAATGGTTGAAGCAGTACATCAACGGGGAACTGCCAGAAATTCAAGCTGAATTCAGAAGAGGACCTGGAACACGGGGCATCATTGCTGATGTCAGATGGATCTTGGCTGAAAGCAGAGAATACCAGAAAGTTGTTTACCTGTGTTTTATTGACTATACAAAGGCATTTGACTGTGTGGATCATAACAAATTACGGATAACATTGCAAAGAATGGGAATTCCAGAACACTTAATTGTGCTCATGAGGAACCTGTACATAGACACCAAAGAGGCAGTCATTCGAACAGAACAAGGGGACACTGTGTGGTTTAAAATCAGGAAAGTTGTGCGTCAAGGTTGTATCCTTTCACCATACTTATTCAATCTGTCTGCTGAGCAAATAATAGGAAAAGCTAGACTATATGAAAAAGAACGTGGCATCAAGGCTGGAGGAAAACTCATTAACAACCTTCATTATACAGCTGACACAACCTTACTTGCTGAAAGCAAAGAGGACTTGAAGCACTTACTGATGAAGATCAAAGGTTAAAGTATGGATTAAACCTCAATGTAAAGGAAATAAAAATTCTCACAAGTGGACCAACAAGCAACATCATGATAAACAGAGAAAATATTGAAATTTTCAAGGATTTCATTTTACTTGGATCCACAATCAATGTCCATGGAAGCAGCAGTTAAGAAATCAAACGACAGATTGCATTAGGCAAATCTGCTGCAAAGACCTCTTTAAAGCATTAAAAAGCAAAGATGTCACTTTGAGGACTAAGGTGTGCCTGACCCACGCCACTGTATTTTCTATTGCATCGTCTGCATGTACAAACTGGACAATGAGTAAGGAAGAAGAACTGATACCTTTGAATCATGGTGTTGGTAAAGAATATCGAATATACCGTGGACTACTAGAAGAATAAACAAATCTGTCTTGGAAGAAGTACAGCCAGCATGTTCCTTAGAAGGGAGGATGGTGAGACTTCATCTCAAGTACTTTGGACACGTGATCAGGAGGGACCAGTCCCTGCAGAAGGACATAATGTTTAGTAAAGTGAATTGTCAGTGAAAGAGAGGAAGACCCTCAACCTGATGGATTGACACAGTGGCTGCAACAATGGGCTCAAACATAGCAATGAATGTGAGGATGACAGAAGACCGAACAGTGTGCTTTTGATCTAAGGAGGATTCTGGCAGTATTTCTTCCAAGACAGATTTGTTTGTTCTTCTGGCAGTTCATGGTATATTCAATATTCTTCACCAACACCATAATTCAAAGGCATAAATTCTTCAGTTTCCTTATTCATTGTCCAGCTTCCACGTGCATATGAGGCGATTGAAAACACCATGGCTTGGATCAGGTACACCTTAGTCCTCAAAGTGACATCTTTGCTTTTTAACACTTTGAAGAGGTCTTTGGCAGCAGATTTGCCCAATGCAATGTGTTGTTTGATTTCTTGACTGCTGCTTCCATGGGCATTGATTGCAAATCCAAGTAAAATGAAATCCTTGACAACTTCAATAATATTTTCTCTGTTTATCATTATGTTGCTTATTGGTCAAGTTCTGAGGATTTTTGTTTTCTTTATGTTGATTTTGTTTTCATTATGTTATGGGAGATTAATGTTACATGTGATTCCTAAAATAAAATGCTCTGAAATAGTTTAAGTAACAACGGAATTATCTGATCATTAAAAGTTATGTAGAATTATCTTGTAAAACCACTTGGTTTGGTGTTTGTTTTTGTAGGAGAGTTCTTTAAACTTTTTATTTCTTCTACAGTAATTGGTTTGTTTAGATTTTCTGTTTCTACTAGAGTCAGTTTTGGTAACTTGTGTTTGCCTAAAAGAGTATCTACTTCTTTTAAGTTTTGGCATTTATTTGCACAGAGTTATACAAAGTAATTTCTTTTTTTAAAAAAAAAATTTTGTCTTTATGTTCTATCCTCTTACCATTTTTCATTTTGTGTATTCACGTGTTCTCCCTTTTTAAAGCTTAAGTTAGCTAATGGTTTCTCTATTTTGTTGAAGTTTTCATATAACCACTTTTTGGATTTATTAATTCTATTCTTTTTATGTTTTCTAAATGATTCATGTATAGTTTTATCCTTATTAATTCCTTTCTTCATCTTTATTTTGGTTTTCTTTGTCTAGTTTTCCATTTTGCATGTTTAATTCATTTATAGTTGTTTTCATCTTTATTGTTTCAGATATTTAAAGCTATAAATTTTCCTATAATAACTGCTTTAACTGTATCTCACAGATTCTGTCATGCTTCCATTGTTATTATTTCTAAAAAATTCTGCAGTTTTATTTTTAATTTTCCATTTAACCCAAGAATTGTTTAATAGGTTATTTTTTAATTACCACATAGATGAATTTTAAAATTTTTTTAAAAAACTGCTATTAATTTCTACTTTTATTGCATTGTGATCAGAGAATGCTATTTGTATGTTTCTATTCTAGAAATTTTTTCAGATTTCTTTGGTGGCCTAATAGTTGATCAATTTTCATAAATGTTCCATGTGCACTTAAAAGGAGGTATATGCTTGTTTATGTAGGTACAGTGTTTAATATAATTTTATAGGATCTATTAGTTACCCCTCCCTTTAATAATGAACAGAAAACCAAAATTATAAGACATTTGAGGAGAGCCTATCACATGAAAAAGTGACCCAAACAAAGTAGACCTGAAAGGAAATGGAGACTCTGCAGGAAGAAAAAAACTACCCGCGTACACCTACGCATCTCCCACACAAAAAAACTGTAAGTAATATGTTTAGAGAAACAGGAGAGAATATTGTATCCACAAAACAAGAACAGATGTCATAAAAAAGAAACACTGAAAACAAAAAAAAGCCCTTGGAAATTTAAAAAATATAGCAGAAATGAAATCTCAATAGAATGGTTGGAAAATAAAGTTGAAAAAAAAAACCCAGAAATTGGAACAAAAGGGCAAAGAGATTGAGAATAAGAGGAAAAACCCCAATTTAGTTAGATGTCCTGAAAGCTTTCCAAATTCCTGGGATGCTAACAGGAAGTCCCTCACTGGCAGATGAGTTGTTGGGAGAACACATGGTGGGCAGTATTTAACCAGCTCTTTCAAGAGCCTGGGCCAAGGGCCAGCAGGATCTTAAATCCTGGACAGTGATTTAATCCTGCTCCCGCAAGTCACCTTTCCACTATGTGGCCTGCCCTGGATAGTTGTTCCCAGGCCTGTTCACTTTCTGGTCCAATATCCCTCTAGGAAATTCCAGTAGAACTTCCTACAGCCCCTTTCCCTGTTCATGCTAGAGCTGACTCTTTCTAGTTCACATTTCACAGATGGAACCATGAAGGGACAGGTACTAGGTTCTGAGACCCAGAGGCCTTCTGGGTCTTCAGCCATTTCTTAGGGTGCTGGCTCCAAATTTCCAAATCTGTTTAGTACCACCCCTATAAACTCTCTTCTTTTCTATCATACTATAGTTTAAGTTCCATCAGGCAAAGCTTTCCCAAAAAGGAGCTCTAACTGTTAGTAATGCAAAACCACTACTCTCTAAATTAAAGAGGGTCCCCACCAGTCCTTACAAACACAATGGCCAATCTCCATTCCGGTGGAGGGGAGAGGAAATGCTTTTGTTCTTTCCTTATAAGTCACTGTTCCTGAAGATGGACAAAGCCTACTTGCTAAAGCAGCAAAGACACCAATACAGGCTTATTTGCTGTACCTTGGAATAGAACATGGAATACTATGTGGCTATTAAAACAAATGCACTAGACTTCCGGGCAACATGGCGCTATAGGCAGAAGCACCACACCATCCCTCCACAGCAAAGATCCGGAAAACTAAGCCAAACAGAGAAAACAGCAATCATGAAATCCTAAGAATCAAATGAAGAGATAAAGAACTCAGCCATGCACTGAATGGAATAAGAAACTGACAGAAAACAGAGAGTGAGGAGATATACATGCAGAGGTCCCCTATTGGCTAAAACAGCATGGATCCGCCATCTTGGACTCCTATCAGAGACCAGTGAGCAGGGGCTATGAGAAAGCAGCTTCACGGAGCTTCCAGCAGGAGACAGAACAACCGGTAACTGGTGATATATGCTTTCCCACCCCCCATCCTTCTTCACCCCAACTCAGCCTCCTCTGCTTCCCGCAGCCACAGTCTCTTGGCCGGGAAGCACCAGCTGCTTGGATTCTACCAGACTGCACTGGCCAAATCCCTGAGTGCCATTTGTTGGCTGCTGGTGTTGCTTTTTTCCACTTCTTTTTATTTCTTCATTACGTCTCACCAGCTCCCCCACCTTTCTCTCAAATACCTGGCTCTGTGCGCCATCTTTGCTTCTTCCTAAAAAGCTGTGAAGCTCTGCTCGAATGTGAAACTGCTTCCCAGTCCGTGCTGCCACGCTGGTGTGATCCTGGGGCTTTTTGTTTGTTTGTTTTGAATTGTTTGTTTGTTTTCTTTTTCTTTTCTTGAATTGGAAACCTGTTCTAGCCAGACAGTACTGAGTGGCTTGGGACATACCCCCTCAGATAAAATAGACTTTAAAACAAAATCCATCATAAAAGACAAAGAAGGACACTATACAATGATTAAGGGGACAATCCTTCATGAAGACATAACCATAGTAAACATCTATGCACCCAATGACAGAGTTCCAAAATACATAAAACAAACTCTAACAGCACTGAAAAGAGAAAATGACAGTTCCAAAGTAATAGTAGGAGACTTCAACACACCACTGTCCGTAAAGGACAGAATGTCTAAAAAGAAACTCAGTAAAGATACAGGAGACCTAAAGGGCACAATCAGCCAACTTGACCTCATAGACATATATAGAACACTCCACCCTACAGCTGCAATGTACACATTCTTTTCCAATGCACATAGAACTTCTCCAGAATAGACCACATCTTAGGCCACAGAGAAATCTTCAACAAGATCCAAAACGTTGAGATAATTCGAAGTATCTTCTCTGACCACAATGCCATCAAGGTAGAAATTAACAACAGAAAGAGCAAGGAAAAAAAAAATCAGTTACATGGAAACTGAATAACACCCTGCTTACAAACCACTGGGTAATAGAAGAAATCAGAGATGGAATAAAAAAATTCCTGGAATCAAACAAGAATGAAAACACATCATACCAAAACCTTTGGGACACAGCAAAGGCAGTCCTCAGAGGACAGTCTATAGAAATAGATGCACACATCAAAAACGAAGAAAGGGACAAAATCAAAACATTAACTACACAACTCAAACAAATAGAAAGAGAACAGCAAAAAAAAAAAAAAAAAAAAAAAAAAAAAGCCCACAGCCACCAGAAGAAAGGAAGTAATAAAGATCAGAGCAGAAATAAATGAAAAAGAGAAGAGAAAAATAATAGAAAGAATCAACAAACCAAAAGTTGGTTCTTCGAAAGAATCAACAAAATCAACAAACCACTGGTCAGACTGACAAAAGAAAAACAGGAGAGGACACAAATAACCCAAATAAGAAATGAAATGGGGGACATTACAACAGACCTAACTGAAATAAAAAGGAACATAACAGAGTATCATGAAAAACCATACTCCAACAAGTTTGGAAACCTAGAGGAAATACATAAATTTCTAGAAACACACTACCTACCCAAACTACCACAAAGTGATGTTGAAAATCTGAACAGACCCATAACAAGAGAAGAGACTGAAAAGGTAATAAAAAAAAAAAAAATTCTTAACCAAAACAAACCCTGGCCCAGATGGCTTCACTGGAGAATTCTACAAAACATTCAGAGAAAAGCTTGTAGGTGTACTACTCAAACTATTTCAGAACATAGAAAAGGAAGCAAAACTTCCAAATTCATTCTATGAAGCCAGCATAACCCTAATACCAAAACCAGGCAAAGACACCACAAAAAAAAAAAAAAAAAAATTACAGACCAATATCTCTCATGAATATAGATGCAAAAATTCTCAACAAAATTCTATCCAATAGAATTCAGCATCATATCAAAAAAATAATACACCATGACCAAGTAGGATTCATACCAGGTATGCAAGGATGGTTTAACATTAGAAAATCAATCAACGTAATCCAACGTAAAAGGAAAGAAAAGAATCACATGATCATCTCAATGGACACAGAAAAGGCATTTCACAAAGTCCAACACCCATTCCTGATAAAAACTCTCCATCAAATAGGTATAGAAGGAAAATTTCTCAACATAATAAAGGGCATCTATGCAAAACAAACGGCCAACGTCATTCTTAATGGAGAGAGGCTGAAAACATTCCCCTTGAAAACAGGAACAAGACAAGGATGCCGTTTATTACCATTCCTATCTAGCATTGTGCTGGAAGTTCTAGCTAGAGCAATAAGGCAAGAAAAAGAAATAAAGGGCATCCAAATTGGTAATGAAGAAATTAAACTGTCCCTGTTTGCAGATGATATGATACTTTGCATAGAAAACCCTAAAGACTCCATGAGAAAACTACTCAAACTAATAGAAAGATTCAGCAGAGTAGCAGAATACAAGATAAACATTCAAAAATCAGTTGGATTCCTATACACCAATAAAGAGAATGATGAAAAGGAAATCAGGAAAACAATACCATTTATAATAGCCCTAAAAAAATAAAATACTTAGGAATAAATCTAACCAGGGATGTAAAAGACCTATACAAAGAAAACTACAAAACACTACTGCAAGAAATCCAAAGAGATCTACATGAACGGGAAAACATACCATGCTCACAGATAGGTAGACTCAACACTGTGAAAATGACAATTCTACCCAAAGTAATTTACAAATACAGTGCAATCCTGATCCAAATACCAACAACATTCTTCAAAGAGATGGAAAAACTAATCATTAACTTTATATGGAAAGGGAAGAAGCCCTGAATAAGTAAAGCACTATTGAAGAAGAAAAATAAAGTAGGAGGACTCACACTACCTGACCTCAGAACCTACTATACGACTATGGTAGTCAAAACAGTCTGGTACTGGTACAACGACAGATACATTGACCAGTGGAACAGAAGTGAGAACCCAGATGTAAATCCATCCACCTATTGTCACCTGATCTTATAAAGGGTCCAAAGTCCATTAAATGGGGAAAAGACAGTCTTTTTAACAAATGGTGCTGGCAAAACTGGATATCCATCTGCATAAAAATGAAACAAGACCCATACCTCACACCATATACAAAAACTAATTCAAAATGGATCAAAGACCTAAATATAAAGCCAAAAACTATAAAGTTCATAGAAGAAAAAATAGGGACCAATGCTACAGGCCCTAATACAAGGCATTAACAGGACACAAACGATAACCATCAACACGCAAACTCTAGAAGATAAGCTAGATAACTGTGATCTTCTAAAAATCAAACACCTATGCTATTCAAAGATTTCACCAAAAGAGTGAAAAGAGAATCTACAGACTGGGAAAAAAATTTTGGGCATTATAAGTCAGACAAACGTCTTATCTCTATAATCTACAAGAATATCCAACACCTCTACAAGAAAAAGACAAATAACCCTATTAAAAAGTGGGCAAAGGAAATGAACAGACACTTCACCAAAGAAGACATTCAAATGGCTAACAGACACATGAGGAACTGCTCGCGATCACTACCCATTAGAGAAATGCAAATTAAAACCACAATAAGATACCATCTCACCCCAGCATTACTGGCATGAAACAAAAACACTGGAAATAACAAATGTTGGAGGGGCTGCGGGGAGATGGGAGCTCTTATGCACTGCCGGTGGGAATGCAAAATGATACAACCATTTTGGAAAATGATATGGCACTTCCTCAGAAAGCTAGAAATAGACATACCATTCGATCCAGCAATCCCACTCCTAGGAATATATCCTAGAGAAATAAGAGTCATCATTCTAATAGACACATGCTCACCTATGTTCATGGCAGCATTGTTGACAATAGTGAAACGATGGAAACAACCTAGATGCCCATCAACAGGTGAATGGATAAACAAACTATGGTACATACACAGAATGGAGTACTACGCAACGAGAAAGAACAATGATGAATCTGTGAAGCATCTCATAACATGGATGAAACTGGAGGACATTATGCTGAGTGAAATAAGTCAATCACAAAAGGACAAATATTGTATGAGACCTCTTTCGTAAAAACCCGTGAAAAAGTTCACACACAAAATGTAACAATCTTTCTTGGTTACCAGGGATGGGAGGGGTGGGGGAGAAATACTAAATAGGCAATAGATAAGTGGTATCTTGAGTGAAGGGTGAGACAGTACACAATACAGGAGAAACTAGCACAACCTGTACAAGGAAAGGTCATGGAAGCTCCATAGATACATCCAAACTCCCTGAGGGACTGAATTGCTGGGTGGATGGCTGTGGGGACCATTGTCTCGGGGAACATCTAGCTCAATTGGCATAGCACAGTCTATAAAGACAGTGTTCTACATTCTACCTTGGTGAGTAGTGTCTCGGGTCTTAAAAACCTATGAACAGCCACCTAAGATACTCCACTGGTCTCACCCCTTTGGGAGCAAGGGAGAATGAAGAGAACAGGATACAAGGAGAAGATTAATCCAAAGGACTAATGGACCACAGCTACCGAGGCCTCCACCGGATTGAGTCCAGTACAGCTAGATGGTGCCCGGCTACCACCACTGACTGCTCTGACAGGGATCACAACAGAGGGTTCTGGACACAGCTGGAGAAGGATGTAGAACAAAGTTCTAACACACACAAAAAAGGCTAGATTTACTGGCCTGACACAGACTGGAGAAACCCTGAGAGTATGGCCCTCAGACACCCTTTTAGCTCAGTGGTGAGGTTACCTCTGAGGTTCACTGTTCAGCCTGGGACTGGACAGCCCCGTAAAACCAAATGAGACTAATGAGGTACAGCAGTCCAGTGACAAGGACTAAAGGCAGGAGGGGGCAGGAAAGCTGGTGATAGGGAACCCAAGGTTGAGTAAGGACAGTGTTCACATGTAGTGGGCTTGTTAACTATCATCATAGGGTGATGTGTGTACTGTTTAAAGAGAAACTATTTTGTTCTGTAAACCTTCATCTAAAGTGAAAATAGCAGCACAACTGGAAGAACGTAATAAATGTCACTGAATTGTGCATGTGGAAATTTTTCAAATGGTGTATCTTTGGCTATGTATATTTTCATTTAAAAGAAAAAAAAAAAGAAAAACGGTCCTCCAAGGCCAAGAAGGGAGAGTGTTGACATGTCTTGAGGTTAACCAATATTGTAAAACAATATGTGTACTGACTGTTTAATGAGAAACTACTTGCTCTGTAAACCTTCACCTAAAGTACAAAACAACAACAACAAAAAAAAACGCACTAGGTATATTTGTACTGACCTGGGAAACTATACAAAAAGTATGTTAAAGGAAAAAACCAAGTCCTTGTGCTGATAAAGAGCATGGTTCTGGAGTTCACCCACCTGGCTCTGAATCCTGGCTTTGTCACTTGCCACATATGCTTTGTGAGACTTTGGAGAGGACAAGGTACTTTATTTCTCAGTCATCAGTTATCTTATCTGTAAATGGGGATTAAATCAGTTCTTATGAAATGGAAATGAGTTAACATATGTAAGCACTTAGAACAGTGCCTGGCATATTATAAGTACTAAATAAGTATTAGATATTATTATAGCATGTTCCCAGTTATGCTAAAAATTAAATATGTAATGAGGATAAAATATATTTACACCCTTATTCATATTTGCAAAGAAATATAAATTCCTTTATTTTGATTATGACTAATTTGGCTTTTATCCTGAGTCCTTACTGGCTATTTTCTAGAAAAAAAAATTACTAAAATATCAATCTATTTAAAACTTGGAGCTAGCCGTAATTTCAAAGCTTTTAGTATGGATGTGAAGAAAATGAAAATCTTCACAACTGGACCGATAACACCATGACAACTGGAGAAAATTTGAAATTGTCAATGACTTCATTCTACTGGGATCACCATCCATGGAAGCAGCAAAGAATATATTGCACTGGGAAAATCTGCTGCAAAAATACCTTTTTAAAGTTTTAAAAAGCAAAAATGTCACTTTGATGACTAAGGTGCATTGGACACATATGCATGTGAAAATTGGATAGGGAAAGAGAGAAGAATTGTTGCATATGAACTGTGGTGTTGGTGAAGGATATTGAGTATACCACGGACTGGCAAGAGAATAAATAAATCAGTCTTAAAAAAAATACAACCAGAACATTCCTTAGGAGTAAGGATGATGAGTGCAATGTACTGAGTTCAAAAGTTCTTAGTGTGAAAGACCACTGGAGCAGGGCACAGAGCACTGTTCTAATGACATGATCAATAGGTGTTTATTACTCACAGAATAAACAGAACAGGGATGAGTAGAACAACGAATATCATCATCAGCCAAGGTCCCCTGAAGTTAGGCTCCAGTTCCAGGGTGAGAATGTTACGGTCACATCCAAGCATGCCCCATTTCACACCATGGGTGAGGAACTCCGAAGACCCTCTACCTTCTCTCCCAGAGTTAATATACTAGTAAGCTACAATGACCAAATGGCATGCATAGATAGAGTAGGGAAAAGCACCTCCCCTCCCCGCCCCGCCACAGGCAATGGACATTACTCATTGTGGGTGGGTGACTATTTCCTTATGGGCTGTTCTAGACTTGCTGACATCAGTGAACAATCCTTCCTCCCTTACCCTACTAAGATAAACAATAAATGTTTTGAGTCTCTCAGAGGGAAACCATCTCCCCCTAGGGCACATACTTTGTGTCTATTAGTAGCTATTTTGTTGATTAGTAGCTATGGAGACAGTGGGAGTGAATCTAAGACAGCACCCTTGGGCAACCAACAGTGAGACTTGGACTCACTTACTTTGGACAGCTCATCATGAAAGACCGCGCCCTAAAAAAAGGCATCATGTTTAGTAAAGCAGAAGGTCAGTGAAAATGAGGGAAACCCTCCAGTAGATGGATTGACACAACAGCTGCAACAATGGACTCAAGCATACCAACAGTCATCAAAACGGCACAGGACTAGGCAATGTTTTAATATGAGTTGGAGCCAACTCTATAACAACAACAGCTGATATTTTAAATAATATGTTTAAAGAAGTGTTCGATCACTTCAGGATAAAAATGTTCAATGGCTGCCCCAATTCCCTGCTTCTCTCTCTAAGGTGATGTCTGAGTACATGGGGGAGGACTGTAGCTTTCAAGACTTATGGTAGTGGGGAAGAGCTGAGGTCCTCAAGTCTGAGGTCTCCTGCCTTCTCTGGTCTCTGGAGCAATGTCTCTTGCCTATGCTTCAAGGCAGAAGGTACCCCTAGATGCAGTAATACAAGATAGAGTTCTCTAGGCTTGTTCAGGGCTCAGTTGCTCTCCCTGAATGGCTTGGCCTCCTGCCAATGCAAGAGACCCCTCTTACGTCTGTCTACCATCCCACTCAGTCCCATCCAGGACAGTTCAACCAGCAATGGACCAAGAAAGAAAGGGATGATGGTTGATCCTAAGGCCAGGAGAAGTGAGGACACTATAGGGAGGACTCCTAATAGAGGGGGAAGGGATTTCAAGTTAGCATGCAGTGGGCACAGCAAATATGAGATACATTACGACTTGGTATCCATCTCAGTCTGAAATGATAGATGTGGTCCATAACCAATTTTTCTAAGTAGCGTAGATACTCCAGGTCAGTTGACTGGAGCAGAGCACTTCCAAGTGACACACCTGGGTTAGAGCAGGGCAGAGGGCAGGCAACCAAGAATCAGCAACTCCAGAAAGCTTCTCTCAGACACTATACAAATTACCCTGGACCTTCAAGCTAAGTAAACATGTCCATGCACCACTGACCAATGATGGGGCCAATGATAATGAACCACCTGCATAGAGACCTTCCTCACTTCTTCTCAGCCTTTTCCTATGCTGATTCTGCCTCCAATTTTTATGGTACTTTGGAACAATTGTGGCGAGGATCCCCATTTATTGTGGATTGAATTGTGTCCCCAAAAAAGTTATGTTGAAGTACTAACCACTGTACCTGTGAACATGACCTTGTTTAGAAAGCATTATCAGTTAAGTTAACATGAGGTCATACTGGAGTAGGGTGGGTCCTAATCTAATCATAGTGGTTTTCTTAAAAGAGAAGAGACAGAGACAGACAGAAGAAAGAAGGCCTTGTGAAGATGCTTCTAATCATGCCCACGCCTGGGGCTATAAGAACCTGGGAGAGACAAGACAGGATCTTCTTCTACAGCCTTTAGAAAGAACATGGCCTTCCAAAACCCTGAGTTTGGACTTCTAGCCCCCAGAACTGTGATACAATAAATTTCTGTTCTTTAAAGACACCCGCTTTGTGGTATTTTGTTATGGCAGCCCTAGGAAGCTAATACACCATCCCAGGCCATTTCTGAGGAACAGAACAGTATAACAGAGATAAGAAGAGGGTGTGCATCCCTGAGGAGCAAGCAGCCTGCTCATGATGGAGAGAGGCAAGAAGTTGTTCTGACACTCTGGGTGAGGCAGTTGTTGGTCTGAGGTTCCGTGTGCATGTAAGTGCCCAGGATGTAACCTGGAAAACCGGGGCATCTGGGAATTACATCTCCTCAAAAAACAATTCCAAACTCCTCTGTGCCGCTCTGCCCCCTCCACGTGCACACCCCATACACCCCCCTCTGGTTCATGCACTAACTAGAGCTGAGGCCTCAAGCTGAAGGATTTACTATGCGGGTTGGAAAGGCAGGGGCTGAGAATGACTGACAGTTTATCGATCAACATCTTTAAATAAAACATTGCTGGCAGCAGTGATTTGACAATAAACATTAAGCAATGATAAACAACTATGATGAATCCAAGAAACATCTCACAACCTGGATGAATCTGGGGAGCATTAGGCTTAGTGAAATAAGTTAACCACAAGAGGACACTTATTGTATGATGTCACTGTTGTAAAAACCCAAGAAAAGGTTTACACACAGAAAAAAAAAATCCAATGTTTACAAGAGAGTGGAAAGGAGGGGAGGTGAAATCACTAACTAGATAGTAGATAAGCTTCAAGTTTGGTGAAGGGAAAGACAACACACAATATAGGGGAAGTCAGCACAACTCGACCAAGGTAAGGTTATAGAAGCTTTCTAGACACAACAAAACACTTTGAGGGACCAAGTTACTGAGGCTGAGGGCTGGGGACCATGGTTTTGGGGGACATCTAAGTCAATTGGCATAATATAGTTCATAAAGAAAATGCTCTGCATCCTACGTTGGTGAGTAGAATCTTGGGTCTTAAAAGTTTGCAAATGGCCATCTAAGATACGTCTGTTGGTCCCATTCCATCCAGATCAAAGGAGAATGAAGAAAACTAATTGACGCCTTTGAATTGTGGTGTTGGTGAAGAAAATTACAGACCAATATCTCTCATGAAGACAAATGCAAAAATTCTGAACAAAATTGTAGACAATAGAATTAAATATTATATCAAAATAATGATAATAATACATCACAACCAAATGGTATTCATACCAGGTATGCAAGGATGGCTCAACATTAGGCAATCAATCAGTGTAATCCACCACATAAATAGAACAAAAGAAAAGAATCACAAGATCATCTCAATTGGCACAGAAAAGGCATTTGATAATGTTCATCACCATTCCTGATAAAAACTCTCAATAAAATAGGAATAGAAGGGAAATTCCTCAACATAATAGAGGTCATCTATACAAAACCAACAGCCAACATCATTAGCTATGGAGAGAGGCTGAAATCATTCCCCCTGAGAACAAGAACATGACAAGGATGCCCTTTATCACCACTCCTATTTAACATTGTGCTGGAAGTCCTAGCTAGAACAATAAGGCAAGAAAAAGAAATAAAGGGCATCCAAATTGGAAAGGAAGAAGTAAAACCATCCCTATTTACCAATGATATGATACTATACATAGAGAACCCTGAAGATTCCACAAGAAAACTACTGGAACTAATAGATTCAGCAGAGTAGCAGAACACAAGATCAATACACAAAAATCAGTTGGATTCCTATACACCAACAAAGAGAACTTCAAAAAGGAAATCAGGAAAACAATAACATTTATAATAGCCCCTAAAAAGATAAAATACTTAGGAATAAATCTAACCAGGGGCATAAAAGACATATACAAAGAAATCTATAAAATACTACTGAAAGAAATCAAAAGAGACCTACATAAAAGGAAAAACACACCATGTTAATAGAAAAGAAGACTCAACACTGTGAAAATATCAATTCTACCCAAATTGATCAACAGATATAATGCAATTTGGATCCAAATACCAACAGCAGTCTTTAATGAGATGGAAAAATTAATCACCAACTTTATATGCAAAGGAAAGGGGCTCCAGGTAAGCAAAGCGTTACTGAAGAAAAAGAACAAAGTAGGAGGCCTCACACTACCCGATATCAGAACCTACTATACAGCCATGGTAGTCAAAACACTTTGGTACTTGTACAAAGGCAGTCACATAGGCCAGTGGAACAGAATCAGGAACCCAGATGTAATTCCATCCACCTATGGTCAGCTGATCTTTGACAAAGGACCAAAGTCCATTAAATGGGTGAAAAGATGGTCTTTTTAACAAACGATGCAGGCATAACTGGATGTCCATCTGTACAATAATGGAACAAGATCCTTACCTCACACCATACACAAAAACTAACTCAAAATGGACCAAAGACCTAAATATAAAAACTAAAGCTATAAAGATAATGGAAGAAAAAAATAGGGACAATGCTTGTGGCCCTAACACATGGCATAAATATAATATTAACCACAACTAACAATGCACAAACACCAGAAGAGAAACTAGATAACTGGGAGCTCCTGAAAATTAAACACTTACGTTCATCAAAAGACTTCACTGAAAGAGTAAAAAGAGAACATACAGACTGGGAAAAAATTTTGCCTACAACATATCCCACGATGGTCTAATCTCTAAAATCTATAGAATACTTCATCACGTTAACAAGAAAAAGACAATCTAATTAAAAAATGGGCAAAGGACATGAATGGACACTTCACCACTGAAGGCATTCAGGCACTTAACAGACATGTGAGGAAATGCTCGTCATTAGCCATTAGAGAAATGCAGATCAAAACAACAATGAGATACCACCTCACCCAGACATTACTGGCACAACAAAAAAACAAAACAAAACAGAAAATAACAAACGTTGGAAAGGTTGCAGGGAGACCAGAACTCTTATGCTTTGCTGGTGGAAACGTAAAATGGTACAACCACTATGGAAAACAATATGGCACCTCTTTAAAAAGCTAGAAATAGGAAGACTACATGATCCAGCAAAACCACTCTTCGGAATACATCTTAGAGAAATAAGAGCCATCACACAAGTAGACATATGCAAACCCACGTTCATTGTGGCATTATTCACAATAACAAAAAGATGGAAACAATCTAAGTGCCCATCAACAGATGAATGGATAAACAAATTACAGTATGTACACACAATGGAATACTACGAAACACTAAAAAAAAAAAAAAAAAAAGAATCCGTGAGATATCTCACAACATGGATGAATCTAGAGGGCATTATGCTGAGTGAAATGTCAATCACAAAAGATCAAATATTGTGTTTTTGTTGTTTTTAGGTGCCTTTGAGTCGCTTCTGACTCATAGAGACCCTATGTGCAGCAGAAGGAAACACTGCCTGGTCCTGCCCCATCCTCACAATCGTTGTTATGCTTGAGCCCATTGTTGCAGCCACCAGTCAATCCATCTAGTTGAGGGACTTCCTCTTTTTCTGACCCTCTGCTTTACCAAGCATGATGTTTTCTCTGGTGACTGGTTCTTCCTCATAACATGTCTGAGGTATGTGAGATGAAGTCTTGCCATCCTTGCTTCTAAGGAGCATTCTGGCTGTGCTTCTTCCAAATCAGATTTGTTTGTTCTCCTGGCAGTTCAAGGCATATTCAGTACTCTTTGCCAACACCATAATTCAAAGGCATCAGTTCTTCTTTGCTCTCCTTTATTCGTTGTCCAACTTTTGTATTTTAAAGAGGTCTTTTGCAGCAGATTTGCCCAGTGCAAGGTGTCATTTGATTTCTTTTTTTTTTTTATATATATATTTTATTGTACTTCAGGGAAGGCTTACAGAACAAATAGTTTCTCATGAAACAGTAGTACACATGTTTTACGACATTGGTTAACATCCCCACAACATATTAACCCTCTAAATTCTCAACTTTTTTTTTTTTTGGTGAAAATACAGATAGCCAAAGATACACTGTTTCAAAAATTTCTACATACACAATTCAGTGAAATTCACCACTCTCTTCTAATTGTGCTGTTATTCTCACTTAAGATGAAGGCTTACAGAACAGTTACTACAAATGTTGCCCTATGACAATGGTTAACAACCTCACAACACATCAACAATATCCTTCCTCAACCTTGGGTTCCCTATCACCAGCTTCCTTGTCCCTTTCTGCCTTCTGGCCCTTGTCACTGGACTCCTGTACCTCGTTAGTCTCATTTGGTTTTACGGGGCTGTCCACTCCCAGACTGAATGGTGAACCTCAGAGGTAACTTCACCACTGAGCTAAAAGGGTGACTGGGGGCCATACTCTCGGGGTTTCTCCAGTCTCCTTTAGGCCAGTAAATCTGGTCTTATTTTTTCTTTTGTGAGTTAGAATTATGCTCTACATCCTTCTCCAGCTCTGTCCAGAACCCTCTGTTGTGATCCTGGTCAGAGCAGTCAGTGGTGGTAGCCGGGCACCATCTAGCTGTGCTTGACTCAGTCTGGTGGAGGCCTTGGTAGCTGTGGACTGGACTAATCTTTTCCTTGTATCCTGTTCTCTAATTCTCCCTTGCTCCTGAAGGGATGAGACCAGTGGAGTATCTTAGATGGCTGCTCACAGGCTTTTAAGACCCCAGACACTACTCACCAAGGTAGAATGTAGAGCATTGTCTTTATAAGCTGTGTCATGCCAATTGAGCTAGCTGTTCGCCAAGACCATGGTCCCTAGAGCCCTCTGCCCAGCAATTCAGTCCCTCAGGGAGTTTGGATGTGTCTATGGGGCTTCCATGACCTGTCCTTGTACAGGTTGTGCTAGTTTCCCCTGTACTGTGTACTGTCTCACCCTTCACTCAAGATACCACTTATCTATTGCCTATTTAGTATTTCTCCCCCACCCCTCCCATCCCTGGTAACCAAGAAAGATTGTTACATTTTGTGTGTGAACTTTTTCATGGGTTTTTACAATAAAGGTCTCATACAATATTTGTCCTTTTGTGATTGACTTATTTCACTCAGCATAATGTCCTCCAGTTTCATCCATGTTATGAGATGCTTCACAGATTCATTGTTGTTCTTTCTCGTTGCATGGTACTCCACTGTGTGTATGTACCATAGTTTGTTTATCTATTCATCGGTTGATGGGCACCTACGTTCTTTCCATCGTTTTGCTATTGTAAACAATGCTGCCATGAACATAGGTGAGCATGTGTCTATTCAAATGATGACTCTTATTTCTCTAGGATATATTCCTAGGAGTGGGATTGCTGGATCGAATGGTACGTCTATTTCTAGCTTTCTGAGGAAGCGCCATATCATTTTCCAAAATGGTTGTATCATTTTTCATTCCCACCAGCAGTGCATAAGAGTTCCCATCTCCCCGCAGCCCCTCCAACATTTGTTATTTCCAGTGTTTTTGTTTCATGCCAGTAACGCCAGGGTGAGATGGTATCTCATTGTGGTTTTAATTTGCATTTCTCTAATGGCCAGTGATCGCGAGCATTTCCTCATATGTCTGTTGGCCATTTGAATGTCTTCTTTGGTGAAGTGTCTGTTCATTTCCTTTGCCCATTTTTTAATAGGATTATTTGTCTTTTTGTTGTAGAGGTGTTGGATTTTCTTGTAGATTATGGAGATTAGATCTTTGTCTGACTTGTACTGTCCAAAAATTTTTTCCCAGTCTGTAGGTTCTCTTTTGAATCTTTTGGTGAAGTCTTTTGAAGATCATAGGTGTTTGATTTTTAGAACATCCCAGTTATCTAGCTTATCTTTTGGGGTTTGTGCATTGATGGTTATGGTTTGTATCCTGTTAATACCATGTATTAAGGCCTGAAGTGTTGGTCCTAATTTTTCTTCTATGAACTTTAAAGTTTCAGGCTTTATATTCGGGTCTTTGATCCATTTTGTATTAGTTTTTGTATATGGTGTGAGGTATGGGTCCTGTTTCATTTTTTTGCAAATGGATATCCAGTTTTTCTGGCACCATTGTTAGAAAGACTGTCTTTTCCCCATTTGATGGACTTTGGGCCCTTGTCGAAGATCAGGTGACCGTAGGTGGATGGATTTACATCTGGGTTCTCAATTCTGTTCCATTGGTCAATGTATCTGTCATTGTACCAGTACCAGGCTCTTTTGACTACTGTAGTTGTATAGTAGGTCTGAAGTCAGGTAGTGTGAGTCCTCCAACGTTATCCTTCTTCTTCAGTAGTGCTTTACTTATTCGGGGCTTCTTCCCTTTCCATATAAAGTGAATGATTAGTTTTTCCATCTCTTTGAAGAATATTGTTGGTATTTCGATCGGGATTGCGTTGTATTTGTAAATTGCTTTAGGTAGAATTGTCATTTTCACAGTGTTGAGTCTGCCTATCCATGAGCATGGTATGTTTTTCCATTTATGTAGATCCCTTTGGGTTTCATGCAGTAGTGTTTTATACTTTTCTTTGTACTTTCTTTTTCTTTTCTTTTCTTTTATACTTTCTTTGTAAGTATTTTATCTTTTTAGGGGCTATTGAAAATGGTATTGTTTTCCAGATATCCTTTTCATCGTTCTCCTTACTGGTGTATAGGAATCCAACTGATTTTTGAACGTTTATCTTGTATCCTGCTACTCTGTTGAATCTATTAGTTCCAGGAGATTTCTCGTGGAGTCTTTATGGTTTTCAATGTATAGTATCATATCATCTGCAAACAGGGACACTTTAACTTCTTCATTACCAATTTGGATGCCCTTTATTTCATTTTCTTGCCTTATTGCTCTAGCTAGAACTTCCAGCACAATGTTAAATAGGAGTGGTGATAAAGGGCATCCTTGTCTTGTTCCTGTTTTCAAGGGGAATGTTTTCAGCCTCTCTCCATTAAGAATGATGCTGGCTGTTGGTTTTACATAGATGCCCTTTATTATGTTGAGAAATTTCCCTTCTATACCGATTTTATTGAGAGTTTTTATCAGGAATGGGTGTTGGACTTTGTCAAATGCCTTTTCTGCATCAATTGAGATGGTCATGTGATTCTTTTCTTTCCTTTTATTTATGTGCTGGATTACGTTGATTGATTTCCTAATGTTGAACCATTCTTGCATACCTGGTATGAATCCTACTTGGTCGTGGTGTATTATTTTTTTTATATGATGCTGAATTCTATTAGCTAGAATTTTGTTGATAATTTTTGCATCTATATTCATGCGAGATATTGGTCTGTAATTTTCTTTTTTTGTGACATCCTTGCCTGGTTTTGGTATCAGCGTTATGCTGGCTTCATAGAATGAATTTGGAAGTGTTGCTTCCTCTTCTATGCTCTAAAATAGCTTGAGTAGAACTGGTACGAGCTCTTCTGTAAATGTTTTGTAGAATTCTCCAGTGAAGCCATCTGGGCCAGGGCTTTTTTTGGTTGGGAGTTTTTTTATTAACTTTTCAATCTCTTCTCTTGTTATGGGTCTGTTCAGATTTTCAACATCACTTTGTTGTAGTTTGGGTAGGCCGTGTGTTTCTAGAAATTTATCCATTTCCTCTAGGTTTTCAAATTTGTTGGAGCATAGTTTTCCATAATATTCTGTTATAATCCTTTTTATTTCAGTTGGGTCTGTTGTAATGTCCCCCATTTCCTTTCTTATTCGGGTTATTTGTGTCCTCTCCTGTTTTTCTTTTGTCAGTCTGGCCAGTGGTTTGTCGATTTTGTTGATTCTTTCAAAGAACTAACTTTTGGTTTTTGATTCTTTCTATTGTTTTACTGTTTTCTATTTCATTTATTTCTGCTCTGATCTTTACTATTTCCTTTCTTCCGGTGGTTGTGGGCTTTTTTTTCTGTTCTCTTTCTATTTGTTTGAGTTCTGTAGTTAATGTTTTTATTTTTCTCTTTCTTTTTTTTTGATATGTGCATCTATTGCTATAAATTGTCCTCTGAGGACTGCCTTTGCTGTGTCCCAAAGGTTTTGGTATGATGTGTTTTCATTCTCATTTGATTCTAGGAATTTTTTGATTCCATCTCTGATTTCTTCTATTACCCACTGATGTGTAAGCAGGGTATTATTCAGTTTCCATGTAGTTGGTTTTTTTTCCTTGCTCTTTCTGGTGTTAATTTCTACCTTGATGGCATTGTGGTCAGAGAAGATACTTTGAATTATTTCAACGTTTTGGATCTTGTTGAAGATTGCTCTGTGGCCTAAGATGTGGTCTATTCTGGAGAACTTTCCATGTGCATTGGAAAAGAATGTGTACTTTGCAGTGGTTAGAAGGAGTGTTCTACATATGTCTATGAGGTCAAGTTGGCTGATTGTGCCCTTTAGGTCTTCTGTATCTTTGCTGAGTTTCTTCTTAGTTGTTCTGTCCTTTACTGAGAGTGGTGTGTTGAAGTCTCCTACTATAATTGTGGAACTGTCAATTTCTCTTTTCTGTGTTGTTAGAGTTTGTTTTATGTATTTTGGAGCCTTGTCATTGGGTGCGTAGTTGTTTATTATGGTTATGTCTTCATGATGGATCCTCCCCTTAATCATTATATAGTGTCCTTCTTTGTCTTTTATGGTAGATTTTGTTTTGAAGTCTATTTTATCTGAGATTAGCATTGCCACTCCTGCTCTGTTTTTGGTAGTTGTTAGCTTGATATATTTTTTTCCAACCTTTGACTTTTAATAAATTCACATCTTTGTTACTAAGGTGTGTCTCTTGTAGACAGCATATTGATGGATCCTGTTTTCTTATCCATTCTGTCGCTCTCCATCTCTTTATGGGTGCATTGAGTCCATTTACGTTCAGTGTAATTATTGATAGATGTGAGTTTGTTGCTGTCATTTTGTAGTGCTTTTCTTTTGTGGTGCTGAAGTTTTCTTTGTTCTTCTTACTCTCTTGTGCTGAGTTACTTTTGTTTGTGGATTTTTGTTTTCATTTCTTTTGTTTTTGTAGGTTTTGTTTTTGCTGAGACTTTATGTTTTTCGTCTTTATTTTGATGAGTTGGTTTGTTAACTTTCTTTGTGGTTACCATGAATTTTACCCTTCTCTTTCTAAGTTTGAAACAGTCTACCATTACTAGGTATCACCTTGCCTTCCTCTCCATTGGAAGGTTCTATACCTATGCCGTTTATTCCCTCTTTTATTTTTTTATGTTGTTGTCACCCATCGATTGACTGCTCTGATTCCCTGTTGTATTTCTTTTGGTTTTTGATAGTCCTTGAGAGTTCATTTCCTAGATTGGTATCTGGCTCATACGATCCTGCGTCCTAGGTTCTGCCTGTGGGATGAAGCTGTTTGTCCTCAGATCGAAGAACTCCCTTTAATAACTCTTGTAAGTTTGGTTTGACTTTTACATATTCCCTTAGTTTCTGTTTATCTGGAAATGACCTAATTTCACCATCAAATTTGAACGAGAGTTTTGCAGGATATATTATTCTTGGCTGACAATTTTTTTCTTTCAAGATTTTATATATGTCATCCCATTGCCTTCTTGCCTGCGTGGTTTCTGCTGAATAATCTGAGCTTAGTCTTATTGTTTCTCCTCTGTTTGTGACTTCTTGTTTTTCACGAGCTGCTCTCAGGATTCTTTGTTTGTCTTTGGTTTTGACGGGTGTGAATATGATATGCCTTGGTGATTTTCTTTTGGGGTCTCTTCCATATGGGGTTTGTTGAGCTTCTTGATGGCCAGCTTTTCATCTTTCATGATATTGGGGAAGTTTTCTGTCAGCAGTTTCCTCAGTGATCCTCTCTGTGTTTTCTGTTTTCTCCCCCTGTTCTGGAATGCCAAGCACTCATAAATTTTTGCTTTTAATTGTGTCCCACATAACTCTCACCGTCTCTTCTTTTTCTTTGTTCTTTTTTTCTGAGTATTCCTCAAACAGAGTTGTATCCAAGTGTTTGTCTTCAGTTCCACTGATCCTGTCTTCCACGGTTTCAAATCTTCTTCTCAGCCCTTCTAGGACATCATCCATTTCTGAAATCTTGTTGTTTATCTTTTGGATTTCTAGTTGTTGTTTTTGTATAATTTCGAGTTGTGAATTTATTTTGGCATTTTGTTCCTGCATCATCTTCCTGAATTCTTCCAATTATTTGTCTGTATTTTCCATGAATTTGACTATTTTTTTCTCATTTTTGTCAGCTCTTTGCCTCATTTCTTGGAAAATTCCGAGTATTAGAGATTTGAATTCCCTATCAGGTACTTCTCATGCATTTTCTTCCAGAGGAGAGTCATCTGGTGTTTTAATTTGGATGCCTACTGGAGCCATCCTGTCCTGTTTTTGTAAATGTTTTGATATTGTTTGCTGTTTTCGGGGCATTCAGTAGTTATTTCTCTCGTTTATTGATTGTAGATTTGTTTGTTTCCTCCATTTAAAAAAAAAAAAATTTGACCATGTCTGAGCAGGCAGACTGCATGCTCTTTGTTGTTTGCTCATCTGTGCGTTCAATACTTTTTGCCTCCTTCTCCAACTTGCTGGTTCAGTCGCTCAGATATGGTACAGCAGGGCAGGTCTAGCTGAAGAGGAGCCACTGGGACCGGTTGTTTGTGGCACTCACTACAGCCACCATGGTGGGTCAGTAATCAGGGCAGGGCAGGTTCCAGTAGGCTGTGCCTGCAGTGCTTGGTGGTGCGATGTCAAGCGCACGGTGCAGGTAGGCAGGATGCAGCAGGGAGATGGTTATGTGTGGAGCTAAGATGGATATGGGAGAGAGGAGAGAGGAACAGGAGCCAAAAAACATACAAACAAACAAAAAAGAATGCTAGGGGAGCTTGCCGTTGGAATGGAGAGATGAGAGACTATGAAATGGAGAAAAATAGAAAGGGGAAGAGGAAGAAAAGGAAAGAATGAACAAGTAAAAATCAGAAAGGTTAAAGAACCGCAAAGTTCCCAGGGATCCCACCGATGCAGCTATGAGGTCTGGGGAAGTCGCTCTCAGGTGTCACAGCACAGCCTGGCCAGAAGGCACAGAAGCATACAACGCCTGGTATTCAGGGATCAGAAAGAGAAGGAAGATATAGAGAAACAAGAAACTGAGCAATGAAGAAAGACAAAAAGGGAAAAAGAGGGAAAAGAAAACAAAACAAATTAAACAAAAAGAAGAACAAGAAAGGCCCCCCCAAAAAACAGAAAAAAAAAACCCAACGAAAAAAGAAATGCTTTCAGGGATCCCTCTGCTCGTCTGTGGAAGCTGAAGGGGAGTTCCTTGCCACGCAGCTCCGCCTGGCCAGAAAGGGCTCCCAACTCAAGAAAAGGAAAAGAAAAGAAACAAACAATTCAAAAAGAACAAACAAACAAAAGCCCCGGGATCCCACCAGCACGGTAGTCCAGACCGGGAAGCAGCTCCACACTCAAATGTAGCTCCGCAGCCCCTCAGGAAAAAGCAAAGATGGCGCACGGAGCCAGGCACTCGAGCGAAAGGAGGGGGAGGTGGTGAGAGGCAAGCAAGAAATTCAAAGAAGCAGAAAAAAACAAAGAAAGCAACACCAGCAGCCAACAAATGGCACTCAGAGAGCCAGCCAGTGTGGGCTGGTGTTTCTGGACAAGAGACTGTGTCCGCGGGAAGCAGAGGAGGCCGAGTGTGGGTGAAGAAGGGTGGAGAGTGGGAAAGAGTATATCACAAATTGACGGCGCTCTGGAGCCCCTCAGGAAGAAGCAAAGATGGCGCACTTAGCCAGGCACTTGAGTGAAAGGAGGGGGAGGTGGCGAGAGGCAAGTGAGAAATCAAAAGAAGCAGAAAAAAAAGCAACACTAGCAGTCAACAAATGGCACCCAGAGAGCGGCCCACTTGGGTGTGTGGAATCCAAGTAGCCGGCGCCTCCCGGTCAAGAGACAATGGCCGCGGGAAGCAGAGGAACAAATGAACCAAAGCCCCAGGATCCCACCAGCACAGCAGCCCAGACCGGGAAGCAGCTGCACACTCGAATGGAGCCCCACAGCCCCTCAAGAAGAAGCCAAGATGGCACTCGGAGCCAGGCACTCGAGCAAAAGGAGGGGGAGGCAGCGAGAGGCAAGTGAGAAATCAAAAGAAGCAGAAAAAAAAAGCAACACTAGCAGCCAACAAATGGCACCCAGAGAGCCGCCCACTTGGGTGTGTGGAATCCAAGCAGCTGGCGCTTCCCAGTCAAGAGACTGTGGCCGTGGGAAGCAGAGGAGGCTGAGCTGGGGCGAAGAGGGGTGGGGGGTGGGAAAGCGCACACCACAAATTACCGGCTGTTTTGTCTCATGCTGGACGCTCCGTGAGGCTGCTTTCTCATACCCCTGTTTGCTGGTCTCCGATAGGAGTCCAAGATGGTGGATCCGCGCTGCGTTAGCTGGTAGGGGACCTCTGCATGAATCTCTCCTCACTCTCCGTTCTCTGTCAGTATTCTCACTCCATTTGGTGCTTGGCTGAGTTCTTTATCTCTTCATTTGATGTTTTAGGGTTTCAGGATTGTTGTATTCTCTGTTTGGCTTAGTTTTTTGGATCTTTGCTGTGGAGGGACGGCATGGTGCTTCTGCCTAGAGTGCCATTTTGCCGGAACCTCATTTGATTTCGCGATTGCTGCTTCCATGAGCATTAATTGTAGATACAAGTAAAATGAAATTCTTGACAACATCAAAATTTTCTCTGTTTATCAAGGTGTCACTTATTGATCCAGTTGTGAGGATTTTTATTTTCTTTATGTTAAAGTTTAATCCATACTGAAGGAACTACTCTTTGATCTTAATCAGTAAGTGCTTCAAGTCCTCTTCACTTTCAGCAAGCAAGGTTGTGTCATCTGTATATCACAGGTTGTCAATGAGTCTTCCTCCAATCCTGATGCTGTGTTCTTCATATAGTCTAGCTTCTCAGATTATTTGCTCAGCATACAGATTGAGTAAGTATGGTGAAAGGATACAACCCTGATGCACATCCTTCCTGATTTTAAACCACACAGTATCACCTTCTTCTGTTTGAATGACTGCCCTTTGGCCTATGTACAGGTTCCTCAGGAGCAAAATTAAGTGTTCTAGAGTTCCCATTCTTAGTAATGTTAACCATAATTTGTTTTGATCCACACAGTCAAAAGCCTTTGCGTAGTCAATAAAACACAAGTAAACATCTTCCTGGTATTCTGCTTTCAGCCAAGTATCATCTGACATCAGCAGTGACGTCCCTCATTCCACATCCTCTTCTGAATCTGGCTTGAATTTCTGGCAGTCCCCTGTTGATGTACTGGTACAACCCCTTTTGAATGCTCTTCAGCAAAATTTTACTTGCGTGTGATATTAATGATATTGTTTGATAATTTCCGCATTCTGTTGGATCATCTTTCTTTGGAATGGGCTCAGATATGGATCTTTTCTGGTTGGTTGGCCAGGTAGCCATCTTCCAAATTTCTTGGCATAGATGAGTGAGCACTTCCAGCACTGCATCCATTTGTTGAAACATCTCAATTGGTATTCTGTCAATTCTTGGAACTTTGTTTTTCTCCAATGTCTGCAGTGCAGCTTGGACTTCTTCCTTCAGTATCATTAGTTGCTAATCATATGCTACCTCCTGAAATGGTTGAACATCAACCAATTCTTTTTGGTACAGTGACTCTGTGTATTCCTTCCATCTTCTTTTGATGCTTCGTGTGTCATTTAATATTTTCCCCACTGAATCCTTCAATATTGCAACTCTAGGCTTTAATTTTTTCTTTAGTTCCTTCAGCTTAAGAAATGCTGAGCTTATTCATCCCTTTTGGTTTTCTAACTCTAGGTCTTTGAGAATTTCATTATAATACTTTACTTTGCCACCATTTGAAATCCTCTGTTCAGCTCTTTGACTTCATCATTTCTTCCTGTCACTTTAGCTACTCTGTGTTCAAGAGCAAGTTTCAGAGTCTCTCCTGACATCCATTTTGGTCTTTTCTTTCTATCCTGTCTTTTTAATGACCTCTTGCTTTCTTCGTGTATGATGTTCTTGATGTCATTCCACAACTCATCCGGTCTTTCGTCTTTAGTGTTTAATGAGTCAAATCTGTTCTTGAGATGGTCTCTAAATTCAGGTGGAATATACCCTAAGTCATACTTTGGCTGTCGTGGACTTGTTCTAATTTTCTTCAGCTTCAACTTGAACAATTCAGGGTCTGTTCCACAGCTGGCCTCTGGCTTTGTTCTGACTGATGATACCGAACTTTTCTGTTGTCTCTTTCCCCAGATGTATTCAATTTGATTCCTGGGTATTCCATCTGGCGAGCTCCACATGTATAGTCACTGTTTATGTTGTTGAAACAAGATATTTGCAATGAAGAAGTTGTTGTTCTTGCAAAATTCTATCATGCCATCTCCAAGGCTATATTTTCCAACCACTGTTCCTTCTTTATTCCAACTTTCACATTCCAATCACCAGTAATTATCAATGTGTCTTGATTGCATATTTGATGAATTTCAGACTACCAAAGTTGGTAACAATCTTCCATTTCCTCATCTATGGCATTAGTGGTTAGTGTGTAAATATGAATAATAACAGTATTAACTGATCTTCCTTGTAAGTGTATGGATATTATCCTATCACTGACAGGGCTGTACTTCAGGATAGATGTTGAAGTGTTCTTTTTAACAATGAAAGCAACACCATTCCTCTTCAATTTGTCATTCCTGGCATAGTATACCATATGATTGACTGAAAATGACCAATACCAGTCCATTTCAGCTCACTAATGCCTAGAATATTGATGTTTATGCATTCTATTTCATTTTTGACAACTTCCAATTTTCCCAGAATCATACTTTGTACATTCCACATTCTTATTGTCAATAGATGTTTGCAGGTGTTTCTTAGAGTTGTGCCACATCAGTAAATGAAGGTCCTGAAAGCTTGACTCTATCCATGTTATTGAGGTTGACTCTACTTTGAGGTGGCTACTCTTCTGCAGTCATATTTTCAGTGTCTTCCAACCTGAGGGGCTCATCTTCTGTCACAATATGAGACAATGTTCAGGGGCTATTCATAAGGTTTTCACTGGCTAATTTTTTCAGAAGTATACCACCAGGTCCTTTTTCCTAGTCTGTCTTAGTCTGGAAGCTCAACTGAAACCTGTGCACCAGGGGTGACCCTGCTGGTATTTGAAATAGTGCTGGCATAGCTTCCAGCACAATAGCAACACGAAAGCCACCTCTAGTATGACTAACTGACAGACATATGGTTACTGTATGGTCTGTTGTATGAGACCACTATTATAAAAACTCAAGAAAAGTTTTACACACAGAAAAAAACAATCTTTGAGGGTTAGGAGGGAAGGGAGATTGGGAGGGAAAATCACTAACTAAATATTACACAAGTTTTAACTTTGGTGAAGGGAAAAACACCACAAAACATGGGGGAAGCCAGCACAACTTGACCAAAGTAAAGTCATAGAAGCTTCTTAGACACATTCAAACACCTTGAAGGACTGAGTTACTGGGGCTGATGTCTGGGAACCTTAATCTTGAGGGACTGTAGGTCAATTGGTATAACACAGTCCATAAAGAAAATGTTCTAGATCCTACTTTGATGAGTAAAGTCTGGGGTCTTAATAGCTTTCAAGTGGCCATCTAAGATACATCTACTGGTCGCATCCTGTCTGGAGAAAAGGAGAATGTAGAAAACCAAAGACATAGGGAAAATATTAGTCCAAAGGACTAATGGACCACATGAACCACAGCCTCCACCAGCCTGAGCCCAGCACAACTAGATAGTGCCTGGCTACCACCACTGACTGCTCTGACAGGAATCACAATAGAGGGTTCCAGACAGAGTGGGAGAAAAATATAGAACAAAATTCAAATTCATAAAAGAATATCAGACTTACTGGTCTGACAGAGACTGAGGGAACCCCCAAGACTATGGCCCCCAGACACTCTGATAACTCAGAACTGAAGTCACTCCTGAAGTCCACTTTTCAGCCAAAGATTTTTGTTGTTGTTTTTGGGTGCCATTGAGTCGATCCCAACTCAACAGGACACAGTAGAATTGCCCCATAGGGTTTCTAAGGAGTGGCTGGTGGATTAGAGCTGCCAACCTTTTGGTTAGCAGCTCTTAACCACTGCACCACCAGGGCTTCAGCCAAAGATTAGACAGGGCTGTAAAACAGACAATAACACGTGTGAGGTTTGTGCATCTTAGTTTAATCAAGAGTATGTGACCAATGGACAACACCTGCCCAAAAGCAAAGACAACAAGGCAGAAGGGGACAGGAAAACTGGAAGAATAGGCACGCAGAAACCAGGCTGGAAAGGGAGAGAGTGCTGACACTTCGGAGGGACTGCAACCAATACCACAAAACCAATTAGTATATAAATCTTTGAATGAGAAACTAATTTGTGCTGTAAACTTTCACCTAAAGCACAATAAAAATAAACATTAAAATCTATTTCTTGAAAATTGTGAATGGGTGGTTCTTTAATTACTTAAGATTAGGTTGTTGATGCTGTTAGCTGGCATCGATTTGATCCCTGACTCATGGCAACCCCATACACAATGAAACAGAACACTATCAAGTCCCGGGCCATCCCCATGATATGTTGTGGACTGGACTGTTGTGATCTACAGGATTTTCATTGATTTAAGAAGTAGACTACCAGATCTTTCTTCCTAGTCTGTCCTAGTCTGGAAGCTCCATTGAACTCCATTCAGCATCATAGGAACACACAAGCCTCCACCGACAGACAGGTGGTGGCTGCTCATGGAGTGCATTGGCTGGGCATCAAACCTAGATTTCCTGCATGGAAGGTGAGAATTCTACCTTCTACCCTGAAGCACCAAATGCCTTCTAAAATAAGGTACCAAACCAAACTCATTGCTATTGAGACAATTGCAATCCTATAGGACAGAGTAGAACTGCCCTGTAAGGATTCCAAGGCTGTACTCTTTACAGAAGCAGACTGCCACGTATTTGTTCTGCGTAGTGGCCGGTGGGTTTGAATGCCGACCTTGGGTCAGCAGTCAAACACTTAACCACTGCACCACCAGGGCTCCTTTAGGATAAGGTAAAGGTGCAAAAAAAGAAATTTTGTTAAATTAAAAAAAAGTTTAAATTAAAAAAAAAAAAAAAACAGCAAAACTCAACAGAGGCTGCAACTGGATCAAAAGTTATTTCTCCCTCATAGAAAAGTCAGAAGGAGTGTAGTCCAAGGTTGGTATGGGAGCTTGGTTCCATGAAGTTCTCTTTAGGTCCTTCTACCATCCCTAGGGCATGACTTTCATCCTCTAGGTCTAATCAGCATCTGAGTTCTAGACAGCAGGGTGGAGAAAGGAATGAAGAAAGAGGCAATGTGCATGCTCCAGCTGTCTCTTAACCAGGAAGCTTGAAATTGGCCACAGGACACTTTCTCTTAGATTTCTTCAGCCAAACTTCAGTCCATGCCCACTCCTAGATGTAGGGGTTCTGGTAAACGTGTTCTGTCTTCCAGACAGCCCAGTGCTCAGATATAAAGTCTATGACTATTGAAGAAAGGGAGAATGTATATTAGGGGAGAGTTTCTGTCACGGGTGACTTCAGTGCAGTGCCTGATTTCTTCTCCTGAATCCCTCCTCTGCATTAACTTGAGCACCAGGGTAGGTTAACCAGTGAGGCCAGAAGGTTCTTCTGGGGGAGTGAACAGCAACTGAAAACAAGCAACAAAATTGATCAGTCTTTCATACTTTCCTTCAAGGTACTCTCCCATGGAAGTGTTATATAAGAAGCAGCCAACAGGCAGGTTTTTGAGCGTATAGAAGGAAGGATTAGAGAAGAAAATAGCACAAAATACTTTGAGAACAGGGATCATGCCTTCCTGCGTGCAGTTATATTCTTGGTGCCTAGAACATAACCTAAGGCAGTGGTAGTTCAGTGGCAGAATTCTCACCTTCCATGCTGGAGACCCAGGCTCGATTCCCAGACAATGTACTTCTTGCATAGTCACTACCCATCTGTCAGCAGTGGATTGCGTGTTGCTATGATGTTGAACACAGTTGAGTGGAACTTCCAGACCAAGAAAGACTAGGAAAAAAGGACTGGTGATCTACTTCCAAAAATCAGCAATAAAAACCCTGTGGATCACAACAGAACATAGTCCTATCTACAACTGATCATGGGGATGGTGCAGGACCCAGCCGTGTCTCGTTCTGTTGTGCATGGGGTTGCCATGAATTGGGGGCTGATCCAATAGTAGCTAACATCAACAACAGAACACGACCTGAAACAGCAGAAGCATTCAAGAAATCTTTGTTGAATTCTTGAAACGAAGGCTAACTCTGTAAGATGTGATCATGTACTAACCTGTTAAGAAGTCCTGTGCTTGTGGTTTGTACAGCTTGTACACATGATTGAGGGACACAGAAATTGAGATATCATGCAGCTCTGGAGTCCTGAGAAGGACGCTGACTGGTTCTCTTGTGAAGTGACCACTGATTTTTCTTAAAGGAGAAACCCACATACAAAGCAGGCAGGATTTGCTAATTTGATATTGCTGTGCTTTGCCCTCCCAGCACAAATGCCATTTGTCTGATGTGGCTGGAAATGGTTTGTGCAGCTGGGCTCCTTGCCAGGTGTCAGCACTCTGTTGTTGAAGGTCCATAAACTCTCGTCTAGAAAGAGCCAATTATTTTTTCAGCTCAGCTCTTCTAGGGGAGGAACAAAAGTGCTGTGGCTAGTACTGCTTCATTCCAGGGCACCACTGGCAGCAAAGCCAGGAAGAGTTGTCCCCAGAAGGTGTAAATCCTTGAGGGTGGGGTGAAGGGCAGGGGCACCTCTTACTGGTTCAGTGTTTTGTCATGTGCATAAAATATCTATTCAAAATAGGAAATACATAAAAATTAGACAATAGTAATTATAAAAATCACAACCTAAAAGGAATATGCTAGAATCAGGGTTGAAGCAAGGTAGACAGGTAAACAGGCTTGGGAGCCAAGAGTCTGAGATACAGAAAAGCCGGGACCAGATGCACAGTGTGATGTGACGTGAGTGGCAGGAGGGAGAGCAGGTAGGTGGTGAGCATCACAGACAGGGAGCCCTGCTCTGTGGCTGGGCATTCATGGAGAAAGGGGTTGGGGGCTATCTTAGTTACCTAGTGCTGCTATAACAGAAATACCGCAAATGGATGGGTTTAACAAACAGAAATTGATTTTCTCACAGTTTAGGGTGCTCTAAGTCTGAATTCAGGGTGCCAGCTATAGAGGAAGGCTTTCTCTCTCTGTTGGCTCTGGAGGAAGGTCCTTGTCTCTTTTGAGCTTCTGCTCCTGGGTGATCTTCAGGTGGCTTGGCATCTCTCTTCCCCCATCTCTGCTCTGCTTGCTTGTTTAATCTCTTATACCTCAAAAGAGATTGACTCACCATACACCCCCCATTAATCCTGCCTCATTAACGTAAGAAAGACAATCCATTCTCAAACGGGATTATAGCCACAGGCATAGAGGTTAAGATTTACAAAACATATTTTGGGGGGACATAATTCAATCCATAACAAGGGCAGACTAAAGTATAGTTCACCTCACAGTAAAATTTCACCATAACTCATTTAGAAGTTTCCAAAAAATTGAATCTTGTAAAATGTGCAGCATCATGTTATTGCAAGGTTAAAGAGATGAAAAGAAGCAGCACAAACTTTTACAGCTGGGAGTTCCACAAATTCATCCAGGTCCTCCTGCAATTTGGTGGTACCCGGAAACCCCAGCTTAAGCCCCAGTTTAAATATTCATGGGGGTGATTGTGGGTTCTGGAGCCGACGCAGACCTCCAGGGCAGCAGCAGCAATCCCAGGAATCTCTTGGTTGGTCTGTATCCAATTGACCTGGGGCAAATGGGCCAGGAGGATCCTGGGAATTTGTTGGCCATATTCTTTCCATTTTCCTGCCCAAACTCACTTCCTCTTAATATCCTTCCCTCTGCAGAAGTAAGAACTTTGGCTTGCCCATTGGAAAAGGAAAAGGAGGGCTGAAAGGAGGAGAGAAACCAAGCACCAATCTCAATATTTCTAAATTTGCATTATGTCCAAATTCACATTATTATGGGGCAAACTAAGGTGTCAGGGATTGAATTGTGTTCCCCCAAAATATGTCAACTTGGCTAGGTCATGATTCCCAGTATTGTATAATTGTCTACCATTTTACCATCTGATGTGATTTCCCTATCACTATGATGTCAGTGAGATGGATTAGCAGAGAAGCTCTAGTCCAGGAGCAGACTGATGACAAGGACCTTCCTCCAGAGCCAACAGTGAAAGCCTTCCCCTGGAGCTGATGCCCTAAATTTGGACGTCTAGCCCACTAGACGGTGAGAGAATAAACTTCTGTCTGTCAAAGCCATCCACTTGTGCTATTTCTTTCACAGTAGCACTAGATGACTAAGACATAAAGCAAGATTTTAAAATCTTTAGAAACTAAAGACAACAAGAATGCTACTTGTTGAACGAATGGGATATAGTTCAATCATATAAAAAGATAAACCTGTAGACTTCAATATTAAATGTAAGAAGAAAGACGCAGGAATTGCACTGATGTGAAGGGAGTGTGCACAGGGAGAAATGGCATGAAAGATGCCCACAACAAAAACAGCACATATGACATGATCCCATTTATATAAAGTTATGTATCCATCTGAGTATAAAAAATATTTTTTAAGTTCAAAATGATGAAAACAGATGAACTAAGCATTCCAGTCAAGATGTTAGAAAAATGAGGAAAAACAAAAAAATGAAGAACATAATATAGGTAACAAAATATTAGACCTGAACATAGGAAAAGAGTAGAAATAATAAATAAAACCGAGTAAATAAGTATAAACAAATAGACAAATGTTTGTCAAATGCAACAAAAAACATAACATAGTTACTATGAGTAGCGGGAATAATACTTTGAAAACATCAAACTGATACATTTTTCAAATTCTTTAAGTCATATCAGAAGCCAGTCTGCCGCTAAGGTCCCAGGGAAAGGGCCCAAATGCCCACTCCAAGAAGCAGAAAGCTTCGACAATGGAGAATCGACTTCTGGACAAGCAGGGGAATAAAAGAAAGCCTTTCTGGTGCTGGGAGGAACATTTCTGCTTTCTTGGAGGAAATGAGAGGAGAGGAGTGAAAAACACAAACGATGTCAGAGGCCAGTGTCCATATTTGGGTTCTAATGTTACAATGGGGGGAAGAAGGTAGAGAAAAATGACCGCCTCAGATCACAAGCCTAAAGCCAAGGGGGCTTGGGTCTCTCTTCCTACTTGGTACTTGGAAAAAAGGATCCCTCCCCCAGGGAGCACCCATATCCACATGGGGGAGAGGAGACAGCACAGAATGGTCATCAGAGGGAGGCTAGAGAAAGCACCCCTTGCCCTCTTGTGGAATGCAGGGGCTCCCTGAGTTCTCTTAAGCTCCCTGTAGCATGTGGGGAGAACAAATTTGCTGAGTGACCCCAAAGCAGAGGCTGTGGTGGAGATGTAGCCTAGCACCACTCAGTATGGCCTTGGACCAGCCTTTCCTGGAGCTTGTTAGAAATGCAAACTCGCAGGCTTACCCCAGACCACCGAATCACAGTCTCTGGGTGTGGGGCCCGGGAGTCTGTTTCAGCAGACTCTCCACATGATTCACATGCATGCTGAAGTCTGACAAGCACTGACCGTCCAAGAAGCTGACAAGAGTGTCTACTTGTAGGAGTCAGGCAGAAGGCTCAGGCAGTGAGAGTTTGGGTGCCTGCTGGACCCCAAGACCGAATGGAACAGGGCAGCCCAAAGAACAGCCTCTCACCCTACTAGCACCCACGATGTTCCCATCAACCCAAACATGCATTTCAGAAGCAGGAGACTGAACATTGGCTAAATATTTATCTCTATAAGAGATATAAGCCAGAAAAGAGAGATGGGTAAGTTTTTCAATGGCACATTTAAGTTTTTCACATCATCACCAAGATAGAAACTAGTGAAGATCTAATCATTGCCGAAAAATTTAAAAGCTGCACTCTTTTGTAACTCTTGAGTAGTGTGCAAAATTTTTACCCTACTGAATACACAAAATTTGAAATAAGAAAATGCTGCTTATAATTGGCAATGGGTGCTAATAAAGAATGATAGAACCATGAAAAAAATACTATGCATCTGTTAAAAATTGTATTATTGATTTTTTTTGACAAGTGTCTGTAACTTATTCTTAACTAGTAAAAAGAATATGATAAAAATATATAGACAATAAGATTTATTTTTATTAAGTGCTGCATATAAGTATACAAGTACACGTGTAGAAAAAAGACTTGAAATATATACATCAAATATATTGTGGTTATCTTTGGAGGGTAATATTACAAGTAACTTTTGTTTTCTTTTTTGCTCATCTGCATTGTCTTTGTTTCTGTAATGAATATGAATTATTTGTGTAGCAAAGTTTCACAAAATATTATACGAGGATGTTTATCCAAGTGAACTTTAGGAAAACAAACACTAAATTTTAAAACAAAGATGGTCAGATAAAAAAATGGTAATAGCTAGAATTTGCTGGGGCTGTAGTGGTTCAGTGGTAGAATTCTTGCCTTCCTTGCAGGTGATCTGGGTTTGATTCCTGGCCAATGCACCCCATGCACAGTCACCGGCATCTGTTAGTGGAGGCTTGTGTGTTGCTATGATGCTGAACAGATTTCAGCAGAGCTTCCAGACTAAGACGGACTAGGAAGAAAGACCTGGCCATCTACTTCCGAAAAGCAGCCAGTGAAAACTCTATGGATCACAAGGTCTGATCTGTAAGGGATGGTGGGATGGTACAGGACCTGGCAGCGTTTCATTCCATCGTGCATCATGGACACGCCTACTGAATTTATGGAGAGCTTACCAAGTGGCAGATACTGCTTTAAGCATTTTGCATATATTTGCTTATTTAAATCTGGCAACCACTCTGTGAAGCAAGTTCTCTATTACTTCATTTTATAGTTGAGGAAACTGAAGCACACAGAGAATTTAAGCAGCTTACCCAGGGTCACACAGCTGGTCAGTGGCAGGGTGGGGATTCTAGCCCAGAAGATGGGACTTATACACTCTCATCCTCTTTACTGTGATACGTTTGGATTTGCTACTAACATGCTATATCCACTCAATGATACCAGTTATCATTTAGACCTAGTTTCCAAAGGATATGGATTGCATAGCGGGAGCGGGGGGAAGCCCATGAGAATAAAGCAAGATACAGAACTGTGAGAAACATGAGTGCTCCCTCCCCTTCCTCATCCACTGCCACTTCCTCTCACTTGTGGGGGTAAAGAAGGGTCTGACTCGCTTCTCACCAGGGGTCCTCCCAGAGAGTCTTCAGCTTCAGGTGCTCTTCCCTGGAGAGCCGGTTATTGCCCAGTCTCTGGGCCCTGGCTCTGCGTCCACACCACGGCAGCAGTGACCCCGCAGAGAGCAGAGACCCCTCCCCACCACCCCTGTGACCACCAGGACTATGCTCCCCAGCCAGGCTGTACAGGCATGCACACTTTTACTTTCCAAGTGGTCGGGGCAGTTTCTACTCCAAGATTAAACACTGTTTAAATAAAAGTTATATACCAACTTGTTTTAAAGTACTAAAAGGATAATAATAATAGTAAAGCAATGCCTTTCACCACCTCTGAACATACCCAGCCCTCCCCAGGTAAATTCTTTCAACATCTCTAAAATGTTATAAATAATAATATATAAATAATACACATATTCCGCTTTACGTAATTTGCTAATTTTAGACTTTCTCTCTTTACTTCCTATAGATGATTTCGCTCTCTTGCATTCTCCTCTCCTCCCTTCATTCTCCCAGTGTAATCCTATCACTATTTACGGTTAAATCAATAAAGGGAGGTTATCTTATCATGCCTCCATCAACCCTGGTCTTGGCGGAGCTAGGGCACGTGCTATGACTACATTTCCTTTCTTGTCTAGCTTTGGGTCTTTGCTGGAGTTCTAACATTGCTTCTTTTCTTCCGTTAAACAGTAGTCACAAACACAAAGCCTCCTGGTGTGGGACATTCTACAGAGGTCTGTCCTTTTTCCCCTGGTAACAGAGCCCCCTCCCAGCGGCCTCTGTTGGCCTCGGGTTACGGGCTGGCTGCTCTCAGGGCCTGCTGCCAGCTGCCACGTGGGGCCTGTGATAGAGCAATTCAGGAAGTTTTCCCCAGAGAAGGTGGTGAGTCACACTTCCCTCAGGATTCAAAGGGACAGCAGCAGGGCCTGATGATGATGTTTTTCCACCTCTGGCAGAGGGCATCGGCTGAGCCCTTTAATATAACAGCACACACAAAAAAGTATACTTATTCATTTACTTTATTCCAAATTGACAAAAAGAGGAAAAAATGTAATAAAAATTTACATAGGCCGTTGTCAATTGACGTTTCCTGAGAGCTTCCGAGGCGGGATGGGTGCAGCGGCCGGCAAAGTTCCCGATTAGGTCCAAGTTGCTTTCAGGGCCCCTCACAGGGTGGGTCCCACTGGGGATGCAGCCTCGTGAGTGGTCTGAATCATCCTAGCACAGTGGGGGACTTTTCCTGCGAGATTAAAACAGCAATTAGTTTCTCAAATACGAGAGTATTTTCTACAGAGGGGTTTCAAGTCCCCTGCTTATGCCACTGTGCCACAGCATGTTGCAGCAGCGATGATTGTTAGGGCGGCGAAGACTGTAGCCAAACACAACTCTTACAGAGAAGTGGGGCCAAGGAGGGTCACTCAGAGGAGTCGACCCCAGCTTCAGTCCCAGGAGTTTATTTATAGTCAATACAGCAAACAGCAAAGCAAATAACAGAACAATGGGCTTTGGGTGAGTAACAATAAGTTTTGGGCAAGGGAGAACAGGCTTCAGGTAAACAAGGCAATCAGTAATGCGACAATAAGTTTTGGAAAAACAAGTCGTGCCTAATCTCCTTCTTATCGCTGACAAGTCTCAACATGTTGCTGACAAGTCTCAACATGTCCTGTGCAGCATAGAGGCCTTTGAGGGGCTGAAGTTGTCAATAGTGTAGCCATGTTTAAATGGCACATATCCCCACAACGGCGCAGTTTGGGAACATCTATCTAAATTTAAGCTAACTACTTGATATTTAGTTTGTTTTGATTATGTTTTAGTCAAATTAATTTTTGACACATACCGAATTTATCGCCCCATTAAGCATGGCACCTCTGGCGGCCACTCATATAACCTCCCCACCTTAATCCAGTGCTAGACAGCACCCCGAAAAAAGAGCCCCTCATGGGCATGGGACACCTTCAGGCACAGTGCCAGTTCCTAATCTGGCTCTCCTGCTCGCCTGCTCATGCCTGACCCACCTTTTTGGCAAGACAACCCCCGCCACAGGAATAGGATCTCGTGTGCCCCACATCCACCTATCCGTTTACACAGCTCCAGTACTTTTCCCCAAGTCGTAGTTTCTCACCCCAAGCAGCTCCCCTAGGCTTCAGCAGGATGATTGGGAACCCCCTCACCCCGCTCCTCCCTAAACCAAATCCATTGGGGCGCAACCTGGGCTGCAGGGGCTTTGGCGCTCAAGTGCTGATGGTCCAGGTGGGCGCTGCCATTGGTCAGCTTTCCTTTGCAACATCCACCCCTCACACCCGTGTGAAGCGCAGGCTTTCTGCTTCCTCGAATTATGCACCTGTGAAACCAAACATCAAAAGCCCACATCTCCCAAGGATATACATTATTAACTGTCAGGGATGGTGCCCAAACCCACAGTGAGGAAGGGACTATTTTCCTAACAGCCTAGTAATTAGAGGTGCACCTCCTTTTTCCTGGGAGTCAATGAGCCACATTGTTAATGCTGTGTCCTGTTTGTTTGGCTGATTTCCTGCCTACCTTGAGGTCTGCCAGAGAAATAAAGGAGTCATATTATCCTTCAAAGGGGGTCCCTTGGTTACCCAAGAAGGGCTGGGAAATGACCCTTCTAATAAGGCCTTCATTTCATTCTTACTCATGAGCTTTTATCCCCCCCAAGTCCATCAGAAGGAAAGGGAGAAAATCTCAATTCTTCCCGTTACAAGGATATGTAGTAGGTTTCCACTTACATATATACATAGAGAAAAAAGAGACTGGAAGAAAACGCATCAAAATGTTAACAGTTGTTATCACTGGGTATGGAGGTATAAATGACAATTTTTCTTTTTCATACTTTTTTGCATTTCCCTGTTTTTAAAAACCATACCTATCATTAAGTGCTTTTTACCAAATGTTTTAAAATATTAAAAAAAATGATACATAATGTAGCAGGAGTAATAGTTTGAACTGGAACCAAGCATATCTGGACACACCTGAGTACCAGTACTGTTGCCGGGGGGAAAGTCCCAGATTTTGCTCAGCGTGACATGTCTCAGTCAGTAAATGAGAGTCTCAGACAATAAATGATAGACTGAGGTGGGAGATCAGAAAGGCGCTTTTATTCCATTGCACAAGGAAAGGAACAGTTATGGCTGCTGCCAGCAAGGCTGCTCATCAAGGGTGAGGGGGAAGGTTACTATTATGGGGTTTACAAGCAGGAAGTTCATACAAGTTACATCAGCAACATTCTTAATCATACTACGCAGGCACAATGGGGTTTACATATAACTTCATGCATCACATGTTCAGAAAATGGCTGTTAAACTCCACCCAGAGTGAGGAAGTGACTATGCAAGTGGTACTTAATGAGCTAAACGGTTATCCAGAATGTCAGGGCGCCTAAACTGGTGTCCTTCGATTTCTTCTAGTTCTGGGCAGCAATTAAGGAACAGGAGAACCAGGAGGTTAATGTAAAGCAAGGGGTATGCCCAGCTAGTTGCTTGAGGCAGTGTAATTTTCTGCAGCCTGGGGACCTCTGTCTTAGTGTGATGGGAGCAGGGGTCACTGCACGAACGAACACTCCAGATGGTGGAGACTGTGCTAGTCACGTCTATCTCCCAATACCTAGAGCAGTGCCTAGTGAATGACTGTGAGCCTGAGGAGATTTCCCTATGAGGGGTTGGAATGTCGGCAGGTCAAGCAGGATCCAATCAAGAAGCCCCGTCATCAGCGAGGAAGCCTGCCCTGGCACCTCTCAGCTTTGTTCCTTAGCCCAGCCTTTTCTGTCTGAGCGCCTGGAGAACAGAATGTTATAAGTGAAAACTGAGAGAGCTGTCGTTCTAAACGGCCCTGCTTGATAACCGCAACAGGACAATGCATGGCAGAAGGCAGGGACTGTTCACCCACCCCCTGCTTCCTTGTAGCCCACCCCCCTTCTCAGGCAAGATGGACTTTCCCAGAAACAGAGGCCCAGAGGGGCCAGCAGGGCTGACGGGCTGGTGAAGCTGCAGCAGCTGGCAGTTTGAACTCAGGAATGGCTGTTATTAAAATTTACCAGCACAACACGGTGCTCTCTACAGTCTCCTATCTGGGGGAGAAGAGTGGGGATTCCTCTGTTTTCTTTTGAGAGCGTTTTAGGGAGACAGATGCATGATGGGAAATGGGACTTTCCAATTCATTCCTCCCCGAGTCTGTGGCCTAATCCTTCCTCGCTCGTACCTCCAAATAGACATTTCAGTGTCTACATGAGTGTTCTTAGCGTTGGTCAAACTTCAGCTTCTCCAGCACTGAGGCTGTTTTCAGGTGATGCACCTGTAGTAAACACCCCAAGTCCTCACTGCCCAGCACGCAGAGGCGGAAGGGAGCGGAAACCGACAAGGAAGTCCCTCCCCCTAGAGCTACGCCCCGAATTCAGACCTCCAGACTCCTGAACTGTGAGAAAATAAATTACTGTTCTTTAAAGCCACCCGCTTGTAGTATTTTTCTTATGGCAGGATCAGGTAACTGAGAAAGCAGTAACAACAGTTATGCATTGCTTAACATCCACGATACCTTCTGTGAAATAGGACATTATGTGATTTGGATGTTGTGCGAACATGCCTAAATCGCCAGCAATAGCATTCACTGATTTTCCACCTTCCTGTTGTTTGATAACCTTTTATTTCACTTCCAGATTGATACTTTTCCTTTGCCTCTTGCTGCTGCAAATTTCTTCATGGAAATGTCAAACCTCCTCTCTCCTCAAACATTCCATTTTCAACTCTTCCGTTTCTTAGAGTAAATAGAAGCCATGAGACCAACAACTGCGAAACTTTCCTCCAGATACAGTGAAAGAGATGCATTTCCTCCTGCTTTAGGCCGGTTTCTAAGACCTCATACTCTAAATCCCAACTCCTGTCACCTTCTTAGGGGTAATTTACACAATAAAGGAGAGACTAGAAAATAGCAGATGCCAAGATATGTGTCATGGATTGAATTGTGTCCCCCAAAAATATGTGTATCAATCTGGGTAGGCCATGATTCCCAGTATTGTGTGATTGTCCACAATTTTGTCATCTGATGTGATTTTCCTATGTGTTGTAAATCCTAATTTCTGCCTGTGGTTAATGAGGCAAGATTAGATTGTGTTAAGGAGGATTAGTGTGGGATGAAACACCTTTGCTTAGGTTGCATCCTTAATCCAATGTAAAGGGAATTTCCCTGGGGTGTGGCCTGCACCACCTTTTATCTTACAAGAGAGAAAAGGAGAAGGAAGTATCTTAGTCATCTAGTGCTGCTATAAAAGAAATACCACAAGTGGATGGCTTTAACAAAGAGAAATTTATTTCTTCACAGTAAAGTAGGCTGAAAGTCCAAATTCAGGGCTACTCTCTCTGTTGATCTTCTCATCAACGTTCCCCCAGACTAGGAGCTTCTCTGCACAGGGACCTCAGGTCCAAAGGATGCACTCTGCTCCTGGGACTGCTTTCTTGGTGGTATAATGTCCCCCTGTCTCTCTACTCACTTCTCTCTTCTGTATCTCAGGAGATTGCCTCAAGACACAATCCAATATTATAGATTGAGTCATGCTTCACTAACACAGCTGCCGCCCATCCTCGCTCATTAACATCATAGAGGCAGGATTTACAACATACAGGAAAATCACACAATACCAGGAATCATGGTCCAGCCAAACTGACACACACATTTTTAGGGGGACATAATTCAATCCATGACAGGAAGCAAGCAAAGAGGGGGGACTTCATACCATCAAGAAAGCAGCACCGGTTACAGAGTGCATCCTTTGGACCCAGGGTTCCTGCGTGGAGAAGCTCTTAGTCCAGGGGAAGACTGATGACAAGGACCTTCCTCCAGAGTCGATGGGGAAAGCCTTCCCCTGGAGCTAACATCCTGAATTTGGACTTGTAGCCTACTAGACTGTGAGAGAATAAACTTCTGTTTATTAAAACCACCCACTTGTGATATTTCTGTTACAACAGCGCTAGATGACTAAGACAATATGCATAGACATAGTCAGTAAATGTAACACATATATATATTTCATATTACTTGACCTTTCAGCAGCATTTGAAAGTGCATATCACGAAAAAAAAATTATTCATCTCCACCTCTCATTCTAGCTCCTTAGGCTTTCACATGCTTGACTACCTCTGTTTACTCTGGTACGGGACCACGACATATATGTGGCCATACGTTGCCCAAACAGACAGACTCTCTGCGGGGCGTGACAATAAGGATTTTGTAATGTTCCAGGGCCAAGCTCGATCTCTCTTGTCACTGCTGTTTCCCATGTCCCTACAACAATCAGGAAGAAAGCAATGAAATCCAGGCAAGCACCTGGGCTTACCTGGGGTGTGGCAAGCAGGGGAGGGGAGCAACTGCTCCACGGTGTCCCTCTCAGGGGAGGATCCTAAGTACATAGTGAAAGGTGGGAGCTCTGAGTGGGTGGGGAAGCTTCAGAATCCCTTTGGCACAAGTGAGAGGAACAGAGAGCTGGCAGCAGTCTGGAGTGAGGAAGGTCCCAGGAATGGTTTTGTTACAATGAGCACTTTGTGCATATGAGACTCACAGGGGCCTCAGGGGTATCGCCTTGTAGGGAGGATTAGGAAGCCAGATGAAGTCATCACAGGACTGGGGTACTCCCTGTAGAAGGCAGCATAGGGGAGTGGCAAGTGCTCATCTGGGTCGGGGTCACAGTGGCAGTGAGCCAGGTAAACAGACTGTGCCTCCAGTGCCCTGACAGTCAGCACACTCACACAGGAGCAGCCTCAGCTGGCATCCCAGGGCATGGGGAGTGTTTCTCCCCAACTCATGGGTAGGAAGCCACAAAGATGAGGCCGGGATCCAGGCACAGACAAGAGTCCAGCAGAGAAAACCAGCCAGAAGCCAGGCCAGGTGGACAGGGACAATAGGGCAGAGAAGGGGAGGCTCATACTCCAGAGCACCAGGAAGGAGGCTTGGTGTGGCACAGCTACTGGGTTGTGGCTGGAATGTCCTCCATTCTGGTTGGGAATGGCTCAGGAGGTAGGTAGGGTGGCAGCTGAAGAGGAATGTTAGCAGGGCAGACCTAGGGCAGTGAGGCCGAGTTCATCCTGTCTTTCTAGCTCTCCTTCAGGGAATATGGAGACTCACGAAGCAGTGTCTTCGTTTTATTGTTGACAATTTGCACCATTTCCTTCAGTGACCTGCCTCCCTGCATGGTAATGACAATGATCACAGAAAACACAGCTAAAGTTTATAGAATACTTTCTTTAGGCCATGCACATGGCATGCATTGCATACAATCAACCTTTTTATCAAACTCGTTTTACAGTTGAGGAAACTGAGCTTTTTTTCCAAAAATTCATAAACATTCATTCATTCAGGAAATACAATTACTAGTACCCTTGACATTTCAATGATCTTTCCACATTATAAAATATTCACACATGTATTCTCCTAAATCCACACCAAGTCATGCTGACATCTCTTCTATTAAGTGCTATAATACCCATTTTAATTGTAAACAAAGTACTTGAGCCACATGACATAAGTACTTGAGCAAAATGACTTAACAGCTTAGAAGAGGACAATGATTTAAAAAAAAAGAAAATCAACTCTGAATCATCAAACCCCAAAGAACTAGGCCACAGTAATCGAGTGCTATTGCTATACTAACGGATAAAGGGACGTTTAAGACAGCACAGAATTACCAGTGACAATATTTCTCTTCTGCACTTTTAGACATACGTTCTCGAATAATAAACAACTGTGTTTGTAAGTTTCAAAGGTGAAGAGAGCAGAAAGATGACAGACATTAACATTTTACATTTAAACTGCCGGCAGATTGTATTTTAAAAAATAATAATAAAGGTAAACTGTAATTACTTCCCAGATGAGGAATGTCAAGTAACTTCCATTCTTAAAGGAATTACTAAGAAATGTAAGCAATCATTAAGTATTTGCAAACTGAATTATTCTGCTACTTCCAAACAGACTCCAGTGTGATTAGAGCATTTTTTAAAGGAGAAAACTAGTGATTCTCAGCTCTGGGTGTCCATTAGAACGCAAGTCTTAGTAAATGCCCCAAATCACACAGCTAGGAGAAACTTAATGTGGACTCAGGTAATCGGAATTTTAAGTGGGCAGTTGACCACAATGCTATTATCTTAGTACAAAAAGTTCATCTAAAAGTGTGGTTGTTGCTGACCTGATCACTCCTCAGTCACGGCGTCCAAATCGGCTCCTGGTCTCAGCGTGAAAGCCCCATTTTGGTCACAAGTTTCCTAAGCACACACCAGGACTTCCCTAGGCTGCTGTCAAGACCTTTGGCTTAAGGATTTCCCCAAGACATTGTCAGCCCAGGTCTTCTTCTTCTGGGACAGCCTCACTTTCTGCCATTGAGTAGGAATATAGCATTTTCGGGCTCTTTCCAGCCCCAGGAGAAGCTCCCCCGAAAGCTGAAGAAGGAAGGTACGTAGGAAGAAGCATCCCCAGGCTTCAAGCAGAGTACCTACAATAATAAATAATATTTATTAGTTTTTTATTAAAATTACAGTTTTTAGTGAATAATATTTATTGAATGCTCTTTAGTTCTTAAATAGATCCAGGTCTGAGTGTTGTTGACTTTTTGAAAATAGCAGCATCCAATGTGTAAGGAGCTGGGACTCTGGGCTGAGAAGATCTCGAATTCAATTCCTTCCCCACTGCTGCTTAGCTGGTTGACTGCCACTGAGTTGCTTAAATTCTCTGAGCTCCGTGATCTTCATCAGTAGGACAGGAAAGCATTGCATAGGTGTCTTGGTTTCCTAAGACTGCCATAACAAAATACCACAGAGTGGACAGCTTTAAAGAACAGGAAATTATTGTCTCACAGTCCTGGAGGGCAGGAGTCCGAATTCAGGGTGTCATCAGGGCCGTGCTCCCACTCTGTTGGTCCTAGGGGAAGATCCTTCCTTGTCTCTTCCAGCTCTGGCAGTTCTAGGCATTTCTTGGTGTTTCTTGACTTGTAAATGGATCTTCATATGGCATCTTCCCCCTTGTGTGACTCATCTACATGTCTGTTCTCCCCTTTTATAAGACACCATTCAGAAGGGATTAACAAAAAAAAAAATCTGTTGCCATCTAGTGGATTCCAACTCATAGCCTCATAGCGACCCTATAGTGATTAGGACCTACCCTACTCCAGAGTGCCCTTATTTAACTGCACTGATAACAAAAGAAAAGCCCTATTTTCAAACAAGGCCACATTCTTAGGTACAAGGGTTAGAAGTTCAACATACCTTTTTGGGGGACACAACTCAATCCATAGCAATAGGGCTGTGAGGACTGAATGAATTAATGTTTATAGAGCACCTGGCTCAGTGATGAACACAGAGTACAAATCCTATCAATGTCCGTTCTTTCCTTCTTCCTCATTAAAAAGGTATGTGGATATAAAGACATCTCACATTAGGCCAGAAGGCCTTGGCTGATTCTTTTCATTTTATTCTATTTTAAGAGACTTTTGGTTCCTAGGGGTCCCAGCTCTGCTAAGGAGTGTTCCCCAGGGTCCCTAGAAGGGAGTTGAGCCCACATGTTGCTACTGGGTAGAAGTCAGATCCCTTTTGAGGGGAGCCAGTGGGATCATTCAACACTGAGGTCAGAGATGGCATCTGCTCCCTGGGTTTGCTTATTCCAACTCTAGGGCACAACTTCTGGCCACAGTGCCAAAGGAAACTTTCCTAGAGCCCTCTCTTCTCTCCACTTCCTTGTGATCATGGAGCAGCTCACAGGCCTTATGGTCAGTCCGGACCTGGCTTCTGGTTAGTCCCCACAGTTAAACTCCACAGCTCTTTACTAGAATCATTTGTCCAACCCAGGAGTATACTGAGTCAGGTTGAAAATCAGGAGACAGGCCAGTTCCAACAATTTCTGATTCAGAGTCCATCCTAATGACCAGCTTCCCGGTCAGGAACGAGATGAGAAAAACAATGCTGAGAGCTGGCACTTGTTGAGTCCTTACTATGTTCCGGGAACTGTGTCTTGTGGTTCACACCTATGATTGAATTAAGTAACAACGTATAAGAAGCTTGGATGGATATACAGTAAGCAGTAAATAACTTGCTTTTGTTACTTTTTTTTAAAATTAATTTTCTCAAAACTCTGATGAGTTGATATTGTCATCCCATTTTACAGGTGGAGAACCTGACACTTGCTGTCACGAAGGAGTTATACCAAGGCCACTCAGCCAGTAAACAGCAGAGGCACAATTAGACCCCAGGTTCTTTTGGGCCTAAAACTGTTGTCAAGACATTATGCTACTTTCTTGAGATGCCTTTTGCCACATGCACTGAGGTCAGCAGGACTACTTGACCCCAAGGGCTGGTCCCTGTATTTCTTCTAAGCCTAGTCCAGCAGTGGGCTGGAGCTGGTTAATACCAGCTGTGAGAGCCAGTGTGTGCATCTCTTCTCAACTCTCTGTGCAGTGACATCACATTGGCAGCATAAAATTATCCGTGGTGGAAGCATTTAGATCACAATATTCGGCAACCACTACAAATCAGAGCTTTTAAATTTTTTTTTTATTTTTTCCAGAGATCTGGCTTACCAGCATACCACTCTCCCAGTCTGTTAGTACAAGGGCTATCATTTATTTATTTAGGGGTGTTTATGACTTTTCTTTTTTTTTTTTTTGTTGTGCTTTAATTGAAAGTTTACAATTCAAGTTAGTCTCTCATACAAAAATTTATACATTGTTATGTGACTCTAATTGTTCTCCCTATACCAAGACAGCACACTCCTCCTTTCCACCCCTGATTTCCTGTATCTATACAACCAGCTCCTGACCCTCTTTGCCTTCTCATCTCATCTCCAGACAGGAGCTGCCCATTTAGTCATGTGTATCTACTTAAGCTAAGAAGCACACTCTTCAACAGTATCATTTTATGTCCCATAGTCCAGTCTAATCTTTGTCTGAAGAGTTGGCCTTGGGAATAGTTTTAGTTCTGGGTTGACAGCGAGTCCGGAGGTCATGCTTTCTGAGGTTCCTCCAGTCTCAGTCAGATAATTAAGTCTGGTCTTTTTACTAGAATTTGAGTTCTGCACCCCACTTTTCTCCTGCTCCACCAGGGACTCTCTGTTGTGTTCCCTGTCAAAGCGGTCATTGGCGGTAAGGGCTATCATTTACACCTATGGTTTTCAGTGTGTGGTTTTCTTACAGACAGATAGATAGATAGATGTGGAATCCCTAGTTGGTGCAAATGGTTAACACACTCAGCTGCTAACCAAAGGGTTGGAGGTTCAAGTTCACCCAGAGTTGCCTCAAAAGAAAGGCTTGGCCATCTGCTTCCAAACAATCAGCCATTGAAAACCTTATAGAGCACAGTCCTACTCTGACACACACAGGGTCACCATAAGTCAGGACTGACTCAATGGCAACTGTTTAGATGCAAGTATAGGTATAGATACAGATACAACATGCAAGGGAATGAGAATTAACATGATTGGTGTATCTACTGCTGCATAACAAATTACCCTGAAACTTAGTATCTTAAATCAACAGTAAGTATGTATTACTTTCACAGTTTTGGTGCATCAGGAATTTGGCCAGGATGTATCTGGGTGATTCTAGCTTGGGGTCTCTTATAAGGTTGCGGTGAAGACGTCAGGTGAGCCACCAGTCATCTGAAGCTGGAGCTGGAGGATCTGAACAAAATTGGCTCACACACGTGGCCAGCAAATTCATGCTGGCTCAGGACAGGAGGTCTCAGCTCCTTGCCATGTTGGCTTTACCAGAAGGCTGCTTAAGTGACTTTATGACATGACAGTTCGTTTCTGTCAGACTGAATGATTCAAGAGAGCAGGGTAGAAGCTGCAATGGCTCTTGTGTCCTAGTCTCAAAAGTCATATTCTGCCATTTCTACAATATCCTATTGGTTACACAGGTCAGCCCTATACAGTGTAGGAGAAGGTGTGAACACAAGGAGACTAGAATCATGGGAGAAATCCTGGAGGCTGGCTACCACAACTGGCATAGGGAAATTAGGATTCATTCATTTTTCTGGGCTGATATGAAATCATTCTCTCTTAAACCACATTGCCACCTACCTGATATCTGTAGCAACTAATTTTTTCTAAGCAGTGAAGAAGGGGGATGACCGCTGGGTAGGCCAACAAATCACGGTGTCTGCCACAATATTAAATACTCCCAGACAAGAAACCCTTCTTGTGCTCACCATACAATTGGCCTCTACATGATTTCTCCCTGCTTATTAACCAGAATAAATTTCTCTTGTGTCTCTTATGCTTGTTTTGCACAAGCAAACTCCGTCTCTCTGACTCAATAGACAGCCTTCTCATGGGGTGGGGCTAGACCTAAGAATTGCTGTCTGGGCAGTGGGTAAGGGAAAATAACAAGGCTGATGTGGAAAACAGAATTCGTTTCTTCCTCTCTGAGGAGTCAAGAGTAGATAATGCCTCTACCACCTTGGCCTAATCACAGGTGCTTAATTCTGAAGCTGCTGCTTGCTAGGCTAATGTCCAGGTTGAAGGAGAATGTTGTGACTGCCCCCAAGGCAGCTGTCGTCGGAAGTATTTGAAGCATTTTTCAAGGCAGGTGCAATGAAGGAGAGGTGAAAGCAGTTTTTATCACACAATGTTTATGCTTATTAACATTTGATGCTTTGATAATACATATGGCACAAATGAGTTCCAAGGAAGGGTGATGGTGTCTCCTTGATATGGTAAGCTGTGCTTGTCACGTAAAACTTTAGTACAAAGAGCTCAAAGCAAGAAGTAGTCAATAAATCTTTACTTTGTGCAAAGATTGAGAGAAAGCAGACACCACTAATTCCCCTCCCTACACCCTCCAAGCCCTAAATTGAATGTTTTTATTTTTCTCCTAGCTGAGATAGCTCCATCTGGGGCAAAATGCTCTGAATGAGGCTTTCCTTATGAATTAGTTCAATTGTTCTGTTCACCTATAATGAAGACACTGTGTAGAAAATCACACCAAGCATAAAGCACGGGAGACTCAGTTAAGCCATTGGCTTACTCGGACAGGCAAACTAAAGAACTACTTTAGAGGGTGTCTGGACTTCACCAAGGCACACGACGAGTGTCTTCCTACAACCACGAGGACAGAAACGAAGAATGGAAGCCTCATGGTAATACTGTAGACAGTCATCATTGGTTGTTTTGAAAGGGTCCCAATTGACAATCTCTGTATACCTGAAGTGAGGTTCACTTTCTGTCTCCTATAAACTCTTAAATATATTCTTGTCCAAAACCCTATCTGTAACATTCAGAACTCAACCAGAAAAGCAGAACCACTGGGATATTTTATATATATAGAAAAAATTGGTGGCAGCAGCATCAAAACTCCTCGTCTAACTTCATAAGGGAGGAGAATAAGATCTACAGCCCAAGGCTGATTCCTATGAGGGGGAGGTCAGACAGACCTCCTCTCTCCAACCTTTTTACCAATTCTGACACCAACCATTCTTCCCACGGCACCCTCTACTTCTCTTCTGTGTTCGATAATTCACTGCAATGGCCACACAGAACTCACAGACACTACTCAGGATTACAGGGTTTAATAGGGACGTAACAGGTTACAATTCAGGATCAGAAATGACTCAGGATACAGTTCTTCAGTCAAGACAGCTTTTTTTCTCAGTGGTGCCTCCTGGCAGGACTCACTCTGGCCCTTGGGCTTTTGGCCCCGCCTTTGCTGTGCTCAGGAAAGTTTTACAAAGCTCTTTACCTCCACCGATAAGTGTCAGATGCACCCCACTCTGCCAGTAAGCCTTGGTCTGAGGGCACTCAGCTGTCTCGCTTCGTGTGTCAGGAAGCCCACCACGCTGTCTCTTGTCGATCTCGTGGTTCTGTTGCCTCAGCTGCCGCCACTTCTCTGCAGCTGCTTCTCAACGTCTCTCGCAGTCTCCAGGGTTACAGCTCTCTCTCTCTGTCTCCTGCGTCCAGGAGGTTCCCAGTGCAGGGATCCCAGGTCCAAAGGACTGCTCTGCTCCCATCTCTTCCTCTTGGTGGTGGCGAGGTCCCCGCTTCCCTCCTCTGGCAGGATCATTTTAAGCCTAATGGGATGGCAAAACTGACCAGCCCCTTCATTAGGGTTCCCTTCACCTTATTTGCATGATCTTACCTCCCCACAAGGGTGCCATGCACCTGATTTGCATTATTAGCAAGCTGTCCAATCCACTTCATGAGCCATAAGCACCATATTAGCATAGTCCCACTCAATCATTTGGTGGGAGTTACAAAGACTATGGCTAGAAGGGCTATATTAAGTAATTCACTATATATTATATGTATGTAATATATACGTATATAGTATATATGTTATATATAATATACATGTATATATATAACATATATACGTAATAGTGACTTATTACATGGACTTGACTTTACACAACCTGGTATGTTATTTAACTATGTTCAAAGCTGGTTAAATAGTCTCTTTAAGGCTTATTTTCATATCTGATGCTAGAACTTAAAGTTTTCAGGGCAGGCTGGGAAAGGAAGGGGAAGGGAAGGAAGATAGTTGAAAAGTGGGGGAGAATAAGGACAAGCTGGAATTCACAGCATGAGCTGGCACTCACCCCAAGAATTGGAACCAATGTTAGTATCTCACAGCCTCCAACTTTGAATGTATGGGTGACCTTCAGGTGAAAATGGTGCCCTTCTTCATGGGGCTAAACACAGACCTGGCCAAGAGTAGGAGAAGCTACAGGAAGACTCCGGGGAGGATGGAGCAGGTGCTGGCCTGGCTGCTGTCCTGTGCTAATGAGGTGAGCCAGTAGATAAATGACAAGGCATGAGAGCTGCCTGCTGCTCCCGCACAGACCTGCCAGGTGTCCGAAAAATATGCCTATGGTTTCACTTGCCCTCCGCATCCCTTATGAATTGTCTTTTATAGCCAAGACTAAGTGGACAAAAACAGGGGAAGGACTCTGGGGAACATACTTCCACCTAGCCAAGGTGATATGTTACAAAGCCACCATACCGCCTCAGAGACTAAAGCCTTAGGCTCCTGGCCCACAGTCCTGTTCTGCACCCTATCATCTGTCCATAAATCTGATGATTTCAACATCTAATATTCTGGACTCCCTTTTCTTGGATCTCCTTATCTCCAGTGAATTTCTAGTCCACCCTGTGTTTTCCATTATTCCCACAGTCATCCTTGAACATGTTCCCCCTTCAAGCTGCTCCAACCTCAGTCTCTCTAAAATCATCCTTCTCCCTAACAGCTCCCTCCACCCAGCCTGCACTCTCACTTACACCACTGCGTTCTTTGACCTCACTGGGATCTCCAGTCTGTTGGATCTTTGCTTTCATCCCAAGCATCGGCTCTCTTCTTTCTTCAGTATCCTCCTTATTCAGATTAGATTCTGTGACCGTCACTTTAATGGCCATAAACTCTGGATGAACCCACATAACTTCCCTCTCAGGGCCTCACCTGAGCAGCAAGAGCTGCTAGTGAAGTTAAATAAGAGGGCAGCTCGCTAACACTGAAAATGTAATGACCACTGATCTCAAATGGGGCTTTGCTACTGCCTCAAACTCCATTCTCCATGAGAGAGAGAGAGAGAATTATATATTCCCATGAAAGCATGAGAAATAAATCCCTTGTACACTCTGCCTAGTTCCCCCCATTGGTAACATCTTGCGAAATTATAATATCACAACAAAGATATTAACATTGATCTTATTCCGATTTCCCATTTTACTTGTACTAAATTATGTGTTTTTCTGTTTTTAATATTATATATTCTAGACTTTATTATTTCCTTCTGCTAGGTTTCTCTTGCCTGGATGTCCTTCAGCTCGTCTCCCTGCATTCACTCTGCCTCCCAGTGACAGTTCTCCATGCTGCAATCAGAATAACCTTTTCATAACATAAAGAGGATCATATCAGCCTCTGCTTAAATCCCTTCACTACCTTCCCATTGACTTAAAGTCCAAAATCATTGACTTGACCTGTAAGGCCTTACAGTGGTCTAGACCCTACCTCCTGCCCAAACTTAGCTCAACCATTCTCTCCTTTTTGTTTGTTACTCCAGCCCCAATGGCCTTTGATCAGTACCTCTACTCTCATCTCATCTATAAGAGAATGACTTTCTCAAATCTCGGCAGAGCGGAGGTCACCCCCTGTTCTAAAGATGAGCACTCCCTGCTCCAGGACCTCGAGCTAGGACTCCACTCTGCCCAGCACTGTCCATTCCCATAACCAGCCTTCATCCATGGTTCCTCTAGGATGCTGCCACCATGGCTCATCTGTTATTTCTGTTCTCCTTCCCATTCAAACCAGTCTGGATCATTGCTTCCTTACCAGCATTGCACTTACAAGCATCTCAGTACCTGGCACAACCATGCTACATGTCACAGGATATTTACAACCCAACACTTAGCACCTAGAACCTTCCTTCCCTTACAAGCCTGTGGGCAGCCCCCATCCTATCCTACTTCAGCCTTGAACGTGGGGCAGATGTAGTAGTCTCACGTGAGATACTGTTGGTTGCACAGGTGTGCTATATTTTAATTACCCTCTCACTGTCTCCCTAGTTGCTAATGGACATAATAACTACTAATAGATATAAAGTAAAGTATTTGCTTTATGGGGAAATGAGTAGCCTCTGAAGAAACCCGGAACTCTGTTAAACTATCTTAGTGGAGTAAAGGAGGAAGGGCTGTTCTCTGGCACCAATAAATCTAGAATAGCCTGAACAGGGGCCATAAATGATGTCCATCACCTGCAGGGGCCTTCCACTTTTATTACCTCCTTTTACCTTTTATTGCCCTCTTTCATTACCCCTTTCCCTACCTGCTTTCTATACATGCTATTTGGCACACAGACATGGCTGTTCAATTAGTATTTAATCCCTGGAGAGAGGAACTTAGACATTCTTCTCCCAAGACGTGAACTGGGGCATGCTTGGATGCGATGTAACCCTGTGAACAGGAGCCTAACTTTGGGAAAACTAGGCTAATGGTGATGTATGCTGTTCTGTTCACCCCTTCCCCGTTTATTCTGTGAGTAATAAACCCCTGTTGATCACACCTTTAGAACACGTCTGGTCTGTGCTCTGCTACAAATGGTCCTTCACTAAGAATGGCAAATATAGTGACATCGCAGTTGCTATTAGAGTGTGCTTTAAACATGACTATGAACAAACGTATGCAGGCAAAAAAGAAGTTTCTGTGGAAGAATGGGTAGACGAACAGGACTTGAAGGATTTTGTGACTGTGGTATAAAGTTTGTATAGAGGACAGGAAGACACTATGAAGAAGTGTTGGAGAGTGAGGTAAGACCTTACTACTTTGGTGAGGCATTGCTTTGGAAAAAAATGGAGAGTCTGCTATGTTTTATAGCCTTGAGAGCTATGAAGAGGAGGTCTTGTGTCACCTCCTCAGCTGAAGCCTTTCTGTCACTTGTAACTTTCGTCTCCTATGAGCTCCCATAGTATGTATGTATGTATTTAATTTATTGTGGTATAATTCACACAGCATAATCGTACCCTTTTAAGGTGTACGATTCCACCCTCTTCAGTGTATTCTCAAAGGTATACAATTGTTGTTGTTAGTTCCTATTGAGTTAGCCCCTGACTTATGGAGGTCCTGTGCAGTCGGGATTGACTCAACAGCAACAGGTTTTTTTTTTTTTTATGGTAACTCTATGTTTCACTTTTTAGGGAACTGACAAACTGTTTTCCAAAGGAGTTGCACAATTTTACATTCTAATGGACATTAGTAAGGGTTTTGATTTCTCCAGATTCTCACCAACACATGATATTGTCCTTTTTGATTACAGATATCCTCCTGAGTGTGAAGTGGTATCTCATTGTGGTTTCGATTTGCATTTCCCTGTTCACTAATGATGCTTAGCATCTTTTTATGTGCTTGTTGGCTATTTAAATATTGTCATGGTTTGAATTATGTCCCCCCAAAAATGTGTGTATCAGTTTGGCTAGGCCCTGATTCCTGGTACTGTGTGATTTTCCTGAATGTTGTAAACCTGCCTCTATGATGTTAATGAGGGAGGATGGGTAGCAGCTGTGTTAGTGAGGCAGGACCTGCTCTACAAGACTGGATTGTGTCCTGAGGCAATCTCTTGAGATATAAAAGAGAGAAGTGAGCAGAGAGACAGGGGGACCTCATACCATTAAGAAAGCAGTGCCGGGAGCAGAGTGTGTCCTTTGGACCGGGGTCCCTGCACCGAGAAGCTCCTAGTCCAGGGGAACACCGAAGAGAAGAAAGCCGACAGAGAGAGAAAGCCTTCCCCCAGAGCTGACGCCCTGAATTTGGACTTTTAGCCTACTTTGACTGTGAGGAAATAAATTTCTCTTCGTTAAAACCCTCCACTTGTAGTATTTCTGTTATGGCAGCACTAGATGACTAAGACACATATCTTCTTTGGAGAAATGTTTGTTTGTATTCTTTGCCCATTTAAAGATTTATTTGTCTTTTATTGTTAAGTTTTAGGAGTTTTTATATATTCTGGATACTAGTCCTTTATCAGATATATGATTTGCAAATATTTTCTCCCTTTCTATGGGTTGTCTTTTCATTTTCTTGATAGTGTCCTTTGAAGCACAAAAGGTTTTAATTTTGATAAAACCAGTTTGTCTATTTTGTTGCTCTTCCTTGTGTTTTTGGTGACCTAAGAAGCAATGAGCCCTGGTGGTGCAGTGGTTAAGTACTCGAATGCTAACCAAAAGGTTGACAGTTCAAACCTACCAGCTGCTCTATGGGAGAAAGATGTGGCAATCTGCTTCTGTAAAGATTACAGTCTAGGAAACCCTATGGGGCAGTTTTACTCTCTCCCATAGGAGCCCTGGTGGCATAGTGGTTAAGAACTTAGCTGCTAACCAAAAGGTCAGCAGTTGAAATCCCCCAACTGCTCCTTGGAAACCCTGTGGGGCAGTTCTATTCTGCCCTGTAAGTTTGCTATGAGTCAGAATCAACTTGACAGCAACAGGTTTGGTTCAAGTTTTATAGGGTCACTATGAGTCAGAATCAACTCTGCAGTACACAACATCTAAGAAATGATTGCCTAATCTGAGCTCATGAAAATTTACGCCTATGTTTTCTTCTAAGAGTTTTACAGTTTTTGCTTTTACATTTTAGATTTAGATTTAGATTTTCAGCTAATTTTCGTACGTTCAACTTTATTCTTTTCCATGTGGATATCCAGTTGTTCTTGCAACATTTGTTGAAAAGACTATTCTTTCCCGCATTGAATCATCTTGGTACCCTTGTTGGAAATCAGTTGACCATAAATGTAATGGTTTATTTCTGGTCTCTAAATTCTATTCCACTGATCTATATGTCCATCCTGTGCCAGTACTACACAGTATTGATTGCTTTAGCTTTGTAGTAAGTTTTGAAATCATGAGTCTTCCAACTTTGTTCTTTTTCAAGATTGTTTTGGCTATTCTGAGTCCCTTGCATTTCCATGTGAAGTTTAGGCTCAGTCTTTCAATTTCTGCAAAAAAAGCCAGATGAGATTTTGATACAAATGGCATTTAATCTGTAGATCAATTTGGAGAGTACTACTATATATATATATATATATATATATATATTTGTTTTACAGAAATTGAAATGCGGCATACTGTGGTGGTATAGTGGTTAAGTGTTATTGCTGCTAATCAAAAGGTTGGCAGTTTGAATCCATCAGGTGCTCCTTGGAAACCCTATGGGGGAGTTCTACTCTGTCCTATAGGGTTGCTATGAGTTGGAATTGACTCGATGGCAATGGGTTTGGTTTTTTCTTTTGTTTTGTTTTGTTTTTACTATATCTTATATCCTCTTCTAGTTTATGAACATGGAATGTCTTTCAATTTATTTAGGTTTTCATTAATTTGTTTGTAGTTTTTGGTGTACACATCTTATACTTCTTTTAGTAAATTTATTGCTAAATATTTTATTCTTTTTGATACTGTTATAAAAGGAATTTTTTAAATTTTATTTTTGGATTGCTCATTGTTAGTGTATAGAAATATGATTGATATTTATATATTGATCTCTTATCCTGCAAAATTGCTGTATTCATTTATTAGCTCTAATAGTTTGTGTGTCTGTATGTGTGTGGATTTCTTAGGATTTTCTATATATAAGGTTATAATTATCTGCAGATAGATACTGTTTACTTCTTCCTTTCCAATCTGGTTACCTTTATTTCTTTTTCTTGCCTCATTGCCCTGTACCTCTAGTGCAATAATAATAGAAGTGGTAAGAAATAAACATCTTTTTCCTGTTCCTGATCTTAGGGAAAAAGCTTTCAGTTCTTCACAGTTAAGAGTAATCTTAGGTGTAGGTTTTTCATAGATCCCTTTATCAGGTTGAGGAAGTTCCCTTCTGTTCTTAGCTGTTGAATATTTTTATCATGAAATGGTGGTGGATTTTGTTAAATGCTTTATCTGTATCTATTGAGATAATAATATGATCATGTGGTTTCTATTAATATGGCGTATTACATGGTATACACATGTAATGTATGGCATGGTATTCTTTTTCCATTTTTTTTCACTTTCAACCTATTTGCGTCTTTGTAAAGTGTGTCTCTTATAGGCAGAATGTAGTTGGTTTGTGTTTTTTTAATCCACTCTGACAATATCTACCTTTTGATTAGAGTGTTTTATTTACATTTAATGTAATTACTGATGATGTATGATTTACGTCTATCATTTTGCTATTTGTTTTCTATGTATCTTACGTCTATTTCCCCCCTCTATTTCTCTATTATGAAAAAAAAAACAAAACAAATCCTTTGCCCGTGAGTTGATTCCAGCTCACAGCAACCCTGTGTGTTACAGAGTAGAATTCCTCCATAGGGTTTTCTTGGCTGTAATCTTTATGGAAGCAGATTGCCAGGCCTTTCTTCCATGCTGCCATTGAGGGGGTTTAAACTGCCAATCTTTTGGTTAGTAGTTGAATGCAAACCATTTGCACAATCCAGAGACCTTATTTCTTCACTATCTTTTTTTGTGTTAAACATTATGTTCTAGTGAACCATTTTAATTTCCTTGTCATCCCTTTTACTGTTTTTTGGAGTTATTTTCTTAGTGGTTGCCCTGGGGATTACAATTAACACCTTAATTGATATTAATCTACTTTGGATTAATGCCAACTTAATTTTAATTGTTTACCAAAAATTTGCTTCTATATTGCTCTATTTCCTCCCCCTTCTTTGTGTTATATTGTTGTACAAATTGCATCGTTATATATTGTGCCCAGCAATGCAGATTTATAATTACTGCCTTATGCAGTTGTCTTTTAAATCAGATAGGAGAAGAAAAGGGTTACAAATATAAAATACATTTAAACTGTCTTATATTTACCTATCTAGTTACCTTTACTGATTGATGCTTTTTAATTTTTCACATAGATTCAAGTTATTGTCTAGTGTTGTTTCGTTTCAGCCTGAAAGATTGCCTTTAGTATTTCTTGTAGGGCAGTTCTGCTAGTGACAAATTTTCTGTCTCTTTTTTAAATCTGGGAATGTCCTAATTTCTCCTTTATTTTTTGAAGAACCGTTTTGCTAGATATAGAACTATTGGTTGACCTTCTTTTTCTTTCAGCACTTTGAATATGCCATACCACTTCCTATGGCCTCCATGGTTCTGATGAGAAATCAGCCATTAATCTAACTGTGGATCCCTTGTATGTGATGAGTTGTTTCTCCTCTGTTGCTTTAAAGATTCTCTCTTTTTCTTTGACCTTTTAACATTTTGATTATGCTGTATCTAGGTGTGGATCTCTTTCAGTTTATTCTACTTAGAGTTTAAACTGAGCTTCTTGGATATGTAATGTTTTTAATTAAATTTGGGAAGGCCATTATTTCTTCAAATATTCTTTCTGCCCCGTTCTCTCTCTTCTCTCCTTCTGCGAGTCCCATTGTGCATTTGTTGGTATGCTTGATGGTATACCACGAGTCTCTTAGGCTCTGTTCATTTTGCTTTATTGTTTTTTTTCTTTCTGTTCCTCAGATTGGATGACCTAAATTGACTTATCTTCATGTTTCTTTCTTCTGCTAGTTCCAATTTTGTGCTAACTCCATGTATGCAATTTTTCATTCCAGTTATTGTACTTTTTAACTTAGGAGTCTCTATTTGGTTCTTTTTAAAGATAATTCCTATCTCTTTATTGATATTCTATGTTTAGTGAGACATTGTTTCCACATTTTAGTTCTTTGAACAATTTAAAATACCAGTTTAAGGTTTTTGTTTAGTAAATTCAATGTCTAGTCTTCCTCAGGAACAATCTCTATTGGCTATTTTTTTCCTGCAATGTATGGGACATAGTTTCTTGTTTCATTGTGGATCTCATAATTTCTTGTTGAAAAATATTCAACCATTTTTATTGCATAAACCCTTCTTGAACCATTGCAAGCCTTTGGTTGATTTCCAGAGTTTAAAAAAGTTTATTTTGACAACTTTTGCCGATTTTCTCATTGTTCTTATCAAGGAGAGGATTTTTCAGAGGTCTTTATTCCATCAATCTTGCTGACACCAGTTGTACTTTGGGCTAACCTCTATTACAGAACTTGTAATGCATGGAAATGTGTGACCTGCATTATTTTCTTGCTAGTCTGTGAGTCCCTAGGCTGTTTGTTTGTTTGTTTTTACCTCCTTATCTTTTCCCTCCAGAAGAAAGCTAGCTGCTTGGTAAACAGCAGCCCTTTGTTGAAGGAATCAATGATTGAACACCCAAAGAAAGTAACTATTGAGAAAGTTATTGTGTTGTCTTAGGATGCCATCATTTTCCTTTTAATCCCAGAGAATTAGAGGATCCTGGGAAAACTATGCTTACACTTGTATCTTGATAGTTCTGGGGGGTTCTAGTCTAACTGTGCCACTTACTAACACGGTATCCTTAGGCAGATTCCATAATTATGCAGAGCCTCAGTTTTCCTATATATGAAATGTGGATAATAATACTTAAGATCATAGTATTGTGGTCATGGTATTGCTTAGAGGATTAGATGAGATAACACATGTAAAGCTCATAGCATGGTATCAGGCACTGCTGCTTCATAGTTATGGACATTTTTTTCTCCTTGTGTTTCCTAACTCTAGGGAGACCTTGAATCACATCCTGTTTACACTGAGCAAGGGTTTGGTGAATGCACCTGCTGGTAGCAACAGATGACCAAAGGTGTTTGTAGCTCTCTGATGTCTGAGCTTCACAGAGGCCTTCTTTGAAAATCAGGCTGAACAACCAGGAGGAATGAGTCCTCCATCCCTGAGGCTCACACTGACAGAGAAAAGAGCTGCTTGTGCTGTTGGCCCTAGGTGGGGCCGTGCTGCCCCTGACAGGTGTGGAGAGAGGGGCTGGGAACCTGGGCCATTAAAGCTGGGGAATCCGGTAGGCAACCCCAGGAATACCTAGGAAAAAAACAGCCTGCAGATTCCTAGGAAGTAAGGTAGAGGGGTCTTCAGACCTTCCAGGAGGGTGGCCCTCAGACTGCACTCTCTGAGAGCTCCCTGCAGGAGGAGGATGGGCTTCCCCTCACACCTCACTTTAAACATTTGATGTGAGAAGTTTTGCTGGGACCTCTAATTTCTTTACACTTCTTAATGTGGTTTTGCTCAAAGAAAATGCTCTAATTTTTTCTTTTAGGTATGAAAACTACTGAACTAATTCTAACCTTTTATTAGGCAGATGAGGCAACTGAGGCCCAGAGAAATTCCATGTCAACCCAAGGCAACACAGGAAGGGAGAGGCAAAGCTGGGACTCCAAAGTAGGTACTCTGTCCCGACCTGGAGACCAGGGTTCTTTCCACTTCATCTGCTGACTCCCTGTTACGCTACCTCCCACAACGTCTGAAAAAACAACTTAGCATGTGCTGTCTTGAGTCATCCAATATCTTTGTTTGTATATTTCTTGCCTCCTAGAATAAGTTGATCTGGCCATAGATGTTTGGATCTGCAGGGATTTGAAACTTGGATTTAAATTTTAATCTGCAGGGATTAGACTTGGATTCAAGAGGACCAGGTTCAAACTCATGCTCTGCTGCTCGTGGTGTGGTTCAGGGTGTCACCTGCAGGCGCAGGGTACCAGTCAATCTGTGTGTGTCTCAGGTCTTTTCATCTGCAAAATGGAGCTCAGGATCATTTTCCTGTTTCCCATCTTTGGTTGTTCTGAGGATTACTGAAACAAAAGACATGAAAAAGATTTTTACACTCTTATTTTCTTCAATCCACATGTTCACTAAAATCCTCCATTTACTCCTTTAGTAGCAGAATACTGAAGTCCATAGTTTTATTTGATTTGGAGTACCACTAGCCCTAACCCTGTCATCAGAATCCTGGGCCACCCTTTCCCTCATTCAGATTCCTGGGCTGTCAAGGAGAGACTGTACTAGTTGTCTGGTTGCAATGTCCCCTTGGCTGGAAGACTGACACTCTGTCCGTAACAGAGCTGTGCCCACATTGTGAGGATGCCAGGTGATGAGGGTGACTTCACCCAGGACAACTGCCCTGAGCTCCTGCTCATATTTCCAAATGCCCACTAGGAGCATCTGGATTTACTGCCCCCTGCCCCGAGTCTGTTTTTCTCTCCCATTTTAACATATGTTGTTTCTGATGTTGTTAGGTGCTGTTGGGTTGGTCCAGACTCATAGTGACTTTATGTACAGCAGAATGAAACACTGCCTGGTCCTGCGCCATCCTCACAATCGTTGCTATTTTTGAGCACATTGTTGCAGCCACTGTGTCAATCCATCTCATTGAGGGTTTTCCTCTTTTTCACTGACCCTCTATTTTTTCAAGCACAATATGCTTCTCCAGAGACCCTGGTCACTCATGTCCAAAGTACATGAGAAGAAGTCTCGTCATCCTTGCTTCTAAGGAACGTTCTGGCTGTACTTCTACAAGGACAGATTTGTTCATGCTTCTGGCAGTCCATGGTATATTCAATATTCTTCGCCAACATCCTAATTCAAATGCATCAATTCTTCTTTGTTCTTCCTTATTCATTATCCAGCTTTCGCATGCGTATAAGGGGGTTGAAAATACCATGACTAGGCTCAGTTGCACCTTAGTGCTCAGAGTGATGTCTTTGCTTTTTAACACTTTAAAGAGGTCTTTTGCAGCAGATTTGCCCGATGCAATGCGTCATTTGATTTCTTGACCTCTCCTTGCATGGGCATTGATTGTGGATGCAAGCAAAATGAAATCCTCGACAACTTCAATATTTTCTCCGTTTATCATGATGTTGCTTATTTGTCCATCATGAGGATTTTCGTTTTCTTTATGTTGAGATGTAATCCATACTGAAGGTTGTGGTCTTTGATCTTCAATGGTAAGTGCTTCAAGTCCTCTTCACTTTCAGCAAACAAGGTTGTGTCATCTGTATACACAGGTTGTTATGAGTCTTTCTCTAATCCTGATGTCACGTTCTTCATATAGTCCAGCTTCTCAGATTATTTGCTCATATGGTGAAAAGACACAACCTTGATGCACACCTTTCTTGATTTTAAACCACGCAGTATTCCCTCGTTCTGTTCGAATGGCTATCTCTTGGTCTATGTATGGGTTCCTCCTGAGGACAACTAAGTGTTCTGGAATTCCCATTCTTTGCCATGTTGTCTGTAATTTGTTATGATCCAAACAGTTGAATGTCTTTGCATAGACAATAAAACACAGGGAAACATCTCTCTGGTATTCTCTGCTTTCAGCCAAGATCCATCTGACATCAGCAATGATATCCCTTGTTCCAAGTCCTCTTCTGAATCCAGCTTCAATTTCTGGTAGTTCTCTGTTGATGTACTGCTGCAGCCGCTTTTGAAAGATCTTCAGCAAAATTTTGCTTTTGTGTGATGTTAATGATATTGTTTGATAATTTCTGCATTCTATTGGATCACCTTTCTTTGGAAAGGGCACAAATATGGATCTCTTCCAGGTGGTTGGCCAGGTAATTGTCTTTCAAATTTCTTGGCACAGACGAGTGTGTGCTTCCAGTGTTGCATACATTTGTTGAAACATCTCAGTTGGTATTCTGTCAATTCCCTGAGCCTTGTTTTTTGCCAGTTCCTTCAGTGCAGCTTGGACTTCTTCCTTCTATACCATCAGTTCTTGGTTATATGCTACCTCCTGAAATAGCTGAACATCGACCAATTCTTTTTGGTATGGTGACTCTGTGTATTCCTTCCATATTCTTTTAATGCTTCCTGCGCTGTTCAATATTTTGCGCATAGAATCCTTCAATATTGCAACTCGAGTCTTGAATTTTTTATTCATTTCTTTCAGCTTGAGAAATGCCAAACATGTTCTTCCCTTCTGGTTTTCTAACTCCAGGTCTTCGCAAGTTTCACTGTAATACTTTACTTCATCTTTTTGAGCCACCCTTTGAAATCTTCTGTTCAGCTCTTTTACTTCACCATTTCTTTCTTTAGCTTTAGCTACTCTATGTTTGAGAGCAAGTTTCAGGGCCTCTTCTAACATCCATTTTTGTCTTTTCTTTCTTTCCTGTCTTTTTAACGAAGTTTTGCTTTCTTCATGTATGATGTCCTTGATGTCATCCCACAACTCATCTGGTCTTTGGTCAATTGTGTTCAATGCATCAGATCTATTCTTGAAACGATCTCTAAATTCAGGTGGGATATACTCAAGGTCACAGACTTGTTCTAATTTTCTTCAGCTTCAACTTGAACTTGCATATGAGCAATTGATGGTCTGTTCCGCAGCTGGTCCCTCATCTTGTTCTGACTGGTGATATTGAGCTTCCCCATTATCTCTTTGCACAGATGTATTCAATTTGATTCCTGTGTATTCCATCTGGTGAGGTCCATGTGTATAGTTGCTGTTTATGTTGTTGAAAAGAGGTAGTTCCAATGAATACATCAAAATTCTCCCATGCGATCTCTGGCATTGTTTTTTTATTACCAACACCAAATTTTCTAACTACTGATCCTTCTTCTTTGTTTTAACATATGGCACCCCAAAAAGTCTACAGGTCATCCTTATGCTATCCCATGCCCTCAAAGCTAATAGAGTCCACATAAAAGAAATTGTAATTTTCTTCTGGACATCTATTATGATCTCCCCCATGACTCAGCACTTAATGACCACACCCCTATGTTTAAGGTGGTCCTTGATAGGTCCAAGCCAAATAAATTAATCTCATAATCTCTTAGCCACAGTGATTGGTACTAAGATAATTCTGATCTAAGCTAGTCAGTTCATTAGGAAAAGGCAATTAGATGGAGGTATTAAGCCAAGTAGCCCATTTAATTACTGGCAAAAAGGATTTGTTTAGAAATGACACAATCAAGTTCAAGCTCAAGATTTTTGTTTCATAGTTGTTACAAATGATGCCTTCTCCTCCTCCATGTGAATGAGGAATCTATGTGAATGAAGCTATCTTGCAACCATGGATGAAGTCAGCATAAGGGTAAAGATGGGGCAGGACTGAGAGAATCAGAAGAATATAGTTAGAGCCGTGATCAAACATTGCCTGAAGTCCATCCTCCACCATATTTTCCTTTGTGCAAATCTCTAAGTTGCTCTTATTCTCTTTTTAAAAGTTAATGTTGGGTTTTGTGCAGTGAAAAGCATCCAAACTAATAAACTTATTCAAACCATTAGCAAGTTCCTGTTGAATCTGTCTCTTAAACCACACACCAAATCTATTCACTTCTCACTATTATCATAGCTACCACTCTAGTTCAAGGTAACCTGGACTATTGCAACAACCCTTGTTTAGCCTTCCTGCCTCCAGTCTTGGCTCCTCCCATCTAGCTCCCACACTGCAGCCAGAGAGATCGGCTAAAAATGAAAATCAGATCTACTTACTTTCATGATGAAAACATTGCAAAGGCTTTCATTTGATTGTAAAATAAAACCTAGTCCTCCCTCCACCTGCCCTCTGCCCTACTGCATATGACCCTGCCAACTCCTATGGCTTCTCCCCAACCCCTCTGCTCCAGCCGCAAGCCTCTTCATGCTTCTTCCCACCCTGGGGCCCTTCCACTTGATGATTCCTCTGCCTGAATGCATTTCCCTTGCTCTTCACCTCATCCTATAAGTCTCCGCTCAAACATCACCCCTCAAGAAGGCCTTTCCTGACCCCTTCTCCCAGTTACTTCCCATCTTAATGCTTGCGTATGCCCTCCAGAGTGCTTATCACGATTTCTAATTATCTTTTTATACATTTGCTTGCTTATTGTCACTAGAATGTGTGTTCCTCATGAGAACCTTGTCTGTCTTGTTTAAACTCTGTCTTTGACTTATAGTTAGGCTTTATAAAGATTTATAGATGCACCCAAGAGCCGCTCTGCAAGATGAAATCTCCTAGGGAGGTGTTCCCAGAGTGCCATCTAGTGGCAGGCTGAGGCCTGGCATAGAAGTCAGCAGTTCCCTTGAGCCCAACTGTTGGGAGTAGGTCCTGACTCACGGCTACTTCCCTGCACAACAGAACGAAACACTGCCTGTTCCTGCAGCACCATTCCCATGACCTGTTGTGAATCAGACCCTTGTGATCCATGGGGTTTTCACTGACTTATTTTCAGAAGTAGATCATCAGGGCTTTCTTCCTAGTCTGTCTTAGTCTGGAACCTCTTCTGACACCTGTTCAGCATCATAGCAACATGCAAGTCTTCACTGACAGACCGGTAGTAGTGTACATAAGATGCATTGGCTGGGAATCGAACCTGGTTCTCCTGCATGGAAGGTGAGAATTCTACCCTGCACTACCAATGCCTTCTTTGAGCCCAATTACACAGCTTGAAACCTCTGTCTGAATCAGCTGGAAGGTGAAAGTCTGGACAAACACCCCAATCAGCTGCTGAGAAGCAAAGGAGAGCAGCTTGGATCACTGTGAACTGCTATGGCCAAACACCTGACAACTCCAGTGGCCTCAGCTTCACGTGGAGTTGTTACAAGATCAGCTCTCGGACCCACCCCAGACGTACTCTATCAGAGTCTGCGTTTAACCAGCTCCCCCATGTGATTTGTGCTCACCTTATGGTTTGAGCAGCAAGCAATGTTCTGTGGCACCCTACACATGCACTGCTGGCACTGATACAGGAACACTCAGGGCCAGGACTCAAGGGCCAAGCTTCTCTGTTTATGACCTTAAACAGTATTTTTAACCTCTTTATGCCTTAGTCTCTGTATCAGTCCAAAGACCTGGCTGGTCCTGTTACCTTGTAGATGATATTATGGTGATAAAATGAAAAGCCTTTGAACTGCTGGCCTGTTTTTAGAATTTTGGAGAACAGTTAGAGGAAGCCACAGGACCAGATGGGGTTGCTGAAGAATAAACGGACTTACAGAGTAAAAAAAGTTTATAAAACAACAAAGAGTGACTCGTAAATGATGTAGAGTAGAGAAGAGAAAAAGTAATACCTTCACTTGTCAGCCGAATCACTCTTCATTCAAACGGGAGTATCCAAAACACCCTCAGAAGCAGTGGTTCTCAATCCTGGGAGCTTCTGGAGTCCCGAGGCCAGGCAGCACTTCAATGACAGAATCTCTGTGATTTGCGAAACCTCACCAGCTCCTCAGGTCCCTGGGGGGCCAAAAGATTTGTGCTCAACTGCTAACCTGAAGGTCAGCAGTTTAACCCACTCAGCAGCGCCATGAAAGAGCCTTCGATCTGCTTTCCATAAAGACTACAGCCAAGAATACTGTTTTTTGAGCACAGTTCTCTGTAACACAGGGGGTCGCCATGGGTCACCACTGGGTTTGGTTTGGTTTTTTGGCTGTGCTTCTCAAGCTTCAAGGTGCCCACAGATCACCTGGAATCTTCTTAAAATGCAGATCTGGATTCAGAAGGTCTGGGGTGGGCTCGAGACTGTATTTCTAACATCTTCCCAGGTGAGGTTGATGCTTCTGGTCCCGGACACACTGAGGCACAAGGCCCCAGGTGATGCCAACGTGCAGACAAGGTTGAGAACTAGGCTTTTGAGGACGTTGTGGGGATTGGCAGTCATCATAATTCTCCTCTACATCCTGTGATTATTCATTTTATGTGTCCATTTGGCTAGGCTATGGTGCCCAGTTGTTTGGTCAAATAGTGGTCTAGATGTTGCTCTGAAGGTATTTTGTAGATGTCATTAACATTTATATCAGTAACTAACACATGAAAAGATGCTAATGATCACTAACCGTTAGAAAGATGCAAATCAAAACTACAATGAGATACCATCTCACCCCTGGCTAAAATGGCACTGATAAAACAAAACAAACAGACAGATAACAACAAATGTCGACAAGGATGCAGGGAAATTAGAAGCCTTACCCATTGCTGGCAGGACTGCAAAATGGTATAACCACTATGGAAAATGGTACGGCACTTTCTCAAAAAACTAGAAATGGAACTACCCTATGATCCAGCAATCCCACTCCTAGGTATATTATTCCTGCTGTTTGCCATTTCCATCAAGTTGATTCTGACTCATAGTGACTCTATAGAACAGAGTAGGACTGCGCCATAGGGTTTCCAAGGAGCAGCTGGTGGATTCATACTGCCTCTATTTGCCAAGAGGAAAAACAGTCGGAAGGTAACCAAAAGCACAAGAAGCATCACGCTTACATGAGCCACAACCTCATCTACCCTAAGACCAGAAGAACTAGATGATGCCCAGCTGCCACCACTGACCGTTCTGACCGGGGTCACAATAGTTGGTCCCAGATAGAATGGGAGAAAATATGGAGCAAACTCAAAATATTACTTAAAAAAAAAAAGGCCAGACAAACTGAAATAGTAGAAAACAGAGGACTCCCTGAGACTATTGCCATGAAACAGTTAAACCTAGTATGGAGTCTCTTCCCTGAGATCATCTTTTGGTAAAATAGCAGAGTAGCACACAAAATAAAGGATATTACTGGTAAGATAGATGCCCTACTTAAAAACCATCAGTATGAGACAAAAATGCCAACAACTACTCAAAAGCAAAGAGAAAGATAAGGGGCAGGGAAACTAGAGTACTGGAAAGAGAAAAACTGAACACAAAGAGAATGTTGACAGATAGCCATAAATGTAACTAACATCACTGAACAATTTGTGTGGAAATTTCTCAGATGGGAACCTAACTTGCTGTGTAAACTTTCACCAAAAACTCAATAAAATATTTTTTTAAAAAAGGAAAGAAAATCCTATGGAGCAGTTTGACACACATAGGGTTGCTCTGAGAAGCAACTTAATGCAACTGGTTTAGACTTTCAATGACTGTTTTATAGGCAGAGAAGGGGGGATTGTATGGGGCGTCAGGGAGCCTTCTGGCCAACCGGCATACAATTTTGTTTCTTTTGAGAAGGAGAGTTGTGTTGTTATTTGAATTAGAGACAGCTGTGAGGTGGAGCCCTGGCTGCACAGTGGTTAAGCGTTTGGCTGCTAACCAAGAGACTGGCAGTTTGAATCCATGAGCTGCTCCTTGGAAACCCCATGGGGAAGTTCTACTCTGTCCTATAGGGTCGTTATGAGTTGTAAGTGACTCTACAGCAATGGGTCTGGTTTTTTGTTTGTTTGTTTGTTTTTAGACATCAGGCTTCTGTACCAAAAGTGGCAGAGGACAGCTCGTCAGAAATCTTGCAGGCATTAATAACTCACCCATAAGGCCATGCCAGGAAACTCCCAGACCCTTCAGAAAGGCCCCTCCAGGGCAGCGGCCCAGATGAATTTATCAGAGACTGCACTGCCACCTCGTAGTAGCTGCTGAGTATTGCGGTACATTGACCTGCATAGCCACTCTTTGCCCCTTCCCCTTTCTCTTTATTTGGCATAGATGATAGACAGATAGTAATGATGTTTACTGAGGAAGGAAACAAAAAATGGAAGTAGATGCGGTAGAAAGAAGAGGGACCTTGTATTTGAGCTAATTGAACTAGAAGTGTCTCTGACAGGGAAAACAGCAGAAATCTTATGAATTGCTTGGCAAGAAGGGATAAATGAGACCAACTTCTATACCCTTGTATTTATTTATCTACTTAGAAAATTTGCAAAATCTCCTCATCTTTAAGAGGAAAGATAGAGTTTAGGCAGTATCCAATTTATATCTACATTTTTGGAAATCAACCGGGTACATGCACAGCCCCTTCCTGACTCAGGAAAATTGTCTCAGTCAGGGTCTCCAGGAGGGGGCCCGGGAGTTGTACATTCCTTTACCTCAGAGACAGCTTGGCACTTTATTTGTGGTGTTAATTCAAGTCCTTTTGACAATAGGCAGAGCCTTCTTTGCCAACAAGAAGAATTCTGGAATCAATGACTCTTAGAATGCTGAGATTCTAGAAAGTAAATCGTATAGAATTGTAAAAACTGGGTTTTATACAACCCTGGTGTTCTGCAGATATGCCCCTGGGTATTCGGGGGTGGTGGCATCACTGGGCTCTTGTCCCCCCACAGTTATCTGTTTTAAACAATGAGTCTCTGTAGAACTTCTTGTTTGAAAAAGAGACTTTTAAATTTTTTTTTATTGTGGTGAACATATATGTAACAAAGCATTTGCCGTTTCAACGTTTTTTACTGGTTCAATTCAGTGACATTAATTATGTTCATCATGTTCTTCAACCATCACCACTACCCGTTCCCAAGTTTTTTCATCACCCTTAAGATAAGCTCATTGTCCCTTAAGCAAGGAGTTCTTTCTCCCCTCCCGTCTGCCCCTGGTAACCACTAATAAACTTGGTCTCTATACACTTGCCTGTTCTTGATATTTCGTGTAAGTGGGATCACACAATATTTGTCCTTTTGTGACTGACTTGGAAACCCTGGTGGTGTAGTGGTTAGGAGTTCAGCTGCTAACCAAAAGTTTGGCAGTTTTTCAAATCCACCAGGCACTCCTTGGAAACCCTATAGGGCAGTTCTACTCTGTCCTATAGGGTCACTATGAGTCAGAATTGACTTGACGGCAACGGGTATGGTGGTGGGTTTCTTTTTTTTTTCTTTGTTGACTGACTTATTCACTCAGCACAATGTTTTCAAGGTTCATCCATGTTGTGGCCCATATCAGGACTTCATTTCTCTTTATGGCTGAGTAATATCCCATTGTAGGTATGTACCACATTTTGTTTATTCAAACATCTGTTGATGGACGTTTAGGTTGTTTCCACTGTTTGGCTAATGTGAATAATGCTGCAGTAAACTTTGGTGTAAATGAATCTGTTTGTGTTCCTGCTTTCAATTATTTTATATACCTAGGAGTAGAATTGCTGGATTATATGGTAGTTCTGTTTAACTTTTTGAGGAACTTTCAGACTGTTTTCTGTAGTGGCTGTACCGTTTTACATTCCCATCAGCAATGGATGAAGGTTTCAATTTCTTCACATCCTTACCAACACCTGTTTTTCCATGTTAAAATCATAGCCATCTTAGTGGGCTTGAAGTGATATCTCACTGTAGTTCTGATTTACATTTCCTTAGTGACTAGTAACACTAGCCCCTGAGTGATGAAAATAGGAAGCACTTGACTACTAATCAAAAGGTTGGCAATCCACCCAGAGGCACCTCAGAGGATAGACCTAGTGATCTGTTTCCAAAAGTTCGCAGCCTTGAAAACCCCATGGAGCTGTTCTCCTCTGCACACATGGGGTCACCATGAGTCGAAATCAACTCAACAGCAACTAACAATAGCAATGACTAATGATGTTGAGCATCTTTTCATGTGATTGTTGGCCAATTTTATTTTTTATTTGGTGAAATGTTTATTCAAGTCCTGTGCCCGTTTTTTTTTTTTAATTTTCATTTGTCTTTTCATTGTTAAGTTGTAGAAGTTCTTTGTATATTCTAGAAGAAATAAAAACATAAAACTCTTAGAAGAAAACATAGGGCTACTAGTTTTGGAAACTAGTTTTTAACAATGGCTTCTTAAATATGAAACCAAAAGTAAGAGAAATAAAAGACAAAATAGATAAATTGGACTTCACGAAAATTAAAAACTTGTTCATCAAAGGATTTTATCAAGGAAGTGAAGAGACAACCTGCTGTTGTTGTTAGCTGCAGTCAAGTTATCTCTGACTCAAAGCAATTTTATGCATAACAAAATAAAATATCGCCCAATCCCACACCATCTTCATGATGTTTGAGTTCACTGTTTTGGCTACTGTTTCAATCCGTCTCATTGAGGGGTTCCCTCCTTTTCGCTGATCATCTACTTTACCAGGGAGTCCCTGGGTGGTGTAAATGATTAACATGCTTGGCTGCTGACAAAAAGTTGGAAGTTTGAGTCCACCCAGAGGTGTCTCAGAAGAAAAAAACCTGGCGATCTACTTCTGAAAAACAAAACAAAAACAGCCAATGAAAACCCTATGGCGCACAGTCCTACTCTGGCACACATGGGGTCACCATGAGTCAGAATTGACTTGATGGCAACTGGTTTTCTACTTTACCAAACATGATGTCTTTTTCTGGCAATTGGTCTTTCCTGATGATGTATCTAAAGTAAGCGAGCTGACTGTGGGTGAAAGATGTGATAGTCTGCTTCTATAAAGATTACAGCCTTGGAAACCCTATGGGGCAGTTCTACTCTGCCCTGTAGGGTCGCTACGAGTTGGCATCGACTCATTGGCACCCAGCAACAATCCATGGACTGTGAGATATTGAAGACCCCAGCAGGGAGAAGGCGGGTCTGAACTGGTAGAAAACAGGAACCAAAGCATCTTTTAAAGAAACGTAGTGCTATGACCTTTGATGACAGCGTATGTAAAGCTTTACGTGGATTAAAATAACACCTAACGTGCATTCCATGGACGTCTGGCTTCTCTGTAGGCTCTCTTTTCCTAGTGTCACTGTGCTGCTTAGTGCAGGTGTGTACAACTGACACAGCTTTAGAGGTTCATCAGTAGTTTCAAGGAGGCTGTCACTCTTCCTAAAATCTTCCTGACAGTAGTATAATTTTGAAGTCTCAGTCTTGAAGTCAGAGGGAACTAGAGCCCTTGTTCCGTTTTGTAGTAGCAGTGTTTAGTTCTCTTACTCATGATCAATTGTTTTCCTCAAAGGAAATATTTTTTGTAGAAGGTTTAGAAACTAAAGATATAAAAAAAAAATTTTCTTTTAAATAGAAGAATCGAGCTGAAATTCTGCCATCCTACAGATTGGGGAAGTATTATTGGGACCATATATCTGATAAGGGTTTAATATCAAGAATCAGACTTCTGATAGAGTTTCAAAGTCTTCTCCCTTGTCAGAACCCATCTGAGACAGAGAATAGGGAGAGGTGGGGCCAGTGAGGGCAGGCCAGCCACCCAGCATCCTCCAGCCCCACAAGTGAACGTCCAGGGCCCCTCCTCCGTGGGTCGCATGTCAGGCAAAACTGTTCATAGAAATAATGGTGGGCATTTAGGTTCCCAAGTCAAGCGCAAACACTCAAACACATCTGAACAGGGTTGAAATGCATTGTGCACTGGAAACCAGGAGAGGGCCGTTCTGTGGAAACTCTCAACTCAACAGGGGTGGGTGACCCAGTGAGGAAGGTAACCAAAAACCAAACCCATGGCCATCGAGTCCATTCAGACTCATAGCAACCCTATAATACTGAGTAGGGTTGCTATGAGGTTTCCAAGGAGCAGCTGGTGGATTTGAACTGCCAAAGTTTTGGTTAGCAGCCGAGTTCTTAACCACTGTACCACCAGGGCTCCAAGCAAGCTAAGCAAGGGCTTACTTGTGCTTACTTATTAATCTGTAGTAAGTAAGCACAAGTAAGCCGTGCTTACCTTGCTTACTGGGTCATCTGTCCCTGTCAGGGACTGTAAATTTGAAAAGAGGCTTTGATTCTGTAGGAAGATGCTGTGGGGTTGGGAGAGAGATAGATGCTACCCATGCGTAGAAGCAGAATCTTTGACAGGATGAAAAATTGTGAAATTGTTCACTATAGATGATCTGGTAAGCGAGGTAAGCCCTGTGACTAAACCAAATGCACAAGGAAGTTGAGGGTCCCTTGTGGTTTCTCTCCATCAAAGGAGCAAGAGCTCCGTTTGAAGTAGATAAAGGCTGGCAGAGATTCTGAAGGACACTTCTGGGTGGTCTTGATAACCCTTGCTCTTACGTCTGATTCACTCACTTGGACACGAACAACCATGATTTCTGCTTTTGGCTTTTTAGCCATTGGTAAGCAGTGGTTCTTACAAATGCCAGAAAGAGACGATGGGACTTTGAGCATCAGCACATACCACAGCGTCCATGGCAAGTAGCTACTCGGGAAGTGTATACTGATCCGGTGAATGACCAGAGGCAGGGATTGGGGAAGTGACTGCTGGGGTGGCATGGGGCAGGGCCCAGGAAGTGCTGGAAGGTGGCGGAAGGGTTGGAGAGGGGAGGCCTTCACCTCTCCCTCCCTCCCAGAAGTGTCCACGGAGGATTCAGCATGTGGGAAGTGCTTAGGGACCTGGGGAAGAAAGCCTGAAGATGAAGAGGTTCCCTGAACCTGTTTCTGGAGAGAGAATCAGGAGTGTGGGCGGACTTGAGGCTTCTGAACCTAAAGCTGCAGGCCGTGGTCATTCCCACCAGCACTGCTTCAGTGCCGCGCCTACCAACCCAGCCAGGATGGAGATGCCCAGGCCACCCTCCCTCCTCCTGGAAGCCTGGGGCATGTACAGCCTGAGCTGAGGCGGCCTGGATCTCCCTGGCCTCCTGCCTCACCGTGCCTCTCCTCTGAGCACAGGTGGGGTGTGAATCTGTTTGGCTGTCTCTCCTTGTGGGGACCCAGGGACTGGATCTCAGGAAAGGCAAACACCGACCCTCCCGTGCCCCGTGTCTTCACACTCCTCTCCCCTCTTCTCACTGTGTTGCCCGCCCCGCCTTGATGGGTTAACGTCTCCGGTGGTGGAGTGAAGTTTGGGTCCCCAGTAAAGACACTTACAGACTAGTGGGCTGTTGGGGTGGCATAAGCTTTCTGGGGACCTGTTCGGCCTGTGTGTGAGCCCAGCTCTGGCTCAGACACTAAGGATTCCCTCTGATCCCACTCCAGGCCTCAGATGAGGCTGGGAGGCATCTCGTCTCACCAGCACCTGGCACAGGGCATGGTCTAGAGGAGGCCCGTGGTGGAAAAGCTTGCTCTGCTCCCATTCCACTGGCTTTGCAAACTGGCCAGGCCTGCCTCAGCTTTGTGCAGGGGCCTCTTGGGCTTGTGTCTGTGTGACCTAGTTTTCTTAATCTGCAAACAGACAGGCAGGTCTTGGTCCACAGGGACCCCCACTGCTGCTCACAGTCCCTCTCAGAGATGTGTCTGTACCTTCCTTCAGCTCCGCAGGCTTGGCCTTCCTGCACCTCCTCTGCCAGCTCCTTGGCCACCTGGCCAACCACCTCCACTCCCAACACCGGCCCAGGGCTGAGCATGGCCATAGCTGGTGCAGATACACGCCGGGACGGGAGCTGGCGGGGGGCACAGGCTGGGGCCAAGGGCAGAGCCTCCCTGAGCTCGGCAAACTCGCCACCAAGGCCATGGGGCCTCTTCTTTGGGTTGTTAATAAATCGTCCTGGTTTTTAAGTGTTGACAACTATAGTAGTCCTCTCTTATCCTCGGGGAATATGTTTCAAGACCCCCGTGTGGAAGCCTGAAACCTCGGATACTACTGAGCCCTATATATACTATGTTTTGTCCTATACGTACATACCTATGATAAAGTTTAATTTATAAACTAGGCACAGTAATTAACAGCAACAACTAATAATCAGATAGAACAATTATAACAACATACTGTAATAAAAGTTTGTGAATGACAAATTGGGATAGTGTGAGATTTCATCACACATAACATTTTGGAACCATGGTTGATTGCGGGTAACGAACTGTGGGATGTGAAACCGCGAATGAGGGGGGACACGGTAATTAAAAAAATGTTCAGGCCACGTGTGGCCCAAACCCCATGTCACCACGGGCTGGATTTGACTGGCGCGGGCGTGGGGAACTCTCAGTGAGCATTTAGCACTTGCCAGGTGATGTCTAGTGCTGTTTGCATAGTCAGGGACCATCGCCGTCACCACGGTTCACAGGTTAGGAAGCGGGTGCACAGCCTGAGTAAGCTGCCTGCCCAGATGACGGTCTAATGAGTGGCATCTGACTGTTGGCAGGACAGCCACTGTGGTTTGTTGTCTTTCTACAACAGACTGAGTTCCTGGAGGGCAGAGGCAAGGCTTAGGAGCCTTGGGTGGCAAAAGTGATTTGTGACCCTGACAGGGAACACAACAGAGAGTCCCTGATGGAGCATGAGAAAAGTGCAGTGCAGAACTCAAATTTTAGTAAAAAGACCAGACTTAATGGTCTGACTGAGACTGGAGGATCCCCAGAGGGCATGGCCCCCAGACTCTCTGTCAACCCAGAACTAAAACCATTCCTGAGGCCAATTCTTCAGACAAAGATTGGACTGGACTGTGGGACATAAAATGATACTCAAGAAGAGGGTGCTTTTTAGCTCAAGTAGATACATGAGACTAAATGGGCAGCTTCCATCCGGAGGTGAGATGAGAAGGCAGAGAGGGTCAGGAGCTGGTGGTATGGACACAGGAAATCCGGGGTGGAAAGGAGGAATGTGCTGTTACAGTATAGGGAGAGCAATTAGAGTCATATAACAATGTATGTATAAATTTTTGTATGAGAGACTAACCTGAATTGTAAACTTTCACTTAAAGTACAACAATAAAAAAAAAAAAAGTGGTTTGTGATCAGCTACTAACCAAAAGGTGGCTCTGAGAAAGAAAGACCTGGTGATCTGCTTCTGTAAAGATTACAGCCTAGAAAATCCTATGAGGCAGTGCTACTCTGTAACACATGGGATCACCATGAGTCAGGGTCTGACTTGACCACAGCTAATAACAACTGACAAGTCTTACAATAATACCAATTACTGGTTGCTGAGGAGTTGATTCTGACTCATGGCAACCCCATGTGTGTCAGAGTAGAACTGTCCTCCACAGGTTTTCAATGGCTGCTTTCTTGGAAGCAGACCACCAGGACTTTCTTCTGAAGCGCCTCTGGGTGTATTCGAACCTCCAACTTTTTATTAGCAGCTAAACACGTTAACCATTTGCACCACGCAGGGACTCCGCTTATAATCATAGCTGTTTTAGTGAGCATTTTCTATGTGCACGGTGAGTACATGTTACCTTGTTCAATCCTCCAACAACCCTGTGAACTGCATACATATCAATATCCCTACAAAGGGTCAGGAAACTCAGCAGGACAAACCGTTTTCCTAAGGTTCTGAAGCTTCTGTGTGGAGGGCAAGGGCCAAAACTCAGACCCTCAGACCCTTCTGGGCTGGACACCACAGGGCACCGAGGATGGGAGCTGAGTGTTTGAGGCAGGAGTCCAGGGCGTAGCATCCTGGGGGCTCAGTCCACGGTGGTAGGTTGGCAGACCAGGCCTGGTCGGAGCTGCCTCACAGAGTTCACTGGGTTCGATTCCGCTCTCTGGGGGGGTCCTGGCCCCTCTGAGGAGAGAGGCCCTGCCAAACCCCCCCGGGGACCACCTGGCTCCCCAGGGTGTAGTGGCAGGCGTTGATGATGGGCACTGCTTTGGCAATGAGGGCAGGCACCTGTTGTGACAGAAAAGTCCAGAAAGAGTCTTCAAGTCTTCTGCTCCTCTCCCAGATCCCACCCGTGAACCTTGCCCCTCCATTCCACAGCCTCTGGTCCTCTATCTCCTGATTCTGCAGCCTCGAAGTCATCCCTGCCAGTGGGCAGGCAAGGCCTGGCTCCTGGGGCCCCACGGAAACACACTCCTCCCGGGACCCACACCCTTGCCCTGGTCACCAAGGGCACATGTTTACCACCTGGTCGTCTGTCCTTGTCATTTCACATGAGGCCCAGGTAATATCAGCCAGCAGGCTGGGGTGACCCAGGGGAGGGGGGCAAATTTTCTGTGCGATATGACTGCTCAGAGACAGAGAGACTGACCCACAGGACACAGGCCAGAAGGAGAGGTGGGGTGAGGCAGAGGGAGAGACAGGGACAGAAGGGCTGTAATGTTGGGGGTAGGCTGTTTCTATACCATCTGCAGTCTGGGGGAGATGGAGGTCACGTCTGCAGAGGCTGCATACAGGTACAGAAGGGCGTAAGGGCCCCAGCCCAGCAGCAACGTCCTGGCTGGCAGAGTGGTGTTCACCTGGGGAGAAATGTTCCTGGGAGGGCTTGCTCTGCTCCAGGGGCAGGCAGCCCTGCACAACCTGGGAAACCTTGTCAGCCCTCAGCCGTGCTGGGCAGCGGGGTCCAGCCGCAGGGAGGTGCCAGCACAGGGGAATTGGGGGCACATATTGACCTTGTCCCAGGGTTGGGACTAGGGTTCCAGGACCACGCTATCTTTTAAGGGTGGGTACTCTAAGCCTGTCACTTGTGCTTACTTGACCTCAGTTGCCTTGTCTGTAAAATGGCCTGCTAACACATGACTTACCTAGAGGCTGGGACTGGACCAGGTAATGAGCTTCCTTCAGGTGTGAGCTCTGTAATGAGACGTCTTAGGCTCTGTGACCATGTGGTTGTGTGGATGAGGTCCCCAGGCTGAGCTGCCCTCAGACCTCGGACTGGGTCCCAGGCCCAGCTGATGAGATCACCCTAACCTGGTTCCCAGTGTGAGATGACAAATCAGGGAGCAGGGCAGTCCCACCTCATGGCCACCAGGGGGCGCATGACTTGCAGTATAACTTCAGGAGGGACTCCGCCATGTCCTGCTTCTCACATTAAAAATGTGTTGATGCTAAAAATCAGTGCCTATTTTCTCACTGGAGTTCCTGGGTGGTGCAAACAGTTAACACACTCAGCTGCTAACCAAAACTCTGGAGGTTCAGGGCCACCCAGAGGTGCCTCTGAAGAAAGGCCTGGTGATCTACTTTCAAAAAATCAGCACTGATCTACTCTGACACACATGGGGCTGCCAGGAGTCAGGGTCACCGTGAGTTGGGGTTGACTCGACCGCAACTGGTATTTTACCGTTGACATGCGTCTCCCTAACAAAGAAGGTGAATTAAGCTGGAAGAGGACACGTTTTCTTCATGGAATAATTACCGATTTCAATCTGGGACTTTTAAAATATGTTGACTGGGAGACATTTTCTCTCCTGAATTGTCCTTCATTCAAAAAGAAAAAAGAAAAAGGTGCTTAGTGCTGGAGGGCCTCCTGGGGAGAAGCTGAGGCCAGAGGAGAGACTGAACCTCAGCTGAGAGGCTGCCTCATCTGGAAAAACCACCCAGCTCACAGCTGAGGGCCTTGGCCTGTGCATGGTGACCTTGGCTGATGCCTCCAGACCTGATGGTTTTAAAGACAAACTAGAAAAACGAAAAAATTACGGCAGCAGCCTTTTCTCCCTGGCTTTTTAAACCCAAAAACCAAACCCATTGCCACTGAGTTGATTCCGACTCATAGCAACACTAGAGGGCAGGGTAGAACTGCCCCATAGGGTTTCCAAGGAACTGCTGGTGGATTCAAACTGTCAGCCTTTTGGTTAGCAGCCGAGCTCTTCACCACTGTGCCACCAGGGCTTCAAAGTAATGTCAGTATCTGTTTTTTTGACTCATTGGTGCTTGTAATGACTCAACTGCTAGATATTGTCAAGGTAACAAAGTTAAAAATAAATCACAGCAAGTGAATATTAATGCAGAAATTTGGAAATGGCCAAAAGGGCTTATTTTTGAAGTATTGTTCTTTTTTTGGACAGATGTGCTCACAGGTGTGATTTTATGTGGTGGGTAACACCTGTGACTGATTAAACCTCTAAGCAATTTAAAAGTAGCACTTGGAAAGCACATAATTTTGCGGCAAGAATGACATGTAAGGGCATTGCTGGGGTCCTGCAGGAGCCCGGCTCGTGGGGTGATGGGGTTTGTGTGGGGTCTGAGCAGCCTGCTCCTCTTCCCAGGTGTGGCGGCCCCACCCATGGGCTGGGAATAAATTCCTCCAAGGTCCCTGGGTGCCCTAACACCCACTGCTCCAGGAAATCTGGATGGTCTCTGCATCCTGGAGAACACAGAAACCCTGATGGTTCCTGTCACATCTCCCAGAACCCCCAGTGTTGCTGAGACGGACAGAGAAGCCTCTCCAGCTCTGGGAGTTGGGCCCTTACCTGGAGAGGGCCACTCTTCTTGAGTTTCTGCTCCATGAGCCGGTAGGAAGTGAGTGTGATGAAGAGGGGCAGAAGGAAGTTGAAAAACGCCATGGTGAAGAGGAAGCTGGTGGAGTTCCTGCAGGCAGATGGGAAGAGGAGTGAGGTGGCCTCTCAGGATGATTGCTGCTCTCACAGGGCCACCTGCCTCTGCCCTAGACCGGCCTCTGAGCAGTCAGATTTGGGGAATCACCACCTTCAGATGAGTGCTCCTTGTGGTGGCTCCTGGGCCCTGGTGAACACCCTGCAGGAGCCAGGAGCCACAGTGGGGAGCAGGCCCTCCGCTTACTTGCCTCTTGTAACTTTAGAAGCAGGAAGCTGGGGTGGGAACGAGTCCTCCTTCGAGTCTGGGTGCCCAGCCCTGTTCTCTGCAAATGCCCAGCTGTCCTGGGTGTCCCCCTAGCATGGAGAATGGGCACTGTAATCTAGGAAACATGTTCACCCATTAGAGAGATGCTAGTGGACCAGGACAAATGAGCACTCAGGGAGTGTTCTAAACACAGGGATTTGGACAATGAAGAGATGGACTGAAGAAAGAGTTGAAGGGACTACAAAAGAGCCCAGGGGACCAGTCAGTGGCCACGGGGGGTGGGTGGAGGCCTGCCTCTGAGGGCAGACCAGAAGCAGCAGATGCGAGTCCCTGGAAGGCAGAGTCTCATTTTGTGGAGGGGACAACCTGCTCCATGGACTGTCCACTAAGGAGGACTGGGCACCCTGGGGAACACCTGGGGAGAGCCCTGGATGGGCACATGGGCCAGACCAAGGGTCTCAAAGGGGATCCGCTGTGGAAGCTGCCATCAGGCCCAGGTGCTTCACAAGAAAGCATCACATGTACCACAGGTGAGTTTATATGGCTCCAGTGGAAGGAAGAGGGAGGGTGGGTCCATGTGACCCCACCCCATGGTAGCCCCTAAAGGGGCTCCCAGAATCCTGGTCTCCCCCAGACTGTGCATTCCACGGGGGCCAAAACCATTATGCACTCAAGGCTGCCTCCCCAGGGCTTCGTCCAGCAAACTTGGAGGAACTGAACTCCATGCTGGAGTGGTCTCTCCAACACAAAGACCTTAACATGCTTCAAACCTCTCAAACCAAGGAAGTGATGATGTCAGAGTCAGAACAGCTGATTGCTGAGGACAGCAGAGGGGCCATGGGCCTCTGAGAGTGTTGTGTCCGACACAGGCCAGCAGCCAAGTCACAGCTTGCTGTCTAAAGCCCGTTTGTGGGCCCAGCTCTGGGCTCTGATTGGCATAATGTCCCCATCCCTTGGCCAGTCTTCATAAATGGCTCTCACTGTCCACCGTCAGCTCTCAGTGGGAAGTGACTAAGGAGCTGAGGTTGGCTGGTGAGTGCTGGCATTTCCCAGGTTGGGTTTTCAGCTGGGGCACCATGGTCTGAGGCCTCACCTGTCCCCTCTGGAGTAGTGCAGGGTGCAGCATGTTCCCAGTGGCTCGTAGTCATAGTGGCCCCAGCCCAGGAGGGGCAGAGCTGCCCAGAAGGCAGAAGACAGCCACACGAAGAGCACCAGGGCACCGGCCGAGCTCCAGGCCAGCCTGCTTCCTGCATGGCAGAGGGGCAGTGGGACTGAGCAGAGGAGAGCCAGCCCAGTGAAAGAGGAGCCTCAGAGTCATACAGAGGACCCCTAAATCCCGCCCCCATGCTCGACTGCTCGGTGCCTCTCGCAAGTGGAGAGCTTCTCTGAGTCTCAGTGTTCTCCTCTACAAAATGGGAAGGCTGACCCCTCCCTTGGAGAGTGGTCAGGAGAGAAGACATCATGGATGGAAAAGGGCCCCTTGTAGATGCTCGCTGTCATTGTCTTTAAAGGACAGGGAAACCGAGGGAGGGGCAAGGGATGCACACGTGCCCCAGGGCCACCGTTGAGGCTTAAGGGAGGACCGGAGGGAGGGAGGCAGGAGTCCAGGCTGATCACCATCCCTGGCTCCTGCTCACACGCAGCCACTATCTCAGCTTTCAGGATACTGTTGACAACTCTGACTGGGGGCTGGGGTCCTCTCTGTGCCAATGGCAGAGGAGGGATCTCAGTGGCATCTTTTGGTGTGATGAGTCCCACTGGCCTTGCCTCCTCCATGCCTGTCCCCTCTGCCCATGCCCCTCTCTGACCAGGAGGCCTCAAGCCAGCCCTTCCCACGCAGTGGTGCCTTCTGGACCTGGCCTTCAGGATTCCTTCCCCGTGCCTCCTCTGTGTGGTTTATTTGCAATGCTCCTTTGCAGACCAACCAAGGGCAGAGGACAGGACCTCCATGTGTGTGACAGCAAGACAGCAGGCCACACCCATCTTGTCTGACACTGCCGCAGTTCATACAGTGCACAGGCAGTTTGTCTGGACATGTCTCCCCAACTGTAGCACAATACTAAAGGCCCACCTCAACTTTTCAGCTTTGGAACAGATGACCAAAGGGACATGCCCACGGCTACCAGGAACAAGGCAGGCCCTTAGACCTCCTCCTTCCCTTCCTCCTTTCTTGTGTCCATGCTGGCCCACCATGCCCCCTCCAGCACAGGAAGGGGCGAGCGGACAGGTGTGACCATTCCATGTTGAGGCAAGGCTCCCACGGCTGCCTGAGGAGGAGTCTGTGTATGGGGGGTGGGGAGTTGAGAGGCTTTAGGGGCTGTGCTGGGCTGGGAGCAGCAGGAGAAGGGCTCCTAGGTGAGGCAGGAGGGGCTAACCTATCAAACTCAAAACAAGAACAAAAGCATTTTTTGGCCTGGAGGGAGGCATCTGAGAGGAGACCCCCACAAGAACCACTTACATTGCCAAAGGGGCCACACCCAGGACAGACGAAAATCTACACCTCAGCTCAGGAGACCAAGGGAGCAACAGCCTCCAGGGGCATCCAGGCCACCTGGGATCCCAACTCTGCCCCCTGCTAGCTGTGTGACCCTGAGTAAGCTACATAACCTCTCGGTGCCTCTGCTTCTTAGTCTGTAGTCTGAGGGTTTGCTGTGGGGGTGAGCTGAGTCATGGCTCCCACAGTGTATTCTATGTACCCTGGTGGTGGGTAGGGTGTCTGGATGGCCTATGGATGAGCTTTTATTCTAATAGTTGTTGTTTTAATGTGTGTCAAAGTTATAATGATGCATTAAACCTATGATCTCACAGACATTGTTCAGAATGAGACTAAAACAGGTGTTCTAGCTTTTAGAAGTGAGTCACTCTTAATAAAACCATTACATACATAACAGAGTAGACGGTACACTGGCCTCCATGGGGCCTTGACGTGGCAGAGGCCCCATGGAAGCGTGAAGTCCCAGCTACACACACACACACGCACACACACGCAGCCTGCCTCCCTCCTCTCCAACATTGCACGTCCACAAGGGCAATTTCTGATCTCATTTGATTTTTAAAATAAAACTGTGAGGTTGGTTATAAAAAACACCTCGCAGAGGAAGAGACTAAGGTTCAGAGAGGGTCCCTGATCTGCCTGGAGCTTTAGTAATGACACTGGGAGCCTTTCCATGGGCCTCTACTCACCTCTGCACTCTCCCACCTCCCTCCTTTCCTGAAATGTGTGTTATACTCGTGCACCCTCACACCCACCCACACTCTCCTGTGCCAGGAAACACTGAGCAGGCCTTCATCCTGACCACCCTCCCCGCCTTTTCTCCTCCTGGCCTACATGGATGCCCTGCTCTGGAGCCCCAAAACGTACGAGTGCAGTAGCGGTGGTAGCGTTCCCAGGCAATGGCTGCGCAGCTGCAGATGCTGGCCAGCGCCATCATGAAGCCCTGGAAGCCGTGAGCCTGGCAGCCGTCCGAGCCATAGGGCCAGCGCCTGTAGGGACACTGGGCACCAGTAACTCCGCCCCTTCTCCCCCACCTCCAATAGTAGCTTGAAGGGGTACATCCAGCCCCTTGGAAGAGGGCTGTAGCATCTGTGCTTTCCAGAGGACTCTGGGGCTGAATGATGGGGCTGGAGGCCAACCCTCCGAGCTCAGCATCTGTCTTTTACCCCAGGGTGTCCCTGTGTGATAAGATGCCAACATCACAGGAAGAGGAGGGTCCTTGGGGAAACTGAGGCTCAGAAAGCCTTGTACAGCGGATGGCGTTAGAGTCAGAGGGTAGACCTCACGGGCCAAGCGAGGGAGAAAGCTGCAGTTGCCAACATGAGTGGACGGTCGGGGAGGAGACCAGGGCTCCGTGGGGAAGGAACCCTCCCCCATTTGGACCCCACAGACCAGTCATCCCCACACACTGGCTCCTAGATGGGGTCGAGATTCAAAGTTTAATGCCCCAAACCAAAAATGGAATGTTTAGTCGGCTTGAGAAAACGAACTGTGAGCACCTCCCGCGGCTGCTTTGGGAGACCCTGGCTCGCACATAAGGAGGTCTTGATACCTGGCAAAACCTTGTTTGCTTTCACAAACACTTACTTAGGGCTTCGTATGTGCTGAGCAAGGAGCCCTGGTGGAGCAATGGTTAAGGGCTCGGCTGCTATCCCAAAGGTGGGCAGTTTGAACCCATCAGCCACTCACTCAGTGGGAGAAAAGACCTGGCAATCTGCTCCTGTAAAGATCACAGCCTAGGAAACCCTCTGGGGCAGTTTTAGTATCCTATAGGGTCACTCTGAGTTGGAATTGACTCAAAGGCATACAACAACAACAACATGTGCTGAGCATTGTTTTAAATTACTTACAAATTAAAAGTCAGCACTTTCCAACTACCCATATAAAACGAACAAAAAAAACCTGTTGCTGTCGAGTCGATTCCAACTCATAGTGATCCTACAGGACAGAGTAGAACTGCCCCATAGAGTTTCCAAGGAGTGTCTAGTTGATTCGAACTGCTGACCTTTTGGTTAGCAGCCAAACTCTTAACCACTGTGCCACCAGGTCTCCAAAACTGCCCAGATGAGTTAGGTGATGACATGCAATTCACTGAGGAGGCCTGGAGCTAGAAACGATGGAGCCATATCCCAAGCCCAGGTAGTCTGGGGACTTCACGTGATGGTTAGGAGGTGGTCCGTCACAACCGTATGCCCTCTCTGTTCACCAAGTCTGAGCAGCTCCTGGGCTCCAGAAACCAGCTGCCATTCTTTAGGGGAGTCTGGAATTCAGGTGTAGCTTAGTCCAGCCTGCCCACCCCCTACCCTTGGGCCAGCTTGTCACAAGCAGGAAGAACTCTGCCTTTGGCCTGGCTGCCCTGGTGCTGCTGTCCCCCGAGGCCAGCCCCAGGCCGGCCCCACGAGCCCGTGGAGTGGGAGGGGGGTGGACAAGAGAGACGGTGGCTATACCGGCGGAGGCTGGACATGGCTGCAACCAGTGCATTCAGGCTGATCCCACTGTCCGCCAAAGCCAAGCTCAGCACCAGCAGGTGGCCAGGAGTCCGAAGCTCTGGGATCTTGCAGAAAGAGAGGATGGTCAGACCATTGAGGCTAAGCCCGGAGAGTGCTGAAAGGAAGAGTGGGGGCTGGCATCACAGCAGGCAAGGCCACCAGCATCATACCAAGGGTCCTGGGGTGGGTGGAGTCTCAGCCACCTCCCCTCCACGCCCAGCAACCCTCTCAGCACAGTTCTTCCACACGTGCCCAGGGGACGGCTCAGACACCGACATGGTAGGTGCAGATCCTGACCTTCCCACTCACTCCCATTAGGGAGACCGTCAAGGATGCAATCAGTGCAGTGCAGCGTGGCCCCTGCTGTGACAATGACAAATACGGCACCTGCTGAGCACTCACGTGGATCATCTCACCCAGTCTTCCCTGGGATAGCGTCCTCCCCATTTACAGCTGGAAACTGAGGCTCAGAGAGTCTTGCTAATTGGACCTGGATAAACAGCTAGTAAGTGGTGGAGCTGGTTGAACTTGAGTCTCTAAGGTCCAAAGGGTCTTCCCACCAGGGCATTGGAGGCAGAGTCAGGGAGGGCCTGGAGCTCTTCGAACTGGGAGCTATGAGGATGGAAGGCACTAGGCATGCTTCAAAGGGGGCGTTCTCCAGCACAGACGGACTTGACCTTGAATTTTGATCTGACCACTCACTTGCTGTCCCTCAAACTCTCCGAACGTCAGCTTCCCTCTCTAAAACAAAGACTGAGAGCATTTACCAGGAGGACGAAGGGTGGAGGAACATTTCAGAAAAAGAGAACAGCATGTATAAAGACATACAGTGGTCAAATGTGGTGGCATGTTTGGATTGGATGGATGGATGCTAGATTGCAAGTTTCTTGGAAAAGGGGCCACCAGGACCGGTCCATTGGCTGCCACTTCCTCTCCACCCTGGTTCTCATCAGGTGAGAAAATGTGCTGATTAGCTCTCTGCAGCTGCTTTGAACAAAGGCTGGGTCCCCATCAACCTAGTCTTCGGCTGGTCTACTCACAGGGTCTATGCTGTCCCAGCTCTGGCCTCAGTGAGCCTCTTAGGGGTGGGTTCTGGGTGGATGCAGGCCCGTGCTGGCCCAGGTAGCCCCTGAGTGGACATGCTTAGGGAAGAGGGAATGGAGACATTGGCGGTAACGTGGGGCTGGAGAGGACGGAGTAGACAAACTTAAATCCCTGGGTGTCTACTCAGGCAAGCAGTTTATGTCTACAGCCATATTGTTGTTGTTAGGTGCTGTCGAGTCGATTCTGACTCATAGAGACCCTATAGGACAGAGAACCTCACAACCACCCATGTTGAGTGTCAGGACACTGGGGTCAGACAGCTGAGGGGACTTGGTTAAAGTTACACAGACAACACGTCTGTCTCCACAGACCTTCCAGGGGTCTGGGCTGACACAGGATTCTCAGCTGGACTTCCTGGGAGTGGAGTAAACTTCCTCCCAGTTGAGGGACATGGAGAGGTCTGAAGCCTGGGTTCATGGTCATCTGCTGGCATATGTCCTCTCTTGAAGCTGCTCCCTCCTTGACCTCTGCAGGGCTCCTCTCTCTGGGCCCCTGCCTCATGCTGCACCCCATAGGGTCGGTATCCCACAGCCCATGGTCCCGTTGGAGCAGGTGACCGAGAAGGCACAACACCCCAGGTGGGTTAGGGGTATCCTTGCCAGATCATAACTGCAACCTGGGTCTGGGAACCCCTGGGTGTCCATCCCCCTGTGTCCGGCCTGACTCACCTTCCACCAGCAGCACAGTGCCCACAGTCAGCACTTCAAGCTCCCCGAAGCCAGCTGGCAGGGGCCCAGGCTCTGCCATCCTTGGCTCCCTCCCTGCTGGCTGGCTCTTCTCCGGCTCCTCAAGTGAGGCTTCCCTTTTAAAGGGCTGCTGCACAGTTCTTATGGTGAACCTCACACTATTCCTGCTGCTTCCCCTTCTAAGTCATCATTTTGGCCCAAGCAGAAGGAACTCATTCACCAGTTGAACAATACAGCTTTTGTGAAGCTGGATGGAGCCTGGCTCATTCATTTCAGCCCCACCAGGCTGGATTAAGGAGCAGGAACCCAAAGGGCTGAATTGGAAAAGAGTTGCATAACCACCAAGGAGCAAAAGGAAGGATTTGAGCTGCAGCTGTTCCTGAGAGTTGGTTAGGAGCCAGGTCATTCCATGTTTGTAGGTGCTGACAGGCTGAGCCCCAGTGTGTGTCTATATGTGTGGGCATGGGTGTGCATGCATGTGCATGCATGTATGTGTGTGTGTGTGCATTGAATCCTAGAAGGTGGGTTCTGTCTGGTGTGCTCAGAATCTGGACAATAATCTGGACTCCAGCCTTGGAGAAAGAGAAAGTAAATTTATTGCAATGCGCAAAGTAAGGAGCCAGGAGGAAGTTCCTCAGATCTGACTCTCCAAGTGGTGGGGAAACAGGGCTTTTCTATGTTTGGGGCAGCAAAATGGTGGCCGCACAGGCATACTGGGGAGGGAAAATTCTAAAAGGAATGCACAGGGAAGATATTGCAGCAATCATGCAGCCAGGAAACAAGAGGTGACGTGGTTCTTGTCGGACCGCTTGCTTTGGAATGGGGTCTGGGTGATGATTTTCCTTCTGATTCGTTCCACCTGTTGCTGTGTCTGCTGTTGAGGTTAACTAATGGTCACTGCTGGCCATTCCGTGCATGTGGAATGGGCCACATCTTTCTCGGGCTGGTTTAAGGCAGTCTTTTCTAACTAATGGAAATTTACTGGCGCTGATAGGGTTAGGTTACAAACCCCCCTTGAGCTGTAGTAATTCCTTAATCTTAAGGGATAAGGGTCTGTGACTCATCTGGCTACTTCCTGCTGGCATGGGGTGAAGTTTTAGGGACTTAGGTGGAATTTTAACAGGCAAGGACCATATATTAAGAAAATGATTAGCTCCTGGGGGTAGCAGGCAAAGAAGACGTAGAAGGTAGAAGAGGCTATTAGCAGAAAGAGGTACATGTATGTCACTTATCTGTAAGTTGAGGCTACTTCTTAAAGGTAGTCTTGTCTTCTAGAGGCTCACACTCCCATTTCTGTTTTAAGTGTTCCAGGAGTTGGTTGTTTTTTTGGTCCAATGAATAGTCTGCACTTTGGTGACCAGCACCAGTGGGTGAAGTCTTTCAGGGATCATCTGGAGCGGTGGGCATATACTTCACCCTAGTGTGGTGGATCTAAGGCTTGACTCCCGCTGCCTTCACCAAGAAGTGGGCAACTAGAAGAACTTCAGAAGGACCGGTCCACTTGGGTTGAAGCTGGCTGCAAGGATGATAATCGTCCCACTTCTTTATGAGAACTAGGTTTCTGAGGGAAAGAACACATGACTAGAAGCATATTGGTTAATAGCTTTCAGAGTTACTTATAGTGACCTAAAGTACCTGGAAACACTGAGTTTATGGACTACTTGAGGATCATCTAAAGCACCACATCCTCAGGCTGCCTTCAGGAAAGTTCCTCCATACAGCATTTCATAGGAGCCTGCTTCTAGGGGCCACCCAGACTCTCAACATGGCAGTGTAGCAGCTTGATCTAGGGCAGGCTGGCTTCTTCGCAGAGCTTAGCTAATGTCTTCTTTAAGGTGTGCTTCATCTTCTCTGCTTTTCCAGTCAACTGTGGCCTCCAGGAAGTGTGTAATTTCCACTGGATTCTTATGCCCTGAAACTTCTTGGGTAACCTTGGATACAAAAGCTCCTTCATTATCGCTTTGAATTGAATAAGGTAGGCCAAATCTAGGAATAATTTCATTGAGAAGAGCTTTGCTTACCTCAGATGCCTTTTCCATTCATCAGGGGAAGGCTTCTACCCATCCAGTAAAGGTATCAACAAACACTAAAAGATACTCGAAACCTCCTGTAGCCAATGGCATAACTGTGAAGTTCACTTGCCAGTCTTCTCCAGGTCCAGTCCCGCAGGCTTGTACACAAGGCATTGGAGGTGGTGGGCCTGTTTTTGGATTGTTCTTTGCACAGGTGACACATTGTTGCACTACTTTCTGGATAGTCTTTTGTATATTAGACCCTTTAATTATTTTGATCAGCCAGTGGAACACAGCATCTTAACCATAATGTGTGCTCTCATGAGCTGCTTTTACTATCGGGTGCCTCAGGTGTCCTGGCACTGCCACCTGTCCTTGGGAGCTGTACAGCCATCCACCTTTTGACATGTCATTGTTTAAAAACCCCATTCACCTCATCAGCTCCATTTATATCACACTCAGTGTACTCAGGGTGTCAAGCAAGGCAAGCGGCAGGGGTTTTTGTCCTGGCAGCTTGTTTGGCTACCTGATCCCTTAATTATGTGAGACTCACCCTTTTGGTGCCCAGGGAAGTTTATAACTGCCACCTCTGTTGGTAAATTTACTGCTTCCAGAAGGGCTAGAATCTCCTCTGCATGTTTTATTTCTTTCTTATCTGAAGTTAGGAATACTATTTCTTTCCAGATGGCTCTGTGTGCATAAAGTACCGAAAAGGCATACCTGGAACTGTATATATATTGGCTCGTTGGTTGGAACTCAGTTGGAGGACTCACTTACCTTGGTCTCATGAAGGGTGACCACAGCATAGCCAGCTTTTTGGACTCCTTGTTCTACAAAGCTGCTTCCATCAGTGAACAACTCTAAATCAGTGTTAGTGAGGTGTTAACAGTTCAGACAGGTCAGACCTGCTGGAATACACTTAGTTGACCTGCTGAGAAGGTGACTTGAGCATTTAACTTGGCTAGTGAATCTCTTACCAGAAGGGGAATAGGGCATCAGGTAGGTACGTATAAGAAGCTGTAAGTCAATTTTGTACCTCTGACTTGAGAGTCCGTAGGTTGTTTGCTGGCAGGTTTTCCAGACACTCCAGTAATGGTCATGTTTCTTTTAGAAAGCAGGGCCTTCAGGGTGTTTAAAACCAAATAGGTTGCACCAGTGTCCACTAAAAATTCAGTAAGTTGTCCACCCACAGTCATCATCACCTGGGGCTCCTTGTGGGAGATGGGGATTGGCTGAGTGGGTCCCATCAGTCTTAGTCATTGGCTGACGGCTGCAGGGTGACGTGGTTCTTGTCGGACCTCTTGCTTTGGAATGGGGTCCAGGTGATGATTTTCCTTCTGATTTGTTCCACCTGTTTCTGTGTCCTCTGTTGAGGTTAACTAACGGTCACTGCTGGCCCTTCTGCGCATGCAGAATGGGCCAAATCTTTCTTGGGCTGGTTTAAGGCAGTCTTTTCTGACTAATGGAAATTTACTGGCATTCGTAGGGTCAGCTTACATATGTAGTGTGTACATGTGTGTATGTGTACGCGTGTGTGCATGTGTGTATACATGTGTGTGTACGTGTGTGTGTGGTGTGTGTGCATGTCTATGTGGTATGTGCTTGTGATCAGATGTGAGTGATCACAAGCATTGGGGAGAGCTTGAGAGTTGCGGAATCACCTGTTGTCCTGGAAAGAACCCCAACTAGAACTAGAAACCCAGGCTCTGGTTCAGAATCACCCATTAACTAGCTATGTACCTGGGGTGGGACCTTTTGACTCTGCTTGGTTTCTTCCTTTGCAACGTAAGAGGTTTTTTTTTTTGTTTGTTTGTATTTTCATGGCCTGTGTAAGTCTTGGTTAGAAGATTCCATTATGGTTATAGGTTCAGGGCTGTACTTCCTGTCTCCCATAGAGCGCTTGGGCTACATCAGCATAACCACCTCCCCCCTACACACACACATGAGGCACTGTCTTCTTGTAAGTGACCCTAGGATCCTTTGAGAGCTTGGCTTCTACAGTGAGATCCTGCTGCAAGTCACACACTGGCTGATGGTGAAATTTACACCAGGAACCAGTAATCTAGAACAACCTAACTCATTTTCATATAAAGAAACCAAGCCCCAGAAAGCTATTAGCAATATAAATCCATTGCCGTCAAGTTGATTCCGACCCATAACAACCCTATAGGACAGAGTAGAACTGTCCTATAGTGTTTCCAAGGAGCGCTGGTGGATTTGAACTACCAGTCTTTTGGTTAACAGCCGAACTCTTAGCCACTGAGCCACTAGGGCTCCATTAGCTGATGTTTATTGAGTGCTCACTATGGGCCAGGCACTATGCTACGTGACTGCGTGATGATTCCTACAACAACTCCATGAAGTAAATACCATCATTCTTTCCACTTTAAACAAGGGAACTGAGGCTCAAAGTAGTCAAGAATTGGCCCAAGGTCGGTGATTCATGGGTGGAGCTGAGACAAAAGCCCATCTCCTGTCCCTGGGCCCTGGCACCGTTCATTGGCATCTTCTGACTCCCTCCAGCCAAGCATTCCATTCTATTCCGTGAATGTCTGTCCATTTCCCATGTCTTTCCTCTCGCAGGACCTCCACCCATATCCAAGTATAACCATCACTCAGAGCTATGGTCCACCTCCTTCCCTGAGGACCCAGGCACCCCAGAGCTTTCCCTCGTCTTTCCCAACCTCTATCTTGCGTTGCTAGTTAATACAAATGTCTGAATCTTTTTTCCATACCTGCAAGGTCGTCAAAGGCTGCCCTAGATAAGAGGGAGTAGAAGAGGTCAGGGAAACCCAGGTAGAGTTCAGCAGGCGAAGGAGAGAAGGGCAGGCATCTCTGACAGAAGCACCATTGTCGTGGGTAAAGGCAAAGGCATGGGGGCAGACAGGGCTGGTCTTTTGGTTTGGCAAGGAGGAGAAAATCATATTGGCTGTGTTGGAAAGAGGAAGGGATGATGTCTTAGTTACTTAGTGCTGCCTTAACAGAAATACCACAAGTGGGTGGCTTTAAAGAACAGAAATTTATTTTCTCACAGTTGTGGAGGCTAAAAGTCCAAATTAGGGTCTCAGCTGTATCGATTCCTTCCTTGTTGATAGCCCTGGGCATTCCTTGTTCCTTGGCTTGTAGACTATCTTCATATGGCATTGTCTTCCCCTGTGTGTGTGTCTCTGTGTCTATTCTGGTCTTTTTATAACTCAGAAACAATTAGGTTTAGGAACCACTCTACCCTACTATGGGATCATTAACATAACAAAAGAAAACCTCCTATTTCCAAACAGGATTACATCCAGAGGTACACAGGTTAGGATTTCAACATATACTTTGGGGGGAGAAAATTCAATCCATAACAGATGGGAAACAACATTTATTCTGGGCCAGTATTGTCAAAACAAGTCTGGTACAGAGCTGGGCATTTTATATGTGCACTGAGAGCCCCAGGGAACTGGACCTTAGTCATAGCTCCCTGAGCTACGTCAAGCCCATGGGCATGAGGGACTGAGGAAGCTTCTGGAAAAGTCAAGGGAGCCAGGCAGAACATGCTGGAACAGAAAGCAAAGCCTCCGCATCAAATTGGAAAAACGAATCTGAGTGAAGAGTGGTGTCTGTTGCTTGAAATCATCCTTGGATTAGTCCCTGACTGGTGTCCTTGATGGGGTGTAGTGGGATGTGGTTGGGAGTGGGGGCAATAGGTAAAAACTGGAAGTGCCTTCTCTAACGACTCTGCAGGGTACTGCTCTGGGACCCTCCTTGGCATGTGCTACATGGAGGAGAGGGGCATTCTCTGCCGTCTTGCTGAGACACCTTGTGCTTTTGGCATTGGCAGTGATTCCCAGAAGGGCTGAAGCATTTGTGTTGTGAGTCTGGGTGTCCACAGGGCACTCAGGGGAAGCAGCCATTTGCCAGCATGAGCCCGTGGGAGACATCTGTGAGGACCCCATGAAATATGTGAATCTTTCTGACTCCTCCATGGTCTGGTATCTGCAAGTGACAGCAAAATTTGAGTACTTACTATTAATGACGGAGCCCTGGTGGTGCAGTGGTTAAGAACTCAGCTGTTAATCAAAAGGTTGGCAGTTCAAATCCACCAGCTGCTCCTTGGAAACCCTATGCGACAGTTCTACTCTGTCCTATGGGGTCACTATGAGTTGGAATCAACTTGACGGCAGTGGGGTTAGTATTAAAGACCCATCTGTCAGTTTATTGTGCTGTGGTGGCTAACGTGTTGCTGTGATGCTGGAAGCTATGCCCCTGGTATTTCAAATACCAGCAAGGTCACCCATGGTGGACAGGTTTCAGCAGAGCTTCCAGACTAAGACAGACTAGGAAGAAAAGCCTGATGATCTACGTCCAAAAATTAGCCAATGAAAACTCTATGGATCACATGATATTGTCTGAGACTTTGACTTTCTTACACTGGATGCATCATCAGGAGAGACCAATCGCTGGAGAAGGACATACCAATGATCATGAAGGTGGCGCAGGACTGGGCAATGTTTAGTTCTGTTGTACACAGGGTATCCATGAGTTGGAGCTGACTCAATGGCAACTAACAACAACAACAACACTAATAATAAGGCAGTTTTTCTTCTCACAGGCTGGCAAGGCCTTGGGAAACTTAGTTTACTTAATGTTCCTAAGCACCGTGGGTGGAGTAACATTACTTCTCATTTTCTGATGAGGACACATGAGGCAAAGGGAGATTATGTGACTCACCCAAGGCCATGGCCTATAAATGGAGGAGCTGAGATTTGAACCCACGTAGCCTGACCTCAAAGCTTAGGCTCTTTCTAAGGACTTCACTGCCTTCAAGAAGACTTGCTGCATCTCAGATCGCTTTGTCACAATTTGATAATGCCCCTGGAAGAGAATTTCAAAAATCCCTTGAGAGGCCAGGCTCTGTCTCCATTCCCCATCCCCCACCTCCTGCCCCTGGGCCTGGGCAGCCAGCTGGGTCTGTGCTGCTTACAGTCTGGCCAACCCAGACAGCACTGCAGGCTGGAGGCCAGTCCAGCAGCTGCTTGCCCCTGGAGGCTGCCCACCTGTCCTGCCCCAAGCACCCTGGGCTCTCTGAGCCTGGGGCTGCTGCTATGGAAGGGGTCCCCCACCCCTACGCTCAGGACTGAGTGATTCCGGGGAGCAGTAAGCCATTGACTGCTGTGCCTGGGGCTTCTCTCTTAATCCCCAGCCTGTCTGTGTTTATCCAGTGGCCTCGGGTGGGGCCCCAGGAGCAAGTGGGCAGCTGGGCTTGCAAGGCTGGCAGGATCGAGACATCAGAGACACGCTCCGCATGGGCTGGAGGGAAGCTGTGAGCCATGAGGGTGGCAATGGGCATGCTCTGGTTCCTGGCCCTTGGGGGACTCCCCCAGTCCTGGGGCTCCTGTCCCTCACAGTGTAGCTGCAGCCTCCACATGCTGGGTGACGGCAGCAGGACCAGGTAGGGCACTGGGAGCTGGGAGGGTGGCCTAGCCCCACTGGCTCTGCCAGCAGGGTGGGGTGGGGAGGGGTGGGATGCAGAATCTCAAACCATGGCTTCATGAGACCCCTATGTCTGCCCTCAAAGCCCAAGGGTCCTTTGGGGGTGGTTTGCATGGCATTATCTTCTGCAAGCTGGGGCTTGGGCTCTTCCCAGGAGGAACCTTTACACATGGAGGTGGGGCAGGGGGTTTCAAGCTCCAGAAATCCTGAGTCCTCCTCCAGGCTCCCGGTGGAGTGGAACAGGAAATGCGCAGGAAGTTTCCTCCCTTGGCTCGCTCCCTTCCTTCCCTTGCTTCCTTCTCTCCGTCATCCTGTCTGTATCTCTCCCCAACACCCCCAGCACCCGATCCTATCTCGCGTGTTTCCTCCTACTGCAGCCTTGAAGGGGCCACTGGCCTCCACATGCCCTCTCCCTCTGAGTCTCCTCTGATCCAGAAAGCAAAGTCTAGAGTGTCCACTCATCATGGGCCAGACCTTCTCTATCCTCTGCCCCTCCTTGACTTCCCCTGCCCCCATCGGAGCCCTCAAGAGCATCTCCACTCTCCCTTCCTCTCTGGTCTTCCACTGGGCCATTCCATCTCCCACCACAGCTCGTTCTTCTCTTCTCTTCAGCAGTTTTTAGGCTATCTTTCTTACCTTCTTCAGCCCACCTGTTAATGACCCAGCATTTCCTAACTGGCTCAAGATGTCAGCCCTGGCTCATGGCCTTTCCCATCTTTCTGACCCCCTGTCATGCCATCCTCCCTTGCCCCCATCTTAGACAGGCTTTGGGGAGCCACTGGTGGTGTCTGATCAGGGGAGCAATGCTATTGGAAGTACTCTTTAAATGATCCTGCAATGGGTGCAGGGCTGATTAAGGGTGAGGGGAGGCTGAGACTAGAGAGACCCCCACCAGATAGGACATCCTGTATGGTCTGAAGAACAGAAACAGCTCAATTTTTGGCCCAAATCTCCAAGGCTCCAACTCATATGGAGCATAAGGACAAGGAAGCCAGGGCTGAGCCCTGAGCAGGCCGGGAAATAGCCCCTGGCCAAGGACAGTGTGAGCCAGGTGATGAAGACCCCCACACACAGCCCACACAGAGAGCAAAGGGCTCAAAGTCACATGGCCTCAGTGGCAGAACTGGTCCTGGAACCCAGGGCTTCTGATTCCATCTCCAGGGCTCTTCCCACAGGCAGGGACCAAGGAGGGCTCCAGGCAGCAGAGTTCACCTTAGGATGTCAGATGACATTCCAGGGGCAGTTTTCAGGGCCCCTAATGCCAGGCAGTAGCCTTTCCCTCCTCTGGAGCCAGAGCTCTTCAGTCATCTCTCTGCCTGACAGTCCTGCATCCGACATGCACCAGACCATCTGTGCGGTGTCCTGTGAGAGAGTGGGGCCATTAAAGGCTGTAGAAGCCCTGAAGCCCCAAATGGCCAAAAACACAGATTGTGCAATCTGCCAGTGGCCGTCATCAGGCCCGCCTCTACCAGGGCCCTCAGAGAGCCCAGCCCTTATGTCTGAGTGGCCTGGGCAGCTGCCCTCTCCCATGTTCCCATGCTGTGAGCAGGGTGCAGCACCTGCGAGCACTGGGTTGCCTGGGAGAGGTGGTCTAGGCCCACAGATGAATGTGTTCCCTGTTCCTGGTGCACAGTGCGCCCCGTGGGAGTCATGCTGTTGGCTTGTGTTGGTCTCTTGTTAGTTTCCTTTGACCCTATTCTCCCCAACCCCATCAACTCCCTTCTTTCACCTACAGCCAGACCTTCCTCCCTGCAGCACCCAAACCTGTATTATCATCTGAAAATATCAGTTCCTTGACTGCTCTTCCTTGCCTAGATAACATGATGTATGGGAGAGGGGCCGTGAATCTGACAGTTTTCTGAATGGCTGCAGCCCCCATCACTTAAGGGGGGTTCCATGTATGCATGAGGAACATGTGAATGGGTGGGGATATCTGCGCCTTTCTGTGGGCACGGGTCACAGGAAAATCAAAGCCATCGTGCAGGTTAAGCTAACACATGCTGGTAGTGTGTGTGTTACGCCAGGAAGGTCTGCCACTTGCAACAGGTAATGACTTTACAAGAGAACAACCACCTTATCAAAGCAAGATACCACCCCCCAGTGTGAGCAGACGGAACTGGGGCTGGGCAAAGACTGGTCTCCTGATGCCCAGCCACCAAGCATTGCCTTCCTCTTGGGAATTTTTCCTGTTGGATCTTATTTATGTGTGTGAACTGCCATCAGTGATTACTAAAACACAGCCCTAAATTGTACGCTCATTGAAGGCACGGGCTGCTCCTTGTTTCTCTCTCTGTCCTCAGCTTTCAGTGTTAAACTTGACAGAACAAGATCTAAGAAGTCCCTGTTGAGGGAGAAAGGGGTGATGGTTTAGATGACCCCACCTAGGTATAGCCCTGGGGTGCAGAATTCACAACATTGGTTTGTATCACTGGGCTCCCACAGGGGACAGGCACTGTGCTGAGCTTGTACGTACACTGTTTGCTTACATGCCATGCCTGCCCTGGGGAAGGTATCTATCACTATAGGGAAACTGAGGAACAGAGAGGCTACACAGCCAGCAAGCCAAGAACCCCAGAACTGGGTCCAAGTAGTGGGGTGCAAAGCTCAGGCTCTGAGACACCTGATCATCAGTGGTCCCTCAGGGTTCAGAGAGGTCTCAGGACTTCCACTTTAAAAGCCAAAATGGCTACAAGAAGTGAGGGATGATTTAACAACCCAGTACCTGTAACACATACATGCCACACAACCATTCACAAGACCACCTCAGGATTTACTCACTCTCAGGGCAGGACAGGTGGGGTGGGCCCAGGACAAGACGTCAATGTTCAAGTTTGAAGTCCTTCAGGCCGGCAAACTGAGCCCAAATGGCCCCCTAGAATCCTGTGATAGGCTCTAAGGGCAGGGGGCTCCCAAGGTGCAGCTGCTGGTCAGGGCCCTCTCCAGGGTCCCTAGGCTCTAGTATCCTGGAGGCCTCTTCACATGAAGTGGGGGGACTCGATCCAGCAGGGCCCTTGCTCAACTGTCCCCCATGTTTGTTAACAGGACGGTGGTGTGCAATGACCCTGACATGACACTTCCCCCAGCCTCCATCCCTCCAGATACCTGCCGGCTGCGCCTGGAGAGGACGGCCATCCGCAGGGTGCCCGGGGAGGCCTTCAGGCCCCTGGGCCACCTGGAGCAGTTGTGGTTGCCCTACAACGCCCTTAGTGACCTCAGTGCCCTCATGCTGCGCGGCCTGCAGCGCCTGCATGAGCTGCGGCTGCCCGGGAACCACCTAACTGCCTTCCCCTGGGCAGCCCTCAGGGATGCCCCCCAGCTGCGGCTGCTGGACCTGCAGGCCAACCGCCTCTCTGCCGTGCCGATAGAGGCTGCGCGCTTCCTGGGAAACCTCACCTTCCTCGACCTTTCCAGCAACCAGCTGATGAGGCTTCCACAGGAGCTGCTGACCACCTGGGCCCACCTGCACACGGGGCCCTTCCTGCCCGGCCACCGCACCAGGCTGGTCCTAGGTAAGAAACTTTATTGGCCTCTCCCATCCTTCCCCAAGAACAATCTTGTTGAGCCTTGGGGTCTTGGGAAAATTACCCAGCCTCTCTGAGTCATGGTTCTTTATCTAGAAAGGAAATAATACCTGTTCCTTGGTGGTGCAAATAGGTAATGCACTCAACTGCTAACCAAAAGGTTGGAGGTTTGAGTCCATCCAGAAGCTTCTCAAAAGAAAGCCTGGTGATCTACTTCTGAAAAATCACCCATTTAAAACCCTATGGAGCAGTTTTACCCTGACATATATGGGTCATCATGAGTTGGAGTTCACTCGATGGCAACTGGTTTGGGTTTTGTTTTTGTTTCTCCAGGTGTGAATGAAGACTGAGTGAGAGGCTTAGCGTGACAGGTTTAGGAGCTCAAGCTCCAAGTCAGATGGCTTGAGTTCATACCTCAGCTCTGCCTCTTCTAGCTGTGCATCCTTTGCAAGTTACTCAGCTCCTGTTAAGGGAGGATAATGACAATACCTCCCTCAAAGACTGGTGTGGTGGGTTAAAAGGCAGTGCTGGTGGTGGTGGGCACAGACGTGCCATGATCCCTGCTAAGGAAGGACTTCTCAGCTGTAGAGCCTCCTTGCCCAAGGCCCACCCTGCCTGGGGATGGCCCCACCCAAGACCTATCAGTGTGGGAGTCTAAAGGCCCAGCCGCTTGGGACAACTCTGATGGGCTCTTTCAGCTCCAGAGCCACCCAAAGGCCAGCTAAAGCTGTGGTGAGGCCCCCATCACAATTTCTCCCTTCCTTAACCTTTCCTTCCTTCCTTTCCTTTCCCTTCCACAGGTGTAGATCCGACGGACCCTCCTCCCCTTAACAAACCCAGAACCTGCTGATCTTCATCTCAGAGTTGGCTTCCAGAAGAAGCCCAACCTTCAACAGTACTCAAAGCATGTGGACCCCCTCTCTGAGCAGATCCTCTGAGTGCTCTGTATGCAGACAGTGATTGCTCAGTCCTTCCTGTCTGCATTAGTGTGGCACTAAGGGTCACTGGGCTGCCTCTCACCCTCACAGAACTTGATTCTCACATCATCCCTAGGAACAGTCAGTGCAAACAACTTCCTTTGTTGTCGAGATGAACAAACAGAGCCTGGGGGTTGTCAGTGGTGGGCTTGAGCCTATGGCTCTGGTCACACAGATGATGCTCCTGCTGTCCCATGAAGGCATGGGAACCATGGTGGGGCAGTGGGAGGTATCAGAGGAGAGGACCTCACTTCTATTTCTCAAGAGAACTGCTTGCATGGTGTGCCTGGAGCATGCCTTGACTTGCATTGGGTCCAGCACTGGGGGCGGAGTTCATGTTGAGGAAAATCCGAGGGGTTTTGTGTAACTCCTGCTCTGAGGCCACAGAGACTTTCTTAAGAAGGGGACATTTGGAAGGGTCACTTCTGGAAGCAGGGCTGGGGATAGCAAGGTGGGGTTTCAGGCCCCATTCAGCTCCATGCCACCCTCCTACAGACATCTCTGACCCTTTTCTAGTGTTGTCAGGTAAGATCCAGGGCACTGCATAGGGTCATACTTATATAAAAACATTATTTGTGGATGATCTGAAATTCAAATTTAACTGAGTATCCTGTATATTTTTTTCCTCCCTAAATCTGGCAACCCAATTCCCAAGTAGGAATTAACTTGACAGCAACAGGTTTGGTTTATATATATATATCAACCAGAGTAAAATTTTCACCCAAAAATATGTCTTGGAGTTCTTTCTAAATTACTGTAAGTGGACCAACTTCACTTTTTTAAAACTATGGTACAATATTCTGTAGTACAGTTGTAGCCAAACCCAAACCAAACCCATTGCCATTGAGTCGATTCCAACTCATAGCGACCCTATAGGATAGAATAGAACGGCCCCATAGGGTTTCCAAGGAGCGCCTGGTGGATTTGAACGGCCCACTGTTGGGTTAGCAGCCGAGCTCTTAACCACTGCACCATCAGGGTTTCCAGTACTCTATTTAGTCCTTCCCCTTTAATGGACCTTTAGGCTGTCTCCATTACATCGCTAAAACCCATGATGCCACAGAGAAAATTTGTACATGTCTCTCTAGGATCAGTGTCTGAGAGGTGGAGATGCTGGCACAGTAAACATTTAAATACCAATCCGGTATTCTCTAAACCGGCTCTGCCAGTTCTCGCCTAGAGGGTGAGACCACCATCCATGACTGCCTGCCAGTGTGTGGGGCCTGTTCTGGGTGCTGGTATACAGCAGTGAACATGAACAGAAATCTACTCATCTACTCCCTCATGGAGTTATGAGTCGGAATTGACTCAATGGCACTGGATTTGGTTTTGGGGTTTTTTTATGGAGCTGACAATTAAAATGGCCAAAACGCTTAACTTTTGCCAACTTGGCAGGCAAATGTTTCACTGTAGTTTAATTTTGCCTTTTGAATAAATTTTTTCGGGACCTTGTGATGAGATGAAGACCAGGTGCTAACCACCAGAGCTGGGCAGCAATGGGTCTTGGGTTGCAGACGAATGGTTAAGGGCATTTAACCAGTGACACAGGGCAGCTGCCACTCGGGGAGAGTTGGGGGGAGGGGGAGGAAACACCACCCTCCCAGCTAGTGCTCCAAAGGAACAGACTCACAGCTGTGTCTTCAGATCCGTCTGCACCCTCCCCAGCCCTCTGACATTCCCCTCCCAAACATGTCAAATATCTGTACGCAAATGTGTAAAGACGCCAGCGATCACTAGACACACTACAAGTTTAATAACAGTATTCTTTTTTTTTTTTTGCAGAGGGAGGATATCACACTAAGTGTGTTAATTTTACATTTCAGACATGCAAACGTGTAACAAGGAATTGTGTCTTAGAATGGCGGACACGCTGTCCCCCTCTGTCTATATAAGGCTCTTTGATAGGGTGGGTGCAATGAAGATGTTCACTTGTGTTACATAATTTGATTTTCTGGCCTTCTTGCTCCCCTTCTCACCGCCATCTGAGCCTGTGCCAAGGGACCAAGACCCCAAGCAGCCACCCTCACTGCTGGGGTGATGTTGAAAGTACCACTTATATGGGAGGATAGGGGTCAGGGGCCAGTGAAGCGTTTTTAGAACTGGGTTTTGGCATTGCAATAGTTGCAGAAATCCTCACAGCTGGGCCAGTGGTCTGCAAAGATTATTCTAGAATGGAAGCAGTAACTGCCAGTCTTGTAGGTATGTGGTATGTCTACCTGGTGCTTTAATATGTATTACCTTTGTGCTTATTAAAAACAAAACATCAAACCAAAGTTGATTCCAACTCACAGCGACCCTGTAGGACAGAGTAGAACTGCCCAATAGGGTTTCCAAGGCTGTAAATCTTCATGGAAGCAGGCTGTCACATCTTTTTCCTGTGGAACGGCTGGTGGGTTCAAACCGCCAGCCTTTTGGTTAGCAGCCAAGCACTTAACCACTGTGACACCAGGCCTCTTTAAAGCCATGGATAGGTATTATTTATCTGCTGGAGCCCTGGTGAAGTAGTGGTTAAGTGCTCGGCTGCTATCTGAAAGGTTGGCAGTTCAAACCCACCAGCCACTCCGTGTAAAGCTTACAGCCTTGGAAACCCTATGGGACTATTCTAGTCTGTCCTATAAGGTCGCTGTAAGTTGGAATTGACTCGACGGCAATGGGTTTTATGTTTATAACAACCTAAAAAGGGAAGCAACACTAGCATTTGAGCTGAAGAGTCAGGCCAGGTCTCACAGCAAGCCATGCAGAGGGCGGGGCCTGGAGGCCGGTTCTGCTGACCCTGAGCTCAGGGCTCACCTGGTCCTTTCCAAGGGAAGGGGTCTGAATACTCAGGGCTTACCTCTTGCCTTCTTTCCCAACCCACAGGGCTTCAGGACAATCCCTGGATGTGTGACTGCCGGCTTTATGACCTGGCCCACTTTCTAGATGGCTGGGCCCCACACCTGGCCTTCATCGAGGCCAGGCTGTGGTGTGCCAGCCCGCGCAGCCTGGCCGGAGTGGTCTTCAGCCAGCTGGAACTGAGGAGGTGCCGGGGTCCAGAGCTCCATCCGGGTGTGGCCAGCCTCAGGTCCCCTGTGGGCAGCACAGCATTGCTACGTTGTGGGGCCACTGGGGTCCCTGGGCCTGAGATGAGTTGGAGGAGGGCCAACGGGCACCCGCTCAATGGCACAGGTGTGTGAGCACAGGGACTGCTGGGCTGTGATCCCAGACTGGGGGGGGGGTCCCAAACAGGGGGGGATAGTACCAGGTTTGCCAGGGACAGGGTGGTGGTCTAAGCAAGCTGGATGCCCACCTGTCTGAGGGGAGTTGGGCAGGCTCTGAGGTTGACAGTGGTTTGCATCCTGTCCTATCATGTCCCACCAGCCACTCTGTCAGAGACTTGGCCCCACCTTGAGAGGGGCAAAAAGCTGGCTTTCTGGTTAACAGGAAGTTAGTGAAGTGATGTTTATAGTAGGTTTCCCAGCTGTAAATACAGGGCTAGCATCACCAGGAGTCTCTGGGTGGTGCAGGCAGTTAACAAGCTTGACTGCTAACACAAAAAGGTTAAAGGTTTGAACCCACCCAGAGGCATCTTAGAAGAAAGATCTAGTGATCTACTTCCAAAAAATCAGTCATTGAAACCCTATGGCACTGGGGGGGGGGCTGGGGGGGTGGTAAGGGGATAAGAGTGAGGAGGAATGACTTTCTAGCACTGGACCAGAAACCCTCCGGTCCCTCCCAGCTTTCTTGTGTGTCTCCTGCAACTGGGTTGTGAACCATTGCTGTAGGACAGTGAGTTTGAAATCAATTTACAAACAAAATTGTACAAGGAGCTCCACTGTGTAAAACAGAAAGCTGGAGACGATATGACAGAAGAGCAGTGGCCTGGGTGGGGGAGGGAGCGTACTTACCCTGGGCCTCTCCTCATTTCACCCCGAGGGGTCACCTCTGTGGAACCTCAGGGCTCCGGAGAACACAGTTTGAACACCTCACATCTGGAAAGCAGATCATTCTTAGGCTCTGCCCCAACCTGGGGGCTTCAAAGACTCCCCACATTTGTAATTCTGATTTCTTTAGCTATTCTCAGAAACGCTGAACGGTTCCCAGGTTTCTCAGGATGACAGGAACTTCTGAGGGGGCTGTGGACTTGCCCTTGAAGGGAGCTTGGGGTGGTGCCCTCCCTCCTCATGAAGCCTCTTTCTCTCACAGTGCACCAGGAGGTCTCACAGGATGGCACAAGCTGGGCTTTGCTGGGCCTGCCGGCAGTGTCCCACCAGGACTCTGGAGACTATGTCTGCCAGGCCAAGAACTTCCTAGGTGCCTCTGAGATGCTCATATCCCTGACTGTCACTGAAGCCCAGGCTTCCACAGAGCAGAGTGGGGACCCTGGGGCGCTGCAGACAAAGACAAGCGAGGAGGTGGAAGCTGCTGCTTACAACGACAAGCTGGTGGCTAGGCGCGTCCCCCATGCCCGCGAACCTGCTGTCCTGACCCCCTGGACTTTTGCACCCAACACGAAGGAGGCGCGGACGCCCCCGCACTTCCCGCTGGGTGCCGCCGGTGAGCTCTCAGGCGGGCCAGCGGAGCCCCAGGAGGCGCGGATGGTGCGGTCCCTCAAGGTGGTAGGGGGCACGTACCACAGCGTGTCCTTGGTGTGGAGGGTTCCCCAGGCTGGGAATACCACTGCCTTCAGCGTCCTCTATGCGGTCTTTGGCCAGCACGACATGCTGCGGGTGTCGGTGCAGCCTGGAGAGACCAGCGTCACCATTGATGGGCTGGAGCCCCAGACTAAGTACGTGGCGTGCGTCTGTGCTCAGGGTCTGGCGCCCCGCAAGGAGCAGTGCGTCATCTTCTCCACCAACGAGGTGGTGGACGCAGAGAGCGCACAGCGGCTCATCAACGTGGTGGTCGTCAGTGTGGCCGCTGTCATCGCAATGCCCCTCACGCTGCTCGTCTGCTGCCGAGCCCTCCGCAGGCGCTGCGGCAAGTGTCGCACACCGGGCCCCGCGGAGGCCGCGGGCGCCTATGTCAGCCTGGAGAGGCTGGGTCACAGCGAGGAAGGCTCTGAGGGGCTGTCCTGGCATAGCCTGGGAGAGGCTGACAGGCTCCTATCGGCCAGGTCCAGTGTGGACTCTCAGGCCCTGGGGGCAAGGTGCATCCATGAATACTACTGCTGAGGACGCTGCCCCCCTCGCAGTGATACCCACACACCTGCTCCTGCCTACCTTCCCTCTTCCACGACCACCCATGCACTCTAACTCCTGAGTACGTGTTCACCCACTCTTACCCATTCTGATACATGCAGACTCATGCACTCACACACCCAGCATAGTCAGAACAGCAATAACAGCTAACACTTATTAAGCACTTACTACGTGTCAGTTAGCCAAAAGGTTGTCAGTCCACTCAGAGGAGCTTCAGAAGAAAGGCCTGGCACTCTATTTCTGAAAAATCAGCCATTGGAAACCCTATGAAGCACAGGTCCACTCTGACTCATGTGGGGTCGCCAGGAGTCTGAACTGACTCCACAGCAACTGGTTTGGTTTTTTAATGTGTCAGGGAGAGTTCTAAGTGTTGTGTAAGGCTTAACTCACCTAATTCTTTTTTTTTTTCTTAATTGTACTTCAGGTGAAGGCTTACAGAACAAATAGTTTCTCATGAAACAGTAGTACACATATTGTTTTATGACATTGGTTAACAACCCCACAACATGTCAACCCTCTCCCTTCTTGACCTTTTTTTTTGGTGAAAATATACATAGCCTAAGATACACCATTTCAAAAATTTCTACAAGCACAGTTCAGTGACATTGACTATGCTCTTCCAATTGTGCTGCTATTCTCACTTTAGATGAAGGTTTACAGAACAAAATAGTTTCTCATTGAACGGTACACATGTTGCCCTATGACAGTGGTTAACAACCTCACAACACATCAACACTACCCTTACTCAACCTTGGGTTCCCTATCACCAGCTTTCCTGTCCGCTTCTGCCTTCTGGCCCTTGTCCCTGGACTGCTGTGCCTCATTAGTCCATTTGGTTTTATGGGGCTGTCCACTCCCCGGCTGAACGGTGAACCACTGAGCTAAAAGGGTGCCTGGGGGCCATACTCTCAGGGTTTCTCCAGTTTCCTTTAGGCCAGTAAATCTGTTCTTTTTTTTGTGAGTTAGAATTTTGTTCTACATCCTTCTTCAGCTCTGTCCAGAACCCTCTGTTGTAATCCTGGTCAGAGCAGTCAGTGGTGGTAGCCGGGCACCATCTAGCTATACTGGACCCAGTCTGGTGGAGGCCTTGGTAGCTGTGGTCCATTAGTCCTTTGGACTAATCTTTTCCTTGTATCCTGTTCTCTTCATTCTCCCTTGCTCCCTAAGGGATGAGAACAGTGGAGTATCTTAGATGGCTGTAGAACATTGTCTTTATAAACTGTGTTATGCCAATTGAGCTAGATGTTCCCTGAGACCATGGTCCCCAGAGCCCTCCACCCAGCAATTCAGTCCCTCAGGGAGTTTGGATGTGTCTGTGGAGCTTCCATGACCTTTCCTTGTACAAGTTGTGCTGGTTTTCCCTGTATTGTGTACTGTCTCACCCTTCACCCAAGACACCACTTATCTATTGCCTATTTAGTATTTCCCCCCCACCCCTCCCATCCCTGGTAACCAACAAAGATTGTTACATTTTGTGCGTGAACTTTTTCATGGGTTTTTACAGCAGAGGTCTCATACAATATTTGTCCTTTTATGATTGAATTATTTCACTCTGCATAATGTCCTCCAGTTTCATCCATGTTATGAGATGCTTCACAGATTCATCATTGTTCTTTCTTGTTGCATAGTACTCCATTCTGTGTATGTACCATAGTTCGTTTATCCATTCATCTATTGATGGCATCTAGGTTGTTTCCATCATTTTGCTATTGTGAAAAATGCTGCCATGAACATAGGTGTGCATATGTCTATTCGAGTGACGACTCTTATTTCTCTAGGATATATTCCTAGGTGTGGGATTGCTGGATCGAATGTATGTCTATTTCTAACTTTCTGAGGAAGTACCATATCATGTTCCAAAATGATTGTATCATTTTGCATTCCCACCAGCAGTGCATAAGAGTTCTGATCTCCCCACAGTCTCTCCAACATTTGTCATTTCCAGTGTTTTTGATTCGTGCCAGTAATGCCGGGGTGAGATGGTATCTCATTGTGGTTTTAATTTGCATTTCTCTAATGGCTGGTGATTGTGAGCATTTCCTCATGTGTCTGTTGGCCATTTGAATGTTTTCTTTGGTGAAGTGTCTGTTCATTTCCTTTGCCCATTTTTTGATAGGATTGTTTGTCTTTTTGTTGTAGAGGTGTTGGATTTTCTTGTAGATTATGGAGATTAGACCTTTGTCTGACTTGTACTGTCCAAAATTTTTTTTCCCAGTCTGTAGGTTCTCTTTTTACTCTTTTGCTGAAGTGTTTTGAAGAGCATAGGTGTTTGATTTTTAGAAGATCCCAGTTATCTAGCTTATCTTTTGGGGTTTGTGCATTGATGGTTATGGTTTGTAACTTTTTAATGCCATGTATTAAGGCCTGAAGTGTTGGTCCTATTTTTTCTTCTATGAACTTTATAGTTTTAGGCTTTATATTCAGGTCTTTGATCCATTTTGAAGTAGTTTTTGTATACGACATGAAGTATGGGTCCTGTTTCATTTTTTGCAGATGGATATCCAGTTTTTCCAGCACCATTGTTAAAAAGACTGTCTTTTCCCCATTTGATGGACTTTGGCCCTTGTCGAAGATCAGGTGACCGTAGGTGGATGGATTTACATCTGGGTTCTCAATTCTGTTCCACTGGTCAATGTATCTGTCATTGTACCAGTAACAGGCTGTTTTGACTACTGTAGCTGTATAGTAGGTTCTGAAGTCAGGTAGTGTGAGTCCTCCAACTTTATTCTTCTTCTTCAGTAGTGCTTTACTTATTCGGGGCTTCTTCCCTTTCCATATAAAGTTAGTCATTAGTTTTTCCATCTCTTCGAAGAATGTTGTTGGTATTTGGATCGGGATTGCATTGTATTTGTAAATTGCTTTGGGTAGAATTGTCATTTTCACAATGTTGAGTCTACCTATTCATGAACATGGTATGTTTTTCCATTTATGTAGATCCCTTTGGGTTTCTTGCAGTAGTGTTTTGTAGTTTTCTTTGTATAGGTCTTTTACTTCCCTGGTTAGATTTAGTCCTAAGTATTTTATCTTTTTAGGGGCTATTATAAATGGTATTATTTTCCTGATTTCCTTTTCATCGTTCTCCTTACCGGTGTATAGGAATCCAACTGATTTTTGAATGTTTATCTTGTATCCTGCTACTCTGCTGAATCTTTCTATTAGTTCCAGTAGGTTTCTCGTGGAGTCTTTAGGGTTTTCTAAGTATAGTATCATATCATCTGCAAACAGGGACAGTTTAACTTCTTCATTACTGATTTGGATGCCTTTTTTTCATTTTCTTGCCTTATTGCTCCAGCTAGAACTTCCAGCACAATGTTAAATAGGAGTGGTAATAAAGGGCATCCTTGTCTTGTTCCTGTTTTCAAGGGGGAATGTTTTCAGCCCCTCTCCATTAAGTATGATGTTGGCCATTGGTTTTGCAGATATGCCTTTTATTAAGTTGAGAAATATCGCTTCTATACCTATTTTATTGAGAGTTTTTATCAGGAATGGGTGTTGGACTTTGTCAAATGCCTTTTCTGCATCAATTGAGATGATCATGTGATTCTTTTCTTTCCTTTTATTTATGTGGTGGATTACGTTGATTGATTTTCTAATGTTGAACCATCCTTGCATACCTGGTATGAATCCTACTTGGTCGTGGTATGTTATTTTTTTGATACGATGCTGAATTCTATTGGCTAGAATTTTGTTGAGAATTTTTGCATCTATATTCATGAGAGATATTGGTCTGTAATTTTCTTTTTTGTATGACGTCTTTGCCTGGTTTTGGTATCAGCATTATGCTGGCTTCATAGAATGAATTTGGAAGTGTTGCTTCCTTTTCTATGCTCTGAAATAGCTTGAGTAGTAATGGTACAAGCTCTTCTGTAAATATTTTGTAGCATTCTCCAGTGAAGCCATCTCGGCCAGGGCTTTTTTTGGTTGGGAGTTATTTTTATTACCTTTTCAATGTCTTCTCTGTTATGGGTCTGTTCAGATTTTCAACATCACTTTGTTGTAGTTTAGGTCGGTAGTGTGTTTCTAGAAATTTATCCATTTCCTCTAGGTTTTCAAATTTGTTGGAGTATAGTTTTTCATACTACTCTGTTATGATCCATCTTATTTCACTTGGGTCTATTGTAATGTCCCCCATTTCATTTCTTATTTGGGTTATTTGCGTCCTCTTCTGTTTTTTTTTTTTTTTTTTGTCAGTCTGGCCAGTGGTTTGTAGATTTTGTTGATTCTTTCAAAGAACCAACTTTTGGTTTTGTTGATTCTTTCTGTTGTTTTTCTGTTCTCTATTTCATTTATTTCTTCTCTGATCTTTACTATTTCCTTTCTTCCGGGGGCTGTGGGCTTTTTTTGCTGTTCTCTTCCTATTTCTTTGAGTTGTGTAGTTAATGTTTTGATTTTGTTCCTTTCTTCTTTTTTGATGTGTGCATCTGTTGTTATAAATTGTCCTCTGAGGACTGCCTTTGCTGTGTCCCAAAGGTTTTGGTGTGATGTGTTTTCATTGTCATCTGATTCTAGGAATTTTTTTATTACATCTCTGGTTTCTTCTTTTACCCAGTGATGTGTAAGCAGGGTATTATTCAGTTTCCATGTAATTGATTTTTTTTTCCTTGCTCTTTCTGTTGTTAATTTCTACCTTGATGGCATTGTGGTCAGAGAAGATACTTTGAATTATCTCAGTGTTTTGGATCTTGTTGAGGATTGCTCTGTGGCCTAAGATGTGGTCTGTTCTGGAGAACGTTCCATGTGCATTGGAAAAGAATGCGTACTTTGCAGTGGTTGGATGGAGTGTTCTATATATGTCTATGAGGTCAAGTTGACTGATTGTACCCTTTAGGTCTTCTGCATCTTTGCTGAGTTTCTTCTTCATTGTTCTGTCCTTTACTGAGACTGGTGTGTTGAAGTCTCCTACTATTATTGTGGAACTGTCAATTTCTCTTTTCTGTGTTGTTAGAGTTTGTTTTATGTATTTTGGAGCCCTGTTATTGGGTGTATCGATGTTTATTATGGCTATGTCTTCATTATATAGTGTCCTTCTTTGTCTTTTACGGTGGATTTTGTTTTAAATCTATTTTATCTGAGATTAGTATTGCCACTTCTGCTCTTTTTTGGTAGTTGTTAGCTTGATATATTTTTTTCCAACCTTTGACTTTTAATAAATTCACATCTTTGTTTCTAAGGTGTGTCTCTTGTAGACAGCATATTGATGGATCTTGTTTTCTTATCCATTCTGTCACTCTCCATCTCTTTATGGGTGCATTGAGTCCATTTACATTCAGTGTAATTAATGATAGATGTAAGTTTGTTGCTGTCATTTTGTAGTGCTTTTTTTCGTGGTGCTGGCATTTTCTTTGTTCTTCTTACTCTCCTGTGCTGAATTACTTTAGTTCGTGAATTTTTTTTCATCTCTTTTGTTTTTGTAGGTTTTGTTTTTGCTGAGACTTTATGTTTTTCCTCTTTATTTTGATGACTATGTTTGTTAACTTTCTTTGTGGTTACCATGAGTTTTACCCTTATCTTTCTAAGTTTGAAGTAGTCTACCATTACTTGGTATCGCCTTGCCTTCCTCTCCATTAGAAGGTTCTATACCTATGCCATTTATTCTTTCTTTTATTGTTTTGATGTTGTTTTCATTTACTGAATAACTGCTCTGATTCCCTGTTGTACTTGTTTTGATTTTGGATAGTTCTCGAGAGTTCATTTCCTAGCTTGGTATCTGGCTGGTATGATCTTGCGTCCTAGATTCTGCCTGTGAGCTGAATTTGGTTGTTCTCAGATTGAAGAACTCCCTTTAATAATTCCTGTAAGTTTGGTTTGGCTTTTACATATTCCCTTAATTTATGTTTATCTGGAAATGACCTAATTTCACTATCATATTTGAATGAGAGTTTTGCAGGATATATTATTCTTGGCTGGCAATTTTTTTCTTTTAAGAATTTATATATGTCATCCCATTGCCTTCTTGCCTGCATGGTTTCTGCTGAATAATCTGAGCTTAGTCTTATTTTTTCTCCTCTATATGTGACTTCTTGTTTTTCACGAGCTGCTCTCAGGATTCCTTGTTTGTCTTTGGTTTTGGTGAGTGTGATTATGATATGCCTTGGTGATTTTCTTTTGGGGTATATCCTATATGGAGTTCGCTGAGCTTCTTGTATGGCCAGATTTTAATCTTTCATGATATTGAGGAAGTTTTCTGTCAGCAGTTCTTCAGTGATCCTCTCTGTGTTTTCTGTTTTCTCCCCCTGTTCTGGAACTCCAATCACTCAAAAAATTTTGTTTTTAATTGTATCTCACGTAACTCTCAGGGTCTCTTCATTTTTCTTTGTTCTTTTTTCTGAGTTTTCTCTAACAGAGTTGTATCCAAGTGTTTGTCTTCAATTCCACTGATCCTGTCTTCCTCTGTTTCAAATCTGCTTCTCAGCCCTTCTGTGACACCATCCATTTCTGAAATCTTGTTGTTTATCTTTTGGATTTCTAATTGTTGTCTTTGTATAATTTCTAGTTGTGAATTTATTTGGGCATTTTTTTCCAGCATTATTTTCCTGAATTCTTCCAATTTTTTGTCTGTATTTTCCATGAATTTCTCCATTTTTTCTTCATTTTTGTCTGCTTTTTGCTTTAGCTCTTGGAGAATTCTGAGTATTAGAGATTTGAATTCTCTATCAGGTAGTTCTAATACCTTTTCTTCCACTGAAAGTCATCTGGTGTTTTATTTTAGATGCCTACTGGAACCATCCTGTCCTGTTTTTGTAAATATTTTTATAGTGTCTGCTGTCTTCAGGGCATTTGGTAGTTATTTTTCTCATTTATTGATGGTAGATTTGTTTGTTTCGTCCCTTTTTCTTTAATTTGGCTATGTCTGAGCAGGTAGGCTGTGTGTTCTTCGTTGTTTGCTTGTCTGTGAGCACAGTACTTTTAGCCTCCTTCTCCAATTGGCAGGGTCAGTCACTCAGATGTGGTACAGCAGGGCAGGTCTAGCTGAAGAGGAGTTACCGGGATGGGTTATTTGTGGCACTTAGTACGGCCACCAGGGCGGGTTGATAATCAGTGCAGGGCAGGTTCCAGTAGGCCATCCCTGTGCTGCTTGTTGGTGTGATGTTAAGTGCATCGTGCAGGTAGGCAGGATGTAACAGGGTATTATTACGTGTGGAGCTAAGATGGATATGGGAGAGAGGAGGGAGGAACAGGAGCCAAAAACAGACAAACAAACAAAAAAAATGCTAGGGGAGCTTCCTGTTGGAGTAAAGAGATGAGAGACTATGAAATGGAGAAAAACAAAAAGGAGAAGAGGAAGAAAAAAAAGAAAGAACGAATAAATAAAAATCGGAAAGGGAAAAGAAGAGCGAAGTTCCCAGGGATCCCACCGGTGAGGCTATGAGGTCTGGGGAAGTTGTTCTCAGGTGTTGCAGTGCAGCCTGTCTAGAAGGCATAGAGGTATACAACGCCAGGTATTCAGGGAACAGAAAGACAAGGAAGATATAGAGAGATGAGAAACTGAATAATGAAGAAAGACAAAAAGGGAAAAAGAGGGAAAAGAAAACAAAACAAATTAAAAAAAAAAAAGAACAAGAAAAGCCCCCCAAAAAACAAAAAAAAATAAAAAAATAAAAAACCAATGAAAAACGAAATGCCCTCAGGGATCCCTCTGCACATCTGTGCAAGCCGAGGGGGTAGGTTCCAAGCCATACAGCACCGCCTGGCCAGAACAGGCTCCCAACTCAAGAAAAGGAAAAGAAGACAAACAAACAATTCAAAACAAACAAATGAAGAAAAGCCCTGGGATCCCACCAGCACAGCAGCCTAGACCGGGAAGCAGCTCCACACTCGAACGGAGCTCCACAGCACCTCAGGAAGAAGCAAAGATGGCGCATGGAGCCAGGTATTTGAGCGAAAGGAGGGCGAGGTGGTGAGAGGTAAGTAAGAACTCAAAAGAAGCAGAAAAAGCAACACCAGCAGCCAATAAATGGCACTTAGAGAGCCGGCCCTTTCTGGTGGGTGGAATCCAAGCAGTCAGTGCTTCCCGGACAAGAGATTGTGGTCGCAGGAAGCAGAGGAGGCCGAGTGGGGGTGAAGAAGGGTGGGGGGTGGGAAAGCTATATTGCAAATTACCAGGTTTTTTGTCTCCCACTGGAAGCTCTGTGAAGCTGCTTTCTTGTATCCCGTTTGCTGGTCTCCAATAGGAGTCCAAGATGGTGGATCCACACTGCATTTAGCTGATAGGTGACCTCTGCATGAATCTCTCCTCGCTCTCTGTTCTCTGTCAGTTTTCTCACTCCATTTGGTGCTTGGCTGAGTTCTTTATCTCCTCATTTGATGTTTTAGGGTTTCAGTATTGTTGTTTTCTCTGTTCGGCTTAGTTTTTCAGATCTTTGCTGTGGAGGGATTGCGTGGTTCTTCTGCCTAGACCGCCATTTTGCTGGAATGACCCTCACCTAATTCTTTTAAGAGCCCTTTTCAGCATGCAGCTTTATTCTACTATTACTCCTGGAGAAGAAATAGGGAGTTAAGACACTTGCCTGAGTCAGACTTTTTTTTTTTCTGCCTAACAAATAACACAATATCTCAGTGGCAGACAGTAACCAGCCCTTATTTTAGGACTCATTGACCTGGAGGCTGACAATGGTGGCTCTGCTCTGTGAGTCCAATGTGGGACCCAGGCTGGAAGCCCAGGCTTCCTGGGGCAGGCTCTTCTTATGGCAAAGGGCAGTGAGCAAAACTACATAATGTCTCTTAAGCATAGTGCTCTGAACCAGCACGTGATCACTTTAGCCCATGTCCTATCTGCCAAAGAAATTCACACAGCCAAACCCAGCTCTAGCGGGGAAGGAAGAGCAGCTCTTCCATGGAGGTGAGGTGGGGCAGTAAATCTTTCCTGAGCGTGATGTGCGCTGCCACACCACCCAGGATCACACAGCTAGCAAGGGGCACCTCTGCCCTGTAGGCCAGACAGGTGGGCTCCAGAGTAAACAGTCCTTACCACTTCCTGTACTGTCCCTTGTCTGCACGTGTGCTAGCTCCCTGGCACTTACACCCACGGCTGTCTGCACATCAGCTGCATGCGTACAGTCACCCGCATGCACACATTCAAAGCCTCATGGACCTCTCATGTTCTCAAGTACACTCATCACACTTGTGAGTAACAGTTAATGTGCTCGTTGCTAACCAAAAGGTGAGAGGCTCAAGTCCTCCAAGAGGCAGTTTGGAAGAAAGCCCAGGCTATCTACTTCTAAAAGGTCAGCCGTTGAAAACCCTATGGAAAACAGTTTTCCTCTGACACATATGGAGTTGCCGTGACTTAAAACTGACTCCACAGCAACTAGTTCATCAGACTTGGGTGCAGTCGTACCTGACTTATCCCACGTACTCACCCACACTGTGCCCTTGCTCCCAATACACTCACCGACTCCAGCGCTAATTCTCCAGGAGCCATTCCCCCCATAGATAATGATCTGATCTTCAACAAATTCTAGAGGTTTGGATGCTGCCAAGAGATCACTGATCACTCACTCTCAAAATGTCAGGCTGGAGGGATTCTCCCACCACGGGTGGCGCTGTGGTACCCACCACTGCCAGGCACACAGGTCACCTCTGCCCCAGGCAGCAGCCCTGGTTATTCTTACTGGAACATACCTGGGTTCCTGAGAGCATCTCAGAACCTTCCTGGTCACTCAGCAAGATGCTTCAAAGAGGCATTCCTGGTCAGTTTTGCTTCAAGCTGGGAAATCATGGAGATGTCGGCTCCCTGAGCAGGAGATGGTGGACATTGCCAGCAGAAGCCTGATACTGTGTCTTGTCAGCAGGGCTGATCTCTATGAGGGGAGCATCGAGGGATTGGTGCCATGACCTTTGGGTTACAACTGAGGAAATTTGGGGACAGCAGATTTATTTTGTCACTATCACACAAGCAACCCTGTATTGTGTTGATCAGTTACTAGATAAAAGCTAGTGTGATGTAGTGCTCCCATTTACAAAATACTATATAACATGTGACTTTAGAACAAATTTCCCTTATTTTCTAATTTGGTCTTCACAACAAACCTCTTATGGAGACTGGGCTACTTAATTTTATAGATAAGAACACCGAAGCCCAAAGAGTTAGTGACTTATACAGAGTAGTGATGGATTCTCTTTTGGCATCCATGTTTTTGACAACTTTCAGGCCAGACCAAGGGTCTTTGTTCATTGTTAATCTTTGCAGTGTGTTCTACTCTAGCAGGTTCATTAAAAAAGTGGATTTTTTCATCACTAAAACTTGGGGTCAGAACCCTGAGAGCACCTGTGCACGTGAGCACAGTGTCCACACCTGAGGAGGGTACAGCTGACTATAACTTACAGGCCACAGCCATTAGTGGTGGTATTCTTGTTAGCTGCCATCAAACTGACTCTGACTAATGGCAACTTTATGTACAACAGAACAAAATGTTGTCTGATCCTGTGCCATCCTCACAGTCACAAGCATTTCCAGTCCATCATTGCAGCCATTGTGCCAATAAAACTCACTGAGGGTCTTCCTCATCTTCAGTGGCCCTCTGCTTCACTAAACATGACCTCCTCATCTAGCAATTGGTCCCTCCTGATGGTGTGTCCAAAGCAAGTGAGTTGAACAATGTTCATAGCCACTGGTAAGAGAAATTATTTGCTTTGAAGATGACAAAGCCACTGTCTACATCAGAGGTCAGCAAATGTTTTCTGTAAAGGGCCAGATACTAAATATTTTAAGCTCTGTGGTTACTACTCAAGTCTGCTGATATAGTGCTAAAGCAACCATAGATATTATGTCAATGAATGGGCATGGATGTATTCCAATAAAACTTTATTTACACAACAGGTGACAGGCTGAATTTGGCCCTCAGGCTGTAGCTTGCCGACCTTCCATCTAGATTTATATAGGCATTTCCACTGTGTCTTGGGAGATCCAAGACTCATTTCTGATTGTTTGATATATGAGAGTGACAGGCACCAAATTAAAAAAAATATAAGTACAATGGGTGAAATCAGCCATCTGTTGAAATGATCAAAATGTTTTAAATGATTGGCTGAGCTTATCAAGATTGAACTATAATGGGCCTAAAGACAACTACTATCCAGCTAATTTTATTGAACTTTGTTTAACAGAAATCCAACATTAAGCTAGAGACAAAGAGAGACTGAGATTCCAGCTTTCCTGTGATACATCGGGGTCTATCATGGTCTGGATGGAATGGCCCCCAAGATGGTTAACCTCCCAATAGCTATCTGCCAACCTTCCTTTTCTTGACCTATCTTCCCTGATTTGTTCTTCTAGGGAAGAGTCATCCTAGATTGTACTCATGAATATTCATGTCATTGGAAAAAGTTCCCCTTGTAAAACAATAAAATGGTGTCTGGTTTTTATGTTAGTCTTATAGTAGATGAGTCTCATTAGTATGAGTCAGTCCTTGAAAACCTGATCCCTCTGAGTGAATGAGCCAAAGGATTTCTGGCCTTCTTACGCTGAAGACCAACCTGGACTATGGTGATCCCACAGTGTGCTGCTCTTGGAAGCCTTTTTATAGGTTGGTTGGCATTGTTGCACCCATATCATGCCTTTTTCTGACTACGACATGGTTATATACCTCTTGACCCACTGAGCATATGTCTGGTGTCATTTATCTGCACTTACATGTGTCAGCTGCAGGGTACAAAAAGATGTGCCACAGAAAATGGGGCTGCCAACCAAGGGGCTCAGTAAGCAGTGTGTTTAAGAGGCCTAGAGCTGGAAATGTTTGTTTTCACTGTTATATACTCCAGCAGAGACAAAAATCAATTTATAAGTACTCGAGTATATCTTACTTAATTGTAAGGGCATTATAGTCAGGACAGATCAGGCTTATGCTGTGGCAACAATTCCCAAATTTCAGTGACTTAACACATAAAGGAGTCTCTGGGTGGAGCAGTTAACACACTTGAGGAAAAGTTGTCTACTGAGAGTCTCCTCATAAGACCTGGTGATCTACTTCTGAAAAATCATCCACTGAAAACCATATGGAGCACAGTCTTACTCTGACACACATGGGCTTGCCATGAGTCAGAATCAACTTGATGGCAACTGGTTTTTTAACACAAAAAAATTTGTTTCTTTCTCACACAGAGTTTACTTAAGTCAGTGGGAAAAGTGGATGGAAGGAGGGTTCTGCACCACTTATTCAGTCAGGAACGCAGGTTGATGAAGGCTCCACCATCTGGAATGTCAATGGTTGCTACAACAATGGGAAAGAGAAACTGCAGAATCACTTAGGGTCTTTTCAAACATCATTTCCTCTAACATTTCTTTGGCCAGAACTAGTCACATGGCTCACCTACATCAAGGGGCTCGGGACTGTAGTCTTCTGTGTGTCTACTACAGGCATGCCACGTAGCATGGGTGTCCAAGGGGACCATCTCAGACATGGTCGGTAGCAGACAGAGGGGGTAAGGAAGAGCACAGGCTTGAGAAAGAGGGGGGATAACCTATCTGCCTTCCCATAGGTTGCCCAATTCACTGTCTTGAGTTTTTCAAAATTCCCCTGATATTGGGGAGGTTAGTGATATTTTCCAGTTGAAAAAATAGGACTCCCCTTATTAAGCTTCTATTAAGCCAGGGAGCTGCCTCTTATATCTATCTCATGAGAGTAACTTCCTCTCCCATGACTCTGTCTCTACCTATAGCTCCAAGAGCCAAGTTCTCAGAGCATTCTGCAGCAGGAAAGATGATAATATGCTCAGATCCTTCTACTTTGTTGTTAGGGTCTCTGAAATTTAGGGACTTCACTTAACCACCAATTTACTAAGGATAAACAAAATGACCCAAGCTAGCTTTAATTGTCCTGGTTTCCTGCCTGAATTCCCAACATAGCTACTACCTATGCCTATATGAAAAATAAGGAAATATGAGGATTAGGGGGCCAGGGAGAGGTGGAAGGGCCAGTGGAGAAGTAGCCTGGATTATTCCACAGATGGCATGCCAGTGGGTATTATCCACAAGCTCTTAGAAAACCTCTGAAAAGTTGGGTTGAGCTGGATTCCTTTAAACAGGTCAGCATGGGGTGGACAGAGAGGAAATTGTGGGCAATGAAGGACTCTTTAGGCCTTGGTATTTTGGCATAGGGGGCAGAAAAGGAATTTACTAGTGGTTTGTGATACCCATGGATTAAACCACATTTTTACAGGAAGCAAGCCTGACAAAGTCTTGGCCAACCTGATAGGAGGTTCTGGAGTGAGAATCAAAACACCAGAGTTGTCCCTCATCTGGCCAAACCAGCCAGGTCTGTATACCCTAATCTCCCTCAGCCTCTGGGTGTGGGCTGTCTTGAGAAGGGCATGACCTGATGCAAGCACTCCTTGTAGCTGAGCATCAACTCACTCCCTGGAGGTCCTAGGCAGCTCATCTCCATACCTACCACACAGTTTGTGCCCATAGTGCACTCCTAGTTTTAGATTTTTACCTTGAGAGGAACATCAGAAATCTAGCCAGATGTCTGGTGAGGGTGGAAAGCCTGAGTTAATCAGCTTATCTGGTGACCCACTTCTCCCTGTCATGGGTTAGCTACTAAGCGGATTTTCTCCTTGAGGCACATTGTAGCGTATGATGTACATCATGAGTCCTAGGGAGACCCATGGAATTTCAATATTTGTCGCAGAGGCGACGGTAATCGAGACAGCGAAGACAGTAACCAACTGCACAACTCTTACAGAGAAGTGGGGCCAGGAGGGTCACTCTGAGGCGTCGACCCCCACTTCAGTCCCAGGAGTTTATTTTATAGTCAATACAGCAATCAATAAGGCAATTTAACAAAACAATGGGCTTTGAGTACAGGCAAGGAAGAAGGAACTCAGGTAAACAAGTCAATCAGTAAAGGGACAATAGGTTTGGGAGAACACATCTGGACAAGTCTCCGACATGTTGGAGACAAGTCTCAACATGCTGTGCAGCATAGAGGCCTGTGGGGGCTGCAGTTGTCAATAGTGCAGCCATGTTTAAATGGCATATATCCCCACAAATATTCATCTGGAAGCCTCAAGTAAAAGAGAGATGGATTTGCTGCTCTCTAAGAGCTGACTGGTATGGGAGGTAAATTAATATTTATTGGGCACCTACTGTATGCTAGGTGCTTTTTATTTGCATAGTTTCAACATTTCCTATAAACACTATGAGCATTCATTAATACCTTCACTTTACAGAGGAGAACCTGAGGCTCACAGAAGTTAAATGATTTTCCAAAGATTCCAAAACTAGGAAGCATAAGCTAGAGAGAAGACTCCACGGGCAGGATCTATGACTGTTTCGCTCACTACTGCATTTCTCGCACATGTAAAGTGTGTAGCTTAGAACAGATGACTGGTAAATATTTGTGGAATGAGTGAGAAGTGGCAGGGCAAATATTTGAAATCATATAAATCTCATTAAATGCAAGTTTTCTGTTTTTATCACGTGAACACACAGCCTTCAGGAAAATCTGTGAGACCCAGGAAAAGAAAGAAAAAAAGAAGCAAACTCCTTGATTTAATCAGAAAACACACATTTTTCTTTAACCTCTGCACCAGGATGCCTCACTAGCTTGGCCACCCAAGCTGCAGAGCCTTATGCAGTGGAGCTGTGTCTCCACTCCCCAAGGCATCGGGGCAAGACAAATGGTAGGAATGTTCACAGACTTCCTTGTGACCCATTGTCTGCATCTATTCCCAGAAAAATGATTGGGAATTGTAGGTTTCAGGAGCCAATTGTGAGTGATGAAGTGCTAGATGGATTCTGGCCAAGTCACCTGAACCACGGGACACAGAATAGCATTGCCTGCTCTTTTGTTTCTCAGATTTCTTGGTAAGAGACTGAGTAAAGGCAGTACTAGTACTGAATTGGACATCTGGCTTAGAGTTTGCTTTTCAAACACAAGAACCGGACTAAGGGTAGATTTTCTGACCTTAATTGAGAATCACAGTCCCTTCTCATAGGTCCTAACTGAGCCAGTGATATGGGCAACAAGGACCTCGGAGTGTCCAGGGGCTTTGCTGCTGCTGAATTACCAATAATAGGATTTGCCACTAGAAAGCTGAAATCATATTCAAAACTCACAAGGCAGTTTCTTACTGAGGAATATGGCTTCAATTTCTCATTATTCCCTGCTAGTCCTGACCCTTCTAGGATCGTTTGCAGCTCCACCATTATGTCTGCCAGACGCGCCTGCTCAGAGGAGAGTCCTGGAGGCTACCAGAGGGTCTCAGGGAACGCGCTGTCCTTGAGGGAGGGGTGAGACAGGCCTAGAACTGGCAAGAAATCAGCAAAATCTCTCTAAGGCTCACTTGAGTTGGTGCTGAACTTTGTTGAACCATGCATTTTTACTAAAAAGGGTTTAACTCTTTTATTTCAGATGAGTAGTATTTTTTATTTTCACTCATGCTTCCAAGGATCAGCTTGATCCTGTTTGCCAATTCCCTGATGTTTCCATCTTAAAGCTTTTCTGGTTTCTTGTACAGGACCCTGCAGTGCATGGCTACCTCTTTGGGAAAGATCCTACGGAATCTTCTTGAAGAGCTCAAACAAGTAAGAATCGAAAACTTGCCCTTATTTGAATGGCCCTGAGGGACTTTCATTGACTAAGCACCTTGGAACACCTTTGACTCAACTTTGTCAATGTCACTGTGATCACCCAGAAGCCATGGAGCACATCAGAACTGAGAGAGCTTAGACTGGAGGGGAACAAACTGTTCAGTACCGTGGACAGCGTTCTGCATCTCTTTCTCTCTCTCTCTCTCTCTCTCTCTCACTCACTCACACACACACACACACACACACACACACAACACAACACAACAGGATTAATGTGCTCCCTGAGCTGATGCTTCAGCTCCTGGTCAACCTGACTTGCTTTGACCTATCCCCCCAACAGGCTGACAGCAGTATCCAGGAGTGTCTCCCTGGACTGGTCTGCCTACCAGAAACACCAGCAGGCTGGCTGTGGGGCCGAGCTTCTTTTCAGCATGGTACTGGCTCTGCACAACCACCCCTGGGCACATGACCGTCACCTAAGGGGCCTTGTGCAATTTGTCAGGTCCATCAGTCTCCCAGTCATCCTGGTGAATTCCTACCTGATGTGCTGGGGTCTGCTCTCCAAGGCAGGGCAGTTTTCTCACGAAGCTGAGCTCTGTGGTTGTATGAAGCCACAGATACATGACTGAGCAGGCAGCCCCTCCATCCCACCATTCCTTAATGTGGCAAGGCTCCCCCATCAGCTGGGACTCCTCCTGTGCTGACCACATCTGCTGGTCCCTGAGGTTTGGCCACCCTTCCCTGTCCCACAGTGTCTCATGCTGGTAACTTGGCACTTCTGCCCTCCCCCCATCCCAGTGTGAGCTGCCCACATGTCCAGTGTCCAAGCATGGCTCTGCCTTAGCTCAAGTTCCAGGGCTGGTGTCAGAGCCTAGCCCCTCCCAGGCCCACCTGATGCTCCAGAGGCTTCCAGGCCCAGGCCATCCCTCCTGATTCCTGCCTGGGCTGGGCCAGGTTGGGGGGTGTTCCATTCTAGTTCCAGATCCACTGTTCCCCAGGCAGCCCTGGGCTTGTTGCTGGGAAGAACACCCCAATCCAGGCCCATGATGGCCACCCTCAGGTAGACGAGTCCTGCCCAGGAGCTGCTGTGAGACAGGTGACAGGGTTGTGAGCCTCCCACAGAGCTCATGCAGGGGTCAGGGGCAGGTCCCCCACAGAGGTTGCAGGAGTAGGTTCTGCGTGGCTGTGCAAGTCAAGTCACACAGGCGCTGGCAGGGAGCAGGAGGTCAACTTGGCTTTCGGTTGACAGACTTTATTTACCATTTACCAAAGAGTTTGACTGCATGCAAGTTGTGAGGATGGCTATGCTCCCTGGGGAGGGGAGACATGACCCAACCCAGGCCTGTCCTAAAGCCCACGTTGAAATGTACCTGCTGGGTCAGCCAGGTCTCCTGGCTTGTTAGCGTCTACTTCTTACTTAATGCTGTCTGTGTCAGGAGACGGCAGAACCCCAGCAAGGATCTGTACACTGGCACACTTGCATAACACCTCAAAAAAACAGACTCAGGAATCAAGAAAACTGTAAGTGCATGTCATTTCTTTACATAAAATCATCGGCGTATTCTAGAGAGCTTCTCAGTGGACCAAAACACGAGCAGCAGTTCTACTCTCTCTCTGGGCACACATCCTTGTGGCAGGTTTCCTTGGAGCAGGGCGATACTTGTTTGTATCCACCACAAAAGCCTCCATGCCCTCTCTCCTTGGAGAGGCCACCACTAGCTGACGAGGGGCTCCCAGCTAGTGAAAAATGCCGAGGAACCAGAAAGCCAGACCAGGTCTTACTTCTGACCTGCTTCAACCTCTAGCAGATCACTCCTCTCTCAGGAACTCATCTTCCTGGTCTCAGCAAAACAGAGGCTTGGACTGGCTGTAGCTGGCACAGCGCCAGTCCTCTCCAACCATGGCTGGTGGCTGGCTGGGCTGTGTGGGACATGCAGTGAGGGGGGAAGGGAAGGCAGGGGTATGAATGGGGCAATGCCATGGGGCGGGGAGTGAGACTGATCAGGAGCACCCAGCCCAAGCACCACCGCCTCCAGGGGTTGCTCAGCAGAGCCGCTAAGAGGCACCAAATACTTTCTGGAAGAGCTGCACCCCAGAGAAATGAAATTCACAAAATACTTTTAGATTTGTGCCTCTTAGCAATTTGTTAAAGCCGTCCTCACCTTTTCTTCCATGCTCATCCTAGACTCATGAGCAAGGCAGACAGGACTTCCTTTCTTCACTTACAAATGAAGAGGATGATTAGGGAGTTTGAACAACATACTCAAGGTTACACATGGAGATGGATGTCTCCCAGATCTCTGTCCTGATGTCCAAGTACAGCCTCTCGCTGTTTCTTCCAGGACCTCTGGCGGGGCAGCCCCTGAGAGGGGCACTGACGCTCCTCCAGATGCCTCTACGGCTACCACCATGTGGAAATTTCTGGGTCCAAGGCAGCCCTAGCCAGTGTCATCTGCTCTCATTCTCAGCAAGGCCCATCCTTACACCCTCCACGTCTTGGCCCCGCTGGGCATAGCAGGGGCCTACACTCTGCCTCACCACCACTCTCGTCTTCCCCACGGCAACCATGTATGGCTCCACAATCAGCAAGGGTCCCAGGGCTTCGCTGCCCTCCCTTGCCTGCATTTGTTATCCTACAGCTCAAGGTTCACTGCCCTCCAACCTTGTCCAGGACGGAGCTCCTTTTCCTACTATGCTCTTAGCTGAAGGCTCCAGGACCCAGATTCTAGTCATCCTCCTCACAGATGACCAGAGCCCCGCTCCTTGACCAACGGTGCTGAGACCCAGTAGGACCTGCAAGTCTGGGAGGACGGGGGTGAGTGGCAGACACGCACAGCTGGCTCCTTGTTGGTTTCCAGCCTCTGCAGAGAGGGGCATGGTGGCATTGCCAAGGATCTGAGTAATGAGGAAGTATTGGACAACTGCACCCCACAGTCAGAGAAAAGGGATGCTGGGGATCTGCATGTGGGATTTCACCACTGTACAGAACAAGAGTGACCCTAAGGAGCAAAGGGTGGGGAGCATGGTCCAAGCGGCAGGACAGTCATATGGGGGCAGGGGGGCCCAGGATACACTCTAGAAGTAAGCCTGGTTGTCTACACTCTTCTTCTCAAACTTTTGCTTGAGCTCTGAAACCAGAGCTGACTTGATGGGGCTTCCCAATGCCTTTGGCTTCGGTGACCACTGGGGCTGCCGGGAGGCCAGTGAGCCTGAGACTGTAGGCACTGTCCAGTGGGCAGTGCCCATGGTGGGCAGCACTCTGGGTGGAGGTGGGGGAGCTGGGGCTCTGGGGGGCAGTGAGCTCCCCAGCCTGTTATTGTTGCAGTTCTCATTGGAAGCATCCTCTTTGAGGGCAAACTTGGCTGCAGCCTTTGCCCTCCTGAACTTGAGCCACTCAAGGTGGACGGTGCGGGACGCAGGGCTGGGTCGCTGGCGGAGCACGCGCCGCACAGGCAGGACTTTGTTGGACTTTTGGTTGCGCCAAAAGGTGGCAGTGGAGATGAGCACAGTTATGGCCACGACAATGGCCATGATGCCAGCCAGCACGCCCACGGCCTTCATGGGGTTGTCTCTGGTCTGCATTAGGAAGGCGGCCATGGGGCCCCGAGACAGCGTCTGGAAGAGAGAACCACCCCACTGCATTCAGTGGTTCCCGCCTGGTGTCCGAGGACAGAGCCCAGGCTGTGGGCCTCCCTAAGCCTGATAGTCCCTAAACTTTCTGGGGCCAGGTGTCCCTTTGAGAATCTGAGGAGCACTATGGACTCCTCAGCAGCCAACAGTGCACACCTGGAGAGCATGATGCACACACCACTCCAGGAAAATGCAAACAAAGAACACAGTGCGTACAGCTGTCCAGGAGACGACACACAGATGGACGTGATGCCCACAACCACACAACCACGTTCAGGCTGAGAACGCCTGCTCTTGCAAGACTAAGCTACTGCTTAACCAGCTGTTGTTGACTCATGGCAACCCCACGCGTGTCAGAGTAGAACTGTGCTCCATAGGTTTTTCAATGACTACTTTTCAGAAGTAGATCACTAGGCCTTTCTTCTGAGATGCCTCTGGGTGGACTCGAATGGCAAACCTTTTGGTTAACAGCCAAGCATATTAACTGTACCACCCAAGGAACTTGTCTTCCCATTTGTATCAGGAACCCCTTAAGTGCTGGCTTTCTGCTGGGTATTGAGCTGAGAACTACACATAATGATTTCACCTTTTTCTTTCAACATCCATGTGAAGGAGACTGCATAATTCCCATTTTATGGGAAAGGAGATGGGGGTTTAGCAAAGCCCAAAGTCACACAGTCAAGAAAACTAGATTCCAACCAGGTCCTCTGATTCCAAAGCCTGCATGTTTAACAGGCAGTCTTTGCTAGCACTGACGGCCTCCTGAAGGAAGGCTAGAGATGGCCTATACTCTCTGGCCCTCCTGCCCCTGCCCTGGTCTGGACTCTCCACCCACCTCAGCATCTGTGATGTCAATCCTGAGCAAGGCTGTGGTGCTGAAGGAGGGGGAGCCGCGGTCCTTGGCCTGCACCTCAACGGACCATGAGCCATCCCCACCAGGAGTTATGTTGTGCAGTGCGTCCAGGGAGCGGATGAACTTCTTCAGCCGAATCTCGCCTGTGTGCACGTCAATGTCGAACACGTTGGCTGGCTCCGCGTGGGTGATGGAATAGTCCACCAAGTTGTTGGGTTCCTCTGCGTCCTGGTCTGTGGCCTGCGGGTAGGGAGGGGTAGATGTGCTGGGTTTTGAGGACTCCGTCTTGTGTAAGTTGGCTAAGGCAGCACCTCCCATGGGGCTGGCTAAGTGGATGGGAAATGGGAGGGAATGGATTGTCTGCCCTCCTCAAAGTCAAGGCCCTAGACACATGCAGTTACCCTAGTCTATCCTCAGAACATGTCTGGGAAGTAGGTGTTGTTCAGTCCACACTGTAGTTGCAAAAACAAAAGCACGGGGATGTAAATGATTTGTCCAAAGATACGTAGGTAGAAGGAGGGGGAGCTGGGATACAAAGCCCAGTCTGTCGGGTTTCAGAGTTTGCTTTTTCCACTGTGGGGATAAAGGGGGCAAAGCGCTGGCTTTGGAGGCAGGCCGGCAGCTACGGGATGAAGGCAACTGAACATGGAAATTGTCTGTCCTCAGTGTTCTCATTTGTAAAGTGGCAATAATGTCTTCTGTCCCAGGGGTTATTTCTGGGTTGGATAGAGAGTGCAATACATAAAGTAACTTGCACATGGTAGGAATCACATATATGTATATAAATACATGAATATTTGTGTCAATGTGTATCAATATTTATAAAAATGTACATAAATACATGTGTTTAATTTTTATGCCACAATTCCTCTTGCAGCCACTGAAACAGGGCTTTTAGGGGAGAGAGCCCTCCTGACCAAAGAAAGCTAGCAGCCTCTGAAGCCCACCTCAATTTTCAGCGGGGTCCCTAGCACCATGGTCTTCTCCTGGATGTTCTCTGCAAACTGGGGGTAGTGGTCATTGACATCCAGTAGAGTGATGAACACCTCGGCCAGGCTGTACCTGCCCTCCAGGTCTTCTGCCTTCACGTAGAAGTTGTACCTGGCAGTGGCCTCAGCATCCAGGCTGGCCCAGGGCTGGGTGTAGATGATCCCAGTGGAGGGGTGGATCAGGAACCTGCCAGGCACAGAGTGCACAGAGCCTGCAGGTGTGTGTGTGTGTGTGCGCACACACACTCACACATGCACGTGTGCATCCATGACGTGTGCACACATATACTCACATGCTCGTATATACACACACATATCCACCACATACACACATGCTCACACACATGCACACAAATGCACCCTCCCTCCTCCACACACACACACACACGCACATGCCTGCATTAATGAGCTGCCTCTGGGAAGCAGCAATAGGCATCATGCAGCTTCTCCAAGGTTCCACCTGCTCCTCTCCCTATTCCTTCAGGCTGACTGAGGGAAGCAGATCACCCATCTACTCACCCACCCTTCAGTATTTAGTTTAATAGCCCAAATTGAGCCCTGCCACCCCCCCCATAGCCTGCCCCCTTCCAGCCCAGCATTGCTTGCTTCTGAGCCCTGGGCCCTAGTCCAGCCATGATGATAATCCCTCTTGTCTCCCACTTGCAGACACCCCCAAGTGAGTCCACAGTTCTGCCCAGATGCCCCACTACTCCGCTCCACTCCTTGCCCTCATGCTCACCTTCCCAACCCAGGCTCTGGCCCTGCCAGCTTCCTCCTGCATTTGACCCAGATCCCTCCACTCCCAGCCTCCCAAATCCCTAGCATGGGGCTCTGTTCTGGCTTCTGGCTCTACTTACAAGTTGGCCCCGGTCCCATAGATGGAGTATTTGACTTCGCCCCAGGGGCTTGTGTCTGGATCTACAGCCTGAAAGAGAGAGAGCCCCAGTGGCACCTGTCTCTTTATCTGGGCACAGTGGCAGCCTATGTGTGAGGGCTGCTTTCCTCTGAAAAACAAGGGGAAATTGGGGTGCCCAGCAGGCGGGGAAGCTGATCTGGAGGCCTGCCCTAGAACACTCATGCTCCTTCAAGGAGTTCTCAAGTGTTAGAGGAATCAAAAGATTTAGATCTGAAAAGGCATTTATTCCTCCTTTATAAATGGGGAGAAAAAAGGCATGGGGCCCACGCCCTGTGCTCGGCATCCTTGTTACAGTCCTGTCACAGAATCCCCATTCTACAGATTAAGAAGCTGAGGCTTAGAGAGGCTAAGTAGCTTGTCCAAGGACGCAGCTAATGAGTATGGGCTTTGCAACTTGAACCAAAGTTTGTCTGACTTTGCAAGGCCACACTCGATCTATTCTATCCCTTCAGTGGGCACCCACCCCTCTCCCCAGTCCCTAAGACAGTCTTCTACCCACTGTGACAGCCATCACGTTAGAGCTCCCTGGGGCATTCTCAGGGATCCTGGCAACGTAGAAGTGGGAGGTGAACTTGGGGGCATTGTCGTTGGTATCCAGGAGCTGGATCACCACATCCGCTGTGGAGCTGAACTTCTCTGGGGTGTTTACCTCGATGGCCAGGAGCTGGGGAAGGAAGGAAAGCAGGGAGCTGTCTGGGAGGCCATTGTCCTGTGGTGAGCCTCCCCATCCCGTGTCCACAGAGCTGGCCTGGCACCTACTGCCTTGTCGCCCATTCTCGGCTGCAGACAAGCCACCATGGGCAAGGGTATCATCTAAGGTATGAACTCCTGTCATTTTGGAACTCAGTTCTAGCTTTTCCCTAACACAGCTTTCCCTTCTCCAGGCATTGACTAACATCTCACTTTCCCCAGTGACATACAATGCCATATTTTTTACGCACTGAATTTCCATTTGTATTTGAGTCCATTTCTTTTGTCTTTCCTAGTCCCAATTTTAAAACTGCTTTGCTTCATAATATAACTTAACATCTGTTAGAGTAAGTTCCTGCCTCATAGTCTTTTTTTCCCCCCAGAAGTTCCCTGTCTATTCTTGTAAGTCTATTTCTCCAGACAAAAAGCAGTATTAATTTTTTCAAGCCCCCTTCGAACCTCCCCCAAAAAATTCTGGGTAAGATTTAGTTGGTGTGCCATTGAATTCTTTGTGAATTTAAGGAAACTGAGTTGTTGTTTTTTTTAACAAGTTATGCTTTTATTGTATTTTATTTTCTGGCCTTCTTTATACTGCTTTGTGAAATTTTGCATTCCTTGTCTTTAGATAATGCATATTTCTTGTCATGGTAATTTATCATGATTTTATCTTTTAGTTGTAATTGTAAGAGAGAATCTTTTTATCCATTATATTTTTTCATTGCTGTTTTTCTGTATGTAGGAAACCAATTGGATTTTGTGTATTAGCTTTCTAATAAGTCATGTTAGCAGTTTTGCTATGTCTCTAATAGTTTTTCAATTGTTTCCCTTCGGTTTTCTAAGCAAACAATCACATCACCTACGAATAATGATGTTTTTGTCTCCTCCTTTCTAGCGTTTGCACCTCTTATTTCCTTCCTTTATCTAACTTCACTGGGTACGTTTCCAGGAGTCCTGTTAAACAGCAGTGGGGATAGCAGGCATCCATGTGTTGTTCCCAACTCAGAATGCTTTTAGTATTTCACTTTTAAGCATGATGCTGGCTATAAGTGTGCATGTGTATACAATTATAACGAATTATAACAATTAAAATAATATTAATCAAGTATTTATGTTTGCTGGAGTCCTGGTGGTGCAGTGGCTAAGAGCTACGGCTCTAACCAAAAGGTCAGCAGTTCAAATCCACCAGCGCTCCTTTGAAACCCAGTGGGGCAGTTCTACTCTATCCTATAGCGTCGCTATGAGTCAGAATCAACTCAACGGCTATGAGTTTGGTTTGGTTTTTTATGTTTACTATTAGCACATTAGGAGCCCTGGTGGTGCAGTGGTTAAGCACTCGGCTGCTAACTGAAAAGTCGGCAGTTTGAACCCACCAGTGGCTCCTCAGGAGAAAGATGTAGCAGTCTGCTTCTGTAAAGATTCCAAAAAAAAAAACAAACCAAACCCGTTGCCATCGTGTCGATTCCAACTCATAGCAACCCTACAGGACAGAGAAGAATTACCCCCATAGGGTTTCCAAGGAGCAGCTGGTGAATTCGAACTGCCAACCTTTTGGTTAGCAGCCTAATGTTTAACCACTGCACTACCAGGACTCCCTTCTCCCTTGGAAACCCTATGGGGCAGTTCTACTCTGTTTTATAGGGTCACTATGAATTGGAATTGACTTGACGGCAATGGGTTTGGGTTTTTTTTTTTTTTTTTTTTGGTATTACATTACTTGTACATTAAAAATAATACACATTATTTACATATATTTGTAATTTTAAATAATGACAAATAATATCAAAGAAATATTTTCCTCTATTCTGCTAATGCTTTCATCAGAATACATGATAGATGTCAAAAGACATATAAGAAAACATCCATCTTGATAAGCAGATAGTTTTCCTTTGAACCCCCTTGCGTTCCTAGGGGTAGTGGCTGTTTAGAAGTCGAGGAGTTCCGTGAGGCTCTGTCTACCCCCTTCTTTCTCTCCCCTCCCCCTCCTGCTCCTTACATTGGTCACAGGAGTAGGACCAGGGGACCAGGAGTGAGAGGGGACGAATCTAGCCACTGGTCTGAGCTCCTGGGCCCCCCTAGGGCAGCACACAGCTCCCCCTACCTTGAAGGTTAACACTTTGGACGTTTCGAAGTCAATGGCAGCTGAGTTCTCCACAATGATCGTGACTTGGGCTTCATTCAGGACTGTTTGGGGGACCACTCGGAAGATGCCTCCAGGTCCCACCAGCCGCAAGTTAAATTTGGCATTGGCTCCCTGCACAACAGAGTTTGGAGAGAGAAACGGGAAAGATAAATGGGAATATAAACTTATTACGCATTTGTGCTAAGCAAGGAGCCTTCATATAACCTTAATCTGGGAGGTGTGTCATTACCTCTTTCTATAGGTGAGAGGATCAAGGGTCCCAACCAGTTACAAGGGTGTATCACGGCTATCAACCTCCTAGCCAGTTATAAAAATGAAGTGAAATAACAAATGCACAATACCAGGCCCCAGGCCTGGCTGAGAAGTGACGAGACACAAACTGTGTGGGCCAGGTGCAGAGCTGTTCTTGTTTGATTGGGTTTTCATTTCTAATTGGTTGTGAATACCTTTAAGCTAAGCAAAGAGTCTTTGATGAGCTGCTCTCCCACCTCTCCCTCTTGGTTATACCCTCTGACTTCCTTCATTGTTGTTACTTGCCTGGCCCCTGTGACACAAATGAAGGCTGACACAGAGGCAGGTAGCTTTGGGCCCTGAGACGTCTGTGGGAAGGCAGGGCAGAGGACAGGGCCACACACCTGGTCTGAGTCGTTGACGGTGATCTTGAGGCCCCGCAGGATCTCGCCCTCGGGTGGGTGTTCGTACATGGACAGCTCAAACCTGTCCTGGGGTCCATTCTCTCCGTAGAATGTTGGGGGGTGATTGTTGAGGTCCACAACCCTGATGATGACTGGGACCATGGCATGGGCAGCTGGGTGCCCATCAGAGCTGACCTCAGTCACCTGGGGGGAAACAGGGGCTATGGCTGTATGGCAGGTAGACTCTAAGATGCCCCAGTGGTCCCCACTTGTAGTTTTAGTGCCCTTGTGTAGTCCCCTCTCTTTAAGTGTGGGCAGGCCTAACAACTTGTTTCTAACCAGTATGGTGAAAGGGACGAGATATCACCTTATGATTAGGTTATAAGAGACTGAAGCTTCCATCTTGCTAGCAGAATCTCTCCCTTGCTGGTACTGATGAAGCAAGCAATTACATTGGAGAGCCCAGGTGGCAAGGAACTGAGTGTGACCTCTAGCCAACTGCTAGGAACTGAGGCTCTTATTCCAACAACCCGTAAAGAACTGAGTCTTGCCAACAACCATGTGAGTCTGGAAAAGAATCTTTCCCCAGTCGAGCCTTCAGATGAGACCCAAGGCCTGGCTGACAATTTGGTTGCAGTTATTGCAGACCCTGAAACAGATAAGCTGGGCCTAGACTCCTGACCCACAGAAAATGGGAGATAATAAATATGTGTTATTTTAAGCTGCTAACTTTGTGCAGCCAGGGCCAAGAGTCCATACGCACCTCCTCCACAGGAACCATGTGGCAAAGATCATAAATCCCTCTTGAAGGACCTCCTTTCCCTTATTCTACAAGCATGCTCTGGTCTTACCTACCCTAAAAAGACCCTCCCAGGACCCCACTTCCCCACACCACTCTCCCTTCCCAGAAGCCTGTGACAGCCATTTCCACATCCTATGGCCCACTTGGTTCTCACCCACACCCCCAACTCAATGGAGGACATGCCACATTGGCTTGCTTCCACACTGCCCCTCCATGGCTGTCCTCTTTCGCCTTCTCAAGGGCTCTATTCCCTTGACCAGTGTGGCTCTACTCTCTGCAGGTTCTTCTTGATCTCTGACCTCCTTCACCTGCTCCTCCTCCCACAGCTGTGTGCTGGGCCAACCACTCCTCTCTTCCTGCAGCCATCCTCTGGTTGACCTCACCTCTCCTGTGGCTTTCACAGCTATCTGTATGTTGACCCAAGTATCTCCCCCAAGTTCCAAACTTATATACCCAAGTTTGAACATTCACCTTGCATGCCCCAAGGGCCAAGGCATCCACACTCACCATGCCCTTCCGCTTAACTTGTCTTCTCTCCTGTGTTCCCCACAGCAGGAACCACCCAGGCTTCCTCCACCCACTCCTACTCCTCACTGGCAGCGAATTGCATGTTCTCTGAAGTATGCCTCCTTAATATTTTTCAATTTGTCCATTTCTGCCATTCCACCTTCCTTCACCCTCGCAGTCCCTCTTGATCTATCCTCTTGATCAAACGCACTGCCTCCCAGCCTCCAGCCAGTTCCCTCCACAGCCTAGTCTGGATCACTGTTTCTCCAATGCCAGGTTGGGACTGGTGCCAGGATCTCAGATGCACCTGGTCTGGTCAGATCTCCATTGCCAGGCTGGGAGTTTGTAATATGCACAGTCCTGGGCTTATCCCAGATACATGAAATCACTATTTTCTAGAGTGGGCCCTGGAAATCATTATGTATCAAGCTCATCAAATCTGGAAACCCAACTGGCCTGGTTGGCAGCCAGAATGAGCTGTCCATCATGTGATTCTAATCCTGCTCAAAACCTTTCAATGGTTCTTTATTGCTCTTGGGAAATAAATACATAATTTGTGAGATTTAGTGCATGATGAAAATGAGGGGCCCCTTGTTCAAAAATTAAGAATGCCAGGATGGTGACAGCAGAGCAGTAAGCCCAGTGCAGGACCCTCCTGTGTGGAGGCTGCATGCGCACGAAGCCAGCCCTGCTCCACGAACAGCCCAGAGTGCTCATTCAGGGCCTGAGCTCATTAGGCTCCAGCCTCAGAGCCAACCTTTCCTCCTTCTACATGCGACCATGGACTCTTCTTTCCGGTCCCACTCACCCTTGATGTCCCCAGATCCATCCTGTGCTCTCATTGAGATGGACTCTCCTGGCTTTCATAGTTGGGAAGGTCTCCACCCCACCCACCTCCCTTTTCACCAGCTCCACCTGTGTGGTCCTGCCTACGCTCAAGGCACTGCTTCACTCCCACCCCTTCTGCCTTTTCACAACTCTCTGGTTGTGGAATCTTGTCTCCCCACTCCAGGAGCTTGGTGTGCATCTGTGCAGCCTCCACACAGGCACCTGATATAGGTGCTTCTGGAACAATGGCTAGCCCCTCCCCAGACTGTGAGCTCCAGGGCCAAGGCAGCCCTCCAGGGCCAGGTGGGGCTCCCTGGAGTGGAGTAGATGCTCCGATAGCACTGGTGGAGATGAGAGTTGGAAGTGAAACTGTCAGGAGGAGGGTGGCAGGAGCATTTTCTGTGGGGTACTCTCACTCTAGGAAGGGGAAGCCAGCACCACTCAAAGGAACAGCTGGTGAGGGGGTGGGGGTGGCAGGGAAGGGCAGGCCAGAGGAAGGGTACCTGTACATGCAGTTCATACACCTCTTTCCGGAGCTGGGCAGGGTTCTGCGTGACCAAGATGGCTCCAGACGTCTCATTAATTTCAAAGGCTCCATCGCTCCCTGTCACAGACCAGAGATGCCCCCTGCAGTTCTGCACAGGGCCACAGGGGGCAGAGGGGAGCTGTGCCGGGCTGGGGGCCACCCGCTCTTCACGTATTACTACTATCTTCTCAAAGTTTCCTCTATAGAGTAAGCCCCTGGATTATGAACATCTGAATGACAGACAACTCATGTTATTGTTGTTGTTAGGTGCCATTGAGTGGGTTCTGACTCATAGAGACGCTATGTACAACAGAACAAAACACTGCCCGGTCGCCATCCTTACAATCACTGCTATGTTTGAGCCCCTTGTTGCAGCCACTGTGTCAGTCCATCTAGTTGAGGGTCTTCCTCTTTTTCACTGACCCTCTACCTTACCAAGCATGATGTCCTTCTCCAGGGACTGGTCCCTCCTGATAACATGTCCAAATTACGTGTGATGAAGTCTCACCATCCTCGCTTCTAAGGAGCATTCCGGCTGTACTTCTTCCAAGACAGATTTGTTTGTTCTTCTGGTAGTCCATGGTATATTCAATATTCTTCACCAATGACACAATTCAAATGCATAAATTCTTCTTCGGTCTTTCTTATTCATTTTCCAGCTTTCACATGCATGAGGCGATTGAAGATACCATGGCTTGTTTCAGGTGCACCTTAGTACTCATTTGCTTTTTGACACTTTAAAGAAATCTTTTGCAGCAGATCTGCCCAGTGCAATAGTCCTTTGATTGCTGCTTCCATGGGTGTTGATTATAGATCCAAGTAAAATGAAATCCTTGACAATTTCAATATTTTCTCTGTTTATCATGATGTTGCTTATTGGTCCAGTTGTGAGGATTTTTGCTGTCTTTGTGTTGAGGTGTAATCCATACTGAAGGCTGGAGTCTTTGATCTTCTTCAGTAAGTGCTTCAAGTCCTCTTCGCTTTCAGCAAGCAAGGTTATGCCATCTGCATATTGCAAATTAATGAGTCTTCCTCCAATCCTGATGACACTTTCTTCTTCATATAGTCCAGCTTCTTGGATTATTTGCTCAGCATACAGATTGAAAAAGTATGTTGAAAGAATACAACCCTGACGCACACTTTTCCTGATTTTAAACCATGCAGTATTCCATTGTTCTGTTCTATTCAAACAACTGCCTATGTACTGCCTCCACATGAGCACAATTAAAGTGTTCGGAATTTCCATTCTTCACAATACTTGCCCTTTAATGTTATGTAAATTTGCCCTCAGTTTGAAACAATTGAACCAACCCCTACTAGCAACAAATTCTTCATCATAGTCACCTTCATTTGCTGTATTTGCCAGCTTTTAAATCACTGAAAAGGCTTCCAGCCTTTTCTTGCTCTGAAGTACAGTTAAATAAGAACCATATGCACTTGTTCTGACTTACCTACAAATTTGACTTACAGACACAGTTAGAAACAGATCTTTTCGTAACCTAGGGACTGTCTGTACTATTGTCTGTGCTTTGCCAGTGAGGAAATTGAGTCTCAGAGAGGTTAAGTGGCTAAGATTATACAGTAAGTGCAGAGCTGAGTCTTGAACTCGCTTCTGTCTCGTTCCATACTGCTTCCCTTCTCTTATGCATGGTGCTGCATGCATGCACACACGTGTGTGTGTGTGTGTGTGTGTGTGTGAAAGAGAAAGGGAGGAAGAAAGACACGGAGGGAGGGAGGGAACAGAGGAGAGAGGGAGTGGAAAGAGACTAGAGAGGAGTGAGGAGAGAGAGAGATGAGAAGGTAGAGACAAGGACAGGAGGAGAGAAGAAAGGAAGGGGAGATGGGATGGGGTAAGGTGGGTTATTTGTACTTATGTACAGTTTTGCAGTGATGGTGGGGAGGGTAGGCATTTAGGGTCTGAGTGCCCAGGGAAAGGAGCTTGTGTGATGGTGGGTTTGTTCCAGTGTGAGCTGCTGCAGAGCAAGTGTGCCCAGGCAAGTCCTGGGGACAGGGTCTGGTAGGTGGTGGTTCTGGGTGAAGCATGCAGACGTGTGCATGTCTGGGATCGGGCATCTGGTGTGATGGCCTGGTACTGTAGGTAACAGCTACCCCAGGTACGTGGCTCAGTCCACTCAGTTACTGCCTAGTTATGGAAAGAACATGGACTCTGGAGCCAGCAGGCTTAAGGTTCAGATCCAATGGTGGGAACTTGGGATGCCCATTTTGCTTCTCTGAGCCTCAGTTTTCTCATCCATACATAGGACTTGTACTAGGGAGATGCCACATCAACACTGCATTTAATTCATTTAATTCAGCTATCTGCTCTAGGCCAAAAGATTACAAAGAAAGAGAAAAATCATAGCAATTTAGATAGAGTTCAAGGAATGTCACTGCCCATTCTCATCAGTGAAGTCATGCCCAGGGCAAAGGGGTCTGTGAACCAGCTCCCCCTGGCTCGCTCTGGGCCCCCTGTAGCCCTCCCTATTGTGGGACGCAATGACAAGTGGGGGGGACCACACACCCTAGAAGACTCACAGCCTGCTGGAAGGGCCTAGCCCCTCCTCTCCTTACAGGGGCCGTCCAGATTCTTACAGACAGGGAACTGGGACCTCCCTCTGGTTGCCCAGAGTCAGAGCAGCAGCGCAAGCTGCCTGACCCACCGTTCACGAGGCCGTAGAGAACGTGGTTGGGTTTGCCCCGATCTCCATCCATGGCCACCACGGTCAGCACCTCCGAGCCCTGGGGAACAGGAGCAGCTGCTGAGGCTGGTGGGCGATGCTGGGTGCTCCCCTCCCCAGAGACTGCCCATCACTGGACAGAGTGTGGCCGTAGGAGCATGTCCCACCCACTCAGCTGGAGGGAGCTTTCTGGGCTCTTGTGGCTTCCTCACCCGACATGGGTTGGGCGAATGGGCTTCCCAGGGATGCCCCCACCCTCTCCCCACATGCCACACTCAGCCCTCCACCCTCCAGCCTCCTTGGCACCCCTCACCCACCTTTGGTTTTCATCCCACCCCAGAGGTCCAGGAAGAGGGAGTGGAGAGGCAGGTCAGAGCGAGTCACCACAGAGGGCCTCAAATGCAGAATTCAGATTTTATCCTATGGGGCCCAGGGTGCCCAGGGGTGCCACAACGCATGGCTACTTCTTGCCATGGTCCAAGTGCTGCTTCTCTCCCAGGAAGACTTTCCCCTGATTCTCTTTCTGCTCTTGGCTCCCAGCAGGACTGTCTAGGCCCCCTACCCTGCCTGCAGCCCCCACCCTGGTGGCCCAGCATTTCTCTCCCTGCTCTGTGCTGTCCTAGGCTGCCAGCGCCTGAGAAAAGTGTGTCTCAGCACGTGCCAGCAATGGGAGGGAGGCAGCCTCAAAATGTTTTTTGTTGTTGTATAAGTCAGGAGAAATCAGAAAAGGGAAGGGGAAGAATGCAACTCAGGCCCACAGAGAGAGCTGCAGCAGGGCCCTGTGAGGTGGGGCATGGCCTGGGCATGGAGGGTGGCTCCCTTCTGTCTCTGCACTTGGGAACCTTCAGTCTAGTTGTGGGGGAGGGCAGGGGGTTGTACCCGGAGGTGGATATGCTCATGGAGGGTCGTGTGTGCTTAGGGCACCTGAAATCAGAGGGCGGAGCTCCCACCTCAAAGACACCAGGGCAAGAGAAGCCTACCTGGATTCAGAAGGGCAGGCACCACAACACCTTCCAGGCAGGGGACGGGCAGTGTGGTGAGGCGGGTGGGATGCCTGGAGGACCGTGGGGGCTCCACAGGTGGAGGGGGCTGGGCTTTGGACACCAGGCTGAGGAGTGGGGTTCTGTGAGTTCTGGGGAGCCACTGAGGGGCCTGAAGACAGGAGTGCACCCTGAAATTTGCACTGAAGGGGGAGGGGAGTTGAGGCCTGCCTTGCAGCAGGACTTGAAGTGCTGGGGGTGGGTGTTTCGGTGGTTCAGACAATCTCATCCTCGTGAGACTACAGCCTGTAGCTGACGTGGGGTGCAAGAAAGAGCTGCCAACCAAAACAGAGCCTCTCAGCTGCCTGCTGGTCCCTCTCCTCTCACTCAGCCCTCTGGGGTCTGCACTGGCTGCTGGGTTGTGGCAGGTTTGAACGATGGAGACATACCTGGCCCAGTCCTGCCTGACACTAGCACCTGCTGCAGACACGGGAGTGTGCCCTTCTCTATATCCAGGGCCTGAGCCTAGCTGCCGTGAGGAAGCAGGGCCCCCAAGGACCTCGGAAAGTGTGAGGACGAGGCAGGAGGCATCTGGAGGGACGCTAGGCTGAGAGGTGCAGCCACCCACCGGAAGGGTGTCCTCATACACGTAGCCGTAGTAGGGTGTGCCCACGAAGACAGGGGCCATGTCCTGGACGTCCTCCACGCTGACTGTGATGGTGGTGGTGGCTGAAAACATGACGTCAGCCCCCCGGAGCCTCCCTCCGCCGTCCTGGGACAGTGTAAGAGGGATTGGGCTCTGGAGTGGCACATGGAGTTCGAGTCCAGCTCCAGCCACTGACTGCGTTTCTGCCTGCCTCGGTGTAAAGTGGAGATAATTCTCACCTCCAGGAGGGGTGGGGGGCTGGGGACCCTAAAGGAGCTGATGTGTAGCGGTCTTTGGTCGGTGCCTTTGGAAACAGGTTTTCTCCAAGGAATTCATGGCAGCACCAATGGGAGAAGAGGAGGGTCAGAGCCACATTCCCACATCTCAGCCGGGAACCAAGCCTCAGACACCTCCCTGGGACTTACTATGTGCTTGGCCCCAGCGGGATGCGGCGTAGCCCCCCAGGATCTGACTGGGCCCTGCACCCTGAGAGGCTATGATGGAGGTGGCAGGCCAGCCAAGCCCCCCAGCAGCCGCTAAGCTGTAGTTCCACACCAGGCACTTTGAGAATACCATGGACCTAGTGAAGTGCAGAGCTGGGCGGTGTTGCCCTTACTTTACAGGGTAGGAAACTGAGGCTCAGGGGGGTGACTGGTCATACAAAGCGGAGGAGGTGGGGTGAGCCAGTCTGGCAAGGGAGATGGAGGCATCAAGGGCCAGGCAGGTCTTGGGGGTGTGAGGGGACAAGGGTCTCCTGGCCAGCAGACCCCACAGAGATCCCCAGCAGGTGCTCCCCCACCCCTCTATGCTCCCTGCTCCCCAAACTACCCCCAGCCAATCTGGAACCTGTGTTCCAACCTAAGGACAGCTTCCCCTGACAAAGGCTGAGGCAGACAGACTGCTCCCCCATCTACCCCCTCTGTTACCTTGGCGACCACTGTGACGAAGTGGGCCCTGACCTTCTCGTAGTCCAGCGTGGTCCCCGCCCGCAGACGCAGCACGCCGCTGTGGCGGTCCATAGCAAATTTGGTGGAGTGTGGATTCTGCAAGGGTGAGAGCAGGTTGGGCCTGTGGATCCCCACTGTGCTCACCCAAGAGGGGACCTCACTGCCCCTCCTTCCAGGAACCAGGGTCCCCATGCTTTCTGACTCCCTGGATCCCCTTTCACGGGTCTCTGGGCTTCCCCTGCCACCCCCCCTCAAAATCAGGAACATTCCCTTCCAGCAGGGCCTCATCTTTCTCAGCTGAAGAACAAATCGGTCTCAGCTCCCACCTGGAAGCTCCAGCAGGTGAAAAACGTCTGCATGTCTGCAAAGAGCCCTAACCTGGAGGGGCGGGGCTGAGAGCCAGGTGAAGGAGAGAACCCTAGGGACCTTCCACCCACACCTAGAAGTGGCTGTGGGACGTCCTAGGGGGCATTGAGGGGGAGGGTCAGGAGATGACGATGACTCTGACAAAAGCAGGTGAGGAGACCCTGCGGGAGGTGGGTGGGTGGAGGGATCAGCCAGGTGCCCTCATAGATGCTTTATGCATATTTAATCCTCACAACAACAGAAAGAGGAGGTGCTTTTGTTATTCCCTTTTGCACATGAGGAATCTGTCTTAGGAAATTAAATAAAGGTCGCAGGAGCAGCCAGTGGCAGGATCTTGCCAGAACTCCTGGGTTCAGGGGACTTCTCCAAAGCTTGTGTCTGTAGCCACCGAGGGCTACTACGTTGAAAGTTGTGAGTTCAGATTAGATGTGAAGAGAGAGTGAATGTTACAGAAACAGCCACCATGAGGGAGTGAGGCTGGTTCTGGGGAGCCAGGGAGGGGCCAGAGGTACAGGGAAGGGGCCCTGGCTTATGATGGGGTGTGGGTTGGAGCTCTGGCTCCTTCTGGGAGTTGCCCCCTCTGTCCTTTTTCCTGCTTACAGTTCTAGGCCCAGGCAGGTTTTGTCCATCTTGGGTGGGTACACCTGGCCTTCTCTGGCGGAAGAGGCTAGGGATCTGAGAGACCTGGACAGAGGGAAGGAGCAGACCACCTGCCAGACAGCCCAGATGGACCAGTCAGGGTAAGAAGGCTTCTGCCTCATCTGTTTACCCTACCCCTGTGTTTCTGAGACCCTTTTAGGGATCACATGTGGCGTCTCTGAAAATCTTTGGCAACAGCAGAGGAGCCGACCTGAGGGCCTTGGCGATGGAGATGGGGGCTGCCTGGTGTCCCTTCTAGCCTGGGGCCTATGGTTATATCCTGTGTGTCCCACCTTACCTGCAGGAAGTAAGTGACACTCCCTCCAGAGCCTGTGTCCCTGTCCACTGCACGGACCTTAAAGATGCTGTTCCCAGCGGGTGTGTCCTGAGGAGTCACAGCCACAGCAGGGGTCAGCCAAGGGCAATGGCAGGAGGCTCAGACAGCTGGGGGACCATGGGAGGTGGGGTGGGTTCAGCAGGGGGAAGGGTGAAACAGAAGGGAAAGGCAGTGCTACAGTGGGAGCCTCCAACGGAGGGAGGGGCCACAACACAGGAGCCACGGAGGATGTGGGAAAGAGGGAAAATAAAAAGAGACTGAGAGCTACTGGAGGAGTGGCCTCCAGAAAAGAGAGGGAGGAAATGCCAAGACTGCAAATAGACGAGGGTTTAAAATACAAAAGACAATTCACAAAGGAGAAAATGGCCAATAAACATGGGAATACTCATATCACCAGGAATCACCTACCTACGTACAAGTTAGAGCAAGAAAGAAACAGCTTTATCCTGCTGAATTAGCAAAGATTTAAAGACTTGGAGACTCCCCCGTGTTGGTGAGGGATGCAGGGGACAGAGCAAACAGGGGTTGCTCTGGAAGGGTGATTCAGTCATCCCTCAGAGGCACTCATACTTTTTGACCCAGAAATTTCAAATCTTGGGCTGTATCTTAAGGAAATAATGCTAATTAGAGAAAAAAATGATGCTCAGAATTTTGGTATTGTTCATGGTAGCAAAAATGTAAAAAAAAAAAAAAAAAAAGACAACAACCAAACCCGTTGCAGTCAAGTCAATTCCGACTCATAGTGACCCTGTAGGACAGAGTGGAACTGCCCCATAGAGTTTCCAAGGCTGTAATCTTTACAGAAGCAGACTGCCACATCGTTCTCCTGTGGAGCTACTGGTGGGTTTAAACTGCTGACCTTTCGGTTAGCAGCTGAGCCCTTAACCAGGGCTCCTTGCAAAAATGTAAAGCAAACTAAATATTCAAACGTAAGGGAATAACTCAGTAAATGCTGCAATGTTCCTTTGATGGAAGCTATTAAAATGATAGTTACTCAAACTCTACAATGATGAGGAAAATGCTCACATTGCATATTAAGTGAAATACAGAACACAAAAAAGCATATGTTTAGTATAGTTACAATGATGTAAAACAAGTGGAAAACAAAATCCTATCATTACAAAAAAGACTAGGAGAGACACCAAAATTTAACAATATTATCTTAAGTTAGAGAGATTGACAGTGACTTTTTAAACTCTTTTTTCTATTTTTCTGTATAGCTCACTTTTCTACAATAAACACGTAGATATTAGTACTATGATGGAGAATAGTAAACAGACATTCCTTTGGAACAGCGATGACTGTGTGAGGGGATGGTGACAGGTGAGGGGGGAGGAGGGGCCCAGAGGGGAGGCCCTCTCCGGAGGGGCAGGTGACGGAGGGACACGCCCACCCCACTCCGGGTGCTCACGCCAGCCGTGGGCCTAGTGAGGTGCATTGGTCTCACTCACCTCGGGAACCAGAACGACATACGGCTCCTGGATGAACCTGGGCGCCTCATCATTGGCATCAGTCACCAGGATCACAACTTTTTCTGCCACCTGAGAAAGGGCAGAGGGGACAAGGATTGGGGCAGTGAGACCCTCTAATGCTCCCAGATATATGTCTCTGCCCTCCTTCCTTCTTTTATTAATTCATGCACCAAATATTACTAAGAGACTACTTGATGCCAAGCACTGTGTTCAGTCCTGCAGACGAAGAGATTAATGGTGTGCATTTTGCAAGTGGTGGTGGTGGATGGGAGAAGGGGCGAACACAAGCAGACAGCAGGGCAGTGTCATCCAGGGTGATGGGGTAACAATAGCCTTCCGCCAGTCTCTGCAGCAGGGCCTCCGTGGACACCGTGGCCCAGGTGTGAGTGCCTAGTTGAGGAGGTTGTGTTCAGAGGCTAAGCCCGTGGGGATCAGTGAAGCTCCACAGAGGAAGTGAAAATGAAGCCCGGTGGCAGTTTCCAGGTAAAGAGGAACGACATGGAAAGGTGTTCCAGGGAGATGTGGGAAGTGCCGTGAGTTCATGGCTGGATCATAGGGTGGTGAGGGACAAAGGGTGAGTGCAGCAGACAGACAGGTGCCCCACGGGAGGCCAGACTGAAGCTTGGGTTTCCCCGAGGGCAGTGAGGCCAGCTGTTAGTGCTTTCTGTACCCAGGGGTGGCCAGATGTCGGCTCTACCTCGTGGGCTCTGGGAGCAGGTGGAGGTGGATGGGGGTGGAGCAGACAGGAGGCAGGGGAGCCCCTGGGGGGCATGTTGCAGTTCTTCAGGGAAGTCCTGAGGAGGGTTGGGGGAAGTAGGGGCTGGGGGGAGGAGGTGAGGAAGGAGGAGGGGCCTGGGTGCCCAGGGGTGCAGTGGGTGACTGCACAGAGCCAAGAACCAGGTCAGAGGTAGATGGGAGAACAGGTTTGAGAAGACTGAGGAAGGTGGGTTAGACCCATCAGGAGCAGAGCTGACAGATCTTCATCGTCTCCCCATTTCTTCTCCCTTCATTCCTTTTCCTTGTGGCCTCCCTGCAGCGCCCTCCTGTGGGCTCTCTGGGGCAGACAGTGCTGGGCCCTGGCATGGGTTTGCCAGGGAGCACCCCAGGAGGGCTTGGGCAGGAGCTGTGCCCAGGGGCCACCTGCCGCCAGGGGCTGGCTCAGGTCTGCGCTTACCTGATTCAGGCCATCGGAGATGCTGATGATGGCTTCTATCTCGTCCTCCCTCTGGAAGCACAAAGACCAAGTGAGTGTCCAGGGTCCTGATACCCCGTGGGGACCCCCGAGGTCTGGAGGGAGCTCTCCCTGCCCAACTGTGCCCATCACAGGAGCCCCAGAACAGCGTGGGTTGGTGATGGCAGCGTGCCAGGCATGGCCCAAAGCTGCCACCCACCCTGCTTTGTGTGGGGTTCTCATAAACCCAGAGGGGTTGCTGAGGCTCCAATAGAAAATGCTCGCCTGCTGGAGTGAGGAGAGAGCTAACCCTAAGTGCTGGGTTCCAGGAAGATTATTTCCTTTCTTTTCCTCTCTGTGTCACACACCAACCATCTTTTCCATATTCCACGGTTCTGCAGAAGCTGTGGTGTCCCAAGTGCTCCCAGGACACGGTGGGGCCTCAGTGTGGGGGGGGGGGGAGGCGGGGTGGTGCTGGAGTTCACCAGGTCCCTGTGAGTGCCAGGAGGCAGGTGTTGCAACCCCCTAACTGGCTCCAAGAATTTCCCTTGCCTTTCTCCACTCTGGCCTGGGCTAGTGGGTTCTGTCAGCATCCTAGAGCCGCTGCAGCTCCACAGCCAAGGTCCAGTGTGTGGCCAGCTAGGCCCACCCACCTCATGTGGGGCCTCGGAATTGAAACACAGCCTAGGCCCTGTCACCCACAGACTCAGAGAGGTCAGAGGGCAGGGGTTTTGCCAAATTCAGGCCCATCCTCTGAACCCCTCCTTGCAGCCCTGAGTTTGCTGTGGACTACAGGACAGGTCAAAAAATCACTTTATGATGTTTCTGAAAGGCAAGGTGCAAACAAAATTTCTTTTTAATTGAACATGCTTAAAAAATTAGCAGGGCTGGCAGCTGCTCGGTACGGGAGCCCTGCTATTCATTTAGAAACTTAAGGCCCCTCCGCTGACAGGAAGCCCCTTAGCGATCCCACTGATGGATCTGCCTGGGCAGCCCTCCCCTGTCCCCTCCAGGGGCTCCACAGAGGGTCTCCTGCAGGGGCTTGGGCCTCTCAGGGGATTGTCCAGCCACAGAGGTATCTCTGTGCCCAGGGCAGGGGCAGGTTCCCCCTCTACCTGCCCTAACCCGTACCTCCCGGTCCAGCTCTTCAACCAGAGTGATGTTTCCACAGTTGGGGTCAACAGAAAAGATGTTTCTAGTGCTGGGGTCAAAGCTGATGTGGTAGGAGACCGGGTCTCCCTCGGGGTCTGTCCCGTTCAGTGTGTACACGTGAGAGCCTGGAAAGGGACATAGGAGAGAGGCCTAGAAGCTGGGGCCTGGCTTTCCTAAAAGGACAGGCGCCCACGACAAAAGATTCGTTTCTAAAGTGAATATTCAATTCCCTGCCAAACATGTAGCCCTGCCCTGCAGCTGCTCTCTCTTCTTATCTTTGTGCCTCAGACCTGTCAGTGAGATGCTGTCACCAGTGAGATGCTGTCACTAGCCACTTCACAGGTTGTAATCTATCATGCAGATTACAGAAGAGGTCCAGTCCCAGGGCCTCACTCCCCTGCCTGTTGTTCCCTTTGGCCTGAATGACTCCAGTCCCAAGAGCCAAGGCTGGGGGCTCCCAGGGCACGGGGGCCAGTGTAATAGGGAGCAGCTGTTAAGACAGGAGAAGAGACTGGGCAGAGGGCAGGGTGCAGCCTGGGGCCTCCATGCCTTCTTCTTCAGAGATTTCTGAACCAGGCACCTCTTCACTTCCCACATTCTTTCTTCTAGGCTCCCAACCCAACAGGATGGAGACAGGGCATGCAAATCTCTCTTTCTGTCTCTGTCTCACGGCATAACCCAGCAAGTTCCATATCCCTGGGACATTTTAGAGCCCAGAGGTAGGCGGCTCAGGGAGGTAAGTGCATTTGCTGCAGGTCACACAGCTGACAGGGGCAGCGCAGAGTCGTGTGCACAGCTGCCTGCCACCTAGGCTGGACCTCTGTCTAGGCCTGTGACAGGGCCTCCAGGACTTGCTCGGCTCAGGTCACCACGGCAGCAGTAACCTCCTTTCCTGCCACCGCCCCCGGGAATGCACAGTGCAAACAGGGCACCCTGCGGGAGCAAGCGCGGCCTGGTGCTCCTTAGGCTCAAAGGAGTCAGGGGTTCAGTCTATACATGCAGGAGAATGTGTGCCACCGCTTGGGGAGACTCATGGGGGGGCTGCAGGTGCCAGAGCTACTGACCTACAGGAGTGTCCTCTGGGAGGCTGAACAGTGCCATGTTTCCGTGGGTGCTGCCGACCCCATTGTCGAAGAAGTAGGGGGCGAAGTTGGCCTGGGCTTGGAAGAGAACACAGACGGGAGAACAGACACCCTGACACCGGAGGGCCAGCTTCTCACCAGCCCACTCCTGGACAGGCGGGCGCTCCACCTCCCTGGCCCGAGGGCACCCAGGGAGGTGGCTGGGGCGCCAAGGAGATGTCCCCCCCACCCATTGCATCTCCTGCGGTCATGGCCGGGGTTCAGGCTTGTTGGTGTCACACACCATCTGGGCGCTAGAAGCCCGGCAGGGGCCAATCCCACCCCCTTCAACAGGCAGGCAGGGAACCGGTGCCCAGAAACGGGCAGTGCCCCTCCCAAGGCCACACCGCGAAGCGCGCCCGAGCCAGTGGGAAGGCGGCCCCTCCCTTGCCCCACGCAGCCATTGCGGTAGCCTCCACACACCCCTGTCCCGCCGGGGGAGTCAGTAGGGGTCCGGGGCAAGAGCCCCAGACTCCAGGGCACCAGCGTAAGGATAAGAGCTCCAGGAGCGCCCACTCCCTGTGGGGCAGCTAGGCAGGCGTCGGACCACCTGGCAGAGCCAAGTCCCACTCTGCAAGTGCATGGTCCCCGCGTCGGCACGGGAGCGCGGCGCACGTCCCCGGCCCACGCCCGCCGGGCCAGGTGGCCACTCACCCAGGCAGAGGCGAAGCAGCCCCAGGACAAGGGCGGCCCGCGGGACGCGCCTCATGTCTCTGCTGGCGGGTAGTGTCTCTCGCCACCGCTGAGCTGGCACAGGAGCACAGAGTGTGCCCCGGACCGTGAAGAGTGCAGAAACGACAGTGGAGGTGGCGGCGACGGCGGGAGGGAGGTGCGGGGCGGGAGAGCCGGGTGGTGCCAGGGCTCTAAGCGGATGAGACGGCTCTGATCTGCGTGGCTGAAGAGTTCCTGCCGGCCGCCTAAAGAGACCAATTAGTGAGCGCCAGGCAGAAGCCCGGTTTCCAGCAGCGCAGCAGGGAGGGAGGAAGTGAGAGGTGACGAGGGTACTCCCTTCTCCCACCATGTCCCCTTTGCCCCGGCCTGGAGTGCAGGGGCCAAGAAGCCCCTTGATCCCCATGTAAGACTTGTGGATGGGGCAGAGTGTCTTCCCCGGGCTGCCCAGAGTGCAGGACGCTAGAAAATTGCGGCTTCCCAGGGTCCCCAAGTCCTAGTGGGGCGGGGGCTCCAAAGGAGTTTTCCTTTTCCGTGAATATCCCTGTGTTGGCCCCAGCACCCCGAGTATAACAGCAGCAGGGGACCAGCCCAGCCTCAGACTAGAGGGACTGCCTGGAAGAGAAATGAAAGGAGGGGACCAAAGTGGGTAGGGCATTGCCCTGGAAATCCATATAGGTCCCAGGGACTGTGTCCCTACAGGCTTTGAGGGTAATACTATGGAAGAGGAGGTGAGGGCGCAGGTGGTCAGGGGTTTTCAGGACCTGCTCTTGGGGACCTCAGTCCATTCCTGCTCTCCTGTTCCAGGCCAGACCAGCCCTGAGGGGTCACTAGTGGGGTTCACAGGTGTCTCCACTAAGGAGAACACCTCAGAACATTTAAGTCAAGTAAGAGATGGAGGTTCCCAGGCTGGTGACCTTGGAGGGGAGCAGATCCACTCTCCGAGGCGTCCAGGGGAAGGTGAAAACTTCCAGGGAAACTTTTCAGTCTTGGACCCACAGAGAGGTCCAAGACAGGTGTGGACTGTCCCATGAGCGGTGAGCCCTCACTCCTGGAGGCATATAGGCATTTGGGGGCCCTGGGTAGCTGACAAGGAGAAGTGCGTAAGCCCAGGGGCCTTCCTGGTTGCTGGTAACGTTCCCTGGGCCAGATCCCTCATCTGCTGGGTCTGACACTGGGAATTGGTTGGAAAGCAGCCTGTCTCCTTCCCTGGCCTGGGCCATTCTCAGGGGCCACAAGGCGGTCACTTGGTGCCCTAGGGAGAGTGTGTCCACAGACAGAGGAGGACCTTGTCTGCTCCTGGAGGGGCTTCCAGGGTGGCTCTGGGCATCCTCCCCAGAGGACTGCTCGGGAGCAGTGACCCCCGCCCCCTGCTCTGGGCCAGGTCTCTGTGACCTACAGTTAGCAGGGGTCAGAGCTTTGAAAGGAGGAAGGAGAAGATGTATCAGTGGGTCCCAGTCAACCAAAACCCTTCTTGCTGAATCGCTTCAGGATTGCCCCTTTGGCTGAGAGAAAGCACTTTAAATTAGAAAGACATAGCTGCGTTTTTGCCTCACCAAGAGCTGGAACAATTTCCAGAGAAGAGGAGACTGAGGCTGCCTCTACGTCACACAGCGAGCTGGAAGCAGAGCTGGGTTTCTGGTGGAAGGGTTTCCTTCTCAGTGTGCTAAAAGGAGCAGCCCTCCTGGAGCTGTCTGCCCATTTCCTCACCAAGCGGTTCCAGGGCCTTTGACTTGTCTCCTTGGGTCACTCAGTCAACAGACTGTCACCAGAGAGGGACAGAGAAGCACTTGCCACGTGCCAGCCGTGTGTGTGTGTGTGTGTGTGTGTGTGTGTGTGTGTGTGTGTGTGTGTACACTCTCATCTGTATTGTTTCACTTAACCAGCACAACCTCTCTTGGTGTGATTACCACTGCTCTACAGAGAAAAGAGTTAAAACTCAAGAGAGGGTCAGTCACTTGCCCAGGCTAACACAGCCAGTGAGGGACAGAGCCTGGGTTCACATCCAGCTTGAGATGGCTCCAGACAAAAGTGGAACTGTTTCCATGGCAGAGGTAGATGGCCGAGAAGCTGCTGAAGTTCAGCTCCACAGCCTACGCGCTCACAGATTTCTTCCACGGTCCTGATTGTGTGTGTGCAGTTCTATATTCATTTTCTTAAAGAGACAGGGCACCCGCCCCACCCCCCACCGACAGTGTACAGAGTTCAGATCTGCTGGGGTGACCAACTGTCCTGGTTTTCCCAGGACTAGGGGGTTTCCAGAAATACAGCACTTTCAGTGCAAAAACTAGGAACAGCCAGGGCCAACTGGGATAAGTTGGTCACCCAGTCTGCCCCTGTCCTCACAGCACCTGTGACCCTGGGAATACCTGCACACCTGCCCCAGGAGATACTGGACAAAGTGCTCTCTGGGCTCCTTCTGGTGCTGAGGATGTGGGGAGCACCAAAACCAAACCCAATCCATTATCATCGAGTTGATTCCGACTCATAGTGACCCTATAGGACAGAGTAGAACTGGCCCCATTGGGTTTCTAAGGCTGCAAGTCTCTCCTGCAGAGTGGCTCATGGCTGTTGAGTTTGAACTGCCAACTTTTCGGTTAGCAGGTGATGACTTAACCACTGCACTGCCAGAGTGGAGCACCAGGGTCCTGCTCTTCAGGCTCATCTTCCTGACATCTCTGACCCAGGAGAGGGAAGGGTCAGGTCAACAGCAGTAGCAGGTCTCCAGCCCCCTGCTTCTGCCCCAGCTGTCTGGGGTTGGGAAGGATGAGACAGGCTGGCAGACTGACCTTCGCCTTTGTCCTTGGCATTCTGAGCTGCTCTGTCCAATTGCTAAGTACTAACAAAATGACTGCTTGTGATATGGGAACCCTGGCCTGGGGTGAGGTTTGGTACTGAACATGGTGGCACAGGGTCAGGGGATCCCAGTGGACTGGGACTTGCCGACTGTGTGCCGAGTGTACCCTCTCTGCTCACGGCTATGTTGGCTCTGCCTACCCCAGCCTGCCTGAGGTCCTGGTGACTTTCTTCTGCAGGCTCTGGGCCAGGGTGTACCCATCTGCCTGCAAGCTGGCTGTCCCTCCCACATCAGTGGGCTGTAGGGGTGGTGGCTTGGCTGTGGGTTCAGTGTTCCTGGGGAGCCCTGAACAGCCATCTACTCTGAAATGTGGCCTCTCCTCACCTTCCTTGCTGTGCTCAGGCCAGGTGCTAGGGTGGCTGCCTCACTTTCCCCTGTCATAAGGATGGGATCTCTCCCCTATCTGTCTGAGGAACTGCCGTCCCCTTATCGGAGGGACTTTGCAGAAGCCCCAGGGCTGCCATTTGTTCCCTGGACCAGGTCCCCACTAACCTTCTTACCCACTAAACCTGACTCTGGCTGACTGCTGACTTTTTGTCATGGTGGCATTCACATGAGAAGCTAGGATCTATGGCACTGACATGGCCTATTTTCACCCTATGCCTCATGGCTGAGCCTGGGTAAGGAAGACAGAAATAAAAGAATATCTCCCCCTCCAAAATCTTGTTTTAACTGGCATGCCACTGCCCCCAGGCAGAGCCAGACCCGACTTGGGGCCTAGGCAGAGCCCTTAAAAGACTTGGCTGTCTCCCCCAGGGGGCTATGAACCCATTTAGAGAAGAGGTCATGATTCGCTGATTTATTCATAGGTGCTTTAGTACCAGCACAGGGCCTGGCACACAGTCGGTCCTCAGTGGGTAGTTGTTGACCAACTGAAGGACTGAATAAATGAATGAATGAAGAGGCATTTGACAATGTCAAGTCTGCATGCCTTTAGCAAGCTCCTTCCCCACTGGTCCATACATTCACAGAGTGCAGTAGCCAGGGATGTAAAAATTAAATGCCTGCTGGGCCAGGCAGGTAACGAAAATGTGTGAAATGGCTGGGAGGAAGGCAATAGGGAGTGGTAGAGACTATGGCACATGTATAAGTGTTCACCTTCACAACATCTTTAAACATTGGGATCAACAAAGAAAATGGTTGAATTTTGGAGCAGAGATGGACTTTTTCTGTGCTGACACCTTGTAATTTGGCACCTCCCACCCTTCTGGTTCAAACACTGCAAATCCAGGGAGGTAGTGCAGTTTTACTGAGGTTAAACAAAAGCTAAGTGTCGAAGACCTTTGCCAGGGATGGAGCTGTTGCTGGTGAGTCCAGCCTCTGGAGCTGTCCACATGTTACCAGGCTGCTACTAAACAGGCATGGTCTAGCCACTGCTGGGAGACCAGACAGGAGCACTAGACACACTCACATCCTGCAGGCTCTAGGATGTTCCCAAGGCAGGGAAATGCTGTACAGCTGGTAAAGAAGGCAAGGGGCTTCTCTTTATATATGACCTTTCTGGCCCTGGATTTGTAGTTCTAGCAAGATGATTTGCTAGGCCACAGTCTTGCAATGGGATTGGACAGTTTACTGTGCAAATAAGGTGTATAAAACTCTTAAGGGGATTGGTCAATTACTATGCAAACCAGATGACTGTGGCTTACCTAGGGAATGGTTAGTTTTGTCATCATGCTAAGCTTAAAAGGACCAGTCCCACAGAGGTCAAGGGGGAACTCACTACCATCAAGAAGAAGAGCCAGGAGCAGAGCACTCCTGTTTTTTGGACCCAGGATCCCTGTGCTGAGAACCTCCTAGTCTCAGGAGACAGAGCGAGCTGTAACAATGGAGATGGCACGAGACAGCACAAGATAGCATGAGCAGTGAGAACCAGGAGACTGGTGTGAGATGGCTGCAGTGGGCTTCCTGGTCCATGGCACAAGACAGCTGCGGTGGGCTTGCTGACCCACAGAGCAAGAGAGCTGAGAGCCTTCGGGCAGGAGGCTTGCTGGTGGAGTGGAGTGCCTCCAGGTACTTGAGGGAGGAGAGAAAAGAGTTGTAACACTTGCCTAAGCAGGGCCTGTTAGCAGAGGCCTGTTCTAAGCGAAGCCCAGCGGCAGAAGCCTAGCCCAAGCGGGGTACAGCAGCAGATGCCTGAGCATGGCCTGCCTGTGGGCACAGCTGAGAAGGAGCTGAGAGCTGTTCTGGTTGGAAGCTGTCCAGATTGACAAACTGTATCGTGTCTCCTGAGTTGTTCCTAATACTTCCTAGTTGATCCTAACACTGAATTGTAAGCTGTTACTTCCCTAATAAATCCCACAATCGTGAGTATGGTCTGTGAGTTGTGTGTGGTCATTGCAACAAATTATTGAACCCAGCAGAGAAGTAGAGAGTGGCTGGTGTCAGAATTGGTAAAAAAGTTGGTGACTGGAGGTACATCTGACCTCCACCTCATAGGAATCAGCTTTGTGCTGGTCTTGATTCTCCTACCCCCCTGAATTTAGATGGCTTCTGATGTCACTGCACTTCAGGGGTCACATGTGGGGTCCTGCAAGAACACTAAGCAGGCAGGGCACAGCCTCTGCAGGGCTCTGGAAAGGGGTTTTCCCTGGGCGTTTTGTCCAGAGATAAGCTTGGAGGTGAATCAGCAGACAGGCGGACACAGCAGGCATGTGGTGTCCAACAGGAGGTTCTACAGTAGATGGGACCTGCCACTGGCCAGGAGGACTGTGTCCCAAGTGAGGGGTAGAAGGTGGGGGGAGCCTAGGCCATTTGACCCTGTGTAGCCTGGATCAGTTTAGTTTAGAGGAAGAAGATCCATGATGATCATTCCGCTTCTAGTTCGGAGCCAGGCCCTGTCTCATTATATCATTTACTTCCCTAATGGCCCTCTGTGATACGCAGGCTTAGCTTCACTTTACAGATGGGGAAACTGAGACTCTGAGATGTCATCTGACCTCCCCAGTGTCACACAGTGGGCACATGGCAGAGCCATTGTTTGAACCCAAGTTTACCTCCAAAGCTCATGCTCTGTCAACTACACCGGGTGTCCCACACTGCCAGGGGAGTGTAGTCCTGCCTGTTGCCATGGAGACTGCACACTTTCTCTAATGACATGGCTGGAACCTGAAAACATGTTTGGGTTCCTCAGGAAGTCAATTAGGACAACATAAGAACTCCAGTTTTATTGTTTTAAAGTCACTTTCAGATGTTACGTTGTCTTTGTATTTCGACAGGATCCCCATGCTTGAATAGTCTTATTCACAAGGTTTTCCTTCTAAGTGACTTTGTGCTATTTCTGTACATTCAATCTACCCTTTGGGGGTGAAGTGCTTCTACCACTGAGATACTATAAAAGGCCACGTTGCAAGTTCTGAAGACGCAGCCTGTGAATGAGAGTGGGAAGGAAAGTTTTGGGCCCCTCCATGGGAAGCAACGCCTTTCTCTCTAGGACCACAGGCCTCCAGCTCGGCTTGGGAGTCGGTCTTGGGGCTTTCCACCCCTTCTAAGAGGAAGAATAGATGGGGCAGGTGCAGGGTCCTCAGCTCCCATGTGTGCCTCCTGCCTGTGCCGACCTTCCCTTGCTTCACCCTGAGCTTCTCTGAGAGGCTGGTGTCCCTAGCAGGCCCCTTTGTGCCACCACCTGTCCCGCCCGAGCCTGGCATCATCACCTCACTGTTCACTGCATGCTGCCCCTCCAATAATACACTCCTCCTTCTCCCTGTTCTTCTGGGCCAAGGATCAGGCTGTGTCTTCTATTTAACTGTGTAAATCAAGTATCTGGCCTTCTACACCCTCGCCCTCAGTGAAGCTACAGCCTCTGCAGTAAAGAGCTTGGTTTGTGCTTTCTGGCTCTTTCTGCACTCCCACGAGGACTCAGTCCAGTGATTGGCCTGCTTCTCCTGGGTGACTGTCAAGCATGTTTGTTTGGTTTTGTGTTATTTTCTTTTTTATTATTTTTTTGGGGAGGGGTAAGGGACAAGGATACAGGAATAGCCAGTTCTCACCTTGCTGTTGGGTGAGGGCTTCACTGCACCAAGGCTGTTCCTGGTGAGGGCCATACACAACAGAGTCCACCATGGGCTTGTCCCACAGCCCACCATAGCTAATCAGCCCCACTGCCCCTTCATTGTCCCCAGGTACTCCCTCATTCAGTGCTTCTGTTCACCCCTGACCTGCCCTAGCTCCAGCTCATGCCATCTCCTCTTGGAATACCCAATCTGCATTCTTCCCCTGCTTACAAATATCGATGGTTCTTCATTGTCCTCAAGAGGAATCCAAATATCATATGCCCTTCTGGGTTCTTCCTTGGCCCCACACTGAATCTTATTTTACCTTTGTGCCCCAGTGTTATTGTCCAGTTGCTGAATTCTCAAACATTCAAGTCTTCCTGCCTGGTTCTTGCTGCACTCCAACTTCACCCCTATACACACACACCACACACATACACACACACACTACAGAAACACTATATACACACACCACATACACGTGGACACACACAAAGACACATAACACACACATACCACATATACTCACATATAGACATACACATACCACACATACATACATACACAAACACACAAACTTACCACACACTTCACATCACACACACACAGGCACACACACACAGGCACAAACCACACAAAGAGCTGTTCTGTACCTGGAACTCTCCCACTAACATAGGAAATATGTCAACGTCTCATCCTGGGCCTTGGGTTCTTACATCTAGGCCCCCTGTCTGTCTGTCTCTCTTGCCACAATGGCAAGTTTCAGAACCTAGCACAGAGTCTGACTTTTACATATCTAGAGAGTGAATGAATGAATGAGTGAGCAACTGGATGAGGGATGAATGAGTGACTTGATGAGGGGGTGAGTGAATGACTAGATGGAAGGATGACTGAGTGACTGAAAGTTGGAATGAGTGAATGATTGGATGAGTGGATGAGTAAATGACAATGACTGGATGAGGGATGAGTGAGTGACTAGATGAAGGTTGAGTGAATGGTGAGATGAGGGATAAGTGAGGGTCTGGACGTGGGGATGAGTGTGTGACTGGATGAGGGGATGAGTAAATGACTGGATTAAGGGTTGAATGAGTGACTGGATGAGGGAGGAGTGAGTGACTGGATGAGGGCTGAGTGAATGACTGGATAAGGGATGTTTGAATGATTGGATTCGGGATAAGTGGGTGTCAGGATGAGGAGAAGAGTGATTGACTGGATGAGGGGTGAGTGTGAGAGTGGATGGGGGGATGAGTAAATGACTGAATGAAGGGTTGAATGAGTGATGGGATGGGGGATGAATGAGTGACTGTATTAGGGATTAGTGAATGGCTCAATGAGGGATGAGTGAGTAACTGGATGAGGGTTGAGTGAGTGAGTGGATTAGGGATGAGTGAGTGGATGGGGTTGAGGGAATGAAGGGATGAGAGGATGACTGAGTGGCTAGATGACAGAAAAGTGAGTATAGGAGGAGTGTCTGGATGAGGGGATGAGTGATTGGATGAGGGGTGAGTGAGTGACTGGATTAGGGATGAGTGAGTAATTGGATAGGGGATGAATGAGTGACTGGATGAGGGATGAGTGAGTTACTGGATGAGGGGTTGAGTGAATGAGTGGATGAAGGGATCATTGAATGAATGACAGAAGAGTGATTATAGGAGAAGTGTCTGGATGAGGGATGAGTGATTGACTGTATTAGGGATGATAAGTGACTGAATGATGGAAGAGTGAGTGTAGAAGGAGTGTCTGGATGAGAGGATGAGTCAGTGGATAGGGGATGAGTGAATGGCTTGTTGAGGGCTTGAGTGAAAGAATGGAAGAGGGATGTATATGTGCCTCTATGAGGCGATGAGTGAATGATTGGGGGAGTGGATGATTGAATGACCTGATTAAGGATGATCGAATGACTGTATAAGGAAATGAGTGAATGACTGGATGAGGTATGAGTGAATGACTCGATAGGAGGATGTGTAATTGACTGAATGAGAGGATCAGTGAATAGTTGGATGAAAGATGAGTGAATGACCCAAATAGCTATGTGTGAATGACTGGATGAAGGGATGAATGACAGGATGAGGGGTGATGGGATGAATGAATGATTGGATGAGGAATAAGTGAGTGACTGGATGGGGGATTAATGTGGGGCTGGATGAGTAGATGAGTGAATGAACCCATGAATGAAGCTCATGAAAGTGATGTAAGATCTCTTGGCTTGGTCTTGGTGCCAGTGTCCCCTGAGCTTTGTCTGGGGCTCCCTGCCATTGGCCTGGCATCTTGTTGCCCTGGCTCTCTCAGCCATGGCTGTGGTACTATGGGAGGAGGATTCTTACCTTGCTGGGAGCATCAGATTAGAAAGAGCTTCACTGAGAGCTAAGCCTCTTAGACCTGACCATCTGTTGGCAGCTCTGTGGACACTGGGTGTCAACACTCGCCAGGAGGGATGGGTGGAGACAGGGGGTGAGGGACAGGAAAGTACTTCTGTGAGGGCACTTTACATCCATTCTTCTTGGATTTCCATGCTGGCCATCTCCCTATTTTAGAGAAAGGAACTGGCTTGACCAGAGTCACACAGAAAATTCTGGGCAGTGCTGGGGTTTGAGCCCTGGGATGTCAGGCCCAGTGCCCCTGCTGTATCACTAGTCCTCACTCCCTTCTTACATGTAGCTGGTGCAGTGATAAAGGGGGCTGAGAAGGGCTTCAGGGTACAGGTTTCCATAAACAGAAAGTTGTGGCTCAGGCCCAGTCACTGACTTTCTCAAACATGGAAGCTCCATCACATACGTACATTTATTTATTTGTTCGTTTGCATGTTCTTTAGAGCAGACTCACAACAGGAGGTGAGAAAGAAGCTCCTGCAAGCTATCACACACCAGTGGTTACAGACCAGGGGGCTGCTGCAGCTGAGGATGGCAGAGTCTCTGCATCCTGGTGGGCTTCCCCAGTTCCTGCTACCTGGCACTTGCAGGCTCAAGGCCTGTGGATCTGTAGGTTCCAATGGTCACAGTGGAATCCTGGAGTGTCAGTGCTGAAGCAGTCAGATGGGGATAGAGGCCAGGTGGGCTGAGCCTGGCTTACAGTAATTCTTAAGGTTGGTGGCAAGACAGGACCAGGATCCAGAATTCTAGAACTTGCCTTCTAACCTCCCAGCTCACTGCTGTGAAGGTTAGAAGGGGGTGAATGAATCTGTCATGGACATTTTCCATCCCTGGACTTTACAAGGCCACAGAGGCTCATTTACGTGCCCAGGGCCACACAGCAGGACAGGCATGACAGAGCTCTGACCTTTGAATCCACATTGTGGTTTTCAACAGATTCTGGAGAAGACTTTTTCTAGAAGTGTGATGGTTAAGATTGTGTGGCAACTTGGCTGGGCCATGATTCTCAGTGTTTATATGCGATCACCACCATGATGGGATCCGCTGTGGGTAGCCAATCAGTTGAAAGGAAGTTTCTTTGGGAGAGTGGCCTGCATCTGAATATAAGCAGATGTTCTGGCTTTTTTGCTAGCTCTGGATCCTGAGGCTACCTCCCGTTCATCTGACCTCCAGTTCTAGGGAGTTGAGCTATCAGTTTATCTGCCGATCTTGGGATTCGTCTATCTTCGCAGCCTATAAGCGGGAGCCCTGCTCTCCAACCTGCTGATCTTGGGTTCACCAGCCTCTGTAGCTACATGAATCAGGAGAAGACCTGCAGTCTCGCCTACCAGTCTTGGAATTCGTCAATCTCCACAGCCTGAGAGCAAGAGCCCTGCTCTCCAACCTGCCAATCTTGGGTTTGCCAGCCCCTGTGGCTGCGTGAATCAGGAGAAGCCTCTATCCTGATCCACAGACTTGGGATGTTCCAGCCTCTACAATCTCATGGGACATTTCCTTGATATAAATTTATATATATACACACTTTACTTTTTTTTTTTTTTTTAATCTCTAGAGAACCCAGCCTAAGACAAAAAGGTAGCATGAAAGCAGTCCGAAGGGGCAGGAAAAGATGCTGAATCTTTAGAAGAGGAGGTTTCCATGTCCAGGGCACAGTGCGATCCTTGTCCCAAGGAGAGGCACATAGCTTCTGGGTGCTTTGGGTGCTGGCTGTGGGGGTCTCAGTCATGTGGAGCCTTGCTCTGGACAGCACGTGTCAGACAGTGTGTGTCCTAAAGCCATATTTGCATCTTTTGACAAACCTGTCCCATTTATGGGTCACTACACCTGTGGGAGGGCCCCTGGTACCACCCATTTGGGGATCCCTGTCCTGAGCTTGCAGGGTCGGCAGGGCCTCACGTGGTGACCTGGGAAAGAGAGGAAGAGAGACAAGGGAGTGGGAGGCAGAGAGGCAGGCAGAGCCAGGGGAGGAGAGAGGAAAGCCTGATTAAGACTTATTTTCAAACAGAGGTATTTGTTCAACATCAGAGCAAGAATCAGATGTTTCCCTCTTTCCCAGAAGCCCAGAAGGGGCCTTTCATGGCATATATAACAGCCCAGACTGCAGCAGTCCTGCCAGGGAGATATCTGATTTCCTGGCGAGAAAGAGGATGCGGCTTTGCCTAAGCAGACCTTGGCAAGAGCAGGGTCCCCTGGCGTTGACTTGGGAGGGCCTGGGAGACCTGTTTCTGGCAGACCGTGGTCAGAGGCTCTATCCACGGGTCCTTGCAGGCCCTCTGACACCCCCAGGACAGCAAGTGTCAAGCAGTGTGTGTCCTAAAGCCACATTTGCATCTTTTGACAAACCAGTCCTGTTTATGGGAGCAATAATCCACAAGAAAGATAAAACTGCATGCATTAAGCTGTTCTTCATAGTTCTGTTTTTAATAGCAGGAAAAAAATTGGAAACAGTCTAAATATTCTACAGTAGAGAAATGATGATGGAGACCTTTTGCAGTGATAAAAATCAGTGGTAATGAAGACTGCATAGCAGCATGAAGAAAAATGCTTATGATCTAATTATCATTTTAAAAAATTTTTTAAATGAGGTACAATATAAAAAGAAACTAGGTAAACATGCTTGCATAAAGAAAAAACAAAGGGAATACAAATTGAGAAGAGTTACTATATTAATGAAATTACTCTTTTTTCTCCTTTTGTTTCCAAATTATTTCTATATTCAGTATAGGAAGCTAGAATTATATGGGTTCAAGGCCCAGATCTACCACTTACTTAGTAGCTGTATGACCTTTCACAAGTTACAGAACCTCTTTGTGCTTTGGTCTGTCATTTGGAAAAACGGGGATAATAACTGTATCTACCTCATAGGATAGTTTTGAGGGTTAAATGTGTTAACAGACGTAAAGTGCTGCACCTAATAGTAATTCCTATGTAAAGACTAGCTGCATAAAAAATAAAATTATCATAATTCATTCATAGCCTATGTCTTAATCATAAATAAATGCTAACATAGTGTATTGGTGTAGTATTCTTTCTATTTTTTCTTCCTATTCGAAAATGCTCTTATTTTCCTGTAGTGATGACCACAGTAACACAGTATAACCTACTCTTTTCCATTAATAGCATGGGGTGAGAACTGCTCTCCAGCATTTGTGATGGAGGTCATGATTTCCTGACTATCACTGCCCTTCTGCCACCACCCTCAGACCCAGGCCTCTCCTTTCTGGCTTTTACCATAGATGCTGTGGTTGGTTGATTGCAAAAATGGTTGGAGTTTTCCACCCCTCCTTTGCAATGTGGCTTTGCAGCTTCTCTCATCCAGACATGGAGTCTTTTTACCTTGTCCTTGAGTCTGGGTTGATCTGTGCCTTGCTTTAGCCATTAGCATGTGATGGACCAGTTCTGAACCTACACCCAAGAGGCCTCATATGCTTCCACTCACTCTTGGAATCCACTGCTGCCCTGTGGACAAGCCCAGACTAGCCTGTTGGAGGATGAGAGACCACATGGAGGAGAGTCCAGTTATCCCAACTGAGACCATCCTAGTCTTACAGACTGGGATCCCAGTGATGCGGGCGAGCCCAGCCAAGATCAGCAAACTACCGACTCAACCCTTAGAAGAATGAAAGAGCCCAGTCAAGACTATAACTGCTCAGCTGAGCTGCAGACTCATGAAAAATAATAACTACTTATTGTTTGAAGCACCGAGGTTTAGGATGGCTTGGTTATGCAGCTATGGCTAATGAATACAACTACAAGGAACAAGACCATGGAGTTGAGGCCCTCTGATTGGTAAGCTGGGTAGAACAGGCTACCAGCCCTCTCCACCTCCTCCTTTCCATTGACTATGGTCCTGGGTCCTCAGGGTCACCCTGGTACCACTCCAGATTGCCAAAACCCTCGATCTTTACTGTAGTGGTCCTCAAGGGGTAACCTTTGTCCCTGTGGCCTGGGATCCTTCCTGAAGATGGAGATAATCCTATGGTGGGGGAAGGACCCTCTCTGCACCCGTTACCCTGTGTATCCCTCTGTGGCCCTTTCTGGCAAATGACTCTGGTTCAAGTGGATTTGCGGGACTTCAAAGCAGGGAGAAGGACATGGAGCTCTCAGGAACCAGGTAGTCTGTGGGGTGGGCACTCCATGGACCTCCCCAGGAGCTTCCTTGCTGACAGCCTCAGGGTGCATGGAACGAAGGCATCTGGGCCAGGAAGCCTCAGTTGCTATGACAGAGCTGTACCTTCTCCCCAGCCACAGCAGATCCTGTTTATGGGGTCCTCTGTGCCAGGAGTCCCTGGGTGGTGCAAATGGTTAACGTGCCTGGTTGTTAACTGAAAGGTTGGCTGTTTGAGTCCACCCAGAGGTGCCTTGGAAGAAAGGCCTAGCAATTTTCTTCAAAAAAATAAGCCATTGAAAACCCTATGGAGCACAGTTTTACTCTGGCACAAATGGGGTCTCCATGAGTCAGAATCAACTTGACCACAAATGGTTGTACTGTGCTAGTCTATGTGGAGTACTTAATAGTCATCACGCCATTGACTCTTCAGATATAGTCATAATCTTGTGACAGATGAGGACACTGAGGTTTAGCAATGTTGGATGACCTGCTCAGGGGCACACAGCTAGTGGTGAAGGAGCTGTGATTCCCACTTCCTCCTGGGAAGTCTGGCACATGCCTGAGGGGGTTGTCAGACTTGATCTACATGCTGCAGGAAGACTCTATCTAGGAGCAGTTTGCTGTGGAAAAAAGTGGACAGATCCAGATTCCTGACTCTGCCTCAGTTTCTTTCAAATCCTGTTTCCCAATCTGTAAAATGGCAACATATGTACCTAGGGCGGTTTCAAGGATCTCAATAAAATCACATGATAAGGACCCAATAAATGTGAGTTTATTTCACTCATCTTGTTCTCACTGAGTTGTTTGCAAATTTCCGCAATGGATTTTTTTTATATGCACCCTAAAGGAAAGTTAGTCTTAACATGGAGGCCACATGCTTAGATTATTCTCCCAAAGTATTGTGTGACTAAAAAAAAAAAACAACTGCCCTTCTACTTTGTACAAGAAGTTAATCTGGCTGCTTTCTTATGAACTGTGTGTGTGTGAGTGTGTATGTATGTGTGTGAGTGTGTGTGTGGGTTTTGTGTGTATGTATGTGAGTGTGTATGTGTACATGTGCATGGGTGAGTGTGTATGTGTGCACGTGTGAGTATGTGTGCATATATGCATGTGTGTTATGTGTGTGTGTATGGGTGCACGTGTGCATGCGTGCATGTAAGTGTGTGTGTGTGCACCCTCATCTTCTCTTTTCTTTACTGCCTTTGCACAAATGCATCCCGGGACTGGGATTAGGGTTGAGCCCAGTGGGGAAGTCTGCGCTTCTCTCCCTGCCCTAGGCTGGCGCCTTATTTCATTAACCTGCTCCTCCTCCACCAGGTTGGAGCTGTGGGCTGAGCAGTGTTGCAGTCAGCCAGGCCATCCCCTACCCCCTGCCCAGGCAGGTGCCTCACCCTCTGCTCAGCAGGTTATTTTTGCCCGGCCCTGCTGGGTGTGATGCTAGCTCAGAAGGAGGGGCTGTCAGTTTTGGGAGAGGTGGCCTGGCTTAAGCTATCTTGCATCTCGCTCCTCCCTCCTCATTCTCATCCCAAGCTCCCCTTGGATGGACAGGACTCCTTGGTAGCTGGGACAGGGGCAGGTGGTGGTGGCTCTGGTCTTGGGCTCTTTGGGCCATGGCCTCAGAAGAACAAGCAGGGCCAGGGCCTTCTCAGACCCACCGAGTGAGGGCGTTGGGGCTGCAGAGAGTCCAGGGCAGGAGCCCTGGGTTTGTGTTCGGCCTGTCTGGCTCCAGACCTCTGCAGCCTTCCCGCTGGCTCTGCCCGCCGTGTGGTCTAAGCCCCTCCTGCCAAAGGCCAGGCAAGGTCCAGCAGCCCTGACCTCACACCAGGCCAGAGGACTGCAGTGTGCCAGTTGCCCCGCCTGGGCCCCAACGCTGGGAGCTGGCACCTGCAGCCTGCCTAGGCTTGTCTCCCTCATGCCTGTGCCCTCCAAGTCTTGCAAGAGAGGCCAGTCTTACCCTCTAGGCCCTGAGCACGGAGCCTGCAGACTGAGAATGGTTCCCCCAGCCTGCCTGCCGCCTGCCTGCATGTCTGGGGCTGCCTTCCCCGCACCACCCCTGGGCGGGGGTTCTCTGCACTTGCGTGCTCCGCCCACCCCTGGTGACACCACCTGCTGGGAGAGCCCACAAGGCTGGTGGGCCGTGAGCACTGGGTCTCCCCGGGGTGCATTCATGCAGCCTTGCCTGTGGTTCTCACGAGCACCCTCAGACCCCCGACTCTCCTTGCTCACTCTCTCTGTCCCCGCCTCCTCCACCTTCCCTGAGCCCCAGCCCTTCGCTGCCTTCCCGCCAGCGTGGCATCTGCCTGTGCCCCTCACCCTCCATGCCCCTCATGCCAGCCCCTAGCCCCCTTCAGCCTGTGACAGCACCTCACTTTCTCTGAGAGGCCTTTCCTGACGCTCTTTTCTTCGACAGAATGTATTCGGTTCCAAATTATTAATTTATCACCTCTTTTCGGGGGGCAGGGTCAGTTTCACACACTAGACTGCGAGAGCTCCGTGAGGCCAAGACCATGCCTGCTCGCTGGCTGTCCTGTGCCGGCACCCCATGCGGTCATACACAGGGCCCGCCCATGAGGAGCAGGGCAAGTGCTTACCTCTCAGGACCAGGCCAGTACCTCTGGGGCAACAGGGCCTGCCTCTCCGGGGCTTGGGATGATGCCTCCTACCTGGGGGGACACAAAGAAGCAGGGATCCCCTGAGTGCTTTGGGACACTGCAGGGTAGGTCTGTGTGGAATGGCTTAAGTGAGCTTCAGCTCCCAAGGCCACTATGCTCTGAAGCTGGAGCACGGGAGTTCACGGATATTTATTCAAGGAAACCAGGTCCTCCAGGCTGTGGGAGGCCTGGGGAACGGTGGGCCCTGTTGTGATTTACTTTTCAGAGTAACAAATTCAGTGTTGGGAAAAACCATGCCCTACGACCTCACGTTCCTTTCCAGAAACAGTTCAGCACCCTGACTCTGAACTTTCACGCCCCTTGACCCAGCAATTTTCCCTTTGGCAATCTAGCCAAAGAAAATAACTCCAAATATCTGAAATATTTTATGTACAAGTATGCATCTACCACTTAGCTATCTATAGTGCAAAGTGGTGAACCATCTCAACATCCACACGTGCAGATTCATCACAGCACGCTCACCTGATGGCAAGTTATACCTAAAGATATTAAAAATGCCACTGAGGGGAATCTTCTGGAAATAGCCCTAAACAGACAGGAAACGTTCTAAGTAAATAAATTCATCTTTCTTGCATCTTCATTAAGGTTACATTGGCAACCACTGTTGTTGTTAGCTGCTGTTGAGTCGGCCCCTGACTCACGGTGACCCCATGCACATCAGAACAAAACACTGCTGGGTCCTACACCATCCCCATGGTCAGCTGTGGATTAGACTGTTGCAATCTGTTGGGTTTTCGGAAGTAGATAGGTAGACCTTTTTTCCTAGTCCATCTTAGTCTGGGAACTGATGAAACCTGTTCACATCATAGCAACATGCAAGCTTCCCCTGACAGACTGGTGGTGGGTGTGCATGAGGTGCATTGGCTGGGAATCAAATCTGCGTCTCCTGCATGGAAGGCAAGAATTCTACTACTGAACAACCAATGTCCCTCTATGTCAGTGGCAACTTCTAACGTGTCCAAAATACGAGGTCTGATAAATTGCCTACTGGAGACTGCATTGATGAGGAATTCTAATCACTGTTTTCCTTATCATTAAATGTGACATTTGTTCACTGAAGAAAGTTTAGAAAACAAAATACTTCCTATAATCCCACCACTTAAAGACAACTACTGTTGACATTCAAATGTGAATGTTTCCAGAATAACTTCAATCATAAGTATTTTTGGTGTTAAATAATACAGTGATAATTTTTTAAATATAAAATTGAATGTGTAGAGTGATCTCAATTAAAATAAAAAATACTTGCATGCAGTACTGAAAAGGAATCAACAGAAAGCTGAACATGGTTACTCTTGAATGGTGAAATTATGGGTGTTTCCCTCCCTTTATATATTTCTATAGGAGTCCCTGGGTGGCACAAATGGTTAAGTGCTGGACTACTAACCAAATGGTTGCCGGTTCAGATCCACTCAGAGGCACCTCAGAAGTAAGGCCTGGCCTGTCCATCTGCTTCCAAAAGGTCTCAGCCTTAAAAACCCTATGGAGCAGTTCTACTCTGCACACTTAGGGTTGCCATGAGTTGGAATCGACTCAACGGCAACTAACAATGAAAACATATATTTCTATATTTCCTACTCCATTGAATGTAAATTTTAAAGGTTAAAGAGACCATAACCGCCAAAACAAAAAGTAAAAGCAGGCAGTTTCTGGAGGATTAGGCAAGAGAGAAAGATCAAAAGATGCAGCTATCCAAATCAAGAAAGGCAAGAGATATCCAGTGAGGTGAAAGGCCTTGTCCAAATACACATAGACATACACCACACACACACTCATCCCATCTGCCTTGGGAGTTTTCTATGCACTGGGTTTTGGGAAGCTCGGAGTCAGGAAGACTTCTAATTAATGTATTCATTCATTCACGCACACTCAACACAAGGATACTCTGTTCCAAGCAAGATGGAAAGACCACAGAGGTGGCTCCAGAATTTCTTCTGTAGGCAGGGCTTAGGTGCAGCAAGTAGCTGGAGGTCGTGGGTTTGCACAGTAAGCACACTGCTTTTACTCAGCTGTGGGTGAGTTTCAGGGATCTGGGACTGGAGGTGGAGACTGTGCTGCCAGGGCCTGCCCTCCAGCACTCCCTGATTCCACCCTTCCCAGACACCAGATCTCTCCTTGGAGATAAGCACCCCAGGGAACAGCCCTACCTTCTGCCAAGAAGATAGAGAAGCAGAGAAGCAGGATGCAGAGCACGCTGGTGAGGATGGAGAGCCTCATGGTGGGGGTGGGTGCAGAATCCTGTGTCCTGGGAAGGAGCTGGTTTAGGGAGTCCTTCCTCAGGGCTGCTGCAGACCTTTATAGAGTGGCAGAGAGGCGTTTCCAAGAGGGCAGGGCACCATCAGTCTTGAAATTCTTCTAAAGACTAGAGCTGGCCCCACCCAGGAGGAATGAACCAGTTTTTCAAGAAGCCAAGAGCATTTAGTGACCTGGGGCACACAGAGCTGTAAATGCTGCCCAGCCCAAGTGGGCCCAGTGCTGGCCTGGCAGCCACAGCAAAAAAAGTCCTGTCAGGGAAGAGAAGAGCCACTCCCCAGGGTTGAACGTTAACTTTTAGTGTCAGTAATCACTCCATCAACTGCAGATCATCCTGCTCGTTTCCTGGATGCAACCAGAAGGGCCATAAAACCCTGTGCGCAGCCTTGGGGATCAGCTGCCAGCAAGGGGTGAAATGTAGACAGCACAGGCCCCAGAGCCAGAAGACCTGGATGTGAATCCCTGCTGGGCCATTTTTCAGCAGCATGAACTTGAACTTGGCATTGAACGTCTGAGTCTTTCCCATCTGTGAAATGAGCATAGTGCTACCTTTCTCACAAGCTGGAAAGAGGAAATATATGAGCAACAGGGCAGACACTCATACAACTGCAGTGGACCTTTGAGGGCCATTTAAGGCGGTGATGAGAAAACTGGCTTTTTAGGTGCAGGGTCAGCCTGAGCAAGTGTATGGCATCAGGACACATCCTACAAGGGCAGACATCAGGGGAAAGCCTGCCTGATGGGCCAGGAGGCCTGGTTGTCACCCACTGATTGGGCCCATTCCAATGACAAGGCAGTGGATTCGGCTCCAGGACACAGAAGACACTGGGCCTGGCATTAAAGGCTTCTGTTGGTGGGGAGAGCATGCAGTGTGATAAGTGCCGTCTCGGCTAAGTTTAGTGCAAAACCAAAAACTAGGTGCAGTCCTTAACTCCAACTCCTGGTGACCCTATGTGTGTCATCTCAGAAGAGTGCTCCATCAGGTTTTCAGTGGCTGATTTTTCAGAAATAGATCTCAAGGCCTTTCTCCCCAAATGCCTCTGGCAGGACTCAAACCGCCAAACTTTGGGTTGCTGGCTGAGCCCATTAAGAGCACTTTAACCATTTGCACCATGCAGGTACTCCAAAGGTCAGTGCAGGGTGAAGGAAACTAACTGCTCTTTTGGTTTGTTTATGTCTTTGTGTCTAAGGAGTGTCTCTTGTAGACAGCATATAGACGGATCTTGTTTTTTTATCCATTCTGCCACTCTCTGCCTCTTTACTGGTGCATTTAGGCCATTTACATTCAGTGTAATTATTGATAGGTATGAGTTCATCGCTGTCATTTTGTTTTTTATTTGTGTGTGTGTGTGTGTGTGTGAACAGTTTCTTGTTCTGCTTAACTTTCTGTACTGAGTTCTTTTTGTTTATATATTTTCTTTTCATCTGTTTCATTATTGTTGATTTTTTGTTTGCTGAGTCTTTATGTTTTTCTTCCTTTTTATTTTGTTGGATAGGCTTGTTAGCTTCCTTTGTGGTTACATTGAAATTTACCTTTATTTTTCTAAATTTAAACTGGTCTTTTATTTCTTGATTTCACCTCGACTTTCTCTCCATATGGAAGACTACACCCTTGATTCTCTTTTTTGGTTTTGACGGTATCATCGTTTACATATTGACGTCTCTGGTTCCCTATTTTCAGTCTCTTAGCTTTGATTTATTTTTGGGGATTCCCTATCTGGATTGGTATCTGGATGATATGTCCTGTGTCCTAGTCTTGGATTGTTGTCTGATGTTGTTGGTTCTCTAACCAGAGGACTCTCTTTAATATTTCTTGTGATTTTGGTCTGGTTTTTCACAAATTCCCTTAATTTCTGTTTATCTGAAAATGATCTAGTTTTGCCATTGTATTTGAGAGACAATTTTGCTGGATGTATAATTCTTGGCAGGGAATTTTTTTCCTGCAAGGCTTTATATATCTAACTACTCATTTGGGATGGGGAGATGCTGCAGAGATGAGTCTAGATTGGGTGGGGCTGATGGCGGCATGGTAGGCCAGGCCCTGGTGGCCTTCCTGGGCAAGCAGAGGAGTAGACTCACTGGGGTCTGAAAAGGGGGGCCTAGACGTTCTGCCCAAGGGTAAAGACTGGTGGGTGAGTGCTTCAGGCTCCTTTCCATCAGGGAGGGTCCCTGCAGGCCTGAGCATATGCAAGGCCCCACCCTTCACTGGTGTCAGGGATACAGTGGCCCTGGGCCTGTGAGGGAGGGATGAATGGTGGGCACAGAACCCTCAGGATCACTTACGGTGTGCCTCTGCCTGGGATGCTCCCAGCTCCCCTTTCGCAGTCCAGCCCCTGCTCGTCCTACCAGACCCAGCTCAAGCACTGCCTCCTCTGTGGAGCCCTCCCTGCCTGCTCCCATCTTTGAGTCACCAATGTCCTGAGCACTGGTCTCAGGAAGTTACCTCTCAACACGCTGCCTCCCACTGGAAGACGGGTGATGGACAGGACCCCTGAGGGGTGCGCAGGCTGTGAGGTCCTCACACTTTTTTGCCTGGTGGGCCTCTCTGATCAGCTGAAGGCAGGGTAGAACTTGAAACACCTTGGGTGTGCAGAAAGTCCACTGTGGCCCCTGCCCACCTTGCCTGGAGATAAGGTTCCAGCAGGAGGAGGTGATCCCAAAGACACAAAGCTGGGTCCACGTGCCCGAGCTGACTCCCAGAGAAGTAGAGGACCGAGGGGCATGTAAACGAGAGTAAGATGAAAGCATGCGGGAGTTGGTTTCCATGTTGTTGAGTATGGTTGGGGCTGACTTTGGCTGAAGAAGAAAATGAAGTCTGTGTTGAACGAGAGTGGATGATGGACTGGCTGCAGGAGCTTCTGGATGCCAGACCTTGAAGACAGACACAGGTACCACGCCTGGGTGCACAAACACAGAAGTTGCATCTGCCTTTGTGATATCATGTCCCCTGTCCTTTGCTTTAATGAGTATGCCCCTCTAGTCAAGGACGGGCTCTGGTGCCCAACCTCCAAGGGGATGTGGGGAGATGCCTGCAGTGAGGCTTATCCACGGTGCCCTTCCCTGGCCTCCTCATTTGCTAGAGATAAAGAAGCAATTTAGATGCCATGGTCAGACTGCTGTGGAGCAAGTCAGTGGCCAGGGGTTACTTGGACAGCCAACCTGTGTGCTTTCATATGTTTGCAAACACTCTAAGACTAATCCACAAAAGAAACTGGTTGGGGCCACTGGGATTAAGTACCATACATCATGTAATGTCACTGACCCACCTACCTTCATCCCCTCAAGGCTGCACTTGGAGCCACTGGTAATGTGATCAGGTAGACCCAGGAGTCCACTAGGGACAACTCTGGAGTTGGTGCCGTGGATAGACTTGGGGGTGCTATTGTTGGAAGCAGAGCAAGCAAGAGGATAGGACTTGTCAGGAGGCTGCTTTTGTGAGCAAGTACGCTTTCTTAGATTGCATACTACAGGTCGATAAACTTGGCAATGTTTCCTAAAGACGCTTTCCCTAAGGTTGGAATGATGCCCACAGTCCACATCGAAGAATGTCACCACCCAAACCCATGGCTGTTGAGTCTATTCCGACTCCTAGTGAACCTATAGGGCAGAGCAGAACTGGCTCATAGGACTTCCAAGGCTGTAATCTTTATGGAAGCAGACTGCCACATCTTTCTCCCTCAGAGTGACTGGTGAGTTCTAACTGCCGATGTTTCAGTTAGCAACTTAGCATTTAATTTAACCTCTGCTCCACCAGGGCTCCTTAAACTGCCCCATAGAGTTTCCAAGACTGTAATCTTTATGGAAGCTGACTACCACATCTTTCTCCCACAGAGCAGCTGGTGGGTTCTAACCATTGACCTTTTGGTTAGCAGCCAAGCAGTGTAACCACTGCACCACCAGAGCTCCTTACGTTACCACCAGATATTTATTTCCATCTGGGGAAACCTTGGTGGCTTAGTGGTTAAGACTTTGGCTCCTAACCAAAAGGTCAGCAGTTCGAAACCACCAGGCACTTCTTGGAAACCCTACAGGGCAGTTCTACTCTGTCCTATAGGGTCCTTATGAGTCGGAATCGACTCGACAGCAATGGGTTTGGGTTTACCACTGAGTTCTCTGGACAGCATCGAACCCCTGGCTGCCACTCACCTGTTAGCTGTTGTAACAGGTACTCTTTGGGCCAATTATAAGAAGTCTCCCTTTATGTATGTGGCAGGGGTTGGAATTTTTTTCTTTTGCCAAACTATCATCAGGAGGGAAAGAACAAAAACGACCTACCTGGCAGAGGGGGCAGGGCCTAGGCCACATCCTAAAGCTGAACTCTAATCCCTTAGCGGAGTCCCTTGGTGGTGCAAACAGTTAATGCCCTTGGCTCCTAACTGAAAGGTTGGTGGTTCAAGTCTACCCAGAGGTGACTCAGAAGAAAGGCTTGGTGATCTACTTCCCAAAAATCAGCCATTGAAAACCCTGTGGAGCACAGTTCTACTCTGATATCTATGATGTTGCACCATGAGTCAGAATCAACTGTTCACAATTAGTAATACCTTAGCAAAGGTGTAGAATCTAGGAGTCTTGGGCTAGTGGAAAGATTCTGGTCCCACTAACCAACTAAGCCAGGGACTTTGGTAATTTTGCCAGGATCCCTCAGCCTCTCAGCCAGAGGCAGAAGTAGACTTCAGGTTCTCAACCATGGTTTTTTCTTACCACAGAGCAGAGCCTTAAGGACGCTCTACAGCTAAGAGCAGGAAGGACTGGCTATCTCTGAGACTCTGCTTCTCACACACTCTCACACGCTCCCGAGTCACAGTATGGCAGTTTTCCTGGGACCATGTGTTCACCAATAGTTCCAGATGTCAGAATTCCACCTGCTTTTTACATACTTATAACAAATTACTGAAGTAATCCAAGTCTGAGTTAATAGTTTAAATAACACAAGATGTAAAATATAAATTCCACCCACAACCCCACTCCCCAGGGATTATTATCACCGTTCACAGGTTTTCACCTGCTTTTCAACATTTCAAAGATAGCTGTCAACTTCTTACTTTAAAAAAGGAAGAAACACCTCTGGCTCTTTAGAATATTCAAAATCTCATGTTGAGCTGAGAGGTGAAAATGAGAAGCGTTTTAACAGGAACACCTGTTAGTTGGAAGCATATGCAGTTTGGGTACAAAAATAATCAAACTTGAGATTTTGAATACTTTCCAAAGATGGTTTTGAAAACCTGGCTGCCTTCCCAAGAGAAAAAGTCTTTAGAGACTCACCATGATTTGACTTTTCCTGACATGCAGGGGAATTTACAAGGAAGAACAACTTTTCAGATCAACTAGGAAAATACCAGAAGTGTCCCCACCCTTTCAGGGAAAAGTGTTTTGGCCTGTACCGCACCCTTCACCCCTGGCCACGCTGCAGTTTTCTTCAAGAAGAGTTTTATGGAAGGTATTGTTGAACAGCAATTACTCTCACTTCTTTATATGCTTGCAAAGCAGTTTACTGGAGGAAGGAGGCAGGCCCCGGCAGGATCCTTCACTTGTCTTTTCGTTTAACCCCCGCCCCCCACACCTCAGAGAAGCAGGCGTTTGTCATCTTGCTCAACAAGGAACAGTGGCGTTCACAAATGTTAGGGAATTTCTCAGCTGAAACCAGGTCTGTCTGACTCCAAAGCTGAAGTTCTTTCCCAGCATTGGTTCTATGAGAACTCAAGGAGTTGAAAATAACCCACAACACTGAAGAAGTTTAGCGTACACTCCGTGATGCAGGACGTTGTGCAGAGCTGACCGGACAGCAACCAACAACAACAAACGTCCTCATAAGCCACCAACCCATGGGGCCTTGCCTGTCCCTGGGTTTCTGCTAGTGAAGTCAAGGCTTGTAAGCCTGAGGTCTGCTCCCTCAGCCCACACCTTGCTGCCTGCCCTGCTGCCCTCTTGGGGCCCACTGATGCTGTGTTGCTGTGACTCCTCCCAGAGTAATTCCCATCTCCCTCCTCCCTGGCTTGGGGCCACCTTGCCTCCTCATGGTGGCCAGCCGGCCTGCGGACTCCTCCAGGGAGACTGTGCTGGGTCACGATCTCTGCTGCGACATAAGGGAGCCCGGGGAGACCAGCAGCACTGTCTTGTCTATACTCCTGGGACCCTCCATGTTGGGGCTGGGTCACCTGTGAAGTCATTGCCTCTCAGAGTCCCTAATGGGAACAGCCCCTTTGCTTTTGTCTGTCTACCTGCTCCTTCTCTGGGGTTTCTTCCCTTTTGTCCCCCACCACCTCACACCACCCCATGGTTTCAGTTTGGAGTGGGGGCTCAAACCCCTTGTATTTGATTTCTGTCTCCCTACCTGTCTTTCAAGGAGCCCTGGTGGCACAGTGGTTAAGTGCTCAGTTGCTAACCAAAAGATCTGCAGTTCGAACCCACCAGCTGTTCCGTGGGAGAAGGATGTGGCGGTCTGCTTCCCATAAAGATTTACAGCCTTGGAAACCCTATGGGGCAGTTTTACTCTGTCCTATAGGGTCGCTATGAGTACGAATCAACTCGACAGCAACGGGTTTGGACTGCTCTTACACTTGTCAACAGCACAGGCTCTAGAGACACGTGACCCAGGCTCTAACCAGAGCTTGTCTGTATTTTAGCTGTGTGACCCTGGGCAAGTTGCTCGACCTCTCTGTGCCTCAGTTTCTTTCAGTGTAAAACAGTGGCTGAAGCTAAAGAGGAGTAGATCAGTGTGATGAGGGCATAATGCTGAAGTACTGTTGTACGTGAAAATAAATGATTTTTTTTTTTTTTTTTTGTTATACAGTGTGATCATTAAGGTTGTGTGTCAACTTGGCTGGGCCATGATTCTCAGTGGTTTGGCAGTCATATAATGATGTGATCACTTCCATAATGAGATCTGATATAATGTAATCACCTCCATGATGGGATCTGCTGTGAGTAGCCAGTCAGTTGAAGGTGAGTTTCCTTGGGCGTGTGGCCTGCCTCCAACACAGGTGGACTTTCTGGCAAGGCTCGTGGGCTTTTGCTTGCTCTGGATCCTGCAGCTGGCTCCTGTTCATATGACCTCTGGTTCTTGGGACTTGAGCTAGCAGTTTACCTGCTGTCTTGCCTGCCGATCTTGGGATTCGGTGGTCTCACAGCCTGTGAGCAAGAGCCCTTCTGTCTGACCAGCTGATTTGGGTTCACAAGCCCCTGCAGCTACATGAGCAGGAAGAAGCCTCCAGCCTGATCCAGGTACTTGGGACTTTCCAGCCTCTACAACTACGTGAGCCATTTCCTTGATATAAATCTCTCTATATATTTATAAACTTTACTGGTTTTGCTTCTCTAGAGAACCCACCCTAAGACATACCCTATTATGTGACCAGTGTCCGGAAGGGAAGTGTGTGGTGCATAGCGTTCCCTCTCGTACTCAACAACCACCACCTGTTGTGTCCAAAAGAAAGGCATCCTCTCTCATGTGCTCAGGGGTACCTGATGCTTCTTTAATGGGGGACTAATGACCATTTTCCTTGTCAAGTTAGGAGCAAAGGAAAAACAAAAACACCACCAAAGTTCAGAGCTAAATGAGTGACAACAGATCTGTTTCCAAATGCAGATGTTGATGGAGGGGGTGAGAAGACCAGCAGAACTGCCGAGAGTAAGAGCAGGGGCAGGCCTGGGCAGAGGGCGGGTTTACAGAGAGGAGAAGCGCGAGTGCCGAAGGTTCAAACTTTGCCGGCCTTGCACTTGGCTTTTGCGTTTCCTTAGAGCTGGAGAACGCAGGCAGGGTTGGGATGGCTCCTGTTTGGGCATCTGTCTTGGGCCTCCAGGATTGGCAGTGGGCTTCCCGGAAGGAAGGTGCCTTCACCTTTTCTCCTCATTCTCGCCCCCACTCTCGCATCCCCGGGAACAGAAGGTCAGTGTGCCGCGGTGGAGCGCTGCGCTCCCGGGTTAACTAACTATCTTAAAACACCTAAAACATTCATTTTTGCAAATCTTTTTTTATCTGTGTAACAGAGATATCTATCTATTCTTCCAAAACTGCATGGGCTTCCCTAGGAAGGAGGAAGGCAGTGTTGCCTATAGAGGTGCTTTGCAAGTATTTTTCATAATCAAACTCTTTTCTTTCAAGTAAAACTTTCTCTAGAACTCCAATATATAAAGTTGATAAAAGTGATAAATGGGTTCTTTTATTTCCACAGTAAAAATAGCTTTGTTTTTCTCCCCCTAATTATATGAATAATACACGTTTGTCAGGGGAAAAAATTAAACAATACAAAACAGTATGAGGAAAAATAACTGAAAGCTCCTGGAATCAGACCTCCTGAGGGGGCACCATGACTTTTTGTCTCCATCCATTAATGCATCTCTTTAAGCACGTCCACACCTACACTCAAGTTTACACAAAGGGGATCACGTTGCATTTACTGTGGAGACCATTCTAAATGCACTCCCTCTCTCTCTTGCATCCCCCTTTCCTCTCTTCTGTCCCTCCCTCACTCTTCCCACAGCTCTCTCTCCATTCCAACCCCCAACATATGCTAAGAACCTGATGGGTATTTTTTCATTTCTCTCTATTTCTATCTTTTTCTCTATTCAATACCTGTACCTATATCTTTGTATGTGTAAATAAAACAGGATTTGGGAATCACTATTTTCCAAAAATGAATGAGATTACATCACACATGCATCTCTGCACTTTGCTTTTCTCATTCCACATGGACACTGATGCACAACTTCATTGTAAATGCGCGGGATGTCGGGATATCGATGCGCCCAACTTACTCAACCTTTCTGTTACTGATGCACACTCACTTTCTTTCCGGGTTTGGCCACTACACATACGCTCTAATTAACATCCTTGTAGGTGAATCTTCGGGGCCCTTGTGGCGTAGTGGTTAAGAGCTGGGCTGCTAACCAAAATGTTGGCAGCTCAAATCCAACAGCCACTCCTTGGAAATCCTACGGCGCAGTTCTGCTCTGTCCTATAGGGTCACTATGAGTCAGAACCAACTTAACAACACCTAACAACAACACAGGGGAATCTTTATGTTTTGGTGCATTTTTTTCCCTGTGGTGTAGAATCCTAGGAGTAGGATTATAGGGTCAAAGAATAGGTTTTTAATTTTTTTTAAGCTACTGCTAGATTATCTAGTGGTTTAAAACAATTCCCATTTCTATCAGTAATGTATCAGACTCTTCTTTTCCCTGAATACCTACCTATGTGTGTCAGAATAGAACTGTGCTCTGTGGGGTTTTCAATGGCTGCTTTTTTGGAAGTAAACTTTCTTCCAAGGCACCTCTGGGTGGACTCAAACCTCTGATCTTTTGGTTGGCAGCCAAGTATGTTAACTGTTTGCACCACCCACAGTGACTGAGAAATACATTGTGTATGTACTTCTATTTTTCAAGGAAAATAGTAGTTTTGTCCTGAAGTAGCTGTTCGTGTTGCTTTTTGTTTTGCTTTTCTTGTTTGTTTAACTCTCTAGACTTTTATGAAAACTGATTGCACTCTTTTTCCCCCCTTGCATTAATAAACAAATCTTCAAAGACCAGCATTAATCCTAAGGCTGATTTTGGGAACCAGTGGCCTGGAAGTTTCTTTCTGGTTGTCAAACTCTGTTACTTTCCTAGCCAGATAGTAACTTCTAGATGCAGCAAGGCTCAACAATGGGCACTGCCTCCATTACAAGTGTGTCTTTTATCATCTAATTAAGCTGCTTAGGATTTAGTGAGAAGAAAGCCCTTAGCTGTGCTTGATCTTCTGTTCACTGTGCAGATGCTGCTTCATGTGCCTTTTGAAGCTGTTTCAGTGACTTTGTATATTTGCATTCCAATTCCAAACAGAAAGACTCTACCGTGCAAATGACATCAAAATAAAAATTCAGCTTAGCACAAAGCACGGAAATGTGAAAATTAATCATGCTTCAGGGAAGTCATACATTACACTAATACAGATATTTTCTTGGACATTTAATATTTATGCAAAATACAAAACTAAAGCTGGAAGTCATTATTATGTATTTATCACTGTGTAGCTGTGCATATTTGTCTCTCTTTGTTTACTTGCAAAAATTACAATAACTGGATAGAATGTTGTTTGGAAGCTACCTAGGGAACCAAGCAGTAGCAAAAAGAAGTTTTATTTTTATGTGAGGAAAATATCCATATTAAGATGGTATTAGAGTTGGGATGCTATTTTTGAAGGGCATACAAAAAATTCATGAAACATACAGTAAGAGATTTTTTTAAAAAATCATGTGTTTTTGTTCATTGAAGTCAGTTATGTGACTTAAAATGATTTAAGACTATAACTGTTTGCATAGTTACGCTAAAAGTATAGATATTAGATAAACAAAGCGGTAACAGATTTCTTCAAGAATTAAAGTAGGGGTGGAGCCAAGATGGCGGTGTAGTCAGACGCTTCCTATATACCTCTTACAACAAAGACCTGGAAAAACAAGTGATTTGATTATATATGAATATCTAGGAGCCCTGAACAAGGCAAAGTTGAGGAATAGGACTGAGTGGTGGGGGGAGAGGGAGATGGTTCAGAAGAAGCCAGCAGCACCAGAGAGGTGGTGGTGGGATGGCAACTCTTCAGCTGCTCTGGGTCTTCAGTGAAGCCGGCAAACAGCTGTGCATGCACTGGGGAGGCAGTTTCCACATCAAGAGAGATCTGGCAGCAGAGATTCTGCTTGGACACTCCAAACCAGTGAAAAGCAGCTCCCAAGTGGCTAAAGATAAGTACATGCATGCAGCCTTTCTCGGGGATTTAAAAAAAAAAAAAAAAGCCCATTTGGGAAAACCCTCTCTCCCTTTTACCTCCTCCCTCCGTGCTCTGTACCAGGAGTCCACTGGGCTGGAAGTAGATCCCTAAAGGTGCCCTGACCCATTCTCCTTGCCTTGGAGAGGGAGCAAATAAGCTACTGGCTCCCCTAAGCCAGGAACTCAGGGTTGGCACAGCTCCTTTGCTAGGCACAGGCATAAGGGGTCCATAGACTTTGAGTGCCTTACACCCCTGTATAGACTTGTGGGGACCCATCTCAACAGTGTTAGCCCTCACTACCACAGTACTACAGGGGAAATATATGAAGTTTAACTTCAACTGTTTCAGCTGTGAAGTGGCAGATTTTTGACCCTCGAAACAGCCCTGCCCCTCAAGTAGGCACTTTTACTGATCCGCAACAGGGGCTTGAGGACTGGTGACGTCACCTAAACCATCTAGTCACCTGCTACAGGAGTCCAAGAAAAAGTGGTGCCCTCGAGTCTTTACAGCCAACAAAGTGGGGTGCTCATAGTCCGGCTATAAAACTCACCTACCTACTTGCCCTAGGGAATAGGGACATGCTTTCCTTTCAGACTCTCAGGGGCAGCCGTCAGCCCCCTGCTTGGCTCAGCGCGTGATCCCTACCACGGCCAGAGTCCAGTGCCTGCACCAATTACCCATGCCTCTCTAGGACTGTGGGTGAGAGCCTGCATCACACACTTGGTGACTGACTGCCTGGACACCCAAGCTGAACCCGTATGGGAAAATTTAATGGACTCCTGTGTGCACATACTTAGTTACAGAACTAACTACCTGATGACAGGGCATTAGAGCTTCAAAGGTGCCAATAAACAAACTAGTGCACACGAGCAACCTATTGGGGAATATCGAAACAAAACAAGAAGCTAGAACTCACTAAACAAATATAAAATAAAATTATAATAACTGATCGATGGCTCAGAGACAACAGTCAGTATCAAATCACATAAAGAGGCAGTCCATGATGGCTTCAGCAAGCTCCCAAAATAAAGAATCAATAAATTCTCTGGAGGAAGAGAATTTCTTGCAATTAGCAGAGGCAGAATACAAAAGATTACTATACAGAACTCTTCTAGAAATTATAAAGGAAATTCTAGAAAATGTAGAAACTTCCAAAGAACATACACACAAAGTAGTAGCAGAACTTAAAAAAGTTATTCAAGAACATAATGACGAATTTAATAGGCTGCAAGAATCCATAGAGAGACAGCAATCAGAAATCCAGAAGATTAACAATAAAATTTCAGAATTAGACAACTCAATAGAAAGTCATAGGAGCAGAATTGAGGCAGTAGAAGTTAGAATTAGTGACATTGAAGATAAAGCTCTTGATGCCAACATATTTGAGGAAAAATCAGATAGAAGAATTAAAAAGAATGAAGAAACTCTAAGAGTTCTGTGGGACTCTATCAACAGAAATAACCTACAAGTGATAGGAGTACCAGAACAGGGGGGATAACAGAAAATACAGAGAAAACTGTTGATGATCTGTTGACAGAAAACTTCCCTGATATCATGAAAGATGAGAAGATATCTATCCAAGATGCTCATCGAACCCCACATAAGGTAGATCCCAAAAGAAAGTCACCAAGACATATTATAATCAAACCTACCAAAACCAACGATAAAGAATTTTAAGAGCAGCTAGGCGTAAAACAAAAGTAATCTACAAAGGACAGTCAATTAGAATAAACCCAGACTACTCTGCAGAAACCATGTGGGCAAGAAGGCAGTGGGATGACATATATAAAGCCTTGAAGGAAAACAACTGCTAGCCAAGAATTATATATCCAGCAAAACTGTCTCTCAAATATGATGGCAAAATTAGGGCATTTCCAGATAAAGAGAAGTGTAGGGAATTTGCAAAAACCAAACCAAAATTACAAGAAATACTAAAGGGAGTCCTATGGTTAGATAATCAATAACACCAGATAACAATGCAAGACTAGAACGCAGGACAGAGCAACCACATATTGACTCAGATAGGGAAGTTGAAAACATAACAAAGCTGAAACATTGAAAGTAGGGAAACAGAGATATCAATATGTAAAAAAGGACAACATTAAAACCAAAAAGAGGGACTTAAAAAACCCAGACATTGATTTTTCATATGGAGGGAAAGTCAAGGCGATATAAAGTTATAAAAGACTGGTATAAACTTAGAAAAATAGGGGTAAATATTAGTACTTTTTTTATTGTTGTAATTAAATGAGGTTTACATTTCAAGTTAGTCTCCCATACAGAATTTTTTTTTAACATACATTGTTATGAGACACCAACCGCTCACCCCATTCTGTGACAGCACACTCCTCCCCTCTGCCCCTGATTCCCCATGAACATTCAACCAGCTCCTAACCCTCTCTGCCTTCCCCTCTCACCTCTGGACAGAAGCCACCCCTTTGGTCTCTTATATCTACTTGTCTAAGAGGCACATTCTTCACAAGTATCACTTTATGTTCCACAGTCCAGTCCAATCCCTGTCTGAAGAGTTGGCCTCAGAAATTGTTTTAGTTCTGGGGTGATGGAGAGACCAGGGGCCATGCTTTCCGGGGCACCTCCAGTCTCAGTCAGACCATTAAGTCTGGTCTTCTTACTAGAATTTGAGTTCTGCATCCCATTGTTCTACTGCTCCATCAGGGACCCTCTGTTGTTTTCCCTGTCAGGACATTCGTTGGTGGTAGCCGGGCACCATCTAGTTCTTCTGGCCTCAGGCTGATGAAATCTCTGGTTTATGTGGCCCATTCTGTCTCTTGGGCCAATACTTTCCTTGTGTCTTCGGTGTTCTTCATTCTTCTTTACTCCAAGTGGTTGGGACCAATTGATGCATCTTAGGTGGCTGCTTGCAAACTTTTAAGACCCCAGATGCCACTCACCAAAGGAGGATGCAGAACATTTTCTTAATAAGGTTTATTATGCCAATTGACATAGATGTCCCAAAATAGGGGTAAATATTAAGGTAACCACAAAGGACTCTAACAATCCTACGAATCAAAATAAAGTAGAAAAACATAAAGACCAAGCAAACACAAATTCTACAACAATGAAAAAGATGAAAAAAAAAATACATAAATAAAAACGACTCAGCACAGAAAATTAAGGGGAACAAAGAAAATGAAAAACACAGAAAAAGAGATATCAGCATGACAGCACTAAACTCATACCTATCAATAATTACACTGAATGTAAACGGACTTAATACACCAATAAAGAGACGGGGAGTGGCAGGTTGGATAGAAAAGCATGATCCATCTATATGCTGCCTACAAGAGATGCACCTTAGACTTAAAGACACAAACAGGCTAAAACTCAAAGGATGGGAAAAAATACATCAAGCAAACAACACTCAAAAAACAGCAGGAGTGGCAATATTAATCTCTGACAAAATAGACTTTAAAGTAAAATCCACCAAAAAGGATAAGGAAGGGCACTATATAATGATTAAAGGGTCAATACACCAGGAGGACATAACTATAATAAATATTTATGCACCCAACAACAGGGTTCCAAAATACATGAAACAAACTCTAACAGCTCTGAAGAGAGAGATAGACAGCTCCACAATAGTAGTAGGAGACTTCAACAGGCCACTTTTGGTAAAGGACGGAACATCCAGAAAGAAGCTCAACAAAGACACGGAAGAGCTAAATGCTACAATCAACCAACTTGATCTCATAGACATATACCGAACACTGCACCCAACAGCAGTCAAGTATACTTTCTTTTCTAAGAATTAAAGTAATGAAGCTGAAAAAGCATGTTAGGGATTTTTGTAAATGTGTATTTTCTTGGTTTTCAAAGACACCTGCCAAATACAGAGCCCTGGTGGTGCAGTAGTTAAGAACTCGACTGCTAACCAAAAAGTCGGCAGTTCGAATCCACCACCTACTCCTTAGAAACCCTATGGGGCAGTTTTAGTCTGTCCTACAAGGTCACTATGAGTTGGAATTGACTCGACTGCAACGGGTTTGTTTCTTTTGTTTTTTTTTTTTTTTTTTCCCTCTGGTTTTGACCAAATACACAACTCACCTATTTATTTTTTACTTATTTTAAATATTTACAGCATTATTGAGGTATAATTGACACTGAACAAATTGCACATTTTAAAATGTACTGTTAGATGACTTTTTACCTGTACACGTACGTGAAATCATCACCACAATCGAAATAATAAAAATTTAAATTATCACATAACGTTTCTTTGTGTGTTTTGTGTTCATCCTCCCTCAATTACCCTTCACACCTCATGCACCCCCATGATCCCCACACAACCTCTGGTCTGCTTTCTGTCACTATAGATTAGTTTGCATTATCTAGAATTGTAGATAAATGGAATCATCCAATATGTACTCTTTTTTAAGCTGGCTTCTTTCACCATCAAAATTATTTTGAGATTATATCATGCTGTTGTGTGTATCGATAGCTTAGTCCTTATTTATTGCTGAGTAATGTTCAACTGTATGACTATGCAAAGATCTGTTTATCCATTCACCTGTTAACAGACATTTGGGTTTTTTTCCAGTTTGGGGGCTATAAATAAATAGAGCTGCTATGACGTAAATGGTTTGCGCTCAACCACTAACCTAAAGGTTGGCCATTTGAATCCACCCAGTGGTACCATGGAAGAAAGGCCTGACAATCTGCTTCCATTAACATTACAGTCAAGCATACACTATGGAGCAGTTCTACTCTGTAACACAGGAGATCACCATGAGTCGGAATTGACTGGATGGCAACCAACAACAATATACAGTCATGTACAAGTATTATCATGGACATATGCTTTCATTTTCTTTTGGGTAAATAATTAGCAGTGGGATGGGTAGATTGTACAGTTGGTACATGCTTAACTTTTTAGTAAATTGTCAAACTATTTTTCAAAGTAGTTGTACCATTTTACATTCCCACCAGCAATGTATGATAGTTTCATTTCTTCCACATCCTTGTGGAATTATTTTCATAAATGCAGATTTATTTAACACACAGAGAATACCTTATCAACTAATGTTGTCACATACACACAATTGTCATTTACTTTTAATTTAGTGAGGCTCAAAAGGATCCTATTTTAATTTGAATAGTTCTTTTTTTTTTAAACCAACTTCACACATTAGTGTGTGTGTGTGTGTATGTGTGTGTGAGTGTGTGTGTGTGTGTGTGTGTGTGTGTCTGTATGGTGTACTAAGAGGGTGGGATCTGTAATCAGATTGCCTAGTTTGAAACCCAGTTCAATAACTGTTTAACCTCAGTTTCCTCAGCTGTAAAAAGCATTTAATAATTATGTCTATCTTATGAGATTGTTGGGAAGATAAATAATTTAATGTATCTAAGGTACCATGTGCTGGGCACACAGCAATTAATCAGTAAAGGAGGTTAGCTAGATTTAATGTAGATGGACTACAGTCCTTTCTTTGTTCTTATGAAAAAAAAGAGTCCTTGAGTCTTCAGTCTAAGGATTGTGAAAGGGGTTATTTGTAAAATAATTGCATCTCCAATTTAATAAATAACTTTTTACTGACTCTAAAAGTAATATACATTCTTTGCAGAGAATTTGTCTCTGGGTGGTACAAATGGTTTGTGCTCAACTACTAATCAAAAGGTTAACAGTTTAAACCCACTGCTAAACTTTTGATTTGTAGTGGCATCACAGAAGAAAGGCCTGGCAATCTGCTTCCGTAACGATTATAGCCAAGAAAATCCAATGGAACTTAGTTCTACTCTGTAACACATTTGGTGTTCATGAATCGGAATTGACTCCAATGCAATTATTACGGAGAACTGGGAAAGCAAGGTTCTAGCAACACAATTGCCAACACAGTTCAGGCTGAGTTGACATGGATGTTATTTCTGTTACAACTACATAGAAATATTGCATAAAATAAAGCAAAACAATTTTGAAAAAATACATAGCTGAGTCTCTGGTAACAGTGAGCTACGATATTCAGATGAATATTCTTGCTGAGGAAAACTACAAATGCTGGACAAAATACTAAAATCAAAACATGAACACCTGTTTGAGACTTCAGATTATTAAGAAGATACAGCAGAATTACTGGGCCATGATCCCCGGGAGGCTGGAGCCCTGGAGAGCACCTCTGGCTTTGAGGTGGGGCCTTAAGGACTGCACAGTAGGATTGAAATCTAGAAGCAGATATGCTTTCACTAAGACTGAACTCAGTGTACACCAATGTTCATTGCAGCATTATTCATAATAGCCAAAATGTGAGAACAACCCAAGTGTCCATCAACAGATGAACGGATAAACAAAATGTGGTATAAACATACAATGGAATATTATTCAGCCACAAAGAGAGATGAAGTCCTGATACATGCTACAGCCTGGAAAAACCTTGAAAACATTATGCTGGATGAAATAAGTCTGACACAAAACACAACATATTACATGCTCCCACTTATATGAAATATTTAGAAGAGGCAAATGCAGAGAGATAAAAGCATGTTAGTGACTACTACCGGCTGGGCGGGAGGCCGGAATGGGAATTATTGCAGGAGTACTGAGTTTCTATTTGGGGTGATATAAAACTTTTGGAAATGGATAATAGTGATAGTATATAATGTCACCAAATTGTACACTTAAAAACGGTTAAAATGGCAAGTTTTTTGTTATGTATATTTTACCACAATTAAAAAAAAAATACGATGCCATACATTGGATGGGAGTGGGGCAGGGGAAAAAACTGAGCTCAGCTTCAAATCACCTAAGTCCTTATAACTGGTTTGAAGGAATCTTGGATTGATATTATCCCTAGAAGACTGGCAGAAACAAAGAAATTCTCTCTGGAGGAAGATAAGAATCCCCTGTTGTTGTAGTTAGTTGCCGTCAAGTTGATTCCCAACCATGGTGATTCAATGTGTGTCAGAGTAGAACTGCTCCATAGCGTTCTCAAGGCTATGACTTTTTGAAGCAGGTCACCAGGCCTATGTCCTCAGGTGCCTCTGGGTGTGTTCAACTAGCCAGCCTTTCAGCTAGTAGTTGATTGCTTAACTGTTTGCATCACCCAGGGACTCCAAGAACCCCTTAGGCCTCAAATTATTCCTATGGACAGTTTTAAAAGAACAACTTCTGGCATAAATTTAGAATAACCAGGCCAGGAGGAGATAAGGCAACATGAACAAAATATAGCAGAAACAATAGACAGGAGAAATGGGCTCACAGGGGTTCAGGTATTGGTATTATAAGATACAGACTTTTTCAAATAATGATACTTTTAATGTACTAGAAGACAAAAAATAAGATTGAGAATTTTTTGCAGAGAACTCAAAAGTATAAAAGAAAACAAAATATACATTCTACCATGCAAAAAATAATCAAGATAATAAACCTCAACAGGTGAGATTAACTGTAGATTAGACACAACAGAAGGCAGAATTACTGACTTAGAATAAAGTCAGAAAAAAAATACCCAAAACGAAGCCTGGGGAGACAAGGATACTAAGCACAGCACTGTAGATAAAAACATAGAAGACATAGTAAGAAATTCTAACATACGTGTAATTAAAATCCCAGAAGGAAGGGAGAGAGAATAGAGAAGACATATTTGAAGAGAAAATGGCTGAGAACTTTACACAATGAATGAAAGACATCAAGCTACAGGTTCAAATCCCTTTGAACCCCAAGCAGAGGTTTAATTAAAAAATAATTATGAAAAACAAATGAAAAACCAAAACAACAGCAACACAATAACACACATAACATATCATAAACACTGCAGAAAACAAACGTCAAAAAGGAAATCTTGAAATGACTTCCAGCAACATGGCACTCTAGGCAGAGGCACCACACTGTCCCTCCACAGCAAAGATCTGAAAAACTAAGCCAAACAGAGAAAACACCAATCCTGAAACCCTAAACATCAAATGAAGAGATAAAGAACTCAGCCAAGCACCAAATGGAATAAGAAACTGACAGAGAACAAAGAGTGAGAAGACATACATGAAGAGGTCCTCCAACAGCTAACGCAGCACGGATCCACCATCTTGGACTCCTATCAGAGACCAGCAAATACAGAGTTTGAGAAAGCAGCTTCATGGAGCTTCCAGCAGGAGACAGAACAACCAGTAACTGGCAATATATGCTTTCCCACCCCACACCCTTCTTCACCCCCACTCGACCTCCTCTGCTGCCCGCAGCCACAGTCTCTAGGCCGGGAAGGATGGCTGCTTGGATTCCACCAGCCCACACCAGCCGACTCCCTGAGTGCCATTTGTTGGCTACTGGTGTTGCTTTTTTCCACTTATTTTGATTTCTTCCTTACCTCTCACCAGCTCCCCCTCCTTTTGCTCAAATACCTGGCTCCGTGCACCATCTTTGCTTCTTTCTGAGGGGCTGTGGGGCTCTGCTCAAGTGTGGAACTGCTTCCCGGTCCATGCTGCCATGCTGGTGGGATGCCGGGGCTTTCTTTTGTTTGTTCATTTTGAATTGTTTGTTTTCTTTTACTTTTCTGGAGTTAGGAGCCTGTTCTGGCCAGGCAGTGATGCGCAGCTTGGGACCTAACCCATCAGCTTTCACAGAAGTGCAGAGGAATCCCTGAGGGCATTTCTTTTTTATGTTTTTTTTTCTTTCTGTTTTTTGGGGGGTTTTCTTGTTCTTTTTTTAAATTAGTTTTGTTTTCTTTTCCCTCTTTTTCCCTTTTTGTCTTTCTTCATTACTCAGTTTCTCGTCTCTCTATACCTTCCTTTTTTTCCTGTCCCCTGAACACCTGGTGCTGAGTGACACCTCTATGCCTTCTAGCCAGGCTGTACTTCAACACCTGGAAACAATTTCCCCAGACCTCGTAGGCACACTGGTGGGATCCCTGGGAGCTTTGCTGTTCTTCTTTCTAATTTTTATTTATTCATTCTATTCTTTTCTTTCCTCTTTTTGTTTTTCTCCATTTCATAGTCTCTCATCTCTCCACTCCAATGACAAGCTCCCCTAGCACTCTTTTTTGTTTGTATGTTTTTGGTTCCTGTTCCTCACTCCTGTCTCTCATACCCATCTTAGCTCCACACATCACAATCACCCCACTCCATCCTGCTTACCTGCATGGGGAATTTAACATCACACCACCAATCAGCACAGGCACAGCCTATCGGAACCTGCCCTGCAATGATTACTGACCCACCCTGGTGGCTGTAGTAAGTGCCACAAACAACCCATCCCAGCAACTCCTCTTTAACTAGACCTGCCCTGCTGTACCTTATCTGAGCGACTGACCCTGCCAATTGGAGAAGGACGTGATAAGTATCATGCCCACAGAGGAGCAAACAACAAAGAACACACAGCCTGCCTGCTCAGACATAGCCAAATTTTAAAAAAGGACAAAACAAACAAATATACAATCAATAAATGAGAAAAATAACTACTGAATGCCCCGAAGACAGCAGACAATATCAAAACATTTGCAAAAACAGGACAGGATGGTTCTAGCAGGGGTCCAAAATAAAACACCAGATGACTTTCCAGAACAAGAAAAGGCACTAGAACTAACTGATAGGGAATTCAAATCTCTAATGTTATCCAAAAATTATCCAAGTGTTGAAGCAAAAAGCAGACAAAAATGAGGAAAAAATAGACAAATTCGTGGAAAAGGCAGACAAATTTATGGAAAATACAGAAAAAAATGGTAGAATTCAGGAAAATAATGCAGGAACAAAATTCCAAAATTAATTCACAACTAGAAATTATACAAAAACAACAATTAGAAATCCAAAAGATAAACAACAATATTTCAGAAACAGACAGTGTTTTAGAAAGGCTGAGGAGCAGATTTGAAATGGTGGAAGACAGGATCAGCGGAATTGAAGACAAACACTTGGATACAACTCTGCTAAAGGAAAAATCAGAAAAAAGAACAAAGAAAAATGAAGAGACCCTGAGAATTATGTGGGATACAATCAAAAGCTAAAATCTTCGAGTGATCAGAGTTCCAGAACAGGCGGAGAAAACAGAAAACACAGAGAGGATCATTGAAGAACTGCTGACAGAAAACTTCCACAATATCATGAAAGATGAAAAGCTGTCCATCCAAGAAGCTCAACAAACCCCATATAGGATAGACCCCAAAAGAAAATCACCAAGGCATATCATAATCACTCTCGCCAAAACCAAAGACAAACAATGAATCCTGAGAGCAACTCATGAAAAACAAGAAGTCACATACAGAGGAGAAACAATAAGGCTAAGCTCAGATTATTCAACAGAAACCATGCAGGCAAGAAGGCAATGGGATGACATATATAAAACCTAGAAAGAAAACAAATTGCCTGCCAAGAATAATATATCCTGCAAAACTCTTGATCAAATATGATGGTGAAATTAGGACGTTTCCAGATAAACAGAAATTAAGGGACTATGTAAAAACCAAACCAAACTTACAAGAATTATCTGAGAGCAAACAACTTCAGCTCACAGGCTGAATCTAGGACACAGGATTGTACCAGCCAGATACCAATCTAGGAAATGAACTCTCAAGGACTATCCAAAACCAAAAGAAATACAACAGGGAATCAGAGCAGTTAATCTGTAAATGACAACATCAGAACAATAAAAGAGGGAACAAACGGTGTAGGAATAGAACCTTCTAATGGAGAGGAAGCAAGGCAATACCAAGTAATAATAGACTGCTTCAAACTTAGAAAGATAAGGGTAAATTTCATGGTAACCACAAATAGAGTTAACAAACATACTCATAAAAATAAAGAGGAAAAACATAAAGTCTCAGTAACAACAAAACCTACAAAAACAGAAGAAATTTTAAAAAAATCCACAAACAAAAGAAATTCAGCACAGGAGAGTAAGACGAATAAAGAAAACGTCAGCACCACAAAAAAAAAAAAAAAAAAAAACCTACAAAATGACAGAAATAAACTCACATCTATCAATAATTACACTGAATGTAAATAGACTCAATGCACCCATAAAGAGACAGAGAGTGAGAGAATGGATAAAAAAAAAAACAGAATCCATCAATACACTGTCTACAAGAGACACACCTTACAAACAAAGATGTGAATTTATTAAAAATCAAAGCTTGGAAAAAATATATCAAGCTAGCAAATACAAAAAACAGCAGGAGTGGCAATACTAATCTCAGATAAAATAGACTTTAAAACAAAATCCACCATAAAAGACAAAGAAGGACACTACATAATGATTAAGGGGATGATAACCATAATAAACGTCTATGCACCCAGTGAGAGGATTCCAAAATACATAAAACAAACTCTAACAACACGGAAAAGAGAAATTGACAGTTCCACAATAATAATAGGAGACTTCAACACACAACTCTCAGTAAAGGACAGAACAACTAAAAATAAACTCAGCAAAGATACAGAAGACCTAAAGGGCACAATCAGCCAACTTGACCTCATAGACATATATAGAACACTCCATCCAACAGCGGCAAAGTACATATTCTTTTCCAATGAACATGGAACGTTCTTCAGAATAGACCACATCTTAGGCCACAGAACAATCCTCAACAAGATCCAAAACGCTGAGATAATACAAAGAATCTTCTCTGACCACAATGCCATCAAGGTAAAATTAACAACAGAAAGAGCAGTGAAAAAAAAATCAATTACATGGAAACTGAATAACAGCCTGCTTACAAACCACTGGGTAATAGAAGAAATCAGAGATGGAATCAAAAAATTCCTAGAACCAAACGAGAATGAAAACACATCATACCAAAACCTTTGGGACACAGCAAAGGCAGTCCTCAGAGGACAATTTATAGCAATAGATGCACATATCAAAAAAGAAGAAAGGGACAAAATCAAAACATTAATTACACAACTCAAACAAATAGAAAGAGAACAGCAAAAAAGAAAAAAAAAGCCCACTATCACCAGAAGAAAGGAAATAATAAAGATCAGAGCAGAAATAAATGAAATAGAGAATAGAAAAACAATAGAAAGAATCAACAAAACCAAAAGATCGTTCTTTGAAAGAATCGACAAAATCGACAAACTACTGGCCAAACTGACAAAAGAAAAACAGGAGAGGACGCAAATAACCCGAATAAGAAATGAAATGAGCGACATTACAACAGACCCAACTGAAATAAAAAGGATCATTACAGAATATTATGGAAAACCATACTCCAACAAATTTCAAAACCTAGAGGAAATGGATGAATTTCTAGAAACACATTACCTACCCAAACTGCAACAAAGTGATGTTGAAAATCTGAACAGACCAATAACGAGAAGATATTGAAAAGGTTATAAAAAAAGCTCCTAACAAAAAAAACCCTGGCCCAGATGGCTTCACTGGAGAATTCTACCAAACATTCAGAGAAGAGCTTGTACCAGTACTACTCAAACTGTTTCAGAGCATAGAAAAGGAAGCAACACTTCCAAATTCATTCCATAAAGACAGCATAACCCTGATACCAAAACCAGGCAAAGATGCCACAAAAAAAGAAAATTACAGACCAATATCTCTCATGCATATAGATGCAAAAATTCTCAACAAAATTCTAGCCAATAGAATTCAGCATCATATCAAAAAATAATACTCCACAACCAAGTAGGTTTCATACCAAGTATGCAAGGATGGTTTAACATTAGAAAAATCAATCAATGTAATCCACCACATAAATAAAAGGAAAGAAAAGAATCACATGATCATCTCAGTTGATGCAGAAAAGGCATTTGACAAAGTCCTATATGCATTCCTGATAAAAACTCTCAATAAAATAGGTATAGAAGGGAAATTTCTCAACATAATACAGGGCATCTATGCAAAACCAACAGTCAACATCATTCTTAATGGAGAGAGGCTGAAAACATTCCCCTTGAGAACAGGAACAAGACAAGGATGGCCTTTACCACCATTCTTATTTAACAATGTGCTGGAAGTTCTAGGTAGAGCAGTAAGGAAAGTAAAAGAAATAAAGGGCATCCAAACTGGTAATGAAGAAGTTAAATTGTCCCTGTTTGTGGATGATATGATACTATACACAGAAAACCCTAAAGACTACTAGAACCCTACTGGAACTAATAGAAAGATTTAGCAGAGTAGCAAGCAGGATACAAGATAAACATACAAAAATCAGTTGGATTGCTATATCACCAGTAAGAAGAACGATGAAAAGGAAATTGGGAAAACAATACCATTTGTAATAGCCCCTAAAAAATAAAATACTTAGGAATAAATCTAACCAGGGATGTAAAAGACCTCTACAAAGAAAGCTACAAAACACTACTGCAAGAAACTGAAAGGGATCTACATAAATGGAAAAACATACCATGCTCACGGATAGGCAGGCTCAACATTGTGAAAATGACAATTCTACCCAAAGCAATTTACAAATACAATGCAATCCTGATCCAAATACCAACAACATTCTTCAAAGAGATGGAAACACTAATCATTAACTTTATATGGAAAGGGAAGAAGCCCTGAATAAGTAAAGCACTGTGATGGTTAAGATTGTGTGTCAGCTTGGCTGGGCCATGATTCTCAGTGTTTTAATGTAATCACTCCCATGACTGAATATACTGTAAGTAGCCAATCAGATGAAAGGGAGTCTCCTTGGGGGTGAGGCCTGCATCTGTATATAAGCAGACGTTCTGACTTTTTGCTCTCTCTGGATCCTGTGGTTGTTTCCTGTCTTCTCATCTCCCGTTCTTGGGACTTGAGCTGTCAGCTTATCTGCCAAACCTGGGATTTGACGATCTGCACCACCTGTGAGTGGGAGCCTTGCTCTCTGACCTGCCAACCTTGGGCTTGCCAGCTTCGGTGGCTGTGTGACTTGGGAGAGGCCTCTACCCTGATCCACGGACTTGGGATGTTCTAGCCTCTACAATTGTGTGAGTTGTTTCCTTGATATAATCTCTCTCTACTATATATATATATTTATACATTTTACTGGTTTTCTTCTCTAGAGAACCCAGCCTAAGACAAGCACTATTGAAGAAGAATAAAGTTGGAGGACTCACACTACATGACCTCAGAATCTACTATACAGCTATGGTAGTCAAAACAGCCTGGTACTGGTACAATGACAGATGTGTTGACCAATGGAACAGAATTGAGAGCCCAGATGTAAATCCATCCACCTGATCTTCGACAAGGGCCCAAATTCCATCAAATGGATAAAAAGTCTTTTTAACAAGTGGTGCTGGCAAAACTGGATATCCATCTGCAAAAAAAATGAAACAGGACCCATACCTCACACCATATACAAAAACTAATTCAAATGGATCAAAGACCTAAATATAAAGCCAAAAACTGCAAAGTTCATGGAAGAAAAAAATAGGACTAATGCTACAGACCCTAATACACGGCATTAACAGGTTACAAATCATAAAGAACAACACACAAACACCAGAAGATAAGCTAGATAACTGGGATCTTCTAAAAATCAAACACCTATGCTCATCAAAAGATTTCACCAAAAGAGTAAAAAGAGAACGTACATACTGGGAAAAAATTTTTGGACAATACAAGTCAGACAAAGTTCTAATCTCTATAATCTACAAGAAAATCCAACACCTGTACAACAAAAAGACAAATAATCCTATTAAAAAATGGGCAAAGGAAATGAACAGACACTTCACCAAGAAGACATTCAAAGGGGCAACAGACACAAGAGGAAATGCTCACGATCACTAGCCAGTACAGAAATGCAAATTAAAACCACATTGAGATACCATCTCACCCGGGCATTACTGGCACGAATCAAAAACTCTGGAAATAACAAATGTTGGAGAGGCTGTGGGGAGATCGGAACTCTTATGCACTGCTGGTGGGAATGCAAAATGATACAACCATTTTGGAAAATGATATGGCACTTCTTTAGAAAGCTAGAAATAGAAATACCATATGATCCAGTAATCCCACTCCTAGGAATATATCCTAGAGAAATAGGAGCCATCACTCAAATAGACATTTGCACACCTATGTTCATGGCAGCATTGTTCACATAGCAAACAGATGGAAACAACCTAGATGTCCATCAACAGATGAATGGGTAAACTAACTATGGTACATACACACAATGGAGTACTATGCAACGATAAAGAACAATGATGAATCTGTGAAGCATCTCATAACATGGATGAAACTAGAGGACATTATGCTGAGTGAAGTAAGTCAATCAGAAAAGGACAAATATTGTATGAGACTTCTATTGTAAAAACCCATGAAAAAGTTTACACACAAAAAGGAACAATCTTTGTTGGTTATGAGGGATGGGAGGGGTGGGGGGGATACTAAACAGGCAACAGATAAGTGGTATCTTTGGTGAAGGGTGAGACAGTACACAATACTGAGGAAACCAGCACATCTTGTACAAGGAAAGGTCATGGAAGCTCCACAGACACATCCAAACTCCCTGAGGGACTGAATTGCTGGGCAGAGGGCTCTGGGGACCATGGTTTCCAGGAACGTCTAGCTCAATTGGCATAACACAGTTTATAAAGACAATGTTCTACATTCTACCTTGGTGAGTAGTGTCTGGGGTCTTAAAAGTCTCTGAGCAGCCATCTAAGATACTCCACTGGTCTCACCCCTTCCAGAGCAAGGGAGAATGAAGAGAACAGGGTATAATGAAAAGATTAGTACAAAGGACTAATGGACCACAGCTACCAAGGCCTCCACCAGACTGAGTCCAGTACAACTAGATGGTGCCCGGCTACCACCACTGACTGCTCTGATCAGGATCACAACAGAGGGTTCTGAACAGAACTGGAGAAGGATGTAGAACAAAATTCTAACTCACAAAAAAAGACCACATTTACTGGCCTAAAGGAGACTGGAGAAACCCCGAGAGTATGATCCCCAGACACCTTTCTAGCTCAGTGGTGAAGTCACTTCCGAGGTTCACCGTTCAGCCGGGAAATGGACAGCCCCATAAAACAAAATGGGACTAACGAGGCACAGCAGTCCAGGGACAAGGACTAGAAGGCAGAAGGGGACAGGAAAGCTGGTGATAGGGAACCCAAGGTTGAGTAAGGACAGTGTTGATATGTAGTGGGGTTGTTAACCATTGTCATCAGGTAACATGTGTACTGTTTAATGAGAAACTATTTTGTTCTGTAAACGTTCATCTAAAGTGAGAATAACAGCACACCTGGAAGAATGTAATCCATGTCACTGAACTGTGCATGTAGAAATTTTTGAAATGGTGTATCTTTGGCTATGTATATTTTCACCAAAAGAAAAAAAAAAGGTCGAGAAGGGAGAGTGTTGACATGTCGTGGGGTTGTTAACCAATATCATAAAACCATATGTGTACTGACTGTTTAATGAGAAACTATTCTGTAAACCTTCACCTAAAGTACAATAAATATATATATTAAAAAAAAGATAGTCCCCTAAAATACAGTTCTTATACTGAAAGAAAAGACCAAAATGGATGTCAGAAGGGACTCTGAAACTTGTGCTTGAATGTAAAGAGCTAAAGCAAATGGTAGATATGATAAAGTAAAAGAACTGAACAGAAGATTTCAAAGTGCAGCTTGAGAAGACAAAGTAAAGTATTATCATGACATGTGCAAAGACCTGGAGTTAGAAAACCAAAAGGCAAAAACACACTCCACATTTCTCAAGCTAAAAGATCTGAAGAAAAAATTCAAGCCTCAAGCTGCAATATTGAAGGATTCTATGGGCAAAATATTGAACAACAGAGGAAGCATCAAGATAAGATGGAAAGAAAAGAGTCAGTGTACTAAAAAATTGGTCGATGTTCAGCCATTTCAGGAGGTAGCATATGATCAAGAACTGACGGTATTGAAGAAAAAAGTCCAAGCTGCACTGACGGCACTGGGGAAAAACAACAGCTCCAAGAACTGACCGAATACCAACTGAGATGTTTCAATAAACAGATGCAGCACTGGAGGTGCACACTCGTATATGCCATGAAATTTGGCCAACCGACTGGAAGAGATCCATATTTGTGCCCATTCCAAAGAAAGGTGATTCAACAAAATGCGGAAGTTATCAAACAATATCATTAATATCACACACTTGGTTGCTAATGGAAAGGACATCACTTGGAATCCACTAGCCGCTCCGCGGGAGAAAGATGTGGCAGTTTGCTTCTGTAAAGATTACAGCCTTGGAAACCCTATAGGGCAGTTCTACTCTGTCCTATAGGGTCACTATGAGTCAGAATATACTTGATGACAATCGGTTTGGTTTTTGGTAAGAGGGCAAGCCCCAGTGTGTCTACGCATTTCAAGTCTCTGCTTTCATCAGTCTTGGTACTGTCCTAATCGCCAAAGTAATCATAGATCAATTCAAGACTGGAGAAAGACTCCTGCTCTTGATAAAAGGAGCTGCAAAGTCATATAAGAATGCATGGATATACACACCTATGTTCATGGCATCATTGTTCACAATAGCAAAAAGATGGAAACAACCTAAATGCCCATCAACAGATGAACGGATAAACAAACTATAGTACATACACACAATGGAGTACTATGCAACGAGAAAGAACAGTGATGAATCCGTGAATCATCTCATTAACATGGATGAAATTGGAGGACATTATGCTGAGTGAAATAAGTCAGTCACAAAAGGACAAATATTGTATGAGAGCTTTATTGTAAAAACCCATGAAAAAGTTCACACACAAAAAGTAATGTTGGTTACCAGGGATGGGGTGGGGGGGAATACTAAATAGGCAATAGATAAGTGATATCTTGGGTGAAGGGGGAGACAGTACACAATACAGAGGAAACCAGCACAACTTGTACAAGGAAAGGTCATGGAAGCTCCACAGACACATCCAAACTCCCTGAGGGACTGAATTGCTGGGCAGAGGGCTCTGGGGACCATGGTTTCCAGGAACATCTAGCTCAATTGGCATAACACAGTTTATAAAGACAATGTTCTACATTCTACCTTGGTGAGTAGTGTCTGGGGTCTTAAAAGCCTCTGAGCAGCCATCTAAGATACTCCACTGATCTCATCCCTTCAGAAGAAAGGGAGAATGAAGAGAACAGGATACAAGGAAAAGATTAGTCCTAAGGACTAATTGTCCACAGCTACCAAGGCCTCCACCAGACTGAGTCCAGTACAACTAGATGGTGCCTGGCTACCACCGCTGACTGCTCTGACCTGGATCACACCAGAGGGTTCTGGACAGAACTGGAGAAGGACGTAGAACAAAATTCTAACTCACAAAAAAAAAAAAAAAAAAAAGACCAGATTTACTGGCCTAAAGGAGACTGGAGAAACCCTGAGAGTATGGCCCCCCAGACACCCTTTTAGCTCAGTGGTGAAGTAACTTCTGAGGTTCACCATTCAGCCGGGGAGTGGACAGCCCCATAAAACAAAATGGGACTAATGAGGCACAGCAGTCCAGGGACAAGGACTAGAAGGCAGAAGGGAATAGGAAAGCTGGTGATAGGGAACTCAAGGTTGAGTAAGGATAGGGTTGATGTGTTGTGAGGTTGTTAACCATTGTCATAGGGCAACATGTGTACTAACTGTTTAATGAGAAACTATTTTGTTCTGTAAACCTTCATCTAAAGTGAGAATAGCAGCACAATTGGAAGAGCATAGTCAATGTCACAGAACTGTGCATGTAGAAATTTTTGAAATGGTGTATCTTTGGCTATGTATATTTTCACCAAAAAAAAAAAAAAAAAGGTCGAGAAGGGAGAGGGTTGACATGTCGTGGGGTTGTTAACCAATGTCATAAAAGAATATGTGTACTACTGTTTACTGAGAAACTATTTGTTCTGTAAACCTTCACCTGAAGTACAAAAAAAAAAATTAACAAATAAATGCATGGATATAGAGAAAGAAGAATGTGTGGCCATTTTTGCAAATCCATCACAACAAGTAACTGAAATCAAGTTTGTTCCGAGTTGTGGCAGAAGCGTTTGTTAACTGCAATAGAGCGCAGAGCCGGGGGTGGGAAATTCTACCAAGTGTACGGTCAGGAAAGGCTTCCACCAGGAAGTGATGCTTGACCTAAACTTGGAAATATGAGTGGATGGTTAGGAGACTGTTTTTTTGTGTTTCTAACCACTCGTCCCTGTTCTACCCTCTGCAGCCACACGAAAGGAGCCCCTCTCCTCCCCATGTTGACAGCTTCCGTTTTCCTTAAAGTCCTCAGGCTGTCCTCTGCCTATCAACCAAAACTTCCTAAACCCTTCCTTAAATTGTTTCAACAATTAACTTGTTCCTTTTCTAAATGTCCTCCAGGACAAAAGCAGAGATCCACACCAGGCAGAGGACTGTGGGCTTTTTCCCAAAGGCTCTCCTAAGCCTCCCAGGCAGGTTGACCATGGAGGTCCTGAATCTCAGTGCTTTTCTGTGATGCTTTTTTTAGTGGCTCCAAGGGAGAAGAATGTGGATGGGCCGAGGAGCTTCACAGTAACATTTCCTGGGGCTTAGAGTCAGAAGGTCAAGAGAGAGTGGCCGAGACTCCACCATTGAGTGACAGTGCCTCCAGGCAACAGATCAAAAAACTCCATTTTGCACTGGATGCCTAGGAAGGCTGGGTCTTTTGGAGGAGTCTTCATTCATTTCATCAACACATGTATATTGAGTATCTCCTATGGGTTAGGCACTGTCCCACTTTCTGGGACTGCCAAATACGAGGCAGACCCCATCTTAGTCCCCAAGTTATTTATAGTCCATTTGGAAGACATAGATTTGAAAATAAGCATCTCCTGTGAACCAGGAGGAGTGCTATGATGGAGGATTATTAGGTGCTCTGAAGACACAAAGCAGGAGCACAGACTGGGTACCATGGAGGAGGAACTAGTAAAGAGGGAGAGAATGTCTACTAGTCAGAGGGAATAGCCTGTGTGAAGCCTAAGAGGCAAAGGAGACCTGAGAGGTATTCGGAGGGGACATTGTGTTTCCAGGGCTGGAGAGATGTGATTCAGTGCCAGAGGAGAGTTTTGGGAGAAACAATGGCTCATCACACTCTGCTATTCCTTGAATCCACAGTTCACTTCCCCATGGATGACAACCTCTTTGAGGGAAAAGTTTCAGTTCTTTTTTAAGATATAATTTCCCTCCTCCCAACCTCCTAACTCCTGCCACAACAGTTGCCATATTTTTTCTTGTTATTGTGTTTAGGCTCAAACTGGGCCCTCAGAATTGAGTGACGTCAGTGATGATGTCACACAGTGGTTACTGGAAGCCTTGGTGCTCACTCAGATCCTAACTGCTCTTTGGAGAGGTTGTTGATCTGATGTCTCCTTGTGGGAGAGCGACTCAAGCAACCAAATCAGAGAGAGTGATTCCTTCATCGGAGTCCCCAACTTGTGAGAGTTTGGGACATCATCTCTAACTGGGACGAGGGGAAACATCTTGCTGGTGACCATCCTTGTTGGCTCATCTTCACCCAGCCAGGATGGAGCGGCAATATGTGAGGAAGAGGCCTTTCCCTAAGACTCGAGGTAAGGGTGGGAGGAAAATTCGGTCAGTGATGGTTGCTGGGCAGCAAGGGGTTTGATATCCCCTGGACACCAGGACCAGAGGGGCTCACCGAGGCTTTCACTTGAAAAAAACTCCTGTCAATTAGTAGACAACAAGAATTTGTAATGTGAATAAATAAATGAAGGAATAAATATGTAGGAGAACTATAGAATTCTTCTATGATCTGAGAGGCTTTCCATAACAGGAGCTGATAAGTCACTCAGTTGTTCAGATCTGTGAACTCCTCTGCCTTGTTAATGGAAAGGGAGCAGGGAGAAGGGTGGTTACAGAGACTTGTACCCGATTTTTTAATGAGATTGAATTAATATGTCATGTGAATTAAGAAAATATATAAAATTTATCGGGAGGTTTTGGGAGTGGGTGGTGTGAGGGAGCACAGTACCGCACACTCATCCAGAGCTCCCAGTCACTGTGAGCTGTGACAGCCCTCAGCCTGGACTCAAGCAGAAAGTCTAGGAACGCCCTGCCTCCCTAGCTCCGGCGATTTCCCTTCTCCTCCAAGGTCTCCTGTCCATCTTTTCCCAAAGACAACCCTCCAAAGCAAAGATAGCTCTAGGATAGACTTTTTTTTAAATCTCAAACTTTTATTTTTTTTATTGTGGTGAACATATACATAAAACATACCAATTCAACAATTTCTACATGTATATTTCAGTGATATTGATTACACTTTTCATGTTATGTAACCATTCTCACTATCCTTTTCCAAATCATTCTATGACCATTAACATAACCTCAATGCCCTCTAAGGAAAAACTTCCCCTTTTCCCCTCCCTCCAACCACCAATAATCTTCGGTTTCTATATATTTGCTTATTTCATATAAGTAAGATCATACAGTATTTGTCTTTTTGTGACTTATTTCATTCAGGATGATGTTTTCAAGGTCCATCAGGAAAGAATTTTAAAATTCCAGCTATAGCCAACCTCAGTTTCTGCTATCATTCCTAGTTCTCTGCCCTTTCTCCAGCTAGTTTGCCGCTCCCCCACCCATTGTCTTCTCTGTTGCTGCCTTATGCTGCCCTTCCGGGGGCTGAGCCCTGCTTTCTGCTCCCTTGTTGGTCTCTATCCCTCTAACTCACTCCTGGGAGGTTCCTCCTCTCCATCTTGTGTCTCTCTCTGGAATTTTCCCTCCATCCAACACACACGACTTATCTCCATCTCTTTCTGCATCTTGAACTCTCCAGTCCTTCCCTCATATTCAGAAACATACATAGACCTTTAGGTTGACATAGACAACCCACCAAGACACATCCAGGTGAGGTGGTTGTGTGTTGCCCGTCTGAGGTTTGTGGCATCAAGGTTCTAAGATACAGACACCTATTTCTGCCTCACCCTGAAGGAGTAGTTCATCTAGTAAGGACATGGGCTTCTAATCAGAGAAAAGCAATTTTAATCTTCTACTGTGGCTTAGTTAAGAAGGGTACAAGGAAGAGGTATACATGTAAGAGTGTTAACTAATATAAAAACTATTCTCTTTAAGTATAACTTCTCTAAAAATAGCCTTTTAGTAAAAAGAGGTTAAAAAGAGGTGAGCATTGCTCCTGTTTGAGTGTTTACTTTCTAAATTTATTAAGAAAACACCTTCATAGAAAACCTCTTTCAATGAAGTCACACACTTATTATGAAGGTTCAGGGGAATGAGGTCATTTCTAAGTTCCAAAGGAACAAATCCATTGGAATTCAACAAATGTGGAATTAAAGAAAAATAACGTTTTTTTTATAAAGTACTATAAATAGTGCCACTTTACAAAGGAGACTTTGTCTTCCACAGCAATGCCCACAAAGGATGGTAGGTCCCTGGGGAAGAAGAAAGAAACCATGGGGTCTGCAGAGGTGGAGGATGGTGGTGACAGAGAGCCCTCCAGGGTTCCCTGAGACCAGAGCCTTGGGATCAGAGATGAGGATTCAGCACACTGAGAAAAAAAAAAAACCCGTTGCTGTCCAGTCAGTTCTGACTCATAGCGACCCTACAGGACAGAGTAGAACTGCCCCATAGAGTTTCCAAGGAGCACCTGGTGGATTCGAACTGCTGACCTTTTGGTTAGCAGCCATAACACTTAACCACTATGCTCCCATTGCACTGAGAGCTCATGTAAATTTACTCGCTATTCTCAGAGGTCTCAACCCAAGAGGAACACACCACACAGCCAACAACGTCCGCAGCAAAAAGCCCAAGCTCCAGGCCCAGGAAGATTCCACGACAGTCAGCGAGGTTTTTTCCCTCAGCTTGCACTGAGCAGACCTCTCACTCATCGAGCTACGAGGCTGCTCCAGAGAAGCGATGGGTCAGGTGCGCGTACTTCACCCAGGTGGGCACAGTCAAGGGGGTGGCCGTGGCCTGGCAGACTAAAACCTCCTTTGCCCCTGTGGGCAAGATGCCCCAGGTCTTCGAGGCCGAGCTCTCAGAGGAGAGCACCATCGGCTCTGTCCCCAGTCTGGCCAACACCGAGTCCCTGGTCAGTGCCCTGGAGCCCCGGCAGGAGAAGCCGAAGGCCCGGATGACAGAGGCCAGGGTCCATGGGGAGGAGCACAGGGAGAGGTCCCGGGCTGCCACCCCAGATTGGCTGGTGACCTGTAAGCGCGGCTTCCGCTGCGTGGCCTGCTGCCGCGTGTTCCAGTCCCGGGAGGCCCTGGTGGCGCACGCCGAGCATGGCATGAGGCAGGGCTTCAGCTGCCGGGTCTTTTATGAAGAGCTGCTGGAGAGCCGGCTGCCACTCTCAGCCCAGCGCAGGGCCCGACGCTGCCACCAGCTGGCCAGGCGCTGCCTGATGGCCGCCAAGAAGAGGGAAGTGAGGGAGAAGAGAGCAGTCTGCAGGCGCCTGGAGGAGCAGCTACAGAAGCAGAGAGAGGAGCTCAAGAGGCTGCGGCACCAGCTGGAGACGCTGCAGAGGCAGGAGGCCTGGCTGCAGAGAGCGCAGGCGCAGCACCAAGGCCAGAGGGGAAAGCGCCCGAAGACCCGCTAGCACCCTGGGATTGGGAGGAGCAGGGCCTTTGGGCTGGAAATTAGGCCCTTCGGGATAGACATCCATTCAGTCTCCTTTAACCCAGCTCCCCTGGAAGATCCTTTATACCAGCCCATGTGCCCCACACCCACCCACCCCAACTTCATGGAGAGCTCCAATCATCTGGGGACCTGGATGGAAGAAGCCCCAGGACAGCTGACCACAGACACCAGCTCTGAGTCTCCCCTGGCCCAGGAGAGGAGAGGACAGGCCTCATCTGGATGGTGAGGTTTCAGACCTGAGGATGAGCACAGTGTAAGTAGGGAAAGAGAAATGGCATTTCAGTGGGACTTGGGAGGCTTAGAAGGGCCTCTGCAAGGACAGCTGTAAGGGAGGTGTGATGCTGAAGGGGGTGTCACTGAGTTCTTCTTTGCAATAGAAGGAACCAGAGAGACGGCAGGCTGCGGGGAAACCTGCCTGTAGGTGAGCAGTGGGGATAAAGCCTTAAACCAAGAGTCGATCTAGTACTTACTGGATAATTCCTGTACAGCATCTCCTAGGGTAAGGGGTAGAGCTTCGGAACTTTTTCTCTTTTAAAACAAGTTGTACTCTCCGGTTTTTGACGTATCAATCAAACTTGCTCATTTTTTTCTTTCTTCTGTGGTATAACCCGACCTGTCGTGAGATCAAAGAACTAGAAGAAAAAGCCCGACTGAGAACATAGGAGCAAAAGGGAGGGCAGTCTTCTAAACTCAGAGAGAACAGCAAGAACAGATGATCAAAGGTGAGGATGGGAAGGGGCAGATTCAGGCCCAGACTCAATAGCGGCCAAAAAGCCCAAGTCTCAGCTGCGGCATCAAGTCCCAGGTCTGGGGAGGCCCTGGATGTGACAGAAGTGTGTCCATCTCCCTGGGGGATGAGACCCCAAGTGTCACAGCAAAGCCTTCAGGGGCAGAGGAAGGGAGGGCAGGGCCCCCAGGATGGGCACCTCCATCCGCAGGCTGCCCTGTGTGTATTTCTCACAGTGACAAAGAGATGGCTCCTGAGAGGGACAGCATCAGAGAGAAAGGGCAGTGAAGGCTTTCAGGCAGGGGGAATTCTGCAGTCTCCTAAGGATCCAAAAGGACAATCAGAGATTCTCTGAGGTATCAGACTGGGAGGGGTTGGCATTCCCAGGTTGGGGAGAGGCTGGCTGGTGAGATGCTGCTTCCTGAAATCTTTTGACCAAAATCTTTCTTCTTAAAAGCTATCTTCCCCGTTAACTTCTCTATGTTCAGTCCTGAAAAGACTATAGAATATACCAGGGTGGGTTATCCAGTGGGGCAATGTGGGGAGGAGGAGGTAGCAGCCTATCAGGGAAAGAGAAGCTTCTAGTGGTGCATGAGTTACTTAGTGAATTGCACATAGTGTCCAGCCTTCTTCATTTAGCTGTAGACGTGTGCTTACAAGAGATTTTGGAGGACTAACTCTATTGACCCTCCCCAAATTATTTTTGTTCCTTTCCAGGAACAGAGAGCAGAGGAGCTCATTGGCTCCAAGAACAAGCAAGAAATCCACTGGTTTGGATTAAGTACTGTCTGTACTGTGCTCTTCTTGCAGTGATTAAAATTTTTGTATCTGTCATTAAAGAGAATTTTCACCTATTTAAAAAATATCTAACAAAAATTTTTCAAAATGTATATCTGTGGTTTATTAATTTCCAAAGGTATGAAATTTTTTATTACATGTCTAAGAATACAAATCTGTCTAATGAAAAAGTTATAAACAGAGTCCCAACCTCATGTATATTTTTCTCTTGCTCCCGCAAGGGGTCCAATGTTGAAAAACACACACGTGTGTCCTTCCCTACATTTCTCTGCTGGGACACACAGAGACAGTCGCAGGTTCACAAGCAGATCTGCTGGGAACTTGGTCACACTCTACCCACGCTGCTCTCGCCCCTTCTTTCACGGGACAGTCTGTCTTCATTCTCTGTAAGTCATCAGATATTTCACTAACATTATCTTTTTGAGTCTTCTAAGTTTTAACTCATATTTACACAAATAATTTAAATAGATGATAACAATTACAGTACATATTATCTAGACTTACACATGTTGTTGTTAGGTACCATCAAGTCAGTTCTGACTCACAGTGACCCTAAGTACAACAGAACAAATCACTGCCTGGTCCTGTGCCATCCTCACAATCGTTGCTATGTTTGAGCCCATTGTTACAGCCACTGTGTCAATCCATCTCATGGAGAGTCTTCCTCTTTTTTGATGACCCTGTACTTTACCAAGCATTATTTCCTTCTGTAGGGACTGGTCCTCCTAATCACATATGCAAAGCCATCCTCACTTCTAAGGAACATTCTGGCTGTACTTCTTTTAAGACAGATTTGTTCGTCTCATACATAACACTACTCAAATGGAAACACGTATCACCCATGCGTTTGAAGTCCACTCTTCCTGCATGTTCTAACTCTCCTCCCCCAGTCCTTTCCCACAGGTGAATCCAAGGTAATTGATGTGAACCGTCTGGTGAGTAGTCTATCTTATCCTTGCTTAAACAAGCACACACAGACATACATGTATTCTCGTCTGCTCATTTACGCACACACATAAACATAAACAGGTATTCAAGCATATTCAAACGATTGCTATTGTTTTACACAAATGGGCTCCTTTTGTGTATACTTCTCCGCACCTTGATTTTTCTCCTTCCATAATACTTCACAGAGATTTCTCCTACTCAACCACTACGACTCTCTTTCATTCTAATGACTCCCTAATTTTATTGATGATGTAGCTTTACCATAAATTCTCTTTCATTCAACCATCAATAGGCAGTCCATTTTTTGCCATTATTAGCAATAACCATCGTTTGTCTACTACAGGATTTGTTTCTGAGGGATAGATTCTAAAGAGTGAGATTTCCAGTTCAAAGATTGTTTTGAAAGCATAGAGCCATGACCTTGTCTTTCCCCTAAAGGCTGTCATAATGCACCTTTCCAGCCATGTCTGAGGGCATCCTTCTCCCCACAGCCCAGCCAGCCATAGGTGGGGCCGATTTTTAAATTGTGCCAGTTTCACTGGTACTTTGATATTTTCTTAACTATCGGTGTTTTTTAACAACTTTGATTATGTTTAGTGGGCATGTGGATTTGCTCTGAATGGTCCGTTTGAATTCATTGTTCATTTTTCAAGTGTTTTACTTTTGTCCTTCTTGTATAAAATGGAAATTATTATTAATCCTTGTCATCTGGGAGCCCTGGTGGTGCAGTGGTTATGAGCTTGGCTGCTAACCGAAAGACAGGCAGTTGTAGTCCACCAGCCACTCCTTGGAAACCTTATGGGGCATTTCTACTCTGTCCTGTAGGGTCGCTATGAGTTGGAATCGACATGTTGACAACGGGTCTTTTTAATTCCTTGTCATCTACATTTCACATAATTTTCCAAATCTATTGTTTTTGTATCACATTTTTGCAAGCTTTGTCCCCTAAAATGATCAGTTGAGTCAATACCATTTATTAAATAAATGTAATTTTTCTTTAGTTGAAATACTACCTTTGTATTAATGGTTACTGTGATTTCTTAGTAGATTTTCTGTTTCACTGTTTGTCAGTTTCTATGCTATGTAATATTCGTTTTTTCTGTCACTTGATGAGGCAGACACCTGTTACTATCCTGCTTTTTTGTGTTTTTCTTGTCTATCCTTTGGTAAAGGAGCCCTGGTGTTGCAATGGTTAAGTGCTTGACTGCTAATGGAAAGAAAGGTTGGCAGGTCAAACCCACCCAGCAGGTCCGTGGGAGAAAGGCCTGGTGGTCTACTCCCATATAGATTACAGCCTAGAAAACCCTATGGGGCAGTCAAATGGGGTCTGCATGAGTCAAAACTCGACTTGTTGGCTCCTAACAAGAACAACATTCTTTGTTATCTATTGTACTATTTGTAGCTTAAGATTACTGTATATAGTTCAACAACAACTATGTAAATATTTTAACTGCATTACATTCATGTATGAGTTTTGGGGGGCTTCCATTTATTTGATAAGACTTGCCATTTGGAAATATGTCATATTTTTTGCACTTATTCAAGTTTCATTTGATTTAATTTAATACATTAGTTTTCTTCATATAGGTCCTTTGCTGTTCTGGTCAAAACAATGTTTTCCTAAACATTTTATAGTTTTGGAGACAATTTGGTATAGTCAAGAAGTAGGGGAAAGACAATGGTATGTCCCTCCCACCCTTGCCACTTTTAGACCCTTCTGTCTACATTGGAGAGAAACCATTGATTTGGATACATTTGCCTTGTAGCCAAGTACATCATTATATCATCAATAAACAAAAAATCTCTTTTAATACCTGTGCTTGTTATTTAAATTTTCTAGTTTATTCGTTTGTCTTAAAACTATGTTGAGCCATACCAAAATCTATATATAGTTCCAAATTTATCAGCATGAGTTGAATATTTTTCCATTTATCTCATAACCTGCTAAGTTTTGGGATTATTTGTATGCTCCAATAGATAACTAATACTTGGACCTGCTGACCATTATGGCAATTACACACACCTTGTTTCTGACAGTTAAGTACTTCCAGCCCGCCTCTGTTGTGCTGGGCTCTCATTATTTGCATTGCTACTAGGCAGCCCAGCTCTCACTGACAACGTGAGCATACAGAGATTGGTTTTGTTGTTAGTTGCTGTCAAGTCCATTTGGACTCATGACGACCCCATGTATGCAGAGTAGAACTACTTAGTGGGGTTTTCAAGGCTGTAACCTTTCAGAAGCAGATCACCAGGCCTGTCTTCCGAGGTGCCTCTGGGTGGATTCAGACTGCCATACTTTCAGCTAGTAGTCAAACACGTAACTGTTTTTGGCACCCAGGGACCCCCTACAGAGAATAGATATCAGTAAGCTCAGTGTTGCTGGTGATCCCCGCAACTCTGCATTCCTTACTGATTTGATAAAATGGGTGTCCTTCAGGACCTCTGAGAAATGGTCTTATAGAAAACTAACTCTGGCATACCCACATATTGGAGACTTTTATCCCGTCTTCCAACACCTGACATAAGAGTCCTGGCATTTCTATTTCATAGAATATGGGCCATTGCCTTTTCCAAGCTTCCAAGAGCAATCCCAGCAGCATATTAAACCCATTTCCACAGCCTTGCTATGGCAATAAATCCTTGTTAGAGGAGAGTTCCCCCATATCAACAAACTCTCCTTGACCCAACTTTATGTTAAACTCCTCCCTGATTCAGTACCTTCAGCATTCATTCCTAAGCACACCCCCGTCCTGCTCACACAAGTTAGCCAGATCTTGCAGCTCCTTCAGTGTACAGTCCCTCTCCCCCTAACCACAACAATCACTTCCCCTGGTGGGCTATGCTGACATCTGACAACTAAGTGTCTGGACAAAAGCATGGGACAGCTATCTAAGGACTCTGCAAAGGAAATTGTTGAAGGTGGCTGCGGGTGGAAACCAGAACATAAAGTATGAACATTCCAGAGGCTGAAATTAAATGAGCCCCAATCTCATAACTACACACCAGATGTAGACGGAAACAGCTCCAAGAGAAGCCCTCTCTCATATCTAGTGGGAAAGAGGGTCTGGAAAGGAGAGAGGTGGGCAGGTGGGCAGACACCTAAAACTCTGGAAGAGGAGAATTCTTCTCTCTTGCCAGAGTATGTAAGTCTTCTCTCTCTCTGCTGTTAGTTGGCGTCTAGTCAATTCTGCCTCAAAAGGTATACTTTTCGAAAGCAGAATGCCATGTTAGTCTTGCAAGGCGCTTCTTTGTGGATTCAAAGTGCCAAACTTTTGGCCGGTTGTTGAGTGCAGAACCAGTCACTTAAGTGCATGACAGAATGAAGAGATTAAAGTCCCAGCATTCTTGCCACTGGGCCAGGAAAGCAGTCCTTCAGAACTCAGAGAACATCAGAGAGATAGAGAGGATGTGGCACAAGAAAGAGATTCCATAAAACTGTCATGAACTCCTGGTTCACCCCCTAGTTGCATATGTGTTTCTCTGATCCCAAGAAGCATATCAAATCCTTTAAGAGCTGCACTGTGGGTTAGAACACCATCAAGGTCCCAGACGGAGTGGCACTCATATAGATTATACCTGAATATCACTGCAAAGTCTTCAAAAATTGAACTAACATTTGAGCCACAGAATACAGAAGATGGGATAGCACTTGCAGCCTGAACATAACTGGGTCAACTGAATGCTAAAACAAAAATATCAACATTTTCCATTAAATTTCTGCAAGACCTATAGTCTTAAAATGATACGACGCAAATTTTAAAATGCTATTCCAATCGTGCACCAAGAAATAACAGGAACACTTTTTAAGTAAATGGAAAGATAAATAGATGCTATTTGCAAATGAAAATTTTACATGTTAAAAATACAACGGTAGAAATCAAAAATTTATTTGATATTCTCAACAGCAGAATGGTGATAACAGAGAAAAAAAACTAAATGAGTTGAAAACATCAGTAGAAAATATCCATTCTGGAAACAGAGAGACAATATATGGAAAAAGAAGGAACAGAGCCTCAAGAACTAGACAAAAAGCCTATTTATTTACTGGAACTCCTGAAGAAGTGGAGAAAATGTGTGGTGTAAAAAAAAGTCTTTGAAGAAATACTGGCTGAACACTTTACACGTCTGGTGAAAGACATAAACTTACAGATTCAAGAAGCTCAGCAAACCCCAACAAGTTAAACTTAAAGAATTCTATGCCTAAATACCATATTTTCATGAAAATATTGCACATTTTATGCTTTTTTTTGCCAACTGGACCCTCCCCCCTAGATATATTTGTAAGTATGGTATACTAATTTTTTGCAACAATGTAAAAAAAAAATTGGCGTAGGGTGCTATCTTAGTTATCTAGTGCTGTTCTAACAGAAATACCATAAGTGGATTGCTTTAACAAAGAGAAACTTATCCTCTAACAGTCTAGGAGGGTATGTGAGTACAAATTTAGGGTGCTACCTCCGGGAGAAGGCTTTCTCTCTCTGTTGGCTCTGGAGGAAGGCCCTTGTCGTCAATATTCCCCTAGATTAGGAGCTTCTCAGTGCAAGTACCCCGGGTCCAAAGGACACGCGACCCTGCTCCTTTCCTGGTGGTATGAGGTCCCCCGTCTCTCTGCTCGCTTCTCTGTTTATATCTCAAAAGCGATTGGCTTAAACTGTAGATTGATCTTGTAGATTGAGTTTACATCACTGCCGCTAATCCCATCTCATAGATATCATAGATATAGAATTTACTATACATAGGGAAATCACATCAGACAACAAAATGCTGAGCAACCATACAATACTGGGAATCATCGCCCAACCAAATTGATACACATATTTTGGGGGGACACAACTCTATCCATGACATGTGCTTATGAAAATACTTGGGAGGGGGAAACTGCAGTTGGCAATATATATATATATATAAAACATGTGAGTTATTTGCGTAAAAATACAGTACATCAGGAGGCGGGGCCAACATGGTGGAGTAGTCAGATGGCTTCCTATATCCCTCTTACAACAAACACCTGGAAAAACATGTGATTTGATTGTATATGAATATCTAGGAGCCCTGAACACGGCAAAGTTGAGGAATTGGACTGAGTGGCAGGAGGAGAGGTAGATGGTTCTGAAGAAGCAAGAAGTGCTGGACCGGACTCAGCTCCAGCTCTTCAGCCTTGACTGGCTCTGAGGTACCAGTGAAGCAGGGAAACAGATACACATGCGCGCTCGGGAGGCAGTTTACACAACCAGAGAGATCCGGCAGCAGAGATTCTGCTTGGACACTCCAAACCAGTGAAAAGCAGCTCCCAAGTGGCTAAAGATAAGTACATGCATGTGGCCTTTCACGGGGATTTAAAAAACAAAAAAAAAAAAAAGCCCATTTGGGAAAAACCTCTCTCCCTTTTACCTCCTCCCTTCCCTCTTTGCACCCCTCCGGCCTTCCTAAGTCTGAGTCCACTGGGCCAGAAGTAGATCCCAAAAGGCGCCCTGACCCATTCTCCTGGCCTTGGAGAGGGAACAAATAAGCTACGGGCTCCCCTAAGCCAGGAACTCAGGATAGGCACATCTCCTTTGTTAGACACAGGCATAAGGGGTCCGCAGATGTTGAGTGCCTTACACCCCTGTATAGACTTGTGGGGACCCATCTCAACAGCGTTAGCCCTCACTACCACAGTACTACAGGGTAAACATCTGAAATCTAACTTCAACTGTTTCAGCTGTGAAGTGGCAGATTTGTGACCCTCGACACAGCCCTGCCATTTAAGCAGACACCTTTACAGATCTGCACCGGGAACTTGAGGACTGGTGGCTTCACTTATGCCACCTAGTCACCTGCTACAGGAGTCCAAGAAAAAGTGGTGCCCTCGAGTCTTTACAGCCAACAGAGTGGGGTGCTCATAGTCCAGCTGCAAAACTCACCTACCTACTCACCCTAGGGAATAGGGACACGCTTTCCTTTCAAACTCTCAGGGACAGCCATCAGCCCCCTGCCTGGATGAGCGCGTGACCCCTTACTGCAAGCAGTTACCGGTGCCGACACCAATCACCCATGCCTCTCTTAAGACTGTAGGTGGGAGCCTGCACCACACAATTGGTGACTGACTGCCTGGACACCTGAGCTGAACCCATATAGGAAAATTTAACAGACTCCTGTGTGCACATACTTAGTTTTAGAACTAACTACCTGGTGACAGGACGTAGCTTCAAAGGCACCCATAGTCAAAATAGTGCACATGAGCAGCCTATTGGGGCATATCAAAACAAAACAAAACAAAAAGATAGGACTCACTGAACAAATATAAAATAAAACTATGATAACTTATTGATGGCTCAGGGACAGCAGTCAATATCAAATCACATAAAGAGGTAGTCCATGATGGCTTCAGCAAGCTCCCAAAGTAAAGAATCAATAAATTCTCTGGAGAAAGAGAACTTCTTGGAATTAGCAGAGGCAGAATACAAAAGATTACTATACAGAACTCTTCTAGAAATTATAAAGAAAATTCTAGAAAATGTAGAAACTGCCAAAGAACATGCACACAAAGTAGTAGCGGAACTTAAAAAAGTTATTCAAGAACCTAATGACAAATTTAATAGGCTGCAAGAATCCATAGAGAGATAGCAATCAGAAATCCAGAAGATTAACAATAAAATTTCAGAATTAGACAACTCAATAGAAAGTCATAGGAGAAAAATTGAGGCAGTAGAAGTTAGAATTAGTGACATGGGAGATAAAGCTCTTGATGCCAACATATTTGAGGAAAAATCAGATAAAAGAATTAAAAAGAATGAAGAAACTCTAAGAGTTCTGTGGGACTCTGTCAACAGAAATAACCTACGAGTGATTGCAGTACCAGAACAGGAGGGGATAACAGAAAATACAGAGAAAATTGAAGATTTGTGGACAGAAAACTTCCCTGATATCATGAAAGCTGAAAGATATCTATCCAAGATGCTCATCGAACCCTACATAAGGTAGATCCCAAAAGAAAGTCACCGAGACATATTATACTCAAACTTACCAAAATGAAAAACAAAGAGAGAATTTTAAGAGCAGCCAGGGATAAAAGAAATGTCATCTACAAAGGAGAGTCAATTAGAATAAGCTCAGACTACTCAGCAGAAACCATACAGGCAAGAAGGCAGTGGGATGACATATATAAAGCCCTGAAGGAAAACAACTGCCAGCCAAGAATTATATATCCAGCAAAACTGTCTCTCAAATGTGTTGGCGAAATTAGGGCATTTCCAGATAAACAGAAGTTTAGGGAATTTGCAAAAACCAAACCAAAATTACAAGAAATACTAAAGGGAGTCCTATGGTTAGATAATCAATAACATCAGATAACAATGCAAGAAAAGAACACAGGACAGAGCAACCAGATATTAACTCAGATAGTGAAGTCAAAAATACATCAAAGCTACAACAGTCTATGTGGAGTGATTGTCAATGTGTGTCCATAGTGCGGATGAGTTTCCCTGGGAGATATGTCACGTTTGCACAGTACACTATCCAGTGTCAACCTTGTCAAAAAATCTAATCAGCACTGAACTCTATAGACAGTAACTCATTCAATCCTTAACACAGTCATACCTGGGAGTTTGATTACTATCCCCACTACTCAGATGGAGAAACAGAGGTACAGAAAGTAATGGCACAAGTTGTCAAGCTCCTTAGTGGAAGAGGTAAAATGTGAAACTAGGCATATAGCTCTAATTTCGAAGTTCAGAACTCCTGAATTGTACTCATCAGTTATGCATGAAATCATGATCATCAAGCAAGGGAGTTCCAGCATCTTCATATATGCCTAGAAGTATCAGAGGCTACAGTGATTCTAAACAATGTCCATCATTATTAGGAGCCTCTTTGTTCTCATGGTGCCCTAGCAGCACAGTGGTTCAGTGTCTGGCTTCTAACCAAAAGTTCAGCAGTTGGAATCCACAAGCCACTCCTTAGAAACCCTATGGGGTGGTTCTACTCTGTCCTATAGGGTCGCTATGAGTCGGAATTGACTCAACGGCAACAGGGTTGGTTTGGTTTTTTGGTTTTGTTCACATAGACCAAGGTAGCTATTGGTTCATATTACTGCAGACTATGGCATAGTCATTAGTGTGAAAAGCACATAGAAATCCCACAGGATTCCAAGCAGCTCACAATTCTGAGTTTTGAGGCACCAGTAGGGTTGCTATGAGTCAGAATTGACTCGACAGCACTGTTTCATTTTTCTTGTTTTTGGTAGGACTGTTAATGTCTTCTTCTGTCAGTGCTGGGGTCATCCTTCAGCACTCTTTCTTTCTCTGATGCAGATGTATTGCTTTTTAAGGTTCTTTTATACTAAAATTCAGAATTATAGTGTGTGTTTGCATTCTATTTGCAGATTGACTATTTCAATTTGCTTTAAGCTGCCTTTAGTTACAAAGCCAAGGTCTGTTTCTCATTTTTCCTGCCCCTCATTTGCCATTCTTGTTCCATCAAATAGGATGACCCAGCAACAACTCAGTCTGTGCTTGTTAACCAGTCACTTTGATACACTGTAACCTTGTTCAAGTAAAGCAAATATCTCTGAATAATTCATGAGTGATGACAGTAATATATTGTCAGCTAATCTGTGTCCTCCTAGCTCCTCATGATAACTCACTGGAGATAATTCATCTGGACAAGACAGATGAAGAGATCTCATGTGGTGACAAGGTAAGGTTGCCTTTCTCTTTCTCTTTCTGAGGTACAATTGTTGCTTTCCTGGGGTCTTCCTTTTTCGGTGGAATTCAGGTATTAAATTCTAACCATGTAAATTACAGATGATATACACAATTTCCTTGGTGAGGTGTGTGTGGAGTGAGACTCTCTTATCAGCTGTTAGCTTATTGAAGAGGTCATTCACAAATGGCAGCCTGAAGTCATTAATTGTATGGTAGGGGGCATTTCCTCAGCAATGATTTCTCCTTGGATTAAGAATTTTGTAATTGCCAAGCAAAAGGGATATGAGAGATATGACCTTAAGGAAAATGTCATGTCTTTTCCACAGGTGTGCTCTATGTTTGCCTTAGTGGCCTTAAACTCACCCACTTTTTCTAACCTGCTTTTCTAAAATCACCAAGAGAATAAGAGCTCTGTTTAAACACTACACAACATGACCTGATTCTCATATTGTCTTCTTTAATTTCAGGTGGCCTCAAGTACAAACAAAAATGATGCGTATTCTGGAATCAGTCAATTTCTGAGGAAATACATAGATAAGAGGTGGAGCTTTTTTGCTGACTTTTATCTGAAGAGTCACCCTGATTTAAGCTTCCTGGTAAGAATACGAACTGGGGGTTGGGTTGAAGAAAGTGATTTTCCAGGTACAGTCTGTGGACTTGTTTCTCCAAGCAGCTGTGTTGCCTATAGATGTTGTAGTTTGTGTGCATGGGGATGAAGTGCATCTCCATGTGAATCTACGTGGTGTGATTCTCAGTGTACAGGTGTTTGTGTGTTTCCCTAGGTTTATGTACCCCTAAATAGAAAACTGCTAATGTAGACTTTCTCCATCAAAATGTCCATCACAATAATATGAGTATATATTATTTTCAAATTCTATTGTTTAAATACGGGCAGTTTATTGTATGTGAGCAATACCTCAGTAAATGCTCGGTGGAAAATTGCATCATCACTCAGGAAGATATCCACAAGGTTTTAAATGCACAAGAATTTGTTTGAGATTCATTGTAACTGGGCCGATAACTTCATTTAGTAATAAATCTCACTCTAAGTAGGCCTTTCTGTTTCCTCATGGCATTTTGTTCGCTCACAATATAAGAAAAACAACAATAGCTGTCTTTATTTCAAATGTAATAAAAGTGAGACTTGAGAACACAAATGAATTCTGCAGGGTGAGGAAGACAACAAAAGGGGAACCAGGTGCTACAGTTTAGGCCCTTTCATCTCAGTTCCCATGCACTTCCTCTAAAGCCTCTACTGCCTGAGGAAAAAACCCAAAAACCAAACCCATTGCTGTCGAGTGGATTCTAACTCGTAACTACCCTATAGGACAGAGTAAAACTGTCCTGTAGGGTTTCCGAGGAGTGGCTGGTGGATTTGAACTGCCAACCTTTTGGTTCGCAGCCCAGCTCTGAAGCACTGCACCACCACTGCCTGAGAGAAACTCTAAACTGGTACTATGGAAAATATGTCTCTGATTGCTTATGACACACATGGCTTCTGTGTGTTGGGGCAAAATTTCTGTAAAATGAAAACAAACAAAATGCTGTTGTCAGGGACTGAGCATCATAGTAGGCATTTAACTTCCTTCCTAGGGTAGAGAAAGATAAACTCAGCAGTGTGATAGGAAAATCATAGTCATGTCTTCTGTGAAACCTACTAGCTGAAATAGGTTTTTGTTTTCTTCAGACGGCCTTTGCTAGGAAAGAAGTCAAGGTACTTATTTTAAATAAATGTGACTATCAAATGAGACCAATTACAGCTTTCCTTTCCTTTTAGATCATGAATACTGTATGTTGTATTTTAATAGAATTTGATTGCCCTGTAGGTATCAATATTTTTTCTCTACAAAACAAAAACATGAGACAGCTCAATTCAAAAATGTCACTTGTTTACCCCAGAAACTAACTTCTGCAGACAAGATTGTCCCAGAAATTCTGAATCTCTAGATCACATTATCTTGGAGGTACTATGGGGATCCCTAGAGTGTGAGATTCAATGTAAAAATGGGTGATATCAACACTGAGGACCCTAAGAAATCAGAGATAGCTTCCTAGTGGACTCCTTAGTTGGTAGCAGGACCCTGAGCTTTCTGCTGGACCAAAGAGGAACAAGAATTAGAGGGGCAGAGGAAGACAAAAGAGACAACCACGTCATGTGAGGCCAAGTGGATTCCAAGGTTTCAAGATCAGGAAAATTAGTACAACATGATCATTTGAGCCATCCTTAGAATGATATTTGTTCTCTTGTTGAGTGAGAATGAGGCAGGACTCAGGCATCATGTCTGGTGTGAGCATTGTATAGACATCTTCCTAAAATCCTGGGGAGAGGAACTTCCTTCCTGTTCCATCATCTTCCCCACCTACCTGTGTGACATACCAGGCTCTTTGCTTTGTGACCCAGATGACTGCAATTTCACCAACAGAAATTAGTGAGAGACAGAGAGTAGAAACGAGGTGTCCACTTTTCCAACTAAGGGATATTGGAAAATTTACATCTAATCTTGCGTTGATCTTCTTTAATGGTGTTGGAAACTTATGTGGTTCTTGTGAAGATCAAATGTCTACCAAGCATCTAAGGCCGTCCTAGGCACAGATGAGTCTCTCAATATGTGGGGTTGGTTGTTGCTTTTTCTACCACCAGTTCTGCCTTAGTTATCTAGTGCCGCTATAACAGAAATACCACAAGTGGATGGATTTAAAAAAGAGAAGTTTCTTCTCTCACAGTCTAAGAGTCTAGAAGTCCAAACTCAAGGTGCCAGCTCCAGGGGAAGGCTTTCTCTCTTTGTCAGCTCTGGGGGAAGGTCTTTGTCATCAATCTTCTCCTGGTCTAGAAGCTTCTCAGCACAGGGACATCAGGTCAAAAGACGCGTTCCCCTCTTGGTTCTTTCTTCTTGGTGGCATGAAATCCCTCTCCTGTCTGCTTGATTCTCCCTTTTATACTCAAAAGAGATTGAGTCAAATTACAGCCTAATCCTGTAGATTAAGCCCTGCCTCATTAACATAACTTCCTCTAATTCCACCTCATTAACATCATAGAGGTAGGATTTACAACACGCAGGAAAATCATATCAGATAAGAAAATGTGGACAACCATACAATACTGGGAATTATGGCCTAACCAAGCTGACACGCATTTTTGGGGGACACACTTCAATCCATAACAAGGTCCAGCACAAAGCCAGGCGTATTATATATGCTCTTTGGATAGGTTGGATTGCTGAATTAATCAGTCATTTAATTGGAGAGGTTGGCAGTATATCCTTGATATTTCCTCCAATATCTCTAAAACTGAGAACAACATATATTGGTTGAGGCTGACAAGGAAATGGGCAGTAATTAGAAGATGGAAACCATGTAGGGAAGAAGTGAGAGAGGCGAGAAGAGGAGGAGGGCAATGTCAAGCACCAAGTCATTGAGACAGTAACTGCCTTTTTGGAGTAACATGATGACACAGGTATTCCTTCTTCTTCCAAGTTACAGAATTTGAGATCTGGGAAAGTACTGTGCAAAGAATGGGGTCCAGAGGAGGTTAAATCCCTCCATGAGCAGTAGGGGCCCCAGTTCTCACCTTAAACCAACTCTTCTCTTTCCTTAACCAAGGCCACTTTATCAAGGTAGCGAGCAAAGACTACTTCACAGACAATGAAGATTCAAACCTAGAGAATGGCAGCTGCAGATAATTTATTCTCTCTGTCTGTTTTTAAATCCTCTGTCTTATTCATAAACTATTCTTCTAGCTCTTCCCCAGTCCCACTTTTCTTGGTCTCATCCAGGTAGTTGAGGTCTTTAGATCATTATTGTTTAGATGCTCAACATTCAGCACTTCATAGATGTACATTTGGTTTTTGTTGAGAAATGATCATATCAAGGATGAACCTCCAGAATAGCCAGTATGAGGGTAGGAGCAAGCTTCTTCCATTTGAAGATGCAATGCAGGGTGAGATACACTCTCACCTGAGCCTCTGCCACAGGTGACAGATGCACTGATGTTGATGGAAACTTGGTTGTAGCATATCTCAGATTTGGTCAATATTAATTTGTTTTCATAGGCTCATTCGTTCATTAAATTTTTTGAGGACCCACTATGTTGAAGATTGATTTTAAGATCTAGACGAGGGTGAATAAGATGAAGTCCCTGCCCTCATGTGTCTTATATTCTAATCTGGAGATAAAAGAAATAAGTGAGGTAATGAATAAATAAATTATGCAAGACGATTAACAATGCAAACGGAGCCTAGGATGAGGTGACAGAACAACAGCAGAGATGTGTGTAGAGAGAGAAGTCAGGGAAGATCTGTGTGAGGAGGTAACAGCAATGTTGAGACATGAATGATGAGAAGGAGGAAGTGATGTCCAGATCTGAAGGAAGATCACTGTAGGCACAAGGAAGAGTAGGTTCAAAGGCTTTGGGGTAGGAATGAGTCTAGACCAAGAAGAGAAAGTGTGTGGTTGAGGCTGAAGGAAAATGAATGTTTAAGCCTTCTCCCAGTCTCCAACTATCTCCCCCACCCAACCCCTCCACATCTCAAAGGTAATGGGAGAGTCTTGATTTCCCTTTTTCAGGCCTTAATTTAATTAACATGTCGCCAGCTTCATTTCTGTCCCTAGCCATAACCATCACCTTTTGACTGGATGACTGTAACAGGCTTAAAAAGTGGGATTCCACTCTTGCCTCCATGCCCTGACACCCATTCTGTCCGTTCATGAATACGTCAAGCTCTTTCTTCTCTAAAGTTCAGAGAATGCAACTCTCTCCAGATTTCTCCTTCTCAGTTGGCTTTTTTCATAGCCTTTATTACACTTTTCCCTGTTTAGATAATTTGTATTTTTTAATTAAAATATTTCATTGTGTTTTTGGTGAAATTTACATAGTACAGTAGGTTCCCATTTAATAATTCCTACACAATTTGTTCAGTGACATTGGTTACATTTTCCCCTGTGTGTGAACTTTCTCATTTCCGTTCTGATTGTTCTGTTTCCAAGAATCTAGTTTCCCTGACCCCTTGCCTTCTTGTCTTTGGTTTTGAGTAAATGTTGACTGTTTGGTCTCATACAGATACTTTTTTAAAGGATCACAGTACTCTAATTAATAGGAAGGCATGGGAGGAATTTAAGTAGGGGAAGGGTGTATTCATATTTATACTTGAGAAATACACAATGGTGTGTGTAGAAAGTGGTAGAATGTGGAGACAGGGCCATAAGAATATAGATCATAGGACAACCCTGTCATGTCCACCCGTGGGGACTTACAGGCACTTGTCAGTCTCTCTTAATGAACATGTTACAGTCCTATATCAGCATGTCTCTGCGGATGTGACAATTGCAAAGCTTCTGATCCTAGAACATTTCTGTCTGTTACTCCACGCAAGTCACTCTGGCTTCAGTCTTCTCTTTCAAGGTCCAAGTGTGTCATGGATTGAATTATGTCCCCCCAAAATATCTGTCAACTTGGCTAGGTCATGATTCCCAGTATTGTATGATTGTCTACCATTTTGTCATCTGAAGTGATATCTGTATGTGTTGTAAATCCTATCACTATGATGGAATGAGATGGATTAGTGGTGGTTATATTGATGAGATCTACAAGATTAGATAGTGTCTTAAGTTAATCTCTTTTGAGATATAAAAGAGAGAAGCAAGCAGAGAGACCTGGGGACCTCATACCACCAAGAAAGCAGTGCCAGGAGGAGAGTGGGTCCTTTGGGCCTGAGGCTCCTAAGCTGAGATGCTCCCAGACCAAAGGAAGACTGAAGCATCATGAGGACCTTCCTCCAGAGCCTTTAGAGAGATAAAGCCTTCCACTAGAGCCAGTGCCCTGAATTCGGACTTCTAGCCTACTGGACTGAGAGAATAAACTTCCAACTCAAAGCAACTCTGTGTACTACAGAACGAAACACTGCCTGGTCCTGCTCCGTGCTCATAATCGTTGTTATGCTTGAGCCCATTGTTGCAGCCACTGTGTCAGTCCATCTCATTGAGGGTCTTCATCTTTTTTGCCGACCCTGTACTTTATCAAGCACGATGTCCTTCGCCAGGGAATGATCCCTACTGACAACATGTCCAAAGCATGTAAGACGTAGTCTCGCCATCCTTGCTTCTAAGGAGCATTCAGGTTGTATGTCTTCTAAGACAGATTTGTTCATTCTTTTGGCAGTCCATGGTGTTTTCAGTATTCTTCCCCAACACCACAATTCAAAGGCATCAATTCTTCGGTCTTCCTTATTCATTGTCTAGCTTTCACATGCATATTATATGATTGAAAATACTATGGCTTGTGTCAGGGGCATCTTAGTCTTCAAGGTGATATCTTTGCTTTTCAACACTTTAAAGAGCAGCAGATATGCCCGATGCAATGCGTCTTTTAATTTCTTGAATGCTGCTTCCATGGGTGTTGAGTGTGGATCCAAGTAAAATGAAATCCTTGACAACTTCAGTCTTTTCTCCCTTTATCATGATGTTGTTTATTGGTCCAGTTGTGAGGTTTTTTGTTTTCTTTATGTTGAGGTGTAATCTATACTGAAGGTTGTGGTCTTTGATCTTCATCAGTAAGTGCTTCAAGTCCTCTTCACTTTCAGCAAGCAAGGTTGTGTCATCTGTATAACACAGGTTGTTAATGAGTCTTCCTCCAATCCTGGTGCCCCATTCTTCTTCATATAGTCCAGATTCTCAGATTATTTGCTCAGGATATAGATTGAATAGCTATATTGAAAGGATACAACTCTGAAGCACACCTTTCCTGACTTTAAACCATGAGGTATCCCCTTGTTTTATCTGAACTACTGCCTCTTGGTCTATGTACAGGTTCCTCATGAGCACAATTAAGTGTTCTGGAATTCCCATTCTTCACAATGTTATCCATAATTTGTTATGATCCACACAGTCGAATACCTTTTCATAGTCAATAAAACACAGGTAAATATCTTTCTGGTATTCTCTGCTTTCAGCCAAGACCCATCTGACATCAGCAATGATATTCTTGGTTCCATGTCCTCTTCTGACTCCAGCCTGAATTTCTGGCAGTTCCCTGTCTATATACTGGTGAAGCCGCTTTTGAATGATCTTCAGCAAAATTTTACTTTCCTGTGATAGTAATGATATTGTTCAATAATTTCCGCATTCAGTTGGATCACCTTTCTTGGGAATAGGCATAAATATGGATCTCTTCCAGTCAGTTGGCCAGGTAGCTGTCTTCCAAATTTCTTGTCATAGACGAGTGAGCACTTCAGCACTGCATCTGTTTGTTCAAACATCTCAGTTGAGATTCCATCAGTTCCTGGAATCTTGTTTTTTGCCAATGCCTTCAGTGAAGCTTGGACTTCTTCTTTCAGTACCATTGGTTCCTGATCATATGCTACCTCTTGAAATGGTTGAACGTCTACCAATTCTTTTTGGTATAATGACCCTGTGTATTCCTTCCATCTTCTTTTAATGCTTCCTGCATCATTTAATATGTTTCCCATAGAATCCTTCACTATTGCAACTTGAGGGTTGAATTTTCCCTTCAGTTCTTTCAACTTGAGAAATGCCAAGCATGTTCTTCCCTTTTGGTTTCCTATCTCCAGCTCTTTGCACACGTCGTTGTAATACTTTACTTTGTCTTCTCGGGCTGCCCTTTGAAATCTTCTGTTCAATTCTTTTACTTCATCATTTCTTCCTTTCCCTTTAGCTACTTGATGTTCAAGAGCAAGTTTCAGAGTCTCTTCCGACATCCGTTTTGGTCTTTTCTTTCTTTTTAATGACCTCTTGATTTCTTCATGTATGATGTCCTTGATGTCATTCCACAACTCCTCTGGTCTTCGGTCATTAGAGTTTAATACGTTAAATCTGTTCTTGAGATGGTCTCTAAATTCAGGTAGGATATACTCAAGGTCATACTTTGGCTCTCATGGACTTGTTCTAATTTTCTTCAGTTTCAACTTGAACTTGCATATGAGCAGTTGATGATCTGTTCTGCAGTTGGCCCCTGGCCTTGTTCTGACTGATGATATTGAGGTTTTCCATCGTCTCTTTCCACAGATATAGTCAATTTGATTCCTGTGTATTCCATTTGGCACAGAAGAAAAAAAAACATACAGTTTTTATTAATTGTGACTCTGGGCCTGGAGATTTACATACAGTTAATTATTTAGTCCTCACAATAACCCTATGATTATGGTTTATTTTTCAATTTAACAAATTCTTTCAATTTAACGGAGGTTCAGAAAACATTAGTATTATGAGAGAATTGCATAGAATTTGAACTTGTTCTGCCTGTCTCCCGGCCTCAAATTACTTAATAGTTACACACCACACCTAGCTTTTACCTGGAATGTCACCTTTCACATCAATAATTATAGGCCTCAACCTATTATTCCACATATCTCTCACTGCTTTTTCACAAAATTACACCCTATGCCCAAGATCTCCTGGCCCACGAAAACCTCCAGGCATTAACTCCACTTCCCAGCTATTAGCTGCTATCTCTTTTCATTTCTGCTGCCCAGTTTAATCCATGGTTACTCATGTCCAACATGCAGTTATCAAGACCAACATGTCTTATGTCCCTGTGACTATGACATCTGCTGATCAAGACACCAGTAGAAGAGGATAGATATTCATCCCTGACTGCATCTGACACAGATCAGGACTGCAATATTGTTCCTGATCTAAGCAGTCACTACTCCTAGTGTGCTTGAAATCTGACAATCCTTCTTGCCTCAGTAATTTTCCATGCTCCATGAAGTTTTCAAATCTTGTCTATGCCTTTTGAATCTCACAAGTTCTCACCTTTTCCTTAAATTTCAATAGATGGGATTACCTCCTACTAAGAAGATGAATGACATAATTCAACAAATTACTTTAGCTTATCACCAAAATATCTATAAATACTCCTGCACTCATGTCCACTGGTTACTCTTCCTCTACTATTAAGTTTGAGACTCATCTCTGCCCCAGGTTAAGTCCAAGGTCTCCAGTCAAAGCTCTTTCTTTCCTGGTTTGTCAGGAAAGATAATTGATTATAAATTAAACCTCCTTTACCAGCAACTTCTGCTTCTTTTCACAATCTGCCCCATCATTTAAATTTGTTATGCCTCTTCCATCTTGAAACAAAAAGCCTTTTTTATTTAAATAATATTTTTATTGTGTTTTTGGTGAAACTTAACACAGCAAATTATGTTCCCATTTGACAATTTTGACAGAAATTGTTCAGAGACAGTTACATTTTTAACAAGATGTCAACATTCTCTTTAATTCTGTTTTGATTGTTGCATTTCTATTATTCTAATTTTCCTATCTTTGCTTTAGAATAATTGTTGACCTTTTGGTCTCAGATAGATAGGGTACCATACTCATGGGTAATATCCTGTATTTTGTGTGCCAATCTATTATTTTGCTAAAAGGTGACCTCAGTGGATAGTTTTGATTTAATGTTTAAAGAGTATCTCATGGCAATAGTCTCAGGGAGTCCTCTAGCCTCAACTGATCCAGTTAAGTCTGGACTTTTTAAGAATGTGACTTCTATTCTGCATTTTTCTCTTGTTCTATCAGGGTACATCTATTGTGGCCCTGATCAGAATGGTTGGTAGTGGTAGCCAGGCACCATCTAGTTCTCCTGGTCTTAGGGTAGATGAGATCATGGCTCACGTAGGTTATCAGCCCTGTAGACTAGTTTCTTCTCTGAAACTTTGGTTTCTTTCTTTCTTTTTTACTCTTGATGAGTAGAGACCAATAGATGTATCTTAGACGGCTCCTTGCATTGTTTTAAGACCCCAGATGCTATTCACCTCACTAGGATTCAGAACATGAACGTTGTGAACTACATTATGCCAATTGACTAAGTAGTCCCATGAGACGAAGGTCCTAAGCCTCCAAAATCAGAAAACCAATCTCACAAGGTTATGTCTGAAATCTATCTGTAACTGTGTCCTCTATGAATATATATGCATGTGCACACGTACCTGTATGGACATGTCGATAAAGATACTTCTGTCTGTGCACACATATATACATTGCTACTCCTGCACCCATATGTGACCCATACACTCATTTTTTGGTTATTGTTGCAAAATTATGTCATATTCTTTAGCACAAACACCCTTTTATCTCGTGGGCTTCTGAATGGCATTGTTTACTTGTTCAAGCTGTGCCCGTTACACCAACATTCTGTGCTACTTTTCCCACCACCAAAAATAACAAGTATCTATGATCTAGTGATACCCTTTCCCCACCTCATTCCCCTACACTTATCCCTGGTAACCACCAATGTACATTGGTCTCTGTATATGTGTCTATTCTTGTCTTTTTATAAAAGTGGAATCATACAATATTTGTCCTGATGTGATTGACTTATTTTCACTTTGCATTATGTCCTCTAGGTCCATCCATATTATAATGTGTTTTGCTGACTTGTCATTGTTCTTTATGGCTGCATAGTATTTCAATGTTATATACCATGTTTTGCTTACCCATTCGTCCATCACTGGGCACTTAGGTTGTTTCCATTTTTTTGCTATTGTGAATAATGTTTCAATGACCACAGGTGTGCATATGTCTGTCCATGTCTCTTTTATTAGATCTCTAGGGTATACACCTAGGAGTGGGATTCCTGGATCATAAGGTATTTCTATTTCTAGTTTTTTGATGAAGAAGCATATAATTTTCCATAGTGGTTGTACCATTTTACAGCCTCAATGTTTTGTAGCAATGAATAAAGTTTCCAATCTCTCTACATCCTGAACAAAATTTATTGTCATCTGTTTTATCAGTGCCATTTTAGCCAGGGTGAGATGGTATCTTATTGTGGTTTTGATTTCCATCTCTCTAATGTCTAGTGGGAGCCCTGGTGGCACAGTGGTTAAGAGCTGGGTTGCTAACCAAAAGGTCAACAGTTTGAATACAGCAGCCCCTCCTTTGAAACCCTACAGGGCAGTTCTCTGCCCTAGAGGGTCACTATGAGTCGAAATCAACTCAAAGGCAACAGGTTTGATTTGGTTTGTTTTTTAATGGCTAATGACCTTTAGCATCTTTTTCTGTGTTTCTTGGCCACTTGAATGTCCTTTTTGGTGCAAAGTCTGTTTATGTCTTCTGCCTAAGTTTAAATTGAGTTTTTGTCTTTTTGTTGCTGAGTTGAAGTTTTCTACATATTTTAGAGATTAGACCCTTATCAGATATGTCATTTCCAAAAGATTTTTTCCCAGTCTATAGGTTGTCTTTTTACTCTTTTAATAGTCTTTTGATGAGCATAACTACTTAATTTTTAAGGGGTCCCAAATATCTATTTTGTCTTCTGCTATTTGAGCACTAGTAGTTTTGTTTGTTAGCCTATTTTAAAAAAATCAGGTCCCATAGTTTCTCCCTATGTTTTCTTTCAGGAACTTTCTAGCTTTATTTAGGTTTAACATTTAGGTCTTTGATCCATTTTGAGTTACTTTTTGTGTATGGTATAAGGTATGGTTCTGTTTCATTTTTCTGCAAGTGGATATCCAGTTTTTCCAGCACTGTTTCTTAGAGACTCTTTCTTTCCCATTGAATGAATTTTGACCCCTTGTGGAAAATCAGATTTTCATATATGAATGGGGGGATGCACACATAGTCATAGCTCCTCTGTCCCTTGCTGGGCTGATTAAGGAATGGAGTCCTGCCTGGCAGGTGCATGCACAGTGATGCCGCCTCCAGTCAGGTGAGGGAGGGAGGGAGGGGCTGCTGGGGAATGCCAGCACAGTGACGTCACCTCGTGTCAGGCGGAGGTGGGGGGTGGAAGGGGCTACCGGGGATGCATGCACAGTCTGGGCTTATCTACTCCTCGCTGGGTGGGTTAAGGGATAGAGTCCTGCCTGGTGGATGCCCCTGGAGGTGCTGCCTCGAGCTGAATGGGAGGAAGGAGGAGGCAGCAGTAGGCGAGCTCTCTTGCTGTTCCACTGCTGCTGCCCTCCACCAGGCCCTGGAGGGGGTGGGTAGGTGGCAGGTGGGCACAGGCACAGGGGCATTCCTAGTCTCAGTCATCGGGTAGACAAGAGGGAGTAGTGGGCGGGGTTTGGTGGGGAGGGGCGAAAAGAATAGACTCACCTATGGTTTCCCAGTCAGGCAAGGAGCCAGCCTATGGGACCCTCTGCAGCCTCTGATCAGGAGGATGGGTTAAGGGCTAGAATACGTGGTGCCAGGGCATCTCACGTCCGCTGCACCCAATGAGCAGGACCTGTTCCTGTTTGGAGTGCGAGGAAGGGGTGCCGCCCGGGGACCAGTTAGGTGGGAGAGGTCCCATCGACACTCCACGGGTCCACCGCCTTGTGCGAGCTGCTCACCCTTGAGATCCAGGGCCGCAACTCCTGAGTATCTCCGGTTCTGGATCTGGCACCCTCCCTGTCTATGCTTCTTTCCTTGTGTGTCTGTAGAGGTTCTCTGTCCCTTTTGGGAAAATCGTGAAGTTGCCGTGCTATTTTCTTCACCCAGGGTTGCTGCTGGGTTTGTCCTAAGTTAGCTTCAGCAGGCCAGGACCGCTGGCTGAGCTCCTCCATTCGGTGTTAACTCTGCTTTCGCTGCCTTCCTTATTCCTTCTAATTGGTGTTTGATTCAGTTCTTAGACTTTCTTTTTCGATGTTCCGGGTTCCCGGATTGTTTTCCATCTGCTGTTTCGCTTAGTTTTTTGGGTCTTTGGTGCAGAGGGAGGTTATGGTGTGCGTGACTAAGCCACCATCTTGGCTTCGCCATCCATCACACCTCTCTCTGGTCTGTGGTCAATTAGTTCCTTGTAAGGCATCCTGTGTGGCAGCCCAAGGCCAGTTCACTACTCCCCGTGTATTCGGATATATGCAATAAGCAGCAAGGCTGTGCTTAGATGAACTTCATGCGTCACACCCCGAAAAGCACACCCCCCAGCCTCCCTGGCACTGCACCGTCACATGTTAATTAGTTCCTGGAAATGCCCCCCTATTCTCAGAGGCTTCGTAAATTATGCATAAATTCCCTATCCCGAACCTTACAACTATCCTGGAATCCCCAACCTCAGGGAGCTTGATCTGAGACTTAGCCTCCCAGATCTTTGCTTGACTAGCTTGCCGTAAAGTCTGCTTTCTCTTTCTCAAAAGCCTGGTGTCTCTCAGTTGACTTAGGAGTAGCAGAGGGCGGGAACACCCCAATAGTGTTACACCAGCCCCCACCCCCTGCACAGCCCACCCCGCCCCTTGCCATTCCAGGCCCCGCCCCCTGCACAGCCTCACGTGCAGCGCTGTTTTCTGCGCAAGGGAAGAGGCTCACTCTGAGCGAAGATCCCCCAAGGTTGAATGAATGTCTTTTTTCTAATTCAGACCTGCGGTTTGCATCCCCTCCAGCCCTGTGTCCTCCCCGCTTAGAGTCCGAGGGTCCCTACAGATGCTGAAGTCCCCGCACACACCCTGCTGCCCTGGATCCGCCTCTATTTCCGGTTAAAGCTGCTCCAAGCTGGTCCGCCAGGCCTTTCCTACTCCGGTCAGTGGACCCGCCTGTCCCCTTTCCTGTCGAAGCCCTTCACCAACCTCTCCCCGGAAAGGCCCCGCGGTGCTTGTCACCTGCTCCCCCAGCCAGTTTCCTTGGGATCTCAGGGCGGCGTGGGTGGCACCCCATGCCCCATGATGCGAATCCGGAAGTTTTGTTCATTTTGTCATTTTCAGTCAAATCTGTTTCTTCCTTTTATTCTTGAAGCTTATCATTTTTTTAAAGTTGTATTGATATTTACTTAATTTTTGTATGAAATTTGGGTCTCATTTTTCACTGCTGGGTTTACAGATTTGAACAATCGGTTTACTACTTTTCAATGCCCCCTGACCCCCCTCCCCCCGTTTTTTTGAAGGTCTCTGTGTGGCGCAAAAGGTTTATGCTGGTGTACCAACCTAAAAAAGAAGGTTGGTGGTTTGAAACCAGCCAGTGGCACTGCAGGAGAAGCCTGTGCTTCTGTAAACATTACAGCCAAGAACACCATATGCAGCAGTTCTACTCTGTAACACGTGGGGTTGCCATAAAATGTAATCCACTCCAGAGCAATGTTTTTTTTTTTCTTTTTTTAATATTATGTTTTTAAAGATACATTTATTTCAAGATCATTGCTTTGACCATATTCTGTGGTTTTGAGTACTTTGATTCTTCGTGGTAACAATGACTTTAAGTTGCTCATTTACCAACTGTCACATAGATTATAAAAAACTTTTCTTGTAATCACATTCTAAGTATATATACTATCTTTTGCTTTTTGATTTGTTTAGTTTTGTTTGCACTATCTGATTGTTTTTTTTTTACTTTCATTTTTATTTCATTGTGCAAGAACTGTGGCCTACCTAATATTTCCTTTTCTTTTTTCGAGATTATTTCACAGCTTTATTTCTAATTGAAGACAACACAATATCCAGTAATATGAAAATTGTTATCTACGGTAAGATATTGTCTTATCTGCAATTAGCTGACATTTTCTTTATGACTCACTACAGGGTCATATTTGATGAATGTTCAATCCGTGTATCCAAATGTCTTTGATAAAGGTTCAGTTTATATTTGTTAATTTGTTGTTGTTAGGTGCTCTCAAGTTTATTGGACTGATAATGACACCATGTGACAGAGTAGAACTGCCCTATAGGGTTTTGTAGGCTGTAATCTTTATGGACAGCTACTTTGGACATGTTATCAGGTGGGACCCATCCCTGAAGAAGGACATCATGCTTGGTAGAGGGTCAGCGAAAAAGAGGAAGACCCTCAATGAGACGGATTGACACAGTGGCTGCAACAATGGGTTCAAACATAGTGATGATTGTGAGGATGACGCAGGACCATGCAGTGTTTCGTTCTGTTGTGCAGAGGGTCGCTGTGAGTCAGAACCTACTTGATGGCACCTAACAACAACAACGATATTTATGGGAGCAGATTGCCAGGTCTTGAGTTCAAACGGTCAACTTTCATTTAGCAGCCCAGTGTTTAACCATTGTGCCATCAGGGCTCCTTATTCACTAAGTTAGATATACTAAATTCTCAACATGCTTACGTTTTATTGCATTATAAACATGGTGATTTCAGTGGGAATTGTTTTTAATTTTTCTCTTCAGGCTTAATGATTGATCAATTTTTCTTTAATTTGTATGTTTCTGTTTAGTCACATTTCCTGCATACATTTTTACGTGCATACATAGACATGAATATCCTATCTTCATGTTTAATTTTCCCTTTTGTTACTTGCCATTGAGTTGATTCTGTCTCATGACAACTCCATGTGTTACAGAGTAGAACTGTTCCATAGAGTTTTCTTTGCTATAATCTTAATGGAAAATGAAGGCACTGTTTGTTTACTGCAGGTTCTTATTGCAACAGAGATGCTCTAATGGACAGTCATGTTAGTTTCCACTGTAATCCACACAAATGTCCCAGGAGCAATCTTCCTTCTTTTCTTTTTTAAAAGATAATTAAGTCAAATACTACCAGAGTTAAAGTACTACCGTAGTTAGCCAAACTCGAAGCTAACACAAGTCCTCCAGACTGCCAAATCTGTCTGGGACATCAGAAATCAACTGCAAGTTAGGGAATTTACCAGAACCACCCTGAGGTTCCATATAGAAAGACTCTCAGAACTGATTGGAAGCTATTATACTCTTGATCACATTTTTACAGGGAAAACATAGAAATTAGAAGCAGCGAAAGAAGAGACACATAGGGCAGAGTATAGGAGGGTTCCAAATGCCAAGCTTCTGTATCCTCAGGATGTGATTGATGGCATTGATGGTGACAATACCTGTGGATTATTACCAACCCAAGATGCTCACATGAGCTTCAGTATCCTGCATTTTTTTTTTTTTTTTTTTAGTCTTCATCACATAGGCATGATTGATTGAATTATTGCTCATGTGGCTGAACTCCAGCACTCCACTTGAGGCCCCATTCTCCAAGTCAGGCTGGTATCATGGGGCCCAAAGCCCTGTAGTAAACCCAAACTCCATTTTGTAAATGCCTTGGCATCCCTTTTCTTCTAACCTGGGCTTAAACATTACTTATTTCAGAAGACCAGGTCTGCTTACCTTCCTAATCAACTCACCCTCACACCCACATGAAAATCCCAGATCACCATCCAAACGAAGTTCCTCCTCTCACTGGTTCTCCCTTTCCCCACCCACTTGTTACATCTTGGAACCTAGATGAGGATCCCATGCCATCTGCCAAATTTGTACCCCCTGGGCTCCCCAGCTTCCTGCCACTTCTTTTAAATTAGCCAATAGTCCCTAAGCTCATGAAATAAACTGCACTCCCCCTGCCTCCACCTTATTAAAGGCCAAACCCAGGTCTGTTTGCACTCTCTTTGATTCTCCCCTTCCTCTCTCATGTGAACTCTGTGTGGCCCTTGAGTGTGCTCCCCTTCCAGGCCCTGTGAGTAATAAATAGTCTTTTTTTCATTTTGGTTGTTGAATGTTAAAGCGCAGCTCTGTAACCAAAGAAACCCCACCTAATTTCCACACAGGTGGTCTCACCAGCTGACCCCCTCTGGGTGGCTGTGTGTTTCCTTCTGCAGTGGGGTCTCATTTACCTGTTCATATTTGTCAGATATTAACACAAGCCCCAACTCTCTAGGCACATGACCAGCTGCCACCTCTTTAGTATAAACCATCAGGTATGGACCCAGGGGCCCACCAAGAATCATAAAGGCAGTCCTATCACTCTGGAAATTCCAAGGGTTTAGAGGTTACCTCCCAGGAGCCAGGACAAAGGCCAGAACTCTGTTGTTGTTGTTAGTTGCCGTTGAGTCCATTCTGACTCACGGTGGCCCCATTGTGCAGAGTAGAACTGCTCCGTTCAGTTTTCAAGGATGTGACTCTTCTAAATCAGATCACTAGGCCTGTCTTCCAAGGAACCTGTGGGTGGGTTTAAACTGCCAACCTTTTGGCTAGTAGTCAGCACTTGATTGTCTGTGCCACCCAGCCACTGTAGTGCTCTCTTTAGGCGAGATCACATTCCTTACTACAGAAGTAGAATTTGAACATGTCCATTGTACTAAAATACTGAAAGACATTGTCTTAGTTATCTAGTGCTGCTGTAACAGAAATTCCAGAAGTGGATGGCTTAACGAAGAGAAACTTATGTTCTCACAGTCTAATAGGCTAGAAGTCCAAATTCAGGATGTCAGCTCCAGGGTAAGGCTTTCTCTCTGTGTTGGCTCTTATCATCAGTCTTCCCCTTGACGAGGAGCTTCTCTGTGCAGGAACCCCGGGTCCAAAGGACACACTCTGCTCCCTGTGCTGCTTTGTTGGTGGTATAAGGTCCCCAGCTGTGCTCACTTCCCTTTCCCTTTATCTCTTGTAAGATAAAAGGGGTGCAAGCCACATCCCAGGGAAACTCCCTTTACATTGGATCAGGGATGTGAACCAAGCAAGGGTGTTACACCCCACCTTAATCCTCTTCGACATAATCCAGTCTTGCCTCATTAACCACAGGCAGGGATTAGGATTGACAACATATAAGAAAATTATATCAATCACAAAGGGAGGACAACCACACAATACTGGGAATCATGGCCTAACCAAGTTGACACATATTTTGGGGGAACAATTCAATCCATGACAAATATCAACAGAGAATGATCATGAAAATCCAGCCAGAAAATGCATCATTGAGAGACAACTGCTTTTATTTTGGTGAATTATACTGTTGGTTTGCATGTACCATAGGTTTCTTTAAAAGACATTTTATCATTTCATCTATTAGTTTTATGTATTTTTTCCATGGCATTAAATATTTTTACACTATCATGTTAATGAAGAGCCCTGGTAGTGGAATGGTTAAGTGCATAGCTGCTAACCGAAAGCCTGGTGGTTTAACCTACCCAGCTGCTGTGTGGGAGAAAGACCTAGCAGTCTTTTTCCATAAAGATTACAGCCTAGAAAACCCTATGGGGCAATTCTCCTCTGTTGGGTGGGGTTGCTAAGACTTGGAATCGACTTGAGTGCACCTAAGAACAACAACATCATCGTGTTAAAACCAAAAAAAAAAAAAACAAACCTGTTGCTGTTGAGTTGCTTCTGACTCATAGCAACTATACAGAACAAAGTAGAACTGTGCCATAGGGTTTCCAAAGAGTGGCTGGTGGATTCACACTGCCAACCTTTTGGTTACCAGGTGAGCTCGTAACCACTGTGTCACCAGGGTGCCAATGTCATGTTAAAAGTAGTAAGATGTTGTTGTTAAGTGCTGTCAAGTTGGGTTCAACTCCTAACGACCCTATGTACAAGAGAACAAAACTGCCTGGTCCTGCACCATCCTCACAGTCATTGCTATGTTTGAGCCCATTGTTGCAGCCAGTCGTTGAGGGTCTTATTCTTTTTCACTGACACTCTGCGTTACCAAGCATGATGTCCTTCTGCAGGGACTGGCCCCTTCTGATAACATACCCCAAGTACATGAGATGAAGTCTTGTTATCCTCCCTTCTAAGAAACATTCTCAATGTACTTCTTCCAAGACAGATCTGTTCTTTCTTCTGGCAGTCCATGGTATATTTATTCAGTATTCTTCGCAAACACCGTAATTCAAATGCATTGATTCTTTTTCAGTCTTCCTTATTCATTGTCCAGCTTTCACATGCATATGAGGTGATTGAAAATACCATGGCTTGGTCAGGCGCACCTTAGTCCTCAAAGTGACATCTTTGCTTTTTAACACTGTAAAGAGGTCTTTTGCAGCATATTTCCCCAGTTCAATGCATCATGTGATTTCTTGGCTGCTGCTTCCGTGGATGTTGATTGTGGATCTTAGTAACATGAAATCCTTGACAACTTCGGTATTTTTTCCATTTATCATGATGTCGCTTATAGGTCCAGTTGTGAGAATTTTTGTTTCCTTTATGTTGAGGTGTAATCCATACTGAAGGCTGTGGTCTTTGATCTTCACCAGTAAGTCATTCAAGTCCTCCTCACTTTCAGCAAGGAAGGTTGTGTCATCTGCATATTACAGTTTGTTAATGAGTCTGTCTCCAGTCCTGATGCCCCGTTCTTCTTCATATAGTCCAACTTCTTGGATTATTTGCTCAGCATACAGATTGAATAAATTTGGTGAAAGGATGCACCCCTGGTGCACGCCTTTCCTGATTTTAAACCACGCAGTATCCCCTTGTTCTATTTGAACAACTGCCTCTTGAGCTACGTACAGGTTCAGCATGAGCACAGTTAAGTGTTCTGGAATTCCCATTCTTCACAATGTTATCCATCAGTTGTTATGATACATACAGTTGAATACCTTTGCATAGTCAATAAAACACAGGTAAACATCTTTCTTGTATTCTCTGCTTTCAGGCAGGATCCATCTGACATCAGTAGTGATAGCCCTCGTTCTACATCCTCTTCTGAATCCAGCTTGAATTTCTGGCAGTGTCCTGTCAATGTATTGCTGCAACTACTTTTGAGTTATCTTCAGCTGAATTTTATTTGCTTGTGATATTATTGATATTGTTCGATAATTTCCACATTCTGTTGGATCACCTTTCTTTGGAATGGGTGCAAATGTGTATCTCTTCCAGTCAGTTGGCCAGGTAGCTGTCTTCCAAATTTCTTGGTGTAGATGGCTGCATCTGTTTGTTGAAACATCTCATTTGGTATTTTGTCAATTCCTGGAGACTTGTTTTAAAAAGTAGTAGTAGTAAAAATAGTAACTAATTATGTTTATGCATATATGTGTGCATATATAATGAGCTTTTTACTAATTCTTTGTTGTTGGTTTTTAACTTGTTTCAGGTTTTCTCAGTTAGGAAACCTCTGCCAATGTCATTTCTTTTTTTTTTTTTTGGCCAATGTCATTTCAGTGGTGTATATTTTACTTGACTTTTTGATTCCCTGGGTTCAATTCTAGAACCCAACCATCTGCATTCTGCCGGTTATTAAGATGTTTGACCCACGACAAGTTAGATGCTGTGACACAGTTTTGTTCTCTCTCAAGTGAGAACAGATCATTTCTGTTATGATCACAGAGGAGATCCTGACCTTTCTTTAAAGACTCTTGCTGAGGCTTTGTCATCCCTAATGGGATGAATTGTTGGTCTGGTTTATCTGAGAATTATACGTGACTTGGTGAATACCAAAGCCAAAAAAAAAAACCAAACCCATTGCCTTGAGTCGATTCTGACTCATAGTAACCCTACAGGACACAGTAGATCTGCCCCGTAAGGTTTCCAAGGAATAGCTGGTGGATGTGAACTGCCGACCTGTTGGTTAGCAGCCTTGGTAAAGAAATCCACTTGTTGAATTGTTTTTTTCATTTCAATATTTCTTTTATCATCCACACAAATATAAAATCCACAGTGGATCTCATGTCCTTAGTTTCCCTCAAGCAGTAACTCCCCATTCTTCACTCCACTGAGTCCCAGCTAGCAACCAGTAAACTTTGATCTCTGTGCTTTAATCATAGATTAAAATTAGGGATATATAACTTGATAAAATTATCTTATATGACACTTACCTCAATCAAAACTGATTCATATACCATTTGCCTCCCCTCATATTATGTGAAAATAAGAACCCGCCCCCCCCCCCCCCCCCCCCGCCACAACACCACTCTGTGGACCATTGGAGAAACATGTTTTTCATGTTAGCTACCATTGATATACAAGTAATTGTCCCTAGATTTTCCCCAGAAGGAGTGAGTGTGCTTGGATCCTGCTCAGAGGGCTTTGTAAAGGGGCATAATGTTAGAGACCTACAGGAACCTGGTCTACCTGGGTGAGGCGGGGGAAGCCAGGATCAGCCCTTGGATGTCTTTGCATTTTCCATTGTGAGTCTCTTGAGAGCCCCTGCCTTTCGGGACTGAATTTGCTTTCCTTTCTTTATGGGAATGATTGAGGCTTCGGTGATTGAGAACTGAAGAGCTTCATAGTGTGACATCTGGACTTTTACTTTCCCCTTTCTTCAAATCATCTGCCCTGAACTGATGGTAGTTCCAGAAGTTGAGTGTGCATAAAACCACTGGCCAGCATTTCAAACATCCAGTGTCCTGGTTATTCCCGTGTCCTTTTGATTTAGTAGTTCCTGGAAGAGTGCTTAGAGGTCTGCACCTTTAAAATGATCCCTAAGTGTTCAGAAGGAACAGGGAAGTGGCTCCTTTAAAAAAAAAATTACTGTACGATATATAACTAAAATTTTCCCATTTTCACCATTTTTAAGGGTACAATTCAGGGACATTAAGTATATTAACAATGGTGTGCGGCCAACTCCACCATCTCATTCCAAAACTTGTTCATCATTCCTAACAGAAACTCAGTACCCTTACGCAAAAACTCCCCATTCCCTCCTCCCTGAGTCCCGGCAGCCACTAATCAACTTTGGTCTCTATGCTTTTGCATGTTCTACTTGTATCATGAAGGTTATACCATGGAATATTTGGCCTATTTTGTCTCACTGATTTCACTTATCGTAATGTTTTCAAGGTTCATCCATGATGAAGCATGAACACAATTTCTTTTATGACTGAGTAATATTTCATGGTGTGTGTGGTTTTTTTAATCCATTCGTCTGTTGATGGACACTGGAGTTGTTTCCACCTTTTGGCTATTGTGAATAAGGTCACAACAAGCACTGATATACAAGTATCTTCCTGAATCCACGCTTTCAAATATTTTGGTTGGGTTCAAACTACCAACGTAGGAGCGGAGTTCTGGGTCATATGGTAATTCAGTGTTTAACTTTTTGAGGAGCTGCCAAAGTGTTTTTCACAGTGGTTGTTCTATTTTACACTCTCACCCACAGTGCATGAGGGTTCCAGTTTCTCTACATCTTCACCAACACTTGTTCTCCATTTTTCTGATAATAGCCATCCTAGTGGGTGTGAAATTTTATCGCATGTGGTTTTGATTTACATTTTCCTCTGTGCCTAGATGGCACTGAGCATCTTTTCATGAGTTTGTTGGGCATTTGGTTATCTTCTTGGAGGAAATGTCTAGTTAAGTCCCTTGACCATTTTTTAAATTTGCAAGCGGATTTCCAGGCCTTTCTTCCTAGTTTTTTTAGTCTGTAAACTCCATGGAAACCTGTTTCACATCATAGCACAGGCAAGTCCCCACTGCCAGACAGGTGGTGGCTGCGCATGAGGTACATTGGCCTAGAATTGAAGCTGGGTCTCCCATGTCAGAGGTGAGAGTTTTACTACTGAACAATCAACTTCCCCATTTTCCATTATAATAAGGGTGGCTGTTTGACACAGAACTTACCAATAACATAGACAAAGTCACTGGGTCTCATACTTTGCCATGTAAACAATGGAAAGCCTAAGAATGAAAAAATAGGCTTTTTCCCTCATCCTTCAGTCTTACTGTTTCTCATACAGCAGCCAGCTTGCCACAGTGACAATGCAGGCTGTGTGGTAATGGAGGTAGAGTAGGCAGAAAGAAGGAGCCTGAGTCACTGATTACTTCACAGAGCACCTGTCTCATCCTGAACTGTAACCTCTGGAACTTCTTGTTATATGAGGAGATAAAATGATAACGTTCTTACGTGTTTCCATTTTCCACGAGTTTTGTCACTCAGAAAGGAAAAGATTCCCACCTGACCAATAAGATTGTTATTTTGTGTTGAGAGATTCTGAACATCAATTGTAATTTTATGTTTTAGAAAAATGTCATGAAAACCTTCCTCTGTTGCTGATGAGAGAGGGAGAGACAGGTACTACAATTAATCTTCTCTTTATAACTACATTTTGGATCGGTCTTCTACCTTTCATCTTTGTTTCCTCAGCCTCTGTGGCTTTTACCTACAGTCCTTGGCTGAGACAATAATATCCTGGTGTTTAAGCTCAAGACTGACACATAAGGTCTTTGTTATTGTTCCTCTCAACAATTTGTGATGCTGTAGACCACTATTCACTTCGTTTATATAAGAATATATCATATTGTTGTTGTAGTTAGGTAGTGTCAAGTTTGTTCAGACTCATAGCAACCCCATGTACAACAGAACGAAACACTGCTGGTCCTGTGCCATCCTCACAATCATTGCTATGCTTGAGCCCATTGTTGCAGCCCCTGTGTCAGTCCATCTCATTGAGGGTCTTCCTCTCTTTCACTGACCCTCTGCTTTACCAAGCATGTTGTCCTTCTTCAGGGACTGATCCCTCCTGATAACATGTCCAAAGTACGTGATGCATAGCCTTAACATACTGCCTTCTAAGGAGCATTCTGGCTGTATTTCTTTCAAGATATATCATATAAATATGCATAATTATCATTCTTAACATAATGAACCTTAATTCTTTAATGTAATCTAATGCCCAAATAGACATAATGTGCTTCCCTTTGTATGTTATGCAGCTTTTGTTAGCCGCTTTTGAGTTGGCCCTGACTAATGGTTACCGCATGCACTATGGAATGAAACGGACCCTTGTGAGTGACAGGATTTTTAATTAACTGATTTTCAGAAATAGATCACCAGGCCTTTTTTTCATAGTCTGTCATAGTCTGAAAGCTCCACTGAAACCTGTTCAGCACCATAGCATCACACAAGCCTGCACTGACAGATATATATATGGTGGCTACACATGAGGTGCCTTGGCTAGGAATCAAAGCCAGTTCTCCCACATGGAAGGTGAGAATTCTCCCACTGAACAACCAATGCCGCCTAACTTTTTGAGGCGTCTCCAAAATGTTTTCCCTAGAGGCAGTACCATTTTAAATTGGTACCATTAATAATAGCCATCCTAGTAGGTGTGAAATGGTATCTTATTTTTGTTTCCATTTGCATTTCCCTAATCGCTAATGACTTTGAACATCTTCTCATGTGCTTATTGGCCGTTTGTATATATCTTCTTTGGAGAAATGTCTATTCAGATCCTTTGACCATTTTTTATTGTGTTGTTTATCTTTTTGTTGTTGAGTTGTAGGAATTGTTTATATATTCTGGATATTAAACCCTTATCTGATATATAATTCCTAAATATTTTCTTCAGTATGTAATTTGTACCTTCACTTTCTTGATTAAGTCCAATGCACAAAAGTTTTAGTTTTGATGAAGTCCCATTGATCTATTTTGTCTTTTGTTGCTCATGATTTTGATGTCAAGTCTAAGAATCTATTGTCAAAAACTAGGTCCTAAAGTACTACTCATATGTTTTTACCCTAAAAGTTTTATAGTTTTAGTTTATATATGGTCATTATTCTAGTCTAAGTTAATTTTCATATGTAGTGTGATATCTGTGTCCAACTTCATTGTTTTGCATGTGGAGATCCAGTATTCCCAGCCCCATTTGAAGTTCAAGAGACTAGTTTTTTCACGCTGTAAATTTTTCACCTTTGTGGTAAATCAGTTGACCATAAATGTATGGGTTTATTCTGGACTCTCAATCCTATTACATTGGTTTTTATGTCTGTCCTCATAGCAGAACCAGACTGTTTGGATCATTGTAGCTTTACAGTACATTTTTTAATACGGATGAGTGAGTTGTCCTACTTTGTTCCTCTTTTTAAGATTGCTTTGAATTGATTCATGTCTTCTTGAAATTCCATATGAATTTCAGGATTTGCTTTTTTGGCTGTTAAAATTTTGATAGAGATTTCAGTGAATCAATAGATCACTTTGGGTACTGTTAACATCTTAACAATATTAAGTCCTCCAATCCATGAACACAAGATGTCTTCCCATTTATTTAAACCGAAAAAAAAAAAAAAAAAAACAGTTGCTTTTGAGTTGATTCTGACTCGTGACCACGTTGTATGTTTCAGAGTAGGACTGCATTCTATAGGGCTTTCACTAGCTGGGACTTTTGTCAGTCTGGCCAGTGCTTTGTCAATTTTGTCGATCCTTTCAAAGAACCAACTTTTGGTTTTGTTGATTCTTTCTATTGTTTTTCTATTCTGTGTTTCATTTATTTCTGCTCTGATCTTTATTATTTCCTTTCTTCTAGTGGCTGAGAGCCTTTTTTGCTGTTCTCTTTCTATTTGTTTGAGTTCTGTAGTTAATGTTTTGATTTTGTCCCTTTCTTCTTTTTTTAATAGCTGGGACTTTTGAAAGTAGATTTCCAGGCCTTTCTTCTGAGGTAACTTCCATTTATTTAGATCTTTTTTTTTTTGGAAGTAGATTTCCAGGCCTTTCTTCTGAGGTAACTTCCATTTATTTAGATCTTTTTAATTTCTTTGCATAATGATTTATAGTTTTCCATATACAAGTCTTTCACGTCCCTGGTTAAATTTATTCCTAGGTCTTTCTCTTCTTTTAGATAAAGTTTTCTGGAAGGAGTTAGAAATGAATCAAGCTTCAGAGAAAGAGGGCTGGCCAAGGTGGGGGCTGGAGGTTGAGCTCCCTCTGCACCCTGCCTGCCTCGGAGCCCTGGGACTGAAGCCTGGCCTTGGGGGCTGGGGGAGCAGCGAGCGTCACAAGGTGAACATGCTTAATGGCGATGCAAGGGAAGGAAGAGGTCGAAAACAAGGTGTGCCCTTCTCTAGTAGCCTGGCCTTTGCAGATCAGTTCGTGATGGGTCCTCACCTGTCCCCCATCCTGTCATGGCCTCCTCAGGCCTCCCAGCCTTCCACAGCTCCTTGAGGGTGGAAGGAGCTGTGTGGGAATGAGGCTGTGTAGGCCTAGCATCCTGGGTAACCTGCACTGTACTTCAGAGATACCTGTGGATACATGCATGGGTTCCCACTGCCCCTTCAGGCCTTTCTCCACACACAGCGCGCTGTAGCCACGGGGGTATGGGGGCATTAGGTGGCATCTACCTTAAGTGATAAGCCCAGAATGGGCCTGAGGCTGGGACAGGCAAGCAGGACCTGGCTGGACCACCGAAGCCAGCCAAGGAGCAGGGATGGGTGTGGATGTGGCTAGTAGGTGTGCTGAGACAGGGCATCCAAGATAGAATGTTCCTTCCTTCAGTTACAAGCTCTGGAGCAGCGGGTACTTGGATGTGGATACCCAGGGATCTTATGCAAATGCAGATTTTTATCTTGGGTGGAGCTTGAGATTGTATCTCACAAGCTCCCAGTTTAAGCTGAAAATAACTATTATAGAAGTAGGATGCAGCCACTAGTATACAGATTATGCGAGAGACAGAGAGAGAAAACATTTACACTGAATCCAAGAAATAAAGGAATACGAGTTAGCTGCATGGGGTAGTGGGGAGAAAAGAAATGGGAACAGACTGCTCCTTAGAGAAAACTTAATGATTGCCCGATTTACTGCTTGACTGATTATTATAAGGTTGAAAGAGAATGTGTTCAGGAATTCTCCCAGATTTCTGGAAAGCTTGGGAACTGGTGGTGTCATGGCCAAAGAGTGAAGAAAAACAAACTAAAAACCTGAAGGGGAAGAAAGAAGTGTTAGTTGCAAAATCAACAGGAAAAATACTGATCACATATTAGCATGCTTAATTGTCCTGAAAATTTTAAAAAAGCAAAGCACAACAGAAGACTTTTCAACTGCACATGATTAGAAATCATTGACACATGATGAGTTCATTGACTTGAACTTGAAAAATATATTCTTGCTGAAAATTCAGCCATGTTGATATCAAATAAAATGTGTGGGTTGTTCTATTAAGGTGAACCCTTAACCTCATAGGTGAACCCTCAACCTAAGCCACTGGCCCTTGATGCCCTGGAGGAAGCCGGGTTCATGTTCTCCAGTCTGGGCAGGTCTGGATGCCTCTCATGGTCTGGGATGAGGAAGCCCCTCCCTCTGTGACTTTGCTGGCAAGGGAAGAGGCCTGTGGAGCTGCATGCATGAAGAATGCAAGTGTGTGCTCTGGAAGGCTGGAGCAGGATCTCCCTTAAATGCATATGTCCTCAGAGTGGAGCATGGCCTTGAGCCTGGGAGGAAGCCCTAGGCAGGGAAGGAGCTGAAGGCCAAGAACCTGTCACTTCCTCCTTACCCAGCCCTGTCTCCTTCTTCCATTTTAGGTCTCAGGAGTGGCACAGGGAAAGTCCTGTCTAGGCAGCACGGGACTGAGGGCGGCCATCTTGCACATCCATGCAATCCCAAGTAAGGATTTTAACTGCTCTGACTGGCTGTGTGGACCAAACATCATTCATCTGCCTCCAGACTGCCTAGCAGCCCTGCTTCCACTGCCATCCTTCTTCCTGAAGTGGCTTCTTGGGCTTAGAGAGCACATTCCATTAGACTTCCAGAAGCTGGAGTCAGGATATGGTGAGTACTACGGAGAACTGGGGTATGGTAACTACAAGGGGTGAGGCTAGATATGAACTGTTGGGGGACCGTGTGTTCCAGGCCCTGTGATTCCTCAGTGAGGTAAAAAGGTGGCTGGGATGGCCAAGGGTCTGAGCTCTAAGAGGCATCCTGAGGCTCTGCTCCACTGTCACTGGGCCCTTTCTCTACACACGTGGATTTTCAAGCCTTGGACGCCTGGGGCCAGCTTCCTTAAGTGACTCTCAGGGCTGACATCATGGGGCGTTAACATCCCTGTCCTGGGCCTTGGTTTTCTGTGTTGAGTGACAGAGACTGCTGACCAGAGTCTGAAGACAGCAGCTCTGGCTGAAAAGACCAAACTCTGGGTCCTCCAGAGCCATCCTTGTCCCATCCTTGCAGTTTTCTTGGCTTCCCCCAGACACTGGAGCCTTTTTTGTACAGTTCTAAAACTACAGCTCCCGTCTCACACTGTGTAGTGTGGTAGAAAATGGGGGAGAGGTTAGTAGTGGAAGGCCCTGACTGTTAAGGGGGCCCTAGGTGGGGTTTGGTCCTCTCATAAATTCACCAGTGAAATGAGGCAGGGGACAGTAAGTCCAGCTGGATTATGTGTGGAGTCTCCAGATCCATCCTTTTTGGAGGGATGCTTTTTCCTTAAGGCTTTCAGGTGTGTGGGAAGCATGTTTCCCCAGTCTAAGTCTGTGTCCTCCCACCCATCTCTGCTAGAGCTTCTATGAAGTCCGTCTAATTTTCAACTGCTCTTCTCTTGCTCTCCACAGTCTTTAACTGGAATCTAAAATAAAAGTGTTCCTTTTGGTTAGACAAGCTCAACTTATGAGATGGTGTTTTTAACTTCTTTGGTTTACAGTTTCCATTTTGGGAAAATTTCTAGACCACTTTATGTTTGTACTGAGAATTTTTCAATTTAATGGATATAAACTTCTGAAACACAGAGAGGTGCCTATTTTAACTGATGTAAGCATGAAAATTTGAAAGTGAAATACAGTATTTCTCCTATTTTGTTAAACAAAAGGTAGCTTGGAATTTACGCTTGGTTTCTAATTAACAAATTTTCCTGGAGACCTTTTTATAACAATACATAGAGAGCTTAAATCTAAATTCTTATAAAACTTCATAGTACTGCATACAGTTGATGTTTGTTTTGACCATATTGCCACCGGTGGACACTTGGATTGTGTCCAGTATTTTGCTCTTACAAAGCTTGATCTAGTGAATATGAATGTCAATTTCTGAGATCCAGGTATCAAAAGTTTAGACATGTAAGTCCTTCTGAACTAAGACAAGTTAAAATGAAGGGGTTTTCACATGACTTTGTAAAATTATTTTATGAAAATTACATTTCTTTCATATTTTCAGCCATTGCTTTAAGCTTTTATTGTCAACTATATCATAAACAAGGAGTGCATAAACAGTTCATGTATAGTTTAAGTAACAGGAATCTAAATCCCTGATAATAAATAGACCTTGTGAGTCGTCTTCTCAGAGTGACCCTCCTTGGCCCCAGTTCTCTGTTCCGACAGATGGTAGACCCCTCGCACTCAATCCCTTCAGGTGGTGCCCCGCTTACACCTGAAAATCTGTTTCTAGCTATGGCCTCCCTCGTGACTTTCAATTCTCAACAGTCATCCGATGTCTCTGCTCCCAGAAGATCTCCCATCACCAACAGAAGTCGGCCTTCCACGCCTGGACCATTCGCTATCAATTAATTAAACAAGAGGCGGGAAAATTGAAGACCTCCTCTTAAGAAGGCCCTTCCTATCTTACCTTGTTAATCAGTACTTTCCTAATAAGAAGTTGTTATGTGTAAATTCCTCTATATTTTCTGCTTCTTCTAGATTAGATGCTTCTGTATAGATAGGTCTCTAATTCAGTGATTCCGTTCCAATTGATAGTGAATTTGTGTAAATCATTGCTTGTTTGATTATTAACGAATCTTTGAACCTTTAAGAATAATAATCTTAGTGAATGTTAAAAGATAGTGTGTAACTTACAAAATGAGAGTCAGAGGAAACCCATTGGTCCAACAATCAGGGTATGGTTAGTGCAAAGGATTATTATATCTTTATAAGGTCATCCTCTATTGTCATACACACCTAAAAGGCAGAAAAGGCCTTGGGCTAAGATGTTGATGTGCATTGAGTCTGCTCACTCTGGCAATGCGATTGATAAGAGCATCACTCTTACTTGGTAACCTAATGAAGAACCAGATGATATCTGGTGGAAAATCAGCACCGTGAGTTTAAAGAGCCTGCCATGGCTGCCATCTAGGAGCCCAACTAAGTCCAGGTACTACTGATCGCTATGCTACCTTCTCCTCTTTGAGCATATGGAGTGTGACCCAGCTGCAGCTGGGCTCACAAGGATTCACAAAGAATCCCTACACATCAGCCGGGCCCTGAGGTGTGGAGACAATAGCTAAGATAATCTTGGCTTATATCTCGTAAAGACAATTTTACTTTATCCTAACAGGCATTTGTTGGACCAGTGAAAACCCTCTTGATTCTTATTCCATTAATTAAACAAAAGGGGGGAAATGTGTGGATATGTACCATTGAAATATGGCTACACCAGTGACAACTTCAGCCCCTCAAAGGCCCATATGCTGCACACAGCATGTTGAGACTTGTCAGCAACATGTTGAGACTTGTCACGACTTGTTTTTCCAAAACCTATTGTCCCATTACCGATTGGCTTGTTTACCTGAAGTCCATTCTCCCTTGCCTGAAACTTATTGTTATTCACCCAAAGCCCATTGTTCTGTGATTTGCTTCACTACTTGCTGTATTGACTATAAATAAACTCCTGGGACTGAAGCCGGGGTCGTCTTCTCGGAACGACCCTCCTTGGCCCCACTTCTCTGTAAAAAAATAAAATAAAATAAAATAAATAGACCTTGTGAGTTTTTATGGCCTGCCAGTGCATCCCACCCTGATCTCATCTATTTCCTGCCTGGACATTATTGCTATCTGCATTTGAGAAGTGTATTATTATTACAGGTATTATATCTTTGACATTCAAGTCTTTTATTTATTTTTTTAAACAGCATCTTACTGTTTTTTCAGTAAAAGTTTACACAGCATTTTAGGTTCTCATTCAATAGTTTCCACACAAATTGTTCAGTGACATTAGTGACATTCTTCACAATTCATAAACATTCTCCATATTTCTGTTCTGGTTGTTCCCTTTCCATTAAGCTAGTTTCTCTGCCCCTTACATTCTTAACTTTGTTTTAAGATAGCTATTGACTGTTTGGTCTCATATGGATGATTTTTTAAAGGCGCACATTACTTACAGGTGATATTCTTTATTATGTGAGCCAGTCTTATTTAGTTAAAAGGAGACTTTAGGAGGCTAGTTTTGGTTCAGGGTTTAAAGAGTATCTCAGGGCAACAGTCTTGGGGAGTCCTCCAGTCTCAACTGTTTTTTTTTAAGGAATTTGAGATTCTGTTCTACATTTTTCTCCCATTCTATCAGGGTCCATCTACTGAGGCCCTTATCAGAATGACCCGTAATGGTAGCCAGATACCGTCTCATCTAGTTCTTCTGGTTTCAGGTTCATGTAGACTGTTAGTCCTGTAGACTAGTTTCTTCTTTGAGTCTTTGGTTTCCTTCTTTGTCTTTTGCTCTAGACGAGTAGAGACTAATAGTTGTATCTTACATAGCCACTCAAAAACTTTTAAGACTCCAGACATAACTCACCAAAGTAGAATACAGAATGTAAACTTTATGAACTGTATTATGTCAGTTGACCGAGATGTCTCACAACACTATCGTCCTAATCCTTCAATCCCAGGAAACTAAACCTGCTGGTTGTTTGGTTACATCTAAGAAGCATCCGTAAGTATGACACCCATGTCTCAATCCATAATCTCTATATGGTTTAGTTTTGCGTCTTTTGAGCTTTGTGTAAATTTCATTATACCTGTTTCTGGATTCTTCCATGACTTGTTTTCCTCAGAATGCTTTTGAGTTTCATACATGTTTTTGTCTGTAGCTCTAGTCTACCCAAGTTGCTATGCACGCATGCTCCCATTGTATGAATGGGCCAGAATTTACCTAGGCATTGTAGAGTTTACAGGATTTGGGTGGTTCAGGTGTAACTTTTGCTCTTGTGAATATTGCTCCATTGTCTTTCCAGACTCCAAGTGCAATCACTCTCTAGTGAAGGGGAAATCATCGAGTTGCAGATCATAAAAACCTGTTGCTGCTGAGCCGATTCTGACTCATAGCGACCCTATAAGACAGAGTAGAACTGCCCCATAGGGTTTCCAAGGAGTGTCTTGGTGGATTCCAACTTTGAATTTTGGGTTAGCGGCCAAGCTCTTAAACACTGCGCCACCAGGACTCCTGTAAATCATACCAAGTTTTAATTTACTAAAAGAGATGATGCATTTTACAAATTTTCCACCCCACAAAATATGCATATATATCTTATTTGTTGCATCTGTTTATCTAATAATTTTTGATCTTGTAATCAGCGTATAAAACCATGTCTTGCTTTGATTTTATTGTTCAAGTCCCTTACTCTACTCCACTATTGAAAAGGCTGTGCATATTTTCTCATTGTTAATTTATACCTCTATGACTTTTTAAGTCTTCTTTATAAACTTTGGAAAAATTTTTCCTATTGTGTAAATGATCTTCTCACTCATTTTGTTACCCTTTGATGAATTGTTGTGAATTTTAATACAGTTGAATTTGTCAGTATTTTCCCTTATTACTCGTTATTAAAATTTTTTCTGTATTCTGATGTCATAAGACCATTTGGTTATAACTTCTGAAAGTAGTATAATTTTGCATTCTCGTAATTTAAGCTGATCTATGTGGAATTGAGTTTTGCATGTGGAGTACATAGGAATAGACTTCCAGTCAGATAATTATTTGATAAAAAACAAACCTTTTGCCTTCTACTTGATTCCAACTTATGGTGACCCCATGTGTTTCAGAGTAGAACTGCACTCCATAGGATTTTCAATGGCTGATGTTTTGGAAGTGGATCGTCAGACCTTTCTTCCATGGTGCCTGTACCTTGCCTTCAACCTCCAGCCTTTTGCTTAGTAGCTGAGCACTTAATTGTTTACACAACTAATTAGTCGATTGTTTCCCACGTATTAAAATGTGAGTGCTTTCTGTTACTGCCCTGCAGTGCTTGCTGTGTCGTGAATCAACTTTACATAGAGATTGGTGGGCCTTTTCTGGGGCTGTTTATTTTTTTCTGTTGGTCTATTACATATGCCTATAATGGTTCTATACTGTCCTAATATATTATAGCTCCATTTATAAAATAAGTCTGTATGAATACAATCTTATATATGATATATGTGGACAAGCCCATTCCTTATTCCTTAGAATATCTTGGCTATTTGTAGACATTTGCAATTACATATACATATTTGAAGAATTTTTGTGAAGTTCAAAAAAAAATAAAATTGGTTGGAATTTTGTTGAAGTACATTGGAAATAATGATCTATTTGTGGAGAACAATTGTCTCAGGGCATGCATTATCTTTTCATTTATTTCAGTCTATTTAGATCTCATTTCATAATGTTTTATTTTTTTCCCCCTTAGGACCTCTTAGTAATTACACTCCTTTTTGATGCATTTTATCCTTACTAAAAATATATTATCTTTTTAAAATTAATTTCACAAATGCTTAGTGCTTGCATATGTAAATGAAATATTTAAAATAAATCTTAACTCAATATTTATTCTGCAACCTGAATACTCTCAGTCCTGTAATTGTCTGTACCATCTTTGGGGCTTCTACATTACAGTTATTTAACCTTAAAATATAAAAAATTGGATGTTTTTTAAATTTTTACCATTCTTCTTTACCTTTTTCTTTTTTGGTATGTATTGGCTACAACCTCTAGGATCACGTTGAATAGGAATGGAATAATGAGTATCTTTGTTTTTTACCTCCTGTTACTAGAAAAGTGTTGACATTTTCAGTAAGTATGTTCTTTGATGTACATTTTTTATGTATGCCCATTTTCATCATTTCTTATGTTTCTGGCCATAACCTTCTAACATAGCTGCCAATGTTTACATTTGCCCCCTGCAACTTCTTTAAGTTCTTTAAGAGCTGTTATATCATTTTCCCTCTCTCATCAAAGGCGTTAAATTGTTCTGTGTGTCACTCAGATGGGAAGCCAGCACTTTTCAGAAATGCTTTTCAGAAGCCAGCACTTTCCCCAGAACATGACATGCCCACTGGCTCCAGCCCCCTCTCCAGACTCCTCTACTGTCGCTCTCCAGCATCTCACTCTGCTCAGGCCATGCTGGGGTTTGGATCTCCCCAAAACATACCAGGCATGCTCCCACCTGCTGGCCTGTGCTCTGACATTTCCTCTTCCTGGAACAGTCTCTTCTCAGCTGTGCCTTCGGTCATTCCTTTGCAACTTTCAGGTCTTAGCTCAGGTCATTCTTTTCCATGAAGCCCATTCTGAATACCCTAATACTGCTGCTCACATTGTAGGCGCTGTCAGTACTCTGCATTCCAGTAATCAGGTCTCAGTCTGGTAGTGAACCTGGGCCCCTGGGCAGTGACTCACCTGTGCATCTGTGCTTCTCCCTTCTCCCACTGTGGTGAGACAGGAAGCCTGGATGGTCCGTTAGACTTGGGTAAAACAGTTTCCCTTGAGAGCAGGTCTTGTGAAGCAGAACAGAATGCTCTGGGTGAATTTCAAAACGGCTGCTTTTCTACCTGCCCCCGTTAGCAGGACAAGGGAATTTTTTTCTGATCTTCACACTGAAACCTGGTAGGATTAATGGAAGTAAATCTCACAAAACTGTGTGGGTGCCCCTAAGACGAGCCCCCTGGCATATGTATCCCTGAGGCTTGTGCACACCAAGCATGGTACTGATCCTAGGGGTGGTTTCTGCTCCTGGGCTGCTGCTCTGGAATGATCTGCCTGTGTGTCCCTCCAGGGTTGGGGGCAGTCACTTGCCCTGTGACCTCGGTACTCTGAGTTCAGTATGTTCAGCTTTTTTTTTCTTGAGGATGGGAGTGATGACTTCCAAGCTGTTTACATATTGGACCAAAATCTGAAAGTCTTCATTTGTGTTTTCTATAATTACTGTTGTATTTTTTCTTTCACTTGCTTGCTAGTATTTACCATTGCTGCTTTTATTCTTCCAGTGCCCCAGCATACATGTTTACCCTTTGGTAATGACTGTTTCATTTTGTGAATAACCAGTGTATCTTCCCTTTCCCAGCCATGAAGGGCAGTAGTGCTGTTTGACTGCTGTGCCCCTAGATTGGGAGTTGTTGAAGTCGATGAACGTCAGAAATCTGTATGAGTGTTTGCAAAATCATCACAGAGCGCTTCCAAGGTTTTAGAACTGATTTTGGCAAGTTTGATTATAATATGTCTTGGTGACATTCTTTTGGGATCTGCATTATGTGGTGTTCAATGAGTATCTTGGATAGATAGCTTTCACAACATCCGGGAAATTTTCTGCCAAAAAACTTCAACAATTCTCTCTGCATTTTTGGTTATCCGCCCTGTTCTGGTACTCCAAATACTTGTAGGTCATTGCTCTTGATAGAATCCCACATAATTCTTAGAGTTTCTTCGTTTTTTTAAATCTTTTTATCTGATTTTTCCTAAAATAAGTTGGTGTCAAATGCTTTATCTTCAATCTCACTAATTCTGACTTCCATTGCCTCAATTCTGCTCCTATGACTTTCTATTGAGTGGTCTAATTCTGAAATTTTATTGTTAATCTTCTGGATTTCTGATTGCTATCTCTCTATGGATTCTTGCAGCTTTTTAAATTTGTCATTATGCTCTTCTCTAATCTTTTAGATTTCCTCTATTGCATGTTCTGTGTTTTGCTTAATTTCCTTCTTAATATCTTGAAGAGTTCTGTATATTAATCTTCCATATTCTGCCTCCGGTAATTCCAAGAAATTTTCTTCCTCTGGAAAATTTCTAGAGTCTTTATTCTGGGAGCTTGCTGAAGCCATCATGCACTGCCTCTTTATGTGATTTGATATTGACTTGTCACTGAGCCATCAATAAGTTATTATATTTATTTATTTTATATTTGTTTACTGTGTCCAAGCTTTTTGCTTTGTTTTGTTTTGATATGCCCCAATAGGCTGCTCGTGTGAGCTAGGCCAGTCACCAGCACCCTTGAAGCTCCAATGTCCTGCACCCAGGTGGCCAGACCTGCCACTAAGTATGTGAGGCCAGGAGTCTGCCCAATTCTCCTGTATGGATTCAGCACAGATGTCCAGGTAGTCAGCCAACAAGTGTGTGGTGCAGGCTCTCACCTATGGTTCTAGACAGGCATGGGTGATTGGTGTAGGCACTCCAGCTGCAGCAGGCGGACGCAGGCTGAGCAAAGCTGGGGGCTGACGGCCACCCCCGAGTGTCCAGAAGGAAAGCGTGTCCTTGTTCCCTAGAGCGCGTAGATGGGTGGGTTTTGCAGCCAGACTCTGAGTACCCATTGCTGTTGGCTGTAAGGACTGGGGGCCACCTCTTATTCTTGGGCCTCTGTAGCAGGTGGCTGGGTGGTGAGGATGGAGCCACCAGTCCTCAGGCCCTTCATGTGTGTAGGTGAAGACACTGCTTAATGGGGAGAGCAGTGCCCTCGGAGGGCTGAGGAGTGTGAATGTGGGCCTATGGATAACCAATGTCCCATGTGCAGTCTGGCTGGCTATGGAGCTCTAGGATTTTTGGCACCATCCCTGGGCCTTGGGCTGTGCTCCGGTGAATGTGTGCACTCCAGCTGCATTTCTCTTCCCATCACTCTGATTTCACCTCCACCAGGTATGAAAGTCTGCATGTGACCCCTGTAGCACTATCAGCAGTGCCACAGGTCTCTAGATATGGAGGCTGAGACTGACCTTGGCTGTCTTCTGCCCAAGGCAATGGCCCTAATGCTCAAAGTCCCAGATGATTGCAACTGGCCCGAGGAGGACTTTATTCCAGATCCACTGAGAACTCTAAGTGAGGGTCCATAGGCCATCTAGGACAGGTGAGTGTCAGGTGGGTGGGGCTAAGGCTTGTTTACCATCACCATGGAGACAGCCTCCGGAAACAGTGCACAGAGCTTCAGACTGGGTTAGGTCACAGTGAATGAGCCAATAGCAGTGATGTGGCCAGCCTGGCTGATTCCCCAGAGCCCTTCTGGTTGGCCTGGGATACTTAGCAGCCCACTTCTGGTACTGGCCACAGAACTTGGGCTCACCCAGGGAAAAGCTTGGCAGAGTGGTTTCCCTGAATACTAGAGTTTCAAGGCACCGGGTGAGCAGGCCTGATACCTCTTCTCTACATGAGTACATCAGTAGGCAAGCTACCCCCTCTCGGCACCTATTTTCTCCCTCTCTCTGTCTCTGTGTCAGTTCTGCGACCTCTTTAAAGTGTCCTCCTGTGAAGTATCACAACAAGGACAGCAGGAGAGGGAGCCTAGAGCTGAAGGGGGGAACCCCTCTGTCTGTATGGTTTGCCCATGAGCATAGAGTGTTAGGTAGCCCATCGGAATGGTCTCAGGGTCCGGAGCCTGGTGGGGAGGTGATTCCAGGGGCGGACTCTGGCAAGCAGGAGTTTGTGTGCACACAGTACCCCCTCCAGCCACTGCTTATTCAGCTGATACTTTGTGTCCACAAACCCCACCAAGTTAAACAATGCCCAGATGATGAGTCCAGGGCCCTGGCGGCCTTTATTCCTGGTCGACTCAGAGGTCTGGGTGAGGGTCGGCCTGCCAGTTAGGCCTGGTGAGGGTTGTGTGGGCGAGGCTAAAGCTTGTTGACCATCACCCTGGAGACAGTCTCCAGAAGCAGTGGGCGGAGCTTCTGACAGGCCCGGATCACAATGAGTGGGCCAGTAGGAGCCAGCTGGCCTGCCGGGCTGCTTCCCCAGGGCACTTCACTCAGACGCCCCTTCGGGCTGTGGCCACGGGGGTTCATCCCACTCAGGGAAAGGCTTTGCAGAGGGCAGCGCCTGATGTGGAGAGGGTCAAGGCCCTGGGTGAGCAGGCCAGGTAGCTCTTTTCCACTTAGTTGAGGACATCAGTAGGCAAGGTATGCCCTCTGAGCCTCTTTTCTCTCTCTCCCTATCTCCCTGTGTGTGTGTCGGTTTTGCCACATGTGTGACTTGCACTCCAAAGAAGTATCCCAGATAAGAAGACAGGAGAGAGAGAGCCTAGAGATGTAAGGGGGATGTCCTGTGGTCGTATTGATTTCCCATGGGCAGAGGATAGCAGGTAGGCCTTCTGGATGGACTTCAGGATTTGGGGCATTTTGGGGAAGCTAGTCCAGGGGTGGACCCTGGTCTGGTTTAGCTTGTGTGGAGACGAGAGCCCCTCCAGCAAGTGCTCCTGAGCTGATATTTTGTATGCAGAATCCCCTCCCAGTGACCTAGGCCAAAAAAACACACACATAACCTGTGAGTGGCCTCTTCTGGTTCTGGAGAGCCCAATGTGATATCCACTATTTCATCCTCTGAGCCCACAGCTCTCCTGGACGCATGAAGTCTGCCTTTCTCCATGAATCCCACATCCAACCCTGACCCAAAGTATGCCACCCCACCAAGGGCCAGTTAGGCAAAGTCACGTGAAATATCCATTCGCACTTTATGACCATCTCCGGGTCCACAAGCATTCTATGGCAAAGGGCCAGGGAGGCCAGGGCTGGAAATCCTACGCCTTTGGAGGCCTGTGGAGTGTAGATGCAGGGATAATGGATGAGCAGTGACCCACACGAAGGAGGAAGCCTTGGTCCCAGTGTGTCTGGCTGTGGGGCTCCATGCCACCTGGCCCCATACCTGGCCTTTGGCCAGGGCCTCCATGAACATGTGCATTGCATCTACATATCTCTCGCCATCACTCTGAACCTGCCGCCACCGCCTCTCACAGCGTGGAATTCACCATTGTGTCAGTGACAGCCATGTCACAGGTCACTAGACATCCAGGCTTAGGCTGCCATTGGGTGTCTTCTGTCCCAGGCAATGACACCAATGCCTCAGGGCCCAGACGATGACTCCAGGGCCCTGGTGTCCTTTATTCCTGATCAATTCAGAGGTGTGGGTGAGGGTCAGCCTGCCAGGTAAGCCTGGTGTGGGTTGGGTGGGCAGGGCTAAGGCTTGTTGACCGTCACCCTGGAGACGGCCTCTGGAAGCAGTGGGCAGAGCTTTAGACTGGGCCAGGTCCCAGTGAATGAGCCAATAACAGAGATGTGGGCAGCCTGGCTGATTCCCCAGAGCCCATCTGGTTGGCCTGGGCTACTTAGCAGCCCACTTCTGCTACTGGCCACAGAACTGGCAGTCACAGGGAGTTCTGAACACAAAGTATGTTTAAGGAGCAGTTGCTCCATGGGGGCTCCCATCTCCCATCTACACACAGATCAACCAGGGAAGGGTCCACCCATACTGTACCTACCTCAAAAAGCTCAGATCCTGAACTCTAGAGACTTGTGACACTGCTGTCAGTGCTACAGTGGTCACTTTCACACTCAGATAGTCAGTGGAGGCACAGAATGATGAGGGGAGAAGCGCAGCTGAAGTGCAGACATGCTGTCAGTGCTACAGTGGTCACTTCCACACTCAGATAGCCAGTGGAGGCACAGAATCGTGAGGGGAGAAGCGCAGCTGAAGTGCAGACGTTCACAGATGCAGTGCCCAAAGGCCAAGGAATGTGTCGGGAGTCGAACAGCCCGAGAGCCAGCCAGACTGGGGCCTAAGGCTGTCCCTCCTGCACCTGGGACTCCAGTCATCGATATCCCCACATGCACTCTCCGCAGGCCACCAGGGGCACAGGATTTCCGGCCCTGGCTTCCAGGACCTAACAGGTATGCAGTGTGCCAGGGAGGGCTTTGGACCTGCACACGGCCAAAAAAAGCAAATAGGTGTTTCACTTGACTTTGCCGGTCCTGCCCTTGGCTGAGTTTCACACTGTGGTCCAAGCTGGATGTGGCATTCATTCAGAAAGCAGAGTACATGGGTGCAAGAGAGGTGTGTGTGTGAATGTTTGCAGCCTAAGCCCCTTGCAGTGGATTCTGAATACAAAGTATCAGCTGGAGGAGCAGTTGTTTTGGGGGATCCCATCTGCACACAAGCTCAACAAAGGAAGGATCCGCCCCTGCTGTAGCTCCCCAAAAAGGCTCAGATCCTGAAGTCCATCCAGATGGGCTACCTGCTGTTCTCTGCCAGTGAGCAGCCAATACTCCAGCGGCCTTCTCCCTTCTATCTCTAGGCTATCTCTGTCCTCTTGTCCTATTTGGGATATTTTCCAGGAGTACAATTAAGAGAGCTGGCAGAACTGACACAGATAGAGGGACAGAGAGAGAGCATAGAAGCAGAATGGGGATACCTTCCGTACTGATGGCCTCAAGTAAATTGGAAGAGAGTGACACTGCCCCTCACCCAGTGCCTTGACTCTCTCCACATTAGGAGCTTCCCTCTGGGTAGTCTTTACCTGGGTGTATGAAATTCCTGTGGCCACAGCTTGATGTGACTGCTAAGTCTCCTAGGCCAAAATGAAGTTCCCTGTGGAATCAGCCAGTCTGGCCAGCTCTCAGCTTTGGCTCAATCATTGTGGCACACACCCATCCAAAACTCCCCCCATGGTTTCCAGAAGCTGTCTCCATGGTGATGGTAAGCGAGCATTATCCCCACCACCCAACATTCACCTGGCATACCTGGCCTTCTGACCCTCTCCCAGACTTGTGAGTTGGAATGGAATAAAGTCCTCATCTGGGACTTGAGGCATTGGGCCTGTCTTAGGCTGGGTTCTCTAGAGAAGCAAAACCAGTCAAGCGTATAAATATATATAGTGAGAGATTTATATCAAGGAAATAGCTCACACAATTGTAGAGGCTAAAACGTCCCAAGTCCATGGATCAGGATAGAGGACTCTCCCAATTCACTGAGTCACAGAAGCTGATGAACACAAGGTCGGCAGGTCAGAGAGGGGCTCCCGCTCACAGGCTGTGAAGATCAATGAATGCCAAGATCAGCAGACAAGACTGCAAGGTTTCTTCTGATTCATGTAGCTGCAGGGGCTGGAAAACCCAAGATCAGCAGGTCGGGGAACCGGACTCTTGCGCACAGGCTGAGAAGTTCAACGAATTGCAAGATCAACAGGTAAGCTTCTAGCTCAAGTCCCAAGAACCAGAAGTGAGACAACAAGAGGCAGCTGCTGATTCTGGAACAAGCCAAAAACCTTGGCAAGGCGAGCAGGCAGAATGTAACTGGTGGAAGGGAGAGAGATGAAACTGAGGGGGCAGTGAGCTGCCACAGGCCCCGCCTCTGCCTGTACCACTCAGCAGATTCCATCATGGGGGTGACGACAACATTATACTACTGCTAAAGCATTGAGAATAATGGCCTAGCCAAGTTGACATACAATCTTAACCATCACAGTCCACCACTTGTCAACCTGGCACATGTACACATCTCCTGAAACCATACGTAATCTCTGAATAAAGATAATTACAAAGTCATACTTGCACCTAACATGATACAACTAACACATGTACAATTGGAAATGCACTAGCCCTGTTTACATCTTATATTTTGTAAGTGAAGGAAACAGAAATATTAGATGCACACATACAAAACAGAAACACTCATAGCAATTACAGTCCCCATTTCTGCAACTGGTCACGTGGCCGTAACTGGTATTTAGAACTACCTTCTTCCACCACCCATTCCTTATTCCCTTTGCCCTCAGCAAGCACCTCAGCTGGTTGTGGTTCTTTGCCTGGTGGGGTGACCCAAACCTTCACTCCTTAAGGGTCAGGGCCATTAGTAGTCATGTCAGAGTTGGGTTGCTGTAGTTTTCCATTGACTTTAATCACAGGACATGGTAGTACTAAGAGATGCACTAAAGGATCTCCAGCATTCCAGACATACTCTTCTTTACCTCCATTATGTAATATCAATCTGAGTTCCTCTTGGTAATCAGGATCAATGACACCAGCCAGTATGGTAACTACCTTCTTTACCTGTTGATCCAGAGGCATAAGGAGCCCAAAGTGGCCAGGTGGCATTCTTAACTTCCAGTTCAATGGAATCAGTGATGTGTCTCCAGGCTGGAGCATTCCTCCCTTTGGAACTAAGACCTCTAGACATGCAGAGCATAAGGTCGAGGGGACAGGAAGCAAAAATCTTGCAAGTGGGTCACTAGGGGTAATAGTGAGTGGTGCCACTCCCATTTCCACCCCTTGATTCCTGGACCCATGAATCCTGGCTATGGGAGAAACAGCACCATATATTGGATGCTGGTTTAAAGCATATACAGCCTCCTGGAGAACATTGCCCCAATCCTGCAAGGTATTGCCACCTAGCTGGCACTGTAATTGTGTCTTTAGAGGACCATTCCATCATTCTGTCAAGCCAGTTGCTTCAGGATGATGGGGAACATGGTAAGACTAGTGAATTCCATGAGCATGGGCCCACTCCCACACTTCATTTTCTGTAAAGTGGGTCCCTTGATCTGAGGCAATGCTATGTAGGATACCATGATGGTGGATAAGGCATTCTGTAAGTCCACAGATGGTAGTTTTGGCAGAAGCATTGCATGCAGGGAAGGCAAATCCATATCCAGAGTAAGTGTCTATTCCAGTAAGGACAAAACGCTGCCCTTTCCATGATGGAAGTGGTCAAATGTAATCAACTTGCCACCAGGTTGCTGGCTGATCACCTCGTGGGATGGTGCCATATTGGGGACTCAGTGTTGGTCTCTGCTGCTGGCAGATTAGGCACTCAGAAGAGGCTGCGGCCATGTCAGCCTTGGTGAGTGGAAGTCCATGCTGCTGGGCCCATGCATAACCTCCATCCCGGCCACCATGGCCACTTTGTTCGTGAGCCCATTGAGCAATGATAGGAGTAGCTGGGGAAAGAGGATGACTGGTTTCCACAGAACATGTCATCCTATCCACTTGATTGTTAAAATCGTTCTCTGCTGAGGTCACCCGTTGGTGAGCATTCACATGAGACACAAATATCTTCAAGTCTTTAGCCCATTCGGAGAGGTCTATCCACATACCTCTTCCCCGTAAATCCTTGTCTCCAATTTTCCAATCATGTTCCTTCCGAGTCCCTGACCATGCAGCCAAACCATTGGCCAAAGCCCATAAATCAGTATATAATCGGACATCTGGCCATTTCTCCTTCCAAGCAAAGTGAACAGCCAGGTGCACTGCTCGAAGTTCTGCCCATTGAGAGGATTTCCTTTCACCACTGTCCTTCAGGGAGGTCCCAGAAAGAGGCTGTAGTGCTGCTGCAGTCCACTTTTGAGTGGTGCCTGCATATCGCACAGAACCATCCGTAAAATAAGCAAGAGTTTTCTCTTCTTCAGTCAACTGATCATAAGGAACACCTCATGAGACCATAGGTACAGACTCGGAGATGGAAGGTAAAGTGACAGGATTGGAGATCATGGGCACTTGGGCCACTTCCTCATGCAATTTGCTTGTGCCTTTGGGTCCTGCTCAGGCCCGATCTTGAATATACCACTTCCATTTAATGATGGAGTGCTGCTATGCACTTCCAACTTTATGACTCTGTGGGTCAGACAACACCCAGTTCATGATGGGCAGCTCAGGCCGCATGGTGACTTGGTGTCCCATGGTTAAGCGTTCGGTCTCTACTAAGGCCCAGTAACAAGCCAAAAGTTGTTTTGCAAAAGGAGTGTAGTTATCTGCAGAGGATGTCAGAGCTTTGCTCTAAAATCCTAAGGTCTGTGCTGTTATTCACAATGGGGGCCTGCCAAAGACACCAAACAGCATCTCTATCTGCTACTGACACTTCAAGCACCATTGGATCAGCTTGATCATATGGTCCAAGTGGCAAAGCAGCTTGCACAGCAGCCTGAACCTGTTGCAGAGCCTTCTCTTGTCCGGGTCCCCAGTCAAAACTAGCAGCTTTTTGAATCACTTGATATATTGGCCAGAGTAGCACACCCAGATAAGTAATATGCTGCCTCCAAAATCCAAAGAGGTCCACTAGGTATTGTGCCTCTTTTTTAGTTGTGGGAGCAGCACGATGCAATAACTTATCCTTCACTTTAGAAGGAATGTCTTGACATGCCCCACATCACTGGACCCCTAGAAATTTCACTGAAGTGGAAGATGCCTGAATTTTTGTGAGATTAATTTCCCATCCTCTGTCATGCAAATGTTTTACCAATAAGTCCAAAGTCATTGACACTTATTCCTTACTAGGTCCAATCAGCATAATGTCATCAATGTAATGGACCAGTGTGACGTCTTGTGGAAGGGAAAGGTGATCAAGATCCCTGTGGACTAAATTATGACATATGGCTGGAGAGTTGATGGAGCCCTGAGGTAGGCAAGTTAAGGTGTATTGCTGGCCTTGCCAGCTGAAGGCAAACTGCTTCTGGCGGTCCTTTGAAACAGGTATGGGGAAAAAGGCATTAGCCAAATCAATGCCAGTATACCAGGTTCCAGGAGATGTATTAATTTGCTCAAGCAATGAAACTACATCTGGAACAGCAGCTGCAATTGGAGTGACCACCTGGTTAAGTTTTCAATAATCTACTGTCATTCTCCAAGATCTATGTGTTTTTTGCCCAGGCCAAATAGTTGAATGGGGATGTGGTGGGGATCACCACCCGTGCATCCTTCAAGTCCTTGATGGTGGCAGTGATCTCTGCAATCCCCTCAGCAATGTGGTATTGCCTTTAGTTTACTATTTTCCTAGGTAGAGGCAGTTCTAATGGCTTCCACTTGGTTTTTCCTACCATAATAGCCCTTACTCTGTTTGTCAGGGATCCAATGTTGGGGTTCTGCCAGTTGCTGAGTGTATCTATTCCAATTATGCATTCTTGAACTGGGGAAATCACTACAGGATGGGTTTGGGGATCCACTGGACCTACTGTGAGATGGACATGAGCCAAGACTCCATTAATAACCTGACCTCCATATGCCCCCACTCTGACTGGTGGGCCACAGTGACGTTTTGGGTCTCCTGGAAATAGTGTCAGTTCAGAGCCAGTATCAGTAATCCCCAAAAAGTATGATTATTTCCTTTTCCCCAATGAACAGTCACTCTCGTAAAATGCTATAAATCCCTTTGGGGAAGGCTGGAGAAAGATTAACAGCAAAAATTTTTTGCTGTGTATTGGAGTCCTTCCTCAAAGGGACACGACCTCTCCTTCATTCAGGGGGTTGTGGGTCTTTAAACTTGCTCTAATGTGGGAATTGATTGAGGGACCGTGACTCTCTATTCTGGTGATTCCAGTTAGACTGCTGTTCACCTGACCTAGAACTCATCTGTTTGTATAGATCAAGTAAATAGTAGATTTCCTATATATTTCACTCCTAGGGACACCATGACTAAGTAGCCAACGGCATAACTCCATATGAGTCAGACTATTCTGATTACTGGTTTGACTTCTCTGTCCATTACTGTAACCACGTCCACCTAGTCTTTGTCGATTGAATGCAGCCACTTGGCCCCTACTACCATGGGGTCCAATCAGCCCCATTGTAGTTAGGTGTCTTAATTCAGTTAGGTTAGTTCCCACTGTCATATCTGATTTATATAAACTTGCAATCTCAGCAGTCTTCAAGGGTGCTGGAGCTCCCTTCACAAATTTGTTCCTCACAGTTGTGGTAAAAGGTTTGTCCTCTGGGCACTCCATGTATGAGTCTGTGGGTGTAACTTGATAAATCCACTCTAGCATGCCAGTTTCCCTAAGCCTTTGGATACCTTCTTTGACAGTATACCAAGGCAGGTCTGGTACTTCATATTGACTTGGTGTAGGCCATCTCGTAATCCATGCTTCAGCAGCCCAACCAAATGAACTATTAGATCCTTTCCTAACTTCTCTAGCTGAAACATTGAATGAACAACCTGTGCTTAGTGGACCCATATCAATAAACTCAGACTGATCCATCTTTATGTTCCTTGCACCATTATCCCTGTCCCTTAATATCCATTCCTACACAGATTCCCCAGGTTTCTGTTTGTACATATTAGAAAAGTCAAGTAGTTCTTTTGGAGCATAGTATAACTCCTCCTGGGTCACACTTTGTACTTCACCTTTTGGGGCTCACTGGGACTTAAGCCTAGTTATAGGTCTAGAAGCCAGAATTGGAAGTGTGGAGTTGTTTTGAGAACATTTAGCATTGTCTTGTAATGCATGCCTCAGGCGATGCCCCAGGCAATGACTCAGGCAAGGGCTCTTTCAAGGCAGCTGGGCTAGAGCTAATCTTATTAGACAGGAGTGGAGGGGCTAATGGTTTTTCTGATCAGGGTAGTTTAGGAGCCAACATGAAGTAATCTCTTCAGATGGGACTGGTTCTGCTGTCAGGGATGATTGAACAGAATTTAGGGGCTCAGTGTCTCCAGCTTCCTGATTATCTGCCCATATGTCCCCATTCCAAGTTTCAGGATCTCATGTCTTCCCAATCAATGCCCTTACTTTAACTTCAGACACCTCTCCAGGTTGGCAATTGAGCTAGCGTTGTAATTCAGCCACTCTTACAGTAAGACTCTGGGTTTGGTTTTCGGCAATTTCAGCTCTGTTACTACAAGAAATAAGGCTTTCTTTCAAAGCACAAGTGGAAAGCTTGAGGTCATGTATGCGGCACTTGAATTTTGATTCTGAAGCCCTGAACGCATCTCTCTTTCACCAGTTTGTCTAGTGAAAGTAGGACAAGCCAACCAGCTTCCTTATACTTCTCATTCTGACAAAGTTGTAGAAAGTTATCACACATGTGTTCACCCTAAGCCTCGCCTTTCACCAATACCTGATCTACTGGTGGTGACATTTTGCCTATTTGTATCACCACCTCACTCCATGGACTAGCAGGGCCTTCTTTACTACTGGAAGCAGAGTCACTGACATCTTTAAGACTAACCAGACTTGAGAACCAATTTAGAAAACTCATCCTTACAATTTTTTTTTCTAGAATCACTCCCAGAACCAAATGTCTTAGGCTGGGTTCTCTAGAGAAGCAAAACCTGTAAAGTGTATATATTTATATATATATATATAGAGAGAGAGAGAGAGAGAGACTTATATCAAGGAAACAGCTCACAGTATTGTAGAGGCTAGAAAGTCCCAAGTCTATGGATCAGGGTAGAGGCCTCTCCCAAGTCACTCAGCTGCAGAAGCTGGCGAGCCCAAGAGCCGCAGATCAGAGTGCAGGTCTCCCGCTCACAGGCTGTGAAGGTTGACGAATTCCAAGATTGGCAGGCAAGACCACAAGTTTTCTCCTGATTCACTTATTTGCAGGGGCTGGCAAACCCAAGATCAGCAGGTCAGAGAGCAGGGCTCCGCTCACAGGTTGTGAAGATCAATGAATCCCAAGTTCGGCAGATAAGCTGATAGCTCAAGTCCCAAGAACAGGAGATGAGATGACAGGAGGCAGCCGCAGGATCCAGAGCAAGCAAAAAGCCAGAATGTCTGCTTATATTCAGGTGCAGGCCACATGCCCAAGGAAACTCCCTTTCATCAGATTGGTTACTCACAGTATATTCAATCATGGGAGTGATCACATTTAAACACTGAGAATCATGCCCCAGCCAAGGTGACATATAATCTTAACCATCACAGGGCCATTGCCTGGGGCAGAAGACAGCCAAGGTCAGGCAGAGCCTCAAACTCAAGACACCTGTGACACTGTTGTCAGTTCTACAATGGTCACTTCCATGCTCAGATAGCCGGTGGAGGTGCAGTGATGGGGAGAAGTGCAGCAGGAGTGCACATGTTCACATAGGCAACGGCCAAAGTCTAAGGATGGTGCCGGGCATCAGGTAGACCCAGAGCCAGACTGGGTCCTGAGTCTGTCCTTCATGCACATGTATCACCAGTCATCGATATCCCCACATCCACTCTAAACAGGCCATCAGGGACACAGTATTTCCAGCCCTGGCGTCTAGGACCTCACACATATGCAGTGTGCCACGGAAGGCTTTGGAACGGCAGACAGGAACAGAGGCAATTCTGTCACACTTGACTGCCCTTGGCTGAGTTTCACACTGTGGGTCCAAGTTGGATGTGGCATTCATGCAGAAAGGCAGAGTTTATGCACACAGGAGAGGTGCATGCTGAGAAGATAAAACGATATAGTCCAGGTCGGGATGCCCAGACCCAGGAGAGGACTCCAGCAGGTATATATAAATGTTTTCACCCTAGGCCACAAAGTATCAGCTGAAGGAGCAGCTGCTGGGTGGATTCCTATCTGCACACAAAATCAACCTAGAAAGGGTCCACCCCTACTGTAGCTACCCCGAAAGTCTCAGATCCTGAAGTCCATCCAGATGGGCTACCTGTTGTTCTCTGCCCATGGGCAACCAATACCGACAGAGACCTTCCCCCTTCCATCTCTAGGCTATCTCCGTCCTCTTGCCTATTTGTAATATTTCTCAGGAGTACAATTAAGAGATGTGGCAGAACTGACCCAGACATTGAGCGATGGAGAGCACGGATGCAGAGTGGGGATACCTTGCCTACTGATGGCCTCAAGTAAATGGGAAGAGAGTTACCTTGCCTGCTCACCCAGTGCCTTGACTCCACACTGACGGATCTCCGCTGGGAAACCTTTCCATGGTTGTGTGAAATTTCGTGGCCACAGCCAGAAGTGGCCACTAAGTCCCATAGGTCAAAACAAAGAGCCCTGGACAATAAGCCAAGCTGGACAGTTGTCTGCTATTGGCTTAATCATTGTAACCAGACCCTGTCAAAGCTCTTCCCACTGCTTCCAGAAGCTGTCTCCATGATGATGGGAAAGAAGTCTTTGCCATTCCCCACCCAACACTCACCTGGCCTACCTGGCAAGCGGACCCTCATTCAGACTTCAGAGTGGATCAGGAATGAAGTCCTCAACAGGCCACGTGGAATCATCTGCGACTTTAAGCACTGAGGTAATTGCCTGGGGCACAAGACAGCCAAGGTCAGCCTGAGCCTGCATACGTAGAGACCTGTGGCACGGCTGACAGACTTTCCAGCCCTGGCTTCCAGGAACTCACACATATGTAGTGTGCCATGGAAGGGTGTGGAGAAGCCAAAGGCCACAAAAATGTAAATAGGTGTTTCACTTGACTTTACCAGCACTTCCCTGGCTGAGCGTCACACTGGGGGTCCTAGTTGGATGTGACATTCATCTAAGCAGGCCAGGGTTGGGGGTGGGTGCCAAGTGCATGCTGAGAAGATGAAATGGTGAAGACCAGATTGATTTTGATCTCCAGCCTGAACAGATGCCTATCGCAGGTATGTGTGAATGTTTTTGTCCCCTTCCACTTGCAGGGGTTTCTGGATACAAAGTACCAGCTGAATGAGCAGTGGCTGGAGGGGCTCCCATCTGCACACAAACTCCAGCTGGCCAGGATCCTCCCCTGATGGGACTTTACCCATCAGGTTCCAGAAGCTGAAGAACATTCATATGGCTTACCTACTATTCTATGCCCAAGGGCAACCAATTGTTCCAGAGATGTTCCCCGTTTCAGCTCTAGGCCCCTTCTCCTGCTGTAATTGTCGTGATATTTCAATGGAGGACAATTAAGAGCTGTTGTAGAACCGACACAGAGAGAGAGAGAATAGATGCTGAGTGGGGATACTTTGCCTCCTGATGTAATCACATAGGTGGAAAAGAGGTATCCCGCCTGCTCACCAAGTGCCTTGAAACTCTCAATATCAGGAGCTATCCTCTGCCAAGCTTTTCCCCGCGCATGCTGAATTCATGTGGCCACTGCCAGAAGTGGCTGCTAAGTCTCATAGGCCCACAAGAAGGGCCCTGGGGAATCAACCAGGCTGGCCAGCTCTCTGCTATTGGCTCAATCATTGTGACCAGGCTCTGGTCAGAAGCTCTCTCCGTGGTGATGGGAAAGAAGCCTTAGGCCTACGCACCCGACACTCACCTGGCCTACCTGGCTTACCTGACAAGCTGACCTTCACTCAGACTTCTGAGTGGATCAGTAATAAAGTCCTCCACGAGCCATGTGAAATCATCTGGGACATTAAGCATTGTGGCTATTGTCTGGGGAGGAACACAGCCAAGGTCAGCCTCAGCCTCCATATCTAGAGACCTGTGGCATGGCAGACAGTGATACAGTGGTCACCTCCAGACCTTGATAATGGGTGGAGGCCAAATCAGAATGATGGTAGGGGAAATGAAGCTGGGGCGCACACGTTGACTGGAGCCCAGGTCCAAGTCCGGGACTGTGCAGGGGTCCTAGAGCCCCATAGCCAGCCCAACTGGGGCTCAAGGTTCCCTCCTGCAAGTGGGACACTGGTTGTCCCTATGCCCACATCAACACTCGTCAGGCCTCCAGGGGCACAGGAATTCTGGCCCTGGCTTCCAGGAGCTTACACATAAACACAGTGTGCCACCAGAGGCTGTGGAGAAACCGACAGCCACAAAAATGCTAATGGGTGTTTCACTTGACTTTGCCGGCCCTTCCCCTGGCTGAGCATCACACTGTGGGTTCTAGTTGGATGTGGCATTCATCTAGGCAGGCTGAGTTTAGGGGTGGGTGCCAGGTGCGTGCTGAGAAGACGAAATGGTGAAGACCAGATTGATTGTGATCTCCAGTCAGAGCAGAGGCCTCCCGCGGGTACGTGTGAATGTTTTCGGCCCCTTCCACTTGCAGGGGTTTCTGGATACAAAGTACCAGCTGAATGAGCAGTGGCTGGAGGGGCCCCCGTCTGCACACAAACTCCGTCTGGCTAGGGTCTGCCCCTGATAGGAGTTTCCTCTTCTGGCTCCAGAGCCCAAAGACCATTCAGATGGCCTACCTTCTATGCTCTGCCCAAGGACGAAAGTACCTCCAGAAGTATTCTCCCTTTCAACTCTAGGCCCCCTCTCCTGCTATCCTTGTTGTGATACTTCAGTGGAGGACACTTAATAGATGTCATAGAACCGACAGAGAGAGAGAATAGATGCTGAGTGGGATACCCAGTCTCCTGACGTCCTCATGTAAGTGGGAAAGAGGTATCCGGTCTGTTCACATAGTGCCTTGAAACTCTCGCCATCAAGAGCTCCCCTCTACAAGCTTTTCCTTGAGTGTGCTGAATTCCTGTGGCCACTGCCAGAAGTGGCTACTAAGTCTCATAGGCCGACAAGAAGGGCCGTGGACAATCAGCCAGGCTGGCCAGTTCTCTGCTATTGGCTCAATCATTGTAACCAGGCCCTGTTAGAAGCTCTGCCCACTGCTTCCAGAAGCTGTCTCCATGGTGATGGGAAAGAAGTCTTCACCATTCCCCACCAGACACTCACCTGGCCTACCTGGCCTACCTGGCAAGCCGACCTACGCTCAGACTTCTGAGTGGATCAGGAATGAACAGGCCTTGTGGAATCATCTGGAACTTTAAGCATTGAGGCTATTGCTGGGGCAGAAGACAGCCAAGGTCAGCCTGAGCCTGCGTATGTAGAGACCTGTGGCACGGACGACACTGTTACTGGAGCCACCTCCAGACCTCGATAACAGGTGGAGGCTGAATCACAGTGATGGGAGGGGAAACGTAGCTGGAGTGCACATGTTGACAGGAGCCTAGGCCCAAACCCGGGGATGGTGCCAGAGGTCCTAGAGCCCCATAGGCAGCCAGACTGGGGCTCAAGTCTCCCTCCTGCACCTGGGAAACTGGTCGTCCCTACACTCACATCAACAAGCCTCAGGACTCCAGGGGCACAGGATTTCTGGCCCTGGCTTGCAGGAGCTCACACATATGCAGTGTGCCACGAGGGGCAGTGGAGAAGCAGACAGCCACAAAAATGTAGCCCGTTCAACAAAACGAGGCAGAAGTGATGTAGTCATGCTGACTAAACTGTGTGTTGTAAGCATGAGCATGTTTCCAACTCACTGCAAGAAAGAGAAACCAAACTACAGTTTCTCTGATTCTGGTGGAACAGGTCAGAAGAATTAAATTACTGTGTTTGAAAATCCCTCTGTGTTACATGCACAAGAATGTTGCGTGTACGTTCTCCACCTGGATAAAGAGTTTCACTTTTCTCCTAATTGTGTTCATCAAGCCATGCAACGTTTAAGTATTTTCAGGACTCACTCTGTGCTACCCGTCTGAGAATGTGCCTTACAGCCAGGATTTCCGAGGAGAAGACAATGCAAGTTTCTGCCGCTCAAGTATAGAGCAGCAATGGAGATGTCCTTTTGCTAAGGAAATGGTGTATTAGCAGAACGTGCATGTTCCCAATTCACTGCAAGAAAAAGAATCCAAAATACAGGGTTCTCATTCAAATTGGTTAACTTATTAGACTGATTAAGTTATCAGTTTGAGAAAACACTTCACATACGATCGACAAACTTTCTCATACATTGTCCGAATGCTAAAAGAAGGTCAAGATTCTCCCTTTCAAGTACTTGAATCCCCTGCATTTTCAGATGTTTTCTAAGGGAATTTTTTGTTACCGGGAATATATGTGTGTTTCCCATTCTAGAAAGAACAAAGAGGATTGTTTCTCGTTCAACTAAAGCAATGCAGTTTTGCTGACTAAACCTTGTGTTGTAAGCACAGGCATGTTTCCAATACACTGCAAGAAAGACAAACCCAAATACAGTGTCTCTCATAAGTTAGAAGGATTAACTTACTGTGTTTGGAAATCCCTCTGTGTTACATGCACAAGAATGTGGTCTATGCATTCTCCATCTGGCTAAAGAGTTTCACTTTTCTCCCATTCAACTACGAGAAACCTTGAGAGGTTTAGGTATTTTTGTTACACACTCTGTGCTGCCCAGCCTAGAATGTGCCTCACAGCCGGGATTTTGAAAGGAGAAAACAGTATGAGTTTCTGCCGCTCAAGTATATGGCAACAACAGAGATGTAGTTTTGGAAAGGAAACAACTGTGTTAGCATAACATGCATGTTCCCAATTCACTGCATGAAAGAGAATCCGAAATACAGTGTTCTCATTCAACTTGGTTAACTTAATTAATTGATTAAGTTATCAGCTTGATAAAACACTCTTCCCACACAAAACACTTTTCCCACACGATCAACAAACTTTCTTATACATTCTCTGAATAAGAAAAAAATGTCCAGCTTTTCCCTTTCAAGTACTTGAATCCACAGCGATTTCAGATGTTTTCTTAGGAAACTTTTCATTACCGGGAATGAATGTGCGTTTCACATTCTAGGAATAACTAGACAGATTGTTTCCCATTCAACTAAAAGATGGCAAAAACGATGTGGTTTTCCTGACTACACATTGTGTTGTAAGCCCGGGCATGTTTCCAATTCACTGCAAGAAAGAGAAACGCAAAGACACTGTTTCTCATTCTGCTGCAATAAGTCAGAAGGATTAACTTACTGTGTTTGAAAATCCCTCTGTGTTACATGCACAAGAATGTTGCCTATACATTCTCCACTGGCTAAAGAGTTCCACTTTTCTCCCATTCAAGTATGAGCAACCTTGCAGGGTTTAGTGTTTTCATTAGGCACTCTTTGCTGCCCGACCGAGAATGTGCCTTACAGCCAGGATTTCCAAAGGAGAAAACAATGCGAGGTTCTGCCGTTCAATTATACGCCAGCAACACAGACGTCGATTTACTAAGGAAACACTATGTTAGCAGAACATGTAGGTTCTCAATTCACTGCATGAAAGAGAATCCAAACTACAGTATTCTCATTCAAGTTGTTAAACATAATTATCAGTTTTCTGAAAACACTGTTCCCACTTGATCGACAAACCTTCTCGTACATTCTCTGAATGGAAAGCAATGTCTGCCTTCTCCCTTTCAAGTACTTGAATCCACCGCGTTTTCAGATGTTTTCTTAGGAAACTTTTCATTAACGGGAATGAATGTGCGTTTCACATTCTAGGAATAACTAGACAGATTGTTTCCCATTCAACTAAAGGACTTCCAAAGCGATGTGGTTTTGCTGAGTAAACATTGTGTTGTAAGTACGGGCATGCTTCCAATTCACTGCAAGAAAGAGAAACCTAAATACAGTATCTCTCATTCTGCTGGAATAAATCAGAAGTATTAATTTTCTGTGTTAGTAAATCCCTCTGTGTTACATGCACAAGAATGTTGCCTATATATTCACCACCTGGGTAAAGAGTTTCACTTTTCTCCCATTCGAGTATGTGAAGCCATGAGGGGTTTAGGTGTTTTCTGGAGGCACTCTGTGCTGCCCAGCTGAGAATGTGCCTTACAGCCAGGATTTCCAAAGGAGAGAACAATGGGAGTTTCTCCCACTCAAGTAGATGGCAGCAACAGAGATGTCGTTTTGCTAAGGAATCACTATGTTAGCAGAACGTGCATGTTTCCAGTTCACTGCAAGAAAGGGAAACCCAAATACAGTTCCTCTCATTCTGGTGAGATAAGCCAGAAGGATTAATTTACTGTATTTGAAAATTGCTCTGTGTTACATGCAGAAGAATGTTGCCTATACATTCTCCACCTGGGCAAAGAGTTTCACTTTTCTCCCATTTGAATACGTGAAGCCATGTGAGCTTTAGAGGTTTTCAGGAGGCACTCTGTGCTGCCCGGCCGAGAATGTGCCTTACAGATCATATCTTTGAAGGAGAAAACAATGAGCATTTCCCCTGTTCAGATACAGGGCAGCAATAGAGATGTAGTTTTTCTAAGTCAACACTATGTTAGCAGGACATGCATGTTCCCAATTCACTGCATGAAAGAGAAACCAAAATACAAGTTTTCTCACTGTAGTTGATTACATCAGAATGGTTTAACCTGTTATTAAAAAACACTGTGTTACATGTATGAGAGGGTTGTTTATACATTGTCTTACATTGGAAAGGAATGTGAAGCTTCTCCCTTTGAAGTACATGAGCCACCTGGGTTTAGATGTTTTCCGTAGTAACTTTGGCATAGCAGGACTTGAATGTGCCTTTTATATTCGCTGAAGGATAAAACAGTGCAGAGATTCTCTTGTTGAAGTATAGGATGATGAAACCCATGTAGCTTTTCTATTTAAACTGGTATTACTAAAAGAGCGTATATTCCCAATTCACTACATAAAAGAACTTGCATGTTCCCAATTTACTGCACCAAAACCGTGTGATCCAATCAACTTGAATGAGAGAAACTCTATTTCGGTTTCTCTTTCATGCAGTAAATTGTGAACACACATGCTTCCTGTAACAAGTTTTACTTAGCAAAGGTACTTTGCTTTTGCCATCCTGTGCAAGAACAGGAGAAACTCTGCATTGATTTCTCCTTCAGTGAATGTGAAAGGCACCTTTAAGGCTGCTAATGCAAAGATCCTATTCAAAACATCTAAAACCCTTGTGGCTTCACTAGTGAATGGGTGAAATTTACATTCTTTTCCCACTAAGTATGTTGTTGACAGTTTCTTTGTTCCACTTAATTTTCTGTGCTCAGTAGTTTTTTTTTTTTTACATTTTTCTTTAATCTTTTTCATTCTTATTGATTTTGTATTTACTGAGTCTTTATGTTTTTCTTGTTTTTTATTTTGATGTGTAGGATTCTTAATTTCCTTTGTGGTTAACTTAATAGTTACTACTATGTTTCTAAGTTTAAACCACTCATTTCTTTACATCACCTTAACTTCCTCTCCATATAAAAGATCTATGACTACATTTTTTAGTCCCTCTTTTTTGTTTCAATGTTTTCATCTTTTACATATTGATGTCTCTGTTTCCCTATTTTAAGTGTTTCAGCTTTGATTTATTTTTGTGACTTGCCTTTCTGGGTTGATGTCTGGTTGCTCTGTCCTGTGTTCTAGTCCTGAGTTGTTATATGATATTATTGATTTTCTATCCGGAGGACTCCCTTTAGTATTTCTTGTAATTTTGTTTTGGTTTTTGCAAATTCCCTAAACTTGTGTTTATCTGTGATTGCCCTAATTTCACCATAATATTTGAGAGGCAGTTTTGCTGAATATACAATTCTTGGCTGGCAATTTTTTTCCCTCTAGGCTTTATATATGTCATCCCATTGCCTTCTTGCCTGCATGGTTTCTTCTGAGTAGTCTGAGATTAGTCTTATTGTCTCTCCTTTATAGATGACTTTTTGTTTATCCCTAGCTGCTCTTAAAATTCTCTATCTTTGGTTTTGGCAAGTTTGATTATAATATGTCTCAGTGACTTTCTTTTGGGATCTACCTTGTGTGGAGTTCAATGAGCATCTTAGATATATATCTTCTCATCTTTCAATATATCAGGGAAGTTTTCTGCCAACGAATCTTCAACAATTCTCTCTGTATTTTCCCTTATTCCCCCCTGTTCTGGTACTCCAATCACTCGTAGGTTATTCCTTTTGATAGAGTCCCACATAATTCTTAGGGTATCTTCATTTTTTTAAATCCTTTTTCTGATTTTTCCTCAAATAAGTTGGTGTAAACTACTTTATCTTCAGTCTCACTAATTCTGACTTCCATTGCCTCAATTCTGCTCCTATGACTTTCTATTGAGTTGTCTAATTCTGAAATTTTATTGTTAATCTTCTGGATTTCTGATTGCAATCTCTCTATGGATCCTTGCAGCCTACTAAATTTGTCATAAAGCTCTTGAATAACCTTCTTAAGATCCTCTATTGCTTTGTCTGTGTGTTCCTTGTCTTCTCCTGCATTTTCCATGATCTCCTTCCTGATCTCTTGAAGAGTTCTGTATATTAATCTCTTGTATTCTGCCTCCGGTAATTCCAAGAAATTATCTTCCTCTGGAAAGTTTCTTGATTCTTTATTTTGGGAGCTTGCTGAAGCCATCATGGTCTGCCTCTTTATGTGATTTGATATTGACTGTTGTCTCCAAGACATCAATAATTTATTATATTTATTTATTTTATGTTTGCTTACTGTGTCCTAGCTTCTTGTTTTGTTTTGATATGCCCAAATAGGCTGCTTTTGTGAGCTAGTTTGATTATTGGTAACTCTGAAGCTCTAACATCCTGTCACCAGGTGGTTAGATCTGTTACTAGGCATGTAAGCCCAGGAGTCTGTTTACTTTTCTTGTATGGATTCAGCTCAGGTGTCCAGGTAGTTTGTCATCAAGTGTGTGTTGCAGGCTCTCACCTACAGTCCTAAACAGGCAGGGGTGATTGGTGTATACACAGGTATCTGGCTGCAGTATGGGGTCACACACTGAGCAAGGCAGGGGGCTGACGGCTACCCCTGAGTGGGAAGAAAGTGTGTCCCTGTTCCCTAGAATGCATAGGTGGGTGGGTTCTGCAGCCAGAGTATGGTTACCCAATGCCGTTGGCTGTAAGGACTTGGAGGCACCACTTATTCTTGGACCGCTGTCGCAGGTGGCTAGGTGGTGTGGGTGGAGCCACCAGTACTCAGGCCCTGATGTGGATAAGTGAGGACCATGCTTAATGGGCAGAGCAGTGTGAAATGTCACGAACCTGCCAATTCACCATATAGCTGATACAGTTAAAGTTAGGCTTCAGGTATATACCCTGTTGTACTGTGGTAATGAGGGCTATGCCACTGAAATGGGCTCATGCAGGTTTATGCAAGGGTGAAAGGCATTCAAAGTCCACGGACCCCGTATGCATGTGCCTAGGCAAAGGAGCTATGCCTAGGCAAAGGAGCTGTGCCTACCCTGAGTTCCTGCCTTAGGGAAGCTAACAGATTATTTTTTCCTGTTTGTTAATTTGTTTCCTCTCCGAGGCCAAGAGAATGGTTCAGGGCACGTGACTGGTCCTACTTCCAGCCAGGGGACTCAGCAATCACTGAACCCCATCCAGGACCCAATACAGAGAGGGGAGGGGACTGGTTAATGGGAGAGTGATTTTTCCCAGAGGGGTGGTTTTTGATCTACATGGTAGGTCAGATGCATGTACTTATCTTTTGCTGATTGAGTACCACTTTTCACTGGTTCTGGAGGCCCGAATAGACTTTCTGCAGCTTAGTCTCTCCCCACATGGAAAAAGCCTCCCGTGTGCCACTGGTTGCTCACTGTGCACGCCAGCTGATCTGGCCTGAAAGGTGCTGGCTCCCTCCTGGTCAGGTCTGGCAACTCCTCGCTGCTTCTGAACCATCTCTCGCTCCCCCTGCAACTCAGTCCAATTCTTCAACTTTGCCTTTGATTTTCAGGGCTTCTAGATTGTCATATATAATTGAGTCACTTGTTTTTTCAGGTCTTTGTTGTAAGAGGAACCACAGGAAGCATCTGACTACTCCACCGTCTTGGCCCCACCTTCTCCCAGTAAGAATATGTATAGGTAATATTCTCGTACATGTACTGCAAAGTGTTTTTTGATAATAGGTTAAACATTTATGACAATAAAATTGAATGAGACAAACAGTATTTTGCTTTCACTTTCATGCAGTGAATTGATAACATGCAAGTTCTTGTAATGCAAGGTTTACTTAACAAACTTTCATCCCTATTTTTGTCTTATACTTGAAAAGAAGAAACTATCCATTGTTTTCTCCTTCAGAGACTGTTTAAGTCACATTCAAGTCCAGGTAACACAAAGTGCCCACTGAAACCATTAGAAACCCAGGAGGTTTAACATACTTGAAAGGGAGAAACATTAAATTATTTTCACAGTACAAGAATGTGTAACAGAGCTGTTAGGTCATGTACCCACAAATTTTTTAAAAACAGATAAAACCGTCTGATCCAATCAAGTTGAATGAGAGGAACTGTATTTAGGTTTCTCTTTCATGCAGTGAATTGTGAATATGCAAGTTTTTGTAACACAGTTTGTACTTAGCAAAGCTACATGGCTTTTGCCATCCCATGCTTGAATGGGCCAAACTTTTCATTCTTTTCTCCTGAAGAGTATGTGAAATGCATATTCAAGTCCGGTAATCCAAGGATCTTATTTAAAATATTGAAAACCCTGGTGGCTTCACGTACTTGAATGAGAGAAACTTTACACTCTTTTCCCAGTGAGAGTATGTATAGGCAACATTCTCGTACATATAACGCAAAGTGTTTTTCGGTAACAGGTTAAACCTTTCTGACTTAATTAACTTGAATGATACAAACTGTATTTTGGTTTCACTTCCATGCACTGAATTAATAACATGCAAGTTCTTTAACACAGGGTTTACTTAGCAAATCTTCATCACTACTGATATTCTATTCTTGAACAGAAGAAACTCTCCATTGTTTTCTCCTTTGGGGAATGTGACAGGCACTTCCAAATTCGAGTAAAACAAAGTGCCCACTGAAACCATCAGAAACCCAGGACGCTTAACATACTTGAAAAGGGGAAACTTTACATCCTTTTCCCTGATGAGAATGTGTAAGAGACCTGCTCAGTTACGTATGCACATGCTTGTCAAAAGCAGATAAAACCTTCTAATCCAATTGTCATGAATGAGAGAAACTATATTTTGGTTTTTCTTACATGCAGTGAATTTGTAAGATGCACGTTTTTTGTAACACAAGATTTACTTAGTAAAGCTACATGGATTTTGCTGTTCCGTGCTTGAATGGGTGAAACTCTGCATTGTTTTCTCCTTCAGAGAATGAGAAAAGCACATTCATGTCTGGGTACCACAACGTGTAACATTGAAAACAACTAAAACACTAATGGCTTAATGTACCTGAATGAGAGAAACTTTACATTCTTTTCCCGTTAAGGGAATGTACAAGCAACACTCTTGTGCATGCAACACAAATTGTTTTTCGATAACAGATTAAACCCTTCTGACTTAATCAACTTGAATAATAGAAACTGTATTTTGGTTTCTCTTTCAAGCAGTGAATTGCAAGCATGCACACTTCTTGTATCACAAGGTTTACTTAGCAAAGCTACATTGCTTTTGCCGTCCTGTGCTTGAACTGGATAAACTCTCTGTTGTTTTCTCCTTCAGAGAATGTGAAAGGCAGATATATGTCCGGATAACACAATGTGCAATAACGAAAACATCTAAAACCCTGGTGGCTGCTCGTACTTGAATGAATGGGAGAAACTGTACATTCTTATCACAGTAAGAGTAAGTATAGGCAACATTCTCGTACATGTAACACAAAGTGTTTTTCAATAACGGGTTAAACCTTTCTGGCTTAATTAACTTGAATGAGACAAACAGTATTTTGGTGTCACTTTCATGCAGTGAATTGATAACATGCAAGTTCTTTAACACAAGGTTTACTTAGCAAGCCTTCATCACTATTGCCGTCCCATACTTGAATGGAAGAGACTCTGCATTGTTTTCTCCTTCAGAGAATGTGAAAGGCACAGTCCCAAAGTTCTTATTGAAAATATGTAAAACCTCGGTGAATTCTTGTACTTGAATGGAAGAAACTTTACATTCTTTTTGCGTTCAGAGAACATTTAAGAAACACTCTCAGGCATGTACATACAGTGATTTTTAAAAACAGATAAAACCCTCTGACTTAATCAACTAGAATGAGAGAAACTGTATTTTAGTTCCTATTTCATTCAGTAAATTGGAAACATGACATTCTTGTAACATAAGGTTTACTTGGAAAAACTACATGGCTTTTTTTTTTTTTTTTTTAATTGGTGTCATTATTTTTTTTTTTTTATATATATATATTTTATTGTACTTCAGGTGAAAGCTTACAGAGCAAATAGTTTCTCATGAAATAGTAGTACACATGTTGTTTTTTTTGACATTGGTTAACAACCCCACAACGTATTAAGCCTCTAAATTCTCAACCTTTTTTTTTTGATGAAAATTACAGATGGCCAAAGATACACCGTTTCAAAATTTTCTACATTCACAGTTCAGTGACATTGACTACGCTCTTCCAACTGTGCTGTTATTCTCACTTAAGGTGAAGGCTTACAGAACAAAATAAAAACTACATGGCTTTTGATGTCCTAGACTTGAATGGGCAAAACCCTGCATGGTTTTCTCCTTCATAAACTGTGAAAGGCACATTCAAGTACTGGCAACCAAAACTTCCTATTGTAAACTTCTAAAACCCTGGTGGATTCATGTACTTGAAAGGGAGTAAAATTACATTCTTTTTGCATTGAGAGAATGTATAAGAAAATATTCTCAGGCAGGTATGCACAGTGTTTTTGAAAAACAGATAAAACTCTCTGACTTAATCAGAGAGAAACTGCATTTTGGTTTCTCTTTCATGCAATGAATTGGGAACATACACACTTTTGTAAAGTAAAGTTTGCTTAGTAAAACTACATCCCTTTTACTGTCCTATACTTGAATGGGAAAAACTCTGCGTTGTTTTCCCCTTCAGAGCATGTGAAAGGCACATACAAGTCCCAGTAACCCAAAGTTCTTATTTAAAACATGTAAAACCTTTGTGGCTTAACATACTTGAAAGAGAGACTCTTTGCATTCTTTTCTCATTCAGAGAATGTATAAGAATCGTTCTCAGGCACGTAAGTAGAGTGTTTTTTAAAACAGATAAAACCTTCTGATTTACTTAGCAAAACTACGTTGCTTTTGCTGTCCTTTGCTTGAACAGTAGAAACTCTTCATTGTTTTCTCCTTCAGAGAATGTGAAAGACATATTCAAGTTTCAGTAACCCAAAGTTCCTATGGAAAACACCTAAAACTCTGGTGGCTTCTTGTACTTGAAAGGGAGAAACTTTACATTCTTTACCCGTTCAGAGAATGTATAGGAAATGTTCTCGGGCATGTACGCTCAGTGTTTTCTCATTCAGAGATTGTGTAAGGCCCATTCACATCCAGCTAACACAAAGTGCATTTTGAAAACATCTAGAAGTCTGGTGGCTTCATGTACTTGAATGGTAGAAGCTTTACATTCTTTTCCTGGTAGGAGATGTACAGTCAACATTCTCATGCATGTAACAAAGTGTTTTTCAGTAACAGGTTAAACCCTTCTGACTGAATCAACGTGAATGAGAGAAACTGTATTTTGGTTTCTCTTTCTTGCAGTGAATTGGTAATGTGCACATTCTTGCAACAGAAGGTTTACTTAGCAAAACAAAATCAGTTTTGCCATCTGTGATGGTTAACATTGTGTGTCAGCTGGGCTGGGCTATGATTCTCAGTGTTTCTTTGTGATCAGCCCCATGATGGGCTCTGCTGTGAGTAGTCAATCAGTTGAAAGGGAGTTTCCTTGGGCGTGTGGACAGCATCCAGATATAACTGGGCATTCTGGCATTTGTTCTCTCTGTACCCTGCAGCTGCCTCCTGTTCATCTGATCTCTGGTTCTTGGGACTTGAGCTAGCAGATTACCTGCTAATCTTGGGATTCATCAATCTTCACAGCCTGTGAGCAAGAGCTCTGCTCTTCGACCTGCCAATCTTGGGTTCACCAACCTCTGCAGCTACATGAATCAGGAGAAGCCTCTATCCTGAACAACAGACTTGGGACTTTCCAGCCTCTACAATTGCATGAGCCGTTTCCTTGATATAAATCTCTATATATATGTATTTCCCCCACGTGTCTGTCAGTTTGTTGTACTGTGGGGGCTTGCATGTTGCTATGATGCTGGAAGCTATGCCACCGGTATTCCGATACCAGTCAAGGAATCAAAAGATGCATTGCCTTGGGAAAAATTCCTACAAAAGACCTCTTTAAAGTGTTGAAAAATAAATATGTCACCTTGAAGACTAAGGTTTGCCTAACCCAAGCCATGGTATTTTCAGTCCCATCATACACATGCCAAAGCTGGACAATGAATACGGAAGATCCAAGAAGAATTGATGCCTTTGAATTGTGTTGGCAAAGAATATTGAATATAACATGGCCTGATGAAAGAGTGAAGAAATCTGTCTTGGAAGAAGTACAGCCAGAGTGCTCCATGGAAAAGCAAGGATGGTGAGACTTCATCTCACATACTTTGGACATGTTGTCAGGAGGGATCGGTCCCTGGAGAAGGACATCATACTTGGTAAAGTAGAGGGTCGGTGAAAAAGATGAAGACCCTCAACGAGACGGATTGACACAGTGGCTGCAACAATGGGCTCAAGCATAACAACAATTGTGGGCATGGCACAGGACCGGGCAGTGTTTCATTCTGTTGTACATAGGGTTGCTATGAGTCGGAGCTGACTCGATGGCAGCTAACAACAACTATATATATTTATACGTTTTACTGGTTTTGCTTCTCTAGAACCCAGCCTAAGACTTTTGGTACTGAAAGTGGTTCTAGAGAAACAAAATTGTAAGGATGAGTTTTCTAAATTTGTTTCAAGTCTGGTTAATCTTAAAGAGGTTGATGACTCTGCTTCCGGTAGTAAAGAGGGCACTGCTAGTCATCATGGCGTGAAGTGGCAACTCAAATATGCAATATATCACCACCAACAGATCAGGCATTGATGAAAGGCGAGGCTCTGGGTGGTTGCATATTGATACCTTCCACAATTTGGTCATAATGAGAAGCATAAGGAAGCTGGTTGATTGGTCCTACTTTCCCTAGAAAAACTGGTGAAAGAAAGAGATGCACTCAGGGCTTCAGAGTCAAAGCTCAAGTGCCGCATAAACAACCTCAAAGTTTCCACTTGTACTTTGAAAGAGAGCTTGATTATCTCTTGTAGTAATAGAGCTCATATTGCCAAAAACCAAACTCAGAGTTTTATTGTAAGAGTGGCTGAATTACAACACCAGCTCAATTGCCAACCTTGAGAGGTGTCTGAAGTTAAAGTGAGGGCATTGATTGGGAAGACATGGGATCCTGAAACGGGATGGGGACATATGGGCAGATAATCAGGAAGCTGGAGACACTGAGCCCCTAAAGTCCGTTGAATCATTCCTGCCAACAGAACCAGTCCCATCTGAAGAGATTACTTCATGTTTGTCTGGTACACCACCCTGCCCAGAAAAACCATTAACCCTTCCACTCCCATCTAATGAGATTAGCCCTAGCCCGGCTGCCTCTAAAAGCACTTGCCTGAGTCATTCCCTGCAGCACTGTTTGAGGCAGATGTTTTACAAGGCAATGCTGAATACTCTCAAAACAATTCCACTCTACTGAGTCTGGATTCTAGACCTATAACTAGACTTAAGTCCCAGGGAGCACCAGAAGGTGAAATACAAAGTGTGACCCAGAGTAGGTACTCTACACTCCAAAAGAACTGCTAGACTTTTTTAATATGTACAAACAGAAACCTGGGGAGTATGTGTGGGAATGGCTATTAAGGGTGTGGGATGATGGTGCAAGTAACATAGAGATGGATCAGTCTGAGTTTATTGATATAGCTTTGCTAAGCACAGATTCTTCATTCAGTGTTTCAGCTCGAGAAGTTAGGAAGTTTGGTTGGGTTGCTGAAGCATGGATTACGAGGTGGCCTACACTAAACCAAGATGAAGTACCAGACTACAGTATACTTTGGTATACTGTAGAAGAAGGTATCCAAAGACTTAGGGAAATTGGCATGCTAGAGTGGGTTTATCAGGTTAGACCCACAGACCCACACAAGGAATGCCCAGAGGACACACCTTTTACCACAACTATGAGACACAAATTTGTGAAAGGAGATCCAGCATCCTTGAAGACTGCTGTGATTGCTATTTTATGTAAATCAGGTTTGACAGTGGGAACTGCCCTAACTGAATTATGACACCTAACTACAATGGGGCTGATTGGACCCCTTGGTAGTAGGGGCCAAGTGGTGGCACTCAATCTACAAAGACAAGGTGAGAGTGGTTACAGTAATGGACAGCGGAGTCAAAGCAGTAAGCAGAATAGTCTGACTCTTACGGAATTATGGCACTGGCTGGTCATGGTGTCCCTAGGAGTGAAATAAATAGGAAATCTACTAAATATTTACTTGATCTGTACAAACCAATGAATTCTAGATCAGGTGAATAGCATTCTAACTTGAATAGCCAGAGTAGAGAGTCATGGTCCCTCAATCAATTCCCAGACTTGAGCGAGGTTAAAGACCCACAATCCCTTGAATGAAGGGGAGGTTGGGTCCCCTTGAGGAAGGACTCCAGTACACTGCCAAAAATTTATACTTTTAATCTCTCTCCCAGTCTTCCCCAAAGAGATCTACTGCCTTTTACGAGAGTGGTTGTTTATTGGAGAAAAGGAAATAATCAGACTTTTTTGGGATTACTGGATACTGGCTCTGAACTGACACTAATTCCAGGAGATCCAGAAAGTCACAGTGGCCTACCAGTCAGAGTGGGGGCATATGGAAGTCAGGTTATTAATGGGGTTGTCTTAGGCTGGGTTCTCTAGAGAAGCAAAACCAGTAAAGCGTATATATAGAGAGATATATTTATATTAAGGAAATAGCTCACGCAATTGTAGATGCTAAAATGTCCCAAGTTCACAGATCAGGGTAGAGCCTTCTCCCAGGTCACGTAGCCACAGAAGCTGGTGAGCCCAAGGCTGGCAGGTCGGAGAGGGGCTCCTGCTCACAGGCTGTGAAGGTCAGTGAATTCCAAGATCAGCAGACAAGACTATCAGGTTTCTCCTGATTCACGTAGCTGCAGGAGCTGGTGAACCCAAGGTCCGCAGGTCAGGGAACTGGACTCTTGCTCGCAGGCTGAGAAGTTTGATGAATTCTGAGATTATCAAGTAAGCTGCTAGTTCAAGTCCCACGAACTGGAGGTGAGACAAAAAGAGGCAGCTGCTGAGTCTGCAACAAGCCAAAATCTTGGCAAGGCGAGCAGGCAGAAGGTAACTGGTGGAAGTCAGAGAGATGAAACTGAGAGGGCAGTGAGCTGCCACAGGCTCCATGTCTGCCAGTACCACTTAGCAGATTCCATCATGGGGGTGATCACATTATACAACTGCTAAAACACTGAGAATAATGATCTAGCCAAGTTGACATACAATCTTAACCATCACAGGGGTCTTGGCTCATGTCTGTCTCACATTAGGACCAGTAGTGATTTCCCCAGTTCCAGAATACAGAATGCATAATTAGAATATATATACTCAGCAACTGGCAGAACCCCCACATTGGATCCCTGACAAATGGAGTAAGGGCTAGTATAGTAGCAAAAGCCAAGTGGAAGCCATTAGAACTGCCCTTACCTAAGAAAATAGTAAACCTAAAGCAATACTGCATTTATGGAGGGATTGCAGAGATTACTGCCACCATCAAGGACTTGCAGGATGCAGGGGTGGTGATTCCCATCACGTCCCCATTCAACTCGCCTATATGGCACGTGCTAAAAACAGATGGATCTTGGAGAATGACAGTCGATTATCGAAAACATAACCAGGTGGTGATTCCAATTGCAGCTACTGTTCCAGATGTAATTTCACTGCTTGAGCAAATTAATACATCTCCTGGTACCTGGTATGCAGCTATTGATCTGGATAATGCCTTTTTATCCGTACCTGTTTCAAAGGACCACCAGAAGCAGTTTGCCTTCAGATGGCAAGGCCATCAATACACCTTCACTTGCCTACCTTAGGGCTACCTTAACTCTCCAGCCCTATGTCATAATCTAGTCCACAGGGACCTTGATCACCTTTCCCTTCCACAAGACATCACACTGGTCCATTACATTAATGGCATTATACTGACTTGACCTAGTAAGGAAGAAGTGTCAATGACTCTGGACTTATTGGTAAAACACCTGCATGCTAGAGGGTGGGAGATTAATCCCACAAAAATTCAGGCACCTACCACTTCAGTGAAATTTCTAGGGGTCCAGTGGTGTGGGGCACGTTGAGACATTCCTTCTAGAGTGAAGGATAAGTTATTGCATCTTACAGCTCCCATAACTAAAAAGGAAGCAGAATGCCTAGTGGGCCTCTTTGGCTTTTGGAGTCAACATATTCCTCATTTAGGTGTGCTACTCTGGCCTACTTATCAAATGACTCGAAAAGCTGTTATTTTTGAGTGGGGACCACAACAAGAGAAGGCTCTGCAACAGGTTCAGGCTGCTGTGCAAGCTGCTGTGCCATTTGAACATGTGATCCAGCTGATCCAATGGTGCCTTAAGTGTCAGTGGCAGATAGAGATGCTGTTTGGAGTCTTTGGCAGGCCCCTATTGGTGAATCACAGTGAAGACCCTTAGGATTTTGGAGCAAAGCTCTGCCACCCTCTGCAGATAACTACTCTCCTTTTGAGAAACAACATTTAGCTTGTTACTGGGCCTTAGTAGAGGCTGAACGTTTAACCTTGGGATACCAAGTCACCATGAGGCCTGAGCTGCCCATCATGAACTGGGAGCTGTCTGACCCACAGAACCATAATGTTGGACATGCACAAGAGCACTCCATCATTAAATGGAAGTGGTATATTCGAGATTGGGCCCAAGCAGGACCTGGAGGCACAAGTAAGCTGCATGAGGAAGTGGCCCAAATGCCCGTGGTCTCCATTCCTGTCACATTACCTCCCAGTCTGCACCTATGGCCTCATGGGGAGTTCCTTATGATCAGTTGACTGAGGAAGAGAAAACTTGTGCCTATTTTACAGATGGTTCTGTGCGATATGCAGGCACCACTCGAAAGTAGACTGCAGCAGCACTACAGCCCCTTTCTGGGACCTCCGTGAAGGACAGTGGTGAAAGGAAATCCTCTCAATGGGCAGAACTTCGAGCAGTGCACCTGGCTGTTCACTTTGCTTGGAAGGAGAAATGGCCAGATGTCCGATTATATACTGATTTATGGGCTTTGGCCAATGGTTTGGCTGCATGGTCAGGGACTCGGAAGGAACATGATTGGAAAATTGGAGACAAGGATTTACGGGGAAGAGGTATGTGGATAGACCTCCCCGAATGGGCTAAAGACTTGAAAATATTTGTGTCTCATGTGAATGCTCACCAAAGGGTGACCTCAGCAGAGGACGATTTTAACAATCAAGTGGATAGGATGACGTGTTCTGTGGAAACCAGTCATCCTCTTTCCCCAGCTACTCCTATCATTGCTCAATGGGCTCACGAACAAAGTGGCCATGGTGGCCGGGATGGAGGTTATGCATGGGCCCAGCAGCATGGACTTCCACTCACCAAGGCTGACATGGCCGCAGCCTCTTCTGAGTGCCTAATCTGCCAGCAGCAGAGACCAACACTGAGTCCCCAATATGGCACCATCCCACGAGGTGATCAGCCAGCAACCTGGTGGCAAGTTGATTACATTTGACCACTTCCATCATGGAAAGGGCAGCGTTTTGTCCTTACTGGAATAGACACTTACTCTGGATATGGATTTGCCTTCCCTGCATGCAATGCTTCTGCCAAAACTACCATCTGTGGGCTTACAGAATGCCTTATCCACCATCATGGTATCCTACATAGCATTGCCTCAGATCAAGGGACTCACTTTACAGAAAATGAAGTGTGGGAGTGGGCCCATGCTCATGGAATTCACTAGTCTTACCATGTTCCCCATCATCCTGAAGCAGCTGGCTTGACAGAATGATGGAATGGTCCTCTAAAGACACAATTACAGTGCCAGCTAGGTGGCAATACCTTGCAGGATTGGGGCAATGTTCTCCAGGAGGCTGTATATGCTTTAAACCAGCATCCAATATATGGTGCTGTTTCTCCCATAGCCAGGATTCATGGGTCCACGAATCAAGGGGTGGAAATGGGAGTGGCACCACTCACTATTACCCCTAGTGACCCACTTGCAAGATTTTTGCTTCCTGTCCCCTCGACCTTATGCTCTGCATGTCTAGAGGTCTTAGTTCCAAAGGGAGGAATGCTCCAGCCTGGAGACACATCACTGATTCCATTGAACTGGAAGTTAAGAATGCCACCTGGCCACTTTGGGCTCCTTATGCCTCTGGATCAACAGGTAAAGAAGGTAGTTACCATACTGGCTGGTGTCATTGATCCTGACTACCAAGAGGAAATCAGATTGATATTACATAATGGAGGTAAAGAAGAGTATGTCTGGAATGCTGGAGATCCTTTAGTGCATCTCTTAGTACTACCATGTTCTGTGATTAAAGTCAATGGAAAACTACAGCAACCTAATTCTGACATGACTACTAATGGCCCTGACCCTTAAGGAGTGAAGGTTTGGGTCACCCCACCAGGCAAAGAACCACAACCAGCTGAGGTGCTTGCTGAGGGCAAAGGGAATAAGGAATGGGTGGTGGAAGAAGGTAGTTCTAAATACCAGTTACGGCCACGTGACAAGTTGCAGAAATGGGGACTGTAATTGCTATGAGTGTTTCTGTTTTGTATGTGTGCATCTAAGATTTCTGTTTCCTTCACTTACAAAATATAAGATGTAAACAGGGCTGGTGCATTTCCGATTGTACATGTGTTAGTTGTATCATGTTAGGTGCAAGTACGACTTTGTAATTATCTTTATTCAGAGATTATGTATGGTTTCAGGAGATGTGTACATGTGCCAAGTTGACAAGGGGTGGACTGTGATGGTTAAGATTGTGTGTCAGCTTGGCTGGGCCATGATTCTCCGTGTTTTAATGTAATCACTCCCATGATTGAATATACTGTGAGTAGCCAATCAGATGAATGGGAGTCTCCCTGGGGGTGTGGCCCGCATCTGTATATAAGCAGACATTCTGGCTTTTTGCTCTTTCTGGATCCTGTGGCTGCTTCCTGTCATCTCATCTCCTGTTCTTGGGACTTGAGCTGTCAGCTTATCTGCTGAACCTGGGATTCATCCATCTGCACAGCCTGTGAGTGGGAGCCTTACTCTCCAACCTTCCGATCTTGGGCTTGCCAGCTTCTGCAGCTGAGTGACTTGGGAGAGGTCTCTACCCTGATCCATGGACTTGGGACTTTCTAGCCTCTACAATCACGTGAGCTGTTTCCTTGAAGTAATCTATCTCTATATGTACATTTATACACTTTACTGGTTTTGCTTCTCTAGAGAACCCAGCCTAAGACAGTAGTGCTTTAAGCTAAAGTTGATAATCCTAGTTAGCCTCTCATACAGAAATTTAGGGACTTCTGGGAAACATGGTGCTATAGACAAGAGCACCACACTGTCCCTCCACAACAATGACCCAAAAACTAACTCAAACAGAGACAAGTGTCAAAAATTTATACATTGTTATGTGATCCTAGTTGCTCTGCCTATACTATGACAGCACACTCCTCCATTCCATCCTGGATTTCCTGTGTCCATTCAACCAATCCTGACCCTATCTGCCTTCTCATCTTGCCTCTGGACAGGAGCTGCCCATTTAGTCTCATGTATCTACTTGAGCTAAGAAGCACACTCTTCACAAGTATCATTTTATGTCCCATAGTCCAGTCTAATCTTTGACTGAAGAGTTGGCCTCAGGAACGGTTTTAGTTTTGGGCTAACAGAGAGTCCAGGGGCCATGTCTTCCGAGGTCCCTCCAGTCTCCGTCAGACCATTAAGTCTGGTCTTTATACTAGAATTTGAGTTCCACACTCCGCTTTTCTCCTGCTCTGTCAGGGACTCTCTGTTGTGTTCCCTGTCAGGGCGGTCATTGGTGGTAGCCTGGCACCATCTAGTTCTTCTGGCCTCAGGCTGATGAAGTCTCTGGTTTATGGGGCTCTTTCTGTCTCTTGAGCTAATACTTTCCTTGTATCTTTGGTGTTCTTCATTCTCCTTTGCTCTGGGTGGGCTGGGACAAATTGCTGTATCTTAGATGGCTGCTCACTAGCTTTTAAGACCCCAGATGTCACTCAGCAAAGTAGGATGCAAAACATTTTCTTAATAAACTTTGTTATGCCAGTTGACCTAGACGTGCCCTGAAAGTAAGGTCCCCAGGCCCCCACCCCTGCTACTCTGTCCCTCGAAGTGTTTGGTTGTATTCAGGAAACTTCTTAGCTTTGGTTTAGTCCAGTTGTGCCGACTTCCCCGGAGTGTATGTTGTCCTTCCCTTCACCTAAGATAATTGTTGTCTACTATCTAGCTAGTGTTTTCTTCTGTGTTTAAACCTTATTCTGAGTTCTTATAATAGTGGTCTTATACAATATTTGTCCTTTTGCGATTGACTAAATTCACTCAGCATAATGCCTTCCAGACTCATCCATGTTATAAGACGTTTCACGGATTCATTGTTGTTCTTTATCATTGCATAATATTCCATTGTGTGAATATACCATAATTTGTTTATCCGTTCGTCTGTTGATAGGCACCTAGATTGTTCCATCTTTTTGCTATCGTGAACAGTGCTGCACTGAACTTGGGTGGGCATATGTCTATTCGTGTGATGGCTCTTAATTCATTAGGATATAGTCCAAGGAGTGGGATTGCTGGATCATATGGTGCTTCTATTTCTAGCTTTTTAAGGAAGCATCAAATCAATTTCCAAAATGGTTTTACCATCTTACATTCCCACCAGTAGTGTATAAGTGATCCAATGTCTCACAACCTCTCCAACATTTATTATTTTGTGTTTTTTGGATGAATGCTAGTCTTGTTGGGGTGAGACGATATCTCACTGTAGTTTTGATTTGCATTTCTCTAATGGCTAATGATCGTGAGCATTTCCTCATGTCTCTGTTAGACGCCTGAATGTCTTCTTTGGTGAAGTGCCTGTTCATATTCTTTGCCTAGTTTTTAATCGGGTTATTTGTCTTTTTGTTGTTGAGGTTTTGCAGTATCTTGCAGATTTTAGATATTAGAAGCTGATCCAATTTGTTGTAGCCAAAAATTTTTTCCCAGTCTGTAGGTTGTCTTTTGACTCTTTTGGTGAAGTCTTTAGATGAGCATAAGTGTTCGATTTTTAGGAGCTCCCAGTTATCTAGTTTCTATTCTGGTGTTTCTGCATTGTTACTTATGGTTTGTATCCTGTTTATGCCATGTATCAGGGTTCCTAGTGTTGTCTCTATTTTTTTCTTCCATGATCTTTATAGTTTTAGATTTTATATTTAGGTTTTTCATCCATTTTGAGCTAGTATTTGTGCATGCTGTGAGGTATGGGTCTTGTTTCAGTTTTTTGCAGATGGATATCCAGTTATGCCAGCACCATTTGTTAAAGAGATTGTATTTTCCCCCAATTAATGGACTTTGGACCTTTGCAAATATCAGCTGCTCATAGGTGGATGAATTTACGTCTGGATTCTGAATTCTGTTCCATTGGTCTATGTATCTGTTGTTGTACCAGTACCAGCTTGTTTTGACTATGTGGAGATATAATGGGTTCTAAAATCAGGTAGTGTGAGGCCTCCCACTTTTTTCTTCTTCTTCAGTAATGTTTTACTTACCTAGGGCCTGTTCCCTTTCCTTATGAAGTTGGTGATTTGTTTGTCCATCTCATTAAAAATGCCATTGGACAACACACAAACTCCATAAGACAAGCTAGATAACTGGGATCTTCTAAAAATTAAACACTTGTGTTCATCAAAAGACTTCACCAAAAGAGAACTACAGACTGGTAAAAAAATGTTTGGACACTGCAAGTCAGACAAAGGTCTAATCTCTAAAATCTACAATAAAATCCAACACCTCTACGAGAAAAAGACAAATAGTCCAATTAAAAAATGGGCAAAAGAAATGAGCAGACACTTCGCCAAAGAAGACATTCAAGCAGCTAACAGACACGTGAGGAAATGCTTGTGATCACTAGCAATTAGAGAAATGCAAATTAAAACCACAATGAGATACCATCTCACTCCAGCATTACTGGCACGAATCAAAAAACTGGAAATAACAAATGTTGGAGAGGCTGCGGGTTGATTGGAATTCTTATGCACTGTAGGTGGGAATGCAAAATGATACAACCATTTTGGAAAATGAAATGATGCTTCCTTAGAAAGCTAGAAATAGAAATACCATACGATCCAGCCATCCCTCTCCTAGGAATATATCCTAGAGAAATAAGAGCCATCACACAGACATATGCACACCCATGTTCATTGCAGCTCTGTTCACAATAGCAAAAAGATGGAAACAACCTAGATGCCCATCAACAGATGAATGGATAAACAAACTATGGTACATACACAAAATGGAGTATTATGCAATGATAAAGAACAATGATGAATCTGTGAAGCATCTCATAACATGGATGAAACTGGAGGACATTATGCTGAGTGAAATAAGTCAATCACAAAAGGACAAATATTGTATGAGATCACTACTGTAAAAACTCATGAAAAACTTCAGATACAAAAAGAAACAATCTTTATTGGTTACAAGGGATGGGAGGGGTGGAGGAGAAATACTAGAGAATAGATAAGTGGTAACTTTGGTGAAGGATAAGACAGTACACAATACTGGGGAAGCCAGTACAGCTTGTACAAGAAAAGGTCATGGAAACTCCATAGACACCTTCAGACTCCCTGAGGGACTGAATTGCCGGCGGAGGGCTGTGGGGACCATAGTCTCAGGGAACATCTAGCTCAATTGGCATAACACAGTTTATAAAGAAAATGTTCCACATTTTAGCTGAGTAGCGTCTGGGGTCTTAAAAGCATGTGAGCAGCCATCTAAGATACTCCACTGGTCTCATCCCTTCTGCAGCAAGGGAGAATGAAGAGAAGAGGATACCAGGAAAAGATTAGTTTAAAGGACTAATGGACCACAGCTACCATCGCCTGCACCAGACTGAGTCCACTACAGTTAGATGGTGCCCAACTACCACCACCGACTTCTCTGACAGAGATCACAACAGAGGGTCCCGGACAGAGCTGGAGAAAAACTTAGAACAAAATTCTAACTCACAAAGAAAAGACCAGACTTACTGGCCTGACAGAGACTGGAGAAACCCCAAGAGTATGGCCACCAGACACCCTTTTAGCTCAGTAATGAATTCACTCCCTAGGTTCACCGTTCAACCAAAGATTAGACAGTCCCATAAAACAAAAAGAGACTAATGGGGCACAACAGCCCAGGGACAAGGACTAGAAAGCAGGAAAGGACAGGAAAGCTGGTAATAGGGACCCCAAGGTTGAGAAGGGACAGTAATGACGTGTAGTGAGGTTATTAATCATTGTCATAAAACAATATGTGTAGTGTTTAAGGAGAAAGTATTTGTTCTGTAAACCTTTATCTAAAGTACAATTTTAAAAAATACAGTTAGAATTTGGATCAGGATTGCATTATATCTGCAAATCAGTTTGGATGGAATTGACATTTTCACAATATTGAGTCTTCCTATCCCTGAGCAAGGTGTGCTTTTCCACTTACGTAGGTCTCTTTTGGTTTCTTGCAGTAGTGTCTTGTAGTTTTCATTGTATAGGTCTTCTATGTCTCCGGTTAGATTTATTCCTAAGTATTTTATCTTCTTGGGGGCTATTATAAATGGTATTGATTTGGTGTAGATAAATCCAATTGATTTTTGTATTTTGTCTTGTAGCCTGATACTTTGCTGAAATCTTCTATTAGTTCCAGAGTTCTCTTGCGGATTCTTTGGGGTTTTCTGTGTATAAGATCACATCATCTACAAATAGAGATACTTTGACTTTTTCCTTACCGATTTGGATGCCCTTTATTTCTTTTTCTAGCCTAATTGCTCTGGCTAGGACCTCCAGCACAATGTTGAATAAGAGTGGTGATAAAGGGCATCCTTGTCTGGTTTCCGTTCTCAAGGGGAGTGCTTTCAAACTCTCTCCATTTAGGATGATGTTGGCTGTTGACTTTGTATAAATGCTCTCAATTATGCTGGGGAATTTCCCTTCTACCCCTATTTTGCTGAGAGTTTTTATCATGAATGGGTGTTGGACTTTGTCAAATGTCGATCTGGCTTTATGTCACTTATAAAGGAGTAACTCGTTTTCTGCAAGGTTTCCCTAGCTTCCATGCTTTAGAGGGGAACACTCTGGTGGGCATCAAGAGGGGGGAAGGAAAGAGGTGACAGTATCTGGTACAATGGATCAGATGCACAAAGGGTGGGATTATTCTTTCAGTCCCTCAAGAAGGGGTGGATCAAGGTCATCACTGACCTAGATGGTTTCTATACCTATTATCTTTTTCATGGGCATCATGTTAGGTCAAAACACAAGTGGTTAATTTTATACAACACTTAACAGTGCCAATTATATGACAATGACCATTAAAATCACAACTCAAGGGAAAAATTTGTCTCTAAAAGTGGTGTTTATAAAAAGAGGTCTGGGTTCACAAGGGAAAAACCAAAATGTCAAAATGGAATTTTTGCCAAAATTGCAATTTGATATTGGTGAAAGGAAAGTTTTATAATAAAGGGGAAACCCTGAGAATTTTAAGAGCTCATATCTGAAATATCTAATTCATCTACAAATTTTAAGCAATAAATATAACTGTCATCGTGGAATATAAGACAAATAAGGCAGTTGATCAGTCAATTAACAATAAGCAAATGCACTAGGCAGCATTGACTTGTATCATTTACATGGGAAAACATTATATCAAAACATGGAATAACTTGAAGTTTATGGAGTAAAGCATTGTGATTGTGAGATTGTTAACCATTGTCATAAGGCAACATTTGTAGTAACTGTTAAATGAGAAACTATTTTGTTCTGTAAGCCTTCATCTTAAGTGAGAATAACAGCACAATTGGAAGAGCGTAGTCAATGTCACTGAACTGTGCATGTAGAAATTTTTGAAATGGTCTATCTTTGGCTATGTGTATTTTCACCAAAAAAAAAAGAAAAAAAAAAAAAAAGGTTGAGAAGTTAGAGGGTTGACATGTTGTGGTGTTGTTAACCAATGTCATGAAACAATATGTGTACTACTGTTTCTTGAGAAACTATTTGTTCTATAAGCCTTCACCTGAAGTACAATAAAATATAGTGAATAAAACAAATAGAAGAGCAAATAATAAACTTCTTCTGTGAGTTCAATTTATTTAGTTTTTAATTTACTCAGTCCCATGTAAGTAAGCTTGGCTCCATATTATTCTGGATCAGCCACAGTTTGTGAACCTATCAGCTTCTGGAACATAAGAGTTCTGGAAATCATGATTCAATCTAGTCATAGTTCTTTTCATGTGTCCAGTATAGTCCATCTTTTTGTTGAGATATTTTGGTCAAACTTTTTCAGCAAATCAGCAAACTAAAAACTTATCTGCAGATGACAAAAGTTAATATGGCCACAATTAATTTATAAAAAATAATACTCTTTCAGTGAAAGACCTGATAGAAATAAATTAAAAAGGTTATGCAAAGCCAAAAGAAGTCAGTTAAAACATTTAGACAAAAATATCTCTAAATATAATGATTAACTGTAGTTTCAAAGAGTTTCAGATATAATGCATAATAATTTTAAGACATAATGCCATATACTCATGCTATAACAAGAATATACCAAGATTATCAAGTCTCTAAATATCTGAATAGTAGTAAAAAAATTTCACAGGTAAACAACGTGAATTCACCAGTCAAACCGCTGGCTTTGATGATGCTAGATTTAAAAAAATGCAACTAAGGTAGCAATTGAAATAATTAAATTATGACATAATATTACATGTTTGCAGTCTAGTATCAGGCATATATTTTAACTTAAAGAAAATATATAAATTTTAACTTAAAGAAAATTTGGTATTTTTCTTAATTGACAACACGTTTCATATAATTTTATAACATTTTAAATAAATTCTTTGGACCTTTTATGAAGTTTTAAAGTTGTCAGAAGTTTACAACAGATTATTGAGAAACAATACTTAAGTTATTTAAAGCAAAGATTTTTAAAAGTAAAAACCTTATTTCCATCAAAACTATGAGACTTTATTTTGACCTAAGAACTTTAATTTAATGAAGTTGAACTCTTGTCTCTGAGACAGATTTTATAAAGAGTAAAATTAGCCTCTTAAGTTTGTAACTAAGGAAAATTTTGTTATTTCAATTGTGAGAAATTCAATTCTTTCTTTCATATGCTATTCGACATTGAAAGCTCTTAAAATTTTTATGAATTAACCTACTAAACCTTTAGTTATAATAAATAAGAACTTTAATTACTTTAAATAAATTTATTTTTAAAATCTCTCCTCTAGTTGTTTATTGTTAGAAAAGTAAAAGTTCAATATTTTTTATTAAAAAAATGAATTTATTTTGATAATTTTATGAAAACACTAGGACCTTTTAATTTTATCAGTAAACCAACTAGAAACATCATAAGTTATAGTCAACAATACTATCTAGAGGTAGAACACTATTACTACTATTCTGCATGTTTTATAGAATCTGGTAAAGAGGTTTTGTGAAGAGTTAGTTTCAGAATAATTTAAGGCCTGGTTGTACCAACCAACCAATTTATCTTCTTGAGTATATTTTTAAATAGACTACTCTGTAGCTACTGCAGGCCAAACTCATGGCTTTTAAGACAAGATAAAACTTAGACTTAATACAAAAATTATATAAATTGATACTATTATTTGTTGAGAACCAAGAATTACATTATAAATTTCATGAAATTAAGGCAAATCTGGAAAAAAAACTACAGACATTTTCTGATAAGCAGGCATTTACTAATAAGCAACTAGGTGGGATGAGTTTCGGGGGAAAAAAAGGAGAACAAAGGTCAGCATACAGCCGACAATTTCCTATTCTTCTTGAATGTTATAAATTTTTTCTCAAACTGTGAATAACAATTTAATTTAGATAATTTATTCCCTTTTCATGGTAGGCCAAAGAACTTGGACCACCCTTGAAACTATTTTGAGAGACCATGAATGTTTGTAGCGTAGAAAGAGTTTTTTCTAGTTAATGACTCTCCTTTTTTGTAGTTGAATGTTATCAAAGGAAAGTTTTCTGTTAATTCCCTGGAAGGTGGTTATGCTGAAAGTTGCTGGCCTCCTTTGTGTGGTAGGGAGTTGAATTTATTTCTATTCTCTCTTTTTTAACTTAAGACATTTTTTCTAATATGACTTGGTTTTTCGATAAAAATAAACAATAGATTTGCAGTCTAAAAGACTGTTGGGTTGTATTTGAAGTTGTTAGAGTTGTAAAGGTATAAGCTTATCTGGTTGTATTTGTGAGACATTTATTTAAATTGTTCCTTTTCTTTGTTTTTAATTTATAAAAATCTTTTTTTCTAATACCTGGGTTCCTTGTAATAGTTGTAAGTACTGGGAAGGAAAAGATTAGGTGGAAATTCATTTTCTAAAAATAATTACTAAAGTTTTCAATTATTTCCAAACACAGTTAGTCAGCAGTATTAAGAACAGTTACCTACTAAGTATAATTAAAAACAATCCAGAATAACAATCCTAAAGATTTTAGCCTTGAAAACTTCAGTTTTAAAAACTTAGCTTTTAGTAATCCAGTCTTGAAGGCATACTAGTTTAGAATCAAGTTTACAGAAAGAGGAACTTGCACCAAAGAAGGCATCTTTCCAACACCTCTGGGACACAGCAAAAGCAGTTATTAGAGGTCATATTATAGCAATAAACACACGTCAGAAAAGAAGAGCCCAAAACAAAACACTAAACCTACACCTCAAACAAATACAAAGAGAACTGCAAAAGAAATCCACAGACATCACAAGGAAGGAAACAATAAAGATTAAAGCAGAAATAAATGAAATAGGGAACAACAACCAAAAAAAAAACAAACTAGAATCAGAGAGACCAAAAGTCGGTTCTTTGAAAAGATGAACAAAACAGACAAACCGGTAGCAAAACTGACAAAAGAAAAACAGGAGAAGAAGCAAATAACATGAATAAGAAATGAGACAAGTGATGTCACAACAGACATAACTAAAATAAAAAGCATCATAACAGAATACTATGAAAAATTGTGCTTCAACAAATTTGAAAATCTAGAGGAAGTGGACTAATTTCTAGAAACACACTATCTAATTAAAGTAACACAAACTGAGGTAGAAAAACTAAGCCAATCCATGACAAAGAAGAGGTTGAAGAGGTAATAAAAGAAAACTTCTATCACCACCAACAACAACAAAAACCCCCAACCCTGACAGTTTTACTGGGGAATTCTACCGAACTTTCAAGGAAGAGTTCACACCAATACAACTCAAATTATTCCAAAGCATAGAAAAAAAGTAATACACCTGAATTCATTCTATGAAGCCAGCATAACCCTGATACCAAAGCCAGACAAAGGCAACATAAAAAAGAAAACTACAGAACAATATGCTTCATGAACATAGATGCAAAAATATTCAAGAAATTCTAGCCAATAGAATTCAACAGCATATAAAAAAATTAATACATCATGACCAAGTGGGATTTATGCTAGTTATTTAGGGATAGTACAAAATTAGAATATCAATCAACATAATCCACCACGTAAATAAAACAAAGAAAAGAATCACATGATCATCTCAATAGATGCAGAAAAGGCATTTGACAAAGTCCAATACCCATTCCTGATAAAAACTCTCAGCCAAATAGGAATAGAAGGGAAATTTCTTGACATAATAAAGGGCATTTATACAAAACCAAAAGCTCCCATTATTTTAAATGCAGGGAGACTGAAATCATTCCACTTGATAAAGGGAACGAGACAAGGATGCCTTAATCACCACTCTTATTCAACATCGTGATGGAAGTCCCAGCTACAGCAATAAGGCAAAAAATAACATGCATCCAAATTTATACGGAACAGATAAAGCTATACGTATTCACAGACGATGTGATCTTATACACAGAAAACCCCAAAGAATCCACAAAAAAATTACTAGAACTAATAGATTTCAGCAAAGTAGCAGGATACAAGATAAACATATTAAAATCAGTTGGATTCCTCTACACCAACAAAGAGAACTTCCTAAAGGAATTCAGCAAATCAATGTCATTTACAATAGCCCACAAGTAGATAAAATACTTAGGAATAAATCTAACTAGGGATGTAAAACGTATACAAAGAAAACTGCAAAATACTACTGCATGAAACCAAAAGAGATCTACATAAGTAGAAAAACACACCAGGCTCATGCATAGGAAGACTCAACATAGCGAAAATATCAATACTCCCCAAAGTGATCTACATACACATTGCAACCCTGAACCAAAATCCAATAGCATTCTTTAAAGACATGGGCAACCAAATCACCAACTTTATATGGAAAATGAAGAGGCTCCATATAAGCAAGCATTAATGAAGAAAAACAAAGTGTTAGGCTCACACTACCTGATCTCAGAACCTATTATACAGCCACATAGGCAAAACAGCTTGGTACTTGTACAACAACAGACACATAGATCAACAGTACAGAATCCAGAACTCAGATGTAAATCCATCCACCTATGGGCAGCTGATATTTGAAAAAGGACCAAAGTCTATTGAATGGAGAATAGACAGTCTTGTTAACAAATGGTACTGGCATAACTGGATGTCCATCTATAAAAAATGAAAAAGGACCCATATCTCACACCATACACAAAAACTAACTCAGAATGTATCACAGATGTACATATAAAACTAAAACGATAAAGATCACGGAAGAAAAAATAGGGAGAATGTGACAGTACCTAAAATATGGCATAAAGAGAATACACACCATAACTAATAACGTACTGACACCAGAAGATAAACTACATAGCTGGGAGCACCTAAAAATTAAACTTATGCTGACCTAAAGACTTCACCAAAAGAGAAAAACAGAACCCATAGACTGGAAAAAAAATTTTGGCCATGGCATTTTCAACAAGAGTATAATTTCTAAAATATATAGAATACTTTAACACCTCAATAACAAAAAGGCAAATAATCCATTTAAAAAATTAGCGAAGGATATGAACAGGCACTTTACCAAAAAGACATTCAGGCAGCTAACAGACATATAAGGAAATGTTCATAATCAAAGGCCATTAGAGAAATGAAGAAAAAAAAAAAACGAACAAATTATAATGAGATACCATCTCACACAGACATTACTGGCGCTAATAAAAACAAGCAGAAAAAGAAAAACAAATTTTGGGCAGGTAGCAAGGAGACTGGAACTCTTATGCACCACTGGTGGGAATGTAAAATGGTACAACAACTATGGAAAATGGTATGATGCCTTTTTAAAAATTTAGAAATAGCAATACCATACAGTACAGCAATTCCACCCCTAAGAATATATTCTAGAGAAATAAGAGCCATCACATGAGTAGGCAGATACACAGCCATGTTCTTTGCAGTATTAGTCACAATAGCAAAAAGATGAAAACAACCTTAGTTCCCACCAACAGATGAATGAATAAACAAATTATGATACACACACACAATGGAATACTATGCAGAGATAAAGAACAATGATGAATCTGTGAAACATCATACAACAAGGATGAATCTGGAGAGCATTATGCTGAATGAAATATGTCATTTACAAAAAGACAAATATTGTATGATACTACTATTATAAAAAACCAAGAAAAGGTTTACACACATGCAAAAAAAAAATCTTCAATGGTTATGAGTTAGAAAAGGGACGAGGAGGAGAGAAATCACTAACTACATAGTAGACAAGTGTTAACTTTGGTAAAGGGAAAGACAACACACAATATAGGGGAAGCCAGCACAACCTGACCAAGGCAAAATCATAGCAGCTTCCTAGAAACATCCAAAGATCTTGAGGGACCGTGTTACTGGGGCTGCAGTCTAGGGACCATGGTCTTGAGGGACATCTAGGTCAACTGGCACAACATAGTTCATCAATAAAATGTTCTACACCTCACTTTGGTGAGCAGAGTCTGGGGTCTTAAAAGCTTGTGAGCAGCCATCTAATGTGCATCTATTCGTTCCATCATGTTCTGAGCAAAGGAGAATGAAGAAAACCAAAGACACAAGGAAAATATTAGACAAAGGACTAATGGACCACATGAACCATAGCTTCCACCAACCTGAGCCTAGAAAATTAGATGGTGCCAGGCTACCAGAACTAACCACTCTGACAAGATCACAATAGAGGGCCCCAGACAGAGTAGGAAAAAATGTAGAAAACAAATCCATATTCACACAAAAAGACTAGGTTTACTGGTCTGACAGAGACTAGAGGCTTCCCCAAGAATACAGCCCCAGGCACTGTGTTTACTCAGTAGTGAAGCCACTCCTCAAGTCCACATTTAAGCTAAATAGTAGAAAAGCCTATAAAACTAAAAATAACATACATACACGTGAAAAACATGCTTCTGGGTTCAATCAAGTATACCAGCCTAAATGGCTAACATGTGCCCAAAAGCAAATGCAAGAAGAGAGAGGAAAATTGGTCTTATGGACATGGAGAGCTCAGGGTGGAAAAGGAGTGGGGAAGAGTGCTGACGCATCATGGGGATTGCAACCAATGTCACAAAACAATCTGTGTATAAATTTTTGAATGAGAATGTAATTTGTGCTGTAAATTTTCACCTAAAACACAATTTAAAAAAAAAAGATTTAAGGGAAACAGCTAAAGAGTTTTTTGAACTTGAACTAAAAAATTGAAAAAAAATTTTTAAAATTCTATATTTAACTCTGCCACTGTCTCACTGAGAGACTGGGAGCAATGCTCAATCTATAGGGGTTTCTCTTATTTCAGTTGTAAAATGACATTCTGAGTTTGATAAAGCTCACTGTAGGGAATGTTTTGAAAAGAGACAAAAAGAAATGTAGCTAATTGTACAACCATCCACATAAAAGAATTAGTGGACAGTTTGGCAAGATGGCGCTCTAGGCAGAAGCACTACGCCATCCTTCCATAGCAAAGATCCAAAAAACTAAGCCAAACAGAGAATGCAACAATCCTGAAACCCTAGAACATCAAATGAAGAGATAAAGAACTCAGCCGAGCACCAAATGGAGTGAGAATACTGAAAGAGAACGGAGAGTGAGGAGAGATTCGTGCAGAGGTCCCCTACCAGCTAACGAGCGTGGATCCACCATCTTGGACTCCTATCGGAGACCAGCAAACGGGGGTACGAGAGAGCAGCCTCACGGAGCGGCCAGTGGGAGACAAAACAGCCAGTAATTTGCGGTGTGTGCTTTCCCACCCCCCACCCCTCTTCACCCCGGCTCGGGCTCTCTGCTTCCCGTGGCCGCGGTCTCTTGACAGGGGCACGCCGGCTGTTTGGATTCCGGGCACCCGGGCGGGCGGCTCTCTGGGTGCCATTTGCTGGCTGCTGGTGTTGCTTTTTTGTTTTTTCCTCTGCTTCTTTTGATTCCTCGCTTGCCTCTCACCACCTCCCCCTCCTTTTGCTCAGGTGCCTGGCTCCGAGAGCCATCTTTGCTTCTTCCTGCGGGGCTGGGGGGCTCCATGTGGGTGTGCGGCTGCTTCACGGTCTGGGCTGCCACGCTGGTGGAATCCTGCGGCTTTTGTTTGTTTGTTCCTCTGCTTCCCGTGGCCGCAGTATGTTGACCAGGGGTCGCTGGCTGCTTGGATTCCGTGCGCACGGGCAGGCGGCTCTCTGGGTGCCGTTTGTTGGCTGCTGGTGTTGCTTTTTCTTTTTCTCTGCTTCTTTTGATTCCTCGCTTGCCTCTTGCCGCCTCCCCCTCCTTTTGCTCGGGTGCCTGGCTCCGTGTGCCATCTTTGCTCCTTCCTGAGGGGCCCCAGAGCACTGGCAATTTGTGATATACGCTTTCCCACTCTCCACCCTTTTTCACTCACACTCGGCCTCCTCTGTTTCCCATGGACACAGTTTCTTGTCCAGAAACACCACCCCGCACCGGCTGGCTCTCTGAGTGCCATTTGTTGGCTGCTGGTGTTGCTTTTTTTTTTTCTTTCTGCTTCTTTGGATTTCTTGCTTGTCTCTCACCACCTCCTCCTCCTTTCGTTCGAGTGCCTGGCTCTGTGCACCATCTATGTTTTTTCCTGAGGGGCTGCAGAGCTCCATTCAAGTGTGGAGCTTCTTCCCAGTCTGGGCTACCGTGCTGGTGGGATCCCGGGGCTCTTGTTCGTTTGTTCATTTTGAATTGTTTGTCTGTTTTCTTTCCCTTTTCTTGAGTTGGGAGCCCTTTCTGGCCAGGCGGAGCTGCGTGCCAGGGAGACTCCCCTTCAGCTTCCATAGACGTGCAGAGGGATCCCTGAACGCATTTCTTTTTTTGTTAGGTTTTTTTTTCTTTCTATTTTTCTGGGGGGCCTATCTTGTTCCTGTTTTTTTTTTTTTTTTTTTTTTTTGGATTTGTTTTGTTTTCTTTTCCCTCTTTTTCCTTTTTGTCTTTCTTCATTGCTCAATTTCTTGTCTCTCTATCTCTTCCTTCTCTTTCTGATCCCTGAATACCAGGCATTGTATGCCTCTGCGCCTTCTGGCCAGGCTGTGCTATGAAACCTGAGAGCGACTTCCCCAGACCTCATAGCTGCATCGGTGGGATCCCTGGGAACTTTGCGGTTCTTTAACCTTTCTGATTTTTATTTGTTCATTCTTTTCTTTCTCTTCCCCCTTCTGTTTTTCTCCATTCCACAGTCTTTCATCTCTTCATTCCAACTGTAAGCTCCCCTAGCATTCTTTTATGTTTGTATGTTTTTTTGCTCCTGCTCCTCTCTCCTCTCTCCCATATCCAGCTTAGCTTCACACATAACCATCTCCCCGCTGCATCCTGCCTACCTGCACCATGCACTTGACATCACACCACCAAGCTGTGCAGGCACGGCCTATTGGAACCTGCCAGCACTGATTACCGACCACCCTGGTGGCTGCGGTGAGTGCCACAAACAACCTGTCCCAGTGGCTCCTCTTCAGCTAGACCTGCCCTGCTGTACCACATATGAGTGACTGAACCAGCCAGTTGGAGAAGGAGGCGAAAAGTATTGAGCTCACAGAAGAGTGAACAACAAGGGGCACGCAGTCTGCCTGCTCAGACATACTCAAATTTTTTTTTTAAAAAAGGGAAGAAACAAAAAATTCTACGATCAATAAACAAGAGAAATATCTACTGAATGCCGCGAGAACAGAAAACAATACCAAAACATTTACAAAAACTGGACAGGGTGGTTCCAGTAGGTGTCCAAATTAAAACACCAGATAACTCTCCTGTGGAAGAAAATGCACTAGAAGTACCTGATAGGGAATTCAAATCACTAATACTCCGAATTTTCCAAGAACTGAAGCAAAAAGCTAACAAACGTGAGGGAAAAATAGACAAATTTATGGAAAATACAGACTAAAAATTGGAAGAATTCAGGAAGATGATACAGGAACAAAATGCCAAAATAAATTCACAACTCGAAATTATACAAAAACAACAATTAGAAATCCAAAAGATAAACAACAAGATTTCAGAAATGGATGATATCATGGAAGGGCTGAGAAGCAGATTTGAAACTGTGGAAGACAGGATCAGTGGAACTGAAGACAAACACTTGGATACAACTCTGTTTCAGGAAAACTCAGAAAAAAGAACAAAGAAAAATGAAGAGACCCTGAGAGTTATGTGGGACACAATTAAAAGCAAAAATTTATGAGTGATTAGAATTCCAAAACAGGGGGAGAAAACAGAAAACACAGAGAGGATCATTGAGGAACTGCTTACAGAAAACGTTCCTAATAGCATGAAAGATGAAAAGCTGGCCATCCAAGAAGATCAACGAACCCCATATAGAAGAGACCCCAAAAGAAAATCACCAAGGCATATCATATTCACACTCACCAAAACCAAAGACAAACAAAGAATCCTGAGAGCAGCTCGTGAAAAACAAGAAGTCACATACAGAGGAGAAACAATAAGACTAAGCTCAGATTATTCGGCGGAAACCATGCAGGCAAGAAGGCAGTGGGATCACATATATAAAAATCTTGAAAGAAAAAAAATTGTCAGCCAAGAATAATATATCCTGCAAAACTCTGATGGTGAAATTAGGTCATTTCCAGATAAACAGAAACTAAGGGAATATGTAAAAGTCAAACCAAACTTACAAGAATTATTAAAGGGAGCTCTTCTATCTGAGGACAAACAGCTTCAGCCTCAGGCAGGGCCTAGGACACAGGATCGTACGAGCCAGATACCAATCTAGGAAATGAACTCTTGAGGACTATCCAAAACCAAAAGAAATACAACAGGGAATCAGAGCAGTCAATTGATGGATGACAACAACATCAAAACAATGAAAGAGGGAATAAACGGCATAGGTATAGAACCTTCTAATGGAGAGGAAGGCAAGGCGATACCAAGTAAGGGTAGACTGCTTCAAACTTAGAAAGATAAGGGTAAAATTCATGGTAACCACAAAGAAAGTAAACAACCATACCCATAAAACAAAAGAGGAAAAACATAAAGTCTCAGCAAAAACAAAACCTACAAAAACAAAAGAAATGAACACAAAATCCACAAACAAAAGTATCTCAGCACAAGAGAATAAGAAGAACAAAGAAAAATTAAGCACCACAAAAAAAAAAAAAAACTACAAAATGACAGCAACAAACTCACATCTATCAATAATTACACAGAATGTAAATGGACTCAATGCACCCATAAAGAGACGGAGAGTGGCAGAATGGATAAGAAAACAGGATCCATCAATATGCTGTCTACAAGAGACACACCTTAGAAACAAAGATGTGAATTTATTAAAAATCAAAGGTTGGAAAAAAATATATCAAGCTAACAACTACCAAAAAATAGCAGGAGTGGCAATTCGAATCTCAGATAAAATAGACTTTAAAACAAAATCTACCATAAAAGACAAAGTAGAACACTATATAATGATTAAGGGGATGATCCATCATGAACACATAACCATAATAAACATCTACGCACCCAATGACAGGGCTCCAAAATACATAAAACAAACTCTAACAGCACTGAAAAGAGAAATTGACAGTTCCACAATAATAGTGGGAGACTTCAACACACCACTCTCAGTAAAGGACAGAGCAACTAAAAATAAACTCAGCAAAGATACAGAAGACCTAAAGGACACAATCAGCCAACTGGATCTCATAGACATATACAGAACAATCCATCCAACCACTGCAAAGTACACATTCTTTTCCAATGCACATGGAAAGTTCTCCAGAATAGACCACATCTTAGGCCACAGAGCAACCCCCAACAAGATCCAAAATGTTGAGATAATTCAAAGTATCTTCTCTGACCACAATGCCATCAAGGTAGAAATTAACACTAGAAAGAGCAAGGAAAAAGAATCAACCACATGGAAACTGAATAATATGCTGCTTGCACATCAGTGGGTAAGAGAAGAAATCAGAGATGGAATAAAAAAATTCCTAGAATCAAATGAGAATGAAAACACATCATACCAAAATCTTTGGGACACAGCAAAGGCAGTCCTCAGAGGAAAATTTATAGCAATAGATGCAAGATCAAAATAGAAGAACAGGACAAAATCAAAACATTAACTACAGAACTCAAACAAATGGAAAGAGAACAGCAAAAAAAAAAAAAAAAAGCCTACAACCACCAGAAGAAAGGAAATAGTAAAGATCAGAGCAGAAATAAATGAAATAAAGAACAGAAAAACAATAGACAGAATCAACAAAACCAAAAGTTGGTTCTTTGAAAGAATCAACAAAATAGACAAACCACTGGCCAGACTGACAAAAGAAAAACAGGAGAGGACACAAATAACCCAAATAAGAAATGAAATGGGGGACATTACAACAGACCCAACTGAAATAAAAAGGATTATAAGAGAATATTATGAAAAACTATACTCCAACAAATTTGAAAACCTAGAGGAAATGGATAAATTTCTAGAATCACACGGCCTACCCAAACTACAACAAAGTGATGTTGAAAATCTGAACAGACCCATAACAGGAGAAGAGATTGAAAAGGTAATAAAAAAAACTCCCAACCAAAAAAAGCCCTGGCCTAGATGGCTTCACTGGAGAATTCTACAAAACATTTACAGAAGAGCTTGTACCAGTTCTACTCAAGCTATTTCAGAGCATAGAAGAGGAAGCAACACTTCCAAATTCATTCTATGAAGCCAGCATAATGCTGATACCAAAAGTAGGCAAAGACGTCACAAAAAAAGAAAATTACAGACAAATATCTCTCATGAATATAGATGCAAAAATTCTCAACAAAATTCTAGCCAATAGAATTCAGCATCATATCAAAAAAATAATACACCACGACCAAGTAGGATTCATACCAGGTATGCAAGGATGGTTCAACATTAGAAAATCAATCAATGTAATCCACCACATAAATAAAAGGAAAGAAAAGAATCACATGATCATCTCAATTGATGCAGAAAAGGCATTTGACAAAGTCCAACACCCATTCCTGATAAAAACTCTCAACCAAATAGGTATAGAAGGGAAATTTCTCAACATAATAAAGGGCATTTATGCAAAACCACTGGCCAACATCATTGTTAATGGAGAGAGGCTGAAAACATTCCCCTTGAAAACAGGAACAAGACAAGGATGCCCTTTATCTCCACTCCTATTTAACATTGTGCTGGAAGTTCTAGCTAGAGCAATAAGGCAAGAAAAAGAAATCAAGGGCATCCAAATTGGTAATGAAGAAGTTAAAATGTCCTTGTTTGCAGATGATGTGACACTATACATAGAAAACCCTAAAGACTCCACGAGAAATCTACTGGAACTAATAGAAAGATTCAGCAGAGTAGCAGGATACAAGATAAACATTCAAAAATCAGTTGGATTCCTATACACCAGTAAGGAGAATGATGAAAAGGAAATCAGGAAATCAATACCATTTTCAATAACCCCTAAAATGATAAAATACTTAGGAATAAATCTGACCAGGGATGTAAAAGACCTATACAAAGAAAACTATAAAACGTCTACTGCATGAAACCCAAAGGGATCTACATAAATGGAAAAACATACCATGCTCATGAATAGGCAGACTCAACATTGTGAAAATGGCAATTCTATCCAGGGAATTTACAAATACAATGCAATCCCGATCCAAATACCAGCAACATTCTTCAAAGAGACGGAGAAACTAATCATTAACTTTATATGGAAAGGGAAGAAGCCCCGAATAAGTAAAGCACTACTGAAGAAGAAGAATAAAGTTGGAGGACTCACGCTACCTGACTTGAGAACCTACTATACAGCTACAGTAGTCAAAACAGTATGGTACTGTTACAACGACAGATACATTGACCAATGGAACAGAATTGAGAACCCAGACGTAAATTCATCCACCTACGGTCACCTGATCTTCGACAAGGGCCCAAAGTCCATCAAATGGGGAAAAGACAGTCTTTTTAACAAATGGTGCTGGCAAAACTGGATATCCATTTGAAAAAAAATGAAACAGGACCCATACCTCACACCATATACAAAAACTACTTCAAAATGGATCAAAGACCTGAATATAAAGCCTAAAACTATAAAGTTCATAGAAGAAAAAATAGGACCAACACTACAGGCCTTAATACATGGCATTAACAAGATACAAACCATAACCATCAATGCACAAATCCCAACAGATAAGCTAGATAACTGGGATCTTCTAAAAATCAAACACCTATGCTCTTCAAAAGACTTCACCAAAAGAGTCAAAAGAGAACCTACAGACTGGGAAAAAATTTTTGGACAGTGAAAGTCAGACAAAAGTCTAATCTCCATAATCTACAAGAAAATCCAACACCTCTACAAGAAAAAGACAAATAATATCAAAAAATGGGCAAAGGAAATGAACAGACACTTCACCAAAGAAGACATTCAAATGGCCAACAGACACATGAGGAAATGCTCGTGATCACTAGCCATTAGAGAAATGCAAATTAAAACCACAATGAGATACCATCTCACCCCGGTATTACTGGCACGAATCAAAAACTCTGGAAATAACAAATGTTGGAGGGGCTGCAGGGAGATGGGAACTCTTATGCACTTCTGGTGGGAATGCAAAATGATACAACCATTTTGGAAAATGATATGGTGTTTCCTCAGAAAGCTAGAAATAGACATACCATTAGATCCAGCAATCCCACTCCTAGGAATATATCCTAGAGAAATAAGAGTCTTCACTCGAATAGACATATGCACACCTATGTTCATGGCAGCATTGTTCACAATAGCAAAATGATGGAAAGAACGTAGGTGCCCATCAACAGATGAATGGATAAACAAACTATGGTACATACACATAATGGAGTACTATGCAACGAGAAAGAACAACAATGAATCTGTGAAGCATCTCATAACATGGATGAAACTGGAGGACATTATGCTGAGTGAAATAAGTCAATCACAAAAGGACAAATATTGTATGAGACCTCTATTGTAAAAACCCATGAAAAAGTTCACACACAAAATGTAACAATCTTTCTTGGTTACCAGTGATGGGAGGGGTGGGGGGGAAATATTATATAGGCAATAGATAAGTGGTATCTTGGGTGAAACGTGAGACAGTACACAATACAGGGGAAACTAACACAACCTGTACAAGGAAAGGTCATGGAAGCCCCACAGACACATCCAAACTTCCCGAGGGACTGAGTTGCTGGGTGGAGGGCTCTGGGGACCATGGTCTCAGGGAACATCTAGCTCAATTGGCATGACACTACTTATAAAGACAATGCTCTACATTCTACCTTGGTGACTAGAGTCTGGGGTCTTAAAAGCCTGTGAGTGGCCATCTAAGATACTCCACTGGTCTCATCCCTTCGGGAGCAAGGGAGAACGAAGAGAACAGGATACAAGGAAAAGATTAGTCCAAAGGACTAATTGTCCACAGCTACCAAGGCCTCCACCAGACTGAGTCAAGCACAGCTAGATGGTGCCCGGCTACCACCGCTGACTGATCTGACCAGGATCACAACAGAGGGATCTGGACAGAGCTGGAGAAGTATGAAGAGCATAATTCTAACTCACAAAAAAAAAAAAAAAAAAAAAAAAAAACACCAGATTTACTGGCCTAAAGGGGACTGGAGAAACCTTGAGAGTATGGCCCCCAGACACCCTTTTAGCTCAGTGGTGAAGTTACCTCCAAGGTTCACTGTTCAGCCTGGGAGTGGACAGCCCGGTAAAACCAAATGAGACTAACGAGGTACAGGAGTCCAGTGACAAGGGCCAGAAGGCAGAAGGGGAGAAGGAAGCTGATGATAGGGAACACAAGGTTGAGTAAGGATATTGTTGATGTGTTGTGAGATTGTTAACCATTGTCATAGGGCAACATTTATAGTAACTGTTAAATGAGAAACTATTTTGTTCTGTAAGCCTTCATCTTAAGTGAGAATAACAGCACAATTGAAATTTTTGAAACGGTGTATCTTTGGCTATGTGTATTTTCACCAAAAAAAAAAAAAAAAAAGTTCAGAATTTAGAGGGTTAAAATGTGCGGTTGTTAACCAATGTCATAAAACAACATGTGTACTACTGTTTCATGAGAAACTATTTGTTCTATAAGCCTTCACCTGAAGTACAATAAAATATAAAAAACAATAATAAAATAAAATTAAAAAAAAAAAAAGGCCAAGCCAGTGTGATAGATGGAGGTGTGGACAATTTCCAAGCTCATCTCGTACCACGTTGCTCTGGCTCACCTCCTCCAGCCTTACTGGCCTCCTGGTTATTCCTCAAACACAGTTTCTGCACCTACCACTCTCTTTGCCTGAACGCTCTGATGCCAGACCTCCAGGGACAGGGCTCCCTCCACCCCGTCTAAGTGCGTCCTACACTGTATCACTCACTTTTAGTTTCTTTATGGTATCTATCACTATCTGACATGATCTAGTGTGCCCGTTTACTTATTTGGCTTATTTGTGCCTCTACCATTAGAGACACAATGGTGGTTCAATGGTAAAATTTCTCGCCTTCCATGCAGGAGACTGGGGTTCGATTCCTGACCAAGGAAGCTCATGCACAGCTACCTCTCATCTGTCAGTGGAGGCTTTCATGTTGCTATGATGTTGCACAGGTTTCAGCAGAGCTTCCAGACTAAGATGGACTAGGATGAGAGGCCTGGTGATCTACTTTAAAAAATCAGCCAATGAAAACCCTATGGATCACAGTGTTCAGACCTGCAATTTATCACGGGGATGGCATTTTGTTCCATTGTGCATGGGGTCACCATGAGTCGGCGGTGACTGGATGTCAGCTAACAACAACAATAACAACCAAATGCTAGGAGTCAGCTCCATGGAAACAGGGACCTTATCTGTCTTCTCCAGCACCTAAGACTGCCTGACATACAGAAAGTGCCCAATAAAGTTCACTGAATGAATAAACATGCCTGTTGATACTGTAAAAAAAAAAAAAAAAAGTATTAGTGGAAATAGAGGGGCGGAGGTAAATTCTAAAGATAATTATTACTTGGAAACCAGCTAGATATAGAATCCCAGAGAGGAAGATAGACTATGACTACATCCAGTTAATGGATGTTGTCATACCAGGGATAGGTGGTATATGTTGGGAAAAGTGCAAGTTCACCTGGAAAGTCTATAGGATATCCAGAGAGATACACAACAAGTGCTTGGAAATATTTGTCTACAGTTGAGATGAGAAATAAGGATAGGCAGTTAAATTTTTGAGTCACTGTTTCACTGAAATAGGGCATTTAAAGGGGCTTTGATGGTTCAGTGGTACAGGTCTCACCTTCCACGCAGGATACCAGGGTTTTTTTTCCTGATAATGTACCTTATATGTAGTAAAATTTTGCTGAAGATAATTCAAAAGCGATATCAGCAGTACATCAACAGGGAACTGCCAGAAATTCAAGCCAGATTTAGAAGAGGACATGGAGTGAGGGATATTATTACTGATGTCGGATGGGTCTTGGCTGAAAGCAGACAATAGCAGAAAGATTTTTACCAGTGTTTTATGGACTATGAAAAGGCCTTTGACTGTGTGGATCATAACAAATTATGTATAACAAAGCGAAGAATGGAAAGTCCAGAAGAGTTAATTGTGCTCAGGCAGAATCCATACAAACACCAAGTAGCAGTGGTTCCAACGGAACAAGGGCATACTGCAGTGTTTAAAATCAGGAAAGGTATGGTCAGGGTTGTATCCTTTCAGCATACTTATTCAATAATTATGTTGAGAAAATAATCCGAGAAGCTGAAATATATGATGAAGAACATGGCATCAAGATTGGTAGAAGACTCATTAATAACCTGTGATATACAGATGACACAGCTTTACATGCTGCAAGCGAAGAGGACATGAAGCACTTGAAGAAGATCAAAGCCTTAAGTATGGACTACACCTCAACATAAAGAAAACAAAAATCTTCACAACTGGACCAATGATCAACATCATGATTAACAGAGAAAATATTGAAGTGGTCAAGGATTTCATATTACTTGTATCCACAACCAACTGCCATGGAAGCAGCAGTCAAGAAATCAAACGACGCATTGCATTGGGCAATTTTGTTCCAAAAGAACTCTTTAAAGTGTTCAAAAGTAAAGATGTCACTTTGAGGACTAAGGTGCACCTGACCCAAGCCCTGGTATTTACAATAGCTTATTTTATGCCAGGCATTTATTCTGGTGTTAGAAATAACAAGTATTCCTGCCTTCATGAAGTTTACAACCTAGTGAGTATAGATGTGTTTATCTAGAGATAAAAAAAAAAAACTATTTTTTGTGAGTTTATTCTATATGCCAATACAGTACAAATTATTTTTTGCAAAAATCAACTAACTCCACCTAACTGTTGGTAATAGAAATAAATATTACAGTTTCAATTTATACATAAGATGACAAAGCATCTGTAATTTTAAATATCTTTCTCAACACCATACAGCTAGTAGTCAGCAGAATCAGAATTCAAACATAATTTTTTTTTTTACTCTAATGCAGTTAATTCCTACACTGCATAGATAATAAAAGAGCCCTGAAAATGTAGCCTAGGAAGTGCTCCAGGCTGGATTCCCAGCCAATGCACCTCATATGCAGCCATCACCCTTCTGTCAGTGAAGGCTTTCATGTTGCTGTGTTAATGAACAGATTTCAGTGGTACATCCAGACTAAGAAAAACTAGGAAGAATGCCTAGTGATCTACTTCTGAAAATCAGCCAGTGAAAACCCTATGGATCACAACAGTCTAATGCCCAGCTGATCTTGGAGATGGTGCAGATCTGGGCAGGGTTTCCATCTCTTCTGCATGGGGTCACCATGAGTCGAGAGCTGACTCGATGGCAGCTAACAACAGCAATGTGCCCAACACTGGGCTAAGTGTTTAGTGGTATTAAAGACAACAGTACACAGATTCAAGCCTCAAGAAACTTGTAACCCAGCTTAGGGTGCTTAAAATCTAGTCAGTGGGAAATACCCATTTAAGTATAAAAAATAGTATTTTTAATTTCTTTCATTTTAAATTATCTTGAAAATTCTTTTTTCGGCATAAAAACTACAATGAATTTATTTTTTGTTTTTTGCTTTTTTGTGTGTTTTTGTCAAATATTTACAGTGTTAATTAGTTCTTCATTCAAAAATTCATACACAAATTGTTTTGTGACATTGGTTACAATCCCAACAATTTGTTAGGAAAACAATACAAGAACAAAATGACAGAATAAATAGGCTACTAGAAACCACATGAAAGCAGCAATTAGGAACTCCAAAAGATTAAAATATTTTAGATAACTCAACAGAAGGTGATAAGAGCAGAATTGAGACAATGAAAGTCCGAATTAGTAAGATTAAAGATAAGTGCCTTGACAACAATTTGAGGTAAATACAGAAAAAATAATGAAGAGAGCCTAAGAATTATGTGGGGTACTATCAAGAGGAAAAACCTACAAGTGATCAAAGTTCCAGAATGGTGCTGGGAAGGTGGGTAGTGGAAAACACAGAGAAAATGGTTGAAAATTTGCTGACACTCCTGAGACACAAAGACATAAACAAACTAAACCTCAAACCATGGGAAAAAAATATATCAAGCAAACAATAATCAAAAGAGAGAAGTGGCAAAATTTAATTTCTGATAAAATAGACTTTAAAGCAAAACCCACTACAAAGCAAAAGAGGGTCAATCTATAGTGTCTGAAGTGTCAATCCACCAGGAAGACATAACCATAATAAATATGTACACATCCAATGACAGGGCTCCAAAATACATAAAACAAACTCAAACAGCACTGAAAAGAGAAATAATCAATTCCACAATAATGGTAGGAGACTTCAACACATCAATTTTGGTGAAGGACAGAATATCTAGAAAGAAACTCAAAAAAGATACAGAAGATCTAAATGTCACAATCAACCAACTTGACCTTCTAGACGTATATAGAACACTCCAATCAACAGCAGCAAAGCATATATTCTTTTCCAATGCACATGGAACATTCTCCAGGATAGATCACATTTTAGCCCACAAAGTAAGACTTAACAAAATGGAAGACATTAAAATAATAAAAAAACTTCTCTGAGCATAATACCATAAAATTAGAAATCCATAAGAGAAACAGTAAGGAAAAATATCAAATACATGGCAACTGAACAATACCTTGCTTAAAAACTGTGTAATAAGAGAAATCAAGGAAGGAATAAAAAATTCGCAGAATCAAATGAGAAGGAAAACACATCTTACCAACACCTTTGGGACAGAACAAAAGCAGAGCTTAGAGGTCATATTATAGCAGTAAACACATTCATCAAAAAAGAAGAAAGGGCTAAAAGAAAACACTAACATTACAACTCGAACAAATAGAAAGAGAAGTGCAAAAGAAGCTCACAAGTATCACAAGGAAGAAAATTAAAAAGATTAGAGCAGAAATAAATGAAATAGGGGAAAAAAAACAACAACAGAAAGAATCAAAAAGACCAAAAGTTGGTTCTTTGAAAAGATAAACAAAATAGACAAATCAGAAGCAAAACTGACAAAACAAAAACAGGAGAGGAAGCAAATAACATGAATAAGAAATGAAACAGGTGATGTCACAACAGACACAACTAAAATAAAAAGGATCACAATAGAATGCTATGAAAAACTGTACCCCAACAAATTTGAAAATCTAGAGGAAATGGACAAATTTCTAGAAACACATTACCTACCTAAACTAACACAAACTGAGGTAGAAAAACTAACCTGACCCATAACAAAAGAAGAGACTGAAGAGGTAATAAAAAAAACTCCCACCACCACCACCACTAACAAAAAAGTCCTCACCCAGATGACATCACTGAGGAATTCTACCAAACTTACAGAGAAGAGTTCACACCAATACAACTGAAATTATTTCAAAGCATAGAAGAAAAAGTAATACTCCTGAATTCATACTATGAAGCCAGCATAACCTTGATACGAAAGCCAGGAAAAGACACCACAAAAAGTAAACTACAGACCAATATGCCTCATGATGATAGATGCAAAAATTATCAAGAAGTTCTAGCCAATAGAATTCAACAGCTTGTCAAAAAAAAAAATAAGGTCAAATAATGTCATGTCAAAGTGAGATTTACAGGAGTCATTCAAGGATAGTTCAACATTAGAAAATCAATCAATATAATCCACCACATAAATGAAAGAAAAGAATCACATGATCATCTCAATCGAAGCAGAAAGTTATTTGACAAAGTCCAACACCCATTCCTGATAAAAACTCTCAGCCAAACAGGAATAGAAGGGAAATTCCTCGACATAATAAAGGGTACTTATACAAAATCCAACAGCTCACATCATTCTAAATGGAGAGACTGAAAACATTCCACTTGAGAGTAGGAACCAGATGAGGATGTCCTTTATCACCACTCTTATTCAACATTGTGCTGGAAGTCCTAGCTACACCAATAAGGCAAGAAAATAAATAAAGTGCATCTAAATTTGTATGGAAGAGGTAAAACTATACCTATTTGCAGATGATCTAATCTTATTCACAGAAAACTCCAAAACATCCACAAGAAAGCTACTAGAACTAACAGAAGATTTCTGCAAAGTAGCAGGATACAAGATTAACATACAAAAATCAGTTGGATTCCTCTACATCAACAAAGAGAACTTCAAAGAGGAATTCAACAAATCAGTGTTATTTACAATAGCCCCCAAGAGGATAAAATACTTAGGAACGTAAAACCTATACAAAGAAAGCTACAAAACACCACTGCAAGAAACCAAAAGAGACCTACCTAAGTGAAAAACATACGAGGCTCATGGATAGGAAGACTCAACATTGTGAAAAAGTCAATACTCTCCCAAGTGATCTACAGATACAATTCAGTTCTGATCCAAATTCTAATAGCATTCTTTAAAGACATGGACAACCAAATCACCAACTTTATATGGAAAAGGAAGAGGCCCCATATAAGCAAAGCTTTAATGAAGAAGAACAAAGTGTTAGGTCTCACACTACTTGATCTCAGAACCTATTATACAGCCAGGTAGTCAAAACAGCTTGGTACTTGTACAACAACAGACACATAGACCCATGGTACAGAATCGAGAACCCAGGTGTAAATCCATCCATCTATGAGCAGCTGATATTTGACAAAGGGCCAAAGTCTATTGAATGGAGGAGAGACAGTCTTGTTAACAAATGGTGCTGGCATAACTGGATGTCCATCTATAAACAAATGAAACAAGACCCATACCTCACACGGTACACAAAAACTAACTCAAAATGTATCACAGACGTAAATATAAAACCTAAAATGATAAACATCATGGAAGAAAAAATAGGGACAACGCCAGGGGCCCTAATACACAGCATAAAGAGAATATACACCATAACTAAGCTGCCTTCTCATAAGAGAGTCTACCTTACTGTTGTGGATGGATTCAAGCTTTTGGGACCTTCATTTCCTGATGTGGCAAGACTCAAAATGAGAAGAAACAGCTACAAACATCCATTAATAATTGGAATGTGGAATGCACGAAGTATGAATCTAGGAAAATTGGAAATCATCAAAAATGAAATAGAATGTATAAACATGGATATCCTAGGCATTAGTGAGCTGAAATGGACTGGTATTGGCCATTTTGAAATGGACAATCATATGGTCTACTACGCAGGGAATGACAAATTCAAGGGGATTGACTTTGCATTCATGGTCAAAAGAACATTTCCTGATCTATCCTGAAGTACAATGCTGTCAGTGACAGGGTAATCCATATGCCTACTAGGAAGACCAGTTAATGTGACTCATTCAAATTTATGCACCAACCACTAAGGCCAAACATGATTTTTACCAATTTCTATAGTCTGAAATTGATCGAACATGCAATCAAGATGCATTCATAATTATTGGTGATTGGAAGGTGAAAGTTGGAAACAAAGAAGGTTCGGTAGTTGGAAAATATGGCCTTGGTGATAGAAATGATGCCAGAGATCGCACGATAAAATTTTGCAAGACCAACGACTTCTTCATTGTGAATACCTTTTTTCAACCACATAAACTCTGACTATACACATGGACCTCACTGGATGGAATACACAGGAATCAAATAGACTACATCTGTGAAAAGAGACAATGGAAAAGCTCAGTATCATCAGTCAGAACAAGGCCAGGGGTTGACCGCGGAACAGATCATCAATTGCTCATACTCAAGTTCAAGTTGAAGTTGAAGAAAATTAGAACAAGTCCACTAGAGCCAAAATACGACCTTGAGTATATCCCACCTGAATTTAGAGGCCATTTCAAGAATAGATTTCACGCATTGAAAACTAATGACCAAAGACCAGACTAGTTGTGGAATGACACCAAGGAAATCATATATGAAGAAAGCAAGTGGTCATTAAAGAGACAGGAAAGAAAGAAAAGACTCAAATGGATGCCAGAAGAGACTCTGAAACTTGGTCTTGAAAGTCTAGTAAAAAAAAAAAAAAAAAAAGCAAACGGAAGAAATGATGAAATAAAGAGTTGAACAGAAGATTTCAAAGGGCAACTTGAGAAGACATATTATAATGACATGTGAAAAGACCTGGAGTTAGAAAACTGAAAGGGAAGAAAACCCTTGGCATTTCACAAGCTGAAAGAACTGAAGAAAAAGTTCAAGCCTCGAGTTGCAGTATTGAAGGAGTCTATAGGCAAAATGCTGAACTACGCAGGAAGCATCAAAAGAAATGGAAGGAATGCAGAGAGTCAGTGCACCAAAAAAGAATTGGTCGACATTCGCTCATTTCAGTGTATAGCGTATGATCAACAACCGATGTTACTGAAGGAAAAAGTCCAAGCTGAACCGAAGATATTGGTGAAGAAACAAGGCTCCAGGAATTGATGGAATACCAGTTGAGATGTTTCAACAAACTGATGCAGCACTGGAAATGCTCACTTGTCTATGCCAAGAAATTTGGAGGACAGCTACTTGACCAATCGACTGGAAGAGATCCATATTTATGCCTATTCCAAAGAAAGGTGATCCAACCAAAAGGGAAATTATCAAACAATATCATTAATATCACCCGCAAGTAAAATTTTGCTGTAGATCATTCAAAAGCTGATGCAGCAGTACATCGACAGGGAACTGTCAGAAATTCAAGATGAACTCAGAAGAGGACATGGAATGAGGGATACTACAGATATATACAGCAGATATATACGGCAGATATACACTTCAGATATATACTGCAGGTATATACTGCAGATATATACCTTAGATATATATCGTAGATCTATACTGCAGTTATATACTGCAAATATATACTACAGATATATACTGCAGTTATATATGGCAGATACATACTCCAGATATATACTGCAAATATGTACTGCGCAGCAGATATATACTGCAGTTATGTGCTACACTGCAGGTATATATTACAGATACATACTGCAGATATATATTACAGATACATACTGCAGATATATACTGCACATATGTAGTGCAGATATGTACTGCACTACAGATATATGTGCAGATATACAGTGCACTGCAGATATATATTGCAGATACATGTGCAGATATTCTGCCTACACATACTGCAGCTATGTACTGCACTGCAGATATATATTGTAGTTATATACTGCAGATATATATTGCACATATATCATAGATATATACTGCAGATATATACATAACATATACACTGCAGAAATATAGCACACATATATACTGCAGCTGTATACTGAAGATATATAATAATGCAGATATTTACTGCAGAAATATATTGAAGATGTATATTACAGCTGCATAGGGTTGATATATACTACAGCTATATAGTGCAGATATATAATGCAGATGTACAGTGCAGATACATAATGCAGATATATACTGCACTGCAGATATATATGGCAGATATATACTGCACTGCAGATCTGTACAGCAAATATATAGTGCAGATGTATACTACAGATATGCACTGTAGATATATACTACAGATAAATACTTCACTGCAGATGTATACTGTACTGCAGATATACTGCAAATATATACTGCAGATATGTACTGCATTGCATGTATATATGTTGTTGATATATGCTGCAGATATATCTGCATATATGTTCTGAAGACATATACAGCAGATATACACTGCTGATATATATGACTGATACATACTGCAGATATATACTGCAGTTATGTACTGGAGTACATTCTGTAGATATATATTGCAGGTATACACTGCAGCTGTGTACAGCAGATATATACTGCACATGTATACTCCACATATATGCTGCGGATACATTCTGCATATATATACGGCAGATGTATATTGCAGTATATACTTCAGATACATACTGTACTGCAGATATACACTACAGATATACATTGCAGATACATACTGCAGATATATAGTGCTGTTATGTACTGCAGATACATTCTGCAGATATATATTGCAGATATATACATCAGATATATACTGCACTACAAACATACTGCACTGCAATATATACAGGGAATATATGCTGCTGATATATACTGCACTGCAGATACAGAGTGCAGATATATACTGCACTACAAAGGTATACTGCAGATATACACTACAAATATATACTACAATATATACTTCAAATATCTACTGCAGATATATACTGCAGAAATATAATGCAGGTATATAGTGCAGATATATACAGCAGATGTAGAATACAGATATATACTGCAGATAAATATTGCAGATAAATTCTGCAGATATCGACTGCATATATACTGCAGATATATACTTCAGATATATACTGCAGTTATATACTGCAGGCATATACTGCAGTGAAGATATATACTGCAGATATAAACCAAATACATATACTGTAGATATGTATGGCAGATATATACTGTAATTCAGATACACACTGCATATATACACTGCAGATACATGCTACATATATGTACTGGACTGCAGATATATACTTTAGGTATATAATGCGGATATACACTGCAGATACAGACTGCACTGCAGATATACACTTCAGATATACACTGTAGGTCCGATATATACCTTACTGTAGATATATACTGCAGATACATGCTGCATATATGTACTGGACTGCAGATGTGTACTGCAGATATATATTGCAGGTTTATACTTCAGATATATACTGCAGACATATACTGATATATACTGCAAATATATATTTCACTGAAGATGTATACTGCAGATATGTGCTAAACTGCAGATATATACTGCAGAGATATACTTCACTGCAGATACATACTGTAGATATATTCTGCAAATACATATTGCAGATAAGTAATGCAGATATATATTGCACTTCGGATGTATACTGCAGATGTGTACTGCAGATACATACTGCAGATGTGTACTGCAGATATATATTTCAGATATGTGCTGCAGATATATACTCCATTGAGGATATATACTGCAAATACATACAGTACTAGACAGATATATACTGCAGATATATAAATCAGATACATACCACACTGCAGATACATACTGAAGATATATATACTACAGATATGTTCTGCACTGCAGGTACACTGTAGATATATACTACAGATATATATTGCAGATATACACTACAGATATGTACCTCGGTATATCCTACAGATAAGTAATGCAGATATGTATCCCAGACATATAATTCAGATATATAGTGCACTGCAGATAAGTACAGCAGATTTATACGGCAGAAATATAATGCAGATATATACAGCAGCTATATAATACAGTTATATACTACACTGCAGATATATACTGTAGATATATTCTGCAGATATATGCCACAGATACATATTGGAGATATAATCTGCAGATATGTATTACAGACATGTACTGCAGATAAATACTGAAGATATATACTGCACAGTAGAGCTATACTGCAAATACATACTGGAAATATACACGGCACTGTGCACATATATTGCAGATATAAACTGGAGATACATATTGCTTTGCAGATATATAGTGCAGCTACGTATCTCAGATATACACTGCACTGCAGATATATAGTGCAGATGTAAACTGCATACATATACTGTAGATATATTCTGTAGATATATACTGCCGATCCATACTGTACTGCTAATATATACTGAAGATATATACTGCAGATACATACTCCAGATATACACTGCAGATATTCACTTGATATACATAGTGCAGATATATACTGCACTGCAGATACACACTGTAATACATACTGCAGATATACACTGCACTGCAGATGCACTGCAGATATATGCTTAAGATATATATTGCAGTTATATACGTCAGATATATACTGCAGAGTTATACTACACTGTAGATATACATTGCAGATGTTCACTGCAGATATATACTGCAGTTATATACCTCAGATATATATTGCAAATATGAAGTGTAGACATATAATGCAGATATATACTGCAATGCAGATATATACTGCACTGCTGATATATAATGCAGCTATATACTCAGATATATATTTCAGATATATACTGCAGTTATACTGCACTGTAGATATATACTGCAGATGTTTACTGCAGACATATACTGCAGATGTACACTGCAGATACATACTGCAGATATATACTGCACTGCAAATATACACTGAAGATATGTACTACACATATATAATGCACTGCAGATACTAGCCATACTTCTAACCAGAACCATAAACATAAACCAAATCCTAACCCTAACTGTACCTTAAACATAACCATAGCCCTAGTCTTCACATAAACCATATACCTGATTTTAAACTTAATTCAAATCTATCTCTAGCTGTAACTCAAATTCTACCTCTAACCTTAATCCTAATCCTGACCTTAGACCTAATCTAACCCTAATTCTAACCTTCACCATGGAAATAGCCCTAAACCAAAACAATAACAATAACCAAAATACTAAACCTAGCACAATCACTAACCCTAATTATGCCCTTAAACCTGGCCATATCCATAACCCTAACTCTAGCCCAAGCCCTAGTCCTTAACCTCAACCTCATCTTAAACCTTGCTGTAATTCTAAACAGAAACTTAACCCTAACCTTAAACCTAACCCTAACCGTAGCCAAAGGCCTAGACCTAGCCAGAGGCCTAGCCCTAGCCCTAACTCTGACAAAAACTCTTGCCCTAACCATTGTTCTAACTGTAACCCTAAGATTAATCCTACCACTAAACATAACCCTAACACAAACCATGACCTAGGTCTATCACTAATCCTAATTCTACCCATAAAACTATCCTAAATTCTAATCCTAAACCTAACCCTAACCCAAATTCTGACCTTAACTTTAAACTAACCCTACACTAGCCTTAATTCCACACATAAAGGTAGCCCTAACCCTAAACCTATCACTAACAGTAGACCTAACACTAACCCTGGTCTTAGCCCTAATTATACCCATAGAACTAACCCATACCCTAAAACCTAGACCTAACACTAAGCATAAACCTAGCTCTAGACTCTGCCATAGCCATAGCTCTAGCCATATTCCTAACCCTAAGCGTAATCATAAACCAAACCTAACCCTAACCATACCTTTAAACCTAATCATAGCCATGGCCTTTACACTAATGATAAAAATAATTCTAAATTTAATCAAGCCTACCTCTAGCTCTAACCCAAATTCTACCATTAACTTTAACCCTAATCCTAAACTTAGACCTAAACTAACTCAAATTCAAACCTTCACCCCAGAACTAGCCCTAAACCGAGCCCTAACCTTCCCAAAATTTAGCCATAACCCTAATCCTAATGTCAACCCTAGCTCTAATACTACTACAAAATTTAACCCAAATCCTGACCTTAAATCTTACTTTAACCCTAACCCTAACCATAGCCCTACCCCTATTTAGACCCCTACCTAACTATAATTCTAGTCCTATCCCTAGCGCTAATTCTTCCTGTTAACCTAACTCATATCCTAACCTTAAATCTAACACTAAGCATAACCCTAACCTATTGTCCTAGCCTTCACCATAACCCTAACCTAGTCGTGATCCTAACACTACACTTAGCTGTAACCGAAAGTCTATGCTTCACCCTAATCCTAACTAACCATAGACCTAACATTAACTATAACCTTAACCTTAGCACTAACCTTAAGCCTAGCCCTAACCCATTCCCAAAATGCAGACATAGCGTTGACACTAACCCTAACCCTAACACTACCCCAAGTCCTAGCCCTAGCACTAGCCCTACCAGAGGTCTGGCCCTGACCCTAACCTAACTCTAATCCTAATTCTACTTTTAGCCATGATTCATCCTGTAAACATAAGACGTATCCTAACCTTAGACCAAACACTAATCCTGAACCTAACCCTAATTCTAGCCTAGCCCTATCTTTAGCTAGGACTTGTAGCCCTAGTCCTAACCCAAACTTTAATTATAGACTTAAACTTTGCCCTAACCCTAACTGTAATCCTAAACCTAACCATAACACTAGCCTTCGTTCTAACCCTAAACTTGGTTGTAATCCTAACCCTATGCTTAGCTCTAACCCAAAGTCGACTTTTAACCTAACCCTAATCCTAACCATTGTTGTTGTTGTTAGGTGCCCTCAAGTTGGTTCCAACTCATCGTGACCCTATGTACAACAGAATGAAACACTGCCCGGTCCTGCAGCATGCCACAATAATTGTTATCCTTGAGCCAATTGTTGCATCCACTGTGTCAATCCATCTCCTTGAGGGTCTTCCTCTATTTCATTCACCCTCTACTTTACCAAGCATGATGTCCTTCTCCAGGAACTGGTCCCTCCTGATAACATGTCCAAAGTATGTGAGATGAAGTCTCACCATCCTTGCTTCTAAGGAGCATTCTGGCTGTACTTCTTCCAAGACAAATCTGTTCGTTTTTCTGACAGGCCATGGTATACTCAGTATACTTTGCCAACACCACAATTGAAAGGCATCAATTCTTCTTCTGTCTTATTCGTTGTCCAGCTTCGTATGCATATGAGGCGATTGAAAACATGGCATAAATCAGGTCTTTAAAGCGATATATTTGCTTTTTAACATTTACAAGGTCTTTTGCAGCAGATTTGTCCAATACAATGCGACATTTGATGGCTTGATTGCTGCTTCCATGGGTGTTGATTGTGGATCCAGGTAAAATGAAATCCTTAACAACTTCAATCTTTTCTCCATTTATCTTGATGTTGCTTATTGGTCTGGTTTGTGAGGATTTTTGTTTTCTTTATGTTGAGGTGTAATCTATACTGAAGGCTGTGGTCTTTGATTTTCATCAGTAAGTACTTCAAGTCTTCTTCATTTTCAACAAGCAAGGTTGTGTCCTCTGCATATCACAGGTTGTCAATGAGTTTTCCTCCAATCTGATGCCACTTTCTTCTTCATATAATCCAGCTTCTCATTATCTGCTCAGCACACAGACTGAATAGGTATGGTGAAAGGATACAACCCTGACGCACACCTTTCTTGACTTTAAACCACACAGTATCCCCTTGTTCTGTTTGAACAACTGCCTCTTGGTCTATGTACAGTTTCCTTAGGAGCACAATTAAGTGTTCTGGAATTCCTATTCTTCTCAATGTTATAATTTGTTATGATCCACACAGTCGAGTGCCTTTGCATAGTCAATAAAACACAGGTAAACATCTTTCTGGTATTCTCTGCTTTCAACCAAGATCCATCTGAATCAGCAATGATATCCCTTATTCCAAGTCCTCTTCTGCATCCAGCCTGAATTTCTGGCGTTCCCTGTTGAAGTACTGCTGGAACTGCTTTTGAATGATCTTCAGCAAAATTTTACTTGTGTGTGATATTAATGATATTGTTCGATAATTTCCTCATTCTGTTGGATCACCTTTGTTTGGAATGGGCACAAATACGGATCTCTTCCAGTCGGTTGACCAATTACCTGTCTTCCAAATTTCTTGGCATGGACAAGTGAGTGCTTCCAGCACTGCATCCATTTGCTGAAATATCTCAATTGGTATTCCACCAATTCCTGGAGCCTTGTTTTTTGCCAATGCCTTCAGTGCAACTTGGCCCTCTTCCTTCAGTACCATTGGTTCTTCATCATGTGCTACCGCCTGAAAAGATAGAACGTAGAGCAAATTTTGGTATAGTGACTCTGTGTATTCCTTCCAGCTTCTTTTGATGCCTCCTGTGTCATTTAGTATTTTCCCCACAGAATCCTTCAATATTGCAACTCGTGGCTTGAATTTTTTCTTCAATTCTTTCAGCTTCAGAAATGCCGAGCTTGTTTTTCCCTTTTGATAGTCTATCTCCAAATCTTTGCACATGTCACTATAATACTTTACTTTGTCTTCTTGAGCTGCCTTTTGAAATCTTCCGTTCAGCTCTTTTATTTCATCATTTCTTCCTTTCGCTTTATCTAGTCTACATTCAAGAGCAAGTTTCAGAGTCTCTTCTGACATCTATCTTGGTCTTTTCTTTCTTTCCTGTCTTTTTAATGACCTCTTGCTTTCTTCATGTATGATGTCCTTGATGTCATTCCACAACTCTTCTGGTCTTCAGTCATTAATGTTCGATGCATTAAGTTTATTCTTGAGATGGTCTCTAAATTCAGGTGGAATATACTCTAGGGTGTACTTTGGCTTTCATGAATTTGTTTTAATTTTCTTCAACTTCAACTTGAACTTGCATATGAACAATTGATGGTCTGTTCCACAGTTGATCCCTGGCCTTGTTCTAACAGATGATATTGAGCTTTTCCATCGTCTCTTTCCATAAATGTAGTCGATTTGATTCCTGTGTATTCCATCTGGCGAGGTCCACGTGTATAGTCACCATTTACGTTGTTGAAAAAGGTATTTGCAATTAAAAAGTCCTTGGTCTTGCAAAATTCTATCATATGATCTGTGGCGTTGTTTCTATTACCAAGGTTGTATTTTCCAGCTACCCATCCTTCTTTGTTTCCAACTTTTTCATTCCCATCGCCAGCAACTATCAATGCATCTTATTGCATGTTTGATCAATTTCAGACTGCAGAAGTTGGTAAAGATCTTCCATTTCTTCATCTTGGACATTAGTGGTTGGTGTGTAAATTTGAAAAATAGTCATATTAACTGGTCTCCCTTGGAGGTTGTCTTAGGCTGGGTTCTCTAGAGAAGCAAAACCTGTAAAGTGTATAAATACATATATAGAGAGATTTATGTCAAAGAAGCAGCTCACACGATTATAGAGGCTGGAATGTCCCAAGTCCATGGATTAAGATAGAGGCTTCTCCTGATTCACATAACTGCAGAGTCTGGTGAACCCAAGATCAACAGGTCAGAAAACAGAGCTCTTGTTTACAGGCTGTGAATATTGACAAATCCCAAGACTGGCAGATAAACTGATAGCCCAAAGCCCAAGAACCAGAGGTCAGACGAGCAAGAGGAAGCCACAGGATCCACAGCGAGCAAAAACCTAGAATGTCTGCTTATATTCAGATGCAGGCCACACCCCCAAGGAAACTCCCTTTCAAATGATTGGCTACTCACAGCAGACTCAGTCATGGGGTGATCACATATAAACACTGAGAATCATGGCCCAGCCAAGTTGACACACTACCTTAACCATCACAGAGGTGTATGGATATTATCCTATCACTGACAGTGTTGTACTTCAGGATAGCTCTTGAAATGTTCTTTTTGACAATGAATGCACTGCCATTCCTCTTCAAGTTGTCATTCCCGGCGTAGTGGACCATATGATTGTCTGATTCAAAATGACCAATACCAGTCCATTTCAGCTCACTAATGCTTAGGATATCAATGTTTATGTGTTCCATTTCATTTCTGATGACTTCCAATTTTCCTAGATTCATACTTCGTACATTCCACGTTCCAATTATTAATGGACGTTTGTAGCTGTTTTTTTCTCATTTTGAGTCATGCCGCATCAGCAAATGAAGGTCCCCAAAGCTGGAATCCATCCTCATCATTAAGGCTGATTCTACTTTGAGGAGGCAGCCCTTCCCTAGTCATATTTTGAGTGCCTTCCAACCTGAGGAGTTCATCTTCTGGCACTGTATCAGACAGTGTTCTGCTGCTATTCATAAGATTTTCACTTGCTAATTTTTTCAGAAGTAGACTTCCAGGTCCTTCTTCCTAGTCTGTCTGAGTCTGCAAGCTCTGCTGTAACCTGTCCACCAAGGGTGCCCCTGCTGGTTTTTGAAATACTCGTTTCAAACGTTCCATTACCACAGCAACATGCAAGCCACCACAGTAAGACAAACTAACAGACACATGGTGGATCCTAACCATAGACCTACTCTTAAGCCTAATTCTAACTATCCCTAAACCTAGCCATCACCCTCTCCTAAAACTTAACTACAGCTCTAACAGCCATAGCCTTAGTACCAGCCTTACCTTAGCCCTGACCCTAACCCTATCACTGATTCTAGTCCTAGCTCTAACTCTGATTTGGCCCTTAACCTAACACATACTATAAGCCTTAACCCTAAAACATACCTTTAACCCTAAAACTAATTCTAGCCCTGAACTTAATCTTGACCCTAGCCCTAGACTTAATACTTTACCTAAACCTAACTTGTACCCTAAAACTAACTCTAACCCTAATCTAACCTAACTGTATGCCTAATTCTACCCCTAACCCTAGTCCTAGCTCTTTTCCTAGCTCTAGTCCTGATCCAGACCCTAATCCTAGCCCTAACCTAAACCCTAGCTATAATACTATCCCTAAAAATAACCAATACACTGAAGATATTCCCAACACTAACACTAAAGCTAAACCTAAATCAACCATAACCTATAACTAACTCTCTACCTAGCCCTAAATCTGTTTCTAACCCTATCCCTATCCTGAATGCTAACCATAGCCCTAGCACTAACACTAGTTCTATCCCTAAGCCATAGCCCTAGCACGAGCGCTAGTGCTACCCCTAAATGTACCGTAACCATAAAACAAAACCTACACTCAGCCATAGTCCTAATTATACACCTAAACCTATCCCTAACCCTAATCTTAGTCCTAACCCTAATTCAAACCCTAGCCCTACCCTATTCGTAACTCTAGCCCTAGTCTTTGCCCTAACCCTAATTCTACTATTAAACCTAAACAGTACTCTTTCCCTTGTCCTAACACTAACCCTAAACCTAGATCAAGCCCTAACCCTAGCTCTAAACCTGACTCTAAACCTAACCCTACTCCTAACCATAATTCTAAGCATAACCCTAGCCATAGTCCTACTTCAAAAACTTAACCTAAATCTAACCATAATACTAACAGATTCCACATTTTAGGTATCTGTTAGAGCAGAACCCCACTCCTGGTACCAAATTCTATCTTAGTTATCTAGTACTGCTATAACAGAAATACCACAAGTGGATGGCTTTAACAAACAGAAATTTATTTTCTCACGGTTTAGGAGGTTAGAAGTCCGAATTCATCTCACCAGCTTCAGGGAAAGGCTTTCTCTCCCTGTTGGCTCTGAGAGATGGTCTTTGTTATCAATCTTCCCCTGGGTCTAGGACTTTCTCAGCGCAGGGACCCCAAGTGCAAAGGAGGCACTCTGCTCCTAGCACTTTTTACTTGATGGTAATGAGGCCCTCTCTCCTCTCTGCTTGCTTCTCTCTTTTATATCTCAAAAGAGATTGACTCAAGATACAACCTAAGGGAGGCAGAGCCAAGATGGCAGCTTAGTCACACATAATGTAATGTCCCCCTGCACCAAAGACCTGTCATGGATTGAATTGTGTCCCCCCAAAACGTGTCAACTTGGTTAGGGCATGATTTCTAGTATGATTGTCCACCATGTTGTCATATGATGTGATTTTTCTATGTGTTGTAAATCCTATCACTATGATGTTAATGAGATGGATTAGCAGCAGTTATGTTAATGATATCTACAAGATTAGATTGTCTCTTAAGCCAATCTCTTTTGAGATATAAAAGAAAGAAGCAAGCAGAGAGACATTGGGACCTCGTACCACCAAGAAAGAAGCACTGAGAGCATAGCGTGTCCTTTGGACCCAGTCCCTGTGCTGAGAAGCTCCTCAACCAGGGGAAGATTGATGACAAAGACCTTCCCGCAGAGACGACTGAAAAATAAAGCCTTCCCCTGAGGCTGGCACCCTGAATTTGGACTTCTAGCCTCCTACACTATGAGAGAATAAATTTATCTTTGTTAAAGCCTTCCACTAGTGGTATTTCAGTTACAGCAGCACTAGATGACTAAGACCCCAAAACCCAAGTGAAACAGAAGCAGATAACAATCCAGGAACTGAACATCAGAAAAGAAAGTCTAAGGACTGAACAAAATACTGATTGGGAGGAATAAGGAAGGCAGCAAAAAAAGAGTAACATGGAAGAGTGGAGCTCAGCCAGCAGTCCCAGCCCACCGCAGCTAACTTAGGATAAAGCCAGCAGTGACCTCGGGTGAAGAAAACAGCAAGGCAACTTTACGACTTCCCCAAAAGGGATAGGAAACCTCTATAGACACATATATGAAAGAAGCAAAGACAGGTAGGGTGCCAGATCCACAACTGGAGATACTCAGGAACAGAGACCTTTGACCTTAAGGAGTGAGTGTGTGCGTGAGGCAGTGGACTCCTGGAATGTCAGCCGAAGCTCGCCCACACAACTGGTCCCTTGGGGGGCCTCCCTCCTCACACTCGAGAGAGGACAGGTCCTGCTCACTGGCTGCAGCAGATGCAAGGTGCCCTGGCATCCACCTATCCTAGCCAGAAGAACACACCCCTACACCCCATCCTCCTGATCAGAGTTTGCACAGCGCCCCAACCACATTGCCTGACTGGGGAGACCATAACACGAACTTACCCTGTTCCCTCTACACTACCCAACCCTGTCCACTACTCCCCCTTGCTCACCTGATAAGTGAGACTAGGCATGACTCCGTGAGTATGCCTGCCTCCCACATACTCCACCCCCAAAGGCCAGTGTAGGACAGCAGCAGTAGGACAGAAGACTGTTTGCCCACCACTCCCTCCTCCTTCCCTCCACCCAGCACGAGGCAACACTTCTGTGAGTGCATCTGCCAGACGTGACTCTATCCCTTAACTCATCCAGTGTGGGGTAGAAGAGCCATGACTGCATGTATTTCCCCTTAGCCCCTTCCTCCCTCCCCTCATCTGGCCCAAGTTGGCATTTCTGTGCATGCATCCACCACGCACAACTCTCTCCCTTAACCCACCCAGCAAGGGGCAGAAGAAACGTGACTGTGTGCCCATCCTTGAGCAGCTCCTTCTTCCCTCCCCTTGCCCGACATGAGGAAGCACCTCTGTGTGCATATCTGCCAGACATGCCTCCACCCCATAACCCACCCAGTGAGGGGTAGAAGAGCTATGACTGCGCACACATCCCTCTGCAGTCCCTTCCTCCCTCTCCCCACCAGACATGAGGTGTTACCACTGTGCACGCATTCACTAGGAGTGATTCCACCCCTTATCCCACCCAGCCAGGGGCAAAGGAGCTATGACTACATGTCCGTCCCCTCTGAGGCCCTTTCCTCCCTCCCCTTGTCCAGCACATGGCAGAAGAAGAGTGAGTGAGTGCATTCCCACCCACTGCACCTTCCTCCCACTCCCTGCCACTGACAGACAGTTGCAGTGAGACTGAGTGAACAACTGCCCACAGTCCCTTTCTCCCTCCACCTTCCCAGGAGGAGGTGGAGGTAGAAGGACTGTGTGAATGTCCCCCAACACTCTCCCTCTACCACTCATACCTTCCCCCCGCAACCAGCAAGAGGAGAAGAGCACACCCTCAATCGCCCACCACACACACCACATCGACAACTGTACCTGCACAGAGAGCATCATTCCCCACTCCTGAGCCACCAAACTGAAGACAGATGGAGGCCAAAGCCAAACCAACCCACCCTCAGCTGTCCTGCAAGATCAGTAAACAGAGACCCGAGCTTCCACACCTACCCACTACTCCACCTGCCCAAAGACAGGTAGGGAGGGCTCCAGCACTGTCAGTCCAGTGACCAGAGCACCACTCCAACAACACATGCCCAGGAATCACAAAAACAAAACAAAAATAACAGGACCCAGAAAAAATTATACAAATAAAATAATAACTACAACAACCCCTAAATGTCCCGGAGACAACACAATAGAAAACCACCTAAAGAAACAGGGCAAGATGGCCCCATCAAGTGACCATAATAAAGAAGCAGAAAGCCTCTCTGAGGAAGAAAAGGTAATGCAGCTTCCTGATAAGGAATTCAAAAGGCTTATGTATAAGGTCTTCAAAGGAATCAAGGAAAACACAGACAAAACTATGGAAAACACAGGCAAAACCAACAAATGCACAGATAAAACACTAGCAGAATTCAGGAAAACAATACAAGAACGAAATGACAAAATAAATACACAGTTGGAAAAGATACAGAAGCAGGAACTAGAAATCCAGAAGCTTAACAATAAAATTGCAGAAATTGGCAACTCAATGGGAAGTCACAGGAGTAGAATTGAAACAATGGAAGACAGGATCCACAGAATAGAAGATCAGTCCCTTGACACTAATCTGTTTGCGGAACTATAAAAGAAAAGAATGAAGAAACCCTAAGAGTTATGTGGGACACCACTAAGGGGAATACCTTAATTGTGATCAGAATCCCAGAAGGGGAGGAGTCAACAAAAACACAGAGAGAATGATTGAAGATGTGTTGTCAGAGAATTTCCCTAATTTCATGAAAGACAAGGAGATAACCATACAAGAAGCACAACGAATACTATGCAGGGTAGATCCCAATAGAAGAACACCAGGACATATCATAATAAAACTTTCCAAAACCAAAGACAAAGAAAGAATCCTGAAAGCAACTCGAGAAAAATGAAACATCACCTGCAAAGGGGCATCAATAAGACTAAGTTCTGATTACTAAGCAGAAATCATGCAGGCAAGAAGGCAATGGGATAATATATATAACACCTTGAAAGAAAAAAATTATCCCACAAGTATAATGCTATACTTAGGTATAATTAGGTAAGGCATAATTATTTTAAAAATGGCATAATGGTATAATTAGGACATTTCTAGATGAACATAAAATAAAGGAATTTGTAAAAACCAGGCCAACTTTACAAGAAATATTACAGGGAGTCCTTTGGACAGAAAACCAATAACACACCAGACAAAAACATGAAATTAAAACATATGTTGACATCAGACAGATATTAACCCAAATAAAGAACTCTCAAAATAAAATAAAGCTAAAGATGGAAAACAGGGAACCAGAGATGTTAATCTGTAACTGATGACCACTTCAAAACATAAAGGAGGAATAGAGAGTTTAGGTTTAGAACTTCCATATGGAGAGGAATTCAAGGCAATATCAAGAAATAAATTACCACTTTAAACTTAGGAAGATAAAAGTAAATTTCAGGGTAACCACAAAGAAAGTCAACAAACCTACTCATTAAAATATAAAAGAAGAAAATCATAAAGATTCAGAACACACAAAACCAAAAACAATGAAGGAAATGAAAAGACAAGCCACAATAAAAAAAATCAGCATGAAAATTAAGTGGAACAAAAAAACGGTCAACATGGCAAAAAAGAAAAATGACAGCAATAAACTCATATCTATCAATAATCACACTGAATGTAAATGGCCTAAATGCACCAGTAAAGAGATGGAGAGTGGTAGAATGGGTTAAAAAAAAAAAAGTGACCCATCAATATGCTGTCTGTAAGAGACACGCCTTAGATAGGAAGATATAAATAAACTAAAACTTAAAGGATGGAAGAAGATATATAAAGCAAATAATGACCAAAAAAGAGCAGGAGTGAGAATATTAATCTCTGATAAAATATATTTTAAAGCAAATTCAGCTATAAAAGTAAAGAAAGGACATTATATAATGATAAAAGGATCAATCCACCAAGAGGACATAACCATAATAAATATACACACACCCAATGACAGAGCTCCAAAATGCATAAAACAAGCTCTAACAGCACCAAAAAGAGAAATAGACACTTCCACAATAGTACTAAGAGACTTTAACACACCACTCTTGGTGAAAGACAGAACTAGAAAGAAACTGAACAAAAACACAGAAGATCTAAACACCACAATCAACCAACTTGAACTCATAGACATATACAGAGCACATCACCCAACATCAGCAAAATACACATTCTCCAAAGCTCACGGATCATTCTCCAGAACAGACCACATTTTAGGCCACAAAGCAAGCCTCAACAAATTCAAAAACATTGAAATAATACAAAGCATCTTCTCTGAGCACAATGCTATAAAATTAGAAATCAATAACAGGAAAAAATAAACTAACAAATGGAAATGAAATAACACCCTGCTTAAAAACTACTGGATAATAGAAGAAATCAAAGATGAAAATTAATAATTCCTTGAATCAAATGAGAGCAAAAACACAACATAGAAAAACCTTTGAGACACAGCAAAAGCAGTGCTCAGGGTAAATTTATAGCAATAAATGCACACATCAAAAAAGAAGAAAGGACAAAAATCAAGACATTAACTCTACAACTCAAACAATTAGAAAGAGAGCACCATATGAAGTCACAGTCACCAGAAGAAATGAAACAATAAAAATTAGAGCAGAAATAAATGAAACAGAACAGAACAATAGAAAGAATCAACGAGACTAAAAGCTGGTTTTTTGAAAGAATTAATGAAGTTGACAAACCACTGGCCAAATGAAAGAAGAAAAACAGGAGAAGATGCAAATAACACAAGTAAGAAATGAGATAGATGGCATTACAAAAGAATCAACTGAAATAAAAAGGATCGTAACAGAATACTATGAAAAATTGTACTCCAACAAATTTGAAAACCTAGAGGAAATGGAGAAATTCCTAGAAATACACCACCTACCTAAACTAACACAAACGGAGATAGAAAATTTGAACAGACCCGTAACAAAAGAAGAAATTGAAGGGATCATTAAAAAAAAAAAACTCCCAACAACAACAAAACCCTGGTCCAGACGGCTTCACTGGAAGAGTCCACAAAACATTCAGAGAAGAGTTGACACCAATTCTCCTCAAACTATTCCTGAACATAGAAAAGAAAGGAATATTCATGAACTTATTCTATGAGCCAGCATAACCCTAACACCAAAGCTAGGCAAGGACATAACTAAAAAAGAAAACTGCAGACCAATATCCCTCATGAATATAGATGCAAAAATTCTCAACAAAATTCTAGCCAATAGAGTACAACGGCACATCAAAACAATAATACATTATGAGACCAAGTGGGATTCATACCAGGCATGCAAGGTTGGTTCAACATCAGAAAATCAATGAATGTAATCTGCCACATAAATAAAGGAGAAGAATCACATGATCATATTAATTGATGCAGAAAAGGCATTTGATAAAGTCCAACACCCATTCCTGATAAAAACTCTCAGCAAAATAGGAATAGAAGGGAAATTCCTCAACATAATAAAGGGAATTTATACAAAACCAACAGACATCATTATCCTCAACAGAGACAATCTGAAAGCATTCCCCCTGAGAATGAGAACCAGACAACAATGCCCCTTATTACAACTGTTATTCAACATTGTATTGGAAATCCTAGTGAGAGCAATAAGGTATGAAAAGGAAATAAAGGGTATCCATACTGGTAAGGAAAAAGTAAACATATCCCTATTAACAGATGATATGATTCTATACATAAAAAAATCCTAAGGACTCCACAAGAAAGCCATTGGAACTAATAGAAGCATTCAGCAAAGTGGCAGGTTACAAGATTAACACAAAAATCGGCTGGATTCATCTACATCAACAAAGAGAACTGTGAAAAGAAAATCAGGACAATAATACCATTTACAATAGCTCCCCAAAAGATAAAATACTTAAGAATAAATCTAACCAGGGATGTAAAAGACTTGTACAAAGAAAACTATAAAACACTACTGCAAGAAACCAAAAGAGATCTCCATAAATGGAAAAACATACCATGCTCTTGGATAGGAATACTTAACATTGTGAAAATGTCAATACTACTCAAAGAGATATATAGATATAATGCAATTCTGATCCATGTCCCAACAGCATTCTTCACCAAGATTGAAAGACTAATCACTAACTTTATACAAAAGGGAAAGAGGTCCCGAATGACTAATGTCTTATTAAAAAAGTAAAACAAAGAAGGAGACCTCACACTACCTGATCTCAGAAGCAACTATACACTCATGGTTGTCAAAACAGCCTGGTACTGGTACAACAACAGACACGTAGACTTATGGAACAGGATTGAGAAGACGGATGTAGATCCATCCACCTATGGAGAGCTGAAGGAGCCCTGGTGGTGTAGTGGTTAAGATCTTGGCTGCTAACCAAAAGTTCAGCAGTTCAAATCCACCAGCCACTCCTTGGAAACTCTATGGGGCAGTTCTACTCTGTCCTATAGGGTCGCCATTAGTCAGTACTGACTCGACGGCACCTAACAACAACAACAATGGAGAGCTGATCTTAGACAAAGGATCAAAGATTATTGAATGGGGAAGAGATAGTCTCTTCAACAAATGATGCTGGCAAAATCGGGTGTCTTTAGAAAAATAGAACAGTATCCATACCTCATACCATACACAAAAACTAACACAAAGTGGATCAAAGACTTAAATATAAAACTGAAAACTATGAAGATCATGGAGGAAAAATTAAGGACAATGCTAGGGGCCCTAATTAGTTACCAAGCATAACTAAAGATGCACATACAGAAGAAAATGAACTAGATAAATGGGACCTCTAAAAATTAAGCCTACCATGTCTGTCAGTTTCTCCAGCCTTGGGGGACAGGTTATGCCAGAGTTTCCAGACTAAGACAGACTAGGAAGAAGAACCTGGCAGTCTACTGCTGAAAAAATTGGTCAGTGAAAACCTTGTGAATAACAGTGGAATATTGTCTAATATAGTGCTGGAAGATGAGCCCCACAGGTTGGAAGGCACTCAAAATATGACTGGGGAAGAGCTGCCTCCTCAAAGTAGAGTCAACCTTAATGACGTGGATGGAGTCAAGGTTTCATTTGCTGATGTTGCATGACTCCAAATGAGAAGAAACAGCTGCAAACATCTCCATTAATAATTGAAAAGTGCAGTGTACGAAGTATGAATCTAGGAAAATTGGAAGTTATCAAAAATGAAATGGAACGCATAAACATCGATATCTTAGGCATTAGTGAGCTGAAATGTACTGGTATTGTTCATTTTGAATCACACAATCATATGGTCTACTATGCCAGGAATGAAAATTAAAGAGAAATAGTGTCACGTTCATTGCCAAAAAGAACATTTCAAGATCTGTCCTGAAGTACAACGTTGTCAGTGATAGGATAATATCCATACCCCTACAAGGAAGACCAGTTAATATGACTATTATTCAAATTCACACACCAACCACTGAGGCCAAAGATGAAGAAATTGAAGATTTTTACTAACTTCCGCAGTCTGAAATTGATCAAACATGCAATCAAGATGCATTGTAATTACTGGCGATTGGAATCTGAAAGTTGGAAACAAACAAGGATTGGTAGTTGGAAAATATGGCCTTGGTGATAGAAACTACACTAGAGATTTCATGATAGAATTTTGCAAGACCAATTTTGCAAATACCTTTTTCAGCAACATAAGTGGTGACTATACACATGAACTTCATGAGTTGTAATTCACAGGAATCAAATTGACTACATCTGTGGAAAGAGGTGATGGAAATGCTCAATATCACCAGTTAGAACAAGGCCAGGGGTGGACTTCAGAACAGACCATCAACTGCTCATATGTAAGTTCAAGTTGAAGTTGAAGAAAACTAGAACAAGGCCACAAGAGCCAAAACAAGATCTTGAGTACATCATTCCTATCTTAGTTATCTCGTACAGTTATAAAAGAAAAGCCACAAATGGATGGCTTTAACAAAAAGAAATTGATTTCCTCACAGTAAAGTAGGCTAAAAGTCCAAATTCAGGGCATTGGCTCCAGGGGAGGTCTTTCTCTCTCTGTTGGCTCTAGAGGAAGGTCCTTCTCATCAATCTTCCCCTGGACTAGGAGCTTCTCCATGTCCAAAGGATAGGCTCTGCTCCTGGCACTGCTTTCTTGGTGGCATGAGGTCCCCCTGTCTCTCTGATCACTTCTCTCTTTTACATCCAAAAAGAAACTGGCTCAAGACACAATCCAATCCTGTAGATTGAGTCCTGCCTCATAAACACAACTGCTCCCCTCTTTAACATCATAGAGACAGGATTTACAACATATAGGAAAATCACAACAGATGACAAAATGGTGGACAATCAAAGACTACCGGGAATCATGGCCTAGCCAAATTGATACACACGTTTTTGGGGGTACACAATTCAATCCATGACACCACCTTAATTTAGAGACCATCTCAAGAATAGATTGATGCAGTGAACGCTAGTTACCAAAGACCAGACGAGTTGTGGAATGACATCAAGTACATCATACATGAAGAAAGCAAGAGGTCATTAAAAAGACAGGAAAGAAAGAAAAGACCAAAATGGATGTCAGAAGAGATTCTGAAACTTGCTCTTGAAGGTAGAGTAGCTAAAGCAAAAGGAAAAAATGATAAAGTGAAAGAACTGAACAGAAGATTTCAAAGGGCAGCTTGAGAAGACAAAGTATTATAACGAAATGTGCAAAGGCCTGAAGATAGAAAAGTATAAGGGAAGAACACACTCAGCATTTCTCAAGCTGAAAGAACTGAAGAAACAATTTAACCTTGAGTTGCATTTTTGAAGGATTCTACGGGGAAAATACTAAACTACACAGGAAGCATCAAAAAAAGATGGAAAGAATACACGGAGTCATTTTACCAAAAAGAATTGGTCGACGTTCAACCTTTTCAGGAGGTAGTGCATGATCAAGAACCAATGATACTTGAAGGAAGAGGGCCAAGTTGCACTGAAGGCATTGGCAAAAGACAAGGCTCCAGGAATTGGTGGAATACCAATTGAGATGTTTCAGCAAACGGGTGCAGTGCTGGAAGTTCTCACTTGTCTAGGCCAAGAAATTTGGAAGACAGCTACCTGGACAACCAACTGGAAGAGATCCATGTTTGTACCCATTCCAAAGAAAGGTGATCCAGCAGAATGCAGAAATTATCAAACAATATCATTAATATCACACGCAAGTAAAATTTTGCTGAAGATCATTCAAAAGCAGTTACAGCAGTACATCAACAGGAAACTGCCAGACATTCAAGCCAGATGCAGAAGAGAACTTGGAACAAGGGATATCATTTGCTGATTCAGATGGATCATGGCTGAAAACAGAGAATACCAGAAAGATGTTTACTTGTGTTTTATTGACTACGCAAAGACATTCGACTATGTGGATCATAACAAATTATGGATAACATTTCGAAGAACGGGAATTCCAGAACACTTAATTGTGCTCATGAGGAACTTGTACATAGATCAAGAGGCAGTTGTTCACACAGTGAAGAAGAACAGGGCATCAGGATTGGAGGAAGACTCACTGACAGCTTGTGTTATGCAGATGACACAACCTTGCTTGCTGAAAATGAAGAAGACTTGAAGCACTTACTGATGAAGATCAAAGACCACAGCCTTCAGTATGGATTACACCTCAACATAAAGAAAGCAAAAGTCCTCACAACTGGACCAGTAAATAACTTCATGATAAACAGAGACAAGATTGAAGTTGTCAAAGATTTCATTTTACTTGGATCCACAATCACCACTCGTGGAAGCAGTAGTCAAGAAATCAAAAGACTATTGAGTTGGGCGAATCTGCTGCAAATGATCTCTTTAAAGTGTTCAAAAGCAAAGATGTCACTTTAAGGACTAAGGACCAAGCCATGGTGTTTTCAATCGCCTCATATGCATGTGAATAAGGAAGACAGAAGATGAATGATGCCTTTGGATTACAGTGTTGGCGAAGAATAATGAATATACCATAGACAGCCAGAAAAAAAAGAACAAATGTATCTTGGAAAAAGTACAGCCAGAATGCTTGTTAGAAGTAAGAATGGTGAGACTTCATCTCACATACTTTGGACTTGTTATCAGGAGGGACCAGTCCCTGGAGAAGGACATCATGCTTGGTAAAGATCCTCAATGAGATGGCTTGCCGCAGTGGCTGCAACAATGCGCTCAAGCATAACAAGGATAGTGAGGATGGCACAGGACCGGGCCTTGTTTTGATTTGTTGTACATAGGGTCATTATGCATCGGAACTGACTTGGCAGCACCTAACAACAACAAAAATTAAACACTTATACTCAACAAAACACTTCTTCAAAAGAGTAAAAAGATAACCTACAGATTGGGGAAAAAAAATTTGGCTACAACATATCCAACAAGGGTCTAATCTCTAAAATTTATAGAAAACTTCAACACCTCAACAAAAATAAAGACAAATAATCCAGTTTAAAAATGGGCAAAGGAAATGAACAGACACTTCACCAAAATAGAGACTCAGGTTGCTAACAAACAGTGAAGAAATGTTCACAATCATTAGCAATTAGAGTGATGCAAATCAAAACTACAATGAGATACCATCTTACCCCGACATTACTGGCACTAATTGAAAAAAAACAGAAAATAACAAACACTGACAAGGATGTGGGGAGATTGGAACTCTTATATACTGCTGGGGGGAATATAAAATGATACATCCACTATGGAAAATGGTATGATGCTTACTCAAAAAGCTGGAAATACCATATGATCCAGCAATCCCACTTCTAGGAATATACCCTAAAGAAATAAGAGCTGTGACACAAATAGACATACGCACATCCGTGTTCATTGCAGCATTGTTCACAATAGCATAAAGGTGGAAGCAACGTAAGTGCCCACCAACAGATGAATGGATTAACGAACTCTGGTACATACACACAATGGAATACTACACAATGATAAAGAATAATGACAAACCCATGAATTACCTCACAACATGGACGAATCTAGAGGACATTATGCTGAGTGAAACAAGTCAATCACAAAAAAGGCAAGTATTATATGAGACCACTTTTATAAAGTAACTACAAAAAGTTTACACACAGGAAAAGGAAAAAAAAAGACTCTTTCATGATTACTAGGGATGGGAGGGTGAGGGAGGGAAAATTACCAAAGAGATAGTATATACAAGTTAATATTGGTGAAGGGAAAGGCAATACACACTATGCAAGAAGTCGGCACAACATGACCAAGGCAAGAGAGGATACTAAGAGGAACACAGGAATAAAGGACAACTACAGTAACTGCTGTAGTGTAGACAATCTTGCAACAATAGAATCAACAAAAACAATAATCTATGTATTGACACATACATAGATAGATATGCCAGGAGATGAGGGAAGGGGTAAGAGAACACATCGCAAAAGAGATTGGCTCAAGACACAATCCAATCTTGTAGATTGAGTCCTGCCTCATTAACGTAACTGCCACTAATTTCACCTCATTAACATTATAGAGACAGGATTTACAACACATGGGAAAATCACATCAGATGACAAAATGGTGGATAATCACACAGTACTGGGAATTATGGCCTAGCCAAACTGATACACATACTTTGGGGAACACAATTCAATCCATGACAGTTATGATTAGGGTTTTGGGGTATGTGTAGGTTTAGTTCAGGGTTAGGGTTAGGGTTAGGCATAGAATTAGGGATAGTGAGAGGTCCAAGTTTAGGGTTATGATTAGGATTACAGTTTTTCTTAGATTATAGGTTAGGTTTAGGGGTAGTATTAGGGCTGGGGCTAGGGTTAGGTTTTGAGTTATGGCTAGGATTAGTTTTAGGGTTACATTTCAGGTATGATTAGGGTAAGGGCTAGGGCTAAGGTTAGGGTTAGGTCTAGTCTTAGGGTTAAGTTCAGTGGTAGAATTAAATCTAATTCTTACGTTTAATTTAGGTTAGGGTTATGATTTGGTTTATGGTTAGTGCTAGGGCTAGAGTTACAGTTACTTCTACTGTTAGTGTTAGACTTATATCTAGGGGTAGAATTAGGGTTAAAGCTAGGGTGAGGGTTAGACTTAGGGCTACTATTATGGATAAAGTTAGGTTAGGGTTATGGTTGTTAGGTGCTGTCGAGTCAGTCCCGACTCATAGCGACCCTAGGTACCACGGAACGAAACACTGTCCAGTCCTGTGCCATGCTCACAATCATTGTTATGCTTGAGCCCATTGTTGCAGCTGCTGTGTCAATCCATCTCGTTGAGGGTCTTCTTCTTTTTGCTGACCCTTTACTTTACCAAGTATGATGTCCTTCTCCAGGGACTGATCCCTTCTGACAACATGTTCAAAGTATGTAAGACGTAGTCTCGCCATCCTTGCTTCTAAGGAACATTCTGGTTGTACTTCTTCCAAGACAGATTTGTTCGTTCTTTGGGCAGTGCATGGTATATTCAATATTCTTCGCCAACACCACAATGCAAAGGCCTCATTTCTTCTTTGGTCTTCCTTATTCATTATTCAGCTTTCGCATGCATGTGATGCGACTGAAAATACCCTGGCTTGAGTCAGGCGCACCTTAGTCTTTAAGGTGGTACTTTTGCTTTTCAATACTTTCAAGAGGTCTTTTGCAGCAGATTTGCCCAATGCAATGTGTCTTTTGATTTCTTGACTGCTGCTTCCATGAGTGATGACTGTGGATCCAAGTAAAATGAAATCCTTGACAACTTCAATCTTGTCTCCACTTATCATGAAGTTATTTATTGGTCCAGTTGTGAGGATTTTTGTTTTCTTTATGTTGAGGTGTAATCCATACTGAAGACTGTGGTCTTTGATCTTCATCAGTAAGTGCTTCAAGTCTTCTTCACTTTCAGCAAGCAAGGTTGTGTCATCTGCATAATGCAGGTTGTCAGTGAGTCTTCCTCCAATCCTGATGCCCCTTTATTCTTCATATAGTCCAGCTTCTCGGATTATTTGCTCAGCATACAGATTGAATAGTATGGTGAAAGAATGCAATCCTGACACATACCTTTCCTGACTTTAAACCACACAATATCTCCTTGTTCTGTGTGAACAACTGCCTCTTGATCTATGTACAGGTTCCTCATGAGCACAGTTAAGTGTTCTTGAATTCCCATTCTTCGAATGTTATCCATAATTCGTTATGATTCACATAGTGGAATGTCTTTGCATAGTCAATAAAACACGGGTAAACATCTTTCTGGTATTCTCTGCTTTCAGCCACGATCCATCTGATATCAGCAATGATATCCCTTGTTCCTGGACCTCTTCTGAATCTGGCCTGAATTTCTTGCAGTTCCCTGTTGACATACTGCTGCAGCTGCTTTTGAATGATCTTCCGCAAAATTTTACCTGTGTGTGATATTAATGATATTGTTCGGTAATTTCCACATTCGCTTGGATCACCTTTCTTGGAAATAGGCATAAATATGGATCTCTTCCAGTTGGTTGTCCAGGTAACTGTCTTCCAAATTTCTTGTCATAGACGAGTGAACACTTCCAGCGCTGCTTCCGTTTGTTGAAACACCTCAACAGATATTCTGTCAATTCCTGGAGCCTTGTTTTTCACCAATGCTTTCAGCGCAGCTTGGACTTCTTCTTTCAGCACCATCGGCTCCTGATCATAGGGTACCTCCCTAAATCATTGAACGTCGAACAATTCTTTTTGGTATAATGACTGTGTACTCCTTCCATCTTCTTTTGATGCTTCCTGTGTCATTTAATATTTTCCCCATAGAGTCCCTCACTATTGCATCTCGAAGCTCGAATTTTTTCTTCAGTTATCTCAGCTTGAAAAATGCCAAGCTTGTTCTTCCCTTTTGGTTTTCTATCTCCAGCTCTTTGCACATATCATTATAATACCTTACTTTGTCTTCTCGAGCCACCCTTCGAAATCTTCTGTTCATTTGTCTTGCTTCATCATTTCTTCATTTTGCTTTAGTACTCAACATTCAAGAACAAGTGTCAGAATCTCTTCTGGCATCCATTTGGGTCTTTTCTTTCTTTCCTGTCTTTTATACCCTGAGGTATAAGGACAATAGCTAAGACAATCTTGGAAAATATCTTTTAGAGAAACTTTCACGTAAAGCCAATCAAACAGAACATAAAAGACTTTCCACTCTTATCTTTTTCTATTAGCATTTAGTGAATAGAAATTTGTTGGACCAATGAAGACCCTCCTGACTGTCGTTAATGAAACCTGTACCAATGACTGTTAAGAAAGACGATTGAAAATGTAGGATCACAGTCTCTAGCCGATCTGTGACAGGGCGAAGCTTTCAATGGTTTTGCCCATTTGTAATGTTAATATATACTGATGATTCTGTAATATTCTTTGGACTCGGGAAGACATGGCTGTGGCAGCATGCTTGTCCGTTTTCCCCACTTTTGTCTGTTTTGTGATATTTCCTTGAACTTGGACAGACTTGGCTCTGGCAGCATGGTTGTCCGTTTCCTACTTTTGCCCCCTTGAATATAGGGTGAATAAAACTTCTTTTTACCATATTAACTTTGTGATGTTTTTCCCCTACAACAAGGTTTAGGTCTAGGTCTAGGGATTAGGACTAGGGGTACAGTACAGTTAGGTTTATGGTTACGGCTAGGGTAGGGTTAGGTTTACAGTTAGAGTTCATGTTATTTTTAGGGGTAGAATTAGGACTACTGCTAAGGCTAGAGCTTGGGTTATGGCTAGGCCTAGGTTTAGGGTTAGAGTTAAGGCTAGGTTTAGCGGTAGAATTAGGGCTACTGTCTGAGTTAGGCTAGGGTTAGGCTTTAGGTTAGCATTAGGGCTAGGACTGGCCTAGGGTTAGGATTGGGTCTAGAGTTAGGTTTAGGGTTAGAATTATATCTTGGGCTTGGGCTATTGTGAGGTTAGGGTTAGGATTTAGGCTAGGACTAGGGCTAAGACTAAGTCTAGGGCTATGACTAAGTTTAGAGTTAGTGTTAAGTTTAGAATTAGTGTTAGTTTTAGGGCTAGGTTTAGGGTACAGGGTAGGTTTATGGGTAGAATTACAGTTAGGATTAGAGGTCAGGATTAATACTATTGTTCGGGTTTGGGCTAGGACTAGGGCTAGGGCTTGGGCTAGCGTAAAGGTTATGGTTAGTGTTAGGTTTAGGGTTAAAGTTTCTTATAGGTTTACTGGTAGATTTAAGGCTAGGGCTACGGTTAAGTTTGGGGTTATGGTTATGGTTCTGTGTAGGGTTATCTTTAGTGTTAAGGTTAGCGTTCAGACAACGGCCATAGCTAGAGTTAGTGTCAGGATTAGGGCTAGGGTTAAGGTTAGGATTATAATTAGAGTTAGGGTTAAGTTTAGTTGTAAGGGTAGAATCAGGGTTACTGCTAGGGCTAGTGTTAGAGTTAGATCTAAATTTAGCTTTAGAGGTAGAATTAGGTCTAGTGCTAAGGCTAGTGTTGTGGTTACAATTGTAGTTAAGATTTGGTTTAGGTTTAGAATTTGGGTTAGGGCTGTGGCTAGTGAAAGGGCTAGGGTTAAGGTTAGAGTTAGGACTAGGGTTTGGGTATGTTTTATGTTTAGGGATAGAATTGGGTTTAGGGCAAACACTATGTTTAAGGTTAGGGTTCGGGCTAAGGCTAGGATCAAGTATATGGTTATGGTTTGGTTTAGGGTTAGGTTTAGGATTAGGGTTAGGGATAGGTTTAGGGATAGGATTAGGACAAGGGCTATGGCAATGCTTAGGGTTAATGTCAGAGTTGGGGTTAGCTTTAGGGTTAGTGTTAGAGTTAGGGTTAGCTCTATGGGTATAATTAAAGCTTGTGCTAGAGCAGTATTCAGGTTAGGGTTACTGTTAAAGTTAGGCTTAGGTTTTGTCTTGAGCTAGGCAACTTTCTTCATTACGTGTATTTGAATTGGTAAAACTGTATAGTGTCTTTTCAGTCAATGAGTGCATTCGGAACTTTCCTGTGCTTGTTTAAGACGCATACTTTGCTGACTAGGACCCTGCTATTGACTTTGTGTACTTGCATGGGAGAATATGTGTAGTGTTGTGTCCGTCAAGAATGTATTGGGAACTTTCACATCCTTGCAAAACAAAATGTACTTTGAAAACCTGTATTGGCTTTAGTTATTTGAATGGGAGAATCAGTGTTTGTTTTCTGATTCAAAGAATGTATGGAGAAATTTCATGTCCTTGTTATACAGGAGGATCTCTGGTGGCACAGTGGTTATGCATGTGTCTGCTAAACAGAAGGGCGACAATTCGAATCCAGCAGCTGCTCCTTGGAAACTCTATGGGGCAGCTCTATTCTGTCTTACAACATCACCATGAGTCAGAATCAACAGCAATGGTTTTTTTGGGTTATACACGATGTACTTTGGAAACAGGATAATCCTCTTGACTTCATGTACTTGAACGGAAAATCAGTGCAGAGTGTTCTCAAAGAATGTGTTGTGAACATCCCTGTCCTTGTGACACACGATGCACTTTGAAAAACAGACTAATTATCTTAAGTTCATTTTTTATGAGCAAATGTATGTAGTGTTTATTCAGTCAAAGAATGTACTGGAAACCTTCTTATTCTTGTAATGCAAGATTTGCTTTGAAAACCTGGAAAACTATTTTGCCTTTATTTACCGGAATGAAAGAAACTGCGTAGTGCTTTCTATTCAAAGAACATATGGGGAAATTTCATGTCCTTGTCACACACAATGCATTTTGTAAACCAGGATAACACCCTTGACGTCATGTACCTGAATGGAAAATCTGTTTTCTTAAAGAATGTACTGTGAACTTTTCTGTCCTTGTTATAATGTATTTTGAAAACCAGGATAACTTTCTTGACTTTGTTACCGGGTGGAAACCCCAAGTTCTGCTCGGCGTGTCTAGAATCGGCCAATAAACGAGAGCGAAGCAGGAAGGCAGAAAACCACCTCTATTTCAATGGGCAAGGAAGAGAGTTAGCCCCGGCTGCTGCCGCTAAGACTGCTCCACGAGGGTTAGGGGAAAGGCTGCTTTTAAGGGGTTCACAAGTAGGCAGTTCATACAAGTTACATCAGCAACATTTTTAATCATACCACACAGGCACAATGGGGTTTACATACAGCTTCATGCATCACTAAGCCAAGTAAACAGGATTCTAACGCAAATCCGGAGCAAGGGAGGGGGTAGCCAAACAAACGAAACAGGATTCTAATGCAAAGCTGCTCCAGGCTTTGCCTTAACTTCCTGTACTTGAAAGGCATAATCTGTGTAGTGATTTCTCAGTCCAAGACCGTACTGGCGACTTTGCCGTCCAAGTAATACAAGGTGAGCAAGCGGAGGAGCAAAAGCTCTTGTTTTCTGACTCCCAGTCTTGGGATCTCCCATTATGCGAGTGAGGACATGATGGGTCTGGAGTGACCAAGGCTAAATATGTTCATTTTGGCCTTTTGTACCGCACCAAGGCACGGCCGCAGTGTGGACATTGCCTTTAGTGGGGATTAAGCGTGCGCGGCGCAGGTTTTAGGGATTCAGACTCAGGCATTCAGTGTTCGGCGGCAGGCGCCACTCTACAGAGCCTTCCAACTACAACTCCGCTGAGACTAGAGACTTGACCGGGTGAGGCCGGGCGCCGGATAGAACGTGCCTTGAAGGCGTCCCTTGCGACCACCCTCAACCAATCACCCGTTTTATTCTTGGCTTCCCCCTGAAAGTCGTCCCTCCCCCGGACTCTTCTTCGGCTTCCTTGTTTCCTGCCGGGGGGTAGAGGCAGAGCGTAGGGTGCATTTCCGTTTCCGCCGGTGTCCATGCGTGCCTGAGGAATTGGAGCAGTTGTGAACCAGGTAACGGCTTCGGCGTGCGGAAGGCAGCTTTGGCGGGTCCTGGAGGCTGAGGCTCTGGGAGGATTGGTGAGTCGCACACCCGGTTACGATCCTTCTCCGGCCTTCCCGCTGAGTCTTTCCTCCTGAGGAGCTGCTCGTAGCTCGGACTGATACACATTCCGTTCATGCCGGAGTGGTCAGAGGTCTTGGACGACTGGCGAAGTGAATTTGTGCTGAATCCAGACGGGAACGGGAGGTGGCGGGGAGAGGTCACCTCATGGGAGGGCAGTCCGAGCCCGTGACGGTAGACCTGAGCCAGATTTTTGGGTTCAGATTGTGCTTTTCCCACTAAGAAAGTAACCAGTACGAGTTCAGAACCAAAATATAGTAGGGAAGAAAATAATGTTTTAAAGTCACCAGTGACTAGTTTATTAGCGTTCCTAGAAGCCAGTTTTCCTACCTTCCGGGCCAGTGTTTCTTGACATTATGCTAAGATGTAACAAACTAGTTGCCCTAGGGTGGACCCTGACTCATGGCGACCCTATGTGTTTCAGAGTAGAATTGTGCTCAGTAGGGTTTTCAGTGGCTGATTTTTTCAGAAGTAGATGCCATGCCTTTCTTCCAAGTTGCTTCGGGGTGGACGCAACCTCCAACCTTTCTGTTAGCAGCCAAACACATTAACTTTTTGCAATACCCAGGGATGTAAAAAACGAAAAACCAAACCCACTGTTGTCAGGTCGATTCCCACTCATAGCGACCCTATAGGATAGGGTAGAACTGCCCCATAGGGTTTCCAAGGAGCAGCTGGTGGATTTGGAGTATCGACCTTTTGGTTAGCAGCCTTATCACTTAACCACTGCGCCATCAGGGCTCCTACTCAAAGATGTAAAGACTATTTGTGTGTGTCTGTGAGAAATCTCTGACCCCCAGTGTGTGCTGATTGCACCCAATGCAGCCTTCTGACCTGACCCTTTCTGATTGGCACAGAAGAGATTATAGTTTGCATTTCCTCTACCAGTCAAGCCATATCTGTAGGTATCTCCTGGTACAGTGCCTAGCACGTCATAACTCGTTGACTTTGAGTCGATTTTGACTCATGATGATCCCATGTGTTACAAAGTAGAACTCCTCTATAGGGTTTTCTTGGCTGTAATCTTTTTTTTTTAATGTTTCTAAAATCATCTTTTATTTATTTATTTATATTGTACTTTAGATGAATGTTTACAGAGCAAACTAGTTTCTCATTAAACAGTTAATACACATATTGTTTTGTGACATTGGTTGCCAACTTCCATGACATGTCAACACTCTCCCCTTCTCGACTTTGGGTTCCCCGTTACCAGCTTTCCTGTCTCCTCCTGCCTTCTCCTCCTTGCCTTTGGGCTGGTGTGCCCCTTTAGTCTCATTTTGTTTTATGGGCCTTTCTAATCTGTGGCTGAAGGTAAACCTCAGGAGTGCCTTCATTACTGTAAGGGTGCCTGGGGGCCATACTCTTGGGGTTTCTCCAGTCTCTGTTAGACCAGTAAGTCTGGTCTTTTTTTTTTTTTTTTTGTGAGTAAGAATTTTGTTCTACATTTTTCTCCAGCTCTGTCTGGGACCCTCTATTGTGATCCCCGTCAGAACAGTCTGTGGTGGTAGCTGGGTAGCATCTAGTTGTGCTGGACTCAGTCTGGTGGATGCTGTGCTGCTTGTGGTCCATCGACCAATGGAGTACCTTAGAGGGCCGCTCACAAGCTTTTAAGAACCCAGACGCTACTCACTAAAGTAGAATGTAGAACATTTGCTTTATAAACTATGTTATGCCAGTTGAGCTAGATGTCCCCCGAGACCATGGTCCCCTCAGTCCTCAGCCCAGTAATTTGGTCCCTCAGGAGTTTCGATGTGTTTGTGGCGCTTCCATGACTTTGCCTTGGACAAGTTATGCTGGCTTCTCCAGTATTGTGTACTGTCTTACTCTTCACCATAGTTACCACTTACCTATTGTCTATTTAGTGTTTTTCCATCCCCACCCCTCCCCTCCCTCGTAACCATCAAAGATCATTTTCTTTTTGTGTGTAAACCTTGTCATGAGTTTTTATAGTAGTGGTCTCATACAGTATTTGTCCTTTTGTGATCGACTCATTTCACTTAGTGTAATACCCTCCAGATTCATCCATGCTGTGAGATGCTTCACAGATTCATCATTGTTCTCTATCCTTGCGTAGTATTCCATTATATTTACCATAGTTTGTTTATCTGTTCATCTGTTGATGGGCACCTAGGTTGTTTCCATCTTTTTGCTGTTGTGAACAATGCTGCAATGAACATGGGTGTGCGTATGTCTATTTGTGTGACAGCTCTTATTTCTCTAGGATGTATTCCAAGGAGTGGGATTGCGGGATCATATGTTATTTGTATTTCTAGCTTTTTAAGGAAGTGCCATATCATTTTCCAAAACGGTGGTACCATTTTGCATTCCCACCAGCAGTGCATAAGAGTTCCAGTGTCCCCACAGCCTCTCCAACATTTATTTTCTGTTTTTTTTGATTCATGTCTTGGCTGTAATCTTTAAGGAAGCAGATTGCTGAGACTTTCTTCTGTGATGTCCCTGGTTGGGTTCAAGCTGCTAACCTTTAGGTTAGTAGTCAAGTGCAAACCATTTGCGCCACCCAGGGATGCGTCATGCTGGAGGATCATTAACATTTTTTAATTTTTTTTAGTAAATTTTGAAAAATGGTTTAAGGTAGGAAACTGCTTAATCTAGTTGATATCTGGGCTTGATGTCCAATATGGTAGCCACGAGCCACAGGTGGGTGTTTAAATTTAAAATTAAATTAATTAAAATTAAATAAAATAATAAATTCAGTTTCTCAGTTTCACTAATTACATCTTAATTTCTCAAGCATTTTGTATTGAAAAGTGCAGACTGAATATTTCTTGAAGAAATATTGTAGAAATGGACAGTGCTGACCTAGACACTAGGGTTGCTATGAGTTGAACTCGACGACGGCCACAGGTTTGGTTTTTTTTTTTTGGACCTAGGTACTTGAGATAACTAATAATCTGTTTTATAGCATATCAGAAAGAAGTGAAATTGGGGATGACATTAAGCAGTTTCTAGCCCTGATGGATGAACAAATGCATAATCTTTTCATAAAGAAAAAAATCACTGTTTTTCCCTTTTGTTGGCTGGATTGCTAAATGTTTCCCCTACTTTTCTACCTTCACCCATCCGGAGTAGGTTAGAACGATTTGTGAACTGGTAAAAAGCTACTATGGAGACTAAGGACCAGAAGAAGCACAGAAAGAAAAACAGTGGACCCAAAGCTGAGAAGAAAAAAAAAAGGCATCTGCAGGATCTCCAGCTTGGAGATGAGGAGGATGCCCGGAAGAGAAACCCCAGAGCTTTTGCAGTCCAGTCTGCTGTGCGGATGGCTCGATCCTTTCACAGGTACCTTTAGCTGGAGTCTGGCGGTCCTGCCCATTTATTCCTACAGAACGGTAGGAGCCTTTCACAGATGACCTTTGGATTCATGAGCTCATGTAACATTGGAATTAGAAGTTGCCCAGTCCAGCTCCAAAGGGTATGGAGATGAGTGTTGTATACTGGTTACTAAAATGTGCAAAGCCTTCCCTGTGGAAGCTGCCTTGCCTCCAGATTGGACACGGATTTTTTTTCCCCCAGCAGAAAAGCTTAGAGTTTTTCCTTTTAGAATTTGTTTGTTGCTAAACTTTCTAATTTCTCTGGTAATAAGTGTGCTTGCTTTTTTCTAGTATGTTTCATACAATTGTAATATGTGGTATTAAATAGCTTTATTTAGTGAGTCCTTAGTGTATGGCAGGCAGTGTACTTTAAACATTACTGAATTAAATCCTCTAAACAGTCTTAAGAGTGTAGGGATTATTGTTGTCCTCATTTTATACTGAGGCTCAGAAAGCAAGTCACCCCCAATCACATAACCAGTAAGTAAAAAAAAAAAAAAGGAAAACAGTTGCTGTCAAGTCGACTCAGACTCAAGACAACCTGTGTGTGTTAGAGTAGAACTGTGCTCCATAGGGTTTTCAGTGGCTGATTTTTTGGAAATAGAAGCCAGGCCTTTCTCCCAGGAGCCTCTATAAACTCAAGCCTCCACCTTCAGTTAGCAGCTGAGTGAGTTAACCATTTGCACACTCAGGGACTTCAGCCAGTAAGTAGGAGAGCTATATTGAACTCCTCTGCTCTTATGATATACTGCCGCAGTGTTTGCCTTTTGTTTTCTTTTAAATGTATTACTATCAGTGTATAAATGAATCCATTTTAAGGTGGTTATAGTTTTCAACCCTCTGTACTATTGAAGTTATCTTGGTACATCATTACTGAAAAAGCATTATTTGGATTGGGGCCAGAAGTTAACAAGTTAACAATCAGCAAGTTACTTATGTCCACATATTGTCTGCTTTGGTCTATTTAAAATGGTTGATGCCTTTTATAATTTGAAAGTGAATTTACCCCTCTCTCTCTCCCTTCTCCTCCTCCTTTCTCCCTTGACCTCCCCCTCTCTCTCTCTCTCTCTCTCTCTTTTTTTTTTTTGCAAATAGGACTCAGGATTTGAAGACAAAAAAACATCACATTCCAGTGGTTGATCGAACTCCACTAGAGCCCCCACCCATAGTGGTGGTGGTCATGGGGCCTCCAAAAGTTGGGAAGAGCACTTTGATACAGTGCCTCATTCGGAACTTCACCAGGCAGAAGTTGACTGACATCAGAGGCCCAGTCACAATTGTGTCAGGTAGGAGGGTGTGGCCACAGAGCTGACATAGCAAGTATTGTTGTCTGGGGGCCACACATGTCTCTGTTGTTTTTGTGACTGGTAAATGTTAAGGTAATATTGTTATTTCATATCATCTCTTTTATGCTTTTACTAAGTTGGTGTAGAAAAGATAGGTTCCTAGAGATAATAATGGTGTAGTTATTAGTTGCCATTGAGTTGGCTCTGACTCATGGTGACTCCATGCACAATGGAACAGAACACTGCCTGGGCTTGTGTCATCCCCGTGATCAGTTGCAGATGTAACATTGTGGTCCACTGGGTTTTCATTGGCTGATTTTTAGAAGTAGATCTCCAGGCCTTGCTTCCTAGTCTGCCTTCTTCTGGAAGCTCCACTGAAGTAGCATCATAGCAAAATGCAAGCCACCATGGTACAACAAACTGACAGACTAATGGTGGCTGCGCATGAGGTCATTGACAGGGAATAGAACCCAGGTCTCCCTCATGGGAGGCAAGAATTCTCCCACTGAACCACCAGTACTTCATACATGCCTTGTTCTGACTAGATTTGCCAGGTATGCTCCTCTGAAGGACTCGACAGGCCTAGGCAGGCTAGCGTGACCATGGTCGGCACGTTTAGTTAACAGCTTCAACAGATGCATGCAAGGTTGGAAGCGCTTAGTCATTTATAGCAAGGTAGCTACCTGGCCAGCTGACTGAAAGAGAGCTGCATTTGTGTCCATTCCAAAGAAAGGCGATCAAATAGAATGCGGAAATTATTGGGCAATATCATTAATATCACATGCTAGCAAAATTTTCCTGAAGATTATTCAAAAACAGCTGCAGCTGTCCGTCAGCAGGGAGCTGTCAGAAGTTCAGGCTGGATTCAGAAGAGAACGTGAGTGAGGAATATCATTGCTGATGTCAGATGAGTCTTGGCTAGAGAATACCAGAAAAATGTTTGCCTGGTTTATTGGCTACGTGAAGGCATTTGATCATGTGGATTATAACAAATTATGGATAACATGAAGAATGGAAATTCATGCGAAACCTATGCACAGATTAGGAGACAGTCATTCAAATAGAAAAGGTGATACCAGTGGTTCAGAATTGAAAAAGTGTGCAACAGGTTTGTATTCTTTCACTTTACTTGTTCAGTCTGTATGCTGAACACATAATTTGAGAAGCTAGACTATATGAAGAAGAATGTGGCAGTCTGGATTGGAGGAAGACTGATAAGCAGATGGCACAGTCTTAGTTGCTAAAAATGAAGATGACTTGGTGCAATTACTGATGAAGGTCAAAGCCTTCAATATGGATTACACTTGAATGTAAAGAAAACAAAAATCTTCACAACTGGTCTGATAAACGACATCATGATACATGTCTAAGAAATTGAACTTGTCAAAGATTTCGTCCTACTTGGATTGACAGTCAATGTAAGTAGCAGTCAAGAAATCCAGCAACATATTGCATTGGGCAGATTTGCTGCAAAAGACCTATAAAGTTTTATAAAAAGCAAAGTGTCACTTTGATGGCTAAGGTGCGTCTGACCCAAGCTGTGGTCTTTTCAGTTGCTTCATATGCGTGTGAAAGCTGGGCAGTGAAAAAGGAAGATCCCAAGAAGAATTGACACATTCGAACTGTGTTGGTAAAGAGTATTAAGTCTACCCTGAATGCCAAAAAAATGAAAAAATCTGTCTTGGAAGAAGTACAGTCAGAATGCTCCTTAGAAGGGAGGATGGTAAGACTTTGTCTTGCTTACTTTGGACATGTTATCAAGAAAGACTAACTGGTAGGAAAAAGCACCATGTTTGGTGAAGTACAGGGTCAGCAGAAATGAGGGAAACCTGCAATAAGGTGGATTGACAACAACAGCTACAACAATAGGCTCAAACATACCAGTGATCATGAGGACGGCACAGGACCTGGCAACGTTTCATTCTGTTACATGTAAGGTCGCCAGCATACCAACGATCATGAGGACGGTACAGGACCTGGCAACATTTCGTTCTGTTACATGTAAGGTCGCCAGCATACCAATGATCATGAGGACGGCACAGGACCTGGCAACATTTCGTTCTGTTACACGTAAGGTTGCCATGAGTTGGAGCTGACTTGATGACAGCTAACAACAACAGACTACCTCCTGTGTGCCGGGCAAGCGTGCTTGCCCTCCTAAAGCCACATTCTCGTGGACGTGAGAGGGAGTTTTTTTCCTCCTTCCTCTTTTTTACATGGTATTTTGTCTGCTATGGGAGATGGTGATCTTTTTAAGCTCGAGGGAAGGTGAAACAAGTTCCTAAAATGGCAATGATAAATCTGAAGTCTCTTATTATAGTAATAATATAGTCAGGCTGAGGGTTTTCTTTATTTCTCTTGAAGGCATTCCTCATCTTTTTAACCTTTTTTCCTTTTTACCTTAATTTAGAAATTACATTCTTTTTCATTAGTTTTGAGGATGTTCTAATTATAGTGGGAACATAGTAAACTTTGATATAGGTAAAAGCATAGACTCACTACTGAACAGAAGGGTCACTGTCATCATGAAGCCTTCTGTCTGCCCATTCTAGCCAGAATTTTAGCTGTTTGAGCAGTCGTATTATCTGGGTAGACTTTCTGTATTAATTTAAAATTAAGAGGAACATAGCAAGAAAACCAAGATGGAATTTATTTTATTTTAGCAGTTTTCGTCTACGAAAAAGAACTGTTGATATATTTCTATAAATGCATACAGGATTTTACTGGATGCAATTGGGGATCTCTGGGTGGTGCAGACATTTAAGCCCTCGACTACTAGCCGAAAGGTTGGCAGTTCAAACCCACCTAGACATCTCAGAAGATAGGCCTGGAGATCTGCTTCCAAAAGGTCACAGCCTTGAAAACCCTATGGAACAGTTCTACTCTGCACATGTGGGCTACCCTGAGTCAGAACTGACTTGATGGTGACTAACCACAACAACTGAATGCAATTAAAAAATTATCTTTAGAGTTAATGGATAGATTTCTTTTTCCAAGAAATTTTAAAAATAAAATTTTCATTTTTTCACTTGTAGGTAAAAAGCGCAGACTTACCATTATTGAATGTGGGTGTGACATTAACATGATGATTGATCTGGCTAAAGTAGCGGATTTGGTAAGTCCATAGGGGCAGCTTGGGTTTCTGATGGAGGCTAGCAGTGTGATAGTTTATTTATCCTACGTTGAAGGGCAGAAGAATTTATGATTATCAAAGGAATGGTGAGTATCAACAGGAGTACAGTAGATTTGTCTAAATTGATGATGATGATGATAAAGCAACGTACACAGTCAAATGTATTCTAAAACCTAAAAGCAACCACAGGATGGAGAAAGCCTTTAATGAACATAGCTTGTAAAAGTTCATTAACATATACATATATGTACCAACGTTAAGTACCATTTCTTGGACCCTTACTAGGCACTGTACTAACAGCTCTCTACAAATTTAACTCATCACGCTTTAAGTTAAGTAGGTATGATGAAGTTGAAGCTCCCAGTAGTTAAGTAACTTGTCTGAGGATGGGAACCTTGCTCTTGATGGGGCCAGAACTTTTGTTTGTAATGATTACGATAAGGTGAGTACATGGATTGCTCTTGAGAAGTGATTAGAATTTATAAGTAGAAAATCCACACAGTATTCAGCATGTGGCAGATGTGCAAACTCGATTGTGTTTACAGAAATGATAATCTTCATTATCTCTAATATTCCATTAATACTTTTTAAATGAGCAAAATCAAAGTAAAATTTTAAGAAAAAAAATTAAGCCATATTGATTAGGAAGTGTGGGGTAATGGATACCTTACTTTTTTAATTCAGTTCTTCCTGGAGAGCTGTTTGTTTACATAGAGCTATAAGTTTTATCCTTTGGCCCAGGAAGTCTGTTAAAATATTAGGTAAAAAGTAATTTAATGAAGATGTTAACAGCTGTTCCATTTAGATATCAGAAAACTAAATACTATAAATTTTGAACATGTAATTCATATTAGGAGAGACGTTTTGTGTACATCTTTTTAAGATTTTTAAAAGAGATTGAATGTACTTGGTTTAGTGTTCAAAATGTACTGTAAGGAATGTATAAACACACACCCTTTTGTTATTTTAAAATACATTGTTCTGTGCTTAACCTTCTTCGCTTGGATTATTTACCTCATTGTGCAGGTAAATAATGAGTATTTATAAGCTCAACATCATTTTTAACAGTTTATTCCATTGTGAGTTTACACCATGGTTTATTTAACCTAGTTTATGTTGATTACTCTGGGCTGTCATGAAGCCTCCTAAGTCACAGTAAAGGCACACACATAATACACAGATGGGTATGTGAGCACATATGTGTGTATTTGGAGAGGAATGTAGGCTTCACTTATCTTTAATTGATCAAGATTGACAGCTGAGGGGCTGCATGCCAGTCCCTGATCTTGCAGGTGGTTGCTTGCTGCCTGATACTCCCTGGTGTCAAATGGGATGTAGGGATATTCCACACCAACCAGCCCACCTGTCTTCAGATTGTTTCGGTGCTACATGGAGAATGCTGCTCACCGGCTGGCTGAGGTCCGCAGTGGCAGCTGTGCTTCCTGGCATCTGACTTCCACCACACTCTGTAGCCCACCTTCATATACTTCTGTGGTTTAGGATTATGGCTTTTCCTTAGTTTAGTCAAAGATGGATTTTTCTGTTTCTGTTTTTTGTTCTGATTTTTAGTTAGCTACAGAAAGATGAGAGCAGTAACGTCTTTAGTGTCTTAAGAATAGAAGTCTCCAGGAATCAGCTCTGAAATTTTGTGTGCTTGAAGAGTCATGAATTTTAAAAATTTGTTGTTTTGTTTTTTTTATTCCTAGGGATAAGATTGCTGGGTCAATGATTACCCTTTTTTTTTTTTTTTTTTCCCTTTTTTATTGTTCTTTAGGTGAAGGTTTACAGAGCAAATTAGTTTCTCATTAAAAATTTATTTGTTTATATTTTCATATAGATTACCATTCACCATAATGTCACAGCCCTTTGACTCAATTCTAAACTGGGAGCTTTTTTTTTTAGTAGTTTCTAAGCTGATATAAGTTAATATGAAAGATAGAGTTTTCTTACACACTTCCCAGCAAAAAACGTTATTTTGAGAAGATTGAAACAAAAATGTTTGGTTTTCTATGCTTCTTTAATATTTTTGTAATTCATTACCAGTACTTCCCATTTTTGGGGTCTCAACAGACCTGTTATTTGGTTTACTTGTTAGAGATCTGTTATTTGGCTTTAAAATACCTTAATAAAGAACATTTGTTTCCTGAAGTGAGAACCCATCATTTTCTGAGTTACTTCTCCCATGTAAGAATTCTTGAAATGGAAGAGTTTATGTCTTGGTGGGCATCATTTTATGGTTGCCTTTTAGAACATGTCAGAAGATGGTATTTTCTTTGTCAGGGTGATCCCTAAGTAATCATCTGGTTTAGTCGACAGCAGGAGTCAGCAAACTCTTTCTGTAAAGGACCAGATAGTAAATATTTCAGGCTTTGCCAGTCATATGGTTTCTGTTGCAACTACTTAACTATGCATTTGCAGTGTGAAAGCAGCCATAGGCAATATGTAAATGAATTAATGTGGCTGTGTTCCAATATAGCTGGTTATGAAAACAGGTGATGGGTTGGCTTGGACCCACAGGCTGTGGTTTACTGACCCCTGCGCTACATGGTCTGTTTTGGTAGCTTCCTTGAGAAATTGTTCTGTTTTTAGGTTCTGATGCTTGTAGATGCCAGCTTTGGGTTTGAAATGGAAACATTTGAATTTCTGAACATCTGTCAAGTACATGGCTTCCCTAAAATCATGGGAGTTCTCACCCACCTGGACTCCTTCAAGTACAATAAGCAACTGAAGAAGACAAAGAAGCGATTAAAGCACAGATTCTGGACAGAAGTCTACCCGGTAGGAAGAGAAATACTTTTTGAACACTAACTAATACTATAATCCTTTTCAAATAGATATCATGTGAAGGAAAGTTTAACAAATATCTTTACAGGATTCACTCCTGAGTTTCCTTTATATATCGGTTCCAGTCCCTGGAATATTTCCCTCGAGACAGTCTTTATTCTGGGCCGTTTGGTGTGTCTTACTTGTCCCTGTATCCCCCAGCACCAGGCAGTGTCTGGTTGTAAGTGTTTTGGGTTCATGACTTAGAGTTTGTCAGAAGTTTCTCCTAGTTACAGGATTAGGGACTATAAGGCACACATACTGCCACTCCTCCTTCCCCTCCATACTGCTGTGGCCAGTTGGTCACAGAATTCTTTCTGTGCTTAGGAGCCTCATTGCCCTTCTCTGTGCAACATTCCAGACAGATGCCACTGTCCTATCAACACAGGTGATCAATCATGAAACTAAACTTGCAGGTCAGCCACTAATTGGTCCTAACAGGATGAGTCTTAAAGGAAGCATTGAGACAGTTGTCTTGCTAGAAGGTGCCCTTACTTAGAATTGTTTCTGACTTAGGGCCTTTATTTTGGTGCAGTATTGACAAGAATTTAATTGAAATTTAACTTATTTATTTAATTTTTTTTTTAATATTTAGGGTGCCAAACTGTTCTACCTTTCTGGAATAGTACATGGAGAATATCAGAACCAAGAAATTCATAATCTGGGCCGTTTTATTACAGTTATGAAGTTTAGGCCCCTCACATGGCAAACCTCTCACCCTTATATCCTGGCAGACAGGTAAAAAGTGAATGTAAGCTTTTTCTTCCTGGCCCATATATCCTAAAGCTAAAAAGGTTAAAAAAAAAAGAGCAACAATAGAGCTTATTTTGTGCCTGTTTGATTAGTGGGGGTAGAAACGTACTTGATGGAAAGTATCTACTTTTCTTGAATCGTCACTTAAAGATGCTCTGCCTTCAAAAGTAAGTATTAAATGTTCTCGTGAGGATTTTAAAGCATTTAAAAGGCTACAAGATGTGGCCCCATCTTTTTCAACTCACATGTGCCTTGCACTTTCCTTCGTTTATGCTTTTATTCATATTGCTTTTTCATCCTAGAATACCCTTTCTCCACCTGCCAGAATCCAAGGCACATTAAAAAACCCAAATCAAAGATTAACTCTTTTCCTTAAAGGTTTTGCTAAATATGTTCTCTACTCCCGATTCCTGGTAGAAGTCGTTTCCTATTTCTGGGGTCTTAGGGAATGTGTGTCCCACAGATCAGAAGAGAGAGAGAGTCACATGCCTGCTCTTTCTCCTTTGGTAGACTATGAACTATGCTTCCTTCCTTCTGTATTTTCTGTAAATGCTTAGTGAATGAGTGCATGTGATGAAGCACTGACACTGAGGGAGGTACAGTGAACTTGCGGCATTCGTTTCTGTCTTGATTGAGTTTTTGCTTCTCTAGGATGGAAGATCTGACAAACCCAGAAGATATTCGAACAAATATCAAGTGTGATCGGAAGGTGTCTCTTTATGGCTACTTAAGAGGAGCACACTTGAAAAATAAAAGCCAAATTCACATCCCAGGTATCCTCTTGTAAAACTACTGTATTTGTACAACTTTAGGGGTGGTTTCATGGAAAACTGAGAAGGGGTCAAACAAGTTAGAGCCATCTTACTGGAGGTTTAAAAGTAACCCAATTATGCATCAGTCAGCAAAGGTGTTGAGTTGACTCTTCTTTGATGATGTGACAGTCCCAATGGGGAACGGTACCCTTTTTCATGTGTTTGAAGCCTTCGGACTTCGGAGTCTTTCTACCAACAGTTAATTCGCTTGTCAGTTAAAGCCTTTTTCCTGTGTTCTGTCTTCCAGGTGTAGGAGATTTTGCTGTGAGTGATGTCAGTTTTCTCCCAGACCCCTGTGCTCTTCCTGAACAGCAAAAGAAGCGCTGTTTAAATGAGAAAGAGAAGTTGGTTTATGCACCTTTCTCTGGCGTTGGTGGTGTGTTGTATGACAAAGATGCTGTCTACGTTGATCTCGGTGGCAGCCATGTTTTTCAGGAATCGGTGAGAGGGGGGAGACTTTGATCTGAACTCTCGTCATTTCTTTTAGCATCTGTTTTTTACGACAATGGGCAGGGTGCGAGGCAAGAGTAATGCTGGTTGTGATGGTTAAGGTTATGCGTCAGCTTGGCTAGGTCGTGATTTTCAGTGGTTTGGCAGTTACGTAATGGTGTAGTTTGCCAGTTATATAATGATGTAGTCATTCTCCATTTTGTGATCTGATGTGGTCATCCTTCATTTTCACATAATGGCCATTTTCACATAATGACCTGGTCTTTGGAACCTAACCATGTTGATAAGTGAGGAGTGGTTGTATGTGCATGTAGTCACATAGACGTATATACATATGCATATACCTATATATTTTTATATATACGTACGTATGCACATATGTATATGCGCCTATACACATACACGCCTTCATGCATACATTGCGTACATATGTACCCACACATATATTTTTTGGTTGTTTTTGCTGTTGTTTCAAAGTTGTATATGCCATAGCAATTACCAACAGGTCCTTTTTTCTTATGTACTTTTTAGTGACATTATCTACCTTCGTCAAGCTGTGTACCCTTTACCCTCATTCAGTGTTACTTTTTCCATCACCAAAAAAAATAACAAGTGTCTACTATCTGGAGAATGAATCCTCTCTGCCCCCCAGTCTCTGGTAACCACTAATGAACATTAGTTTCTATATATTTACTTGTCCATGTCATTTCATAAAAGCCAGAACATACAATATTTGTGTTTTTGTGATTGACTTATTTGGCTCAATGTAATGTCCTCCAGGTTCATCCATGTTCCAAGATGTTTGGGGAGCTCATTTTTCTTTATTGCTGAGTAGTATCCCATTATATGTATGTGCCACATTTTACTTATCCGTTCATCCGTTGATGGGCACTTAGATTGTTTCATCATCTTACTGTTGTGAATAGTGCTTCAGTGAACATAGGTGTGCCTAGGTGTGTTCATGCCACCTCTGTTAGGTCCCTAAGGGTGGAATTGCTGGGCCATTTGGCAGCTCTACTGCTAGTTTTTTGAGGAACCACCACAGTGTTTTCCACAGTGGCTGTCCCATTTTGCATTCCCACCAGCAGTGGATAAGGGTTCCAGTTTCTCCACATCCTCTCCAACAGCAGTTATTTTCCTTTTTTTTTTAAATCTTGGCCATTCTAGTGGGAGTAAAATGGTATGTCATTGTGGTTTTGATTTGCATTTCTCTGCTGGCTAGTGGCACAGAGCATCTTTTTATGTGTCTGTTGACTGTTTGAATATCATTTGGGGTGAAGTGTCTTAAAGTCCTTTGCCCAGTTTTTGATTGGGTTGTTTGTCTTTTTGTTAAGTTGTAGAAGTTTTCTGTATGTTTAGATATTAGACCCTAATCAGTTATATCATTGCCAAAGATTTTTTCCCAGTCCGTAGATTGTGTCTTTATTCTTTTGATAAACGTAAGTGGTTTAACTTTTATGAGGTCTGGGTTATCTATTTCGTTTTTTGTTGCACATGTGTTCGTTGTAGTGTTTGATAATCTGTCATTGAAAAAAATTAGGTCCCAAAGCTTTGCTCCAAGAACTTTATGGCTTTAGATTTTATATGTAGGTCCTTGATCCATTTTGAATTAGTTTTTGTCTGTGGTATGTGGTACGGATCTTGTTTTATTTTTCTCTCCACGGAGATCCAGTTTTGCCAGCACCATTTGTTGAAGAGACTATTCCTTCACCATTGAATGGATTTGACACCCTTGTAGAAAATCAGTTGGCCATAGATGTTTGGATTTATTTCTGGATTTTCAGTTCTGTTCCATTTGTCTGTGTGTCTGTCATTAAACCAGTACCAGGCTGTTTTGATCACTTTAGCTGTGTAATATATTTTAAAGTCAGGAAGTGTGAGGCCTGCTACTTTGTTTTTCTTCTTCCAGATTGCTTGGGCTATCTTGAGTCTCTTGTCTTTCCATGTAGAATTGAGGATTAATTTTTCCATTTCTTTGAAGAATACTGTGGGAATTTTGATCAGGAGTACATTGTATCTATAAATCGCTTTGGGTTGTATTGACATCTTGTCTGTATTAAGTCTTCCAATCCATGAGCACAGAATGTCTGTCCGTCTATTTAATATGAGTCGGAATCAACTTGACGGCAACGGGTTTGGTTTTTTTTTTAGTCATTTTCAGCATTATTTTATAATTTTCATTATCTTAAGTCTTCACATCCCTGGGTAAATTTATTCCTAGATATTTTATTCTGTTAGATGCTATTATAAATGGAGTTGCTTTCTTAATCTCCTCTACAAATTGCTGGTGTATAGAAACCCAACTGATTTTTGTGTGTTGATCTTGTATCCTGCAACTTTGTTAAATTTCTCTATTAGTTCTAGACGCTTTTTAGTAGATTCCTTGGATTATCTGAGAATAGGGATAGTTTTACCTCTTCCTTTCCAATTGGATGCCTTGTTTTTCTTTTCCTTGCCTTATTACTCTGGCTAGGTAGGGCTGCTTTCATCTTTTTGACAACTGTAGGTAAAACCTATTTCCTGAACCAGTTGTTAAGGGCTGTGGAGCTCACTCCAGTTTCCTCTGGAGTGAACAGTGCCTCAGTGGTCACCCTTGTGCATGAGGCTTTCCTCACTACTGGGGGACCTGTCTGCATGGTCATGCGCTGCATGACATCTGTTCAGGCAACATCTAACCACATACACATCCGTGGTCCGGCGTGTGCCCTCTGGGGGATGCCCACAGCCCAACTCGTCAGTGAGCCTGCCCTACCATCCCGACCTGTGGTACGGGCGCCTCTGCCACTGGGAGGAGTGGAAGCCCGATCCTGCTCCCAAGTGCCCAAGGTCAGCAGGCATCATAGGGCCTGGCTGGGGTGGGGGCACTGGGTCACTGAGACCGCTCCCCTGCTGCCTGGGCCCATGCCCAGAGCCTCCCCACTGTGACCTTCACAGGGCTGCAGGGCCACGTGCTGGGTGGGACCCAACCAGGTGCTCACCTGAGCGTCTGCAGCAGGAGCTGCCCAGGCCGTGTGCTGCACAGCAACCCCTCGGCCCATGCTCCCGGGAGCCCCATGCCCTGCGGACCCAGGTGTTCACACAACACCCAGTATGCGTCCTGTTTCACAGAGCATGTTGTGGACATTAAGTGACACATGACTGTGCAGTAAATTCCATAAGTGAAATTTTTGAATCAAAGAGTAGCAAACTTTTTTTTTTTAAATGGGCTCCAGATTTTTATTTCTTTGACTTCTGAAATATGATTTTTGGGGGCTAATAATTCTCTTTCTATAGCATGGGACCTAAAGTTAGCTAAGAATTGAGACTTACATGTTATTTATTCTGTGAACTGAGGAATAATTTAATGAAGGTGAGGATCAATTTCAGTATTTGTTGTGAAAATTTTCTTGTTAGGCAGCAAGAAAGACTCTCGGGAATTAGGTTTAAGGTAATTTTGAGGAAGTGATTGAATCCCTTGTACTTTCTTCACTTTGCCTTTCTTGGTTGCCTTGACAGGACGAGGTGAAGCCCACCCATGAACTGGTCCAGAATCTCATTTCCACCCATTCCACTATTGACACCAAGATGGCTTCAAGTAGAGTGGCACTTTTTTCTAATTCCAAACCACTAGGATTAGAGGATATAGATAATCAAGGGTGAGTCTGCTTTTTTAATTGTTTAATTTTTAATTTTAAAATGATGTGACAGATTAGATTATAGCTCCGGTAATTCTGTCATTGTAACATTTTGGTGGAGTTTATTCCCGTTTTTGTTTTGTCTCATTTTTATGTGCATGTGTTGCAGGGGGTTCTTTTCACTTATGTAATATATTTAAGTGTTTTCTCAAAATAAGATTCAGGATTCTTTTTTTAATGTCAGAGAAGGAAAACTCAACTATTTTCCAGCAAAACCAGTGCATCATAATCCTCAAATATCACTAAAACTTTTCTATAGGTTGCTTTTTGTTTCTTAGGAAACCTGAAGCCACTTAGCTCTTTTGGTGGCCAGAGCACTAGAATAAGGCAGAATCAGGAGCTTGTTCAAGAGGCTGTCCAGGAGCCACATCCCTTCTCTAAGATTTTTACTTAGAGTGTGTTGTAGTACTGTTTCCTGCGAGTAGATTTCCACTAACGTACACTATGTGAATTGTTTTTCAGTCTGGCTTGAGAATTTGTATACTTTGTCCATAGTGGGTGTTTGCTAAACATTTGCTTGCGTTGATTTATGACCCCCAGTAAAAATCAGTCTGAAAAATGATTAAGATTATCTGGTATATAATTTATTACAAATATATACAAACATGAAGAAAAATTTTGGGAATATCATCTACTACCCTTACCCTGACTAGCAGGTCGTATAGCACATTAGCTAAGAGCAATAGACATACTAGTTTGGGGAAATAATCCTTGAGCCTCAATTTCTGCATGTCCCCTAAGAGTCGTGGTGCTGAAATGCAGTAGTGAGCAGAAACCAGTTTGCCTGCTGCCTGGGGGGTAAGAAGTGTTCACTGCAGGGTCACCATGACTATGATCCATGCTGTTATTGCCTAACTGTTTTTGTTACTGAGTGCTCCTCTAGTCAATATTGTCTACGTGAAAACTTTTTTCCAATGTGGTTACAGTCTCAATGCATGGGAAATTTTTATTTCTTTATCCTTTTTCTATTTAGGCTTTTTATACTCTCACCATTTTATTGTTATTAAAGTATTTTAACTTACCGACATTCTCTTATGGTTAGATTTTTAGTATTTTTATGATTTCATGATTTTATATATGCCGTTACATTAATAGCGTCATACATATAGTTTTTTATTTCATCCCATGGTTTTAGCATCTTGGTGATTCTTTATCATTGCATCATTTATTGATTGCATTGGTAATTTCAAAATGACAGTTTTCTTAGTCTGTGAGTCCTGCATTGATTAGCCAGCATTCTCTTAAAAAGAGCCTTCACTTTCACTCTTTTGTTTTAGTATCATTGTTAATGAACGGGTTTTCTTTTTATTCCATATGTTATCCATTACCATCATTATTCTTTCTGATGCCTACGTTGTCACAGATTTGGCCATGGGAGCCCTTCAGTCTGTCTCCTCTGGTCTTTTGCACATCCCTGTTAGTCTTTGAGCACTTTCTGGCTTTCTGACAGAACAATATGTTCCAAGCTTACCTTGTACATTCCCTGCCTTGGACCTAGAATCAGCTGTTCCTCTAAGGATCATCTGTTTCAAGCTTGGAAATTAATTAGTCTTCTAAACGATCTGCTAAACATCCACTTCTCTTTTGAACCAGAATTTGAGCAGTTTCTTCTTAAAATTAATTTTTTTTAAAGTTATCTCTTTATTCTCAGTAAGTTCTTTCGAAGTGGGGTGTTGGGAAACTGCATGAGTTTGCTTATTAACTATTCTAATACAGTGAAACCTGTGAGAGCCAGAACTCGATGGGACTATCTCAATTGTCTGGGTCTTGCAAGTTTTCTGCCTTTGCTATCACTGGTTTTAGTGGAAAATGGTTGAGTTTTCCTTCTCTGACAGGTTTCCACCTTACACAGGCTCCTCCTTACTTAGGTTTTACTGGGTTTATCAAACTGTTCCTTTCTGTTCAATGTCATTGTATACCATTCCTTGACATTTTTCCTATTTCTTTGCATTTTCATTGACTATATTGCCATATCTGGTTTAGCCAACTATTTCACAAATTATTTTGCATTTACTTGGTGTCATATAGGCTTCAGATGCCAAAAGAGGAAAAGCAAGTGGATTTGCTAACTGGTCGAGTGCGTCGGAAAGCCATTTTTGGAGATAAAGAAGATGAGTCTGGAGATAGTGATGATGAAGATGATGCACAAATGTCTGAAGGTGACAGTTTGGAAAATGGCTCTAGTGTTGATGAAACAGAAGAGGAGGAAGACAGTGAAATGATTGATAAAGAGCACATGACTGTTGAGGGTATCAAACGGCAGAAGCTTGAGGAGATGGAAGAGGATATTGAGGTGGATTTGCCAGTATTTGCTGATAGCGATGATGATCTTGAGAGGAGCTCAGGGGATGAAGAGGAAGCTGAGAAAGCCAGTGGGAGCAGGGAAGAAGAGGAGGACTCCACTGCAGAAGCAGAGAGTGATATTTTAGACTCTAAGGCTGTTGGAGAAGGTGGTAAATCACGACTATCAGGAGTTAATGGTTTGAGTGACAGGTTAAATCCAGAGAAATCTTTGACAATGAAAAAAGCAATTGTCACCATTTCAGATTCAGGTCATTGCATAGCTGAAGAGGCATTTGCATCTGAAGATGAATCTGAAGAAAGCTCCTCTCTCAGCTCAGAGGAAGAGGACGCAGAAAATGAAGAGGTTAATAAAAAGCTTCCAAAGCCTTCTCAAGAGGGCGGTGGTCGGAGACTGGGGCCAGAGAACATAATTGGTGAGACCAGTGATGTAGAAGATTTATTCAAAGAGGAGGAAGATTATAAGGAAGAAAATAACTATTCCACAGAAACGTCAGGTACGTTTAAATTGAACTGGCTACTTTTATCAACTTGGCATTGAGAATGTTACTATAAATAGAATGGCTACATGTGGGGGTTTGTTCTGGAGATTTTGATAACTGTTCAAGTATTGCATCTCATAAAAGTGAATAAACAGTGAGCTTGAAGGGGAGGGCACATAAAAAACTTAACTAGGATGTTGACATTGGTCCTTTCAGGTACCCTCAAGTGGAAGGAAGACCTTTCTAGGAAGGCAGCTGAGGCCTTTCTGAGGCAGCAACAAGCAACTCCAAACCTTCGAAAGCTTATTTATGGAACAGGTAAAAGGGTTTTGGTTCAGAGCTAGAAACATTTTAGTTTCTTATATCATTTTCTGAAAAGGCGATGAGGAAATTGGTTGGAGGATTTGGGTGCTACTTTATATATCTAGAAGATGTTCTTGGCTATTACATTTTATATTTGGCAGATTTTTTAATCATTAGCTCATAAACACCAAAAATCAGTTAAATCAGTTAAATGAAGTAGTTTTATTCCATAAATTTTTTTTTTTTAGGTTTAGCAAATGTGGACAAGTTGCCTAGGTTTTTTTGTTTGTTTTTTAATATTTTATTGTGATTTTGGTGAAAGTTTACCCAGGAAATTAGTTCTCATTTAACAATTTCTGTATGTATCATTCAGTGACATTGGTTACATTCTTCACAATATATCAGCGTGCTCATTATTTCCATTTTGGTTGTTCTGTTTCCATTAATCTAGCTTTCCTGTCTGCCCTAGCCTTTTCATCTTTGGTCTAGGGTAAGTGTTAAGTATTTGTTTCATCTGGATGAATATTTTGAGAAACACAGTACTCACGGGTGATATTTATTTTATGGGTCAATGTGTCATTCGACTGAAAGGTGACCTCTGGGAGTGGTTTGAGTTCCAAGTTTAAAGAGTATCTCAGGGTGATAGTCTCAGTGGTTCATCTAGTCTCTGCTGGTCCAGTAAGTGTGGCATTTTTTGGGGGACTTTGAGTTTTGGGTCTACATTTTTCTTCCATTCTATCCAGGACTCTCTATTGAGTCTTTGGTCGAAAGGGTCAGTAGTCGTAGCCGGGCACTACCTAGCTGTTCATGTAGACTATTGGTTCTGTAGACTAGTTTCTTCTTTGAGTCTTTGGTTTCCTTATTTCTTTAGCTCCAGACAAGTTGAGACTAGTAGTTGTATCTTAGATTGCCCATCACAAGCTTTTAAGACCCCAGACACTACTCACCAAACTAGGATGTAGAACATTGTCTTCATGGACTGTATTGTGCCATTTGACTGAGTTGCCCCACAAGACCATGATCCTAAGCCCTCAAACTCAGTAGACCAATCCCATGAGGTATTTGATTGTATCTAGGAAGTATCCATAACCATGCCCCCATGTGCTTTGTTTTATACTTCAAAATATACGTAGCACACATAAACCTGTATGTACATATACTTACAGTTATTCATATATGCCTTCCTGTACATATTTATGCATACTTGTATATCTGTGTAACCAAACACATATTTTTAGTTGTTATTACTGTTCTTGCCAAATTATATATCCCCCAATGATTTTTTTCCCATATTTCTAGATAAATTGTTCATTGACATTAGTTGCATTATCACAATTTGACGACGCTCTGGTTAATTGTGTCTGCACCCTTCTATTTATGCTCACTGGTCTTTACTGTAGTTGTGCTGTGTTCACTATTGGAGCCACAGTTCCCATCACCAAAAGTATCAAGTCTCTAAGTTCTAAAGCTTACTTACCCCTGCCGGCCGTAACCACCAGTGAACGTTGGTCTCTATATTTAATCTGTCCTTGTCTTCTTATAAAAAAGGAATCATACAGTATTTGTCTTGAAAGGCTTGACTTATGTCACTTAGCATTTTGCCCTCCAGGTCCATCCATGTGTTGTTCTTTATGGTTCTTTATGGTAGTATTCCATTGTTTGTATGTGCCATAGTTTGCTTATCTAGTGATTCGTTGATGGGCGCTTTGATTGTTTCCATTGTTTTGTGAATAGAGCTGCAGTGAACTTAGGAATGCATATATCTGGTTGTGTCAGTAGCTTTACATCTCTAGGGTGTATTTCCAGAAGTGGGATTACTTGATCACAGTGTAGTTCTGTTGCTAGGTGTTTTTTTTTTTTTTTTTTTTACTTTTATTGTGTTTTGGTGAAAGGGAGCCCTGGTGGCCCACTGGTTAAGAGCTCAGCTGCTAACCAAAAGGTCGACAGTTTGAATCCACCAGCAGCTCCTTGGAAAAACCATTTGGGACAGTTCTACTCTGTCCTATAGGATCGCTACAAGTCCGCATTGACTCAATGGCAACGGGTTAGGGCTTTTTTTTTTTTTTTTTTTTTAGGTGAAAATATCCAACTCAAGTTAATTTCTCATTAAAAAATTTATACACATATTGTTTGGTGACATTGGTGGCAGTTCTGACAATGTGACAGCATGCTCCACCTTTCCACCGTGGGTTCCCTGTGTCCAGTCATCCAGTTCTTGTCCCTTCCTGCCTTCTTATCTTGCTTTTGGACAGGAGTTGCCCATTTGGTCTCGTATATTTGCTTGAACAAAGAATTACATTCCTCACGTGTTATTGTTTTTTTTATAGGCCTATCTAATCTTTGTCTGAAAAGTGGACATGGGGAGTAGTTTCAGTTCTGGGTTAGCATAGTGTCCAGGGCCCATAGCCTCAGGGGTTTTCCTAGTCTCTGTGAGACTAGTAAGTCTGGTCTTTTTTTGTGAATTTGAATTTTGTTCTATTCTCCTTCTCTGACCGGGACTCTGATGTGATCCCTGTCAGAGCAGTCAGTGGTAGTAGCAGGGCACCATCTATTTCTTCTGGGCTCAGCCAGGGGGAGGTTCTGGTTTATATGGTCCTTTAGTCCTTTGTGGTATAATACTTTCCTTATGTCTTTGGTTTTCTTCATTCTCCTTTGCTCTGAATGGGATAGGACCAATAGATGTATCTTAGATGGCTGCTCACAAGCTTTTAAGATCCCAGATGCTACTCACCAAAGTGGGATGTAGAACATTTTCTTTGTGAACTATGTTATGACAATTGGCCTTAGATGTCCCCTAAGACTATGTTCCCCTGCCCCTAGCCCCAGCAACTATGTCCCTCAAAGTGTTTGAATGTGTCTAAGAAACTTCTGTGCCTTTTGCTTCTGTCAAGTTGTGCTGACTACCCCTGTATTGTGTGTTGTCCCTTAACCAAAGTTGACACTTGGCTATTGTTATTGTATTTCTGGTTTTTTGATGAAGTGCCAAACCATTTTCCATAGTAATTGTACCATTTTACAGTCCCACCAGCAATGAATAAGGGTTCCAGTCTACCCACATCCTTGTCAACATTTGTTGTTTTCAAAAAATCAGTGCCATTTTAGTTGGAGTGAGATGTTGTCCCTCGTAGTTTTGATTTGCCTCTCTAATGGCTAATGATTGTGAACATCTTTTCATGTGTTTGTTGGCTGCTTGGCTGACTTCTTTGGTGAAGGTTCTGTTCATGTCCTTTTCCCATTTTATAACTGGGTTGTTTGTCTTTGTTTTTGAGTTGTTGAAGTTTTCTATTAATTTTGGAGATTAGGCCCTTATTGATATGTCCTTCCCAAAAAATTTTTCCCGGTCTGTAGGATCTCTTTTTACTCTTCGATAATGTCTTTTGATGAACAGGAGTTTATAATTTTTATGAGATCCCGTTTATCTGTTTTGTCTTCTTCTATTCATACATTTGTTGTAATGTTTGTTATTCTATTTTTACAGAAGATTAGGTCCCTTAGTTTTCTCCCTATGTTCCAGGATTTTTGTGATTTTAGGTTTGACATTTAGGTCTTTGAGCCATTTTGAGTTACTTTTTATGTTTGGTGTGAGGAATGGGTCCTGTTTCAGTTTTCTGTAGGTTGATATCCAGTATGCCAGCACCATTTATTAAAGAGACTGTCTCTGCCCCACTGGATGGACTTTGACCCCTTATCGAAGATCAGTTGTCCGTAGATGTTTGGGTTTAGTTCTGAGTTCTCAGTTCTATTCCACTGGTCTATGGGTCTGTTGTTGAACCAATACCAAGCTGTTTTGATTACAGTAGCTATATAGTATGTCTTGATAACAGGGTGTGTGAGGCCTCCTGCTTTGTTCTTTTTCTTCAATATTGCTTTGGCTATTTGGGGTTTCTTGCCTTTCCATATGAGATTGGTCATTAGTTTTTCCATTTCAATGAGAATGTTGTTGGGATTTGAATCAGGATTGCATTGAATCTGTAGACCACTTTAGGTGGTATTGACATTTTCCCTACATTAAGCCTTCCTACCCATGAGCACGGGATGTGTTTCCATTTTTGTAGGTCTCTTACAGTCTCTTGTAATAGTGTTTTATCATTCGCATCGTATGAGTCTTTTATGTCCCTGGTTAGGCTAATCCCTAGTTATTTTATTGATTTGTGGGCTATTGTAAATGGTATGTTTTCTTGATTTCTTTTTTGGAGTAGACTGTGTTAGTGTAAAGGAACCCAACTGATTTTTGTATGTTGATCTTCCGGCATTGCTAAATTCTTCTATTAGTTCCAGCAGTTTTGTTGTGGAATGTTTAGGGTCTTCTGTATTTAGGATCATGTCATCTGTGAATAGTGATAATTTTACTTCTTCTTTTCCAATTTGGATACCTTTTATTTCTCTTTCTTGTCTTATTGCTCTGGCTAGGACTTCCAGTACAACGGTGAATAAGAGTGGTGATAATTGGCATCCTTGTCTCATTCCTGTTCTCAGAGGGAAGGTTCTTAGCCTTTCTCTATTGAGTATGATGTTGGCTGTTGGTTTTTCTTATATGCCCTTAATTATGTTGAGGGATTTCCCTTCTATTCCTATTTTACTGATAGTTTTTATCAGGAAAGGTGTTGAATTTTATCGAATGCCTTTTCTGCATCGATTGATATGATCATGTGGTTCTTTTCCTTTGTTTTATTTAGGTCGATTTTCTGATGTTGAACCACCCTAATAATCCCGATAAGAATCCCACTTGATCATGGTGTATGATTTTTTTGATACGTTGCTGTATTCTGCTGGCTAGAATTTTGCTAAAAATTTTTGCATCTATGTTCATAAAGGATACTACTGGTCTGTAGTTTTTTTGTGTGTGTGTGTGATGTCATTGCCTGGTATCAGGGTCATGCTGGCTTCATAGAGGGAGTCCAGTAGTATTCCTTCCTCTTCTATGTTTTGAAGAGATTGAGTAGGTTCGGTGTCAACTCTACTCTGAATGTTTGATAGAATTCTCTGGTGTAGCCATCTGGTCCTAGAGGATTTTTTGTTGGTAGTTTTTTGATGACATCTCAGTCTCTGCTTTTGTGATGGGTCTGTTTAAGTTTTTTACCTCTATTTGTGATAATTTGGGTAGGTAATGTGTTTCTAGGAATTTGTCCATTTCCTCTAGGTTTTCAAATACATTGGAGTATAATTTTTCATAGTAATAGGTTATCGTCTTCTTTGTCTCTGATGGATTGGTTGTTATGTCACCAATTTCATTTCTTAAATTTAGTTATTTGTCTCTTTTGGATTTTTTCTTTTGTCAGTCTAGCTAGTGGTGTGGCTATTCAAAGAACCAACTTCTGGTTTTGTTAATTCTTTCAACTGTTTTTCTATTTCCTCATTCATTTATTTCTGCCCTTATTTTTATTATTATTACTTTTTTTTTTTCCTGTTTGATTTTGACTTCTTTTGCTCCTCCTTTTCTCTTTGTTCAAGTTGTCAGTTTAAGTTAGTGATTTTGGATCTTCTTTTTTAACGTAGGCATTTCTTGCTATAAATTTTCTCTGAGGACTGCTTTTGTGTCCCAAAGGTTTTAATATGTTGTGTTTTCATTTTCGTTTGATTCTAGAAATTTTTAAGTTTCACTTTTGATTTCTTGTATAACCCCATAATTTTTCAGTAGTGTATTATTTAGCTTCCATGTAATTATTTTTTCCCCTTGTTTACCCTGTTGTTGTTTTCTAGTTTCATACGGTTATGGTGCGAGTAGATGCTTTGTATGATTTCAGTCTTTTTGAATTTATTGAGACTTGTATTGTCTGTTCTGGAAAAATGATGCATGTGCGCTGGAGAAGAATATGTATTTTTTCTGATGTTAGGTAGAGTGTTCTGTCTGTTAGGTCCAATTGGCTTATGGTTTTAGTTAAGTTCTCAGTGTCTTTAGTGATTTTTTTTAGTTGTTCTGTCTGTAATTGAAAGTGGTATGTTGCAGTCCCCTACTATTATTGTGGAATTGTCAATTTCTCCTTCCATAATAGTCAGAATTTGTTTCATATATTATAGTGCATTGCCATTAGGTACATATATATTTATAAATTGTTAAGTCTTCTTGTTGAATTTACCCTTTTATTATTATGTAACATCCCTCTTTATCTCTTGTAACAAATTTCATCTTTTTCTTCTGGTGCCTGTGGGCTTCTTTTGCTGTCCTCTGTTGGTTTGAGTTGTGTAGCTAATGTTTTGATTTTGCTTTCTTCTTTTTTTTTTTTTTTTTTTTTGGTTAATTATTGTGCTTTAGATGAATGTGTACAGAACAAACTAACTTCTCATTAAACAGTTAATACACATATTGTTTTATGACATTTGTTACCAACCCCAGGACATGTTAACACTCTCCCTTCTCGACCTTGGGTTCCCTATTACCAGCTTTCCGTCCCCTCCTGCCTTCTTGTCCTTGCCCCTGGGCTGGTGTGCCCCTTTAGTCTTGTTTTGTTTTATAGGCCTGTCTCATCTTTGACTGAAGGGTGAACTTCAGCAGTGACTTCATTACTGAGCTAAAAGGGTGTCTGGGGGCCATACTCTCAGGGTTTCTCCAGTCTCTGTCAGGCCAGTAAGTCTGGTCATTTTTTGTGAATTAGAATTTTGTTCTACATTTTTCTCTAGCTCTGTCCAGGACCTTCTATTTGTGGTCCCTGTCAGAGCAGTCGATGGTGGTAGCCCAGCACCATCTGGTTGTGCTGGACTCAGTCTGGTGAAAGCCATGGTAGATGTGGTCCATTAGTCCTTTGGACTAGTCTTTCTGTTGTATCTTTAGTTTTCTTCCTTCTTTCTTGCTTTCGAGGGGGTGATACCAGTGGAGTGTCTTAGATGGCTGCCCACAGGCTTTTAAGACCCCAGATGCTACTCACCAAGTAGAATGTAGAACATTTTCTTTATAAACTATGTTATGCCAATTGAGCTAGATGCTGCCCAAGACCATGGTCCCCACAACCCTCAGCCCAGCAGTTTGGTCCCTCAGGGAGTTTGGATGTGTCTATGGAACGTCCATGACTTTGCCTTGGTCAAGTTATGCTGGCTTCCCCAGTATTGTGTACTATCTTACCCTTCACTAAAGTTATCACTTATCTATTGTCTATTTAATGTTTTTCCATCCCCACCCCTCCCATCCCTCATAACCATCAAAGATTGTTTCTTTTTGTGTGTAAACCTTTTCATGAGATTTTATAGTAGTGGTCTCATACAATGTTTGCACTTTTGTGATTGGCTTATTTCATTCAGCATAATGCCCTCCACGTTCATCCATGTTGTGAGATGCTTTGCAAACTGATTGTTAATCTTTATTGTTGCATTGTACTCCATTGTGTGTATGTACCATAATTTGTTTATGCATTCATCTGTTGATGAGTATCTGAGTTGTTTCTATCTTTTTGCTATTGTGAACAATGCTGCAGTGAACATGGGTGTGTATATGTCTATTCGTGTGACAGCTCTTATTTCCCTAGGGTATATTCCTAGGAGTGGGATTGCTGGATCATATGGTATTTCTGTTTCTAGCTTTCTAAGAAAGCGCCGTATCGTTTTCCAAAATGATTGTACCATTTTGCATTCCCGTCATCAGTACATAAGAGTTCAAACCTCCACACAACCTCTCCAATATTTGTTATTTTCTTTTTTTTTTTTTATTTGTGCCAATAATGCCGGGATGAGATGGTATCTAATTGTGATTTTGATTTGCATTTGTCTAACAGCTAGTGATGGCAAGCATTTCCTCATGTGTCTGTTACCCACTTGAATGTCTTCTTTGTTGAAGTGTCTGTTCGTTTCCTTTGCTTATATTTTAATTGGATTATTTGTCTTTTTGTTGTAGAGGTGTTGGGTTTTCCTGTAGATTTTAGAGATTACATGTTTGTCAGATTTGTCATAGCCCCCAATTTTTTCCCAGTCTGTAGTTTCTCTTTTTACTTTTTGGTGAAGTCTTCTGATGAACATAAGTTTTTAATTTTTAGAAGATCCCAGTTATCTAGCTTACCTACTGGAGTTTGTGTGTTGTTAGTTATGGTTTGTATCCTGTTAATGCCGTGTATTAGGGCCTCTAGTGTTGATCCTATTTTTTCTTGTATGATCTTTATAGGTTTTGGTTTTATTTTTATGTCTTTGATCCATTTTGAATTAGTTTTTGTCTTGTAACAGATTTTGATTTAAAGTGTATTTTATCTGTGTTATAGATTGAATTGTGTCCCTTCAAAATGTGTATCAACTTGATTAAGCTGTGATTCCCAGCATTGTGTGTTTGCCCGCCATTTTGTGTTCTGTTATGATTATCCTATGTATTGTAAATCCTAACCTCTATGATGTTCATGAGACAGGATTAGAGGCAGTTATATTAATGAGGCAGGACTCAATCTACAGGATTATGTTGTTTCTTGAGTCAATATCTTTTGAAATATAAAAGAGAGAAGCAAGCAGAGAGGAGTGGTACCTCATGCCACCAAGAAAGGGTTCCTGCACTGAGCATCTCCTAGACCAGGGGAAGTTTGAGGACAAGGACCTTCCCTTGGAGCCGACAGAGAGAGAAAGCCTACCCCAGGAGGTGGCACCCTGAATTTGGACTTCTAGCCTCCTAGACTATGAGAGAATAAATTTCTGTTTGTTAAAGCCATCCACTGTGGTATTTCTGTTATAGCGGCACTAGATAACTAAGACAATCTAGCAATAGTATGGCCACTCCTACTCTTTTTTATTTACTGATTGCATTGATTATTTTTCTCCATCTTTTTGTTTTCAGTCTGTTTGTGTCCTTGTGTCTAAGGTGGGTTTCTTGTAGACAGCAAAAGAATGGATTGTGGTTTTTTTTTTTTTATATCCATTCTGCCACTCTCTGTCTTTTGCATGGGGCTTTTAGACCGTTTGCATTTAAGGTTATTTTGAGAAAACGAATTGTCTACTTCACTCATCTTGTTACTTTTTCTTTTTTTTTTTTTTTTAGTGTTTTGTATCTTGTTTATTATATTAATAGTTTTGTTTTTGTTTATATTTGGGTGCTTTCTTGTGATGAGCCTTTTAACTTGCTTCTTTTCTCCTGAGTGTTTCTTCTTAGTGATTTCTTAGTGGTTACCACATGTGTTATTTTGCTTGATTTACAATTACTATAGCATCTAGCATATGAACAACTGTTAACATACAACCTTAGCATAATAAATCTATTCCTGATATGCCCCTCCCTCCCCTATTTCTGTTGGTGTGTCTCCATTAACAGCAATATTAACCTGTATTTGGTAGGTTTAGTATATATTTGGTAAGCTTAGTTTGTACTTATTTCTTAATGTTCTTTCCTTTCCATTTGGAGTACTCTCTTGAGTAAAACTTGCAAATCTGGTCTGGTCGTGGCAAATTCCCAGAGCTTCTGTTTGTTTGATTACACCCTCGTCTTTGAATGACAACTTTGCTGGGTAAAGTATTCTTGGTTGGCAGTTCTTTTGCTTTAGTATTCTATATATGCCGCTCCATTGTCTTCTGGCCTCTAGAGTTTCTGGGGAGAAATCTGTAGTGATTCTTATGAAAGAACCTTGGTATTTTAAGTTGCTTTTTTCTTTTGCTGCTTTCAATAATTTTATTGTCACAGAGTTGATTTTTTGGTGTCTCTTCTGATTAAAGTTTGTGTAGTTTCCTGTATTTGCAGGCTTGTTTTTCTGCTCATATCTAGGAAATTCTCCTGATTATCTCTTGGAAAATTGTTTCTATGCCTTTATTGTTGTTGTGGTGTTCTGGGCTTCCGGTATTTCTATTGTTAATTTCTTAATTGAATCCTACATTTCTTTTTGGGTTTGTTTGTTCTTTGCTCTTTTCTTGTTTCCCGTGAGACTAATTCAGATATGCTTCTGAGTGTTCTACTCTCTTGTTGAGTGTTTATTTTGCTATTTCTAATTCAGATGTTTTATTCTTCTGTTTCAATAGTTCTCTCTCTCTCTTTTTTTTTTTTTTTTTGGTATGTGTTCAAATTCCTTGTTGAATCTTTCATTTTGTTGCTCAATTCCATTTGTTTCCTGAACCCCATTAGTTTGTTTTCTGTGTGTTTTTTACTTTCTTTAAACATACTTTAGCACCATAGTCTGAAAATTATCAATTCTTCGCATTATTCTGGCCTCCATAAGAGGGATTTCCTCTTCATGTTTTGCTTTTGAGTGTTCCCTTTCTTTCGCTTTTGTGATTTTATCATTTTTTGTTGAACTTGAGCCATTTTGTTATCTTCTCTTTAATTTTTTTATTCTGTTTATTGTGGAAACTTTTTCTGTTTGGTTGCCCTGCTGGAAGAGCATCTAATTGTCCGGTTGCCAGTCAAAAGCCTGGGGCTTGCACCCAGCCACTGTACAGGAGAAAGATATGGCAGATGTCTCCCTCAAAGATTCACTCGTGTAGGAACTTCAGGAGGCCTACCTAATGCCTCAGCCCTGCAGGTTCCCTGTTAGATAGAATCTCAGAGACAGCAGGTTTGGTATCTTCTCCTGTGAACCACAAGATGGCATTCTTATCTTTAGGTCTTCCCCTCACCCCATCCGACCCCTACCCAAGGAGTAGATGTAAGAGATCTGTATGCTTGGTCTCTGGGATTCAGTATGCATGCGAGGAAGAGCGGAGGTTGGCTGGATGCCTCAGGTGGTGTGTGCTGTAGAGATCTGCTTTACTGTGGTGAGGGTAAGAGGTTTTTTTCACTCTTTTCCTCACTGGAGCCCCTTCACTGGTATACTCACTATACCCAAGGAGTCTTGCTGGGGCAGCCTCCTGCTTGCCTCTCAGTCTGGACCTTTCTCCTCACCCTGTTGCCCTTGTGGCTCTTCCAGGTCCTAGTGTCTCTTTGTTCCTGGCCTCAGCAAAGTTCAACAGTACTCTCATGCAGCGTTAAGGTCTTCCTTCGCCCCTAGCACTTGCACGGCCTGTGAACTCCCACCACCAATTTGTGCCACCTTAAAAAAAAAAATCAGTCTAGAGCTTCCTTAGGTAAGCTCCCCTTCTGTGTTCCCTGCTTGGGATGTTACCCAGTCACATCCCAAAATGGCCACAGTGAGCTTGCGCTCCTGATGTTAGTGAGTGTGATCTCTCAGTTTCTGTGCTGATCCCATTCCTCCCTTCCCCTTCTTCTGGGGTTCTGAGGTCTCAGTCTGTGTTTGTTTGTATTCGTTGTTCTGTGAGTTAGTTTCTGGGGGAGTAGATGGCAGTGTGCATTCACTTCACCATCCTGCACTGCCTCCCTGTGCCATAAAACTTGTGATGAGAGTACTTACTGTCCATTATGTCACTTAGTATCCCCTACATAAAGTTCTTCATGAGAAATTTTTTCTAGAATTTAGTGCCAGAAAAATGTTTTCTGCCTTTGAAAATGCTTTTCCTTTCTAAAAATGAGAGCCCGTTCTGTTTTTGCTTTTGCCCTTGTCCTTTGATTTTATATTTTTTTAAGCTCGTCTGTATGTTCTTTTTGGAAAGAACATGAATCAGTAATAGAAAATATAAAGCAGTGAACTTTGTATTGTGCTTACCAGTTACCACATGGTTAAACTAAGGTTCAAAGAGCACATGTGGGCTAAGAGCATTGGATTGAAGGGTTGGTGTGGACTTGAGTGCATGTAGTCTAGTTCCTTGCCAGTTTTCACTCAGGCTTTGTAATGATTAGAGAGTTGTTATGATTAGAGACTCCACACTCTTAAGGAGAAACTCTATAATAAATCTGAAGCTCTGCTTCTAAACGTCTCCCCTCATACCCCAAATATTCTCACTCTTCAGTGAACCCTCTGTTGCTGCTTTGCAGGAGGGCAAGAGTCCTCCAGGCAAAAGCCAGGCAATAGTTTCCTGGCCTTTCTCTGCCTGTGGCTCTCTGGCTGTCTCGCTTGGGACCACCGCCATAGCTACCACAGACCCCTAAGTTCTGAACTTTTGGCCTAACTGCTTGAAGATGATGAATTCTGGAGGATCATTTATTTATTCTCACTTTCCATCATGGTGGTCTCTTTAGTTACAGAGGATAATGAAGAAGATGGTGGTGACCCCAGAGAAGAAATTGGAGGCTTGTTTCACATCAGCCAGCCTGACAGAGAATGTAAGCACAAGGCTGACTCTTTGGATTGCTCTAAATTTCTTGTGGAGGCACCCCACAATTGGGATTTAGAGGAGGTAAGGCTGGTAAGGTATATTTTAACTTATGAGACAATTGAGGAATTGTTTTAAAAGAGAATTATCTGATTTCATTCAGTGTTGCTCGCCTCTTAGTGGCTTCTTATTTTCGTGAGATAACAAAACTTTTTCTCAGATATTGGAGTGGATGTTTCATGTATCCTAACATGGGTTTAATCAATCAGATAATGTGCATGTGTTATAGAGAAAAGGAAAATGTTTGTGTTTAGTGTGTGCAGTAATGTTAATCTTTATTTGGAAGCATTTCACATAAGTTTTTATACATTTGAAATATTTTATGTTTTAAAATTAGGATATACCTAATGTTTATGAGTAATATTTATAGTTCTGCTGTTTGTGAGCAGACAGAAATCCATGACACTGGTAAATTTTCTTCCCCCAGCTTACCATCCTCTAGTTACACTGGAATTAATTTAGTGCTCCAGTTTACTTCATCCCATCTTAGACAGTTTGCTCCTCTGCTTTCTCTTCTGAAATTTTCTTCTGATCTACCCAAGGCTTGCTTTTTGTCATTCAGAGTTTAGCTTAAATGTCACTCCGAAGAGCGGCCTAATCACTATCACATTACCTATTTTAAATCACTGGGTAACAGTTGGAGTCCTGGTGGCACAGTGGTTAAGTGTTTGGCTGCTAACCAAAAGGTTGGCAGTTCAAATCCACCAGCCACTCCTTGGAAACCCCATGGGGCAGTTCTGCTCTGTCCTCTAGGGTCACTGTGAGTCAAAATCAACTCGATGGCAAAGGGGTTTGTTTTTTGTTTGAGTAACACTTACATACTTTATGAGATTTCACATAATCATTTTTTATGGTAAAATTTAATACAGATAAAGAAAACCATATAAAAACAGTTGTTTAACTTAATGAATTAGAAGATGAATACCCCCGTAACTACCACTCAGGTCAGTAAATAAAACTGTGCTGCTATGTCTCCCTTCACGTGGAAGTAACTGCTCTACAGACTCTTCTGGTGATCATTTCTGACTTCTCTTCATAATTTTATCTGCCGAGTGTGCATCCCTAAACACCACTGCTTAATTTTACCTGATTATTATTTTTGTTTTTCTGATATGCCGTTTAAATCTCTTAATCTATAATCTTCCCCTTCCCCCGTTCTTTTTTTCTTATATTTTATTTGTTTAAGGACCAAATATTTGATATGTAGAGTTTCTCATATTCTGGATTTTGTGAATTGTATCCACATGTGCAGTTTATTATGTTCCTTTCTCTTCTGTATTTCCTGTAAACGGGTTCAGAGCAATATCAGTGGGACTTTCTGTGATGATGGAAATGTACTTTGTCTAAGCTGTCCAGTGTGGCTAATAAGCACTTCAGGGCTACTCTTTGAGTGAGGGTCTGTGTGAAAAACATGAGTCATGAACAAAATGTGAAGAGGACCTGTGTGAAGATTTGTATAAAATGTGTAGTTTTTAAGGCCTTTGGAATAAATGACATGTTTTATCTTAGGTCAGGTTCCCCAGAAAACACTCTGAGATGCAGAGTTGTATACAAGGTTTTATTCTATATTTGGGTGGTGTACCCAGCATCAATTACATGTGTGTACCAGATGGTTTGGCAGGTCTGGGACTAGAAACCTGATCCAGTATTCTTTGCACTGTACTGTGCTCATACAAGACATTTTGTCTTTGGCAGAATTATTTAGCGGTCCAAGGAATTATATTTTCAAATAGCTGTGATAAGTTTGGATTAACAAATAGCAAGAGCACCTTTTTAAAATTGCTATCTAAAAAAAATAATAGTAAAATTGCTATCTAACTACATTGCCTTTGAAACATTAATGAACTTTGAAAATCAGTTGAATCAGTAAATATCTGTTTACTTATGAGGTCATTGGCTAATAATACTTTCCGTATTCACTCTTTAATGTTATGAGTTTTTTTCCATTATTCATACTATGTGCATCAAAGGTCAAATTATTATCATAGGCCCCTTTGAAATGAGACTGTTCATAAAAGTGGCTTGAGAAGTATTTAAAGGCAAGTTCTAGCCTACTACTGTTTTCTTAATGGCAGTTTTTTTATTGAATGATTGGAGCATGTCATCTAAGGGCTGAATTTTCTATGTAAGGTTATGAACAACATCAGAGATTGCTTCGTGACTGGGAAGTGGGAAGAGGATAAAGATGCAGCCAAGATCTTAGCAGAAGATGGTAAGTAAAGAGGTGCATTCTTCAGAAAAAAAAAAGCTAGCTTCTTAGTACTTCATTTTCTTTCAAAAGTACCTTAAATAATTGTTGTTATGAGTTGCCATCGAGCCAATTCTGGCTCATGACAACCCCATGTGTGCACAGTAGAACTGCTCTAAAGGATTTTCAGGGCTGACCTTTTGGAAGCAGATCACCAGGCCTGTCTTCTGAGGCTCCTCTTGGTGGGTTTGATTTGCCAACATTTTGGCTAGTAGTTTAGTGCTTGGCCATTTGTGCCATCCAGGGACTCCATCTTAAATAATAGTCGAGTAGAAAACAATAACCTATTGTGAAATGCTTTGGGGAACTCTGCCAGATGTTTGGATAATATTCTAGTTCCTCCTTTCAGTAGTGATTTTATTTTCTCCCCTGTTTAATCAAGGAGACTTATTAGAGTTGAACTTTCTATAAAAATGGCATGCGGGTACTGTCTGACCTCTTCTAACTTCACAAGGGGGAAAGAGAATCAAGATCAACAGCCCAAAGCTGATTCCCGTGAGGCAGAGGTCAGACATGCCTCCTCTCTCCGCCATCTTTACCAAGTCTGACACCAACGATGCTTCCCACAGCACTCTCTACTTCTCTGCTGGGTTCAGCAGTTCATTGTGATGGCCACACAGAACTCACAGACAATACTCACAATTATGAGCTTTATTAGTGAAATAACAGTTATAATTCAGACTCAAGAACACTCAGGATACAGTTCTTCCATCAGGACATCCTCTTCCCAGCTCCTCATATTATTTGCTCAGCATACAGATTGAATAACTATGGCAAAAGGATACAACTCTGACGCACACCTTTCCTCACTTTAAACCACACAGTATCGCTTGTTCTGTTCGAATGACTGCCTCTTGGTCTAAGTACAAGTTCCTCATGAACACAGTTAAGTGTTCTGGAATTTCCATTCTTTGTAATGTTATCCATGATTTGTTATGATCCACACAGTTAAATGCCTTTGCATAGTCAATAAAACACAGGTAAACATCTCTCTGATATTCTCTGCTTTTAGCCAAGATCCAGCTGACATCAGAAATTATATCCCTCGTTCCACATCCTTTTCTGAATTTTTGACATTTCCTTGTGGATGTACTGCTGTAACCATTTTTAAATGGTCTTCAGCAAAATTTTACTTGTATGTGGTATTAATGATATTGTTTGATAATTTCCACATTCTGTTCACGTTTTTTTGGAATGAGCACAAATAGGGATATCGTCTAGTCAGTTGGCCAGGTAGCTGTCTTCCAAATTTCTTGGCATAGACGAATGAGTGCTTCTAGTGTTGCATCCATTTTTTGAGACGTCTCAGTTGGTATCCTGTCAATTCCTGGAGCCTTGATTTCGCCAGTGGCTTCAGTGCAGCTTGGACTTCTTCCTTCAGAACTGCTGTTTCTTGATCGTATGCTACCTCCTGAAATGGTTGACTATCGACCACATCTTTTTGGTACAGTGACTCTGTGTATTCCTTCCACCTTCTTTTGATGCTTCCTGCGTCATTCAATGTTTTCCCAATAGAATCCTTCAATATTGCAAATCGAGGCTTGAATTTTTCTTTAGTACTTTCAGCTTGAGGATTGTCAAGCATGTTCTTCCTTTTTGGTTTTCTAACTCCAGGTCTTTGCACATTTTATGGTAACACTTTGTCTTCTCGAGCTGCTCTTTGAAATCTTCTGTTCAGCTCTTTTATTTCATTTCTTCCTTTCACCTTAGCTACTCAGTGTTCAAGAGTAAGTTTCAGAATCTCTTCTGACATCCATTTTGGTCTTTTCTCTGTTTCCTGTCTTTATAATGACTTTTTGCTTTCTTCATGTATGACGTCGTTCCACAGCTCATTTGATCTACAGTCATTTGTGTTCAGTATGTCACCAGTATTTGAAATACCAGCAGGGTTACCCATGGTGATAAGGTTTCAGTGGAGGTTCCAGACTAAGACTAGGAAGAAGGACCTGGCAGTCTATGTCTGAAAAATTTGGCCAGTGAAAACCTCATGAATAGTAGCGGAACATTGTCTGATATAGTGCTGGAAGATGAGCGCCTCGGGTTGTAAGCTACTCAAAATACGACTGGGGAAGAGCTGCCGCCTCAAGGTATAGTCAACCTTAATGACGTGGTTGGAGTAGAGCTTTCAGGACCTTCATATGATATGGCATTACTCAAAGTGAGAAGAAACAGCCGCAAACAGCTGTACGAAGTATGAATCTAGGAAAATTGGAAGTCAAAAATGAAATTGAACACATAAAGATCAATATTGTAGGCATTATTGAGCAGAAATGGTCTGGTATTGGCCATTTCACATTGGACGATCATACGGTCTACTAAGCCAGGAATGACAAATGGAAGAGGAATGGCATTGCATTCATTGTCAAAAAAAATCTCAAAGTGTCCCTGTCACGTTGTCAGTGATAGTATAATATCCATATGCCTGCAAGGAAGACCAGTTAATACAACTGTTATTCAAGTTTACACGCTAACCACTAATGCCAAAGATGAAGAAATTGAAGATTTTTACCAACTTCTGCCGTCTAAAATTGATCAAACATGCAGTCAGTATGCGTTGGTAATAAGTAGTGATTGGAATGCAAAAGTTGGAAACTAGAAGGTTCAGTGGTTGGAAAATACGGCCGTGGTGATAGAAACAATGCAGGAGATTACATGGTAGAATTTTACAATACCAGTGACTTATTCATTGCAAATACCTTTTTTCAACAACATAAATAGCGACTCTACTTGAGGACCTCACTGGATGGAACATACAGGAATCAGATCGACTGTATGTGTTGAGACAATGGAGAAGCTGAGTATCATCAGTCAGAACAAGGTCGGGGGCCAGTTGTGTAACAGACCATCAGTTGCTCATATGTAAGTTCAAGTTGAAGCTGAAGAAAATTAAAAAAGCCTACGAGAGCCAATGTACAACCTTGAGTATATCCCACTTGAATTTACAGACCATCTCAAGAATAGATGTGATGCATTGAATGCTAATGACCAAGTGTGGTAAAATATATACCAAAAAACCTGCCCTTTGAACCAGTCTTTAAGTGTACAGTTCAGTGACATTAATCACATTCACCATCCTATGCAACTGTCACCACTATTCATCTCCAAAGTTTTTTTTATTACCCTATTCCAACACCCAGTACCCCTTAAGCAGTAGCTCCCCCATTTCCCTCTATCACCGTCCCCTGGTACATACATATTTCATGTGAGATCATACAGTATTTGTCCTTTTGAGTCTTAATTCACTTAGCATACTGCTTTCAAGGTTCATCCGTATCATAGCATGTATCAGAATTTTATTTCTTTATGGCTGAATAATATTCCATTATATATATCACATTTTGTTTGTTCAGTCATCTGTTGATAGACATTTGGGTTGTTCCCACATTTTGGCTATTGTAAATAGTTCTGCAATGAACATTGGTGACAAGTATCTCTTTGAGCCCCTGCTTTCAAGTCTTTTGAGTATTTATCTAGGAGTGGAATTGCTGGGTCATTTGGTAATACGTTTACATTTCTGAGGACCTGCGAAACTGTTTTCTATCGTGGCTGCACCATTTTATAATCCCACCAAAAATGGATGAGTTCCAATGTCTCCACATCCTTGCCAACACTTGTTATTTTCCTTTTTTCTGATAATTGCCATCCTAGTGGGTGTGACTGTGTTGCACAGTTCAAATCTGACACACATGTGGCTTCCATGAGTCATAATCGACTTTTTGGGTTTTTTTTGTTTGTTTGTTTAATGGGTGTGAAGTGATACCTCATCATGGTTTTGATTTGCATCTCCCTAATCGCTAATCCTAATAAATGCAGAAAATATTAAAGTTGTCAAGGATTTCACTGGAGCCACGATCAACCCCTAGGGAAGCAGCAGTCAAGAAATCAAATGACATATTACATTGGGCAGATCAGCTGCAAAAGACCTCTTTGAAGTGTTGAAAAGCAAAGATGTCACTTTGAGGACTAATGTGCGCCTGACCCAAGCCATGATATTTTCAGTCACTTCATATGCATGTGGAAGCTGGGCAGTGAATAAGGAAGACCAAAGAAAAATTGATGCCTTTGAATTACGGTGTTGGCAAAGAATATTGAATATACCACAGACTGCTAGAAGAATGAACAAGTCTGTCTTGGAAGAAGTACAGCCAGAGTGCTCCTTGGAACCGAGGATGGCAAGACTTCATCTTACTTACTTTGGACATTTTATCACAAAGGTCCATTCCCTGGAGAAGGACATGCTTGATAAGGTCAGCGAAAAAGAGGAAGACCCTAAATGAAGTGGATTGACAGTGGCTGCAACAATGGGCTTAGACAGCAATGGTTGTGAGGATGGCGCAGGACTGGGCAGTGTTTCATTCTGTTGTAGAAAGGGTCACTCTGAAGTTGGAAGTGACTCGATGGCACCTAACAACAACAACATCAACAACAGTCGCTAATAGTGTTGAGCATCTTTTCATGTGCTTCTTGGCCATCTGTATATCTTTGGTGAAATGTCTGTTCAAGTCCTTTGCCCATTTTTTAATTGGGTCATTTGTCTTTTAGCTGTTGAGTTGAAGAAGTTTTTTATATATTCTGGCTATGAAGTTCTTATCAGATACATGTTTCCCAAATATTTTCTCCTGTTCTGTTGGGTTTTCTTTTCTCTTTTTTGGTAATATCGTTTGAGGTACAAAAGTTTTTAATGTTGATTAAATTCTGTTTATCTATTTTGTCTTTTGTTGCTCGACGTTTTGTGTCATACCATTTGTAAAATTAGATCTTGAAACATTACCCCTATGTTTTGTTCTAAGAGTCTTACGGTTTTAGGGTTTATTTAGGTCATTGATTCATTTTCAGTTAATTTTTGTATACGTTTTGAGGTATGAGTCCAACTTCATTCTTTTGCATGTGGAGATCCTGTTGCCCCAGTAAGATTTATTGAAGAAACTGTTCTTTCCCCATTGGATGAGCTTGGCATACTTGTTGAAAATCAGTTAGCCGTAGATGTATGGTTTTACTTCTGAATTTCCAGTTCTGTTCCCTTGGTCTGTTATGTCTGTCCTTATACCAGTACCAGACTGTTTAGATTAATGCAGCTTTATAATATGTTTTAAAATCAGGAAGTTTGAATCCTCCTACTTTGTTCTTTTTTTTTTTCCAAGATTGCTTTGGCTATTTGGGGCCCTTGCAATTCCATATGAATTTATGAATTTGAAGATTAGCTTCTCCATTTCTGCAAAGAAAGGCTGTAACAGATTTTGTTTAATCTGTAGATCATGTTTGATAGTATTGACCTCTGAACAATATTAAGATGTCCAATCCATGAATACAGGATGTCTTTCCATTTAATTAGGTCTTTAATTTCTTTCAGCAATGCTTTATAGTTTTCAAGTACAAATCTTTCGCCTTCCTGGCTAAATTTATTCCTCAGTATTTTATTCATTTAGATAGTATTGTAAAATGGGATTGTTTTCTTGATTTCGGATGGCTGGCTCCTTGATGGTGTATAGAAACACAGCTGATTTTTGTGTGTTGACCTTGTACCCTGCAACTTTACTGAATTCACTTATTAGCTCTAGTAGCTTTCTGGCATATTTTTTGGGGTTTTATATGTATTGGACCATGTTGTCTTCAAATAGAGATAATTTTACTTTTTTCTTTCCAGTTTGGATGCCTTTTATTTCTTTTTCTTGTCTGATTTCTCTGGCTAGAACTTCCAGTACAGTGTTAAATACCTGTGGTGAAAGCAGACATCCTTGTTTTGATTCTGACCTTAACGGGAAAACCCTTCATTCTTTCACCATTGAGTGTGATGTTATCTGTGGGTTTCTCGTAAGTGCCCTTACCATGTTGAGGAATGTCTGGTAGTTTGCTGAGTGTTTTTATCATGAAAAACTGTTGAATTTTGTCAAATGCTTTCTCTGTTTCAGTTGAGATGATCTTGTGGTTCTTCTTCTTTGTTCTGTTAATGTGATGTGTTACATTGATTGCTTTTCTTATGTAGAACCACCCTGCTTTCTGGGATAGATCCCACTTCAGTGATAATCTTTGTAATATGCTTTTGGATTTGGTTTGCTAGTGTTTTGTTGAGGATCTTTACATTTATATTCATAATAGATATTGGTCCCTAGTTTTCTTGTGGTAACTTTATCTGGGCTTGGTATAAGGGTAATGCTGGTCTCATAGAATGACTTAACAAGTATTCCCTCATCTTCTATTTTACAGAAGCATTTGATCAAAATTGGTGTTAATTCTCCTTTAAGGGTTTGGTATTCACCAGTGAAGCCATCTGATCCTAGATTTTCCTTTCTTGGGAGATTTTTTATTTAATCTCTTCACTTGTTTTGGGTCTGATGAGATTTTCTGTTTTCTCTTGAGTCAGTTTAGGCAGTTTATGTGTTTCTAGGAATTTGCCATTTTCATCTAGGTTATCTAATTTGTTGACGTTCAAAATTTCATGATGATCTCTTAAAATCCTTATTTCTGTAGGGTTAGTAGTAATGCATACTCTTTCTTTTCTAAATGTAGTTATTTTTATCCTATTTTTTCCTTGTCTAGCTAAATATTCGTTAATTTCATTGATTCCCCCCCCCCCCCAAAGAACCAACTTTCAATTTTATTGATTCTCCCTATTCTCTTTCTCTTCTTTATTTCATTTATCTCTAATCTCTATTATTACCTTTCTTCTGGTAGCTTTTTTTTTCTCGTTCCCCAAAGTGTAAAGTTGTTTTGTTTTTTTTTCCTTTCATTTTAACTTTATTTAAATCTTTTCTTTTTTTGCTAAAATTTATTTTGTTGTTGAGAACATAAACAGCACAACTTAAACCAATCCAGTAGTTTCTACATGTATAATTTAGTGACATTGATTACATTCTTCGAGTTGTGCAACTGTTCTCACTCTCCTTTTCTGAGTTGTTCCTCCCTCAGTAACATAAAGTCACTGCCCCGTAAGGTTTCCTGTTTACTCTTTCAAGTTGCTAGTGTCAGTTTGATCCCATATAGATAGATCTTAAAAGAGCATAATGCTTAAGGCAGACCTTTTTCTTACTAGTTAAACTAAATTATTATTCTGTTTTAAGATGAATTCAGGGAATATATTTGGATTAAGGTTTAAAGATTATCTCAGGGCAGTAGTTTCAGGTGTTCATCCACCCTCCAAGGCTCCAGAAAATCTAGAGTCTGAAATTTTAAATTCTTTTCTGCATTTTCCCCCTTTTGATCAGGATTCTTCTATGGAATATTTGAACAAAATGTTCAGTAATGGTAGCTAGTCACCATCCAGTTCTTGTATCACGGCATAGGAGGCAGCTGTTAATGGAGGCAATTAACCACGCATTTCCTATCCTCCTGCTATTCTTGACTCTCCTTCCTCCGTTGCTCTAGGTGATTAGAGACCAATTTTTATGCTTTGGCTGGCATCTTCTAAGCTTTTAAGACCCCAGGTATTACACAACAAACTAGGAGGTAGAACAGAAGCACTAAACACGTTATTAGGCCAGTTAACTGGGACATCCCATGAAACCATGACCCTAAACCTCCAAACCAAGGAAGCAAATCCAGTGAAGTGTTTGGATGTACATAAGCAGCCTCAGCAGCAACTTTTTTTTGGGGGGGAGGGAGGTGTCATTATTATACATATATCTATCACACAACTTTCGTCAGTTCCGCTTTTTACAGGTGTACAACTTATTGACAGCAATTAAAATAATCTGCTGTGTAACTCTACCCTTAATCAATGCTATTTTTCCATCACTGTTCACCCCTCTTTTCCTCCTCTCTCCTGCCCCTGGTAACCACTAATAAACTTTGGTCTGTATACATTTGCCTTTTCTTGTCTTTTTATATAAGTGAGGTCATATATGTCCTTTTATGGTTGGCTTATTTCTCTCTGCATAATGTCTTCAAGCTTCATCCATACTGTAGCATGTATCAGGACTTCATTTCACCTACTATCTGTGTAGTATTCCATTTTATGTATGTACCACATTTTGTTTATCCATTCGTTTGTTGATAGGCATTTAGGTTGTTCCCAGTTTTTGACTATTATGAATAGTGCTGCAGTGAACATTGGTGTACAAGTCTCTTTTTAAGTCTGGGCTCTCAAGCCTTTTGGGTATATATCTAGGAGTGGAATTACTGGGTCATATGGGAGTCCTACGTGGTAAAGTAGAGGGTCAGTGAAAAAAAGGAAGACCCTCAATGAGATGGATTGACACAGTGGCTGCACAAATGGGCTCAAGCATAACAATAATCGTGAGGATGGTGCCGAACCAGGCAGTGTTTCGTTCTGTTGTACATAGGGTTGCTGTGAGTCGGAACTGACTCGACGGTGCCTAACAATTTAACAACAGCATGGTAGTTCTATTTTTATTTTTTGGAAGAACTGCCACCCTATTTTCCATAAAGGGTGTACCATTTTGCATTCCCACCAGCAATTTGTTATTTTTCTGGGGTGGTTTTTTTTTTTGTTTGTTTGTTTGTTTGTTTGTTTGTTTGTTTTGACATTCTAGTGGAAGTGAAATGGTATCTCACTGTGGTTTTGATTTGTGTCTCTCAGATGGCTAATGATGCTGAGCATCTTTTCATGTGTTTGGTGGCCATTCGAATGTCCCCTTTGGTGAAATGTCTATTCAAGTCCTTTGCCCATTTTGTGGTTAGGTTATTTGTCTTTTTTTGTTGTTGTTAAAGTTTTATATATTTTGGTTATTAGAGTCTTATCAGATATTTGGTTTCCGAAGATATTCTCCCAGTCGGTAGCTTGTCTTCTCACTCTTTTGGTAAAGTCTTTTGTTGAACACAAGTTTTTAATTTTTATAAGGTCCTATTTATTTTGGGATACCAATTGAGATGTCTCAGCAAACAGATGCAGTACTGGAGGTGCTAATTCATCTATGCCAGGAAATTTGGAAGGTAGCTACTTGGCCAACCCACTGGAAGACATCTATATTTCTGCCCATTCCAAAGAAATGTGATCCAACAGAATGCGGAAATTATCGAAGAATATTGTTAATGTCACACACAAGTAAAATTTTGCTGAAGTTCATTCAAAAGCAGTTGCAGCAGTACTTCGACAGAACTGCCAGAAATTCAAGCTGGATTCTGAAGAGGACATGGAACAAGGGATATAATTTCTGATGTCAGATGGACCTTGACTAAAAGCAGAGAATACCATAAAGACGTTTACCTGTGTTTTATTGACTATGCAAAGGCATTTGACTGTGTTGATCATAACAAATTATGGATAACATTACAAAGAATAGGATTTCCAGAATGCTTAATTTTCCTCATGTGGAACCTGTACATAGACCAAGGCACAGTTGTTTGAACAGAGCAAGGGATACTACATGGTTTAAAATCAAGAAAGGTGCACATCAGGGTTGTATCCTTTCACCATAGTTATTCAATCTCTGTGCTGATCAAATAATCTGAGAAGCTGGGCTATGTGAAGAACAATGTGGCATTAGGACTGGTGGAAGACTTATTAAGAGCCTGTGATATGCAGATGATACAACCTTACTTGCAGAAAGTGAAGAGTACTTGAAGCGCTGATGAAGATCAAAGGCCACAGCCTCCAGTATGAATAACACCTCAACATAAAGCAAAAATCCTTACAACTGGACCAATGAGCAACATCATGATAAATGGGGAAAAAAAGATTGAGGTTGTCAAGGGTTTCATTATACTTGGATCCACAATCAATGCCCATGGAAGCAGCACCCAGGAAATCAAACAGCAGATTGCATTGGGCAAATCTGCTGCAAAAGACCTCTTTAAAGTGTTAAAAAGCAAAGATACCACTTTGAGCTCTGAGGTGCGCCTGACCCAAGCCATGATATTTTCAATCACTTCATGTGTATGAAAGCTGGACAATGAATAAGGAAGACTAAAGAATTAATGCCTTTGAATATGGTGTTGGCGAAGAATATTGAATATGCTGTGGACTGCCAGAAGAACGAACAAGTCTTTCTTGCATGTTCCTTGGAAGTGAGGATGGTGAGACTTCTTACTTACTTTGGACATGTTATCAGGAGAGACCAGTCCTTGTAGAAGGACGTCATGCTTGGTAGAGGGTCAGCCTAAAAGAGGAAGACCTTCGATGAGATAGATTTTCACAGTGGCTGCAACCATAAGCTCAAATATAACAGATTTATGAGTATGGAGCAGGACCGGGTAGTGTTTCATTCTGTTGTACGTGGGGTCGCTGTGAGTTGGAACTGACTCAATGGCACCTAACAACAAACTCATTTTGTCTTTTGCTTTTGTTATTATATTAGATAGTCCATTGTTGAAAGCTAGGCCCAACAGCGTTGCCCGTTTGTTCTTTTAAGAATTTTATGGTTTTAGTTTGCACGTTTAGGTCCTATAAAAATGGCCTGGTCTCCTGGTTCTGTTGTTGTTGCTTCTCTGCCACTTTCTCTCTCTGTCTCACACCATCTCAAGTGTTACAGCTCTCTCTGTCTCCTGGGTCTAGGAGGTTCTCAGTGCAGGGATCCCAGGTCCAAAGGATGTGCTCCACTTCTAGCTCTTCTTTCTTGGTGGTAGTAAAGTCCCCCTTTTCCTCCTATGGGATGCCTCATTTTAAGCCTAGTATGATGGCAAAACTGCCCAATCCCCTTGTGAGGGTTCCATACACCTTTTTTGCATAATCCCACCCCAACAAGTGTGCCATGCACCTTATCTGCATTATTAGCAAGTTATCTGATCCCCTTGGTGGGCTACAAGCACCTTATTTACATAGTCCCGCTCAGGCATTTGCTGAGAGTTACAAGACCATGGCAAGAAAGGCCATATAAAAGTGACCCATCGTACTGCAGTTCCTTAATCCATTTTAAATTTGTTTTTGTGTGTGGTGTGAAGCATGGATCCTGTTTCATTTTTCTGTATGTGAAAATCCAATTTTCCCAGCACCATTTATTGAAGAGACTCTTCTTTCCCCATTGAAGGGATTTAGTAGCTTTTCAAAAATCAGTTGACTGTAGATGTGTGGGTTTATTTCTGGACTCTCAGTTCTGTTCCATTGAGCTATGTGTATAATATGTTATTCCAGTACCAGGCTGTTTTGATTACTGTAGCTGCATAGTATGTTTTAAAATCTGGAAGTGTGAGTTCCCCTACTTTGTTCTTCTTTTTCAACATTGTTCTAGCTATTTGGGGCCCCTTGCCATTCCATATAAAGTTGAATGTTGGTTTTACTATTTCTGTAAAGAAAGCTTTCGGAATTTTGACTGGGATTGCATTGAATCTGTAGGTCACTTTGGGTAGTGTTGACATCTTAGCAATGTTAAGTTTTCCAATTCATGAACGTGGAACATCTCTCCATTTATTTAAGTCTTCTTTAATCTCTTACAGCAGTGTTTTATAGTTTTCATGGTATAAGTGCTTCACATCCCTGGTTAGATTTATTCCTAGGCATTTTAAAATTAGGTTATTGATTTGAGATCTTTCTTTTTCTTTAATGTAGGCATTTACAGCTGTAAATTTCCCTCTGAGCACTGCCTTCACTGCATCCCATAGGATTTGTTATATGTGTTTTCATTTTCATTCTTCTCTAAAAGAACAAAACAAACAAACAAACCCATTGCCATCAAGTCAATTCTGATTCATAGCGACCCTGTAGTACAGAGTAGAACTGCCCCATAGGGTTTCCAAGGAGCAGCTGGTGGATTCAAACTGCCTACAACGTCTTGGCTAACAGCCAGATTTTCCTTGTAATTTCTTCTTTGATGCGTTAGTTGTTTTATATTATGTTTAATTTCCACATATTTGTGAAATTTTCAGTTTTGCTTCTGTGACTGATTTCTCGTTTCATCCCTTTGTGGTTGGAGGAGATACTTTGTGTAACTTCACTCTTTTTAAATTTACTGAGACTTTTGTGACCTTAAGATAATGGCCTATCCTGGAGAATGATCCATGTGCACTGGAGAAAAATACATGTTCTGCTGTTGTTGGGTGTAGCGTTCTATGTAGATTTTTTAGGACTAGATAGTTTATAGTGTTGTTCAAGTTCTCTGTTTCTTACTGATCTTCTGTCTAAATCTTCTATTGAAAGTGGTATATTGAAGTCTCCAGCTATTACTGTAGAACTGTTTCTCCTTTCAGTTCTGTCAGTGTTTCCTTCATATTCTTTGGGATTCTGTAGTTTTTTACATATGTGTGTGTTGCGGGGGGGGGTTGTCTGTGTGTGTGTGTGTATAAAACTACAAAACTACACAGGTCCCGGCTTCTGCAGGTTTTAATAAGGCAGAAATCTGTCAGAGAAGGAAAATTCAAATATTTTCCACTAATAGAGAGTGATAGAAAAGTAGTAAGACTACACTCTGTCAAAGGCGGAAAACTTGTAAGACTCGGAAGAACACGGCAGCTCTGTCAAGTTCTGGCTCTCTGTATTTGTTATATCTTCTTGATGAATTGACCCTTTTATCATTATAAAATGTCCTTCTTGGTCTCTAATGACAGTTTTAATGTCTGTTTTGTCTGATGTTAATATAGCCACCCTGCTCCTTTTTGGCTACTATTTGCATATAATATTTTTTTCCATCTTTTCACATTCAAACTGCCAGCGTCTTTTGGTCTAAAGTGGGTATCTTGTAGATAGCATATAGTTGGATCATGTTTTCTTATCCATTCTGCCAGTCCCTTCCTTTTGATAGAGGAGTTTATTCCATTTACATTTAAAACAATTATTGATTAGAAAGTACTTTTGCTATTTGTTTTCTGTGTGTCTTAATCTTTTTTTTTTTTTTCCCCCTCATATTTCCTCTAATATTTCCTAGTTTTAAGTTGATTTTTTTGTAGTGGACCATTTTTATTCTCATTTCCTTTTGTGTGTATTTTTTTAGGTGTTTTGTTTCTGGTTACTGTGGGGATTACATTTAACATCCTAATTTATAAAAACCTGGTTTAAATGCTAATATAACTTCATTAAACCAAAAAAACCAAATCCATTGTCTTTGAGTTGATTCTGACTCATCTTGACCCCATGTGTTACAGAGTAGAACTGCTCCATAGGGTTTCTTGGCTCTGATCTTTATGGAAGCAGAGAGTCCCTGATGGAGCAGGAGAGAGGTGGGGTGCAGAACTCCAATTCTAGTGAAAATACCAGACTTAATGGTCTGACTGAGACTAGAAGAACCCTGGAAGCAGATTACCAGGCCTTTCTTCTGTGGTGCTGCTAGGTGGGTTTGAGTCACCAATCTTTAGGTTAGTAGTTAAGCGTAAACCATTTATGTCACTCAGGGACCTCCTCATTTTTTTTTGTTTAAGTGAAAGTTTACATTTCAAGTTAGTCTCGTATACAAAAATTTATACATACATTGTTATGTAAACCTAATTGCTCTCCCTATACTGTGACAGCACACTCCTCCTTTCCACCCCTGATTTCCCATGTCCATTCAACCAGCTCCTATCCCTCTCTGCCTTTCTATCTCACCTCTGGACAGAAGCTGCCCATCTAGTCTCATGTATCTACTTGAGCTAAGAAGTGCACTCTTCCCAAGTATCATTTTATGTCCCACAGTCCAGTCCAATCTTTGTCTGAAGAGTTGGCCTCGGGAATTGCTTTAGTTCTGGGCTGATAGAGAATCCGGGGGCCATACTTTCCGGGGTTCCTCTAGTTTCAGACCATTAAGTCTGGTCTTTTCACTAGAATTTGAGTTCTGCACCCCACCTTTCTCCTGCTGCATCAGGGACTTTCTGTTGTGTTCCTTGTCAGAGCGGTCATTGGTGGTAGCTGGGCACCATCTAGTTCTTCTGGTCTCAGGCTGATGAAGTCTCTGGTTTATGTGGCCCTTTCTGTCTCTTGAGCTAATACTTTGTGTACCCAATGATGTAGATTTATAATTTATTTTTATGCATTTGTCTTTTAAATCTGTAAGGCATAACAAGTAGAGTTACAACGTTAAAATACCATAAAACTGACCTTTATATTTACCCATGAAGTTATCTTTACTACAGGTCTTTTTCTCATCATATGTCTTTGAGTTACTGTCCTTACTTTTCAACTTGAAGTACATCATTTAGCATTTCTTGTAGGGCAGGTCTTGTGGTAATAAACTCCCTCAGCTTTTGTTTATCTGGGAATGTCTTCAATTTCATCCTAGATTTTGAAAGACAGTTTTCTCAGGTATAGGATTCTTGGATGACAGTTTTTTTCTTCAACTCTTTGAATATGTCATTCCATTGCCTTCTGGCCTCCATTGTTTCTGAGGAGAAGTCACATTTAATCTTATTGAAGCCCCCTTGTATGTGATGGTTTGCTTTTTTCTTGCTGCTTTCAAGATTCTCTGTCTTTGGATTTTGAAATGTGATTATAATGTGTCTTGGCATGGATCTCCTTGGGTTTATCCACTTGGAGTTTGTTGAGCTTCTTGTACATGCAAATTCATGTCTTATTCAGATTTGGAAGATTTCAGCCATTTTTTCTTCAAATATTGTTTCTTCCCCTTTCTCTTTCTTCTCTCCTTCTGAGACTCCCATAATGCATATATTGATCCTTTCAATAGTATTCTATGGTTCTCTTATGCTCTGTTCATTTTTCTTCATTCTGTTTTCTTTCTGTTCTTCAGACTGTATCATCTCAATTGTCCTACAAGTTTGCTGAGTCTTTCTTCTGCCTGCTCAAATATGCTGAATTGATGAACTTTTAATTTCAGTTATTATACTGTTCAGCTCCAGAATTTGTTTGGTTTTATAATTTCTGTTTCTGTTAATATGTTCATTTTATACACACATTGTTTTCCTGATTTCTTTAGTTCTTTGTGTTTTCCTTTAGTTTTTTGAGCATATTTAATACCGTTGTTTTAAATTCCTTGTATACCAGTTGCTGTTGAGTTGACTCCAACTCATGGCAGCTGCATGTGTGTCAGCAGAATTGTGCTCATAGGGTTTTCAGTGGATGATTTTTTGGAAGTGGATTTGTCAGGCGTTTCTTTTGAGGCATCTCTGGATGGACTAGAACCTCCAACTTCTCAGTTAGCAGCTGAACACTAACCATTTGCACAACCAGGAACTCTCACGTCTTTGACTAAAGTCCATTATCTGTCCTTCTTCAGGAATAGTTCCTGTTACTTAACTTTGTTCTTTGCATCAGCTGTCCGTTCCTCTGTTGTTGTATGCATTGTGATTTTTTATTGAAACTCTAATGTTTGATTATTATTATAATGTGGTAACTCTGGAAATCAAATTTCTCCCCTTCCCTAGGATTTGCTGTCTTTTTTTTTTTTTTTTTTTTTAACTATTGAAGGCTGTGTTTGTTTGCTTTATCACCAGGCTCCCTCTCTGATTATGCCTGCTGTTGCCACTTTGAGACCAGACTTCCTGTCTGGAGGTGCCAACTGTCACTGCCTCAACACCAGGCTCGCTTTCTGAGAGTGCTGACTGTCACTGTTTATAACGTAGGACTTTCTTGTCTGATTGTGCTCACTGTTGCTGCTTTAAACCACGCCTCCTGCCTGAGAGTTCCTGCTCATGCTGCTTTAACACCAAGCTCATTATTTAGGAGTGCCAGCCACTGCAAATACCCCAAGATGGCCATGCCAAGCCAGAGAGGGAGTGGGATGCGGATGGGTGGTTGATTAGGAGCCTTACTGGTACAGTGGTTAAGTGCTTGGCTGCTAACTGAAAGGTCAATGGTTCAAACCCACCAGCTGCTTTGTGGGAGAAAGACGTGGCAGTCTGCTTCCATTAAAAGATGTACAGCCTTGGAAATCTAATGGGACAGTTCTACTCTGTCCTTTAGGTCCCTATGAGTCCGAATCAACTCAATGGTAATGAGTTTGGTTTTTCTCTTGATTCACTCTTCGCTTAGATGGTGTCACCCTTTGACTGGTTTCCAGAGTTTTGAGACCATTGATCCCACCAATTTCTCTTTTTTCATTTGGTTTTGTTGTGGGGAAGCAAGAGCATACAGTTGTTTATGCTGCCATCTTGATTTGCCCTTTTTTTAAAATTAAACTTTGTTTTGAGATTACTGTAGATTCACAAGCAATTATAAGAACTAATATAGAGAAAGCCTGTGTACCCTTTACCCAGTTCACCCCAGTGGTAACATCTTATAAAACTATAGTATAAGACCACAATTTGGATATCGACATTGATACAATCTGCTGATCTTATCAGATTTCTTAATTTTATTCGTGTTATGTGTGTTCGTGTGTAAGTTCTATGCTATTTTATCACGTGTGAATTTGTGTATCTACCAGCAGTTAAGATACAGAACAAGTCCATCACCACAAGGATCCCTCATGTTGTTCTTTTAAAAAAACACTCACTTCTACACCTTCCCCTCATTGCTTACCCGTCAAACACTAATCTGTTCTCCATGTATACAATTTTGTCATTTCAAGATATTATATAAAAGGAAGCATACAGTGTGTGTGACTTTATGATTGGCTTTTTTTTTTCACTCAGCGTTACTCTGTGGCAATCTGTCCACGTTTTTGTGTGTAACAGTGCGTGTTCTTTTTTGTTTCTGAGTAGTATTCCATGGTATGGAATGTACCACCATTGAAGGACATCTGGGTTGTTTTCATTGTTGGGCTTTTATGAACAAAGCTGCAATGAACATTCATGTACAGGTTTTTGTGTAAATATAAACTTTCATTCCTGTGGCATAAATATCCAAGAATTCACTTGGTGAGTCAAATGGTAATTGCGTATTTATTTTTATAGGAAACTGACAAGAGTAGCTGTGTCATTTTTACATATTTACCAGCACTGTATGAGTGATCTAGTTTCTCCACATCCTCACCAGCATATGGTGTTGTCCCTACTATTTTAGCCATTCTAATAGGTGTGTGGTGAGAAAACACTGGAAAATTAGCTCTTGGCTAAGTGGGACTTAGAAGTAAAGTATGGAAATGTGGATTGTGTCCATTTAACCTGGACAAATTATGACATATTGACCATTTAAAAAAGAGAAAAAAATCATATGTAAGCATAGGATTGTTTTGCTGTGTGTAATAGTGGAAAGTAGAAAAATGAGGTTTAGACGGAGGAATACACAGCATGGTGCTGTGATGGTGATGAAGTGCCCCACTCAGGTCTCACTCAGACTCATCATTTGGATGTTCTTTTCCCAGAGGAGCTATATGGTGACTTTGAAGACCTTGAAACAGGGGACGTGCATATGGAAAATTCAGATCCAGATATTCAGGTATGACTTTGCCAAACGAAACCCATTGCTGTCGAGTCAATTCTGACTCATAGTGACCCTACACGTCAATTCTGACTCATAGTGACCCTACACGACAGAGTAGAGCTTCCCCATAGGGCTTCCAAGGAGCAGCTGGTGAGTTCGAACTGCCGATGTTTTGGTTAGCAGCCGAGCTCTTAACCACTGAGCCACCAGGACTCCACTGTGACTTTGCCAGGGTGGGGCCATTAACTCCTGGTTCTGAGAGAGGCCCATCTTGAGAAAGGCAAATCTCATGAGTCTAGATCACAGACTGGATGGATTTCTTCCTACATGTGGGGCATGGGGATAGATGAAAGATTATTTGTTATTCTTGATCTTTTGGATAACACCTACTACCTCTTGTCATAGTCATTTACCAAATTTCTGATTATTCTTTAGTTTTTGGACGCTTTAGCCTCTGGATCAGTTTTCCTTTCCACCATTCCTTTCGTCATCATTCTCCACTTAGACTTCAGTGCCGTTTACACAAAGTAATTTCCTATCCTCCCTGATATTTCTTTAGAATAGTGGCTGGGAGCACCTCGGTTGGGGAAACTTGTTGTTATTTTTATTCATGCTTGACTATCTCAGCCAAATTAATTTTAATTGTAATTCAGATGTTTAAATGTCTCCTGTAGCAATACCATGTTATTTGGAGACAAAGACTGTGTTTTGTTTTTCATGATGATTATAACTAATATTTTTGCAATTCAAGTGGAACATTTTTTATCTGCTTTAATATTTAAAGAAAAGATATCCACAAACTTTTACAAAATTTTCTCTTCTGGAATGAAGATTGAAGATGTAGAAGAAGAAGTTAAGGAAGAAAATGAGCCCAAACCAGAGGAAAGTGCCAAGAAAAAACGTATGGATAAGAAGAGAAAACTGAAGGAGATGTTTGATGCAGAATATGATGGAGGAGAAAGCTCATATTTTGATGAACTTAAAGAAGAAATGCATAAACAAGCCCTGGTAAGAAACCAGGTTTCTGTCAGCCTCATTTAAAGGCTGCGATGGTATTTGAATCCCTAACTTTTTGGTTCTCTGCTCCCTAACCCCATTCTGTGCCTCTTATTTGCACTGCTAGGTCAAGTTGCATGTGAGTGTGTTTATTCATGCACTCTTCTGTCACTCAGTCAGAAGTTCACCAGAAAAATACCAGTATCTATTTTGTAAATGTAGATGTAAATCTAGTTCTGAAGTCTTTGCTTCAGGCCATAGAACCTATAGGTCATTGTAAAGGACTTTGGATTTCTCTACTCTGAGTGAAATGGGGGCCATTGGAGGGCTTTGAGCAGAAGAGAAAAATGATCTGACTTACCTTGGAAAGGATTGCTCTGGTAATGTTCAGTAAGAGATTAAGGTGATTCAAACTGGGAAAGTAGCAATGGAGGTGAGAAAAATCATCAAATTTTGAATATACTTTATTATAAAGGTGGATAAATAGGAATTCCTGGTGGATTGAAAGTGGAGTGTGAGACAGAGGAAATAAGGATGACTGACAGGAAGTTACCGGAAGGATTAGGTTGTCCTGAGTAAGATAGGAAAGCCTTTAGGAGGTGTAGGTTTTGTCCAGTAAAATGAAGTTTGGATATGTTACACAGGAGCTGTCTTTTAGACAAAGAGACTGTTAAATAGGCAGTTGGGAGTTCTGGAGAGCAGGCTGGACCAGAAATTTAAAATGTAGAGTCCCTAGCATATAAATGCTGTTATTTAACGCCATGAGATTAGATGAAATCACCTAAGGAATGAGCACAGATACAGAAAAGGAGAGCCCCGGGACTGAGCACTGGGCGCTCCAGCTTAAGAGGTTGGGCAAAGAGGAGGAACCAGCAGTGGAGATTGAGCAGTGCTCAGCAAGATAGGAGGAATCTAAGGAAACAGGTATGCTGGAAGCCATTGTAGAGAGGAGTGATAAATTGTTTCAAATACTGCTGATATGTTCATTGAGATGATGACAGAATTGACCATTGGATTAGAAATATGAAGGCCTTTGGTGACTTTCACAAGCATATTCATGAAGTAAAGGATGTGTCTATGTCGATTTAAGAGGGAATGGGAGGAGAGGAAGGGGAGACTGGGACTATGGAAAACTTCCCTGGGGTGGTAGTTGGTGGAGGAAGTGGAGTCAAAAGAAGGTTTTAAGATGAGAGAAATAACAGAGGGAAGATTTGTCAGAATAAAGTCCAGCAAGAGTGGATCGTATCTGGTGTGCAAGTGAGGTTGGGCATTAAATAGGGGCATGGGTAAGTAGTCTATAACAGTGCTGTCCAGTAGAACTTGGTGATAATGGAAATCTCTATCTGTGCTATCCAATTTTTCTAGGGTCCCAGCCTCCACGTCTCTCCTCCCATTCCCCCTTGAATCTACATTGACACATCCACCATTCCATGAAAATGCTTGTCAAAGTTACTAAAAGTTTTCACATTTCAAATGTAGACCCTAGCCACATGTGGATATTGACCACTTGAAATGTGGCTAGTGTGACTGAGGAACTCAATTTTTCAATTTTATTTCATTTTAATTAATTTCAATTTAAATAGCCACATGTGGCTATCATATTGGGGGGTGTAGAACTATAGTAAAAGGCTGGCAGTGGGTGCAAATCCTGGTAGAGGAGTTGGTTGTAGAAGTTACATTTGATTGTTCAGTTTTTCAGTGAATTAGGAAACAGTCATCATCTGAGAGTGCAGATGAGGAAAGAGGTGTTGGCATTGGGGGACAGAAGAAAAAGTGTGAAATGATTGTTAGGAGAGTTAGAAAGTATGGGCTGAGAAAATTGAGAGCGTTTGCCGACCAGCACTAAGTACTCTTTGCTATTACCTTGAAGCAACAAACAGCTGTGACATACTCTGAACAAACTGTAAAAATAAAATGAATATTATTTTTGATTAGGATAAAACCTGAATAATTGTGTTTGTGCTTCCCTTATTTAGAAATTAATTGATTCGTGTGTGTGTGTGTGTGTGTGTGTGTGTGTGTGTGTGTGTGTTTATCTTCCATTTATTAAAGATAACAGCATGGTGGATTTTTCTCCCCCATCTCCTATATAGCTTAACCGGGGAGAATTTGAAGATCAAGATGATGAGACCAGAGTTCAATATGAGGGTTTTCGACCTGGGATGTATGTCCGGATTGAGATAGAAAATGTCCCCTGTGAATTTGTGCTTAACTTTGACCCGCATCACCCAATTATTCTGGGTGGTTTGGGCAATAGTGAGGGCAATGTTGGATATGTACAGGTAGGTACTCTGCTGGATGTTTGGTAGATGAAGTTTTTTTGACTTACTCTCCACCAGTGATTTTATTGAATGGAATCTCTCCTCTGCTCAGATGCGTCTGAAGAAACATCGTTGGTATAAGAAAATCCTGAAGTCCCGAGACCCAGTAATTTTTTCTGTGGGGTGGAGGCGGTTTCAGACCATCCCACTCTATTATATCGAAGACCACAATGGAAGGCAAAGGCTTCTGAAATACACCCCACAGCACATGCATTGTGGAGCAGCGTTTTGGGGTAAAATGTTATTGAATAACTTGCTTGTTAGGTTAATTTGAATGTTGTAGGCTTTATCATTATAGTTTTGGTTTATTCATTTCATGAATTCCTAATTCATAATACTTTCGTTTGGAGTGTATTTATAAAACTGAATTTAAAATTTGTGGTTCATTCTTTTTGTTTTGATTTTCTATTTTCTTTAAGGTCCTATCACTCCACAGGGAACTGGGTTTTTGGCAGTACAATCTGTCAGTGGCATAATGGTAAGCATCTTGTATGTTTTCTTTTACGGATTGTGTTTGAAAGATACAGGCTATTATGCACATGAAATTTTAAATTGAATATAACTCATTTTCAGTGTGAAATGCATAGTAAATTTCTCTTTGCTTTTAATTTTCCTACATTGTCTTAAAGTAGGGTTTGGGAGTGGAGGAGTAGACGAAGAACTGTAATGGTACTGATGACATTTTATATTTTTATGCACATTTTGGACTTGATTTGAAGCAGTGTTTACCATGTGCCAAGCACTGTCTATACTAGGTTCTGGGAATATATCTGTATACCAGTTTCACATAAGACTTCTCTCTAATAACACTGGTTTAGCAAAGTATGTTCACACATTCTTTATTTGGTCAATCAGAGTGGGTTTTATTAGCCCCATTTGACAAAGAAGAAAACAGTAACCTCCCTGTGGTTTCAAAATTTAATTTTTTTTTCTTTTTATTGTGCTTTAGATGAAGGTTTCCAGGACAAGTTAGTTTCTCATTGTACAGTTGATACACATATTGTTTTTGTGACATTGGTTGCCGACCCTACAACATGTCAACACTCTCCACTTCTTGACTTTGGGTTGCACATTTCCATTCATCCAGCTTTCCTGTCCCCTCCTGCTGCCTTCTCCTTGCCCCTGGGCTGGTGTGCCCATTTAGTCTTGTATACATGGTTGAGCTATGAGTAATATTGTTTGTTTTATGGGCCTGTCTAGTCTTTGGCTGAAGGGTGAACCTCAGGAGTGACCTCAATACTAAGTTAAAAAGTGTGTACAGGGGTCATTCTCTTGGGGTTTCTCTAGTCTCTGTTAGACCAGTAAGTCTGGTCCTTTTTTGTGAGTTTGAATTTTGTTCTACATATTTCAGCAGCTTGGTTCCAGACCCTTTATTATGATCCCTGTAAGAGCAGTCAGTTGTGGTAGTTGTGCTGGACTCAGTCTGTTGGAGGCTGTGGTAATTGTAGACCGTTAGTCCTTTGGACTAATCTTCCCCTTGCGCCTTTGGTTTCCTTCATTCTCCCTTGCTCCAGACTGGGTGGGACCAGTGGAGGATTTTAGATGGCCGCTCACAAGCTTTTAAGACCCCAGACACTACTCATCAAAGTAGGATGTAGAACATTTTCTTTATGAACTTTGTTACGCCAGTTCAGCTAGATGTCCCCGGAGACCATGGTCCTCAGCCCTCAGCCCAGTAATTTGGTCCCTCAGGGAGTTTGGATGTAATCTGTGGAGCTTCTGTGACCTTGACTTGGACAAGTTGTGGTGGCTTCCGCAGTACTGTGTACTGTCTTACCCTTCACCAAAGTTACCACTTATCTATTGTCTAGTTAGTGTTTTCCCCACACCACCCCTCCCCTCCCTCGTAACCCTAACCTAACCCTAACCACTTGGTCGGGTGTAGTTTTTTTTTTTTTTTTTTTTTTTTTTTTTTAATGTGGTGCTGAATTCTGTTGGCTAGAATTTTTTTGATAATTTTTGCAGTTGTATTCCTGGAGCCCTGGTGACATAATGGTTAAGAGTGCTACTGCAAACCAAAAGGTCAGCAGTTCAAATCCACCAGCTGCTCCCTGGAAAACCTGTGGGGCAGTTCTGCTCTGTCCGATAGGGTCGCTGTGAATTGGAAACAACTCAATGGCACCTAACAACAACAACATTTTCAGGAGAGATTTTGGTCTGTAGTTTTTACTTTGTGATGTCTTTGCCTGGTTTTGGTATCAGAGTTATGCTGGCTTTGTGGAATGCATTTGGAAGTATCCCTTCCTTTTCTGTGTTCTGAAATAGGTTTAGTAGTACTGGTGTGAGCTCTTCTCTGAATGTTTGATAGAATTCTCCAGTGAAGCCACCTGGGCCTAGATTTTTTTTTTTTTTTTTTTGCTGGGAGGTTTTTTTTTAATTACATTTTCAATCTCATCTTTTGTTATGGGTCTATTCAGATTTTCTGCCTCAGTTTGTGTTCGTTTAGGTAAGTAGTATGTTCCTAGAAATTTGTCCATTTCCTCTGTGTTCAAATTTCTGGAGTATAGTTTTTCATAGTACTCTTATGATCCTTTTCATTTCAGTTGAGTTTGTTATGTCTCCCATTTCATTTCTCATTTGGGTTATTTGCTTCCTCTCTTTTTTTTTTGTCAGTTTGGTTTGTTGATTTTGTTGATCCTTTCAAAGAACTAACTTTTGCTTTTGTTGATTCTATTGCTTTTCTATTCTCTTTCATTTATTTCTGCTCTGATCCTTATTATTTCCTTTCTTCTGGTGGCTGTGGGCTTTTTTTACTGTTCTCTTTCTGTTGTTTGAGTTGTATAGCTAACATTTTTTGTCCCTTCTTTTTTGATATGTGCATCTATTGCTATAGATTGACCTCTGAGCACTGCCTTTGTTGTGTCCCAAAGGTTTAGGTATGATGTGTGTTCATTCTTGTTTGATTCTAGGAATTTTTTGATTCCATCTATTACCCAGTGGTTTTTAAGCAAGATGTTATTCAGTTTCCATGTATTTGGTTTTTTTCTTCCTTGCTCTTGCCGTTACTGATTTCTACTGTTATGGTGTTGTGATCAGAGAGGATGCTTTGTATTATCTCAGTGTTTTGAATTTTGTTGAGGGTTGCCTTGTGGCCTAAGACGTGGTCTATTCTAGAGAACGTTCTCTGTGCGTTGTAAGAGTGTATATTTTGCTTCTGTTGGGTGGAGTGTTCTATATATGTCTATGGGGTCAAGTTAGTTGATTGTGACCTTTAGATCTTCTGTATCTTTGTTGAGTTTCTTTCTAGCTGTTCTGTCTTTTACTTAGAGTGGTATATTGAAGTCTCCTGTTATTGTGGAACTGTCCATTTCTCTTTTCAGTGCTGTTAGAGTTTGTTTTATGTATTTCGGACCCTGTCATTGGGTGCGTAGATATTTATTATGGTTATGTCCTCATGGTGGATTGTCCCTCTGATCATTATATAATGTACTTTCTTATTTTTATGGTAGATTTTGTTTTAAAGTCTATTATATCTGAGATTAGTATTGCTACTCCTGCTCTTTTTTGGTTGCTGTTTGCTTGATACATTTTTTTCATCCTTTTGATTTTTTTTTTTTTTTTTTGTCTTTCTCAGGTATGTCTCTTGTATACAGCATATTGTTGGTTCCTGTTTTTTATCCATTCTGTCACTCTGTCTCTTTATGGGTGCATTTAAGCCATTTATGTTCAGTGTAATTATCGATAGGTGTATTTATTGCTGTCGTTTCAGAGGCTTTTTTTGTGTTGCTGACGTTTTCTTTGTTCCTCTTACTCTCTTGTGCTGAATGCCTTTTGTTTGTGGATTTTCTTTTAGTTTGTTTTTGTAGATTTTGTGTTTACTGAGACTTTGTTTTTCTTCTTTATTTTGATGAATAGGTTTGCTGACTTTCTTTGTGGTTACCTTGAAATTTATCCCTATCTTTCTAAGTTTAAACCAGTCTTTTATTACTTGATACCACCTTGACTTCCTTTCCATTTGAAAGTTCTATACCTATACCATTTATTCCCTTTTTCATGGTTCTGACATAATTGTCATTTGCAGATTGATGCCTCTCATTCCCCGTTGTGAATCTTTTAGTTTTGTTTTATCCTTGAGAGTTCATTACGTAGGTTGGTATCTGGCTGATGTTGTCCTGTGTCCTAGATTCAGGTTATTGTGTGAGGTTACCAAAGGATTCCCTTTAATAAAATTCTTGTAAGTTTGGTTTGTTTTTACATCTTTCCTTAATTTTTGTTTATCTAAAAATGTCCTCATTTCACCATCATATTTGACTGAGAGTTTTGCAGGATATATTCTTGGTTGGCAGTTTTTTTCTTTCAAGGTTTTATATGTGTCATCCCATTGCCTTCTTGCCTGCATGGTTTCTGAGTCTTATTATTTCCCGTTTGTATGTGACTTTTCATTTTTCTCAAGTTACTCTCAGGATTCTTTCTTTGTCTTTGGTTTTGTCAGGTGTGATTATGATATGTCTTGGTGATTTTCTTATGGAGTCTATCCTGTGTAGGGTTCATTGAACTTCTTAGATGGTCAGCTTTTCATCTTTCATGGTACTAGGGAAGTCTTCTGTCATCAAATCTTCAATGATCCGTTCTGTGTCTTCCATTTTCTCCCCCCGTTGGAACTCTGATTGTGTGCAAGTTTTTCTCTTGATTGTATCCCCACATTGTTCTCAGGTTTTCTTCATTTTTACTCATTTGTTTGTCTGATTTTTTCCCCCAAAGTGTTATCCAAGAATTTGTCTTCAATTTCGCTAATCCTGTCTTCCATTGTTTCAGATGTGCTCCTAAAACCTCCTATTGAACTCTCCATTTCTGAAATCTTGTTTTCTTTTGGATTTCCAATTGCTGTTTTTGTATGATTTCTCGTTGTTTATTTATTTTGACATTTTGTTTCTGTCTTGTTTTCCTGAATTCTTCCATTGCTTTGTGTTTTCCCTGACTTTGTATATTCCATGATTTTGTCTGTTTTTTCCATGTTTTTGTCAGTGTTTCCCTTCACCTCTTTCCTAATCTCTTGGAGAGCCCTGAATATTAGACTTTGAATTCCCTGTCAGGTAGTTGCAGTGCCTTTTCTTCTACTGGAAGATTATCTGGTGTTTTATTTTGTTTGCTTACTGGAGCCATCCTGTCCTGTTTTTATGTTTTGATATTGTCTGTTGTGTCTTGGACATTCAGGAATTATTTTCTTCTTGATAAGTAGATTTGTTTTGTCATGCTTTTTTGTTTTATTTGGTTATGTCTAGGCAGGCGGACATGGCATGTTTTGTTTGTTCATCTGGGCACAATAATTCTCCCCACCTTGTCCAGGTGAGCAGAGCAGATTTCTCATCTGTGGTGCAGCAGGGCAGGTCCAGTGGAGAGAGGGGCTGGGATGAGTCATTTGCAGCTCAGTCTGGGACCGGCGGGGCCAAGGGGCAGTGCACGGCAGACTCTGGGGGTCCGCAGCAGTGCCGCTCAAGGGTGTGATGCGTGGAGCACAGTGCAGATGTGCAGGAGGGAACAGAGAGGATGTGATGTGTAGACTAAGTGAGAAAGAGAAACAGAAGCAGAAAAAGGCAAAAAAAATTTAAGTAAAATGACTGCACAGTGGGATTCGGTGAGTTTGGATGGGGGCAGACCCAGGAGACCGTGTGCCGGTGGCCCTGTAGATGAGTGGCTTGGCTCGGCCTGTCAAGAAGGGGTGTGGGCAGCGCACAGGCTAAGTGGGCAGGAGAAAAGAAAGGAAAGAAGGGAAAGAGAGAGAAGAAACAGAAAATAACAATGACAAAAAGTAAATATGGTGATGAGGGAGCCAGTCGTTGGGGGCAGGGCAGGATCAGGGTGGCAGCGAGCTAGTATCTCTGTTGCCAGGTGGTGTGACATGGCCCCTCAGGAAGGGGCACATGCAGTGCAGGACCTAGGTAGGTTGGAGAAGGAAAAGGGAGGAGGGGAAAGATAAAGACAGGCGCTGAGGGAACCACCCTGTGGGGGTGGTGCAGACACAAGGAGGCCATGTGCCAGTGGCTCTCTAGCCACGTAGTGCAGCACAGCCCATCGAGAAGGGGGAGCTGTGCATGGTGGTAGGTGAGCAGAAGAAATGAAAGAAGAGAGAAGAAACAAAAAAAGATAACAAAAAATGGTGCTGAGGGAGCCAACTGATGACAGCGGCGCATACCCGGGAAGTCCATGTACTAGTGGCTCTTTAGCTGAGTAGTGCAGCACAGCCCTTTGAGCAAGGGTGGGGGTGTTACACAAGACTAGGTGGGTGGGAGAAAGGAAAGGGAGAGACAGAAGAAACAAAAAAATAAAAGCAAACTAAAAAAATATGGCACTGAGGTAGCTGGCCAGTGAGGGCAGCATAGACTTGAGGAGGCCATGTGCTGGTGACTCTAGCCAAGTAGTGCAGGAACGGTGTACGGGGCTAGGTGGGCGGCTGACAGGAAAGGAAGTAAGGGAGAGAGAGAAGAAACAAACAACAAAATAAAACAACAATAACAACAACAAAACATATTGCACTGAGGGAGCTGTTCGGTTGGGGTGGCACAGACCCGGAGAGTCTGTGTGCTGCTGGTTCTCTAGCCAAGCGGTGCGGCACGGCCCGTTGAGAAGGGGCAGGGACAGTGTACGGGGCTAGGTGGGTGAAAGAAAGGAAGGGATGGTGAGAGAAGAAACAGAAAAAAGAAAAAAATATATATGGTTTTGAAGGAGCCAGCCAGTGAAGGCGGTACAGACCCAGGGAGGCCATATGTCAGTGCTTTCTAGCAGAGTGGAGCGACACAACCATTCAAGAAGGGGCGAGGGCAGCACCCAGGGCTAGGTGGACGAGAGAGAGGAAAGGAGAGACAACAACAAAAAAATGGCACTGAGGGCACCAGCCAGTGGGGGTGGCGCGGACCCAGGGAGACCCTGTGACAGTGGCTCTTTAGCTGAGCAGTACAACACAGCCCTTTGAGAAGGGGCAGGGACGGCACATGGGGTAGATGGATGGGAGAAAGAAAAGGAACAAGGGTAGAAAGAGAAGGAAAAAAAAAATGGGGCTGAAGGAGCCGGCCAGTGGGGGCTAATGGCTCTGTAGCCAAGTGGTGTGGCACAGCCTGTCGAAAAGGGATGAGAATGGCACATGGAGCTAGGTGGGTGGGAGAAAGGAAAGAAGGGTGAGACAGAGAAGAAACAGAAAAGGAAAAAAAGTGTCGCTGAGGGAGCTGGCTGGTTGGGGTGGTGTAGAACCGGGGAGGCCATTCTGGTGGGTTTCTAGCAGAGCGGTGCGGCACGGCCCATTGAGAAAGGGTGAGGATGGCGCATGGAGCTGGCTAGACAGGAGAAAGGAAAGGAAGAAAGGGATAGAGAAGAAACAAAGAAAGCCAAAAAAAGCAATAACAAAAAAATTTTAAAATGGCACTGGGGGAACCAGCTGCTGGGGGTGGGGCGGACGTGGGTGCCGGTGAGGTAGTGTCTCTCCAGCCGAGTCTCCACGGCCCATTGGAAAGTGGTGGAGGCCACATAAAGGGAAGAAGGGGCAGAGGTGGGAAAGCGTGTCTCCCTGGTTACCCAGTGCTCTGTATCCTGTTGGGAGCCCCGTGAAGTAACCTTCCCGTACTCCCCGTCTGTGGTCCTTGGTAGCTGTAGTCCAAGATGGCAAATCTGTGCCACAGTAGCTGGTAGGGGAGCTCTACTCCGTAGCTCTCTCTCTGTTCTCTGTCAGTTTCTTATTCCATTTAGTGCTTGATCGAGGTCTTTATCCCTTCATTTGATGCTTAGCATTCCAGGATTGACATTTGTATCTGTTTTACTTAGTTAGAGGGACGGCATGGTGCTTCTGTCTGTAGTGCCATGTTGGCTCTGCCTCTCCCAAAATTTAATTGCTTAAACATTACAACTGAAGTATGTATTTCATTCCAAATAGATCATTATTGTGAAGTTATGTTACTATGATATTACTCTAAGGAAAATACTCATGTCATCATCATCAGTATGATTTACATGTATTAGAGTTTTTTTTTTTTTTTTTGTCTTTTTTAAAAAGTATTTTATTGTGGTTTTGGTGAGAGTTTACACAGGAAATTAGGTTCTCATTTAACAATTTCTGTACATGTTGTTCAGTGACATTGGCTACGTTCTTCACAGTATGTTATCATTCTCATTATTTCCATTTTGGTTGTTCTGTCTCCGTTAACCTAGCTTTCCTGTCCCCCCCTAGCTTTCTCATCTTTAGGGTAAAAATTAACCATTTGGTTTCATCTAGATGATTATTTTGAGGAGTACAGTACTCATGGGTGATAATTATTTATTTTATGGACCAATCTGTCATTTGGCTGAAAGGCGACCTCTGGGAGTTCCAAGTTTAAAGAGTATCTCAAGGTGATACAGTCTCAATGGTTCATCTAGTGTCTATCAGTTCAGTAAGCCTGACCTTTTTTTAGGAATTTGAGTTTTGTTCTACATTTTTATCCTTTCTATCTGGACCATCTAGTGGGTCAGAATGGTCAATAATGGTAGCTGGGCACCATCTAGTTCTTCTGATCTCCAGGTAGGTGATGTCATCATTTGTGTAGACTATTGGTTCTATAGACTAGTTTCTTCTTTGTGTCTTTGGTTTCCTTCTTTCTCTAGCTCCTGACAAATAGAGACCAACAGTTGTATCTTAAATGGCCTATTGAAAGCTTTTAAGACCCCAGACACTACTCAGCAAACTAGGATGTAGAACATTGTCTTTATGGACTATATTGTGCAAACTGACTGATTTGCCCCACAAGACTATGATCCTAAGCCCTCAAACTCAGTAGACCAGTCCCATGAGGTGTTTGGTTCTGTCTAGGAAGTATCCATAACCATGCCCTCTATGTGCTTTATTTTATACTTCAAAATATATGCAGCACACATAAACCTGTATATACTTGTAAAAATGGCATAGGGGTGGCATCTGACCTCCTTTAATTACACAAGGGGGAGGGAGAATGAAGATGGACAACCCAGCGCTGATTCCTGTGAGGCAAAGGTCAGACATGCCTCTTCTGCCACTTCTACCTATTCTGACATGAACTGTCCCTTCCATGGCAATCTCTGCTTTTCTGCTAGATTCACTAATTCATTGCAATGGACACACAGAACTCACAGACAATACTCATGATTATGGGGTTTATTAGAGGAGTAATAGGTTACAATTCAGGTTCAGGAACATTCAGGATACATCTCTTCCATCAGAACAGCCTCTTCTCAGCTGTGCCCACTGGCACACCTCTCTGGCCTTTGACTTCTGCCCAGCTCCGGTAAGTGTTTCAGAGCTCTTTTAGCTCTGCCGGTAAGTGCCCAGAAGCACCCCGCTCTGCCAGTAAACCTCAGCCTGAAGGCACTCAGCTCTAGCTCCGTGGGGCGGTGGGTCAGAAAACCTAGCTCTGCCAAGTGCCCAAAGGCACTCAGCTTTCTCTCTCCGTAGGCCAGGAAGCCCACCAAGCTATTTCCTGCCGGTCTTCCTGCATTGTTTCTCTGCCACTGCTTCTTGTGGTCTTCAGGAGAGGGTAAGATTAAGAATTCGGGTTATGGTTAGGTCTAGAGTTATTTTTAAGGTTAGGATTGTTCTTGTTGTCAAGAGCCATAGAAGTCGGTTCCAGCTCATAGGGATGTTATGTGTAACAGAATGAAACACTGTCCCATCCTGTGCCTTCCTCACTATTGTTGCTATTTTGGAGCCCGTTGTTGTAGCCACTGTGTCAGTCCGTCTCATTGAGGGTCTTTCTCTTTTTTGCTGACCCTCTACTTTACCAAGCATGATGTCCTTCTCCAGGGACAGGTCCCTCCTGATAATATGTCCAAAGTTTGTGAGATGAACTCTCTCCATCCTTCTAAGGAGCATTCTGGCTGTACTTCTTCCAAGACGTTTGTTCTTCTGGCCGTCCATGGTATATTCAATATTCTTTGCCAACACCGTAATTCTAAGGCATCAGTTCTTTTCCGTTTTCCTTATTCATTGTCCAGCTTTCACATGCATATGAGGCGATTGAAAACACCATGGCTTGAGTGAGGCTCACTTTAGTCCTCAGAGTGAGTGACAGTGAACATAGGAGTGCTGATGTGCATATCTGGTCATGTCAGTAGCTTTAGGTCTCTAGGGTATATCCCTAGGAGTGGAATTGCTGGATCATGGTGTAGTTCTATTTCTAGTTTTGTGACAAAGAGCCAAACTGTTTTCCATAGTAATTGTACCATTTTCCAGTCCCACCAGCAATGAATAAGGGTTCTGATCTACCCACATCCTCCCCAACATTTGTTGTTTTCTGTTTTTTTAATCAGTGCCATTTTAGGAGTGAGATGGTATCTCATTGTAGTTTTGATTTGTCTCTCTCTAATGGCTAATGATCGTGAACATCTTTTCATGTGTTTATTGGCAGTTTGGATGACTTCTTTGGTGAAGGTTCTGTTCATGTCCTTTTCCCATTTTATAACAGGGTTGTTTGTCTTTTTGAGTTGTTGAAGTTTTTTATTACTTTTGGAGATCAGGCCCATATCTGATACGTCCTTTCCAAAAAATTTTTCCGGTCTTGTAGGTTCTCTTTTTACTCTTTCGATAATGTCTTTTGATGAACAGGAGTTTATAATTTTTATGAGATCCCGTTTATCTGTTTTGCCTTCTATTCATACATTTATAATGCTTGTTATCCTATTTTTATGGAAGATTAGGTTTCTTAGTTTTCTCCCTATGTTCCAGGAATTTTATGATTTTAGGTTTGACATTTAGGTCTTTGAGCCATTTTGAGGTACTTTTTATGTTTGGTGTGAGGTGTGGGTCCTGTTTCAGTTTTCTGCAGGTTGATAATCCAGTTTGCCAGCACCATTTATTAAAGAGACTGTCTCTGCCCCACTGGATGGACTTTGACCCCTTATCAAAGATCAGTTGTCCATAGATGTTTGGGTTTAGTTCTGAGTTCTCAGTTCTGTTCCACTGGTCTGTGGGTCTGTCGTTGAACCAGTACCAAGCTGTTTTGATTACAGTGGCTGTATAGTATGTCTTGATAACAGGGTGTGTGAGGCCTCCTGCTTTGTTCTTTTTCTTCAGTATTGCTTTCGCTATTTGGGGTTTCTTGCCTTTCCACATGAGGTTGGTCGTTAGTTTTTCCATTTCAATAAGAATGTTGTTGGGATATGAATCAGGATTGCATTGAAACTATAGCTCGCTTTAGGTAGTACTGGCATTTTCACTACCTTAAGCCTTCCTACCCATGAGCATGGGATGTGTTTCCATTTTTGTATGTCTCTTATAGTCTCTTGTAGCAGTGTTTTATAATTCTCATTGTATTTTATGTCCCTGATTAGGCTAATCCTTAGGTATTTTATTGATTTGTGGGCTATTGTAAATGGTATTGTTTTTCTGATTTCTTTTTTGGAGTGGTGTTTGTTATTGTAGAGGAACCCAACTGATTTTTGTATGTTGATCTTGCAACATTGCTAAATTCTTCTATTAGTTCCAGCAGTTTTGTTGTGGAATGTTTAGGGTTTTCTATATTTAGGATCATGTCGTCTACGAATAGTGATAATTTTACTACTTCTTTTCCAATTTGGATACCTTTTATTTCTCTTTGTTATTGCTCTGGCCTAGGACTTCTAGACAACGGTGAATAAGAGTGGTGATAATGGACATCCTTGTCTTGTTCCCATTCTCAGGGGGAAGGTTCTTAGCCTTTCTCTGTTGAGTATGATGTTGGCTGTTGGTTTTTCTTATATGCCCTTAATTATGTTGAGGAATTTCCCTTCTCTTCCTTTTTTGCTGATAGTTTTTATCAGGAAGGAATATTGAATTTTATCGAATGCCTTTTCTGCATCGATTGATATGATCATGTGGCTCTTTTCCTTTGTTTTATTTAGGTGGTGTATTACATTGATTGATTTTCTGATGTTGAGCCACCCTTGTAATCCTGGTATGAATCCCACTTGATCATGGTGTATGATTTTTTTTGATACGTTGCTGTATTCTGCTGGCTAGAATTTTGCTAAAAATGTCTGCATCTGTATTCATAAGGGATATTGGTCTGTAGTTTTCTTTTTTTGGTGATGTCTTTGCCTGATATCAAGGTTATGCTGGCTTTATAGAAGGAGTCCAGTAAAATTCCTTCATCTTCTATGCTTTTGAAGAGATTGAGTAGGATTGGTGTCAACTCTACTCTGAATGTTTGATAGAATTCTCCAGTATAGCCGTCTGGTCCTGGGGTTTTTTTTTGTTGGTAGGTTTTTTGTTTTGTTTTTTTGTTTGTTTGTTTGTTTGTTTTTTGCTTTTTGTGCTTTAGGTAAAATTTGACGGCTCAAGTTAATTTCTCATACAAAAATTTATACACATGTTATGTGACACTAGTTGCAGTCCCTATAATGTGACAGCACAGTCCCCCTTTCCAACCGAGGTTTCCAATGTGAATTCACCCTGCTTCTGTCCCTTTCTGCCTTTTCATCCTGCCTCCAAACAGGAGCTGCCATTTAGTCTCGTGTATCTGTTTGAACTAAGAAGTACACTCTTCACGAGTATTATTTTGTGTTCTATAGTTCAGTCTAATCTTTGTCTGAAGAGTTAGCTTCGGCAATGGTTTTAGTTCTAGGTTAACAGAGAATCTGGGGATCATGTCTTCAAGGGTTCCTCTAGTCTCAGTCAGACCATTTAGTCTGATCTTTCTATGTGAATTTCAGTTCTGCACCACAATGTTCTCCTGCTCCATCAGGGACTGTCTGTTGTGTTCCCTGTCAGGGCAGTCATTGATGGTAGCCAGGTACCAGTTCTTCTGGTCTCAGGCTGATGGAGTCTCTAGTTTATGTGGCTGTTTTGTCTCTTGGGCTAATATTTTCCTTGTGTCTTTGGTATTCTTCACTCTCCTTTGCTCCAAGTGGGTTGGGACCAATTATTGCATCTTTGGTAACTGCTCACAAGCTTTTAAGACCCCAGACACCACTCAGCAAAGTGGGATGCAGAACATTTTCTTAATAAAGTTTGTTATGCCAGTTGTCCTAGATGTCCCCTGAAACCATGGTCTCCAGACACCAGGCCCTGATACTCTGTCCCTCGAAATGTTTGTTTATGTTCAGAATTCTTAGCTTTTGGTTTAGTCCAGTTGTGCTGACTTCCCCTGTATTATATGTTGTCCTTCCCTTCAACTAAGATAATTCTTATCTAATATCTAGTTAGTGAATTCCCCTCTCCCTCCCTCCCCACCCTCATAACCATCAACGAATGTGTTCTTCTGTGTTTAAACCTTTTCTTGAGTTCTTTTAATAGTGGTCTCATGCAATATTTGTCCTTTTGCGACTGACTAATTGCACTCAGCATAATGCTTTCCAGATTCATCCATGTTGTGAGATGTTTTGCAGATTCATCATTGCTCTTTATCATTGCATAGTATTCCATTGTGCATATATACCATGATTTGTTTATCCAAAAACAAATTGTTGTTGGGAACCTAGGTTGTTTCCATCTTTTTGCTATTGTGAACAGTGCTACAATGAACATGGATGTGCATATATCTATTTGTGTGACAGCTCTTATTTCTGTAGGATGTATTCCAAGGAGTAGGATTGCTGGATCATGTGGTACTTGTATTTCTAGCTTCTTAAGGAAACGCAAATCGATTTCCAAAGTGGTTGTACCATTTTACATTCCCATCAGTAGTTTATAAGTGTTCCAGTCTCTCCACAACCTCTCCAGCTTTTATTATTTTGTGTTTTTTGGATTAATGCTAGCCTTGTTGGGGTGAGATGGTATCTCATTGTAGTTTTAATTTGCAATTCTCTAATGGCTAATGATCGTGAGCATTTCCTCATGTGTCTCTTAGCAACCTGAATGTCTTCCTTGATGAAGTGCCTGTTCATATCCTCTGCCGATTTTTTAATTGGGTTATTTGTCTTTTTGTTGTTGAGGTTTTGCAGTATCTTGTAGATTTTAGAGATTAGACCCTGATAGGATATGTTGTAGCCAAAACATTTTTCTCGATTTGTACGTTGTCTTTTTTGTTTAAGTCTTTTGATGAGCATGAGTGTTTGATTTTTAGGAGGTCCCAGTTATCTAGTTTCTCTTCTGGTGTTTGTGCATTGTTAGTTATGGTTTGTATTCTGTTTATGCCATGTATTAGGGCTCCTAGCGTTGTCCCTATGTTTTCTTCTATGATCTTTATCGTTTTCGATTTTATATTTAGGTCTTTGATCCATTTTGAGTTAGTTTTTGTATGTGGTGTGAGGTATGGGTCCTGTTTCATATTTTTACAGATGGATATCCAGTTATGCGAGCACCATTTGTTAAAGAGACTGTCTTTTCCCCATTTAACGGACTTTGGGCGTTTGTCAAATATCAGCTGCTCATAGGTGGAGGAATTTACATCTTGATTCTCAATTCTGTTCAGTTGATCTGTGTATTTGTTGTACCAGTACCAGGCTGTTTTGACTATCATGGTGGTATACTAGGTTCTAAAATCAGGTAGTGTGAGACTTCCCACTTTATTCTTCTTCAGTAATGCTTTACTTATCTGGAACCTCTTCCCTTTCCATGTGAAGTTTGTGGTTTGTTTCTCCATCTCATTTAAAAAATGCTGTTGGAATTTTGATTGGGATTGCATTTGTATCTGTAGATTGTTTTGAGTAGAATTGACATTTTCACAACGTTGAGTATTCGTATCCATGAGCATGGTATGTTTTTCTGCTTATGTAAGTTTCTTTTAGTTTCTTGCAGTAGTGTCTTGTAGTTTTCTTTGTATAGGTCTTTTACGTCTCTGGTTAGATTTATTCCTAAGTATTTTCTCTTCTTGGGGGCTATAGTAAATGGTACTGATTTGGTGATTTCCTTTTCAAAGTTCTCTTTATTGGTGTAGAAGAATCCAGCTGAGTTTTGTATGTTTATCTTGTATCCTGATACATTGCAAAAATCTTCTATTAGTTCCAGTAGTTTTCTTGTGGATTCTTTGGGGGTTTTCTGTGTATAAGATCATATCATCTGCAAATAGTGATACTTTTACTTCTTCCTTACTTATTTGGGTGCCCTTTATTTCTTTTTCTTGCCTTATTGCTCTGGCTAGGACCTCAAACACAGCGTTGAATAAGCTTGGTGATAAAGGGTATCCTTGTCTGGATCCTGTTCTCAAGGGGAATGCTTTCAGACTCTCCATTTAGGATGATGTTAGTTGTTGACTTTGTATAAATGCCCATTATTATGTTGAGGAATTTCCCTTCCATTCCTGTTTTCCTGAGAGTTTTTATCAGGAATGGATGTTGGACTTTGTCAAATGCCTTTTCTGCATCAATTGATAAGATCATGTGGTTCTTGTCTTTTGTTTTATTAATGTGATGGATTACATTGATTGTTTTTCTAATGTTGAATCATCCCTGCATACCTGGTATAAATCTCACTTGATCATGGTGAATAATTTTTTTGATAAATTGTTAAATTCTGTTGACTAGAATTTTGTTGAGGATTTTTACATCTATCTTCATAAGGGATATTGGTCTGTAATTTTCTTTTTTTGTGGTGTCTTTACCTGGTTTTGGTATTAGGGTTGTGCTGGCTTCATAGAATGAGTTTGGGAGTGTTCCGTCCTTCTCTATGCTCTGAAATACCTTTAGTAGTAGTGGTGTTAACTCTTCTCTGAAAGTTTGGTAGAATTCTCCAGTGAAACCGTCAGGGCCAGGGCTTTTTTTAATGGGGAATTTTTTAATTACCTCTTCCGTCTCTCCTTTTGTTATAGGTTTATTTAGTTTTTCTACCTCAGTTTGTGTTAGTTGAGGTAGGTAGTGTGTTTCTAGAAATTTGTCCATTTCCTCTAGGTTTTCAAATTTGTTGGAGTACAGTTTATTATAGTACTGTGTTATGATTCTTTTAATTTCAGTTGTGTCTGTTGAGATATCACTCCTCTCATTTCCTAGTCATATTATTTGCTTCCTCTCCTGTTTTTCTTTTGTCAGTTTGGCTAATAGTTTATCGATTTTGTTGATCTTTTTGAAGAACCAGCTTTTGGTCGTCTTAACTATTTCTATTGTTTTTCCATTTTCTATTTCATTTATTTCTGCTCTAATTTTTATTATTTTTCATTTTTCTGGTGCCTGAGGGCTTCTTTTGCTGCCCTCTATTTGTTCAAGTTTTAGGGTTAATGTTTTTATTTTGGCCTTTTCTTCTGTTTGGATGGGTGCGTTAATTGTTATAAATTGAACTCTGAGCACTGCTTTTGCTTTGTCCCAAAGGTTGTGGTAAGATGTGTTTTCATTGTCATTTAATTCTGTGAATTTCTTTATTCTGTCCTTAATCCGTTCTATAACCTAGTAGTTTTTTAGCAAGGTGTTGTTCAGTTGCCATATATTTGACTTTTTTTGTTCCTTGTTTTTTCTGATACTGATTTCTACGTTTATGGCATTTTGGTCAGAAAAGATGCTTTGTAATGAAAATTTCGATCTTTTGGATTTTGTTAAAGCTTTCTTTGTGGCCTAATTGTGATCTATTCTGAAGGATGTTCCATGTGCACAGGTAAAGAAAGTATACTTGGCTGCTGTTGGGTGGAGTGTTCTGTATATGTTTTTGAGATCAAGTTGGTTGACTGTGGCATTTAGATCTTCCGTGTCTTTATTGAGCTTCTTTCTGGATGTTTTGTCCTTCACTGAAAGTGGTGCGTTGAAGTCTTCTATTATTATTGTGGAGCTGTCTCTCTTTTCAGTGCTGTTAGAGTTTGTTTTATGTGTTTTGGAGCCTTGTCATTGGGTGTGTAAATATTTATTATGGTTATATCCTCCTGGTATATTGACCCTTTAATCATTATATAGTGTCCTTCCTTATCCTTTGGGGTGGATTTTGCTTTAAAGTCTATTTTGTCAGAGATTAATATTGCCACTCCTTCTCTTTTTTGATTGTTGTTTGCCTAATGTATTTTTTTTCCATCCTTTGAGTTTTAGTTTGTGTCTTTGAGTCTAGGGTGTGTCTCTTGTAGGCAGCATATACATGGATCGTGTTTTTTTATGCATTCTGCCACTCTCTGTCTCTTTATGGGTGCATTTAGTCCATTTACATTCAGTGTAATTATTGATAGGTATGAGTTTAGTGCTGTCATTTTGGTGTATTTTGTGTGTGTGTGTTGATACTTTCTTCGTTCCACTTAATTTTCTGCACTGAGTCATTTTCCTTTATATATATATTTTTTCATCCTTTTCATTGTTGATTTTGTATTTGCTGGGTCTTTATGTTTTTTATTTTGATGTGTAGGATTGTTAGTTTCCTTTGTGGTTACCTTAAAATTTCTCTATTTTCTAAGTTTAAACCAATCTTTTATTTCTTGATATCGTTCTATAACTATATTATTTTGTCCCTCTTTTTTGTTTTAGTGTTGTCAGCTTTTACATATGACATCTCTGTTCTGTCCTGTGTTCTAACCTTTGTTGTTATCTGATATTGACTCTTTAACCGAAGGACTCCATTTAGTATTTCTTGTAATTTTTGTTTGGTTTTTACAATTTCCCTGAATTGCTGTTTATCTAGAAATGCCCTAATTTCATCATCATATTTGAGAGACAGTTTTGCTGGATATATAATTCTTGGCTTGAAATTTTTTTCCTTCAAGGCTTTATATATGTCATTCCATTGTCTTCTTACCTGCATGGTTTCTGCTGAGTAGTCCAAGCTTAGTCTTATTGACTCTCCTTTGTAGATGACTCTTTCTTTATCTCTAGCTGCTCTTCAAATTCTCTTTTTATCTTTGGTTTTGACAAGTTTGTTTATAATATGTCTTGGTGACTTTCTCTTGGGATCTACCTTATATGGGGTTCAAGGAGCATTGTGGATACATATCTTCTCATCTTTCATCTATCAGGGAAGTTTTCTGTCAACAAATCTTCAACAATTCTCTCTGTATTTTCTGTTATGGTCTTGTTCTAGTACTGTAATCACTCGTAGGTTATTCTTCTTGATACAGTCCCACATAATTCCTAGGGTTTCTTCATTTTTTTAAATTCTTTTATTTGGTTTTTCCTCAAATAAGTTGCTGTCAAGTGTTTTATCTTCAATCTCAGTAATTCTGACTTCCATTGTCTTAATTCTGCTCCTATGACTTTCTACTAAGTTGTCTAATTCTGAAGGTTCATTGTTATTTTTTTGGATTTCTGTTTGCTGTCTATGGATTCTTGCAGCCTGTTAAATTTGTCATTTTGCTTTTGTATAACCTTTTTAAGTTCTTGTATTGCTTTGTCTGTTTGTTCCTTTGCTTGGTCTGCATTTTGCATGATGTCCTTCCTGATCTCTTGAAGACCTTGTGTATATTAATCCTTTTGAATTCTACCTCCAGTAATTCCAAGAGGTTTTCTTCCCCCGGGAGGTTTCCTCGGTCTTTGTTTTGGTTGCTTGCTGGAGGCATCATGTTCTCCCTCTTTATGTGATTTGATATTGACTGTTGTCTCCGAGCCATCAATACGTTATATTTATTTTATGTTTGCATGCTGTGTCCTAGCTTCTTGTTTTGTTTTGATATGCCCAAATAGGCTGTTCATTTGAGCTACTTTGATTATTGGCATCTTTGAAGCTCTCACGTTCTATCACCAGGTGGTTAGAGCTGCTGCTAGGTACGTGAGCTCAGGAGTCCATTTACTTTTCTTGTGCAGATTCAGCTCAGCTATCCAGGTCATCGGTTACCATTTGTGGTGCAGATTCACCTACTGTCCTAGATGGGCAGGGCTTTGTAGGGGTGACTGCAGCAGGCACAGGTACTGGCTGCAGTAGGGAGTTATGTGCCGAGCAAGGTGGGGGGCTGATGGCTGCCCCTGAGTGTGTAAGAGGGAGGTGTGTCCATGTTCCCTAGAGCACGTAGGTGGGTGGGTTTTGCAGCTGGACTCTGGGTACTCAATGCTCTTGGCTGTAAGAACTGGTAGGCACAACTTATTTTTGGACCCCTGTCATGGGTGGCTAGGTGGAGTGGGTGGAGCCACCATTCCTTAGGCCCCTGATGTGGGTAGGTGAGGACCCTGCTTAATGTGCCAGGTGGTATCTAATGTTGCAAATCTGCCACTCCCCCTTAGCTGTTTCAGTTGAAAATAGGATTCAAGTATATACCGTTGTACTGTGCTAGTGAGGGTCTACACTATTGAAATAGGGTATTTTTTTTTTTAAGCTGGCATCCCAGCACTGGCACACCCACTAGCCAGTCTCCTGCTTGCCTGTCAGTCTGACTGTTTCCCTCACCCTGTTGCCCTTGCAGCTATTCCAGGTCCTGTTGCCCATTGGTTTCAGGACTCAGGGATATTCAGCAGTACTCTCATGCAGCTTTAAGGTCTTCCTTCACCCACCTCTCACTTGTGCAGCCCTCGAACCTCCCGTGGCCAATTTTTGCCACCTTAAAAAAAATCTGGCTAGAGCTTCCTCAGGTAAGCGCCTATAAAAACGGCTTGTCTGACCTCCTCCAGTCCCACAGTGGGGAAGGAGAACAAAGGTCAACAGCCCAAGGCTGATTCCTATGTGGTGGAGGTCCATCAAGCCTTCTCTCTTTGCCACCTTTACCAATTCTGACACGAACTGTCCCTCCCACAGCACTCTCTGCTGGATTCGATAATTCATTGCAAAGCAACACAGAACTCACAAACCATACTCACAGTTATGGGGTTTAGTAGGGACGTAACAGTTACAATTTAGGCTCAACAACACTCAGGATACAGCTTGTCCATCAGGATAGCTTCTCCCCAGCTGTACTTGCAAGCATGCCTCTCCCTTGCAAGCACGTCTCTTGGTCTCTGCCCAAAGACACTCAGCTTTCTCTCTCCATGAGCTGGGAAGCCCATTGTGCCGTCTCCTGCTGCTGGGTCTCTCCTGCTGGTCTCTCCTTCCTTGGTGGTGGTGGGCTCCTCTTCCTGCTGTGGAATTGGCTCTCTTTTAAGGCAAAACCGAGCAATCCCCTTAGTAGGCCACAATTACCCTATCATACAGTCCCCTGGGTAGGAGTTACAAGATCATGGCTAGAAAGGCCACACACAAAAGTAATTAATCGCACTGCAGCTCTGTTTCTGTGTTCCTTGCTTGAGGTGTTACCCAGTCCTGTCCCAAAATGGCTGCAGTGAGCTCGTACTCCCAATGTTAGTGGGTAGGATCTCTGTTTCTGTGCTGACCCCTTTCCTCTCTTCTCCCCTGCTCTCGACTCACCCCGATGCTCCAATTCTTCAGCTGCTGTCTGAAATTTCAAGATCTCAGTCTGTGCTTGTTTTCATTCATTTTTCAGTGTGTTAGTTGCTGGAGGAATAGATGGGAGCGTCCATCACTTTGCAGTCTTACTCTGTCCCTCCGGTATTAAACAGTTTTAGATTGCTTTTGTTAAGATACTGTTTTTTGTGTTCAAATGTTCTCTCTTCTTTCATAGCTGGGTGTAAGTGAAATGCACTTTGGTAATTTATGGCATCATGGGGAATTTTAATTTTTCTTTTGCTGATATTATTTCTATAGTCAAATTTTGTGGGTTCTTTTTAGCCTGATTTCCGGATAGCTGCCACAGGAGTTGTCCTTGATCTGGATAAATCCATAAAAATTGTGAAGAAATTAAAGCTAACTGGATTTCCATATAAAATTTTCAAGAATACTTCATTTATTAAGGTTTGTATATCTACATAATCACATATTTATTTAAAGCAAGAATGAAACACTTATAAAGTCTAATATTTTCAGAACAGGTTTATAAATCTTTTAAAATCTTGATCTTTGGTATTTTTAGTTTATTTGTTTATATTGAGCTCTGTGTTACTTAAATATACTCAGAAATCTTAAGGTGTAGTAAAACAAATTTTAGTGATTGAGACTATAACTTATCACTTCCATATGAGATATCTCAGAGCTAATATTGAAAATACATAATTTTGTTCATGGGATTTTGTTTCCTTTTTGAGTCTTGTTAAGAAAGGGAAATTTTTGAGTTTCTCTAACAGTCTCATAGAAAAATAGACAAAGCAGTTCACAGAAAACTAGTTGGCAAGGGTATAGAGAAGTGGACATACTTTTGCAGTATTTTGGGAAGGTAGTTTGAGCAGCATTTATTGAAAATCTCATTAGTGGAGATGTTTCCATTAAAAACACAGTGTTAAGAAGATCATAAAATGCTCTTTTAATGTAAGGTAATAACACCACCTGGGATTTATCTAGTTCTTTTTACTCTCTGAGTGCATTCACCTAAATAAAAAGATTTGAACTGCAGTCCAGCCCTGTGAGATGTCAGCAAAGACTACATAGGCCAGTTTAGTCCAATAAAGATGTCTTTGATCTTTTCTTCTACAAAGACACCATTGACAAGCATATTAATGAGCCAACAGTCATACTTGATTAGTGTTATTTTTGGGAAAAAGTAAAACAGTTGTATCCTTTTTTCCTAGTAATTCCACTTTTGGGGAGGGGAGAATTTATCATATTTTAACACCCTTCAATGGCTTTTTTTTTTTTTTAAACTAAGGATGATGTTTTTATGAACTAAGATTTAAAGTATATGATTTTATGTGTGTGTGTGTGTGTGTTTTTTTCCCCCTGTATTTCTGTAGGGAATGTTTAATTCTGCCTTGGAAGTGGCCAAATTTGAAGGTGCTGTGATTCGAACTGTCAGTGGGATAAGAGGACAGATCAAGAAAGCACTCCGGGCTCCAGAAGGAGCTTTCCGGGCCACCTTTGAGGATAAGTTGTTGATGAGTGGTAAATCTCCTTTGTGGTGTTTTAATGACAGTGTGCTACCATTCATTGATTTCTAGCCAACAGTGATTAGATGAATAGAGTTTAGGTCTTTAGACAATCAGAGTCCTTTCCGATATCCCTTAGTTGAGGAATTTTGGGCAGACTGCTGGCTCACATCATATCTGGAGCCCTTTGGTTCACATACAGTAAAAGTTTTGTGATGTACAAGAGTAGTTCACTTATTAAGTCCTTCAAATATTGAGCAACCAGGTAGAGAAGAATAGGGCACATGTTTTTCTGTTTGGTGAGCTGGATATGAATCTTCTTTTCAAAATGTTAAATTTTCTCTCTTTCCAGATATTGTCTTCATGCGAACTTGGTATCCTGTCTCCATTCCAGCCTTCTATAACCCAGTCACATCTTTGTTGAAACCAGTGGGTGAGAAAGACACCTGGTCAGGAATGAGGACAACAAGTCAACTCAGACTTGCACACAGTATCAGACTAAAGCCAAACAAGGATTCTTTGTATAAGGTACAGGTTATGTATGTATTAGTTATGATGACTGCATGTGCTCGATAGACATTGAGTCATCGTGGTGCTTCATATGTAATTGTAAAAAATGGCATGTTGTTCCTCTAACTTCACAAGAGGGAAGAATCACCATCAACATCAACACAAGGCTGATTCCTATGAGGTGGAGGTCAAACATACCTCCATCTTCAACCTTTTTACCAATTCTAACACCAGCTCTCCCTCCCACGGCACTCTACTTCTCTGCTGGGTTCAATAATTCATTGCAATGGCCACACAGAACTTACAGACTATACTCACAGTTGTGAGGTTTATTAAAGTAGTAACAGGTTACAATTCAGGATCAGAAATGACTCAGGATACAGTTCTTCAGTCAGGACAGATTCTCGACCATGCCCGCAGGCAGTCCTCTCTTGTCCCCTCGGCCTGGCCTCTGCCCTGCTTGGGGAAGTGTTACAGCTCTTTACCTCCACTGACAAGTGCCTGAAGGCACACCACTCTGCCAGTAAGCCTCAGCCCAAAGGTGCTCAGTTCTCTCGCTCTGTGGGTCGGCACACTCAGCTCTCTTGCTCTGTGGGTCAGCTCAGTGGGCTTGGAATCCCACCACGCCTTCTTGTGCTGGTCTTGTTCTGCTGCCATTTCTCTACCACTCCTTCTCACCATCTCGCACTGTCTCCAGTGTTACGGCTTTCTCTCTATCTCCTAGGTCTAGGAAATTCTCAGTGCAGTGATCCTGGGTCTAAAGGACTTGCTCTACTCCTGGCTCTTCTTTCTTGATGGTAGTGAGATCCCCTTTTCCTGCCTCTAAGACAGCTCAATTTAAGCCTAGCAGTGTGACAAAACTGACCAGTCCCCTCATTAAGGTTCCATATACCTTATTTGCATGGCCCCACTTTCACAAGGGTTCTAAACACCTTATTTGCATTATTAGCAGGCTGTACAATCCTCTTAGTGGGCCAGACACCTTATTTGCATAGTCCCACCCAGTCATTGTGTGGGAGTCACAAAGACTATGGCAAGAAGGGCCATATTAAGTAATTCACTGCAGTAGTGTTTTATATGCTTTGAATTTTAAGTATAAAGTCTTAACATTAAATTTGGTTGAACATATTGTATATACATAAAATATTTTGGAAGGAACACAAGAATGTGGTAATAGTAGTTTTCTCTGGATTGGAAAAGAGATTTCAGCTTTTGTATACCCTTTTTGAGCTATTTTCATTTTCACCATATACATGTATACTTTTTAAAACATTAATGTGTTAATTTTTATTGAAGCAATACAGGTTTTTATTTTTAAAGTGTTAACATACATATGTGCAGGAAAGTACAAAAATCATAATTGTACAACTGGATGAATTTTAACAAACCTAAGTCACCACCACCTGGTACAAGCAATAGAATGCTACCAGCACAACAGAGGCCCCTCTTGTAATCTCTCCCAGTTACCACCCCAATCTCCTCCTCAAAGATAGCTACTATCCCAAGTCATTACAAGTAAATTCGTTCTGCCTGTTTTCGAGTTTTATAAAATGTATACTATTTTTCCTGGTTTCTTTCATTTGGTATTATAAAATTCAACGATATTCTTCTATATAACAGATGTTGATTTTTATTGCCAAACAGAATTCCATTATATGAGTGTCACAGTTTATTCATTTTACTCGACAGACATTATTTGCAGTATTTGGCCATTATAAATGCCGACCTGAACACTTGTACATGAGTTGTTTGGTTTGCATGGCCCCACATTTCTGTTGGATAGATCCCCAAGGGTGGGATTGCAGGTTACAGAGTATGCATGTGTTCAGTTTTAGTGTATAATAACCTATAATTTCCTGAAGCCATACCAAGTTAGACTCCCACAAACTACATATCAGAGTGCTAGTTGTTCTACATCCTTGCCAACAGTTGGCCTTGTCAGTCTTTTTTATTTTAGGCTTTCATTGCCTTTCTAGATTCCCATTTTCGTTTAGATTTTAGTTTCAGAACTTTCACTATTTTCTTGATAGCTTAACAATGTGTTTCGAAAGATTTAGTTTGTTGTTTTAATCCAGGATGTTTGGTTATTTTATAATTAGAGGGTGGTTCAGGCCATCAGTCTGCCAGTTTGTTAGAAACAGAAGTCTCCCCTAAACCAAAAACCAATTGTCATTGAGTCAATTCTAAGTCATAGCAACCCTGTAGGACAGAGTAGAACCACCCTGTGGGGTTTCCAAGGAGCAGCTGGTGGATTCAAACTGCCAACCGTTTGGTTAGCAGCTGAGCTCTTAACCACTGCACCACCAGGGCTTCAGGTCTCCCCAGGTATTACTTTTTCTATAAAATAGTGAATAAAATTTTGGATCAAAGTTTGGACAATCCACCAAGAAAACGTAATCTTAATAAATACCTATGCAGCCAACAACAGAGCTCTGAAATACATAAAACAGGCTCTAACAGCACTGAAAAGAGAAATACACAGTTCCCCAATAATAGTAGGAGACTTTAACACACTACTTTCAGTAAAGGACAGAACATCTAGAAAGAAACTCAGCAAAGATACAGAAGATCTGAAGGCTACAATCAACCAACTCGATCTCACAGACTTACACAGAACACTCCACCCAACAGCAGCAAAGTATACATTCTGTTCCAATGCACATGGAACACACTCCAGAATACACCACATTTTAGGCCACAAAGCAATGCTCAATAAAATTCAAAACATTGAAATAATACAAAGCATTCTCTCTGATCATAATGCCATAAAAGCAGAAATCAATAACTGGAAGAGCAAGGAAGAAAAAATCAAATACATGGAAACGGAGTGACACCTTGCTTTAAAACAACTGGGTAATAGAAGAAATCAAAGAGAAAATAAAAAAAATTTCTAGAATCAAATGAGAATGAAAATACATCATATCAAAACCTTTGGGACACAGCAAAGGTAGTAGTGCTCAGAAGTCAATTTATTGCAATAAACATACACATCAAAAAAGAAAAATGGGCCAAAATCAAACTGTTAGCCCTCCAACTTCAACAAATAGAGAACAACAAAAGGAGCCCACAGGCACCAGAAGAAAGGAAATACTAAATATTAGATCAGAAATAGACAACAGAAAAATAATAAAATCAAGAAGACCAAAAGTTGGTTCTGTGAAAAAATCAACAAAATCGACAAACCATCAGCCAAACTGACAGAAAGACAGGAGGGGAACCAAAAACCCAAATAAGAAATGAGATGGGCATTACAACAAACCCAAGTGAAATAAAAACAATCATAACAGAATACTATGAAAAACTGTAAGAAATTTGGGAATCTAGAGGAAATGAACAAATTTTTAGAAACATACTACCTACTTAAACTAGCACAAACAGATAAAAAGCTTAACAGACTCATAACAAGAAGTGATTGAAGAGGTAGTTAAAAAAAAACTCCCAACCAAAAAGCTCTGGCCTGAATGGCATCATTGGAAGATTCTACCAAACATTCAAAGAGCTCACACCAGTACTACTCAAACTATTGCAGAGCACAGAAGAGGAAGGAATAATACTCACAAGTTCATTCTATGAAGCCAGCATACCCCAATACCAAAGTCAGGCAAAGACACCATAGAAAAAAGAAAATTAGAAACCAGTATCTCCCATGAATATAGATGCCAAATTCTCAACAAAATTTTAGCCAATAGAATTCAGCATCATATCAAAAAAATAATATACTGCAACCAAGAGGGATTCATTCCAGTTATGCAAGGATGGTCCAACATTAGAAAATCAATGTAATCCACCACATAAATAGAAAAAAAGAGAATCACATGATCATCTCAGTTGATGCAGAAAGTGTATTTGATGAAGTCCAGTGCCCATTCCTGATAAAAACTCGCAGTAAAATAGGAATAGAAGGGAAATTCCTCAATATAGTAAAGGGCATCTATACAAAACCAACAGCGAACTTTATTCTCAACAGAGAGGGCTGAAAGCTTTCTCCATGAGAACAGGAACAAGACAAGGATCCCCTTTATCACTAGCCCTGTTTAACATTGTGCTGGAAGTCCTAGCTAGAGCAGTAAGGCAATAAAAAGAAAGAAAGGGCATCCAAATTGGAAAGGAAGAAGTAAAACTATCCCTATTCACAGATGATACGATACTACACATAGAGAACCCCAAAGCTTCCACAAGAAGACTCATGGAACCAATAGCAGATTCAGCAGAGTATTAGATCAACATACAAAAATCAGTTGCATTCCTATAAATCAACAAAAAGAACTTCAAAAACAAAGTCAGGGAAACAGTACCATTTATAATAGCCTCTAAAAACATAAAATACTTAGGAGTAAATGTAACCTGGCACATAAAAGACCTATACAAAGAAAAGTACAAAACATTACTGCAAGAAACCAAAAGAGACCTACATAAATGGAAAAACATACCATTATAATGGATAGGAAGACTTAACATTGTGAAAATGTCAAAGCAATCCACAGATACAATTCAATCTTGATCCAAATACCAACAGCATTCTTTAATGAGGTGGAAAAACTAATCACCAACTTTATATGGAAAGGAAAGAGGCCCTGGATAAGCAAAGCATTATTGAAGAAAAAGAGCAAAATAGAAGGCCTCACGCTACCTAATCTCAGTATTATACATCCACAGTAGCGAAAACAGAATGGTACTGGTACAATGACAGACACATCGACCAAGGGAACGGAATCAAGAACCCAGATGTAAATCCATCCACCTATGGTCACCTGATCATTGACAAAGGACCAAAGTCCAGTAAATGGGGAAAAGACAGTCTTTTTAACAAATAGTGCTGGCAGAACTGGATATCCATCTGCGAAAAACTGAAACAAGACCCATACCTCACATCATGCACAAAAACTAACTCAAAATGGATCAGAGACCTAAATGTAAAATCGAAAATGATAAAGATCATGGAAGAAAAAATAGGGACAACACTAGGGGCCCTAATACATGGCACAAAGAGAATACAAACCATAACTAACAATGCACAGACACTAAAAGATAACCTAGATACTTGGGAGCTCCTCAAAATTAAATACTGTGCTCATCAGAAGACTTCACCAAAAGAGTATGAAGAGAACCTACAGGCTGGGAAATAATTTTTAGCTATGACAAATCCAACAAAGGCCTAATCTCTAAAATCTGTAAAATATTTCCAACACCTCAACAACAAAAAGACAACACAATTAAAAAATGGGCAAAGGATATGAACAGGCACTTAATCAAAGAAGATATTTCAGCTGCTAACAGACACTTTAGGAAATGCTCACAATCATTAGCCATTAGAGAAATGCAAATCAAAACTACAGTGAGATACCATCTAACCCAACTTTATTGGCATTAATCCAAAAACAAAAAAATGTTGGAGAAGTTGTGGTGAGATTGGAACTCTTATGCATTGCTTGTGGGAATGTAAAGTGGTATAACCAGTATGGAAAAGGATAATGGCGTCTCCTTAAAAAGCTAGAAATAGAAATACCATATAATCCAGTAATCCCACTCCTAGCAGTGTATCTTAGAGAAATAAGAGCCATTGCATGGATAGACATGCGTACACCCGTGTTCATTGCAGCGTTATTCACAATAGCAAAAAGACTGTGGAAACAACCTTAGTTCCCATATTTATGGAAGCCCTAATAATAAACAGATTGGAAAAATATAATCCAACAACGTTAAACAAGTTCAAGAACAAAAGGAAAACGTAGACAAAGTGCTCATGAACAGATGAATGGATAAATTATGGTACATACACACAATGGAATACTATACAACAATAAAGAACAGTGATGAATCTGCAAAACATCTTACAACATAGATGAATCTGGAGGGCATTATGCCAAGTGAAATAAGTCAACAACAAAAGGACAAATAGTGTATGAGACCACTATTATTAAAACCCAAGAAACAGTTTACATACAGAAAAAAACAATCTTTGATGGTTACGAGGGAGAGGAGGGAAAATCACTAACTAGATAGTAGACTAGTGTTAACTTTGGTGAAGGGAAAGACAACACATGATATAGGAAAGTCAGCACTGTTTGACCAAGGCAAAGTCATAGGAACTTCCTAGATGTACCCAAACGGCTTGAGGAACTGAGTTTTGGGGGCTGAGGACTGGGGACCATAGTCTCAAGGGACATCTAGGTCAGTTGGCATGACATAGTTCATAAAGAAAATGTTCTACATCCTACTTTGGTAAGTAGCGTCTAAGTTCTTAAAAGCTTGCCCAGTGGTCATCTAAGATACATGTATAGTTCCCATCCCGTCCTGAGCAAAGGCGAATGATCTAAAACCAAAGACACAAGGTAAATATTAATCTGAAGGACTAATGGACCACATGAACTACAACCTCCACCAGCCTGAGCCCAGAAGACCTAGATGGTGCCCAGCTACCGCCACTAACTGCTCTGACGGGTCACAATAGAGAGTCCCAGAGTGGGAGAAAAATGTAGAACAAAATTCAGATTCACAAAAAAGACCAGACTTACTGGTCTGACAGAGATTGGAGGAACTCCTGAGACTATGGCCACTGGACACCCTGCTAACTCAGAACGGAACCCATTCCTGAGTCCACCTTTCAGACAAAGATTAGACAGGCCTATAAAATAATAACATGTGAGGGACGTGCTTCTGAGTTCAATCAAGTGTTTGAGACCAAATTGGGCAACACTTACTCAGAAGCAAAGAGGAGAAGGCAAGAAGGGACAGGAAAACTGGATGAATGGATATGGGGAACCTGGGGTGGAAAGGGGGAGAGTACTGACACATTGCAGGGATTGCAGCCAATGTCATGAAACAATTTGTATATAAATTTTTGGATGAGAAACTATTTTGTGCAGTAAACCTTACCTTAAAGCACAATAAAAATTTTTTTGGATTATCTTTAATTTTTATTAAAATTTGCTGTTATGTAGCCTGTGATGCTATTTTTTGGAAAAGATAGAGATTTCTCTGATTTCTTTAATTCTAAAGCATAGATTCCTAAACAGTCAATTGAATACTTTTATGGATGGTGTCTTTAATAATAGATTTAAAGACATAGCACAAATATTCTCTGTATAGTTGATGTTGACCTTGGTAAAGGCCTAGGGCAAAACTTTCAGTGTATTAGCAGTATTTCTGAAGCAGTTAAGAATTTTGGACTTCTCTTAATTTAAGCATTGAATTTAGATCACCTTGAAAATTGGATGTTTTGCCTTCGTCTGCTGTTTAAATCCCGCTTTTCTCAGCTGGCTCTCCATTAGAAACAATAGTTAAATGTCTTACTGAGAATCAGCAATGTGGACACTTTGCTGATTGGAGGAACTATGTCTCTCAAATCCAAAGAGGTTTATAGTCAAGATAAAAAGCTAGATTATTTTTAGTAGCTGGCAAAAACCACCTCAGTGTCCAAAAGATAAGGTTTGAATTTTCCATTAAAAGAAACTTTGTATCTACTCACCTACTCTGTTAGGATCTCATAGTTCCATACCGTAGAAATTGGCACAGTAGATTTCTTGGAAAAATTGTAAATATCATACATACATTCCTCTGCCTATTGTTGTACATGGCCATTGAGATAGCCCATATTTGATGGATGATTGAATCCTCGTGTCTGATGGTCTGCAAACTCTGGTGTTACTGACTTTGTGGAAAAATCATTCCATTAAGATTTTATGCAAAAGGTTTTAAATGTACTTAGAGCATAGTTTAAATATGTTACACTCTTTGTTTTATTTTTCTTTTCAGCCCGTAGTGAGGCAAAAGAAACATTTTAACTCGCTGCACATTCCAAAAGCCTTGCAGAAGGCCCTGCCATTTAAGAACAAGCCCAAGACCCAAGCAAAGGCAGGCAAGGTGCCAAAGGACAGGCAGAGACTGGTCGTCATACGGGAACCTCATGAGCGGAAGGTACTATGGATGGATGGCTCATTCATTTACATGTGAAAACGATGCTTTCAGTAGCACATTTGGTATTTCTACTGCATTGTCGTTTTTCACCAGGAAAGTATAAGGGCGTTTCAAGGCACTAGACCTGAAGTTAGAGGAAAGGCTGTGGTCCTTTCCCTTTATTAGGTTTAGTCATGCTCTTGCTTATCCATTTTAATGAGGGTAATAGGTGCACAGCTGGTGAATCACTCTGCTCCCAGTATAACCAAATCTGAGCAGTCCCTTTTGGGATCTGAGACAGAAACCAACAAATCCAACATTTTTGATAAACTTTTATGAGTGTTCACAGTACTGATGTGCTTAGTTATTATTTCTGTTAAGTAAGGGAAATGGATTTATTTAACCATATCCCCACCTTCTACTTGTTTTCAGTTTTGGGGAAACTTACTTTATCTCTTCAAAAGATGAATAAAAAGAGGCAGAAAACTTTTCTTTGTGTTAGTTAATTGCACATAGTAGCCACAGTGATGAACAAAGGTGGTTTTATGGCAAAAGCTATTATGTAAGTATTTTGCTAAGTGAATACGCTCCTGTCTGTATCTCCATGCAAATTGTGATCTCCCAGTTCGGATAAATTTTCACTAGGTTAATAAATCATTTCTGATCATGGATTAAGTCTAGTTTTGATAAAATCAACTGAGGTGTTTAGGCCCCCTCAAATTTAGATAAGAATTAAAGCATGCCAGAGCTGTAAGCATATTCTAATGCTCACTGGTTTTTCATTATCAGGTCCTTGCACTGCTGGATGCTCTGAGCACAGTGCACAGTCATAAGATGAAGAAGGCCAAGGAGCAACGGCATCTGCAGAATATAGAGCACTTCAAAGTGAAACAAAAGGAAGAGGAAGAAAAACTGACACAGCGGAAGGAGCTCAGGAAGAAGCTCTTCCGAATCCAGGGTCAGAAAGAAAGAAGAAATAATAAGTCCAGTTTGAAGGGGCATGAGGATCAACTGAAGTGAGCCTCCCAGATGGGTAGGATGTCATTTGGATCTGTAGAAATGGATGGTTTTAAATATTATAGTACTTGTAAATGGGAATTCCAGAACAAGTCAAGGAACTGTAGCACAAGAGACTGTGCCTTTGCAGTGGGAAATTGAGAAGACTGCTGACGTGACACATACTCATGCTCAGCATCTAAGTTACGTATGGATATAGAATGATACCATTTATGGTTTTGCTCTAGCCTCAATCTCTTTTTTGGTATATGCTACAAAAATTCATTAAAATATTTTCTTGTAAATTTTGACTTAGTGTTTTTCATTAGGGATGAATCCACAAATTGATTGTAGATAATTGCTTTCTCTACCACCTTCCTAATGAGCTTTTCAGAAGACAGAAAAATATTAAGTCCTCAGTTTCAATGTGAAATTACAGAGGATAGGGAAGAATGTATGGTTGTTTTTTGTTTTTTTTTTTTGTCTCACCATATATTCTTTGATCACTGACCTTAATGACATTTTATCTTATTTCATATGATTTGCATGCTAGTTTAAGAGCTTTTGTTGTTGTTAGGTGCTGTCGAGTCAGTTCCAACTCAGTGACACTGTGTACAGCAGAATGAAACACTGACCGGTCCTGCGCCTTCCTCACAATCATTGCTGTGTTTGAGCCTGTTGCTGCAGCCACTGTGTCAGTCCATCTCGTTGACGGTCTTCCTCTTTTTGGCTCACCCTCCTCGTTACCGAGCATGATGTCCTTCTCCAGAGACTGATCCCTCCTGATAACATGTCCAAAGTACGTGAGACTAAGTCTCACCATCCTCTCTTCTGTACAGCATTCTGACTCTACTTCTTCCAAGATAGAGTTGTTCGTTATTTTGGCTGTCCATGTGATATTCAACATCCTTTGCCCACGTGATAATTCAAAGGCATCAATTCTTCATTCTTCCTTATTCACATGCATATGAAACAAAGATACCATGGCTTCAGTCAGGCACACCTTAGTCCTCAAAGTGACATCTTTGCTTTTTAACACTTTAAAGAGGTCTTTTGCAGCAGATTTTCTCAATTCAATATGTTTGTTTGATTTCTTGATTGCTGCTTCCATGGGTGTTGATTGTGGATCCAAGTAAAATGAAATCCTTGACAACTTCAAGCTTTTCTCCATTTATCATGATGTTGCTTATTTATTGGTCCAGCTTTGAGGATTTTTGTTTTTTTTATGTTAAGATGGAATCCATACGGAAGGCTGTAGTCTTTGATCTTCATCAGTAAGTGCTTCAGGTCCTCTTCATTTTCAGCAAGTGTCTTGGGCTGGGTTCTCCAGAGAAGAAAAACCAGTAAAGTGCATAAATATAGAGAGAGATTTATATCAAACAGCTCACACAGTTGTAGAGGCTGGAATGTCCCAAGTCCGTGGATTAGGATAGAGGCTTCTCCCATTTCATGTAGCCACAGGGGCTGGCGAACCCAAGATCGGTAGGTTGGAAAGCAGGACTCCACTCACAGGCTGTGAAGATCGACAGATCCCGGCAGATAAGCTGATAGCCCAAGTCCCAAGAAACCGGAGGTCAAATGAACAGGAGGTAGCCGCAGAATCCAGAGTGTGCAAAAAGCTAGAATGTCTGCTTATATTCAGATGAGGGCCACACTCCCAAGGAAACTCCCTTTCCACTGATTGGCTACTCATAGCATATTCAATCATAGGAGTGATCACATATAAACACTGAGACTCATGGCCCAGCCAAGTTGACACACAATCTTAACCATTACTGTCCACCCCTTGTCAACTTGGCCATGTACACATCTCCATAAGCCATACATAACCGCTGAATAAAGACAATTAGAAAGTCATACTTGAGCCTAACATGATACAGCTAACACACGTACAGTCAAAAACACACTAGCCCCGTTTACATCTTAGATTTTGTAAGTGAAGGAAACAAAAATATTTGATGCACACATACAAAGCAGAAATAACAATTACAGTCCCCGTTCCTGCAATCGTTCATGTGGCCATAACTGGTATTTAGAACTACCTTCTTTCACCACCCATTCCGTATTACCTTTGCCCTCAGCAAGCACCTCGGCTGGTCGTGGTTCTTCGCCTGGTAGGGTAACCCAAACCTTCATTCCTGAAGGGTCTGGGTCATTAGTAGTCATGTCAGAATTAAGTTGCTGTAGTTTTCCATTGACTTTAATCACAGGGCATGGTGGTACTAAGAGATGCCCTAAAGAATCTGTGCATTCCAGACATATTCTACCTCCATTATGTAATGTCAATCCGATTTCCTCTTGGTAATCAGAATCAGTCACACCAGCCAGTATGGTAACTCCCTTCTTTGCCTGTTGATTCAGAGGCATAAGGAGCCCAAAGTGGCCAGGTGGCATTCTTAGCTTCTAGTTCAGTGGAATCAGTGATGTGTCACCAGGTGGGAGCATTTCCTCCCTTTGGAACTAAGACCTCTAGGCCTACAAAGTATAAGGTCACGGGGACAGGAAGCAAAAATCTTGCAAGTGGGTCACTAGGGTAATAGCGGTGCCACTCCCATTTCCACCCCTTGATTTCTGGACCCATGAATCCTGGTTATGGGAGAAACAGCACCATATATTGGATGCTGGTTTAGAGCATATGCAGCCTCCTGGAGAACATTGCCCCCCTCCGCAAGGTATTGCCACCCAGCTGGTGCCATAATTGCGTCTTTAGAAGGCCATTCCATTGTTCTGTCAAGCCAGCTGCTTCAGGATGATGGAGAACATGGTAAGACCAGTTGAATTTCATGAGCCTGGTCCCACTGCCACACTTCATTTACTATGAAGTGAGTCTCGATCCGAGGCAGTGCTGTGTCAGATACCATGACAGTGGATAAGGCGTTCTGTAAGTCCACGGATGGAAGTTTTGGCAGAAGCATTGTGTGCAGGGAAGGCAAATCCATATCCAGAGTGTCTATTCCAGTGAGGACAGAACGCTGCCCTTTCTATGATGGAAGTGGTCCATTGTAATCAACTTGCCACCAGGTTGCTGGCTGATCACCTTGGCGGGTTGTGCCATATCAGGGACTCAGTGTTGGTCTCTGCTGCTGGCAGATTGGGCACTCAGCAGTGGCGATAGCCAAGTCAGCGTTGATGAGTGGAAGTCCATGCTGCTGGGCCCATGGCCACTTTGTTCATGAGCCTATTGAACAAAGACAGTAGTAGCTGGGGAAAGAGGATGACTGGTTTCCACAGAACACATCATCCTATCTGCTTGTTAAAATCATCCTCTGCTGAGGTCACCCTTTGGTGAGCATTCAAATGAGACACAAATACCTTCACTTCTTTAGCCCGTTGAGAGAGGTCTATCCACATACGTCTTTCCCATAAATTCTTGTCTCCAATTTTCCAATTATGTTCCTTCCAAGTCCCTGACTATCCAGCCAAGCATTGGCCACAGCCCATGAATCAGTATATAGTCGCACATCTGGCCATTGCTCCTTCCAAGCAAAGTGAACAGCCAGGTGCACTGCTTGAAGTTCTGCCCATTGAGAGGATTTCCTTTCACCACTGTCCTTCAGGGAGGTCCCAGAAAGGGGCTGTAGTGCTGCTGCTGTCCACTTTCAGGTGGGGCCTGCATATCACGCAGAACCATCTGTAAACCAGACATGAGTTTTCTATTCAGTCAACTGATCCTAAGGAACTCCCCATGAGGCCATAGGGAAGGAATTGTGACAGGAGTAGAGACCATGAGCATTTGGGCCACTTCCTCATGCAACTTGTGCCTTCAGTTTCTGCTCGGGCCCGGTTTTGTATATACCACTTCCATTTAATGATGGAGTGTTGCTGTGCACGTCCATCCTTATGACTCTGTGAGTCAGACAGCACCCAGTTCATGAGCAGTTCAGGCCGCATGGTGACTTGGTGTCCCATAGTTAAACATTCGGTCTCTACTAAGGCCCAGTAACAAGCCAAAAGTTGTTTCTCAAAAGGAGAGTAGTTACCTGCAGAGGATGGTAGAGCTTTGCTCCAAAATCCTAAGGGTCTGTGCTGTCATTTACCAATAGGGGTCTGCCAAAGGCTCCAAACAGCATCTCTTATCTGCCACTGACACTTCAAGCACCATTGGATCAGCCAGATCATATGGCCCAAGTGGCAGAACAGCTTGCACAGCAGCCTGAACCTATTGCAAAGCCTTCTGTTATTCTGGGCCCCACTCAAAACTAGCAGCTTTTCAAGTCACTTGATAAATAGGCCGGAGTAGCACACCCAAATGAGGAATATGTTGCCGCCAAAATCCAGAGGCCCACTAGGCATTGTGCCCCCTTTTTAGTTGTGGGAGCAGCCAGATGCAATAACTTATCCTGCATTTTAAAAGGAGTATCTTGACATGCCCCACACCACTGGACCCCTAGAAATTTCACTGAGCTGGAGGTGCCTGAATTTTTGTGGGATTAATTTCCCACCCTCTAGCATGCAAATGTTTAGCCAATAAATCGAGTCATTGACACTTCTTCCTTACTAGGTCCAATCAGCATAATGTCATCAATGTAATGGGCCAGTGTGACATCTTGTGGAAGGGAAAGGTGATCAAGGTCCCTGTGGCTGGAGAGTTGATGTAGGCCTGAGGTAGTCAAGTGAAGTGTACTGGTAGCTTTGCCAGCTGAAGGCAAACTTCTTCTAGTGGTCCTTTGAAACGGGTATGGAGAAAAAGGCATTAGCCAGATCAATAGCTGCATACCAGGTACCAGGAGATGTATTAATTTGCTCAAGCAGTGAAACTACATCTGGAACAGCAGCTGCAATTGGAGTCACCACTTGGTTAAGTTTTCGATAATCTACTGTCATTCTCCAAGATCCATCTGTTTTTTGTACAGGCCAAGTACGTGAGTTGAATGGATGAGGATGTGGTGGGAATCACCACCCCTGCAACCTTCAAGTCCTTGATGGTGTCAGTAAATCTCTGCAATCCCTCCAGGCATGCGGTATTGCTTTTGGTTTACTATTTTCCTAGGTAGGGGCAGTTCTAATGGCTTCCACTTGGCTTTTCCTATCATAATAACCCTTACTCTATTTGTCAGGGATCCAATGTGGGGGTTCTGCCAGTTGCTGAGTATATTCCAATTATGCATTCTGGAACTGGAGAAATCACTACAGGATGGGTTGGGGGACCCACTGGACCTACTGTGAGATTGATATGAGCCAAGATTCCAATTAATAACCTTACCTCCATATGCCCCCACTCTGGTGGACCACAGTGACGTTTTGGGTCTCCTGGAATTAGTGTCAGTTCAGAGCAAGTATCTAGTAATCCCTGAAAAGTCTGATTATTTCCTTTTCCCCAGTGAACAGTCACTCTTGTAAAAGGCCGTAGATCCCTTTGGGGAAGGCTGGGAGAAAGATTAACAGTAAAAATTTTTGGCAGTGTATTGGAGTCCTTAAGGGGATCCGGCCTCCCCTTCATTCAAGGGGTTGTGGGTCTTTAAACTCGGTAAATCTGGGAATTGATTGAGGGACCGTGACTCTGTTCTGGGGATTCGAGTTAGACTGCTGTTCACCTGACCTAGAATTCATCCATTTATACAGATCAAGTAAATAGTAGATTTCCTATCAATTTCACTCCTAGGGACACCATGACTAAGTAGCAACACCATAAATCCATAGGAGTCAGACTATTCTGATTACTGCTTTGACTCCACTGTCGATGACTGTAACCACGCCACCTTTGTGGATTGAGTGGAGCCACTTGGCCCCTACTACCAGAGTCCAGTCAGCCCCATTGTAGTTAGGTGTCTTAGTTACGTTAGTTCCCACTGTCAAATCTGACTTACATAAAATAGCAATCACAGCAGTCCTCAAGGATACTGGAGCTCCCTTCACAAATTTGTTCCTCACAGTTGTAGTACAAGGTGTGTCCTCTGGGCACTCCATGTATGGGTCTGTGTGTCTAACCTGATAAATCCACTCTAGCATGCCAATTTCCCTAAGCCTTTGTATACCCTCTTCTACAGTATGCCAAGGCAGGTCTGGTACTTCAACTTGATTTAGAGTAGGCCACCTCGTAATCCATGCTTCAGCAAACCAACCCAATAAACTATTAGATCCTTTCCTAACTTCTCGAGCTGAAACACTGAATGAAGAATCTGTGCTTTGTGGACCCATATCAATAAACTCAGACTGATCCATCTTTATGTTCCTTGCACCATTATCCCACACACTTAATAGCCTAGCCATTCCCACATATATTCCCCAGGTTTATGTTTGTATTACAAAAATCAAGTAGTTCTTTTGGAGTGTAGCATACCTCCTCCTAGGTCACATTTTATACTTCACCTTTTGGGGCTTGCTGGGACTTAAGCCTAATTATAGGTCTAGAAGCCAGAATCAGAAATGTGGAGTTGTTCTGAGAACACTTAGCATTGTCTTGTAAAGCATCTGCCTCAGTAATGCCCCAGGCAATGACTCAGGCAAGGGCTCTTTAGAGGCAGCTGGGCGAGGGCTAATCTCCTCAGATGGGAGTGGAGGGGCTAATGGTTTTTGTGGGCAGGGTGGTTTAGCAGACAAACATGAAGTAATCTCCAGATGGGAGTGGTTGAATGGAATTTAGGGACTCAATGTTTCCAGCTTCCTGATTATCTGCCCAAATGTCCCCATCCCAAGTTTCAGAATCCCACTTCTTCCCTATCAATGCCCTTATTTTAACTTCAGACACCTCTAGAGTTTTTCAATTGAGTGGGCGTTGTAGTTCTGCCACTCTTACAGTAAGACTCTGGATTTGGTTTTCAGCAATTTCAGCTCTGTTACAAGAAATAAGGCTTTCTTTGAAAGCACAAGTGGAAGGCTTGAGGTCATTTATGCGGCACTTGGGCTTTGACTCTGAAGCCCTGAGCACATCTCTTTCACCAGTTTGTCTAGTGAAAGTAGGACCAACCAACCAGCTTCCTTATACTTCTTATTATGACAGAACTGTAGAAAGATATCACACGTGTTAACCCTGAGCCTCATCTTTCACCAATAACTGACCTACTGGTGGTGATATTTTGCATATTTGTGTCGCCACCTCACACCATGGATTAGCAGTGCCCTCTTTAATGCTGGAAGCCGAGTCGTCAACATTTTTAAGACTAACCAGATATGAGAACCAATTTAGAAAACTCATCTTTACAATTTTGTTTGTCTAGAACCACTCTCAGTACCAAATGTCTTAGTCTGGGTTCTCTAGAGAAACAAAACCAGTAAAGCGTGTAAATATATAGAGAGTTTTATATCAAAGAAACAGCTCACATAGTTGTAGAGGCTGGAACATCCGAAGTCCATGGATTAGGATAGAGGCTTCTCCCAATTCATGCAGCCACACTGGCTGGCGAACCCAAGATTGGCAGGTCAGAGAGCAGGGCTCCACTCACAGGCTGGGAAGATCAGCGAATCCCAAGTTTGGCAGATAAGCTGACAGCTCAAGTCCCAAGAACCAGAGGTGAGACGACAGGAGGCAGCCACAGGATCCAGAGTGAGCAAAAAGCCAGAATGTCTGCTTATATTCAGATGCAGCCCATACGCCCAAGGAAACTCCCTTTCCACTGATTGGCTACTCACATCATATTCAATCATGGGAGCAATCACATATAAACACTGAGAATCATGGCCCAGCCAAGTTGACAAAATCTTAACCATCACAGCAAGCAAGGTTGTGTCATCTGCATATTGCAGATTGTTAATGAGTCTTCCTCCAGTCCTGATGCCGTGTTCTTCTTCATATAATCCAGCCCCTCGGATTCTTTGCTTGGCATACAGACTGAATAAGTATGGTAAAAGGATACAACCCTTACACACACCTTTCCTGATTTTAAACCGCTTGTTCTGTTTGAACGACTGCCTCTTGGTCTACGTACGGGTTCTTCATGGGCACAATTAAGTGTTCTGGAATTCCCATTCTTCACATAATTTGTTATGATCCACACAGTCAAATGCCTTTGCTTAGTCAATGTTATGGATTGAATTTTGTCCCCTAGAAATGAGTGTCATCTTGGCTAGGCCATGATTCCCAGTATTGTGTGGTTGTTCTCTGTTTTGTGATCTGATGTAATTTTCCTATGTGTTGTAAATCCTAATTTTTGCCTTTGGATAATGAGGTAAAATTAGGTTATGTTAAAGAGGATTAGGGTAGGATGCAGCCCTGATCTTATGTGAGGGAAGTTCCCTGGGTTATGGCATGCATTACCTTTTATCTTACAATAGGTAAAAGGAGAGAGAAGTGAGCAGAGAGGAACCTCACACCACCAAGAAAAAGCACCAGGAGCAGAGTTCGTCCTTTGGACCCAGGCTCCCTGCCTTAAGAAGTTCCTAGTCCAGGGGAAGGTTGATGACAAGGACTTTACCCCAGAACTGACAGAGACAGAAAGCATTTCCCAGGAACTGGCGCCCTGAATTCAAACTTCTAGCCTCCTATACTGTGAGAATAAATTTCTGTTAAAGCCATCCACTTGTATTTCTGTTACAGAAGCACTAGATAACAAAGACAGTCAATAAAACACAGGTAAACATCTTTCTGGTGTTCTCTGCTTTCAGCCAAGATCCACTGACATCAGCAATGATATCCCTCACTCCACATCCTCTTCTGAATCCGGCTTGAATTTCTGGAAGTTCCCTGTTGATGTACTGCTGCAACTGCTTTTGAATGATCTTCAGCAAAATTTTACTTACGTGTGATATTAATGATATTGTTTGATAATTTCTGCATTCTGTTGGATCACCTTTCTTTGGAAAGGGCACAAATGTGGATCTCTTCCAGCCGGTTGGTCAGATAGCTGTCTTCAGAATTTCTTGGCATAGACAAGTTAGCGTTTGCAGCATTGCATCAGTTTTTTGAAACATCTAGTTAGTTCTGGGGCCTTGTTTTTCGCCAATGCCTTCAATGCAGCTTGGACTTCTTCCTTCAGTACCATTGGTTCTTGATCATATTCTACCTCCTGAAATGGCTGGATGTCGACCAGATCTTTTTGGTACAGTGACTCTGAGTATTCCTTCCATCTTCTTTTGATGCTTCCTGCCCATACTATCCTTCAATATTGCAACTTGAAGCTTGAATTTTTCTCAGTACTTTCAGCTTGAGAAATGCCAGTGGGAAAATATAAGAATGTTTAACGACAAATACCAATAATTGTCTTTTCTAAAGACAATATGTGTCTTTAAACAAATCATGTCTGCTAATATTAAAAATGTTGGTTTCTCCAACCTAGGTGCCCATCAACGGATGAATGGATAAACAAATTATGGTATATTCACACAATGGAATACTGTGCAATGATGAACATTGATGAAGCTGTGAAACACAACGTAGAGGAATCTGGAGAGCCTTACATTGAGTGAATTTAGTCAGTCACAAAAGGACAAATATTGCATAAGACCACTATTATAAGAACTCAAGAAAAGGTTTAAACACAGAAGAAAACATTCTTTGATGGTTACAAGGGTAGGGAGGGAGGGTAAGGGTTATTCACTAGATAGTAGGCAAGAATTATCTTAGATGAAGGGAAGGACAGCACACACTACAGGGGATGTCAGCACAACGGGACTAAACCAAAGCTAAGAAGTTTCCTGAATACAATCAAACACTTTCAGAGACAGAGTAGCAGGCGTAGGGATCTGGGGACCATGGTTTCAGGGGACATCTAGGTCAATTGGCATAACAAAGCTTATTAAGATGTTCTGCATCCTACTTTGATGAGTGGCATCTGGGGTCTTACAAGCTTGCAAGCGGCCTTCTAAGATGCATCAATTGGTCCCAACCACCTGGAGTAAAGGCGAATGAAGAACACCAAAGACACAAGGAAAGTATTAGCCTAAGAGACAGAAAAGGCCACATAGACCAGAGACTTCATCAGCCTGAGACCAGAACTAGATGGTGCCTGGCTACCACCAATGACCGCCCTGACAGGGAACACAACAGAGAGTCCCTGATGGAGCAGGAGACAAGTGAGGTGCAGAAGTCAAATTTCTGTAAAAATACCAGACTTAATGGTCTGACTGAGACTGGAAGAACCCCAGAAAGCATGGCCCCCGGACCCTCTGTCAACCCAGAACTAAAACAATTCCCGAGGCCAACTCTTCAGACAAAGATTGGACTGGACTGTGGGACATAAAATGATACTCGTGAAGAGTATGCTTCTTAGCTTAAGTAGATACATGAGACTTAATGGGCAGCTTCTGTCTGGAAGTGAGATGAGAAGGATGAATGGACATGGGAAATCAGGGGTGGAAAGGAGGAGTGTGCTGTCACAGTATAAGGAGAGCAATTAGGGTCACATAACAATATGTATAAATTTTTGTATGAGAGACTAACTTGAATTGTAAACTTTCATTTAAACTACAACAATAAAAAAAAGAAAAAGAAAAAATGTTGGTTTATCATATTTGGAGAACAAGGAAAACTGAAAACTTCGCATGTCAAGATTACTTAAATCCTAAAGTTCAGAAACTTCTGTTGTTGCCTGAAATAATCGTAAATTGAGGAACTGTATTTTTTGCATAGAATTTGTACTGATAAGGTGCCAGCTGGCCAGGTTAATAAAATACAAGTATGCATAGTTTTTATAACTGTAAGTTTGCATCTGTTTTAGGAGAAGTTAGTATATCAAAAAGGGAATTGTTTAGACTATGAGAGTTTTATAAGCTAGTTTTTGATATTAGCACCTTATTCATTTGATATTGTTAAGAAGTGTTTTGCAAAAGTACATTCCACAAGAATGTAAACTCCATGAGAACAGAAATGGGTTATTCACCATTATATCATTAGCATTTAAAATAGCACGTTAAGCATAAAATAGGTGCTTAATAAATATTTGTTTGGAAGGTCGAAAGGAATATATTCTAGATAACTAAAGCATACTCTGCAGAATATTTTAGAAGTTTTTTATAGAAACTTGTCTAAGTTGCATTAGACGTTATAAACTATGAAAATTATTCTTTCTATTGTAAAGTAATACACTGAACAAAAAATATAAATTATTATTTTCTGTAGTTTCTTTTTGCTTATCTTTAATCTACCAGAGATAACCACTCATGTTTATACCTTCTTATCTTTTCACTAAAGAACCCTGGTAGCACAACTATTAAGCCCTCAGCTGCTAACAAAAGGTTGGTGGTTCTAAATCACTCAGCGACACCAAGGGAAAAAAGACCTGGCTCCCGTAAAGATGGTGGTTGTCGTTGTGTGTGGTTGAGTCAATTCTGAGTCATAGAGAACCTATAGGACAGAGTGAAACTTCATCTTTATGGAAGCAGATTGCCAGGTCTTTTCTCCCGCAGAGGTGCTAATTTCTTTTTGTTTTTGAGTAGTATTCCATTGATGAATATATGAAAGTTTGTTCAACGATTTACCCCAAGAACATTTAGATTGTTTCCAGTGTTTTTGCTATTACAAATAAAGCTGCAATGAACATTTGTATATAAGTTTTTCTGTGAACTTAAGTTTAATTTCTCTGGGATAAATACCTAAGAGTATGATAGCTGGGTTGTATGGTAAGTGCATATTTAGTTTCTACCTCTTTTTCTACCTTTTTTTGTTTCTACTTCTTGGCTAATGTGAATAATGCAGCAATGAGAATTGATGAACAAGTATCTGTTTGAGTTCCTGCTTTCATTTATTTTGGATATCTACCTGGGAGTGGAAATGCTAGGTTACAACTGGACCAATAAGAAACATTATGATAAACGGAGAAAAGATTGAAGTTGTCAAGGGTTTCATTTTACTTGGATACACAATCAATACCCATGGAAGCAGCAGTCAAGAAATCAAGACCCATTTCATTGGCCAAATCTGCTGCAAAAGATCTTTTATTTTATTTTTTTATTGTGCTTTAAGTGAAAGTTTACGACTCGAGGTATTTTCTTACATAAAAATTTATACACACATTGTTATGTGACCCTAGTTACTCTGCCTGTAATGTGACAGCCCACTCCTCCTTTCTACCCTGGATTTCCCGTATCCAGTCAACCAGCTCATGTCCCTTTCTGCCTTCTCATCTCGCCTCCGGACAGGAGCTGCCCATTTAGTCTCACGTATCTGCTTAAGCTAAAAAGCCCTCTATTCACAAGTAGCATTTTATGTCTTATAGTCCAGAAAATCTTTGTCTTAAGCATTAGCTTTGGGAATGGTTTCAGTTCTGGGTTAACAGAGAGTCCAGGGGCCATGTCTTCTGGGGCCTCTCCAGTCTCAGACCATTAAGTCTGGACTTTTTACTAGAACTTGAGTTCTGCACCCCACTTTTCTCCTGCTCCATTAGGGACTCTCTGTTTTGTTCCATGTCAGGGCAGTCATTGGTGGTAGCCAGGCACCATCCAGTTCTTCTGGTCTCAGGTTAACAGAGTCTCTGATTTATGTGGCCCTTTCTGTCTCTTGGGATAATATTTTCCTTGTCTCTTTGGTGTTCTTCATTTGCCTTTACTCCAGGTGGGTTGGACAACTTTAAGCATCTTAGATGGCTGCTCATTAGCTTTTAAGACCCCAGACACCACCCACCAAAATGGGATGCTGAATATTTTCTTAATAAACTTCATTATGCCAATTGACCTAGATGTCTCCTGAAACCATGGTGCCCAGGCCCCAACCCTTGCTACTCTGTCAAACAGGTTGTATTCAGGAAACTTCTTAACTGCAAAGGATCTTTTTTAAAGTGTTAAGAAGAAAAGATGTCACACTGAAGACTAAGGTGTGCCTGACCCAAGCCATGGTGTTTTCAATCACCTCATATGCATGTGAAAGCCGAACAAAGAATAAGGAAGACCGAAGAATAGACACCTTTGAATTGCAGTGTTGATGAAGAATATTGAATATACTATTGTCTCAGTCATCTAGTGCTGCTCTAACAGAAATACCACAAGTGGATGGTTTTAACAGAGAGAAATTTATTGTCTTCACAGACCAGTAGGCTACAAGTCCAAATTCAGGGCATCAGCTCCAGGAAAAGGCTCTCTCTCTCTGTCGGCTCTGAAGAAAGATCCTTGTGATGCCTCAGTCTTTCCTTGGTCTGGGAGCATCTCAGCACAGGAACCTCAGGTCCAAAGGACGCGCGCTGCTCTCAGCACTGCTTTCTTGGTGGTGTGAGTTTCCCACTGTCAAATCTGATTTACATAAAACAACAATCACAGAAGTCTCCAAGGATGCTGGAGCTCCATTCACAAATTTGTTCCTTACAGTTGTGGTAAAAGGTGTGTTCTCTGGACACTCCATGTGTGGGTCTGTGGGTCTAACTTGATAAATCCACTCTAGCTGCTAATTTCCCTAAGCCTTTGGATACCTTCGTCTACAGTATACAAAGGCAGGTCTGGTACTTCAACTTGATTTAGTGTCGGCCACATCATAATCTAAGCTTCAGCAACCCAACCAAATAAACTATTAGATCCTTTCCTAACTTCTCTAGCTGAAACATTGAAGGAACAGTCTGTGCTCAGTGGACCCATATCAATAAACTCAGACTGATCCATCTTTATGTTCCTTGCACCATTATCCCACACCCTTAATAGCCATTCCCACACATATTCCCCAGGTTTCTGTTTGTACATATTAGAAAACTCAAGTAGTTCTTTTGTAGTGTAGCATACCTCCTCCTGGGTCACACTTTGTACTTCACCTTTTGGGGCTCGCTGGGACTTAAGCCTAGTTATAGGTCTAGAGGCCAGAACTGGTAGTGTGGAATTGTTCTGAGAACATTCAGAATTATCTTGTAAAGCATCTGCCTCAGGCAATGCTCCAGGCAATGACTCAGGCAAGTGCTCTTTGGAGGCAGCCGGGCTAGGGCTAATCTCCTCAGATGGGAGTGGAGGGGCTAATGGTTTTTCTGGGCAGGGTGGTTTAGCAGACAAACACGAAGTAATCTCCTCAGATGGGACTGGTTCTGCTGGCAGGAGTGATTCAACAGAATTTACAGGCTCAGGGTCCCCAGCTTCCTGATTATCTGCCCATATGTCCCCATCCCAAGTCTCAGGATCCCATCTCTTCCCAATCAATGCCCTTACTTTAACCTCAGACACCTCTCAAGGTTTGCAGTTGAGCTGGTGTTGTAATTCAGCCACTCTTACAGTAAGTTTCTGGGTTTGGTTTTCAGCAATTTCGGCTCTGTTACTACAAGAAATAAGGCTTTCTTTCAAAGCACAAGTGGAAGCCTTGAGGTCATGTAAGCGGCACTTGAGCCTTGACTCTGAAGCCCTGAGCACATCTCTTTCTTTCATCAGTTTGTCTAGTGAAAGTAGGACAAACCAACCAGCTTCCTTATACTTCTCATTCTGACAAAGCTGTAGAAAGATATCACACATGTCTTCACCCTGAGCCTCACCTTTCACCAAAGCTGATCTACCGGTGGTGATATTTTGCATATTTGTATTGCCACCTAGCTCCATGGACTAGCAGTGACCTCTTTACTGCTGAAAGCAGAGTCTTCAAAGTCTTTATGACTAAGCAGACTTGAGAACCAATTTAAAAAACTCATCCTTACAATTTTGTTTCTCTAGAACCCCTCCCAGAACCAAATGTCTTAGGCTGGGTTCTCTAGAGAAGCAAAACCAGTAAAGTGTATAAATATATATATAGAGAGAGATTATATCAAAGAAACAGCTCACACGATTGTAGAGGCTAGAACGTCCCAAATCCTCGGATCAGGGTAGAGGCCTCTCCCAAGTCACACAGCTGCAGAAGCTGGCAAGCCCAAGATCAGAAGGTCAGAGAGCAGGGCTCCCACTCACAGGCTGTGCAGATCGACAAATCCTAGGTTTGGCAGATAAGCTGAGAGCTCAAGTCCCAAGAACGGGAGATGAGACAACAGGAAGCAGCTGCAGGATCCAGAGAGAGCAAAAAGCCAGAACGTCTGCTTATATACAGATGCGGGCCACACCCCCAAGGAGACTCCCTTTCATCTGATTGGCTACTCACAGTATATTCAATCACGGGAGTGATTACTTTAAAACACGGAGAATCATGGCCCAGCCAAGTTGACACACAATCTTAACCATCACAACCATGAACTGCCAAAAGAACATACAAGTCTGTCTTGGAAGAAGTACAACCGGAATGCTCCTTAGAAGCAAGGATGGCAAGACTACATCTCACATACTTTGGGCAAGTTATCAGGAGGGATCAGTCCCCGGAGAAGGATATCATGCTTGGTAAAGTAGGTCAGCCAAGAAGAGGAAGATTCTCAATGAGATGGATTGACACAGTGTCTGCAACAATGCAACAATAACAACGATTGTGAGGATGGTGCAGGACCAGGCGGTGTTTTGTGCTGTTGTACATGGGGTCACTATGACTCAGAACCGGCTTGTTGGCACCTAATTAACAACAACGTGCAAATTTTATGTTTAATTTTTTGAGGAATAATCAAACTCTTCCACAGAGGCTGCACTATTTTACATTCCCAACAACAATGGATTAAGATTTCAATTTCTCCATATCCTCACCAATTGTTATTTTCTGTTTTTCTGAAAATAGCCCTCCTAGTGTGAGGTGGTACCTCATTGTGATTTTGATTTACATTTCCCTACCTGATGATTAACGATGTTGAGCATCTTTTCATGTCCTTTTTGGCAATTTGTATATCTTTTTTGGAGAAGTGTGTATTTAAATCCTTTGCCCATTTTTCCGTTGGTTTTTTTTTTTTTTTTTTTGTTAACTTGTAGGAGTTCCTTATATATTCTGGATATTAAATTCTTAACAGATATTTGGTTTGCAAATATTTTCTCCCATTCTGTTGGTTTTCTTTTGACTTTCTTGGTAAAGTCGTTTGAGACACAAGAGTTTTTAATTTTGATTAAGTCCCTTTTATCTATTTTGTCTTTTGTTGTTGGAGATTTTAGTGTCATACGTAAGAATCCATTGTTGAAAACTAGGTCCCAAAGCATTACCTCTATGATTTGTTCTAAGAGTCTAGTGCTTTTAGGGCCTATATTTAAATTATTTATTTATTTTTAGTTAATTTTTGTTTACGGTGTGAAATATGGGTCCAACTTTACTCCTTTGCATGTGGAGATCCAGTTGTCCCAGTGCTGTTTATTGAAGAGACTATCCTTTCCCCCCACTAAATAGAGTTGGCAACCTGTTAAATCAGTTGGCCATAGATGTATAGGTTTATTTCTTGATTCTCAATTTTATTTCATTCGTCTATATGTCTATCCTTAGAACCAGTGCCAGACTGTTTTGACTACTGTAGCTTTGTAGTATGCTTTGAAATCAGGAAGTCCTAGTCCTCCTACTTTGATCATTTTTAAGAATCCTTTGTCTATTCAGGGCACCTTGCAATTCCCTATGAACTTGACAATTGACTTTTCCATTTCTGCAAAAAAAACTTTGAATTTTGATAAGATTGTGTTGAATCTATACACTGCTTTGGGTAATATTTACATCTTAACAATAGTAAGACTTCCACTCCATTAGCATGAGATATTTTTCAATTTATTTAGGTCCTCTTTAATTTCTTTCAGTAATATTTATAGTTTTCAGTGTATAAGTCTTTCACCTCTTGGTTAAATTTATTGCTAGCTATTTTTATTCCCTTAGATGCTATTGTAAATGGAATTGTTTCCTTAATTCCCTTTTCAGAATGCTCATTGCTGACTTACTTTTGTGTATTGACCTTTTATCCTGCCATTTTGTCAATTCATTTATTAACTCTAGTAGATTTCTTGTGGATTATTTGGGGTTTTCTATATATAGGCTCCTGTCATCTGCAAAAAGGGTTAATTTTGCTTCTTCCTTCTTAATTTGGATATTTTTCATTTCTTTTTCTTGCCTGATTGCTATGGCTAGGACTTCCAGTACAATACTGAATTTATCAGTGGTCAGTGCAGGCATCCTGTGCCTGATCCTAAGGGGAAAGCTCTTAGTTTTTCTTCATTGAGTATGATGCCAGCTGCAACTTGTTCATAAATTCCCTCCATAAGATTGAGGAATTTCTCTTCTATTTTTAGCTTGTTGAGTGGTTTTATCGTGAAAGGGTGTTGGATTTTGTCAAATGCTATTTCTGTGTTAATTAAGATGATCATGTAGTTTTTCTCCTTTGTCCTATTAATGTGATATATTACATTGATTTTCTAATATTGAACCACTCTTACATTCCTGGGATAAATTCCACTAGATTTTAATATGCTTTTGGATTCAGTTTGATAGCATTTTGTTGAGGATTTTTGCAGCTATATTCATAAAAGGTACTACTCTGTAATTTTATTCTCCCCCCCCCCCCTTTTTTTTAATGGTGTCTTTTGTTTTGGTACCAAAGTAATGCTAGCCTCATAGACTGAGATAGGAAGTCTTCCTTCTTCTATTTTCTGTTAAAGTTTAAGAAGGATTGGGGTCAATTATATAAATATTTGGTAGAATTCCCCAGTGAAGCTATCTGATCCAGGAGTTTTCATTTTGGGGATTTTTTTTTTTAAGTTTATTTAACTGAAACTTTGTTATTTATACCTTTTCCCCAAGCTACAAGCACTACTTAGACTGGTATTAAATTACATTGTTACAGTTGTATATGCACAGAGTTTGGATTTGCTCAGGACCATACAATTACATTACAAATAAATTAAATAACTATTTTTCATAGTTTAATTGCCTCTTAAATAGTTTCTGGAGGGCAAGCATTTTGTGTTACTTAAAAGCTGACATATATAAACGAACTGCTTTGTGTTAATTTAAATCTTCAGGAAACCTAAAGATGAAATACACCCCCCCCCAAAAAAAATGCAATACACATCTACATGGTAATCACTTCCATATTGTGAAAGGATGAAACGGTACAGACTAATTCAATCTCTTGTAAGTGTACAGCTGTAAGATATTCTAAATTAACAAAAACTAATACTGACAATCACTTAAAGGAAAAAAGAAACAAAATCAAGAAAAAGTTGAACAAGACTACCTACTCTTAAAAAGGAAATAGAAGTGTTACCCAACACAAAAGTGAGACCTATAGATTTGAAAAACATTCATTTTTCTTTGTCTTTAAAAAAAATCAACAAATGGTAGAAGGGAATCAAGAATCAACTTAGAATTGAGGCAGGTTTATTTTAAAAAAAGGAAGAGTACAATGATTTGAACTTATGAAGGAAATGACTAATTACAATGAAATGTTGCGAGGTGGGACCAAATAGAGGAAAAGGCAGATGCTTCCCGTGGTCCCTTTTACAACAAAGACTTGAGAAAACAAGTGAATTGATTAATGACAATCTAGGAGCCCTGAACATCAAAGGCTACGTTGAGGAGTCAGACTTAGTAGCAAGGGGAGGGAGAGACAGTTCAGAAGCAGCTAGGAGTTGCCAGACATGACCAAGTGGGAACCAGCATCCTGCAGCCAGGGCTACGTTGGGAGAGGCCGAATGGCAGAGAGTCTCCTCAAGCCTCCCCCAGAACCAGCGAAAAGTGGCGCCCAACTGGCAAAAGTTAAGCACAAGCGTCTAACCTACCTCGCAGATCAAAAAAACCCTCCTTTGGGAAAAATCTCTTCCCATTTACCTATCCCCTCCCCACTCTGCACTGGGTCCCAAGCCGGCTTCAGCCATTGCCACATCCCTGGGCTGGAAGTAAGGACCTGTCACTCACCCTGAGCCATTCTCCTGGCCTTGGAGAGGGAACAAATTAACAAACAGGAAAAAATAATCTGCCAGCTCCCCTAAGCGGAGAACTTAGGGTAAGGGCAGATTCTTTGCCTAGGCACAGTCATGAGGGGGCCACAGACTTTGAATGCCTTTCACCCCTGCAGAGTACTGTGTGGGCCCATTTCAACATTAAAATGTTAGCACAGTACAACAAGGTATATACCTGAAGCCAAATTTCAACCGTATCAGCTATATGGTGAAGTGGAAGGTTAGTGACATTTAACACTGCTCTGCCCATTAAGCACGGTCCTCACCTACCCACATCAGGGGCCTGATGACTGGTGGCTCCACCCATGTCACCTAGCCACCCATGACAGGGGTCCAAGAATAAGTGGTGCCTCCCAGTCCTTACAGCCAACAGCATTTGGTGCCCATAGTCTGGCTGCAAACCCACCCACTTGCACCCTCAAGGGAACAGGGACACGCTTTACTCCCACTCAGGGGCAGCCATCAGCCCCCTGACTTGTTCAGTGTGTGACCCCCCTACTGCAGCCAGGTACTTGTGCCTACATCAATCACTCCTGCCTATCTAAGACTGTAGGTGAGAGCTTGCACCACACACTTGGTGACTGACTACTTGGACAACTGAGCTGAATCCATACAAGAAAATTAAATGGACTCCTGGGCTCACATACCTAGTAACAGATCTAACCACCTGGTGACAGTATGTAAGAGCTTCAAAGGCACCAATAATCAAACTAGATCACACAAGCAGCCTATTTGGCATATCAAAACAAAACAAGAAGCTAGGACACAGTAAGCAAACATAAAATAAATAAATAACTTACTGATGGCTCAGAGACATCAATATCAAATCACATAAAGAGGCGGACCATGATGGCTTCAGCAAGCTCCCAAAACAAAGAATCAAGACATTTTCCAGCGGAAGAGAGCTTCTTGGAATTACCAGAGCTAGAATACAAAAGATTAATATACAGAACTCTTTAAGAGATCAGGAAGAACAGGGAAACCTCAGAACAAGCCAAGGAACACACAGACAAAACAACAGAGGAACTTAAGAAGATTAGAGAAGAGCATAATGACAAATTTAACAGGCTGCAAGAATCCATAGAGAGAGAGCAAACAGAAATCCAGAAGATTAATAATAAAATTTCATAATTAGACTTCCAGGCAACACGGCACTATAGACAGAAGCACCACGCCATCCCTCCACAGCAAAGATCCGAAAAACTAAGTCAAACAGACACAAACCTCGATCCTGAAACCCTAAGCACCGAATGAAGAGATAAAGAACTCAGCCAAGCACTGAATGTAATAAGAAACTGACAGAGAACAGAGAGTGAGGAAAGATACGTGCAGAAGTCCCCTATCAGCTAATGCAGCACAGATTTGCCATCTTGGACTCCTGTCAGAGACCAGCGAACATGGAGTATGGGAAAGGAGCTCCACAGAGCTCCCAGCAGGAAACAGAACAACGAGTAATCAGCGATATATGCTTCCGTCCCCTTCCTTCTTCACCTCCACTTGGCCTCCTCTTCTTCCTGCAGCCACAGTCTCTTGGCCAAGAGGCACCGGCTTGAGCCTCGTGCGGTCTGGATTACACCTGCCCACACTGGCCTGCTCATTTGTTGCTGGTGTTGTTTCTTTCAGCTTCTTTTGGTCTTTTCCATATCTCTCACCACCTCCCCCTCCTTTCTCTCAAATACCTGGCTCCGTGTGTCATCTTTTCTTCTTCCTGAAAGGCTGTGAAATGCTGCTCGACTGTGGAATTGCTTCCCAGCCTGCGCCACCATGCTGGTGGGATCCCCAGAGCTTTTTGTTTGTTTGTTTCTTTGTTTGGATTTGTTCTGTTTTTATTTGTTTATTGTTTTCTTTTACTTTTCTCAGCTTCGGAGCCTCTTTTAGTGGGGCTGCACTGCGCGACTGTGGGAGCTGCACACTGGGGTCCCTGGGGGCATTTCCTTTTTCTCTTTTTGTTATTCTTTTTGTTTGTTTGTTTGTTTGTTTTTTCTCTCTTTTTCCCTTTTTGTCTTTTGTCATTTCTCAGTTTCTCATCTCTCTATACTTACCTTGTCTTCCTCTCTCCTGAATAACTGGCACTGTGTGACACCTCTACTCCTTCTAGCCAGGCTGTACTTCACAGCCTGGGAGCCACTTCCACAGTCTTCTCAGCAACACCAGTGGTATCCCTGAGAGCTTTTCTTTTCTTATTTATTTATTTTCTTTTCCTTTTTGTTTTTATCCATTTCTCCACTTCTTATCTCTCCACTCCAATGGCAAGCTCCCCTAGCACTCTTTTTTTGTTTTTCTTTGTTTTGGGCTCCTGTTTCTCTCTCCTCTCTTTCCTCTTTCACATACCAATCTTATCTCTACAATTCCCAACATCCCACTTCCTACCTGTTTACCTGCACCGTGTGCTGAACATCACAACCTCGAGCAGCACAGGCATGGCCTACTAGAATCGGCCCTGCACTAATTCCCAGCCCATCCTGAAAGTCCTAGTACGTGCCACAAACAACCCATCCCAGCAACTCCTTTCAGCTGGACCTGCCTTGCTGCTCCATAGCTGCATGACTGACCCTGCCCATTGGAAAAGAAGCCAAAAAGTATCATGCCCACAGATAAGCAAACAACAAAGAATACACAGCCTGCCTGCTCAGAAATAACCAAATAAAACAAAACAGCAAAATGAAACAAACAAATCTACAATGAATGAATGAGGAAAGTAGCTACTGAATGTCCCGAAGACAGCAGACAATATCAAAACATATTAAAAAAAGGACAGAATGGTTCCAATAGGTGTCCAAAATAAAACACCGGACAACTTTCCAGTAGAAGAAAAGGCACTAAAACTACCTGATAGGGAATTCAAATCTCTAATATTCATAGTTAACCAAGAGTTCAAGCAAAAAGCAGACAAAAATGAGGAAAAAATAGACAAAATCATGGAAATGGCAGAACAATTCATGGAAAATACAGACAAAAAAAAAGGAAGAATTCAGGAAAATAATAAGGCACAAAATGCCAAAATAAATTCACAACTAGAAATCATGCAAAAACAACAATTAAAAATACAAAAGATAAACAAGATTTCAGAAATGGACAGTATCATAGAAGGGCTGTGGAGTAGGTTAGAAATGATGGAAGACAGGATCAGCAAAACTCTTGGATACAAGTCTGAGGGAAAATCAGAAAAAAGAACGAAGAAAAATGAAGAGACCCTGAGAATTATGTGGGATATAATCAAAAGCAAAAATTTTCGAGTGATAGGAGTTCCAGAACAAGGGTACAAAACAGAAAACACAGGATCATTGAAGAACTGCTAACAGAAAACTTCCCCAATGTCATGAAAGTTGAAAAGCTGACCATCCAAGAAGCTCAACGAACACCATATAAGATAGACCCCAAAAGAAAACCACCAAGGCATACCATAATCACACCTGCTAAAACCAAAGACACAGAAGGAATCCTGAGAGCAGCTCAAGAAAAACAAAAAGTCACAAACAGAGGAGACTAAGCTCGGATTATGGGCAGAAACCATGCAGGCAAGAAGGCAATGGGATGATATATATAAAGCCTTGAAAGAAAAAAATTGCCAGCCAAGAATAATATATCCTGCAAAACTCTCATTCATATATGATGGTGAAATTAGGATATCTCCAGATAAACAGAAATTAAGGGACTATGTAAAAACCAAACCAAACTTACAAGAATTAGTAAAAGGAGTCCTTCAGTCTGAGAACAAACAACACCAGACCACAGGCTGAATCTAGGATGCAGAATCATACCAGCCAGATACCAACCTAGGAAATGAACTCTCAAGGACTATCCAAAATAAAAAAAAATTACAACAGGGAACCAGAGAGGTTAATCTGTAAATTACAACAGCATCAGAACAATAAAAGTGAAAATAAACCTTTTAATGGAGAGAAAGTCAAGGTGATACCAAGTAATAATAGACTGATACAAATCTAGGAAGATAAGGGTAAATTTCAAGGTAACCACAAAGAAAGATAACAAACCTACTTATCAAAGTAAAGAAGAAAAACGTGAAGTGTCAGTAAAAAGAAAATCTACAAAAACAAAAGAAATTTAAAAAAATACACAAACAAAAGAAATTTATTACAGGAGAGTAAGAGAAACAAAGAAAACATCAGCACCATAAAAAAAGCACTACAAAATGACAGCAATAAACTCACACTTATCAATACTTACACTGAATATAAATGGCCTAAATGCACTCATAAAAAGACAGAGAGTGACAGAATGGATAAAAAAAAAAAAAAAATCCATCAATACGCTGTCTACAAGAGACACACCTTAGAAACAAAACCGTAAATTTATTAAAAATCAAATGATGGGAAAAAAAATCAAGCAAACAGCTATCAAAAAAGAGCAGGAGTGATAATACTAATCTCAGATAAAAGACTTTAAAACAAAATTCAGCATAAAAGACAGAGAAGGACACTATATAATGTTTAAGGGAACGATCCATCATGAAGACATAACAATAATAAACATCTATGCACCCTATGACAGGGCTCCAAAATACATAAAACCAACTCTAACAGCACTGAAAAGAGAAAATTACAGTTCCACAATAATAGTGGGAGACTTCAACACACCACTCTTGGTAAAGGACAGAACATCTAAAAAGAAACTCAACAAAGATACAGAAGACCTAAAGGACACAAACATTCAAATTGTCCTTATAGACATATATAGAACACTCCACCCAACAGCTGCAAAGTACACATTCTTTTCCAAAACACATGGAACGTTCTCTGGAATAAACCACATCTTAGGTCACAGAGCAACCCTCAACAAACTCCAAAACGTTGAGATAATACAAAGTATCTTCTCTGACCACGCCATCAAGGTAGAAACTAGTAACAAGAAGAGTAAGGAAAAATATCAATTACATAGAAACTGAATAACACCCTGTTTACAAACCACTGGGTAATAGAAGAAATCAGAGATGGAATCAAAAAATTCCTAGAATGAAACAAGAATGAAAACACATGATACCAAAAACTTTGGGACACAACAAAGGCAGTCCTCAGAGGACAGTTTATAGCAATAGAGGTACATATCCAAAAAAAAGGGATAAAATGAAAACACTAACTACACAACTTGAACAAATAGAAAGAGAACAGCAAAAAAGCCCACAGCCACCGGAAGAAATGAAATAATAAAGATCAGAGCAGAAATAAATGAAGTAAAGGATAGAAAAACAATAGAAAGAATCAACAAAACCAAAAGTTGATTCTTTGAAAGAATCAAAAAACCACTGGCCAAACAGACAAAAGAAAAACAGGAGAGGATGCAAAAAACCCAAAGAAGAAATGAAATGGGAAACATTACAATAAACCCAACTGAAATAAAAAGGATCATAACAGAGTATTATGAAAAACTATACTCCAACATATTTGAAAACCTAGAGGAAATCGATAAATTTTAGGAACACACTACCTAACCAAACTAACACAAAATGATGTTGAAAATCTGAACAGATGCATAGCAAGAGATTGAAAGGGTAATAAAAAGACTCCCAACAAAAAAAATTCCTGGCCCAGATAGCTTCACTGGAGAATTCTACCAAACATTCAGAGAAGAGCTTATACCAGTACTACTCAAACTTTTTAAGAACATACAAAAAGAAGCAACACATACAAACTCATTCTATGAAGCCAGCATAACACTGATACCAAAACCAGGCAAAGACACCAAAAAAAAAAAAGAAAAGTACAGACCAGTATGTCTCATGAATATAAATGCAAAAATTCTCAACAAAATTCTAGCCAATAAAATTCAGCATCATATCAAAAAAATAATACACCACGACCAAGTAGGATTCATACCAGGTATGCAAGGATGGTTCAACATTAGGAAATCAATCAACGTAATGCACCACATAAATTAAAAGAAAGAAAAGAATCACACGATCATCTCAATTGATGCAGAAAAGGCATTTGACAAAGTCCAACACCTATTCCTGATAAAAACTCTCAATAAAATAGGTATAGAAGGGAAATTTGTCAACCTAATAAAGGACATCTATGCAAAATCAACAGCCAACATCATTCTTCATGGAGAGAGGCTGAAAACATTCCCCTTGAGAACAGGAACAAGGCAAGGATGTCCTTTATCACCACTCCTATTTAGCATTGTGCTGGAAGTCTTAGCTAGAACAATAAGGCAAGAAAAAGAAAGTGCATCCAAATTTGTAATGAAGAAGTTAAACTGTCCCTATTTGCAGATGATATGATACTATACATAAAAACCAAAAGACTCCACAAGAAAACTACTGGAACTAATAGAAAGATTCAGCAGAGTAGCAAGATACAAGATAAACATACAAAAATCAGTTGAATTCCTATACACCAATAAAGAGAATGTTGAAAAGGAAATCAAGAAAACAATACCATTTATAATAGCCCCTAAAAAAAAATAAAATACTTAGGAATAAATCTAACCAGGGATGTAAAAGACCTATACAAAGAAAACTACAAAACACTACTGCAGGAAACCAAAAGAGATCTACAAAAATGGAAAAACATACCATGCTCACAGATAGGTAGAGTCAACATTATGAAAATGACAATCCTACCCAAAACAATTTACAAATACAATGCAATCCCAATCAAAATACCAATGACATTCTTTAAAGAGATGGAAAAACTAATGATTAACTTTATATGGAAGGGGAAGAAGCCCCGGATAAGTAAAGCACTACTGAAGAAGAAGAAGAAAGTAGGAGGACTCACACTACCTGACCTCAGAACCTACTATACAGCTGCAGTAGTCAAAATAGCCTGGTATTGGAACAATGTCAGATATATTGAGCAATGGAACAGAACTGAGAACCCAGAGGTAAATCCATCCATCTAGGGTCACCTAATCTTCGACAGTGGCCCAAAGTCCATCAAACAGAGAACAGTCTTTTTAACAAATGGTGCTGGCAAAACTGGATGTCCACCTGCAAAAAAATTAAACAAGACCAATACCTCACACCATACACAAAAACTAATTCAAAATGGATCAAAGACGTAAATATAAAGCCCAAAACCATAAAGTTCATAGAAGTAAAAATAGGATCAATGCTATAGGCCCTAATACACAGCATTAACAAGATACAAACCATAACTAACAACACACACACTACAGAAGATAAGCTAGATAACTGGGATCTTCTAAAAATTAAAAACTTCTGCTCATCAAAAGACTTCTCCAAAAGAGTACCAAGAGAACCTACAGACTGGGAAAAAATTCTGGACATTACAAATCAGACACAGGTCTAATCTCTAAAATCTACAAGAAAATCCAACACCTCTACAACAAAAAGACAAAAACTCCAATTAAAAAATGGGCAAAGGAGATGAACAGACACTTCACCAAAGAAAACATTCAAGCGGGCAACAGACACATGAGGAAATGCTCGTGATCACTAGCCATTAGAGAAATGCAAATGAAAACCACAATGAGATACCATCTCACCCCGGCTTTACTGGCACGAATCAAAAACACTGGAAATAAGAAATGTTGGAAAGGCTGCAGGGAGATTGGAGCTCTATGAACTCCTGGTGGGAATGCAGAATGATAAAACCATTTTGGAAAACGATATGGCTCTTCCTTAGAAAGCTAAAAATAGAAATACCATAGTCTAGCAATCCCACATCTAGGAATATATCCTAGAGAAATAAGGGTTGTCACACGAATAGACTTAGGCACACCCATGTTCATTGCAGCGTTGTTCACAATAGCAAAAGATAGAAACAACCTAGATGCCCATGAACAGATGAATGGATAAACAAACTATGGTACATACACACAATGGAGTACTATGCAACGAGCAAGAACAAAGATGAATCTGTGAAGCATCTCATAACATGGATGAAACTGGAGGACATTATGCTGAGTGAAACAAGTCAATCACAAAAAGACAAATATTGTATGAGACCACTACTGTAAAAACTCATGAAAAGGTTTACACTCAAAAAGAAACAATTTTTGATGGTTACAAGGGATGGGAAGGTGGGAAGGGGAAATACTAAATAGATAATAAGTGGCAACTTTAGTGAAGGGTAAGAGAGTATACAGTCCTGGGGGAGCCAGCAGAACTTGTACAGAAAAGGTCATGGAAGCTCCATAGCCACATCCAAACTCCTTGAGGGACTGAATTGCTTGGCTGAGGGTTGTGGGGACCATGGTCTTGGGGAACATCTCACTCAATTGGCATAACATAGTTTATAAAGAAAATGTACGTTCTTCCTTGGTGAGTAGCGTCTGGGGTCTTAAAAGCCTGTGAGCAGCCATTTAAGATACTCCACTGGTCTCACCCCTTTGAGAGCATGGAAGGAGAATGAAGAAAACAAGATTCAAAGGAAAGATTAGTCCAAAGGACTAATGGACCACAGTTACCATGGCCTCCACCAGACTGAGTCCAGTACAACTCGATGGTGCCCGGCTACCATTGACTGCTCTGTCAGGAATCACAACAAACAGTCCCAAACAGAGCTGTATAAAAACGTAGAACAAAATTCTAACTCACAAAAAAAAAGACCAGACTTATTGGCCTGACAAAGACTGGAGAAACCCCAAGAGTATGACCCCTGGACACACTTAGCTGAGTAATGAAGTCACTCCCAAGGTTCACCCTTTAGCCAAAGATTAGACAGCCACATAATACAAAATGAGGCTAATGGAGCACAACAACCCAGGGACAAGGACTAGAAGGCAGGAGGATAGGAAAGTTGGTAATAGGGAAACCAAGATCGAGAAGGGAGAGTGTTGACATGTCGTGGGGTTGTTAACCAATGTCGTAAAACAGTATGTGTACTAACTGTTTAATGAGAAACTATTTGTTCTGTAAACCTTCATCTAAAATACAATAAAAAATATTTCAAAATTAGACAACTCAATAGAAAATCATAGGAGAAGAATTGAGGCAATGGAAGTCAGAATTAGTGAGATGGAAGATAAAGCACTTGACACCAACTTATTTGAGGAAAAGTCAGATAAAAGAATTTAAAAAAATGAAGAAACCCTAAGAATTATGTGGGACTCTATCAAGAGGAATAACCTACAAGTGATTGGAGTATCAGAACGGGGCAGGGGGGTGGATAACAGAAAATACAGAGATAATTGTTGAAGATTTGTTGGAAGAAAACTTCCCTGGTATCATGAAAGATGAGAAGGTATATATTGAAGATGCTCATCAAAGCCGATGCAAGGTAGATCCCAAAAGAAAGTCACCAAGACATATAATCAAACTTGCCAAAACCAAAGACAAAGGGAAAATTTTTAGAGTGGCTAGGAATAAATGAAAAGTCATCTACAAAGGAGAGTCAGTAAGACTAATCTCTGACTACTCAGCAGAAACTATGCAGGCAAGAAGACAATGGGATAACATATATAAAGCCTTGAAGAAAAAAAATTGCCAGCCAAGAATTATATATACAGCAAAACTGTCTCTCAAATATGATGGAAAATTAGGACATTTCTAGATAAACAGAAGTTAGGGGAATTTGCAATAACCAAATGAAAATTACAAGAAATACTATAGCAAATTCTCCAGTTAGAAAATCAATAATGTCAGGTAACAACCCAAGATAGAACACAGGACAGACCAACCAGATATCAACTCAAATAGGGAATACACAAAAACAAAGCAAAGTTAAAACACTGAAAATAGGGAAAAGAGACTTCAATATGTAAAAGATGACAGCATGGAAACAAAAAAAGAGGGACTCAAAAATATAGTTATAGATCTTTCATATGGAGAAGAAGAGCAAGGAGATATAAAGAAATAAAAGACTGGTTTAAACTTAGGAGAATAGGGTAAATATTAAGGCAACTACAAAAGAAACTAACAATCCTATGCATCAAAATAAAAAACAAGAAAAACGTAAAGACTCAGCAAATACAAAATCAACGACAATGAAAAAGATGAAAAAGAAAATACAGAAAGAAAAATGACTCAGCACAGAAAATTAAGAGTAACAAAGAAACTGCCACAAACACACAAAAAAAGATATCAAAATGACAGCACTATACTCATACCTATCAATAATTATGTTGAATGTAAACGGACTAAATGCACCAATAAAAAGATAGAGAGAGGAGGAATGGATAAAAAAACATGATCTGTCTATATGCTTCCTACAAGAGACACACCTTAGACTTAAAGACACAAGCAACTAAAACTCAAAGAATGGAAAATATACATATCAAACAAACAACACTCAGAAAAGAGCAGGAGTGGCAATATTAATCTTCGACAGAATAGACTTTAACGTAAAATCCACCACAAAGGATAAGAAAGGACACTATATAATGATTAAAGGGTTAATACATCAGGAGACCATAACCATAATAAATATTTACGCACCCAATGACAACCCTCCAAAATACATAAAACAAACTCTAATAGCATTGAAAAGAGAGATACAACTCCACGATAATAGTAGGAGACTTCAACAGACCACTTTCGGTGAAGGACAGAACATCCAGAAAGAAGCTCAATAAAGACATGGAAGATCAAAATGCCACAATCAACCAACTTGATCTCATAGACATATACAGAACATTCCACCCAACAGCAGCCAAGTATACTTTCTTTTCCAGTGCATATGGAACATTCTCCAGAGTAGACCACATATTAGGCCATGAAGCAAGCCTTAACAGAATCCATAACATTGGAATATTACAAAGCATATTTTCTGACCATAAAGCCATAAAAGTAGACATCAATTACAGAAAAACCAAGGAAAAAAAAAATCAAACACATGGAAACTGAGCAACACTTGTTCAAAAATTTCTGGGTTAGAGAAGAAATTAAGGATGGAATAAAGAAATTTATAGAATCAAATGAGAATGAAAACACATCCTACCAGAACATTTGGGACACAGCAAAAGCAGTGCTTAGAGGTCAATTTATAGCAATAAATGCACACATCCAAAAAGAAGAAAGGGCCATAATCAAAATATTAACCCTACAACTCAAACAAATAGAAAAAGAGCAGCAAAAGTAGCCCTCGGGTACCAGAAGAAAGCAAATGATAAACATTAGAGAATAATTAAATGAAATAGAGGATAGAAAAACAATAGAAAGAGTTAACAATATGAAAAGCTGGTTCTTTGAAAAGTTCAACAAAATTGATAAACTGTTAGCCAAACTGACAAAAGAAAAACAGGAGAAGAAGCAAATAACCCCAATAAGAAACGAAATGGGTGATATCACAACAGACGCAACTGAAATTAAAAGAATCATAACAGAATACATGATAAATTGTACTCTAACAAATTTGAAAACCAAGAGGAAATGGACAAATTTCTAGAAACACACTACCTACCTCAACTAACACAAACAGAGGTAGAACAACTAAGTAAACCTGTAACAAAAGAAGAGATTGAAAAAGTAATTAAAAAACTCCCAACAAAAAAAAACCCTGGCCCTGATGGTTTCACTGGAGAATTCTACCAAACTTTTGGAGAAGAGTTAACACCTACTACCAAAGGTATTTCAGAGCATAGAAAAGGATGGAATACTCCCAAACTCATTCTATGACACCAGCATAACCCTGCTATCAAAACGAGGTAAAGACACCACACATACAAAAAAAAAATTACAGACCACTATTCCTTATGAACATAGACTCAAAAATCTTCAACAAAATTCTAGCTGATAGAACTCAACAACATATCAAAAGATAATTATCCATGATCAAGTGGGATTTATACCAGGTATGCAGGAATGGTTCTACATTAGAAAAACAATCAATGTCATTCCATCACATAAATAAAACAAAAGACAAGAACCACATGATCTTATCAATTAATGCAGAAAAGGCATTTGACAAAGTCCAACATACTTTCATGATAAAAACTCTCAGCAAAATAGGAATAGAAGGGAAATTCATTAACATAATAAGGAGCATTTATACAAAGCCAACAGCCAACATCATCCTAAATGGAAAGAGTCTGAAAGCATTCCCCTTGAGAACTGCAACCAGACAAGGATGCCCTTTATCACCACTGTTATTCAACATTGTGCTGGAGGTCCTAGCCAGAGCAATTAGGCTAGAAAAAGAAATAAAGGGCATCCAAATTGGTAAGGAAGAAGTCAAAGTATCTCTATTTGCACATGATATGATCTTATACACAGAAAACCCCCAAAGAATCCACAAGAAAACTACTGGCACTAATAGAAGATTTCAGCAAAGTATAAGGATACAAGATAACATATAAAAACCAGTGGATTCCTCTACACCAACAAATAGAACTTCGAAGAGGAAATTATCAAATCAATACAATTTGCAATAGCCCCCAAGAAGATAAAAATACTTAGGAATAAATGTAACCAGAGATGTAAAAGACCTATACAAAGAAAACTACAAGACAGTATGGCAAGAAGACTACATAAGTGGAAAAACATACCCTGATCATGGATGGGAAGACTCAACTTTGTGAAAATGTCAATTCTAACCAAAGCAATCTACAGATACAATGCAATCCATCCAAATTCCAACGGCATTTTTTAATGAGCTGGAGAAACACAAATCACCAACTTCATATGCAAAAGGGAAGAGGCTCCAGATAAGTAAAGAGTTACTGAAGAAAAATAAAGTGGGAGGTCTTCTCACACTACCTGATTTTAGAACTTAGTATATCACCATGGTAGTCAAAACAGCCTAGTACTAGTACAACAGATACGTAGACCAATGGGACAGAATTGAGAATCCAGACGTAAATTCATCCACCTATGAGCAGCTGATATTTGACAAATGCCCAAAGTCCATTAAACGGGGAAGAGACAGTCTCTTTAACAAATGGTGCTGGCATAACTGGATATCCATCTGCAAAAAATTAAGACAAGACCCATATCTTACACCATGCACAAAAACTAACTCAAAATGGAGCAAAGACCTAAATATAAAATCTAAAATAATAAAGATCATGGAAGAAAAAATAGGGACAATGCTAGGAGCCCTAATACATGGCATAAACAGAATATAAAGCATACCTAACAATGCACAAACACCAGAAGAGAAACTAGATAACTGGTAGCTCCTAAAAATCAAACACTTATGCTCATCAAAAGACTTCACCAAAAGAGTAAAAAGGCAACCTACAGACTGGGAAAAAATTTTTGGCTATGGCATATCTGATCAGGGCCTAATCTCTAAACTCTACAAGATAATACAAAACCTCAACAACAATTAAAAAATGGGGAAACGATATGAACAGGAACTTCACCAAAGAAGACATTCAGTGGACTAACAGATACATGAGGAAATGCTCATTATCATTAGCCATTAGAGAAAGGCAAATCAAAACTACAACGAGGTATCATCTCACCCCAACAAGGCTAGCATTCATCCAAAAAACACAAAATAATAAATGTTGGAGAAGTAGTGGAGAGACTGGATCACTTATACACTACTGGTGGTGTGGTACAACCACTTTGGAAATCAATTTGGCAATTCCTTAAAAAGCTAGAAATAAAAGTACCATACAATCCAGCAATCCCACTCATTGGAGTATATCCTAGAGAAATAAGAGCCATCACACCAATAGAGATATGTGCACTCATGTTCGTTGCAGCACTGTTCACGATAGCAAAAAGATAGAAACAACCTAGGTGTCCATCAATGGACAAATGGATAAACAAATTATGGTATATTCACACAATGGAATACTATGCAGTGATAAAGAATAACGATGAATCCGTGAAACATCTCATAACGGATGAATCTGAAAGGCATTATGGTGAGTGAATTTAGTCAGTTACAAAAGGACAAATATTGTATAAGACCGCTATTATAAGACTCAAGAAGATGTTTAAACACAGAAGAAAACATTTTTGGATGATTACAAGGGTAAGGAGGGAGGGAGAGGGGTAATCACTAACTGGATAGTAGACAAGAATTATCTTAGGTGAAGGGAAAGAGAACACACACTACAGGGGAAGTTAGCATACCTAGACTAAACCAAAAGCTAAGAAGTTTCCTGAATATAACCAAACACTTCGAGGGACAGAGTAGCAGGGTCCGGAGTCTGGGGACTATGGTTTCAGGGGACATCTAGGTCAATTGGCATAACAAAGCTTATTAAGAAAAGGTGAGTGGCATCTGAGGTCTTAAAAGCTAGCATGCAGCCATCTAAGATGCATCAATTGGTCCCGACCCACCTGCAGCAAAGGAGAATGAAGAACACCAAAGACACAAGGAAAATATTAGCCCAAGAGACAAAAGGGTCACATAAACCAGAAAGTCCATCCACCTGAGACCAGAAGAACTAGATGGTGCCCGGTTACCACCAATGACCACCCTGACAGGGAACACAACACAGAGTCCCTGATGAAGCAGGAGAAAAGTGGGATGCAGAAGTCAAATCTAGTAAAAAGACTAGATTTAATGGTCTGAGACTGGAGAGACTCCGAAGACATGGCCCCTGGGCTCTCTGTTAGCCCATAACTAAAACCATTCCTGAAGCCAACTCTTCAGACAAAGATTAGACTGGACTATAAGACATAAAATGATACTCGTGAAGTGTGTGCTTCTTAGCTCAAGTAGATACATGAGTCTATATGGGCAGCTCCTGTCTGGAGGTGAGATGAGAAGGCAGAGAGGGACAGGAGCTGGCTGAATGGACATGGGAAATCTGGGGTGGAAACGAAGAGTGTGCTGTCACAGTATAGGAGGAGCAATTAGGGTCACAAAGCAGTGTGTGTATAAATTTTTGTATGAGAAAACTAAAAAAAAAAAAGAAAGAAATGTCGCCAAGTTTTCATGTCAATAATAAAATATGTAAGTGCACAATGTATCAAAAATACAAAGTATGGATTTTCTGCCTTCGGTTTATAATAAACTACCAAACCTCTGTTTTTAATGCAGATACTTCCATAAGCCTTCTCTGTTCAGCAGCATGTGCTATAGTATATACAAGTATATATATGCTGGTGTTTTACCATGAGAATTATCCTTCTCATCTCAAATTAGTGACTTGCCTTTGGGTCCATACTTATATACATTTTATTTGCAGCATAAGAATATAAGTCCTTTCTAGAGGTTCATTTTGAAAAGATTTGAAATTGTTCGTTAACAATACATGAAAAAGAATCTTGAGTTTTAAATGAATCTTTTTAGTACTGTGGCATGATAGGTTTAACCGTTGAAGCATAATATGCTAACTACATTGTAATGTGTAAACAATTCACTGCTGTAAGAAAATATTTTATTTTTGAAATATAACCAAGATGAGACTGCATAGTTATGAACAGTGAAATACTAAAAACAGTGAATGAATAAATAAGATGAGTTTTCAGCAGTGACCATTCAATATTCTGCTTTTAAGAACCTGGAAGAAATTGTCTTCTTTGAGTTTCAAGTGTTCTGGTAAATCTAGTCGTTCCTCAGATTTCTCAGTATCACATTGAATTGCTGAAATACGTGACTCTAAAGAATCAGTTCTTTTCTGGTCTCAGGTAGCCAACTATGGCTACATTGAGCATTTCCCCACAGACGTCTTCTTTGAAGGTATGCATGATACGAGTTTCCATAGTCTTCTTCATATTGTAGTATGGGTTCCATCCTATGCTCACCACCATCTTAGGGACATCTGCACTTCCAAAACTGGCCCAACCATAATAAATGCTAGTGGATACATCAGCTGGAAGATTATCTGCTAATGGTTCAGGAGAGTTAGCTGTGGGGATGCCCAGCTGTTTGGAGCCGCAGCCGAAGCCCCACACCACCTGGACGCGGCAGAAGTACAGCAAGTGCCTTATGACACTTTGGTCTGGGGCATGGGCTGAGGCATGTTGGCGCATCTAGGGGAGGCACCATTGAGGCACTACCCGGACCCCCAGACCAGCCTGAGGATGCGGGCCGAGCTTGCCTGGGTTGGGCCCACAGTGGGCAGTGGCGGGTCTCTCATGCCGCTGACCCAACAGAAGCTGCCGGACGACCTTGGGGGATGTTATTGATTACTGATTCAATCTCTTTGCTTTTTATGTGTTTGTTGAGATCTGCTATTTTTCTTGAGTCAATGTAGGGAGTTTGTGAGTTTCCAGGAATTTGTCCATTTCATCTAGGTTATCTAATTTGTTGGTGTACAGCTATTCATAGTATTCTCTTATAATCTTTTATTTCTGTAGGGTCGGTTGTAATGTCCCCATATTCATTTCTGATTTTAGACATTTGCATCTCCTCTCTTTTTTTCTGTCAGTCTGTCTAAAATTTTGTCAATTTTAGTGGTCTTTTCAAAACACCAGCATCTAGTTTCATTATCTGATCTTTGTTATTTCCTTTCTGATAGCTTTGGGCTTGGTTTGCTCTTCTATTTCTGGTTCTTCAAGTTGTAAAGTTAGGTTATTAATTTTATATTTTTTTTTAATGTAGGCATTTGCTACTGTAAGTTCCCTCTGAGTACTACTTTTGCTGCATTCCACCGTTTTGGTATGTTGTGCTTCCATTTTCATTCAACTCTTAAGTATTTTCTGATTTCCCTTGATTTCTTCCTTGATCCTTTGGTTGTTTAACAGTGTGTTGTTTAATTTCCACATATTTGTGTATTTTCCAGTTTCCTTTCTGTTATTAGTTTCTAATTTCACTGCATTCTGGTCAGAGAATGTACTTTGTATGATTTCAATCTTGTTAAATTTATTGAAAATTGAAGTGATAGGATATATATATCAGTTAAGTCTAGCTGGTTTATAGTGTTGTTCAGATCCTCAATTTCCTTCCTGATATTCTTTTTAGGTGTTCTATCCATTATCGAAAGTGGGATATTGGAATCTCCAATATTATTGTAGAACTGTCTATTTCTCCCTTCAATTTTGTCAGTTTTTTATGCATTTTGGGACTCTGATCTTAGGTACAATTGTGTTTGTAATTGTTATATCTTCTTGATGAATTGATGCTTTTATTATTATATAATGTCCTTCTTTGTCTCTTCTAACAGATTTTGACTTAAAGTCTATTTCATCTGATATTAAAATCACCACCCCAGCCCTCTTTTAGTTACTATTTGCATAAAATACTTTTTTCCATACTTTCACTTGCAACCTATTTGTGTCCTTGGGCCTAAGCTGTGTCTCTTGTAGACAGCATATAGTTGGATCTTTTTTATTTGTTTTATGCATTCTTCCACTCTCTTGCCTTTTGACTGCAGCATTTAGTGCACACTTACATTTACAGTAATTACTGATAAGAAGAACTTACTTCTGCCATATTGTTCTGCTTTTGTGTATCTTATGCCTTCTTTGTTCCTTATTTTCTCCAGTACTGCCAATATTTGTGTTGTGTTGATTTTCTGTAGTGAACTATTTTGATTCCCTTCTTTCCTTTTGCATGTATGTTTTAAATAAATTTTCTTTGGGGTTACATGAGGATTACATTTAACATGTTACATTTATGACATCCTGGTTTAACTTGACACCAACTTCAATAACATACAAAAATGCTATACCTATACCATTGCTCTCGTCTTCCCCATTTAGGTTGTTGTTATCACCTGTTACATCTTTATACATCATGTGTCCTGTGACATAAATGTATACTATTTTTTATTGCACTTTAGATGAAGGTTTACAAAACAAACTAGCTTCTCATTAAACAATTAATACACACACTGTTTTGGGACATTGGTTGCCAAACCCACGACACGTCAACACTCTCCCCTTCTCGACCTTAGGTTCCCCATTACCAGCTTTCTTGTTCCCTCCTGCCTTCTTGTCCTTGCCCCGGACTGGTGTGCCCGTTTAGTCTTGTTTTATTTTATGGACCTGTCTAATCTTTGGCTAAAGGGTGAACCTCAGGAGTGACTTCATTACTGAGCTAAAAGGGTGTCCTGGGGCCATATTCTCAGCTTTTCTCCAGTCTGTCAGACCAGTGCTCTTTTTTTTGTGAGTTTCAATTTTTTCTACGTTTTTCTCCAGTTCAGTCTGGGACCCTCTGTTGTGATCCCTGTCAGAGCAGTCAATAGTGGTAGACAGCCAGCATCTAGTTATGCTGGACTCAGTATGGTGGGAGCTGTGATAGTTGTGGTCCATTAGTCATTTGGACTAATCTTTCCCTTGTGTCTTTGGTTTTCTTCATTCTCCCTTGTTCCCGACAGGGTGAGACCAGTGCAGTATCTTAGATGGCTGCTCACAAGCTTTAAGACCCCAGCCGCTACTCACCAAAGTAGAATGTAGAACATTTTCTTTATAAACTATGTTATGCCAACTGAGCTAGATGTTCCCCAAGACCATGGTCCCCACAGCCCTTAGCCCAGTAATTCGATCCCTCAGGGAGTTTGGGTGTGTCTATGGAGCTTCCATGACCTTGCCTTCATCAAATTGTGCTGGCTTCCTCAGTATTGTGTACTATCTTACCCCTCACCAAAGTTACCACTTAACCTATTGTCTTTTTAGTGTTTTTCCCTCCCCTCCTTCGTAACCATCAAAGATTGTTTCTTTTTGCGTGTAAATCTTTTCATGAGTTTTATAGTAGTGGTCTCATACAATATTTATCCTTTTGTGATTGACATTTCACTCAGCATAATGTCTTTGAGATTCATCCATGTTGTGCGATGTTTCACAGATTCATCATTGTTCTCTATCATTGCATAGTACTCCATTGTGTGTGTACCATAGCTTGTTTATCCATTCATTTCTTGATGGGCATCTAGGTTGTTTCCATCTTTTTGCTATTGTGAATAATGCTGCAGTGAACATGGGTGTGCATATGTCTATTTGTATGACGGCTTTATTTCTCTAGGTTATATTCCTGGGAGTGGGATTGCTGGATCATATGGTATTTCTATTTCTAGCTTTTTAAGGAAGCACTGTATCATTTTCCAAAACGGTTGTACTGCTTTGCATTCCCACCAGCAGTGCATAAGAATTCCAGTCTCCCCGCATTCTCTCCAACATTTGTTATTTTCTGTTTTCTTTGATTCTTGCCAATAATGCCAGAGTGAGTTGATATTTCATTGTGGTTTTGATTTGCATTTCTCTAATGGCTAGTGATCCTGAGTGTTTCCTCTTGTGTCTGTTAGCCACTTGAGTGTCTTCTTTGGTGAAGTTATCTGTTCATTTCCTTTGCCCATATTTTAATTGGATTATTTGTCTTTTTGTTGTAGAGGTGTTGATTTTCCTGTAGATTTTAGAGATTAGACCTTTGTCGGATTTGTCATAGCCAAAAATTATTTCTCAGTCTGTAGGTTCTCTTTTTACTCTTTTGGGGAAGTCTTTTGATGAACACAAATTTTTAATTTTTAAAAGATCCTAGTTATCTAGTTTATCTTCTGGAGTTTGTGTGTTGTTAGTTATGGTTTATATCCCTTTAATCCCATGCATTAGGGCCTCTAGTGTTGATCCTATTATTTCTTCTATGATCTTTATAGTTTTGGGTTTTATATTTAGGTCTTTGATCCATTTTGAATTAGTTTTGTGTATGGTGTGAGGTATGGGTCCTGTTTCATTTTTTTGCAGATGGACATCCAGTTTTGCCAGCACCATTTGTTAAAAGGATGGTCTTTTCCCCATTTGATGGACTTTGGGCCTTTGTCAAAGATCAGGTTACTGTGTTCTCAATTCTGTTCTGTTTGTCAATGTATCTGTCATTGTACCAGTACCAGGTTGTTTTGACTACCATAGCTGTGTAGTAGGTTCCTCAGTCAGGTAGTGCAAGTCCTCCTACTTTATTCTTCTTATTCAATAGAGCTTTACTTATCTGGGACCTCTTCTCTTTCCATATAAAGTTAATGATTAGTTTTTCCAGCATTTAAAGAATGCTGTTGGTATTTGGATCAGGATGGCATTGTATTTCTAGATTGCTTTGGGTAGAAATGACATTTTTCACAATGTTGAGTCTACCTATCCATTAGCATGGTATGTTTTTCCATTTATGTATATCCCTTTTGGTTTCTTGCAGTAGTGTTTTGTAGTTTTCTTTGTAAATATATACTTACTTTTTATATACTTGTTATTATACAGCATGGAGGAAATAATGACTAGAATTACCAAGCAAAAATGCTTGCCCTTATACTTACCCATGGAGTTACCTTTAATGGAGATCTTTTTTTTTTCTATGTACAGCTTCGAGTTACTTTCCAGTGTCCTTCCCATCTGATGGACACCCTCTAGCATTTCTTGTAGGGGAGATATAATGGTTATGAAGTTTCTCAACTTTGTTTATCTGGGAATATCCTCATTTCACCCTCATTCTTGAAGCCCAGTTTTGCCAGATATAGTATTCTTGGTTAACAGTTCTTTTCTTTCAGCACTCTAAATATGTCATTTCATTGTTTTCTGGTCTGCATGGTTTCTGAGGAGAAGTCAGCACTTAATCTTATTGAGGATCATTTGTATGTAACTATTTGCTCCTCTCTTGCTTCTTTCAAGATTCACTATCTTTTGTTTTTGAGAACCTGATTATAATGTGTATGGGAGTGGATCTCTTTGGATTTATCCTACTTGGAGTTTGTTGAACTTCTAGGATTTGTGAGTTCATGTCCTTTATCAGTTTTGGAAAGTTTCCTGCCATTATTTCTTCAACTATTATTTCTGTCCCTTTCTCTTTCTAGTCTCCTGGAATTCCCATGATGTGTATGTTAATTTGCTTGGTAGTGTCCCATATTCCATTAGGCTATGCTCAGCAGTCTTGAGTCTTCTCTATTGTTTCTCCTTAGATTCCATAATTTCAATTACCTTATCCTTTAGTTCACTAATTCTTTCTCAGTTCAAATCTGCAGCTAAGTCTTTCCAATGAGTTTTTTTTTTTTTTAATTGTGTTTTTGGTGGAAGTTTACAGTGCAAATTATTTTCTCACTAAAAAATTTTATACACAAATTGTTTGATGACATTAGTTGCAATCCCTGCAATGTGTCAGCTCTCTCCCCTTTCCCTTTCCACCCTGGGTTCTCAGTGTTTGTTAGTCCAGTTGTCTCATCCCTTCCTGCCTTCTCATCTTTGCTTTTGGGCAGGTATTTCTTGTTTGGTCTCGTTTACTTGGTTTAACTAAGAAGCACGTTCCTCACGTGTGTTATTGTTTGTTTTATAGGCCTTTCTCATCTTTGGCTGAAAGTTCTGAGTTAGCAGGGTGTCCAGGGACCATAGTCTTGGGGGTTCCTCCAGTAATCATCAGACCAGTAAGTCTGGTCATTTTTTATGAATTTGAATTTTGTTCTACATTTTTCTCCCACTCTGCCCAGGGCCCTCTATTGTGATCCCTGTCAAAGTGGTTGGTGGTGATAGCTGGACACCATCTAGTTCTGGGCTCAGGCTGGTGGAGGCTGTGGTTCATGTAGTCCATTAGTCCTGTGGACTAACATTTTCCTTGTATATTTGGTTTTCTTCATTCTCCTTTGCTCCAAACATGCTGGGACTGATAGATATATCTTAGATGGTCACTTGCAAGCTTTTAGGACCCCAGACACTACTCACCAAAGTAGGATGTACATTTTATTTATGAACTATGTTATGCAAATTGACCTAGATGTCCCCTGAGACCATGGTCCCCAGCCTTCAGCCCCAGTAACTCGGTCCTTCAAGGTGTTTGGATGTGTCTTAGGAAGCTTCTATGACTTTTCCTTGATCAAGTTGTGCTGATTTCCCTATATTGTGTGTTGTCCTTCCCTTCACCAAAATTAACACTTGTCTGCTAGTGATTTCCACTCCTCACCCCTCCTTTCCCTCATAACCATCATTTTTTTTTCTGTGTGTAAATTTTTCTTGTTTTTTTATAATAGTGGTGTCATAAAATATTTATCCTTTTGTTACTGACTTAAATCGCTCGGCATAATGCCCTCCAGATTCATCCATGTCGTGAGATGTTTTGCAGATACATCATTATTTTTTATTGTTGTGTAGTATTCCATTGTGTGTATGTACTATAATTTGTTTATCCATTCATCTGTTGATGGACACTTAGGTTGTTTCCATCTTTTTACTATTGTGAATAATGCTGCAATGAACATGGGTGTGCATATGTCTAATTGTGAGATGGTTCTTTTTCCTCTAGGATATATTCCTAGGAGTGGAATTGCTGGATCATATGATATTTCTATTTCTAGCTTTCTAAGGAGGCCATATCATTTTCCATAGTGGTCCGATGAGTTTTTAATTTGTTATTGTACCTTACACTTTCAGTATTTCTCTCTGATTTGTTTTTGTAGCATCTATTTTTTTATTCTCCTTTCATTTATGCAGTTATCCTTTATTCCTTTGTGTATCTTTTCCTTTTGTTCTTTGAACTTGTTTAATTATTATTGTTGCATTATATTTTTCCAATCTGTTTATTATTAGGGCTTCCATAAATGTCATTTATCTCCTTTTGTCTTGTTCACTTGAATGGGCCCTCATTTCCAGTTTCTTGGTGTGCCTTGTGATTTTTTGTTGAAGCTGAGACATTAGAATTTTACAGGTTTCACTTTCTCAATTTTCCCTAAATATACACTGTACAGTTTAGAGTCAGGAAGGGTGTGTGTCAGGATTGTATCCTTTTGCCATATTTATTCAATCTTTATGCTGAGCAAATAATCTGAGAAACTGGACTATATGAAGAACATTGCATCAGGATTTGAGGAAGACTCATTAACAACCTACAATATGCAGATGACACAACCTTGCTTACTGACAGTGAAGAGGACTTGAAGCATTTACTGATGAAAATAAAAGTTACAGCCTTTAGTATGGGTTGCACCTCAACATAAAGAAAACAAAAACCCTCACAACTGGACCAGTGTTGCTTATTACAACATCATGATGTTATTTGTTCTTAGGTACCATCTAGTCAGCTCCGACTCACAGCAATCTTGTGAACAACAGAATGAAACACTGCCCAGTCCTGTGTCAACCTCACAACCATTGTTATGCTTGAGCCCATTGATGCAGCCACTGTGTCAATCCATCTTGTTGATAGTCTTCCTCTTTTTGCTGACCCTCTGCTTTACCAAGCCTGATGTCCTCTTCCAGGGACTGATCCCTTCTAACATCATGATAAATTGAGAAAATATTGTCAAGGATTTCCTTTTACTTGAATCCACCATCAACGCCTACAGAAGCAGCAATCAAGAAGTCAAAGGATGTATTGCATTGGGCAAATCTGCTCTAAAATAACTCTTCAAGGTGTTCAAAAGCTAACATGTCCCTTTTAGGACTAAGGTTGCCTGACTTAAGCCATAGTGTTTTCAGTCACCTCATAAGCATGTGAAAGTTGGACAATGAATAAGGAAGACAGAAGAAGAATTGATGCCTTTGAATTACAGTGCTGACAAAGAATATTGACTATACCATGGACTGCCATAAGTACAAACAAATCTGTCCCAGAAGAAGTACAGCCAGAATGCTCACCAGAAGCAAGGATGATAAGAGTTTATCTCACATACTTTGAACATGTTACCATGAAGGACCAGTCCCTGGAGAAGGACCTCGTGCTTGGTAAAGTACAGGGTCAGCAAAAAAGAGGAAGACCCTCAATGAGGTAGATTGACACAGTGGCTACAACAATGGGCTCAAGCATAACAACGATTTTGAGGATGATGCAGGACCAGACAGTGTTTCCTTCTGTTGTACATAGGATTGGTATGAGTTGGAACTGACTTGACGGCACCTAACAACAATTTTATATTATAAATTTATTATATGTTGCAATGATAATATTTTATATTGGCTTAAAAATAAAAACATTGAAATTAATTTTACCCATTTCTTTTTGATTTTTGTTTACTGGCTGCCATTGTATTTCTAATGACTGCATGCACAGAGCATCAGCCCTGGAGGCATGGCTTTCTAGCCTCTTTTCGCTCTCACTGGGCTCTGGGGCAGAGGTTCACACATATGCCACTCCATCTCCTCTGGTAGGGCCATTTGAGCATTTCTTCCCTCCCCCATCCCTGTCCTGCCCACCACAGTGGTGGACTCCATGCCACTCAGGGCTCCACCTATCCTTTGACCCCATCCTACCTCATATCTGAAGTCTTGTTACAAGCAAGAATAATGTATTTGGCATAGAATGAGGCAATAGGTGGGGTGGACTGGGGGCTGTGGACGTTCTTCCCAAGCCAATACCCACCCAGACCTGCAAAACATCTGCTAACCATAGATAAGATATAAAGACCCCAAGCTGTTGCTGCCCTTTGGAGTTTTCTGAGGCAGAGAAGCCCTATCTTGCTGCAGAACATCTCCTAGACTAAGGCTGGCCCCCTCTTTTTACTCTCCAGGAGTTCCTTTGCTCTCTTCTCCTTCTGGTAGCTCCCTTTGCAGATTTTCTGCTGTGGGAGACTGACCCCTGCAAGCAGCTGTTGGTGTGTTGGCCTAAATAAATAGCTTGTACAAAATACTGCTATGTCCAGGTCATATCTTTTTCCTTGATCAGTCCCAAATTCTCTCAAACTCACTACAAGTGGCAACAAGAATAAGGGGATGTTATAGGATCCCCCAAGTTAGTAAGACAGTCAACTAGCAAAATGATCCCGGACTGTCTTAAGTGGTTAGGACTCAAGATTTTAGAATGCCTTAGTGTCAGTTTGGCAAGGCATTGCTCTTTGTTGTGCTGCTCTCTCTATTTTTTGTAGTCTCCCCTGTGCTTCATTAGCCTGGCCAAACTGTAGCACCAGTATTTGGGAGTGAACCCATGCCAGTGAAACTGACTTGTGGGGTCAGAGGAGCCAAGCTGCCCAGGGAGGGAGGTGAGCTTGCCTGCCTGGGTCCCATACTAGGCAAGTGCTGTATGTTGCAAGACATGTGGGCATAAACAGGTAGCCAAGCACACCTTGGACTTCCCCTGAATGCATAACAGGTTATAGTGGGAGGAGCTCCTGTAGCCAGGTTGGTACTTAGAAAGATGCCTTCGTCCCTGGGGACCATTATGGCAGGAAAATGAACTGAGAAGGCAGAGACATTGGGCAAAGGCAGGTCTCATAATCACAACTGGGGGAGTCATCTTTGCAAGCAGCTAACATGCCTCTGTTGCTGTCTCACTTGTATCTTCTGCTGAATACAGCATCATTCCAGTCCCTCTTTGGGTTGGATCAGCTAAAGTGTTACTTAAAGTAACTAAAGGCGAGGAAGTCCATATTCCTGCCCCTCCCAGGACTCCAAAGGAGTTCAATGTCCCATTGAGCAGGTCCTTTAAACCACAAGATGAGATATATGCTGGGCCTTGCTCATAGCTGCTTATCATCAGAATGCTAGCAGAAGCAGAGTTAGGAAGTTAAACTCACAGGAGAGGAGATGAGAAAAAGGGGAGAACCTGGGGAGATAGATGGGGGTTCCTAAGAGGAGGAAGTGTGGTCTCACCACAGTAATGACTGGGACAATTTACCCTCTGTTTGCCTTTAATCACATGCAAAATAATTAAAAAAAAAAAAAAAAAAAGGGGGGGGGGAAGAACTAGAAGGAGAGACCAGTTCTTAGTTAGAAGAGAAAACCCATCCTCTCATCCTGAGGCCCAGTCTCTCTTAAGAACCCCTCACAGGAACCAAATGATAAAGCGGCCACTTGGCTGTGTAGAACATATTTGGAAAGGTATGATCATCCTTTATTGGAATGGATGATCTCTGGTAAGTCGTCTTTTCCCTAATCTCATGATCTCAGCCAGTAGCAGTGGACCCCATTAGACAGACAATAGCCCTTTTACCACATTAACTGTAGTATGGGCTTCAGAAAATAAACGGCACTGGCTGACTGTTTTGGACATGGGTGCTCAGGAGGCACTTATAACTTACAGGGTCCCAACCAGGAGATGACTGGCTTGGGAGGAGGAATAATCAAAGGGGTAATTACTCACTTAACTAACAAAATTGGCCTAGTTTTGCTAAAAAATGCTTCTGTCCTGATTGTTCCCCTGAGACTACCCCTTTTCCCATTTTTGGAATGGACCTTTCAGTCAGCAGGGAAGCTCATGGAACAATAAGGCTTTTCTGCCATTGGTGGGCACCACCTGATGGAAACCAGTTAGCCTTCCCCTATTGTTAAGGGTGGTAAATACACCACAGTGCCAGCTGAGGCAAACCACTACAGACCTATTGTCTGTCATAGTGACTTAGTTAAAGAAAGAAAAAGTGCTGATTTCTACCTTTCAATTCTCCAGTATGGCCTGTGCTTAAAGCCACTACTAATGAGTGGAGGCTAACTATAGACTCTAGAAAATTAAACAAAACTCTTTCCTTTATTAGAGCACCTCTACCAGATAAGATGGCCTTAATGGATGTCATTCAAAATAGCATGGGTAAATGGTTTGGAGTTATAGACTTGTCTTATGTGTCCTATTCAGTGAAAATTTCACTGAGGAGCCAACCGCAATTCACCTTCATCTTTGAAGGTCAACAGCACATTTTTCCCAGTTGCCTCTGGGAAAATCCAGAGCCTAGCCACTTCTCCCTTAAACTGAACCACGACGTGAGGTGGACCGCAGACTCTAGAGCCCTCCTTAACCTGCATCTTCTCACCATCCTGTGTAAGCAGAAGAAACTCTCTGGAGAGAGAACTGGAGATATTACCCATGTACATGACTCTGCAAAAGGCACTATAGAAAAACCTAGACCTGCTCCTGACACCCAGAAAGTGAAACTAATCTCCCTGGACTAGACAATACCATTTGCTCCATATCTAGGGGACAATCAGCTCCCCTGTTGCTGGTTGCAGATGACCTCCAACTTTAACTCCTATTCTGTTGCTATGCTACCCCCTTACCTGCGAAGTGACCCTTGCCACTGTCAACTAACACATCTTGCAGCATATGATTATATAGCCAGGGACACACACCTAAAGGGCCATAATGTTACTCTGATCTATTGTTCTGGCTTTCCCCCACTAAATAAGCAGAATGGCTGTGAATGGTCTTTAAAATCCCTTACAGGATTCGGGAGCTTGAAGATGCTCTTTTGCTGGTTCCAAACTCAGGCATTATGAAATAATATACAATTTAAATTATAAAACAACATGGGGCCAGGGAATAGATTGCTATACAAATGAGCTGAAAATGTCTTCTATTATTATATATTATCCTCATTTTGTTACTTCTTCATAGCAAGCTGAGATCTGTTAGCCCAGAAAACCCTCCAGTGCCAAACAGATTTTTACCCATCCATTTGTTTTTGAAATAGCCCAAGTAAGCATATGTTTAGCCATGCTTTACATACCCCACAAAACTGCACCCAAAATCTGCTAGCCATAGACAAGAAAAACACTGTAGTACCAAAGACCCCAAGCTGCTGCTACCCTTCGGAGCTCCCTAACTCAGAGACTCCCTGCCTTGCTATAGGAGGACATTCCCTTCTCATTTTCTCATTGCCTTCGAGTCAATTCTGACTCATAGTGACCCTGTATGACAGAGTAGAACAGTCTCATAGGGTTTTCAAGGAGTTGCTGGTTGATTTGAATTGCCAACCTTTTGGTTAGCAGCCAAGCTCTTAACAACTGTGCCACCAGGGCTCTGGACATTGCCTATACACACATAAGTTCCCCTAGAAGTTTTCTTACACGCTTCTCTTTCTGGTGGCTTCCTGCACTGCTTGTCTCTGTTTCAGCTCCAATAAATAGCTGTGGTGGAACACTGCTATCGCTTGGTCATTTTTTTTCCCCCTTCATTAGTCCCAAAAGCCCTTGAACTCACTGCACTGGGGCTATGAGATTGCACCCTTCAAGGCCTTGCAGGCTGCATTAAGATGTGATCTGTATCCCAAAAACACCAGGAAGCCATTGGAGAACTTTTAGTTGGGACACCAAGGTCAGATGTGCATTAAAAAAAAAAAAAAAAAAAAATTCATTTCACCACTGTGTGTATAATATTTTGGAGGGAATTCAGTTCCTGGAATGTAGTTAAAATGAGTGCTGGAAGGTGGTGGAGAAAAGGAAGAGAAGTGGTGGATTCTAGAATTTTAGGAGGTAAGATTGGAGCAATATTGCACTTGGGGCTGGGGGTTGTGAGGAAGAAGGGGCATCATGGAGCACCCGAGGACTCCCAGATGTCTGGCATGCACTAGGAGTTAAGCTGACTGTAGTACTAGGTTGAGTCATGAGCTCAGTTTTTGGACGTGGTACCTGTGGGACAGCCATATGGAGACATCTGAGGAGGTAGTTTGGTATACTCTCTGAAGTTCAGGTTGATACATAGTCTGCTCTTGAAGTGCACTCCTGATAGTCATCACACCTACCTGGGAGTAGGTGGTATTATCTAAGGAGGAGTCAAAGTGGTCTAGTCCAGAATTCTTACCATTAACTCAGTATCTTCACATACAGATCAGTTAGTCCAACCATATGTATAAACCATGCCCAAGGAGTCAAAGAGATCCTGTTCATCTGACTAAAAAGCTCAGGCTAAGCAAGGAAGGGCACAGAAACCGGACATGTAAGTGACGTTATCAAGGAAGGCAGCCTTTATTTCCAAATGCCTGGCTACTGTATGCAGACTTTATCATTCCAATGTTGATGTACAAGAAGAGCCTGGGTAGGGGATTCTGAGCTCTGTCACTCACTAGTGATGTGACTTTGGGCAGGTTTCTAAGTCTTTCTGAATTTCAAGTTTCTTATCTGTAAGATGAAGATAATAAACCAATTTTACTGTTCGTGAAGATTTAATGAGACTACATGCAAAATGATGACTGGCGCAGAACACACTACCAAAAAAGTTAGTTTTACTTCCCTTTCTGGAGCCATTTTAAAGGAGTGTATGGGTCTATGGGTTTTAACACCGTTTTAATTCAATTAAGATACAGGATAGCTCCATCACTCCAAAAAACTCCCTTACGCTATCCCTTTACAGTTAAGCCCTCTTCCCGCCCCCAGTCCCTGGTAACTCCAATATGTTCTTCATCACTATAGATTTGTTGTTTCAAGACTGTCATATAAGTGGAATTTTCTATATGTATGTAATCTTTTATAATGGGTTACTTTCATTAATTGTGCTGAATAATATTTAATTGTATGGATAAACGACAGTTGGTTATCCATCCAGCAGTTGAAGGATATTGTGTTTGTTTCCAGTTTTTATATTTTCCAGCGATTTTAAATATAGCTGATATAAATATTTGTGTACAAGTTTTTGTTGTGAACATATGTTTTCATTACTCTAGGAGTAGGACTGCTGAGTCATATGGTTTAAAAGAATGGTCAAACTGTTTTTCAGCATGGCTGTATCATTTTGTATTTCCACCAGCAATGAAAGTTCTAGTACTCTGCTTTTCTTTACCAAATGGTAAATTTTAGCCATTCTAGTGGATGTGTTGTGGTTTTAACTTGCATTTCCCTAGTGACTAACAATGCTGAACATCTTTTCATATGCTTACTTGCCTTCTAGGCATCCCTGGGTGGCACAGTTAAGTGCTTGGCTGCTAACCTAAAGGTAGACAGCTGAGTTCACCCAGAGGTGCCTCAAAAGAAAGGCCTAGTGATTTACTTATGTAAAACCAGCCATTGAAAATCATACGGAGTACAGTCTACTCTGACACACATGGGGTCACCATGAGTGAGAATCAACATGAAGGCAACTGGTTTGGTTTGGTGTACTTGCCTTCCATATACAGTGTCCTCTTGGTGAAGTGTTTGTTCAAGTCTTTTGCCCACTTTTTGGTATCAACAATTTTAGAAAATTCTCAGCCTTTATTGCTTCAAAAATTTCTCCTGTTCCTTTCTTTTTTTTCTTCTTCTAGTATTTTAATTACAAGTATATTACAACTTTTGTAATTGTTCTACAGTCCTTGAATATTGTGTTCCAGTGTCTTTAGTTTTTTTTTTTTTTTCAGTTTGGAAGTTTCTGTCGACATAACTTCAAGTTCATCATCAAGGGCATTCTTCATTTTTGTTACAGTGTTTTTGTATTTCTATCATTTCCTTTAGTTTGGTTTTATTCTTTCTTAGAGTTTCCATCTCTGTGTTTACGCTACCTATCTGCTCATTCATGATATTCTTTTTCCATTAGAGCCTTTAGCATATTTATCATTTATTGTTGTTGCTTGTTGTTATTGAGTCATCTCTGACTTACGGCAACCTTATGTGTTACAGAGGGAAATGTTACCCAGTCCTGTGCCATCTTCATGATCGTTGGTATGTTTGAGTCCATTGTGGCTATTGTGTCAGTACATCTCATTGAGGTTTTTTGTTGTTTTTTTCTGATCCTTTACTCTACCAAACATGATGTCCTTTTATAATGATAGGTATTTCCTGATGCCAAGTCCAAAGTAAATGAGCTAAAGTCTCACCATCTTCACTTCTAAGGAGCATTCTGACTGTATTTTTTCTAAGACTAACTTTGTTTGAACTTCTGGCTGTACATGGTATATTCAGTATTATTTGCCAACAACACAATTTGAATGCATTAATTCTTCTCTGTCTTCCTTTTTGATTGTCCAACTTTTGCATGCATAGGAGGTGATTGAAAATACCATGTCTTCAGTCAGGTGCACTTTACTCATCAAAGTGACGTATTTATCATAGTTATTTTAAATTCCTGATCTTGACCGCCAGCAGCTGTTTAGCCATTATCAAGCAAGACCTGCTCCTCCTGTCCACTATCAAGCAAGACCTTAGGTGATAGACAGCTCTGCATGTGGCTCAATTAGCAGCTGCTCAGCCATTATCAAATGAAACCTGCCCCCTCCTATCCATTGTCTTCAAAGACACTGAATGTTGCATGTGGCTCAGTTTATGCCTTAAACCAGTCAAACCCAGTTTACTAACCTACATGCCAAAGAAAAAAATGCAATTTGCTTTACTGTGCCTGCATACCATGATAACTTATGTAGTCCATGATGTTTGTATGTACTTCCTTGTGAGGGACAGTACAAAAGGTTCTGCCTCCCTTTGTTACAGGAGCTTAAAGCGAGGTATACACCTCCTGGCTCCATGCCTGTTCTCTTGCAATAAATGCTCTTCCTCTCTCCTCACCTAGGTATGTCTTTATTGACAAGAAGCCACACCAGGCAGGTCCTGCTTTGGGTAACAAATTCTGGCAAACTTAGATGGGACCAGCACTGCCCGACTCCTGAGATTGCTTCCAGCTGATGGGAATTGACCACTTCTCCCACATGCATGCAGATAAACTTTCTCTGGTGAATACTTGTTTGACCCTCAAGGTCACAGCCAATCTCGGACCCCTCAGTGGTGGACTATGTGAGGAGGTGGGAGAACAGTTGTCAGGTGCCCCAGGAAGAGGAAGACGTCTCTCTTGGTGAGTACAAAAATAAGTCCTATTGTTCAGAAAGTGGATAGATTGTAGCTCTGGTAGTGCTTAGCCAGTGAAGGCTGTCAAATACTTTAGTTTTAAATAGGTGATCTGTAGTTTTAGGTTTTGGTACCATGGGAAATAATTTGAGCATTCCGGAATGTAGACCATTAGGGTTTATCTTGAAGAATTGGTCTTATTTTGGATATGACCAAATGAAAAAGTTTAAAATGAGATTTTTTTTTTTTTTTTTTTTGTAACACCACCTGGTCCCAATACAAGCCCAGGGACAGTGAGTGGATCCTTAAATTGTAACACAATACCACAGTTAGATTTGTTCTGTACTAAAGAAGGAAAGTGGGGTGAGAAAATGTGTGTTGAAGCTTTTATGTCATTGTGGCAAAATAAGTTTGCAGAAACAATGTAAAATCATGGTTCAAACTGAGGTTAAAACCCCTGTTTTGTCTAGTCTTCTGGAAGAGGACTTGGTTTTAACCAGAGGTCATAGACCTCCCCATTATCCTGTAAACCCTCCGTCAACCCCTGAGGCCTCTGGTGCTAAGACGCTTTCCCGGGTGCACACTCCCAGTAGTGCCTGATTTGGTCCAGTGCCCCAGAACCCTCGATAGGGCTATACCTATTAAGGCAACTCTCTGCACCAGGTGGAGGTGAGGATGGGGCAACGGGAGCTCCAGCCATGATCTGGGTACATAGCCCATTCACAACTTCTGACTTATTCAATTGGAAAAATAATCTACCTGCACACCGAAAGGACCCTAACCGAATGCATGATCTTTTCACTTCTGATTTTAGAAACCACCACCCAAAGTGGGCAGACTGTCAAGCCTTATGTGACATTTTACTCACTCTGGAGGACAGGAGAATGGTTTTTGAAAAGGCCAGGGAAGAAGTAGATAGGCTTCACCAGCAAAATGCCAATGGCCACCCCTCTGTAGATTTGGCTGTGCTGGTCACTAAACCAGATTGAGATCCAAACACCCAGGCTGGCCAAGCCAGATTAAGTCAGTACTGTGACTGCTTGCTTACTGGGCTCAAAATAGGGGCACCCAAACAAAAGAATTTAAATAAAGTGTATGAAGTCAAACAAAAACCAGAGGAAGAACCCTCTGCCTTCCTTGGATGAATTTCCGCAGTTTTCAGGCAGTTTACTGATCTAGATCCTGAGGTGCCTGAAAATTTTCATATGGTGAATATTATTTTCATAGGATAAAGTACCCCCACATAAGAAAGAAATTACAAAAAGTAGAAGACATTGTGGGAATGGGAATTTAACAGTTGGTAGAAACTGCCTTCAAGTTCTATTCTAACCAAGAGCAAGTGCAGGAGAGAAAGGAGAATCAGCTCGCTAAGAAACAAGTAGCTACACTTGCAGCAGCCTTCCAGCCCAAAGGAGGTTTCCTCTCCTGGCTGCTGGGGAAGTCTTCCCTGGGGTCTGGGACTTGGCCCAAGCTAAGGAAAAACCAATCTGCATGGTGTAAACAAGAAGGGTCTTGGAAGAGAGACTGTCCTAAGAGACAGATGGCCCTGAAGGAACCCAAAAAGTTTCTTTTACAACAAGTGGAAGAGTTGGACTGAAGGGGACCGGGGGCCAATCTTATTCCAGTTTCCCTGGATGAGTCCCTGGTTAAGGTCAAGGGAGAAATGGTTGACTTTTTATTGGACACAGGAGACACTCATTTGGTTATTAACAATCTGAAGGGATCTTATCAAAGAAATCAATACTAGTGGTGGGGGTTATGGGAAGAAAGGTTGCTAGAAATTTTATCCAACCTATGGAGTGTTTGATCAGTGACTCTACTTTAACTTACTCTTTTCTCTACTTGCCAAAGTGCCTGGTTCCTTTACTAGAGTGAGACATGCTTTGTAAATTACAAGCTCAGATTCATTTCCAAGACAGCAAACTAAATTTAACAGTACCTAAGGAGCTAGGGGGAAATCCTGGTGGTGTAGTGGTTAACCAAAAGTTCTGCAGTTCAAATCCAGCAGGTGCTCCTTGGAAACCCTATGGGGCAGTTCTACTCTGTCCTATAGGGTCACTATGAGTCAGAATCAACTTGACGGCAACAGATTTTGTTTGGTTTTAAGGAGCAAGTGTGGAGAATGCAAGCCCACCTGTTGACTCTCATGACACCTATTGCGGCCCCCACTAAGACTGTGCCTAAACAGATAGAGGGTGCAGTAGTCCCTTGGATATGGGTGCAAGAGCAACCAGGGTGTGCTAAAAACATTGTTCCAGTCAAGGCTGAGGTGTTACCAGGAATCAACCCACCGTGGGTGAAGCAATACCCTCTAAGGCTAGAGGCAAAATGAGGCCATTGCCCAATTATCCACCAATACCTAAAATCTGGACTCATAAGACCATGCCAATCAGCTTATAATACACCAATTTTGCCTGTAAAGAAACTTCCTTCCAGTGAGGATAGGTTTGTTCAAGACCTCAGAGCAATTAACCAAATAGCAGTTATAGTCCATCTTGTAGTGCCAAATCCATATACTTTGCTAGCCACTCTTACAGGAGATTTTACCTGGTTTACTGTTCTAGACTTAAATGATGCCTTCTTTTGTATACTATTAGAGTCTGAAAGCCAGCAACTGTTTGTCTTTGAGTGGGAGGACCCCGAAAAAGTTGATAAACAACAGTTCTGCTGGACAGTACTACCACAGGGGCTCAAAAATAGCCCCATGTTGTTTGGTACACTCTGGCTAAATACTTAAGAAAATTAACCCTTCAAAATGGAACTTTGCTTCGATGTGTGATGACTTGCTTATAGCAGGGAAGACTAAAGAAGAATCAGATTTAAACACTATCACCACTCTTAACTTTCTGGGCCAGGCTGGGTACAAAGTATCCGAACCTAAGGCCCAGATTTCCCAAGTCAAAGTTACCTTCCTAGGTTTCCAGCTCTCTCAGGAAAAAAGAGAATTGCTTCCAGACAGAAAAGAAGCTATTTGTGCAATCTTGCCTCCCTGGTCCTGGAGGCAACTCCAAGGATTCCTAGGAATGGCAGCTTTTTGCAGAATTTAGATTTCCAACTTTGAACTAAAGCAACTGAAGGAAAAGACTCAGATCCTTTTACATGGACTAATGAACAACAAAAGGCTACATGGCTACACACTGCTACAGATGACTCCAAAGGACTATTTGACTGGATAACATCATGGCTTCCTAAAGATGGCTCAGAGACTTTTCTGTCTCTCTCTTTTTTTTTTTTTTTGCAGTAGCACTAACTATGTTTTTGTTTTCAGTGCCTACCCTTTGCCAGTCTTGGTGTTGGCCCCCCAAGCCTGAAGTTAAATTTCTTGTTCAGTACAATCCCCTACATTGAGAAACTGTTGCCCAATTTAGACGATGCTCTTCACAACCAAAGGAATATAGCTTATTGCCATATCCCCAAAGAGAAGGAGGGATTGATAGCCAGCAGCTGCTTAGCCATTATCAAGCAAGACCTGCTCCTCCTGTCCGTTATCAAGCAAGGCCTTAGGTGATAAACAGCTCTGCATGTGGCTCAATTAGCAGCTGCTCAGCCATTATCAAATGAAACTTGCCCCCTCCTGTCCATTGCCCTCAAAGACTCTGAATGCTGCATGCGGCTCAGTTTATGCCTTAAACCAGTCAAACCCAGTTTACTAACCTACATGCCAAAGAAAAAAATGCAATTTGCTTTACTGTGCCTGCATACCATGATAACTTATGTAGTCCATGATATTTGTATGTTCTTCCTTGTGAGGGATGGTGTAAAAGGTTCTGCCTCTCTTTGTTCAGGGAACTCGATTTGGGGTATACACCTCCTTGATCCTTGCCTGCATGTTGTAATAAATGCTGTTCCTCCCTCCTCACCTTGGTGTCTTTATTGACAACAAGCAGCGTCTTCTTTGGGTAACAATCTGATAATTCCAAAATCTCTGTCATACAGGAGTCAGGTTCTGATGTTTGCCGTCTCTTCAAAGTGTGTTTTTTGCCATTTAGTTGCATTGTAATATTTTTGTGTTCAAATCCAGACATGAAGTATTCGGTAAAAGGAAAGGAGGTTCTTTCAGTTGTAATCTTCTGTCAAGTCCTGTTGATGTTGACCTGGAGAGGAAGTGTTCAATAATCTCATTGAACTCATTAAAGTCTCAGTCTCTTAGTGAGTTTGTGTCCCTGAGTTGTGTTCTTCACAAGTGCCTCTTAGTTTTTGTTTTTTCACCCCATAGGTGAAACAAAAGTACTAGAGGGAACTGTTGGTTTTTTTCCCTTCACCCACATGGAAGACTAGAGGGGACTGGAGTTAGATGTTGGTTAGGCCATGATAAAATCCATGTTGTTAGGCTCTTGTAAAGTGATTTCCCTTGAGGGCAGGCTGTTGTTAAGAAGAACAGAGCACTATTTCAAAATGGTTTGTCTTCCCCTTCCCCTGTTAGAAACAATAGGGAATTTTTCTCCAGTCTTCACAGTGAGGACCTGCAGGGGCTCCTGGAGAGAAAATTCACGAAAGTGTGGGGGTCCGTCTAAGGCTGGGAGTCTAGGAGTTTTTTTTTTTTTTTTTAATTCTCTCAAATTAATCCACTCTCAATCTCCAGCAATTAGTCAATTATTCTTTAAGTATTCCTACCTGATGCTGGCTCCAATGGTAGAAGTTTCTGCTCCTGATGAGGGGTGAATCTTTGTATTAGCCTTTCTGTCTTTCTAGTTTCAGGACAACAGTTTGTCCTCTGACCTCAATTCTCTGATGAATCTAAGAGAAACTGTTGATTTTCAGTCTTTCATAGCCATTTTGAAGTTTTCAGCATACAGATCCTGTATATAGTTTTTTGAGATTTATGCCTAAGTTTTTAATTATTTTGGAACCACTGTGTTATGGATTGAATCGTGTCCCCCTTAAAAAATATATGTTGCAAATATTAACTTCTGTACCTGTGGTTATAATCCCATTTGAGAATGGGTTGTCTATGTTATGTTAATGAGGATAGGGTGTATCTTGAGTAAATCTCTTCTGAGATAGTAAAGAGATTAAAGCAGAGATGGGGGAAGAGATAATAAGCCACAGGAAGATTGCCCAGGAGCAGAAGCTAAAAGAGACGAGGACCTTCCTCCAGAGCCAACAGAGACAGAAAGCCTTTCCCTAGGGCCGGCACCCTGAATTCAGACTTCTAGCCTCTTAAACTGCGAGAAAACAAATTTATGTTTATTAAAGCCACTCATTTGTGATATTTTTTTATAGCAACACTAGATAGCTAAGACACACTGTAAATAATACTTTTTTAAATTTGGTTTCCAATTTTTCACTGCTAGTTTATAGAACAATTATTGATTTTTGTGTGTTCACCTTGTGTTCCGTGACTTTAGAAAACCCATTTATTTGAGAGTGTTATTTTCTAATATAAGTGTTTAATGCTACACGTTTCCCTCTAAGCACTGTTTACTGCAAGTTGTAATCAGCCTCTGTGAGTAGTAGTATTTGCAATGTCAGTTCCATTTACAAAGCCTTTGCAGTGCTATTTGTATCACTCCCATGTGTGCATTACCAAGTAGCCTGTGTGGGACCTAGAATTCAGTCTATCTCTTAAATCATTTCTCAAAGTCAATGATAGACTGTTTAAGGTCAGATCTACTTGTGCAAAGCTCAGGGATAAGCCCAGGAGTTCATAAACAACTTTTTGGGGTCGCTGTCCTGAATTCCTCCCACTCTGTGATTTCCCTGGTACTTTCCAGTTCCCTGGGGCTCTCCTTTTTAGTCCTCCCTCCAAGAAGCTAAGGTTTTATTTATCCCACTCTGCAGCTTATTTACCATGACTATGTCACACCTAAGGTCAAACAGTGAAAGGGCAGAGAGTTAAAAAAATGGGTTGTGTCCTATCCTATTTGGATAATAGCTCTACCTATCAGAAAAGAAGTCCACAGGGGACTGAGGCACGAGAAAATGGCGTAAAGAAAACAGGGGGACAATTTCCTGCACTCTCACAGAGTGTTTAAAAAGCAAACCAAACCCGTTGCCGTTGAGTTGATTCTGACTCATAGTGAGTGACCCTATAAGACAGAGTAGAACTGCCCAATAGGGTTTCCAAGGAGTGGCTGGTGGATTCAAACCGCTGACCTTTTGGTTAGCAGCCATAGCTCTTAAAAACTGTGCCACCAGTTGTCCCACAGGGTGTTAGGAGACACTATTCTGCTCCTCAGCCAGATTGAAAGACTTCTGAGCGGTATCTGTTCATATGGATGTCCACTTCCCAGGTTTCAGGTAGCCTTGAAGACAGGCTGAGAGATACCCGAGAAGGGAAAATGGTAAAGCTAACTGCCAGTTCAGCACTATTTTGAATTACCCAATTTATTTCCCAATTCCCTTGCTGTTATTTATTTATTTATTTTTTAAATCCTCAACTAGCTTCTCCATTCATTCCAGCCAGTTTTCTTAGCCATATTCCGTGGAAGAGTGTTGTAGAGTAAAACTCTCAGATTCTGCTAAAGTAAAACTAAGAGCTCTACTGAAAGCATAAGACACATTCAAATAGGGAGATATTAGTCCATACAGAGTGAAGACCAGTGAATCCAAGGGGCAGCTGTTTCACAAGGATAGATATACAGGGAATCAGGAACCCCCCAGCAAGATTCTGATATGCTGACCTTCCCTGGACTTTTCTGGACTTGCCTTGGCTTGTCAGCCTTGTCTTGGCTTGCCTACACATAGCTACACTGTCTGTTGGTTCCACCCAGCCAGAGGCCCAAGTCCATATGCACACGAATGGGAAGAATTCAAAGTTACATTCTCAGGAATGCAGAGGCAGGAGCTAGTAACAAAATGGATTCTGGCCTGCTCCTAGGCCAGCCACCCTAACTTTGCTAGACATCTGTGTTCTGAAGCTCTTATTCATTCTATCCTTTTGATCAAGAATTTCTGACAAATTCTTTGATTACATAATCAACTACCATTTTGGGAAGAGTGCTTTTTTTTCTACATGGACTTGGATTTATATTTCCCAATAGGATAGCTTTTTTAGAATATGCTGAAGAAAGAGAACCTTATTTTGTTGCTATCTTTCAGAGATTCTTACAGATGGCTGCTTACTATAGTGAGCCTTTAAAACCCCAGATGCTATTTATAAATAGCCAGACACTATCTAAAATCTTCACCATGCCATAGGTGGAGCCTCTACTTCTGTGATCTTAACCTTTAAAGGCTTTAAAGGTGCTGATTTAAAGAGTGAGCTACAGTGCATCTGAAATATTAGTGCATGTCATGGATTGAATTGTGCCCCCCAAATATGTGTCAACTTGGCTAGGCTATGATTCTCAGTATTGTGTGATTGTCCACCATTTTGTCATCTGATGTGGTTTTCCTATGTGTTGTGAATCCTACCTCTATGATATCAATGAGGCGGGATTAGAGGTAGTTATGTTAAGAGGACAGGACTCAATCTGTAAGATTATGTTGTGTCTTAAGCCAATCTCTTTTGAGATATAAAAGATAGAAACGAGCAGAGAGACATAGGGACCTTGTACCACAAGAAAGCCGTGCAAGGAGAAAGAGCATATCCTTTGGACCTGGGGTCCCTGCACCTGAAAAGCTCCTAGACCATGGGAAGATTGATGACAAGGACCTTCCCCCAGAACCAAGAGAGAGAGAAAGCCATCCCCTGGAGCCGCCACCCTGAATTTAGACTTATAGCCTACTAGACTGTGAAAGAATAAATTTCTGTTTGTTAAAGCCATCCACTAGTGCTATTTCTGTTATAGCAGCCCTAGATAACCGATACAGTATATAAGTCTCTTCATAGGTATTAAATTAGTGTTCTGAGTAATCAGACAACATTTGATTAGTAGACTAGTAAGTAATATGGATCAAATCCATGATCCAGCACTTCTAGGTAACCAGCTAAAGATGCCAAGAAAAGGTGAATTAGACATAGGGAGTACATGAAGTCAGGTTGCCTTTTGGCGTACCTGCTTAAGGTCTTAAAGCAGGGAATGACACTATGGGTAATCCAAGGAGCAAAGGAATAGCAACAAGGAAATAGAAGAGGGTTAGGATGTCAACAGGTGTTTATAACACAGACCAATAACAACTCTAGTAAAATAATGAAGTGAATAGAAAATAACAGCTAAAAGGTTAAACTGATAATACGAATTTTTCTTATTTGCATGGCAAAAGAATAGTTTGAGAACAGGGAATAATACTAACAATGTATAATACAGCAACCAGCATAACAATAGCAATGAATATGAAAAGAGATAGCAAATGTATTGATAGTCTGTATAGAAAATTCTTATCAGTTGATAAACACAAGTTGCCAACATAAAGCAACCTTAAAAACAATAAGGATTTAAATGAAGTCCAGTGACCTCAGGGGCTTGCATTTGACAGAATGGGTGAGAGGTTTTGTTCTGCGACCTTAGGAAAGCTGTCTGCTTCGGGTGCAGTCATCTGCTTCTGCCCACTAGGGTGTTTCAGCTTCAGTTTTAAGTTTCCAGATGATTGGGGAGTCCAAACAAGTGCTTTACTTCCTTTAAGATGTGACAAACGTATCTAAGGTTTGACACCTTCCACAATTCAACTGCATATGGATTGGTGAAGAGGGCAAAGTTGGTTCCATTCTTACAGGGTTCTAATGAGTCCCTCAACTGATGTCTCTTTCTATACACATAATCTTTAGGGTGAAATCCAGCAGGCCTGAAGAGTCTAGTTTCTGTTATCAAAAGCTTCTCTCACCTGTAAAAAATATTATTTATAATATTGGGTTAAGGATTGACATTTTTGGACCACAATCTAAAGTCCAGGTGGCCTAAGGCATGAGACCTCCTGAATGAACAAAAGCATAAGAAAAGTACTAGGTTAAGTGTTGCAAAGGATACATGATTAGCAAGATAATAAAGGATGGACCCTCCAGTTGGAGGTGTTTGGTTAATCTATTTAAAACATCCTAAGTGTTCTTCCTGAGGGCAAGCTGCCCCTCCCTGGTTTACTCAATAACAGTCATGAGTCACTTTCTCAGAAGCAGAAGTGGAGCCTAAGACAAAATGAAGTCCATGCCAGACCTAGTATCAGCCATTTTAATTATGCCAAGTGCCTCAGTTTTAGGGTGCCCTCACATTCTCTTCTTCTGATCATGAATTTTCATACAAATTCCTTGATCACCATTATAAGTGTGTCTTCTTCTGCTCAGACACTTTGCTTCTGTGATTTCCTTAGGGTAAGGGGAGGGGAAGGTCATATAGGATGAACTACTTGGTTTCCCAAAAGTGCAGGGCAAGACCACACAGGAGGAATTACTTGGCCCAAAATATTTGGCTAATTATCTGAAATAACCAGTGAAACAATGACTCAAGCTATGAGATAAATCTCCTCTGAGAACCTGGTTTCTTCAAGATACATAATTTTCTGCATAGCAAGGAAGGTGGCAGTTTGATTACAAACATTGCACAGGCATTTCATACAACATTGTCTTGAAGACCAATTAAAATAACTACTTATTTACCCTAAACAAAGCTCCCAGTCTGATCTTTGGAATCAATTTCCAGAAACAGACTCAATTCTTCAAAAAACACAACACCCAGAGCAAAATGATCTTACTAGTTTATCTGGACCATTGTTTGACTCAAAAGTGGCTTCAGGAACCAGTTTTTTCTCAAAGCTCAAGGTTCAAAAGGACAACCAAGGGCAGTGACATGTGTGGATTATCTGAACCTCCATAAAAGCCAGAAATCTGGATTCCAGAATACATCTGTTTCATCATTCCCTCCTTTCGATCATGATCCTGTTATAGAATCTTTGATCAAAAACGTTCAATAGTGGTAGCTGGGCACCATCTGATTTTTAAAATCCTAGGCACCACACAGCAAACTAGGAGGTAGAACAAAAACACTAACAATAATATTAGGTCAATTATCTGAAATAGCCAATGAAACCATGACCATAAGATCTTTGAACCAAGGAAAAAAATCTCTTGAGGTGTTTGTTTATACATAAGCAGCATCAGTAATTGCTTTTCATGTACCTCAGCAGCAACTACATTAGGCAAAACCTCAGATTGTGTATTAATATAAACACAACATTTATCCATTAAGGCACAAACTGTTCCTTGAGAGACTACAGGAAATCTAATACTGTTCTATTTTGTAAAACCATAGCTCAAACTTTAGACACTTCTCTGGTTGTGATATTTACAACTTTGTTAAGTTTACCAACAGGAGCTCCTAATTTGAGAGTTACAATATCTAAACCCATTAGTTAGATAACTTAGGAGAAAGGAGGAAAATAGTTTCTTATATCCAGAATGTAGGACATTAAAACATCAGCAATATTCCCCCATAAAACCCATAATAATCCTTTATTTCACTCAGTCCTATGTAGTTAATTTCTGTTCCACATGATTCTGGGTCAGCTGCAGTCTGTGAACCGATCAGCTTCTATATAAGAGTTCTGGAAATGTTGATTCAGTTTAGTTGTATCCTCATTCAGAATATCACAGTCCTTTTCATGAGTTCAGTATGGCCTGTCTTTTTATTAAGATACCTTGGTCAAATGTTTTCAGCAAATCAGCAAAGTAAAAACTTACCTGCAGATGACAAAACTTCATATGGCCATGATCGATTTATAAAAATAATATTCTTAAAAGTGAATGACCTGATAAAAATTAATTACAAAGCTAATGCAAACCAAAATGAGTCAGTTTAAAAAAACTTTAGACAAGAATATCTCTAAATATGATTAGCTTTACTTTCAAAGAGCTTCAGATATAATACATAATAATCTTGAGACATAATACCATATAGTCATGATATACCAAGAATATATCAAAATTATCAAGTCTCTAAATATCTGAATAGTAATAAAAACTCCGTGGGTAAATGAAGTAAATCCCCCTGTTAAAACATAGGCTTTGATGATGCTAGATTCAAAAGAAAGTTGCAGACAAGTAAGCAATTAAAAAATAATAAAATTATAACATAATACTATGAATGTGTTGTCAATATTAGGTAAAAACATAAGAGGAAACACTAACATATAAATTTTAACCCAAAGAAAATCTTGATTTTGCATGTTCCATGTAATTTATAATAAATAAACCATTTTAGCATTTTCCCTTTATAAATTTTTTGTGGTTTTCCATGAAGTTTCAGAATTGTCAGGAGTTTATTGTAGGTCACCAAAAACAATATTTGAGTCATATAACCAAAGATCTTACAGGTAAAAACTTTAATCTTTTTCAAAGTCATGCAGTTTGATTTTGATTCAGGAATTTATTCTAATGAGACGTTGAACCCTTGCCTTCAAGGCAGATTGCACAAAGAACCAATTAACACTTCAGCCCAGTAATCAAATAAAATTTTGTTATTTTAACAGTGAGAAACCCAATTCTTTTTTATATGCTATTTAACATTAATGCTCCTAAAAGTCTCATAAATTAAGCCATTAAACTTTAGCCAGACAGATAAAACTTTTCACCATATCAAATAAATTTCTTTTTAATAAACCTCTTAAACATTGTCTGTGCTGCATATCTCTTATAGTACTTCCCTTTAAATGGCAAAAATAAACACATACATTAGCAGACCCAAATATACATACATATATACATTCTCTGTGGCTATTTTATTTAGTGCTGTTGTAACAGAATCCACAGGTAGATGGCTTTAACAAAGAGAATTCATTCTCTCACAGTCTAGGAGGCTAGGAGTCAGAATTCAGAGTGCCACCTCCAGGGGAAGGCTTTCTGTCTCTGTCAGCTCTGGGGGAAAGTCCTTGCCACCAATCTTCCTCTGGTGTAGGAGTTTCTCAGTGCAGATACCCCAGGTTAAAAGGACATACTCCTGGCTCTTCTTTCTTGGTGGTATGAGGCCACTCTCCTCTCGGTTCACTTTTCTTTTTTGTATCTCAAAAGATATTGACTCAAGATAAACCTTGTCCTGTAGATTGTGTCCTGTCTCATTAACACAACTCCCTCTAATCCAGCCTAATTAATATCATAGAGGTTAGAATTTACAACATAAAGGATAATTACATAAGATCACAAAATGGAGGACAACAACACAATACTGTGAATCATAGCCTAGCCAAGTTGACAAACATTTTTGGGGGACACAATTCAATCCATAACAGTGGCATAAAAAGCAAAAGTATTTAAACGTAAATCATGATGAATATCTATTAACTCAATTAATATCAGTAAGTTACCTAACAGATCTTGAAAATTATTTTAAGCCTGTATACCATAAAACATAATTACTGTTTGTCTTAGTCATCTAGTGCTGCTACAACAGAAATACCATAAGTGGATGGCTTTAACAAGGAGAAATTTATTTCTTCACAGTAAAGTAGGCTAAAAGTCCAAATTCAGGGCATCAGTTCCGGGGAAAGGTTTTCTCTCTCTGTCGGCCTTCTCATCAATGTTCCCCCAGACTAGGAGCTTCTTCACACAGGGACCCCAGGTCCAAAGGACACGCTGTGCTCCTGGCACTGCTTTCTTGGTGGCATGAGGTTCCCTTATCTCTCTGCTGGCTTCTCTCTTTTATATCTCAAGAGATTGCCTCAGGATATAACCCAATCTTGTAGATTGAGTCCTGCCTCACTAACACAACTGCCACCCATCGTCTCTCATTAACATCATAGAGGCAGGATTTATAACATATAGGAAAATCACGAAATACCGGGAATCATGGCCCCGCCAAACTGATACATACATCTTTTGGAAGACATAATTCAATCCATCACATCATAGCAAAAGTCTTAACTACAAGTCCAAAATCCAAAAATTCCTCTTCATCTGTGAAATCTAGAATACAAGCTATCTGCTTTCAAAGGTACAGTGGCAGAACAGGCACAAGCTAGACATTTCCACTACAAATGGGAGAAACTGGAGGGAAAGAAGGGATAACAGGCACCAAGCAAGTCAGCAGAATACATTACATTAGCCCCCAAGGCTTTGAAAATAATATTCTGTCCTCTGAGACAATTTACACAATGGACCTGCCCTCCAGACTCTAGGTATTGGCCACACTCTCCAGATTCTGAGTGGAGACCCCTTGGTCCTGGACTTCAGCTCCGCCTTCCAGCCCCACTGGAACAGCAACTCTGCTCCCTCAGCTTTAAGTGCACCATTTTTCCAGTCCATCTGAGTGGCGATTCCACCCTTAGAAGCACCAGAGGCCATGGCTCAACCTTTGAAACTCCTGAGGTCATGGCCGTAACTTTTGAGACAGAAGTAGCTCGGCTTCTTGTGTCCCTTGTCTCTTCAGCTTGTTTCCTGGTTTCTTAGCCTCTTGGCTCCTCGAGCCTCATACCCACAACTGTCCTGCTGGGGCAAGTGTTCCAAAGCTCCGTAGCTCCCCCAGTAAGTGCCCAAGGCACCCCACTCCACCATCAAGCCTTGTGCCCACAGGCACTCAGCTCTATTGCTCCGTGGGTTGGCAAGCCTTGCTCCACCGATAAGTACCCAAGGCAACCCACTCTGCTAGGAAGCCTCCTGCGCAAAGGCACTCAGCTCTCTCCTCTGTGGGTTAGCTCCAGGGCCGTCTTGCACTGGTCTCCTGGTTCTGCTGCTGCTGGTTCTCTGCCACTGTCACCTCTCTGCTGCTGCAGGTTCTCTGCTGTTGCTGATCTTTTGCTGTTGCCACTGCTCTATCCATTCACAGTTTCAAAACTGCTTCCACATTTTAGGTATCTGTTAGAGCAGCACCCCACTGTCTCGGTACCAAATTCTGTCTTAGTCATCTAGTGCTGCTACAACAGAAATACCACAAGTGGATGGCTTTAACAAAGAGAAATTTATTTCTTCACAGTAAAGTAAGCTAAAAGTCCAAATTCAGGGCTTCAGCTCCAGGAAAAGGCTTTCTTTCTCTGTCGGCCTTCTCATCAATGTTTCCCCAGACTAGGAGCTTCTCCGTGGAGGGACCCTGGTTCCAAAGGACACGCTGTGCTCCTGGCACTGCTTTCTTGGTGGTATGAGGTCCCCCTACCTCTCTGCTGGCTTCTCTCTTTTATATCTCAAGAAATTGCCTCAGGACACAATCCAATCTTGTAGATTGAGTCCTGCCTCACTAACACAACTGCCACCCATCCTCCCTCATTAACATCATAGAGGCAGGATTTACAACATATAGGAAAATCACACAATACCGGAAATCATGGCCTAGCCAAATTGATACATACATTTTTTGGGGGACATAATTCAATCCATGACACTGTTGAAATAAAATTTGTCTAAATATTCTAAGTTTTCATTCAGCTTTTACTATTCCCCATATTTTCTCCAATCTAATTTTAGCCCTTAAAGATTTTATCAACTGGCTTTGGAAATCACAAAGTCTCTGCTCAGCTGACCAATTCATTGATATGGATATAACCCCCAAGTGTCTGGCTAGGGGTGGAAACATTTCCCCAGGACATTTCAAGTGTATCTCATTGTGATGTCTATCTTTTGACTTCTTAGAATTCCTCTACAACAGAGAACTTGCTTACAGTTCTTTTATGATTAGGATCCACCCAATTTCTGATAACTATAGTAAGGCAGCATTTTTCTTATTTTCTTTTGTCTAGAAATGTTTCTCCCTAGTTGGAAGGGGTCTTTTAAAAACTTCTTTGGAGCTGTATGCCCCAGAGGCTGGGGGCTGAGGTGGCCTGATCCTGCTCTGCCCTCCCTATTTTTGGCTTCTGACTAGGGACAAAAATTAGTCATCCCAAAATCATTTACATATGTTTAGGTTGGTTTAGGTATTTTGAAAGACAAAAGATAACTAAATTCTTTCCCTTTTAGTGTTGTCTTGGTAAGCAGTTTTGCTTTCTCTTTATCACAACCTTTTGCCTACCCAGTAAATACCAAAGCTCTTTAGTAATTTTGTAAATGAATCCATTAGTTCTTGATTAGCCATTTTTTTCCCCTCTAGTCTTGTCCTATGCCTTCTTTTTCGCACTCTGGAACTACTAGTTTTACTTTAAGACAAAATTATCCCTTTTCCTTAAACAAAACATATTTCATATAATATCTAGCTTAAGTTACTTAGAAAGGTTTCACTTTTAAGACTGACAAAGTACAGAACAAAAAAACTTTGTTAGAATGAATTAGCTTTCATTAATTCCTGTAAATATTTAGACTATTAAATTTATATAAGTGCTTATTTTTCATTAGCCAGAGCAGAATAAAGTTTTTTTTTGAAGGAATATTGTAATCTAGTTTTAATAATACTGTTACTGAACACAATGCGTTCGCTGCTTGTACTATCATTAAGAATAACTGAGAGTCAAGTGGATTTAAAGCAAGGCATAGTATATTACTCGCAGGGAGTAAAGAGACAGGGGGATTGCTCCCAAAGCACCATCTCCCCGAACAAAGAGTTGGGAGAAGTTTTGTACTATGTGGGAAAGGGGAAGTCATGCATATTCGTTAATTTCATAATATCCAAAAAGGGGTCAGGCTAGGATTTGGCACAGAAGTGGCTAACGGACTTCTTGCTTCTGAAATGGGCTCCGTCATTGCTTGATGATGTATGTCCAGTGATTTTGGTTCCTTGGCATGGGTCTTTTGGTTCCTAGGCAATACTTATGGGATGGGGTCATCTGGCAGTCAACCTGGTTTCTTACCATGCACACCCAGGATTCTAGTTCTAATTGGCTGATCTGAAAGACAGCTGCAAGTGGAAAGATTGGGAGGAAGCAGCTTAAACTTTAACCATGAGTGAGGTAAACAATGTTTTGTGGTTTACACCATTTTTCTTCTAGAAAAATTTTTAACTGATATAACTTGTTTAAGGCTTTTTCTGTCCCTAGCTGGTCTCAACTACCCCCTGAGAAATTCATACTCCTTATTCTTGAGGGGTTTAGGGACTGAAGTCTCTTCTCCTAAAGCTACTTCCTGCTAACATGCGGTGCAGAGTCCTGAAGTTTAGAGGAGTGGAAGTCATGCTGTCTGAGCTAAACTGTCATATCTTCCATGGGTCCTTTATAAAGGTCCTTTATAAGCTGGCTGTGTTTCTTCTTGAAGGGGAATGGGCTGGAATCCTTGAGCAACCATCATCTGAAGATGGAACTTCTGTAATCTGGAGGATACAAACTAGACAAGTAAGTTAAGCAGGCAAGGACCAAAAAGAAGCAACAGCAGGATGGCAACTTAGCGGACTAAGCAATGGCTGAAACCAAGTAGCTGAAGGGAGAAGATTCTTCACAGCTTGCCATATGTCTATTGTGCCTGGTTGTTGATTTAAGCTGTGGAGCCACTTAGCTTATTCACAAATTAATAGTTTGCAAACACACACTTCTATTATTATCATGCCTGGTGTCAGCCAGGATAGGTTTCACTTGAAAGATAATTACTTTGGTGACTTTAGGTATCAAATAGGATTGTGCCTGGTTGTTATTGTTAATGTACCCATATACTACCAGTACTGGTTGTCCTAATATTAGAGTTTATTTTCCTGGGGTTTTAATCTTCGAATGACACATCGAATAGTTGGTAAATTTCAATCCATTAGCTATTGCCCTTGAGGTGGAGACAACATAATTTTCTCTCCACCCACTGTCTCTTACTCTTCTTTTTGCTGATCTCATGGGAGGGAAGACTCTCCACAATATGGAGTGGAGGAATAGTGAAGCTAATTTCATTTTTCTTTTACTATTAAATCTGAGTATAACTAGCAGCTATGAATACAAGAAAAATTAGCGAACCTATCAGAAGCAATATCAGTACTATTATCTGGCTTATATTAAGTAGTTGGAGAATGTCTTAGTTATCTAGTGATGCTACAACAGAAATACCACAAGTGGATGGCTTTAACAAAGAGAAATTTATTTCTTCACAGTAAAGTAGGCTAAAAGTCCAAATTCAGGGCGTCAGCTCCAGGGAAAGTCTTTCTCCCTCTGTTGGCCTTCTCATCAACGTATCCCGGGGCTAGGAACTTCTCCACACAGGAACCTCAGATCCAAAAGATGCACTCTGCTCCTGGCACTGCTTTCTTCGAGGTATGAGGTCCCCCTGTCTCTCTGCTCACTTCTCTCTTTTATATCTCAAGAGATTGCCTCAGGACACAATCCAATCTTGTAGATTGAGTCCTGCCTTACTGACACAACTGTCATCCATCTTCCCTCATTAGCATCATAGAGACAGGATTTACAACATTTAGGAAAATCACACAATACCAGGAATCATGGCCCAGCCAAAGTGATACACACATTTTTGGGGGTACATAATTCAATCCATGACAGAGAGTGAAATAGTTTAACACAAATATGCCTATTAGTAGCAAAAGTGTAATAGCCAACATTCATAAGTAGTAATGTAGTCTTTCAATACCAGGGGGTGTAGGAGAGTCTAAGAAGAAGAGTCACACAGGAAATAGCTACGATGAGAATCAACCACAGAATTAGGACAGAGAGAATTATTAATATTTCTATAACACTTATTTTATGATACTTATCTACTTGTCCTTGTTCTGTCTTTTGAACAGTCATTTAAGTCTTTTAACTGGTTCACAGGTGCAGGAATCTTGATTCACAGGAGGTCCATCAGGGTTTTCTGGTGGAGAGAAAAGTTGGACTCGAGAATGATGGATCCATGGAGTGTCTCCCTTTAGCCTGAGAGCAGGAGTTGTTTTCTGTATTCTTCTGCTCAAAAGCAAATAACTTCTGGGAGTCCGGGTGTAAGAGTACACAGAAGAAAGCATCCTTTAAATATAACACCGTAAAGTAAGTAGCAGTGGCGGATGCTTGAGTAAGCAGGGTATATGGGTGAGGGACCAGCAGGTGAATAGTTATTACAGCCTTATTCACTGTTTTTAGATCTGGTACAAAGCGATAACTCTCCATTAGGCTTCTGACAGCTAAAATTGGAGTGTTGTAAGGGGATTGGCAAGGCTTCAATAAGCCCTCGTCTGTGGCATTTTTCTAACACTGGTTTAATCTCAGCTCTCACCTCTGGCTTAAGTGGATAGTGCTTGCACCAAGGGAGAGCAGCTCCAGGTTTTTGTTCAATCTGGACAGGATTGGCATTGCTGGCCCTCCCTGGTTAGTTTACATTTTAAACTAATGAGTTCACTTTGGTTAAAATATACTGAGGGATATTAGGTGTCCTTTGTGCAGAAAGTCCTGTCTCAAGGGACTGTAGGAGTCCTGCCCCTTGACTTTTATCTATTTTTATGGTGACCTGATCTCCAGAGAGGAGAACAGCCTCTAGTTTAGTTAACAAGTCTCTCAAGCAAAGGACTGACATTTAGGTATATACAGGTAAGAATGAAATAGAGTACGTGTTCACATGCTAAAGGGAATGCAAACCTGTTAGTCTGGGGCTGACCCGAGACTCCTGTTATCACACAATACTGATTGGAGAGTTTGTCAATAGATTTGTTCAAGACAGAGTAGGTGGCTCTTGTATCAAGAAAAAATCAGTTTTCCTACCTGCCAAGTTGAAGGTAACTCAAGTTTTCACAGGAGTGATGGGAATCAGCTGTTACTGTTCCACGGGAACTGGGCGGTCCCCTGGGCCTCATCACTTAGAGTTGTGGCATTTGAAGTTTGAGGTCACGATTGGGGCAGCCATCAGTTCGTCCCGGCTGAGGATGGTCTGGACACTCCCTTTTCCAGTGTCTTTCCTTTTTGCAATATGTACACTGCTGGGGCCACAGCTTTGCTGGTGGGCCTGAAAAGTGACTCCAAGGCCTGTTTGATTGGGTACTTTCCTGTGATAGTCCTGGTCCCCAGGGGTCACCTCGAGGTGGTCCCTGAATAACTGCAGCCAACAACTGGGCCTTCCTTTCCATCGTTTTATCTCTCTTCTCTTCCTCTGCCTCATCTCTGTAGTTCAAAACCTTAAAGGCTTCCTCTACCAATTTAAATAACGGGGTCTGGAGACTGGCCTCCACTTTTAAAGCTTCTTTCTAATATCTGGGGCACTTTGGCTTACAAAATGCAGACCCAGCAGAGGGGCGGCCTCTGGGTCTATGTTGGTAAATTTCTTTAAAATTCTCTGTCAGCCTATCCAAGAAGGCTGCTGGGTTCCCATCTTTTCCTTGGGTTATTTCTTTGACCTTTGAATAGTTAACTGGCTTATGGACACAGTTTTTCATTCCTTCAACCACACAGGTTATAAAATGTTTTATTTTTGCCCGGTCTAGTCAGTCCTGGTAGTCCCACTGAGGATCGATTCCAGGAACTGCTTCATCCTCTGGCTTGAAAACATTGCTCTTGTGGTTGGTGAGGACAAAGCTGCCAGCAAGTTCTCTTGGCTTAGCTAGTAGTCTATTCTTTTCATCAGTAGAATAACAGGTTGCCAGAATTACTATCACATCCTTCCAACTGAGGACAAAGTTACGACTAAGCTTAACAAACTCCTCTAAATTTCTCTTGATCTTCTGAAAACTTGCCCAACTTTTCTTTACATATGCTTAAATCTGAAACTGAAAAAGGGACCTGCACCCAGACCACTCTGCCCTGCCCATCCACTACCTCTTGCAGAGGGAGAACTTCTCCTGTGGGTTTACTAGGTTGTTGGACAGAAGGACAGAGATTGCAAGGACAGAGCTGGAGGATCAGGTGGGAGTATTATCAGGGCCAGCACAGGATCTCAGTTAAGAAGTGGGTCTTCCAAAAGGTCTGCTTCCACAGATCCCCTTGGAGGCTTCTTTGATTGTTACTCAGCACCTAGGGCCACACAGGTTAGTTTGCATTTTGTTTGTAGCCCCTTATTCTGGTAGAGGGCCATAAGGACTTGAACATAGAGGATTTTATCCCATTTTTCCTCCTTCTTTTGCAAAATAAGTCCAGCTGTAAAACAGTATTAAAATTCAGAGACACATAGAAAGTCCATTTCTCCTGTTCAGCAAGGGTATTCTGAGGCCAGGCAGTGTTACATAAAAATATGTTCCTCTCTCTCTCTCTCTCTTTTTTTTATCATAAGAAAAAACTTGCCAATGTTTAAAAATGCACCCTATGGGTGAATTTCCTGGTATGATTTTCCGATTTCCCATTCTGTCTAATTAACTGTTTCAAGAAACTAGCTTTGTGTTTTTATGGATAGTTGATGCCACCAGCTTTTTCTTTTTAGTCCAATAGGAATTTATTGTCCCTCACGCTGAAGCCAAGAACTTTTTCATCTTCTGGAGAGAACTACTTTTTGAAATCTTAACACTCCAACCGGAGCATTCCCAGTATTGTGATCCAAATCCCAGTCTAGACTGAATATCTGCTCTCCCTGTGTATCTCTTTCTTCAGCCCAATCAATAAGCTGCCAGGCGTCTCTATAGGTATGTTCTAATTCAACTTGAATTTCTTTCCACAAATCAATCTCTATATACTATACACATAAGATGGACAGGCAGAGCGCTCACACCAGACAAGCCAGAGAAGGAAAGCGGAATGAAGACGGTCTTAGTGAGGTCCAGCCCCCAATTCAATCTTCCAGATACCCTCTATCCCCAGTACCAGATGGAGGGATTTCTAACCTCAATCTCTCAATCAGGTGCCAATCAGAGAATTTCACATCCACTCCTCTGAAGAGATAGAGATGTGTATGCCGAACACCCAGATTCAGGGTGCACCAACCAGGAACAGACAACCAAGGAAAAACACACACACAAAAAATTCTATGTCTTTCTTTTGAGCCAAATCAAAAGTAAACCCTTGGAGTTTGAACTTACCAAGCCCAAGAGGTGCTGAACGAAAGGAGTTCAGATGGCCACTATGCCCTTCCAGAAAACTTTCAGTCTGCTCCAATAGTTGACTTGGGAAGACCCCAAGTAGGGTCCCATCTGGGGTGCCAGGAAATTTGTTACTGAATGCAATTGGTTCACTGCTTGTACTCTCGTTAAGAATAACTAAGAGTCAAGTGGATTTAAAGCAAGGCATAGTGTATTACTCACGGTGAGTAAGGAGACAAGGGGATTGCTTCCAAAGCACTGTCTCCCTGAACAAAGGGCTGGAGGAAGTTTTGTACTACTTGGAAAAAGGAAACTCATACATATTCATTAATTTCATACATATTCAAAAAGGGATCAGGCTAGGATCTGGCACGGAGGTGACTAACAGACTTCTTGTTTCTGAAATGGGCTCTGTCACTGCTCGATGACGTATGTCCAGTGACTTTGGTTCCTTGGCATGGGTCTTTTGGTTCCTAGGCAATACTTATTATGGGATGGAGCCATCTGGTGGTCAACCTGGTCTCTTACCGCTCATGCCCAGGATTCTAGTTCTAATTGGTTGATCTGAAAGATGGCTGCAAGTGGAAAGATTGGGAGGAAGCAGCTTAATCTTTAACCACTAGTGAGGTAAGCAATGTTTTGTGGTTGACACCATTCTTCTTCTAGAAAAAATTTTAACTGACATAGCTTGTTGCTTAAGGCCTTTTCTGCCCTTAGCTTGTCTCAATACCATCCAGAGGTAAGATATTATGTTTTCATAACCTTATCTCTTGCATGCTTTATAGGATCTTTTGGAGAAGACATTTAGAACAATTTGTCTTTTTTTAAGGTCTTGCTGTACCAATCAAAATAAACGATTCATCTTTTTTAGCACATTTTTCACATAAACCAATTTATATTAAAGTTTTTCAAAGTAGCTACTAAATGGCTAAATCATAAGACAGGCACAAGATGCAGTTTTTTTGGACAAGGAAAGAACTGAGGTTTTAAAACAGCCTTACAAAAAAACAGCCACTGTCAGCCGTAGCCTCCAACCTGATACAAGACAGAAACTTAGACACAACATTCTAGACCAGAAGCAAGCTCTCGGAACAAAATGAGATAGAAATACCATATAAACTCGCCAGTCTGTGAGGCCAACTCACAAAACAGGCTTACACAATACACAAGACAAGGATATGGGAAATCTAGTTTCTTAAAGTGTATATAGCAATTTTTGGTAAGATTGACTCAATTCAATGGAAAAAATAGGTTCTAGACAAAACTTATTAACTTGTCAGAGCCTCAGATGGAAGACTTTCAGACCCCCTGACAAACCTGAGCACCAAATAAAAGTTCCCCACAGAGGAAAGAAAAGACAACATTAATGGGAGCTCACTTTCCCAATGTAGAAGGAAAAAAGAAAAAGAGCAGATGGGAACTCATTTTCCCAAAGTGATCACTGAAATTCTAAATTACTTCTAGTATATTTAGTTTATAGTGTTTTTAAATATGAACCCCAAACCCCGGTGTGGCAGGGGTGATCCAGGCTCATTTATCAAAGAAGTTAAGCTCTAAGGTTTAAGCTTTTAGTTTCCTTCTTTTTGAACTTAATTCATTCTGCCAGCTAGAGATCTAGTCTCTTATTTTAAGTGTTAAATACACTAGTTCCTCCAATTGGAAAGTCCTTTAAATTAGCCACCAATTTTAATTTTAACATTGTGGTTCTTTATTGAGAAACTATATCATAAAATAGTTCCAGAGCTACCACCTCCACCTGCGAATTTCATAAAACAGGCCAGGAGCTGCCACTTCCCCTGTGAATTGGCATCACTTATTTTCTTGATTCCACCCAAATATGTACTTACAAAATTTGAGAATTTGAAAGTGAAATGCTATTTTCAGTTTATCAGAGGCAAGACAAAATCCTAGCGAGAGACTGCCACAGAATGGGGCAGCTCAAAAAACTGAGATCCTTTGTAACAGCCTTCATAAAGCCAATTTGTGCACCAAAATCCAGGTCAACACAAAAAAGACAAACAGAAACAAAAGTGAAAATATACAGCCAACAACAACAACAAAAGCTGGGAGAGCTAAAAGGCGTTTTAGCAGGAGTGTAAGAAAGTAGTGTGAATAAAGGGGAGTAACTATAGAAGGAGCAGAAAGAGAAGAGGGATCAGAGATAGGGTCAGAGGCAAGAGTGAAAGAAACAGCCAAAGAAGTTACAGAGCTCTGATGCTGCAATTTCTTAATTTGTTTGGACTGTTTAGAAACACTGTCTTGTAAAGATGTAAATTTACTGTCCTCATGCCTTTTAAAGGTTTTAAAATACGAATCAAGAACAGAAAACTGACAATAAATCTCCCAAAGAGCCATCTATGCAACAAAGCAGAGGCTTGAGATTCAAGAGAGCTTACCTTCACTACTCTGCAATTTTGTGGAGACAGATTGAGCACAAGGGGTTCAAAGCGGCACTGGAGCTCTTGTTCTCGACAATCTCTGGGTTTGCTGAAGATATCTTCAAAATTCTGCCAACTACACCCAAATGTTGTAGAGTGAAACTGTCAGACTCTGCTAAAGTAAAACAAAGAGACCTTTTGAAAGCTTAAGATACATTTCAATGGGGGAGATGTTAGCCCAGGCAGAGTGAAGACCAACAAATCCAAGGGACAGCTGTTTCATAAGGATGGAAACAGGGTGGAATCAGGAACCTCCCAGCAAGATTCTGATTGTTGACCCCTCTGGACTTTCCCAGACTTGCCTGGGCTTGCCCAGGCTTGCCCTGGCTTGTCTAGGCATAGCTACATTGTTGGTTCCACCCATCAAGAGACCCAAGTACATATGCATATGAATGGAAGGAAGTCAAAGTTACATTCTCAGAATGCAGAAGCAGGAGCTTGTAACAAAATGGATTCAGGCCTGCTCCTAGGTCAGCCATCCAAAATATTCCAGGCAACTCTGCTCTGAAGCTCTTATTCAAGAGACAGGGTGAAGTGTGCTTACTCTATTTTTCCCTGAATTGAAACTCTGACATATTTTTCCTTAAAATAAATTCTTACAACTGAGATTTCTGGGCCTTTAAAAAAATACATATATATGTATTTAGAAATATATATATGTATATAGAAATATATAATGAATATATGTATTCAATGAATAAATATGCAATGAATATATATATAGAGAGAGAAATATACAATGAAATATACATATGAATCAGACAATCATATGGTGTACTATGCTGGGAATGACAAATTGAAGAGGAATGGTGTCACATTCATCACCAAAAATAATATTTCAAGATCTATCCTGAAGTACAATGCTGTCAATGATAGGATAATATCCATACACCTACAAGAAGACCAGTTAATGGGGCCACTATTCAAATTTACACATGAACCACTAATGCCAAAGATGAGTAAATTGAAGATTTTTACCAAATTCTACAGTCCGAAATTGATCAAACATGCAATCAAGATTCTTTGACAATTACTGGTGATTGGAATATGAAAGTTGGAAACAAAGAAGAATCAGTAGTTGGAAAATATGATCTTGGTGATAGAAATGGCACGGAGAACCCATGATAGAATTTTGCAAGACCATTGACTTATTCATTGCAAATACCTTTTTCACCAACATAAATGGAGACTATACATGTAGACCTCATCAGATGGAAAACACAGGAATCAAATCAACTACATCTATGGAAAGAGATGATGGAAAAGCTCGATTATCATCATTCAGAACAAGGCCAAGACCCGACTACAAAACAGATCCAATTACTCCTATGCAAGTTCAAGTTGAAGCTCAAGGAAGTTAAAACAAATTCACGAAAGCCAAAATATGACCTTGAGTATATCCCACCTGAATTTGGAGGCCATCTCAAAATAGATTTGATGCATTGAACACTAATGACTGAAGATCAGACAAGTTGTGGGATGACATCAAGGTCATCATACATGAAGAAAGCAAAAGGTCATTAAAAAGAGAAGAAAGAAAAGACCAAAATCGATGTCAGAAGAGACTCTGAAACTTGCTCTTGATCATAGAGTAGCTAAACCGAATGGAAGAAATGATGAAGTAAAAGAACTGAACAGAAAATTTTAAAGGCAGCTCGAGAAGATGAAGTAAAGTGTTATAATGAAATGTGAAAAGACCTGGAGTTAGAAACCCAAAAGGGAGAAACACGCTCATCATTTCTCAAGCTGAAAGAACTGAAGAAAAAATTCAAGCCTTAAGTTGCAATTTTGAAGGATTCTATGGGCAAAATATTGAACAACACAAGAAGCATCGAAAGAAGGTGGAAGGAATTCACAGAGTCACTGTACCAAAAATAATTGGTTGAAGTTCAACCATTTAAGAAGATAACATATGATCAAGAACCAATGGTACTGAAGGAAGAAGTCCAAGCTGCACCTAAGGCATTGGTGAAAAACAAGGCTCTGGGAATTGACAGAATACCAATTGAGATGTTTCAACAAATGGATGCAGCACTGGAGTTAGTCACTCTTCTTTGGAAGACAGCTACCTGGCCAACAGACTGGAAGAGATCCATATTTGTGCCCAATCCAAAAAAAGGAGATCCAACAGAATGCAGAAGTTGTCAAACAATATCATTAATATCATACACAAGTAAAATTTTGCTGAAGATCATTCTAAAGCTGTTGGAGCAGTACATTGACAGGGAACATCCAGAAAGTGAAGCCAGACTCAGAAGAGGATATGGAACAAGGGATATCATTACTGATGTCAGATGGAGCTTGGCTGAAAGTAGAGAATACCTGAAAGATGTTTACCTATGTTTTATTGACAATGCAAAGGCATTCAACTGTGTGGATCATGACAAATTATGGATAACAATGCAAAGAGTGGGAATTCCAGAACAGTTAATTTGTCCTCATGAGGACAGTATGTACCACACTTATTCAATCTCTATGCTGAACAAATAATCTGAGAAGCTGGACTGTATGAAGAAGAATGTGGCATCAGGATTGGAAGAAGAGTAATTAACAACCTGTGATATGCCAATGACACAACCTTACTTGCTGAGAGCGAAGAGGACTTGAAGCACTTACTGATGAAGATCAAAGACCACAGCCTTCAGTATGGATTACACCTCAACATAAAGAAAACAAAAATCCTCACCACTGGACCAATAAGCAACATCATGATAAATGGAGAAAAGATTGAAGTTGTCAAGGATTTCATTTTACTTGGATCCACAATCAACACCCATGGAGGCAGCAGTCAAGAAATCAAAGGAAGTATTGCATTGGGCAAATCTGCTGCAAAAGACCTCTATAAAGTGTTATAAAACAAAATTGTCACTTTGAAAACTAAGGTGCACCTGACCCGAGCCATGATATTTTCCAATCACCTCATATGAACGTGAAAGCTGGACAATGAATAAGGAAGACCAAAGAAGACTTGAAGAATATTGAATATACCATGGGCTGCCAGAAGAACAAACAAGTGTCTTGGAAGTAGTATAGCCAGATGCTCCTGGAAAGCAAAGATGACGAGACTTTGTCTCGTATACTCTGGACATGTTACCAGCAGGGACTACTCCCTGCAGGAGGACATTATTCTTGGTAAAAAGATGAGATGGATTGACAGAGTGCCTGCAACAATGGGCTCAAGCATAACAACAATTGTGAGGATGGCGCAGGACTGGGCAGTGTTTCATTCTGTTGTACATGGTGTTATAGATTGAATTGTGTCCCCCCAAAATGTGTGTCTACTTGACTAGGCCATGAGTCCTAGTATTGTGTGATTGCCCACCATTTGATCATCTGATGTGATTTTCCTATGTGTTGTAAATCCTACCTCTATGATGTTAATGAGCCGGGATTACAGGCAGTTATGTTAACGAGGCAGGACTCAGTCTACAAAATTAGGTTGTATCTTGAGTCAATATCTTTTCAGATACAAAAGAGAGAATTGAGAAAAGAGACACGGGGACCTCATACTACCAAGAAAGTAGTGCCAGGAGCAGGGTGTGTCTTTGGACCCGGTATCCCTGTGCTGAGAAGCTTCCAGACCGGGGGAAGAGGGATGACAAGGACCTTCTTCCAGAGCTGACAGAAAAACAGAGTCTTCTCCCGGACTCTTCTAGCCTACTAGATTGTGAAAGAATAGACTTCAGTTTGTTAAAGCCATTCACTGGTGGTATTTCTGTTATAGCAGCACTAGATAACTAAGACAGTGGAGTTGCTATGAGTTGGAACCAATTCGATGGCAGCTAACAACAGCAACAATGATGTAGAACATACTGTACTTGTCTATGCACCATTTGTATATCCTCATCAGTGAAATATCTGTTCATGCTTTTACACATTTTCAGTTGGATTATTTCTCTAATGTTGTATTGTGAGAGGTATTTATATATTTTAGATACTAATCTTTTGCCAGATCATGATTTTCAAATATTTTCTCCCAATCTGTAAATTGTCTTTTCACTCTCTTGACAGGAGCTTTTGCAGAAAAATTTTTAATGAGGTCCAATTTATCAATTTTTCCTTTTATGGACTATACTTTTGGTGTCAAATCTAAGAACTTTTTGCCCAGTCCTACATCTTGATTTTCTCCTGTTTCTTTTTTTTTTCTTTTATAATTTGTTCTATATTTTACATTTAAGTCTATGTCCATTTTGAGTTAAATTTTGTATTAAATGTGAAGTTTAGGTCAAGGTCCATTTCTTTGCCTATGAATGTCTAATTGCTCCAGTGGCATTTGTTGAAAAGGCTATCTCTCTTCTATTGAATTGCTTTTGCAACTTTGTCAAAAATTAACTGAGCATATTTCTGTGTTTTTTTTTTTTTTTTGGTTCCTTTACTCTGTATTACTAATCAAAGTATCTCTCCCTCCACCAGCACATTGATTGATTATTGTAGGTATTGAGTAAACCTTACTATCAGTTGTTATGATTCCTCCCAAAATTGTTTTGGCTATTCTAGGGCCTTTCCATTTCCGTATAAATTTTAGAATAAACTTGCCTGTGTCTACAGAAAATGTTGCTGAAATTTAGACAGGAATTGTGTTAAACCTATAGATCAATTTGAGGAGAATTGACATCTTCACTATTTTGAGTCCGCCAATCCATGAATATCCTATCTCTTTCCATTTATTTGGAAATCCTGGTGGTGTAGTGGTTAAGAGCTACGGCTGCTAACCAAAAGGTTGGCAGTTCGAATCCACCAGGCGCTCCATGGAAACACTATGGGGGCAGTTCTACTCTGTCCTATAAGATCGCTATGAGTCACAATTGACTCCACAGCAAAGGATTTGGATTTTTTTTCCTCCATTTATTTATGCTTTTCTTAAATTTTTTTTATTGTACTTTAGGTGAAGGTTTACCAAACCAATAGTTTCTCATTAAACAGTACACATATTGTTTTATGACATTGGTTAACAACCCCACAACATGTCAACCCTCTCCCTTCTCGACCTTTTTTTTTTGGCGAAAATATACATAACCAAAGACATACCATTTCAAAAATTTCTACATGCACAGTTCAGTGACATCGATTACTTTCTTCCAGTTGTGCTGCTATTCTCACTTTATTTTTTATTTCTTTTTACTGTACTTCAGGTGAAGGTTTACAGAACAAATAGTTTCTCATGAAAGAGTAGTACACGTATTGTTTTATGACATTGGTTAACAACCCCATGGCATGTCAACCCTCTCCCTTCTTGACTTTTTTTTGTTTTTGGTGAAAAAATACATAGCCAAAGATACACCATTTCAAAAATTTCTACATGCACAGCTCAGTGACATCAGCTACGCTCTTCCAATTGTGCTGCTATTCTCACTTTAGATGAAGGTTTACAGAACAAAATAGTTCCTCATTAAACAGTTAGTACACATGTTGCCCTATGACAATGGTTAACAACCTCACATCAACACTGTCCTTACTCAACCTTGGGTTCCCTATCACAACCCTTCCTGTACCCTTCTGCCCTCTAGCCCTTGTCCCAGGACTGCTGTGCCTCATTAGTCCCATTTTATTTTATGGGGCTGTCCACTCCCCGGCTGAATGGTGAACCTCGGAAGTGACTTCACCTCTGACCTAAAGTGGTGTCTGGGGGCCATACTCTTGGGGTTTCTCCAGTCTCCTTTAGGCCAGTAAATCTGGTTTTCTTTTTGTGTGTTAGAATTTTGTTCTACATGCTTCTCCAGCTCTGTCCAGAACCCTCTGTTGTGATCCCGGTCAGAGCAGTCAGTGGTGGTAACCGGGCACCATCTAGCTGTACTGGACTCAGCCTGGTGGAGACCTTGATAGCTGTGGTCCATTAGCTCTTTGGACGAATCTTTTCCTTGTATCCTGTTCTCTTCATTCTCCCTTGCTCCCAAAGGGGTGAGCCTAGTGGAGTATCTTAGATGGCTGCTCACAGGCTTTCAAGACCCCAGACACTACTCACCAAGGTAGAATGTAGAACATTGTCTTTATAAACTGTGTTATGCCAATTGAGCTAGATGTTCCCTGAGACCATGGTTCCCACAGCCCTCGGTCCAGCAATTCAGTTCCTCAGGGAGTTTGGATGTCTCTATGGAGCTTCCATGAACTTTCCTTGTACAAGTTGTGCTGCTTTCCCCTGTATTGTGTACTGTCTCACCCTTCACCAAAGATACCACTTATCTACTGCCTATTTAGTATTCCTCCCACAACCCCTCCCTTCCCTGGTAACCAACAAACATAGTTACTTTTCGTGTGTGAACTTTTTCATGGGTTTTTACGTTAGAGGTCTTGTACAATATTTGTCCTTTTGTGATTGACTTGTTTCACTCAGCGTAATGTCCTCCAGTTTCATCCATGTTATGAGATGCTTCACAGATTCATCTTTGTTCTTGCTCGTTGCATAGTACTCCATTGTGTGTATGTACCATAGTTTGTTTATCCATTCATCTGTGGATGGGCATCTAGGTTGTTTCCATCTTTTTGCTATTGTGAACAATGCTGCCATGAACATAGGTGTGCATATGTCTTTGGAGTGACGACTCTCATTTCCTAGGATATATTCCTAGGAGTGGGATTGCTGGATCGAATGGTATGTCTATTTCTAGCTTTCTAAGGAAGCACCATATCATTTTCCAAAATGGTTGTATCATTTTGCATTCCCACCAGCAGTGCATAAGAGTTCCAATCTCCCTGCAGCCCCTCCACCATTTGTTATTTCCAGTGTTTTTGATTCGTGCCAGGAATGCCAGGGTGAGATGGTATTTCATTGTTTTTAATTTGCATTTCTCTAATGGCTAGTGATTGTGAGCATTTCCTCATGTGTCTGTTGGCCGCTTGAATGTCTTCTTTGGTGAAGTGTCTGTTCACTTCTTTTGCCCATTTTTTAATAGGATTATTTATCTTTTTGTTGTAGATGTGTTGGATGTTTTGTAGATTATGGAGATTAGACCTTTGTCTGACTTGTACTGTCCGAAAATTTTTTCCCAGTCTGTAGGTTCTCTTTTTGATCTTTTGGTGAAGTCTTTTAAAGAGCATAGGTGTTTGATTTTTAGAAGATCCCAGTTATCTTCTGGGGTTTGTGTGTTGATGGGTATGGTTTGTATACTGTTAATGCTGTGTATTAGGGCCTGTAGCTTTGGTCCTATTTTTCCTTCTGTGAACTTTATAGTTTTTGGCTTTATATTTAGGTCTTTGATCCATTTTGAATTAGTTTTTGTATATGGTGTGAGGTCTGGGTCCTGTTTGATTTTTTTGCAGATGGATATCCAGTTTTGCCAGCACCATTTGTTAAAAGACTGTCTTTTCCCCATTTGATGGACTTTGGACCCTAGTCAAAGATCAGGTGATGGTCATAGGTGGATGGATTTACATCTGGGCTCTCAATCCTGTTCCATTGGTCAATGTATCTGTCATTGTACCAGTACTAGGCTGTTATGACTACTGTAGCTGTATGGTAGGTTCTGAGGTCAAGTAGTGTGAGTTCTCTAACTTTATTCTTCTTCTTCAGTAGTGCTTTACTTATTTGGGGCTTCTTCTCTTTTGATATAAAGTTAATGATTAGTTTTTCCATCTCTTTGAAGAATGTTGTTGGTATTTGGATTGGGATTGCATTGTATTTGTAAATTGCTTTGGGTAGAATTGTCATTTTCACAATGTTGAGTCTACCTATCCATGAGCATGGTATGTCTTCCCATTTATGTAGATCTCTTTTGGTTTCTTGCAGTAGTGTTTTGTAGTTTTCTTTATATAGGTCTCTTAATTCCCTGGTTAGATTTATTCCTAAGTATTTTATTTTTTTAGAGGCTATTATAAATGGTATTGTTTTCCTGATTTCCTTTTCATTGTTCTCTTTATTGATGTATAAGGATCCAACAGATTTTTGTATGTTTATCTTGTATCTTGCTACTCTGCTGAATCTTTCTATTAGTTCCAGTAGATTTCTCATGGAGTCTTTAGGGTTTTCTATGTATAGTATCATATCATCTGCAAACAGGGACAGTTTTACTTCTTCATTAATAATTTGGATGCCATTTATTTCTTTTTCTTATCTTATTGCTCTAGCTAGAACTTCCAGCACAATGTTAAATAGGAGTGCTGATAAAGGGCATCCTTGTCTTGTTCCTGTTCTCAAGCTGAATGTTTTCAGCCTCTCTCCATTAAGAATGACGTTGGCCATTGGTTTTGCATAGATGCCCTTTATTATGTTGATAAATTTCCCTCCTATACCTATTTTTTGAGAGTTTTTATCAGGAATGGGTGTTGGACTTTGTTGAATACATTTTCTGCATCAATTGAGATGATCATGTGATTGTTTTCTTTCCTTTTATTTATGTGTGGATTAAGTTGATTGATTTTCTAACTTTGAACCATTGTTGCATACTTGGTATGAATCCTACTTGGTCATGGTGTATTATTTTTTTGATATGATGCTGAATTCTTTTGGCTAGAATATTGTTGAGAATTTTTGCATCTATATTCATGAGAGATATTGGTCTGTAATTTTCTTTTTTTGTGACATCTTTGCCTGGTTTTGGTATCAGCATTATGCTGGCTTCATAGAATGAATTTGCAAGTGTTGCTTCCTTTTCTGTGCTCTGAAATAGCTTGAGTAGTACTGGTACAAGCTCTTCTGTAAATGTTTTGTAGAATTCTCCAGAGAAGCCATCTGGGCTAGGGCTTTTCTTTGTTGGGATTTTTTTTTTGTTACCTTTTCAATCTCTTCTCTTGTTATGGGTCTGTTCATATTTTCAACATCATTTTGTTGTAGTTTGGGTAGGTAGTGTGCCTCTAGAAATTTACCCATTTCCTCTAGGTTTTCAAATTTGTTGGAGTATAGTTTTTCATAATATTCTGTTATAGTCCTTTTTAGTTCAGTTGGGTCTGTTGTAATGTCACCCATTTCATTTCTTATTTGGGTTATTTGAGTCCTCTTCTGTTTTTCTTTTCTCAGTCTGGCCAGTGATTTGTCGATTTTGTTGATTCTTTCAAAGAACCAACTTTTGGTTTTGTTGATTCTTTCTATTGTTTTTCTGTTCTCTATTTCATTTATTTCTGCTCTGATCTTTATTATTTCCTTTCTTCTGGTGGCTGTGGGCTTTTTTGCTGTTCTCTTTCTATTTGAGTTGTGTAGTTAATGTTTTGATTTTGTCCCTTCTTTTTTGATGTGTGCATCTATTTCTATAAGTTGTCCTCTGAGGACTGCCTTTGCTGTGTCCCAAAGGTTTTGGTATGATGTGTTTTCATTCTCATTTGATTCTAGGAATTTTTTGATTCCATCTCTGATTTCTTCTATTACCCAGTGATGTGTAAACAGGGTATTATTCAGTTTCCACGTAATTGAATTTTTTTCCTTGCTCTTTCTATTGTTAATTTCTACCTTGACGGCATTGTGGTTCGAGAAGATACTTTGTATTATCTTAACATTTTGGATCTTGTTGAGGATTGCTCTGTGACCTAAGATGTGGTATATTCTGGAGAACATTCCAGGTGCATTGGAAAAGAAAGTGTACTTTGCAGCTGTCGGATAGATTGTTCTATATACTTTTTTAAGGTCAAGTTGCTTGATTGTGCCCTTTAGGTCTTCTGCATCTTTGCTGAGTTTCTTTTTAGATGTTGTGTCCTTTACTGAGAGTGGTGTGTTGTAGTCTCCTACTATTATTGTGGAACTGTCAATTTCTTTTTTCAGTGTTGTTAGAGTTTTTTTTATGTATTTTGGAGCCCTTTCACTGGGTGCGTAGATGTTTATTATGGTTATGTCTTCATGATGGATCATCCCCTTAATCATTATATAGTGTCCTTCTTTGTCTTTTATGGTGGATTTTGTTTTAAAGTCTATTTTATCTGAGATTAGTATAGCAACTCCTGCTCTTTTTTGGTAGTTGTTATCTTAATATATTTTTCTCCAAACTTTGACTTCTAATAAATTCACATCTTTGTTTCTAAGGTGTGTCTCTTGTAGACAGCATATTGATGGATCCTGTTTTCTTATCCATTCTGTCACTCTCCATCTCTTTATGGGTGCATTGAGTCCATTTACATTCAGTGTAATTATTGATAGATGTGAGTTTGTTGCTGTCATTTTGGAGTTTTTTTGTTTTGTTTTTTTTTTTTGTGGTGCTGAATTTTTCTTTGTTCTTCTTACTCTCCTGTGCTGACTTTCTTTTGTTTATGGATGTTTTTTTCATTTCTTTCATTTTTGTAGGTTTTGTTTTTGCTGAGACTTTATGTTTTTATTTTTATGAGTATGTTTGTTAACTTTCTTTATGGTTACCATGAAATTTACTCTTCTCTTTCTAAGTTTGAATCTGTCTATTATTACTTTATATCACCTTGCCTTCCTCTCCATTAGAAGCTTCTATACCTACACTGTTTATTTCCTCTTTTATTGTTCATATATTTTTGTCCTTTACAGATTAACTGCTCTGATTCCCTGTTGTATTTCTTTTGGTTTTGTATAGTCCTTGAGAGTTCATTTCTCAGACTGGTATCTGTCTAGTACGATCCTGTGTCCTGATTCAGCCTTTGAGCTGAAGTTGTTTGTTCTCAGATCGAAGAACTCCCTTTAATAATTCTTGTAAGTTTTGTTTGGTTTTTACATATTCCCTTAATTTCAGTTTATCTGGAAATGTCCTAATTTCACCATCATATTTGAATGAGAGTTTTGCAGAATATATTATTCATGGCTGGAAATTTTTTTCTTTCAAGGTTTCATATATGTCATCGCATTGCCTTCTTGCCTGTATGGTTTCTGCTGAATAATCTGAGCTTAGTCTTATTGTTTCTCCTCTGTATGTGACTTCTTATTTTTCATGAGCTGCCCTCAGGATTCTTTGTCTTTGGTTTTGGTGAGTGTGATTATGATATGCCTTGGTGATTTTCTTTTGGGGTCTATCCTATATGGGGTTCGTTGAGCTTCTTGGATGGCCAGCTTTTCATCTTTCATGATATTGGGGGAGTGTTCTGTCAGAAGTTCTTCAATGATCCTCTCTGTTCTTTTTTCTGAGTTTTCCTCAAACAATGTGGTATCCAAGTGTTTGTCTTCAATTCTGCTGATCCTATCTTCCACCATTTTAAATCTGGTCCTCAACCCTTCTATGACACTGTCTATTTCTGAAATCTTGTTGTTTATCTTTTGGATTTCTAATTGTTGTTTTTCTATAATTTCTAGTTGTGAATTTATTTTGGCATTTTGTTCCTGCATTATTTTCCTGAATGTTTCCACTTTTTTGTCTGTATTTTCCATGAATTTGTCTATTTTTTCCTCATTTTTTTTTTTTTAATATTTTATTGTACTTCAGGTGAAGGCTTACAGAACAAATAGTTTCTCATGAAACAGTAGTACACATGTTGTTTTATGACATTGGTTAACAACCCCACAATATATTAAGCCTCTAAATTCTCAACCTTTTTTTTTTTGATGAAAATACAGATAGCCAAAGATACACCGTTTCAAAAATTTCTACATACACAGTTCAGTGATATTGACTACTCTCTTCCAAGTGTGCTGTTATTCTCACTTAAGATGAAGGCTTACAGAACAAAATAGTTTCTCATTTAACAGTTACTACACATGTTGCCCTATGACAATGGTTAACAATCTCACAACACATCAAGAATATCCTTACTCCACCTTGTGTTCCCTATCACCAGGGGACTTCCTTGTTCCCTTCTGTCTTCTGGCCCTTGTCACTGGACTACTGTACCTCATTAGTCTCATTTTTTTTTTTTTTTTAACACCATTTCAAAACTTTTTGCTTACACATTTAAGTGATATTTCTATGCTCTTCCAATTGTGCTGCCATTCTCGCCCAAGATGAAGGCTTACAGGACAAAACAGCCTCCCATTTAATAGTTACTACAAATGTTGCCCTATAACAGTGGTCAACAATCTCACAACACATCGACAGTGTCCTTACTCAGTTTGTGTTCCTTATCATCAGTTTCCTACTCCCCCTCTGCCTTCTGGCCTTTGTCACCGGACTCCTGTACCTCGTTAGTCCCATTTAGTTTTACTGGGCTGTCCACTCCCAGGTTTAACATTGAACCTCAAAGGTAACTTCACCTCTGAGCTGAAAGGGTGTCTGGGGGGCCACACTCTCGAGGTTTCTCCAGTATTCTTTAGGCCAGTAAATCTGGTCTTTTTGTTTGTTTGTTTGTTTGTTTTGGGAGTTAAAATTATGCTCTACATCCTTCTCCAGCTCTGTCCAGAACCCTCTGTTGTGATCCTGGTCAGAGCATTCAGTGGTGGTAGCTGGGCACCATCTAGCTGTACTGGACTCAGGCCGGTGGAGGCCTTGGTAGCTGTGGACAATTAGTCCTTTGGACTAATCTTTTTGTTGTATCCTGTTCTCTTCATTCTCCCTTGCTCCTGAAGGGATGAGACCAGTGGAGTATCTTAGATGGCCGCTCATAGGCTTTTAAGACACCAGACACTACTCACCAAGGTAGAATGTAGAGCATTATCTTTATAAGTAGTGTCATGCCAATTGAGCTAGATGTTCCCAGAGACCACGGTCCCCAGAGCCCTCCGTCAAACAACTCAGTCCCTCGGGGGGTTTCGATGTGTCTATAGGGCCTCCATGACTTTCCTTGTGCAGGTTGTGTTAGTTTCCCCTGTACTGTGTACTATCTCACCTCTCACCCAAGGTGCCACTTAGCTATTGCCTATTTAGTATTTCCCCCCCCCCCCATCCCTGGTAACCAACAAGGATTGTTACATTGTGCAAGTGAATTTTTTCATGGGTTTTTACAATAGAGGTCTCATACAATATTTGTCCTTTTGTGATGGACTTATTTCACTCAGCATAATGTCTTCCAGTTTCATCCATGTTATGAGATGCTTCACAGATTCATCATTGTTCTTTCTCATTGCATAGTACTCCATTGTGTGTATGTACCATAGTTTGTGTATCCATTCATCTGTTGATGGACATCGAGGTTGTTTCCATCTTTTTGCTATTGTGAACAATGCTGCCATGAACATAGGTGTGCATATGTCTATTCGAGTGATGACTCTTATTTCTCTAGGATATATTCCTAGGAGTGGGATTGCTGGATCTAATGGTATGTCTATTTCTAGCTTTCTGAGGAAACGCCATATCATTTTCCAAAATGGTTGTATCATTTTACATTCCCACCAGCAGTGCATAAGAGTTCCCATCTTCCCGCAGCCCCTCCAACATTTGTTATTTCCAATATTTTTGATTCGTGCCAGTAATGCCGGGGTGAGTTGGTATCTCATTGTGGTTTTAATTTGCATTTCTCTAATGGCTAGTGATCGCGAGCATTTCCTCATGTGTCTGTTGGCCATTTGAATGTCTTCCTTGGTGAAGTGTCTGTTCATTTCCTTTGCCCATTTTTTGATAGGATTGTTTGTCTTTTTGTTGTAGAGGTATTGGATTTTCTTGTAGATTATGGAGATTAGACCTTTGTCTGACTTGTACTGTCCAAAATTTTTTCCCAGTCTGTAGGTTCTCTTTTGACTCTTTTGGTGAAGTCTTTTGAAGAGCATAGAAGTTTGATTTTTAGAAGATCCCAGTTATCTAGTTTATCTGTTGGGTTTTTTGTGTTGATGTTTATGGTTTGTATCCTGTTAATGCCATGTATTAAGGCCTGAAGTGTTGGTCGTATTTTTTCTTCTATGAATTTTATAGTTTGAGGCTTTATATTCAGGTCTTTGATCCATTTTGAAGTAGTTTTTGTATATGGTGTGAGGCATGGGTCCTGTTTCATTTGTCTACAAATGGATATCCAGTTTTGCCAGCACCATTTGTTAAAAAGACTGTCTTTTCCCCATTTGATGTATTTTGGGCCCTTGTCAAAGATCAGGTGACCGTAGGTGGATGGATTTACATCTGGGTTCTCAATTCTGTTCCATTGGTCAATGTCTCTGTTGTTGTACCAGTACCAGGCTTTTTTGAGTACTGTAGCTGTATAGTAGGTTCTCAAGTCAGGTAGTGTGAGTCCTCCAACTTTATTCTTCTTCTTCAGTAGTGCTTTACTTATTTGGGGTTTCTTCCCTGTCCATATAAAGTTAATAATTAGTTTTTCCATCTCTTTGAAGAATGTTGTTGGTATTTGTATCGGGATTGCATTGTATTTGTAAATTGCTTTAGGTAGAATTGCTATTTTCACAATGTTGAGTCTGCCTAACCATGAGCATGGTATGCTTTTCCATTTATGTAGATCCCTTTGGGTTTCATGCAGCAGTGTTTTGTAGTTTTCTTTGTATAGGTCTTTTACATTCCTGGTCAGATTTATTCCTAAGTATTTTATCTTTTTAGGGGCTATTGAAAATGGTATTGATTTCCTGATCTCCTTTTCATCGTTCTCTTTACTGGTATATAGGACTCCAACTGATTTTTGAATGTTTATCTTGTATCCTGCTACTCTGCTGAATCTTTCTATTAGTTCCAGTAGATTTCTCGTGGAGTCTTTAGGGTTTTCTATGTATAGTATCATATCATCTGCAAACAGGGAGAGTTTAACTTCTTCATTACCAATATTTTTTCCTCATTTTTGTCTGCTTTTTGCTTCAACTGTTGGATAATTCTGAGTATTAGAGATTTGAATTCCCTATTAGGCAGTTATAGTGCCTTTTCTTCCACTGGAAAGTCAGCATGTGTTTTATTTTGGATGCCTACTGGAACCATCCTGTCCTGTTTTTGTAAATGTTTTGATATTGTCTGCTGTCTTCGGGGCATTTAGTAGTTATTTTTCTTATTTCTTCATTGTAAATTTGTATGTTTCATCCTTTTTTAAAAAATTTGACTACTTCTGAGGAGGCAGGCTGTGTGTTCTTTGTTGTTTGCTTGTCTGTGGGCACAATACTTTTTGCCTCCTTCTCCAACTGGCAAGGTCAATCCCTCAGATATGGTACAGCAGGGCAGATCTACCTGAAGATGAGTTGCTGGGATGAGTTGTTTGTGGAACTTACTACAGCCACCAAGGCGGGTCGGTGATCAGTACAGGGCAGGTTCCACTAGGCTGTGCCTGTGCTGCTTGGTCGTGTGATTTTAAGTGCACAGTGTAGGTAGGCAGGAAGGAGGGGGGAGTTTGTGATGTGTGAAGCTAAGATGGGTATGGGTGGGAAGAGAGAGTAACAGGAGCCAAAAACATACAAACAAACAAAAAAGAGTGCTAGGGGAGATTGTCTTTGGAGTGGAAAGATGAGAGACTATGAAATGGAGAAAAACAAAAAGGGGAAGAAGAAGAAAAAAAGAAATGAAAAGAATGAATAAATAAAAATTAGAAAGAAAAAAAACAGCAAAGCTCACAGGGATCCCACCGGTGCGGTTATGAGTTCTGGGGAAGCCGCTCCCAGGTGTTGAAGTACAGCCTAACCAGGAGGTCTAGAGGCGTCACCCAGCACCAGATATTCAGGGGACAGGAAGAGAAGGAAGATATAGAGATATGAGAAACTGAGCAATAAAGACAAAAAGGGAAAAAGAGGGAAAAGAAAACAAAACAAATTTGAAAAAAGACAAGAACCCCCCCAAAAAGAAAAAAAAGCCACAAAGAAAGAAATGTTCTCAGGGATCCTTCTGCACATCTGAAGAAGCTGAGGGTGTAGGTCCCAAGCCAAGCAGCACTGCCCGGCCAGAATGGGCTCCCAACTCGATTAAAGAAAAAGAAAACAAACAAACAAAAAAAAGCCCCGGGTCCCACCAATGGGGCAGCACAGACTGGGAAGCAGTTCCACACTCGAACGGAGCTCCACAGCCCCTCAGGAGGAAGCAAAGATGGTGCACGGAGCCAAGTATTTGAGCAAAATGAGGGGGAGGTGGTAAGAGGTAAGGAAGGAATCAAAAGAAGCAGAAAAAAGCAACACCAGCAGCCAACAAATGGCACTCAGAGAGTTGGCCAGTGTGGGTGGGTGGAATCCAAGCAGCCGGTTCTTCCTGGCCAAGGGACTGTGGCCATGGGAAGCAGAGGAGGCCGAGTGGGGGTGAAGAAGGGTGGGGGGTGGGAAAGCATATATCACTGTTTACCAGTTGTTCTGTCTCCTGCTGGAAGTTCTGTGAAGCTGCTTTCTCGTACCCCCTATTTGCTGGTCTCTGATAGGAGTCCAAGATGGTGGATCCGTGCTGTGTTAGCTGATAGAGGACCTCTCCATGTATGTCTCCTCGCTCTCTGTTCTCTGTCAGTTTTTTATTCCATTTGGTGCTTGGCTGAGTTCTTTGTCTCGTCATTTGATGGTTAGGGTTTCAGGATTGCTGTTTTCTCTGTTTGGCTTAGTTTTTCAGATCTTTGCTGTGGAGGGAGGGCGTGGTGCTTCTGCCTAGAGTGCCATGTTGCCAGAAGTCTCTATTTAGATATTCTTTTATTTATGTCATCATAATTTGTAATTTTTGGTATACTGACCCTGTACATGTTTTGTTAGCTTTGTACCTAAGTATTTCTTTTTTTTTGGAACAATTGTAAATGGTATTGCAGTTTTAATTTTGGTTTCCACTGGTTCATTGTTAGTATATAGAAATGCAATTGTTTTTTGTGTGTTGATCTTGTATCCTATGGCCTCAATGTTCTCATTTGTTAGAACTAGGGGTGTGTTTGTAAATTCCTTGGGGTTTTCTATGTAGACATTTATGCCTTGTGCAAATACAGACAGCTTTTGTTTTGTCTTTTCAATTTGTATAATTTTTATTTCCTTTTCATGCCTCATTGCACTATCTAGGTTTTCTAGTACTATATTGAGTAAGAGTGGTTAGAAAGGACATTCTTGCCTTTTTCGTGATCTTAAAGGGAAAGCATTCAGTCTTTTACCACTGAGTATTAGGTTATCAGTAGGTTTTTTTGTAGGTGTTCTTTATGAGGTTGAGGAAATTCCCTCTATCCCTAGTTTGCTAAGAGTATACATCATGAATGGGCTTTGAATTTTGTCAAAATCTTTTCCTGTGTCAACTGGTATGATCATATTATTTTTTTCTTTAGCCTATTGATATGGTGGATTACACCGATTGATTTTTTTGAATATTGACACAGCCTTGAGTACATACCTTGAGTAAACCCCACTTGGTCATGGTGTTTTATTCTTTTTATAAATTTCTGAATTTGATTTGCTGCGATTTTGTTGAGGATACCTGCATCTAAGTTCATGAGTAATATTGATCTGTAGTTTTCTTTCCTTCCTTCCTAGCTTCATCTTTCTCTCTTTCTTACTGTTTTTGTCTCTTTTCAATATCAGGGTAATACTGACCTCCTAAAATGAGTCAGAAAGGCTTCTATTTTATGAAAAAGATTGCATAAAATTGGCGCTAATTCTTCTTTAAATAATTGGTAAAGTCTCCAGGAAACCATCTGGGCCTGGAGATTTCATGTCCAGAAGCTTTTAAATTTATATAATGTTTATAGGACTCTTTGGGTTATACATTTAAATATTTTATGAGTTTTGATAGTTTGTGGTTTTCAAGGAAATGGCCCATTTTTCCCTAAGTTGTCAAATTAATAAGCAAAACTTGTTCGTAATATTCCTTTATTATCCTTTTAGTGGCTTCAGAATATTTTGTGGTTTCCCTGTTTTATTCCTTAAATTGGTGGTTTGTAGATTCCCTCTTTTTATCTTTGTTAGTCTTTCCAGATGTTTATAAATTTTACTGATTTTTTGGAAAACCAGCATTTTGTATCTTTAATGTTCTTTATTGATTCCCTGTTTTCAATTTTATTGATTTCTGTTGTTTATTCTTTCCTTCTGTTTGCTTTGGGTTTATTTTGGTTCTCCTTTTCTAGTTTCTTAGATTGTTGATTTGAGACCCTTTCTCATTTCTAATGTTAGTATTTCGTGCTATAAATTTCCCTCTTGGCACTACTTTAGCTGCATCCTGCAAATGTTGATATGTTGCATTTTCTTTCAGTTATATGTATCTTTTTAAAAATTTCCTTTGAGACTTCTTCTCTGATCCATGTTTTTATTGAAAAGTGTATTGTTTAATTGTCAAGTGACTGAAAAATTTCCTGTTGTCTTCCTGTAATTAATTTCTGGTTTGATTCCATTATAGTCAGAGGACATTCTCTGTATGATTTCAGTTCCTTTAAAATAGTATAAGGTTTGTTTTAAGACTCAGGATATGATCCATTTGATGAATGTTCTACGAGAGCTTAAAAACAATGTGCACTGTGCTGTTGTTGGATTTACTTTTCTATTAATGCCAATTATATCTTATTGGCTGATGGTGTTGTTCAGTTATTCAATACTCTTGCTGATTTTTTGACTGGTATTTCTAGCAATTTCTGAGAGTTGGATGTTGAAGTCTCCAACTATGATGATGGGTTTTTCTATTTCTCCTTTCAGTTCTATCAGGTTTTGCTTCTTATTGTGGACATTCATATAATGGGTCATGTTTTTGTATACATTCTGCATTTCTCTGTGTTTTGATTTGTGAACTTAGACTCTTTACATATAAAGTAATTGCATGGGGTTAGCAAAGCTGAAGTCTGAAGGCACAGACCCAAAGACTGCCCTCACTTCTCACACAAGCTTCTAGTTAGGAGGGTTTTCAAAACCACCTTTTGATTTTATAATTCACTGGAAGGACTCACAGAACTCACTTAAAGCTATTATATTCACAGATATGGTTAATATAGAGGAAGAATACAAATTAAGAGGAGATGCATAGGGTCTGCCCTATGTCTAGGAGGATTCCAAATGCAAAGTTTCCATTGTCCTCAGGATATGATACCCTGATGGCATTGATGTGTGACAACACGCATGGAATTTTGCCACTCCAGGAAGCTCACCTGAGCTTCACTGTCCAGAGATTTTATTGGAGCCTCATTATGTAGGCATGATTGATTGCTCATGTGTAGGCATGATTGATTGCTCAGTTTCTAGCGCCCACCCATTCCCTGGAGGTTGGGCCTAAGGGGCCTACCATGAGTCATCTTGTTAGCATAAACTATTAGCTGTGATTCCAGGGGACCTCCATGAAAAACAAAGATATTTCTATCACTTGGGATGTTCCAAGGGCTTAGAGATTACCTCCAAGGAGCTGGAGACAAAGGTAAGACCTCTTATTGGCAAGATCAAATTCTTTACTACACAGTCTTTATGACTAAGTCACACTAGTGAGAAAGACCTGGTGATTTACTTAAAAAAATTAGCCAATGAAAAACTTATGGATCACAATAGAATATTGTCCAGTGTACTGCTGGAAGACTTTGGACACATTATCAGGAAAGATCAATCACTAGAAAAGGACATTGTGTTTGGTAAATTGGAGGGCCAATGAAAATGAGGAAAACACTCAATGAGATGAAGTGACACAATCGCCACAGCAATGGGTTCAAACATACCAAAGATCATGAGGATGGTCCAGGACCAGGCAATATTTTGTTCTGTTATACATAAGGTTGCCAGGAGTTGGAGCCAACTTGATAGCAACTAACAAAAACCACAGCAACAATACTTTTTGGCAGTTCCACGTTGAAGTCCTCTTCTGTGCCCAGTCCTGGCAATATGAAAGATAAAAAAGAAAGCCCGGGAACTCATTACTGTGTCATTGCTCAAGTCCTGAGGTTCCTAGCCAGTCTTCCTTTCTCTTTATAGAGTACTTTTTACAGTGTCTGTTATATTATTCCCAGAATATTTAGTTGTCTTTAGACGGAAGGAGCAGGGAAAAGTGACTCCCAGAACCCCTGAATCAATTTTTCAAGTATTTGAAATGTGGTGCCAAACTACAGGAAGGGTGTAACAATTCACATTCCCACCAGCAATGTTTGCGTGTATCTCTTTTCTTCACCTGTGACAACACCTGATGTTACAGTTTTTGTTTTTAAATTTTGTTTTTTGGTTCCTAGTAAGATGATTAATTAATATGGGTGTCTGGTTCTATCACATGAACCCAAACCTTAAAGATGCCACAAAAGGGATAGTTAGTTGATAGAGCCCAGAACCCAAGATGAAAACCCATGAGAAATCCCCGAGGACATAGAACATAATGGGGTCCTGAATGATAGGTGTGGCACAGTCTGGAGTGGATGCAGCCACAGGCTACACCCAGGGTCAAACTGGCACAACTCCTTTTCTGCCTTTTATGCCCCGGGGTTCACTGCTTGCCCAACACTGCTTTTGCTTGGAAGATCCCGTACAGCCATAGGTATCCAGGCAATGCCAGAGCAGCTCTGGAACCTACCTGAAATGAGTACCACAACACATGGACAAGTTAGCTGGCTGCCCCTGGGCACTCCCTGCTCCTCACACCAAAGGACAGTTAATTACAACATAGATTGGCAGCCCCTGGACTAAGACAACACCCAGGCTAGAAGCACAGGGAAGTTCCTTGAGGGCCACAGTGGCCCAGTAGGGGTGAGCAAAGCAGGAGAGGCTGAGCTAGGTTATCTCACTATAGACTCTCTGCCCCTAGGAGTGCCCCACCCACCTTCCCTAAGCTTTCCTGGAAGGTACCAACTTGGGCCTAAGACCCCCTGACCCTCCTTCCAAGTATAGTTGACCAGCAAGGTGGTGGTCCATCCTCAGGAAAAATGAGCAGCCACGTGAGGAGAATAAATATGTGAGGAGAATAAACTCCAAAAGGGAAAGACCATGAGCTGAACACTGGAGGAAGCAGATAAAAAGGGCAGGAAAATTATTTATGTACGCATGAGCAATATCATCAGGCAGATATTGGAACTATGAAGCCGTTACGAAGAAGAACCAGCTGGGGATACCGGATATGAACAATATAAGTGTTGAAGTGAGGAACTTCATGAAAGGGTGACACAGAACTTTTACAGTGAGTGGACGTCAGGTTGGGAGCGCTTCCAGAAGAGATTGGGGAGGGGTCAAAGAGATAGAGAGTGAAACAGTTATGGAGGTGAGAAGTAGAAGCATTCACATTTATCTAATATGAGTGCCAAAGTAGAGAAAAATTAATAGAAAAGAGAAAATACCTGAAAAAATAACTGAGAATTTCTCCCAATTAAAAAAAGACATAAAAACTCAAATTGAAAGAGTATTGAATAGAATAGGATAGTAAGAGCATTTGCATTTATAAAGTAAAAATTTTATGTATGTTTTTAGAGAAAAAAATCTATGTTTTAAGTTAAAGTTTCTAAAACTTCCGAAAGGAAAATGCAGATAACCTACAAAGGAAAAAGACATTATTGACATGAGAATCACAACAGAAATAATGGATGCAAGAAAAGAGAATAACAGCTTCAAAGTGTGAAAAGAAAAAAAAAAAACTTTGAATCTAGAATTGTATATCCTGCTAAACCATCATTTAAATATGATTTAAATATGACGGTGAAGTAAGGAATTTTTAGTTGTACAAGACTTCAGAAAATCCACCCCCCAAAAAAAGTCTTGGAGAAAATATTTCAGCAAGAAAAATGGACTCAGGAGGATTCAACCAGATTTGGGAAGTAACGATGTTTCAGTAACTTGGTACAATTCATTGGCATCTTAATAAGCAATGACTTCACAGTGTGTTCATAATAATACAAAATTAAATGTGAGGTGATGGCAATGTGGCTTGTGGAAGTAGAGCTCGACCTGGGGAGACCAAACCGAAGTCAGGGTGAGTGTGGAAGACCTCATCCTGCTCCATGGAAGCCATACATATTGTAAGTGTTCGAGAGTGATATGGAAAGTAACACAAGTAGGGGTCTTAATAAGTTAAGGAAAACCTCCAGAAAAATTTAAAATAGACCTATTGTTTCCAAATCGTCAGAAGGAAATTTGTTCTTTTCAATAGGTAGTAAGAAAAGAAAAAAAAAGAAACTAAAAGAAGTACTATATGGAAAAATGTGTGTGTGTATTTAGGGCTATTTTTGAGCTTTTCCACACTCTCATTCATCTGTCTTTTTCCATATTATGACCAAGCTGCATTTTTACTTTATGTTTGCTATATTTGGCATCTCTGGCATTTAATATTGGGAGGGCAAATTTCTCTTCATCTTTATTTATTTTAACTTTTTTTTTTATTGTGCTTTAAGTGAAAGTTTACAATTCAAGTCAGTTTCTCATACAAAAATTTATACACACATTGCTACGTGACCCTAGTTGCTCTCCCAATACTGTGACAGCACACTCTTCCTTTCCATCCCGAATATCTCCTGTTCATTCAACCAGCTGCTGAGCCTCTCTGCCGTCTCATCTTGCCTCCGGACAGGAGCTGCCCATTTAGTCTCATGTATCTACATGATCTAAGAAGCATACTCCTCACGAGTGTCACTTTATGTCCCATAGTCTAGTCTAATCTTTGAAGAGTTGGCCTCAGGAATGGTTTCAGCTCTGGGTCAACAGTCTGGAGGCCATGTCTTCGGGGGTCTCTCCAGTCTCAGTCAAACCATTAAGTCCGGTCTTTTTACTAGAATTTGAGTTCTGCACCTCACTTTTCTACTGCTCCGTCAGGGATTCTGTCTTGTGTTCCCTGTCAGGGCAGTCATTGGTGGTAGCCAGGCACCATCTAGTTCTTCTGGTCTCAGGCTGATGCAGTCTCTGGTTTATGTGGCCCTTTCTGTCTCTTGGGCCAATATTTTCCTTGTATCTTTGCTGTTCTGCATTCTCCTCTGCTCCAGGTGGATTGGGACCAATTGATGCATCTTAAATGGCCACTCTCTAGCTTTTAAGACCCCAGATGCCACTCACCAAAGTGGGATGCAGAACATTTTCTTACTAAATAAACTTTGTTATACCAATTTACCTAGATGTCCCATTAAACCATGGTCCCCAAACCCCACCACTGCTACTCTGTCCCTCGAAGTGTTTGGTTGTATTCAGGAAACTTCTTAGCTTTTGGTTTACTCCAGTTGTGCTGAGTTCTCCTGTACTGTGTGTTGTCCTTCCCTTCACCTAAGATAATTTTGTCTACTATCTAGTTAGTGAATACCCTTCTCCCTCACTCCCCACCATTGTAACCATCAAAGAGTGTTTTCGTCTGTGTTTAAACCTTTTCTTGATGCTTATAACAGTGGTATTATACAATGTTTGTCCTTTTGCAACAGATTAAATTCACTCAGCATAATACCTTCCAGATTCCTCCATGTTATGTTTCATGGATTAATCGTAGTTCCTTATCATTGCATAGTATTCCATTGCATGAACATACCAAAATTGTTTATCCATTCTTCCGTCGATGGGCACCTAGGTTGTTTCCATCTTTTTGCTATCATGAACAGTGCTGCAATGAACATGGATGTGCATGTATCTATTCGTGTGACAGCTTTTATTTCTCTAGGATATATTCCAAGGAGTGGGATTGCTGGATCATATGATACTTCTGTTTCTAGCTTTTTAAGGAAGCCCCAAATCGATTTCCAAAGTGGTTGTACCATTTAACATTCCCACCAACAGTGTATAAGTGATCCAGTCTCTCCACAACCTTTCCAACATTTATTATTTTGTGTTTTTTGGATTAATGCTAGCCTTGTTGGGGTGAGATGGTATCTCACTGTAGTTTTGATTTGCATTTCTCTGATGGCTAATGATGGTGAGCATTTCCTCATGAGTCTCTTAGCTGCCTGAATGTCTTCTTTGGAGAACTGCCTGTTCATAATTTTTGCCCATTTTTAAATTGGGTTATTTGTCTTTTTGTTGTAGAGGTTTTGCAGTACCTTGTAGATTTTAGAGATTAAACACTGATCGGATTTGCCATAGCCAAAAACTTTTTTTCCCACTCTTTAGGTTGTCTTTTTACTCTTTTGGTGAAATGTTTTGATGAGCTTAAGTGTTTGATTTTTAGGAGCTTCCAGTTAAGTAGTTTCTCTTCTGGTGTTTGTGTGTTGCTACTTATGGTTTGTATTCTGTTTACTCCATGTATTAGGGCTCCTAGCATTGTCCCTATTTTTATTCCATGATCTTTATTGTTTTGGATTTTATCTTTAGGCCTTTGATCCATTTTGAGTTAGTTTTTGGCATGGTGTGAGGTATGGGTCTTGTTTCATTTCTTTGCAGATGGATATCCAGTTATACCAGCACCGTTTGTTAAAGAGACTGTCTTTTCCCCAATTATTTATGTGATGGATTATGTTGATTGTTTTTCTAATGTTGAACCATCCCTGCATACCTGGTATAAATCTCACTTGGTCACGGTGAATTATTTTTTTTGATATGTTGCTGAATTCTATTGGCTAAAATTTTGTTGAGGATTTTTGCATCAATGTTCATGAGGGACATTGGTCTGTAGTTTTCTTTTTTTGTGGTGTCTTTACCTGGTTTTGGTATCAGGGTTATGCTGGCTTCATAGAATGAGTTTGGGAGTATTCCTTCCTTTTCTATGCTCTGAAATACCTTTAGTAGAAGTGGTGTTATCGCTTCTCTGAAAGTTTGGTAGAATTCTCCAGTGAAGCCATCTGGGCCAGGGCTTTTTTTTGTTGGCAGTTTTTTAATAACCTTTTCAATCTGTTCTTTTGTTATGGATTTATTTAGTTGTTCTACTTCTGTTTGTGTTAATTTAGGTAGGTAGTGAGTTTCTAGAAATTTGTCCATTTCCTCTGGGTTTCCAAATTTGTCAGAGTACAATTTTTCATAGTAATCTGTTATGATTCTTTTAATTTCAGTTGGGTCTGTTGTGATATCACCCATCTCATTTCTTATATGGGTTATCTGCTTCCTCTCCTGTTTTTCTTTTGTCAGTTTGGCCAATGGTTTATCAATTTTGTTGATCTTTTCAAAGAACCAGCTTTTGGACTTGTTAACTCTTTCAATTATTTTTCTATTCTCTATTTCATTTAATTCTGCTCTAATTCTTATTATTTCCTTTCTTCTGGCTCCTGAGGGCTTCTTTTGCTGCTGTCTTTCTACTTGTTCCAGTTGTAGGGTTAATGTTTTGAATATGACCCTTTCTTCTTCTTGGATGTGTGCATTTACTGCTATCAACTGACCTCTGAGCACTGCTTTTGCTGTGTCACAAAAGTTCTGGTAGGATGTGTTTTCATTCTCATTTGATTCTATGAATTTCTTTATTCCCTCCTTAATTTCTTCTATAACCCAGTAGTTTTTGAGCAGGGTGTCATTCAGTTTCCATGTGTTTGATTTTTTTTTCCCTTGCTTTTTGTGTTGTTGATTTCCACTTTTATGGCTTTATGGTCAGAAAAGATGCTTTGTAATATTTCAATGTTTTGGGTTTTGTTACTGCTTGCTTTATGACCTAATATGTGGTCTATTGTGGAGAATGTTCCATGTGCGTTGGAAAAGAAAGTATACTTGGCTGCTGTTGGGTACAGTATTCAACATATGTCTATGAGATTAAGTTGGTTGATTTTAGCATTTAGCTTTTCTGTGTCTTTGTTGAGCTTCTTTCTGGATGTTCTGTCCTTCACCGAAAGTGGTGTGTTGAAGTCTGTTACTATTATTGTGGAGCTATCTCTGTCTTCAGAGCTGTTAGAGTTTGTTTTATGTATTTTGGAGCCCTATTGTTGGGTGCATAAATATTTATTATAATTATGTCCTCCTGGTGAATTGACCCTTTAATCATTATATAGTGCCCTTCCTTATCATTTGTGGTGGATTTTACTTTAAAGTCTATTTTGTCAGAGATTAATATTGCCAGTCTTGCTCTTTTTTGAGTGTTGTGTGCTTGATATATTTTTTTCTGTCCTTTGAGTTTAAGCCTATTTGTGTCTTTAAGTCTAAGGTGTGTCTCTTGTAGGCAGCATATAGATGGATCATGCTTTTTTTATCCAATCTGTCACTCTCCATCTCTTTATTGGTGCATTTAGTCCGTTTAAATTCAATGTAATTATTGATAGGTATGAGTTTAGTGCTGTCATCCTGATATCTCTTTTTGTGTGTTGTTCACAGTTTCTTTGTTCTCCTCAATTTTCTGTGCTGAGTTGTTTTTCTTTATGTATGTTTTTTTCATCTTTTTTTGTTGTAGATTTTGTGTTTGCTGGGTCTTTATGTTTTTATACTTTTTTATTTTGATTTGTAGGATTGTTAGAGTCCTTTGTGGTTACCTTAATATTTACCCTTATTTTTCTACATTTATACCAGTCTTTTAATACTTTATATCACCTTAACTTCCCCTCCATATAAAAAATTAATGTCTCCATTTTTTAAATCCCTCTTTTTTGTTTTAATATTATCCTTTTTTACATATTGATATCTGTTTCCCTGTTTTCAATGTTTTAGCTTTGTTGTATTTTTGATATCCGTATGTGAGTCCATATCTGGTTGTTCTGTCTTGTGTTCTAGTCTTGTGTTGTTAGCTGGTGTTATTGATTATCTAATCGTAGGACTCCCTTTAGTATTTCTAGTAATTTTGGTTTAGTTTTTGAAAATTCCCTGAACTTCTATTTATCTGGAAATGCCCTAATTTTGCCATCATATTTGAGAGACAGTTTTGCTGGATATATGATTCTGGGCTGACAGTTATTTTCCTTCAAGGCTTTATATATGTTGTCCCATTGCCTTCTAGTCTGCATGGTTTCTGTTGCATAGTCCGAGCTTATTCTAATTGACTCTTCTTTGTAGATGACTTTTATCCCTAGCTGCTCTTAAAATTCTCTATCTTTGGTTTTGGTAAGTTTGATTATAATATGTCTTGGTGACTTTCTTTTGGTGTCTACTTTATTTGGGGTTCGATAAGCATCTCGGAAAGATATCTTCTCATCTTTCATGGTATCAGGGAAGTTTTCTGTCAAAAAATCTTCAGCAATTTTCTCTGTATTTTCTGTTATCCCCCCCGTTCTGTTACTCCATTCACTCGTAGGATATTTCTCTTGATAGAGTCCCACATGACTCTTAGAGTTTCTTCATTCTTTTTAATTCTTTTATCTGATTTTTCCTCAAATATGTTGGCGTCAAGAGCTTTATCTTCAAAGTCACTAATTCTAACTTCTACTGCCTCAATTCTGCTCCTATGACTTTCTATTGAGTTGTATAATTCTGAAATTTTATTGTTAATCTTCTGGATTTCTGATTGCTGTCTCTTTATGGATTCTTGCAGCCTATTAAATTTGGCATTATGTTCTTGAATAACTTTTTTAAGTTCCGCTACTACTTTGTGTGTTCCCTGGGTATTTCTGCATTCTGTAGAATTTCCTTTCTAATTTCTAGAAGAGTTCTGTATATTAATCTTTTGTATTCTGCCTCTGGTAATTCCAAGAAGTTCTCTTCCTCCAGAGAATTTATTGATTCTTTATTTTAGAAGCTTGTTGAAGTCATCATGGACTGCCTCTTTATGTGACTAGATATTGACTGTTGTCTCTGAGCCATCAATAATTTATTATAATTTTATTTTGTGTTTGTTTAGTGAGACCTAGCTTCTTATTTTGTTTTGTTTTGCTATGCCCAGATAGGCTGCTTGTGCACACTAGTTTGATTTTTGGCACCTTTGGATGTCTAACCTCCTGTCACCAGGTAGTTAGTTCTGTAGTTACATATGTGCACATAGGACTCAGTTAGATTTTTCTATTTGGGTTAAGCTTGGGTGTTCAGGTAGTTGGTCACCAAGTGTGTGATGCAGGCTCTCACCCCCAGTCCTAGAGAGGCATGGGTGATTGGTGCAGGCACTGGACTCTGGCTGTGGTAGGGGATCATACGCTGATCCAGGCAGGGGGCTGACAGCTGCCCCTGAGAGTCTGAAAGGAAAGCGTGTCCCTATTCTCTAGGGTGAGTAGGTAGGTGAGTTTTGCAGCCAGACTATGAGAACCCCACTCCATTGGCTGTAAAGACTCAAGGGCACCACTTTTTCTTGGCTCCTGTGGCAGGTGACTAGGCACTTTAGGTGATATCACCAGTCCTCAAGCCCCTGCTGCAGATTGATAAAAGTGCCTACTTAAGGGGCAGGGCTGTTTCGAGGGTCATAAATCTGCCAGTTCACAGCTGAAGCAGTTGAAGTTAAACTTCAGATGTTTGCCCTGTTGTACTGCGGTAGTGAGGACTAATGTTGTTGAGATGGGTCCCCACAAGTCTATCTATACATGGGTGTAAGGCACTCAGAGTCTGGTGACCCCTGATACCTGTGCCTAACAATGGAGCTGTGCCAACCCTCTGTTCCTGGCTCAGGGGAGCCAGTAGCTTATTTGTTCCCTTTCCAAGGCCAGGAGAATGGGTCAGGGCGCCTTCTTGGATCTACTTCCGGCCCAGCGGACTCTCGGTGCAGAGGGCAGAGAGAGGAGGTAAAAGGGAGAGAGGTTTTTCCCAAATGGGCTTTTTTTTTTTTTTTAATTTTAATCCCTGTGAAAGGGTGCACACATGTACTTATCTTAGCCTCTTGGGAGGTGCTTTTCACTGGTTCGGAGTGTCCAAGCAGAGTCTCTGCCGCTGGATCTCTCTTGTTGTGGAAACTGCTTTCCAAGTGTGCACACAGCTGTTTGCCTGCTTTACTGCAGACCCAGCATGGCTGGGAAGTTGCCGGTGGGGCTGAAGAGTTGCCGTCCCGCGACCACCACTCTGGTGCTGCTGGCTTCTTGCAAACCACCTCCGTCTCCTCCTTCCACTCAGTCTGACTCCTCAACTTTGCCTTGTTCAGGGCTCCTAGATATTCATATATAATCAAATCTCTTGTTTTTCCAGGTCTTTGTTGTAAGAGGGATATAGGAAGCATCTTACTACACTGCCATCTTAGCTCCAGCTCCTCTTTTCCCCAATTAATGGACTTTGGGGCTTTGTGAAATATCAGCTGCTCTAGGTGGATGAGTTTACATCTTGAGTCTCAGTTCAGTTCCATTTGTCTATGTATCTGTTGTTGTACCAGTACCAGGCTGTTTTGACTACCGTGGTGGTATAATAGGTTCTAAAATCATGTAGTGTAATTTGTTCTTCTTCAGTAGTTCTTTACTTATCCGGGGCCTCTTCCCTTTCCCTACGAAGTTGGTGATTTATTTCTCCGTCTCATTAAAAAATACCACTGGAATTTGTATCGGGATTGTATTGTATCTGTAGATCGCTTTGGGTAGAATTGACATTTTCACAATGTTCAGTCTTCCTATCCACGAGCAAGGTATGTTTTTCTACTTGTGCAGGTCTCTTTTGGTTTCTTTCAGTAGTGTCTTGTAGTTTTCATTGTATAGGTCTTTTACATCTCTGGTTAGATTTCTTCCTAAGTATTTTCTCTTCTTGGGGGCTATTGTAAATGGTATTGATTTGGTGATTTCTTCCTCAAAGTTCTCTTTGTTGGTGTAGAGGAATCCAACTGATTTTTGTATGTTTAGCTTGTATCTTGATACTTTGCTGAAATCTTCCATTAGTTCCAGTAGTTTTTTTGTGGATTCTTTGGGGTTTTCTGTGTATAAGATTATATCATCTGCAAATAGAGATACTTTGACTTCTTCCCTACCAATTTGGATGCCCTTTATTTCTTTTTCTAGCCTAATTGCCCTGGCTAAGACCCCTAGCACAATGTTGAATAAGAGTGGTGATAAAGGGCATCCTTTTCTGGTTCCTGTTCTCAAGGGGAATGCTTTCAGACCTCTCTATTTAGGATGATATTGACTGTTGGCTTTGTATAAATGCCCTTAATTATGTTGAAGAATTTCCCTTCTATTCCTATTTTGCTGAGATTTTTTTATCATGAGTGGATGTTGGACTTTGTCAAATTCCTTTTCTGCATAAATTGATAAGATCACGTGGTTCTCGCCTTTAGTTTTATTAATGTGATGGATTACATTGATTGTTTTTCTAATGTTGAACCATCCCTGCATACCTGGTATAAATCCGATTTGATCATGGTGAATTATTTTTTTGGATATGTTGTTGATTTCTATTGGCTAGAGTTTAGTTGAGAATTTTTGAATCTATGTTCATAAGGGATGTTAGTCTGTAATTTTCTTTTTTTGTGGTGTCTCTACCTGGTTTTGGTATCAGGGTTATGCTGGCTTCATAGGATGACTTTGGGAGTATTCCATCCTTTTCTGTGCTCTGAAATACCTTTAGTAGTGGTGGTGTTAACTCTTCTCTGAAAGTTTGGTAGAATTCTCCAGTGAAACAGTCAGGGCCAGGGCTTCTTTTTGGTTGCTGTTTGGATTTTTAAATTACCTTTTCAATCTCTTCTTTTGTTATAGGTTTATTTAGTTGTTCTACCTCTTTTGTGTTAGTCTAGGTACGTAATGAGTTTCTAGAAATTTGTCCATTTCCTCTAGGTTTCCAAATTTGTTAGAGTAAATTTTTCATAATATTTTGTTATGATTCTTTTAATTTCAGTTTGGTCTGTTGAGATATCACCCATCTCATTTCCTATTTGGGTTATTTTCTTTCTCTCCTGTTTTTCTTCTGTCAGTTTGGCCAATGGTTTATCAATTTTGTTGATCTTTTCAAAGAACCAGCTTTTGGACTTGTTAACTCTTTCAATTGTTTTTCTATTCTCTATCTTATTTAATTCTGCTCTAGTTCGTATTATTTCCTTCCTTCTGACACCTAAGGGCTTCTTTTGCTGCTCTCTTTCTACTTGTTCCAGTTGTAGGGTTAATGTTTTGATTATGACCCCTTCTTCTTTTTGGATGTGTGCATTTATTGCTATAAGTGGTCTGTTGAAGTCTCCTACTATTATTGTGGAGCTGTCTATCTCTCTTTTCAATGTTGTTAGAGTTTGTTTTATGTATTTTGGAGCCCTGTCATTGGGTGTGTAAATATTTATTACGGTTATGTTCTCCTGGTGTATTGACCTTTTAATCATTATATAGTGTAGTGTCCTTCCTTATCCTTTGTGCTGGATTTTACTTTAAAGTCTATTTTGTCAGAGATTAATATTGCCACTCCTGCTCTTTTTTGAGTGTTGTTTGCTTGATATATTTTTTCCATCCTTTGATTTTTAGGGTGTTTTTGTATTTAAGTCTAAGGTGTGTCTCTTAGGCAACAGATGGCTGGATCATGTTTTTTTAATCCATTCTGCCACTCTCTCTTTATTGGTGCATTTTGTCCATTTACATTCAGCATAATTATTGATAGGTATGAGTTTAGTGCTGTCATTTTCATGTCTTTTTTTGTGTGTTGTTGACCGTTTCTTTCTTCCACTTAATTTTCTGTTCTCTTTTTTCTTTCTGTATTTTCTTTTTCATTGTTGTTGATTTTGTATTTTCTGAGTCTATGTTTTTCTTCTTTTTTATTTTGATGTGTAGGATTGTTAGTTTCCTTTCTGGTTACCTTAATATTTACCCCTATTTTCCTAAGTTTAAACCAGTCTTTTATTTCTTTATATCGTCTTGACTTCCTCTCCATATGAAAGATCTGTGACTTTTTTTAGTCCCTCTTTTTTGTTTTCATGTTGTCATCTTTTACATATTGCTGTCTCTTTCCCTATTTTCAGTGGTTTAACTTTGCTTTGTTTTTGTGTCTTCCCTAGCTGGGTTGATATCTGGTTGCTCTGTCCTGTGTTCTAGTCTTTGGATGTTATTTGATGTTATTGATTTTCTAACCGGAGGACTCCCTTTAGTATTTTTCTTGTAATTTTGGTTTGGTGTTTGCAAATTCCCTAAACTTCTGTTTATCTGGAAATGCCCTAATTAAGCCATTATATTTTAGAGACAGTTTTGCTGTATATATAATTCTTGTCTGGCAATTTTTTTTCCTTCAAGGCTTTATATATGTCATCCCATTGTCTTCTTACCTGCATGGTTTCTACTGAGTAGTCAGAGCTTAGTCTTATTGACTCTCCTTTGTAGATAACTTTTCATTTCTCCGTAGCTTCTCTTAAAATTCTCCCTTTGTCTTTGGTTTTGGCAAGTTTGATTATAATATGGCTTGGTGACTTTCTTTTGGGATCTACCTTATGTGGGGTTTGATGAGCATCTTTGATATATATCTTCAATCTTTCATGATATCAGGGAAGGTTTCTGCCAAGAAATCTTCAACAATTCTCTCTATGTTTTCTGTTATCCCCCAGTTCTGGTACTCCAATCTCTCGTAGGTTATTCCTCTTGATAGAGTCCCACATAATTCTTTGGGTTTCTTTATATAAAATTCTTTTATATGATTGTTCCTCAAATAAGTTTGTGTCAAGTGCTTTATCTTCAGTCTCACTAATTCTGACTTCTGTTGCCTCAGTTCTGCTCCTATAACTTTCTATTGAGTTGTCTAATTGTGAAATTTTATTGTTAATCTTTTGGATTTCTGATTGCTGTCTCTCTGTGGATTCTTGCACCCTATTAAATTCATCATTATGCTTTTCTCTAATCTTCTTAAGTTCCTCTATTGCTTTGTCTGTGTTCTTTGGCTTGTTCTGTGTTTTCCATGATCTCCTTCCTGATCTTTTGATGAGTTTTATATATTAATCTTTTGTATTCTACCTCTGGTAATTAAAAGAAGTTCTCTTCCTCCAGAAAATGTCTTGATTGTTTTTTCAGGAGCTTGCTGAAGCTGTCATGGGCTGTCTGTTTATGTGATTTGATATCGACTGTTGTCTCCAAGCCATTGATAAGTTTCTATATTTATTTATTTTATGTTTGCTTACTGTGCCTAGCTTCTTGCTTTATTTTGATATGCCCAAATAGGCTGCTCATGTGAGCTAGTTGATTACTGGTGTGTTTGAAGCTCTAACATCCTTTCACCAGGTGGTTAGATCTGTTACCAAGTATGTGAGTCCAGGAGTTTGTTTACTTTTTTTTTGTATGGATTCAGCTTAGGTGTCCAGGTAGTCAGTCACCAAGTGTGTGGTGCAGGCTCTCACCTACAGTCCTAGACAGGCAGGAGTGATTGGTATAGGCACAGGTATCTGGCTGCAGTAGTGAGTCACATGCTGAGCAAGGCAGGGGGCTGATGGCTGCCCCTGAGTGTCTAGGAAGAAAGCGCGTCCCTGTTCCCTACAGCATGTAGGTGGGTGGGTTTTGCATCCGGACTATGGGCACCCAAAGCTGTTGGCTGTGAGGGCTGAGAGGCACCGCTTATTCTTGGACCACTGTCGTTGGTGGCTAGGTGGTGTGGGTGGAGCCACCAGTCCTCAGGCCCCTGATGTGGGTAGGTGAGGACCCTGCTTAATGGGCAGAACAGTGTCAAATGTCACAAACCTGCCACTTGACCGTATAGCTGATACAGTTGAAGCTATGCTTCAGGTATATACCCTGTTGTACTGTGGTAATGAGGGCCTACACTGTTGAAATGGGCCCACACAGGTCTACGCAGGGATGAAAGGCATTCAAAATCTGTGGACTTCTTATGACTATGCCTAGGCAAAGGAGCTGTGTCTACCCTGAGTTCCCAGGTTAGGGGAGCTGGAGATTAACTTTTCTTGTTTGTTAATTTGTTCCCTCTCCAAGACTGGGAGAATGGCTCAGGGCACATCACAGGTCCCACTTCTGGCCCAGGGGACTGGGCAATCACGGAAGCCAGCCCAGGACCCAGTGCAGAGTGGGATAGGGTGGGTAAATGGGAGAGGGTTTTTTCCCAAAGAGTGTGTTTTTTGATCTGTGTGATAGGTCAGACGAATGTACTTATCTTTTACCAATTGAGCACCGCTTTTCACTGGTTCTGGAGAAGTGAGTAGACTCTCTGCCACTGGGTCTCTCCCAACGTGGAAAACATGTCCTGAGTGCCACTGCTTACCTCACTGCGCACACCAGCCTATCCAGTCTAAAGGGTGCTGGCTCCTGCCAGGTCAGGTCTGGCAACTCCTCGCTGCTTCTGAACTGTTTCTCCATCCCCCTGCCACTCAGTCCAGTTCCTCTACTTTGCCTTTAATGTTCAGGGCTCCTAGATTGTCATATACATTCGATCCACTTGTTTTTTGGGTCTTTGTTGTAAGAGGGACCACAGGAAGAGTCTGACTACTCTACTGTCTTGGCCCTGCCCTCTCTTCATTTTTAGGTTTTCCTGCCCATTCTTTTGTGTTTATTCTTTCATATGAATGTATCTCTTTAAGCCTTTCCTTTAATGTCTCCCAGTAGAATTTCATAGTTTTCTTTATATAACTTTGTGTATGTCTTATAAATATATTCATCTTTCAAAAATGTTTTAACACTTTTATTACACTAGTAATGCATGAATACATTGCTACCACAAATTAATCAAGTGATAGATTAAAAAAGCAAAATTTAAACGTCTCCCCTTCTTCCACCTCATATTACCATTGTCAACAGTGTAGTTTATATTCTTTCCATTGCCCCTTTTTGCATTTACACACACATACGTGCATTCAAGGGTGCATACATATACACATACATCTTACACACACATATTTTAATGTAGCTGGGATCATATGATACACATTTTACTGGGATTTGCTTTTTTCCAGCTAAAAATGTATTGCAAGGATCTTTGCATTTCAAAATATTTCAGTTTTAATCATTGCAAAACATTCCATGGAATGCTTGGACTGTAATTTACTTATGGACTTTTACTTTGTTTCCATTTTTTTCCCATTCCAAGAGGTGCTTCAATGGTCATTATTATAGTATAGAGGTTAAATCAGAGGAGTATGCTGCTTGGACTTGAAATGTGTTTCTGCTATTTGCCAGTCCTGTGACTTTGGGCTAGTCACTAGATCCTTCTCAGCCTCAGTTTCCTAATCTTCAGAATGGTGACAACTGTTTGCACTCAAATGTTGCTGCTGCTGTTGTGTGAAGCACGCATCCAGGGGTGCACACTGGTGAGTACTTCTCTCGGGTAGATTAGTTGAAGTAGGATTGTTGATTAAACAGTAGGCACAGTTTCCCTTTCACATTTTTGAGTTAACTTGTGCCCCTAAAAAGAAGACTGAGGCAAATTATACCCTCACTTGCAGTGCAGGAAGTGTTTCTTTCTCTTGCCTGTGGTGAGTCTGCTCCATGCTTTCCATTTTTTCTCCTCAGTCACTTTATTAGGTGAAAGTTTACAGAGCAAATTAGATTCTCATTAAACAATTAATACACATATTGTTTTGTGACATTGGTTACCAACCCAACAACTTGTCAACTCTCTCCACTTCTCGACTTTGAGTTCTGCATTTCCATTTGTCCAGCTTTCCTGTCCCCTCCTGCTTTCTTGTCCTTGCCCTTGGGCTGGTGTGCCCATTAAGTCTCATGTACATGGTTGAGCTACGTGTATTATTGTTTGTTTTATGGGCCTGTCTAATCTTTGGTTGAAGGGTGAACCTCAGGAGTGACTTCAGTACTGAGTTAAAAGGGTGTCCGGGGGCCATACTCTTTGGGTTTCTCCAATCTCTGTCAGACCAATAAGTCTGCTGTTTTTTGTGTGTGAGTTTGAATTTTGTTCTACATTTTTTCTCCAGCTCTGTCCAGGACCATCTACTGTGATTCCTGTCAGAGCAATCGGTGGTGGTAGCTGAGCACCATCTGGTTGTGCTGGACTCAGTCTGGTGGGAAGCTGTGGTACTTGTGGTCCATTAGTCCTTTGGACTCATGCTTTCAATTTTTGCCGGTCTGGTGTGCACAAGAAAGATTTCATTATTGTTTAAATTTACATTTTATTAGATAACTAGAGGGCTTTAGCATGTCTTCAAGTGTTTATTGACCATTTTTATATCTTCCGTGATTTGTGCATTCCTTTACCCATTTTTCTGCCTGGCTCTTTGCCTTTCACATATAGATTTTATAAAAACTCCTTATATATTCTGGATATAAATCCTGTGGCTATTTAGAAAAGTTATGAGTATTTTCCCTAGTATGACACGTTTTTTTTAACATGCCATGGTTCCTTTCTTTGTACAGACGTTTTAAATATTGGTACAGTCAAGTATGGTAATAGTTTCCTTTATGGCTTTGAGGTTTTGTGTACTATTTGGGTGAGTCTTTCACCCTTTAATTACAGAAATATCCTTCTGTTTTAAATACTTATTATAAAAACATCTTTTCACATGTTTTCTATATTTTTAATTTTTATTCTTTAGTTTAAAATATTTTAATTAGCAATTACTAAAGTATTATTTTTCTTTTTAAAATTAATATTAAGTTTTTAAATATTTGTTTTGTTTGCATTTATTGATTGATTTATAGTTATTTAACTATTCCATAGTATTATCTTAATATATCCAGTTTGTAAAACATTCCAATAATACAGAATGGAGTAAAAAGAATAAGTTCCTCTATAGCTCCTTTTCCAAACCCTCTCATCTCCACAGATAAGCGTCTCATCTGCTCTAGACCTTTTTCTAGCCGTTTACACTCATGTATGATTTCCCCCCAATGTGGTGTCTGTTTTTTTTTCAAGCACAAATAGGGTTGTTTTGTTCAGAAACTTTCTATTTTTAACTTAACTCTTGTAAGTGTCTTGGGGAATTCTTTCATATCACTGAAGTGTTTATGTATGTCCTTGTTCAGTTTGTTAGTCTTAGAGGAAGAATTAAGGAGCTTCCCATTTTGTTTTGTGCTTTGGCACCATCTATAACACACTAATCCTCTGTCCCTGGAGTCTGATGGACCCATCTTTAACACCTTTTCAGTTTGTTCAATGGTTATTGCTCTATTCTGGTTTCCTACCTTCTGTTAATCCAATTTTGGTAATTAATATATTTTAGGAAAATCTCCCATTTCATCCAGATTTTTAAAATATCTGTCAGGATAAAGTCACACCTAGTATTTTCTTGTAATGAAAAACTCTTCTCCATGTCCATCATGTCACTTTTGTTAACTTAGTGATATTTCATTTGTTCCTTTTCCCTTTTACGGACTCAACTTTTTCCCTTTTGCTCAACTTCCCAGAGTTTTATTTTAATAGCTTTTTCAAAAGAACAAGTTTTGGGTTTTACTTATCAAGTCTACTTTTATTATGGTTGTCTATATATTAAATTATATATGTAGGCATATAAACTTATTATTTAAATTGGGACCCTGGTGGCACCGTGGTTAACAGCTCAGGCTGCTAACCAAAAGATCAGCAGTTCAAATCCACCAGCCGCTTCTTGGGAACCCTATGGGGGAGTTCTACTCTGTCCCATAGGGTTGCTGTCAGTTGGAATTGACTCAACGGCAACAGGTTTTTTAAAAAATAGATTAGATTAATTTCATTTTTTTATAACCTTTTTTCTTTTAATTTTTTTTATTGTACTTTAGATGAAGGTTTACAGAACAAATAGTTTCTCATTAAATAGTTAGTACACATATTGTTTTATGACGTTGATTAACAACCCCACGACATGTCAACACTCTCCCTTCTCGAACTTGGAGGACCTTTTTTTTAGTGAAAATATGCATAGCCAAAGTTACACCATTTCAGATTAATTTGTTGCTTATTTGTTCTTTTTTAAAAAGCTCACCTGGGTGAGGGGTGTGCTTGGGCTCCCCGAGACATGAAGGGACGGATCCCTTCTCCTTCCCTATCACGAGGAATTACATTCACAGGCCAGCAGGTGGCACTATAGACAAGAAAATGAGTGTGGGGACATCTGGTGGACTCTAGACTCCTCAGTCCGCTTTCCTCAAGGCCCTGATGGCCAGGGCCCAGCCCATTTCACTCGTACATGCCCATGACTTTTTATGAGAATAATCACTGTTATTAATAAGGACAGTTATTGTTTGTTCAGCACTTATACTCCCAGGCACTGGTTGATTGCATGGCATACATTCTTCCATTTTATTTCCCCAATATTTGGAACCCTGTATTTCAGTCTGTGGGAGACAGATGTGGAAGTCTGCATCTGTAAAGATTACAGCCTTGGAAACTCTATGGGGCAGCTCTACTCTGTCCCACAGGGTCGCTATGAGTCTGAATCAACTAGAGGGAACAAGTTGAATGCGTCCTTTAAAAAACACCAAAGTAGAGCTAAAAGTACTGCCACTTGGCAAAGTGTAACTTTGGACATATCTTTGAGCCCGAGGTTCTTCTGCATAAAATAGAATTTTTAGTATAACCTCGTTTGTGTGCAAGTGTGTATGAGTATGTGCGTTCTTGTATGTGTGTGCATGTATGTGTATGTGTGTGCATCACTATATGTGAGTGTGTGCAGATACATGTCTGTGTGACTGTACACATGTGTGCGTGTGTACATTTGTGTGCATGTCTATGTGTGTGTGTAAGTGTGCGCATGTGTGTGTGCATGTGCATGTGTGAAGGCCTCTGTGGGTACGCAGTCAAGGGATGGTTCCCAGAAGACAGTTGACACCATGTATTTGGTACCCAGGAGAGAAGCCTAGGTCAAGATGCATCTCAGGAACTCATGTTTTGGGGTGTGAAGTTTGGGGAGTGCTGGGGAATGGACCCAGGAGTCCTAACACTTCAAGACAGTGGAGGGAGGGCATGACAGAGAAGACAGAGGTGGTGGTCAGAGAAAGGAGAGAACTCAGAGCCCATCAAGAAATGCACAGGCTGCAAGAGGGTCAGAGGGCTACGTTGATGCCCGGGCTGCGGCCCTGCCTTGGCAACTATGGCTGCTGGTGGCTGCGCTCATAAAGCAGAACAGAGACCCCATAAGGGAAGTCAATGTGCATGCAAGAGAGAGGACATGGCCACAGGGATGCTTCAAAGCACCAGTGAAGTGCAAAAGAAGATGAGTTATTCGACAAGTCGGCTTGGGGCAACAAGTTAATCAGCGTGTAAAAACGTAGAGTTAAATTCACTCCTCACACTGTGATTTAACGTAAAGTTCCAGATGGATTAAAATTAACTGTAAAAAACTAGAAAACATAAAATACACAAATGAAGACTTGTGAGCAGATGGTGAATCTGGGAGTGGAGGGGGACAAAGGAAGACGGGGAGCCAGTGGAGATATGGGACGAGTACTCTGAGACTGGGGCTCCCGAGGACCACTCAGGACAGGCTGAGGGCTGGGAAGTGAGGCTTCTCTGGTGGCCCCTCAGGAGTTCCTCTGGGGCATGGACTACCTCACACCTCCAGAATCCCTGGGCTAGGAAAGAGAGAAGCTGCGGTGAGACACAGCAGCAGTTGAAATCACAGGGGCCAAGGAGATGGCGCTGGGAACAAGAAACAATTGCTATGACAAGTTTGGGAAAGGGAGAGAAGGTCCCCCTCCCAAGGCTGATGTAAGGATACATTTGGAACTTGTTTAGTCCCCTCCCCACTTTTTTTTAGGCCTGCCCATTTTTGTAGAGTTGCAAACATGGAAAGGTAGACTTTTAAGTAATCTTGATCTACCCACTTAATTTTAATACTTGGATCTCTTTCCCTATGATATCGTCCTATGGTCCTGATATTGGTTGTTGCTAAAGCCTTCCCCATGGTAGGACATTCTGGTCAACATCCTGCTGTCCCTGTTACATTAATCCAGCCATGTCAGAGAGGAAGGAGGCTCAGGGGCCATGGGGGCAGAGAGGAAGAAGGGTGTCAGCTAGGGACACCTGGAGGAGACAACAGGGAAGGGAGGCACAGAGAGAGCAGGGCTGGCCCAGCTAGGGGTGGCCGGGTGAGGGCAGGGGAAGGTGCCAGGCCTGGAGGATAGACGGCAGGGATGGAGGGCTTCTGCCAGTGATGGAGACCCACTGAGAGCTTACCCAGCATGTTTGCAGGTAGTCTGAGCCTCGTCTTTTGGGAATTTTTGTTCATACTTGCATTTGCTCCTTCCTTCAATAAGCCTATGTTAAGAGACACTCATGTATATTCTTTCTCCATGGTCAATAAGAGCTGCCCAGGAACTTTAATACAAGTATTCTTAGTGAAGAAACCAGGAAGCATTGGTGTGGGGGGCTGGCCTTGGTGTATCTCTCAGTCTTTTGTGGGTTAGAGTCCCAAAAACAAACTCACTGCTGGCGAGTCGATTGTGATTCATAGCGACCCCATAGGGTTTCCAATCTCCCACATCTTTCTCCCACGGAGCCACTGGTGGTTTTGAACCACTGACCTTTTGATCACTTTAACCACAGTGCCACCAGGGCACTGTAGGCTGGATTAGTAGGAGTTGTGTCCCAAGGGCCCTGGAAATTCCAGGTGAAGGAGCAGACTTTGCAACTCCCCTCAGGCACCAACTCCTGTTGCAGTAGCTCAGTCTTTTCTTTCTGATAATGACAATGAACATACCAACAGCTACTATTATCTATCAGATGCTTTCTAAGTGCCAGTATTTAGCCCTTTGCATACATTCTCTAGCCCCCTCAAGGTGCAGGAAATACCCCAGGAGACCACAGAGCAGAGGCAGGCTTGAGTATATATAGATCACCAAAGCTCACACCCATGCCCACCACATCTTCAGTTTCTCTTTGAGTAGTCTTCTGGGCCCACATAACAGTCTTGTGATGCAGATATTATTAACCCTGTTCCAGTGAGGCTCAGATGGGCAAATATTAGAAGGGTAGAGCTGGAAGAGAGGGCCTCCCATGAGCAGGGGCCTTGGGCATGGTTCGAGCATTGTGCAGGTGGTCTATGGGCAAACTCTAGGTCCTGCTTTCCACAGTGGTCCTACACACCCCTTTCTGACCTGCAAAACAAGGAAGACCTATGCATAAGGTCACTGGGGAGGTAACAGATCAGGGCTGTCACATGCCACATGCCTACACTCAGCTGGCCAGCACTGCCCACTGGCCCTGTGCCACCCGTGAACTGCAATGGAGTTCTGCTCCTCTGGCCTCCTGTCCTCTATCCCTGCACCTAGTAGTCACCACTTCCCCAACTATGGGGACTTCCCTCTTCCACTGTCTCTGGCCCTGTTGACCTAATTCTGCCACTTGTAAACAGGAGCCTTCCAGAAGCCACATCCTCCTGGAGATTTGATTATGCTCTGGTGGTGCTACCTCTTAATGCAATCAGGAAGTTTTCTTAGGGCCTCAGCTGTTTTACTGGCAGCCAAGCCTGGCTCCTGAGGTTGTCTTTGCGGACTCCACCCCTCAGGGGGTGGTCGCTGCTCTGGAGTCAGGAAGAATCTGCATCTCATAGGTTCTTTCCAGGCTGGAGGGACCTCAGAGACTCTTCTGCCAACCATAACTCTGACAAAGAGGAGCCGGCTTCAGGCTCAGTGTCCTGCACAGTGTTAGAACCAGCCTACAGTGCCGTCTTCACAGAGAATCCTGTGTGTCTGTCCTCTACCCATCCTCTTCGGGTAAGGTCCTAGGCTCTAGTTTTATTCAGAACCATCCAGATTCTTCATCTGTTTAGTAAAAACATTCAGCAATGAGGAATCAGCACTTTGGAGAACAGTCTAAAAAGCAACCATTTTCTGTCAAACTTAGGCTCTTAATTGAAAATTTTTAGCAGAAGGAAATTTGGGGACAGATTCCAGAAATCTCTTAATTATGGTAATAAGCTATAATCAGAACCAAAGAGTTTTGATAATGAACTTGAATTGTATCTCCAGGATTGGCCAGTGTGAGTCATAAATAGATACACAGAGTTTGAGAGTAAAAGGAGATTTGTAAGGTCAGGCAGGTGTTTAAACTTTACTTTGTAAGTAGCTAAGCTGGCTTTTTTTTTTTTTAGTTTTTTTTTCCCTTCAAACGAAACTTTAATATTTTGTAAAATAGGTTTTAGGAGAGTTGCAGTCCTCAGCGTTGCTATTTGGCTTTCCTGTTCCCATCCACACCCTCCCCACATGCACCCCAGGACCAACCTCAAATGGGTCAGTGGAGCCCTGGCAAGGATAAGCAGAGCTTGTGCTGGGGCTTCCTAGGCTGGTGCGCAGGTTGTGTGAGTGTGAGGGTGGCTGGGAGTTAGGGTGTGGGAGCTGAGCTCAGGTGCTTCAGATTTCCCAGCCAAGGAGGGGACTGAAGGTTGAAGGTGAGTATACCAAGAGGGAGGTGATGTCCACACAGAGCGGAGCATTCTATCCTGTCAGAGAGATGGCAAGAGTGTTGGGGGAAAGGGGCACAGGGTGAGTTCCAACTTCCTTCAGGAGGGCCCAGGAGGAAAGGGTGGGTTGGACCCTTACAGTGCACACCTAGGCTACTGGAGGGACACCGTGGGTGGGAGAGGGCCACTCATCCATGGAATGCACTGGTGAACCAGCTGTGCCTGGGGACACGCAGGCCATGTCGGAGAGCCAGGGGCTGTGGCCGTGACTGCCGTCCATTTCTGAGAGTATTCACTTTGGATCCATTCAGAAAGTAACATACCTTGATTGCTTTATGAGGTTCTCCACATAAAGGTGTCAGAGAATTAGAACTTACCATGGCATTGAGATGAGTTTGGGGCAAGATCAGGTTCCATGATGAATGTTCCTGTCTTTGTTAGAAACCACAAAAGACCCTGATATGTCTTCAGACCTTTATATGAGCAAGTGCGTGAGAATGTCTCTCCTGGGTTAAGGTTGGGAAAACAGTTGTCTTCCCAACAAATGATTATGACTTCTTGGCCTGGATATTGAGGATTACATAATATACCCTGTTGTCTTTTTTGCTTTGGCTTCCAGGAAGCTCAGTCCCGCGTTCTATTTTCAACTCTAGACCTGCTTTTCTGGGGTTGGCTCTCTGGTACAGCCTTGGTCCCTCTCCCCTCTTTGTTGCGTGAGCCTGTGGTTCATTGTTAGTACATTTTGCCCATTATTGCTGATGCCTAGACATCCTTTCAGGAAGTAGGTCAGGCATAAAGAGTAAGTAATGATGGGAGGTGACTGCCCTCTAAAGGTTCTCTGCCAAGGATGTTGGCTATGGTGTGGGCTGGAAAGAAAGAGAGAGAACCCTGGTCCTGAGGGGTAGTGGACCAGGGATTGCGTGTCAAGAGCACACCTCTATGGTGGTGTCACAGGGCAATGGGTGAAACAGACACTTAAATGTAGGTGTTGCAAATTAGGATGATCAAACCTTATGTGCACTGGAGGAAAAACTCGTCCACAGTCCCACCCCCTGACTCAGTTGTCACTCTTTTCATATTTTTGGCCGTTTTAGCCTGTGTGTAAGGGCTTTTAAAATAGAGGTTCCTGGTGTATCTTTTCAGGCTTGTTCAAGCTTGGGCCTGACTACTTTTTGTTATTTCTGCTTTTACCCTAGCAACAGTTAACTTTCGTACAGACTCAATCATGCAGCTTAGGAAACGTTTTTCTAAGCTAAAGATGTAGAAGCCATGTCTCTGAGAGAAGACCCTTATCTAAATCTCCTAAGCAAATAAATGCCCACAGGAATGGTTTTGCTTGAACAAGGTGTTTCTAAGGAAAGAATGTCTTGCAAATACCTTGTAACTATCCAATAACCTCCTTCTTTTTTTGGTCACATACTCTTGCAATTATTACACTGTAACCAATTTAAGAAAGACGCATATCTACTTGAAACCAATCCCTTTCAAGCCCCCACTTCGAGTAATCCCACTTTACATTGATCTAAATTTGTAACTTCCAATCAAAATAGTGTATGTTAAGCTTTTGTTCTCACCCTATAAATAAGTTTCTGCAGCTTCACCTCCTTGGAGTGCTAGATTTCATTTTGTGAGATTGAGTGAGTCCCCTTCCCCCACATGCATCTGTCAGTTTGGAAGTGCTCACTTGTCTATTCCAAGAAATTAGGAAGACAGCTACCTGGCCAAATGACAGGAAGAGATCCATATTTGTGCCTATTCCAAAGAAAGGTGATCCAACAGGATGTGGAAATTATCAAACAATATCATTAATATCACACACAAGTAAAATTTTGCTGAAGCACATTCAAAAGCGGTTGCAGCAATACATCAACAGGGAACTTCCAGAAATTCAAGCCGGATCCAGAAGAGGACATGGAAACAGGGATATCATTGCTGATGTCAGATGGATCTTGGTGGAGAGCAGAAAATACGAGAAAGAAGTTTACCTGTGTTTTATTGACTACGCAAAAGCATTCCACTTTGTGGATCACAACAAATTATGGATAAGATTGTGAAGAATGGGAATTCTAGAACACTTAGTTGTGCTCATGAGGAACCTGTACATGGACCAAGAGGCAGTCATTCAAACAGAACAAGGGGGTACTGGGTGGTTTAAGGTCAGGAAATGTGTGCGTCAGAGTTGTATCCTTTCACCATACTTATTCAATCTGTATGCAGAGCAAATAATCTGATAATCTGGACTGTATGAAGAAGATTGGGGCATCAGGGTTGAAGGAAGAGTAATTAACAACCTGCGATATGCAGATAACACAACCTTGCTTGCTGAAAGCGAAGAGGACTTGAAACACTTACTGATGAACATCAAAGACTACAGCCCTCAGTATGGAATACACCTCAACATAGAGAAGACAAAAATCCTCACAACTGGATTAATAAGCAAAGTCATGATAAATGGAGCAAATATTGAAGTTGTTAAGGATTTCATTTTGCTTGGATACACAATCCACACCCGTGGAAGCAGCAGCCAAGAAATCAAAGGACGTAATGCATTGGGCAAATCTGCTACAAAAGACCTCTTTAAAGTGACCTTAAAGAGCAACGATGTCACCTTGAGGACTAAGGTGCACCTGACCCAAGTCATGGTATTTTCATTCACCTCATATGCATGTGAAAGCTGAACAATGAATAAAGAAGACCAAAGAAGAATTGATGCTTTTGAATTATGGTGTTGGCAAAGAATACTGAATATACCATGGACTGCCAAAATAACGAGCACATCTGTCTTGGAAGAAGTACAGCTAGAATGCTCCTTAGAAGAAGGATGGCTAGACTTCATCTCACTTACTTTGGACATGTTGTCAGGAGGGACCAGTCCCTGGAGAAGGACGTCATACTTGGCAAAGGAGAAGGTCAGTGAAAAAGGGGAAGACCCTCAACGAGATGGATTGACACAGTGACTGTAACAATGAGTTTAAGCATAAAAACAATTGTGAGAATGGCACAGGACCTGGCCGTGTCTGGTTCTGTAGTACATAAAGTCACTATAAGTCAGAACTGACTCAATGGCACCTAACAACAACAACAACAACAGTGTGTCCCCAGCTGGAGTTGTTTTTACTTTCAGAAATCTCGTACTTTTACTTTTAATAGCGTGCATGTAGTTACTCTATGACACATGTATATTAAGCAAAGGCATTTGTGTTAGTGCCGCAGTCAGTTTCACACAAACCTTAAAATTGCTGTGTCTGACTGTTTCCCCTGTACCTCTCACTTAGTGGTTTACTTAGCTCATCCCTGTTTTCTATGATGAAGATACTGCCACAGTGAAACGATCATGCTTTGTCCAGTCATTTCCGTAGCAAATCCCCACATGGGAATCACTGTTTAGCATGGGAGCATTTTTAAAAAAGTAATATTTTATTGTGTTTTTGGTGAAGGTTTACACAGCAGTTTAGGTTCTCATTCAACAATTTCTACGTAAGTTATTTAGTGACATTGGTTACATTCTTCACAATGTGTAAACATGCTCATTCTTTGCATTCTGATTGTTACATTTCCATTATTCCAGTTTCCCTGTGCCCTTACATTCTCAACTTTGTTTTCAGGTAATTGAAGTCCTGTGCTCCAGACGTCCTGCTCTTGGACATTACCATTGCAATGTTAATTAGGTGTAACATTGCACCTGATGACTTAGTCGGACTTTCTTTGACTCTTGGCCCCCCTACTTTTTGTTGGTGTGTTTTTTTTCTTGCTTTTTGTGTTTCATCTTCATGAACTATCTGTTCATGTCCATTGTGTCTTTATCAATCAAGAACTTGATGAATTCCTTACAATTTGAGGTAAGGTTTTCATATTATAATATTAACCATTGACTTGTCATCTTTGATACAAATATTTCTCTAGCCTGTTTTCCTTCTTTTTCTCAGAAATTCAGATTGTTTTCTAGTCTAATCACAGTCCTGATTTTGCCAGTGAAAGAGGAATGTCCCATTGGAGTTTCCTGCTGGCCTCTGGTGAGAACATCACCTTCCTCCCCTCACCCCATCCTCCCACGTATTGGGGAGGTCTCCCTGATGCCACCAAGTCTGGCTAGGAATGCTTCCATAGCATGTTCTAGGGCACGTTTTGTGCATTTATGGTATGTACGGACATGGCATTGTGGTTTATTCCTGCTCTGGCCTCCTGAGATGCAGGAACTGGGGGTGCCTTCTTCCTGTAGAAGTGTGAGGGCATGACCCTATCCTCACAGGCCTGGAGGACTGTAGTAGGGGCTACCCTGAGAAATGGGGGAGACCACCCATTTATGTTAGAGTCAGGGCTCTCACAGCCCTGGGGTTGCCTCAGAGCCCAGTGCACAGCACAGCCAGGCCCAGGTGTCCAGCAGAAATTGCAGACACGACACTGTGGATCAGGCCTATGGAGCTGACTGTAGACAGGGCCTGTGGGGGATGCTGACACTGTGATCAGGGCTGTCAGAACCTGCTTGGCCTGCAGAGGGGCTAGATCAGACCAGAGGGTTGTGCTCACGCCCTGAGGAAGACCCTTCCCAGCTCTTTCTCTGTTCTCTAGACCTCCACACTCAGCATCTCGTCAGCTTTCTGCCCACTGTACCCTCTCCTTAGGGTGCCCTTGTCACCTGTCAGAGTCTGGCTGAGCCTGCCCTCGCCCCTCTTCCAGGAACCTTCCCTTGGTGGCCTGCACAGCACTTGGTTGTGGTGCATCTGGGAGGACTTCCCAGAAGAAGTGCTCCATCACAGGCTGTAAAAATACGCAGCAGGCAGCTGTTGAACTGAATGTGTTTGCTGTCAGGTTGGACCTTAGGCTCTGAGAGGTGGAGTGAGGTCCTCTCTGAGCCCTTTGGGAGTCTCTCACCCTTTCAGATGTGAGATTCAGGATTCTCTAGGTGGGGCAGGGACAGGGGCTGAGGAAAGCTCCTGGCCAGCCTCTTAGCAGAGCTGGGTGCTACTTGCTTGGGAAGGTAGCCAGTCTACTCTCCTTGTCCCAGCCTCCTTTGTGTGTGAGTCACCATCTGGAAGCCCCTTCATTTGTTTTAATTTAATGGGACTCAGCTCATCCCAGGCAGCATGGCCACTGGCACCCTCCGTCCTTCCACTACAGCTGAAGCTTTGCAAGGAAAGGGGGTGGGGTGCAGAGTTCTGTGCCGTAAAGCACTTTTCCCTCATCCTCTTTGAAGAAGTGTTCTTAGCAGAAGCAATGGGAGAAATTTACTGGCCTGTCAGAAAAGCCATTGCTCATCAGACTGCAGAAAGGAAAAGCAAAAGGTCATAAATTCATGAGCAGTGTCTCAGGAAGGGATTAAATCATTTAGAAACATGTCCTTAAGAAATCATTGAAGACTCACACTATTGTTTTCCCTTCTGAGGTCTTTCCTTCAAATACATTTTCCAAATGCAAAATGAGTCAGCTGCTGAGGGTCACCTTCCCAGCTGTGCCAAAGGTCTGCTGCCCTGTTCTTGTGGATGACTGGGAAATCCAAGTGTGTGCCTTTATGTGTGCCAACACACACACACGCACACTCATTGTCTAGTTTTGACGTGTTTGTGTTATATCGTGAGTTGCCACAAATTCACTTAAATAAATAAAGGTGTAAATAGTAACAACTTCTAGCTACAGGGTTCCACAGGCTTGTTAAAGTCTCCTATGGGTGTGTTTCAGGGTTAATTGAGTGGGATTCATCTGGCCACAGCTGTCGTCCTCACTGCTCTGTGCAGTGTCAGTCACTGGGGAAGCAGTGAAGTGTCCCAGGCTGGTGCTGTCCTGGGAAATCTGTGGAGCCCCACAGGTGGGAGTTTTGGCTTTGAAGCTGGACTTGGGTTCAAATCCCGGTGTGGCTCACCCTCCTCAACACTGTCCCCTTGGGACTGTGGAAGCATGAACATATGGTGCTGGGCCTGGCATTCAGATGAATGTGTGGGGTCATGCTGCTTGTCAATATCAGGACAGCAGGTTCCCAGGGCAGGCAGCCAGCGTGAGGTGTGGATAACTAAGATGTGACAGTGTCTCCAGTCATGAAAAGCAAAACAAATGAAATACTATTGTTGGAATTAATCAGAAGACTTTCCAAGCATTAATCTCCTGTTCATCTCAGAGTCCCTGGATGATGCAAATGGTTAAGATTTCGGCTACAATCCTGAAGGCTAGAAGTATGAATTCACTCAGAGGCATCTCAAAAGAAAAGTCCTGGGGTTCTGCTTGTAAAAAATCTGGCATTAGTCTGTGGGGCCCATGGTCTCAGGGAACATCTAGCTCAATTGGCATAATACAGTTTATAAAGACAATGCTCTATATTCTACCTCGGTGAGTGGCATCTGGGGTCTTAAAAGCCTGTGAGCAGCCATCTAAGATACTCCACTGGTCTCACCCCTTTGGGAGCAAAGGAGAATGAAGAGAACAGGATACAAGGAAAAGATTAGTCCAAAGGACTAATGGACCACAGTACCTTGGTGAGTGGCGTCTGGGGTCTTAAAAGCCTGTAAGCAGCCATCTAAGGTACTCCACTGGTCTCACCCCTTTGGGAGAAAGGGAGAATGAAGAGAACAGGATACAAGGAAAAGATTAGTCCAAAGGACTAATGGACCACAGCTACCAAGGCCTCCACCAGATTGAGTCCAGTACAACTAGATGGTGCCCGGCTACCACCACTGACTGCTCTGACCAGGATCACAGCAGAAGGTTCTGGACAGAGCTGGAGAAGGACGTAAAACAATATTCTAACACACACACAAAAAAGACCAGATTTACTGGCCTGACAGAGACTGGAGAGACCCCGAGATTATGGCCCCGGACACCTTTTTAGCTCAGTGGTGAAGTCACTCCCAAAGTTCACTGTTCAGTTGGCGATTGGACAGCCTCATAAAACAAAATGGGACTAACGAGGCACAGCAGTCCAGGGACAAGGATGAGAAGGCAGAAGGGTACAGGAAAGCTGGTGATAGGGAACCCAAGGTTGAGTAAGGACAGTGTTCACATGTTATGGGGTTGTTAACCATTGTCATTGGGCAATATGGGTACTGTTTAATGAGAAACTATTTTGTTCTGTAAACCTTCATCTAAAGTGAGAACAGCAGCACAACTGGAAGAACATAATCGATGTCACTGAATTGTACATTTAGAAATTTTTGAAATGGTGTATCTTTGTCTATGTATATTTTCACCAAAAAAAAAAGTTCCTCCAAGGTCGAGAAGGGAGAGGGTTGACATGTCGTGGGGTTGTTAACCAAGGTCATGAAACAATATGTGTACTAACTGTTTAATGAGAAACTATTTGTCCTGTAAACCTTCACCTAAAGTACAATAAAAAAAAATTTAAAAAAATCAGCCATTGAAAACCCTATGGATCACAATTCTCTGACACACATGGGATAATAATGAGTTGGAGTTGACTCAATGGCAACTAGTCTATTTATCATACATATACTTCTGCGCACCTCCAAGCACGAAGACCAGTCCGGCTGTAGAGAGGGACTCTCTACACAGGGGCTCTGTGCTCAGAGAGATGGGTCCACATGCAGGAAAAACCCCTGTCCAGTCCCATGGGGGTGGATGTCACTCCAGCTGGAGACAGAGTGTGGGTGTCAGAGGAAATGCCAGGAGAGCAGGCAGGGTTCCAATAATGACAGGCACAAATCAGAGTTTAAACTCGGCCCTGTAAGGAGTAAGGAGCCACATGACCAGATTTGTGCTTCAGAAAGAGCCTTGGGCTGAGGCATGGAGGTCAAGAAATCAGCTGGGGTTGTTGGAGAGTCAGTTCCCAGCTTCTGTGTGATGTACAAGGTCAGGAGCAGGGAAGGAGAGGAACCAGCTAGAAATACATGAGGGTGTAGAATCAATGACTCAGGACCTGTTGGGTGTTGGGAGTGAGGCAAGGGCCCTGCTCACAGGGGAGGGCAGATGGTGCTGCGTCATCCAGGTGCAGAGTGGCAGCTCTGGGTTGGACCTGTGGAATATAAGGGACCCGACAGACACTTGACACAAGTGAACTGAATGGAGGAGAGAGATCCTGGTGGGAGCTTCCAGTGCCCATAGAGTTACCAAAGATTGATAGCATTCTGGGAGTGTGCAAGAAGGGCTGAGGGTGAGAACAGGCACAGAGGCTGGGACAGAGCAGGAGAGCCTAGGGATCCTGAAAAAATAGAGTCAGGGAGGGGGAAGAGGGCAAGGGGCAGGGTGGACTTCAGCACTGAGTGTTGCCCAAGGCCGTGCAAGGATAAGAGAGGAAGGGCATCCTTCAGACTTGCCAATCCATTGGTTCATGAGGAGACTGGTTTAAAGAAAGGGAGACTATGGGTGTGGCTGGAGACTCCCCAAGTGGGTTCCTCCAAACGTGAGGGGATGTGTTCATGGGTATCACATAGGGAAAGCCCTGAGATCAGCAAAGTTTAGGAAGACTGTGTTGATCTCAGTTAAACATGCTTTTGCATGAATTGACCACTCGGAGCTACAGATACCACACTCCAGGTCTTCTGCAAGGGGCTGGAAGTTAGTGCTTCTCAGGGACCATGCCAAGACAAAGGTGCAGCTATAGGAGAGGGGTGTGGGACTGAGGGAGGCTTTTTAATTTTTTTTTCTTTTAAAAGAGAGAAGGCATTTAAGCAGAGCTATATGTGTTAGAGAGGGGAGTGGGCAAGAAAATGGTCAGTGAAGCCAGAATTGAGAGGGCAAGGTGAGAGTATCATACAGCTTACAGGAGAGTGGGCCTTTGGCAGAATAGATGCCTCACTACCTCCCTGGGTAGTATATGTGTGTGATTGTGAGTGTGTGTGAGTGTTGTGTTTGTGTGCACTTCTGTGTGTGTAATTATATATGTGTGTGAGTGTATGCATGTATGTCTGTGTGTGTGCATGTGTGCATGTGTGAGTGTGCATGTATTTGTGTGCATGGGTATGTGCATGTGTGCATACATGGGAGTGTCTGCCTATGCTTCCCCTGAATGCCAGCTCAGATATAAGCAACCCACACAGAGTGGGAAAGGAAGCCTTAGGCAAAACTGGAACAACACCCAGCACCCAAGGGGGCTTACTGGGTATGGGTTTTCCAACTGAAAATGTGGTTGCAGAAACAGAGACAGGAAGAGAGTAATAAACACAGAGAGAAGACTGTGTCCCCTGGTGGACAGGTTGATTAGTGCATGATATCTCACCTCAAAAGCCATGCCTGTCAGTGGGCAGACTGACCATAGCATGTTTTCTGGTGTGTTTGGGATACACTGAAAATTGAAAACCAAGATCTGGAACTTTTGAATCCTAATTAAACCTGGAGGGAGAAGGAGCTGTCACTGAGAGGGTGAGGAAATGGTGAGCAAAGACCAAAAGCTCTTCCCACTTAAGAGTTTTTTTTGCAGAAAGTAATGCTGGCAAAAACACTAAATACAGGGGAGAACTGAGAAAGTTAGCACTCTTAAAAATTCCAATGCTCCAACAACACATCACAAGACACACAAAGAAAACAGAAATGATGGTCCATCCAAATGAACATGATGAAGAGAGTGAAAGGCAAGACCAAATAATAAAAAAAGGAAGACTATAATAGAACAACATTAAACATAATTAAAGACTTAATGGAAAATTTAGATAAAGAACTACAGAAAAACAATGCAAGAACAAAATGAGGATCAAAAAAAAAAAGATACTGCAACTGAATAGGACAATAACTGAAATGAGAAACACAATAAAAGGATTTACCAACAAATTCAATTAGGCAGAAGAAAGAATCAGTGAATTAGAGAATTAGACCATCAAAATTATAGAGGCTGAAGAGCAACAAGAAGGGAGGCTCAAGAAGACTGAGCACAGTTTAATGGAATTATGGGACAACAACAAGAGACTTAATATACATATTATGAGGATTCCAGAAGGAGATGAGAGAAAGGACAGAAAGAATACAATGAAACCTGTGAGAGCTAGAACTAGATGGGACAGCCTTGTTTTTCCGGGTCTCACAATTTTCCACCTTTGATAATGTGTGTAGTCTTATCACTTTTCTGTTGCTCTCTATTAGTGAAAAATACTTGAGTTTTCTTTCTCTGAAAGGTTTCTGCCTTACATAGGTTCTGGCTTTTGCAAGTTTTATTGTATTTTAAGAAATACTTACAGAAAATTTCCCCAGTCTGACAAAAAGACATGGATCTACAAATCCAAGAAGCTCAAAGAACCTCAATAAGATAAACCTAAAGTGATCTACATCAAGACACATCATAGTTAAGCTCTCAAAAGTAAAGATAAAGAGAGAATCCTGAAAGCAGTGAGAGAAGCAAACAGTCACATACAAAAGATCCCCAATAAGATTAAACACCAATTTCTCCTTGGAAACATTGGTGGCCAGAAGGCAATAGGATGATATATTAAATTGTTGAAAGAAAAAAAAAAAACAAAAAACAAAACTGTCAACCAAGAATTCTATACCCACTGAAACTGTCCTTCAAGAATGAAGGTGAAATTAAAACATTTCCAGACAAACAGAAGCTGAGAGAGTTCGTATCCACCAAAATGGTATTACAAAAAACACTAATGGGAGTTCTGTAGATGGAAGGGAAAAGATACGAGAAAATAATCCAAAGCTATACATAAAAGAAAGATTCCTAATAAAGGGAACTGCATGGATAAGTATAAGGTATTCATGCTTGATAATTCTAATTGTTTTGTCCTTCATGTTTTTTAATAACAAATATATAAGCAAGGATAAAATTATTTTGCACGGAGCGTGAACTATAACAACATAATTAGTGACAACAACAACAAAATGGAAGAGAAGAATAGTATAGGTATAGAATTTTTTGTATGTTACTAAAGCAAATTTGGTATGAACTTACCCTAGGATGTTATAAGTACAAGCTGTTAAACGTAATATTTATGGTAACCACTAAGAAAATAGCTTAAAAAAAAATACACAAGAGGAAAGGAAAAGGGAACCAAAATGGTTCAATATAATGAACTAACAAAACACAAAAGCAAGCAGTAGTAAAGGACAAAGACAAATAAGGCTTAAGGTCCACCAAAATCAAATGATGAAATGGGAGAAGTAAGTCACTTCTTCTCAGTAATTACAGTGAATGTTAATGGACTAAAATGTTTCAGTCAAAAAGCAGAGACTGGCAGAATGGATTAAAAAAAATTATCCAACCATATGCTGTTTACAAGAGACACACCTTGGATCCAAGGACACAAATAGGTTGAAAGTGAAAGGATGGAAAAAATATTCTATACAAATAATAACCAAAAGAGAGCTGGAGTGGCAATCTTAATATCAAAGTAAACATTAAGACAAAATCTGTTAGAAGAGATAAAGATGGTTATTATATAGTAACATAAGGTCAATTCAGGAGGCAGGGCCAAGATGGCAGAAAAGTCAGACGCTTCCTGTCACCCCTCTCACAACAAAGACTTGAAAAAAACAAGTGAATTGATTATGACAATCTAGGGCCCCGATCATCAAAGACTAAGCTGAAGAATTTGAGCGGCAGAGGGAAGGAGAGACAATTCAAAAACAGAGAAGTGCCGGTCGCAAGGTTGCCAGTACCATGCTGGCTGGGTTGGCCAGTGTGCAGGCTGAGGTAAGCAGTAGCGTTCAGAACACGACTCACCACATTGAGTGAGGCTGGGTGACGAGTCTGTACACGCCTCTGGAGCCGGATAGAAGTGGCACTGGACCTGCGAAAGCTAAGTGCAAGTTTCTAACTTACTGCGTGGGGGCAAAATAACCCATCCCCTCCAGAGTTTCACAGTGGAGAAGAACTTCTTTTCCCTCACTCACCCCCCACCCTGCTCTGCTCTGACTCCAGACTTGCAGTATTCAACAATTGCCAAGCCCCCTAAGCCAGAACTCAGGGCAGATCAGGAGACCCTGTCCCTTTGCCTAGGCACTGGCATAAGGAGTCCATGGACTTGCAGTGTCTTTCACCACTGCCTAGATCTGTGTGGGCAAATTCAACATTGCATGCCTTCATTAGCATAAAACAGCAAGGTATACACTGGAAGCCCACTTTCAACTGCAGCATCCAAGGGGGAGCTGCAGATTCGTGACACTTGATGCTGACCTGCCCCTTAATCAGGTGCCTCACCCACACACATCAGGGGACTGAGGGCTGGCAGTACCACCCATTTCATCTAGCTACCCATGACGGGTTTGATAATAAGTTCTGCTTCCCAGTCCCTCCAGCCAACAGCACTGTATGCCCAAGTACCAGCTGCAATACCCCCCCAAGTCCTCTAGGTGACAGGGACATGTCTTCTATCCAGGCACACAGGGACAACGGTCAGGCCCCTGCCTTGCTCTGCACATAGCCCCTTACTGCAGCCAGATAACTGTGCCTGCTCTGAACACCCCTATGCAGCCCTGCCTGTCTAGGACTGTAGGTGAAAGTCTGCACCACACACTTGGTGACTGACAACCTGGATGCCTGTGCTGCACCTGTACATGAAAAGTGAACACACACCTGGGCTCACACACCTAGTAGCTGCCCTAATCACCTGGGGACAGGATATGAGAGTGTCAAAGATGCTGATAACTAAAGTAGCTCACATGTCCAGCCTACTTGGGCATATCAAAGCAAAACAAAAAGTTAAGACACAGTAAACAAACATACAATAAATAAATACAATAACTTATTGATGCCTTGGAGACAACGGTCAGTATCAAATCACATAAAGAAGCAAGTCAAGATGGCTCCAGCAAGCAACCAAAATAAAGAATGAGGAAACCTTCTAGAGGAAGATAAGGTAATGGGACTACCTGAGATAGAATTCAGAAGACTAATAGACAGAGGTCTCCAAGAGATCAGTAAGAAGATCAGGTAAAACTCAGGCCAAGCCAAGGAACATATAGACAAAGCAATAGAGGAATTTAGGGAAACAATACAAGAAGAAAACAACAAGTTTAACAGGCTGCTAGAAACCATAGAGAGACAGTAACCAGAAATACAAAAGATAACAATAAAATTTCAGAATTAGACAACTCAATAGAAGGTCATAGGAGCAGAAATTGACAGGTCCACAATAATAGTAGCAGACTTCAACACACCACTTTCAGTGAAGGATAGAAATCTAGAAAGGAACTCAGCAAGGATATGGAAGATCTAAACACCACAAGCAATCAACTTGGCCTCATAGACATACAGAACACTCCACCCAACAGCAGCCAAGTATACATTCTTTACCAATGCATATGGAACATTCTCCAGGATGGACCACATATTAGGCCACAAAGCGAGCCTTAACAGAATCCAAAACATCGAAAGATGACAAAGCATCTTTTCTGACCATAATATCATAAAAGTAGAAATCAATAACAGAAACAGCAAGGAAAAAAAAATGAAATACATGGAAACTGAAAAACACCTTGCTTAAAAACTACTGGGTTACAGAAGAAATCCAGGATGGAATAAGGAAATTCATGCAATCAAATGATAACGAAAACACATCTGACTAAAACCTGTGGGACACAGCAAAAGCAGTGCTTAGAGATCAATTTATAGCAATAAACACACACACCCAAAAAGAAGAAAGGGCCAAAATCAAAACACTAACCTACAACTTGAACAAATAGAAAGAGATCAGCAAAAGAAGCCCTCTGGCACCAGAAGACAGAAAATAATAAAAATTAGAGCAGAAATAAATGAAATCAAGAATAGAAAAACAATTGAAAGAGTCAACGAGACCAAAAGTTGACTTTTTGAAAAGATCGTCAAACCATTGGCCAAACTGACAAAAGAAAAACAGGAAAGGAAGTAAATAACCTGAATAAGAAATGAGATGGGAGAAATTACAACAGACTCAACTGAAATTAAAAGAATCATAACAGAATCCTATGAGAAATTGTACTCCAACAAATTAGAAAACCTAACGGAAATGAACAAATTTCTAGAAACACATTACCTATGTCAACACGAACCGAGGTGCAAAAGCTAAATAAACCCATAACAAAAGAAGAGATGGAAGAGTTAGTAACTATACTCCCAACAACAAAAAAAAGCCCAGCCCCAGACAGTTTCACTAGAGAATGTTACCATACTTTCAAGGAAGAGTTAACCACCAGTACTACTGAAGGTATTTCAGAGCATAGAAAAGAGAGAAATACTCCCAAACTCTTTCTACGAATCCAGTATAACCCTGATACTAAAGCCAGGCAAAGACACCACAAAAAAAGAAAGAAAGAAAGAAAGAAAGAAAATTACAGATCAATATCCCTCATAAACATAGACGCAAAATTCTTCAACAAAACTCTAGCCAATAGAATTCAACAGCATATCAAAAAAATAATTCATTATGACCAAGAGGGATTCATACCAGATATGCATGGATGGTTCAACATTACAAAATCAATCAATGTAATCCATTATATAAATAAAACAAAAGATAAGAACCAAGTGATCTTCTCAATAGTGGCAGAAAAGGCATTTGACAAAGTCCAACACCCATTCCTGATAAAATCTCAGCAAAATAAGAATAGAAGGGAAATTCTTCAACGTATTAAAGGACATTTACACAAAGCCAACAGCCAACAACATTCTAAATGGAGAGTCTGAAAGCATTCCCCTTGAGAACAGGAACCAGACAAGGATGCCCTTTATCACTACTCTTACTCAACATTGTTCTGGAGGTCCTAGCCAGAGAAATAAGTCTAGAAAAAGAAATAAAGGGTATCCAGATTGGTAAGGAAGAAGTAAAAGTATTCCTATTTGCAGATGATATGATCTTATACACAGAAACCCCCAAAGAATCCACAAGAAAACTACTGGAACTAACAGAAGATTTCAGCAAAGTATTAGGATAAAAGATAAACATACAAAAATCCATTGGATACTTCTGCACCAACAAAGATAACTTCGAAAAGGAAATCACTAAATCAATACTATTTACAATAGCCCCCAAGAAGATAAAGTACTTAGGAATAAATCAAACCAGAGATGTAAAAGACCTATGCATAGAAAACTGCAAAACGCTACTGCAAGAAACCGAAAGAGACCTACATAAGTGGAAAAACATACTTTGCTCATGGATAGGAAGACTCAACATTATAAAAATGTCAATTCTACTCAAAGTGATCTACAGATACAATGCAATCCCAATCCAAATCTCAACGACATTTTTTAATGAGATGGAGAAACAAATCACCAACTTCATATGGAAAGGGAAGGGCCCTGGATAAGTAAAGCATTGCTGAGGAAGAACACAGTGGGAGGCCTCACGCTACCTGATTTCAGAACCTAATATACCACCACAGCAGTGAAAAGAGCCTGGTACTGGTACAACAACAGGCGCATAGACCAATGGAACAGAATTGAGAACCCAGATGTAAATCCATCCACCTATGAGCAGCTGATACTTGACAAAGGTCCAAAGTCCATTAAATGGGGAAAAGATAATCTCTTTAATAAATTGTGCTCACACAACTGGATATCCATCAGTAAAAAAAATGAGACAGGACCCATACCTCACACCATACACAAAAACTAACTCAAAATGAATCAAATACCTATATGTATAATCTAAAACGATAAAAAGCATGGAAGAAAAAATAGAGACAATGCTAGGAGCCCTAATACATGGCATAAATAGTATACTAACAATGCACAAACACCAGAAGAGAAACTGGATAACTAGGAGCTCCTAAAAATCAAATACTTATGCTTATCAAAAGACTTCACCAAAAGAGTAAAAAGAGAACTTACAGACTGGGAAAAAATTTTTGGCTATGACATATCTGATAAGGGTCTAATCTCTAAAATCTAAAAGATATTGCAACACCTCAACAATAAAAAGACAATCCAATTAAAAAATAGGCAAAGTATATGGACAGACAGTTCATTGAAGAAGACAATCAGGCAGCTGAAAGACACATGAGGAAATGCTCATGATCATTAGCCGTTAGAGAAATATAAATCAAAACTACCGTGAGACACCGTCTCACCCTAACAAGGCTGGCACTAATCCAAAAAACACAAAATAATAAACGCTGGAGAGATTGTGGAGATATTCAAACTTTTATGCACTTCTGATGGGAATGTAAAATGGTACAACCACTTTGGAAAATGATTTGGTGCTTCCTTAAAAAGCTAGAAATAGAAGTACCATACGATCCAGCAGTCCCACTCCTAGAAATATACCCGAGAGAAATAAGAGCTTTCACTTGAATAAACATATGTATGCCCATGTTCACTGCAGCACTATTCACAATAGCAAAAAGATGGAAACACTCTAAATGCCCATCAACAGTCGAATGGATAAAAAAATTATTGTACATACACACAATGGAATACTATGCAAAGATAAAGAACAATGATGAATCTGAGACATATCTCACAACATAGATGAGTCTGGAGGGCGTTATGCTGAGTGAAATTAGTCAATCACAAAAGGACAAACATTGTACGAGACCACTATTTTAAGAATTCAAGAAAAGGTTTAAACACAGAAGAAAGCATTCTTTGATGGTTATGAGGGTGGGAAGGGAGAGGGAAGGGAAATCACTAACTAGATAGTAGACAAAGATCAACTTTGGTGAAGGGAAGGACAACACTCAATAAAGGGAAAGTCAGCACAACGGAACCAAAGCAAAAGCTAAGAAGTTTCCTGGACACATCTAAACACTTTGAAGGACAGAGTAGCTGGGGCTGGGGCCTGAGGACCATAGTTCTGGGGTACATCTAGGTTAGTTGGTATAACAGAGTTTATTAAGAAAATGTTCTACATCTCACTTTCGTGAGTGGCGTCTGGGATCTTAAAAGCTTGTGGAACAGGCTGCATAAGCTCAATTACCACCATTGCTTCCCGTCATTACTAGCCCCTGCTTTTCCTCATGATATTTTCTTTTTTCTTCTTCTTTCTCGCTCCTCCTATTCCAGTAAGATTAACTAAAGTTTCTCCTTGGAGGGTGGCAGAATAAATTGATAACACTCAAGGACTAGGATTAACTCATCTGCAACATGAAAATCCTAACTAACGGAGCCAGATAACTTTCAAGGATTGCCAGTAAGAGGTTAACACATCTGAGACGTGAAAAACGTGACTACAGTGAAGAGAAATTATAACTCTGTCCATATAAAACCTTCAGCCAGTCTCCAGTCAGAGAGACGGGTCTTTGGAGGAGCTCATTCCCCTCTGTCTCCTGTATATTGATATACAAGAAAACCCTCTTGCTGCTCACCTCACCCCTGTTGCAGTATTGGCTTCTGTGGCAGGCTGCTCAGATCCACAATTTGCAGTAACACTTGCGAGCGGCCATCTAAGATAGATCAATTCGTTCCATCCCTTTTGTAGCAAAGGAGAATGAAGAAAACCAAAGACACAAGGAAAATATTTGCCCAGAGAATTAAGAGACCACATGAACCAGAGAGTCCACCAGTCTGAGACTAGAAGAACTAGATGGTGCCCAGCTACCACCAACAACTACCCCGACAGGGAACATAACAGAGAGGCCCTACAGAGCATGAGAAAAATGTAGAACAGAATTCAAATTCACCTAAAATTACCAGGCTTAATGGTCTGACAGAGACTGGAGGAACCCCCGAAACTATGGACCCCAGACATACTGTTAACCCAGAACTGAAACCATTTCCAAAGCCCACTCTTCAGACAAAGATTAGACAGGACTATAAAACAAACATAATACACGTGAGGAAGGTGCTTCTTAATTCAATCAGATAGAAGAGATCAAATGGGCAGCTCCTGTCCAAAAGCAGGATGAGAAGGCAGGAAGGGACAGGAACTGGTTGAATGGACACAGGGAACCTGTGGTGGAAAGTATGAGTGTGCTGTCAGATTGTGGGGATTGCAGCTAATGTCACAAAACAATATCTGTATAGATTTTTGTATGAGAAATTAACTTGAACTGTAAACTTTCACCTATAGCACATGCACAAAAAAAAGATCCTCAACATACATGCGCCCAACATTGGAGCACCTAAATATATAATGCAAACAATGATTGAATTGATGGGAAAAATAGAAAGCACTGACCTTTGGGAGACTATTACCTGGCCAACTGAATGGAAGAGATCCATATTTTTGCTCATTCCAAAGAAAGGTGATCCAACAGAATGCGAAAATTATCACACAATATCATACCACACGCAAGTGAAATTTTGCCGAAAATCATTCAGAAGTGGTTGCAGCAGTACATTGACAGGGAACTGCCAGGAATTCAAGCCAGATTCAGAAGAGGATATGGAACGAAGGATAACATTGCTGATGTCAGATGGATCTTGGCTTAAAGCAGAGAATACTAGAACGATGTTTATCTGTTTTATTAACTATGCAAAGGCATTTGACTGTGTGGATCACAACAAATTATGGATGAGACTGTGAAGAATGGGAATTCCAGAACAATTAATTGTACCCATGAGGAACCTGTACATAGACCAAGAGTAGTTGTCCAAACAGAACAAGGGGATACTATGTGGTTTAAAATCAGGAAAGTTATGTATCAAGGTTGTATCCTTTCACCATACATATTCAAACTGTATGCTGGACAAATAATCAGGGAAGCCAGACTATATGAAGAAGAACACAGCATCAGGATTGGAGGAAGAGTAAGTAACAACCTGCGATATGCAGATAACACAACCTTGCTTACTGAAAGGGAAGAGGACTTGACGCACTTACTGATGAAGAGCAAAGACTACAGCCTTCAGAATGGTTTACACCTTAACGTAAAGAAAACGAAAATCCTCACAACTGAACGAATAAGCAACACCATGATAAATGGAGAAAATATTGAAGTTGTCAAGGATTTCATTTTACTTGGATCCACAACCAACATCCATGGAGCAGCAGTCAAAAAATCAGACCACACATTCCATTGAGCAAATCTGCTGCAAGATATCTCTTTAAAGTGTTGAAAAGCAAAGTTTTCGCCTTGAGGACTAAGGTGGGTCAAACCCAGGTCATGGTATTTTCATTCGCCTCATGTGCATGTGAAAGAAACACCAAGAAGAATTGATGCCCACGAATTATGGTGTGGGCGAAGAATATTGAATATACTATGAACTGCCAGACGAATGAACAAATCTGTCTTGGAAGAAGTACAGAAGTACACAATGCTCCTTAGAAGTGAGGATGGCGAGACTTCATCTCACATACTTTGGACAAGTTATCAGGGGGGACCAGTCCCTGGAGTAGAACATCATTATTGGTACAGGGTCAGCATATATATAATGGGGTCAGCATCCCCCAAATGTCTGTCAGTTTGTCATACTGTGGGGGCTTGTGTGTTGTTATGATGCTGGAAGCTATGCCACCAGTATTCACACACCAGCAGGGTCACCCATGGTGGACAGGTTTCAGTTGAGCTTCCAGACTAGGAAGAAGGACCTGGCAGTCTACGTCTGCAAAGAATTAGCCAGTGAAAATCTTATGAATAGCAGCAGAACATTGTCTGATATAGTGTCAGAAGATGAGCCCCCCAGGTTGGAAGGCACTCAAAAGACAACTGGAGAAGAGCTGCCTTCTCAAAGTAGAGTCGACCTTAATGATGTGGGTGGAGTCAAGCTTTCGGGACCTTCATTTGCTGATGTGGCACAACTCAAAATGAGAAGAAACAGCTGCAAACATCCATTAATAATCAGAACGATGACTTCTTTATTGCAAGTACCTTTTTTCACCAACATAAGTGGCAGCTATACACATGGACCTCACCACATGGAATACACAGGAATCAAATAGACTACATCTGTGGAAAGACAAGATGGAAAAGCTCAATATCATCGGTCAGAACAAGGCCAGGGACTGACTGCGGAACAGACAATCAATTGCTCATATGCAAGTTCAAGATGAAACTGAAGAAAATTAGAATAAATCCATGAGAACCAAAGTACGACCTTGAGTATATCCCACCTGAATTTAGAGACCATCTCAAGAATATATATGACGCTTTGAACACTAATGACTGAAGACCAGACAAATTGTGGAATGACATCAAGGACATCATACATGAAGAAAACAAGAGGTCATTAAAAAGACAGGAAAGAAAGAAAAGACCAAAATGGATGTCAGAAGAGACTCTGAAAGTTGTTTTTGAATGTAAAGTAGCTAAAATGAAAGAAAGAAATGATGAAGTAAAAGAGGTGAACAGAAGATTTTAAAGGGCAGCTCAAGAAGACAAAGTAAAGTATTATGACATGTGCAAAGAGCTGGAGATAGAAAACCAAAAGGGAACAACACGCTCGGTATTTCTCAAGCTGAAGGAACTGAAGAAAAAATTCAAACCTCAAGTTCAATACTGAAAGATTCTATGGAGAAAATATTAAACAATTCAGGAAGCATCAAAAGAAGATGGAAGGAATACACAAAGTCACTATACAAAAATAATTGGTCGATGTTCAACCATTTCAAGAGGTAGCATATGACCAGGAACCAATGGTACTGAAGGAAGAAATACAAGCTGCACTGAAGGCATTGGTGAAAAACAAGGCTCCAGGAATTGGTGGAATATCAATTGAGATGTTTCAACAAACGAATGCAGCGCTGGAAGTGCTCACTAGTCTATGCCAAGAAATTTGGAAGACAGCTACCTGGCCAACTGACTGGAAGAGATCCATATTTATGCCTATTCCCAAGAAAGGTGATCCAACCGAATGTGCAAATTATCGAACAATATCATTAATATTACACACAAGGAAAATTTTGCTAAAGATCATCCAAAAGTGGCTGCAACAGTATGTTGACAGGGAACTGCCAGAAATTCAGGCCGGATTAAGAAGAGGACGTGGAACCAGGGATATCATTGCTGATGTCAGATGGATCCTGTCTAAAAGCAGAGAATACCAGAAGGATATTTACCTGTGTCTTATTGACTATGCAAAGGCATTTGATTGAGTGGATCATAATAAATTATGGACAACATTACAAAGAATGGGAATTCCAGAACACTTAATTGTGCTCATGAGGAACCTGGACATAGATCAAGAAGCAGTTGTTCAGACAGAACAAGGGTATACTGGGTGGTTTAAAGTCAGGAAAGGTGTGTGTCAGGATTGCATCCTCTCACCATACCTCTTCAATCTGTGCACTGAGCAAATAATCCGAGAAGCTGGACTATATGAAGAATAAAGGGGCATCAGGATTGGAGGAAGACTCATTAACAACCTGAGATATGCAGATGACACAACCTTGCTTGCTGAAAGTGAAGAGGACTTGAAGTACTTACTGGTGAAGATCAAAGACCACAGCCTTCAGTATGGATTACACCTCAACATAAAGAAAACAAAAATCCTCATAACTGGACCAGTAAGCAACATCACGATAAACAGAGAGAAGACTGAAGTCGTCAAGGATTTCATTTTACTTGAATCCACAATCAACATCCATGGAAGCAGCAGTCAGGAAATCAAAAGACGCATTGCATCAGGTAAATCGCTGCAAAAGACCTCTTTAAAGTGTTGAAAAGCAAAGATGTCACCTTGAAGACTAAGGTGCGCCTGACCCAAGCCATGGTATTTTCAATTGCATCATATGCGTGCGAAAGCTGGACAATGAATAAGGAAGACTGAAGAAGAATTCATGGCTTTGAATTGTGGTGTTAGCGAAGAATATTGAATATACCATGCACTACCAAAACAACAAACAAATCTGTCTTGGAAGAAGTACAACCAGTATGCTCCTTAGAAGGAAGGATGGCTAGACTACGTCTTACATACTTTGGACATGTTGTCAGGAGGGTTCAGTCCCTGGAGAAGGCCATCATCATTGGTAAAGTAGAGGGTCAGCGAAAAAGAGGAAGACCTTCAATGAGATGGATTGACACAGTGGCTGCAACAATGGGCTCAAGTATAACAATGATTGTGAGGATGGCACAGGATCCGGCAGTGTTTTGTTCTGTGGTGCATAGGGTCACTATGAGTCTGAACCGACTTGATGGAGCATAACAATAACAACAACAGGGTCGACATAAAAGAGGAAGACCCTCAATGAGATGGATTGACACAGTGGCTGCAACAATGGTCTCAAACATAGCAACGATTGTGAGGATGGTGCACGACCAGGCAGTGTTTCGTTCTATTGTACATAGGTCTTCTATGAGACGCAACTGATCTTTTTGTTTGTTTTTATTGTGCTTTCAGTGAAAGTTCACAATTTAAGCTAGTCTGTCATACAACAATTTATACATACATTGTTTTGTGACCCTAGTTGCTCTCCCTATACTGCGACAGCACACTGCTCCTTCCACTCCTGATTTCCCGTGTCCACTCAAACAGCTCCTGACCCTCTCAGCCTTCTCATCTCACCTCTGGATAGGAGCTGCCCATTTAGTCTCATGTATCTACTTGAGCTAAGAAGCACACTCTTCACGAGTATCATTTTACGCCCCATAGTCCAGTCTAATCTTTGAAGAGTTGGCCTCGGGAATGGTTTTAGTTTTGAACTTACAGAGTCCGGGGGCCACGTCTTCCAGGATCTCTCCTGTCTTAGACCATTAAGTCTGGTCTTTTTACTAGAATTTGAGTTCTGCACCCCACTTTTCTCCTGCTCCATCAGGGATTCTCTGTTTTGTTCCCTGTCAGGGTGGTCATTAGTTGTAGCCAAGCACCATCTACTTCTTCTGGTCTCAGGCTGATGGAGTCTCTGGTTTATGTGGCCTTTTCTGTCTCTTGGGCTAATATTTTCCTTGTATCTTTGGTGTTCTTTGTTCTCCATTACTCCAGGTGGGATGGGACCAATTGATGCATCTTAGATGGCTGCTGGCTAGTTTTTAAGACCCCAGACGTCACTCACCAAAGTGGGATGCAGAACATTTTCTTAATAAATTTTGTTTTGCTAATTTACCTAGATGTCCCCTGAAACCATGGTTCCCAGACCCCTGCCCCTGCTACTCTGTCCCTCAAAGTGTTTGGTTGCATTCAGGAAACTTCTTAGCTTTGGTTTAGTCAGTTGCGCTGACTTCCCCTGTAGTATGTACTGTCCTTCCCTTCACCTAAGATAATTCTTGTCTACTTTCTAGTTAGTGAATATCCTCTCCTTTCTGCCCTCCCCACACGTCTAACCATAAAAGAATGTTTTCTTATGTGTTTAAACCTTTTCTTGAGTTCTTATAATAGTGATTTTATACAATATTTGTCCTTTTGAGTTGCAACTGATTTAATAGTACCTGACAACAATAACAACAACGCAATAATAGTTGGAGACTTCAATACACTACTTTCAATATTGGACAAAACATCTAGAAAGGTCAACATGGAAATTAGGTCACAAAGCAAGTCTTGATAAATTTAAAAATATAGAAATCATACAAAATATTTTCTCTGACCACAATGGAGTGAAGCTAGAAATCAATAACAGAAAGAAAAAAACCCTGGAAAATACACAAACATATGGGAATTAAACAACACACTATGAAACTACAAATGTGTCAAGGAAAAAATTGAGGAGAAATTACAAAATTCTTACAGTCAAATAAAAATGAAAGCACAACATAACAAAACTTATGGGATGTAGTGAAGGCAGTACTCTCATGGAAACTTACAGCAATAAATGCCTACATGAAAAAAGAAGAAAGATATCAAATCAACAGCCTAACTCAACAACTCCAGGAACTAGAAAGAGAGAAGCAAACTAAGCTTAAATCTACTGGAAGAAAGGAAATAAAAAAGATCAGAGTAGAAATACATGAAATAAAAACCATAAAAACAATAATCAACAAAACTAGAAGTTGATTCTTTGAAAAGATCAATAAAATTGACAAACCTTTAGCTAGACTGATAAAGAAAATAGCAGAAAAGATACAAATAAGTAAAATAAGAAAAAGAGGAGCCATTACAACTGACCCAAAAGAAATAAAGTTATGACAGGCTATTATTAACAACTGTACAGCAACAAACTGGATAACATAGGTGAAATGGAAAAATTCTTAGAAGCATATGACCTACACAAACTGATTCAAGAGGAAATACAAAATCTCACCAGACCCATAACAAGTGATGAGAATGAATCACTGATCAAAACCCCCCAATAATAACAAAAAAGTCCTGGACCAGATGGTTTCACTGGGGGATTCTACCAATATTTAGAAAAGAATCGACACCAATATTGCTTACACTCCTCCAAAAAATAGAGATGGAAGGAATTCTCCCTAATTCATTCTATGAAACAAACCTGATACCAAAATCAGACAAAGACAACAAAGAAAACTACAGGCCAATATCTCTTATTAATATAGATGCAAAAATCCTCAACAAAATACTAGTGAACAGAATCCAACAGCATATTAAAAGAGTCATAAACCATGACCAAGTGAGATTTATTCCAGTAATGCAAGGATGGTTCAACATTAGAAAATCCATCAAAGTAATGCACTGCATCAATAGAACAAAGGAAAAGAATCACGTTATCATCTCTAAGGATGGAGAAAAAGAATTTGATAAAATCCAAACCCTTTCTTGATGGAAACCCTCAAGAAGATTGGAATAGAAGGTGTTATGGTTAAGATTGTGTGTCAACTTGGCTGGGCGATGACTCTCAGTGTTTATGTGTGATGACTCCCATGATGGAATCTGCTGTAAGTAGCCAATCAGTTGAAAGGGAGTTTCCTTACAGGTGTGGCCTGCATCTGAATATAAGCAGACATTCTGGCTTTTTGCTCACTCTGGATCCTGTGGCTGCCTCCTGTTCATCTGTCCTCTGGTTCTTGGGACTTGAGCTATCAGCTTATCTGCCAATCTTGGGATTCGTGAATATTCACAGCCTGTGGGTGGGAGCCCTGCTCTCCGACCTGCTAATCTTGGGTTCGCCAGCTCCGGTGGCTACATGAATCGAGAGAAGCCTCTATCCTGATCCACAGACTTGGAACGTTCCAGCATGAGCCATTTCCTTGATATAAATCTCTCTCTCTCTCTGTATATTTATACACTTCACTGGTTTTCCTTCTCTAGAGAACCCAGCCTAAGACAGAAGGGGAGTACCTGTGTTTTATTGACTATGCTGTGTGGATCATAACAAATTATGGACAAACATTGTAAAGAATGGGAATTCTAGAACACTTAATTGTGCTGTTGAGGAACCTGAACATAGACCAAGAGGTAGTTGTTCAAACAGAACAAGGAGATACTGAACAGTTTAAAGCCAGGAAAGGTGTGTGTCAAGGTTGTATTCTTCCACTATACCAAGTCAGTCTGTATGCTGAGCAAATACTCTGAAAACTAGACTATATGAAGAAGAATGCAACATCAATATTGGAGGAAGACTCATTAACAACCTGCGATATGTAGATGACACTACCTTGCTTGCTTAAAGCGAAGTAGACTTGAAGCATTTACTGATGGAGATCACAGACTGCAGCCTTCAGCATGGATCATATCTCAACATAAAGAAAACAGAAAACTTCATAACTGAACCAGTAAGCAACATCATGACAAATGGAGAAAATATTGAAGTTGTCAAGGATTTCATTTTATTTAGATCCACAATAAACACTCATGGAAGCATCAGTCAGGAAATTAAATGATGTATTGCATTAGGCAAATCTGCTGAAAAAGACCTCTTTAAAGCATTAAAAAGCAAAGATGTCACTTTGAGGATTAAGGTGTGCCTGACCCAAGCCATGGTGTTTTCAGTCATCTCCTAGGCATGTGAAAGCTGGACAATGAATAAGGAAGACCAAAGAAGAATTGACACCTTTGAATTATGGTGTTGGGGAAGAATATTGACTATACTATGGACTAACAGAAGAAAGAACAAATGTGTCTTGGAAGAAGTATAGCCAGAATGCTCTTTAGAAGCTAGGATGGCGAGACTTTATCTCATGTACTTTGGACGTGTTATCAGGAGGGACCAGTCCCTGGAGAAGGACATCATGCTTGGTAAAGTAGAGGGTCAGGGAAAAAGAGGATGACTTTCAAGGAGATGGATTGAAACAGTGGTTGCAGCAGGGGACACAAGCATAACAATGATTGTGAGGATGGCGCAGGACTGGGCAGTGTTTCGTTCTGTTGTACATAAGGTCACTATGAGTTGTAACTGACTTGATAGCACCTAACAACACCAGCAGCATCCATTCCTGAGGGGAATGCAAAACAGTACAGTCGTTGTGGGAAACAGTGTGGCATTTCCTCAAAAAACTAAAAGTAGAACTACCACGTTGTTGTTAGGTGACGTCAAATCAATTCTGACTTACAACGACCTTATGTATAACAGAACAAAACACTGCCCAGTCCTGCCACATCCTCATAGTCATTGTTATGCTTGAGCCCATTGTTGCAGCCACTGCGTCAATCCATCTCATTGAGGGTCTTCCTCTTTTTCGCTGACCCTCTACTTTACCATGCATGATGCCTTCTCCAGGGACTGGTCCTCCTGATAACATGTCCAAATCATGTGAGATGAAGTCTCACCATCCTGGCTTCTAAGGAGCATTCTGGTTGTACTTCCTCCAAGACAGATTTGTTCATTCTTTTGGCAGTCCATGGTATATTCAATATTCTTCACCAACACCACAATTCAAAGGCATGAATTCTTCTTCAGCCTTCCTTATTCATTATCCAGCTTTAGGATACATATGAAGCAATTGAAAACACCATGCCTTGGGTCATGCACACCTTAGTCTTCAAGGTGACATCTTTGCTTTTCAACTCTTTAAAGAGGTCTTTTTCAGAGGCTTCAGGGCAACATGGTGCTATAGACAGAAGCACCATGCCATCCTCCCCCAGCAAAGATCCGAAAAACTAAGTCAAACAGAGACAAATGTCAATCCTGAAACCCTAAGCAGCAAATGAAGAGATAAAGAACTCAGCCAAGCACCGAATGGAATAACAAACTGACAGAGAACAGAGAGAGAGAGAAATGCAGAGTTCCCCTATCAGCTAACACAGCATGGATCTGCCATCTTGGACTCCCGTCAGAGATTGGGGAACAGGGAATATGGGAAAGCAGCTTCATGGAGCTCCCAGTAGGAGAAAGAACAACCAGTAACCAGCGATATAAACTTTTCTACCCTCTATCCTTCTTCACCCCAACTTGGCCTCCTCTGCTTCCTGCAGCCACAGTCTCCTGGCTGGGAAGCACAAGCTTCACCCCTGTGCCACTTGGATTCCACCCGCCGGCACCGGCCGGCTCCCTGAGTGCCATTTGTTGGTTGCTGGTGTTGCTTTTATCTGCTTCTTTTGGTTTCTTCCATATCTCTCACCACCTCCCCCTCCTTTCTCTCAAATACTTAGCTCTGTGTGCCATCTTTGCTCCTTCCTGAAAGGTTGTGAAATGTCGCTTGATTGTGGAACTGTTTCCTGGCCCATGCCATCATGCTGGTGGGATCCCCAGGGCTTTTTCTGTTTCTTTATTTTCATTTGTTCTGTTTTTATTTGTTTTCTTTTTCTTTTCTTGGCTTGGGAGCCCCTTCTAGCCAGACAGTATTGCGCGGCTTAGGAGCTATTCCGTCGGTCTGCACAGCCACGCAGTGGGATCCCTTGGGGGCATTTCTTTTTTCTTTTTCTTTTTTTTTTTGGTTTGTTCGTTCATTTGTTTTCTTTTCTTTTCTCTCTTTTCCCCCCTTTTTCCCTTTCTTCATTTCTCATTTTTTCATCTCTCTATACTTACTTTATCTTCCTGTCTCCTGATTACCAGGCACTGTGCGACACCTCTACCCCTTCTAGCCAGGCTGTACTTCAGGGCCTGGGAGCAACTTCCCCAGTCCTAAGAGCCACACCAGTGGGATCCCAGATTATTTATTTATTTTTTTCTTATACCCTTTTTCTTTTTTTCTCCATTTCACAGTCTCTCTTCACTCCAATAGCAAGCTCCCTTAGCACTCTTTTTTGTTTGTTTGTATGGTTTTGGCTCCTGTTCCTCTCTCCTCTTTCCCATACCCATCTTAGCTCCACAAATCACAATCTCGCCCCTCCTTCCTGCCTATCTGCACCTTGTGCTGAACATCACACCCCTGAGCAGCACAGGCATGACCTATAAGAACATGTCCTGCACTGATTCCCAGTCCACCCTGTCAGCCCTACTACAAGCCACAAAAAAAAAAACCCATCCCAGAAGCTCCCCTTAACCTTGACATTCCCTGTTGTACCATACCTGAGTGACTGACCCTGCCCAATGGAGAAAGGGGTGAAAAGTATCATGTCCACAGATGAGCAAACAACAAAGAATGCACAGCTGCCTGCTCAGATATAACCAAGTAAAACAAAAGACAGGACAAAACAAACAAATCTACAATCAATAAATGAAGAAAATAACTACTGAATGTCCTGAAGACAGCAGAAAATATCAAAACATATAAAAAACAGGACAGGATGGTTCCAGTAGGCATCTAAAATAAAACACCAGATGACTTTCCAGTAGAATAAAGGGCACTAGAACTACCTGTTAGGGAATTCAAATCTCTAATATTCAGAATTATTGAAGAGTTGAAGCAAAAAGCAGAAAAAAATGAGGAAAAAATAGACAAATTCATGGAAAAGGCAGAAAAATTCATGGAAAATGCAGAACAGAAAAGGCAAGAATTCAGGAAAATAATACAGGAACAAAGTGCCAAAATAAATTCACAACTAGAAATCATACGAAAACAACAATTAGAAATCCAAAATATAAACAACAAGCTTTCAGAAATGGACAGTGTTATAGAAGGGCTGAGGAGCAGGTTTGAAACGATGGAACAGGATCAGCAAAACTGAAGACAAACACTTGGATGCAACTCTGAGGAAAAATGAGAAACAAGAACAAAGGAAAATGAAGAAACCCTGAGAATTATGTAGGATACAATCAAAAGTAAACATTGACGAGTGATCAGAGTTTCAGAACTGAGGGAGAGAACAGAAAACCCAGAGAGGATCATTGAAGAGCTGCTAAAAGAAAACCTCCCCCAGTATCATGAAAGATGAAAAGCTGACCATCCAAGAAGCTCAACGATACCCATATAGGATAGACCCCAAAAGAATATCACCAAGACATATCAAAATCACACTCGATGAAACAAAAGATGAACAAAGAATCCTGAGAGCAGCTCAAGAAAAACAGAAAGTCACATATGCAGTAGAAACAATAAGACTAAGCTCAGATTATTTGGCAGAAAACAAGCAGGCAAGAAGGCAATGGGATGACACATATAAAACCTTGAAAGAAAATAATTGCCAGCCAAGAATAATGTAGCCTTCAGAACTCTTATTCAAATGTGGTGAAATTAGGATATTTCCAGATAAACAGAAATTAAGGGACTATATAAAAACCAAATGAAACTTACAAGAATTATTAAAGGGAGTCCTTCTATCTGAGAACAAACAATATCAGACCATAGGCTGAATCTAGCAGGCAAGATCATAGAAGCCAGATACCAACCTAGGAAATGAACTCTCAAGGACTATCCAAAACCAAAAGAATTACAACAGGGAACCAGATAGTTTAACTGTAAATGACAACATCAGAACAACAAAAAAGAGAATAAATGGTGTAGGTATAGAACTCTCTAATGGAGAGGAAGGCAAGGCAATACCAAGTAATAATAGACTGGTTTAAACCTAGGAAGATAAGGGTAAATTTAAAGGTGACCACAAAGAAGGTTAATAAACCTACTCATCAAAATAAAAAAGAAAAACATAAAGTCTCAGTAAAAACAAAGCCTACAAAAACAAAAGAAATGAAAAAAAAATCCACAAACGAAAGGAATTCAGCACAGGAGAGTAAGACGACCAAAGAAAATGGCAGCACCACAAAAATAAAAGCACTACAAAATGACAGCAATAAACTCACATCTATCAATGATTACACTGAATGTAAATGGCCTAAACGCACCCATAAAGAGACAGAGACTGACAGAATAGATTAAAAAAAAAAAAAAAAAAAAAAAAACAGGATCCATCAATATGCTGTCTACAGGAGACACACCTTAGAAACAAAGTCATAAATTTATTACAAATCAAAGGATGGAAAAAATATCAAGGAAACAGCTACCAAAAAAAGAGCAGGAGTGGCAATACTAATCTCAGATAAAATAGACTTTAAAACAAAATCCACCATAAAAGACAAAGAAGGACACTATATAATGATTAAGGGGATGATCCATCATGAAGATATAACCATAATAAACATGTACACACCAAATGACAGGGCTCCAATATACATAAAACAAACTCTAATGGCACTGAAAAAGAAATAGTAGGTCAACATGGAAACAGAGGACTTGAATGACACTATAAAACAACTAGACTTAACAGATATATACAGAACACTGCACCCAACAACAGCACAATATACATAATAGTAGGAGACTTCAATGCACCACTCTCACTAAAGGACAGAACATCAAGAAAGAAACTCAGCAAAGATACAGAAGACCTAAAAGTCACAGTCAGCCAACTTGACATATATAGAACACTCCACCCAACAGGTGCAAAGTAGACACTCTTTTCCGAAGCACATGGAAAGTTCTCCAGAATAAACCAAATCTTAGGCCACAGAGCAACCCTCAGAAAAGTCCAAAATGTTGAAATAATACAAAGTAACTTCTCTGACCACAACGCCATCAAGGTAGACATTAACAACATGAAGAGCAAGGAAAAAAAAAAAAAAACACATGGAAACTGAATAACACCCTCCTTACAAACCACTGGGTAAAAGAAGAAATCAGAGATGGAATAAAAATCTCCCTAGAATCAAATGAAAATGAAAACACAACATACCAAAACCTTTGGTATACAGCAAAGGCAGTCCTCAGAGGATAATTTATAGCAATAGATGCACACATTAAAAAAGAAGAAAGGGACAAAATCAAGACAGTAACTACACAACTCGAACACATAGCAACAGAACAGCAAAAAAAAAAAAAAAAAAAAAAAGCCCACAGCCACGAGAAGAAAGGAAATAATAAAGATCAGAGCAGAAATAAATGAAATAGAGAACAGAAAAACAATAGAAAAAAATCAACAAACCAAAAGTTTGTTCTTTGAAGGGGTCAACAAAATCAACAAACCACTGGCCAGACTGACAAAAGAAAAACAGGAGAGGACACTAATAACCCAAATAAGAAATGAAATGGGGACATTACAACAGACCCAACTGAAATAAAAAGAATTATAATAGAGCATTATGAAAAACTCTACTCCAAAAAATTTGAAAACCTAGAGGAAATGCATAAATTTCTAGAAACACACTACCTACAAAAACTATAACAAAGTGATGTTGAAAATATGAACAGACCCATAACAAGAGAAGAGATTGAAAAGGTAATGAAAGAAACTCTCAACAACAACAAAAGAAGCCCTTGCTCAGATTGCTTCACTGGAGAATTCTACCAAACATTCAGAGAAGAGTTTATACCAGTACTATTCAAACTACTTCAGAACATAGAAAACACACTGACACTTCTGAATTCATTCTATGAAGTCAGCATAACCCTGATACCAAAACCAGGCAAAGACACCTCAAAAAAAGAAAATTGCACACCAATATCTCTCATGAATATAGATGCAAAAATTCTCAACAAAATTCTAGCCAGTAGAATTTAGTATCGTATCAAAAAAAAAAAAAAATACACCACCACCAAGTAGGATTCATACCAGGTATGGAAGGATGGTTCAACATTAGAAAATCAATCAATGTAATCCACCACATAAATAAAAAGAAAGAAAAGAATCACATGATCATCTCAATTGATGCAGATAGGCATTCAATGAAGTCCAGCACCCATTCCTGATAAAAACTTTCAATAAAATAGGTATAGAAGGGAAATTTCTCAACATAATAAAGGACATCTATGCAAAACCAATGGCCAACATCATTCTTAATAGAGAGAGGCTGAACAGGAACAAGACGAGGATGTCCTTTATCAGCTCTCCCATTTAACATTGTGCTGGAAGTTCTAGCTAGAGCAATAAGGCAAGAAAAAGAAATTAAAGGGCATCCAAATTGGTAATGAAGAAGTTAAACGGTCCCTGTTTGCAGATGATATGATACTATAAATAGAAAACCCTAAAGACTCCACGAGAAATCTACTGGAACTAATAGAAAGATTCATCAGAGTAGCAGGATACAAGATAAACATACAAAAATCTGTTGGATTCCTATACACCAGTAAGGAGAACGATGAAAAGGAAATCAGGAAAACAATACCATTTATAATAGCCCTTAAAAAGATAAAATACTTAGGAATAAATCTGACCAGGGATGTAAAAGACCTATATAAAGAAAACTACAAAACACTACTGCATGAAACCCAAAGAGATCTACATAAATAGAAAAACATACCATGCTCATGGATAGGCAGACTCAACATTGTGAAAATCACAATTCTACCCAAAGCAATTTACAAATACAACGCAATCCCGATCCAAATACCAACCACATTCTTCAAAGAGATGTAGAAACTAATCATGAACTTTATATGGAAAGGGAAGAAGCCCCAAATAAGTAAAGCACTACTGAAGAAGAAGAAGAAAGTTGGAGGACTCACACTACCTGACTTCAGAACCTACTATACAGCTACAGTAGTCAAAACAGCCTGGTACTGGTACAACGACAGACACATTGACCAATGGAACAGAATTGAGAACCCAGGTGTAAATCCATCCACCTATGGTCACCTGATCTTTGACAAGGTCCCAAAGTCCATCAAATGGGGAAAAGACAATCATTTTAACAAATGGTGCTGGCAAAACTGGGCATCCATCTGCAAAAAAATGAAACAGGACCCATACCTCACGCCATATGCAAAAACCACTTCAAAATGGATCTAAGACCTGAATATAAAGCCTAGAACTATAAAGTGCATAGAAGAAAAAATAGGACCAACACTACAGGCCTTAATACACGGCATTAACAGGATACAAACCATAACCATCAACGCACAAACCCCAAAAGATAATCTAGATAACTGGGATCTTCTAAAAATCAAACACCTATGCTCTTCAAAAGACTTCACCAAAAGAATAAAAAGAGAACCTACAGACTGGGAAAAAAATTTTGGACAGTACACGTCAGACAAAGGTCTAATCTCTATAATCTACAAGAAAATCCAACACCTCTACAACAAAAAGACAAATAATCCTATTAAAAAATGGGCAAAGGAAATGAACAGACACTTCACCAAAGAAGACATTCAGATGGCCAACAGACACATGAGGAAATGCTCGCGATCACTAGCCATTAGAGAAATGCAAATTAAAACCACAATGAGATACCATCTCACCCCGGCATTACTGGCACGAATCAAAAACACTGGAAATAAAAAATGTTGGAGGGGCTGCAGGGAGATTGGAACTCTTATGCACTGCTGGTGGGAATGCAAAATGATACAACCATTTGGGAAAATGATTTGGTGCTTCCTCAGAAAGCTAGAAATAGACATACCATTGGATCCAGCAATCCCACTCCTAGGAATATATCCTAGAGAAATAAGAGTCGTCACTTGAATAGACATATGCACACCTATGTTCATGGCAGCATTGTCCACAATAGCAAAACGATGGAAACAACCTGGGTGCCCATCAACAGATGAATGGATAAACAAACTATGGTACATAGACACAATGGAGTACTATGCAACGAGAAAGAACAATGACGAATATGTGAAGCATCTCATAACATGGATGAAACTGGAGGACATTATGCTGAGTGAAATAAGTCAATCACAAAAGGACAAATATTCTATGAGACCTCTATTGTAAAAACCCATGAAAAAGTTTACACATAAAAAGTAACAATCTTTGTTGGTTACCAGGGATGGGAGGGGTGGGAGAAATACCAAATACGCAATAGATAAGTGGTATCTTGGGTGAAGGGTGAGACAGTACATAATACTGGGGAAACCAACAAAACTTGTACAAGGAAAGGTCACAGAAGCTCCCTAGACACATCCAAACTCCCTGAGGGACTGAATTGCTTGGCGGAGGGCTGTGGGGACCGTGGTCTCGGGGAACATCTAGCTCAATTGGCATAACACAGTTTATAAAGACAGTGTTCTACATTCTACCTTGGTGAGTAGCGTCTGGGGTCTTAAAAGCCTGTGAGCCGCCATCTAAGATACTCCACTGGTCTCATCCCTTCAGGAGCAAGGGAGAATGAAGAGAGCAGGATACAAGGAAAAGATCAGTCCGAAGGACTAATGGACCACAGCTACCAAGGCCTCCACCGGCCTGAGTCCAGTACAAGTAGATGGTGCCCGGCTACCACCACTGACTGCTCTGACCAGGATCACAACAGAGGGTTCTGGGCAGAGTTTGAGAAGGATGTAGAACAAAATTCTAACTAAAAAAAAAAAAAAAGACCAGATTTACTGGCCTAAAGGAGACTGGAGAAACCCCGAGAGTATGGCCCCCAGACACCCTTTTAGCTCAGTGGTGAAGTCACTTCCGAGGTTCACCGTTCAGCTGAGGAGCAGACAGCCCCATAAAACCAAATGGGACTAATGAGGCACAGCAGTCCAGGGACAAGGGCTAGAAGGCAGAAGGGGACAGGAAAGCTGGTGATAGGGAACCCAAGCTTGAGTAAGGATAGTGTTGATGTGTTGTGAGGTTGTTAACCATTGTCATAGGGCAACATGTGTACTGTTTAATGAGAAACTATTTTGTTCTGTAAGCCTTCAGTTTAAGTGAGAATAACAGCACAATTGGAAGAGCGTAGTCAATGTCACTGAACTGTGTATGTAGAAATTTGTGAAACGGTGTATCTTTGGCTATGTGTATTTTCACCAAAAAAAAAAAAAAAAGGTTGAGAAGTTAGAGGGTTAATATGTTGTGGGGTTGTTAACCAATGTCATAAAACAATATGTGTACTACTGTTTAATGAGAAACTATTTGTTCTTTAAGCCTTCACCTGAAGTACAATAAAATACATTAAAAAAAAAAAAAGACAAGAAAGAGAAATAAAGGGCAGCAAAATTGGTAATGAAGAAGTTAAACTGTCCCTGTTTGTGGATGATATGACAGTATACATTGAAAACGCAAAGGACTCCATGAGAAAACTACTGGAACTAATAGAAAGATTCATCAGAGTAGTAGGATACAAGACAAACATACAAAAATCAGTTGGATTCCTATACACCAATCAAGAAAACAATGAAAAGGAAATCAGTAAAACAATACCATTTATAATAGCCCCTCAACTAACATGGCCTCCACCAGACTGAGTCCAGTACAACTAGATGGTGCCTGGCTACCACCATTGACTCCTCTGAGAGGGATCACAACTGAGGGTCCCTGACAGAGCTGGAGAAAAAAGTAGAGCAAAATTCTAACTCACAAATAAGACCAGACTTATTGGCCTGACAGTGATTGGAGAAACTCCAAGAGTATGACCCCCAGACACCCTTTTAGTTCAGTAATGTTGTCAGTCCTGAGGTTCACCATTCAGCCAAAGGTTAGACAGCTCCATAAAATAAAATGCGACTGATGGGGTACAACAGTCCAAGGACAAGGAGTAGATGGCAGGAGGGGACAGGAAAGCTGGTAATAGGAAACCCAAGGTCGAGAAGGGACAGTGTTGACTTGTTGTGGGGTTGTTAACCATTGTCGTAAAACAATATGTGTACTAACTCTTTCATTTGAAACTATATGTTCTGTAAACCTGCATCTAAAGTACAATAAAAAGAAAAAGAAAAAAAATCATCAGTATAAGTACTGGGAAAATAGAGAAAATTCGCTTTATTTACAGAAGATATTAATAAACCTAGAAAACACAAGAAAGTGTTTTAAAATTTTTTTAATAAGAGAATTAGGTAATGTTTGAAAGATATAAGATAAATATACAAAAACTAATGGCGTTTTCTCTGCATTAGCTGCATTGGTTAATTTTGATGTATAATAAACAACTCTAATATCTCAGTAGCATAGACTAGCACACATTTATTTCTCACTAACGTTACACAAGGAATGTGGGTTGGTGTTAAAAGAAACTCCTTCATGGGTCTCTCATGAGATCCTGTGTGCCTTGCTGGGTGTCATGGGTTGAATTATGTCCCCCCAAAAATGTGTGTATCAATTTGGCTGAGCCATGATTCCCAGTGTTGCATGATTGTCCTCCATTTTGTGATTGCAATTTTATATTAAAGAGGATTAGGGTGGGATTGTAACACCCTTACCCAGGTCACATCTGTGATCTGATGTAAATAGAATTTCCCTGGGGTGTGGCCTATGCCACCTTTTATCTCTCAAGAGGTAAAAAGAAAAGGGAAGCGAGCAGAGAGTTGGGGACCGCACACCACCAAGGAAACAGTGCCAGGAGCAGAGTGCCCTTTGGACACAGGGTCCCTGAGCGGAGAAGCTCCTAGTCCAGGGGAAGATTGATGACAGCCAACAGACACAAAAGCCTTCCTTGCAGCTGATGCCCTGAATTTGGCCTTCTAGCCTACTAGACCGTGAGAAAATAAATTTGACTATGTTAAAGCCAAAAAAAAAAAAAGAGGAGTTTTGCAGCAGATTCGCCCAATGCAATGTGTCTTTTCTTTTTTTCTCAATGTCTTTTTTTTTTTTTTATTGTACTTCAGGTGAAGGCTTACAGAGCAAATAGTTTCTCATTAAACAGTAGTACACATATTGTTTTATGACATTGGTTAACAACCCCACAACATATTAACCCTCTAACTTCTCAACCTTTTTTTTTTTTTTTTGGTGAAAATACACATAGCCAAAGATACACCGTTTCACAAATTTCTACATACACAGTTCAGTGACATTGACTACGCTCTTCCAATTGTGCTGTTATTCTCACTTAAACTGAAGGCTTACAGAACAAAATAGTTTCTCATTAAACAGTACACATGTTGCCCTATGACAATGGTTAACAACCTCACAACACATCAACACTATCCTTACTCAAGCTTGGGTTCCCTATCACCAGCTTTCCTGTCCCCTTCTGCCTTCTAGCCCTTGTCCCTGGACTGCTGTGCCTCATTAGTCCCATTTGGTTTTATGGGGCTGTCTGCTCCTCAGCTGAACGGTGAACCTCGGAAGTGACTTCACCACTGAGCTAAAAGGGTGTCTGGGGGCCATACTCTCGGGGTTTCTCCAGTCTCCTTTAGGCCAGTAAATCTGGTCTTTTTTTTTTTTTTTTTTAGTTAGAATTTTGTTCTACATCCTTCTCAAACTCTGCCCAGAACCCTCTGTTGTGATCCTGGTCAGAGCAGTCAGTGGTGGTAGCCGGGCACCATCTACTTGTACTGGACTCAGGCCGGTGGAGGCCTTGGTAGCTGTGGTCCATTAGTCCTTCGGACTGATCTTTTCCTTGTATCCTGCTCTCTTCATTCTCCCTTGCTCCTGAAGGGATGAGACCAGTGGAGTATCTTAGATGGCGGCTCACAGGCTTTTAAGACCCCAGACGCTACTCACCAAGGTAGAATGTAGAACACTGTCTTTATAAACTGTGTTATGCCAATTGAGCTAGATGTTCCCCGAGACCACGGTCCCCACAGCCCTCCGCCAAGCAATTCAGTCCCTCAGGGAGTTTGGATGTGTCTAGGGAGCTTCTGTGACCTTTCCTTGTACAAGTTTTGTTGGTTTCCCCAGTATTATGTACTGTCTCACCCTTCACCCAAGATACCACTTATCTATTGCGTATTTGGTATTTCTCCCACCCCTCCCATCCCTGGTAACCAACAAAGATTGTTACTTTTTATGTGTAAACTTTTTCATGGGTTTTTACAATAGAGGTCTCATAGAATATTTGTCCTTTTGTGATTGACTTATTTCACTCAGCATAATGTCCTCCAGTTTCATCCATGTTATGAGATGCTTCACATATTCGTCATTGTTCTTTCTCGTTGCATAGTACTCCATTGTGTCTATGTACCATAGTTTGTTTATCCATTCATCTGTTGATGGGCACCCAGGTTGTTTCCATCGTTTTGCTATTGTGGACAATGCTGCCATGAACATAGGTGTGCATATGTCTATTCAAGTGACGACTCTTATTTCTCTAGGATATATTCCTAGGAGTGGGATTGCTGGATCCAATGGTATGTCTATTTCTAGCTTTCTGAGGAAGCACCAAATCATTTTCCCAAATGGTTGTATCATTTTGCATTCCCACCAGCAGTGCATAAGAGTTCCAATCTCCCTGCAGCCCCTCCAACATTTTTTATTTCCAGTGTTTTTGATTCGTGCCAGTAATGCCGGGGTGAGATGGTATCTCATTGTGGTTTTAATTTGCATTTCTCTAATGGCTAGTGATCGCGAGCATTTCCTCATGTGTCTGTTGGCCATCTGAATGTCTTCTTTGGTGAAGTGTCTGTTCATTTCCTTTGCCCATTTTTTAATAGGATTATTTGTCTTTTTGTTGTAGAGGTGTTGGATTTTCTTGTAGATTATAGAGATTAGACCTTTGTCTGACGTGTACTGTCCAAAATTTTTTTCCCAGTCTGTAGGTTCTCTTTTTATTCTTTTGGTGAAGTCTTTTGAAGAGCATAGGTGTTTGATTTTTAGAAGATCCCAGTTATCTAGATTATCTTTTGGGGTTTGTGCGTTGATGGTTATGGTTTGTATCCTGTTAATGCCGTGTATTAAGGCCTGTAGTGTTGGTCCTATTTTTTCTTCTATGCACTTTATAGTTCTAGGCTTTATATTCAGGTCTTAGATCCATTTTGAAGTGGTTTTTGCATATGGCGTGAGGTATGGGTCCTGTTTCATTTTTTTGCAGATGGATACCCAGTTTTGCCAGCACCATTTGTTAAAATGATTGTCTTTTCCCCATTTGATGGACTTTGGGACCTTGTCAAAGATCAGGTGACCATAGGTGGATGGATTTACACCTGGGTTCTCAATTCTGTTCCATTGGTCAATGTGTCTGTCGTTGTACCAGTACCAGGCTGTTTTGACTACTGTAGCTGTATAGTAGGTTCTGAAGTCAGGTAGTGTGAGTCCTCCAACTTTCTTCTTCTTCTTCAGTAGTGCTTTAGTTATTTGGGGCTTCTTCCCTTTCCATATAAAGTTCATGATTAGTTTCTACATCTCTTTGAAGAATGTGGTTGGTATTTGGATCGGGATTGCGTTGTATTTGTAAATTGCTTTGGGTAGAATTGTGATTTTCACAATGTTGAGTCAACCTATCCATAAGCATGGTATGTTTTTCCATTTATGTAGATCCCTTTGGGTTTCATGCAGTAGTGTTTTGTAGTTTTCTTTATATAGGTCTTTTACATCCCTGGTTAGATTTATTTCTAAGTATTTTTTTTTGTAAGAGCTATTATAAATGGTATTGTTTTCCTGATTTCCTTTCCATCATTCTCTTTATTGGTGTATAGGAATCCAACAGATTTTTGTATGTTTATCTTGTATCCTGCTACTCTGATGAATCTTTCTATTAGTTCCAGTAGATTTCTCGTGGAGTCTTTAGGGTTTTCTATTTATAGTATCATATCATCCGCAAACAGGGATAGTTTTAATTCTTCATTACTGATTTGGATGACCTTTATTTCTTTTTCTTGCCTTATTGCTCTAGCTAGAACTTCCAGCACAATGTTAAATAGGAGTGCTGATAAAGGGCATCCTTGTCTTGTTCCTGTTCTCAAGGGGAATGTTTTCAGCCTCTCTCCATTGAGAATGATGTTGGCCATTGGTTTTGCATAGATGTCCTTCATTATGTTGAGAAACTTCCCTTCTATACCTATTATATTGAGAGTTTTTATCAGGAATGGGTGTTGGACTTGTCAAATGCCTTTTCTGCATCAATTGAGATGATGATGTGATTCTTTTCTTCCTTTTATTTATGTGGTGGATTACACTGATTGATTTTCTAATGTTGAACGATCCTTGCATTCCTGATATGAATCTGACTTCCTCATGGTGTATTATTTTTTTGATATGATGCTGAATTGTATTGGCTAGAATTTTATTAAAAATTTTTGCATCTATATTCTTGAGAGTTATTGGTATGTAATTTTCTTTTTTTGTGACGTCTTTGCCTGTTTTTGGTATCAGCATTATGCTGGCTTCATAGAATGAATTTGGACGTGTTGCCTCCTCTTCTATGCTCTGAAATAGCTTGAGTAGTACTGGTAGAAGCTCTCCTGTAAATGTTTTGTAGAATTCTCCAGTGAAGCCATCTGGGACAGGGCTTTTTTTGGTTGGGAGTTTTTGGTTTTTTTAAAAAAATTGTACTTCAGGGGAAGGTTTACAGAACAAATCGTTTTTCATGAAACAGTAGTACACATATTGTTTTATGACATTGGTTAACAACCCCACAACATGTCAAACCTCTCCCTTCTCGACCTTTTCTTTTTGGTGAAAATATACATAGCCAAAGATACACCATTTCAAAAATTTCTACTTGCACAGTTTAGTGACATCAAGTATGCTCTTCCAATTGTGCTGCTCTTCTCTCCTTAGATGAAGGCTTACAGAAAAAAATAGTTTCTCTTTTAACAGTTAGTACACATGTTGCCCTATGACAATGGTTAACAACCTCACAACACATCAACACTATCCTTAGTCAGCCTTGGGTTCCTTATCACCAGCTTCCTTGCCCCTTCTGCCTTCTGGCCCTTGTCCCTGGACTGCTGTACCTCATTAGTCCCATTTGGTTTTATGAGGCTGTCCACTCCCCGGCTGAACCTTGGAGATGACTTCACCACTGAGCTAAAAGGGCGTCTGGGGGCCATATTCTTGGGGTTTCTTCAGTCTCCTTTAGGTCTATTATTCTGGTCTTTTTTTGTGTGTGAGTTAGAAGGTTGGGAGTTTTCTTATTACCTTTTCAATCTCTTCTTTTGTTATGGGTCTGTTCAGATTTTCAACATCAGTTTGTTGTAGTTTGGGTAGGTAGTGTACTTCTAGAAATTTATTGATTTCCTCTAGGTTTTCAAATTTGTTGGAGTATAGTTTTTCATAATATTCTGTTATAATCCTTTTTATTTCAGTTGGGTCTGTTGTAATGTCCCCCATTTCATTTCTTACTTGGGTTATTTGCTTCCTCTCCTGTTTTTCTTTTGTCAGTCTGGCCAGTGGTTTGTAGATTTTGTTAATTCTTTCAAAGAACCAATTTTTTGTTTTGTTGATTCTTTCTATTGTTTTTCTGTTCTCTCTTTCATTTATTTCTGCTCTGATCTTAACTATTTCCTTTCTTCTGGTAGCTGTGGGCTTTTTTTGCTGTTCTCTTTCTATTTGTTTGAGATGTGTAATTAATGTTTTGATTTTGTCCCTTTCTTCTTTTTTGATGTGTGCATCTATTGCTATAAATTGTCCTCTGAGGACTGCCTTTGCTGTGTCCCAAAGGTTTTGGTATGTTGTGTTTTCATTCTCATTTGATTCTAGGAATTTTTTGATTCCATCTCTGATTTCTTCTATTACCCAGTTATGTGTAATCAGGGTATTATTGAGTTTCCATGTAATTGATTTTTTTCTTTGCTCTTTTTGTTGTTAATTTCTACCTTGATGGCATTGTGGTCACAGAAGATACTTTGAATTATCTCAGCGTTTTGGATCTTGTTGAGGATTGCTCTGTGGCCTAAGATGTAGTCTATTCTGGGGAACGTTCCATGTGCATTGGAAAAGACTGTGTACTTTGCAGCAGTTGGATGGAGTGTTCTATGTATATCTATGAGGTCAAGTTGGCTGATTGTGACCTTTAGGTCTTCTGTATCTTTGCTGAGTTTCTTCTTAGTTGTTCTGTCCTTTACTGAGAGTGGTGTGTTGAAGTCTCCCACTATTATTGTGGAACTGTCAATTTCTCTTTTCCGTGTTGTTAGAGTTTTTTTAATGTATTTTGGAGCCCTGTCAGTGGGTGCATAGATGTTTATTATGGTTATGTCTTCATGATGGATCCTGCCCTTAATCATTATATAGTGTCCTTCTTTGTCTCTTATGGTGGATTTTGTTTTATAGCCTATTTTATCTGAGATTAGTTTTGCCACTCCTGGTCTTTTTTGGTAGTTGTTAGCTTAATATATTTTTTTCCAACCTTTAACTTTTAATGAATTCACATCTTTGTTTCTAAGGTGTGTCTCTTGTAGACAGCATATTGATGGATCCTGTTTTCTTATCCATTCTGTCACTTTCCGTCTCTTTATGAGTGCATTGAGTCCATTTACATTCAGTGTAATTATTGATAGATGTGAGTTTGTTGCTGTCATTTTGTAGTGCTTTTTTTGTGGTGCTGACGTTTTCTTCTTCTTACTCTCCTGTGCTGAGTTACTTTTGTTTGTGGATTTTTTTTCATTTCTTTTCTTTTTGTAGGTTTCGTTTTTGCTGAGACTTTATGTTTTTCCTCTTTATTTTTATGAGTATGTTTGTTAACTTCCTTTGTGGTTACCATGAATTTTACCCTTATCTTTGTAACTTTGAAGTGGTCTATTTTTACTTGGTATTGCCTTGCCTTCCTCTCCATTAGAAGGTTCTCTACCTTATTGTTCTGATGTTGTTGTCATTTACTGATTAACTGCTCTGATTCCCTGTTTTATGTCTTTTGGTTTTGGGTATTCCTTGAGAGTTCATTTCCTAGGTTGGTATCTGGCTGGTATGATCCTGTGTCCTAGATTCTGCCTGTGAGCTGAAGTTGTTTGTTCTCAGATCAGAGAACTCCCTTTAATAATTCTTGTAAGTTGGTCTGGTTTTTACATATTCCCTTAATATGTGTTTATCTGGAAATGTCCTAATTTCACCATCATATTTGAATGAGAGTTTTGCAGGATGTATTATTCTTGGCTGGCAATTTTTTTCTTTCAAAGTTTTATATAGGTCATCATATTGCCTTCTTGCCTGCATGGTTACTGCCAAATAATCTGAGCTTAGTCTTATTGTTTCTCCTCTGTATGCGACTTCTTGTTTTTCACAAGCTGCTCTCAGGATTCTTTGTTTGTCCTTGGTTTTGGCAAGTGTGATTATGATATGCCTTGGTGATTTTCTTTTGAAGTCTATCCTATATGGGGTTCGTTGAGCTTCTTGGATGGCCAGCTTTTTATCTTTCATGATATTGGGGAAGTTTTCTGTCAGCAGTTCTTCAATGATCCTGTGTTTTCTGTTTTCTCCCCCTGTTCTGGAACTCCAATCACTCATGAATTTTTGCTTTTGATTGTATCCCGCATAACTCTCAGGCTCTCTTCATTTTTCTTTGTTTTTTCTCAGTTTTCCTGAAACAGAGTTGTATCCAAGTGTTTGTCTTCAATTCCACTGATGTGTCTTCCACTGTTTCAAATCTGCTTCTTAGTCCTTCTATGACACCATCCATTTCTGAAATCTTCTTGTTTATCTTTTGGATTTCTAATTGTTGTTTTTGTATAATTTCTAGTTGTGAATTTATTTTGGCATTTTGTTCCTGCATTATTTTCCTGAATTCTTCCAAGTTTTTGTCTGTATTTTCTATGAATTTGTCTATTTTTTCCACATTTTTATCTGCTTTTTGCTTCAGTTCTTGGAGAATTCTGAGCATTATAGATTTGAATTCCCTATCAAGTAGTTCTACTGCCTTTTGTTCCACTGGAAAGTCTTCTGGTGTTTTATTTTGGATGCCTACTGGAACCATCCTGTCCTGTTTTTGTAAATGTTTTGATATTGTCTGCTGTCTTTGGGGCATTCAGTAGTTATTTTTCTCATTTACTGATTGTAGGTTTGTTTGTTTCATCCCTTTTTAAAAAAAAATTGGCTATGTCTGAGCAGGCTGGCTGTGTGTTCTTTGTTGTTTGCTTGTCTGTGGGCACAATACTTTTTGCCTCCTTCTCCAATTGGCAGGGTCAGTCACTCAGATATGGTACAGCAGGGTAGGTCTAGCTGAAGAGGAGTTACTGGGATGGGTTGTTTGTAGCACTTACTACAGCGACTGGGCCGTGTCAGTAACCAGTGCAGGGCAGGTTCCAGTATGCCTTTCCTGTGCTGCTTGTTGGTGTGATTTCAAGTGCATGGTGCAGGTCGGCAGGATGCAGCGGGGAGATTGTTATGTGTGGAGTTAAGATGGGTACAGGAGAGAGGAGAGAGGAACAGGAGCCAAAAACATACGAACAAAAAAAGAATGCTAGGGGAGCTTGCTGTTGGAGTGGAGAGATGAGAGACTATGAAATGGAAAAGATACCAAAAGGGGAAGAGGAAAAAAAAGAAAAGGAAAGAATGAATAAATAAAAATCAGAAAGGGAAAAGAACAGCAAAGTTCCCAGGGATCCCACTGGTGCGGCTATGAGGTCTGAAGAAGTTGTTCTCAGGTGTTGCAGTACAGCCTGGCTATAAGGTGTAGAGGTATATAACACCAGGTGTTCAGAGAACAGAAAGAGAAGGAGGATATAGAGAGACGAGAAACTGAGTAATGAAGAAACACAAAAAGGGAAAAAGAGGGAAAAGAAAACAAAAGAAATTTTAAAAAAAAGAAGAAAAGCCCCCGAAAAAAACAGAAAAAAAAAATGAAAAAAGAAATGCTCTCAGGGATCCCTCTGCACATCTGTGCAAGCTGAGGGTGTAGGTTCCAAGCCATGCATCACCACCTGACCAGAGCAGGCTCCAAACTCAAGAAAATGAAAAGAAAAGAAACAAACAATTCAAAACGAACAAACAAACAAAAGCCCCAGGATCCCACCAGCACAGCAGCCCAGACCAGGAAGCAGCTCCGCACTCGACCTGAGCTCTGCAGCCCCTCAGGAAGAAGCAAAGATGGCACAGGGAGCCAGGTATTTGAGCAAAAGGAGGGGGAGGTGGTGAGAGGTAAGGAAGAAATCAAAAGAAGCGGAAAAAAGCAACACCAGCAGCCAACAAATGGCACTCAGAGAGTTGGCCAGTGTGGGTGGGTGGAATCCAAGCAGCCGGTTCTTCCTGGCCAAGGGACTGTGGCCGTGGGAAGCAGAGGAGGCCGAGTGGGGGTGAAGAAGGGTGGGGGGTGGGAAAGCACGTATTGCAAATTACCAGTTGTTTTTTCTCCCGCTGGAAGCTCCGTGAAGCTGCTTTCTCGTATGCCCGGTTTGCTGGTCTCTGATAGGAGTCCTAGATGGTGGATCCATGCTTTGTTAGCTGATAGGGGACCTCTGCATGAATCTCTCCTCGCTCTCCATTCTCTGTCAGTTTTCTCACTCCGTTTGGTGCTTGGCTGAGTTCTTTATCTCTTCATTTGATGTTTTAGGGTCTCAGGATTGTTGTGTTCTCTCTTCAGCTTAGTTTTTCGGATCTTTGCTGTGGAGGGACAGTGTGGTGGTTCTGCCTACAACACCATTTTGCTGGAAGTCCCCGGGATGCATCTTTTCATTTCTTGACTGCTGCTTCCATGGGTGTTGATTGTGGTTCCAAGTAAAATGAGATCCTTGACAACTTCAATCTTTTCTCCAATTATCAGAATTTTGCTTATTGGTCCAACTGTGAGGATTTTTGTTTTCTTTGTTTTGAGGTGTAATTCATACTGAAGGCTCTGGTCTTTGATCTTCGTCTGTACGTGCTTCAAGTCCTCTCCACTTTCAGCAAGGAAGGTTGTGTCATATGCATAACACAGGTTGTTAATGAGTCTTCCTTCAATCCCAATGCCACCTTCTTCTTCATATAGTCTAGCTTCTCAGATTATTTGCTCAGTGCACAGATAGAGTCGGTATGGTGAAAGGATACAGTCCTGACACACACCTTTCCTTATTTTAAACCATGCAGTATCCCCTTGTTCTGTCCAAACAACTGCCTCTTGATCTATGTCCAGGTTCCTCATGAGCACAATTAAGTGTTCTGGAATTCCCATTCTTCGCAATGTTAACCATAATTTGTCATGATCCACACAGTCGAATGCCTTTGCATGGTCAATAAAACACAGGTAAACATCTTTCTGGTATTCTCTGCCTTCAGTCAGGATCCATCTGACATCAGCAATGATATCCCTGGTTCCATGTCCTCTTCTTAATCCCGCCTGAATTTCTGGCAGTTCCCTGTCAACATACTGCTGCAGACACTTTTGAATGATCTTTAGCAAAATTTTCCTTGTGTGTATTATTAATGATATTTTTCGATAATTTCCACATTGGATTGGATCACCTTTCTTGGGAATAGGCATAAACATAGATCTCTTCCAGTCAGTTGGCCAGGTAGCTGTCTTCCAAATTTCTTTGCATAAACGAGTGAGCACTTCCAGCACTGAATCTGTTTGTTGAAACATCTCAGTTAATATTCCGTCAATTCCTGAAGCCTTATTTTTTGCCAATGCCTTCAGTGCAGCTTGGACTTCTTCCTTCAGTACCATCGGTTCCTGATCGTATGCTACCTCCTGAAATGATTGAATGTCAACCAATTCTTTTTGTATAGTGACTTTGTATATTCCTTCCTTCTTCTTTTGATGCTTCCTGTGTCATCTAGTATTTTCCTCATAGAATCCTTCACGATTGCAATTTGAGGCTTGAACTTTTTCTTCAGTTCTTTCATCTTGAGAAATGTCAAGCTTGTTCCTCCCTTTCGGTTTTCTATCTCCAGCTCTTTACACATGTCATTATAATACTTTGTATTCTCAAGCCACCCTTCAAAATCTTCTGTTCAGTTCTTTTACTTCATCATTTCTTCCTTTTGCTTTATCTACTCTACATTCAAGAGCAAGTTTCAGAGTCTCTTCTGAAAGACCATTTTTGTCTTTTCTTCCTTTCCTGTCTTTTTAATGGCCTCTTGCTTTCTTCAGGTATGATGTCCTTGATGTCATTCCACAAGTTATCTAGTCTTCCATCATTAGTGTTCAATGCATCAAATCTATTCTTGAGATGGCCTCTAAATTCAGGTCGAAAGGAAAGGTCATGGAAGCCCCATAGATACATCCAAACTCCCTGAGGGACTGAATTGCTGGGCGGAGGGCTGTGAGGACCATGGTCTCAGGGAACATCTAGCTCAGTTGGCATGACACAGCTTATAAAGACATTGCTCTACATTCTACCTTGGTGAGTAGTGTCTGGGCTCTTAAAAGCCTGTGAGCGGTCATCTAAGATACTCCACTGGTCTCATCCCTTCAGGAGCAAGGGAGAATGAAGACAACAGGATACAAGGAAAAGATTAGTCCGAAGGACTAATGGACCACAGCTACCAAGGCCTCCACCGGCCTGAGTCCAGTACAGCTAGATGGTGCCCGCCTACCACTACTGACTGCTCTGACCAGGATCACAACAGACGGTTCTGGACAGAGTTGGAGAAGGATGTAGAGCATAACTTTAACTCACACACACACAAAAAAAAAAGACCAGATTTACTGGCCTAAAGGAGACTGGAGAAACCCCGAGAGTATGGCCCCCAGACACCCTTTTAGCTCAGTGGTGAAGTTACCTCCGAGGTTCACTGTTCAGCCTGGGAGTGGACAGCCCTGTAAAACCAAATGAGGCTAACGAGGTACAGTAGTCCAGTGACAAGGGCCAGAAGGCAGAAAGGGACAAGGAAACTGGTGATAGGGAGCCCAAGTTTGAGTAAGGATATTGTTGATGTTTTGTGAGATTGTTAACCATTGTCATAGGGCAACATCTGTAGTAACTGTTAAATGAGAAACTATTTTGTTCTGTAAGCCTTCATCTTAAGTGAGAATAACAGCACAATTGGAAAAGCGTAGTCAATGTCACTGAACAGCGCATGTAGAAATTTTTGAAATGGTGTATCTTTGGTGATGTGTATTTTCACCAAAAAAAAAAAAAAAAAGGTTGAGAAGTTAGAGGTTGATATGTCGTGGGGTTGTTAACCAACGTCATAAAACAATATGTTTACTACTGCTTCATGAGAAACTATTTGTTCTGTAAGCCTTCACCTGAAGTACAATAAAAAAAAAAATTAAAAAAAAATTCAGGTAGAATATACTCAAGGTCGTACTTTGGCTCCTGTGGACTTGTTCTAATTTTCTTCAGTTTCAACTTGAACTTGCATATGAGCAATTGATTGTCTGTTCTTCAGTCAGTCCCTGGCCTTGTTCTGACTGATGATATTGAGCTTTTCCATTGTGTCTTTCCACAGATGTAGTCGATTTGATCCCTGTGTATTCCATCTGGTGAGGTCCATGTGTATAGCCGTCATTTATGTTGGTGAAAAAAGGTATTTGCAATAAAGAAGTCATCCGTGTTGCCAAATTCTATCATGTGATCTTTGGCTTCATTTCTATCACCAAGGCCATATTTTCCAACTACCTATCCTTCTTCTTTGTTTCCAACTGTCACATTCCAATCACCAGTAATTATCAATGCATTCTGATTGCATATTGGATCAATTTCAGACTGCAGAAATTGGTTAAAAAAATCTTCAATTCTTTCATCTTTGGCCTTAGTGGTTGGTGCATAAATTTGAGTAACAGTCATATTAACTGGTCTTCCTTATAGGGGTATGGATATTATATCACTGACAGTGTTGTACTTCAGGATAGATCTTGAAATTTTCTTTTTGATGATGAGTGCATGTTGTCATTCCTCTTCAAATTGTCATTCCGGGCATAGTAGACCAAATGATTGTCCAGTTCAAGAAGGCCAATACCTGTTCTTTTCAGCTCACTAATCCTAGGATATTGATGGTTTTGTGTTCCGTTTTCATTTTTGACGATTTCCAATTTTCCTAGATTCATACTTTGTACATTCCACGTTTTGATTTTGAATGGATGTTTGTATCTGTTTCTTCTAATTTTGAGTGGTGCCACATCAGCAAATGAAGGTCCCGAAAGCTTGCCTCTATCCATGTCATTAAGGTCGGCTCTACTTTGAGGAGGCGACTCTTCCCCAGTCGTCTTTTGAGTGACTTCCAACCTGGGGGACTCATCTTCCAGTACTATATCAGACAATGTTCTGCTGCTTTCATAAAGTTTTCACTGGCTACTTCTTTTCAGAAGTAGACCGCTAGGTCCTTCTTCATAGTCTATATTAGTCTGGAAGCTCAGCTGAAACCTGTCCACCATGGGTGACCCCACTGCTTTTTGAATACTAGTGACATAGCTTTCAGCAACACAGCAACATGCAAGCCCCCACAGAACAACAAACTGACAGACACGTGGGGGAAAACTATCATATGAACCAGCAATTCCACCCCTAGGTATATTCCCAAAAAACTTTAAAGCAGAGACTCGAACGAAGACTTGTACACCAATGTTCACTGCAGCACTATTCACAATAACCCAAAGGTGGGAACAAACTAAATACCCATTAACAGATGAATGAATAAACAAAATGTGTACATACATACAATGAAATACAACTCAGCCAGTAAGAGAAATAAAGTCCTGATACATGGTACAACATGGATGAACCTTGAAGACATTACTCTAAGTGAAATAAGTCAATCACAAAAGGACAAATATTTTATTACCTCACCTATATAAAAAGGCAGGAACAGGTAAATTTACAGAGACCAAAGTCTATTATTAGTTACCAGAGGCAGAAGGGAGGGGAAATAGACTACTGAGTTTTGGTGTACAGTGATGGAATAATTGCATTGATTAAGGATAGGATTGAAATTCTGATTATTGTAAGTGCTGTCAATAAGTTGTACACCTGTAAGAAGTTGAATTGGTAAAAGCTGTGCGATAGACATATCTACTACAACGACAAAAAAAAAAAAAAAAAAAAAGTAGCTGCTAGGCTGCTTACTTGCAACCAAACAATTCATGGGATTTGGTTTCTTGGTTTGGAGGTTCAGGGACATGGTTTCATGGGACATTCCAGTCAATTGGTTTCGTATCGTTTACAGTGCTTCTATTCTACCTCTTAGTTCACTGCGTAGTGCCTGGGACGTTAAAAACCTGAAAGCCGCCATCCATGGTAAAACAATTTGTGTCCATTCGCCTGGGGCAACAGAGGAAGAAGTGTCAGAAATAGGAGGAAGAAATGGATGTGTGGCTAATTGCCTCGATGAACAACTGCTTCCTTTGCCATGATACCAGAAGAACTGGATTGTGCCCAGCTACCATTACTGAACACTTTGATCAAAGATTCTGTAGAAGAATCCTGATCGAAAATTGGAAAATTGAGAACAGAATTTCAAATTCTCATGGACTCCAGAATTTCTAGAACCATGGAAGCATGATGAACCCTGAAACTATTGCCCTGAGATAATCTTTAAATAAAAAATATTCCCTGAAGTCTTTTTAAAACCAAACAATAGTTTAGATTAACTAGTAAAGAATGTCTGCCTTGAGCATTGTGCTCTTTTAAGATCTAGCAATATGGGATCAAATAGACAACAGCGACTCGAAAGTATAGATAGGAAATTTAGGGGGCAGTGAGTTTATGGTAAAGTACAGGGTCAGCGAAAAAGAGGAAGACCCTCAAAGAGATGGAATGACACAGTGGCTGCAACAATGGGCTCAAGCATAACAACGATTGTAAGCATGGCAAAGGACCAGGCAGCATTTCATTCTGTTGCACATAGGGTCGCTATAAGTCAGAACCAATTTGATGCCACCTAACAACAACAACAGAGTTTATGTTAATAGCGGAGAAACAACTCGGAAAAAAAGGGTCAGAAGCATTGCACAAATTGAAGAATGTAATTAATGTCACTGAATTGTACATGTAGAAATTGGAGTGTGTTCTGTTGTGTTTATTCTCAACAACAACAACAAAAATAAAATATTTTTAAAAATCTCTTGGTTATTAATTTTGTGTTTTTTTTTAGGAAACGTGTTCTGTGTGAAATTCATCTTTTGGAATTTGTGGAGGCTTCCTTTAGGGCCTCATGCATGGCCAACTCTTGTGCATGTTCCATGTGTACTCATTTATGTGCAATACTACCAAATATTACATCTGTGCTTAGAATTCTCTGTATATCTACTAATTTTAGTGATCAGATATCAATACGTGTGCTTGTTTTTTTGTCTGCTTCATCTATCACCTTTTAAAGCGGTATATTAAAATATCTGACCTTAATTATTGATTCATCAGTTTGTATTTGCAATTCTGTCTGTTGTTAGTTTACATACTTTGATGCTATAAAGTAAGGATTTATATTTTCATGATGGTAATATGTATATTTTATTTTTCCTTTAAGTAGTTTATAATATCTTTTCATTCCAAATTTTATTTTGTGAGATGCCATATTTCATTGTTTCTAGGTGAAGTATCTTTCCACCTTTTAACATCTCCAAAATTGAGTTGCTTCTTACGTTGCTGTCAGGGAGGCAGTAGATGTAGACTAACTGTCATTGCCTGTGCTTATGTGAATGTAACCATAGCTGTTCTTTTTGTCATTGTTTCAATTGAATTATGTGTATTGTTGGTAGTATCTATGGTAAGTTTGATTGCTGTTTAAAATGTTTTCAAACAATTGCCTTATGATTTGGCATTTGTCTTAGTTATCTAGTGCTGCTATAATAGAAATACCCTAAGTGGGTGGCTTTAACAAACAGAAATTTGTTTTCTCACAGTTTAGGAGGCTAGAAGTCTGAACTCAGGGTGCCGGCTCTAGGGAAAGCCTTTCTGTCTCTCTTGGCTCTGGTAGAAGGTCTTTGTCTTTTTCAGCTTCTGTTCCTTGGCTCCTTGGTGATCTTGATGTGGCATGGCATCTATCTTCCCTCTTCTCTGCTTTTTTGCTGCTTGCTTAATCTCTTTTATATCTTACAAAGATTGATTTAGACACACCCTATATTAATACTGTCGGATTAACATAACAAAGAAAACCCGTTCCCAAATGGGATTATAACCACAGGCATAGGGGTTAAGATTTACAACTCATATTTTTGGAGGACACAATTCAATCCACAGCAGCATTAAAACCAAAAGTTATACTGTATGCAGAAAACATAGAAACTGAACAACAGGCCGTACATTTGATAATAAAACACGTTTGTCATTGGAGAAATGACAGAAATTCCATATTTTTTTGCAAAGCAATAATCAAACACTTTATACCAAACAAACAAACAAACCCGTTTCTGTCGAGTCAATTCCAACCCACAGCAACCTATATGGGACCTAAGAAAAGAAGATAACCACAAGTGCACGAAGGCGTATTACTTTGTTACTAAGATTAATGCAAAAGAATAACCTATCACACACCAGATGATCCAACTAAAGGGAAGATAATTTGTCAAACCCCTTGGAACAGATGAATGAAAATGAAAAACAAGAGGCTGGTGTGACCTATTGATATGTAACGCAGAACGATAGTCAAGATGTCAAATATCAATTTGTCAGAAACTTCTGGCTGACTTTGATCTGAAGCTATTTATCTTCCAGTGACATATGATTCAATTGAAAAAAAAGCATAAACCTATGAATCAAATAAAATAGAAAATGCTAATGAAACCTTGATGTTTTTATGAGGCCATTCCTTAAGGTGCTAAACCCATTGCCTTCCAGTTGATTCCAACCCACAACAACCCTAAACGCCAGAATAGAACTGCCCCATAAGGGTTTCCAGGGAGAGGCTGGTGGATTTGAACTGCCAACCCTTTGGTTAGCAGCCATATTACTTACCCACTGCACCACCAGGGCTCCCAAGGTGCTAAAAAGATAAAATTTTGAGCATAGGTTATAAAAAGCAGCTCACCACTAAGATGCTTTGCATAATTACCAAAGGTCAAAAGTTACCACATATTTAATTTTAAACGAGCAAAAAAAAGTCGAAGAATAACATTTCCCCAAATAAGTTACAGTGTTTGCAATAAAAAGAAAAATAGGACATCAGGTACACCGATGGCAGACTAAAATAATCTGGAATAGGTGTCTGCGATCTCTAAGTAATTCACCAAGCATATTTATTTTGATGCATTTCATGAGCATATATCTGAACAGCTACAGAATAAACTCACTAAAAATTGAATTGACTTGTTCTTATTCCTGGCAGCATGACTGGAGTATGACCCCTTGATGATTTAATCAACAAACCACTTAAGATCTATTTGAGGAAGAAACATGATTCTGTTTGTTGTCTGAAAACCTGCCACAGACAAGTTCTGATAGAGCATAAAAGAACCAGCATCAACTTTCAGAATGGGTGTCAATGTCTTGGAAGAAAAATTCCAGAGACAATAGTGCTTCATCATCAATTCTGTTGTTACCACAGAGGATATTTTAGGGTGCTTAAAGGCTTGGGTAACAGTGACTCTGAGTGAAGAAGTATTTCAGAAGAATTATAGTCTGATATGAAAAGTTTTTAAGAGTTCCTTTTTTAATGTATGGACAAAATTTGATAAAAAGTTTTAAAAATGATAAAAATTTTATCTAAATAGGTCTAACAGATTTCTTCAATACATATAAATTAAAAATTCTCAGTGATAAGAAAACATTGTGTCATGGTTTAATTGGTGTTTTTTTTTCTTTCTTAGTGATACATAAAATGACGTCTTACCATTGATGGAACCTCAGATGCAATGCAATAAATGTATTACAATTGATCCTCCAGATTTTTGCTTGTTTTTTTGTTTATATTTTCATGGAATGCCTATTTCCATAATTTTATTTTAAATTCTTTTGTGTCTCTTTGTTTTAATAGTTTCTCCTGGAGAACAAATATTTCTGGATACTGTACTTCTTTTAATCAATTCTGAGAATCTCAGTGTTTTAATTGTTACATTTAGTCCATTTATATTTTTGTAATTACTGTTATATTGGGAATTATTTCCATTAACTTATTTCATATTTCATTTTTTCCATTGAGTGCATTTTCTTTAGTTGATATGGCAATTGCCCTTAATATCCAAACACAAGTTTATTTTATTTTCTTAAGCATATTAATACATTCATCTTTTTTCTAACAATGTAAGTACTTTAGATATTCACCATATCTTTCATCTCTCCTTCCTCCTCTCCCAATCCTTGTTATGTTGATATTGTTTACAGTCTTAGTTCTTAATCGTCATAGATGTATTTTCTTTTCTTTTGTCTTAGATTTACTCCTTCTTTTCTTCCTTAGTTCCTTCTTCCTTTCTTCCTCCTTCTCTCCCTTCTTTATTTTTCTTCTTCCCTTTCTTTCTAAGATAAGGGTAAACTTTGCTGACGTATTGGAAGATCCTTATTGCCATATCTCTTGTATCATCTTTCTGAATTGTTTTCTTATTTCTGTACTTTCTCTAAAAGTATTTTCAATTGTGTATGGCAAGCCTGAGGCCTTATATGCCTTAGCATATTTTTAATATATCTTTATGTTTTACTAAAAAAATTGGCTGAAAATAAAAAGGTTTAGTTTCACAATTCTTTTTCTTCAACACTTTAAAATATTTCTCAATTGTTCTATACTTCCAATCATGCTTTTGAGAAGTATGATGCTAATTTGATTCTTATTTCTTTGTAAATGCTCTCTGAAACTTTTAGAATTATTCCGCTGTATCTTCTAAAATTTTCTTTGTCTCTTATGTTCTTAAAATTTACAATAATGAGTGTCAGTTTGTCTTTTTTTATCTTTTCTGTTTGACACTTTATGAGCCCTTTCAACCTGAAGTCCTTATTTCTGGGAAATTTATCTTTACCTTTATTCAAATATTCCTTTTCCTTTCCCCCACCCTTTTTTGTAAGAGATTCCATTCTCCCCTCCCCTCTGGATATTGGCACTTCTACGTCTTTTAGTGTGCTTTTTATAATTTTATCTCTGTATTCTTTCCCGCCTTCCAAAATGTTTTCAGCATTTCCTTTCAATTCCCTAATTTGCTCCTCAGGTCTACCCACCATGCTATTTATCTTCTTTATCATGTTATTACTTTTAAATGTTATGTTTTTTATGCCTACTAGTTCAACTTTGTTCTTTTTTATGACTTCTTATTTTTGCTTCATATTATTTATAATTTTACCTCCTTAATTATTTGTATCATGCTAATTTTCCACTCTTGTTCCATCTCTTACAATAATTTTGCTTCATATGGTATGTATTGTTCAGTTCATTGTCTTTCTTTTATAGTAGCTGTACTCTTCAAGTGTCTGGTCATTTTGACCTACGTCTTCCTATTTCCCTGGAAATATCAGCTAATATCTGGTAATGTATATTGGGAAAGAGCTAAAGTCTGGTCTCTAGTTGGTGCCAGTCCTGGTGGGTTAAGGAGAGGGAAGAGGATGAACCCAGTGATGAGAACCCCAGCACCTTGAGAACCGGGGTTAATCCCAACCACTTGTTCCCACTTGTGATGGTTAAGATCATATGTCAACATGGCTAGGCCATGATTCTCAGTGTTTTAGTAGTTGTGTAATGTTGTATTCATGCTCCTGTTGAAATTTGATATGTGATCACCCCCATGATGGAATCTGCTGAGTGGTACTGGTGGGGGTAGGGCCTGTGGCAGCTCACTGCCCCCTCAGCTTCATCTCTCTGCATTCCGCTGGTTATTTTCTGCCTGCTCACCTTGCCAAAGTTTGTGGCTTGTTCCAGACTCAGCGGCTGTCTCTTATTGTCTCACCTCCAGTTCTTGGGATTTGAGTTATCAGCTTACCTGTAGATCTTGGAATTTGTCAATCTTCACAGCCTGTGAGCAAGAGTCCTGTTCCCTGACCTGCTGATCTTGGGTTTGCCAGCCCCTACAGCTACGTGAATCAGGAGAAACCTTGAGGTCTTGTCTGCTGATCTTGGAATTTCTTGACCTTCATAGCCTGTGAGCGGGAGCCCTGCTCTCCAACCTGCTGACCTGGGGATCGCCAGCTTCTGTGGCTGTGTGAATTGGGAGAGACCTCTACCCTGATCCACGGACTTTGGATGTTTTAGCCTCTACAAATGCATGAGCTGTTTCCTTGATATAAATCTCTCTCTATATATACTTATACGCCTTACTGGTTTTGCTTCTCTAGAGAACACAGCCTAAGACACCACACTATCGAGCGACTCTCTGGCCAAGGTTTTACAGTCAAACTCTTAGAAGATACAATGGAAGCAACAGTCTCCTTAGGTTGTAATTAATCAGTTTTTAGGGTTTAAGGGGCAATAAAGGCATAAATGTCAGAGGGCAACTTGTCAGTCTGTACCCATTTTCATTAAGTCTTTACCATACCAGGACTGTATTAGTTTTCTATTGCCACTGTAATAAATTAGCACAAACGTAATGACTAAAAAGAACACAAATTTACTATCTCATAGGCTTCTAGGTCAGAAGTGCAGTTCAACTCTACTGGTTTCTCTGCTCTAGGTTTCACAAGGCTGAAATCAAGATGTCACATGGCTGGGCTCTTATTGTGAGGCTCTGGAAAGAATCCCCTCCAAGATTGGTAGAATCCAGTTCCTTGTGGTTATAAGACTGAAGTCCTCTTTTCCTTTCTGGCTACTCTTATCTTCTAGAGGCTTCTCTCCAGGCTTTGCACATGCCCTCCTGCATCTCAGAGCCAACAATAGCACAGCTGGGAGCTCTCTAACTTCTCTTCTGCACATCTCTTTTCTCTTTTTCTGCCTCATCTCTCTGACCCACTCTTCCGCCTTTATTTTTAAATATTCATGTGATTACATTGGGCCCACCTGTATAATCTAGGATATGCTCCTCAGATCGGTTGATCAGTAACCTTAGTTACATTTTCAAAGTCCCTTTGCAGCAGTACATAGATTAGTGTTTGATTAAATAACCAGGGTGCAGGAATCTTAGGGGAACATCTTTAGAATTCTGATGACTGTAGGACTCTTTTGTACTGCCCTGAATTTATCTTAGGACATTAGCACTTGTGAGTAATTTCTGATTGTCCCAAGACAAGGTAGAGGAGAAGCAAGACCAAAATCTACAATATTCCCTTCACTTTACTATTTCACTGTCTTTTCTGGCTGCCTCACACACACACACACACACACACACTGCCTTACACACACACAAACACACACACTAGTTTAAAATAGTTTTTAATATCCACAGGGGTTTCTTTTTCAGTTTTTGTTAGTTTTTAGGGCCTGTATGTCCCTTTTCATCTATGGTTTCCTCAGGGTTAATTTTGAGGAGCAAGTCAGAAGCCCTTGGCTAGTTCATCACCTTGACTTGCAACAGTCGTAACATTCACATTCTAATCATCCGGAAAGATTGATGGCATCAAATTTTTTACATTTTCTATAAGTAATTACTTTATGATCACTAACAAATTTGTTAGACATAGTATAGTAAGGATGGGACAAACAGGAGGATGGCTGGATTATGTTCTTGATTGTTTAGTCATTACTTGTAAAGTGATTTTTTTTTTGTTGGTGACAAAATATTATCTATCTCAAATATTTGTCTTGAAACAAATGTACATAGTTCAAACTAACAGGCACTAATTGACAGAGTTAGCATGTGTGACAGCTCTTTCAAATGTACACTCATCATCAATTTTTACCAATATTGTACAGGGATGGTCTTCATAAACTGTGCTTTTTCAATTTAACCACAGGGACTGAATATTTTTCATTCGCCAACCTTCCCCACTCTTCTTTGTGCTTCAGGAGACTAAGTTTTCTGGATTGCAACATCTGGGGTTCTAGTTGAGTTTAGTCAATGGGAAGCACTGTTTGGAGGTTGGGGGTGGGTAGTAGGGAACAAGAAGAGAGTGAGGTTGGGGTATCTGTTCCTGACAGAGTACTGTGGGTTGGCTGTGTTCTTTTACCAAAGGCCAGAGTGCTGTCAGGTGGCTACTCTCTCTATATTCTGGTGAACACTCACCTCCCCCACCCCATGTCCTTTCAGGCCTAGGTGTGGTAATGGACCCCTGCTGTTACTAGCTTCTGAGAATTTCACCATCCCTGAAACCCACTTCACCCACTATTCAGTCCCTTCACTATGTTCTCATCACTTACCCCATTTAATTGTGCTGTCTGTTTCCTCCTGGGACTCAGATAGATGCATCATATAAACACAAGGGTTGGAGTTGCCTTCAATAGCTCATTTTTATTGATGTTGTCACTAATTATAACAATTGAACATGAGGAATTTCCTGTATATGAATATACAGCAAGCTCAGATGTCTCAAGGGTTCATTCTTTGTATATGTATGTTTATTTACTCAGTTACTTAATTTTTGAATACATAACACATTTACTTGGTTAAAAATTAGAAAATATAAGATGAAAACTCTCTTGTGTCTTTTTCCCCTTTACTTGATTCCCCCTCCCATAAGCAACACTGTTATTAGTTTTATATGGATCTTTCCAGAATTGATTGATGCATGTTAGGAAAATACAAATAGATCCTAACAGTCTGCCTCTCTTTTCTTAAGCAAAAAATAGGACATGATAAAAACTGTTCTGCACTCTCCTTATTTTTCAGTTAACAATGCAACTTAGAGGATTTGCCCATATCTGTAGAAATACCTTATTCCACTTATTTCTTTTAAGGCTTATGCCGATAGGTACTTACGTTGTTTCCAAACTTTCATCATTGCAAACAGGGCTGCAGTGAAAAACTTACACATTTGAAAGGATGTCTCTAAGCTTGTTGTTGTTAAATGCAATCAAGTCGATTCCAATTCATAGCCACCCTGTGTACAACAGAACAAAACACTGCCTGGTCCTGGGCCATCCTCACAATCCTTGCTATGTTTGAGCCCATTGTTGTAGCCACTGTGTCACTCTATCTCATGGAGGGTCTTCCTCTTTTTCTCTGACCCTCTACTTTACCAAACATGAAGTCCTTCTCCAGGGACTGGTCCCTCCCGATAATATGTCCAAAGTACATGAGACAAGTCTCACCATCCTCACCTCCAAGGGGCATTCTGGCTGTACTTCTTCCAGTACAGATTTGTTTATTCTCCTGGCAGTCTATGGTATATTCAATATTCTTTTGCAACACCGCAATTCAAAGGCATCAATTCTTCTTTAGTCTTCCTTATTCATTATCCAGCTTTTGCATGTATATGAGGTGATTGAAAATATTATGGCTTGGGTCAGGTGCACCTTAGTCCTCAAAGCGATATTTTTGCTTTTTAACACTTTAAAGAGGTCTTTTGCTGCAGATTTGCCTAATGCAATAAATATTTTGATTTCTTGACTGCTGCTTCCAGGTGTGCTGATTGTGGATTCAAGTAAAATGAAACCCTTGACAACTTCAGCGTTTTCTCTGTTTATCATAATGTTGCTTATTGGTCCAGTTGTGAGGATTTTTGTTGTCTTTATGTTGAGGTGTAGTCCACACTGAAGGCTGTAGTCTGTGATCTCCATCAGTAAATGCTTCAAGTCTTTGCTTTCAGCAAGCAAGGTTGTGTCATCCGCATATCACAGGTTGTTAATGACTCTTCCTCCAGTCCTGATGCCACATTCTTCTTCATATAGTCCACCTTCTCAGATTATTTGCTCAGCATAGAGATTGAATAAGTATGGTAAAAGGATACAGCCCTGACTCACACCTTTCCTGACTTTAAACCACACAGTATCCCCTTGTTCTGTTCAAAGGACTGCCTCTTGGTCTATGTACAGGTTCCTCATAAGCACAATTAAGTGTTCTGGAATTCCCATTCTTCTCAATTTTATGCATAATTTGTTATGATCCACACAGTCAAATGCCTTTGAATAGTCAGTAAAACACAGGTGAACATTTTTCTGGTATTCTCTGCTTTCAGCCAGGATCCATCTGTTATCAGCAGTGCTATCCCTCATTCGACATTCTCTTCTGAATCCGGCTTGTCAATGTACTACTGCTTTTGAATGATCTTCAGCAAAATTTTACTTGTGAACATATTAATGATATTGATATGTAACATATAAATAATTTCTGCATTCTGTTGGATAATCTTTCTTTGGAATGGGCACAAATAGGGATCTCTTCCAGTTGGTTGACCAGGAATCTGTCTTCCAAACTTCTTGGCAAGACAGCACTTTCAGCACTGCATCTGTTTGTTGAAACATCTCAGTTGGTATTCCATAAGTTCCTGGAGACTTGTTTTTTTTGCCATTCCCTTCAGTGAAGCTTAAGCTTATTCCTTCAGTACCATTGGTTTTGATCATACGTTACCTCCTGAAATTGTTGAATGTCAACCAATTCTTTTTGGTACAGTAAATATGTGTATTCCTTCCATCTTCTTTTGATGCTTCCTGCATCCCTCAATGTTTTCCCTGTAGACTACACAATGATAAAAAACAATGATAAATCTATGAAGCATCTCTGAGTGAAGTAAGTCAATCATAAGTGGACAAATATTGTATGAGAACACTACTACAAAAACTCATGAAAACATTTACACACAAAAAGGAACAATCTTTGATGGTTACGAGGAAGAGGAGGGGTGGGGATGGAAAAATACTAAATGGACAATGGATAAGTGGTAACTTTGGTAAAGGGTAAGACAGTACACAGTACTAGGGAAGCCAGCACATCTTGTCCAAGGCAATGTCTTGGAAGCTCCATAGACACTTCCAAACTCCCTGAGGGGCAGAATTACTGGGCTGAAGGCTATGGAGACTATGGTCACAAGGAACATCTAGCTCAAATGGCATAACATAGTTTACAAAGAAAATGTTCTGCATTCTACCTTAGCGAGTAGCATCTGGGTCTTAAAAACTTCTGAGTGGCCTTCTAAGATACTCCACTGGTCTCATCCCCTCTGGAGTAAGAGAGAATGAAGAAAACCAAAGGCACAAGGAAAAGATTAGTCCAAATGACTGTTGGACCATAAGTACTACAGTCCCCACCAGACGGAGTCCAGCACAACCAGATGCTGCCCGGCTACAACCACCAACTACTCTGATGGGGATGACAATAGAGGGCCCCAGACGGAGCTGGAGAAAAATGCAGAACAAAATTCTAACACACACACACAAAAAGACCAGACTTACTGGTCTGACAGAGACTGGAGAAACCCCAAGAGTATGACCCCTGGACACCCTATTAACTCAGTACTGAAGTTACTTCTGAGGTTCACCCTTCAGTCAAAGATTAGATAGGCCATAAAACAAAATGAGACTAAGGGGGCACACCAGCCCAGAGGCAAGGACGAGAAGGCAGGAGGGGAGAGGAAAGCTGGTAATAGGGAACCCAAGTTCAAGAAGGGAGAGTGTTGACATGTCATGGGGTTGGTAATCAATGTCACAAAACAATATATGTACTAATTGTTTATGAGAAGCTAGTTTGTTCTGTATACCTTCATCTAAAGTACAATAAAAAATAAGTTAAAAATATATATATTTTCCCTGTAGAATCCTTCAAAATTACAACTCAAGGCTTGAATTTTTTCTCCAGTTCTTTCAGCTTGAGAAATACCGAGTGTATTCTTCAGTTTTGGTTTTTAACTCTAGGTCTTTGCACATTTCATTATAATACTTTACTTTGTCTTCTTGAGCTGCCATTTGAAATCTTCTCTTCAGCTCTTTTACTTCAGCATTTCTTTCATTGCTTTAGCTACTCAACTTTCAAGAGCAAGTTTCAGAGTCTCTTCTGACATCCATTTTGGTCTTTTCTTTCTTTCCCATCTTTTTAATGACCTTTTGCTTTCTTCATGTACGATGTCATTGATGTCATTCCACAACTCGTCTGGTCTTTGGTCATTACTGCTTTCAGCACCAAGCCTAGAAATCACTGGAAGCATGTTTATTGTTTTTATGAACTTATGAGAAAAATTTAAGTACTCAGAGGTTTTGGAAGAATTTTTGTAAAAACAAAATAAGATTTAGTAACAAAACTACTAAATGAATCACCTAAGTGAGGCAATGTGGGGGAAAAAAATAAAAGCACTTATATTGTCTGTTATTTATTAAATGCTGTCTAAATTCTCTTATAAAATTATCTGAAGCTATTCTGGAGAACCTTTACTATTTCATCTTGGAAATCAGTTTGTTTAAATTTTCTATCTCTTTTAGAGTCAGTTTTGGTAAATTATATTTTTCTAGGGAATTTTCCATTTCTTCCATGTTTTCAAATATATTTGCATAGAATTGAACAAGTAAATCTTTATGATTCTTTTAATTTTCTCCTTTTCTGATTGTTTCTCTGCTTGTTATTTCTTCTTTGTGGTATTTTAAAAAACTTTCTTCCTTAGGTTGTTTAGTGTTTATAGATTCCCCCTACTTCCTCCTAAAAAGCTTTTGGATTTAATTATCAATTACACTATTTTTATATTTTTTCAAATCACTAATTTATACTCTTATCTTTGTTAATGTCTTTTTGTGATTTATTTCATTTTTTCTTTTTCTTTAAATGACTGTGTTTATTTATTTTTTTAAGTTTATTTAAAAAATAATTATACAGTAAAACTGTCTTTTTATTTCTTTTTGGTGCATGATTCTATGAATTGTAATTATATATAGATTCATTTAACCACCACCACAATCAGGATACAGAATTGTTCCATGAACTAAAAAAAAATTCTTGTTATTGACATCCTACTCCACCCCTAGTCCCTGTCAACCATTAATCTGTTCTCCATCACTATACTTTTGTCTTTTAGAAAATTATATATTAATTGAATAATATGGTATGTAACCTTGTAGACTATTTTCACTAAGTACAATGCCTTTGAGATTCATCGAAATTGTTCTGTGTATCAACATTCAGTTCCATTGTATTTCTGAGTAGTATTCTGTTGTACGGATGTACCAGTTTGTTTATTCATTCATTCTTTAATGGACATTTGGGTTGTTTCCAGTTCTTTGGCAATTATATATAGAGCTACTAGGTACATTTGTGTATTGGTGTTGTTGTGAACGTAAGTTTTCATTTCCCTAGAGTAAATTTTCAAGTGTAGGATTGCTGGGCCATATGGTAAGTGTATCTATAACTTTATAAGAAAATGCCAACTTCTTTCTAAGTGACAGTACCATTTTGCATCTCTACCAGCAATGTATGAGGGTTCCACTTGCTCTGCATCAGCCAGTACTTGCTACTATCTGCTTTTTTAATTTTAGACATTCTAATAGGCCCATAGTAGTATCTCATCATGTCTTTAATTTGCATTTCCTCAGTGGTTAAAGATGTTATTTACCATCCTTACATCCTCTTGTTGACATATCTGTTCAAGTTCTTGACTATTTAAATTTTTTTGGGGGGGTGACTTTTGAGAGTATTTTATATATTCTGGATTACAAGTATTTTGTTGTATAAATGATTTGCAAATATTTTCTTGTACTCTGCAGCCTGTTTTTTCATTCCTTTAATATCTTTCTCAGAGCACTTTTTAATTTTGATAAATTTCAATTTATCAACTCTTTATTTTATGGATCATGATTTTGGTGTCATATCTAAGAATTCTTCACCTAACCTAACCTCCAATTATGAAGATTTTCTCCTTCGTTTTCTTCTAAAAGTTATATTGTTTGATGTGTCACATTTATACCTATGATCCATTTTGAATTAATTTTTGTATAAAGTATGAAGTTTAGGTCAAAGATCTTTTTTTTTTTTTTTTGCATAAGGATGAACAGTTGTTGACATTTGTTGGAAAGACTATCTTTCTTCACTGAATTTCTTTTGCACTTTGTCAAAGATAAAATGACCCTATTCCTATGGGGCTATTTCTGGATCTTATATTCTGTTATCCTGATCTATGTGTCTATCCCTTTGCCAATAGCACATTGTCTTGATTACTGTATACTTATGGCAAGTCTTACAATAATGTACTGTGATTGTTCTAACTGTATTCTTCTTTTTCCAAAATTTTTTATTTTATGTCCATATAAATTTTAGAATCAACTTGCCTATATTGACAAAAAATCTTGCTGAGATTTAGATAAGAATTACCTTAAATCTATATATCGTTTTGAAGAGAATTATTTTTTATGTTAAATCTTGTAATCCATGAACACAGTATGCCTTCCAATTTATGTCAGCTTATTTATTTATTAAATATCTTAAAATTTTCAGCATATAGATTCTGCCATACTTTGCTAGATTTATACCTAAGTATTCCTCTCTCTTTTGGAGCTATTGTGGACAGTAGTGTTGTTTTAATTTTGGTTTTCTATTATACATTGCTAGTATATAAAAATATGATTTATTTTTAGGTGTTGACTTATCCTGTAATGTTGCTAAACTTACTTATTAATACTAGGAGTTTTTGCAAGCTCCCTGGGATTTTCTATATAGACAATCATGTCATCTGAATCTAGGGACGCTTTATTTCTTCTTTTACTTTTGTTTCCTTTTTTTTTTTTTTTTTTTAATCGCACTGGCTAAGACTGTCAGTATGCTGTTGAAAAGGAGTGGTGAAAGTAGATAGCCTTGTCTTCTTAATTTTAGAAGAAAACAATTTAGTCTTTGACTTTTAAGTATGATGTTAGCTGTATATTTTGTGCAGATGCCCCTTAACAAGTTGAGGAAGTTTCCATCTATTGTTAGTTTGCCAAGAGTTTCATTATTAATAAGTGTTTTATTTTGTCAATTGATATAGTCATTTGGAATCAATTGATATAGTCATTTGGATTTTTGTCTTTAGGCTATTTATATGGTGGAGTACATTGAGCTTTGAATATTGAACCATCCTTGCCTTCCCCACTTGATTGTTGTATGGTATTCTTTTTTATATATTGCTGGGTTCCATTTGTTACTATTTTGATGAGGATTTTTGTATCTTAGTTCATGAGGGATATTAGTGTGTAGTTTTCATTCTTTGTAATGCTTTTGTTGATTTTGGTATCAGGATAATGCTGGTATTGTAAAACGTGTTGGGCAGTGTTCGCTCTTCCATTATCTGGAAGATGTTGTGTAAAATTGGTTTATTTAACATTGAAACAATCTTGCTCTGGAGATTTCTCTTTTAAAACGTTTCAACTACATAGTTAATCTCTTTAATAGTTACAGGAGTACTCAAGTTATCTATTTCAACTTGAATGAGTTTGGTAGTTTGTTGTTTTCAAGAAATTTGTCCATTTTATCTATAATGTTGAAAAATTGTGCATTAAGTTGTTCATAGTATTTTCTTTTGAAAATTTTAATGTGGTGAACATGTACATAACAAAATGTACGCCATCTAAACAATTTGTTCATGTACAATTCAGTGACATTGATTACATTCAAGTAGTGCAATCATTTTTGCTATTCTTTCCCTAGTCATTCCACCACCATTAACATACACTCAATGCCCCCTAAGGCAAAACTCTCCCCTTCTCCCTCTTTCCCACCACTGGTAACCACTAATAATCTTTGGTTTGTATATATTTGCCTATTTCATATAAGAGAGATCATACAATATTTGTCCTTTTGTGACTGACTTAATTTGCTCAACATGGGGTTTTCAAGGTTCATCCATGTTGTGGCATACATCTGGACTTCATTTATCTTTATGACTGAGTAGTATTCCATTGTGTGTATATACCACGTTTTATTGATCCATTCATCTGTTCATGGACATTTAGGTTGTGTTCACCTTTTGGCTATTGTCAAAAGTGATGCAGTAAACACTGGTATACAGATTTCTATTTGTGTTTCTGCCTTCACTTCTGGGCATATATCTAGGATTGGGATTGCTGGGTCGTAGGGAAATATGGTAGTTCTACGTTCAACATTTTGAGGCACAGCCAAACTGTTTTCCACAGTGGCTGTAAGTATTCCTTTTTAATAGCTGTAAGGTCTGTAGTGATATTCGTGGTTTCTTTTCTGATTGGTTAAGTTGTGTCATCTCTCTTTTTTTCTTTGTCATTGTTTGTCAGTCTTGCTAGAGGTTTATCAATTTCATTTATCTTTTCAAAGAACTAGCTTTTGGGTTCACTGATTTTCCTCTATTGTAAATTGAGTGGTGTAATTCTGTTTCAATTTCTTTGATGTAAGCTCTTATCTTCTTAATTTCATTTCTTCTGCTTGATTTGCTCTTCTTTTCCTATTTTTTATTAAAATTCTCTTTAAAATATGTATTGTGGTGAAATATATGTAATAAAAAACTCACCATTTCAACCACTTTTACATGTACAATTCAGTTACATTATGTTCACCATGTTATGCAAACATCATCGCTATCTATTTCCAAAATTTTCTATCGCCCTTAATAGAAACTCAGGACTCCTTAGCAATCCCTCCCCATTTTCCCCTTCCTTCTGCTTCTGGCAACCACTAATAAACTCTTGTCTGTATGTATTTTCCTATTCTGAATAGTTTATATAAGTATACATTATGTGTCCTTTTGTGTGATTTATTTCACTTAGCATAATGTTTTCAAGGTATATCTATGTCATAGGATGTGTCAGAACTTCATTTCTCTTTACGGACAAATAATATTCCATTATATGTATATAACACATTTTATTAATCTATTCATCTGTTGGTGGAAACGAGTCGTTTTCATCTTTTGGAGATTGTGAATAATGCTGCAGTAAACATTGTTGTATAAATATCTGTTTGAATCCCTGCTTTCATTTCTTTTGAGTGTATACCTAGCAGTGGAATTGTTGGGTCATATGGTAATTCTATGTTTAACTTTTTGAGGAACTGCCATATTGTTTTCCATGGTGGTTGCATTATTTTACAATCCCACCATCAGTAGGCGAGGATTCTAATTTCTCCACATCCTCTCCAACACTTGTTAGTTTCTGTTTTTTGGTTAACAGCTATCCTAGTGGGGGTGAAGTGATATCTCACTGTTGTTTTTATATGCAGTTCCCTAATGGCTAACGATATTGAGCATATTTTCATGTGTTTATTTGCTATTTTTATATCATCTTTGTTGCAATGCCTATTTAAATCCTTTGCACATTTTAAAAATTGGATTGTCTCTTTGTTGTTGAGTTGTAGAAGTTCTTTATATATTATGGATATTAAACCCTTATCAGATATATTGTTCCCAAATACTTTCTCCCATTCTGTAAGTTGTCTCTTCATTTTATTTTATTTATTTTGCTTTAGATGAAGGTTTACAGAGCAAATTAGTTTCTCATCAAACAACTAATACACATATTGTTTTGTGACATTGGTTACCAACCCAACGACATGTCAGCACTCTCCCTTCTCAAACTTGGGTTTCCCATTTCCAGCTTTCCTGTCTCCTCCTGCCTTCTCATCATTGCCCCAGGACTGGTGTGCCCATTTAGTCTCTTTTTGTTTTATGGATCTGTCTAATCTTTGACTGAAGCGTGAACCTCAGGAGTGACTTCAGTACTGAGTTAAAAGGGTGTCCGGGGGCTGTACTCTTGGGGTTTCTCCAGTCTCTGCCAGACCAGTAAGTCTGATCTCTCTTTTTGTGAATTTGAAGTTGTTCCACATTTTTCTCCAGCTCTGTTTGGTACCCTCTATAGTGATCGCTGACAGAGCAGTCAGTGGTGGTAGCCAGTCTGTGCTGGACTCTGTCTGGTGGAGGCTGTGGTACTTGTGGTCCATTAGTCCTTTGGACTAATTTTTCCCTTGTGCTTTTGGTTTTCTTCATTCTCCCTTGCTCCAGATGGAGTGGGACCAGTGGAGTATCTTAGATGGCCGCTCACAAGCTTTTAAGACTTCAGACGTTACTCACTAAAGTAGAATGTAGAACGTTTTCTTTATAAACTATGTTATGGCAATTGAGCTAGATGTCCCCCAAGACCATGGGCCCCAGCCCTCAGCCAATAATTCTGTCCCTCAGGGAGCTTGGAAGAATCTACGAAGCTTCCATGACCTTGCCTTCGTCAAGTTGTGCTGACTCTCCTAGTGTTGTGTACTGTCTTACCCTTCACCAAAGTTACCACTTATCTATTGTCTAGTTAGTGTTTTTACCTTCCCACTCCCCACCCTCTGTTACCATCAGAGATAGTTTCTTTCTGTGCATAAACATTTTAATGAGTTTTTACAATAGTGGCCTCATACAGTATTTGTCCTTTTGTAAATAAACTCAGCATAATGCCCTCCAGATTCGTCCACGTTGTGAGATGTTTCCCAGATTCATCATTGTTCTTTATTGTTGCATAGTATTCCACTGAGTGTATGTACCATAGTTTGTTTATCCATTTATCTGTTGATGGGCACTTAGGTTGTTTCCTTCTTTTTGTTATTGTGAGTAATGGTGAATTTGAACATGGGTGTGCATATGTCTATTCGTGTGACAGCTCTTATTTTTCTAGGATATATTCTTAGCAGTGGGAGTGCTAGCTCATGTGGTATTTGTATTGCTAGCTTTTTAAGGAAGCATCATATCATTTTCCAAAACAGATGTATCATTTTATATTCCCACCAGCAGTGCATAAGAGTTCCAATTTCCCCACAGCCTCTCTAACATTCATTATTTTCTGTTTTTTTTTATTTGTGCCAGTAATATCAAGGTGAGATGGTATCTCATTGTAGTTTTGATTTGCATTTCTCTAATGGCTAGTGATTTGGAGCATTTCCTCATGTGTCTATTAGCTGCCTGAATGTCTTCTTTGCTGAAGTGTCTGTTCGTATACTTTGCCCATTTTTTGATTGGGTTATTTGTCTTTTTTGTTGTAGAGGTGTTGCATTTTCCTGTAGAGTTTAGAGATTAGACATTTGTCAGGTTTGTCATAGCCAGAATTTTTTTCCCAGTGTAGGTTCTCTTTTTACTCTTTTGGTGAAGTCTTTTGATGAGCATAAGTGTTTGATTTTTAGAAGATTCTAGTTATCTAGCTTACCTCTGGTGTTTGTATATTGTTAGTTATGGTTTGTATCTTATTTATGCCATGTGTTAAGACCTCTGGTGTTGTACCTATTTTTTTCCATGATCTTTATAGTTTTGGGTTTTATATTTAGGTCTTTGATACATTTTGAATTAGCTTTTGTGTATGGTGTGAGGTATGGGTCCTGTTTCATTTTTTTACAGATGGACATTCGGTTTTGTCGGAACCATTTGTTAAAAAGACCGTCTTTTTGCCCATTTAATGGATTTGGGGGCTTTGTGGAAGATTAGGTGACCATAGGTGGATGGATTTATATCTGGGTTCTCAATTCTGTTCCATTGATCAAAGTGTCTGTCTTTGTGCCAGTACCAAACTGTTTTGACTACCGTAGCTGTATAGGAGGTTCTGAGGTCAGGTAACATGAGTCTTCCTACTTTATTCTTCTTGTTCAATAGTGCTTTACTTATCCAGAACCTCTTTTCTTTCCACATAAAGTTAATGATTAGTTTTTCCATCTTGTTAAAGAATGCTGTTGGTATTTGGATTGGGATTGCATTGTATTTGTAGATTGCTTTGGGTAGAATTGACATTTTCACAGTGTTGAATCTATCTATCTGTGAGCATGGTATGTTTTTCCATTTTTGTAGATCTCGTTTGGTTTCTTGCAGTAGTGTTTTGTAGTTTTCTTTGTATAGGTCTTTTACATCTCTGGTTAGATTTATTCCTAAGTATTTTTTTTTAGGAGCTATTATAAATGGTATAGATTTCCTGATTTCCTTTTCAGAGTTTTTTGTTGGTGCATAGGAATACAATTGATTTTTGTACGTTTAGCTTGTATCCTACTATTCTGCTGAATCTTTCTGTTAGTTCCAGTAGTTTTCTTGTGGAGTCTTTTGGGTTCTCTATTCATAGTATCATATCATCCAACAATAGGGATAGTTTCACTTCTTTCTTACCAATTTGGATGCCCTTTATTTCTTTTCTTGCCTTATTGCTCTAGCTAGGACTGCCAGCACAGTGTTAAATAGGAATGGTGATAAACGGCATCCTTGTCAAGATCCTGTTCTCAGGGGGAATGTTTTAAGCTTCTCTCTGTTAAGAATTATGTTGGTCATTGGTTTTGTATACCAAACCAAAAACCAAACCCTTGCCATCAAGTCAATTCCAACTCATAGCGACCTTATATGCCCTTTATTATGTTAATAATACCTATTTTACTCAGAGTTTTTGCCCAGAATGGGTGTTGGACTTTATCGAATGCCTTTTCTGTGTCGATTGAGATGATCATGTGATTATTTTCTTTTGTTTTATTTATGTGGTAGATTATGTTGTTTGATTTTCTTATGTTGAACCATCCTTGCATGTCTGGTATTAATCCCACTTGGTCATGGTGTTTTTTTAAAAATATGACTCTGAATTCTATTGGCTAGAATTTTGTTGAGAATTTTTGCATCTGTATTCATGAGAGATATTGGTCTGTAATTTTCTTTTTTCTGGTATCTTTGCCTGGTTTTGATATCAGGGTTATGCTGTCTTCATAGAATGAATTTGGAAGTATCCCTTCCTTTTCTGTGTTCTGATATAGTTTGAGTAGTACAGGTGCAATCTCTTCTCTGAATGTGTGGCATAATTCTCCAGTGAAGCCATCTGGGCCAGGGCTTCTTTGTGTTGGGAGTTTTTTAAATTAGCTTTTCAATCTTTTGTTTTGTTATGGGTATGTTCAGATTTTCAGCCTCAGTTTGAGTTAGTTTAGGTAGGTAGTGTGTTTCTAGAAATTTGCCCATTTCCTCTAGGCTTTCAAATTTCTTGGAGTGTAGTTTTTCCAAGTATTCTGTTATGATCTTTTTTATTTCAGTTGGGTCTGTTGTAATGTCCCCCATTTCATTTCTTATTTGGGTTATTTACTTCCTGTCATGTTTTTCTTTTGTCAGTCTGGCCAATGGTTTATTGATTTTGTTGATCCTTAAAAGAACCAGATTTTGGTTTTGTTGATTTTTTCTATTGTTTTTCTGTTCTCTATTTCATTTATTTGTGCTCTGGTCTTTATTATTTATGCTCTGGTCCTTTCTTCTGGTGGCTGTGTGCCTCTTCTGCTGTTCTCCTTCTCTTGGTTCTAGTTGTATAGCTAATGTTCTCCCTTTCTTCTTTTGTCATGTGTGCTTCTATTGCTATAAATTTTCCTTTGAGCACTGTATTTGCTGTGTCCCAAAGGTTTTAGTACAATGTGTTTTCATTCTCATTTGATTCTAGGAATTTTTTGATTCCATCTTTGAAGTCTTCTATTACCCAGTGGTTTTTATGGAGGGTTTATTCAGTTTCCATGTTTTTGATTTTTTCCCTTGGTCTTCTTGTTATTAATTTCTACTTTTATGGTGTGTGATCAGAGAAGATACTTTGTATTATCTCAATGGTTTGAATTTTGTTGAGGGTTGCTTTGTGGACTAAAATGTGGTCTATTCTGGAGAACAATCTGCTTCTTGTGCATTGGAAAAGATTATTTACTCTGCTTCTGTTAGGTAGAGTGGTATATATATGTCTATGGAGTCAAGTTGGTTGATTGTGGCCTTTAGATCTTCTGTATCTTTGTTGAGTTTCTTTCTCGATGTTCTGTCCTTTACTGAGAGTGGTGTGTTGCAGTCTCCTACTATTCTTGTGGAACTGTCAGTTTATCTTATCAGAGCTGTTAGAGTTTGTTTTATGTATTTTGAAGCCCCATCATTGGGTGCATAGATATTTATTATAGTTATTTCCTTGTGGTGGATTGTCCCTTTAATCATTATATAATGTCCTGCCTTGTCTTTTATGGTGGATATTGTTTTAAAGTCTATTTTATCTGAGGTTAGTATTGCCACTTTTGCTCTTGTTTGGTAGCTGTTTGCTTGATATATTTTTTCCATCCTTTGATTTTTAGTAAATTTACATCTTTGTTTCTAAGGTGTGTCTATTGTAGACAGCATATATCCAATCTGTCACTCTCTGACTCTTTATGGGTGCGTTTAGACCATTCACGTTCAGTGTGATTATTGATAGGCCTGATTTTATTGCTGTCATCTTGTAGTGCTTTTTTTGTGGTGCTGAAGTTTTCTTTGTATCTCTTACTCTTCTGTGCTGAATTCCTTTTGTTTGTGGATTTTTTTCATTTCTTTCAGTTTTGTAGATTTTGTGTTTACTGAGACTTTATGTTTCTCTGCTTTATTTTGATAAGCAGGTTTGTTAACTTTTTTGTGGTTACCTTGACATTTATCCCTATCTTTCTAAATTTAAACCAGTCCTTTATTACTTGATACTGCCTTGACTTCTTCTCCATTTGAAAGTTCTATACCTATACTGTTTATTCCCTCTTTTATTATTCTGACGTTGTTGTCATTTGCAGATTGACGTCTCTGGTTCCCCATTGTAAATTTTTTAGTTTTGTTTTATTCTTGAGAGTTCGTTACCTAGGTTGGTGTCTGGCTGACACTGTCTTGTCCTGGATTCAGGTTACTGTCTGAGATTATTGGTTCTCTAACCAAAGGACTCCCTTTAGTAATTTCTGTAAGTTTAGTTTGGTTTTTACATATTCCCTTAATTTCTATTTATCTAAAAATACCCTAATTTTACCATCATATCTGAGCAAGAGTTTTGCAGGATGTATTATTCTTGGTTGACAATTCTTTTTCTTTCAAGGTTTTATATATGTCATCCCACTCTCTTATTGCTGAGTAATCAGAGCTTAGTCTTATTGTTTCCCCTTTGTATGTGACTTCATTTTTCTCAAGCTGCTCTCAAGATTCTTCCTTTGTCTTTGTTTTTGGCAAGGGTGATTACATGGCTTGGTGATTTTCTTTTGGGGTCTATCCTATATGGGTTTATTGAGCTTCTTGGATGGTCAGCTTTTCATCTTTCATGATATTAGGGAAATTTTCTGTCAGCAAATCTTCAGTGATCCTGCCTGTGTTTTCCACTTTCTCCCTCTGTTCTGGAACTCTGATCACACACAAATTTTGCTTTTGATCATATTCCACATCGTCCTCAGGGTTTCTTCATTTTTCTTCATTCTTTTCTCTGATTTATCCTCAAACAAAGTGATATCCAAGGGTTTGTCTTCAATTTTGCTGATCCTGTCTTCCGTTATTTCAAATGTGCTTCTAAAGCCTTCTATTTCACTGCCCATTTATGAAATCTTATTGTTTATTTTTTGGATTTTTAATTGCTGTTTTTGTATGATTTCTAGTTATTTACTTATTTGACATTTTGTTCTTGTATGATTTTCCTGAATTCTTCCATTGCTTTGTGTGTTCCCTGATTTTGTCTATATTTTTCATGATTTTATGTGGTTTTTTTTCCCTGCATTTTCCTTAATTTCTTGGAGAGCCCTGAATATTAGAGTTTTGAGTTCCCTATCAGGAAATTCCAGTGCCTTTTCTTCTAACGGAAGTCACCTTTTCTTCTACTGGAAGGTGTTTTATTTTGGTAGCTTTCTGGAGCCATTCTGTCTTTTTTTTTTTTTTAATATGTTTTGATATTGTCTGCCGTCTCTGGGACATTCAGGAATTATTTTCTTCCTTTATTGATTGTAGATTTGTTTCATCCTGCTTTTTTGTTTTATTTGGTTATGTGTGCGCAGGCGGGCAGGGCATGTTATATTGTTTACTCATCTGTGGGCATGATACTTCTCACCACCTTGTCCAGGTGGGCAGGGCCAGTTGTTCACCTATGGTGCAGCAGGGCATGTCCAGCAGGGGTAAGTGGGCAGGGATGGGTCATATGCAGCACAAACTGGGGCCAATGGGGTGGGGCTGGGGGTAGTGCAGATCAAGGTCCAGAGGATCATGTCTGTGCCACTTGGTGCATGGTTCTTGGTGGGTATAGTTAGTAGGGAAGGGAGAGGATGTGATGTGCAGAGCTAAGTGGGTGAGAGAAAGAAGAAACAAATGCAAAAAATAGCAACAAAAAAAAAAGTATATGAAATGACAGCACAGTAGGATTTGGTGGATGAGGGCAGAACAGCCCCAGAGAGGCCATGTGCTGGTGGAGCCTGCTGGTGGGGGTGATTCAGATCTGGGGAGGCTGTGTGCCTGTGGCTCTCTAGCTAAGAGGTGTGACAGCCCATCAAGAAAAGGAGGAGATGGTTTCTAGCTGGATGGGAGAGAGGAAAGGATGGAAGGGAGAGAGACATAAGAAACAAGAAAAGCTAAAAGCAAAACAAAATAAACAAAAAAGCAAAAGAATTTAAAAACAAAAAACAACAAAATGACACTGAAGGAGCCAGCTGGCGGGGGCGGGGCAGTCCCATGTGGCAGTGAGTTTGTGTCTTTCCAGCCAAGTGATCCTGGCCCGTTGGAAAGTGGTGGAGGCCTCGTACAGGGAAGAAGAGTGGGGGTGGGAAAGCATGTATCCCTGGTTACCAAGTGCTCTGTCTCCTGTTGAGATCTCTGTGAAGTTTCCTTCTCATATTCCCTGTCTACAATCCTTGGTGGCTGAGGTACAAGATGGCAAATCCAGGTGGCAGTGAGCTCGTGTCTCTCCAGCTGAGTGACTATGACTCACTGGAAAGTGGCAGAGACCTCATACAGGGGAGAAGGGCTGTGGGTGGGAAAACGTGTATCTCTGGTTACCGGGTGCTTTGTTTCCTGTTGGAAGCTCCACAAAGTTGCCTTTATGTACTCCCTGTGTTCCTCGATAGCTGTAGTCCAAGATGGAGAATCCCTGTCCTGTTAGCTGGTAGGAAGCTTCCACTCAGTAGCTCTCCCCATTCTCGTTCTCTGTCAATTTCTTATTCCATTTGGTGCTTAATCGAGTTCTTTATCCCTTCATTTGATACTTAGGGTTCCATTGTTGATGTTTGTATCTTTTTTACTTTGTTTTTTGGTTCTTCAATGAGGAAGGACAGCATGGTGTCTCTGTCTATGGCACCATATTGGCTCCTCCACTGGGTTGTCTCTTCATTTTGTTGATAAAGTCCTTTGAGGCACAAAAGTTTTCAAATTTGATCAGGCCCAATTTATCTATTTTTTTCTTTGGTAACATGATTTTGTGTCATATCCAAGAATCCTTTTTCTAGTTTCTTAAGCTGAAAGTTTAGATTATTGATTTGGTATTTTTTTTCCTTTCTAATTTATGCATTAATGCTATGAATTTTCCTCTAAACACTGCTTTACCTATATCTTTTCAAGTTTAATATATTTTCATTTTTGTTTAATTCAAAATCACTCCTAATTTTTCTTGGGACTTCCTCTTTGACCTACAGATTATTTAAAGCTGTGTTGCTTAATCCACAAGTATTTGGTGATTTTCATGTTATCTTTCTGTTGTTTTGGGTTTTTTCTAAGTTGATTCTATTAGGTCAGAAAAAATGCTTTGTATGATTTCAATTTTTTCTCTTTTTTTTATTGTTGTAGTTTAAATGAAGTTTACATTTCAGGTTAGTCTCCCATACAAAATTTTATACATATGTTGTTATGTAACCCTAATTTCTCCCCCCATTCTGTGACAGCACACTCCTCCTTTCCACCCCCGATTCCCCATGTCCATTTGACCAGCTTCTAATGCTCTCTGCCTTCCCATTTTACCTTCGGACAGAAGCTGCCCCTTTGGTCTCTTGTATCTACTTGAGCTAAGAGGCACTCTCCTCATGAGTATCACTTTATGTCCCACAGTCCAGTCCAATCCCTGTCTGAATTGTTTTAGTTCTGGGCTGATAGAGAATCCAAGGACCATGCCTTCCGGGGTTCCTCCAGTCTCAGTCAGACCATTAAGTCTGGTCTTCTTAGTAGAATTTGAGTTCTGTACCCCATCTTTCTGCTGCTCCATCAGGGACGCTCTGTTGTGTTCCTTGTCAGGGCAGTCATTGGTGGTAGCCAGGCACCATCTAGTTCTTCTGGTCTCAGGCTGATGAAGTCTCTGGTTTATGTGGCCCTTTCTGTCTCTTGGGCTAATACTTTCCTTGTGTCTTTGGTGTTCTTCATTCTCCTTTGCTTCAGGTGGGTTGGGACCAATTGATGCATCTTAGATGGCTGTTAGATAGCTTTTAAGACCCCAGACACCACTCACCAAAGTGGGATGCAGAACATTTTCTTAATAAGCTTTGTTATGCCAATTGACCTAGATGTCCCCTGAAAGCATGGTACCCTGCCCCCTACCCCTGATACTCTGTCTCTCAAAGTGTTTGATTGTATTCAGGAAACTTCTTAGCTTTGGTTTAGTCCAGTTGTGCTGACCTCCTCTGTAGTGTGTGCTGTCCTTCCCTTCGCCTAAGATGATTCTTATCTACAATCTAGTTAGTAAATAACCCTCACTCTTCCTCCCCACCCTCGTAACCATCAAAGAATGTTTTCTTCTGTGTTTAAACATTTTCTTGGGTTCTTATAATAGTGGTCTTATACAGTATTTGTCCCTCTGTGACTGACTAAATTCACTCAGCATAATATGTTCCAGCTTCCTCCGTGTCATATGATGTTTCACGGCTTCCTTGTTGTTCTTTATCATTATGTAATATTCCATTGTGTGGATATACCATAATTTGTTTATCCATTCTTCCTTTTATGGGCATCTAGGTTGTTTCCATCGTTTTGCTATTGTGAACAATGCTGCAATGAACATGGGTGTGCATATATCTATTCGTGTGACCACTCTTATTTCTCTAGGATATATTCCAAGGAGTGGGATAGCTGGATGGTATGGTACTACTATTTCTAGCTTTTTAAGGAAGGGTCAAATTGATTTCCAAGTGGTTGTACCATTTTACATTCCCACCAACAGTGTATAAGTGTTCCAGTGTCTCCACAACCTCTTTAACATTTGTTATTTTGTGTTTTTTGGATTAATGCTAGCCTTGTTGGGGTGAGATAATATATCTTTGTAGTTTTGATCTGCATTTTTCTAATGGTTAATGATCGTGAGCATTTCTTCATGTGTCTGTTAGCTATCTGAATATCTTCTTTGGTGAAGTGCCTGTTCATATTCTTTGCCCATATTTTAAATTGGGTTATTTGTCTTTTCTTGTTGTTGAGGTTTTGCAGTATCTTGTAGATTTTAGAGATTAGACACTTATTGGATTTGTCGTAGTCAAAATTTTTTTCCCAGTCTGTAGGTTGTCTTTTTACTCTTTTGGTGAAGTCTTTTGATGAGCATGAGTGTTTGATTTTTAGGAGTTCCTATTTATCTAGTCTCTCTTCTGGTGCTTCTGCATTGTTACTTATGTTTCTTATTGTGTTTATGCCATGTATTAGGACTCCTAGCAATATCCCTATTTTCTCTTCCATGATCTTTATTGTTTTTTATTTTATATTTAAGTCTTGATCCACTTTGAGTTAGTTTTTGTGCATAGTGTGAGGTATGGGTCTTGTTCCAGTTTTTTGCAGATGGATATCCAGTTATGCCAGCACTATTTGTTAAACAGATTGTCTTTTCCTCCAATTAATGGACTTCGGGTCTTTGTCAAATATCGGCTGCTCATAGGTGGATGAACTTATGTCTGGATTCTCAACTCTGTTCCATTGGTCTACGTATCTGTGGTTGTACCAGTACCAGGCTGTTTTGACTACTGTGGCGGTATAATAGGTTCTAAAATAAGGTAGTGTGAGGCCTCCCACTTTGTGCTTCTTCTTGAGTAATACTTTATTTATTCGGGGCCTCTTCCCTTTCCAGATGAAGTGGGTGATTGGTTTCTCCATTTCATTAAAAAATGCCGGTGGAATTTGGATCAGGATTGCATTGTATCTGTAGATTGCTTTGGGTAGAATTGACATTTTCACTATGTTGAGTCTACCTATCCACGAGCAAGGCATGTTTTTTCACTTATGCATCTCTCTTCTAGTTTCTTGCAGTAGTGTCTTGTAGTTTTCTCTGTATAGATATTATACGTCTCTGGTTAGATTTATTCCTAAGTATTTTATCTTCTTGGGGGCTATTATAAAGTGTATTGATTTGGTAATTTCCTCTTCGAGTTTCTCTCTGTTGATGTAGAAGAATCCAACTGATTTTTGTATGTTTATCTTCTATCCTGAAACTTTGCTGAAATCTTCTATTAGTTCCAGTAGTTTTCTTGTGGATTCTTTGGGGTTTCCTGTGTATAAGATCATATCATCTGCAAATAGAGATACTTTGACTTCTTCCCTACCCATTTGGATGCCCTTTATTTCCTTTTCTAGCCTAATTGCTTTGGATAGAACCTCCAGCACAATGTTGAATAAGAGAGGTGATAGAGGGCATCCTTTTCTGGTTCCCATTCTCAAGGGGAAAGCTTTGAAAGTCTATCCATTTAGGATGATGTTGGCTGTTGGCTTTGTATAAATGCCCTTAATTTTATTGAGGAATTTCCCTTCTGTTCCTATTTTATTGAGAGTTTTTATCATGAATTGGTGTTGGACTTTGTCAAATGCCTTTTCTGCATCGATTGATAAGATCATGTGGTTCTTGTCTTTGGTTTATTTATGTGATGGATTACATTGATTGTTTTTCTAATGTTGAACCATCCCTGCATACCTGGTATAAATCCCACTTGGTCATGGTGAATTATTTTTTTGATATGTTGTTGAACTGTATTGGCTAGAATTTTGTTGAGGATTTTTGTGTCAATGTTCATGAAGGATACTTGTTTGTAATTTTCTTTTTTTGTGCTGTCTTTACCTGGTTTTGGTATCAGGGTTATCCTGGTTTCACAGTATGAGTGTGGGAGTGTTCCATCTTTTTCTGTGCTCTGAAATACCTTTAGTAGAAGTGGTGTTATCTATTCTCTGAAAGTTTGGTAGAATTCTCCAGTGAAGCCATCTGGGCCAGGGCTTTTTTTTGTTGGGAGTTTTTTAAAATAGCCTTTTCAATCTCTTCTTTTGTTATGGGTTTATTTTGTAGTTCTACCTCTGTGTTAGTTTAGGTAGGTAGTGAGTTTCTAGAAATTCATCCATTTCCTCTAGGTTTTCACATTTGTTAAAGTACAATTTTTCATAGTATTCTGTTATGATTCTTTTAATTTCATTTGGGTCTGTTGTGATATCACCCATATCATTTCTTACATGGGTTATCTGCTTCCTCTCCTGTTTTTCTTTTGTCAGTTTGGCCAATGGTTTATCAATTTTGTTGATCTTTTCAAAGAACCAGCTTTTGGGCTTGTTAACGCTTTGAATTGTTTTTCTATTCTCTATTTTATTTAATTCTGCTCTAGTTCATATCATTTCCTTCCTTCTGGCGCCTAAGGGCTTCTTTTGCTGTTCTCTTTCTACTTGTTCCAGTCGTAGGGTTAATGTTTTGATTATGATCTTTTCTTCTTTTTGGATGTGTGCATTTATTGCTATAAGCTGACCTCTGAGCACTGCTTTTGCTGTGTCCCAAATGTTCTGGTAGGATGTGTTGTCATTGTCATTTGATTCTGTGCATTTCTTTATTCCATCCTTAATATCTTCTATAACCCAGTTTTTTTTAAGAAAGCTATTGTTTGGTTTCCATGTATTTGATTTTTTTTCCTTACTATTTCTGTTATTGGTTTCTACTTTGATAGCATTATGGTTAGAAAAGATACTTTGTCATATTCCAATGTTTTGGATTTTTTTAAGGCTTGCTTTGTGGCCTAAAATGTGGGCTATTCTGGAGAATGTTCCATGTGCATTGGAAAAGAAAATATACTTGGCTGCTGTTGGGTGCTGTGTTCGGTATATGTCTATGAGATCAAGTTGGTTGGTTGTAGCATTTAGCTTTTCTGTGTCTTTGTTGAAATTCTTTCTGAATGTTCCGTCCTTCACCAAAAGTGGTGTATTGAAGTCTCCTACTACTATTGTGGATCAGTCTTTCTCTCTACAGTGCTGTTAGAGTTTGTTTTATGTATTTTGGAGCCCCGTCGTTGGGTGCGTAAATATTTATTATAGTTATGTCCTGCTGGTGTATTGACCCTTTAATCATTATATAGTGCCCTACCCTATCCTTTTTGGTGGATTTTGCTTTAAAGTCTATTTTGTCAGAGATTAATATTGCCACTCTTACTCTTTTTTGCTTGTTGTTTACTTGATACATATTTTTTCCATTATTTGAGTTTTAGTTTGTTTATGCCATTGTATCTAAGGTGTGTCTCTTCTAGACAGCATATGGACTATTCGTGTGTGTTTTTTTTTTTTTAATCCATTCTTCCACTCTGTGTCTCTTTATTGGTGCATTTAGACCATTTACATTCAGTGTAATTATTGATAGGTATGAATTTACAGCTGTCATTTTGTTTTGTGTGTGTGTGTGTGTGGTGTTGACGGTTTCTTTGTTCCTCTTAATTGTCTGTGCTGAGTCATTTTTCTTTATGTATCTTCTTTTCGTTTTTTTAATATCTTTGATTTTGTGCTGAATATTTATGTTGTTCATCTTTTTTATTTTGATGTGTAGGATTGTTAGTTTCCTTTGTGGTTACCTTGAAATCTACCTTTGTTTTTCTATGTTTAAACTGATCTTTTATTCCTTGATATTGCCTTAACTTCCTCTCCATATGGAAGTTCTGTGACTGTACTGTTTATTCCATCTCTTTTGTTTTGATATGGTCATCATTTACATATTGATGTCTCTGGTTCCCTATTTTCAGTCTTTTAGCTTTGATTTGTTTTTTTTATTTCTCTGTCTGGGTTGATAACTTGTTGATCTATCTTGTGTCCTAGTCTTGGAACTTTGTCTGTATCATTGTTTCTCTAACCAGAAGGCTCCCTTTAATATTTTTTGTAATTTTTGTCTGGTTTTTACAAATTCCCTTAACTTCTGTTTATCTGGAAATGACCTAATTTCACCATCATAGTTGAGAGACAGTTTTGCTGGATATGTAATTCTTGGCTTGCAATTTTTTTCCTTCAAGGCTTTATGTATGTCATCCCAGTGCCTTCTTGCCTATGTGGTTTCTGCTGAGTAGTCAGAGATTAGTCTTATTGTTTTTTCTTTGTAAATGACTGTCATGGCTTGAATTGTGCCCCCCAAAAATGTGTGTCAACTTTGTTGGGCCATGATTCCCAGTGTTGTGTGTTAGTCCTCCATTTTGTGATTGATGTGATTTTCCTTTGTGTTGTAAAGCCTAATCTCTGCCTGTGGTTGATGAGGCAAGATTAGATTATGTTAAAGAGGATTAGGGTGGGATGTAACATCCTTGCTCAGGTCACATCCCTGTTCCAATGTAAAGGGAGTTTCCCTGGGGTGTGGCCTCCATTACCTTTTATCTTACAAGAGATAAAAGGAAAGGGAAGTGAGCGGAGAGTTGGGGTCCTCACACCACCAAGAAAGCAGTGCTGGGAGCAGAATGCATCCTTTGGATCTGGGGTTCCTGCAAGGAAAAGCTCCAAGTCAATCTCCTTGATGACAAGGACCTTCCTCCAGAGCTGACAGAGAAAGCCTTCCCCTGGAGCTGACTCCCTGAATTTGGACTTCTAGCCTACTAGACTGTGAGAGAATAAGCTTCTGTTTGTTGAAGCCATCCACTTGTGGTATTTCTGCTATAGCAGCACTAGATGAATAAGACAGTGACTTTTCGTTTATCCCTAGCTACTCTCAAGATTCTATCTTTGTCTTTGGCAAGTTTGATTATGATATATCTTGCTGACTTTCTTTTGGGTCTACCCTGTGTCGGTTTCATTGAGCTTCTTGGATAAATATCTTCTCGTCTTTCATGATATCAGGAAAGTTTTCTGCGAGCAAATCTTCAACAATTCTCTTTGTGTTTTCTATTATCCACCCCCCCACCCCGTTCTTATACTCTGATCACTTGTAGGTTTTTCCTCTTGTTAGTGTCCCAGATAATTCTTAGGCTTTCTTTGTTTTCTAAAATTGTTTTTTTCTGCTTTTTCCTCAAATAAATTGGTGTCAAAGGATTTATCTTCAGTCTCATTAATTATGACTTCCATTCCCTCAATTCTACTCCTATGACCTTCTATTGAGTTGTCTAATTCTGAAATTTTATTGTTAATCTTTTGGATTTCTAGTTGCTCTCTCTGTGGGGCTTCTACCATCCTGTTAAATTTGTCGTTTTGTTCTTGTATTGTTTTCCTGAATTCCTCTATTGCTGTGTGTGTTCCTCGACTTCGTCTGAGTTTTGCCTGATCTCCTTCATGATATCTTGGAGAGCTCTCTGTATATTAGTCTTTTTGAATTCTGTCTCAGGTTGTCCAGTTACCTTATCTTCTTCCAGAAAGTTTCCTGGTTCTTTATTTTGGTTGCCTGCTGGAGACATCTTGACATGCTTTTTTATGTGATTTGATATTGACTATTTTCTCCGAGGTATCAATAAGTTATATTTATTTATTGCATGTTTGTTTATTGTATCCTAACTTTTTGTTTTGTTTTGATATGCCCAAGCAGGCTGTGCATGTAAGCTACTTTGATTATTTACGTCTTTGAAGTTCTCACTTCCTGTCTCCAGGTGGTCAGAGCAGGTACTATGTGTGAGCCCAGGAGTGTGTTCACTTCTTTTGTGCGGGTGCTGCATGGGTTTGCACATCATTGATGACCGAGTGTGTGGTGCAGACTCTCACTTACAGTTCCAGGTTGGCAAGGCTGCGTAGGGGTGTTCAGAGCAGGCACAGGTATCTGGCTGCTGCAGGGGGCTATGTGTGGAGCAAGGCAAGGGGCTGATAGCTGTGCCCGGGTGCCTGGGTGGTGGCTTTTCCCTGTCGCCTAGAGCACATAGTGGGGGGGGGGTGGGCATGGGCACCCAGTGGTGTTGTCTGCAGGGACTGGGAGGCACCACTTATTCTCAGACCCCTCTCATGGATGGCTAGGTGGAGTGGGTGGTACTGCTAGCCCTCAGACCCTTGATGTGGGTGAGTGAGGCTCCTGCTTAAGGGGCAAGGTGGTGTCAAATATCATAAATCTGCACCTCCTCCTTGGCTGCTGCTGTTGAAAATGGGCTTTCAGTATATGCCCTGCTGTTTTATGCTAATGATGGCATGCAGTGTTGAATCGGCCCACATAGATCTAGGCAGGAGTGAAGGGCACTGCAAGTCTGTGGACTCCTTATACCATTGGCTGGGTGAAGGGGCAGGGCCTCTGGACCTGCCCTGAGTTCCTGGCTTAAGGGACAAGCTGATTTTTAAAGCCACGAGACTGATGTGTGTGTAGATAGACCTGAGTTCCTGGCTTAGGGAACATGGCAGTTGTTTAATACTGCCAGACTGGTGTTGGAGTGGAGCAGGGTTGGTAGTGGGTAAGGGGAAGGAGGTACTTCTCTACTTTGAACTCAGGGTGAGGGGTTATTTTGCCCCCATGCAGTAGGTTAGATGCTTGCACTTAACTTTCACAGGTTCTAGCTCCAGACACATGTGCAGCCTCACTGCTTCCCAGCCTCATCTGATATGGTGTGATGAGTCCCGGACGCTACTGCTCACCTCAGCCCATGTGTGCCAGCCAACCTAGCCAGCATGGCACTGGTGACCTCATGACTGGCACTTCTCTACTGCTTTTGAATTGTCTCTTTTTCCCACCACTCAATCTGACTCCACAGCTTTGTCTTTGATGATCAGAGCTCCTAGATTGTCATATATAATCGATTCACATTTTTTTCTGGGTCTTTGTTGTAAGAGGAATGACAGTAAGCGTCCGACTATTCCGCCATCTTAGCCCTGCACTATGTTTGATTTCTTCACTGCTGCTTCCATGGGTGTTGATCGCAGATTGAAGTAAACTGAAATCCTTGACAATTTTAATATTTTCTCCATTTATCATGATGTTGCTTATTGATCCAGTTGTGAGGATTTTTGTTTTCTTTATGTTGAAGTGAATATACCGGGTCTATTTAATTTTTATGGCAGCAAAGTTCTCCCTGGGATTAATCTACCATAATTTAGGTAATTAACATCCCTGATAATAGAATTGGGTGTATTCACTCATTTTTAAAAAGCCTATGAAGTACTACTGTGTGCCAGGTGCTGCTTTAAGGACTGGGATTGTCTCCAATTTTTCTCCCTAAAAAATATGAATATGCTTGTAAACATATTCAAGAGTTGTGTAAGGGCAGATTCTTAGAGGTGAAATTGTGGGTCAAAGTAAAAGAACATCTAAAGTTTTGATCTTTTTTAGATTATTTTAGAAACTTTTCCAGGTCCAGTGGAAGGACCTTGCTATGTCTCTGCTTTTGTCTCCCTGACCCCTCCTTGCAATATCTCCTGTTGAGTGCTCTTCCACCTGCCCAGGAAATGCCCAAAAGCCTCAAGGTTTTCCATTTGGCCCCCTTCACTCCTGGTGCTCTGCTTTCCTTGGAGTGTGTCCACACACTCTTCCTGCCTCAGCAGACACTTGAAAATTAAGGACTACCAAACGAATTTTATCTTGGATAGGAGGACATTGGATCTCAGAAAGGGGAAGTGACTTTTTCTAGGCCCACTTGTCCAAGTTTCTACCAGACATCTCTACTGGACTATCCCAGAGGCACTTCAGATTCAGGGCATCCAAAATTATTCTCTTAACCTTTGCCCCCAAATCTGCTTTTATGTTTCCTGGATGGGTGAATGATAGAAATACATATCCAAGGGGAAATATCCCATCAGTTTAGACCCCTTATTCTCCCTCCCCTTCCTCATCTGGCACCAGGTCCTTTTAGTGGACTTCTGACTCTCTTTTCTTGGTATCCCTGTTTTATTTTTAGTTGAGTCCTGGTCTGGACTCATAGCCACCAGACTGCAATGCATTCCCCTTTCCACACAGTCAATAAAGAGTCCCCCTACATGTAGCTTTGAACACTCCTCCTTAGTGCACACAAACCTCTGGGTATCTCGTGGTAGGAGAACAAGAGGTTCCAGAGGAGGTGTCAGAGGTCAGCACAATCTGGCTCAGGTTGTTCTACCCAGAATGCCTTCTGAGTCCTCAGACATGGAACCAGCACTGTCCACACTGCATCTTCTCGAGGTGATTGACATGGCTCAGACCTCTCCACTGCCTGGGACAGCCTCCACCCTTCTCACCTTGCATAAACTTCCCCATTATCACCCTATACAGCCTCACACCTCTCACTCTGTACAGCTTTATCCCCCTTCACCTTGCACAGACTCCTTCCTTATTCCCCTGGACAGCCACACACCTCAGTGAGCTATACTAATCACAGGGGTAAGGAGTCATCAGAGTGAAATGCACCAACCCTGCATGGTGAAAACCGGAGGGGACTGAAATGTGCCTCATCGAGGTACCCCAACCACAGAGGATGGAAACCGGGGAGGGTGGAAACGCAGACCCTTGGGGTTAATTTCCTAAAGATCCAGCCCTGCAGTTTAGTACACCCCTTGATTTCAGTTCCCTGGCTGGCAATCTAAAGCAACAGACCAAGACTGTCAGGGGGCCCCTCTAAGTGAGTAACTTTCCAGGAATCTAAGACTATTCAGAGAAACTTTGAGAGCATAGGCTATTTTTACTGGGTCTTTGTTCACTTCTGGACTGTAACTGCATGAGGTTCATCTTTGTGCCTCCTTACATAGCAGATGTGAAAAGGTGTCATCTGTGAAGAAGGTGTGGGAAAATGGATGATCTTCCTGATGCAGCAAAAACTGAGAGAGGAACCTGGGGAGACACTGAATTTACTTCTGTGGAGAATTGTTTAAAATGGGAGTGATTGATACTTTGCTGGTGGGCATGTTAGTTGGTCAGCCTTTTAGGGGGGGGGGGCGGGCAATATAGTAATTGATATAGAAAGCCCTAATATTATTCATGTCCTTAATATTACTTATTGAAATTCTAAGGAAATAATTAAGACTGTATAATAAGGTTTAGCTACAAGGTTGGTCTTTGTAAGAGCTGTTTATAATAGAAGAAGAGTTGAAATTCTCAATCCGTGTATCCAACAATAGGAGACTGCAACAATTCTGGAACTTATAAAAAACTTTCAAAAATAAATTAAAAAAACTTGCTGAATTATATTTTTGATATGGAAAAGGAGTCACAATATGTTAAATAGTATGTACTTGAAAAATTTTTAGAATAAAAATTTCTAGAATAAAAAATATGTGGATATATATAAACCTCTGGCAGGGCCTTGCAGCTCATGGTGTGGTCCCTGAATCACTCAGTAGCACGGCAGGAACATGGAACCTAGAAGCACAGACCTGAGGCATCTGCTCCGTGGCAGGACCATGATCCTGTACGCAGCCCAGTCCCAGCAGTGCTAGGCTGTGGTGTCCACTCGAAAACAATGTCTATGTGGGGAAGAGCAAGTTTGTCTTTCTCCTTATTTATTGATGACAAAAGTATATTATTTGTATAATGAAGACAAAAGAAGGATGGACACTGTCTACAAAACACATGGGTAGGATTCATGGTCCCCAGCCTTCTTCAGTGCTTTTCTGTCTAAAAGGGCGGGTGGGTGGGCCAGGCCACCTAGTCTGTTGTTCTGCTAAAGTCTTACTCTTTCTTAGGTGCTTTTCACTCTTGGCTTAAAGAATTGCATTTTCAGGACGCCTGCTGTTTTCAAAAGGGCTCTGAGGGCATAAAGAGGAGGCACGGAGGTAGAAAGGCACGGCGCTCCTGGTTGGTTCCAGGTATCTCCCCCACATCAGCCCTTTTGCTGGGCCCCATCATGCCCTTGCCCTGTGGTTGATCTTCTCATTGAGATGCAGGCTGGCTTGGTTGATGAGGTCATCTCTTTCTGGTAAGCAAGTGAGCTGGCTACTTATGCATTCTCCTGCTGTACCAGTGCCAGACACATTTCTCAATCTTCATCCTCCACTGATTGGACAAGACCAGGAACCTTCATTGCGTCAGCCCATTGGGCTGTAGCAGATGTTTCTTTGCCACTGCCAAGGCAGCGGCTTTGTTTGAAGGTTACCTTCTTTGTCTCCGACTGCCCAGGAGACTCTGCCTCCAGCTCTCAATGATATCAAGCAAATGCTCCAACTGCAATGAGAACAGCTGCCTTTCTGTAGATACTTCTGGTCAGGACCTTGACACAAGCACAATGAGATCATGAAAACATTTGGAGGCACTCAGTGTGTGGGTGTGTTCTCTGAAGACCCTGAAACAAGCGAGAGTGTCATTCCTCTGCAAAGCGGTCAACAAGACCTGCTGCTTCCTCCAGTTGAATGTGGATCCAGGAGGTCTAAAGGCCTGGGTCCCGCCCAACTCAAGTGCTAATTAGTACATGATCTTGGAGGGGATGCTGGCACAGGTGCTTAAATGCAGCTCACAGATTCCCTCAACTGAGGTGACCATGATCTTTAAGCCCACAAGAAAGTGCTCAGCCCAGTTAACTGATTTCACTTACTTTATTCTTTGTTAAGTACTTACCTTCTTTCAGGTTCTGTGGGTGGGTTTGGGAAGGGCAGAGAGAATCACAATACGTAAGACTCCTCTTGCATCACAAGGAGCCTGTACAGATGGGAGGGTTATATTGGGTGGAAGGCACTTGAAATCAGTGCTTCCTACCCCTGTGCCCACTAATTCCCTGGGGTCCTGGTGACATGTAGATTTTGGTCCAGGGTCCTGGGCTGAGGCCCAAGAGCATGGTGCTGACCTGGCTGCTCCAAGGACTATATTCTGAAGAGAAAGACCTGGGACATCTGGTACTACATGCTCATCTTCAAGAACAGTTACCCAGGGGAAAGGAACCTCCACACCACTCTGATTTGAGGACAAGTTGGGGCAGTCACCTGTGATTATAGTGGGGGGACACAGAGGAAAGTGTGGGGTCAGAGCCTTCTTAATCCTGCCTTCCCTCCCCTTCTCAATGTCTCCTCCTTCATCTTTGTCACCTTCATCAACTCCCCACAGGTCTGTAGCACTTATTTTGAGTTACCCACAGAGACCACGTCAGCCTCAGGGATCTGTCCAAGCTCTCAGCGTGGCTCTGCCAGGGTGGATGCCCAGTGCTTCTCCACTCACCCCAGGAACCTCTGCATTTCACTACATACCTTATGAGGCAGCATTATTATCCCCCTGACCTGCATGAGAGCAAATGCACAGGGAGATGGAGCTAAAAAGACATGGGGAGGGGGTGGGGTCATGTGCTATATTGTTCTACACACTCGTCTGTACTTTCAAAACTTTCCAAATTAAAACATACTTGACAAAGCTAGAGAACCCATCAGGATTCCTCGGGACATCTCCCCTCCTTTCCTCTTTGGGCCAAGGACAACACCCTTTTTAAAGTCCTTCCCAGTGCCCATGTCTCTCCACCCCCTCCCTGAGGAGGCAATGCTTGTTCTTATGGTATGGAGCCTCTTTGAACCTTCTGACAGCCTCACTTATTCCTTAGATGATGGCTGAACTCTGGGATTCCTTCAATACATGGTTCTAATGAACACCAAGATTTAATCAATGCTGCCGCCTTCATTCTCCTGACTGATAAAACCCTTGTCGCCTGTACACATTGATGCAATAATCCCAGGACCTCTTGTGAAGAGAACTACCAGATATGTGTTCTTCCTGGTCTCTTGGCTGTGAAGGGTTGTAGAGAGGCTATGATTTTTCCCAGAAACAAGAGCGAGAGGTGAAGAAGTGATTTCAATAACATCTATGGATCGCTGTTGATGGAAATGAACAAGGCCTTATTCCTGGTTTTGTGGGACATGATGGAGGTGAGGACAGATTAGAGTCCAATCACACCCATAGCTCTCCCTAGAGGATGAATCTGTTGGGGGCGATGGAAAGCACAAGGCTAAAGGCAGGAGGGATGTAATAAAGAAACAACAGTGAGTGGCCCAGCAGGGGTGAGTCACCATGCCTGTAAGACAAAGAAAAGCCTCATAGAGGAGGTGGCATTTGAGCTGAGCCTGAATGATGAGTTAGAGTCCAATGGATGGAAGAGATGGGGAAGGGCACTCCAGGCTGGAGAATGTCTGGAGCAAATGCAAGGTGGTGAAAACTTGTGCTGTGTTTAGAAGAGGTACAAATGCCAGGCCACAGGAGAGGATGGGCACACAGAGGACTCCTGTTTTTGGAGAGGAGTAGGGCTGACCTTGTGTGAAGGGAGTAGGGGGAGACAAACCCAGGTAGAGATGGAACCAGGCTCAGGAGGGCCTGGGGACAGCAAGGCAAGAGTCCTGTGTCCAGAAAGTAAGACGAAAGTGGCATCAGCAGGGAAGCACTCTGGGGCTGAGGGGCCGGTCTGAGGGGCCACTCAGATGTTGAAAGAAGAGATGGCCTGAACTACACTTTAGTTAGTTTTTCTCAAAATGTGGTAAATGAGAAAGGGCCCCATCATCAAACAGATTCAGGAAATGTTGCATTATTCTGGGTTAAATGTGTTTATTTGTTGCAGGCTTTTCAGAGTTTTTTATAAAGTGAATCTACATTAGAGATCAAGAGCAGAAGCTCGCGGTGCACAAAAGATGTGACATGGGACAGGAACAGAAAGTGGGAAAAGGATGTAGGGTGTGAACGTGGATGGGGACATAGGATGGAGACATGGATATGGAACAGGGATGTGAGATGGCAACGTTGGATGTAGGGTATCATGGATTGAATTGTGTCCCCCAAAAGTATATGTTAACTTGGCTAGAACATCATTCCCAGTGTTGTGTGGTTGTCCTCCTTTTTGTGATCTGATTATCCTTTATTTTGTGTAAATCATGTCCACTATGCCTGTGGTTATGATCCCATTTTGGAGTGGGCTGTCTGTTATGTTAATGAGGCAGAATTACATCATGTTAATGAGGATTAGGGTGGGATGCAACAATCTTACTCAGGTCACAGTCCTGATCTGAATGTAACAGGAGTTTCCCTGAAGTGTGGCCTACATCACATTTTATCTTACAAAAGACAAAAGGAGAGAGAAGCGAGCAGAGAAAGAGGGATCTCCTACACCAAGAAAAAAGAGCCAGGAAAGGAGTGAGTCCTTTGGACCCAGGATCCCTGTGCTGAGAACCACCTAGACCCAGGGGAAGATTGATGCCAAGACACATGAAGATTTCCAAGGAACGCCGGGCCCACAGATGTTGAAGGGAGACAAGGACATTCCCTTAGATCTGACACAGAGACAGACTTCCCCTAGAGCTAGTGCCCTGAATTCGGACTTCTAGACTCTTAGTCACCATGTGTTTGTCAGTTTGTTATACTATAGTGGCTTGCTTTTTGCTGTGATACTGGAAACTTTGCCACTGGTATTTCAAATACCAGCAGAGCCACACTTGATGGACAGGTTTCAGTGGAGCTTCCAGACAGACTAGGAGGAAGGACCTGGCAGTCCACTTCTGAAAAAAATGGCCAGTGAAAACGTTATGAATACCAGAGGAACACTGTCTGATATAGTTCTGGAAGCTGAGTCCCTCAGGTTGGAAGGCACTCAAAATACGACTAGGGAAGAGCTGCCTCCTCAAAGTAGAGTCGACCTTAATGACATGCATGGAGTCAAGCTTTTGGGATCATCATTTTCTGATGTGGCAAGGCTCAAAATAATAAGAAACAGCTGCAAACATCCATTAATAACCAGAACCTGTAATATACAGAGTATGAATCTAGGAAAATTGGAAGTCATTAAAAATGAACTGGAATGCATAAACATCTGTATCCTAGGCATTAGTGAGCTGAAATGAACTGGAATCAGCCATTTTCAATTAGACAATCATATGGTATACTATGCTGGGAATGACGAATTAAAGAAGAATGGTGTCGCATTCATTGTCAAAAAGAACATTTCAAGATTTATCCTGAAGTACAATGTTGTCAGTGATAGGATAATACCCATATGCTTATGCACCAACCACTAAGGCCAAAGATTAAGAAATTAAAGGCTTTTACCAAATTTCACAGTCTGAAATTGATTAAACATGCAATCAAGACACATTGATAATTACTAGGCATTGGAATGTTAAAGTTGTAAACAAAGAAGAAGGATCGACATTTAGAAAATATGGCCTTGGTGATAGAAAAGATGCCAGATTTTTGCAAGATCAACAACTTCTTCATTGAAAATACCGTTTTGCAAGAACATAAACGTCAACTATACAGGTGGAGCTCCCTGGATGGAAAACACAAAAATCAAATATACTACTTGTGTGGAAAGAGACTATGGAAAAGCTCAATATCAGGGCCGACTGTGGAACAGACCATCAATTGCTCATATGCAAGTTCAAGTTGAAGAAAATTAGAACAAGTCCAGGAGAGCCAAAGTACGACTTTGAGTATATCCCACCTGAATTTAGAGGCCATCTCAAGAATAAATTTAATGCAATGAACACTAGTAACCAAAGACCAGATAATTTGTGGAATGGCATCAAGAACATTATACACGAAGAAAGGAAGAGGTCATTAAAAAGACAAAAAAAAAAAAAAAAAAAAAGGATGTCAGAAGAGACTCTGAAAGTTGTTTTTGAATGTAAAGTAGCTAAAAGTAAAGGAAGAAATGATGAAGTAAAAGAGCTGAACAGAAGATTTCAAAGGGCAGTGCAAGAAAACAAAGTAAATGATTATAATGAAATGTGCAAAGACTTGGAAATAGAAAACCAAAAAGGAAGAATAAGCTTGGCATTTCCAAAGCTGAAAAAACTGAAGAAAAAATTCAAGCCTTTTGAAGGATTCTACAGGGAAAATATTAAATTACCCAGGAAGCATCAAAAGAAGATGGAAGGAATACACAGAGTCACTATACCAAAAAGAATTTGTTGACGTTCTTCCTTTGCAGGAGGTAGCATGTGATTAAGAACCGGTGATACTGAAGGAAGACGTCCAAGCTGCACTGAAGACACTGGTGAAAAACAAGGCTTCAGGAATTGACGGAATAACAATCGAAATGTTTCAACAAACGGATGCAGCACTGGAAGCACTCACTTGTCTATACGAAGAAATTTATAAGATAGCTACCTGGCCAACCAACTGGAAGAGATCCATATTTTTGCCCATTCCAAAGAAAGGTGATTCAACAGAATGTGAAAATTATCAAACAGTATCATTAATATCACACACAAGTAAAATTTTGCTGAAGATCATTCAAATGTGGTTACATCAGCCCATCAACAGGGAACTGCCAGAAATTCAAACCAGATTCAGAATAAGACATGGAATGAGGGATATCATTGCTGATGTCAGATGGATCTTCGATGAAAGCAGAGAGTACCAGAAAGATGTTTACCTGTGTTTTGTAGACTATGCAAAGGATTCGACAGTGTGGCTCTTAACAAATTATGAATAACATTGCAAAGAATAGGAATTCCAGAACACTTAATTGCGCTCATGAGGAACCAGTACTTAGACCAAGAGGCAGTCACTCGAACAGAGCAATGGGATACTGCGTGGTTTAAAGTCAGGAAAGCTGTGTGTCAGAGTTGTTTTCTTTCACCATACTTATTCAATCTGTATGCCCGAGCAGATAATCCGAGAAGCTGGACTATATGAAGAAGAAGGCGGCATCAAGACTGGAAGAAGACTCATTAACAACCTGCATTATGCAGATGACACAATCTTCCTTGCTGAAAGTGAAGAAGACTTGAAACACTGATGCAAAGACTACAGCCTTCAGTATAGATTACACCTCAACATGAAGAAAACAAAAATCTTCACAACTGGACCAATAAGCAAAATCATGACAAACAGAAAATATTGAAGTTGTCAAGGATTTCATTTTACCTGGATCCACAATCAACACCCACAGATGCAGCAGTCAAGAAATCAAAAGATGCATTGCACTGGGAAAATATGCTGCAAAGGGCCTCTAAAGTGCTTAAAAGCAAATATGTCACTTTAAAGACTAAGGAGTTTTCAATCACCTCGTATGCACATGAAAGCTGGACAATAAACAAGGAAGACAAAAGAAGAACTGATGCATTTGAATGATGGTGTTGTCAAAGAATATTGAATATACCATGGACTACCAGAGCAAAGAATAAATCTGTCTTGCAAGAAGTACAGCCAGAATTTTCACTAGATGCAAGGATGGCAAAACTTTGTCTCACATACTTTGGACATGTTATCAGAAGAGACCAGTCCCTGGAGAAGGACAACATGCTTGGTAAAGTAGAGCATCAGCGAAAAAGAAGACACAACGAGATGGACTGACACAGTGGCTGCAACAATGGGCTCAAACATAGCAATAATTGTAAGGATGGTGCAGGACCAGGCAGTGTTTCATTCTGTTGTACATAAGTTTGCTAACAACATCAACAGACTCCTAAACTGTGAGAGACTAAATTTGTTTGTTAAAGCCATCCACTTGTGGTATTTCTGTTATAGTAGCACTAGATAACCAAGATATGGGGCATGGACATGGGATGGAGACATGGGATGGGGATGGGGATGTGAGACCAGAATGTAGGGTGTGAATGTGGGATGTGGACATGGATGTAAGATGGGGATGTGGATGTGGGGGTGGGTTTGGGATGGGGATGTGAGATGGGGATGTGGACATGGGCTGGGGATGAAGGGTGGGGATATGGGATGGGGACAGGAATGTGGGATGAGGACATGGACATGGGACTGTGACTTGAGACAGGATGAGAATATGGAATGGGGATGTGGATGTGTGGCATGGACATGGGATGGGGATGTGGGACCAGGACATGGTATGTGGACATGAACGTGGAACATGGATGTGGGATGGGGTCAGAAATGTGGACATGGATGTGTGATGTGTGATGGGGACATGAGGTGTGGACATTACACATTGATATGGGACAGGGCAGGGACAAGGATGTAAGATGAGGACATGGAACAGGAATGAGGACACAGGGTGGGGATGTGGGCCCAGGACAAGGAAGTGAGATGAAGACATGGAAAGGGGAAGTGGGCGGGGGATGTGAGATGGGGAAGTAGGACAGGGAAGTGGGAGTGAGAGACATGAATGTGGGATGTGGGATGTGGGATGTGGGATGTGAATGTGGGATGGGGAAGTTGGTGGGGGACATGGGATGGGGATTTGAGATGGGGAGTAAGCCATGGACCAAGAATGTGAGACAGGGAGGAGGGATGGTGACAGAAATGTGGGCTGGGGACATGGGATGAGGATGTGAGGGTGGATGTGGGAGTAGGATAGGGACGTGGGATAGGGATGTGGGAGAGGAATGTGGGACAGGGATATGCGACAGAGATGTGGCATATGGTTAGGGGATTTGGGAGATGGGATTAGGATGTAGGATGGGAAATGGATGTGAGATGGATCATGGATGTGGGACAGGGATGAGGAAATGGGATGAAAACATGGGATGTAGGACAAGGATGGGGACCAGGGACAGTAACATAGGGGAGATAGGATGTGGATGTGGGATGGGGACATGGGATACAGATGTGAGATGGGGAAGTGGGATGCAGATGTGGGAAAGGACATGTGACACAAATGTGGGATGTGGATGTCAAAGGTGGATGTGGGAAGAGGATATAAGATGTAGCCTTTTCCCAACATGAAGGATGAAAGGACTCTTAGGCCACTGATCCATAAAGAACATTCTTGGGAATTTTTGCTCTGGGCAATCACTCTGGGCATGGAGTGAGGTCTGCAAGGCCTGGAGGAAGATGGAAGACCAAGGAGGAGGTAGTGTGGCAACGGGGAGGAGGCCCAGGCCTGTGCAGGGACAGTGGCCATAGGGACGCTGAGGAGGAGGGTGGCCAGTGGTCAGGGCAAAGTCCTTGCCCAGGGAATGCAGGTCACTGCAGTGTCACTGCAAGATCCACACCCAGTGGTGGGCTAGGCATCTGGGGTAAGAAGAACAGAAAATGCATGGAGCTGTGAATTGTGAGTGGATGCAACTCCTCCACGTCATGCAGACTGCAGCTGCTGGGCTCATTCCAGCTGAGGCCCTATCCCTGCCTTGAACTTTCCTTCTGGTCATTTCTGGTCATCACTCTCATTTCCCGTGAAGAAATGCACCTGCCTAGTCATGGGAGGGAGAAGAAGCTGAAGGTTGTCTTTGGGGAACATGGGTTCCTTCCATGGCCTGCTGGGTGTCCTCTCCCCTCGGCTGCCAGCCCTGTTTTTTTGGCAAAGCCAAGCCACCCAACTGCTTCTTTCCAACCCTGCTTGCCTGCAGAAGAGAAGAGGAGTACTCAGCATACCCATTCTGCCCTGGAACCTAGGCTCACACTTGCTCCTCTTCTATAAGAGCAGAGTTCTCTGTGTGCCTGGTTTCTACGGGCCGTAGGATCACCCCTGCACCTCTCTGACAACAGAAGAGGAGTGCTCTGTGTGGCTGTCCTCTCCTGGCACCAGGCCTACCCCTGATCCTCTCCAGAAGAGATGGGGAGTCCACTGCAACTGACTTTCTCTAGAACCTAAACCCATCCCTGCCCTCTACAGAAGAGGAGTCCTCTGTGAGTCCACCTTCCCCTGGGACCCAGGCTCACCTGTGCTCCTCTCCAGACAGAAGAGGTGTCCTCTATGCATCCATCCATCTCTGAGATCCAGGCTCAACCCTGCTTCTCTCTGACAGCAGATGATAAGTCTTCTATAAGCCCATCCTCCTCTAGGACCCAGGCTCACCCCTGCACCTTTCCAGGAGAGAAGAGGAGTCCTCTGTGTGACAGTCTTCCTCTGGGGCATAGGCTCGCTCCTGCTTCTCTTTGACAGAGAAGACGAGTCTTCTGTGAGACTGTCCACCTCTGGGACCCAGGTTCACTCCTGCTCCTCTACAGAAGAGAACAAGGGTCCTCTGTGGGCCTGGTTTCCCAAGCCCTAGGCTCACCCTTGCTCCTCTCCAACAAGAGAATAGAAGTATTCTATGACCCCATCCTCCCCTGGGACCCAGGCTCATCCCTGCATCTTTCCAGAAGAGAAGAGGAGTCCTCTGTGCACCAATCCTTCTCTGGGACACAGGCTCACTCTGAAAAGTGAGAAAAGAGGAATTCTCTGTAATCGTCTTCTCTCCTGGGACCCGGGTTCACTGTTCTTCCTCTCCAGGAGAAAAGATGAGTCCTCTGTGTGCCCGGGCTCCCCTGGGACACATGCTCATCTCTGTTCCTCTGCAGAAGAGGAGTCTTCTGTGCATCCGTCCTCCTCCAGGACCTAGGCTTACCCTTGCTGTTATCCAGAAGAGAAGAGGAGTCCTTTGTGTTCCATTCCTTCGCTGGGACCCAGGCTCACCCCTGCTCCTCTCAGAGAAGAGAAGAGTTCTCTGTGTACTTGTCTTCACCTGAGACTTAGGTTCATCCATGCTCCTCTCTGATAAGAGTATTCTGTGATCCTGTCTCTGTGTACCATTGGGACTCAGGCACATCCCTGCTCTTCTATGTCAAGAGGAGTCTTCTGTAAGTCTCTGACAAGAGAAGTCTCTGTGAGCCTGTCTTCCCCTGGGACCCAGGTTCACCTCTACTCCTCTCCAAGCAGAAGGGGGTAGTTCTCTGTGTGCCCCTCCTTCTCTTTTCTCACCCCTGCTTTATTCTGATATGAGAAGTAGTGTCTGCTGTAAGCCTAGGCTCATTCCTGTTTCTCTCCAGAAGAGAATAGGAGTCCCCTGTGTGCCAATCCTCCCCTGGAATCCAGGCTCACTCCTGCTCCTCTCCAAAAATGGGAGTCCTCTGTGTACCTGTCCTCCCACAGGACCTAGGATCACCCCTGGTTCTGAGAAGAGAAAAGGAGTCCTCTGTGAGCCTGTCTTTCCCTGGGAACCATACTCACCCACAAGGAGTCCTTGTGTTCCTGTTCCCACCTTGGACCCAGGCTTACCCTTCTCCTCTCTGAGAAGAGTAGTCTTCTATGAGCCCATCCTCTTCTGGGAACCAGGCTCATCCCTTCTCCTCTGCAGAACAGAAGAGTCCTCTGTGTGCCCCTGTGATTCCCTGGAACCCAAGCTCATCCTTTCCCCTCCCCAGAACAGAAGATGAATTTTCTCTGTGTCCCTATCTTCCCCTGGGACCCAGGTTCACTCCTGCTCCTTTCTAGAATAGAAAAGGATACTTCTGCACTTCTTTCCTCCCCTGGGACACAGGCTCATCCATGAATCCAAGACCTTTCACCTTCCCCTCTCATTGCCTCTTGGCTATGGGATGTCTGTCTTTTCTAAACTTCCCCAAATATTCTCCCAATTCCCCATGACCAAAGGTGTAAGGACCAGGTTGGTGATGTGGTGAATATGGAGCCATGAGAATGATGAGGGCAAGGCCCTGTGGAGGAAGAGGAAACCCATCAGCCTGAAGGTGCTGATGTCTCCCTTCCCCTCCCTCCTCATTAGCATGTAAACCTGCTTACCCAGGAGTCCTCAGTGAATCCCCGGCTCAGATTCCTGCTTGCCATCCCAAACTCCTGTTCATGGTCACCTGTATGCCTGGCTCAGTTGCCATCAGTGTCTCACATTGCCAGGGCATTTCCCTGAGTGGATGGGTGTTCTTGTGACATCTTCAATTCAGTTGAATGACACACTCCTCAGGGACTTGCTCAGCTTTACTGCATTGATGTGTATTGGGGTTTCTCCTAAGAAAGGACCCAGGCCTCTCAGACCAGAGTGCCTCTGACTGACTCTAGTCAGCCAAGGACGCAGGTGTCCCTCATTCCATGGTGCCAGCATTTACTGTGGGTCAGCTTCTGCCCACTGCCCTTCAGGCCCAGATGAGACCCATTCCAGGACAGGATGTGGGAACTGTCCTCAGGGCAACTGTGCCATAGACTGGACCTGGTGACCCCATGCTTCTCTCTGTGGAAAGCACACAAGTGACCAGAGGCTCTGATAGACTGTATGGGCACCTAAGAACTACCCAAGGAAAAGGGAAGTCGGGCCAGGGAAGCATCAAGTTTGGACCTTGGTAGAGCCGGGGAAAAAGCTGTGACTGTGAGGAGAGATGAGGGGCAGCAAGATCCATGGGCACAAGGCCAGTAGGATAGACCTAGCAAGGAAGGAGTAAGGGAGGGCACTGGTGTACAGTGGATGCTAAGTAGGTGAACATGGCAGGGGCAGAGGGAACATAGGGGGAACACAGGGTGAGGAGAGACCTGGGGTGAAAGGAACATGGGGGCACAGGGGAAACACAGGGTGGATGGGAAAAGTGGTGAGGGGAACACAGATGGGGAACACAGGGCAGGGGAACACGAGGTAGAGGGGTGTGATGATTACGATTGTGGGTCCACTTGGCTGGGCCATGATTCTCAGGGTTTTGGCAGTTGTATAATGTTGTGATCTCTTCCCTGTTGAGATCTGATATGTGTTCACCCCCATGATGGGATCTGCTGTGAGTAGCCAATCAGTTGAAAGGGAGATTCCTTGGGCGTGTGGCCTGCATCAAATATAAGGGGACATTCTGGAAGGGCTTGAGGCTTTTTCTCCTGCTGGATCCTGTAGCTGGCTCCTGTTCACCTGATCTCCAGTTCTTGAGACTTGAGCTAGCAGCTTACCTGTGGTCTTGCCTGCCTGTCTTGGGATTCATCAATCTTCCCAGCCTGTGAGCAAGAGCCTTGCTCTCTGACCTGCCAATCTTGGGTTTGCCAGCCCCTGCAGCTACATGAATCAGGAGAAGACTCTATCCTGACCCATGGACTTGGGCCATTCCAGCCTCTACAACTGCATGAGCCATTTCCTTGACATAAATCTCTCTATATATATCTATTTATATGCTTTACTGGTTTTACTTCTCCAAAGAACCCAACCTAAGACAGCGGGACAGGGAACACAATGGAGGAACACTGGGTGGGGAGGACATGATGGGAGAAATGGGCTGCGGGGACACATGGAAGGCCGCACAAGGGAACTGTAGGTAACAGTGTAGTTCTGTGAACTTGATGACGGGTACATGTGCCCTTAGAACATCCTTCCATGTCAGCATCTGCTGTAAGGCAGACTCAATTCCTGAGTTGAAACAGTCTGCACTTCTGTGGTGGAGGCCCCTGTGTGAAGAACAGTTTAGAAGGGAGAGGCAGGAGCTGGAGAGAAGGAAGATGGTATGTGGTGAAAATGGGGGGCCCTGTTCTGAGACTAGAGGTGGGGACTGGTCTCCAGTCCAATCTGACCTCTGGCTGGCAGGATGCTCCCTCTATACAAACAGAAAATATCCCCACAGCCTTCCTGCTGAAAAGATATGTCTGTGGAGAATCAGATACCCTCAGCTCCAGTTTCCATGCAGTCCTACACCGACAAACCCATAAACACCACTTACTCCACACACACACTCACACACACTCATACACACCTCCCACAGATGCATGTACACCATACATACCCACATTCACAACACACAAAAACACACACGTATATACAACTGACCCCTCCTGTGCACACCCCTCATACACACACACACACCCATACCCCTCCACACACATTCACACAATACATACACACCCACACACCCATGTATACCCACAAAATACACAACACTCCCCCACACCACTCACTTCCCCTCACCAGCCCTCCATATACATATACCCCTACACAAGCACACCACCACATGTGTTTCAGTGGCTGCCAGCTGTGGACAGAGTCCTTCCTGAGCACGCAGCTGGCGTTCACTACTTCAGACAGGCTTCTTCCCACCATGATCCCTTCAACAGCTGTGTCCAGCTTTCACCAGGAGTGCTTCTGGCACAGCCCCAACTGTTAACTCCATCCCTCACTGGCCTCCCCCATGAGTTTGAACTCCTGATACCCTCCACCTACAGGTTAGTGACACTACCCACTGTGAAGTTCCACTTTCTTCGCCCTCCCACATCTAGCCAAATGCCAGGTATACACTCCAGACCTGTACCCCCACCTTGGTGGAGCCAGGGGGCAGCCCTAAGTGACCTGACAGAAGCCCCAGAGATCCTGACATTGCCCAGCTTAACCCAGGTCTCAGAAAGGGCAGTGAGTCTCCCACCTCTCCCACCCTGTTCCCCATCCAGCTTCTGTTGCCAGGCTAGCGGGGGAGGTCCTGGGCCAGCTGTGACCGTCTTGAGAAGGCGGTGTACTGTAGGTCTCCCGTGTGCCTCTGGCTTTAGAAGGCCTTTGTGGGTCCCAGACATCCACAGGCTGCCTGGCCCTGGGCTACCACTGGGTGCAGACAGCAGGAGGCACAGGCAGGAGATGGAGAGAGACACAAGATTTTCACAGTGATCCTCTGCAGTGAGCTTCCGGCCTTACCCTTCCCTGTCCCACAGCCCTGAAAAGGCAGTGTTCTCAGTTCATTTTGGTCTTTTCAGCCCCTGCCTGCCTCTGAGAACAGACTACCAAATCACTCTACTGGAGCCCCTGTGTTTCCTGCGGATTGGGAGCTGCTTGTCTTCCTCATACTGCTCTCTGTGGGTTCATCTACATTCCTGACAAGCATTCACTGAGAACCTGTTGGACACACCAGGCTCTCTGTAGGTGCCAGGAGAGAGAAAGACTTGGACCCTGGCCTAAACAAGTAGAGCCAAAGTGTGTGTCCAGGGAGTTAAGATGGGGGAAGTCAGGGGCTCCCCTGTAATCCCAATGCCCCCATGTGCTGCCAACATCCCAGTGCATGTCCCAGAAGTAACACAATTGTATCTGTCTCAGTCCTGTTCATATTGTGATATATATTATCATTTCCTCTATTTTACCATGATGGTCAATAAAACCATTGGTGACAAAGTCAGATTATCCTCCTGTCATTTTTTTTATGCTCTGCTTTTGCCCATAGGATGAGGGAGGCACACACAGGAAACAAACATACAGAAGGCACATGGGACACACATACATAGGAGGCAATCGCACAGGAGACACATACACACATGCACACACACACACACACGTGCACGCATGAGAGAGAGAGAAAGAAAGAAACAAGAGGGAGTTCCAAATTAGGTGACTGTTCTCATGATGTGGACAGTGTATAAGTTCTGCCTTAATATTCAGTCAATGTGTTTGAGTCCCCATTAACAGACTGGCCCCCATCAGCTGTGGAGTTACCCTATCCTGAATGAGTTTGCACACCAGGTGATTCATAAGTATCCCCCTGTTGGCTGCAGGCTGAGGTTGGAGAGGTAATTCCTCCTCCTTATCAGAACTCCTCCTTATGCCCCCACCCTGATGACCAGAGATTTACAAGGTCCCCTGGGGTTCTAAGAATGTGCAACTGCCCTGTACTTCTCCGGAGAACTGAGGCCCCAGAGTTCACCCTTCCCACTAGTGCTTCTGGCCCTTCTTCAGAGCAGCTCATTATTGCCTCATGTGCCCTTATGTTTGCCCTTAGCCCATCACTGGTCTTGACTGGTCACCAAAAAATGCTGCTTCAACTATGTTTGTCCTGTATCCACAACCAGAACCTCAGGAGGAAGAGATGGGAAGAGAAAGCAACCTTCACCACAGGAGTTAATAAGGGATAAAGAGGAGGCCCCGGGGGTCAAGAAATCTTACTTTGATTTTAAAAATAAGTGTTAACCTAGAAATGCCACTTCCATCAATGCCTTTTCCCAGAGAACACTATCAGCATCTTGCAGGACACAGACATTTTATGGGATGGTTTGGGAGAGGTTGTCCTGGTCCACCCTCATTTGCAGACAAGGAAGTATCCTCTACAGGTCCCCTGGCTGGTGGGATGCAGACCTGGGACCAGAGCCCAGGCCCAGGATCTGCTCCAGAAGCCACCTGGCCTGACTGACAAGGCACAGAGGTGTGTGTGCCACCCCACATGGAGTTGAGGGTGGGAGGTATCAGTCCAGTGTCTCCCCCCACTCTGATTCTCCTCATCTCCATCCTAGGATGGGGCCAAGTGTGTGTACCCCACCAAGACTCTCAAATCCAGTCCATGCCTGGCGCATGGCAAACACCCTATAGTTACTTGTTAAATGAATGAATTGAGGAATGGGTGAATGAATAAATACATACTTGTTTGTAGGCCTTGCACTTTGAAGGACAGTGTTGGGTGGGAGTAGTTTTGATTCTCCTCCACCCTTTCTCCCCACTTCCAAACTCCTACCCTCAGCTACCAAGCGCTATCATTGTGGTGTTGGCAGAGGGCTGGTCCTCACTTCCTCCAGTCTTCGCCATTGCATCTTATTTGTCCAGTGACCCCCACCAACAGATATTAGGAATATGAGAAATAAAGGGGGAGGAAATGCACTCAGAAATCACAGCAATCTTGTAAGGAGAATAGGAGACATTGAAAGGAATTTTATGGTTTCTGCTGGTCTTCTGTGTTGCCATCAAAGTAGAAGGCTGGTTTCATTCAGACAAGGACCTTGATGGATGTGGATATGTAATGGGGTAGGTCAGAAGTTGAAGCTGAGCGTGGACCTGAGAAGAGCAGAACTGCTGTGTATAGAAGTGTATGAACCCTGTGGCATCCATCAGTGCACTGCGGGAAGGTGGCGGGGAGAGGAAGGCCGAGACTAGGGCTGTGAAATTAGCCAAAAGACTTGATGAAAACAGGAATGTCAGTTGTTCCCTTCAATTTGTTTGCCGATGTGTAATGTGAATTCCCACTGCCTTCAGGAAGGTCACTTTCACACGCAGCTACTGTGCTGAGTGGGTGGGGTGGGATTCAGGGAAAACATTGATGCAGAACAAGCACAGGAAGGTAAAATGGCTCTAAAATGAGCTCATCTGGTGGAAATGGGAACTTCAGAACAAAGGTGACCAGGAGAATACACGCTCCTTGAGAACTTGTGGAAAACTGGGGAAAGCACTAGGCTTTCCAAAATTCTACCTGGGCCTCAAATCCACACAACCTGCTCTCAGAGACATCTGGGATCCAATGGAGATGCAATCACTACCCCACCCCACCCTGCCCCCACCACATAGCACCTTCATGGTCCATGGCCCCATGGACCTACAACACTTTACATCCCTTTTTCACTGGTGCTTCCAGTGTCAGCAGGAACAGCGACAGAAATATTATTCCCATTTTACAGACAGAAAACTTAGCCCAGACAGGGACCATAATTGCCCATAAGTAGTTAGTGGTGTTATTAAGACTGTAATTCAGGGCTACTGTCCCTAAGCCTGTCTCTCTCCCTGCTGGGCTCAGAGTCCTATCAGCCCATTCACTTGAGGGAACAGATGGAGGCCACAGGGTGGTGGAGCCCTCAGGGCCCTGGCAATCCTGAAGTCTGAGTCAGCTTGCTCCCAGTGAGCTCTTCTCTGAGCTCTGATGGTTGCTCTGGATGGACCACTGCCCATTGTCACCTGGCCATGAAAAATCGGCTGCCAGCCCTGGATCCCAACAATCCTCTTGGATGAGATGAGTCCTGGGGTTCTGTGTGGGCTGCCTAAGCTCTTCACCCTCCCACATACACAGCATAAGTGGACCTGCCCTGAACAAGCTTCAGTAACTATCATACTAGGCAATAATACAAGAAGTCCAGCCTGTTTTCCTAATTCGCAAGCATTACCCATTGTCTGTCCTCTTAGAAGCTATTCAATTTGGTCCCAACCTGACATCCTTCACAAAAATACATCTCAGGTGGATTAATTTCTAAATGGAAAATCCATAATTGCTTTTATCTAAGTCATGGAATAGACAATAGGAGAATAAGTTTATAAACTTGAAAGACAACAAGTAGGATGAATCTGCTACTTATATAGACAGAAAATGTAAATCAGTTCTGCCAACTAATAGGAAACAGCCAAAAATATGATATGAAACATGGGCAAAGGAGATGAACAGAAGAGTAAAGGCCAAAGGCAGCCACTGTGGAAGGCAGGAGCCCGCCAGTGACCAGGAAAGTCCAAGACTGACCAGCAGGACTGCACATCGCATCTGTCCAGGTAGCTGACGTTTTTAAGTTTGATAGTATCCAGGGATGACAAGGGTGTGGGAAGCAGGTGTATCCTATTGTCTTAGGCTGGGTTCTCCAGAGAAGCAAAATGAGCAAGTTTATGTATATATAAAGAGAGATTTATATCAAGGAAATGTCTCACACAGCCCCTAGAGGTTGTACCTCCCAAGTCTGTGAGGCAGGAAAGGAAATTCTCCTGATCTACACAGCTGCAGGGGCTGGCAAACCCAAGATCGGCAGGCCAGAGAGCAGTGCCGCTGCAAGCGGTGAAGATCAATGAATCTCAAGATTGGCAAGCAAGATCACTGGCAAGCAGCCAGCCCAAGACCCAAGAAACGGAGGCCAGACGAAAGGGAGCAAGCTGCAGGACCCGGAAAAAGCAAAAACCCGGGCAAGGCAAGCAGGAAGGAAGTAGGCGGAGGAGGGCAGAGAGATGAAAGCTGAGGGGTGTGAGCCACCACAGGCCCTGCTCCTGCCAGTACCACTCAGCAGATTCCATCACTGGGGTGATCACTTTAACAAATTTCAACAGGGAGGTGATCACAACATTATACAACTGCCAAAACACTGAGAATCATGGCCCAGCCAAGTTGACACACAATCCTAATCACCACACCTACCTTGCCAAGGGGTAGGTAGGCACAGCAACCCAGGGGCTGTGAGGCAGTTTACTACACATACAGTGTACACATGCAATAAGCCAACAACCCCACTCCTGGAGGCCCGCCTGAGACACTCGCCCATGGGCACAGGAGGCAGGTATACAGCTGCCCATGGGAACACTGCCTGTGATCCTGAAAAACAAAAAATCTGGAAGCAATCTAAAATACCATCAGTAAGAAAATGGTCAAAAAGAAACTAGAGTGTGCATGTGTTTGTGTGCACATGAATGTGTACATGTGAGCACATGCATGTATGTGTAAGTAGGTACACATGTGTGCGTGTGTGTGTGTGTGTGTGTGTGTGTGTGTGTGTGCACTACACACTATGGAATACAATGCCACATTTACAGTGAGGTAGACACAGGACTAGCTCTAAGACTTATTGTCTAATGAAAAATGTTCCTTGTACATGAGACCTAGAGACCTCGAAATAAAGACAAAACCCCCTACTTCGCCTTCAAGTTCCCCCCTGACTCTGTCCTTCTTTGGCTTCTTGCCCTTGCCCAGCCCATCTCCTTGGGTTCTATCCTTCCTATTGCACAAGCTTTTTCCAGTCCTCTCCTCGCATCTCCCATCTTCACTTCCTTTCCATACTCCAGAGCCTGCCGCAAGTTCACCTCCCCATGCCACCTTCTCCCTCATAGCACACACAGGTCATCTGTGCTGGGATGAGGTAAGTGGTACCTCAGCCACCTTCACCTGACTGCAAGCTCAGAGCAGTAAATGTGGCATTCTTTTGTCCCCATTGTGCCCTAGACACCTGGCTGAGCACCTGGCAGGCAGTGAGCAGCCGCAAACATCAATGAGACAATTAAGCAGATGACAAACACAGTTTGTACCATTCATGTAAATGAAAAGACACACAAGACGATGTTCTGCATTTCCGTGGATGCAAATGCACGCGCACGAATGAAGAGGACTAAAACCATCTACTCCAAACTACACCTGCACTTTCTCTGGAATTGTGGATGGTGGCGAAGGTGAGATCTGCCTTTATTTATAATGTCTGAGTTATTAACAAAACATATATTCATATATTCCTTGGGTAACTAAGAAGACAGTAAATTCAAGGAAAACAAAAAGAGGAAGATTCTATTCAAAAGTAGGATCCTACAATATCAAATATATATATATATATATACTAATTCTCATTGCACCACTATTCTCAGTAGCCAAAAGGTGGAAACAGCCTAAATGTCCATCAACATATGAATGTATAAGCAATTCGTTGTATATACATACAATAAAAAATTACTCAGCCATAAGGAGAACTGAAGTCCAGATATATGCTACAACATGGATGAACCTTGAAAACATTACCCTGAGTGAAATAAGTCAGTCACAAGGGGACAAATATTGTATGATTCCACTTATATAAAACATCTAGGATATGCAAATGTATGGAGACAAAGTTTACTAGTGGTCACAGGAGTAGGTGGGAGGGAGAAGAAAAAGGGGATTTACTGTTTAGGGGACAATGAGCTTCTGTAAAGGATGATGAAAAATTCGGAAACAAAAAATGATGATGGTTGAACAACATGATGAACATAACTAATGTCACTGAATTGTATGTGTGAGAATGTTGAAATGGCAAACAATTCGTTACACAGATATTTACCACAATATAAAACATATGTTGTATGATAGACATATTTACAACAATAACGACAACAAAAAGAGCAGCTTATGAGGCTGCTTATGTGCAACCAAACCACCTTGTTAGATTTGGTTTCTTGGTTTGGAAGTTTAGGGTCATGGTTTCATGGGACATCCCAGTCAATTGGTCTAGTATCATTTCTAGTGTTTCTCGTCTACCTCCTAGTTCATTGCGTAGTGCCCTGGGGTCTTAAAAGCCTGAAAGAAGTCATCAAGGTACAACATTGGTCTCTGTTTGCCAGGAGCAACAGAGGAAGAAGGAGAGTCAGGAACAGGAAAAGGAAATGACATGTGTGGCTCATTGCCTCCATGAACAATTACCTCCTTTGCCGTGAGACCAGAACTGAACTGTGCCCAACTACCATTACTGAACATTTTGATCAAAGATTCTACAGAAAGAAGTAAAATTATCTCTATTCACGGATAATATGATCCTGTATATAGAAAATCCCACAAAACCCACAAGAAAAAATTCTAGAGCTAATAGAAGAATTTAGCAAAATTGCAGGGTACAAGGTAAACAAACGAAAATCAGTTGGATTTCTAACACCACCAATAAGGAATCTGAAAGGGAAGTTAGGGAAACTATTTCATCAACAATAGAGTCTAAGACAATAAAATACCTAAGAATAAATCTAACCAGGGATGTGAAGTTATACCATGAAAACTATAAGACACTGCTGAAAGAGGTTAAAGAAGACTTTAAAAAAATGAAAAGATGTTCTGTGTTCATGAGTTGGAAGAATTATTATTGTTAAGATGTCAATACCACTCAAAGCTACCTATAGATTCAACGCAATCCCAATCAAAATTCCAACCGAGTTCTTTACAGAAACATAAAAACCAATCCTCAACTTTATATGGAATGTCAAGAGGCCCCAAATATATAACACAGTGTTGAAAGAGAAGAACAAAGTAGAAAGACTCATACTTCCTGATTTTAAAACATACTATACTGCTACAGCAATCAAAACAGCCTGGTACTGGTATAACAGTAGACACATAGACCAATGGAATAGAATTGACAGTCCAGAAATAAACCCACACGTCTACGGTTAACTGATTTTTGACAAGGGTGCTAACTCCATTTCATGGGGAAAGACGAGTTTCTTCAATAAATGGTGCTGGGAAAATTGAATTTCCACATACAGAAGAATGAAACATGACTCATACCTCACAGCATACACAAAAACAAATTCAAAATAGATTAAGGGCCTAAATGTGAAAACTAAAATCATAAAATTCTTAGAAGCAAATGCAGGGGCAACACTATCAGGCCTAGCTTTTATAAAGGATTATCTAATATAATAACAAAATCACAAACTTTAAAAGACAAAATAAATAAATTGGACATCATAAAAAATTAAATGTTTTGTTCATCAAAAGATATCAAAAAAGTGAGAAGACAAGCTACTTACTAGGAGAATATCTTCAGAAACCATATACCTGATAAGACTCTAATAACCAAAATGTGTATAAAACTTCAACAACTTAACAACAAAAAGACAAATAACCCAATCACAAAATAGGCAAAGGACTTGAATAGACATTTCATCAAAGAGGACGTTCAAATGGGCATCAAACACATGAAAAGATGCTCAGCACCATTAGCCATCAGAGATATCCAAATCAAAACCACAGTGATACATCATTTCACTCCTACTAGGATGGTTAAGATTAAAAACAAAAACAAAAAACAAACCAAAAAAAAAAAAAAAACCAGAAAATAACAAATGTTGTCAAGGACGTGGGGAAATTGGAACCCTTATCCATTGCTGGTGGGAATGCAAACTGGTACACCTTTTGTGAAAAACAGGGTGTCAATTCTTTAAAAAACTAAAAATAGAACTACCATATGACCCAGCAATTTCCACTCCTAGGTATATACCCCAAAGACTTGAAAGCAGAGACTCAAAAAGAGACTTGTACAGCATTGTTCACTGCAACACTATTCACAATAGATAAAAAGTGGAAACAACCTAAATGTTCAACAGATGAATGTATAAACAAAATGTGATACACACCTACAATGGAATACTACTCAGCCAATAAGAGAAATAATGTCTTGATACAGTATGGATGGAGCTTGAAGACAGTGTGCTGAGCAAAATAAGTCAATCACAAAAGCACAAATATTGTATGACCTCATTTATGTAAAAAGACAAGAAAAGGCAAATGTACAGAGACCAAAGTTTATTAGTGGTTACTAGGGGTGGGAGAAAGGGGGAAAAGGAGGGTTAATGGTGATGGAAAAATTGCATTCATTAAGGGTAGAGTTGCACAGTGGATTATTTTAATTGCTGTCAGTAAGTAGTACACCTGTAAAAAGGTGAGTTGGCAAAAGTTGTATGATAGATATATTTACAACAATGACAAAAAAAATAGCTGCTGAGGCTGCTTATGTACAACCAAACACCTCATAGGATTTGGTTCCTTGGTTTGGAGGTTTAGGGTCATGGTTTCATGGGAATTGGCCTGATAACTTGTTTAGTGCTTCTGTTCTATCTCCTGGTTCACTGTGTAGTGCCTGGTGTCTTTAAAGCCTGCAAGATACCATCCAAGGCACAACAATTGCCTTCTATTCACCTGGAGCAGCAGAGGAAGAAGGAGAGTCAGGTATAGGAGGAGGATATGGTATGTGTGGATAATTGCCTCTGTGAACCACTGCCTCCTTTGCCATGAAACTAGAAGAATTGGTTGATAGGCCAGAAGAACTACCATTACTGAACATTTTGATCAAAGATTCCATAGAAGAACCCTGATCAAAAGGGGGAAAATGTAGAACATAATTTCAAATTTTCATGCAATCCAGACTTTCTGAACCAGTGGGTGGATGAACCCCTGAAACTATTACCCTGAGATAATCTTTAAATCTTAAATCAGAAATATTCCCTGAAATCTTCTTAAAATCAAACAATAGTTTAGCCTAACTAGTAAAAAAAAGTCTGCCTTGAGCATTACTCTCCTTTAAGAACTATCTATATGGGGCCAAACTGACAACAGCAACTCAGAAGGTTAGATAGGAACCTTAGGGGCAGTGAGTTTATGTTAACGAGGGGAGGACAACTCAGAAAAGGAGGGAGGGTGAGAATGGTTGCATAACTTGAAGAATACAATCTATATCACTAAATTGTACAAGTAGAAGCTGTTGAATAGGTGTATGTTTTGCTGTGTATATTCTCAACAACAACAAAATAAATTTTAGAAAAAAAGAAAGGTTCTGTAGAAGAATCCTGATTAAAAGGGGGGAAAGGCAGAACAGAATTTCAAATTCTTATGGACTCCAGACTTCCTGGAGCCATGAAGTTTGGATAAACCTGAATCCATTGCCCTGAGATATTCTTTAAACCTTAAACCAAAAATATCCCCCGAAGTCTTTTTAAAACCAAACAGCAGTTTAACTTAGCTAGTAAAAAAGGTCTGCCTTGAGCAGTATGCTTTTTTAAGAACTCTCTATATGGGATCAAATTGATAATAGCAACTTGAAAAATTAGATAGGCAATTTAGAAAGCAGAGAGTTTATGTTAATGGGGGAGGAACAATTCAGAAAAGGAGGGTGAGAATGGGTGCACAACTTGAAGTATGTAATCGGTGCCACTGAATTGTACATGTAGAAACTGTTGAACTGGTGTATGTTCTGTTGAGTATATTCATAACAAAATAAAATGCTATGTATACATACATATATATGTACATTTATATGCATATATATAGAGAGAGAAACAGAGACACAGAAAAAGCCCAGAAATTTTTTAAAACCAACCGAATAAATCACTAAAACTATGCTCATACCCTTAGCTCTTGTCACATCAAATCTATTCATTCTCTGTTCATGGATCTTATAGTTTAGGGCAAGGAGGTGGACTTTACCTCCCAGAGTCCCTCTGCCAGTGCAGAGAGGGGTCCTGGCCCGGTCAGGGCAAGGCAGAAAGGCTTCTGGAAGTGACTATTGGCAGAAACCAGAAGGCAAGTAAGGTATAGGTGGCGAAGGGGTAGAGAGGGAGAGGCAGTGTGGGAAGAGGGAGAAGCACAGGAAAACCCCACAGATGGAGCGAGCCAACTCTTCTTCCACCTTCTGCCGGAGGAAGGGCCCAGCCCTCAACTACCATGTGCTACCTTCCTGTGCACTTACACATGTGGGTGACCTCTCTGATCCTGTGAAAGAGGGACCTTAGATCAGAAGGGAAACGTCCTTGCTCCAACCATCAAACCATTTTTGCTCTTCTCAGATTGTTTACAATCCCCACAGAGGGGCCCTCTCGGAGATTGCCCGGGACCTGTCCAGTACCCCCGCCCTGCTGCATGCCCAGATGTCTCTTCCACCTCAGCTTGCAGGACAGGCGGTGGGTGATCAGCAAGCTCTGTCAGGTAGATGGAGGTGTCATAGCTGTGCCAGATGCAGCTGGAGAGGCTTGTGCCAGGAGAAAGGAAGAGCCCAGACACCTTGGCCACCTCCCTTCTTGCAGACCTATAATTATGGCCAGTTTTAAATCTGCTAAGGAGCCCTGGTGGAGCAGTGGTTAAGTGCTTTTCTGCTAACTGAAAGGTCAGCTAGTTGAACTCACCAGCTGCTCTGCAGGAGAAAGATGAGGCAGTCTGCTTCCATAAAGATTACAGCCTTGGAAACCCTATGGGGCAGTTCTACTCTGTCTTCTAGGGTCACTATGAGTTGGAATCGACTCAATGGCAAAGGGTATAAACCTACTATTTTTCCTAATTAGCAGCCTTAATACCTCATGCAGGCCATTAACAGGCAGTGGGTACACATCTTTAAATGAAATTAGTAATGTCATTAGTATAATCCATAATCAATACCTGGTAATTGCTTCCTTGGTTTTATATTTAGTCCTCAGAGATTTGGGATTCGGAGGGAGGAAGCATCAATCTGCAGACATGCTAACTGATGAGCTGTGGTCATGGACAGCCCAGCTAATCGGGCCTTGTCAGGATCCTCAGGGCCACCAATCCTCAGACGGCAGCTCTGGCCACCCAGCAGCACAAGGTTCAGGCCCCAGCTAGGCCACTGGAACCAGGAGGCTGCAGAGGAAAGGCCTGTGTTGCAGAGGAGGCTGTAGCTGTGCCACCTCCTAGGTCTATCCAGGACTTTGGCTCCTACTCCAGAGCAAGAGGGACTCTTTCAGAAACAAGGTCAAGGGGTGGTTCCAGACCATGAGGCAGTGCCATCCACATGCCCCAAATGTCACCTCCAACCTTCCAGAAGAATTTGTGGAGGGTATTGAGGACATCCAGTTAAAGACGGTAGAACATTCCTCTGCATGCTTCCTCAGCTCTGCATCTCAAATTCAAATGCACCCCATGACCTTGGCTCCTCAGTTTGCTGAGAAAGCCTGTGTCTGAGCCCAGAGTAGTCAGGGAAAGGCAGGGAGGCTTCTGAGGCTGCTGCAGTGATGGTGTCTCAAGGTTGAGCGCAAGAGGTAGGCGAGAAGCCTGTCCAAGGCCACCTTGTGAATGAGCTGTCATCTGACTATAATTGAAATTAACATTGAGGATCTGCTTCCAGGAACTTCCCCAGCAGAAAAAACCAGGTTGCAGAGGTCTGGGCTGGAATGCTCCCAGAGCCAGCCATAAATCTCTCCCCAAAGTGGTGATGCACAAGCTAACTGCTCCAGAGGCACACTGCTTGCGCCTGTCACTCTGTGTCCTTGCAGGCTCCACCGCTCCCTGGGAATGGGGCCAGGGAGAAGTAGATGGGAGTCGGCAAAGTCACTGTGAAGGAAAACATTTTAATTCATTTATTTAGAAGCCTCTCAGAAAACTGAGCTCTGCTTCTTCTGGAGCTGGTCAAAGGAAATAAGGAGTGACAGTTTCCCACTCCCCCCTTCTCTGGGCTGAGGAAGCGCTGAGCTGGAAGTGTTGGGTGTGAGCAAGTTCCAGGCTGCATGTGTCCAGGGGCCAGGCTCCTGGGGGGCCCGGAGCGAGGGCAGGGCCTGTGTCCCAGCCGTTGACAGGGACACACACGCACAGTCAGAACTGTCTCTGCTCTTTTCCTCCACAGTGCACAGTTTTCTGGTGAGAGCTACCCCTTGGCATGTGCTAAACTTTTGTACTTTCTTTCTTTCCTAAGCATGTGTGTGATGGTGAGAAGATTCTGAATATGAAACTTAAAATAATAATCACAAACCCCTCACTGAGTACCTCTGTTTCTCCCTCTATCCCTCCATCCATCCGTGTGCATCAGTGTGTCTGTGACTGTGTCAGCCTATACTTGTCTCAGTAACTGTCTCAGTTACTGAGGCTGGAGCTGGGGCCCCTGCCACCCCGGAACTGAGGTCTGGTAGGGAAGATCATCTAGCAGACCAATGTCTAAAATAGCGGAAGAAGGACACACAGACAAAGCACCCCTCCCTAACCAACACCTCCCACTGTGAACACCCAGCCCTCAAAGCCGAGACAGACTCCACGGAACTCACTTCCTGCTTCACCTCCACCCCATGGTGTGGTATTGGTAGAGAATTAGTTACATAGATGAATGGAACAGAATAGAGGATCCAGAAATAAACCTACATGAATATGCTCAATTGATTTTTGACCAAGGCTCAAAAGCACTTCAATTTAGGAATAGTCCTGGAGAAACTGGACATCCACAGGTAAAAAAATAAAACTCAATCTAAACATCACTCCTGATAAAAATATAATTTAAGGGAGACCTCATACCACCAAGAAAAGAGGAATTCCTTTGGACCCGAGGTTCCTGCGCAGAGAAGCTCCTAGTCCAAGGGAAGACTGATTAGCCAGAGCCAACAGAGGGAGAAAGCCTTCCCCTGGAGCTGACGCTTTGGATTTGGACTTCTAGAGTACTAGACTTTGAGCCAAATATATATATATATATATATATATATATATGACTTAAAATGAATAATGGACTTAAAAATAAAATTTAAAACTGTAAAACTTTTAGGAAAAAAAAAAAACCCAGGATAAAATCTTCAGGACCTAGAGCTAGGCAAAGAGTTCTTAGACTTGATGCCGAAAGCACAATCCATAAAAAGAAAAATTGATAAACCGGAGCTTATTAAAATTAAAAACTTTTATCTGTCAAATACTTCATTAAAAGTATGAAAAGAAAAGCCACAGACTGGGAGAAAATATTTTCAAACCACATATATGATAAAGGATTGGCTTAAAATATATAAAGAACTATCAAATGTTACAATAATAAAATAACAAATAATCCAATTAGAAAATGGGGAGAGGGCATGAAGAAACATTTCACCAAAGAGAAGGCAAATAAACACATGAAAAAATGTTCAGTATCATTAACCATCAGGGAAATGTAAATGAAAACCACTACAAACCTATCAAAATGGGTAAAATAAAAAAAATAGTAATACCAAATGCTGGCGAAAATGTGGAGAAACGATCTCTTATACATTGTTGATGGGAAAGTAAAATATCACAACCACTCTGGAAAACAGTTTGATGGTTTCTTTAAAAACTAAACAAGACACTACCATATGACTCAGCAGTTTCATTTTTGGGCGTGTATACCAGAGAAATTAAAACCATATTCATATAAAAACTTGTACATGAAAGTTCATAACAGCTTTATTCATAAAAGTAAAATACTGGGAACAGCCCAGACATCCTTCAATAGGTGAATGGTTAAACAAACAGTGGTACATCCATACAGTGGACTATTGCTCAGCAATGAAAAGGAATGAACTATTGATACAGGAACAACCTGAATGAATCTTCCGAGAATTATGCTTAGTGATAACAGCCAATCCCAGAAGGTTACATAATGAATGATTCCATTTATATAACGCTCTTGAAATGACAAAATTATAGAGGTGCAGAACAGATTAGTGGTTCCCAGGGGTTAAAGAAAGGGTGAGACTAGGGGTTAGGAAACTCCTTTCCTTGGAGGAGCTGGAAGGAAAGTGTGTGTGACTGGAAAAGGGCAACATGGGGGTCTTTGTGGTGACAAATATGTTCTGTCTCTTGACCGCAGCAATGTCAGTATCCAGGTTTCCATATTGTACTATAAGTTTTATAAGGTATTACCATTGGGGGAAATTGGGTATAGGGTACACCTGATTTCTCTCTATTATTTCCTACAACTGCTGGTGAATCTACAATTATTTTTAAAAGTTTAACTGAATATAAAAGAAACCATTAAAAATAAAGTTACCTAGAATATTTAACAAAATTAATCCAATCAGTAGGATCTCTGGTGGCACAGTGGTTAAGTGCTTGGCTACTAACCAGAAAGTCAAGGGTTCAAACCCACCAGCTGCTCCACAGGAGAAAGACGTGGCTTCCGTAAAGATTACAGCCTTAGAAATCCTCTGGGGGCAGTTCTGCTCTGTCCTATAGAGCCACTATGAGTTGGCATGGACTTGATGGCAGTAGGTTTTTGGTTTTAGAATCCAATCAGTGAATGTAATCACATGAATGAGAAAGCATCAAACCAAGGTCAGCTTTTATTACTTTAATTTTAAAGTTCATCTAAGCAATACATATACATTGCTTAAAACATGTAAACTTATTAGAAGGCTTATTAAGATAAATGACTGTCTTAAACTTCTCCAGCTTCTGCTCCCTCCCTGGAAGCATAACATTCAAGTCCTTCTGGCATTTACTCTCATGATTCTAAGTGAAATGCTTACACTTCCATTTCTTGCTTTTTCCATTTTAAATGTTAACTAGATCTTGGACTTCCTTCCATGGAAAATGAGAACTTGGTTCTCAACCCCCTCCCCACCACCCATACATACTTCCCTCTCTACTTCCTTCCAGTGGAGTTATATCTTGATATCTGGTTAAATTAATATTATTATTATTATAAGGCTAAGTAAATATCATTTAGAGCTGAGTTGGATCCTTTTCTAGTCATTCATTCATTCACGCAATACATATTTATTGAGCACCTACTATGTGCCAGTCACTGTTTTAGGTGCTGGGGTTACAGGATCAAACAAAGTAAATGAAATTACTGTCCTCAAGAAGCTTACGTTGTGGAGGTGAGGAACCAAATAATACACAAATCTCTATTATTTCCAGTGTTGGTAAGTGGTGTGGGGGAGCAGGGGTGGGGAAGGGAGAGTGATGGGTCATGGGGGGAGGCGTCCTGGAAAGAACTCTCCAATAAGGAGAGATTCCAACAGAGACCGGAGGAAGTGTGGGAGGGAGCCCTGTGGGTTTCTAGAGAAAGAGTGTTCCAGGCAGAGGGAACAGGAAGTGCAGAGTCCCTGGTGGAGTCAGCTTGGGTGTCCTTGGGTGTCCTTGGGTGTCCTTGGAGCAGCACGACAGAGGGGTGCCCAGGGGAGAGACAGCTCACTATCCCACCTTGCAAGCCTCTTCCGTAGATACTCATGGATATCCAGGCACTGCACTGCCACGACAGAGCCCATTCTCTCCTTACTGGTGCCGTGCCCCACCCCTTTACAGGTCCCAGTCGTTTGTCTGATTTTCATCTTTCAGAATTCAGCGGTGTCTCTCTTCTGTATCATTTTCTCGCCCCAAAGTGCTGTTGTCATCCTCCTCTTACTCTTCATCTTTGGGGTACAAGCTGCATGCCAGAAGGAATGGAGAGGCCGTGAATTGCTGGGAGCCCATGTTGGGGGCTGAAGCAGTCAGCAAAGCTTCTTCAGGGAAATGGGGCTCAAGCTGAACTGGAATAGTAGGGAGGAGGTGAGGATGCCGACTCCTCAACAGCCGGGCTTTGCTCATCCTTGTCACTGCTCTGGTTGCCAAGCCCAGGCTATTTCGGGTCGGGCTACGGAGACCTACTGCGTCAGCAAGTTGGCGGTGAGTGCCAGGCTTGCCTGCCCACATGCTCCAGCTGGGCCAGGGCTGAGCGGGAGGGAGTGCCTGGTCTGTGACAGGCCAAGGAGCAGTGCCAGGCTAGTCTGAAACTCAGGCTGGGCAAGGGGTCACCACCCTCTGGGGAGTGCTGGGAGAAGCCCTCTGAGGCAGGGATAATGGCCCAGCTGGAAATCAGGGCCTGGTTAACATAGGCCTTGCTTCAGAGGCATTTGGTCTGGTGAGGGAGACAGGTGCCTAAGCAAACATCTGCAGTGGGGAAGCAGGCCAAGACATTGTTTCCTTGGGTTGGGCTGGGCCTGGGGGGAGGCTGCATTCAGGGACCTTAAGGCTGAAGAGTTAGCCAGGTGGTGTGGTGCCGGGAAAAGGCCGAGGCGAAAGGACGGGGACCTGGGGCTGCTTTGGGAGGAGTGAGTCACCTGGGGATGCAGGAGGTTGCTGGGAGTGGGCAGGAGGAGACGGCCACATGGTCGTGTGGTGCGGCAAAGAAAACACTCCCTTACCTGGCTCCTGCCAGGGGCAGCATCTATGTGGAAGCCTGTATGTAACTCTTACAGGGACCAGGGAGGGGCATGTGCCCCAGCTTATGGAGGCAGAAAGCCGTCTGTCTCCAGACCAGTTTCATGCGTTCTTCTCCACCTCTCCCTAACCCACCAGCCTGTGGGGCTGAATGAAGCACTCATAGCAGGAATATTTTTTGAGGTAAAAATAGTAGAAATGACACTGATTACCCAGCCCCAGCTCCCCACTCCTGCCCTAAGGCAGAAGACCCAGCCTTCAAGTGCTGCGGTCACGTGACGCCACCAGGAGCAAGATGTGGCCACGCAGGTGTCTCTGTCCTGTCAAGGCCCTGGAGCTGGACCAGCTCTCAGAGATGGAATGTGACGACCACAGCAATAGGGCCCATCCGTGGCTCACTCTTTTTTGGTCAATGGGACAGAAACCTCTGCTGTCTGTCCAAGCAAGCCTTGCCCCTCCTGGGTCCAGGCAGAGAGAAGGCTGTCTCACTGAGGGCCTGAACCTTTGTGAACGGGCCATTCTCCCAGCTGGGGCTGCCACTCAGAGTAAGGTTAGCTTTTGACACATGGATCACTTTGTTCCAAAGCCTGTATGCCTGTAAAGCTCAGAATACCACGTGGCCTTGTTTAGTTTGTTGTTTGTTTGAACCAGGGGATAAATGACATCTGGAGGAGCCTTACCATTTTATACATCCCAGCAGGGACCTTCAGTAGTAAAGGTCTCTCACAATTGTGGCACACTGACCATCTTGGCCGGGCTGTGAGCCCTCGCTGTTGCTCGCTTCACCCTCAGACACTCTGACCAGGGACGGCCTGTTGTCCCTCTCACAAAGAAAGGCACAGAGTTAAGCAGCATGGCCAGCGTGAGCCCCAGGATTTCTCCTTCCTGTGCTCGTTTTCTGGGCCCACCTCTCTCCTGGTATCCGGGGCCTTCCGTGTTCAGGTGGCAGAGCTGAGGCCCCTCGGGGGCCTGGCTGGGGCAGACCCAGGAACAGGGCTGTTTGGGAGGACAGCAGAAGGCACATCAACAGGCTGGTGGTTGGGTGGAGGAGGTAGAAAGAACAAAGAGGGACCAAAGGGGATTGGTGGTCCCCCCAGGGATACCTGCTGGGAGACTGAGAGCTACTGGAGTGGAACAAGGCAGGCCAGGCTGAGGAGATGTGAAATATCTGAGTCCAAAGGGAGAAGCTGCCATTAGCTTTTTCTCCTTGCTTTTACTGGGAGATCCCTGTGGGGATCAGCCAGGAGGGAAGTTGGTGATTTCAGACGTGCAAAGGGGCCCTGGGGAGAGTTCTGGAGTGAGAAGCCTGAGTGGTCAGACTTGCAGCAGGCACCACTCTCTCCTTGGCTCAGCCCACGCTGGCGGGAGCAGCTCCTGATGATGCTCTTGACGGTGCTCTGTGTGGGTTACGGAGGCCCTCCTCCTCTGGGCCAGGGCACTGGGGCACCCTGCTGGGTGGCAACCATGTGCCCTCATGCAGGTGCCACCCACAGCCACCTGAAGCACCCCGACAGGGGGCCTATGGGTCCCTGAGTAGGCTGGCTCCCTGTCCTGTGGACCCAGGTAACCAAAGAACAAGGCAGAGTGCAAGAGCCCCTGTAACCTGTGCAGGGCTGGAGGGCGGCGTGCAGAGAGCACCTTTCCTGAAGAACCTGTACTGTGGGGCTGTTGGGGCTCCCTGCAGGGGTCAGAGCAGCTGGTCAGAAGGGGGAATGGGGCAGGGCCTCGGACTCAGTCTGGTCACTGCTTCCAGCTTCTGCGGCAGGCCTTCCTGGTGACCGCTGCTCTGATTTGCCTTGTCCCTTCCATGGAGGCTCAGCTGCTCCTCACTCTCTGGTTCACTGGCAGAGAGGGAGGGGAGCAGCCTGCACCAGCAGCCCAGCTGATTAATTGCATAATTAGTTAGAAGCCACATGTTGCTGCTCGGATGAATTTGGTCTAAAAATATTTTCTTATGAAAAACACAACAGAACCTAAAATTATCCCTTCTGCTGTTACCCAGGGAAGCCTCCTACTCCTACATCTTGGGAAGCCCAGAGTGGAGAGACAGAAGGCAGAGGAAGGCCCTCTGGTGGGCGGGCAGGCGGGTGGGCGGGCAGGGGTGGCCAGCCTCTGGCCTAGCAGGCCTCAGACCTGCTGCACCTTCCCCCAGTCCTGAGGCCCGCAGATCAGACAGCTGACATCAGAGCATGTAGCGGTGCTGCAGGGTCACAGACCACAGGATCGGGTCCTGAGGAAGGGCTTCCTCACCTGTCTGACCATCAGGGAAGGCCCACAAGGGACCACTTCTAAACTGGGTGTGATTCGGCTGCTGGAGACATAGGTGTGGAAGGCAGAGCAGGCGCAGGAAGGGCTGAAGCAAAGCACTCAGGTAGAAGTGCCCCTGACCTGTGCTGGAGGGGAGGGGATGAGAGGAGGACAGTGCCTACACAGACCCCTTCTGTGGCTGAGGGTCCCGGGCCAGCGTGTGTCAGCATGGACATGTGTCAGCACGGACATATGTTGGCATGGACGTGTGTCAGCATGGACATGTGTCAGCGTGGACGTGTGTCAGCATGGACATGTGTCGGCTCGGACATATGTTGGCATGGACGTGTGTCAGCATGGACATGTGTCAGCGTGGACGTGTGTCAGCATGGACATGTGTCGGCTCGGACATGTGTCAGTGTGGACGTGTGTCAGCGTGGACGTGTGTCAGTGTGGACGTGTGTCAGCGTGGACATGTGTCAGCATGGACAAGGCTGACTGACTGCGTGTCCACTGGTTGGTGAGTACAGGCAAGAGCAGGGACAGTTTAAGTGTGTGTTTGTCCCGGCTTCACTGCTCTGGCGCACGTTTCTCCCTGGGCAGTTGAATCAAGTGGGTAGAGAGCACACTCTCCTCTTCTTCTCCTGAAATTTTGCTAGGGCCCAACCTGGCCAGGGTGGATGACAGCACATCTAGACTCTTCTCTCTGGCCCCAGGGGTGGCTCAGACCAGAGAGGGCAGCTCCTCCAGCTCACAGCAGTGGAGCCCCAGCCAGAGTAGAAACTGCCTTCTCCTGATGCAGTGCGTGGAAGCAGGGGTGGGTTCTCCACACGCTCCCAGTCTCTCAAGCCCAGATGTGGTGTGACACTGATGGGAACTAGCCCCACCTGCAGGGACGTGCACACCCACTTGGGCTTGAATGTGGGCTCTGGCCTTGGCCAGCCCCTTGGGCAGGTCATTTATGGTTGCTGAGTCTAGGTTTCTTCATCTGAGTGGTGAGTGATGCAGCCTACCACTCGGGGTGTGTGAACATTAAGTGGGTGGGGTATGTAAAAGGCCTGGTGTTGGGCACATTTTTATAAGTGGGAGCTGGTATAGCTTTTGCCTGCATAAACCAGTCCTGATAGATGTAGCAGGAGGCTCAGTACCTCCTGAGCCATGAATCTCCAGTTATAGCAACCCCAGAGGGCTTGTTAAATATAGGCTGCTTACCTCCAGAGTTTCTAATTCAGTAGCCTGGGGTGGGGACCCAGAACTTGCATCTCCAATGAGCTCCCAGGTGGTGCTGGTGTGGAGACCCCACACTGCGAACCACTGCTGCAGAGTGAGAGGGCACGGGGCAGTCTGAGAACCAGACTCGGAGTCCAAAGTCCTGAGTGAGATTCCCAGCTATGGCCTGAGAATCCAGGCAGGCAGAGCATGGAGAGGGGATGTGGCTTGCTTACGGCCACAGAAACAATCGGCCTCTAAGCATGTGACAATGCAATGTGCCGTCTTCTCCACAGGACTCAGTTTTCTGAAAAGGCAGGTGACAATACCCTTTACTTACTTGGCTGGACCTTGTCACTGGGCTGCCAGGGTCCCCACGCCCCCTTGTCACTGGGCTGCCAGTGTCCCCACACCCCCTTGTCACTGGACTGCCAGGGTCCCCACGCCCCCTTGTAACTGGGCTGCCAGGGTCCCCACGCCCCCTTGTCACTGGGCTGCCAGGGTCCCCACGCCCCCTTGTCACTGGGCTGCCAGGGTCCCCACGCCCCCTTGTAACTGGGCTGCCAGGGTCCCCACGCCCCCTTGTCACTGGGCTGCCAGGGTCCCCACACCCCCTTGTCACTGGGCTGTCAGGGTCCCCACGCCCCCTTGTCACTGGGCTGCCAGAGCTCCCACATCCCCTTGTCACTGGGCTGCCAGGATCCACACAATCTACAGTCCTTGGGCTGCCAGGACCCTCACCCCTCTCCCGACCCTGGATTGGGTTTCTGGGTTCTCTGCCTGCTGCTACTCTACATGGACTCCTGGAGGAGCAAAGACTTCTCAGGCAACGCTGGCTCAATGCCTCAACATCCTCCTCTGGGGCTGGTATTGCCTTAGATGCCCAAATACGTTGGAACCGGCCTGCCCAGTCAGTCCTTCCAAGGTGGTGGAAAGGGGCCATGGCTGTGACTCATTCTAGAGAGCCTCATGGTTTCCTAGCACAAATCTTGCAGTTTGTATTTCAGTCACTGGAATTAGATGCTGAAATAGATTCTGGTGTGGGCACTGTGATCCTGGGCTAGGGCCACTAAGGTTTCCAACCCATGGTGGCTGGTGTCCCTCCCACACTTCAGTATCCACTGACCTCTGGACACATGAGGGGAGGGAAACAGGGAGCCCACTCCTGAAGCTGAGCTCACCCATCTACCTGCACTCTGCTATAGTCAGGACATCACAGCACAGTATAGCACAACTCACACTGATCCATAGCATGTTCTCTCATCTCTGACCTCACCCAATACCCCCTCTATAACCAGTGAGGCACACAAAATGTGTCCATTTTACAGATGGCAAAACCAAAAAAGGAGGGTTTCAATAAGCAATCTGGGGTGTCCCATATCTCCCTGCCTCAACACGGGGGGGCTTTACACAGAATCTGATTTGCAGTGAAACAGGGGTATTTGGGGGAAAGTACAGGCTTTAGAAAGGGATTTCAGGGTGATTTACTCTGCTTGACAGTAGCAGTATGGCAGTTTGAGTTGCATTTGGCTGCAAGCAACATAACACATGGTAAACAGCTTAAACCAGGGGTTGGCAAACTTTTCTCTGAAGGCCCAGATAGTAAATGTTTTCAACTTTGTGACCCACACAGTCTCTGCTACAACTGCTCAACTTTGACATGGTAGTGAAAAGCAGCCATAGACGATACATAAACAAATAGGCATGGTTGTGATCTAATAAAACTTTATTTACCAAAACAGATGGTGGGCTAAATGTGGCCCATGGGCCATAATTTGCCAGCCTCTGGATTAAACTCACAAGAAATGGGGAGATCAGTGGCTCCAGAGTTGTGGCAGTTCAATCACGTCTCTACAACCCCCTCACCTTTCCTTCATGATTCAGAGATGGCTGTTGTGACCCCAGGCATCACACCTATCAAGAAGGGGAGGAGATGGCACCAGCAAGATGTCTTTTTTTGCTTCTCCCTTTTATCAGAAAGCAGAAGTCCCATTGCCAATGGCTTCTCCTTGTCTTGACCAGAACTATGCCATATGACTGCAAGACAGTCTGGAAGAGCTAGCATCTGGCAAAGGAAAATTCAACTGCCATGACTGGCCCAGACCAATCATAATGTTAACATCTGAAGCACATTGTGACCACAAAGAAAACTGGAGAATGGCTGTTGGGTAGGAAGTCAACAATGTTTGCCACAGAAGGGGACTTCATTCTTGTGATCTGGGGAGAGATGAGATCTGAGGGTCAAAGAAGGGTCAAGGCTCTGCTCCCCAACCCAGAGGCCTAGTTCCACATCTCCAATGATGAGTTTCAAGATATCATTCCCTGGTGAAGTGTATGGAAACCCTGCTGGTGTACTGGTTAACAGTTCAGCTGTTAACCAAAAGGTCAGCTGTTCAAATCCACCAGATGCTCCTTGGAAACTCTATGGGGCAGTTCTACTCTGTCCTATAGGGTCGCTATGAGTCAGGATCAACTCAACGGCAATGGGTTTTGTTTTGTTTTGTTTTGGTGAAGTGTATCCCCCAGCCTGCTCCTATGTTGAATACTTGAATCCAGCTGCAGTATTTCTGTCAGTCAGGCATTCAGTCTCTGCTTGATGCCTGTGTGAAGGGAAATCACCACATCCTAGGCAGCCCATTCTTTCTTGAGGCTTCTCTGACTGAAACGATCTTCTTATCTTGAACTAAAATGTGCTTCCTGTGACTTCTAGTCATGGATCTTAGTTCTACCTTCGTGAACATATTTTTTTACTTCTTTTTTTATTCTTGTACTTTAAGTGAAAGTTTACAATTCAAGTTAGTCTTGTACAAAAATTTATACATACGTCGTTATGTGATCCTAATTGCTCTCCCTATACTGTGACAGCACACTCCTCCTTTCCAACCCTGATTTCCAGGTCCATTCAACCAGCTCCTGACCCTGTCTGCCTTCTCATCTCACCTCCAGACAGGAGCTGCCCATTTAGTCTCATGTATCTACTTGAGCTAAGAAGCACACTCTTCACAAGTATCATTTTATGTCCCATAGTCCAGTCTAATCTTTGTCTGAAGAGTTGGCCTCAGAAATGGTTTTAGTTCTGGGTTGACAGAGAGTCTGGAGACCATGCTTTAGGGGGATCCTCCAGTCTCAGTCAGACCATTACTAAGACATTAGACCTTTTACTAGAATTTGAGTACTGCACCCCACTTTTCTTATGCTCCATCAGGGACTCTCTGATGTGTTCCTGTCAGGGCGGTCATTGTGGTAGCCAGGCACGATCTAGTTCTTCTGGTCTCAGGCTGATGGAGTCTCTGGTTTATGTGGCCCTTTCTGTCTCTTGGGCTAATACTTTTCTTGTGACTTTGGTGTTCTTCATTCTCCTTTACTCCAGGTGAGTTGGGACCAATGGATGCATCTTAGATGGCCGCTCGCTAGCTTTTAAGACCCCAGATGCCACTCACCAAAGCAGGATGAAAAACATTTTCTTAATAAAATTTGTTATGCCAATTGACCTAGATGTCGCCTGAAAGCATGGTCCCCAGGCCCCTGCCCCTGCTACTCTGTCCCTCGAAGTGTTGGGTTGTATTCAGGAAACTTCTTAGCTTTGGTTTAGTCCAGTTGCGCTGACTTCCCCTGTAGTGTGTGCTGTCCTTCCTCTCACCTAAGATAATTCTTGTTTACCATCTAGTTAGTGAATAAACCTCTCCCTCCCTCCCCACCTTTGTAACCATCAAAGAATGTTTTCTTCTGTGTTTAAACCTTACCTAGAGTTCTTATAAGAGTAATCTTATACAATATTTGATATCGGACAAGATTTTTTATGAAATGAATGAAAATAGGAGGAGTTCAGGGAAAGACCAGGGATAATAGTCATGTTGGGGAATATAAGACATCCAGGAAACTATAGCAATGGTAATAATAGTGGTGTTATACAATATTTGTCCTTCTGTGACTGACTAAATTCACTCAATGTAATGTCTTCCAGATTCCTCCATGTTATAAGATGTTTCACGGATTCATCATTGTTCTTAACCATTGTGTAGTATTCCTTTGTGTGAATATACCATAATTTGTTTATCCATTTGTCCATGATGGGCACCTAGGTTGTTTCCATCTTTTTGCTATCGTGAACAGTGTTGCAATGAACATGTGCGTGCATATGTCTATTCATGTGAAGGCTCTTATTTCTCTAGGATATATTCCAAGGAGTGGGATTGCTGGATCGTATGGTATTTCTATTTCTAGCTTTTTAATAAAGTGCCCAATCAATTTCCAAAGTGGTTGTACAATTCTACATTCCCACTAACAGTGTATAAATGTTCCAGTTTCTCCACAGTGTCTCCAACATTTATTATTTTGTGTGTTTCAGAGTAAAGCTAGCTTTGTTGGGGAGAGAAGGTATCTCATTGTAGTTTTGATTTACATTTCTCTAATGGCTAATGATTGTGAGCATTTCTTCATGTGTTTGTTAGCTGCCTGAATGTCTTCTTTGGCAAAGTGCCTGTTCATATCCTTTGCTTACTTTTTAATTGGATTATTTCTTTTTGTTGTTGAGGTTTTGCAGCATCTTGTAGATTTTAGAGATTAGACGCTGATCGGATTTGTTGTAGCCAAAATTTTTTCCCAGTCTGTAGGTTGCCTTTTGACTCTTTCGGTTGAAGTCTTTTGATGAGCATAAGTGTTTGACTTTTAGGAGCTCCCAGTTATCTAGTTTCTCTTCTGGTGTTTGTGCATTGTTACTTATGGTTTGTATTCCATTTATGCCATGTATTAGGGCTCCTAGTGTTGTCCCTATTTTTCTTCCATGATCTTTATCATTTTCAATTTTATATTTAGGTCTTTGATTCATTTTGAGTTAGTTTTTGTGCATAGTGTGAGGTATGGGTCTGGTTTCAGTTTTTTGCAGATGGATATCCAGTTATGCTAAGCACCGTTTGTTAAAGAGACTGTCCTTTCCCAATTAAGGGACTTTGGGCCTTTGTCAAATATCAGCTGCTCATAGGTGGATAAATTTATGTCCAGATTCTCAATTCTGTTCCATTGGTCTATGTACCTGTTGTACCAGTACCAAACTGTTTTGACTATGATGGCAGTATAATAGGTTCTAAAATCAGGTAGTGTGAGACCTCCCACTTTGTTCTTTTGAGTACTGCTTTACTTATCTGGAGCATCTTCCCTTTCCATATGAAGTTGGTGATTTGTTTCTCCATCTCATTAAAAAATGCCACTGGAATTTGGATCAGGATTGCATTGTATCTGTAGATCACTTTGACTAGAAGTGACAGTTTCACAATGTTGAGTCTTCCTATTCATGAGCAAAGCATGTTTTTCTACTTATGCAGGTCTCTTTTGGTTTCTTACGGTAGTGTCTTGTAGTTTTCATTATATAGGTCTTTTATGTCCCTGGTTAGATTTATTCCTAAGTATTTTATTTTCTTGGGGACTGTTGCAAATGGTATTGATTTTGTGGTTTCCTCTTCAAAGTTGTCTTTGTTGGTGTAGAGGAATCCAACTGATTTTTGCAAGTTTATCTTGTATCCTGATACTTTGCTGAAATCTTCTATTAGTTCCAGTAGTTTTCTTGTAGATTCTTTAAGATCATATCATCTGCAAATAGAGATACTATTACTTTTTCCCTACCAATTTGGATGCTCTTTATTTATTTTTCTAGCCTAACTGCTCTGTCTAGAACCTCCAGCACAGTGTTGAAGAAGAGTGGTGATAGAGGGCATCCTTGTCTGGTTCCTGTTCTCAAGAGGAATGCTTTCAAACTCTCTCCATTTAGGATGATGTTGGCTGTTGGCTTTGTATAAGTGCCCTAAATTATGTTTAGGAATTTCCCTTCTATTCCTATTTTGTTGAGAGTTTTTATCATGAATGAGTGTTGGACTTTGTCAAATGCCTTTTCTGTATCAATTCATAAGATCATGTGTTTCTTGTCTTTTGTTTTACTATGTGATGGATTACATCGTTTTTCTAATGTTGAACCATCCCTACATACCTGGTATAAATCCCACTTAATCATGGTGAATTATTTTTTGATATGTTGCTGAATTCTATCGGCTAGAACTTTGTTGAGGATTTTTGGGTCTACGTTCATGAGGGATATTTGTCTGTAATTTTCTTTTTTGCGGGTGTCTTTACCTGGTTTTGGTAGCAGGGTTATGCTAGCTTCATAGAATGAGTTTGGGATTATTCCATCCTTTTCTATGCTCTGAAATACCTTTAGTAGTAGTGATGTTAACTCTTCTCTGAAGTCTGGTGGAATTCGCCAGTGAAACCTTCCATGCCAGGGCTTTCTTTCATTGGGAATTTTTTAATTACCTTTTCAATCTCTCCTTTTGTTATAGGTTTATTTAGTTGTTCTACCTCTGTTTGTGTTAGTTTAGGCAGGTAGTGAGTTTCTAGAAATTTGTCCATTTCCCCTAGGTTTTCAAATTTGTTGGAGTACAATTTTTCATGGTATTCTGTTATTCTTTTAATTTTAGTTGGGTCTGTTGTGATATCACCACCCATCTCATTTCTTATATGGGTTATTTCTTCCTCTCCTCTTTTTCTTTTGTCAAATTGGCCAGTGGTTTAGTGATTTTGTTGATCTTTTCAAAAAAACTAGCTCTTGGTCTCGTTAACTCTTTCAGTTGTTTTTCTATTCTCTATTTCATTTACTTCTGCTCTAATTCTTATTATTTCCCTTCTTCTGGCTCCCAAGGGCTTCTTTTGATTCTCTCTTTCTACTTGTTGGAGTAGTAGGGTTAATGTTTTGACTTTGGCCCTTTCTTCTTTTTTGGATCTGTGCATATATTGCTATAAACTGACCTCCGAGCACTGCTTTTGCTGCGTCGCAGAGGTTCTGGTAGGATGTGTTTTTGTTCTCATTTGATTCTATGAATTTCTTTATTCCATCCTTAATTTCTTCTATAACCCTGTAGTTTTTGAACAAGGTGTTGTTCAGTTCATGTGTTTGATTTTTTTCATTGCTTTTTCTGTCATTGATTTCTACTTTTATGGCTTTATGGTCAGAAAAGATGCTTTGTAATATTTCTATGCTTTGGATTCTGTTAAGGCTTGCTTTATGGCCTAATATGTGGTCTCTTCTGGAGAATGTTCCATGTGTGATGGAAAAGAAAGTATACTTGACTGCTGTTGGGTGGGGTGTTTGGTATATGTCCATGAGATCAAGTTGGTTGATCATAGCATTTAGATAGTCCATGTATTTATTGAGCTTCTTTCTGGATGTTCTGTCCTTCACCAAAAGAGGTGTGTCTCCTATTATTATTGTGGAGCTACCTATCTTTCTTTTCAATGTTGTTAGAATTTGTTTTATGTATTTTGGAGTCCAGTCATTGAGTGCGTAAATACTTATTATAGTTATGTCCTCCTGATGTATTGACCTTTTAATCATTATATAGTGTCCTTCCTTAGGATTTTACTTTAAAGTCTCTTTTGTCAAAGATTAATATTGCCAGTCCTCTCTTTTTTGAGTGTTATTTGCTTGATGTATTTTTTTCCAGCCTTTGAGTTTTAGTTTGTTTGTGTCTTTAAGTCTAAGTTGTGTCTCTTGTAGTCAGCATATAGATGGATCTTGTTTTTTATCCATTCTGACACTTTCTGTCTCTTTATTGGTGTATTTAGTCTGTTTACATTCAGTGTAATTATTGATAGATATGAGTTTGGTGCTGTCATTTTGATGTCTTTTTTGTGTATTGTTGACAGTTTCATTGTTCCACTTAATTTTCTGTGCAGAGTTTTTCTTTATGTATTTTTTTCCATCTTTTTCATTGTTTTGGTTTTGTATTTGCTGAGTCTTTATATTTTTCTTGTTTTTTATTTTGAAGTGTAGGATTTTTAGTTTCCTTTGTAGTTACCTTAATATTTACCCCTATTTTTCTAAGTTTAAACCAGTCTTTTATTTCTATATATCACCTTGACTTCCTCTCCATATGAAAAATCTATGTCTACATTTTTTAGTCCCTCTTTTTTGTTTTAATGCTGTCAGCTTTTACATTATAACATCTCTGTTTCTGTATTTTCAGTGTTTTAGTTTTTTTTTTTTTTTTTTTTTGGTGACTTCGCTATGTGGGTTGATATCTGGTTGCTCTGTCCTGTGTTCTAGTCTTGGGTTGTTAGCTGATGTTACTGAGTTTCTAACCAGAGGACTCCCTTTAGTATTTCTTGTAATTTTGGTTTGGTTTTTGCAAATTCCATAAATTTCTGTTTATCTGAAAATGTTCTAATTTCACCATCATATTTGAGAGACCATTTTGCTGGATATATAATTCTTGGCTGGTAATTTTTTTCCTTCAAGACTTTATATATGTCATCCCATTGTCTTCTTGCCTGCATGGTTTTTGCTGAGTAGTCTGAGCTTAGTCTTATTGACTCTCTTTTGTAGATGACTTTTCATTTATTCCTAGCCACTCTTAAAATTCTCTCTTTATCTTTTGTTTCGGCAAATTGTATTATAATATGTCTTGGTGACTTTTTTTGTGATCTACCTTATGTGGGGTTCGATGAGTATCTTGGTTAGATATCTTCTCACTTTCACGATATCAGGGAAGTTTTCTACCAACAATTCTCTCTGTATTTTCTGTTACCCGCCCTGTTCTGGTACTCCAATCACTTGTAGGCTATTTCTCTTGATAGAATCCCACATAATTCTTAGAGTTTCTTCATTTTTTAAATCCTTTTATCTGATTTTTCCTCAAATAAGTTGGTGTCAAGTGCTTTGTCTTCAATCTCACTAATTCTGATTTCCATTGCCTCAATTCTGCTCCTTTGACTTTCTATTGAGTTGTCTAATTCTGAAATTTTATTGTTCCTCTTCTGGATTTCTGAATGCTGTCTCTCTATGGATTCTTGCAGCTTGTTAAATTTGCCATTATGCTCTTCTTTAATCTTCTTAAGTTCCTCCATTGCTAGGCCTGCATTTTGTTGGATGTCCTTCCTGATCTCTTGAAGAGTTCTATATATTAATTATTTGTATTCAGCCTCCAGTAATTCCAAGAATTTCTCTTCCTCTTGAAAATTCCTTGATTCTTTATTTTGGGAACTTACTGAAGTCATCATGGTCTTCCTTTTTATGTGATTTGATATTGACTGTTTTCTCCAAGCTATCAATAAGTTATTGTATTTATTTTATGCTTGCTTACTGTGTCCTAGCTTCTTGTTTGTTTTGTTTTGATATGCCCAAATAGGCTGCTCATGTGAGCTAGTCTGATCACCGGAGCCCTTGAAGCTCCAACGTCCTGCCACCAGGTGGTCAGATCTGCCACTAAGTATGTGAGCCCAGGTGTCCACCCACTCCTTCTGTATGGATTCAGCTCAGGTGGCCAGGTAGTCGACCACCAGGTGTGTGGTGCAGGCTCTCCCCTACAGTCCTACACAGGCATGGGTGATTGGTGTAGATAGGCATCCAGCTGCTGTCAGGGATTACACAATGAGCAAGGCAGGGGCCCGATGGCTGCCCCCAAGTGTCTGGAAGGAAAATGTGTCCCTGTTCCCTAGGGTGCTTAGGTGGATGGGTTTTGCAGCCAGACTATGAGCACCCAGTGCTGTTGGCTGTAAGGACTGAGGGGCACCACTTATTCTTGGACCCCTGTTGTAGGTGGCTAGGTGGTGTGGGTGGAGCCACTAGTCCTCAGGCCCCTGATGTGGGTAAGTAAAGACCCTGCTTAATAGGCAGAGCAGTGTCAAATGTCACAAACCTGCCACTTCACAGCTGAAACAGTTGAAGTTAGACTTCAGGTATATACCCTGTTGTACTGTGTTAATGAGGGCCTATGCTGTTGAAATGGGCCCACACAGGTCTGTGCAGGGGAAAAGGCACTCAAAGTCCATGGATCCCTTATGCCTGTGCCTAGGCAAAAGAGCTGTGCCTACCCTGAATTCTTGGCTTAGGGGAGCTGGCAGATTTTTTCCCCCGTTTGTTAATTTGTTCACTCTCCAAGGCTGGGAGAATGGCTCAGGGCACATGACAAGTCCCACTTCTAGCCCAGGAGACTCAACAATTGCTGAAGATGGTCTGGGACCCAGTGCAGAGCAGGGAGCAGAGACGTAAATGGGAAAGAGGTTTTTCCCAAAGGGGGGTGTTTTTGATCCACACAGTAGGCCCAATGCAAGTACTTATCTTTTGTCAATAGAGGGCTGCTTCTTACTGGTTCTGGGTGGCAGAGTAGACTGTCTGCCGCTTGGTCACTCCTGGTGTGGAAATCACCTCCCGACCACCACTGCTTGCCTGCTTCACTGTGCAACACGAGCTGACACGGCCTGAAGGGCTCAGAGTCTCACCATGTGAGGTCTGGCAACTCCTTGCTGCTTCTGAACCCTCTCTTCCTCCCCCTGCCACTCCATCCACTTCCTCAACTTTACCTTTGGTGTTCAGGGCTCCTAGATTGCCATATATAATTTATTCACTTTTTTTCAGATCTTTGTCATAGGAAGGACCACCGGCAGCATTTGACTACTCCACCCTCTTGGCCCTGCCTCCTTTCCTGTACATTTTTTGAAACTTCCTGTGAATCTATAATTATTTCAAAATTAAAACTTAAAAAATGTTAGAGACATGGAAGATATAAAAAGTACCCGAATTGCACTTCTAGAGATGAAACTACAATGTCTGAGGTGAAAACTACACTGGATGGGATTAATGATGAATTGGATATTGCAGAAGAGATTTGTTAAGTTTAAGACAGCAAGAGGAACCACCCATAATAAAACACACACAAAAAAATATGAATCCAAATAAGTAAAAAGAGCATCAGTGAACTGTGGGACAACTTCAACTGGCCTAATGTATGTGTAATTATTGTCTCCAAAGGGTAAGAGGAAACAGAAAAAATATTTGAAGAAATAATATTTGAAAAGTTTCCATACTGGATGAAAACCATGGGCCTCTACATTATAGATTTGTAGTTCTAGTTCCTACCTAGAGGAATTTCCACATATTTTTCCCTCTCTAAACCTGTCTGTCTCTCATTAATGCCATTCTTAGAATATGACTAAACGTGTATCAAGTATTTGAGTTCATTATTAGTTTGGATTTTATCCTAACTTTGTACTGTATATAGCGTTTAGCTTGCACACTTGCTCACTTTTTCTCAGCATCTTTTTCTCTCCTATTCCCCTGACTTTCTCCCTAATTTCTCTATCCTAATATTCTTTTTTATACTGTGGTAAAATTCACATAACATAAAATACACCATTTTAAGTGTTTTAAAGTATACGATTCAGTGATTTCACTGAATTCACAATGTACATTCATAATATTGTGAAACCATCACAACTATCTAATTTCGAAGCTTTTTTATCACCACAAAAAGAAACTTCATATACATTAAATAGTCATTCACCATCTCCCCTCTCCCCTCTACCTCCTTCCAGTGCCCCAGCCTCTGGAAATCATAAATCTGCTTTCTGTCTCCATGAATTTTCCTATTCTGGACATTTCATATAAATGGAATCATAAAATGTGTGGTTTTTTGTGTCTGGCTTCTTTTGCTTAGCTTAATGTTTTCAAGATTCATCTATTTTAGAGCATATTTTACTCCTTTTTATGGATGAATGATATTCCATCATATGGACATACTGACATACTCCATTTTTGCTTATCAAATCATTAGTTGATGGACATTTGGGTTGTTTCCATTTTTTGGCTATTATAAATATTGCTGTTATGAATATTCATTCAAAAGTTTTTGCATTTTCATTTCATTTGGGTATATACCTAGGAATGGAAATGTTGGGTCATATGGTAAGTCTATGTTTAATTTATTAAGGAACAGCCAAACTGTTCTCCACAGCAATGTCTGAGGGTTCCAATTTCTCCATATATTTGCCAACATTTGTTATTTTCCTTTTTTAAAAAAAATTATATTGTTGTTGTTGTTAGGTGCCGTCAGGTCAGTTCCAACTCATATCGACTTTCTGTACAACAGAACAAAACATTGCCAGGTCCTGCGCCATCCTCACAATTGTTGCTATGCTTGAACACATTGTTGTAGCCACTGTGCCAATCCGTCTTGTTGAGGGTGTTCCCCTTTTCACTAACCCTCTACTTTACCAAGAACGATGTCCTTCTCCAAGGACTGATCCCTCCTGATAACATGTCCAATGTATGTGAGATGTAGTTTGGCCATGCTTCCTTCTAAGGAACATTCTGGTTGTACTTCTTCCAACACAGAATTGTTCATTCTCTTGGCAGTCCGTGGTATATTCAATATTCTTTGCCAACACCACAATTCAAAGGCATCAATTCTTCAGTCTTCCTTATTCATCATCCAGCCTTCACATGCATAGGAGGTAACTGAAAACACCATGGCTTGGGTCAGATGCACCTAAGAGTTCAGGTGACGTCTTTGATTTTCAACACTTTAAAGAAGTCTTTTGCAGCAGATTTGCCCAATGTAACGTGTCGTTTGATTTCTTGACTGCTGCTTTCATGGATGTTGATTGTGGGTACAAGTAAAACGAAATCCTTGACAGTTTCAGTCTTTTCTCCGTTTATCATGATGTTGCTTATTGGTCCAGTTGTGAGGATTTTTGTTTTCTTTATGTTGAGGTATAATCCGTACTGAAGGCTGTGGTCTTTGATCTTCATCAGTGTTTCAAGTCCTCTTCACTTTCAGCAAGCAAGGTTGTATCAGCTGCATAATGCAGGTTGTTAATGAGTCTTTCTCCAATCCTGATGCCCTGTTCTTCTTCATATAGTCCAGTCTCTCGAATTATTTGCTTAGCATTCAGATTGAATAAGTATGGTGATAGGATACAACACTGACGCACACCTTTCCTGACTTTAAACCATGCAGTATCCACTTGTTCTGCTTAAACCATGTACAGGCTCCTCAAGAGCACAATTAAGTGTTCTGGAATTCCCATTCTTCACAATGTTATCCATAATTTCTTATGATCCATACAGTCGAATGTCTTTGCATAGTCAATAAAACACAGGTAAACATCTGTCTGGTATTCTCTGCTTTCAGCCAGGATCCATCTGACATCAGCAATGATATCCCTGATTCCACATCCTCTTCTGAATCTGGTTTGAATTTCTGGCAGTTCCCTGTTGATGTACTGCTGCAACCAATTTATCTGTTTTCTCTTTTGTTGCTTGTGATTTTGATATCATATCTAAGAAACCATTCAAAGTGAAGATTTACCCCTATATTTTATTCTAAGATTTTGTAGTTTCAGCCCTTATGTTTAGGTCGTTGATCCATTTTGAGTTAATTTTTGTATATAGTGTGAGATAGGTGTTCAATTTCATTCTTTTTTATGTGAATATCCAGTTGCCCCAGCAGCATATAGTAAAAAACTATTCTTTCCCCATTGAATGGTCTTGGCATATGTTATGGATTGAATTGTGCCCTCCCAAAATATGTGTAGTAAATCCTAACCTCTATGCCTGTGGTTATAATGCCATTTGGGATTGGGTTGTCTTATGTTAATGAGGCAGGATTGGTGTAGGGTGTATCTTGAGTCAATCTTTTTTGAGGTATAAGAGAGATTAAATTCAAGCTAGCAAGCAGAGATGTGGTAAGATAGATGCCAAGACACATGGAGATTTCCAAGGAACCAGGAAGCAGAAGCTGAAGCGACAAGGACCTTCCTCCAGAGCCAACGGAGAAAGAAAGTCTAGAGCCGGTGATGTAAATTCAAACTTCTAGCCTCCTAAACTGTGAGAAAAACAGTTTCTGTTTGTTAATGTCATCATTTGTGGTATTTCTGTTACAGTAGCACTAGATAACTAAGAAAGTATCCTTGTTGAACATCAGTTGACACCTGGGTTTATTTGTGGACTTTCAATTCTATTCCATTCATCTATATATCTATCCTTATGCCAGTACCACAATGTCTTGATTAAGGTTGTTTGGTAGTCAGTTTGAAATAAAAAAAAGTGTGAGTTATACAACCGTGTTCTTGTTTTTCAAGTTTTTCTTTCTTTCTTTTTCTTTTTTTGCTATTTGGGGGCCTCTTACAAGTCTATATGAATATTAGAATCAGCTTGTAAATTTCTAAAAAGTCATCTGGGATTCTGATAGAAATTACATTGAATCTGTAGATCAATTTGGAGAGTGTTGCCATATTAATAATATTAGGTCTTCCAATACATGAACACGAGTTGACTTTCCATTTATTTCAATCTTCTTAATTTCTTTCAACAGCTTTGTAGTTTTCAAAGTATAAATGTGGTATTTGTTTTGTTAAATTTATTCCTAAGTAAATATTTTATTCTTTTTATTACTATTGTAAATGGAATTTTTTCATTTAATTTTTTGGAATGTTTATTTCAAGTGTATAGAAATACAATTGATTTTATATATATTGATCTTGCATTCTGAAACCTTGCTGACATCATTTGTTACTTCTGATAAATCTTCAGTGGATTCCATAAGATTTTCTATATAAAGGATCATGTAATCTTTGAATAGAGATACTTTTCCTTTCTAATCTGGATGTCTTTTATTTCTTTTTCTTGCCTAATTGCTGTGGCTAGAACCTCTAGTACAATGCTGGACAGAAACGACAAGACTAGACATATCTGTCTTGTTCCTGATCTTAGGGAGAAAGCATGGTCTTTCACCATTAAGTAAGATCTTAGCTGTTGGGTTTTCATCAGTGCTCTTCATCAGGTTGAGGACGTTCTCTTCTATTCCTAATTTGATGATTGTTTTTATTATGAAAGGATGTTAGATGATGTCAAATATTATTATTATTATTATTGCATTTATTGAAATGGTCACGTGTTTTTGTCTTTTATTCTATCAATATGGTGTATTACATTTATTGATTTTCAGATGTTAAACTAACATTGAAACCTTGGAAAACTCCAATTTGGTAAGACTTTATAATTATTTATATATGTTACTGGATTCAGTTTGCTAGTATTTTGTTCAGGGTTTTTATATCTATATTCATGAGATATTGGTCCATGCTTTTTTTTTTTTTTCTTGAGCTACCTTTGTCTCGTTTTGGTATCAGGATAATACTGGCCTCACAAAAAGAGTTCAGAAGTTTTCTCTCTTCTTCTACTTTTGGAATGAGTTTGTGAAGAATTAGTGTAAATTTTTTAAGTTTTTAGTAGTATTGGACAATGAAGCCGTCTGGGCATGGGCTTTTCTATGTGGGAAGTTTTTGATTACTAATTTAATCTCTTGTTATAGGTGTATTCTGAAATTCTATTTCTTTTGAAGTCAGTTTCAGTAGTTTATGTCTTCCTAGGAATTTTTCCATTTCATCTTAGTTACCTAATTTATTGATATACAATTGTTCATGGTATTCCTTTAAATTTCTTTTTATTTCTATAACAACAGTAGTAATATTTCCTTTCATTCCCGGTTTTAGTAATTTGAGTTTTCTCTCTTGTTTTTCTTGGTCAGTATAGCTAAAGGTAAAGAGCCCTGATGGCACAGTGGTCAAAGCGCTTGGCTACTAATGGAAAGGTCGGCAGTTCAAAAACCACCAGTGGCTCTGCCAGAGAAAAATGTGGTAGTCTGCTTCAGTAAAGATTTACAATCTTGGAAACTGTATGGGGCACTTCTACTCTGTCATACAAGGGGTTCACTATGAGTTGGAATTGACTCAATGGTAGTGAGTTTGGTATAGCTAAAGCTAACGAGCCTTGGTGATGCAGTGGTTAAGCTTTTGGCTGCTAACCAAAAGATAAGCAGTTTGAACCCACCAGCTGCTCCATGGGAAAATGATGTGGCAGTCTGCTTCCATAAAGATTTACAGCCTTGGAAATCCTTATGGGGCAGTTCTACTCATCCTATAGGGTTGCTATGAGTCAAAATCGACTCAATGGCAAGGGGTTTGGGTTTTATAGATAAAGCTTTGTCAGTTTTTCAGAGAACCAGTTTTTTGTTTCATCGATTTTCTCTATTATTTTTCTATTCTTTATTTTAATAATATCCATGCTAGTCTTTGCTATTGCTCTCATTCTTGGTTTAGGCTTAGTTTGCTCTTTTTTCCCCAGTGTCTTAAGGGTAAAGGTTAGGTTATTAATTTGAGATCTTTTTTCTTTCTTAATATAAGCATTTAAAGCTATATGTTTCCCTCTAAGCACAGCTTTCAGTCCATCCCACAAGTTTTGTATGTTGAGTTTTTATTTTCATCAATCACAAAGGACTTTCTAATTTTCATTTTGATTTCTTTTTTCACCTATTGATTATGTAGGAGTGTGTTATTTAATCTCCACCTATTTGTGGAGTTCTTCCAAATTTATTTCTGCTTTTGATTTCTAATTTGAACCCACTGTGGTCAGAGAGGAGCCCTGGTGGCACAGTGCTTAAAAGCTCGGCTGCTAACTAAAAGGTCAGCAGTTCGAATCCACCAGCCACTCCTTAGAAGCCCTATGGGGCATTTCTACTCTGTACTGTAGGGTCGCTATGAGTCAGAATTGACTTGATGGCAACAGGTGGTCAGAGAAGATAATCTGTATAATTTCAATCCTTTTAAATTTATTGAGGCTTCTTTTATGGCATAGCATATGGTATATTATGGTGAATATTCCAAGTGCACTTGAGAAGAACGTGCATTCTACTGTTGTTGGGAGGAGCAAACTATAGATGTTTGTTAGGTCTAATTTGTTTATAATGTTGTTCAAGTATCTTATTTCCTCTTTGATCTTCTGCCTAGTTCTTTCTATACATTATTGAAAGTGGGTTATTAAAGTTTCCAACTATTACCATTGAATTGACTATCCTTTCATTTCTGGCAGCTTTTGCTTCATGTATTTTGGGTTTCTATTGTTAGATGCATGTATGTTTAGAATTGTTATAGTGTCCTGGTGGATTTACACTTTTATCATTGTAAAATGTTTTTCTTTGCCTTACATTTTTGTGTGATATTAACATAGCCATCAGCCTTCTTGTGGTTACTGTTTCACAATATATCTTTTTCCATTCTTTTACTTTCAATCTATTTGTATGTTTGAATCTAAAGTGTGTCTCCTGTAGACTGTATATGTTTGGATCATTTCTTTTTTTTGTTAAGTCTGACAATCTCTGTCTTTAGATTGGATTTAGTTCATTCATATTTAATGTTACTATATATGTAGTTAGGTTTATGCCTGCCATTTTACTTTTTTTCCCTATGTCCTATCTTTTTTATTTCTCAATCTATCCATTACTGCCTTCTTTTTTTTGGATAACATATTTTTACACAAATAGTGCACACCTTCTATGTTTGTTTGACAACCAAGCTCTCCCCTTAAGAGGTATTTTCCTAAGCACGTTATGCTAAATCCTAACTCCTGCACATGTAAATATGACCCTGTTTGGATATAGAGATTTCTTTTGTCATGTTAAGAAGGTCATACCAGTGTAGGGTGGGTCCTAAACCTAAAACTTCTGAGTTATAAAAAGAGAATAGGCAGAGAGATATACATAGGAGGAGATAGAAGCCAAGGAATGCCCAGGAACAACAACAGGGAACACTCAGGAGCTCCTGGGGGTATGGATAAGGAAGAACCTTCCCTAGAACTATGTCCTGAATTCAGATCTCTAGCCTCCTGAACTGCAAGAAAATAAATTTCTGTTATTTAAAGCCACTCTCTTGTGGTATTCTTGTTTTGGCAACACTAGCAAACAAAGGCATGTGTGTTTGGACATGCCTTCTACACTTAGGTAGTTTACAACTCTGTCTTAGTCTTCACTTCCTGCTTGCACAGGGCCTGAAGTTTAGCCAGGGGAAAGAACTTCTAGCCTTCTCAAGTGTTTTCTGACCATTTGTATGGTCTTCTATGTTCCCAGGAATATGTGAGAGCCTTTAAAGTACTTACTCTCTAAAGTTTCTCACTTCTAAGCCTTTTCCTACCAAGCTATTTGGTGTGTCTATTGTTTGCCTTTCCTGTAGGAAGCCATTAAGCAAACCAATGTACATATTATGGAAGTCCCAGAAGGAGAGGAATAATAGAAAGGGGAAGAAAGAATATTTAAAGAATTAATGGCTGAAAACTTCCAAAATTTGATGAAAGGCATGAATTTACACATACAAGAAGCTAAATGAATTACAAGGAGGATAAACTAAAAGAGATCCACACCAAGACACATTATACTCAAACTGTCAAAAACCAAAGATAGAGAGGGAATCCTGAAAGCATCAAGAAGAGAAAAACAATCTATCACCTACAAGGAGCCCCAAAAAGACCAGATGTTTATTTCTCTTTAGAAAGCATGGAGTGGGGTTATATATTCAAAGCACTGGGAAAAAACCCATCATCCAAGAATCCTGCACCTGGCAAAACAATCCTTCAGAAAGGAGGGTAAATTTTAGAGATTTCCAGAAAAACAAAAGCTGAGGGAATTCGTTACTACTGGACCTGCTCCAAAAGAAATGTTAAAGGGATTCAGTTTCAAAGGTGAGGACACAAGTTAGTGACTGAAAGCCCTATGAAGAAAGAAAAACCTTTGGCACCGGTAATTTAAAGGGCGATGTAAAGGTCAGTTTTGCTGTATTTTTGGTTTGTAACTATGTATGTGGTATTCTACATGATATAAAAGCCAAAAGTATATATGACCATTATAAATGTATGATACTGAGCACATAATGTATGAAGGTATAATTTGTGATATCAACAATGTAAAGGGAGAAATAGGAGAGGTATAGAAACATAGTTTTTGTATGTTATTGAAGTTAAGTTGGTAATTTTAAACTAAGTTGTTATGCATTTAAGACAATAAATGTAATTCTCACAGTAACAACTAAAAAAACTTCTAAAAAATATATACACAAAAGGAAATGAGAAGGGAATCAAAACGATTCACCACAAAAGATCAATTAAACACACAAAATAAGGCAGAATTTGATGAAACAAGGAACAAAAAGTATGATACACAGAAAACAACAAAATTGCAGAAGTAAGTCATTCTATATTGATAACTACTTTAAATATGAATGGATTGACTCTCCACTCAAAAGACACAGATTAGCAGAATGGATTTAAAAACTGACCCAACTATATATTGTTTACAAGAGACCAGTTTAAAATCAAAATATATAAATAGGTTGAAAGTGAAAGAATGGAAAAATATTCCAAGAAAATAAAAATGAAAAGAGAACTGTTGTGCCTTTAAGTCAAAACTGTTAGAAAAAAGAAGATTCTATAATGATAAAAAGATCAGTTCATAAAGAAGAGATAACTATATAAATATATATGCACCTAACAGCTGAGCCCCAAAAGGTATGAAGAACTGAAGGGAGAAACAGACAGTTTTACAATAATAGTTAGAGACTTCAACACACCGCTTTTAATAATGGATAGAATATATAGACAGAAGATCAACAGAGAAATAGATGAACTGAACAATTCTATAAACCAAGTACACCTAACAGACATCTATAGAACACTCCACCCAACAACATTAGAATACACATTCTTCTCCAGTGCACATGCATCACTCTCCAGGATAAACCACACCTTAGGTCACAAACAAGACTCAATAAATTTTAAATGATTGAAATCACACAAACTATCTTCTCTGACCATAGTGGAATGAAACTAGAAATTAAAAATAGAAAGAAAATTTGAAATCTCACAAAAACATGAAAATTTAAAAACACACTACTAAACAACAAATCGGTCAAAAAAGAAATCTATTTAGAGACAAATAAAATACTTAGAGATGAATGAGAATGAAAGCAAAGCATGCATGCCAAAATATATGGGCTGCAGTGAAAACAATTGTTGTTAGGTGCCGTTGTGTTGTTTCAGACTCATAGTGACCCTATGTACAACAGAACGTAACACTGCCCAGTCCTGCACCATTTTCATGATTGTTATTAGGCTTGAGCCCACTGTTACAGCCACTGTGTCAATCCATCTCACTGAGGATCTTCCTCTTCTTTGTTGATCCTCTACTTTACCAAGAACGATGCCCATCTCTAGGGACCGTCCCTCCTGATAACATGTCCAAAGTATGTGAGATGAAGTCTCACCATCCTCCCTTCTAAGGAGCATTCTGGGTGTAATTCTTCCAAAACAGATCTGTTCATTCTTCTGGCAGTCCATGGTATATTCAATATTCTTTGCCAACACTATAATTCAAGGCATCAATTCTTCTTTGGTCTTCCTTATTCATTGTCCAGCTTTTGCATGCATAAATAAGGCAATTGAAAACACCATGGCTTGGGTCACAAACACCTTAGTCCTTAAAGTGACACCTTTGCTTTTAAACACTTTAAAGAGGTCTTTTGCAGATTTGTCCAATGCAATGTATCTTTTGATTTCTTGACTGCTGCTTCCTTGGGTGTTGATTGTGGATCCAAGTAAAATGAAATCCTTGACAACTTCAATCTTTTCTCAGTTTATTGTATTGTTGCTTATTGGTCCAGTTGTGAGGATTTTTTTTTGTTTTCTTTATGTTGAGGTGTAATCCATACTGAAGGCTGTGGTCTTTTATCTTCATAAATAAGAGCTTCAAGTCCTCTTCTGGTGAAAAGAGTACTCAGAGGGAAATTTATAGCTATAAATGCCTACATTAAAAAAAGAAGAGCTAAAATCAATAACCTAACTTTACACCTTCAAAAACTAAAACACAAAGAGCATACAGCATAAAACAACCAGAAAAAAGGGAGTCATACAGATTAGAACAGAGATAAATGAAATAGACAATAGGAAAACAATAGAGAAAATCAATATCCTAGGCTGGTTTCTCTAGAGAAGCAAAACCAGTAAAGCATATAAATATATATATAGAGAGAGATTTATATCAAGGAAATGGTTCACATAGCCATAGAGTCTGGAAAATCCCAAGTCCATGGATTAGGCTTCTCCTGATTCATGTAGCCACAGGGGCGGGCAAACTCAATATCGGCAGGTCAGACAGCAGGGTTCTTGCTCACAGGTTGCAAAGACTAATGAATTCCAAGATTGGCAGGCAAGATGGCAAATAGGCTGCTAGTTCAAGCCCCAAGAACCAGAGATCAGATGAACAGGAGCAAGCTACAGGATCCAGAGCAAGCAAAAGCCCGCAAGCATTGCCAGAAAGTCCACCTATATTAGATGCAGGCCACACCCCCAAGGAAACGCCTTTTCAACTGACTGGCTACTTCATGGCAGATCCCATCATGGAGGTGATCACGTTATATCAAATCTCATCACTGAAGTGATCACATCATCATATGACTGCCAAACTACATCATAACTGCCAAACCTCTGAGAATCATGGCCTAGCCAAGTTGACAAGCAACCTTAACAATCACAATCAACAAATCCAAAAGTTGATTCTTTGAAAAGATCAACAAAATTGACCAATTATTTTGTTTACTGACAAAAAAAGAGAAGAATTTAGTAACTAAAAGCAGAAATGAAAATAGTGACATTACTACCGACTTTACAAAAGTTAAAAAGATTATAAAGAGGATACTATAAACAATCATATGTCAACAAACTAGATAACTAGATGAAATGAATACCTTTCTGGAAACATACAAACTACCTAAACTGATTCAATTCAACAGAAATAGAAAATCTCAACGGACCTATAACAAGGGAAGAGGTTGAAAGAGTAATTTAAAAAAATCTCCCAATGAAGAAAAGTCCAGGACCAGATGACTCTACTGGGGAATTCTACCAAACATTTAAAGAATTAGCACCACTTCTTCCCAAACTTTTCCAAAACGTAGAGGAGGGGGAGCATTTTCTAACTCTTTCTATAAGACCAGCATTATCCTGATTCCAAAGCCAGATAAAAACACCACAAGGGAAGAAAACTACAGATCGGTATCCCTTTTTGAATATAGATGCAAAAATCCTCAACAAACACTAGCAAACCAAATCCAAAGGCATATTAAAAGGATTATACATCATGACCAAGTGGAATTTATCTCAGCAATGCAAGGGTGGTTCAGCATAAGAAAATCACTCAATGTAATGCACATTAATAGAATGAAGGAAGAAAAACAAGATCATCTTAATTGGTGCAGAGAAGGTGTTTGACAAAACCCAACACCTTTTTTATTATAATAAAAGCATGCAACAAACTAGGAATTGATAGAAAATTACTCAACATGATCAAGGGCATTTATGAAAAAGCCACAGCTTGTATCATACCCACTGGTCAAAGTCTGAAATCTTTCCCCTAAAATCAAGAAGACAAGGATATCACTGCTACTCAACATTGTACCAAAAATTCTTGCCAAAGAAATTAGGTAAAAAGGCACCCAAATTGTAAAAAAAAAAAAAGAAGAAGAAGAAGAAGTAAAAATATCTCTATTTGCAGATGACACTATCCTATATAAAGAAGACCCCAAGAATCCACAAAAGAGCTGCTAGAGCTAATAAATGAATTCAGCAAAGTGGCAGGGTACAAGGTCAATACTCAGAAATTAGTTGTGTTTCTATACTTCAACAAGGAATAATCTAAAAGAAAATTAAGAATACCTTTCCTTGTACAAAATTATCTAAAAGAATAAAATAGCTAGGAATAGATTTAACCAAGGAGGTGAAAGAACGTTTACACTGAAAACTATAAAATGCTGCTGAAAGAAATTTAAAAGCAGCCTAAATAAATGGAAAGACATCCTGTGTTCATAGATTGGAAGACTTAATATTGTTAAGCTATAGATACTACCCAAGCAATCTACAGACACAATGCAACCCCTATCAAAACCTCAATAGTCATTTTTGCAGAAGTGGAGAACCAACACTCAAAGTCATATGGAGTTGCAAAGTGTCTTGAATAGCTAAAACAAGCTTGGAGATTAAAAAAAAAAAAAAAAGAACAAAGTAGGAAGACTCACACTTCCTGATTTCAAAACCTTTTACAAAGCTAAGATAATTAAAACAGTGTGGTACTGGTATAAGAACAGAGAATCATGAGACATACAAAGACACCCAGAAATACCTATATATCTATGACCAATTGATTTTTGATAAAAGTGTAGTATGGATTGAATTGTGTCCCCCAAAAACGTGTGTCAACTTGGCTAGGCCATGATTCTCAGTATTATGTGGTAGTGGACCATTTTGTGATCTGATTTGATCCTCCTGTGTGTTATAAATAATAACCTCTATGATGTTAATGAGGCAGAATTAGAGGCAGTTATGTTAATGAGGCAGGAATCAATCTACAGGATTAGGTTTTATCTTGAGTCAGTCTCTTTTGAAATATAAGAGAGAAGTGAGCAGACACAGGGGGACCTCATACTACCAAGAAAGCACTGCTGGGAGCAGAGCGTGTCCTTTGAACAAAGGGTCCCTGTGCAGAGAAGCTCCTAGATAAGGGGAAAATTGATGACGAGGACCTTCCCCCAGAGCTGACAGAGAAAGGTCTTCCCCAGGAGCCGGTGCCCTGAATTATGACTTCTAGCCTCCTAAAGTGTGAGAGAATAAAAATCTCTTTGTTAAAGCCATCCACTTGTAGTATTTCTGTTACAGAAGCTCTAGATAACTAAGACAAGGACCAAGGTGCACCTGACCCAAGCCATGATACTCATCTCACGTACTCTGAACATGTTATCAGAAGGGACCAGTCCCTGGAGAAGAACATCATGCTTGGTAGAAGGTTAGTGAAAAAGAGGAAGACCTTCAATGAGATGGATTGACAATGTATCTGCAACAATGGGCTCAAGCATAACAACGATTTTGAGGGAGGTGCAGGACGGGACAGTGTTTCGTTCTGTTGTACATAGGGTCGCTATGAGTCGGAACCAACTCGACAGCACCTAACAACAACAATAATTTTATATTATAAATTTTTTATATGTTGCAGTGATAATATTTTAGATATTTTGGCTTAAAATAAAAACATTATTAAAATTAATTTTACCTGTTTCTTGTTCATTTTTGTTTATAGACTGCCATTGTATTTCTATTGACAGCATGCACAGAGCATCAGCCCTTGAGGCATGGCTTTCTAGCCTTTTTGGCTCTCTCTGTGCTCTGGGGCAGGGGTTCACACACATGCCACTCCATGTAGGGCCAGCTGAGCTTTTCTCCTCCTCTATCCCTGTTCTGCCCACCACCGTGGTGGACTCCATGCCACTCAGGGCTCCACCTAGCCTTGGGCCCCAATCCACTTCATATCTGGAGTCTTGTTAGGAGCAAGAAGAGTGTCTTTGGCATAGAAGGGGACAATGGGTGTGGTGTGGTGGGGGTCTGTGGACCCTTCCTCCCAAGCAACACACTCCCAGCCCTGCACTCAACGTCTACTAGCCACGGATAAGAGATAAGGGCCCCAAGCTGTTGCTGCCATTTGGAGTTTTCTGAGGTAGAGATGCGCTATCTTGCTGCAGAGAACATCTCCTAGACTAATGCTGGCCCCCTCTTTCTACTCCCCCAGGAGTTCCTTTGCCCTCTTCTCCTTCTGGTAGCTCCCTGTGCAGATTTCCTGCTATGGGAGATGTGTTGGCCCCAATAAATAGCTTGTTGTGCGAAGTGCTACTATGTCCAGGTCATATCTCACTACAAGCAGTGACAAGGATAAGGGGATGGTATAGGATTTCCCCAGTCAGTAAGACAATCAAATTGCAAAATGATCCCGGATGCTCTTAAGTGGTTAAAAACTAAAAACCAAACCAGTTCTCATCAAGTCGATTTGAATTCATAGCGACCCTATAGGACAGAGTAGAACTGCCCCATACGGTTTCCAAGGAATACCTGGTGGATTCAAATTGCCAACCTTTTGGTTAGCAGCCATAGCTCTTAACCACTACACCACTAGGGTTTCCCTTAAGTGGTTAGGACTCAAGATTTTAGAACGCCTTGGTGTCAGTTTGGCAATGCCTGGCCAAACTGTAGCACCAGTATTTGGGAGTGAACCCATGCCAGTGAAACTGACTTGTGGGGTCAGAGGAGCCAAGCTGCCCAGGGAGGGTGGTGAGCTTGCTGGCCTAGGTCCCCTACTAGGCAAGTGCCGGATGTTGTAAGACATGTGGGCATAAACAGGTAAAGAGGAGCATGCCTCAGACTGAAGATGGCTTCCCCTGAATCCATAACAGGCTGTAGTGGGAAGAGCTCCTGCAGTCAGGTTGGTACTTATAAAGGATGCCTTCATCCCTGGGGACGATTATGACAGGCAAATGTACTGAGAAGGCAGAGACATTGGGCAAATGCCGGTCTCATAATCAAGACTGGGAGAGTCATATTTGCAAGCAGCTAACATGCCTCTGTTGCTGTCTCTCTTGTATCTGCTGCTGAATATGGCATCATTCCAGTCCCTCCTCCAAAGGATATAAACCTGTTGCCATCCAGTCGATTCCAACTCATAGCAACCCTATAGGACAGAGTAGAACTGACCCATAGGGTTTTCAGAGAGCAGCTGGTGAGTTTGAACTGTCGACCTTTTGGTTAACAGCCAAAGCTCTTAACCACTGTGCCACCAGTGTCCTCCAAGGGATATAGATACCTCAATTCTTGGGCTGGATCAACTAAAGCATTACTTAAAGTAAGTAAAGGCAAGGAAGTCCATATTCCTGCCCCCCCTCCCCAGGACTCCAAAGGAGGTCAATGTCCCAATGAACAGGTTCTTTAAACCACAAGATGAGATGTATGTTGGGCCTTGCTCACAGCTGCTTATCATCAGAATGCCAGCAGAAGCAGAGGTAAGAGGTTAAACTCATAGGAGAGGAGAGGAGAAAAACGAGAGAACCTGGGGAGATAGATGGGGGTTCCTTAGAGGAGGAGGCATGGTCTCACCACAATAATGACTGGGACAATTTACCCTCTGTTTTGCCTTTAATCACCTGCAAAATGATAAAACAGGAAAAGCAAAAGGGAAAGAACTAGAAGGAGGGGCCAGTTCTTAGTTAGAAGAGAAAACCCATCCTCTCTCTCATCCTGAGGCCCAGTCTCTCTTAAGAACCCTTCACAGGAACCAAATGATAAAGGGGCCACCTGGCTGTGTAGAATGTATTTGGAAAGATATTATCATCCTTTATTGGAATGGATGATCTCTGGTGAGTCATCTTTTCCCTAATCTCATGATCTCAGCTAGTAGCAATGGACCCCTTCTGACAGACAATAGCCCTTTTCCCATTTTTGGAATGGACCCTTAAGTCAGCAGGGAAGCTCACAGAACAATAAGGCTTTTCTGCTATTGGTGGGTACCACCTGGTGGAAACCAGTTAGCTTTCCCCTACTGGTAAGGGTGGTAAATACACCACAGTGCCAGCTGACGCAAAGCACTACAGGCCTATGGTCTGCCATAGTGACTTAGTTAAAAAAAAAAAAAAGAGTGCTGATTTCTACCTTTCAATTCTCCAGTATGGCCTGTGCTTAAAGTCACTACTAATGAGTGAAGGCTAACTATAGACTCTAGAAAATTAAACAAAACTCTTTCCTTTATTAGAGCACCTCTACCAGATAAGATGGCCTTAATGGATGTCATTCAAAATAGCATGGGTAAGTGGTTTGGAGTTACAGACTTGTCATATGTGTCCTATTCAGTGAAAATTTCAGTGAAGAGCCAACCACAATTCACCTTCATCTTTGAGGGTCAACAGTACATTTTTCCCAGTTGCCTACGGGAAAATCCAGAGCCTAACTTCTTCCCCCTGAAACTGGACCACTACCTGAGGTAGACTACAGACTGGAGCTGTCCTCAGCCTGCATCACTCACCAGCCAGTATAAGCCCAAGAAACTATCTGGAGAGAGAACTGGAGATAATTGCCTATGTAATTGATTCTGCAAAAGGCATTATAGAAAAACCTAGTGTCACGGATTGAATAGTGTCCCCCAGAAATGTCTGTCTACTTGGCTAGGCCATGATTCCCAGTATTGTGTGATTGTCCACCATTTTGTCATCTTACGTGATTTTCCTGTGTGTTGTAAATCCTACCTCTATGATGTTAATGAGGTGGGATTATCGGCAGTTATGTTGATGAGACAAGACTCAATCTATAAGATTAGGTTGTCTTAAGCCGATATCTTTTGAGATATAAAAGAGAGAAGTGAGTAGAGAGACAGGGTGACCTCATACCACCAAGGAAACAAGAGTCAGGAGAATAGACTGTTCTTTGGAGCTGGGATCTCTGCGCTGAGAAACTCCTCCTCCAGGGAAGATGGATCGCAAGGACCTTCCCCCAGAACTGACAGAGAAAGCCTTCCCCTGGAGCTGGCACCCTGAATTCAGACTTCCAGCCTACTAGACTGTGAGAGAATAAACTTCTGTTTGTTAAAACCACCCACTTGTGGTATTTCTGTTACAGCAACACTAGATAACTAAGATACCTTGACCTGCTCCTGACACCCAGGAAGTGAAACTAATCTCCCTGGACTAGATAACACCATTTGGCCCATATCTAGGGGACAATCAGACCCCCTGTTGCTGATTGCAGATGACCTTCAACTTTAACCCCTACTCTGTTGCTATGCTACCCCCTAACCTGCAAAGTGACACTTGCCACTGTCAACTAACACATCTTGCAGCATATGATTAGATAGCCAGGGACACACACCTAAAGGGCCATAATATTATTCTGATCTATTCTCCTGGCTTTCCCCCACTAAATAAGCAGAATGGTTGTGAATGGGTTTTAAAATCCTTTAAGTTCGTGCCCTTACAGGATTCTGGAGCTTGAAGATGCTCTATTGCTGGTTCCAGACTCAGGCATTACGAAATAACATACAACTTAAATTATAAAATAACATGGGGCCAGGTAACAGATTGCTATATAAATGAGCCAAAGATGGCTTCTATTAATATGTATTATCCTCATTTTGTTACTTCTTCATAGCAAGCTGAGGCCTGTTAGCCCAGAAAGCCCTCCAGTGCCAAACAGATTTTTACACATCCAATTGTTTTATAAATAGCCCAAGTAAGCTTTACACACCCCACAAAACTGCACCCAACATCTGCTAGCCATAGACAAGAAAAACACTGTAGTACTAAAGACCCCAAGCTGCTGCTACCCTTCAGAGCTCTCTAACTCAGTCTCTCTGCCTTGCTAGAGAAGGACACTGCCTTCGAGTCAATTCTGACTTATAATGACCCAATAAGACAGAGTAGAACTATCACATAGGGTTTCCAAGGAGTTGCTGGTGGATTCCAACTGCTGACCTTTCATTTAGCAGCCAACGTCTTAACTACTGTGCAACCAGGGCTCTGGACATTGCCTATACACACATAAGTTTCCCAGGAAGTTTTCTTGCCCTCTTCCCCTTCGGGTGGCTTCCGCACTGCTGGTCTCTGTATCAGCCCCAATAAATAGCCGTGGTGGAACACTGCTATCTCTTGGTCATTTTTTTCCTATGATTAGTCCCAAACTCCCTTGAACTCACTACATTGGGGCTACAAGACTGCACCCCTCAGGGCCTTGCAGGCTGCATTAAGATGTGATCTTTATCTCAAAACACCAGGAAGGCATTGGAGGACTTTCAGCTAGGACGCCAAAGTCAGATTAGCATTAAAAAAAAAAAGAAATTCTTTTACTGCAGTGTGTATAATATTTTAGAGGGAATCCAGGTCCTGGAAGGTAGCTAAAACTGGAGTGCTGGAAGGTAGTGGGGAGAAAGAGGAGAAATGGTGGATTCTAGAATTTTGAGAGGTAAGATTGGAGGAGTATTGTACCTGGGGCTGGGGGTTGTGAGAAATAAGGGGCATCAAGGAGCACCCCAGGACTCCCAGATGTCTGGCATATACTGGGAGCTAAGTTGACTGTGCCACTAGGTTGAGTCATGAGCTCAGTTTTTGGACGTGGTACCTGTGGGACAGTCATATGGAGACTTCTGAAAAGTAAATTAGCTAAAATCTCACCATCTTCACTTCTAAGGAGCATTCTGATTGTACTTCTTGTGGAAAAAAAAAAAAAAAAAAAGAACCAAGTAGGAAGACTCACATTTCCTGATTTCAAAATGTTTTATACAAAGTTAAAGTAATTAAACAGTGTGGTACTGGTATAAGAACAGAAAATCTCGAGACATTCAAAGATATCCAGAAATACTCATATGCCTATGGCCAATTGATTTTTGATAAGAGGGTGTTATGGATTGAATGGATTGAATCCCCCCAAAATGTGTGTCCAATTTGCTAGGCCATGATTCCCAGTATTCCTGATTTGTGATCTGATGTGATCATCCTGTGTGTTGTAAATACTAACCTCTATGATGTTAATGAGGCAGGATTAGAGACAGTTATGTTAATGAGGCAGGACTCAATTTACAGGATTAGGTTGTATTTTGAGTCACTCTCTTTTGAGACATAAAAGAGAGACATAAGCAGAAAGGAGAGGGATCTCATTACTACCAACAAGAAGAGCAAGAGCAGAGTGCTTCCTTTGGACTCAGGATCCCTGAGCTGAGAAGCTCCTAGACCAAGGGAAGATTGATAACAAGGACCTTCCACCAGAGCCGATGGAGAGAGAATGCCTTCCTCAGGAGCTGGTGCCCTGAATTCAGGCTTCTAACTTCCTAAGCTTCCTAAACTGTGAGAGAATAAAATTCTCTTTGTTAAAGCCAAGCATTTGTGGTATTTCAGTTATAGCAGCACTAGATAACTAAGACAGGGTGACATATCTATTCACTTGGATCACAATAGTCTTTTCAACAAACGTTGCTGGGACAACTGGATCTCCACATGCAAAACGATGAAGTTGGATCCATGCCTAACACCATGGAGTGGGGGGAGGAATTTTTTAAATGGATCAAAGCCCTAAATATAAGAGCAAAAACCATAAACATCTTAGAAGAAAATAAAGGGCTAAATTTTCAGGACGTTATTTTAGTCAGTGGATTCTTAGATATGACATCAAAAACACAAGCAACTAGAGAAAAATAGACGAATTTCATCAAATTTTTTTAAAAAGTGCATCAAGGGACCTTAACAAGAAAGTGAGAAAGTGACCTACAGAATTGAAGGAAATACTTGGGAACCATATTTCAGATATGGACATCATGCTTGGTAAAGTAGAGGGTCAGGGAAAAAGAAGAAAACCCTCAGTGAGATGGACTGACACAGTGTCTGTAACAATGGGCTTAAGCATAACAAGGATTGTGAGGATGACACAGAACCAGGCAGTGTTTCATTCTGTTGCACATAGGGTCACTATGAGCCAGAATCTACTCGACAGCACCTAACAACAACAACAACAACATATTTCAAACAAGTGTTTAATATCCAGAATATATAAAGAATGACTATGACTCAAAAACAAAATAACAAATAACCCAATATAAATGGTAAAAGACTTGAATAGTTATTTAACAAAAGAAGATATACAAATGTCCAACAGACACATGGAAATATGCTCAACATCATTAGTCATTAGGGAAATGCAAATCAAAACTACAAGAAGACACCACTTCACATCCACTAGGATGGTTATTATCAGGAAGACAGAAAATACCAAGTATTGGCAAGGATGTGGAGAAATTGGAACACTCAGATATTGCTAGTGGAAATGTAAGATGGTGCAGCTGCTGTGCAAAAGAGTTTAGTGGTTTCTCAAAAAGTTAAGCAGAATTACCACATGACCCATCAATTCTATTCCTATACATATACCCAAAAGAACTGAAAGCAATGGCTCAACCAGACACATGTATACTAATGATTATGGCAACACTAGTCACAATAGTCAAAAGGTGGAAATAACTCAAGTGTCCATCAACAGATGAATGGTTAAACAAGATGTGGTGTATATATACAATTTAGCCATAAAAAGAAATGAAGTTCTGATACTTGCCACCATATGGATGAACCTTGAAAACATAATGCTAAGTGAAATAAACCAAAAGCAAAAGAACAAATATTGTATGGTCTTATTTATATAAAATACCTAGAATAGTCAAAACCATTGAGATAAGAGAAGATTAGTGGTTACCAAGGGCTAGAGGGATGGGAGAATGGGAAGTTAAAACAAACACACACAAAAAATATAGAGTATTCACTATCAGTGTAGCCTAACATCTGGGTGTGATATCAAATGAGACAGAAAGCTTATCAGAGCGATTAAAGAAAGAGATAATGAAATAGAGTCTTGTTGAAACCACTATCATCCCAAGGTGATTGCGCACATGTCTAAGTCTGCACGCCCTGAGAAGCAACAAGAGAGGCTCAAACTGTGGGAAAATAGTTTGTTGTATTGTGAGGGCTTGCGTGTTGCTGTGATGTTGGATGCTAAGTCACCAGTATACAAATACCATCAGGGTCACCCACAGTGGACAAGTTTCAGCTGAGCTTCCAGACTAAGACAGACTAGGAAGAAGGACCTGGCGGTCTACTTCCGAAAAAAACTTAGGCAATGAAAATCTTATGAATAGCAGTAGAACATTGTCTGATATAGTGCTGGAAGGTGAGCCCCTCAGGTTGGAAGGCACTCAAAATATGACTGGGAAGAGGTGCCTCCTCAAAGTAGAGCCAACCATAATGATGTGGATGGAGTCAAGCTTTTGTGACCTTCATTTGCTAACATGGCACGACTCAAAATGAGAAGAAACAGCTGCAAATATCCATTAATAATAAGAACGTGGAAAATACGAAGTATGAAACTAAGAAAATTGGAAATTGTCAAAAATAAAACGGAATGCATAAATATCCATATCCTAGGCATTAGTGAACTGAAATGGACTCGTAATGGCCATTCTGAATTGGAGAATCATGATCTACTATGCTAGGAATGACAAATCAAAGAGGAATGGCAGTGCATTCAACGTCAGAAAGAACTTTTCAAGATCTATCCTGAAGTACAACACTGTCAGTGATAGGATAATATCCATACGCCTACAAGGAAGACTAGTTAATACGGCTATTATTCAAATTTATGTACCAACTAAGGCCAAAGATGAAGAAATTGAGACTTTTACCAACTTCTGTAGTCTGAAATTAATCATACATGCAATCAGGATGCATTGATAATTACTGATGATTGGAATGCAAAAGCTGGAAGCAAAGAAGGACGAGTAGTTGGAAAATATGGCCTTGGTGATAGAAACGATGCTGGAGACCACATGATTGAACTTTGCAAGATCAATGACATCTTCATTGCAAACATCTTTTTTCAACACATAAATGGCAACTACACACGTGGACCTTAACTGATGGAAAACATAGGAATCAGATTGACTACATCTGTGGAAAGAAATGATGGAAAAGCTCAATATCATCAGTCAAAACAAGGCTAGGGGCTGCCTGCGGAACAGACCATCAATTGCTCATATGCAAGTTCAAGTTGAAGTTGAAGAAAATTAGAACAAGTCCATGAGAGCCAAAGTATGACCTTGACTGTATTTCACCTGAATTTAGAGGCCATCTCAAGAACAGATTTGATGCAATGAACATTAATGACCAAAGACTAGATAAGTTGTGGAATGACATCAAGGACATTGTACATGAAGAAAAGAAGAGGTCATTTAAAAGACAGGAAAGAAAGAAAAAACCAAAATGGATGTCAGAAGAGACTCTGAAAGTTGCTCTTGAACGTAGAGTAGCTAAAGCAAAAGGAAGTAATGATGAAGTAAAAGAGCTGAGCAGAAGATTTCAAAGGACAGCTCAAGAAGACTAAGTAATATACTGACATGTGGAAAGACCTAGAGTCAGAAAACCAACAGTGAAGAACACACTTGGCATTTCTCAACCTGTAAGAACTGAAGAAAAAATTCAAGCCTTGAATTGCAACGCTAAAGAATTCTATGAGCAAAATACTGGATGATGCAGGAAGCATCAAAAAAAGATGTAAGGAATACACAGAGTCACTGTACAAAAATAATTTGTTGATGTTCTATCATTTCAGGAGGTAGCATATGACCAAGAATTGATGGTACTGAAGGAAGAAGTCCAAGTTGCACTGAAGGCATTGGTGAAAAACAAGGCTCCAGGAATTGACAGAATACCAACTGAGATGTTTCAACAAATGGATGCAGCACTGGAAGTGCTCACTCATCTATGCCAAGAAATTTGGAAGATAGCTACCTGGCCAACTGACTGGAAGAGAACTATGTTTATGACTATTCTAGACAAAGGTGATAAAACCAAATGTGGAAATTATCGAACTGTATCATTAATATTACACACAAGTAAAATTTTGCTGAAGATCATTCAAAAGTGGTTGCAGCAGTACATCGACAGGGAACTGCCAGAAATTCAAGCCAGATTCAGAAGAGGACGTGGAATGGGGGGTATTATTGCTGATGTCAGATGGATCTTGGTTGAAAGCAGAGTATACCAGAAAGATATTTACCTGTGTTTTATTGATTATACAAAGGCATTCGACTGTGTGGATCATAACAAATTATGGATACCATTGTGAAGCATGGGAATTGCAGAACACTTAATTGTGCTAGTGAGGAACCTATACATAAAAGGCAGTTGTTCAAACAGAACAAGGGAATACTGCGTGGTCTAAAGTCAGGAAAGCTGTGCATCAGAGTTGTATCCTTTAACCATGCTTATTCAATCTGTATACTGAGCAAATAATCTGAGAAACTGGAGTATCTGAAGAACAAAGTGGCATCAGAATTGGAGGAAAACTCATTAACAACTTGCGTTATGCAGAAGACACAACGTTGCTTGCTGAAAGTGAAGAGGACTTAAAGCACTTACTGAAGGAGATCACAGACTACAGCCTTTAGTATGGATTACACCTCAACATAAAGAAAAGAAAAACCCTCACAACTGGACCAGTAAGCAACATCATGGTAAATGGAGAAAAGATTGACATTGTCAAGGAGTTCATTTTACTTGGATTCACAGTCAATGCCCATGGAGGCAGCAGTCAAGAGATCAAACAACATATTGTACTGAACAAGTCTGCTGCAAAAGACCTCTTTAGAGTGTTGAAGTGCAAAGATGTCTCTTTGAGGACTAAGGTGCACCTGACTCAAGCCCTGATATTTTCAATTGCATCGTATGCAGTGAAATCTGAACAATGAATAAAAAAGACCAAATAAGAATTGAAACCTTTGAATTAAAGTGTTGATGAAGAATACCGAATATACCATGGACTGCCAAAAGAACAAACAAATATGTCTTGGAAGAAGTACAGCCAGAATGCTCCTTAGAATCAAGGATGGCGAGATTTCATCTCATATACTTTGGACATGCTTTCAGGAGGGATCAGTCCCTGGAGAAGGACATCATGCTTGGCAAGTAGAGGGTCAGCAAAATAGAGGAAGACCCTCAACGAGATGGATTGACACAGTGACTGCAACAATGGGCTCAAGCATAACAACAATTATGAAGATGAAGATGGTGCAGGACCAGTCAGTGTTTCTTTCTGTTGTACATAGGGTCGCTATGAGTTGGAACTGACTCCTAATAACAAGAATAGTTTAGATAAGTCAACAAACAAGCAAATAAGCCAATAACAAAAACAACCCTCAGAGAGGGGAAAGGGAATCAGTATCCAGAGTTGCTGCCATCGTATGCCCGAAATATACAGTTTTCAACAGAAAATCATGAGAAATGAAAAGAAACACCTAAGTCTAACTTATGCACAAGGAGGAAAAAAAAACCATCAACAGAAACTGCCTGTGAGAGGGCCCAGATGTCAGATTTAACTAAGACTTCAAAGCAGCCATTACAAAATATATATTAAATATGTATTTAACATGTTAAAATATACTCAAAGAACTAATGGAAATAATCCTCAAAGAAGCTATTATGATGTCTCATCAAATAGAGACTATCTGAAGAGACAGAAATTATAAAAAAGAACCAAATGGAATATGGAGTTAAAAGTAAAATAACCAAAATAAAAATTTACTAGGGGAACTCAGCAGTAGATTTGAACTAACAGAAGAAAGAATAAGTGAACTTAAAGACGCTGTTGTTGCTGTTAGATGCATTCAAGTAAGTTCTGACTCAGTGATGCTATGTACAACAGAAAAAAACACTGCCTAGTCCTGTGCCATCCTCACAACCGTTGTTACGCTTGAGTCCCTTGTTGCAGCCACTGTGTCAGTCCATCTCGTGGAGGGGCTTCCTCTTTTCTGCTGACCCTCTATTTTCCCAAGCATGATATCCTTCTCCAGGGAGTGGTCCCTCCTGATAACATGTCCAAAGTACGTGAGGCAAACCCTTGCCATCTGTCATGGATTGAATTATATCTCCCAAAAAATGTGTGTATCAATTTGGCTGGGCAATGATTCCCTGTATTGTGTGATTTTCCTATATGTTGTAAATTCTGCCTCTATAATGTTAATCAGGGTGGGCGGCAGTTGTGTTAGTAAGGCAGGACTCAATCTACAAGATTGGATTGTGTCCTGAGACAATCTCTTGAGATATAAAAGACAGAAGTGACCAGAGAGACAGGGGGACCTCATACCACCAAGAAGGCAGTGCCGGGAGCAGAGCGCGTCCTTTGGACCTGAGGTTCTTGCACTGAGATGCTCTCAGAACCAGGGAAGATCAATGACACGGACTTTCTTCCACAGCCAACAAAGAAAGCCTTCCCCTGGAGCTGACATCCTGAATTTGGACTTGTAACCAACTAGTCTGTGAGAGAATAAATTTATCTTTGTTAAATCCATCCATTTTTGGTATTTCTGTTACAGCAGCACTAGACAACTAAGACACCATCTTCACTTCCAAGGAGCACTCTGGCTGTATTTCTTCCAAGACAGACTTGTTCTTTCTTCTGGTGGTCCATGGTATATTCAATATTCTTCACCAACTCCATAATTCAAAGGCATCAATTCTTCAGTCTTCCTTATTCATGCCCAGCTTTCACATGTATATGAGGCAATTGAAAATATCAGGGCTTGTGTTAGGCACACCTTAGTCCTCAAAGTGACGTCTTTGCTTTCAAACACTTTAAAGAGGTCTTTTGCAGCAGATTTGCCCAATGCAATATGTCATTTGATTTCCTGACTGCTGCTTCCATGGGTGTTGATTGTGGATCCAAGTAAAATGAAATCCTTGACAACCTCAATCTTTTCTCCACTTATCATGATGGTGCTTACTGGTCCAGTTGTGGGGATTTTTGTTTTCTTTACGTTGAGGCGTAATCCATACTGAAGGCTGTAGTCTGTGATCTCCATCAGTAAGTGCTTCAAGTCTACTTCGCTTTAAGCAAGTAAGGTTGTGTCATCTGCATATCGCAGGTTGTTAATGAGTCTTCCTCCAATCTTTATGCCACGTTCTTCTTCATATAGCCCAGCATCTCAGATTATTTGCTTAGCATACAGATTGAATAAGCATGGTGTAAGGATACAACCTTGATGCACACCTTTCTTGATTTTAAACCATGCCGTATCCCCTTGCTCTGCTCTAGACTGATAGAAATTACACAATCTGAAGAACACAGGAGGAAAAGATTAAAGAAAAATGAACAAAGCTTCAGAGAAATATGGGACCCCCTTGTTGTTAGCTGTCATCAAGTCAGCTCCCAACTCATGATGACTTCATGCACAATGGAGCAAAATGCTGCTCATTCCTGCACCATCTTCATAATTGGTTACAAACTGGACTGTTGAGATCCACAGGGTTTTCACTGGCTGATTTTTATAAGCAGATTAATCTTATGTGTCAACTAGGCTAGGCTATGATTCTAACTGTTGGGGCAGACACTGGACTGGTTGCTCTTCCATAATGTAATGTAATGTAATCACATTCCATGATGTGATCTGAGGTGATCAAACAATCATTTGAAAGGAGAGTTTCTTCAGGGGTATAGTCTGTCTCCAGAATATAAATGGAAGTTCTGGCAGAGCTCGCTCCCTCTCTCTACCCCGCACTCTTCTCATTGTCTGACCTCCAGATCTTGGGATATAAGTCTGCAGAAGTCTCCAGCTTGCTTCCTGACCTGCAGAGTTTTGGTATGCCAGCCCTCACAATCCTGTGAGCCAGTCAAAGTCTCCAGCCTACGATGTGATCTATGGATATGGGACTTGCCATCCTCCATAATTGCATGATATATTTCCTTGAAGCAAATCTCTCAATAGATAGATAGATGATTGATAGATTATAGATACAGATATTGATATAGATATGCCCCTCATTGGTTTTGCTCCTCTAGAGAACCCTACTAAGACAAACCTGTTCAGCATCATAGCAACACACAAGCTTCCACTGAAAGACAGGTAGGTGGTGGCTGCACATGAAGTGCAGTATCCAGGAATCAAACCAAGGCCTTCCACATGGAAGGAAATAATTCTATCACTGAATCTTTGGAGTCCCATTAAGTGCACCAATATACACATTATTGTAGTTCCAGAAGGAGAGAGAAAAAGGAGCATAAAAACTATTCAAGGAAATATGGCTAAAATCCTCTCAAATTTAATTAAAAAACAAACAACCTTCATCAACGCATCCAAGAAGCTCAGCAAACTGCAAGTAGGAGAAGCACAAAGAGATCCACAGCCAAACACATCATAGTAAATTGCTGAAAGACAAAGATAAAATCTTGAAAGCAACAAGAGAAATGTCACATACAAGGAAACTCCAATAAGATCAATGAGATCAACATCTCATAAAAAAAAATCGATGCTAGAGGCAGTGAGATGACATATTTAAGTGCTTAAGAACAAAAACACTATCAGTCAAGAATCTTTCATTCAGCAAAACTGTCTTTCAAAAATGAAGGTGAAATAGATCCATTCCCAGATAATCATAAACTGAAATAATTTATTGCTCATAGACCTGCCTTACAAGATATAGTAAAGGAAGATCTTCAGGCTGAAAGCAAGTGAACCCAGATAGTAATTTAAATCTACACAAAAAAGAGTACCAGTAAGGTAATTGTGTAACTATAAAAGATAGTATAAATAAATATTTTCTCCTATCTTCTATTAATTGATTTAAAAAGCTATTATATAAAACAACAGGTTTACAATTGTATTTTTATATCTATAGTATATAGAACATTTGACAGTAACACAAAGGAGATGTGTGAGAGCAAAGGTATATAGGAATAAGAAAATATTTCATATGAATTCAAATTGTAACTTGAATCCACAGAAACAAATGAAGAGAACCAGAAATGTTAAATAAGAATGTTAACATAATAAACTCTGTAAGAATATGCTTGCTTTCCTTTGTTCTCTCAGCTTTATTAAAAGATAAAATTATATAAAGTTATAGGTGTAACAATGTATTATTAACTTGTAACATTTATAAATGTAATATATATAATGATAATACCATAAAAAGGGAGAAGATCAAACAGAGCTACAGAGGAGTAATGTTTCTATAGCTCACTGAAATTAAGTTAGTATAAATCTGAAGAAGATTGTGATTAAGTTAAGATGTATATGGTAAGCCAAAGAGCAACCACTAAGATAATAACTCAAAAAATATAGTGAAAAAATTATTAAAAACTTAAAAATCTTACACTAGAAAATATTTACTTAATGTAAAATAAAAAGCAGTAAGGGAGGAATGTTGTTTTTAGGTGCCATCAAGTCGGTTCCAACTCCTAGCAACCCTATGCACAACAGGACGAAACACTGCCCAGTCCTGTGTCATCCTCTCAATTGTTGCTATGCTTAAGTCCATTGTTGTAGCCCCTGTGTCAATCCATCTCGTGGAGGTTCTTCCTCTTTTTCGCTGACCCTCTACTTTACCAAGCATGATGTCCTTCTCCAGAGACTGATCCCTCCTGATAACATGTCCAAAGTATGTAAGAAGTAGTCTTGCCATCCTTCCTTCTGAGGAGCATTCTGGTACTTCTTCCAAGACAGATTCGTTTGTTCTTTTGGCAGCCCATTGTATATTCAATATTCTTTGCCAACAGTGCAATTCAAAGGCGTCAATTATTCTTCCGTCTTCCTTATTCATTGTCCAGCTTTCGCAAGCATATGAGGCAATTGAAAACATCGTGGCTTCGGTCAGACGCACCTTAGTTTTCAAGGTGACGTCTTTGCTTTTAAACACTTTAAAGAGGTCTTTCGAAGCAGATTTTCCCAGTGCAATATGTCTTTTGATTTCTTGACTGCTGCTTCCATGGGTGTTGATTGTGCATCCAAGTAGATGAAATACTTGACAACCTCAGTCTTTTCTCTGTTTATCATGACGTTGCTTATAGGTTCAGTTATGAGGATTTTTGTTTTCTTTATGTTGAGGTGTAATCCATACTGAAGGCTATGGTCTTTGATCTTCATCAGTAAGTGCTTCAAGTCCTCTTCACTTTCAGCCAGCAAGGTTGTATCACCTGCATATTGCAGGTTGTTAATGAGTTTTCCTCCAATCCTGATGCCCTGCTCTTCTTCATATAGTCCAGCTTCTTAGATGATTTTCTCAGCACACAGATTGAATAGGTACGGTGAAAATATACAACCCTGACACACACCTTTCCTGACTTTAAACCACGCAGTATCCCTTTGTTTTGTTTCAACAACTTCTTCTTGATCCATGTACAGTTTCCTCATGAGCACAATTAAGTGTTCTGGAATTCCCATTCTTCTCAACATTATCCAAAATTTGTTATGATCCACACAGTCAAATGCCTCTGCATAGTCAAGAAAACACAGGTAGACATCTTTCTGGTATTCTCTGCTTTCAGCCAGGATCCATCTGACATCAGCAATGATATCCCAGGTTCTACGTCCTCTCCTAAATCCGGCTTGAAACACTGGCAGTTCTCTGTTGATATACTGCTGCAGCTGCTTTTTAATGATCTTCGGCAAAATTTTGCTTGCATGTGATATTAATGATATTGTTCAATCATTTCCAAATTCGGTTGGATTACCTTTCTTGGGAATACGCATAAATATGGATCTCTTCCAGTCAGTTGGCCAGGCAGCTGTCTTCCAAATTTGGCATAGATGAGTGAGCACTTCCAGTGCTGCATCCGTTTGTTGAAACTTCTCAATTGGTATTCTGTCAATTCCCAGAGCCTTGTTTTTGCGAATGCCTTCAGTGCAGCTTGGATTTCTTCCTTCAGTACTGTCATGGTTTGAATTATGTCCCCCCAAAAATGTGTGTATCAGTTTGGTAGGCCATGATTCCTGGTACTGTGTGATTTTCCTCTATGTTGTAAACCTGCCTCTACGATGTTAATGAAGGAGGATGGGTGGCAGTTGTGTTAGTAAGGCCAGACCTGATCTACAAGACTGGATTGTGTCCTGAGGCAATCTCTTGAGATATAAAAGACAGAAGTGAGCAGTGAGACAGAAGGACCTCATACCATCAAGAAAGCAGTACCAGGAGCAGAGCGCGTCCTTTGGACTGGGGTCCCTGTGCCGAGAAGCTCCTAGTCTGGGGGAACACTGATGAGAAGGCCAAGAGAGAGAAAGCCTTCCCCTGGAGCTGACACCTTGAATTTGGACTTTTAGCCTACTTTACTGTAAGGAAATAAACTTCTCTTTATTAAAACCATCCACTTGTGGTATTTCTGTTATGGCAGCACTGGATGACTAAGACAAGTACCATCGATCCCTGATCATATGTTACCTCCTGAAATGGTTGAACATCAACCAATTCTTTTTGGTATAGTGACTCTGTGTATTCCCTCCATCTTCTTTTGATGCTTCCTGGGTCATTTAATATTTCCCCTGTAGAATCCTTCAATATTGCAACTCGAGGCTTGAATTTTTTCTTCAGTTCTTTCAGCCTGAGAAACGCTAAGCGTGTTCTTCCCTTTTGGTTTTTTATCTCCAGGCCTTTGCACATGTCAGCATAATACTTTACTTTGTTTTTTCCAGCTGCCCTTTGAAATCTTCTGTTCAGTTCTTTTACTTCATCATTTTTCCTTTTGCTTTAGCTACTCTACATTTAAGAGCAAGTTTCAGAGTCTCTTCTGACATCCATTTAGGTCTTTTCTTTCTCTCTTGTCTTGTTAACGACCTCTTGCTTTCTTCATGTATGAAGTCCTTGATGTCATTCCACAACTCGTCTGGTCTTCGGTCATTTGTGTTCAATGCATCAAATCTATTCTTGAGATGGTCTTTAAATTCAGGTTAGATATACTCAAGGTCGTACTTTGGCTCTTGTGGACTTGTTCTAGTTTTCTTCAGTTTCAACTTGGACTTGCATATGAGTAATTGATGGTCTGATCCACAGTTGGCCCCTGGCCTTGTTCTGACCGATGATATTGAGCTTTTCCATAATTTCTTTCCACAGATGTAGTCAATTTGATTTCTGTGTATTCCATCTGGTGAGGTCCACATGTATAGTTACCGTTTATGTTGGTGAAAAAAGGTATTTGCAATGAAGAAGTCACTGGTCTTGCAAAATTCAATCATGGGATCCCTGGCAGCATTTCTATCACCAAGGCCATATTTTCCAACTATCGATCCTTCTTCTTGTTTCCAACTTTCACATTCCAATCACCAGTAATTATCAGTGCATCCTGATTGCATGTTTGGTCAATTTCAGACTACAGAAGTTGGTAAAAATCTTCAATTTCTTCATCTTTGACCTTAGTGGTTGATATGTAAATTTGAATAATAGTCATATTAACTAGTCTTCCTTGTAGGCATATGGATATTATCCTATTACTGACAGCATTGTACTTCAGATCTTGAAATGTTCTTTCTGACAATGAATGCAATGTCATTCCTCTTCAAGTTGTCATTCTCAGCATTGTAGACCATGATTGTCCAATTCAAAATGACCAATACCAGTCCATTGCAGCTTATTAATGCCTAGAATATTGATCTTTATGTATTCCATTTCATTTTTGATAATGTCCAATTTTCCTAGTTTCCTACTTTGTACCTTCCAGGTTCCAATTATTAATGGATGTTTGCAACGGTTTCTTCTCATTTTGAGTCATGCCACATCAGTAAATGAGGGTCCCAAAAGCTTGACTCCATCCATGTCATTAAGGTCAACTCTACTTTGAGGAGGCAGCTCTTCCCCAGTCGTATTTTGAGTGCCTTCCAACCTGAGGGGCTCATCTTCCAGCACTATATCACAAAATGCTATTCATAAAGTTTTCACTGGCTAAGGCTTTTCAGAAGTAGACCCACAGGTCCTTTTTCCTAGCCTGTCTTAGTCTGGGAGCTCAACTTAAACCTGTCTGCCATGGATGACCCTTCCTGTATTTTAATACTGGTGGCATAGCTTCCAGCATCACAGCAACTCACAGTACAACAAACTGGCAGATGAGTGGGGGAAGGGAGAAATAGAGGAATAAAAAGGACACGATACATCTTTTAAAAAAATAAAATGGCAGACATAAATCTAACTATATGAAAAACATCAAATATAACTAGATTAAAAAATTCAATTAAAAGGCAGATATTGTTACATTAGATGAAAAGAAAACAAGATCCAACTATATGCTGTTTGTAAGAGACACACCTTAGATTCAAAGATAGAGATAGTTTCTAAGTAAAAGGATTTTTTTTTAAAGTAAAAAGAAAGTTTTATTTGGCATATATTCAAAAGGACAAAAGTGGGAAGCGGACAAGCATGATGCCACAGCTGTGTCTGCCTGAGTCCAACGAATATCACAGAATAGGCAAGAATGGGAAAATGGACAAACGTGTTGCCACAGCCATGTCTGCCCGAGTCCAAGGAAGGTTACAGAATCATCAGTATATCTCAACATCACAAAATGGGTAGAATCATTGAAAGCGTCACTTTTTCACTGATTGGCTAGAAATTGTAATCTTACATTTTGAATCATCTTTCTTAACAATCATTGGTACAGGTTTCAGTTACAAGAGTCAGGAGGGTCTTCATTGGTCCAACAAATTCCTATTCACTAAATGTTAATAGAAAAGACAAAAGGTGAAAAGTCCTTTGGGTTAGGTTTTATTGTCCTTTTGCAAAAACTTCCTTAAGATAATCTCTGAGATTGTCCCATCTGTTGTCTTATCTCAGGGCCCAGCTGATGTGTCTTTGTGATTCTGTGAGGGCTCAGCTCCTGCTGGGTCACATCCTGTATGCTCAAGGAGAGGGAACAATAACTCCAATATTATTTCCTGAATCAGTCCCTCCTTTTGATCAGAGATTGGAGATAACACATCGATGATCAATACCTGGACTTGGTCGATCTCCTAGATGGCTGCCATTGCAGGCTCTTTAAACTCACGTGCTGGTTTTCCACCGGATACCACCTAGTTCTTCACCAGGTTGAGAGTGATGTTTCCATCAATGGCATTGCCGGAGTGAGCAGACTCAAAGTGCATCAACATTTTAGCCTGAGGCCTTCTTTTGCCTTTTAGGTGTGTAAGACAATATAGGATAAATTTTATTATGCCTAATACTATCAGGATGTAGACTAAAAACATTACTATCCCTTGCAGTAGTGATCTAGTCCATGTGCTTATTCCTGATGGCAACTAACCAAACAAATCCAGTGTTTGTAAGGGTATTACTGTGTGCAACCAAGTAACTTGTTGTCTAATTCTACTTACATCTTGTCTACAGCACAGACTACACACACAAAAAAAAAAATCTAAGGCTATTTTGTTATCTCATGTCACCTTGGCTTATGAGATCAGAGATCCCGCTGTTGTGCTTCCATCTCATCTGTTAACTGTCCCATAGTGAATGATAGATTTCTTAAAGATTTCTCCAATTCAGATATAGCACAAGTAAGAAATAAAGCTACCAATGATACCCTGAGTGTTGGACCAATGAGTTTTCTTCTGACTTTCATTTTACAATTTTAACATTACCTTTTCAATATTTACTAGCATTGTTACTATGAATACTTAAAGATAATCCTAAAGTTTCCGAAGTGCATTGCCTATGCATTCGTCAGGAATCTAAACAAGAGATTGCCCACATAAATTCACTATCAGTTAGAAAGGATTATCTAAATTAGTATAGTTGGATCTACCACACAGAAACATATATCCATAAGAAGCACACAAAGTTTGTCTAGATGAAACAGAAAATATAAAAAAATTTACATGTGACAAGGAAAGTAAAAGGATTTTTAAAAAAAGATATATTATGCAACAGCAACCACTATAAAGCTGAAGTGGCTGTACTAAACACAAGAGACTTAAACAAAAAATGTTACTAGAGGTAAAGAAACACATTTTATAATAATAGATGTGTAAATCCATCTGGACAATATATGAATTATGGACATGTATGCACCTAACAACAGAGCCCCAAAATATATGAAGCAAAAACTAACAGAATTAAATGGAGAAATAGTCAATTCAAAAATAATAATTGGTTACTTCAATATCCCGCTTTCAATAATGTGTAGAACCACTATGCAGAAAATCAAGAAGGAAATAGAATACTTGAACAACACTATAAACCAAATAGACCTAACAGACATCTATAGAATGCTCCCCCAAAAATAGTAGAATGTGCTTTCTTCTCAAGGGCCAAGTGGAGTATTCATCAAGATACACTATATGCTAGGCCGTAAAACAAGCCCTAATACATTTAAAAGGATTAATGTCGTGCATAGTGTGCACTCTGATCATAGTGGAGTGAAAATAGAAACAAAAAAAAACAGAAAGTAATTTGGGGAATTCATAAATAAGTGGAAATTAAAACACACATTCTTACATGGTTGTATTAAGAAATTAGTTGCAGCAGCAGCTGTAACAAATTACCACAAAATTAATGACTTAAAACAAAGCAAATGTATTATTTTACAGTTCTGGAGGTAAGAAGTTCATTAGTCTTAGTTAGCTAAAGTCAAGGTGTCAGCAGGGCTGCATCCTTTCTCAAGGCCCTAGAGGAGAATATGCTTCCATGCCTTTTCTAGATTCTGTAAGTCATTTGCATTCCCTGGTTTATGGCCTCCTCTTCAAAACCAGCAGCATAGCATCTTCCAATCTTTCTTTCCCCAGTAATGGTCATACAGTATGTGTGTTATCATGCTAAACTATTTTCCATAGAAGTTGTGGAACTATAAAGGAGAAATTTCTATTGCTCCATATCCTGGCCAACACAATTTTCAGACTTTATAATTTTTGTTAATCTGATGGATTATAGTTTATTTTTCTATTAAATTGTCTTTTTTTAAATAACATAAGAATTCTTTACATATTCTGAATAAGATCATTTTCTAGTTATATGTGTTGTAAATATCTTAGTTTGTGGCTTATATTTTCACTCTCTTTGTGTATCTTTTAATGAACAGAAGTTATCATTTAATCAATGTAGTTGATAATCTCAATTTTTTCTCTAAGGGTTTTGCTTTTTGTTTCTTATTGCCAAAATTCTTCCTGGCATGAAGTCATGAGGATAATTGTACATATTCTCTTCTAAAAGTTTTATATTTCTCTCATATGTAGGTATTTCATCTACCTGGAATCAATTTTTGTAAATGGTATGAATAGGGATATAATTTTACTTTTTTCCGTATAGATTTCCAATTTTCTAAGGCTTATTGAAAAATCAGTCCATTCCCCACTGACCTAAAACACCATCTTAGGTATATATCAAGTAACCATATTGCATGGTTTATTTATGTTCCTTGGTTTATGTGTGTGTTTAGTTATTTTTTGACTGCAAGCATTTCATTTTATTTAGAATATTATTTGTGGCTTCCTCCTGGGAAGTTTTGCATTACATTTTTTAGGCACCTGGAGGCATCACCACTCTGGATCACTGAAAATCTAATTACCAGCTTGAGGTTTTCAGACCACACAAATCTTGTGCGTTAAGACTGAAAGCCTAAATAAAGGCCACCAGCTTCTGCTTGTAATTTCTCAACAGGGTTCTTTTGTCTATTTCTTTTAGCACTGAGGTATACGATGGCTGATTTTCTTTGTTATCTCCTTGGAAGAGGGCAGTCTTATTTTTAGTTTACCCTTACTTTGAGGGTGTAGCTGTTTGAAGTTTGGGTTCTCAGCTTTATGAGGTTCTCCCATAGAGATTTCGGTCAGTATGGGCTTTAACTCCTGTCCACTGCCTGCTAGGAAATCATGAAAATCAATGTCCAAGTTCACTTTGTTTGGCAAATTCCCTCAGGCCGAATACTGGCACTAGTGCTTGTCTCATCTTTCTGGGTCCCCGTGTTCTCTAAACCTTTTGACCTGAGAAAGTCTTGGAATCTTGACTAACTCTTTAACACATCTTAGGATATAATTTTGTCCAGGTTTTCAGTGGAAGATCCAGGTATCTAGCCCACCATATTATCAGAAAATGTCCAGAATGACTCAATTTAAGTTTCCAGATTATATAATCTAAAAATTATGTAGTATATTTTGTCTCTAAGATTTTGAAAGATTTGAGAGATCTGTCTTTAGAGGCAACTGACATCCCTTCCTTCCTGCACTCCACCCCCCGTCTGACTCGGTCCATGACGTGTTCTAACGTATTATACACGTGACCTGCTGGTGCTGGGCCTGAGCAGGAACAGGGAATGATGGAAACCTCTTGCATACTAGGCCAAAATTATGGCTTTCTTGGGTCATGGACCTCTTTAAGAATCCGATGAAAGCTACACAAGACCACCTGCTGGACACAGCTTCTGTCGGATACAGCTTCAGGAGGGAAGCTCATGGGTCCTCTGCAGTGGGATCCCCTGATTCCAGGACAAGAACCGTCCCTGCCCCTCTTCAGCACATCTGTGGGAATGATGTTGGCAGGGCAGGGGGCAACAGGGGCTGGCAAGAGCCCACCCACTCACTTAGCTGTGGGGATTCTGCTATGAGCCAGCTGTGCCTGACATCACATACCAAATGCATGATTAAGGGCTGCTTGTGCAGAGTCAGGGGTGGCCAGGCCCCAGCCCCCAGCTCCTCCCAGGCTCCTCTGAGCCTCAGCAGAGACTCTGGCCAAGGAGTGAGGTCTTTGGAGGACATCTGCACCTGCTAGCCATCCAGAGCAGCAGCCTTGGCATGGTGAGGTTGTCAGGTCAGCTCCTGGGCCTTCCTCAATTCACACATGCTTTTGGTCAAGATGCAGACTTCTCAAGCCAGGATATCTCATTCCTGTAGGCAGCTGTGTCTGGCCCCAAGTGTCCTTTTTGTGGCCTCTCTCCAGAACAGGCCAGGAGGGAAACACAGGCCACAGCTGTCAGAAGAGGAGCCTTTCCCCCTGCCCCAGGTTGCTCTCTTGACCATGATGAGGTCATAAATGAGTGGGTGGGGAGACTACCTTCCCAAGGCTTCCATCACTGAGACCCGGAGCTGGGAGCAGAAGCAGCTACATGTGCCTCAATTTCAGGAAAGCTGGCAGGTCCTCAAGATGAGATGGGACCAGGTGAGGGCACAGGCCTGCCTGAACCAGGCCTGTGGCCAAGGAGGCCCCGTCAGCTCCTTCCTCTATTTCTCCTCTGTGTCTTCCTTGCTGGGAAAACAGCCACCCTTGATCACCTGCCCACTGGCTCCTCCTGCAAAAGATACTCCAAGAAGCAACTGCTAGAACTTTTCTCAGGAATCATAGCTGTTGTTGGCCATCCTCAAATCATACTCAGCTGTCCTTGGGGCCCAGCCAGCCCCACACACTGCTGGCTGAGTCCCAGAGAGGCTAAGCCTTGCCTCAACTACACAGCCTGGAGCTCCATTCAGGGCCTCACAAGAGCCTTTTTAAAATGTCTTCTTGTTGTGCAGTATTAGTTTTATGAGCGCTTCCAGTCAAAAATACTTCTGACAATATATTAGAACCCACATACTGTTTGCACAATTTAGACATGCTCAGAGGGGGTCTATGGTCCAAGACAATGCTCCAAGGCTGAGGGCCAACCCTGCTCCCCAGTGCAGACAGTGACCAGCCCCCAGTGAAGCCCCCACCCTGAGGAATATTGTATAGCCTGGGAGCTTTATGTCTGGAGTCACAAAGGGCTCCCTTGAGTCCTGGCTCTGTCCTTGCTGCCTGTGTGACTTTGGGTAGGACACTGACTCTGCTGGGTCTTGTCTGTAATGAGAAAAGCGGTCCCTGCCAGGCTTGCCATGCTGTGGTGAATTAATGCAATGCCTAACAGGTGGTCAGCACTCAGGAACAGTAATTATCACATTGATGTTATATTCTTGTTGTTTTTCAGAAGTCCGCAACCAATCCAGCAATTCTGCCTCCTGCATGTGGCAGGCCTTCCTGATCCTCTACAGGCAATCCCATTCCACACCCACAGACAGGTGCCTCCGAGTCCTCATGGGCTTCCCTGCTGAGATTTCCTCTTCCCCACGGGCCAGCGACACCGTTCCCAGCAAAGAGCTGGCTAGGAATGGCACAAAAGTCTGGGAATAGAGTTATCCGGCTCTTTGGGCTCCCCAGGCACCATAAATGCCATCACCTGCCCCTGCCTGAGCTAGGAGAGCCTGGGGGAGCGAAGCAGACTTCTCTGTGCTGGGCTCAGAGTCTGGTGGCCTGGTTTTATGATCTGTGCTGCACCAGCCTGGAAGTCTGGAACCGAAGCTGAAGCGGGGAACATGGGTAGCTTCCCTGTCAGCCTGCTTAGGGCACCTGGGACCCAAGCTCCTTCTGTGCCCAGAGGTGTCCGACAGCCTGGAACATTGTCTGCAGCCTGCCCCAGGCTGACAAGATTCTGTGCCCACTCAGGGTTTGTTGCTTCCCAGGAGATCCAGTTCTGTCCTGCAGAGGATCCCTTCTTGGGGCTGGTTTCTTCCTCCAGGAACCCTGTCTCCACAGAGACCCTTTTGCCCCTCCCCTCTCTCCTCTTTACGCTGGACTCTTTGTGTTCTAGAGCCCTGGCCATGTGTCAGGGCCTCTTTGTCATTCCTTTTGGGGCAGGCCTGGACTGAGAGGGAGGGAGAGAAGGAGTGGGGGGCAGGGGCAACAGTTCCAACTACAGCTCCCAGTCAGGATAAGACCAGAGAGCCTGAAGGAGGGCCCAAGAGGCAGGGGCACTCTAATAGCCCCACAGGGTCCAATTCAGCTCATCCTCATCTCCCCTGGAATGGTGCTTATTTCATGGGCTCCTTGTCAATGGGAGTGGAGGTTACCCCAGGACAACAGCTGCAGCCAGGTGGCTGGGTGCATTGGACAGCCAGGGCTCAAGGCTGAAAAGCCCTGATATCAGGCTGCAGTGCCACCAGCCAGGGTCATGGGTGTGGTATTTCTGTGGGGACTTAGGTTGCATGGAGGGTCAGCCCTTCCTTACACTGCTACCCAAACCCTAGAGCTGCTGGGAGGAAAGCACTCTTCTCAGCTCTGACACCTCTTCCGGGGGGGCCCCAAAGCCTTACCCCGGGCCACCTCCCTCCACTCCACACAAAGTAGCAAGGATCACTGCAGCAAACATTCACTGAGTTCTCATGCACAACAGTCCCAATCCAGGCACATTATTGGTGTCAATCCCTTTAATTCGCACAACAACACTTCACACTGCAGCCAGAAGGATCCCACAAGAGGAAAATCAGCTCGTACTCCTCCTGTTCCTCCAGATTCTCACGTGGCCTATAAGACTTGGTGAGGCTGTCCCTGCCCCAGGCCTCTTGAGCCATGAGGCAGCACTGCTGTGAACCTGAGATCAGGACCTAACAAGACCTGCTGAAGGGCCCTGTAGGAAAAAACCCAGGCTTCTGGGAGACCCAGCAGCCGCAAAGGTCACTTCCAGGAGCCCCTCCCGGCACAAGGCTGGGGTTGCATGGGGGAAAGGAGGAAGGCCTCGGGACCATCCAGAAGAGGCCTCAGCCCACACTTGGATGTTGGCAGCACACAAACACCAGCCCAGTCACACTTGAAGATCCCTGCACTTTGGTGTGCAGGCTGTGGGCTGGGCATCACTGGCCTCAGCGCTGACCAAAGTGGGTGTGTGTGTTGGGGACAGCTGGCATCGGAAGCTGGGGCAGTCATCCCCCCAGAAGGGATGAAAGCCCCCTGAGGCATTGGCAGTGGGCTGGAGAGGGTCAGAGGGATTTAAGAAGTCTTGATCTTTCAGGTGGGATCAGCAGGTCTCGATAAGGCATTGGGAAGGGATGGAGAGGAAGGAAATGCCTGAAAGCTGTTGTGGAACTCCAAGGAGCACCTCAAGTAGGCCAGACAGGAATTCTGCCTTACTTAGAGGCTCACCCTGCTCATGCAGACCCTGAAGCCTGGCTGCCCCTGCTCCATTGTCACACTCCTTGTGGTAGCCTTTTTGTGAGCCCTTGCCCTAGGGATACAGAAGTCAATGGCCACTATGGAGAGACTCAATTCTCCAAGGTCAGATGGCCTCTACCATCTGCCCTTAACACGACATCTTTGTTCCTCAGGTTCGTTATCTGTAAAACAGGGTTGGGTGCCTCTACTGCAGGGTTGTGTGGCAGATTAGACAAGACGGTTTGTTGTACTAAAAATAGGGGGTATACCTACTATGCACCTTTCCACGTGTCAGCCCATTTAATCCCCCCCAACCTAAATGTGGTGATAAGACCCTGGCTGCGGTTGTTAGTCATTCAGTCAGGGTGGGTGTCGATGCCAGGATATGATACCAGATGCCTGGGCTTCACTGCTTCCATCACCTTCTGGGAAGCACTTGCAGTGGCCAGTGCTCAGGGAGGGCATCTGCACCCACCTCATTCAAGGAGAGGTCCTCATCCTCCACCAGGACTCCAGTCACAGAAGTTCACTGTGACACGTCTATCATCTACTTACCTTCTTCTAAAGCAGGGAGTCCATGTTTTGGAATTCAGGAGTTCCTTGAACTTTGATGAGAAAAAATTACATCTTTATTTCTCTGCTTCCATGGTCACATGGCATACTCACTACATGTCTGTGTCCAAGTTTCACTTGTCTTATAAGGACATCCGTCAGTGGATTGGGATACACCCTAATCCGGTATGACTTCATCTTATCTTGGTTGCATCTGCAAAGACTCTATTTCCAACTTAAAAAATACAGCAGTTATTAATAGACTAATCATCAGATCTTGGTGTTTAACATGTTAATAAAGAAGTACACGTATTGCTAGTCCTCAAATACGATTTTTAAATATTTTGATCATTATCTGCATACTTGGTTTCCTCTGTAATCATATGTATTTTATTTCACTCATTTAAAAACATAATTCTGAGGGAGAGTTTGTAGGCTTCAGATGCATGAAGAAGGTGAAGAAGCTTATTCTGAAGACTCCTTGTCTCCTCTTTTAAGCATCTCCACGTGACTCTCTGGGGCTGGGCCTGCACACCAGTCTCTGGGGGCAGCTCTGCCATCTAACAGGCCTTCAACAGACAACTGATTTGCATGCAAAACAGACCCCCAGCCCAGTCTCTTCCATCACTGTCTCTCTGGGTCACTGGCTGCATACTTGGGCAAGTCTTGTCACCTCTCTGGGCCTCATTTTTTAAAACTTTTTATTTTGAGATCATTTTAGATTCACATGCAATTGTAAAATAATGCAGACAGATACCCTGTACCTTTTACCAATTTTCCCCCAATGATAAGGTCTTGCAAAACTGTAGCACAATATCACAACCAGGATATGGACATTGATACAGTCCAGATGCAGAACATTTCTATCCCCACAAGGAACCCTTTTGTTGCCCTTTTCTAGCCACACCCACTCCTTGCTGTCTCTACCTCCTCCTTCACCCTTGGCAACCACTAATCTGTTCTCCATGTCTATGGTCTCCATTTGGCATTCCTTGACTTGCAGCTGCATTACTCCAATCCCTGCCTCTGTCATCACATGGCAGTCTCCCCCTGTATCTCTGTGTACAAATTTTCCTCATCTTATAAGGACACTCCTCATTTGATGAGGGCCAATGGATAAGAATGTTACATAAATGGAATTATACAGCCTGTAATTGTTTGTGATTGGTTCGTTTCACTCAGCATAATTCTCTGAGAACTCAGCAAAGCTGTTTTGTGTATCAATAGTTCATTCCTTTTTAATCCTGAGTAGTATTCCATGGTATGGATGTACCAGTTTGTTTAACTATTCATCTATTGAAGGACATCTGGTTGTTCCCAGTTTTTGGCTATTATGAGTAAAGCTGCTCTGGACTTTTGTGTAGAGGTTTTTGTGTGAATTTCTCTAGGATAAATGCCCAGGAGTGCAAATTCTGGGTTCTATTATAGTTCCATTTTTAGTTTTATAAGAAATTGGTAAACTGTTTTCCAGTGTTGCTCTACCATTTAAATTCTTACCAGAAGTGTCTGTGAGATTCAGTTTCTCTGCATTCTGACCGGCATTTGGTATTGTCATTATTTTTTAATTTACCCATTCTGATATGTGTGTGGTGATGCTTCATTGTAGTTTAAATTTGCATTTCCCTCATGGCTAATTATGGTGAACTTGTTTATTATCTGTATATCCTCTTATGTGAAATGTCTGTTCATGTCTTTTGCCCATTTCCTAGTTGGATATTTTTTTTTATTTTTTACTGTTGAGGTTTGAGAGTTCATTATTTATTCTTGATACTAGAAACATTTATTGGATATGTGATTTACAAATATTTTCCCCCAGTCTGTAGCTTGTCTTTTAATCCACTTAACAGGATCTTTCCCAGAAAAAAACTTTTTAGTTTGGATGAAATCCATTTGCTTTTAATGTCAATTATAAGAACTCTGCTTAGTCCTTGTTGCTGTTGTTGTTGGGTGCTGTAAGTCAATTCCAACTAGTAGTGACCCCATGTGACACAGTAGAACTGCCCTATAGAATTTTCTTGGCTGTAATCTTTACAGAATCAGATTGTCAGGTTTTTCTCCCACAGAGCACCTGGGTGGGTCCAAACCACCAACCTTTCAGTTAACAACCAAGCACTTAACTGTTGCACCACCAGGGTTCCTAAATCCTGAAAATCTTCTCCAGCTTTTTTTTTTCTAAAGGTTTTATATTTAAGTCCATGATCGAATTTGAGTTAATTTTTGTATAAGGTGTGATTTTTAGGTGAAGATTTATTATTTGTGCCTATGGATATACAACTTGCTCAGCATCATTTGTTGAAAATGCTAGCTTTCCTCCACTGAATTGTTTTTGCACCTTTGTCAAAAATCAATTAGGCAAGGCAGGGCCAAGATGGTGGAGTAGTCAGATACTTCCAATGGTCCCTTTTACAACAAAGACCCCAAAAAACAAGTGAATCAATATATATGACAATCTAGGAGCCCTGAACAACAAAGGCAAAGTTGAGGAATCAGACTGAGTGGCAGGGGGAGGGAGAGATGGTTCAGAAGCAACAAGGAGTTGCCAGACCTGATCTGGTGGGAGCCAGAGCCCTTCGGCCCAGATCAGCTCAGGGGTGAGCAGTAAGGCAGGCAAGCAGCAGCCCTTGGGAGGCATTTTCCACACCAGGAGAGACCCAGTGGCACAGAGTCTACTCAGTCATCCAGAGCCAGTGAGAAGCAGCCTTCAATCAGTGAAAGATAAGTATTTGCATCGGGCCTACTGCACAGATTAAAAACACCTCCCTTAGGAAAAAACCTCTCTCCCATTTACCTCCCTGCTTCTTGATCTGCATTGGGTTCACGACAGCTTCAGGGACTGCTGAGTTCCCTGGGGAAGTAGGACCCATCATGCTCCTTGAGCCACTCTCCCAGCCTTGGAAAGGGAACAAATTAACAAAAAATGGGAGAAAAAATAATCTGCAGCTCCTCTGAGCCAGGAACTCAGGGTAGGCACAACTCCTTTGCCTAGGCACAGGCATAAGAGATCCATGGATTCTGAGTGCCTTTCCCCCTGCATAGACTTGTGTGGGCCCATTTCAGCAGCATAGGCCCTCATTACCACAGTACAACAGGGTATATACATGAAGTCGAACTTCAACCGTTTAAGCTGTGAAGTGGCTGGATCATGATATTTGATACTGCTTGGGCTATTAAGCAGGGTCTTCACCTACCCACATCAGGGGCCTGAGGACTGGTGGCTCCACCCACACCACCTAGCTACCTGTGACAGGGGCCCAAGAATAAGAGGAGCCCCCTTGTCCTTACAGCCCATAGCACTGGGCACTCATAGTCTGGTTGCAAAACCCACCCACCTATGTGCTCTAGGAAACAGAGACACGCTTTCCTCCTGGACACTCAGAGGTAGCCATCAGCCCCTTGCCTTGCTCAGCGTGTGTCCACCTGCTGCAGCCAGATGCCTGTGCCTACACCAATCACCCACGCCTGTCTAGGATTGCAGGTGAGAGCCTGCACCAAACACTTGGTGGCCAACTACGTGGACACCTGAGCTGAACACATACAGGAGGAGTGTGTGAAATCCTGGGCAGGTCTGGCCGCCTGGAGGCAGGACATTGGAGCTTCAGGGGCACTGGTGATCGAGCTAGTTCACACGAGCAGCCTATCTGGACATATCAAAACAAAACAAGAAGCTAGAACACAGCAAACATAAAACAAATAAATATAATAACTTATTGATGGCTCGGAGACAACAGTAAATATCAAATCACATAAAGTGGCAGTCTATGATGGCTTCAGCAAGCTCCCAAAATAAAGAATCTAGATATTTTTCAGAGGAAGAAAATTTCTTGCTATTACCTAAGGCAGAATACAAAAGATAAATATAGAGAACTCTTCAAGACATCAGGAGGGAAATTAGGCAAAATGCAAAACATGCAATAGAGGAACTTAAAAAGATTAGAGAAGAGCATAATAACAAATTTAACACGCTTCAAGAATCCATAGAGAGACAAAAATCAGAAATCAGAAAGATTAACAATAAAATTTCAGAATTAGACAACTCAATAGAAAGTCAAAGGAGCAGAATTGAGGCAATGGAAGTCAGAATTAGTGAGATTGAAGACAAAGCACTTGACACCAACTTATTTGATGAAAAAACAGATAACAGGATTTAAAAAAATGAAGAAACCTTAAGAATTATGTAGAATTCTATCAAGAGGAATAACCTACAAGTGATTGGAGTACCAGAACAAGGGGGGATAACAGAAAATACAGGGAGAATTGTTGAAGATTTGTTGGCAGAAAACTTCCCTGATATCGTGAAAGATGAGAAGATATCTATCCAAGATGCTCATCAAACCCCACATAAGGTAGATCCCAAAAGAAAGTCACCAAGACATATTATAATCAGACTTGCCAAAAACAAAGATAAAGAGAGAATTTTAAGAGCGGCTAGAGATAAACAAAAAGTCGTCTACAAAGGAGAGTGACGTATATAAAGCCTTGAAGGAAAAAAATTGCCGGCCAAGAAATATATACCCAGCAAAACTGTCTCTCAAATATGATGGTGAAATTACGGCATTTCCAGATAAACAGAAGTTAAGGAATTTGCAAAAACTAAACTAAAATTACAAGAAATACTAAAGAGAGTCCTCCAGTTAGAAAATCAATAACATCAGATAACAACCCAAGATTAGAACAGAGGACAGAGCAACCAGATATCAACCTACATAGGGAAGTCACAAAAATAAATCAAAGCAAAACACTGAAAATAGGGAAACAGTAATGTCAATACATAAAAGATGATAACATTAAAACAAAATAGAGGGACTAAAAAATATAGACATAAATTTTTTCATATGGAGAAGAAGTCAAGGCAATATAAAGAAATAAAAGACTGGTATAAAATTAGAAAAATAGGGGTACATATTATGGTAACTACAAAGGAAACTAAAAATCCTACATGTCAAAAAAAAGAAAAAAGACTCAGCAAATAAAAAAACAACAATAATGAAAAAGATGAAAAGAAAATGCAAAAAGAAAAATGACTCAGCACAGAAAATTAAGTGGAACAACAAAACTGTCAACAACACACAAAAAAAGACATCAAAATGGAAGCATTAAACTCATACCTATCAATAATTACTTTAATTAAAATGGACTAAATGCACCAATAAAGAGACAGAGAGTGGCAGATTAGATAAAAAAACACGATCCATCTATATGCTGCCTACAAGAGACACACCCTAGACTTAAAGACACAAACAAACTAAAACTCATAGGATGGAAAAAAATATATCAAGCAAACAACACTCAAAAAGGAGCAGGAGTGGCAATATTAATCTCTGACAAAACATACTTTAAAGTAAAATCCACCACAAAGGATAAGGAGGGACACTATGTAACAATTAAAGGGTCAGTACACCAGGAGGACATAACTATAATAAATACACACTCAATGACAGAGCTCCAAAATACATAAAACAAACCCCAACAGCATTGAAAAGAGAGATAGACAGCTCCACAATAGTAGTAGTAGACTTCAACATACCACTTTCAGTGAAGGACAGAACATCCAAAAAGAAACTCAATAAAGACATGGAAGATCTAAATGCCACAATCAACCAACTTGATCTCATAGACATATACCAAACGCTCCACCCAACAGCAGCCCAGTATACTTTATTTTCCAATGCACATGGAATGTTCTCCAGAATAGACCACAAATTAGGCCATAAAGCAAGCCTTAACAAAATCCAAAGCACTGAAATATTACAAAGCATCTTTTCTGACCATAAAGCCATAAAAGTAGAAATCATTGACAGAAAGATTAAGGAAAAAAGAATACACACTTGGAAACTGAACAACACCTTGCTCAAAAACTGCAGGGTTATAGAAGAAATTAAGGATGGAATAAAGAAATTCATAGAATCAAATGAGAATGAAAACACACTGTGATGGTTAAGCTTGTGTGTCAACTTGGCAGGGCCATGATTCTCAGTGTTTTAATGTAATCACTCCCATGATTAAATATACTGTGAGTAGCCAATCAGATGAAAGGAAGTCTCCTTGGAGGTGTGGCCTGCATCTGTATATAAGCAGACGTTCTGGCTTCTTGCTTTCTCTGGATCCTGTTGCTGCTTCTTGTCATTTCATCTGCCATTCTTGGGACTTGAACTGTCAGCTTATCTGCTGAACCTGGGATTCATCGATCTGCACAGCCTGTGAGTGGGAGCCCTGCTCTCCGACCTGCCGGTCTTGCGCTTGCCAGCTTCTGCAGCTATGTGACTTGGGAGAGGCCTCTACCCTGATCCACGGACTTGGGACATTCTAGACTCTACAATCACGTGAGCTGTTTCTTGATATAATCTCTCTATATAGATATTTATACACTATACTTGTTTTGCTTCTCTAGAGAACCCAGCCTAAGACACACCCTACCAGAACCTTTGGGACACAGCAAAAGCAGTGATCAGAGGCCAATTTATAGTAATAAATGCACACACCCAAAAAGAAGAAAGGGCCATAATGAAAACATTAACCCTACAACTGGAACAAGCAGAAAGAGATCAGCAAAAGAAGCCCTCGGGCACCAGACAAAAGGAAATAATAAGAATTAGAGCAGAAGTAAATGAAATAGAGAATAGAAAAACAATTGAAAGAGTTAACAAGACCAAAAGCTGGTCCTTTGAAAAGATCAACAAAATTGATAAACCACTGGCGAAACTGACAAAACAAAAACAGGAGAGGGAGAAAATAACCCATATAAGAAACGAGATGGGTGATATCACAACAGACTGAACTGAAATTAAAAGAATTATAAGAGAATACTATGAAAAATTGAAAACCTAGAAGAAATGGACAAATTTCTAGAAACTCAGTACTACCTAAACTACCACAAACAGAGGTAGAACAACTAAAAACCCATAACAAAAGAAGAGATTGAGAAGGTAATTTAAAAACCGCCAATAAAAAAACGCCCTGGCCAGGATGGCTTCACTGGAGAATTCTACCAAACATTCAGAGAGGAGTTAACACCATTACTACTAAGGGTATTTCAGAGCATAGAAAAGGATGGAATACTCCCAACCTCATTATATGAAGCCAGCATAACCCTGATACTAAAACTAAGTAAAAACATCACAAAAAAAGAAAATTACAGACCAATATCCCTCATGAACATTGTCGTAAAGATCCTCAACAAAATTCTAGCCAATAGAATTCAGCAACATATTAAAAAAATAATTCACCATGATCAAGTGGGATTTATACCAGGTATGCAGGGATGGTTCAACATTAGAAAAACAGTGTAATCCATCACATTAATAAAACAAAAGACAAGAACCACATGATCTTATCGATCGATGCAGAAAAGGCATTTGACAAAGTCTAACACCCTTTCATGACAAAAACTCTCAACAAAATAGAAATAGAAGAGAAATACCTTCTAATTAAGCACATTTATAGAAAGCTAATAGCCACCACCATCCTAAATGGAGAGACTTTGAAAGCATTCACCTTGAGAACTGCAACCAGACAAGGATGCCCTTTATCACCAATCTTATTCAACATTGTGATGGAGGTCCTAGCCAGAGCAATTAGGCTAGAAAAAGAAATAAGGGACATCCAAATTGGTAAGGAAGAAGTAAAAGCATCTCTATTTGCAGATGATACGACCTTATACACAGAAAACCCCAAAGAATCCACAAGAAAACTACTAGAACTAATAGAAGATTTCAGCAAAGTATCAGGATACAAGATAAACCTACAAAAATCAGTTGGATTCCTCTACTCTGACAATGAGAACTTCGAAGAGGAAATCACTAAATCAATACCATTTACAATAGTCCCCAAAAAGATAAAATACTTAGGAATAAATCTAACCAGAGACATAAAAGACCACACAATGAAAACTACAAGACACTACTGCAAGAAACCAAAAGACACCTGCATAAGTGGAAAAACTTACCTTGCTCATGAATAGGAAGGCTCAACATTGTGAAAATGTCAATTCTTCAAAGCGAGCTACAGATACAATGCAATCCTGATCCAAATTCCAATGGCATTTTTTAATGAGATGGAGAAACAAATCACCAACTTCATTTGGAAAGGGAAGAGGCCCTGGATAAGCAAAGCATTACTCAAGAAGAACAAAGCAAGAGGTCTCACACTGCCTGAGTTTAGAACCCATTATACAGCCACAGTAGTCAAAACAGCCTGGTACTGGTACAACAACAGATACATAGACGAATGGAACAGACTTGAGAATCCAGATGTAAATTCATCCACCTGTGAGCAGCTGATATGTGACAAAGGCCCAAAGTCCGTTAACTGGGGAAAAGACAGCCTCTTTAACAAATGATGCTGGCATAACTGGTTATCCATCTGCAAAAACTGAAACAAGACCCATACCTCACACTATGCACAAAAACTAACTCAAAATGGATCAAAGACCTAAATATAAAATTGAAAACGATAAGGATCATGGAAGACAAAATAGAGACAATGCTAGGAGTCCTAATACATGGCATAAACAGAATGTGAACCATAAGTAACAATGCACAAGCACCAGAAAAGAGACTAGACAACTGGGAGTTTCTAAAAATTAAACACTTATGCTCATCAAAAGACTTCACCAAAAGAGTCAAGGACAACCTGCAGACTGGGAAAAAAAATTTTGGCTACAACAAATCCAATCAGTGTTTAACCTCTAAAATCTACAGGATATTGCAAAACCTCAACAACAAAAAGACTAATAACCCAATTAAAAAATTGGCAATGGAAACACTCTGGTTTCTCTTCAGACCGTGTAAATCTTTCACCTTTTACTAAAAAAATGTGCAAAGAATATGAACAGGCACTTTGCCATAGAAGACAGTCAAGCAGCTAGCAAACACATGAAGAAATGCTCAAGATCATTAGCCATTAAAGAAATGCAGATCAAAACTACAATGAGATACCATCTCACCCCAGCAAGCTAGCATTAATACAAAAAACACAAAATAATAAATGTAGGAGAGGTTGTGGAGAGACTGGAACACTTATACACTGTTGGTGGGAACGTAAAATGGTACAACCACTTTGGAAATCAATTTGGGGCTTCCTTGAAAAGCTAGAACTAGAAATACCATATGATCCAGCAATCCCACTCCTTGGAATATATCCTAGAGAAATAAGAGCCGTCACATGAATAGACATATGCACACCCATGTTCGTTGCGGCACTGTTCACAACAGCAAAAAGATGGAAACAACCTAGGTGCCCATCAATGGACGAATGGATAAACAAATTATGGTATATTCACACAATGGAATACTACGCAATGATAAAGAACAATGATGAAGCCATGAAACAGCTTATAACATGGAGAAATCTGGAGGACATTATGCTGAGTGAATTTAGTGAGTCACAAAAGGACAAATATTGTATAAGACCACTATTATAAGAACTCAAGAAAAGGTTTAAACACAGAAGAAAACATTCTTTGATGGTTACAAGGGTGGGGTGGGAGGGTGAGGGTTATTCACTAACTAGATAGTAGACAAGAATTATCTTAGGTGAAGGGAAGGACAGCACACACTACAGAGGAAGTCAGCACAATGGGACTAAATGAAAGCTAAGAAGTTTTCTGAATACAACCAAACACTTTGAGGGACAGAGTAGCAGGGGCGAGGGTCTATGGACCTTGCTTTCCGGGGACACCTAGGTCAATTTGCATAACAAATTTTATTAAGAAAATGTTCTGCACCCTACTTTGGTGAGTGGTGCCTGGGGTCTTAAAAGCTAGCAAGCAGCCATCTGAGATGCATCAATTTCTCCCAACCACTTGGAGTAAAGGAGAATGAACAACACAAAAGACACAAGGAAAGGATTAGACCAAGAGACAGAAAGGGCCACATAAACCAGAGACTTCATCAGCCTGAGACCAGAAGAACTGGATAGTGCCTGGCTACCACCAATGACCGCCTTGACAGGGAACACAACAGAGAGTCCCTGATGGAGTGGGTAAGTGTGGGATACAGAACTCAAATTCCAGTAAAAAGACCAGACTTAATGGTCTGACTGAGACTGGAGGGATCCTGGAAAGCATGACCCCTGGACTCTCTGTCAACCCAGAACTAAAACAATTCCCGAGGCCAACTTTTTAGACAAAGATTGGACTGGACTGTGGGACATAAAATGTTACTCGTGAAGAGTGTGCTTTTTAGCTCTAGTAAATACATGAGACTAAATGGACAGCTTCAGTCTGAAGGTGAGATGAGAAGGCAGAAAGGGTTAGGAGCTGGTTGAATGGACATGGAGAATCAGGGGTGGAAAGGAGGAGTGTGCTGTCACAGTATGGGGAGAGCAATTGGGGTCACATACCAATGTATACTTTTTTGTATGAGAGACTAACTTGAATTGTAAACTTTTACTGAAACTACAAAAAGAAAAAAATTAATCAGGCATTTTTCTGTGGGTCTGTCTCTGTGTTCCATTGATCTATGTGTCTATACCTCCACCAGTACCACCCTGTCTTGATTTACTATTGGGCAGAGAGGTTTCTCCCACTTTAGTCTTCGTTTTCAAGATTGTTTTAGCTGTTCTGGGGCCTGTACTTTTCCATACAAATTTTAGAATAAGCTTGTCTATGTCTACAAAAAGTCTTGTCAGGATTTTTTTTTTTTTTTTTTTTGCCGAAGATATACACAACAAAACATACACCAGTTCAACAATTGTACAATTCACTGAAGGTCTTGCTAGGATTTTGATAGGAACTGCACTAAACCTACAGATCTGTTTGAGGAGAATCGACATCTTTACTATGATGAATCCTGTGATAGACTGAACTGTGTCCTCAAAAAAGATATGCTGAAATTCTAACTCCTGTACCTGCAAAAGTGACCTTGTTTAAGAAGACAAGATTTATGTTTCCTGTTTTTAGCAGATATTGTCAGTTAGGTTAATGAGATCATACCAGAGTAGGGTGGGTCCTAATCTTAAATTATTGGTGGTCTTATAAAAGAGGAAGATAGGCACCGAGATGCACCACGGGGGTAAGACACCATGTGAGGATCCATCTACAAGCCAAAAAACACAAAAAAGCACTCGGGGCTACCAGAAACTGAAAGAGACAAGAAAAGACTCTCCTGGAGCTACAGAGAATGTAGCCCTGCCCATGCCCTGAATTCGAACTTCTAGCCCCAGAACTGTGAGAAAATGAATTTCTCTTCTTTAAAGCCACCCATTTTGTGGTGTTTTGTTACGGCAGCCTTAGGAAACTAAGACAAGTCCTGTACATGTACATGTTTTGTTAAGCTTATACCTAAGTATTTCATTTTCTTTGGAGTAATTGTAAATATATTGTGTTTTTAATTTGTTTTCACGTTTGTTGCTAGTATATAGAAATGTAACTGGTTTTTGTGTGTTTATTTTGCATATTGTAACCGTGCTGAACTCACTTATTAGTTCTAGAAGTTTTTGTGTAGATTACTTGGAATTTTCTATGTAGACAGTCATGTCATCTGCAGATAGGGACAGTTAATTTTTTCCTTTCCAGTCTGTATGACTTCTGTTTTCTTTTTCTTGCCTTATTGCAGTGGGTAGAATTTCCAGCACTATGATGGAGTGGTGAGAGGAGACATCCTTGACTTTTACACCATCTTAGAGGGAAAGCATTCAGTCTCTTACTACTAAGCATGATGTAGCTTGTTGTAGGAGAAGAACATCACAAAGTTTAGAAAAGCAAAAAGAAAAGTTTTATTATGCATATATTCAAAAGGGCAAAAGTGGGAAAATGGACAAGCATGCTGCCAGAGCTAGAATGTCTGCCCAAATCCAAGGAAATATCACAAAACAGACAAAAGTGGGAAAATGGTCAAGCATGCTGCCACAGCCATGTCTGCCTGAGTCCAAACAACAGTTACAGAACCATCAGTATATATTAAGGTTACAAATGGGCAAAATCATTGAAAGCTTAGCCTTTTCAGATTGGCTAGAAACTGTGATACTACATTTTGAATTGTCCTCCTTAACAATCATTGGTACAGGTTTCAGTAATGACAGTCAGGAGGGTCTTCATTGGTCCAACAAATTTCTATTCACTAAATGCTAACAGAAAAAGATAAGAGTAGAAATTATTTTGTGTTCTGTTGATTGGTTTTATGTGAAAGTTGCCCTAAAAGATATTTTACAAGATGATTTTAGCTATTGTCTTTATATCTCAGGGCCCAGTTGATATGTCCTTGTGAGTCCTTGTGAGCAGTTGTGAGCCCAGCTCCAGCTGGGTCACATTCTCTGTGCTCAAGGAGAGGGAATAATAACTCCAATATTATTTTCTAAATCAAGCTATAGATTTTTTTTGTAAGTGCTCTTTATGTGGTCGAGAAAATTTTTGTGTAAAATTTTGTTAATTCTGTTTGTGTAAAATTGGTGTTAATTCTTCTTCAAATGTGTAGTAGAATTCTCCAATGAAACCATCTGTGCCTGGACAGTTCTTTTAAATTTCAAATTGAATTTCTTTTATGATTATAGGACTATTCAGGTTGTGCATTTCATCTTGGTTGAGTTTTTGGAAGTTTTTTTGTTTTTAAGCTATTGATCCAGTTCTTCTAAGTTGTCACACTTACATGTGTAAAGCTGTTTGTATCATTCCCTTATTATCCTTTAGATGGCTGCAGGATCTGTAATGATATCTATATTTCATTCCTGATACTGGTAATTTGTGTCTTCTCTCATTTTATATTCGTCAGTCTTGCCAGAGGTTTATTTTTATTTATATATTTTTGAAGAACCAGCTTTTTGTTTCATTTGTCTTTCTCTATTGTTTTGCTGTTTTCAATTTCATTTATCTCTGTTCTTATCTTGATTATTTTCTCTTTTATGCTTGCATTGGGTTTATTTTTGCTCTTTTTTTTAGTTTATTGAGGTAGGAACTTAGATTATTGGTGTAAGACCTTTTTTCTAATATAAACATTTAGTGCTTTAAATTTTTGAGCTTCAGGGTTTTTCATTTGGAAATGAAAGGTTACAGCAGGTGACATGCTGTAGAGAAGACAGATGGACCTAGTTCAAATCCAGCTCAAACAGTTCAATTCTGTGATAACTTCAAAATAATATTTATTTTATGTGATTATAAAATAAATATATTTCCATTGGAGAAAATTTGGAAAGTATAAAAAGCTATAGAGAAGAAGATGTGCTTAAAATCTACGCTCCTTCCACCATGCCACAGCCACTGCTAACCTGGCGGATGCTAAGCCAATAATTTTGTGAATAAGAGTCAGCACAAAAGCTGGTTCCTAGGAGGCGGAAGTCAAATATATTTCTGTTTTCCAACTTTTCTATTATCTCTGAAACCAGCTGCTCCCTTCCCCAAGGCACTTCCTCTCTTTCTGTCCTGAATTTGGTTAATTCACTGCGACAGTCACATAGAACTCACAGACTGTACTTATGGTTATGTACAGTGGTTTATTAGGGTAAAGGATACAACTCAGAGTACCAGTTATGAACAAGCAGGAATAACTGGATACAACTTAGGAGTAAATCAGAGCAACATGAAGAGGTACTCAGGTGAGGTTTGGAAAGGTTCTCAAAGCAGAAGGCATGTCCCTCCCCAGGAAGCTGTTCTTCCAGGATATTCTCTCTCAGGAAGCTTCTTTGAGCCTTAGTGTTTTGGGCTTTTCTCAGCCAGTCCAGGTACTCATTATTGGTTACCAGGTAGGCTTACAGACTGGGTCCTACTGATTAATTCAAAGCCTTAGGTACGGCCAATGTAGCTCAACTACTCTGAGGGTTATTTCACAGAGGTCAGGGACAAAGGCCAAACTGGTGATAACTAACTCTTAACTATACAGATGCCTTCCAGACTTTTGTGATGTGAACTTTTTTTTTCTCATAAAGAACCCGTTATATTTTGAACACTTTCTCTTTTGTTTAGCAGTTTCTCAAGCATTTTTTCTAAGTATTTTTCTAAAATACATTTCTAAAAATGCATTGATATACTATAATTCCCCAATTGTATATTGAAGATCATTTCCAATTTTCACCATTATAAGTTGAAGTTTGTGAACAAATCCATACGTAAATGTTTGGTGCATCTAATTGTATCCTTCAGATAGATTCCTAGAAGGGGAATTTTTGCATCTAAGGGTCATTTTTAAGATCTCTCTTGAGCAACAGCTTTCAATTCTCCTAGAATCCAAATTTCTGGGGTTCATGGGATTGCGGTGACCCACCCAGGCCATTTGCCTTTAGATGCCTTTTTGAAGGAACTGATTTTCTAAAAGTGACTTTTGAGTCAAACAATGGTCTGGATAAACTAGTAAGACCATTTTGCCTTGGGCATTATGCTTTTTTGAAGAATTCAATCAGTTTCAGGAAACAGACTCCAAAGGTCAGACTAGGAGCTATGTTTTAGGGTAAATTGTGGTCAGAAAGGATTTCATACAGCTCAAGACAGTGTTGAATGAAATCCTTGCTGACCAGAAATTGTTTATCAGTTCTGTTCTGACACTCTTTCCATTGCAGTGATGATAAGATTTGGTACAAGAGTCTTTAAAGAGTCTCTCATGTTCGGAACATTTTGACTTTCTAGTTGAAATGTTACCCCAATTTGCAAACTGTATATTAAATAAACTTCAATCAATTTCTGTTATTGGCTTAATATGATTTTTGGTTTTTAACATCCTCTAGAAAATATGTCCCCAAATCCACTCCCACTCAGAAGTATACCATGCATTCCCCTACATGGAATGTCTATTTATTTTTTAAATACTATATTTGCCTTCATTATGAGTGAAATATTACACTCTACTATTTTAATTTGCGTTTCTTGAATGCTAGTAAAGCAAATGTGACACTCAATACATGAGTCACAATTATGAAGAAAGATTTCATTTTTTTTAATTTCTGGAAATCAACTTGATTTCAATTCCAAGACCCCATGCCACCATTCTTGGAATATCCCTAGAGGGCATCCCCAGAATCCTGGAGTCTCTTCTGGAGATTTTCTGGCCTCAGTTACTCATCTGCCCTGGTGACCATTAAGGCCCCTGATATCCTTGTATGCACACACTCTCAGGTTTGCAGTCTTTGCTGCACCTGTTTCCCTTGGTCCCTGAGGCCCCTGAGGCCCAGCTGCATGGCCTACCTACCTACAGAAGCAGGGCACTGGGTTCCTCTGCTGTTGCCACACTCAGACCATGCTCCCCTCCCAGGCTCTGGGAAGCCTCTGTTCTGTTTCTCAAATTCTCTCTCTGCATACCGCCTCCCAAGACATTTAGCATTATCCAATTAGGCAATTAGGCTCTTAAGGGAGTGGCTGCGTTCTGGGCTGTTCCCAAATCCTGCAGAGAACAAAACAACACATACCTTAGCAACTCACAAATGCCCTTGCTGCTGAGCTGGGATCACGTAGTTTCGCCCTTCTGTTTCTCAGCCTACATGCCTCTTCTGGGATGTGACTGCCTGTGTCCCCAGCTCAGGCTGATCTCTTCTCATGGAATCCTACAAGCTCCCCTACAGTAAGGGCAGTGTTTCACTGGTCATCACATGTGGGCAGCATTTGCCTTTAAACTTTGCCTAGGAGGCTTATTTGCTTATTTGGATGGGCAGAAGTGTTTTGTTTTGTATTTTAAATTTTGATGTAAGTCAAAACCCTCTTTATGGTTGTCACTGTGTTTTTATGATTGGGAAGGCCTTCCCCACCCTCAACATTTAGTTTTTTATGGTTTCTTTCTTAACATTAAACTTTGATTACCCTGGAAATGAAACAAGATCCATGTCTCACACCACACAAAAAAGCAAATTCAAAATAGGTTAAGGACCTAAGTGGGCAAACAAAAACCATAAAATTCTTAGAAGTAAAAGCAGGGGTGTGACCCTAATACTCCCCAGCATGTTTTCTCCTTTTCAAAATGGGCAACTGAGAGCTTGACATAACTAATGCCATGATGAACCTATTAAGTTTTCCCTTTTTTCTTTGCCTTCTCCTTTCCGCATACCTTTGTTAATGACTTTCTTTTGCTCTCTCAGACCACCTGTGGCTTATGACCCTCCACAGGAAGATCAGAACCCAGATGTCTGACATGTATATTTTCGCCTGATAAGGATATGTCCGGCATGTATCTCTTTAGTACAATAAAGATTCTCTTGTGATTATCTTGCTATGAATAACTACATTTCTAAACTTTGTAAAATTCATATATAAGCTCTAAAGTAAAAATGACTTTTGGGACTTCATAGAGACAGTCTGCATTACAGTCAGGTCCCCGTTTGTGGTCACCTCCTAAATAAACTATCTCACTCTTTCTGACTTGGAGTACGTTTCATTGGCTTGACTGCTCCAGGGGATGGACCCTAATTGGGCAACAAGGGCAATACTGTCAGGCCCACCTTTCAACAATGGATTATCTAATATAATAACAAAAGCACAAAGAGCAAAAGACAAAACAAATAAATGGGACGTCATAAAAAAACTTATGTTCATCAGAAGACTTTACCAAAAAAGTGAAAAGACAAGTTACTGACTAGGAGAATATCTTTGGAAACCAAATATCTGACAAGAATCTAACTTCAAAAACATAAAACAAAAAGACAAATAACCCAATCATAAAATGGGCAAAAGACTTGATAGACATTTCACCAAAGAAGACGTTCAAATGGCCAACAAACACATGAAAAGATGCTCAGCATCATTAGCCATCAGAGAGCTGTGAATCAAAACCACAATAAGGTACCCTTTTATTCCCACTAGAACGACTAAGATAAGAAACAAAACAAACAAAAAACAGAATATAACGTTGGCTAGGATGTGGGGAAATTGGAACGCTTATTCACTGCTGGTAGGAATGCAAAATGATACACTCATTGTGGAAAACAGGGTGGCGGTTCCTCAAAAAACTAAAAATAGAACTACCATATTACTCAGCAATTCCACTCTTAGATATATACCCAAAAGACTTGAAAGCAGAAGCTCAAAAAGAGACTTGTACACCGATGTTTATTGTAGCAACTATTCACAATAGCCAAAAGGTGGAAACAACATAAATGCCCATCAACAGATGAATGGATAAACAAACTGTAGTACATACATACAATGGAATACTACTCAACCAGTAAGAGAAATGAAGTCTTGATACATGCTACAGTATGGATGGAGCTGGAAGACATTATGTTGAGTGAAATACATCAGTCACAAAAGGACAAATATTGTATGACCTCACTAATATAAAAAGACAAGAAAAAGCAAATGTATAGATAACAAAGTTTATTAGTGGTTACCAGGGGCAGGAGTCATTCTGGGCCAGGAATAAGGGAAGTGTGAGGGGCCACGACCAAATGTTACCTGTCAGGTGTAGTACAAATATGAGGAGTTGTCGTTTCCTCGGCAAATGGGTTCTGTTGGAGCTGAGCTGACAGTCAGCAGATGGATCCCCCTCCCAGAAGACAGTCTTGCCTCAGGACCTAAAAAGCCACATCCCTAGAGTCAGAGGTATCCCTGGCAGCCTTCCTCCCACCCTACACCCAGTTCTTCACCCAACCCCAGAACCCCTGTAAGATCAATCTCCCCAATGTGCAAAGTGGAAACCTGCAGCCCAGTCAGGGTCCTGACTAATCCAGGGTCATGTGGTCACTCCCAGACAACATTCCCTTGGAGCCCTTACCATGTTCAACCTGATCACAGCGGATGGTTTGTTTAGGTCCTGCCCATGTAGACCTGCCTTACCAGCATGCACTCCCAGGAACAAAGACCTGGTCCTTGCCAGAGTCTGGGTACCAGAGTCAGTCAGACTTGGAGAGCCAAGCTGGGGGTTCCAGGGAGGTCAGCATGGGGGCACAAAAAAAGGGCAGGGGAAGGGAGGGTTAATGGTGATGGAAATATTGTATTGATTAAGGGTAGGGGTTGCACAAACAATTATTGTAATAGCTGTCAAAAGTTCTACACCTGTAAAAAGTTGAATTGGCAAAACTTGTGTAATAGATACATTTGCAAAAAAAAAAAAAGAGTAGCTGCTGAGGGTGCTTATGTACAACCAAAAACCTCATGGGATTTGGTTCCTTGGTTTGGAGGTTTAGGGTCGTGGTTTCATAGAACATCGCAAGTAATTGACCTAATAACAGTGCCTCTGTTCTACCTCCTAGTTCGATGTGTAGTGTCTGAGGTCTTAAAATCTTCATGCGGCCATCCAAGGCAATACAATTGGTCTCTATTTGCCTGGAGCCACAGAGGAAGGAGAGTCAAGAATAGGAAGAGGATATGGAATGTGTGGCTAATTGCCTCCATGAACAACTGCCTCCTTTGTCATCAGACTAGAGGAACTGGATGGTGCCCGACTACAATTACTGAACATTTGATCAAAGATTCCATAGAAGAATCTTGATCAAAAGGGGAGAAATGCGGAACAGAATTTTAACTTCTCATGAATTTCAGACTTCCTGGAGCCATGAAGATTGGATAAACCCTTGAAATTATTGTCCTGAGATAATCCTTAAATCTTAAACCAAAAATAACCCTGAAGTTTTAAAACTAAATAATAACTTAGCTTAACTAGCAAAAAATGTCTGCCTTGAGTATTATGCTCTTTTAAGAACTATCTATATAGGATCAAATTGACAGCAGCAACTTGAAAGATTATATAGGAACCTTAGGGAGCAGTGAATTTATGTTAATGGAGGAGGAACAACTCAGAAAAGGAGGGTGAGAATGGTTGCACAACTGGAAGTACATAATCAATATCATTAAACTGTACATGTAGAAACTGTTGAACTGGTATATGCCTTGCTGTGTATATTAACAACAACAACAAAATTAATTTCTATTTTAAAAAACTTTAAGTGCTCTGGGATGCACTTTGGTGTGCTCTGGGAAGGGATCATTCCCATTTTCTCACTAGTTAATGGTGCAGCAGCACCATGGATGAGCACCTCTGTCTAAGACCAGCATTTGCTGAGCTAAACACAGGCCCCAGGTCTTCTAAGCAAGGGAGGAGATGGTGTGGGAGTTGAGAGGGTTCTGTGGTTCTTTATTGGTCGAGGTGGAATCCATGGAACTGCCATCCTGTAAAGAGGCTCACCCTCATACTGACCCTCCAGAGCTTCCTAGCTGGCCTTTCCTTCTGCAGCCCAACCTGGTCCTTTTCCCCATGTGTTATCTGTAGCCCCTGCCTGGGTAAGGTCCTCTAAAGTGGGTTCCATCTTTCTTCCAGGCACAGTGAGCATTCCCAATGCTTAGTAGGATTTGTATCAAACAAAAAGAATGTGCTGTCACTAACGGCATACAAGAAGTCGTAAGGGGATAACTTCTCAGAGGCCAGGCTTTCCCTTCCCTATCTCTGTTTCCCGGTGAGTATGATATTGTGTATTGGGAAGGGGGTGGAGACAGAGACAGGAGTGGCTGTAGAAATAGGCAGAGAGCTGAATCCTGCACCTTCAAAAGGTTCGGGAGAGCAGGCGGAAGGATGTGATCCTTCTTAAGATGTCATCTGAGGATCCAAAAGTAAATTAGGAAGAGCTTTCAGTCACTGTCGTTAAAGGGGAAACAGTAACCCAGACATGGGGTCCTTAATCCTTTTAAATTAGAGTCCCTGACTTGAGGCCCTGGGCGCCTTCTCAGTGTCACCCCTCCCAGTCCCTGCTGTGAGCTTGCCCTTGGCCCCCTGCAGCCCCTGCCCTGTGCCCTCCTTGTGGAGACCCAGCCCCTCGGCTGCAGAGGTTTCCTGGGGAGGGATGTTGGGGCTGGCCCCAAACCCTCCTGTGTGCAACTGTTTGACAAGCGCCAAAGCACCAGTGTGGGGCCCAGATGCAAAGAAGGGGTAGCTATCTTGTGTCTGGCATCTGAGCAAGATGAAGAGATCCATCAAGTACAATTAGGCGAACAGCTCCTTCCTGCTCTGCTTAGCTGACTAATTCAATCGGAGCCCAACCAGAGGCCTGGAGGGGAGAAGCACTCCCAAATCGAATGAAGGCCTTGCTTCTGCAGCCCAGCTCACCAGTGCAGACAAGTTAGCTTCCGCTCAGCCCCAGATGCAGAGTCAGGCCGGGGCCACCCCCACCTCAGGAGGCCTGAGGCCCACTTCCCCACTGCCCACCTCTTCTCATAGGCACCTTTCCCTTCCTTCAGGAAGGGGCTCAGAGCCTGTGCTGTGAGGGAAGGAGACCTTCCACACCATCACCAGGGCACGGGCAGCACCATAGCTTCTCCCAGGTCTGTCTTAATGAAGAACGTCCACAATTGATTCCCATGTTTCGTAGATATCCTGTCCTCTTAGGAGTGCCAGTGTTCCAGGGACTCTGGGTGGGAGTGCAGGAGGGCTGTGTGCACACTGGATTCAGGCTCCAGCCAAGTTCCCCTGAGGCATGGAGGGCTGGCGGCCTCCCTCGTTGGGGCTGAGACCAAGGGTGTGACTCAAACACCCACTTTTGATTTGGCTTAGATCTCCTAAGACCCAGAGAGGCCTGGCATTTCAGGACTGGAGGAGATGACAGAGAGCATCCAAGTCCAGTACCTCCCCATCCAAGGATGGGATGCCATTTACAACAGGTCCCCACCAAAGGGACTGAATCCAACTGAGGGTCAGGAGGCCCCACTGACATGGGTAATTTATGACTTATTAAGAATAAGGCAGTCTAGTGATTTTTAACTTCTTAATATGTGTTTTATAAATCATTTGAATCATAGCATTTTCCCTATAACTCACTCAATTCCACTTAATTTCAAATGCATTTTCTGGAAGGAAAGGAGCAGACTAACCCTCACTCAAAAACAGATTCATGTAAGGACTAACCCCATTTTTCCTACACAAGGGCCAAGGTGGAATACCCCAGCTCTGTTGGATGCCTTGAGGATCAGGGCCTCTGAAGTTGCTAATTCCATCTTTAGACCATCATGACTGTCCAGAAGCTCTTGAAATTATTAAATACTTATAGACTTTTTAGGATAAATAGGTCCATAGTTTTGCTAACCTCTGTTAAAGGAGACTTCTGTTTTGTTTTATTTTGTTTGTTTTGTCTGTATGGTGCTCTTGTGTGTGGGAGCATGAGGTTGTTTTTATTAAAAGCAATATTTGCACGCATGATAAAAATTCAAACAGTACTGAAATACGTGACGTATGTAAAGCTAAAAGTAAAAGCTCCCCACAGCCCTTCTCTCAAGAGTAACTGCTGTTGACAATTCCTTGTGCATCCTTTCAGAAACAAAAGTTGATGTATATTTAGCATATATATGTACCTATATGCATATCTTTTACATTTCTTTTGCATCTGTAGTTATTTCCCCTTATTCATTTCTCTCTTTCTTTCTCTTCCCACCCCATTCCACTTCTCTTCCTTTTAAAGAGAAAGGAGCTCCCCTGTTAGGAAAGAACACTTCACTCCAAAAGGAGGGTTCCTGGCATGGACTTTCCCTGTCTCAGCTGGCCAGGCTTTGGGGCTCTCTCCTGCTGCCCAGGCTCATGAGCTGAACTTTTCCTATGTTGGCAAAGGATGGCCCTTCTTGGCCAGGCTGGCTAATTCCCCCATCCCTGGGAGCAGGGACCTGAAAATCATCCCCTAGATCAGGGAAGGGGTTGGGGAAATGGCTGCCAGGGGATAATAGGGGTCTGCCTCACAGTTTGACTTCATTTTACTAACTCTTTATGATGGAGAATATTCCAAACACATATAAAAGTAGATAGAATTTTATAATAAACTACTATGTACCCACCACCCAGCCCCCAAACCAACAACCCATGGCCTATCCTGCCTTCTCCAAACCCATCTATTTCCTCTTTCTTATTATTTTGAAGCAAATCCAAGACCATACCATTTCATCAGTAAATATTTCTGTACACTTCTTGAAAAAATAGACACTTTTTAAAACATCACCACAAAACTATTATCATAGGTTCTCTGAAATTAGGCCAAATATCAAATTAATCATAATTTCTTATTCTCATCATATACCCAATTAGTGTTGGAAGTTGGTGAAACCAAATGCACACAGAAACCCCTAAATGTCCCCAAAGTATCTTTTTTTTAAATAGTTTATTTGAATCAGAACCAAATAGACCCACTCTTTAAGTCTGTGGTTGACACATACAATCTCTCTCTCCTAGTATTTGTTGACAAATGTTTGTCCTGTAGAGTTTCCCCCATCTGGATTTGGCTGGTTGCACCCCAGTGGTAGTGTTAATATATCCCTCTGTCCTGTGTATTTTTTGTCAATGGGCAGTTGGGTCCAGAGGCCACAGGGCTTGTAAGCCTGTCACAACATGTGCATTCTAATAGAGGGACTGGCAAGCTTTATCTGTGAAAGGACCAGTAGTGTTTTCAGCATTGTGGGCCATGCATCTCTGCTGCAGCTTCTCCAGTAGAAGCACAAATTAACCATGCAGGAGCAAGTGGTTGTGGTGGGCTTTCCCCAGTTGGGCCCACTGTTAATCTCAACAACAGCATGAAGAGGCTGCTCGGCTTGCTTGGTAAAGGCCCATGCCCCAGTGGCAAGGCACCTAAGAGAAGAGTGTGGGAAGCAGGCCTGTCTCCCCACATGGAACTGGTGGAAGAGCCAAAGTTGGGCCTAAATGGAAGGAAATTCTCACTCGGCTTCCCATTTCATCCAGAAGCCGATGCCTGCCTGCCAGAAAGGACATTCTGAGGGTGAAACTGTGTCCTGGGCAAAGAGCTCTCTTGAGCAAGTTGGCCCTGGTGAAGGGTCAGGGAATGACATGGCAGCAGAAGACCTCTGACCTCAAGGGATGTTGAGCAAACTCTGTGAAGATGTCCATGGGTGCTCTAAAACTGGGTCAAATATCATGACAGTCTGGGTGAGGACTATGGAGGGGGAGGTGGCATGAGACTTTCACTGAAGGGGTCAGATGCAGGATACTTAGTCACAGGACCCGGCCGGTCCCTGGTTATACAACCTTGGAGAAGGTGTTCAGCCTCTGAACACTGGGGTGATAACGATGGTGACCTCTTATGACTGTTGATGAGAAGAGATGCTAAGCCCTCCAGAGGGAAGCGCCTGGCGATGGCACTGGTGTGCTCACGTTCCCATGCGGGTGGCAGCTGCACCACCAACAGGCTCAGTGGACAAGCTGCAGGTGCAGTGCTAACTTCTCTAGCGGCCACACTTGAAAAGGCAAAAAGAATCAAGTGGCATCAATTTTATTTAATGAAATATATCCAAGACATTATCGTTTCAACATATGACAGTATACATTACTGAGCTATTTTACATTCTTTTTTCTAACAAAGCCATTTAATGCCCAGTGTGTGTTTCCACAGCCCTGGTGATGCAGTGGTTAAGAGCTCGGCTGCTAACCAAAAGGTCGGCAGTTCAAATCCACCAGCTGCTCCTTGGAAACTATGAGGCAGTTCTACTCTGTCCTATAGGGTTGCTATCAGTTGGAATCGACTCGATGCAACAGCTTTTGGTTGTTTGGTATGTTTGCGCTAACAAATACCTGTCAGTTGGGACCAGCGCAAGCACTCATTAGCCACTCAGGGATGGCAAGGTGCTAGAGGCATGACTCCTGCCATGGCGGGGATGTGACAGCAAAGCCAGGAGGCCAAGGAGTCAGGAAAATTCACGGTCAATGCCAGCCACATTGGCCTGGGGATGGGATGGGGATATCAAAAGAGAACGGCCCCCTGGCTGGCCATGGCCCTCCTCCAGCAGGCATTGCTGGACACAAGTACAGGCCCCCCCTGTGGCTCTCACATTCTAGTGGAGGAAAAGGGTGGATCAGTAAGACAGAACCGGGCCCTGTGAGGGGCCACGCTAGCCCTGTCTGGCTGCCAGGAAAGGCTCCCTGGGGAGAAGATGTCCGCAAGGAAACCCGGAAGGGTGAAGTGGCTGCAGCCAAGTGAGGGGAGATGAAGGAGGGGGAGGGTTCCAGGCAGAGGAACAGCAACAGCAGGGACAAGGACTCAGAAGCTCAATATAGTGGGCCACATCACCATCACAATCGTGGGAACTTGCTACAGAGATGATACCATCTGTCTGTCTCTCTCACACACACATACCATACACCTGTGTTCACAGAGACTTTGTCCCTGGGAAAGGCAGGGGGAGTTTTGCAGAAAGGAGAGACTCCGGGGCAGAGCCAGATGGGGGAAGGAGAAGGGAGGGTCCCTAGGAAGGGGGCTCGAGGCAGTAGTGGGCTGTACAGAAGGTCTTGGAAGGACTCTGGTCCAGCAGAGCCATTCTGGAGCCCACAGGTGATATGGAGCAGGGAGGGGCCTCTCCCATTGCTGCCACAGGCTGTGACTCCCCAGGTTCACACACTTGAGGAGCTTCCAGGGGCAGCCCCCAGTGGGCCAGCATTCTCCCCGTGCTTCCTGGGAGTCAGGGGGTCAGCGAGGTCAGTGAAAGAATGGAGAGGTGAGCAGTGCAAAGCAAGAGGATGCTGCAGGTTGGCACAGCTGATGGGCCCTGGGGGACCCACCAAGCACTGTGGAAAGACTAAGAGCACGTTGGTATGTGGCAGGGGCTCTCAGGATTGCTGATGCCAAGCCACCCAAGGATTGTGCCAGTCCAGCCTCACAGAGGAGCTGGAGGTTCAGCAGAAATGGTGTTTCGGTAGCTGGTCCTATGGTCCCTGGCTGGGGCTTCCTGCTCAGCTTTCTCTAATTGACAGCTGGACCCTCCTCATTGTGAGGCTGGGCCTGAACTGGGCCCCTTGGAGCCCCATATGGAATGGGAGAGCCCCAGCCCCCTGCAAGCTGCCCTGGGCTGACCCTCCCTCAATTTAAAAAGACCCTTGGGATTTCCTGACAGCACATGACCCAGAGTGCAGCCCAGAGTGATAAAACAAGTCATCAGTCACAGTCCTGCAGGAGCCCTTCTCCCTCCTTCTCTATTCCTGCTCCCCCTTGAAGATGGCAGGTATCTGTCCCTGTGAGGCCCCACCTCCTCCAGAATCCCCAGCACACGCATGCACACACACGCACACACACACGTGCACACGCACACACACACGCATACTTGCTCACATACGCACACACACGCGCCATGTTTCCTCCCTGAGGTCCTGCATTCCTGAGAACTGACGCCTTTGATGCCTAGGTCAACCCACCACCACGTCCCACTGCTCAGAGTCACACTGGGAAGGGCAGAGGGCAAGAGACAGGGGAAGCGTTTGTCCTGGTGAGCGCAGGAAGCTGAGGACAAGCACAGGGAATAGCAGCAGTCCTACTAGGGTCACCGCCTGCTGTGTGTGAACTAGCCGTTCCCTAGGTCCTTCAGAAGTCCAGAGGCCACCACAGCCTAGAGCAGGACAGACTTACACCCTGTAGTGACAGAGGGAGTGCCATTCCATTTACAGATGTAGACCCTGAGGTTCAGAAGGTCAGGGCCTTGCTGAGGACATGGCAGGTCTGTACTCCAGGGCAGAAAGCTCACCTCTAGTGTCAGTGAATGGCTCCTGGTGTTCAGAACAGGGGCTGTGCTTGATTCATTCTGCTAGGACCATGTGCAGAGCCACAGCTGGGTCTCCTCAGTGCACCGTGTGGGCACCAGGCAGGCGCCAGGACCCTTGGGACTGGCACACTGCTGAGAGACTGACAGGGCACTCAGAATGTCCAGGGAGGTGTGTTTCTGGACCAAGGAGACTGTTTTCACCAGCTTCAGAGAAGTCAGCCCCAAGACCCCCACCTTCAAGCATTACTCTGCCTTCTTCAACAGCAACATCTCCCATAAGCACCTGTGGCAATTTTTACCAGGCTGCCCATATGGATGGGGTCGCAGAGAGGAGCTATTGATTAACAGGCAATTTGGGGACACATCTTGGGGAAATGAGAAATTCCCAATGGCTTGATGATCGAGGTCTCTGCTTATATGGATATAAAGTGAGGGAAGGCGGATCATTGTTGACTGCAGGCCCTAGACGGCCTCCATATTGACAGCCACCACTCAGGCACTTGATGGATGTTTCAAGATGCCTTGACTATTACTGCACCTTCCTGGGATGCCGTAAAATACAGCAAGCAGTCCAGGCTAGGACGAAGCTGGGGCTAATGCAGTCCTGTTTATCTCTAAGGGCTTTTCTGCAAATCAGCTGCCAGATCTCCCCTTTTGCTGGTAGATGAAATTGATATAGAAAGGACGTGCCCCTTGAAGCTGAGCGGTGGAGTGTCAACCCTGGAGGCAAAGAATGAACTGGGGTGCCTGTCCCAGCACAGGCACAGTCTGTGCCTGCACACAAGTTCGATCACACTTATGGTAGGAAGGGCAAGGAGAACCACCCAGATCAGCCCTGGTGTAGACAAGCTCCCCTCTGTCACCAGGGCCACAGCTGCTTTTCTGCCTCTGGGGAAGGGAAGAACAGTGTGGGGGGCTGGGCACCTGGGTAGCCTGTGATGGTGGTGGAGGCCAAGAGTCAGGAGGCCAGAAGTCAAAGCCTCTCTCCATCCCCAATTGCACCAGGATGAGAACTGGTTATTTATTAATCTCTGAGTCTTACTTCCCTCATCATAAAATGGGGATGATAATGATGCTACATGTCTCACAGATATGGGTCAGGAGTAAATAAATTTATCTGAGAAAGCATTAGGTGAGGAGCTTGCAGCAGGTGACATTTTATGGAAGCTCTTGTCATTAGGAGGCCTCACGGAAGGCTGGGGTGTGTGGTTTGCTCCTCAGAACACCCCAAGAGGGCAGGTAGCTGAGCCTGGGACAGCTATCTCTGATTCAGATTCATCAGGGGACCTTTAGCATCCTGCAGACCCCTGGAATCAGAGCATCTGGATGGACACAGGTACCAGAAAGGGAGTGACAGTGCTGGAGGCCACAGTGGGACGCTTGAGTCATGCTTCCAAAAGTCAATGTCCTGTTCTCTGAACTCTGTGGGCCAGAACACTTCCTGCCATGTGGCCTCTTCTCATTTTGGGGTCCATTTCCCTCTTCCCGTGCCTAGAATAGCATATTGTAGGTGTTTAACCAACATACTGAATGAATAAAGAGCTGGACAAGTGCTAATTTGCATTAAACTTCTTCCATGCTGCTTGATATTGGACTTCATATTACATCAAACTTTGTGGCTGACAAAGCACTTTGTCATTCTTACTCTCCTTCGTGGGCCCTGTATCCCTGTGAGGAAGGCCGAGCAGAAACAGGGGGAACAACTGCCACTATTTTACAGGGCACAGGCTATCACAACCTCAAAGAGCATGAAGGTCCCCTGAGAACTAGAGGGGGAATAACTCTTCCGAGGTCAGAGACCAAGTCTGGTAGGGGAATGGTGTGGGAGGGAGGATGCCCAGGTGCCTGGTGCCTGGATTCTCAGAACAAGGTTCTTTCCTTATTACCTATCTTATTACCATTTAAAAAAAATTCTACTCATTAGCACTTCTTAACCTTCTTTTTTCTGTTTTTCAATTTAAATACTTTAAAATCTTTCTTGTTAATTAATGCACTCAAGGCTATGTATTTTCCTCTAACTACTGTTTTAGCTTCAATCTGTATGCTGAGCAAATATTCAGAGAAGCTGGACTATATGAAGAACAGGGCATCAGGACTGGAGGAAGACTCATTAACAACCTATGCAGATGACACAACCTTTCTTGCTGAAAGTGAAGAGGACTTGAACCACTTATTGATGGATATCAAAGACTACAGCCTTCAGCATGGATTGCACCTCAACATAAAGAAAACAAAATCCTCATAACTGCACCAATAAGCAATATTATGATAAACAGAGAAAATACTGAAGTTGTCAAGGATTTCCTTTTACTTGGATCCACAATCAACACCCATGGAAGCAGCAGTCAAGAAATCAAATGATGCATTGTGTTGGGCAAATCTGCTGCAGAAGACCTCTTCAGAGTGTTGAAAAGCAAAGATGTCACCTTGAAGACTAACGCATGCCTGATCCAAGCCATGGTGTTTTCAATTGCCTCATATGCACGTGAAAGCTGGACAATGAATAAGGAAGACCAAAGAAGAATTGACGCTTTTGAATTGTGGTATTGGCAAAGAATATTGGCTATACCATGAACTGTCAGAAGAACAAACAAATCTGTCTTGGAAGAAGTACAGCCAGAATGCACCTTAGAAGCAAGGATGGCAAGACTTTGTCTTACATACTTTGAACACGTTATCAGGAGGGACCAGTCCCTGAAGAAGGACATCATGCTTGGTAAAATAGAGGGTCAGCAGAAAAGAGGAAGACCCTCCATGAGATGGATTGACACAGTGGCTGCAACAAGGGACTCAAGCATAACAATTGTGAGGATGGCTCAGGACAAGGCAGTGTTTCTTTGTGTTGTACATAGGGTTGCTATGAGTCGCAACCGACTAGATGACGCCTAACAACAACAACTGTTTTAGCTGCATTCTCCAAATTTTGATATACAGTAGTGTCCTATTCTACAACACCGAATGTTTGAAATTTCCATCTTGATTTCAGTCATTTAGGAGTACATTTGTAAATTTTCAGGTGTATGTTTTATGTAAGTACTTCTTAATTGTTTGATTTCCAATTTATTGCATTGAGGTCAGAGATTGTGGGCTGTGTAATATCATTCTTTGAAATTTCACGAGATTTTCTTTATAACCTATTACATGAACAATTTGTGTTTTTTCATGTGTGCTTGAAAAGAATTGCTATATCCAAGTTTACATTAAGTTGAATTTGTTCTAGAGCTCAAAGCTCCTACTACTTACTAATTTTTTTGCCTCTTTGAACTATTCATTTCTGATAAAAACATTTTAAAACTTTTACTGAAGTGGTGAGCTTCTTCTTGCTGCAAGATTATGTTTTAAGTGTACACATGTTCACAGTCAATGAATCTTATTTGTGGTGTTGAATAGGAAAATTAATAACAGACATCTTTCTTAGATTTCAAGATATTTCTTATCCAAGAAATCAAATATTAACCATAAAAAGCCTAACCCAAACTGCAAAAGCCTGCCAGAAGCTGCTCTATAGCGATGTAAATTTGTCTTATCCTGCTAGAAAAGGGTAGTTGTCAAACCATAGTCCCCTAATTTAAATCTCAAAAAGCCTCGTGGCAGCAGGTGGGTGGAGGGCCAAATTATTAGCAGCCAGGCCAGAAATAAACTAGTATCAGTTGAACTCTATAAAGGGGGAAGGCAGGGTTAAATCAATCATTTTAAGGTTAGTCAATGGTTGATCTATATTTCTCTCTTCATAAGCCCATAGTACCTAGCTTCTTTGAGCCATTTGCTGTTTCTGGAATCAAAATGGCCTCCCTATATGCATATAGAATAACTGGTCAGAATAAACTTTATGTTTGAATTCCAATGCATTTTGATTATTTTTAACCGTAGACATAAATTGTTGTGTCTTTATCTTTACCAATGCTTTCTACCTTGCATTCAATTGTATGTATGTAAGAATTACCATGTCAACTTTTTTTTAACACCAGGTCTAAGATTTTCTTAGGCTGTATCTTTTTCCCTCCCTTTTCCTTTCTCTATGATCTTGTTTTAAGTGGGTCTGTAATGTCTGTTTCTTTCATGGGCTCTGTTACAGAGACACTAAATGACCATCAGAAGCAAAGAGCTTCGAACTATCTGTGCTTATGTTCGTGGAATGCCCATGTTTGCACATACACACACACTTAACACGTTCATGTACATAAGTACACTCACATACACATTCACACATTTAACATTCACGTACACTTACACACACATGCACACACTCATATATGCACTCGGTTAAAAACAAGCCAGAGTTTCTGTAAAATAAGAGTTTTATTCAGATTTAAAGATTTGTAAATTGGGAAATGCCAGAATGAAAGTTCAAAATGGTGTTCCAATGAGGGAGCATAAGTACATGTTTTTTTGTTAGAACTTTGTACAGGTTGGGTAAAGAGTATGGGGGTACATTTGATTGGTTGACATTCAACATCTTTTGTAAGACTCATTTATCAAAAATTTCTATTGGCTGTGATACTCAACCTTAGCCACAGTTTCCTGTGTTCTAGAGCTAGTTCCCTCTGTTTCCTGCAGTATTCTGGGTGGGCCACCTAAGAATGTTGCAGAACAAGTTATCTTGGTCAAAAATGTGGTCATGGGTCATGGGTACTCTAAAAAACAGAAACAGAAACAGAAAAACTAAATGGAGTCCAGCTCAGACCTGTGTCAGCCATTTTAGTTATGTCAAGCACCTCAGTTTTAGAGTGCTCTTTCACACTTTCCCCTTCTGATCATGAATCTCTGTAGCAATTCCTTGATCACCACTGTAAGAGTGTTTTCTTCTGCATAGACTTCTCATTGAATTGATCTTTTTATCAGTTGAATCTTTCATCAAACTTTTCATCATGCCATAGCTCAGGCACTCTGTTTCTGTGATCCTCAAGTTGGGGCAAATGTGGAGCAAGGCCACATTTGGAGGAAGAATTTAACATCAAAACAGGCTAACTCAAGTTGTGATGTCAGTCTCCTCTGAGAACTTAGTTTCCTCAAGATACATAATCCTCTGAATAGCATAGAGACCACAGTTTGATTACAAGCATTAGATGGGCTTTTAATACATTTAATAAGACCTACAATAATTATTATAGCAATCAAAATGATTAACCTACTTTGTAGTACTGAGTGCAATCAGGAACCAATACCACTGGGTAACTAACTGAAGATATCTAAAAAGGAGAGTCAGGCATAGAAGGTATTGGATATAGCCAAGTAGTCTTCTGGTGGATTTTTCTAATATCTTGTTGTACTTCTCTTATGGTATTTATCCAGGTGCAGCAAGTGGTATTAGCAATGACACAAACTCCGCCTTATTAGGCTAGAAGGAAATCAAGATATATCCTATTCTCTAATACAACCTTAACAAGAGATTCTAAAGATTTCTGTTGGATAGACATTCCATCTGCAATATAATTAACAATTTAAGCCATTGTAGCAGATAAATTACAAATAGATTTTTCAAACTGAGGAATACTGTAGTTAGGTATAAGTGCTCAGAGGAATGCCCATCCCATTCCAGATTTTTCAGCTACTGGATTATGTTGTGCCATAAAGTCTCTCTTATTCTGAATCAGGATCTTTAAATCACTAGTTCAGTGTATACTTTCATTATAGTAGTGAACATCTAAAAGAACCACTAAAAGACTTAAGGTGCACTGATCCATCATGTTCCAGCTACGGGCTTGCCTCAGAGATATTATGGGTTCAGTTCCAGACCACCACAATAAAAAGAATATCACTATAAAACGAGTAACACAAATTTTTTTGTTTCCCAGTGAATATAAAATTATGTTTACACTATACATTTGTCTATTCCACTTGCAATAGCATTATGTCTAAAAAACCAATGTACATACCTTAATTAAAAAATACTTTATTGCTAAAAAATGTTAACCATCATCTGAGCCTTCAGTGAGTCATAATCTTTTTGCTGGTAGAGGATCTTGCCTCAATTTTAATGGCTTCTGTCTTAGTCATCAAGTGCTGCTCTAACAGAAATACCACAAGCCGATGGCTTTAACAAAGAGAAATTTACTTTTTCATAGTAAAGTAGGATAAAAGTCCAAATGCAGGGCATCAGCTCCAGGGGAAGGCTTGCTCTGTCAGCCTTCTTGTCAATGTTCCCTTGGTCTAGGAGCTTTTCCTTGCAGGGACCCTGGGTCCAAAGGATGTCCTCTGCTCCTGGCACTGCCTTCTTGGTGGTACGAGCTCCCCATGCTCTCTGCTCACTTCTCTCTCTTATATATCAAGAGAGTGCCTCAAGACACAATCTAATCTTGTAGATTGAGTCCTGCCTCACTAACACAACTACTGCCCATCCTCCCTCATTGTCATGTATTGAATTATGTCTCCCAAAAAATATGTGTGTCAATTTGGCTGGGCCATGATTCCTGGTACTGTGTGATTTTCCTATGTGTTTAAATCCTGCCTCTATGATGTTAATAAGGGAGGATGGGTGGCAGTTGTGTTGGTAAGGCAGGACTCAATCTACAAGATTGGATTGTGTCCTGAGGCAATATCTTCAGATATAAAAGACAGAAGTGAGCAGAGAGACAAGGCAACCTCATACAATCAAGAAAGCAGTGCCGGGAGCAGAGCGCATCCTTTGGACTGGGGTCCCTGCAGAGAGAAGCTCCTAGTCTGGGGGAACACTGATGAGAAGAAGGCTGACAGAGAGATAATGCCTTCCCCTGGAGCTGATGCCCTGAATTTGGACTTTTAGCCTACTTTAACTGTGAGGAAATAAACTTCTCTTCGTTAAAACCATCCACTTGTGGTGTTTCTGTTATAGCAGCACTAGATGACTAAGACACTCATTAACATCATAGAGGCAGACTTTACAACATACCAGGTATCATGGCACAGCCAAATTGACACACACATTTTTAGGGGGGACATAATTCAACCCATGACAGCTGCTGACTGATCACGGTGGTGGTTGCTGAAGGTTGAGGTGGCTGTCGCAATTTCTTAAAATAAGACAATGGAGCTTGCCACATCAATTGACCCTTCCTCCTCATGAAAGATTTCTCTGTAGTATGTGATTTTGTCTGATAGCATTTTATTCATAGTAGAACTTTCAAAACTGGAGTCGATCCTCTCCAACCTTGTCACTGCTTTATGAACTAATTTTATGTAGTATTCTAAATCTTTTGTTGTCATTTCAACATTGTTCACATCATCTTCACCAGGAGAAGATTTCATCTCAAGAAACCACTTTCTTTGCTCATCTATAAGAAGCAACTCCTCATCCAATTAAATTTAATCATGATATTGCAGCAATTCAGTCACATCTTCAGGCTACACCTCTAATTCTACTTCTCTGGCTGTTTTCACCACATCTGCAGTTACTTCCTCCACTGAAGTCTTGAACCCTTCAAAGTTAGCCATGAGGGTTGGAATCAATTTATTCCAAACTCCCACTAATTTTGATATTTTGACCTCCTCCCATGAATCATGAGTGTTCTTAATGGCATCTAGAATGGTGGGTCTTTTCCAGAAGGTGTTCAATTTACTTTGCCCAGATCCATTGGAGGAATCACTATCTATGGCTGCTATAGCCTTACAAAATGTATTTCTTAAAGCATAAGACTTGAAAGTTGAAATTGCCCCTTGATGCATGGACTGCAGAATTGATGTTGTGTCAGCAGGCATAAAAGGAACATTAATCTCCTTGGCCATCTCCATCTGAGCTCTTGAGTGACCAGGTTCACTGTCAACAAGCAGTAATATTTTGAAAAGAATCTTCTCTTCTGAGCAGTAGGTCTCAACAGTGGGCTTAAAATTTTCAGTAAACCATGTTGTAAACAGATGTGCTGTCATCCAGGCTTTGTTATTCCATTTATAGAGCACAGGCAGAGAAAATTTAGCATAATTCTTAAGGACCCTAGGATTTTTGGAATGGTAAATGAGCATTGGCTTCAACTTAAAGTCACCAGCTGCATTAGCCCCTAATAAGAGAATCAGTCTGTATTTTCAAGATTTGGAGCCAGGAATTGACTTCTCTCTATGAAAATCCTAGATGGCATTTTCTTCCAATATAAGACGATTTCATCTACATTGCTTAATGTAGCCACCTTCATCAATTATCTTAGCCAGATCTTCTGGATAATGCTACAACTTCTACATCAGCATTTGCTGCTTCAAATTGTACTTCTATATTATGGAGATTGCTTCTTTCCTTAAATCTCATTAACCAACCTCTGCTAGCTTCAAACTTTTCTTCTGCACCTCCTCATCTCTCTCAGCCTTCATAGAATTGAAATGAGTCAGGGTCTTGCTCTGGACCAGGCTTTGGCTTAAGGGAAGGTTGTGGTTGGTTTGATCTTCCATCCACACCACTAAAACTTCTCCATATCAGCAATAAGGTTGTTTCACTTTCTTATCATTTGTGTGTTCACTGGACTAGCACTTTTAATTTCCTTCAGGAACTTTTCCTTTGCATTCACAACTTGGTTAACTCTTTGGCACAAGAGGCCTAGCTTTCAGCTTAATTGTTTCTAGCTTTTGATTTAAAATTAGAGACATGTAGCTCTTCCTTTCACTTGAACACTTAGAGGCCATTGTAAGGTTATTAATTGGCCTAATTTCAATATTGTCGTGTCTCAGGGAATAGAAAGCTCTGAGGAGAGGGAATGAGACAGGAACAGCCAGTTAGTGGAGCAGTCAGAACACACACAACATTTATCAATTAACTTCACTGTTTTACATGGGCATGGTTCGTGGCACCCGAAAACAATTACAACAGTAACATCAAAGATCGCTGACTACAGATCACCATAACAGATATAATAATAACTATGAAAAAGCTTGAAATATTGTGAGAATTACTAAAATGTGACACAGAGACATGAAGTGAGCACACGCTGTTGGAAAAATGACCCTAATAGACTTGTTTAATGCAGGGTTGCCACAAACTTTCAGTTTGTAAAAAACGCAACATCTTCAAAGTGCAATAAAATAAAGTACGCCTGTATTCAAGCAGGGTAATGCCCAGGCATAAGGTTCATCACTTGGGTTCAGTTGATTTATTTTGTGATAATTTGATCCTTCCCATAAAAATGCATGCCTGTAAGGAGCACATATCATGTTACTTCTGGTATAATTGTGTGGAAAGGTAATGGTTTGATTGACTTGCTCAAGCCAATTTTCTGTTAAAGAATTGTTACAAATGGACAATTGTCCCATCCTTACTGGGTTCCAGAGTCTAATGCAGAGGGGACAAGTTACTTAAATCTGTTTTATTTTCTTTTAGGCAATCTGATAGATTCATAAAGTAAATTCATAAAGTATCTAGGAGGATTTGCATGCTGGACTAGAAAGTCATTTTGGCAATTATGATAAGGAAAGGTTTCTTTCACCCTAGAGCAGTTCTGTATTCTTTCCATGATTTAGGTTAGAATAAAGCATGGTACCTGGGGTTGGGCCAACAAAACAGGCGGAAGCCACAGTCTAGCACATATGGCTCATTTAAACGTAATGTTGATGTTAACAATAGCATTGTAATTTAATATAGGCAACACTAATGAATCTAAATTTTCATGCCCAGATTATCTGGGGGTGGGATGGGGGATGAAAGATCCAACATTCAGTCAAATTGCTGGCATTAAGTACCAGTTGGGCTTATTTAACAAATGCATTTTCTCTCCAAGTGTTAGAAAAAATTGTTAGGAATAGAAGAATAAGGCTTATATGGACTTTCATGTTGAATAAAACTACCAAGAAATAAGACCAAAGGTATATAGTAAGGCTAATAGCATAAAGATAGCTACAAGTATTAAGCAAAGTCCACAAATTCAGGCACATGCATGAGGTCTTTGTCTTAGGCTGAGTTCTCTAGAGAAGCAAAACCAGTGAATCATGTATATATAAATAAATAAATATACGTATATGTGTATGTATATATACACATACACACACATATATAGGACCAATAAGCAACATCATTAAAACGGAGAAAAGATCAACACTGTCAAGGATTTCATTTTACTTGGATCCACAATCAACGCCCACGGAAGCAGCATTCTGGAAATTAAATAATGTATTGTATTCGGCAAATCTGCTGCAAAAGACCTCTTTAAAGTATTAAAAAGCAAAGATGTTACTTTGAGGACTAAGGTGCGCCTGACCCAAGCTTTGGTATTTTCAGTCCCCTCATATGCATGCAAAAGCTGGACAATGAATAAGGAAGACTGAAGAAGAATTGATGCCTTTGAATTATGGTGTTGGTGAAGAATATTGAATATTATGGACTGCCAGAAGAAAGAACCAGTCTGTCTTGGAAGAAATACAGCCAGAGTGCTCCTTGGAATTGAGGATGGCAAGACTTCACCTCACATACATGTTATCAGGAGGGACCAGTCCCTGGAGAAGGACATCATGCTTGATAAAGCAAAGAGTCAGTGAAAAAAAGGAAGACCCTCAATGAGGTGGATTGACACAGTGGCTGCAACAATGGGCTTAAACATAACAATGATTGTGAGGCTGTGAGGATGGCACAGGAGCATGCGGTGTTTGGTTCTGTTGTACATAGGGTCATTATGAGTTGGAACAGCCTCAATGGCACCTAACAACAACAACATATATATATAAATATATTTAGATATTTATATATTATATTACATTACACTGCATTATATTTATAGAGAGAGATTTATTTCAAAGAAATGGTCCATGTGGTTATAGAGGCTGGTGAGTCCCAAATCCATGGGTCAGGCATCAGGCTGGAGGCTTCTCCTGACTCATGTAACTGCAGGGGCTGATGAACTCAAGATCCACAGGTCAGATGACAGGCTGCTGGCTCAAGTCCCAAGAACTAGACATCAGATGTTGACAAGCCAAATGCAGAATCCAGAGCAGAAAAAAGCCAGCAAGCTTTTCCAGAAAGTCCACATATATTGAATGCAGGTCACACTTCTGAAGAAACTCACTTTCAACTGATTAGCTACTCATAGTAGATCTCATCATGGAGGTGATTACACATTATAAGATTACCAAACTACATTATTACATTATAACTGCCAAACCACTGAGACTCATGGTCCAGCCAAGTTGACACACAACCTTAATCATCACAGTCTTGTTCTGTGATCTTGTGGCTAGCTGTCTACTTCCATAGTGATCTGCTTATGGGTGACCTCAGCGTAGGTGAAGTTTGAGGTCACTTGCTGGTGTATTTTTCTAATGATCAGGAGGTGCAGGTTTAAGTTGACTCAGTGTATCCGTGGGGCAATACCATTTAGTTTGGCTGCACAATGGATGGTCAGCAACACCTGAAATGGCCTCTTCCAGTGGGCAGTGTTTTGGAGCTAAGAAACGTTTTGGAACTGAAACTTTTCCAGTATTCTAGGTCTCCAGGTTGCAGGCCATGGTCAGAGAAGTTGGGAGCCTCAAGATGTTTGTCTGTGAAAGATTGTTCTACCTGTAGTACACAAGCTTGAGAATAGTCCATCAGTGCTTTACAATACTTAAGTGTATCTGCATTAATAATGTGTGAATCAGTGTAGGTAATGTGACTTAAGATCATAGGTCTTCCAGTGACTATTTCATGAGGAGACAGCTTGTGTTTTCCAAATGGAGAGGATCTAAGATTTAATAGCAGCAAAGGAAGTGCCATGGCAGCTCTAAGCTCTCAGTTAATTTGGCTGACTGTTGTTTAATAATTTCATTGGTACATTATGCTAATTGAGAGGACTGGGGGTGATGAGGAGTATGCAAAAACTGCATGATTAGAAAGATTTTTCAAATTTCTTTAATACCTGTACAGTAAAACGCATTCCTCTATCACTGCGGAGTGTGGTAGGGGTATCCCATGTTGGTATGATATTCTCTAAAACCTTCTTAGCAATTGTTTCAGGCTGGGTTCTTAAGAGAAGAATACCAATAAAGCATATAAATATATATATAGACAGAGATTTATATAAAGGAAGTGGCTCAAATGGTTGTAGAGGCTGGAACATCCCAAGTCCATGGGTCAGACTGGAGGCTTCTCCTGATTCATGTAGCTGCAGGGGCTGGCAAACCCAAGATTGTCAAGTCAGACAGCAGAGCTGCTTACAGGCTGCAAAGACAGATGAATACCAAGATCAGCAGGCAAGACAAGAGGTAGGCTGCCAGTTCAAGTCCCAGGAACCAGAAGTCAGACAAACAGGAGTCGGTTCCAGGATCCAGAGCAAGAAAAACCCTTGAGCCTTGCCAGAAAGTCCACCTATATTGGATACAGGCCACATCCCCAAGGAAACTTGCCTTCAACTGATTGACTACTCATAGAAGATCCCATCATGGAGGTGGTCACATTATATCAAATCTCATCATGGAGGTGATCGCATCATTATACGACTGCCAAACTACCTCATAACTGCCAAACTACTGAGAATCATGGCCCAACCAAGCTGACACACAACTCTGACAATCACAGCAACAAAGGTGGCAGTTGCTTTGCGAGTGGGATATGCTTCCACCAAATGAGAGTACATACAAATCATACTAAGACAAATTTATATTCCATAGAGGGAGGAAGTTGAATGAAATCTATCTGCTGTTCCAACATTGGACCCAGAGGTGGAGGAAATTCTCCTGGTGATGCCTTCAAGGGCTCCCCTAGATTGTGCTTTTGACATGTTTGACATGGTGCATAGACTTGTTTGGCTATAGAGTAGAAATTCCTCCACCAATGTTTTTCCATAATTTGGACCATTTTATCAACTGCACAGTGGCTTAGAGAATGAATCGTGTGCAGCATATGCACCTTCAAGCTTTCTGGTAGTTTAGGTTTTTCATTTGGTCACATCCATAACTTTAGATTTTTGTCGTATTTGCACCCTTGTGATTTCCATTCATTTAATTCCTCACCAGGTGCTTGTGACTGTTTAGTGACTGTCATGGATTGAATTGTGTTCCCCCCACACAATCTGTCAGCTCGGCTGGGTCATGATTCCCAGTATTGTATGATTACATACCATTTTGTAATCTAATGTGATTTCCTTATGTGTTGTAAACTCTATCACTATGATGTAATAAGATGGATTAGCAGCAGTTATACTGATGAGGTCTACAAGATTAGATAGTGTCTTAAGTCAATGTCTTTTGAGATATTAAAAGAGAGACGTGCGCAGAGACACATGGAGACTTCATACTTCCAAGAAAGCAGTGCCGGGAGTAGAGTGTGCCCTTTGGACCAGAGGTTCCTGCGCTGAGATGCTCCCAGACCAAGGTAAGACTGATGCATCCCAAGGACATTCCTCCAGAGCCAACAGAGAGAGAGAAAGCCTTCCCTTAGAGCTGACACCTTGAATTTAGACTTGTAGCCTACTGGGCTGTGAGAGAATAAATTTCTCTTTGTTAAAGACATCCACTTGTGGTATTTCTGTTATAGTAGCACTAGATGTCTAAGACAGTGACCAATTCTTAGGGTGGAAATTGCACGTTAGGGGCAGTGGCTTCATTCAACTTATACATAGGTACAGGCTGAGCAGTAACATTTGCAGCACCTCTAGCAGCATGATCTGCTAAAGTATTTCCTTTAACCTTAGGATAACTACCTTTAGTGTGTGCTTCTATCTTGATGACAGAAATTTCTTTTGGTAAGAGTAAATCATCTAACAACTAACATATTTGGAGTCCATTTTTTAATGTTATCACCATTAGAGGTTAAAAATCCTTGCTGCTTCCATAGCATTCCAAAGTCGTGCTATCTGTGAAAACTATTAACTCTTTAATATTTACCTAGGTGACAAGCTCAAGTTAAAGTTATAGTTGCACTTGTTGGGAGAAGCATGCTTCAGGAAGTGGAGAGCTTTCTAATAGATAAGTATAAGTATTTACAGCATAACCAGCTTGGTAAGAACCACTAGAGGTGTTTAAGTAAGACCCATCGGTAAATAAAATCTGAATCAGGTAAAGGAACTTCTTTAAGATCAGCTCTAGGTACTAACAGTTGTTAAGTCAAAACTAGGCAACCATGGTCAGGAGTTCTGTCATCAGGCAAAGGTAAGAGAGTAGCAGGATTAAGTAGTCTGCTGCAACACAGATGAATGTGCAAGGGGATAAAAGAATTTCATAAGAAATGAGTCGGCTAACAGAGAGATGCTGAGTAAAAGCAGAATTTAATAAGGATTCTACCGAATGTGGGATGAGCACATCTAAATAATTTCCCATAACAATGTCAGCAGTGGCTTCAACCAGTTTGGCAGTAGCTGAAACTGCTCTCAAGGTGGATAGGCTCTGGCTAAAGAATTGAATTGGAGACTATGATATCTCATAGGTTTCTGCAGATTTCCACGTAATTGAGTAAGGATTCCTAAGGCATTTCTCTTTCTTTCATAAACAAATAATCAGAAAGGTTTGTCATAGCTAAGTAGCCTAAAGCTGGGGGATAGGTTAGAGTCCTCTTAAGTTCATGGAAATGTTCTATTTGTTCAGGAGTCCAACACAGAGGCTCTGGGGGTTTTGTTTTAAGCAAAGCATAGAGTGGTTGAGCAATCAAAGAAAAGTTTGGAATCTATTTGCAGGAGTAGACACAAAGGCCCCAAAACCTCTAATCTGTTTTTTTGTTTTGTTTTGTTTTGTATTTGGCAAGGGAAGGTTACAAATGGTTTGAAGTCTTTGTGGACCCCTGTGAAGTTAGACTATGACCTAAATATTTAACTTTGGTTTTAACAAATTAAATTTTATCTTTAGAGGCTTTGTGCCTTCTAGCAGTCAAGCAATTAAGCAGATACATAGAATTTTCTTCGCAATCTGAGGGATTCCTGGAACAAGTAGCAAATCATCAACATATTGAATGAGAAGAGAATTAGTTGGAAACATTAGGTGCTCTAAGTCAACTTTTAAAACTTGGGAGAAATAGAGGGGAGACTCAGTAATGCCCTGAGGCATGACAGTCCAGGTGTATTGGTGTCAGTCCCAAATGAAGGCAAATAAACGCTGACTATCAGGGTGGACTGGGGTACTAAAGAAAGCACTACATAGGTCCACCACAGTAAAGACCTTAGTCTTGGGAGATATTTGAGACAACAAAAGATGAGGATTTGAAACTACCAGAAATTGGGGAATCATCAGAAGATCAAAGGCCCTAAGGCCTTGAACAAATTTCCAACTCTTCCTATTAGGTTTCTTAACTGGAATAATTCGGGTACTGAATGGGCTAGTGCAAGGTATTATTATCCCTTTATTAATTAATTCCTCAACTAGAGGGGTTAACCTTTGAATTGCCTTTTGTTTTAGAGAGTATTGAGAAATCCTGGAAAGCAGTTTTGTTGGGTCAATTTGAACTTTAATTGCTTGTGCATTATGTATTCTTCCCACATCTATGGAGGAAGAAGCCCATAAGGTTGGGGACACAGAGGATAACAATGGCTGATCTTTTTCTAAAGTAGAGGTATTCTATCCATTGTCAAAACATCTAAGTGACATAAGAGGTCTATTTTGTGCCTCTTCTTATCCAACTAGCATATGGATTGACTGATACAGATCAGCCAGACCAGTTTGGTAAACCTGAATTAAAAAGCAGATTTCCTCTTTAAATTTTTGAGGGTCTTTGATGGGTATTGGGAATGCCTTAGCTATTGCTGTTAATTTGGCTTTAGATCAGGGAGAGAAAGTAATTACAGGGGAGTTGTTCTCTTGCCCTTTAACTGGTTTGACCTTAAAGGACGTGCAAGACACCGGAGCAGGTTTAGGGTTAAGAAACAGATCATCATTTGTAAACAGCATTTCAGACAGACAGGATCCTTTCCAGGATATGGAGGGAGAGTAAGGTGCAAAGATAGAAGAGGAAATGAGGGATCAGAATGAGTGGACTCATTGACTGTCTTCTGTGTTTTCTTCTTAAGAGACTTATTAACCTTGGTTAATTTGGGTACCGTGTCTTGAAAGAAGCCAGTTTGGAATCATTGATATGTTTTTAGAAACTGCTAAATACCAATCAAAACAAGCATTCCCAAATTTTTTGTTTTCTAATTTAGATCTCAGGTATACTAATTTTCCCAATTCAAATGAACCCAAAAGTGGCCACTGGTCAAACAAACTGTCTTTCATCAGGGCATGCCAGAGTTCTAAATACAAACATGACTGAGACCAGTAAGTCTTGGACATGTAGCAGGAGATCTGCTAAGGAAATCTGCAGGCTTAGATTCAGCAGAACCCATGACCATGCAAAAAGACAAATACAAAAGTCTTCAGACAGACTCCAAAATCTGAATAAAATGGAGTTGAGCTGCAACATAACAAGACAGCTCCAGATTCAAGGGAACTCACCAAATGGACTGCAAGGCTTCTCATGGAGATGGAGAGCCTAAAGGGCTCAGCAGGATCCTTCACCTGTGTCTGACAAGGGCTTCAAGGCGGTAGGCTAGTTGCTTTGGTCTTGCTTCTAACATCAAGTAATTGTTAAAAATGAAACAGAGTTTCTGTAAAATAAGAGTTTTACTCAGATTACAAATTGGAAAGCACCAAAATGAAAGTTCAAAATGGTATTCTGATGAGGGAGCATAAGCACACATCTTTTATTGCAACTGTACAGAGTGGGTAGAGTACAGGGGTACGTTTGATTGGTTGACATTCAACATGCTTTGTAAGACTCATTTATCAAGAATTTCTATTGGTTGGAGTACTCAACCTTAGCTACAGTTTCCCACATTCCAGAGCTGTTTCCAGTAATGTTCTTGGTGGGCCACCTCACCATTGCAGAACAAGTTATCTTGGTCAAAGTATGGTCATGAGTCATGGGTATTCTAAAAAGCAGAAGCAGGGGCCTAGGGCAAAATGGAGTCCAATTCAGACCTGTGTCAGTCATTTTAGTTATGTCAAGCACCTCAGTTTTAGAATGCTCTTTCACAACTCATACTGCACACATTACGCACTTAACGCATACACTCACTCCCATATACACGCACATACATGCACTTACGTACTCATACTTCACACACGTACTCATACACACATATATTCAAGGCAGTTATAATTAATAGATTTCCATTTAAAAATAGCTAGTTTCCTGCCTATAATCAGAAAGAGATGAAGGCAATGACTGTAATGATCACAATTCATTACACACAGAAGGAGTTTGGTGAGTAGGTTGGGTTCTAGTTCCTAGTCCCCCTTTGGGACCCTGACTGGGGAGTCCCTTCTATCAGGCCTTAAGTTTTTCCTTCGCTAAATGAGACCAGCCACTCTGTGTGTCCAATGATCTGATTCTGCTCACAATAAATCCCATTAAGATCCTAGCCCAGGGTATTTCCTGCTGAGAGGCTGAGGGAAAGTGCTCCCCAAAGCCTTTTTTAGAAGGATGTTAACTGCCTCCTTTCTCCTCCCTCCTCACCTAGGTGGGAGAAGACACACCCCAAAGAGGATGAGTGTTTGGGGCATAGCCTGCAGAGTGACTTCATAGCTCCTTGAAACTGAACTCTAACTGTAAACTACAGCAGTCTTATGTCATTAAGAATTCTATTTTTTTTACAGGCATGCATTTATTAGTATAAGATATATATGCTAAGGTCTGGGATGTATGGACAACTTTATCAAAACTCAGAGGAAGGTTACTAGAGGATCAGAGAAACCTCCAGAGAGAAGAGTGACTTAGGGATCTGCTGTTTACAATGATAACAATAAAAGAAAGTGGACATCACCTCAGTCTTAAGAACTCTTGTTTTTATGATACATTTAGGATGTGACAAGTAGTAACCAAAAGATTAAAAGACTTCTAAATTCCTTTGCCTTTTTAAAGAGTCTCTGGTTAGAAAAATTTAGAAAAATACTGTTTCATTAACACTCACATATATACGTACAAGCACAAAGTGAAATGTATAATCAATTATCTGAATAGTTCGTGCAGCATATCATCATTTTTTGTTTTGTTTTGTTTTTTCCCTAAGTTTTTAAATGTGTATAATTTCAGTGTTTTGAGCTTCATTTGATCCTTTCATAGGCCCAGACTCCATGGGTTAGGCCCTCCTGCTTTTTAGCAGCCCCTCTCTTGCCTCACTGCTGTCCCAACAGTAATTAAGCCTTTTAAAAGATAGGGGAGCTCCACTATCAGTAATTCAATCTCTCCTGTTTACTGATCTCTGCCATTAGCAAAGCTGAAAGCAAACTGTTTTAATTAAAAAGATTGGCAATAAGTTGGTGTAATGCCATAATTTGCACAGGGCCCCTTCTAGAAATGACTTAACCTCTGTCTTAGTTGCTATGACAACTAATGGACATAATGGTTGCAGTGTGAGCAGCACAGCGTGCAGTGGGACATGAAGAGGGATGATGGGCTTCTGCCTCAAGAGGACGGAGCTAGGAGATTAGAAAGCCTAGCTTTCTTGTGAGTTCCCAGGGGATTTTTACTCAGAAATTCCCTCTCAGATCTTTGCTGTCAGGTCCTGTGGCTTGGGGACGTGACTTCCATGGTCCCTGGCTGAGTGACCTTCCAAGTCTCCAGGTGACCTTGGCTAAGACTGTCACTTGCCAGTGCCTTCCAGACTGCACAGTCCAGTCAAGAGTGAAAGACAAGATCCAGCAGCACAACTCACCTTTGAACATGCCAGAGAGAGGTCTCTGCCTGCAAGCAGCAGACACGCAGAGGGGAAACACAAGTTTCAGATAAAGGCCCCATGTGCTGAGTCCACCATTCCCTCCCCCCGCCCCATGCAGGGTGGCCATGGCCAGATGAAGGGATGCCAGTGCTTGGCCTAGTTGTGCCAGGGAGCTGGGGTGCTGGCATGGAGAGGAACAGACTCGGGAGCTACACATACCACAAACACAGGTCTCTTTCAAATGCTTGGGCTGGACAGAGCAGGAGGTCACACCTGCTCTGGGTAGACCAAGGGCCTATACTAGCTCAGCATTCTAAAGGTGGGGCAAGTCCACTTGGAAGACGTAAGGACCCTGTGGCAACAGAATAGTAGAGACCTTGCTGAAAAGGCCCAGAAGATTCTCAGTCTTGACTTCCTTACCCATGAAATGGAATAGCAGCATCTTTCTCTCAGGGTCACTGTGAGGACTGATGAAGACCTCACTTCTGGCTCAAAGCCTGGAAGGCACTCATGTTCTATGGACTGAGCTCTGGTGGTGGGGCAGGCCCCTCACTCTGTCATGCCAGGCTATACGCAGAGCTGGGAGAGTATTGCGTACCAGGAGATGGGACACACCCTGGCCAAGGGGAAGTGGGAAATGTGGGAAAAGAAAGGCATCAGGGTAAAGTAGGAGAAAGAAAGCTGCACTTGTAGTTGGTGCCAGAGGTTCTGTGGCACACAGCCCAGGGTGCAGCGTGGGGTTGAGTCCTCTGAGGGGCACAGACATCTGTGTCTGCCCTCCACTCTGAGGGGGTGAGGGCATGGCCCCACAGTGTCAGCTGCTCTGCCTTCCGGGCAGTCATTTCTGGACCTGTGCTCCACTGGCACAATGGCCCCTCTCTGTTGTTTGTTCTCTGCTCAGGAAACCCACTAGGCCCACCTCAGTCCCAGGACAGACGCCGGGACCACAGTGTCCCTGACACAGTGGCACACCCTGGTGTAGCCAGCAGTGTGGCCTCAGCCTCAGACTAAGCATGCTCAGTCATGGTGAGGCCTGCCGCCAGGGGAAGGGAGGGCCTGCTGCCTGCTCTGCTAGGCAGCAGCAGGCCAATCCATCATGCTGTGTGCACAGGTGTGGAAGGACAATAAAGCAGATAGGATTGTGATCCTAATCAGTGTGTATGGTGGGTCCCAGGAATAGCACGCCTGAGCTATGGTGCCAGACATTGGAAGCAAGCCCACTCCTGAGCAGGAGCCAGATAAGAAAATGCCTTGGCTTCATTCGATTTAGCTTAGCGAGCACTCAGAGAGAGCCTATATTTGCTAAGTGTAATGAGGGTACAGCAAGGGGGGATTCAGCCCACATTTTTTGGTCTGATAGGAGGCAGGGCATAGCTTGGGGGAAACTTGTGTGAGGGGCCCCGTGAGGGCCTGGTGATAGTACTGGCACAGAACCTATGCTTGCTGTAGATTGACCAGCCAGCCCCTGGGAGCCCCTTCTGCTCCTCTGCAGGCTTTGCCTCACCTTTTCTCATCCACAAGGTTGGCCATCCAGAGTCTATCCTCACCCCACTTCTGTCTATGCTGGCTCCTGGTGGTCTCATCCCATTCCTCTGCACCCAGTGACCTCTGTGCTGATTTCCTGATGCTCGCTGCCAGCCCCTTTGCCTCCCCTGCAGACTCACAGGCCAACCACACACTCACTCGTGTATCCTATAATGCCCATGATGCTGTGCTCCATTTGCCAGAAGTGGAGTGTGAAGCCCAGACCTGCCCTGAACTGACACACCCCTGTTGCTCCGGTGAAAACCCCTCTGAGTCGCCACCCTGTCTCTTTATCCTCACGTCCACCCAAGGACATCCTGTTGCCCAACCTCCAGGACACCCCTCTCCTGAACCCTCCACCCATCACCTCACCTGCCCCCTTGTCTGAGGTGCCACCTCTCTCAAGATCACCCAGTGTCCTCCCAGGGTCTTCCAGCCTCCACCACCTGCTGTCCCCAGCAGGACCCTCTGAAGTGAGCCTTGGGACTAGTGCTTCCGGCTTAAACTCACCACTGGCTGCCAGCTGCACAAATCTCACCCTCCCCCCCGCTACAGCCCTCTATCCGGCCCTGCTCACCTCCAGTTTCACCTCTTCTCTGGCTTCCCCACTGTGTTACTGCCCCCGTGGCTGCCCTCAGCCTCCCCACTCCCTCCTGTCTCGGGCCTTTGCACTCGCTGTACCTCTGTTTGGGATACTTTATCCCATATGTATCTTGTTTGGCCACCTCCCACCTCCCTGTGTCCCCTCTACACAGCTCTCACCTGTACCTGAGTGGAATGGATCTGTCTACTTGGGTTGGCTCACTCCCCCTGCCACCCCCAACATCAGCCCTGTCAGGGCCTGGACTCTCTATCTCATTCACCATTACACTCAGAGGGGGCCCTCCACATGCCGGTGCCCCCACTCATCCTCTGTGCCTTAGTTTTCTCATCTGTAAAACGTGGGGAATAATAGCACCAACTTGGAGGGTTGTTGTGAGCACTAAATGAGAGAATTAATGTAGGTCTTGAAGACAGAGCTTGGTATGTAGTATGCATACATATGTACATGTAATAATTATTATTAATGCAATTATTGCTGAGTTGTTTAATTGGCTCAGGGTGATGTGGTCAGGGTCGTCAGGGAAGGCAGTTGGTGTAGGCTATGAGGCCATCTTAGGAGGAGATGGGAACCATTGCAAGTTTGAGCCCCTCTGTCTTTGTGTTCCTTGGGTGCCTGCTTAGAGGTTCTGCCCCACTCTACAGTGTCTTCACTCAACCTTCCCTACCCACCTGCCTTGGTGTAGGCCCAGCTCTCTACGGTTTAAGGGTTCTTTATTGACGGGGTGACACAGTTGGCATTCCCATTTACGCGTAGGCCACATGGGCCCCAGCAACAGACTCAGATCTGACAAGCCAGGTCCCTGATTTGATTTGGCTCTGGCCCTCCCAGAATCTCTTGCTCGTATCCTGGGGCCTGTCTCTTTAAAGGATAATTGTATGAAGTAATTTTATTTGAGGAACAATCGCTCCAGCAGTATGATGGTGCACTCGAAGTTAATGGATCCAGAGTCCTTGCATACTAAGGACGAGTTTAAGCCAAGCACAGGGTGTTCTTGAAAAAAGGTCTCATTACCCTGTCAAGCCCTGCTCTCACTGAGCCATTAGCATGCTGGTGGAGAACATGAGCGTGGAAGGAGACAGGCTCACAGGTGCCTGTGCCCTCATGTCCTACTGGGGCCTGGGCTCTGGGCAGGTGCTCAGTAGACCTACCTCATTAACTTCGATCTGACCTTGAGACAATCTCATTGTCAGTCCATCTTACAAGTAAGGACGTTGAGGACTGGCAAGATAAAGTAACAAACCCAAGGCCACACAGATGGTGAGTGGGGAGCTGTCCCTCATGTGCTTCCCCCACTCACCTTTTGCTGACTCAGTTTCCCACTTACTGCTCCTCCTGTCCTCTTGCATCTGTCTCTCCTCTGCTCTGCCTGCACCACTGCCAGCTTTAACCCTCTAAATGTAAAAGTGATGATGTCAAACCCCCCCCCATTAAAATTCCTCAGTGTGTTTCCAAGGCCTTCAGGGGACATTGAAGCTCCATGATGCTGTGTGTGCAGCCCTGGTCCAGCCATACCACACCCTGTGCAGCTTCCCAGCCTCCTCCTGTGCTGCCCTCTTCAAGTGGAACCCCTCCCCCACATCTACCCCTGTGTCCTGCCTAGGTAACACCCACTCAACCTCTGGAAAGGATTCCATCTGGGCATCTCTTCCTGGGGACCCTCTGGCCCCTTTGTGCCTGCACCCTGGATCCACACCCAAATGTATTCCTTATCTGGGCATAAGCCCTCTCCAGGGCAAAAGAGTGTGGTGCAGGACCTGGAGTGAGGCTCTGGACCCTCAGGCCACCCCTGTCACTGTGCCTGTCAGGCCTACCCAGGCTTCTTCCATTCATTCAGCAAATATCAGTCGAGGGCCCACAAGGTGCCAGGCCCTGTCCTGGACACATGCAGAGACACACAGCCAAGGATTCACTTCAAGGAGTTGATGTTCCTGAGCAGAAGGCAAGCAGAGCTGTCAGAAGGGACAGGCCTTAAGGAAGTGGCACCTGAGCACAGCTTGAAGATAGGGAACCAGCTACCTGGGGAAGAGTACTCCAGACAGGGGCACCCCCGCACCCACGTCCTGACTGGGAGTTGCCTGTTGAATCAGAGGAATAGTGAGAGGCCAGAGTGGCCTAAGCAGAGGGTGAAGAGGGAGAGAGAATGTGGCCCAAGAGGTGGCAGGGCAGGTCACATAGGGCCCCAGTGGCCGGAGTGACTGCAGGGGTCCAACAGGAGAAGCCTGGTCTGATTCACATTCTAGAAGGATCGTATGGCTCCTGGCTTGGCACAGAAAAACAGAGATGATGGGGCTGGGACAAGGAAAGCAGAGGGGTAAGAAAGGGTCCCCTCTCATTCCTGGGTCTACATGAAAGGTACAGGTAACAGAATTTGCTATTAGACTGGGGATGGGGGATGGGAGAAGGAAGTGTCCAGGAAGACTCCAAGACTTGTGGAATAAGGTGCTAGGAGGACAGAGCTACTATCAACTGAGGGGGTGGGAGGGGATGGAAGGGTGGTGGGGAGAAGGCCAGGACAGATGACTTTTATAATATCTGCCAGACGTTCAGATGGAAATGTCCAGGACATGAGCTGGTATGACTCCCCCTCCCTGTGCCTCTGTCTCCTGACCTCCTTGTAGGTCAGTGCAGCACCCAGCACATGGCATATCTTCCACAAGGGTCAGTTGTGGGACTATTATGGACAGTGATGGGATCCTGGCTTCTGCAGACATTCCCTGAGAGCCAGTGCCCTGGCCAGGGAAGTAAGGGACAAGTCTGAGCCCTAAGAGCTGAACATCTGCCAAAAAGATCCTGATACCTTTGACTGGAGAAGGATGAGCAGCCTGACCGGTTGTCATGAGCCCTCAGACACCTGCCATCTGGGTTCTGGGGAGCTGCTTGTGCCACCCCCACCCCACTGGGAAACAATCCCATGAGGGGCGAGCCCCTGCCTGTCACTGCCACTGAAGGGCAATTTTTCTTCTCTCCACAAGCCAGCCAATTAATTCATGTCATCTATTTTCCTTACTCAGATCAAAGGTTGTCAAATTCCTTTAGCCCACTTAATGATCTGTAATATACCCTTCCATTTCCTGACCAGGCTATTAGATGAAATAAAATTCATAATGGCCTCCCCCAGCATCTGTGCACCTGTGTACATGTGCAGGGTCAGGTGGAAACTCCAGGCTCCCATGCAGCCAGGATCATCTTCTGTCAAGCGATTCTGCAAACTCGGCCTCAAGACCCAGGGAACTCTGCACCCCTGTGAAGCTGAAAGTAGATGATGCCTGTGTCACTTACCCTCGCCCTGTCCGTAGCAGACATTATTAATCAATTGCAGGCTGTCTTCACCACTAGCTCAGATGTGGCCTCCCTACACAGCCATTACCAGATGATCTAAGTCCTGGCCTAGAAGAGGAAACCTCTTGACCATTCAAACAAGAGAAGTTAATTGATGGCACTAGCCATGCTGCTTTTTAAATTGTTAGTATTATTTTATGTAAACTGTGGCCTCTGAGTGTGGGTAAAATGAAATGCCGGGATCCCCAGCTGAAACTCCTCCCAGCTGCTGAGGTGAGCACAGCCCATGACCCTACTCTGGGGGCTGGGATCAGGAGCCCCAAACCTGCCTACTCTCTGCCTCCCAGGGATGTTGTGTAGACCACACAGTTTGCTGGACAAGCCTGGGTGTTGTTGGCAGTCAGCAGCAAACAGGTCATTGTTAAAAAACCCAGACCTGCCCTATCTGACTTATCATCTGCCTCCCTTCACCGTGTCCCTGTCCCCCTCAGGCTGCCCAGCCTCTGCGCCTTTGCCCACAGTTCCCTCATCTGGCTGTTCTCCCCCACCCTTCACCCTTACCTCTGCTTCTCCATTGACAGCTCCCTATTACGTAGGGCTACAGCTCATGGAAGTGCCCATCCAGTGTAACTGACCTCCACTGCCATGATAGCAGGACATGTCATCTCACTCACGTTGGACGCTAGCGCTGGCCCTGGACACCCACAGCAATTACTGTCCGAGGGAAGACTGGCCCTAAGGATGCTGATCTTGGCTCCCCTGCAAGTGTGTAGATCAGAGACCACAGGAGAGGGCAGTCCAAAACCCCAGGCAGAGAAAAGGAGCCCTGGAGCCAAAATGAGTAAGGTCTGCCCTAGAGGGCCATCACACCTGAGTGACTTTGCGCAGGCCATGCTGTCATGGGGCTTCGGTTTCCTCACCAGGGAAAGGAAGGTGTGATCTAAAGACAGAGCACCTGCTCAGGTCTCTCTTCATGCTATGGCAGGAGCCATGGTCTCCTAGGGACAGAAGGGAATGTGGCCTGGAGCAAGGATACTCATGTCCTGAGGGAGAATGGGAAGGCTTTCAGGAGGAGGAGGCACTTCCCCTGGAAAGGGATGGGGTCTGAACAAAGGAATTGGGAGAGGCGGGAAGGCCCCTGGGAGGTGGAGTCAGGAGACCTGGAGACAATCAGAGGACAGGATGACCAGCTAGGGCATTGGGAGTGAGCTGTGGGGCAGGCTGCAGTGGAGAAGCCACTGGAGAGGAAAGTGGGCAGGAGGACATAGAGGCTGTGGTGAGGCAGCTGTGGGCCCCCATGTGAGAGTGCTGAGGCTCTGAGCCCAGGCAGAGGCTGCTGGGCAGGACAGAAAGGTGGACAGTGTGAGCAAAGCCAGGGCAGTGGGGGTGGGACTGGCTGCAGTAAGGTAGAGTCAGTCATGAGGCTCTGTGGGGTGGGTCCAGCTAGACGGGGCAGTAGTGCAGCCATGAGACCCTGACTTGGGGGGAGCTGGGGCTGGGAAGGGGACTCGTGTCCCTCGTCAGACTTCTGGAAGTAGACAATCATAACTGCTGGCAATGTGGAAGAACCACAGATGTAAATGGAAACCACCACCCAAATCATGAGACACATGCATCTTCCACTGGCTTCCCAGAGTGGTCAGTGGTAGAAGCAAGGAAGCCCACAGCCACACCACCACCTTCTTCCCTGTGAGGTGGAGCATGCGCACCAGCCTTTGAGGGGCTCCTACCTGCACACAGATTTCCTGTCTCTGTGGGTGTTTCTGCCCCTCAGTCAGCCAGCTAGGAAGCGGGAGGCTCTCTGCACCCCTCCCTTCTCTCCAGATAGACCTCTGCCCTGCGGTGGCCCGGGACTCCCCTGGGTCCTGCTCTCCTGCACCTCCGAGCTGGGCTGCAGGGTGGAGACTCCACTCTTGGGCAGGCTGAGTATACAGTGAGGATGTCGAACAGGTCCTGGAAGTGCCAGCAGAATGCCACTGAGGTGTTCCTTACAGTGGAATGAAGAGGTTCATTCAAGGAAATTGGGCTTGGTTGTGTGCTCGGCTCGGAGAGAAGAGCTTCAAGAAGGAGAGGACAGGACTTAGTTCAGAGAGAAGCCCATGAATTTGTGGGAACCCTAAACTCACTGCCTCAAAAGCCCTGCCAACCTTTCCCGTGCCCTGCCCAGTGTCCCTTTGCTGTCCAGCCCCTCCAACCTTCCCGACTACAGCAATGACACTCCCTGGACGGGGAGGCTCACTTCCCTCACCCCCTGCCTTGACCTGAGCCTTTTAAGCAAATCAGCAATGTAATTATTGATCTGTAAGAGAAAAGGAATTAATACAGCCACCCACATCCTTTGAACATAAGAGTATTTAACAATGAACTCTGCTTAAACTTCATAAAAGCCTCTTCAGCAAATCAGCACACCAGTATTGATCTGGAAGTCCACCGTGAGTCCCAGTTGTCTGCTCCTCCACTGAAGGACCATTAGTTTGTCTTGCTGGACTCTCCTCTCTACGTTTATGACCTGGCAGTACCTCCGGGGACAGCTTCTGCTGCCTCTCAGCAGGGCTGAACTGCCCAGTTTTGCTGACTCTCCCTTTTCCTGGAGTCCAGGTATCGACTCCGGAGTGCTGGGCAGGTGTTCTTGGGTCTGAGTCCTTTGGGCCTACGCTGGACCATGGGCACCATCAGCCCCTGCTGCCTCCCCCACACTATCCAGCAACCCTGCCGAGACCTGGGGGTACTTGTCATGCCCCATCTTGCTCATCCTCCCAGCGATCCTCTGAAACTTTGCAACTCCACTTCATAGAGGAAAAACCCAGGGTTTGGGTGGAACAGCACTCCCAGAGTCATGCAGGGGTCATGACCAAGCGCCAGATCCTAGCCAATGCCCTGAGCAGCTCCTACTATCAGACATACGTGTCAGGGCTGAAACTGCCTATGGTGGAGAGAGCTGGGTCGATTGTTCATGATATCTTGGGCTCTAAGCCGGAAGCATCCCTACAGAGGCCCATCCAGGCAGCTAAGGAGGCCAGGTGTCAGCAGGGCTAAGCTGTGCACCCGCTGGACTGGCACCTACAGGACTACTGTTTCCTCAACACTGCCTGTCCACCCTGACCTGCCTGCCAGCCTACTGTGTGCCTGCAACTGGGTGTTCATGGTCTGAAGGGCCTTGGTCTGTCCAGCCAGGGATTGTCAGCATGCCACCTTCTGGAGGCTCAACCCCAGCTCCCAAAGCAGTGTCCTGAGCCCACCACCTGCTGACGGGGCCTCCTCCCTGAGCCTGGTCAATCCTTGTTTTCCCAGGCCTCTGCCACGTTGTCATACACAACTTTAGCTTTGAGGGTGGGGATGCCAACAGCTGAAGTAGGAGGTGCTGTGGCAGGAGCCTGGATGAGGAGTCGGGGTCTCTGGGTCTAGTTCAGCTTAGAGCTAACCTCTGTGGGTCTGGGTCCCCTCCCCACCTCGGCTGTAGTGGCTGCCTCTGTGAAATGGACTCAGACCTTGGGATGCTTCCTAGCATTCTCCACAGCAGCAGAGCAAGGAACCCAAGAACCCCAAACTGCAGACTCCACATCACTGGACCAGCCCCTCAGATGCCCATTGCCAATGGCTCTGGGGATCCAGGAAACTGGCTGTGACATCAGTCACCCATGCCTGCCATGCCCCTCCACACGAGCGAGTTCTCTCCCTCTGCCTGCCTCTCAGTGCCGGTGCTTCTGCCTGGGCCTTCACTCCCCTTTCTCCTCTGGTCCTCTCTTACTCTCTTTCTTCTCTCTGTTCAGGAGTCTATCTCCACCTCCTTGTCTGCCTCTGTTTCCCTGTTTCTCTTTTCTCCTCTGCTGGTCTCTGTTTCTTCTTTCGCTTTGCCTCAGTCTGATTTTTGTCAGCTTCTTCAACATCTGTTTGTCTTTCTAGTCCACCCCCACGACAACCTGTGTTCCAGTGTTCCCTGGACCAGGAGAGGTGAGGAGAAGTTTATATCCAGGTCTCAGAAGGCACCCTTGGCTCACAGTGCGGATGTCTGGAATCCCACATGAGTGAGGGCCTTCCTGAGTGGGGCCTTCTCCAGGAAGGCTGCTCTTGGAGGTTTGACAAGTGGCGCTGTAGACAGGGAACAGGAGGCAGGGCCTTACTGTATGCCTGCATAGCCAGGGCGGAGAATGAATGAGAGGCGAATAAAGGGCTGCAGAGCCTCCACTGAGGTTCAGCCTCTCCACAGGAAGGCCAGACAGCCTAGTGGATGCTGTGCTCCAGCCACCCATCCCCTCCTGGCTCTTCCAGGCTGGACTAGAGAGGTGACCAGGACCCCACCCTATGCTGGGCCCTGAAATGGCACTGTCCTCAGCTCAGACAGCCTATGAAGACTCATTTCCCAAGGCACAGAGAGGGCACATCAGGGGACATTTCCACAGGGTATTGTGTCTTGCTGGGAAAGGGAACCCTTCCAGGCCCCATGCTAGGCACCCAGGCCTTTGAAGACCTGCACCCAAGAGAGAAAACCTGGGTGAGTATGGCCAGAAGAGAACCTCCCTGGCACTGCAGAGGCCTGGGGGCCTGAAGTCCATATGGTGGCCTGTATGGGGGCCCAATCGGAGGTCTATAAGAGGGTCTGGTGAGGGGGTGTGATGCCTTGGAGCACCTGCCAGTTTAGAGGCTACGTCCCAAGCTCAGTCAGGCCACCCGAGGGCCTCCTGGGATGCAGACAAGGCCTTGTGCTAGGCAGACAGGTCCCTGTTGCTCAAACCTAGGATGGCCAGCAGTCCTTGGCACAAGCCCAGAGGGGGAAATGCCTGGAAGAACATGCCTCGGTCCTGCTGGTAGGGAGCCCAGAGGTTTACCCCCTCAGAGCACAGTGAGGGTTCTGTGCTCAGGAATTCAGCCTGTCCACTTCAGCAGTGAGGGCTCACAGCTTAGAGCAGAGTAGCCTCATAAAGGACAGGTCTATATGAGCAGGCCCAGAGTGGATGGCACTTGTGATTGGTCAAGGCATACTGGGACTGCTGAACCCCCTGAGCCTGCCCTTTCTGGGACCACCCAGAGCTGGGCCCTCCTCTGCACCATCCAGGTACAGGCCAGCCCCACAGCACTACCCCCACTCCCCCGTCGCCTGGGTCTGGGACACTCCATCAACAATGCTGCCTGTCAGAAGGCCTCCTGCCTTCTTGATCCCCTGCTTCCTGTCACTGGAGATCAAAGGGCACTTTCTTTGTGGCAGCTCCTGTCATAGGTTTTAATGCTCCTCATTAGCACAGGTGCTGGAAGGAGAGGGGGAGCCTCAGGTCTGGGTGCAGGGAGGAGGGGGCAGGAAGGTACAATCCCACTGGGGTTTCGGGACATGGTTTCGGGGCAGGACTGTGGGGTCACCTCTCCCTGGGCCCAGCACCCTGGCTGCAAGTAGGACTGGCTCCTGGCACTGGTGTCTGGGAGCCCTCTGTGTGGAGGCTCCAGGGATGCCCCACTTCTGCTTTCTCAAAATATCAAAAGGGGTGCAGCAAGTAGCTAGGGATTGGAGCGTATCCCTCCAATTGGCAGACACATCCCACCTTCCCCAGCCCATCCCCTTCGGGACGTGAGGATAAGAAGGGTATGGGAATTAGATGAGGGCCTGAGTTCAGCAAGGGTGCTGGCCATTCTGCTGTCTTCGTCTGAGTTCTTGGTGAACCCACACTCAGGCCGGGCTCAGCACATCCAGATGTCAGGCCGGTGGGGGAGACACGCCAGCACCTGCAACCTAGGCAGAGCTTGATCTGGGCTGTCCCCTGGGCAGGGGCAGATGTGGCAGGGAACTTGATTCCAGCAGGGATCCAGGAGGTCACTTGGGGGCTCTGAGGGGCTCGGCCATGAGGGCACATGGGGAAAGGTGGCGTTGGGCCAGCTGTGCCTGGGAGGAAGGGCATGAGGAACAAGGGGCCAGTGAGGAGGCTGTGGCCAGGCCAAGGAGGACCTTGAATACCCACTGTGAGGTGAGATTCCTTTCAGGCCATCTTGGAGCCAGGGACAGTGTGTTTGTCCCTTGGTGCTGCACTGGCCAGAGTGCCCTCGGATAGGCCAGGTCCCAGGCATTGTCACAGCCAAGGCCAGCCCCATCAACCCCAGGTGGGGCTTCAGTGGGCCACACCCACCTCTGTGCCCAGCTGTGCTCCTTCTCACCCTCACTGTGGCTGCTCCCAGCTGAAGCCAGCCCTGCCCAGACCCCAGCCTTGTCCCTTCTCTCCTGCTTAAGGATATTGTGGACATCAAGGATGTTGGACATGGCTCCAACAATTCTCCCTGTCTGTGCTACTCGCTCTGAAGTTACCTCTCTGAGATTCCATCCATCTTGAGCAAGGACGTGGCGTGACGCCACCCTGTGGACCAGGTCAGGGCTGCAGTGCTTGGCTGTCAGCCCTGAGCACTTTGCTGCTTCTAGCCAGCTCCCTCCATAATTCACTTTGTTGAGACCTGGAGACACTTAGTTGCTGGTAGCCCTATCTGGAGACTCTGAGGAGGGTGAGAACTGGGCCGCACCTCTCTCCACAGCTCTGGGCCAGGGGCTGGCACTCAGCTGTCACAGACCCCAGGGCCCAGCACTCAGCTGTCACAGACCCCAGGGCCCCTCTGAGGACAGGGTGTTGAGAGAAGCCAGTGTGGTCATTCCTATGTGGTTTCATTTCATTTTCCAGGAGTGAGAGGTAGGGTTAGGCAAGAGCAGTGCTGCTGTCTAGTCTCCTCCCACAGACCCCTGTTCTGGCCTGGCTAAGAGCTCATACTGGGGCAGGGGGACCCCTAGGCTGGCTGAGGAGTGGCCAGGTGGGATGTACCTTGGCCCCAGAGGCCAAGGACCAGAAGGCCTGTGACTGTGGACAGTAGGGCAGCTGCTGTCCAAGGCTTCAGTGTTGGGGGAAATCATGGGCACCAGTCTGCTCCTGGGAGGAGAAGCCCACACCCTGCCACAGATGCAGGTATCAGAAGGCACTGATGGGTGGGTGCCTCTCCTACGTCCTAGTGTACCATTTCCTGCTTTGTGCCCAGGTAAGTGCCACATGATCTGGGCGTCACTGTCACCTCCCACAAAGGGCAGAGGTCCAGCCACTGCCCACTAGCTGAGCAGCAGGTGTGAGTGGGCCAGGAGGACCTGAGTACCTGCGGGACACAGGCCACCTCCAAGTATGGCAGACACAGCATGGCACTTGCCACAAAGGGGACGGCACAAGTCCACGAGGAAGAAGGGCCCCGTTCTACAGCACAATGGTCATGCCTTGTCAGGCCTGGAGCCCATCCATGCCACATTGGCCAGGTCAGGCCTGCCACACAGTGAAGTGGCTACTCTGCCGGGGATGCTCTGTGGGCCCCCTACAGCTGGAGTGGGATATGCACCTGGAGGCACTGACACCCACCTCCCTGTCCTGGGACTGCTCCAGGAAGGTGACCAGGGGTCCGAGGGCCCCAGAATGGCCCACACCAACATCCAGCAAGCAAGCTTTCACCTCATCCTGTCATCCAAACATGTCCAGGAAAACAGAGACTTTGACTATGGGATCTGTGGTCAATGGGGAAACGGATAGCGCCTGGCCTCTGTTCTGCTGTCACAGGTGGCTTAATTCTCCCAGCGAGCCACCATTAGATTGTTCCGGACAAGATGAAGCCTGAAGGCCCATAGCCCATGAGACCCCTTTCTCTCCTCCCACTGCCAGGTCAGCCTGAGCCAGTCAGCCACCCCCAGGACAGTCTGTGACACTTGTTATCCGAGCCTCCTGAGGTGGACATGAGGTCAGGCTAGCTCCACAGGGCATCAAGGCTGGGGCTGTGAGGATGACACTGACAAGGTGTAGTCCCCGGCGGGACAGGTTAGAGCCAGTGGGAAGCCCAGGCTGGCGCTGGAGCTCCTAAGGCCAGTGGGCCCGGCACACTACTCCTGCAGTGTGCAGACCCACCCTCACTGCTGCCCTCCTGGGGCTGCCAACCAGGCTTACTGCGCTGGATGCCCAGAGCAGGGGCACAAGGAGAACACACACAGGCTGTCCCACAAGCTGTCATCTAGGGCTGGAGGGGAAGGGCTTGCTTCTCCCCAGCAGAAAGTGTTCCTGTAGCTGCTGAGGCTAGGCCCAGTGCCTGGCCCAGTCAGGCCCTCCCAGGTACATACTGACCCTGCAGCCAGAGCTAATGGGATCCTCTAGGCACTGGAGCTCGGAGACAGGGTTGCCAGTAAGCAAAAACTGCCAGTGTGCTTGGTCAGCAGGCTGCCTCATGCAATATGTAACAGCACATTAGCCCATGCTGAGCATGCACAAGATGGGCAGCCACGTGAGCCTGGGGTGACACAGAGCCCAAAGGCTGTCTTTTAACTAACCTCTACCTCCTTTCTCTGTAGACACACCTTGCCCACCATGGCAGGCTTGGTCTTCATCTGCAGTCCTTTTCCCACAGAGCCCAGACGAGTCCTCAGGATCCTTCTGTCTGAGTCCCCTAGGGCTACCACAATAAAAACACCCCACGTAGGTGGCCTCAAAGAACAAAAACTTATTTTCTCAGTTCTAGAGGTTAAAAGTCCAAATCAGGTTCTTGGCCATGTTCATTCTTTCGGGGGGCTTCTCTTCTAGTTTCTGGTGTCTGCCAGCAACTCTTGGAGTTCCTTTGCTTGTAGATGATCCTCACATGACATCTGTCTTCCCCCTGTGTGTCTGTGTCTATTCTGCTTTTCTATAACTCAGAAGTGATTAGGTTTGGGACCTACTCTATTCTGGTATGACCTTGTTAACATAACAAAATAAAGCCCCTATTAGCGAACAGGGTCATATTTACAGGTACAGGGGTTAGGATTTCTTCAACACATTTTTTTTTGTGTGTGTGGGGAACACAATGCAACCCATAACATTACACACTTTGGCTCCTAAAAACTCATGTCCTTCCCACATGCAAAACCCATTCACCTTATCACATCACCCCCTAAAGTCTTAACCCATTCAAGCATCAATTTTAAATACAAAATCTCATCCTTTGGATCATCTAAATCAAGTATGGGTGAGATTCTGGGTGTGTTCCATCCAGGGGCAAAATTCCTTTCCATCAGTAGACTTGTAAAACCTAGAATACAAGTTATCTTACCTGATTCCAAAGTACAATGGTGAGCCAGGCATAAAGTAGATGTTCCCATTCCAAATGGGAGAAATTGGAGGGTTAGACTGGGTCATGGGTATCAAGCAAGTCTAAAACCCAGCAGGGAAAACCTCATTAGCTCTCAAGGCTTGAGAATAATCCTGTTTCCCAGGCACATCTGGGAAATAGCCCTAACCTCCAGACTCTGGGTGTTGGCCACACTCTCTGAATTCTGGACAGAGGTCTCTACACCATGGGCATCAGCCCTGCCTTCCAGAACCACTGGGACAGAGACTCTGCCCTCTCAGGTTTGATGGGGCTTTCTTCACCTGATCCACCTAAGCAGTGAGCCCACCCTCTCAGTCCTGGGCAGGCCATTATCACAGCCACAGGCACAACAGCCCTGCCCCCTCAACTTTGGTCAATGGCCCTATTCTCTTGCCCATGGCCATGGCAGCCCCACCCCCTTAACTTTGGCCTACAGCCCCATTCTCTTGGCCTACATGAACTGCTGCCCCACCTTCCAGAACCAAACTGACAGCAACCTTGTTCTTGGAAACCTAAGGGGTGGTTTCCAACAGTTCTGCTGGTCTCTGAACTGCTCCAGGGATGGTCTTTTCCTTTTCTTGGAGGACAACGGATGTTCACAACCAAGAAGCTCCACTGGCCCATTTTCTGCCAGTCAAATTCCAAGAGACAGAGCTTTCATTCTTTTTGTCCTGTCTCTGTATTTTTCAGTCTAAACTGACAGTACTTCTGCTGAGGTTGTTGATCAGATTCATTGGTCACAAGAATAATCTCTTCAGCAAAAGATTGTGTGGCCACATCCTTGGTGTCAGTTTCAGGATACATTCTCTTAGCTTTTACAATAGAATTTTCCAAATCTTTAAGTTCTGGTTTCTTTTTGCACAGTTCATTTCTAAATTTATCTCTTTCTTCCCTCATTTTATTATAAGCAGCAACGAGGAACCATATTACCCCTTTAAGATTGTCTCAGTCATCTAGTGCTGCTATAACAGAAGTGTCACAAGTGGATGGTTTTAACAAAGAGAAGTTTATTTCCTCACAGTGAAAGTAGGCTAAAAGTCCAAATTCAGGGCATTAGCTCCAAGGGAAGGCTTTTTCTCTCTGTCAGCCTTCTTCTCTTCGGTGTTGCCCCGGACTAGGAGCTTCCTTGTGCAGGGACCCCAGTCCAAAGGATGTGTTCTGCACCCAGCAGTGCTTTCTTGATGGTATGAGGTCCCCAATTCTCTGCTTGCTTCCCTTTCCTTTTATCTCTTATAAGGTAAAAGGTGGTGCAGGCCACACCCTAGGGAAACTCCCTCTACATTGGATCAGGGATGTGACCTGGGTAAAGGTGGTGTTACAATCCCACCCTAATCCTGTTTAACATAAAATTACAATCACAAAATGGAGGCCAGCCACACAATTCTGGGAATCATGGCCCAGCCAAATTGATGCACACAATTTTTGGGAGACTTAATTCAAACCACGACAAACATCTTGCTTAGAAATCTTCTCATTTCATTATTTACAAGTTTTACTTTCCACAAAGCACTCAAACATAATTCAGACAAGTTCTTGGCCATAGCAAGGATTACCTTTCCTCCAGTGTCCAGTAACATGGTCATCATTTCCTTTTGAAAACTTACCAGAAGCACATTTAATGACCACATTTCTAGCAACATTCTGTTCATGGTGATAGATTTCCCTCACAGCTCTCAATTCTTTCTAAGCCCTCATGAGAATCTCCCTTAAAGTTCATAATTCTACCAATAGTCTCTTCAAACCGATCTAGGCTCTTACTATCAAGCACTTCAAAATTCCTCTAGACTGTACCCATTACCCAATTGCAAAACCATTTCCATATTTTAGGTATTTGTTAGAGTAGCACCCCACTCCTGGTACCAAATTCTGTCTCAGTTACTTAGTGCTGCCATAACAGAAATACCACAAGTGGGTGGCTTTAAAGAACACAAACTTATTTTCTCACAGTTCTGGAGGCCAAAAGTCCAAATCAGAGTCTCAGCCATGTTGAATCTTTCTGTGGAACTCTCTTTTAATTTCTGGTCTCTCCAGCAACTCTTGGTTTTTTTTTGCTCATAGACAAGTCCTCACATGTCATCTGTTGTCTCCCTGTGTTTGTGTGTGTCCGCATCTATTCTGTTCTTTTTATAGTTAAGAAGTGATCTGGTTTAGGAGCCACTCTACTCTGGTATGGCCTTATTAACATAACAAAAGAAACCCCTTAATTCCAAACAGGGTCATATTTACATGTATAGGGGTTAGAATTTCAGCACTTATTTAGGGGGAAGGGACACAATTCAATCCCCCTCAACACACTACTCCAGGTAGCCACAACCAAGCCACCATAAACACACACATACATAGACACACACACACAGACACACATATAGGCACACATATACACATTCACACACATATACACATTCACACACATATACACAAATACACACACACACCTCAGCATGTACCAAAACTGAGTCTGTATTGACTTTAGAAGAAGCCATATTGGGACTGCATGTGAAGACCATTATGGTGGAATCTGATGCAGAGTCTAGGGGTCTCTGTGGGGAGGTGTGTCATCCCACCAGGGCATGAGGAGCCTGGTCCCCTTCAAGGCCATCCAGCCTTCCCTGACACCCTCCCCAGGCCAACATTTAATGACCCCAGAGAGAGACATGGTCCTCTCCTGCAGGAGAGGGTCATCCTCTTCACCCTCAGGGCCCTCTGCCCTGCCTCAGCACCCTGGGCTGTCAGGCATTCAGCTTCAGAAAGAGCCATGAGCTAGTAAGCGTGGGGAAAGTCACACAGCCTTAGAGCTGGTACAGGTGTGGGGCCATCTGATGTAGGAGTGTGACCTCCAGGACCACTGCCTGGGCTCAGTGCCCAGTGTGCCTCAGACTGTGTCAGCTGAGCTTCCCATGGCCTTGTCTGTAAAATTTTGATAATACCCAGTGTATGCAACCTGCTTGGGGAATGTTTGCCCACATTGCCAATATCCAAGTGTTGCCGTCACTATTGGTGTCAGTGTCTGAAACACACTCACACAAGTGATCAGTTATAGGCAATGCAACCCATTTTATGAAGGAAGAAGCAGGCTCAGCCTGGGCAGGACACACCCAGGGGACAAGCTGCTGAGTGGCCTCATCCATAACCAGACCCGCCCAGAGTTCCAATCGCAGAGGTTTTGCATTTCTCCAAGAGTCCCCCCCACCCCCCGCACCACCACCACCACCACCGGGAGTGTATCAGCAGGAACTGGAGCATGCCCAGGGCTCTCCAGCCTGGAGGCTGAGAGCCAGGGTGGGTAGGGAATCTGGGGCCTTTGCACCCAGGAAGGATCAGCCCCTCCTTGCTTCCAGCACAGTCCCTCATAGAAGGCACTGCCTCGGCCAGCACATCCTGTCTATGAGCTCAGGGACAGTGGGCTATAATGGACCCACCATGCAGTCTGTACAGCACAAAACATCAGCAGCACCAGAGGTAGCCTGGGCTTTGGAACTGGACGGGTCTGGGCAGGGACGGATTAACCAGTAAGCATGGTTTGCACTGGATTACAGTAAGCAAGGGCTTAATTGTGTTTACTTACTAATCTGTAGTGCACAATTTCACCTGGTTTTCACCACATCTTCGATTAGTAAGTAGGTACAATTAAGCCTGTGCATACCTTGCTTATTGGGTAATCCGTCCCTAAGTCAGGGTCTAAACTGACTCAGATACTACTTACCTTCTGTATGCCTCAGTTTCCTTATCTGTAAAATAGGGATTGTGAGGGCACTTGCCTTGCAGGGTGTAAGCACCCACTGCAGTGCCCAGCACACAGCTGACACTGGATGAGTATTAGCTGGAGGTAGAAAAGTGAGACAGCAGTACAGAGAGCTGACCCCACCAAAGGGCTGGGCTTGTATCATGCTGGCGATTGACACAGAACTGAGCCCTGGGCTGAAGAGCCCAGCACCCAGGGCTGAATGCCAGCAGGACACAGCCCCATACCACCCCTATCCTTGGAGATCCTGGCATCAAATCTTAGTGCCTCTGCCTCCAAACCCCATGTGCCCAAGCACCTCAGGAGTGCCCGAGAGAGAGCCCACACTGCCTGGGTCTGTGTGCATGGATCATACCCTAGACACTAGGACCCAAGGAAACCTTCTCGTGGACTTTTCCGGTCCCAGTCAGAGGCAACATCCCAGCAGTCCTGTCTCATGACAGCTGGCCCAAGAGTTAACTCCAAGGAAGTTGTTACCTTGAACTTCCAGCCCCCTCCCTCCCCTCCCTCCCTCATACCAGTCATTGGCAGCTTATGACCAGCAGTCTCAGGTATCTCAGATATTTGGCCACCGTTTGCACATGCACATCCACCTACAGGCACCTAGGTCACCCTCTCTCCTGATGACCACGCCCCTGTGCCCCAGCCTCACACCCCAGAGTGTCTTTCTTCCTGGACTGTCCCTGCTGCAGCCATCAGGGCGGGTCCCCCACCCCACCCATCCACATATGTTCAGGACAACCCAAGGGCTCCTGCCTGCCCTCCCTGGAGTCCAGAAGCCCTTATCCAGGCTGCTTTCGAGAGGCAAAAGTCATAGAGCACCAAGGGCCCTTACCCTCCAATCCTCCTCCCCACGACCATAACCCTGCAATGATCCCACACCTGTGAGCCCGCCTGGTAAACCAGGACAGGAGGTGAGCCTCCAAGAGGCAGGTGGGACTCACTAGGATCTGGGGAGGGCCTGTGAACCTGTCTCCCACTTGCTCCTGGGAAGATTCAGTGCTCCACAGGGTCTATCTAGGGAACCCTGGCTGTCCTGCCCTGGGGGAAGGAAGGGCTCTCACTGCCCACAGACTCACCACAGGCACCTCCTGAGAGCTCCAACATGTGTTCCTCAACAATGGGACTCACCTAGGCCTCCAGTTCCCTAAAGGCCCTCCAGAGGCTGTGCCTAGCCACCCCTCTTTTCAGCCTGGACTCTTCAGGGTAAAGGTTGGGTCCTGGCTGCCCTGGCCCTGTATGGGACATCCCTGATGGCCAGCTGTGGCTTCAGGCTGGGGTATGGGGGTCCTTAGAGCCTCATCACAGACCACTCTCATCCTGCTAGCCCCTTTTGCGTGCAGACACCAAGGAGGGACACTCTCCTCAAGCTTGCACACCTGGCTCATCCACTCAGGGCTGTGCAGACATGAAGGGGAGTCCCATGGAAGGAAAGCCAGGGCTCCAGAGCTACAGCTCCCTGCTCCCCCCAGGCTCCACACACAGGAGCAGAAACCATCTATTCCTTTTAGAGAGAACTCTTTGAAGAAGGAGGGCAGTCTAGTGATGGTTTTCCCAGCAGAGATTTCAAACCATCCTCAGGGTTGGAATTTGTGTCATTGATTTTATTGATAAAACAAAAGCACAGATTTACACAAAACAAGGGAGGACACATCATAAATAAGTGAAGAGGGACCCAGCATGTTCTCTTGAAGGTCATAGTTGCCAGATGTCCCTTTAGAGAGGGCCTCGTCCCTGGTTCCTGTATGGCTGCCACCAGCTTTGTTTCTGGACACTTGTGCCCTCATGTGCCCTCATACTCCTCCTGATGAATTGGGATACCCCTGGCTCTGACTTGCTAGGCACTGAGCTCAACTGAACTCCTTCCTGGGACACACAACAAATACCCACACCACCAGGGACCATGCCAATGTTGGAATCCAGCTGCCTGCCCTGTGAGAAGAGAGAGCCTACAAAGCACCTCACCCTCCAGGGTTGGATGACAGGTTCAGTTAGGGGACCATAGACAAGGCCTGAGGAGGGCAGAGAGACTCCAGGACTGGCATGTCAGAGCCTGAAGGGCCAGGAGGACCTGGAGGGGCTGTCCCAACCAAGGACAGACTTGGCCTTGGCAAGGAAGCTGCAGGCAGGAGCTGAGCTGGGAGGAATTCCCCCCCTCTTTCCCTCCCTCTCATAATGGTGGAACCCTACATGAAGCCTGGGGTCAGGCCAGCACAGAGTGGGCAGGTCATAGGAGTTGACATAGAAGGCCCCGTGGAGCACCCAAGCAGGCTGAGGCAGTTCAGTTCCGCTGGGCTCTGGGTGTGTCAGGATGTGAGCACAACAGTCGCCCATGGGGATCATCTTGGTGCCCACCCAGGCCTGTCCTGTCCTTACATGGTGCTGTCCACACCCCGCATGCTCTTTCACTGCCAGCTGCCTGGCATGGCTGCCCCATAGAACATCCTGCTGAAGAAGATCCAGGGGGTCCAAGAGATGGAGAATGAAGGAGAGGGCAGAGCTAGGAAGGGAGGTGATAGCCCAAGGCCATGTGGGAGCTGATGAAGAGACATTGGCAGGCAGTACAGTGGGAGGAGGACAGAAGGAGTGAGACAGACAGGCTGGGATCTGGACGTCCCTCACATGCTGTTGGATTTGGGGAAAAGGAAGCAAGCCCCTCATAAGCCTTGGTAACTTAGGTTGGGTTCTCTAGAGAAGCAAAACCAAACAAACCAAACCAAACCAGTAGCCATCGAGTCGATTCTGACTCATAGTGATCCTATAGGGCAGAGTAGAACTCCCCGTAGAGTTTCCAAGGATCGGCTGGTGGATTCGAACTGCCAATCCTTTGTTCAGCAGCTGAACTCTTAACCTCTGCACTGCCTGGGGTTTGAAGCAAAACCAGTGAAGCATATATATAAAAATAGAGATTTATCTCAAAGAAACGGCTCATTGGGTTGTGGAGGCTGGCAAGTCCCAAATCCATGGGTCAGGAGTCAGGCTAGAGGTTACTCCTGACTTACGTGGTTGCAGGGACTGATGAACCCACAATCAGCAGGTCAGAGGGTAGACTGTTGGCTCATGGGCTACAGAAGCTGGCGAATCCCAAAATTGGCAGGTCAGGTCACATGGGCTGAGAGACTCCCCTGGGCCCTCTGAGACATCAGAAACACAACAGAATTCCCCAGCTGCACAAGGGAGCCGCTGCCCACCTAGATAAGTTGATCCTCAGAACAGCTCACCTATATCGTCATCGCTCGTTAGCGGTAACAGGGTCCTGGGTCTCCAGGGGGATCTGGGGCTTTAGGGAGATTGGGATTTTGACTTTGATCTTTCAGCTCCAGCACATTTTCTGCCTGTTTCAAGATTTGTTTATGTCTGTCAGGAGCCTCAGAATCAGTGCTAAGCATCAGGATCTTGGGATAGTTAAGATCATGCCCCAGAATCCCTATAGGATATTTGAGCTTGGTGGAAAGATCAATGAAGCTTCCAGTTAAACACAGCAGATCAAACACTACACTTATTTTCACTCTATCAAAATCCTACCAAATCAATAAAGAGAGGTTTGAAAACTACAAAGAAAAATATAAATAAATGAGCAATCAATCAAAACATATGAGAACAGACAATAGAAGAAATGATATCAACACATTTTGGAATATGGAAAGCAGATGGTTTGGTGGAAATGGTCTGCAGAGGGAACTTGATGGGAAGCGGTGGTTCAGAATGCAGAGTCAGCCCCAAGACAAGCCCCAAGGTGAGTTCCCAGATGGAGTGCGATTAATTACTTTTGTGTGTGGCTTTTCTAGCCGTGGTCTTGTAACTCCCACCCATGTGAATGTGTGATACGGTAATTGTGGACTACCAAGAGACTGGTCAGTTTTGCCTTAAAAGAGAGCCAATTCCAGAGCAGCAAGGAAGAGATTACCACCACCAAGGAAGGAGAGACCAGCAGGAGAGACCCAGCAGCAGGGACCTGACAGCAGGAGACGGCACAGTGGGTTTCCCGGCCCAAGGAGAGAGAAAGCTGAGTGCTTTTGGGCAGAGACTGAGAGCCAGAGAGAGGCGTGCCTTCAAGCACAGCTTGGGAGAGGCTATCCTGATGGAAGAACTATATCCTGAGTATTCTTGAGCCTGAATTGTAACTGTTACTTACCTAATAAACCTCATAATTGAGAGTATGGTCTGTGAGTTCCGTGTGGCCATTGCAATGAATTATCAGCCCAGTAGAGAATGTTGTGGGAGGGACAGTTGGTGTTAGAATTAGTAAAGATGGCAGAGAGAGGAGGCTTGTCTGGCCTGCACCTCATGGGAGTCAGCCTTGTGCTGTTGATCTTGGTTCTCCTTCCCCCTTGTGGGGTTGGAGGAAGTCAGACACCTCCCTCATGCCATTTTCACACCAGAGAACATCAGGCACATACTGAAAAGGGGGAAAGCACCAGATTTTATAATGGGGATGGGTGAAAGTTTGCCTACTGGCTTAGGCGTCTAGTGCTGCTCTAACAGAAATACCACAAGTGGATGGCTTTAACAAAGAGAAGTTTATTCTCTCACAGTCCAGTAGGCTACAAGTTCAAATCCAAGGCATCAGCTGCAGGAGAAGGCCCCTTCTCTCTGTGAGCTCTGGAGGAATGCATCAGTCTTCCCTTGGTCTGGGGGCATCTCAGTGCAGGAACCTCAGGTCCAAAGGATGCGCTCTGCTCCCAGCACTGCTTTCTTGGTGGTGTGAGGTGCCCATGTGTCTCTGTTCGCTTCTCTCTTTTATATCTCAAAACAGATTGGCTTAAGACACTACCTGATCTTGTAGACCTCATCAGTATAACTGCCACTAATCTATCTTATTACATCATAGTGATAGGATTTACAACACATAAGGAAATCACGTCAAATGACAAAATGGTGCACAATTATACAATACTGGGAATCATGACCCAGCCAAGTTGATAGATATTTTGGGGGGACACAATTCAATTCATGACACCTACTAAACAATGACATATCTGCCAGGTTCCTTTCTATGAGGCAACCCAATTGCCAGCAGCCAGTCCTATGTACCCCCAGGCCAGAAATTAGAAGATTTTTCTCTGAGGAAAATGAATAGCCCCAGATATGTTGGTATTGACATTCAGAGAAGGATCCTCTGATTAAAATGTGGACTCATCCATCACATCTTCCTGTACAAAGCTTCCAACCCATTTTTTAAATGAAAATTTCATTTTAGAACACTTTCATGTTTACAGAATTATTGCAAAGATAAACAGAGTTCCCATATACCCCACACCCAGTTTCCCCTATACCTCTTACATTAGTGTGGTACATTTGTCACAACTATTGAACCAATATTGATACATTAGTGTTAACTAAAGAGCACACTTTATTTGAAAGTCCTTTGTTTTTGCCTGATGTCCTTATTCTGTTCTAGGATCCCATCCAGGATCCCACATTACGTTTAGTCATCAGGTCTTCTTAGGCTCCTCTTGGCTGTGACGGTTTCTCAGACTTCCCTTGTTTCTGATGACCTTGACAGTTTTGAGGTGCACTGATCAGGTATTTTGTAGAATGTCCCTCAATTTTCTCCTTATTAGCCTGGGAATAGTGGTTTTTAAGAGGAAGGCCACAGAGGCAAAGTGCCATTCTTATCACATCATATCAATGGCACATACTATCAACATGACTTAACACTGTTGATGTTGGCCTTGATCACCTGACTTGAGGTAGTGTTTGTCAGGTTTCTCCACTGTGAAGTTACTCTTTTTTTTTTTCCCCTCCTTTCTATACTGTACTCTTTGGAAGGAAGTCACTATGCACAGCCTACACTTAAGGAGTGGGGAGTTATGCTCCACCTCCTTAAATGCAGATTATCTACAAAAATTATTTGGAATTCTCCTGCATAAGAGATTTGTTTATTCTCCCCTATTTGTTTATTTATTTAGTAATTTATTTATGTCAGTATGGACTCGTGCATATTTATTTTATACTTTGGTTTATAATCCAAAAACTAATTTATTAATTTTGTCACTCACATTGTTCCAATTTTGGCCATTGGAGGCTCTTTCAGTTCCTATATCCCTTTCTTTTCTTACTTTCTGTAGACCAATGGAATAGAATTGAAAATCCAGGAATAAATCCAAACATCTATGGTCGATTGATTTTCTACAAGGGAGCCAAATCCATTCAATGGGGAAGGAACAGTCTCATCAACAAATGGTGCTGGCAAACTGGATCTCCACATGCAGAAAAATAAAACAAGATACATATCTCATATCATACACAAAAACGAATTCAAATTGGATCAAGGTCCTAAATGTTAAATCTAAAACTGAAAGTTTTTGGAAGAAAACATAGGAGCAAAGCTTTGGGACCTAATTGTTTTCAGTGATAGATTATCAAACACAACAATGAATGCATAAGCAGCAGAAAACAAAATAGATAACTGGGACTTTGTAAAAGTTAAATACTTATATTCCTCAAAAGAATTTATCAAAAGAGTAAAGAACAACCTACAGATTGGGGAAGAATTCTTTGGGAAGGATATAGCAGATAAGCGTCTAATATCTATAATATATAGAAAACTTATACAACTTAACAACAAAAAGACAAATAACCCAACCAAAAAATGGGCAAAAGACATGAACAGACACTTCACCAAACAGGATGTTCAAATGGTCAACAGACACATGAAAAGATGCTCAACGTCATTAGCCATCAGAGAAGTGCAAAGTAAAACCACAATGAGATACCATTTCACTCCAACTAGGATGGATAAGACATATATATATATATATATATATATATATATATATATATATACATATATATATAAAACAAAGTGTTGGAGGGGATGTGGAGAAATTGGAATGCTCATCCATTGCTGATAGGAATGCAAAATGGTACAGTCATTGTGGAAAACATTCTGGCAGTTCCTCAAAAAACTAGAGGTAGGGTTACCATAAAAAAAAACCAAACTATATGGCTCCAGAGCTGCCATATGGCCCAGCAATTCCACCCCTAGGAATCTAATAGAAGTGACACAAACAAACATATGCACACCTATGTTCATCGCAGCACTATTCACAATAGCAAAAAGGTAGAAACAACCTAAGGGCCCATCAACGCATGAATGGATAAGTAAAATGTGGTAGATATATACAATGGAATACTATTCAACAATAAAGAAAAATGAGTTCCCACAACATCTTGGAACATGGATAAACCTGGAGGACATTATGTTGAGTGAAATAAGCAAATCCTAACATACACAAAAAATAAGTTCTCACTTTCATGAAATGACATGAGCAGGTAAATATACAGAAACTAACGTTCATTAGTGGTTACCAGGGTTGGGGAGGGAAGAGGGGGATTCACACTCTAGATAGTAGACACTTGTTATTTTTGGTGATGGGAAAGGTAACACCAAATGACAGTGAAGTGTACACAGCTTGACAAAGGTAAACAATGTCACTAAAATGTACACACACACAAAAAGGAAGTGTTGGTAATTGCTATGGCATATACAATTTTGAAACAACAACAAAAACAACCAAAAAAGTAGGTGCAAAAACAACTAAAATACGTATGTATGCACGCATATTATGTGTATAGGTATGTATATGTGATTACATATATGTGTACAGTATATATAGGTGTATTCATATGTATATACATATGCATATTTGTGACTATATGCACATATATTTATATATATAATAAAGCTCATGGGGGCATAGTTACAGATACTTATTAGGCACAGCCAAACACCTCGCAGGATTGGATTTTTAAGTCTGAAGGGTTAGGACCATACTCTTATGGAATACCTTGGTTAATTGTAACAGTACAGTTCATAAAGTTATGTTCTACATCCTAGTTTAGTAAGTAGTGTCTTGTGATCAGCCATTGAAAATACAACTATTAGTCTATACTCAACCAGAGCAAAAGAAAAAGAAGGAAGTCAGAGGCTCAAAGAAGAAACTAGTCTATAAGGCTTCATGTACCCTTGAAACCAGAAGAACTAAATGGTGCCCTGCTGCCACTAACAACTCTTCTAAACAGGGCCACAATAGATGGATCCTGATAGAATGGGAGAAAAATGTGGGACAGAACCTCAAAACTGGACTGGTCGAGACTGGAGGATTCTCCAAGACTATTGCCTTGAGATACTCTTCAAACCTTGACCTGAAACTTACCTCTGAGGTCACCTTGTAGCTGAATAACTGATTAGCTCACAAAACAATGAATATCACCCATAAGCACTGTGCTCTTTTAAAAAAATCACTTACATGAGACCAAACAAAGATGAGAATGTAAGGGGGCAGGGAAACTGGATTAATGGAAATAGAACTACCAGAAAGGAAATAATGACAATGTTCACACATTGTGAAGAATGAAAACAATGTCACTGAATAATCTGTGTGAAATTGTTGAATGGGAACCTAAACTGCTGTGTAAATCTTCACTGAAAATACAATAAAATATTATTTAAGAAAATGTTTTTCTCTGGATTAAACCAAAAGCTAAGAAGTTTCCTGAATATAACCAAACACTTTGAGGGACAGAGTAGCAGGGGTGGGAGTCTGGGGACCATGGTTTCAGGGGACATCTAGGTCAGTTGGCATAACAAAGTTTATTAAGAAAATGTTCTGCATCCCACTTTGGTGAGTGGCGTCTGGGGTCTTAAAAGCTAGCGAGCAGCCATCTAAGATGCATCAATTGGTCCCAACCCACGTGAAGCAAAGGAGAATGAAGAACACCAAAGACACAAGGAAAATATTAGCTAAGAGACAAGAAAGGGCCACATAAACCAGAAACTCCATTAGCCTGAGACCAGAAGAACTAGATGGTGCCTGGCTACTACCAATGACCACCCTGACAGGGAACACAACAGAGAGTCCCTGACTGAGCAGGAGAAAAGTGGGGTACAGAACTGCAATTCTAGTAAAAATACCGGACATAATGATCTGAGTGAGACTCGAGGGACCTCGGAAGACATGGCCCCCAGACTCTCCATTGGCCCAGAGCTGAAACCATTCCTGTGGCCAACTCTTCAGACAAAGAGTAGACTGGACTATGGGATATAAAATGATACTCATGAAGAGTGTGCTTCTTAGCTCAAGCTAGATACATGAGACTAAATGTGTAGCTCCTGCCCACAGGTGAGATGAGAAGGCAGAGAGGGTCAGGAGCTGGTTGAATGGATGCGGGAAATCCGGGGTGAAAAGGTGGAGTATGCTGTCACAGTACTGGGAAAGCAACTAGGGTCACAAAGCAATGTGTGCGTTAATTTTTGTATGAGAAACTGACTTGAATTGTAAACTTTCACTTAAAGCACAATAAAAACAATGTTTTTCTAAATTCAAAACAAAAAAAATGCTTCAGGCTCATCTTGTATATTTCCTGCCCCAGCCCTAGAATCAGCCATTTCTCTAAGGAGCACCCATTCATTTTACTGGAAAATGGTATTAGAAACCAAGATTCTGGGTACAAATGTTTTCATTGCTACTGGGATGTTTTTGCTTCTAGGTCCTCTCAGCTGACAGAGCAAAGAAACATATGCACATATGCTAACCTGTGTATATAAAATCCCCCCCAAAAAACCCACTGCCATCGAGTCGATTCTGACTCATAGCGACCCTATAGGACAGAGTAGAACTGCCCCATAGGGTTTCCGAGGAGCAGCTAGTGGATTCCAACTGCCAACCTCTTGGTTAGCAGGCGAACACTTAACCACTGGGCCACCAGGGCTCCACATGTATATACACATATCTACAAATATTTCTATTTGCATCCATTTGTATCTGTATTAAGCTATACTTGGGTTCATACTGATGTCTCCAACTCTAATCCACTACCTCATAGATCATTCTATTTTCCTTTGCATATTTTTAACCTCCCACTCCAACAGTGAGAAATCTGGTTCCCAACATCTGCTATCCGTTTAATTGTTCAATTCCAGTGTGTGTGTGTGTGTGTGTGTGTGTGTGTGTTTGTGTGTGTATACTCGTTTTGGAATTGTTAATCCATACTTTCATGGAAAGTGACGGTGTTTATGTACCGTTTCTTTTGTCTTAAGTCTTACAGACTCCACTGATTTCCAAAGTTACTTTACAGCAATAACGTATTTCCTCACTTACATCACTGAGGTTGTTTCATACATTTTTAATGCAGTTAGATTCTTTGTCACATTCTTTGTTCTGTCCTGGAATCCTCCAACCACCCACCAAAAGATTTTTTAAAGGGAGACTTGGTAGTGCAAAGATTAAGTACTCAGCTGCTCATCAAAACGTTGGTGGTTTGGCTGTTCAAACCCATCCAGTGACTCTGCAGGAGAAAAACCTAGTGATATGCTCGGTAAACATTACAGTCAAGAAAACACTATAGGGCAGTTCTACTCTGTCATGTGAGGTCACTATGAGTCAAAATTGACTTGATGGCACCAAACAACAACATATACATTAAGATATTCTTTGGGCTCAAAATTCGACGGGTTTTGACAAATGTTTAACATGTTGTATTCACTTCAACACTATCATACAGAATAGTTACACCACACTAAAATATCCCTGTGTTTCACCTATGCAACCCCAACTCTCAAGCCCCTGACAACCACTGATTGTTTATCATCTCTATAGTTTTGCCTTTTCCAGACTGTCATATAATCGGAATCATACAATATATAGTTCTTTCAGACTGGTGATGTAAGTTTAAGATTATTCATGTCTTTTTGTGTTTTCTTAATGCATTGATTTTTATTGCTGGATAATGTTCCATTGTGTGGATGTATCACTCTTTATCCATTTACCTATTAAAGGACATCTTGGATGCTTCTAGTTTTTGATGATTATGAATAAAGCTGTTATAAATATTCATGTGTAGGTTTGTGTGTGTATGTGTGTGGAAATAAGTTTTCAATCAGTTGGGTAAATACCTAACAGCATGATTGTTAGACTGTATAGTAAAACTATGTTTAGCTGTGGAAGTAACTGCGAAACTATTTTCCAAAGTGGCTCTACCGCTTTGCATTCCCACCAGCAAAGAATTGAGAGTTCATATTTCTCTACGTGCTCTCCACTTGTTGGTATTGTCAGTCTTTTGGATATTAGCTGTTCTAATAGGTATGTAATAGTATTACATACCTATTTTTGTTTTAATTTGAAATTCTCTAATAACAGGTAATGGTGAGCTCCCTTTCATATGTTTTTTTGCCATGTGCCTGTGTTTTTATAATTATTATTAAGATAGCTGTTCAGATCTTTTGTCCATTTTTCAGCTGGGTTTTTTTTTGTTTCCTTATTATTGAGTTTTAAGAGTTCTTTGTTGGATACAATCCCGTCATCAAATAGGTGTTTTACAAATATTTTTCCCAGTATGTGGTTTGTCATTTCACTCTTTTAACAGTGTCTTTCTCAAAGCAGAAGTCTTTTTTGAAACTGTGCTTTAAGTGAAAGTTTACAATTTAACTTAGTTTCTCATACAAAAATTTATGCACACATTGTTATGTGACCCTAGTTGCTCTCCCTGTACTGTGACAGCAAACTCCTCCTTTCCACCCCGGATTTCTTGTGTTCATTCAATCAGCTCCTGAGCCTCTCTGCTTTCTCATCTCACCTCTGGGCAGGAGCTACACATTTAGTCTCATGTACCTAGCTTGAGCTAAGAAGCACAGTCTTCATGAGTATCATTTTATCTCCCATAGTCCAGTCTAATCTCTGTCTAAAGAGTTGGCCACAGGAATGGGTTTAGCTCTGGGCCAACGGAGAGTCTGGGGGCCATGTCTTCCGAGGTCCCTCTAGTCTCAGTCAGATCATTTTGTCTGGTCTTTTTATTAGAATTTGAGTTCTGTACCCCACTTTTCTCCTGTCCGTCAGGGACTCTCTGTTGTGTTCCCTGTCAGGGTGGTCATTGGTGGTAGCCAGGCACCATCTAGTTCTTCTGGTCTCAGGCTGATGGAGTCTCTGGTTTATGTGGCCCTTTCTGTCTCTTGGCTAATACTTTCCCTGTGTCTTTGGTGTTCTTCATTCTCCTTTGCTTCACGTGGGTTGGGACCAATTGATGCATCTTAGATGGCTGCTCGCTAGCTTTTAAGACCCCAGACGCCACTCACCAAAGTGGGATGCAGAACATTTTCTTAATAAACTTTGTTATGCCAACTGACCTAGATGTCCCCTGAAACCATGGTCCCCAGACTCCCACCCCTGCTGCTCAAAGTGTTTGGTTGTATCCAGGAAACTTCTTAGCTTTTGGTTTAGTATAGTTGTGCTGATTTCCCCTGCAGTGTGTGTTGTCCTTCCCTTCACCTAAGATAATTCTTGTCTACTATCTAGTTAGAGAATATCCCGCACCCTCCCTCCCAACCCTTGTAATTATCAAAGAGTGTTTTCTTCTGTGTTTAAGCCTTTTCTTGAGTTCTTGTAATAGTGGTCTTACACAATATTTGTCCTTTTGCAACTGACTTAATTCACTCAGTATAATGCCTTCCAGATTCTTCCATGTTATAAGATGTTTCAAGGGTTCATCATTGTTCTTTATTGTTGCATAGTACTCCATTGTGTGAATATACCATAATTTGTTTATCCATTCGTTTGCTAATGGACACCTAGGTTATTTCCATCTTTTTGTTATCGTGAACAGTGCTGCAATGAACATGGGTGTGCATATATCTATTTGTGTGACGGCTCTTATTTCTCTAGGATATTTTCCAAGAAGCGAGATTGCTGAATCATATGGTACTTCTATTTTTCGCTTTTTAAGGAAGCGCCAAATCAATTTCCAAAGTGATACTACCATTTTACATTCCCACCAACAGTGTATAAGCGTTCCAGTCTCCCCACAACCACTCCAGCTTCATTATTTTGTGTTTTTGGATTAATGCTAGCCTTGTTAGAGTGAGATGGTATCTCATTGCAGTTATTTTTTTGCATTTCTCTAATGGCTAATGATGATGAGCATTTCCTCTTGTGTCTCTTAGCTGCCTGAATGTCTTTTTTGGAGAAGTGCCTGTTCATATCCTTTGCTCATTTTTTAATTAGGTTATCTTTTTGTCATTGAGGTTTTGCAGTATCTTGTAGATTTTAGAGATTGAACCCTGATTGGATTCATCTTAGCCAAAAATCTTTTCCCCGTCTGTAGGTAGTCTTTTTACCCTTTTGGTGAAGTCTTTTGTTGAGCATAAGTTTGATTTTTAGGAGCTCCCAGTTATCTAGTTTCTCTTCTGGTGTTTGTGCATTGTTACTTATGGCTCGTATTGTGTTTATGCCATGTATTAGGGCTCCTAGCGTTGTCTCTATTTTTTCTTCCATGCTCTTTATCATTTTTGATTTTATATTTAGGCATTTGATGATTTTGAGTTAGTTTTTGTGGATGGTGTGAGGTATGGGTCTTGTTTCAGTTTTTTTGCAGATGGATATCCAGTTATGCCAGCACCAATTGTTAAAGAGACGGTCTTTTCCCCAGTTAACGGACGTTGGGACTTTGTCAAATATCAGCTGCTCATAGGTGGATGAATTTATGTCTGGATTCTCAGTTCTGTTCCATGGGTCTATGTATCTGTTGTTGTACAAGTACCGGGCTGTTTTGACCGCCGTGGTGGTAAAATAGATTCTAAAATCAGGTAGTTTGAAGCCCCCCACTTTGTTCTTTTTCTTCAGTAATGCTTTATTTATCCCAGGCCTCTTCCCTTTCCAAATGAAGTTGGTGATTTTTTTCTCCATCTCCTTAAAAAAATGCCATTGGAATTTGGATCGGGATTGCATTGTATCTGTAGATCACTTAGGGTAGAATTGACATTTTCACAATGTTAAGTCTTCCTATCCATGAGCAAGGTATGTTTTTCCACTTATGCAGGTGTCTTTTGGTTTCTTGCAGTAGTGTCTTGTAGTTTTCATTGTGTAGGTCTTTTACATCTCTGGTTGGATTTATTCCTAAGTATTTTATCTTCTTGGGGACTATTGTAAATTGTATTGATTGGTGATTTCCTCTTCGAAGTTATCTTTGTTGGTGTACAGGAATCAAACTGATTTTTGTAGGTTTATCTTGTATCCTGATACTTTGCTGAAATCTTCTATTAGTTCTAGGAGTTTTATTGTGGATTCTTTGGGGTTTTCTGTTTATAAGATCATATCATCTGCGAATAGCGATACTTTGACTTCTTCCTTACCAATTTGGATGCCCTTTATTTTTTTCTGGCATAATTGCTCTGGCTAGGACCTCCAGCACAATGTTGAATAAGAGTGGTGATAAAGGGCATCCTTGTCTTGTTCCCATTCTCAAGGGGAATGCTTTCAGACTCTATTTAGGATGATGTTGGTTGTTGGCTGTTGGCTATTGGCTTTGTATAAATGCCCTTGATTATGTTGAGGAATTTCCTTCTATTCTTATTTTGCTGAGAGTTTTTGTCATGAATGGGTGTCAGACTTTGTCAAATGCCTTTTCTGCATCAATTGATAAGATCATATGGTTCTTGTCTCTTGTTTTATTTATGTGATGGATTACATGGATTGTTTTTCTAATGTTGAACCATCCCTGCATACCTGGTATAAATCCCACTTGATCATGGTGAATTATTTTTTTAATATGTTGTTGATTTCTATTGGCTAGAATTTTGTTTAAAATTTTTAAGTTTATGTTCATAAGGGATGTTGGTCTGTAATTTTCTTTTTTTGTGGTGTCTTTACCTGTTTTTGGTATCAGGGTTATGCTGGCTTCATAGAATGAGTTTGAGAGTATTCCATCCTTTTCTATGCTCTGAAATACCTTTAGTAGTAGCGCTATTAACTCTTCTCTGAAAGTTTGGTAGGATTCTCCAGTGAGGCCATCAGGGCCGGGTCTTTTTTGTTGGGAGTTTTTTAAACGTTTTCAATCTCTTCTCTTTTTATAGGTTTATTTAGTTGTTCTACCTCTGTTTATGTTAGTTGAGGTAGGTAGTGTGTTTCAAATTTGTCCATTTCCTCTAGGTTTTTAAATTTGTTAGAGTGCAATTTTTCATAGTATTCGGTTATGATTCTTTCAACCTCAGTTGGGTCTGTTGTCATATCTCCCATCTCATTTCTTATTGGGGTTATTTGCTTCCTCACCTGTTTTTCTTTTGTCAGTTTGGCCAATGGTTTATCAATTTTGTTGATCTTTTAAAAGAACCAACTTTTAGTCTGTTAACTCTTTCAATTGTTTTTCTATTCTCTATTTCATTTACTTCTGCTCTCATTCTTATTATTTCCTTTCTTCTGGTGCCCGAGGGCTTCTGTTGCGGTTCACTTTCTAGTTGTTCAATATGTGTGGTTAATGTTTTGATTTTGGCCCTTTCTTCTTTTTGGATGTGTGCATTTATTTGTATAAACTGACCCCTCAGCACTGCTTTTGCTGTGTCCCAAAGGTTCTGGTAGGATGTGTTTTCATTCACATTTGATTTTGTGAGTTTCTTTATTCTATTCTTAGTTTTTTCTATAACCCAGTAGTTTTTGAGCAAGGTGTTGTTCAGTTTCCATGTGTTTGATTTTTTCTTTGCTTTTTCTGTTACTGATTTCTACTTTTATGACATTATGGTCAGTGTCTTAGTCATATAGTGCTGCTATAGCAGAAATACCACAAGTGAATGGCTTTAACAAAGAGAAGTTTATTTCCTCACAGTATAGTAGACTAAAAGTCCAAATTCAGGGCATCAGCTCCAGGGGAAGGCTTTATCTCTCTGTCAGCCTTCTTCTCATCAGTGTTCCCCTGGACTAGGAGTTTCTCTGGGCAGGGACCCCAGGTCCAAAGGATGCGCTCTGCTCCTGGCACTGCTTTCTTGATGGTATGAGATCCCCCTGTCTCTCTGCTCACTTCTCTCTTTTATATCACAAGAGATTGCCTCAGGACACAATCCAATCTTGTAGATTGAGTCCTGCCTCACTAACACAACTTAACATCATAGAGGCAGGATTTACAACATACAGGAAAATCACACAGTACCGGGAATCATGGCCCATGCACACATTTTTGGGGGGACACAATTCAAACCATGACAGTCAGAAAAGATGCTTTGTAATATTTCAGTGCTTTGGATTCTGTTAAGGCTTTTCTTTATGGCCTAGTATGTGGTCTATTCTGGAGAATGTTCCATGTGCATTGGAAAAGACAGTGTACTTTTCTGCTGTTGGGTGGAGAGTTCAGTATATGTCTATGAGATCAAGTTGGTTGATTGTAGCATTTAAATCTTCCGTGTCTTTATTGAGCTTGTTTCTGGATGTTCTGTCTTTCACCCAAAGTGGTGCTTTGAAGTCTCCTACTACTGTTGTGGAGCTGTCTATATCTCTTTTCAATGCTGTTAGAGTTTGTGTTATGTATTTTGGAGCTCTGTCGTTGGGTGCATAAACATTTATTATGGTTGTGCCCTCCTGGTGTATTAACCCTTTAATCATTATATAGTGTCCTTCCTTATTCTTTGTAGTGGATTTTACTTTAAAGTCTACTTTGTCAGAGATTAATATTGCCACTCTGCTCTTTTTTGAGTGTTGTTTGCTTGATATATTTTTTTCATCCTTTGAGTTTTAGTTTGTTTGTGTCTTTAAGTCTAAGGTGTGTCTCTTGTAGGCAGCATATAGACGGATCTTTTTTTTTTTTTAATCCAATTTGCCACTCTCTATCTCTTTATTGGTGAATTTATTCCATTTACATTCAGCATAATTATTGATAGGTATGAGTTTAGTGCTGCCATTTTGATGTCTTTTTTGTGTGTGTTGTTGACACTTTCTTCATTCCACTTTATTTTCTGTGCTGAGTCATTTTTCTTTATGTATTTTCTTTTCATCTTTTTCATTGTTGTTGATTTTGTATTTGTTGAGTCTTTATGTTTTTCCTGTTTTTTATTTTGATGTGTAAGATTGTTAGTTTCCTTTGTGGTTGCCTTAATATTTACTCCTATTTTTCTAAGTTTAAATCACTCCTTTATTTCTTTATAGCGCTTTGACTTCCTCTCCATATGAAAGATCTGTGACTACATTTTTGAATCCCTCATTTTTGTTTTAGTGTTGTCATCTTTTACATATTGACATCTCTGTTTTCCTATTTTCAGTGTTTTAGCTTTGATTTATTTTTGTGACTTCCTTATCTAGGTTGATATCTTGTTGTTCTGTCCTATGTTCTAGTCTTGGGTTGTTATCTGATGTTATTGATTTTCTAACCAGAGACTCCTTTTTGTATGTCTTGTAATTTTGTTGTGGTTTTTCAAATTCCCTAAACTTCTGTTTATCCGAAAATGCCCTAATTTTGCCATCCTATTTGAGAGACAGTTTTGCCGGGTATATAATTCTTGGCTGGCAATTTTTACCCTTCAAGGCTTTATATATGTCATCCCATTGCCTTCTTGCCTGCATGGTTCCTGCTGAGTAGTCCGAGCTTAGTCTTATTGACTCTCCTTTGTAGATGACTTTTTGTTTACCCCGAGCTGCTCTTAAAATTCTCTCTTTATCTTTGGTTTTGGCAACTTTGATTACAATATGTCTTGGTGACTTCCTTTTGAGGTTTCAGTGAGCATCTTGAATAGATATCTTCTCATCTTTCACAATATCAGGAAAGTTTTCCATGAACAAATCTTCAACAACTCTCTGTATTTTCTGTCATCCCCTTGTGTTCTCATACTCCAGTCACTTGTAGGTTCTTCCTCTTGATAGAGTCCCACATAATTCTTAGGGTTTCTTCATTTTTAAAAAATTCTTTTATCTGGATTTTCCTCAAATAAGTTGGTGTCAAGTGCTTTCTTTTCAGTCTCACCAATTCTGACTTCCATGGCCTCAATTCTGCTCCTATGACTTTCTATTGAGTTGTCTAATTCTGAAATTTTACTATTAATCTTCCAGATTTCTGTTTCCTGTCTCTGTATGGATTCTTGCAGCCTGTTAAATTTGTCATTATGCTCTTCTCTAATCTTCTTAATTTCTTCTGTTGCTTTGTTTTTGTGTTCCTTGGCTTCTTCTGCATTTTGTCTGATCTCCTTTCTGATCTCTTGAAGAGTTCTGTATATTAATCTTTTGTATTCTACCTCCAGTAATTCCAAGAAGTTCTCTTCCTCCAGAAAATGTCTTGATTCTTTGTTTTGGGAACTTGCTGAAGCCATCATGGTTTGCGTGTTTATGTGATTTGATATTGACTTTTGTCTCTGAGCCATCAATAAGTTATTATATTTGTTTATTGTATGTTTGCTTACTGTGTCCTAGCTTCTTGTTTTGTTTTGATATGCCCAAATAGGCTGCTCATGTAAGCTAGTTCAATTATTTGTGCCTTTGTAACTCTAATGTCCTGTCACCAGGTGGTTAGATCTGTTATTAGGTATGTGAGCCCAGGAGTTGGTTTACTTTTCTTGCGTGGATTCAGCTCAGGTGACCAAGTAGTTAGTCACCAATTGTGTGGTGCAGGTACTCACCTAAAGTCCTAGACAGGCAGGGGTGATTGGTGTAGGCACAGGTATCTGCCTGCAGTAGTGGGTCACATGCTGAGCAAGGCAGGGGGCTGACGGCTATCCCTGATCGTCTTGGAGGAAAGCATGTCCCTGATCCCCGGAGCATGTAGGTGGGTGGGCTTTGCAGCCAGAATATGGGCACCCAGTGCTGTTGGCTGTAAGGACTGGGAGGCATCACTTATTCTTGGATCCCTATTGTGGGTGGCTAGGTGGTGTGAGTCAAGCCACCAGTCCTCAGGCCCCTGATGTGGGTGGGTGAGAACACTGCTTAATGGGAAGGGCAGTGTCAAATGTCACAAACCTGCCAGTTCACCATATAGCTGATACAGTTGAAGTTAGGCTTCAGTTATATACACTGTTGTACTGTGGTAATGAGGTTCTATGCTGTTGAAATGGGCCCACACAGGTCTATGCAGAGGTGAAAGGCATTCAAAGTCCATGGATCCCTAATACCTGTGCCTAGGCAAAGGAGCTGTGCATACCCTAGGTTCTTGGCTTAGGGGAGCCAGCAGATTATTTTTTCCTGTTTGTTAATTTGTTCCCTCTCCAAGGCTTGGAGAATGGCTGAGGGGGTATGACAGGTCCTACTTCCAGCCCAGGGGACTCAGCAATCACTGAAGCCAGACTGGGACCTAGTGCAAAGCTGGGAGAGGTAGGTAAATGGGAGAGAGGTTTTTCCCAAAGGGGGTGTTTTTTGATCCATGTGACAGGTTAGATGCATGTACTTATTTTTTGCCAATTGAGTTCTACTTTTCACTGGTTCTGGAAGTATGAGTAGACTTTCTGCTACTGGGTCTCTCCTGGTGTGGAAAATGCCTCCCAAGTGCCACTGCTTGCCTTACCACACACAGCAGCCGATTCAGGCTGAAGGATGCTGGGTCCCGCTGGGTCTGGTCTGGCAACTCCTCGCTGCTACTGAACTGTCTCTCCCTGCTACTCAATCCAATTCTTCAACTTTGCCTTTGATGTTCAGGGCTCCTAGATTGTCATATATAATGGATTCACTTGTTTTTTCAAGTCTTTGTTGTAAGAGGGACCACAGGAAGCATCTGACTACTCCATCATCTTGGCCCCGCCCCCAAAAGATTTTAATTTTAATAAAGTCTGATTTATCAGTATTTTTGATAGATTTTTGGTGTTTTATTTATAAATTTATCAACAAATCCAAGGTCGTGTAGATTTTCTCCTATGTTTTCTTCAAGAAGTTTTGTACTTTTACATTTAGGTCTATGATCCATTTTGAGTTAATTTTTGTGTAACGTGTAAGGGCTATGTCTAGATTTATTGTTTTGCATATAGACATCCAGTTGTTCAAGCATCATTTGTTGAAAAAATTATTCTTCCTTCATGGAATTGCTTTTGCTCCTTTATCAAAGATCAGTTGATTATATTTGTGTGGATCTCTTTCTGGGCTCTATTCCATTCCATCTGTGTATGAGTCTATTCTTTCACCAATACCTATCTTGATTATGGTAGTCTCATAGTAAGTCTTGAAATCCAGTTGTGTAAGTACTCCAACTTTGTTATTCTTCTTCAGTATTGTGTCAACTATTCTAGGTCCTTTGCTTGTCCATGTAAACTTTAGAATCAGTTTGTTGATATCTACAAAATACCTTGCTAGGATTTTGATTGATATTGTGTTTAAGCTATAGATCAATTTGCAAAGAATTGACATCTTAATATTGAGTCTTTCAAACCATGAACCTGGAATAGCTTTCCATTTATTTTAGATATTCTTTGAATTTTTTTGTCAGTGTTTTTATAGTTTTACACATATAGGTCTTATACATTGTCATGAATTGAATTGTGTCCTCCAAAACTATCTGTCAACTTGGCTAAGTCATGATTCCCACTATTGTATGATTGTCTACCATTTTGTCATCCGATGTAATTTCCCTATGTGTTGTAAATCCTATCACTATGATGTAATAACGTGGATAGTGCCAGATATACTGATGAGATCTACACCATTAGGTAGTGTCTTAAGCCAATATCTTTTGAGATATAAAAGACAGAAGCAAGCAGAGACACATGGGGACCTCACACCACCAAGAAAGCAGTGTTGGGAGCAAAGCGTGTCCTTTGGACGTGAGGTTCCTGTGCTGAGATGCTCCCAGACCAAAGGAAGACTGATGCATCCCAAGGATCTTCCTCCAGAGCTGACAGAGAGAGAAAGCCTTCCCAAGGAGCCAGCGCCCTGAATTCGGACTTGTAGCCTACTGGACTGTGAGAGAATAAACTTCTCTTTGTTAAAGCCACCCACCTGTGGTATTTCTGTTATAGCAGCACTAGATGACTAACACATATTTTATTAAGTTTATACCTAAGTATTTCATTTTGAGGAGTACTGTTGTAAATGGTATTTTTTTTTTATTTAAAATTCTAATTGTTCATTGCTGGTATATAGGAAAGCAATTGGCTTTTATATATAGACTTTATATCCTGCCATCTTTCTATCTTCACTTATTAATTCCAGGTATTTTTGTTGTTTGTTTGATTCTTGCTTTCTGGTTGCTTTTTTCTTGTTGTTGATCTTTTGGGAATTTCTAAATAGATAATAATGTCATCTGCAAATACAGACAGTGTACCTAAGCTGGCTAAAGTCTTAACTGTCATGGTAGGAAATTAATAAGGAGTATCTAAGAGCCATTGGTCAAGAAAAAGCAGCGAAAGTATGTTACATTAGCTCAGCCCTGAGCCCAGGCTTTAGCAAGATTTCTTCTTCCAAATCCTGCCAACTCCCAACAGCTGCTCACACCAAAAGAGATATGTGAGGAAAAGAGGACAAAGGGAGATAATGCTAACAGAGTGGGACTTCCAGGCCCTGATTCAACTTCTTAATATAACATGAAGCAGCATGAAGCCAGAAACATAATCCTGAGTATGAGAACATTTTTTTAAAATGAACAGTAACCCTGTCCACTAGTAAAGGTAACCAATATCAGAAGGGGAGATGATGTCTCTCCATTCTAAAGAGAGAGAAAAAGCAGGATGTTAGTGGAAGGAAACAGAAACCTCCTTCCTGTAATTCAGATATGAGGCTGGGACCCTGTACCTCTCTGAACCTCAGGATCTTCATCAGTTAAACAGATGACTGTGCCTGGGCCCGCTGAGACTCTGATAGCTCTGCCATAATAAACATCTGTGATCAGCTTTGGAGCCAGAATCAGAGAAGTTCTTTCCACTGAATCATACTAACTTTTAAAAAGTGCCAAGGAAGCACTTCTAGAATGGCAGATTAAAGACCTCTGAAAATCCATTCCTACATAAAAGCAACAAGAAGGCTTGCAAAAATTATCAAAATCAACTTTTTTATAATCTTGGAAAGAAAAGTAAGTTTTGTGGCATTTTAACTTAACCTATCTCCATTCCTCTCTCCCCAGCTCTGCAGTAGCCTTAAAAAGCAACAGTCTCCTAACTATGTTGACTATGGAAACCAACAGCCTAAGTGTAATGGGAGGGTGTAGCATTGTTATTATTATAACAATAGTGTCATTATCACTATTTGACCTGTTTCCTGAAAAGCTACATTCTCACAGCTTGTCTTTATTTGGCCTTACTTAGACATCACTGTGTACGAGCAGCTCTATAACCAGGGTGCTTGTGAACAAAAATGAGCAGAAATTGTTCTACACTGAAGCTGTCTGAGGCAGCAATACCAGTTGGGGCTAACAAGAGGCTGACCAAAAAGCTTAAAAGGAACAACTGTGGAATGAGGTATCCATAAGGGCTTTGAAAAGCTTCAGCATATTCCTGAGACTCTAAAAGGCTACGTGCATGTGCAAGGCTGTGCACATGACCAGGAAAGACCTGACAAGATCTCACCTTTGGCTTAGCCAGAGAGTTTACAGAAGTAGGAAGTAAAAGTTAAGACGAAGTTGTAAACAACATGATTGAGCACTGAAGGCATGCTCCAGCACACACATAGAGTCCCTTGACAAAGACTAGGAGACTTATTGGTCTAAGCTTTTAAGAAGATCTCTGTCCAATAATTAGCTGACTACTAAGCTAACCAAGCAGAGACTTCAGTGGCTGCATATAACAAAAAATGTGCAGCAGACTTTACAGAACTAATTCAGAAAAGTCACTATGCAAATAAACAACAACAAACAGCAACAAAAACAAACCCTGACTGGGAAGGGAGAAACAACTTCTAGAACTGACACATTGCATTATTTAAAATGTGCAGTTTTTAACAAAAAATTTATAAGACAGTCAAAGAAACAAGAAAGTACAGCTTATACACAGGAAAGAGAGTAGTAATAGAAACCACCCTTGAGGAAGATCAAACATTATACTTACTAGATAAGGTCTTTCAATTAGCCATTGTAAATGTGTACAAACAACTCATGGAAACCATGCCTAAGGAATTAAGGAAAGGTATGACAATGTTACCATACCAAATATAAAATATTATTAAAGAGATAAAAACTATTTTTAAAAATAGCAATTTTTTTGAAATTTGAAAAGCACAGAATTGAAACGAAAAATTTACCAGAGGAGGCTCAACAGCAAATTTGAACTTGCAGAAGAAAGAATCAGTGAATTTAAGGATAAATGGATTAAGATTACCAAGGCTGAAGAGCTGAAAGAAAAAAGAGAAATGAACAGAGTCTCAGAGACCCATGGTACAACATCAAGTGGACCAACTTACAGATAATGGGGGTGCAGAAGGAGAGAAGAGAGAGATAAGGGCAGAAAGAATATTTGAAGAAATAATGGCCGAAAACTTCCCACATTTTATGGCAGTATTAATCTACACATCCAAGAAGCTCAATGAACTGTAAGTAGGATAAACTCAAAGAGATCCACACGTAAGCCCATCGTAGTCAGACTGTCAAAAGACAAAGACATTCTTGAAAGCAACAAGCAAATGTAACTCATCTCATAAAAAGAATTCTCAATAAGATTAACAGCTGACTTCTCACCAGAAACCACAGAAAACAAAAAACAGTGGGATGACATATCCAAAGTGTTGAAAGAAAAATGACTGTCAACTAAAAACCTTGTATCCAGAAAAGCTATTCTTTAAAAAAAGGAGAAATTAAGATATCCCCAGATAAACAAAAATAGAGAAAATATGTTACTAGCAGACTTGCCCTAAAAGAAATACTGAAGGGAGTTGCTCATGCTAAAATGAAATAACACTCACAGTAACTTGAATCCACATAAAGAAATAAAGAACACCAGTAAACGTAATCACAAAGGTAAATATAAACAACAGTTTTGGTTGTGGTTCTTGTTTGTTATTCTTTTCTTCTCCTATATGATTTAAAGACAACTACATAAAACAATAATTTTACAATGGTATTGATGGTCTTAAATGTATAAAGATGTAATTTGTAGCACAAAGGTGAAGGAAGAAACAGACTGATATTGGAACAAAGTTTTGTATAATATTGAAATTAAATTGCAATTAATCTGAACTATATTGTTTTAATTAATATGTTAACTGTAATCCCTAGAGACTTATTAAGGAAACAACTAAAAATGATAATAGTAATAAAAGAAACAACAAGGACACTAAAATGGTACACTAAAGAATATCTATTTAACACAAAATAAAATAGTGATAGAACAACAGAGAAATAAAAAAGACATAAGACATATAGAAAGCCAATAACAAAATAACAGGTATAAGTCCAACATTAAGAATTACACTAAATGAAAATAAATTAAACGCTCCAATCAAAAGTCAAAGATTGGCAGAATGAATTAACAAAAACATAATCCAGCATACACTATCTACAAAAGACACACTGAAGTGTCTTTTAAAGATATATCTATAAAAGATATATTATCATACAAAATTTGCTTTAAGGCAAGCATAGTTATTACAAAGAAAGACACTTAATAATGATAAAAGAGTCTACCCATCTGAAAGACATAACAATTATACACATGTATGAACCTAATAACAGAGCCCCAAAATACGCTAAACAGAAAGTGATAGAACTGAGGAGGAAATAGAAATTCAACAATAATAGCAGAATATTTCAATACTCCACTTACAATAGTGTAGAGAACAACTAGACAATATCAACAAGAAACCAGAAGACTTGAAAAATACCATAAGGCAACTAGACCTAACAGACATCTCGTAGAAAAATCCACCCAACAACAGCAGAAAACACATTTTCACTAGCATATGGACCATTTTCCAGAATAAACCATATGTTATGTCATAAAAAAGCCTCAATAAATATAAACGGATTGAAATCATACAAAGTATTTTATCTGACCACCATAGTTTGAAATTAGAAACCAATAACAGAAAGAAACTTAGGAAGCTTGCAAATAAGTGAAAATTTAACAACACATTCCTACATAACCACTGAATCAAAGAATAAATCACAAGAGATATTAGAAAAATATATGATATAAATAAAAATGAAAACACAATATACCAAACTTACGGAATGCAGATAAAGCAGTATTAAAAAGAAATTTTATAGCTTTCAGTGCCTATATTAATAAAGAAGGAATATCTCAGATTGATAAGCTTCTGCCCAAGACACTAGAAAAAAAATAGCAAACTAAACCCAAAGAAAGCGGAAGATAGAAAACAAAGATTAGAAAAGAAATAAATTAAATAAAAATAGAACAATAGAAATAATCAAAGAAATGAAACATTGTTATGGTTTGTAACCTATGTGTGCTGTATATTAGGGCACCTAGCATTGACTGTATTTTTTCTTCCATGATCTTTGCAGTTTTTGGTTTTATATTTATAATCCATTTTGAATTACTTTTTGCATATGGTGTGAGGTATGGGTCCTGTTTCATTTCTTTTACAGACGGACATCAAGTTTTGCCAGCACCATTTGTTAAAAAGACTGTATTCTCCACATTTAATGTACTTTAGACCTTCATCAAATATCAGGAGGCCATAGGTAGATGGATTTACAACTGAGTTGTTGGTTCTGTTACATTGATCAATGTGTCTTTCATTGTGTCAGTATCAGGCTGTTTTGACTACCTTAGCTTCTAGTAGGTTCTGAGGTCAGGTAGTGCAAGGTCTCCTACTTTGTTCTTCTTCAATAATGCTTTACTTATCCAGGGCCTTTTTCCTTTCCATATAAAGTTAATGATTAGTTTTTCCATCTTGTTAAAGAATGCTGTTGGTATTTGGATTGGAATTGCATTGTATTTGTAGATTGCATTGGGGAGAATTGATATTTTCACAATGTTAAGTCTACCTATCCATGAGCATGGTATATTTTTTCCATTTATATAGCTCTCTTTTGGTTTCTTGAAGTAGTGTTTTGTAGTTTTCTTTGTATCAATCTTTTATGTCCCTGGTTAGATTTATTCCTAATTATTTTATTTTATTCAGAGCTATCTTAAACGGTATTGCTTGCCTGAGTTCCTTTTCATAGTTCTCTTTATTGGTGTATTGGTGTATGATTTTTGTATGTTTATCTTGTATCCTGCTACTCTGCTTAATCTGCATTGTATACTTTAAAAAGGTGAATTTTATGGTATGTGAATTTTATCTCAATAAAGCTATTATTTAAAAAATACCGTATCTTTCAGCAATTAGCTTAAAATTCCATGGTGCTTTTAAGGTCCACTGAGTTAGCATGGGGCCACAGGAAGGAAAAAGAACCAGGATCCTGGTCCACTGCTGGCTCTCCCTGGGGCTCACACCTCCCAGCAACTGGGGACTGGGAGAGCTAATCCCCAAATCCCCCAGCTCTAAAGCATACAGTCAGCAGGCTTGTCAGACCACAAAACTCCCAGATTCCCGCAATAATTTTTTTTTTTAAAGATATCTGAGTGTTCACACTTCTCAGAAATCTTTCTCAAAAATCCCCATATCCCCCTAATGAGTGATCTTGGCATCTGGCTGTGGCATCTACGACCAGCTCTGGTCACCAAATGGACCAAATCTCAACTCTGTGTTGATGGCATAGTGACGGCCTCTGTGCCCTGAGCTGGGCCTGAGCCTCAAAGGACAGCCTGGACTGGGGTCAGGGTCTGGCCCCAGCACTACTGAGGACTCAGCCTGTTTTCCTCTCTGTAGAGCAGAAGGTGGCCTAAGTTCAGGTTCCTGCTAAAGCAGATCCTGAGACAAGGATTTGGTTCCAAGTGTTGATTTGAGAGGTGTTTTCAGGAAGCACAATGAGGGAGGCAGAAAGTGAGACGGGGAAGGAAGGAAAACTCAGGTCAGAATGGTGTGGAAGTCTGGTCCAGAGCCCATGAGTAATCCCTGTACCCTACTATTGTCCCTTTGTTGGTTAAGCCTGTTCAAAGGTCTGAGATGAAATAATTAAAACCCCTGACAGAGTGGATGCTGTGGAAGGGGCAGTTGCTATAAAAATGATTAGGAGTCTGTGTGAGGATTAAATGAGATAACACATGTCTAGAGCCCAGCCCAACATCACCTCACAGAAAGCCCGAGTCCTCTTTATTTCCACTTCCCTAGTCCATACCCAGTCCTGTTCAACTCCACCCTCCTGCCCACCTGGCGGACCTCACGGGGCTATGGTTTATATCACAGGAGGTCCTGGAGCAGTGTGTGTGTGTGTGTGTGTGCACGCATGCGCGCATGAACTTACACATGTGCATGTGTGGTGTGTGTGTGCACACCTGTATGTGTGTGGTGTGTGTGTATGCATGTGTGTATGTGCATGTGACAGTATGTGTCTGTGTGTGCATGCATGTGTGCATGTGTATGTGAGAGTATTGCGATTATGTGTGTAAGTGATACATATGTGTCTATGCACGTACATGCATGTGTATGTGGAAAGGTGTGAGGAAGAGATTGTGACAGAGAGCTCATTTCTCCCTGGTTCTAGTGTGAGAATGACAATACAGTCACTTGTGATCCAGGCACAATTGAGATCTAATCCTCATCCTCTTACCCTAGCCTTGCCTTTCCCCACCTGCCTCTGCCCCAAACTAAATGCTTCCTAGCATTTTCTGGAGCTGTTTTTCTCACATATTCCCACCCATTCCTATTCCTTAACCAGTACTGTGCCTGGACCATGAGGCCTAGCCCACCAAGCAGTCCTTTTCCCAGATGATCATGAGTTTCTGGTTTGAGTAAAGAAGCTAGGCTGGGTATGGGCAGCTCTCCAGGCTAAGGAATGGAGAGTGACAGGCAGGCCCTTCCAGATGAGGAGGTTATGAGTCTCTCTGAGGAGGTTCATTTGATCTGAGACCTGAACAAAGTGAAGGAGCCATACCAAGATCAGGTGGAGGGTGTTCCAGGTAGAGACAGCAGTGAATACAAAGGCCCTGAGGTAGGAGTGAGCCCGGCCTATCCCAGGGATGCAGGCAGCCCCCAAAATAGCAGCTTAGGGAGCACGAATGGATGGGGGAGCTTGGGGAGTAGCTAGGGTCCAGATAGGGTCAGGCCCCGTGAGTTCTGGTGATGGGTTTGGATTTCATTTTGGTTGCAGTGAAGGGTTTTAAGCCCAAGAGAGGTGTGACCTATTAACACTTCAGAAGGGTAAGGGGCTGCCCTGGGGAGCATAGGTTGAGGAGAACAGGAGTTGGGGCTTTGTGATTGTCAGTGTGAGCAATAATGACACATGTACCTTGGAGAGGAAAGATGGAGACAGGTGGGAAGACTGGGCACATATTATGGTGCCATGTTCCCAGGACTCACTGAGGGTTACAAGATAGATGTGACAGGAAGAGAAGAGTCCAAGTTAATTGTCAGTGTTTGGCCTGGAGATGTCAGTTACTGATGGGAAAGCAGGGGAGGAAGTGGGACGGGTTCTGCTACACCCTTGCAAGGTGAGCCCTCCAGCGTGTTGCCTCATGTACGTCATGGTGCAGGCGATCCTCCACGGGGGCAATATGTATCAATTATTGATTGCTATGTATCGGTATTTTTATTTTCTTATTTATTTGCTTATTTATTGTTTATTCCCCAAATAGAACTAATGGTTTACTAAGCACCCCTTGTGCCTAGAACAGTGCTGGCCCAGGCCAAGTGTTCAATCAATATTTGTTGGATGGATGGATGGACGGATGGATGGATGGTTGGATGGATGGACAGATGGAAAGACAAACAGATGAATAGACAGAGTTGAAGAAAAGATGATGAATGGATGGACAGATGGGTGATGGATGCATGGATGAATGGACAGACATACGGATGTCTCCCTAGGCCCTATATATTGCTTTGTGCTCATCATGGTGAGGACCCCTCTGCAGGAGCAATGTGAGTGCTTGGCTGCTGCTATGGATGGTCATTCTTGGGATCTATGGATATTCTAGACTTCTTGGCTCTGCAATTTTGTATTCTATACTCCCAACCTGGAACAGGGCTCCTTTTCCACAATGTTCAAGTTTGCAGAAGGTGCCCGAATTCCCTGAAGGCAATCCCACAGGAGTCTCTCACCTGGAATTGGCACCTCCCTAGGCTCCTGTTCTATCCCCTGCAGGGGACCTGAAGCTGGAGCTCAAAGAGGAGGGAGCCACATACCCCTTCCCCCCAACCCCAGCCTGTGCAGTTGTTTCCCTCACCACCAGTGCAGGCTTTAATCATCTCACTAAGTGGAAGGCAGCCCGCTCTGACACCAGAAGGGCCATCCCTTCTACTGGGAGTTCAGAGGAGGGCTGATGAGTGAAAGGAGGGACCCTGCGCCATCCACACAGGCACAACCTACCAGATGGCCGCATGGTGGGGAAGGGGCGAGGTGGGCAGACAGCAGGCAGGGGTGGTGAGATACAGTGGCTTCCCTCACCACAGTTCCCTGCAGGCTCTGGGATGGGGGGATGTTCTCCACTCTGCAGGGTAGCTCTGGGGTACAGGTTGGGCAGGCTCAGGCCCAGGGATTTCCACCCCTACAAGGCTCCTCAGAACCTCATCCGAGTGAATGTGACAGGGAAGCCCGAGGTGTGAGAGCTCAGCTGGTTAAAGGCAGGCAAGCGGCTGCTGCCTCCATCCCGCCGCCTCAAGTCCGAGGCTGTCCCTAGAGGGTGCTTCGAATTGCCTACCTCCTTACAAATGGCCATGGCCTGGTGGACAGCACCATCGCCCACCACCATCCCCAGCTGCTCCCTGGCCTTCTTCCTCTGGTCTTGCTCCTGCTGGCTCTATCCCCCAAAGTATGGCCAGAACGAGCTTCCAAAATGCAAGTGTTCCTTGTCATTCCACTGTTGTGAAGCCCTCCAAAGACCACCACTGCCCTCAGGATTAAGAATAAACGTTCATCTGCTTCCAGCCCCCTCTTCCTGCCCTCCTCTCCCACACTCAGCACTGCCCTCTCTCCTGGGGCCCAGCACAAAATGGAACATGGGGCACCTCAGTCAAAAGGCAGGAAAAAGTGTCCTCAGAGCTCCCAAAATAAAAAGCTTTTCCTTCTTCTACAGTCTTTTCAACTTGGCACAGTGTTTTTATTTGCTATTTAATGTTACTGTAAGCAAAGAAAAATTACAATTTTAAGTTATTAGGTTGAATTTTACCATTTGTCTTTATATTGTTCAGTGCCAGTTTTAAATGCAAACGGAAGAACATTTAAGGTGTACGGAGAATCACTAAAATTTCTGTAATTCGCACATGCGTACGTATTTTCTTCTACCAGAACAGGGGAATGTTTCGCAGGACTAACTCCCTGTTTTCATTTTCCCTCCTGGTTTGGACACATTCTATCAACTCTCTCTACTTGGGCTCCCTGAGAGGAAAGAGGGGTTGGTGGAAAAAGAGCTCTGGGCTGCCCGGTCCTCCCCGTCGTCATTCCCTTCTCTGTGGTAATTTTCAGCGTAAACTACCAGCTCATATGGAAAGTAACACAAGTAAGGAGGTGAGATGGGGTTCCCTGGTCATTCGGGTTTCTTCAAATGCCATCACCTTCCCTCTGCATTTGAAACAAGCTCTGATTCCAGGGAAAAGCGTGGCTTCTCTGGGCTGTCAGGGCCTGGATTCCTCAGCCGCAGAAAGGACATGTTGCCTTGTACTCCCTGAGTCTGGCCAAGACTTCCAGGCTCTGGGACCTCCTGAGCTACATGAGAATGGTGCTGTGCACATATTCACAGGTGTCTCTGCTCACCACAGCCCAGAGAGCACTAAACCAGTGCCTGCACCTCCCTTTCCTTTCTACCCAGGGCTGACTTTGATGTGTGGCTCAGGCTGTGACACTGGGGTCTCCCTGTCTCAACACTGGAATGTTGGGCTTGTGACCTGGCTCTCCTGCTAGATCACACACACACCAATCCTGGCCCTGCTGACCCCCAGCCCGGAGCCTGCACAAAGTCGTCACTGAATAAATATGTGCTGAAAAAAAAAATGCACCAATCCCTGCTAAGTATTTGCTAAGCACTACATTATGTGGTGCAAACAGTTAACATGCTCAGCTGCTAACTGAAAGGTTGAAAGTTTGAATCCACCCAGAAGTGCCTCGGAAGAAAGTCCTGGCAATCAACTTCCAAAAGATTAGCCGTTGAAAACCCTATGGAGTGCAGTTTTACTCTGACACACTTGGGGTCTCCATGAGTCAATCTACTCAGTGGCAACTGGTATGATGTGACAGGCACCTTGGGGCCCTGAGAGAGGTGACAGCTTCTGCCCTTCAGCCTCCCAGCCTTCCTCCCACCCTAACCTCGCATCCGCTCGGGGGCAGATCCAGGACAAGGGGAAGCTCCTCTTTTGGCCCCCAGGCCTCAAGATCCCAGCCCTTCAGAGTCCAGAGTCCAGGAACAGGAAGGGCTCTCTGCTCCAATCCTGCCCTCCCTCCAGGCCCTGGGCCTGCCAGGGTTAAAGGAAGGAGCACCCCTCCAGCCTCCCCAGGGACCTGCCTCCAGGGCTGGAAGGAGGCATCTCTGACTTGGAAGCTGACCTTCTCTTCGCACAATTGATTTTCAATTGACCTCCTCCTTCCACTTTACACTTTGGAGTGGGGCTCTCTGTGGCCGATAAATGCTCTCTAAACAGATGCAGCAATACACCAGGGAAGGCAGGCTGGGCACTGCCTCCTGCCTGCCTCCACAGGGAGTCCTCAGTGGTCAACATAGCTTCTTCCCTTCCTCCTCTTTTTCACTTTTTTTCAAATTACACAAATAGCATGGTAATAACTATAAAGGACATTTTACTTGGTTAACTTCTTATTTTGAAAATAATCTCAGAACTACAGGGAAGTTGCAAGAATACAGCAATACACCCCTATATGGCCTTGACTTAGACTCTCCAGTCGCTAACAACACAGGGACATTCTTGCACAAACACAGCATAATTATCAAAGTAAGGAAATTTAACAATGACACGATACTGTTATCTGACATTCGGTCCATATTCAAATTTCACCGAATGTTCCACAGTTGCCCTTTACAGCTCTCTGTTAAAATTAGAGGATCCAGTTCCAGATCATCCATAGCGTTTAGTCCTCAATTCTTTTTAGTCTCATATTTTCAGAGAAAGAGGAGTATTCACAGCCCTGCAAGCCTGACAGGCACTTGTCCCTGTTCTCACACAGACCCTTCCCACACGCATACACACACACTCCCATCCCTGCTCAAGCATGCACACGTGTGTGCACACACACATGCACATACACATGTATACAGATGCACACACACATATACATGCACACGTGCACTTACGCATGTATACACGCGCACGCATGTATACACACATGCACGCATGCACATACACAAGTACACACACATGCACGTGAGCTCTGGGTGCGGTCTCAGGGTCTTACACCAGGCTTAGACTCCATCTCTCTGTTGGCTGCTCTGACTCCCCCATGCCACCTTCTCTGTGTAGCCAGGCCCATGCCCCCACTGCCTGGAGTTGGCCAGCCCCTCAAGATCCAGGGGATTAGGGTTATCTTGAGGGGCTTCTGCCAGGCCTTGCTCAGTGAAAGCTCCAATGCTGGCTGGTTTGCTCCCCTACGTGTACAGTGTAATCTGGGTCAGTCACTGGATTTTGCAAACAACCAGGCACTAACCTAGTGTTCACTGGCCTGTTTTTCCTGTCCTTACACATTTTTTTAGTCAGGCTTGTTTTTCCAAAGATGACCATCCTTTTAAAACAGTATTTGAACTTGAACATACTAATATGTATTTGTTTGTTTTACTCCTCACAATTTCTTTTTGAAATATGTGGCAGGTAGATCAGCAGTCACTGAATTCAGTGTGCATCTGCTTCTTGCAAAAGCAACCAGTGAAGAAGGTGTCAGGAAGAACGTGGCCTTCGAGTGGGCCTGTGGCTTAGGGAAAGGCCTTCTGGAAGGGAGACCTGCACACACACAGGTGTGAAGGTGACGATGAGTATGGGTGGTCCAAGAGATTTTCTCTGGAGTCTCAAGTTCTGAGGTGGCACAGAGGAGCCAAGGCTGGGCAGATTGACGAAGCCAGACCACAAGGCCTTGGTGCAGCTAAGATAGCAGTCCTGTGCCCCTCTGCACACACCAGTTCACCCACCATGCATGTGTCCGCTCAGGGTGTTGCAAACGTGATAAGGGCAGTAAAAGCTCTCCTGTACGGGCTGGGAGTGGTTTACCACATTACTAATCTTTCAGGGCCTTCCTGGCGTGACACAGCAGCTCTGACCTTCCCTCCTGGGCCCTTTGTGAGCAGACCCCACCATTGGCTTTGAAGAAACACAGGGGAGGGAAGGGGTGCGTCTCAGCTCTTGGCTCCTCACTACAGCTCTGACACTCAGACATGGATGGGCTCCAGCAGGACAAAGCACACACAAGCCCCAGAATCATCTAAACGCAGAGCATGCAAGAGGCCACGGGAGCAAAGCAATGCTGGGCCCCCTGGGACTCTCTCCTGTCCACGGTGAGTGCTCCTAGAAGTTGAGAGAGCTTCTGCCCCACTCCACCCCCGCCATGGTGGTGCGCCCCTGCCCTGACTCCTAGAGCCAGTCCTGGGCTATGGCAGGTAGAGCCTCCAGGTGCCAGGCCACAGGCACTGACAGGACCCAGGATGAGCAGATGAATGGCACGGGGCACTAGACCCATGAGTTCTGTCTGCCTGCTCATCTGGGGGAAACTTGACAGCAGTGGCCTGGCCCTCTGACCCTGAGGGTGACTTCTGTCCTTCCTCAAGCTTCTTTATCCCAGAGCAAGGGAGTTGGAGAGAGAGGCTCCAGGCCCTGGGAGGTGAGCCACAAGGGAGCGAGACCTTCACCACAGCACAGCTCTCCTGCTGTTCTCCTAACCACTCAGATACTAATTCATCCTGCCCTAGGTGTGTCAGGGCAAACCTGAAACTTTGTTAAAACAATATTCTCAGCCTCCCCGCTCCCTGTCCCTTCCAAATTCTTTCTTTGCTCCCAGAGTAAGTTCTGTTCTACCTGGAAGGCGGAGAGCCTGAGGGGAGAGACCAGCTGGGCTGGGGCTTGGGGAAGGGGGGCTGTGGGGAGCAGCTGTGATGAGGGCACTTGGGGAGAAAGGAGCCCTCTGAAGAGGGGGAGGGGAAGTGCGGTATGGGCTGTGTGATACCTGCTTGCTGTCCCCAACAGATTCCAGAAAGACAGGATGTGCTCCAAGGCTGCTGGAAGGGGCATCACAGTGGGTTTATGTTGTTCTGGCATTTGGCCTTGTTGAGGTAGAAGGAAGAGGTCAGTGAAGGGAGGAAGCAGTCTCAGCTCCTTGGCTATTTGTCGGGGAGCCTCAGACCCCACCGTGGATGGATGGGTAATAGGGAGCAAGGCATAGGAAGACATATTTAAAGCTTTTGGATTTTTTAAATTATTAACATTATTGAGGTATAATTTGCATACCATAACACATTTTACATGTGCAGCTCAATGAATTTTACCAAATGTTGACAATCGTATAAACCCCACCTCTGTCAAGATCTAGAACATCATCCAAAATTATTTCCTCATACCCTTCCGTGCTCGTGGCCACCCCCCGCCAGCCCCTGGCAACCTCTGATCTTATTTCTCTTACCTGTTCGGGAACTTTCCATGAACACAATCACACATTTTGTGGGTTTTGTGTCTGGCTTCGAGAAGCCCTGCTGGTGCAGTGGTTAAGCACTCGGCTGCTAACCGAAAGGTTGGCAGTTTGAACCCACCAGCATCTCCATGGGAGAAAGAGGTGGCAGTCTGCTTCCATAAAGATTACAGCCCTGGAAACCCTATGGGGAAGTTCTGCTCTGTCCTGTAGGGTCGCTAAGAGTCAGAATTGACTCATAGCAACAGGTTGTGTTTGTTTTTTGGTGTCTGACTTCTTTCCCTTAGCACAATGTTTTCAGATGCATCCTTCTCGTGCTGTGTCTCAGTTCTTCTTTCTTATTGCTAAGTACTTCTAAGTATTTCTTTTTTTTTTTTTTTTTATATATTTTATTGTACTTCAGGTGAAAGCTTACAGAGCAAATAGTTTCTCATGAAATAGTAGTACACATGTTGTTTTTTGACGTTGGTTAACAACCCCACAACGTATTAAGCCTCTAAATTCTCAACCTTTTTTTTGATGAAAATTACAGATGGCCAAAGATACACCATTTCAAAAATTTCTACATTCACAGTTCAGTGACATTGACTACGCTCTTCCAACTGTGCTGTTATTCTCACTTAAGATGAAGGCTTACAGAACAAAATAGTTTTTTCATTTAACAGTTACTACACATGTTGCCCTATGACAATGGTTAACAATCTCACAGCACATCAAGAATATCCTTACTCCACCTTGTGTTCCCTATCACCAGGGGGCTTCCTTGTCCCCTTCTGTCTTCTGGACCTTGTCAGTGGACTATTGTACCTCTTTAGTCTCATTTGTTTATTTATTTATTTATTTATTTTTATTTTATTTAAACACCATTTCAATACTTTTTACTTACACATTTAAGTGATATTGACTATGCTCTTCCAATTGTGCTGCCATTCTCGCCCAAGATGAAGGCTTACAGGACAAAACAGCCTCCCATTTAATAGTTACTACAAATGTTGCCCTATAGCAGTGGTCAACAATCTCACAATACATCGACAGTGTCCTTATTCAATTTGTGTTCCTTATCATCAGTTTCCTACTCTCCCTCTGCCTTCTGGCCCTTGTCACTGGACTCCTGTACCTCGTTAGTCCCATTTAGTTTTACTGGGCTGTCCATTCCCAGGCTTAACATCGAACCTCGAAGGTAACTTCACCTCTGAGCTGAAAGAGTGTCTGGGGGCCACACTCTCGAGGTTTCTCCAGTATTCTTTAGGCCAGTATATCTGGTCTTCTTTTTTTTTTTTTTTTTTGGGAGTTAAAATTATGCTCTACATCCTACTCCAGCTCTGCCCAGAACCCTCTGTTGTGATCCTGGTCAGAGGAGTCATTGGTGGTAGCCGGGCACCATCCAGCTGTACTGGGCTCAGTCCCGTGGAGGCCTTGGTAGCTGTGGACCATTAGTCCTTCGGACTAATCTTTTCCTTGTGTCCTGTTCTCTTCGTTCTCCCTTGTTCCCGAAGGGATGAGATCAGTGGAGTATCTTAGATGGCCGCTCATAGGCTTTTAAGACCCCAGACACTACTCACCAAGGTAGAATGTAGAGCATTATCTTTATAAGTAGTGTCATGCCAATTGAGCTAGATGTTCCCCGAGATCATGGTCCCCAGAGCCCTCCGTCCAACAACTCAGTCCCTCGGGGGGTTTGGATGTGTCTATAGGGCCTCCATGACCTTTCCTTGTGCAGGTTGTGTTAGTTTCCCCTGTACTATGTACTATCTCATCTCTCACCCAAGTTACCACTTACCTATTACCTATTTAGTATCCCCCCCCCCCATCCCTGGTAACCAACAAGGATTGTTACATTTTGCATGTGAATTTTTTCATGGGTTTTTACAATAGAGGTCTCATACAATATTTGTCCTTTTGTGATTGACTTATTTCACTCAGCATGATGTCCTCCAGTTTCATCCATGTTATGAGATGGTTCACCGATTCATTGTTCTTTCTCGTTGCATAGTACTCCATTGTGTGTATGTACCATAGTTTGTGTATCCATTCGTCTGTTGATGGACATCGAGGTTGTTTCCATCGTTTTGCTATTGTGAATAATGCTGCCATGAACATAGGTGTGCATATGTCTATTCGAGTGATGACTCTTATTTCTCTAGGATATATTCCTAGGAGTGGGATTGCTGGATCGAATGGTACGTCTATTTCTAGCTTTCTGAGGAAACGCCATATCATTTTCAAAAATGGCTGTATCATTTTGCATTCCCACCAGCAGTGTATAAGAGTTCCCGTCTCCCCACAGCCCCTCCAACATTTGTTATTTCCAGTGTTTTTGATTCGTGCCAGTAATGCCGGGGTGAGATGGTATCTCATTGTGGTTTTAATTTGCATTTCTCTAATGGCTAGTGATCGCGAGCATTTCCTCATGTGTCTGTTGGCCATTTGAATGTCTTCCTTGGTGAAGTGTCTGTTCATTTCCTTTGCCCATTTTTTGATAGGATTGGTTGTCTTTTTGTTGTAGAGGTGTTGGATTTTCTTGTAGATTATGGAGATTAGACCTTTATCTGACTTGTACTGTCCAAAAATTTTTTCCCAGTCTGTAGGTTCTCTTTTAACTCTTTTGGTGAAATCTTTTGAAGAGCATAGATGTTTGATTTTTAGAAGATCCCAATTATCTAGTTTATCTGTTGGGTTTTTTGTGTTGATGTTTATGGTTTGTATCCTGTTAATGCCATGTATTAAGGTCTGAAGTGTTGGTCGTATTTTTTCTTCTATGAATTTTATAGTTTGAGGCTTTATATTCAGGTCTTTGATCCATTTTGAAGTAGTTTTTGTATATGGTGTGAGGTATGGGTCCTGTTTCATTTTTCTACAAATGGATATCCAGTTTTGCCAGCACCATTTGTTAAAAAGACTGTCTTTTCCCCATTTGATGTATTTTGGGCCCTTGTCAAAAATCAGGTGCCCGTAGGTGGATGGATTTACATCTGAGTTCTCAATTCTGTTCCATTGGTCAATGTCTCTGTTGTTGTACCAGTACCAGGCTGTTTTGAGTACTGTAGCTGTATAGTAGGTTCTCAAGTCAGGTAGTGTGAGTCCTCCAACTTTATTCTTCTTCTTCAGTAGTGCTTTACTTATTCGGGGTTTCTTCCCTTTCCATATAAAGTTAATAATTAGTTTTTCCATCTCTTTGAAGAATGTTGTTGGTATTTGTATCGGAATTGCATTGTATTTGTAGATTGCTTTAGGTAGAATTGCCATTTTCACAGTGTTGAGTCTGCCTATCCATGAGCATGGTATGTTTTTCCATTTATGTAGATCCCTTTGGGTTTCATGCAGCAGTGTTTTGTAGTTTTCTTTGTATAGGTCTTTTATATTCCTGGTCAGATTTATTCCTAAGTATTTTATCTTTTTAGGGGCTATTGAAAATGGTATTGATTTCCTGATCTCCTTTTCATCGTTCTCTTTACCGGTGTATAGGAATCCAACTGATTTTTGAATGTTTATCTTGTATCCTGCTACTCTGCTGAATCTTTCTATTACTTCCAGTAAATTTCTCGTGGAGTCTTTAGGGTTTTCTATGTATAGTATCATATCATCTGCAAACAGGGAGAGTTTAACTTCTTCATTACCAATTTGGATGCCCTTTATTTCTTTCTCTTGCCTTACTGCTCTAGCTAGAACTTCCAGCACAATGTTAAATAGGAGTGGTGATAAAGGGCATCCTTGTCTTGTTCCTGTTTTCAGGGGGAATGTTTTCAGACTTTCTCCATTAAGAATGATGTTGGCTGTTGGTTTTGCATAGATGCCCTTTATTATGTTGAGAAATTTCCCTTCTATACCTATTTTATTGAGAGCTTTCATCAGGAATGGGTGTTGGACTTTGTCAAATGCCTTTTCTGCATCAATTGAGATAATCATGTGATTTTTTTCTTTCCTTTTATTTATGTGGTGGATTACGTTGATGGATTTTCTAATGTTAAACCATCCTTGCATACCTGGTATGAATCCTACTTGGTCGTGGTGTATTATTTTTTTGATATGATACTGAATTCTATTGGCTAGAATTTTGTTCAGAATTTTTGCATCTATATTCATGAGAGATATTGGTCTGTAATTTTCTTTTTTTGTGATGTCTTTGCCTGGTTTTGGTATCAGCGTTATGCTGGCTTCATAGAATGAATTTGGAAGTGTTGCTTCCTCTTCTATGCTCTGAAATAACTTGAGTAGAACTGGTACGAGCTCTTCTGTAAATGCTTTGTAGAATTCTCCGGTGAAGCCATCTGGGCCAGGGTTTTTTTTGGTTGGGAGTTTTTTTATTACCTTTTCAATCTCTTCTCTTGTTATGGGTCTGTTCAGATTTTCAATATCACTTTGTTGTAGTTTGGGTAGGCCGTATGTTTCTAGAAATTTATCCATTTCCTCTAGGTTTTCAAATTTGTTGGAATATAGTTTTTCATAATATTCTGTTATAATCCTTTTTATTTCAGTTGGGTCTGTTATAATGTCCCCCATTTCATTTCTTATTTGGGTTATTTGTGCCCTCTGCTGTTTTTCTTTTGTCAGTCTGGCCAGTGGTTTGTCGATTTTGTTGATTCTTTCAAAGAACCAACTTTTGGTTTTGTTGATTCTTTCTATTGTTTTTCTGTTCTCTATTTCATTGATTTCTGCTCTGATCTTTACTATTTCCTTTCTTCCGGTGGTTGTAGGCTTTTTTTGTTGTTCTCTTTCTATTTGTTTGAGTTCTGTAGTTAATGTTTTGATATTGTCCCTTTCTTCTTTTTTGATATGTGCATCTATTGCTATAAATTGTCCTCTGAGGACTGCCTTTGCTGTGTCCCAAAGGTTTTGGTATGATGTGTTTTCATTTTCATTTGATTCTAGGAATTTTTTAATTCCATCTCTGATTTCTTCTATTACCCATTGATGTGTAAGCAGATTATTATTCAGTTTCCATGTGTTTGATTTTTTTTCCTTGCTCTTTCTAGTGTTAATTTCTACCTTGATGGCATTGTGGTCAGAGAAGATACTGTGAATTATCTCAGCATTTTGGATCTTGTTGAGGATTGCTCTGTGGCCTAAGATGTGGTCTATTCTGGAGAACGTTCCATGTGCATTGGAAAAGAATGTGTACTTTGCAGCGGTTGGATGGATTGTTCTATATATGTCTATAAGGTCCAGTTGGCTGATTGTGTCCTTTAGGTCTTCTGTATCTTTGCTGAGTTTCTTTTTAGTTGTTCTGTCCTTTACTGAGAGTGGTGTGTTGAAGTCTCCTACTATTATTGTGGAACTGTCAATTTCTCTTTTCAGTGCTGTTAGAGTTTTTTTTATGTATTTTGGAGCCCTGTCATTGGGTGCATAGATATTTATTATGGTTATGTCTTCATGATGGATCATCCCCTTAATCATTATATAGTGTCCTTCTTTGTCTTTTATGGTAGATTTTGTTTTAAAGTCTATTTTATCTGAGATTAGAATTGCCACTACTGCTCTTTTTTGATAGTTGTTAGCTTGATATATTTTTTTCCAACCTTTGATTTTTAATAAATTCACATCTTTGTTTCTAAGATGTGTCTCTTGTAGACAGCAAATAGATGGATCCTGTTTTCTTATCCATTCTGCCACTCTCCGTCGCTTTATGGGTGCATTGAGTCCATTTACGTTCAGTGTAATTATTGATAGATGTGAGTTTGTTGCTGTCATTTTGTAGTGCTTTTTTTTGTGATGCTGAAGTTTTCTTTGTTCTTCTTACTCTCTTGTGCTGAGTTCCTTTTGTTTGTGGATTTTGTGTTCATTTCTTTTGTTTTTGTAGGTTTTGTTTTTGTTGAGACTTTATGTTTTTCGTCTTTATTTTTATGAGTTGGTTTGTTAACTTTTTTTGTGGTTTCCATGAATTTTACCCTTATCTTTATAATTTTGAAGCAGTCTACCGTTACTTGGTATCGCCTTGCCTTCTTCTCTTTTAGAAGGTTCTATACCTATGCCGTTTGTTCCCTCTTTCATTGTTTTGATGTTGTTGTCATCCTTTGATTGATTTCTCTGATTCCCTGTTGTATATCTTTTGTTTTTGGAAAGTCGTCTGTAGTTCAGTTCCTAGAATGGTATCTGGTTCATGTTAACCTGCGTCCTAGGTCCTAGGTCCTGCCTGAGGGCTTAAGCTGTTTGTCCTCAGATCGAAGAACTCCCTTTAATAATTCTTGTAAGTTTGGTTTGACTTTTGCATATTCCTTTAGTTTCTGTTTATCTGGAAATGACCTAATTTCACCATCAAATCTGAATGAGAGTTTTGCAGGATATATTATTCTTGGCTGACAATTTTTTTCTTTCAAGATTTTATATATGTCATCCCATTGCCTTCTTGCCTGCATGGTTTCTGCTGAATAATCTGAGCTTAGTCTTATTGTTTCTCCTCTGTATGTGACTTCTTGTTTTTCACGAGCTGCTCTCAGGATTCTTTGTTTGTCTTTAGTTTTAGCGAGTGTGAATATGATATGTCTTGGTGATTTTCTTTTGGGGTCTCTTCTATATGGGGTTCGTTGAGCTTCTTGGATGACCAGCTTTTCATCTTTCATGATATTGGGAAAGTTTTCTGTCAGCAGTTCGTCAATGATCCTCTCTGTGTTTTCTGTTTTCTCCCCCTGTTCTGGTATGCCAATCACTCGTAAGTTTTTGCTTTTAATTGTGTCCCACATAACTCTCAGGGTCTCTTCATTTTTCTTTGTTCTTTTTTCTGAGTTTTCCTGAAACAGAGTTGTACCCAAGTGTTTGTCTTCAGTTCCACTGATCCTGTCTTCCATGGTTTCAAATCTACTTCTCAGCCCTTCTATGACACCGTCCATTTCTGAAATCTTGTTGTTTATCTTTTGGATTTCTAATTGTTGTTTTTGTATAATTTCGAGTTGTGAATTTATTTTGGCATTTTGTTCTTGCATCATCTTCCTGAATTCTTCCAATTTTTTGTCTGTATTTTCCATAAATTTGTCTATTTTTTCCTCATGTTTGTCAGCTTTTTGCCTCAGTTCTTGGAAAATTCCGAGTATTAGTGATTTGAGTTCCGTATCAGGTACTTCTAGTGCATTTTCTTCCACAGGAGAGTTATCTGGTGTTTTAATTTGGACGCCTATTGGAGCCATCTTGTCTTGTTTTTGTAAATGTTTTGATATTGTTTGCTGTTTTCGGGGCATTCAGTAGATATTTCTCTCGTTTATTGATTGTAGATTTTTTTTTTTTTCGTTCTTGTGGTACAGCTGGGCAGATCTAGTTGAGGAGGAGCCACTGGGATGGGTTGCTTGTGGCACTCACCGCAGCCACCAGGACGGTCGGTAGTCAGTGCTGGGCAGGTTCCAATAGGGTGTGCCTGCACCGCTTGGTGATGTGATGTCTAGTGCACGGTGCAGGTAGGTAGGGTGCAGCGGGAAGATGGTTATGTGTGAAGCTAAGCTGGATATGGGGGAGAGGAGAGAGGAGGAGGAGCAAAAAGCGTACAAACATAAAAGAATGCTAGGGGAGATTGTCGTTGGAATGTACAGATGAGAGACTATGGGATGGAGGAAACCAGAAGGGGGAAGAGAAAGAAAAGGAAAGAATGACCAAATAAAAATCAGAAAAGTTAAAGAACTGCAAAGTTCCCAGGGATCCCACCGATGTAGCTATGAGGTCTGGGGGAGTCGGTCTCAATTTTCACAGCTCAGCCTGGCCAGAAGGTACAGAGGCATACATCACCTGGTATTCAGGGATCAGAAAGAGAAGGAAGAGATAGAGAGACAAGAAATTAAGCAATGAAGAAAGACAAAAGAGAAAAAGAGTTAAAAGATGACAAAACTAATCAAAAAAGGAAGAAAAATAAAATTGAGGAAAAAAAAAAGGGCAACACCAGCAGTCAGTGCCTACAAATGGGACCCAGAGAGCCCCCACTCAGGGGCACGAATTCCAAGAAGCCGGTAGTCTCAGGGTTAAGTGACCATGGCCACGGGAAGCAGAGGGGCCAACGAACAAAGGCCCCAGGATCCCACCCGCGCGGGAGCCCAGACCTGGAAACAGCCATACGTCCGAACACAGCCCTACAGCCCCGCAGGAGAGAGCAGAGACGGCACTCGGAACCAGGCACCCAGGCAAAAGGAGGGGGAGGCGGCAAAAAAAGGCTCGCTAGCAGCCAGCAAACAGCTCCCAGAAAGCCCCCAGCCCGGGCGCACGGAATCCAAGCACCTGCGCCCCCCAGCTCAGGGACTCCGGCCACGGAAAGCAGAGGGGCAAACGAACTAAGGCCCCGGGATCCCACCCACGCGGGAGCCCAGACCTAGAAACAGCCACACGCCCGCACGCAGCCCTACAGCCCCGCAGGAGAGAGCAGAGACAGCACTCGGAACCAGGCACCCAGGCAAAAGGAGGGGGAGGCGGCAGAAAAAGGTTCGCTAGGTGCCAGCAAACGGCTCCCAGAAAGCCTCCAGCCCGGGCGCGCGGAATCCAAGCACCGGCGCCCCCCTGCTCAGGGACTCCGGCCACGGAAAGCAGAGGGGCGAACGAACAAAGGCCCCAGGATCCCACCCACGCGGGAGCCCAGACCTAGAAACAGCCACACGCCCGCACGCAGCCCTACAGCCCCACAGGAGAGAGCAGAGACGGCACTCGGAACCAGGCACCCAGGCAAAAGGAGGGGGAGGCGGCAGAAAAAGGTTCGCTAGGTGCCAGCAAATGGCTCCCAGAAAGCCTCCAGCCCGGGCGCGCGGAATCCAAGCACCGGCGCCCCCCAGCTCAGGGACTCCGGCCACGGAAAGCAGAGGGGCGAATGAACAAAGGCCCCGGGATCCCACCCACGCGGGAGCCCAGACCTAGAAACAGCCACACGCCCGCACGCAGCCCTACAGCCCTGCAGGAGAGAGCATAGACGGCACTCGGAACCAGGCACCCAGGCAAAAGGAGGGGGAGGCGGCAGAGAAAGGTTCGCTAGCTGCCAGCAAACGGCTCCCAGAAAGCCGCCAGCCCAGGCGCGCGGAATCCAAGCACCAGCACCCCCCAGCCCAGGGACCCTGGCCACGGAAAGCAGGGGATCCCCAGCTGAGGCGGAGAGGGGTGGGTGGTGGGAGAGCGCGCACCGCAGTTTACCGGTCGTTCTGTCTCCGACCAGATGCTCTGCAAGGCTGCTCTCCCGTTTGTTGGTCTCCGATAGGAATCCAAGATGGTGGATCCGTGCTACGTTAGCTGGTAAGGAATCTCTGCCTGAGTCTCTCCTCGCTCTCCGTTCTCTTTTAGTATTCTCACTCCGTTTGGTGTTTGGCTGAGTTCTTTATCTCTTCATTTGGTGTTCTAGGGTTTCAGGATTGTTGATTCTCTGTTAGGCTTAGTTTTTCGGATCTTTGCTGTGGAGGGACGGCGTGGTGTTTCTGCCTAGAGCGCCATCTTCTAAGTATTTCTTACTACTTCTTGCTTAGTACCTTTTTATTGCTAAGTAGTATTTCCTTGTATAGGTATACCATAATTTGTTTATTTGTTCACCTGTTGATGGGCATTTTGGGTTTTTTTTTCCCATTTGGGGCTATTACAAATAAATGGCTACGAACATTTGTGTGCAAGTTTTTGTGTGAACCTATGTTTTCATTTCTCTTTTGTAAATACTTACCAGTGGTCAGAGGGTAACAGCGTTTTTAACTTTATTAGAAATTGCCAAAGAGTTTTCCAAAGTGGCTGCCCTTGCCCTGTGTCCTCCCCAACATTTGATACTGTCATTCTTTTTTATTTTAGCTCCTCTAGTGAGTATGAAATGTACTATTTTGTGCATTTTTTCATGTGTATATTGGCCATTTGCGTACCCTCTTTAGCAAAAAGTTCTGTTGAAGTCTTTTCATTGGGTTGGTTATCTGTTTATTATTGAAAGGAATCCTGCACAGATGAGTGTGTGTGTGTGCCTGTGCACCTGTGTGCACATACATGCACACAGATGTCCCTGTGTAAATTGGTATCTGTGTATGTCTGTGCACATACTTACGTGGATGCCTATCTCGACTAAACAGCATCAGCCAGCCTTGGTGTGGGCTTATGTGAAAATGGCGTGGCATCAGACCTCACCTAACTTCAGGACTGAAGAAGATCGTCACCATCAACATCAGTCCAAAGCTGATTCCTGTGAGGTGGAGGTCAGACATACCTCCTCTCCAACTTTTCTTTTTTTTACCAATTCTGACACCAGCCATCCATCCCACAGCACTCTCTACTTCTCTGCTGGGTTTGATAATTCATTGCAATGGCCACACAGAATTCAGAGACTATACTCAGGATTATGGGGTTTATTACGGAAGTAACAGGTTATGATTCAGGATCAGGATCAACTTGGAAGTAACAAGAACAAGTTGGGATACAATTCCTTGATCAGGACAGCGTCTTCTCATCCATGCCCAAGAGCAGGCCTCTGCCACTGGTCCCTGCTCTGGCATAGGGCCTGGCGTATACCACCAGGCCCTCCCTCTCAGCCTTGGCCCTTGACCCTCAGCCCTTGGCCCTGCTGACACAGGTGTTACAGCTCTTTAGCTCCACCATTAAGTGCCCAAAGGCACTCCACTCCACCAGCAAGGCTCCTGCCTGAAGACTCTCAGCTGTCTCGCTCCATGGGCTGGGAAGCCCAGTGCACTGTCTCACACCAGTCTTCTGGTTCTGCTGCCACCCTGTCTCTGCTGCTGCTTCTTGCTATCTTGAAACATCTCCAGTGTTACAGCTCTCTCTGTCTCCTGGGTCTAGGAAGTTCTCTGGGTACAGACCCTGAGCCTAAAAAACACGCTCTACTCCTGGCTCTTCTTCTTAATGGTAGTGAGATCCCTTCCAGCCTCTGAGATTGGCTCCCTTTAAGCCTAGCATGATAGTAGAGCTGACCAATCCCTTACAAAGGTTCCATGTACCTTATTTGCATTGTCCCACCTCTGCAAGCATTCCATGCACATTATTTGCATTATTAGCAGGTCATCCAATCCCCTTGGTGGGCCACAATCACCTTATTTGCATAGTCCCACCAATCATTTTTGTGGGAGTTACCAGACCATGGCTAGAATGGCCACATAATAGTAATCCACTACACTGCAGCTTGTGTCTACAGTAATCGTGAGGCAGAGTTGAGGCCCCTAACTTGTCACTCCCTGGTAGCAGTCACTCCCTGAGATCCCCAGGGAAGAGCTACAGAACTAGGGCTTAGCAGGGTAAGTACACACACTGGAGGCCTGATCTAATTCAAGTCTTTGTTATGAGGATCTGTGCCCTCCCGTTTGTGTATGTATCCTCAGAGCATGGGATGCCACCCTTCACTGTGTGCCTCTACCCTGTGCCTTAGTCCAACTAGGCATGCATGTATCTACCCACCCACACAGCCAACCATTCATCCATTCACAATGCCACCCACCTATCCATTCCCCCACCCAATCACTCGTCTGCCTTAGTTTTCTAGTGCTGCTGTAGTAAAAATACCACAAATGGTTGCTTTAACAAACAGAAATTTATTTTGTCACACTTTAGGAGGCTGGAAGTCTAAATTCAGGAAGCCAACTCTAGGGAAAGTCTCTGTCCACTCTGGAGGAAAATTCTTGTCTGCTTCTCTAGTGTTCTCAGCATTTCTTAGAGATCTCCACATGGCATCTAGCTTTGCCCCATTTGTGCTTGCTTCTCTGTGCCTAATCTGCTCTTTTTATATCTCAAAAATGATTAGTTAGGTTTAAGACACACTCTGCAAGAATCCTGATCAAAAGGGGCAAAATGCAGAATGGAATTTCAAATCCTCACGCAATCCAGACTTTCTGGAGCTATGGAGGTTAGACAAACCCTTAAACTATTGCCCTAAGATAATCTGTAAACCTTAAACCAAAAATATCCCCCACGAAGTCTTCTTAAAACCAAACAATAGTTTAGCTTAACTAGTAGAGAACATCTGCCTGGAGCATTATGCTCTTTTAGGATCTGTCTATATGGAAAAAAAAAAAAAGATCTGTATATATGGGATCAAATTGACAACAGAAACTCAAAAGATTAGATAGGAAATTTACAGGGCAGTGAGTTTATGTTAAAGGGGGAGGAACAACTCAGAAAAGGAGGGTAAGAATGGTTGCACAACTCGAAGAATGTAATCAAAGTCACTGAATTGTATATGTAGAAACTTGAATTGGTGTATGTTTTTGCTGTGTATACTCTCAACAACAAAAAAAATAATAATTTTTTAAACAAGACACACCCTACACTGATATGGCCTCATTAACATAACAGGAAAAACCCTATTCCCAAATGGGATTACATTCACAGCTATAGGGGTTAGGATTCCAACACACATTTTGGAGGGACACAATTCAATCCATAACACCATCTATCCATTCAACAGCTTGCCTGTCCACCCATCCATCTATTCAACCATCCATTCACCCAAGAGCCATCCATCCAAAAATCTACCCATTCTTCTATTCATCCACCTATTCACCCACCCATTCATTATGCCCCCACCTATTCATCCATCTTTCCAATAACCAACCATTCATCCATCTTTCAGTGATCTTACAGTTCTCTATGAGAAGTGTGCTGGAGGCAATGAGGAGTACAGAAACACATCAGAACTGTTTCTCTCCTAATAGTCTCTCTTGACTGGAAAGAGAGATAAGTGTTCATAAAACTGAAAATACAAGATAGAATTACAACTTTAGGGTAATCTTTGACACCTCCCTCTCACTCACACTCTGTACAACCAAGCCCCTTCTATTTTATTACTTCTATAAGGCCTCTTACATGTGTCCCCTTACTCCCCCTGCACTGCTGCTGCCCAGTTTAAATCTTCACCAGCTCTCACAGAGACTAAGGCAAATGTCTTTCAGTTGATTCCCAGCTTCCATCCAGCCTCACCCTCTTCAATTTCCTCCCCACATAAGTGGATGGTGGCAGTCTTCTGTCTAAAATACTTAATGTACATTTAGGTTAGAGAATACTGGAGCATAGGTATCTAACTGCCCCCTCCTAAGTACTGACAGAAATGATCCATAAATAAAAAAGGAAAGAAAACCCTTTATCCACTCTGGAAATTCGGGTAACACAACATTTACATGCCACATGCCTTAATGATTCCCATAATTTACTATGCAGACAGAAAAACAGCCTGAAGGAAAATACTGAAGGGAAACTTGCAACTCTCCTTGCTGGGAAAGTATGGGGTTGGAGGAAGAAAACTGAAGAGGTCCTGAGAGAAGTTCGGGAATAATCCTCCTTTAGAAGATGATGCAGGCTATGGAGACAGGGCAGGGAACAGATAAGATTGTGATATATGGAACCCCTTGGCTCTGAAGGTCAACAGTTTTCACAAGCAGACAGGCCAGGAGGGCCAAAGTAGCTCTTTTCCCTAAGGGGGTGGACAGTGGTCCAGGAAGCAGGCTGGATACAGAAGGGATGCGCCAGTCCAAATAGGAAACTAAGTTAGACAAGAGGTTCTCCAGGGAAGCTGCTTCATAAATGCAGGGAAGAAACTCTACCTTATACAGAGACACAACTTCCTATTGGGACTGTCTATTTCCTCCCTTTTGGGTTTCTGATTTGATTATAAACTTAGGTCCTGTAGCCCTCTGAGAGGCAAATTCTACCATCATCTTGGTGGAGAGTGAGGAGATACAATAATAAAAAGAACTACCAATATTTGTTTGAGGCAAATACGAGGCAACCATGGAGCTCTCACCATTCAAAGATGACACAATAAAAATGGCAAATGTGAGAAGAGAAAGGCTATGAAATGAAACAGAAAGGCACACTCCTCAAGAAGTAAATGAAGAATGTGCACCTGAAAATGATTACTACAGGAAGCAGAAGTAACATTCAGAAAGCATCTACTTTATGTTCTCAATAAAATACAGAGTTAAAAATAGCCCTTGAAGGCATCTATGCAAAACCAACGGCCAACATCATTCTTAATGGAGAAAGGCTGAAAACATTCTCCTTGAGAACAGGAATAAGACAAAGATGCCCTTTATCACCTGTCCTATTTAACATCATGCTGGAACTCCTAGCTAGAGCAATAAGGCAATAAAAAGAAATAAAGGGCATCCAAATTGGTAATAAAGAAGTTAAACTGTCCCTATTTGCATATGATATGATACTATACATAGAAAACCCTAAAGACTCCATGAGAAAACTACTGGAACTAATAGAAAGATTCAGCAGAGTAGTAGGATACAAGAGAAACATACAAAAATCAGTTGGATTCCTATACGCCAATAAAGAGGACAACGAAAAGGAAATCAGGAAAACAATACCATTTATAATAGCCCCTAAAAAAATAAAATACTTAGGATAAATCTAACCAGGGATGTAAAAGACCTATACAAAGAAAACTACAAAACACTACTGCAAGAAACCAAAAGAGATCTACATAAACGGAAAAACATACCATGCTCATGGATAGGTAGACTCAACATTGTGAAAATGACAATTCTACCCAAAGCAATCTACAAATACAATGCATTCCCCATCCAAATACCAACAACATTCTTTAAAGAGATGGAAAAAATAATCATTAACTTTATATGGAAAGGGAAGAGGCCCTAGATAAGTAATGCACTACTGAAGAACAAGAAGAAAGTATGAGGACTCGTACTACCTGACCTCAGAACCTACTATACAGCTACAGCAGTCAAAACAGCCTGGTACTGGTACAACAACAGAGACATTGACCAATGGAACAGAATTGAGAACCCAGATATAAACCCATCCACCTACAGTCACCTGATCTTTGACAAGGGCCCAAAGTCCATCAAATGGGGAAAAGACAGTCTTTAAAACAAATGGTGCTGGCAAAACTTGATGTCCATCTGCAAATAAATGAAATAAGGCCCATACCTCACATCATATACAAAAAATAATTCAAAATGGATCAAAGATCCAAATATAAAGCCAAAAACTATAAAGTTCATAGAAGAAAAAACAGGATCAACACTAGAGGCCCTAATACATGGCATTAACAGTACATAAACCTTAACCAACAACACACAAACTCCAGAAGATAAGCTAGATAACTGGGATCTTCTAAAAATTAAACACTTAAGCTTTTCAAAAGACTTCACTAAAAGAGTAAAAAGAGAACCTACAGACTGGGAAAAAATTTTTGGACTTTATGAATCAGACAAAGGTCTAATCTCTAAAATCTAAAAGAAAATCCAACACCTCTACAACAAAAAGACAAATAATACAATTAAAAAATGGGCAAAGGAAATGAACAGACACTTCACCAAAGAAAGACATTCAAGCAGCCAACAGATACATGAGGAATGCTCGTGATCACTAGCCCTTAGAGAAATGCAAATCAAAACCACAATGAGATACCATCTAACCTTGGCATTACTGGCATGAATCAAAAACACTGGAAAGAACAAATGTTGGAGAGGTTTCGAGGAGATCAGAATGCTTATGCACTCCTGGTGGTAATGCAAATGACACAACCATTTTGGAAAAAGATACAGTGCTTCCTTAGAAAGCTAGAAATAGAAATACCAACCACAGGATCCAGCAATCCAACTCCTAGAAATATAGCCTAGAGAAATAAAAGCCGTCACACAAATAGACATATGCACAACCATGTTCATTGCAGTATAGTTCACAATAGCAAAAAGATAGAAACAACCTAGATGCCCAGCAACAGAAGAATGGATAAACAAACTATGGTACATACACACAGTGAAGTATTATGCAACAATAAAGAACAACGATGAATCTGCGAAGCATCCCATAACATGGATGAATCTGGAGGATATCATGCTGAGTGAAATAAGGTAATCACAAAAGGACAAATATTGTATGAGATCTTTATTGTAAAAACTCATGAAAAGGTTTACACACAAAAAGAAACAATCTTTGATGGTTGCGAGGGATGGGAGGGGTGGGAGAGAATACTAAATAGACAACAGATAAGTGGTAACTTTGGTGAAAGGTAAGGCAGTACACAATACTGGGGAAGCTAGCATAACTTGTACAAGGAAAGGTCATGGCAGCTCCACAGACACATCCAAACTCCCTGAGGGACTGAATTGCTGGGCGGAGGGCTGTGGGGACCATGGTCCCGGGAAACATCTAGCTCAATTGGCATAACACATTCTACCTTGGTGAGTAGTGTCTGGGGTCTTAAAAGCTTGTAAGTAGCCATCTAAGATACGCCATTTGTCTCACCCATTCAGGAGCAAGGGAGAATGAAGAAAACAAGATACAAGGGAAAGATTAGCCTGAAGGACTGAGGGACCACAACTACCACGGCCTCCACCAGGCTGAATCCAGTACAACTAGATGGTGCCCGGCTACCACCACTGACTTCTCTGACCAGGATCACAACAGAGGGTCCCAGACAGAGCTGGGGAAAAATGTAGAATAAAATTCTAACTCACAAAAAAAGACCAGACTTACTGGTCTGATAGAGACTGGAGAAACCCCGAGAATATGGCCCTCGGACACCCTTTTAGCTCAGCAATGAAGGCACTCTCGAGGTTCACCATTCAGCCAAAGATATAGTCAGCCCCATAAAACAAGACTAATGAGGCACAACAGCCCAGGGACAAGGACTAGAAGGCAGGAGGGGACAGGAAAGTTGGTAATAGGGAACCCAATGTCGAGAAGGGAGAGTGTTGACATGTCATGGGGTTGTTAACCAATGTCATAAAACAATATATGTACTAACTGTTTAATGAGAAACTAGTTGTTCTGTAAACCTTCATCTAAAGCACAATAAAAAATTTTTTAAAACAGCCCTTGAAGCCAAAGATAAAAGAAGAATTAGACAATTGTCTCTGGAGAGTGAACTGGCTGAGTTAAGGAAAGGATGAATGGAACCTAATGAAACAAAAAGGAGATTCTTCTCTGTTGAATCCCCAGGGATGGTCAGCTGGGAAGAACCTTTCCTTAAGTCAGAAATAGATTGAGCAAGAGGCAGAACAATGCCACAATAAGATGCCACTACATGCCCATTAGAATGGCTAAAATTGAAAATATTGATAATACCAAGTGTTGGTGAGGATGTGGAATAACTGGAACTCTATACAGTACAGGTGGGAGTATAAATTGGTACAACTACTATGGAAATCTGACAGGATCTACTGAGGTTAATTGAATGCATACCCTGTGATTCAACACTTTCACTCTTAGATATTTACACAAAATAAATGAAAACTTATGATCAAACAGACTTCTTTGTGAATATTCATAGAAGATTTATTCATAATAGCCAAAAAAACTAAAAAGAATCCAAAAGTCCAGCAACAGGAGACTGGATAAACAAACTGTGGTAAACCCATACAAGGAAATACTACTTAGCAATAAAAAGAATGTACTGATACACACAAAGATGAATCTCAAAAATATTATGCTGAGCAAAATTCATTTATATGAGTTTTTAGAACAGGAAAACTGTAGTAGCAGAAAATAGATCAGTGGTTGCCTAGGGTCGGGGTGGGGGGCTTTACTGTAAAGGGACACAAGGAAATTTTCTGGGGTGCTGGAAATATTCTATATGTTGATCATGGTGATGGTTACGTAGGAGTATACGTTTGTCAAAACTCATCAAACTCTACACCTAAAATGGGTGCATTTTATGTTATGTAAATTATACCTTAATAATAAAGCTGATTCCTCTTTTAGATGAAAGGTCTGGGTTTTATATTTAGGTCAGATGAGGGTGGGACTGAGACTGGGACATGTGGGGCAGAGATAAGCACAAGAAACAAAGCAAGGGACTTCACAGAAATTACAGGGAGGGCTTTGAGCTGCCACAGGCTCTGGATTGGGGTTTAGATACAGTTTAGCAGATATCTGAGAGGCAAGGGGATCCAGCCAACATCCAGGATATGTTAATACATCTATTATCAGAACTAAACTCAACACCAGAAGCAATGAAGTGCAGAATCGGTACTTAAGAACCAGAATCTGAGATGTAGAACATCAGTAAAGTAAAACGTTAAAGAAACAAAGACCATGAGGGAAAAATTTTAGCTATGGAAGACCATAAAGGGAGGTCCTTGATATGGACAACTGAATGTCACTGAGATTGATACTAGAACAAGGGGATGTACAGGATCTTCTTGAAGGAAGGCAGAGGGGTCTCAGTCATAAATGGTACATGAGATTCAAAACCAGATGGTGAGACCAAAGAGTACAAATCCGGGCAGGGTGGGGCAGAGGTGGGTGAGCCAAGCATTCACGTCAGGCGACCATAGCCAGTGGTAGCTGCCTGGATGCAGAGGGACAGAGCCATCCAGGGCAAGTTTCCTTTTAGAACATCAGCTGACATTTGCAGCTGGCTCGGGGGGGCGGGGGGACTCAGCTGGAGGAAAGGCTGTGGGAGTTGGCTCAGAGTGGGGTGTGGGCCCCGGACAGACTTGGGCTCCTGCCAGAGAAGTCTGTCCTCTGTGAGTACCTGGCTTCCTACTCAGCTGAGATGGCTCCCAAGTCCCTGTTGTACCCCAGGCCTTGTGCTCTGCCTGAGATTGCTTGTGATTACAAAAGCCCTGTTTGTAGTGAGAGCCGACGTGCCCAGGTGGTCAAGATACTCAGAGAGGGCCTTGGGCAGGAAGCAGGAGGCCCTCAAAGGCCCCCTCAACCCCTGTTCCTGGTGCCATGAGGATGCCCTAGGTACCTACAGCTCTTGCCCTCCCCCTACTCATTGACATTCAACAGTGTGGATCATAACAAACTATGGATAATGCTGGGAAGAATGGGAATTCCAGAAAACTTAATTGTACTCATGAGGAACCTGTACATAGACCAAGAGGCAGTTATTTGAACAGAGCAAGGGGGTACTGCGTGGTTTAAAATCAGGAAAGGTGTGCATCAGGGTTGTATCCTTTCACCATACTTACTCAATTTGTATGCTGAGCAAATAATCTGAGAAGCTGGACTATATGAAGGAGAATGCAACATCAGGATTGGAGGAAGACTCATTAACAACCTGCATTATGCAGATGATGCAACCTTGCTTGCAGAAAGTGAAGAGGACTTGAAGCACTTACTGATGAAGATCAAAGACTACAGCCTTCGGTACAGATTGCACCTCAACATAAAGACAACAAAAATCCTCACAACTGGACCAATAAGCAACATCATGGTAAACGGAGAAAAGATTGAAGTTGTCAAGGATTTCATTTTACTTGGATCCACAATCAACACCCATGGAAGCAGCAGTCAAGAAATCAAACCACACATTGCATGGGACAAATCTGCTGCGAAAGACCTCTTTAAAGTGTTAGGGAGCAAAGATGTCACTTTGAAAACTGAGGTGTGTGTCTTAGTTATCTAGTGCTGCTATACAGAAATACCACAAGTGGATGGCTTTAACAAAGAGAAATTTATTTCCTCACAGTAAAGTAGGCTAAAAGTCCAAATTCGGGGCGTCAGCTCCAGGGGAAGCCTTTTTCTCTCTGTTAGCTCTGGAGGAAGGTCTTTTTCATCAATCTTCCCCTGGACAAGGAGCTTCTCCGTGCAGGAACGCCAAGTCGAAAGGACGCGCTCTGCTCCCGGCACTGCTTTCTTGGTGGTATGAGGTCCCCTGTCTCTGCTCGATTCCCTCTTTTATATCCCAGAAGAAACTGGCCCAAGACAAAATCTCATCTTGTAGATTGAGTCCTGCCTCATCAATACAACTGCTGCCCATCCCCTCATCATTAACATCATAGAGGCAGGATTTACAACACATAGAAAAATCACATCAGATGACAAAATGGTGGACAATCACACAATACCAGCAATCATGGCCCAGACAAACTGATACACACATTTTTGGCGGGACACAATTCCATCCATGACAGTGCGCCTGACCCAAGCCTTGGTATTTTCAATTGCTTCGTATGCATGCAAAAGCTGGACATTGAATAAGGAAGACTGAAGAAAAATTGACGCCTTTGAATTACGGTGTTGGTGAAGAATATTAAATATACTATGAACTGCCAGAACAAATAAATCTGTCTTGGAAGAAGTACAGCCAGAATGCTCCTTAGAAGCTAGGATGGCGAGACTTCATCTCATGTACTTTAGAAATGTTATCAGGAGGGACCTGCCCCTGGAGAAGGACATCATGCTTGGTAAAGTAGGTCAGTGAAAAAGAGGAGGACCCTCAATGAGATAGATTGACACAGTGGTTACAATGATGGGCTCAAGCATAACAATGATTGTGAGGATGGTGCTAGACTGGGCAGTGTTTCGTTCTGTTGTACATTGAGTTGCTGTGAGTCAGGAGCAACTCCATGACATCTAACAACAGCAACACTCGTTGGCCCACCACTAGCTCTCTCAGTCATCTACTTGTCATGCTTCCCTAAAATTTCTTGCTATAGCGCTGAGCATGGCGATGGCTTTACAAACACATGTTGATGGAAAACCTGATGTGAAGCAAACTTTGGCCCAGGCATCTAACAGAGCTTGGAGGTGAGTCCCAGCGGGTCTGAGATAGGATGCACTGGGGCCTGTGCTGGTCATTCACTCTCCTCAGGGCCTAGAACCAAAGTGGGTCTGTCCCAGCATTGTGCAGCTGCCCCAGGAGGTTCTTTGGAGCCTAGGATTCTGATTTCTAGGTGCACATGGGTGGTGTGAGGATAAACAACTGATAGATACAGAGTGGCTAGTGCATGTAAACCTAACCCCCAGCCCAGAGCAGGGAGGGGTGTGTGGAGGGGCTGGGTGGAGCTCTGGGTGGGTCTAGGTCCAGAGACAGGCATGGGTGGGAGTGGATAGGGCTGATGGGTGGGAGTGGATAGGGCTGATGGGTGGGAGTGTATAGGGCTGATAAGCGGGAGTGGATAGGGCTAATCCGTGGCCGGGGCCAGAGCCAAGGGATCCCTAAGCAGCTTCTTGGACGAGGGTGAGCTTGAGACCAGATGGACCAGAGCTTGATTCCAGGTGGAAGATAAGGGGATGCACAGGGTCTGAGCAAGCGGACTGAGCAAGTGGGCTTCAGGCAGTGACCAACACTACAACCCAACAGACACCCCTCACACAACATCCTCCAAGAGGCAGGGAGACTGTGTGGGTGCTTGAGACCTCATCACTAGGCTGGGAGAGTTCTCCGGTGTGAGCTCTGAGCACAAGGGCTGGCCAGGGGTCTGGGAAGACGTAGGGGCACTGTTTTAGGAGCGACAGTAGCTGCTACCTTCTCCAACTCCCCTCTTTTTTCAAATAGTTTTTCCCCTCATCAGTTCCATGGTTTTCCTTTGTGGTTTTTTTTTCCCCCTACTTAAAGTTTTAAAAATAGAGAAAAATAAAAATAGAGCATATGAGACACCAGTGTACCTACTGTTGTAATGTGTGCTAAGACTTAGCCATGATTACTTTAGAATTTTTTAATTCATGTACAAGAAATAAAATGTTCCTTCTAGAATTGAGTTGCCTTCCCTTCTTCCTGGAAACAAATGCTGGCACCTTTCCTGAGAAGGGCTGTCAGGCGGGTGTTCTGTTTTCACTGCATACAGACATGCACACACAGAGACACAGGAGCACCTGGGTGTGTGGTGAAGGCCCACAGATGTCTTGTTTCAAACCACAGTATATTTCAAGCTTACCCACAGTGACACATATGGAGACAATTCATTCATTTTAACTTCTCCGTAAGTATTCTATCATATAAACGTCTCACAATTTATCTACTTCCCTAATGATTTACGTTATTTCTAATTGTATGCTATAGCAAACTATACCATAATGAACGTCCTTTTACAGTTTCCTAGTTGTTCTTAACGGTATGTCCAGAATGGAATTCCCTCATCTTCAGAATGTGCTTTTTCAACTTCACCGGTTTTTGCCACTCAGCTCTGCCAAGCGGTTGGATTAATTTACTTTCCTGCCAGTGGGCGTGAGAGTTCCCGCTGTTCATCAGTCCATTCACTCCTGGGCTCATCAGACAATTATTTTCCCAAACTGATGAGTATGAGTTGAAATTTCACTGTTTTAATTTGTATTTGCAAATTAGCGTTATTGAGCATCTGATTTTATGTTTTCATTGTCCATTCATGTTTCTTCTTCAGGGAATTGTTCTTGGCTTGTTTTTCCTAGAGGTTGTTTTGTCTGTTTTTTCCTTACCGACTTTTAAGTTGCTAATCTTTGCTTTTCTATATGTCGAGCAAATATCTTCTTGCCATCAGTTGCTTTTCTTCTTAAACTTTTTTGAGAAATGTAACACGTATAGAGAATGTGCAGGTCCTACATGTGCAGCTTGATGAACTATCCAAGTTCCTCCACCTCTCGGGTCAAGGAAAGCAGCATCACCAGTCCCCCAAAAGTGCACTTCATGCCCCTCCCAGTTACACTCGTTAATGTATTTCCTGATACTGCACCCTCTCTCACCATACAGAAGCCCTCCTGGTTGTGGAGCATTATTCTGTTCATGTACTGCTGATTCTATTTGCTAATCATTTATTGAAGGTTGTTGCATCCATCTGCACAGGGGAGAGTGGTTAGGAATGCCCCGTTTTTGTGCTGTTTATCAAATTATGGTATTCACTATATGCCCTTATTGGATATCAGTTTATTAATAATGCTGGAAGCTGTATTAGGGACATCTTGCTGTCCCACCAGGACAAGCGTGAGCTCTCCTCAGGCAAGGCATTGGACTCTCCTAGACCCTCAACCCCTCTGCCAGGCACTTCCCAAGGGGCATTCCAAGACTGCTAGTTCTGTAGGATATTAATAGGTGTGACTCTAGCACCAAAAAAGGCTCAGGGGTCCAAGATGTTTGGGGGTTGCAGGTTCTACCCAGGTTCTACAAAGCTAAACAAGGCTTTGCTTCTGTGTGTGGTTTTCATTGCAGGGCTCCTCAGAACTTTTCCTTCGAGTCTCCAAGAGAGGACGAGCAAGGAAGCTCCCAGATGTAATGAACCACAGACCTCCTTTTCCATGGGAAACTCCAGAGAGTAAGCTGGAGTCCGGAGGGACACATTTTCCATCCCTGCTGTTCTCCTGTCTCCAAGTGTCTGCTCCCTCCTTGGAGACAGTCTCATCCTGAGCACAGAGTATTTGTCCCCATCCACAAAGGCTGTGGTGCACCAAGGTCAATCTGAGCTCTCACAGCCCTGGACTGTGCCTCCTGCCCTCGGGGGCACTGATCCATCTACACTCTTCCCCAGGTGGGGCGAGGAGTGCCTTTGGCTCAATGGGATCCAATCTGTGACTCTAACCTCTCCCTCACTGGTCTCTCCTCACCCTGCCAGCACTCAGTCACTGTGAGTATCTCTACACCGGGCAGGCCCCGAGCTGGGGGCATGGGCCTGGGGAGAGGTGAGGACCCACAGCCCCTCCCTGGAGTGAGCATGCAGCTCGTGGTGTGGTTTGGGTACAGATGAGAAGGAAGCACAGCCAGGGGTTACCCCCTCCTCACACTGGAAGGTGAAGGGCTGTGGGGGGTGGGGCAGGGTCACAGAGAGGACACCTGGGGACACAGAACAGACAAGCAATCTGAGTGGCAGGGGAACGGCGCAAACAGGCGTGAAGGCCTGGACACACGCAGTGTGTGGTAGGGTGAGGGTTCTCTCCAGGCCCTCAGGGAGCCCTCTGCCCCTCCCCCAGCAGCCAGGTCTGGGGCATTTGAGAAGGACTGGAATCCAGGGCATTGGTTTGAAGGCTCTGTCCCCAAGGAGTGTGACCCCTCTGCCCTCCCACCTGCTCACTGTCTCACCCAACATCACCTGCCCTCCCTGAGGATATCAGAGGTCCCAAGGGAAATGTTGTGTGAAAGGATTGAAGAAGTGATAAAACTGTATGTGGGCTAGGGTTATTGCTGTGCCCTCAAAGCCCTTGTTCTGCTCTGTCTGCTTGCTTCAGGCAGAGCTCAATGCCTCTGTGTAATTAAACGTAGTGACATTTCATTGCCATGTTCTGCCAACCAGAAACTGAGCCTGCAGGTCCCTGTAGCGGGTGGAACGAGAGAAGGCCCCCGGCCCCCGGTCCCTGCTCCCTGTGAGCCTTGGCACAAACCCTGCCCCTCTTCTCAGTTTTCCCTGTGTGCAATGAGGCATGGGCATAAGATGGTCTCTGTCTGGACACCCACAGCGCTGAGTTTGGTCATGCTTTTCCTGCATCTGCGTGCCCCATGGAGCCTTTGCTGTGGACTATGTCGGCCCTTCAGGCCACAGTGCTGTCTCAGGGACCAGCCCTTCGGCCTCTAGGACCCGCACATGGCCATGGCAGCACGTCCCCTGAGCCTGGGAAGGCCGAGCTGCCATCAGAGCCAGACGGGCTATGCCCACTGCAGGAACCAGGTGATCACAGCACCCAGCCCCAGTGGTAGGCCCTCGGCAGAGGCAGAGATGGAGGCCACAGAGGCCGGGAGTCACCGCAAAGTCCCTCACACACTTTCCTACAGCAGCTGGGCAGGGATGAAGCTTCCTTTCCTCTCTGGCTTCTACAGAACCACTCAGGTTCCTGGGCTGGTGGCCTCCACCTTAATCCCTGGAGGCGCTAGGGAAAAGGCAGGCCCTCAGGTATGCCAGTGCCCAGCAGCCCAACAGAGGTCCGATGTAGCCCTTTACCTCCTTGCACAGCCAGCCAGGCTTCTCAGCCCAGGTGGTCTCATGGGGCCTCCACAGCTGCCTCCTGGGCGCACGGGAAAGAGAAATATCATCTGAGGCACCTGAGCAACCTCAGCCAAGTTGCAAAGGCTGGACTCCGAGATCTCAGCCCAGCCCAGGCAGCTCACTGCCTTATAGGCAGCTGGTACTCACACTGTCTCTGGGCAGGGATCTTGGAGCAAATTTTTTTATATGTTTTAATCCTCACAATGGGCCTGAGTACTGAATATTATGTGTTTTATCTACGCATATATCGTGACTCTGCAGAGGCTGAGCCACTGCTCGGGTCCTGCAGCTCGGAAGTGGGTCTCTGGGTCTCTGAAGCACCCAGCCAGTGCATGGTGCTGTCTCTTTAACAAATGGGCCAGGCCCTGCTGGGTCTGACCTCTCAGCCCCAGGGATCAGTGCAAGGACACAGCCGTACACACTTGCGCCTGCCCAGGCCCGGTTTTCCACCACAGGGCAAGGCCGTCTACTCCTTGCACTCCAGGGAGCTAATCACATCCCAGGAAATCAAGGTGGGAGTCTCACAGTATCGTGTGTGTCCCCAGCGGAGGATTCGAGACAGAAAACACATGACCGTGCTGCTGATCAAGCCCAACTGTGGCAGATGTCTGCCACAGCTGGAGGGCAGGCAGCACACGGCCACGTGCAGCCTCGGCAAGGGGGGACCTTCTACTCAGGAGGATTCATCCCCAAGTCAGGGCTGGTGCCCCTCCTCTCCCAGAGTGTCCTGCCTCCGTCTGCACACCAGGCCTCGTGTTGAGGTTGGTCCTCAGAGCAGCTCTGAGCAGCGGCCTTACGGCCCCCTGGGCTTCTCTTGGCCTTGGGCGTGGTCCCAGCTCCCTGAGGCAGCATTGCCTCATCTGTGCAATGGGCACTATCAGAGCTGTGATCCCCAGTGACTGAGAGAGGGTGGAATGTGCCACACATGCACAGGCACCACAAGGCCTGGTGCACAGTTACAAGGAGCAGTGTCCACAGCAGCAGGAAGATGGGCTCTGCCCTCCTGCAGAGGTGGTGAGACCACAGGTTCACAAAGCGCGTGTGAGGGGCAGATGCTCAGGGGCGAGACAGCTCTCTCGCAATGCCAAGCCACCGACTGACTGAGCTAGGCAAAAGTGTAAGTCAGATAGCACGCTAGGGGTCGTCAGGGGGCCTCCCTGGAGAGACAAGGTCTAAGCTGAGACTGACGGCAGACCAGCAGAGAGAACAAGGGCATAGGCCCCGAGGCCAAAGAGGGCTTGGAAGATGGAACAGCCAGTGTGGCCCCAAGGAAGGAACGGGGTGGAGAAGAACAGGGGTGGGAAGGCCACTGAGGCCCCTGGTGGCCGTGGTAAGGAAAGTAGAGTTCATCCTAGTAGCAACAAGAAACTGTGGAGGTTTTACTGCAGTAGGGACAAGATCTGATGGTCACTTTGGAAAGCTCACTCTGGCTGGTGTGTGTGGAGTGGGTTGTGGAGTCCAGAGGGGGGCAGCGAGGCCGGAGACAGGCTGCTGGTCCAGGCACAAGGTGGTGGGGCCAGGACAAGGTGAAGAGAAGGCAGGGTCTGCAGGAGAGAGAGCTGATGGGATCTGCTGTGAGTGCTGAGGAAGAAGGGGTGTCCTTTCGTTTTCAACCTCCTTTTAGTAGCGAAGCACTTTCTTCAAATGAAGTCAATGGAGTGAAAAGGTGAGATTGCCCTTCTCTCTCTCTCCTTAAAGTGAGATGAGAAAGCAGAACTGGACCCCCGTCCCTCTCATACACATATGAGGCACCTTCTGGGGTAAGCCTGGGCTCCATGGAACACAACTGGAGAACCCTAGAGCAGGTCAACTCTGTTGGTTTAGAGGCCATCTGGCTCATGCCCAGAGAGGGCAAGCGGGTGTCACAAAGCCATAGAGCAAGTTAGCGGAAGAGCAAAGACAGTTCAAGGACATAGGAGACCAGCCCACAGCTCACTCACCTGCCCCTAGGGCCTCCCGCACCTGATGTTGGCCTGAAGGCTCTCCTCCCTCCACCCAGGTATGTTATGCTAAGTCATTCTGGAAGGCTCAAAGGTTAATGAGCAACCTAGGCTCAGCCTTTTTTGCCCTAACTTGTCCCCCTCCCTGGGAGCCCGTGGGGAGCCAGCCGAGGATGAGCTCTTTCCTGGTGTGTGGGTGACACCCATGTTGGCAGCCTCTTCTCCTGCAGCTGAGAGATGGCCCAAGACCTGGGGGCTCTGCCTCTGGGTCTTTATCATCTTCCTGCTCTTCCTTCTTCCTGGCTGTCTGAGACCCCACTAGCCGGGGCAGCTGGAGGATTGTGGAGGCCGCCCCACCGACTGTGGGCCTTGGCCATGGAGCTGTCACGCTCGCAGAGCCCCAGCAAGGGGCACAGACAGTGGAAAAACAGGTGTAAGTGCTAGGAATTGGGACAGACCAACCTGCTGTAGGTCTCTTTGTTCTGGGACAGTTTCTTCAATATATGCAATTTTTAAAGTCTATTGGAAACCCTGGTAGCATACTGGTTAAAAGCTATGGGTGCTAACCAAAAGGTCCACAGCTCAAATCTACCAGGCACTCCTAGGAAACCCTATGAACCCTATGGGGCAGTTCTACTCTGTCCTATAGGGTTGCTATGAGTTGGAATCCACTCGATGGCAATGGGTATGAGGCTCATTTGCAAGGGAAGCCTCCCGGTTCCCATCCCAGTTAACTGAGCAGCCACACCCACTCATCTGTGTCCCTGCTCCCCACCCAGAAAGGGGTACCTGTCAAGCCACAGCCATCACAGGGTGCAGGACCCTCGTCCCACTGAACATCAGTGCTCCTCCTGTGATCTGTGTATGGCAGGGCCAGGCCTAGGAGCCCTCACTGTGACGTCACTGCAGCTACAGCCAGGGTTAGCAGGAATGGGGGTGCCTACCAGCCCACCCGCCTCTCCCTGGGTGCCAGGCCGGAGGCTCTCACGGTGCCTGGTCTTCCCCACGCCCTCCAGCCTGCTGCTCCCTTGGGTGTCCCAGACCAGCCAGTCAGGCCTCTGCACTGTACAGGGACCCCCAGCCCTGCCCTAACAATGAGGGCACCCCGAAGAGGAACCAGGTCCCGAAGAGGGAAGTGTGTCTCCCAGACATACCTGGTCCATCCCACCTGGGGAAGCCCTGGCCAGGCAGAGCCCCTCAGCCAGGTCAGACAAGACTTTGTCCCCTCCACTCATGGTCCTGGTTCTGCCCCACTGGTGCCCAGTGCAGTGCGTCCCTCTCTCACAGGCTGGTGATATGGGCCTCTGGGATACCGCCACACCTGGTCTGCACCTTCTGTGCTTCCTGCCTCTCAGCCATCACCACCTGCCTCCTAGCCAGAATCACCATCTGAGACCCACGGGGAGGAGGTCCCTCGGCCCCTGTGCCTGTTGTGGTTCGGGCAGTCTGCACACATCCTTGAGGGGTTGCTTCAGAATTGGGGTGGCTACTGTTGCCCCCCCCCCCCACCTAGCCTCTTTCCCTGTATCAGAGACACCAATGACTCCCAGCTTCCTTAGGGAGACAGAGCCCGTGGGAAGAGGGCACTGGGCTGTCAGGACCCCTCTCCTCACTCAGCACCACCCAGGCAGATGCCTGCACACCCCCCTTTCCCACACTCCCTCCCTCCCTCCTGTGAAGGTGCCAAAGGTGACTGGACCCGACGTCTCAGCTTTGAGAGCCCACAGTGCATGTCCTGGCCCCCTGGCCATCTTCCCAGCCATCCCTGACTATAGCCCACTAAGGCAGCCCAGGGGCTTTCCCAGCGGGACCCCCGCAGGGTGCTCTCCTAAACAGAAAGCATGTAGCTCCTATGCACTTGTTCAGTTGTTGACTAAACATCTCAACAGGAACCTTGACCAATTAAAGTGAGAATCCCTCTCTTGATTTGCAGGCAGCTCTGGAGTAGGGGGTGTGGAGATGTTTACACAGACATGCAGAGATACGGCTGAGCATACAGGAGAGAAAGCAATTAATTTCAGCAAGTCGGGGCCTGTGAAGTTATTAACGACAAGTCAGCTACAATCCTTGGCTCTTGGTGCTGATGTGTTCTCCCCTCTTCTTCAAGACACTAACATCAGACACCCCCTCTGGAACGCGTCCGCTGCTCTACCTGCTTGCCAAGCCCCATTCCACAGCCATGCACTTGGACTCCTTTCCTGGCACAATGGGGGTGGACCCAGAGACGGTGCTGTCCTGGGAGGGTCAGACACTACACCTGGAGCACTGGATGTGCACTGTGGCTTCACAGGCAGAAGTTCATTCACTCAGGCAGCACACTGCTTCTCCCAGTGCCTCATAAGGTCTCACAGCCAGTGAGTGGCAGAACTGGGGTCCACTCTGCGGTCAGTGTGACTGCGACACCAAGGTCTAGTACTGGAGGAATAGGCAGAACGAGGCAACTCCCTGAGCACAGCCGCCCCTCATCAGGGGTGCTTGGGTTAGGGTTGATGGTAGTGAGCTGCTTCAGGAAGGAGGTGGCCTCTGAGGGGATCCTAAAGCATAGTTATGACGGTTAGCTCAATAGGCCATTTGCCACCTCCTGCCCTCTCTCCCATGGGCTGCCAGGGCCCCTCCCAGATGCTCATAAACATTGATGACAGAGGGACATGAAGAAGAAGTGCGTGTCACACACCAGAGACCCAGAGAGACGGAGTTGGGTGAGGCCCTGGGTGGGCCAGCTCAGGCTTCCTGTGGAATGCAGCCCACCTCCCTCTCTACCACCTGTCCTGCCCAGAGTGTCCCTGCATCTACACAGGCAGGGATGGGGAGATGCCTGGCACCCCTGTGGCGCCCCGCTCTCTGCTGATCCTCAGCTCCTTGCCCAACCAGGTTCTGGGTGCTGGGGCCCAGAGGCAGCAGTCATAAGCTCTGTGCAAACATCCTGCCTTCGCTCCAGGATTTGTTTTTAATAAAAGACAGTGGAAATGTCAGCAAATCTGAACAAATACCTATGTTTTAGAGGACCGGCAACCTGCCTGCAAGGCCTCCAGGGCCCACTCTTCGAGGTGGCTCTGGAGAATCGTGCATCAGAAACAAACACAGGAAAACTTTGCTGGTGGCAGGGCTTGCGAGGGTCTCTAAGGAAGGGGTGCGGGGACATGAGGCTTGTGTGCATCCCCTTGGGCAAAGGTAGGTGTGGGGAGGCTGACAGCAGACACCTCCCTCAGAAGCTTCCTTCAGGCAGGCTGTTCCCTCCCTCGTTCCCTCACTTGAGGAGCCCACTTCCTAAAGCCCCACTTTCCTCCTTGGTCCATAACTTTGTTAGGGTAGTCTGGCCCAGAGGGAGCCTTCCAGGGTGCAGTGGACTGTGAGCCCAGAAAGGGAAGAACTTGCAACCTGTGTCCGAGAGACTGGGGCCTGGGCCCGGATGGCTGCTGGGGGTTGGGCCTTCATGGCTCAGTCCCAGACAGCACCCAGACCCACTGGACAAGGAAGGTGTCTCACCTCATTCTCAGGGACCCCCAGGGGCCTGGTGCAGGTACAAGCAGGCCGTCCTGGCTGCCTGCACAGCGTGCCACTTTTCGGATACCCACCTCCTCCTTGGTGAGGAGGGTCCAGCTCCAGCCATAGGTGGGTGCGTGAAGGCAAAGCCCTTGCTGTCTCCATAGCTGAGAAAAGTTTTTGGGATGCTGGGCCTTTTGTGGGCTGAGCCGGCATTCTCTGAACTGGGTCCACGCAGGGGCCACATGGAGGAGAGCTAACGCGCTCAGCCTGGTCTGGGAGAGCCGCCTCGGTGGGTGTGATCCAGCTTCCCAGTTACAGGCTCCACCTCTGACAGTCGGGGCAGAGCTGCTCAGGGGCGAGGCCAGAGCAAGGTTGTCCACCGGGTCCTGGGGACTGAAGACCAGTGGTCGTCACCCGGGCATGGACTCCCAGAGAGGGTCAGAGCTGAGCCAGGACCAACGCCAGCTCCGGCTGCTCCCCTCACTAGAGCAGGGCCTCCAGAGTCCCACGGGCCTAGCACTGAATCCCCACTCTGCCCCTTATCAGCAGGGTGACCTTGGCCAAGTAAGTCATGGGACTCCCCTTGAGCCACTGTTTCTTCATCTGTGAAACAAGAAATGTCTGCCTCACTTGTGGTTAGGAGAAGAGAGTAAGTTCATGTGCTTGGGTGACAGGCATGGAGCTGGGCACTTTGTTAATGGAGTTTCTCTTCCTCCTCACCATCTCTCCGAAGCAAGTGCCAAGGCAGGCCCCTCTTGCCAGGCCTTTGGGAGAGAGTGCCCAGGGTGGAAGGCTGTATTTCTAGAATGGCACAAAAGTATCTTCAGACCTACGTGTTCTTTCAGAACCCCGTCACTCTCCCCGCAAGAGGGAGTCTATCCCTCCCCCTTGAACCTAGAGCAGGGTTGCGGGTGGCAGACAGGGGCCGTTAAGACTGCCTGGATACAGAGGATTTGGCAGAAGTGACTATGTGACTTTGCAGCCTAGGTCACATAAGGCAATTTGTTTTCTGTCTCATCCTCTCTATCAGGAGGTTCACCCTTGGAACCCAGACGCCATGCTGTGAGGAAGCCCAGGCCTTCTGGAGAGGCCACATGAAGGTGTTCTGCCTGACAGCCCCAGCTAAGTTACAGCAATGGCATCCACTACAGACTTGTGATGGAGGATTCTGCAGACGATTCCAGCCCCAGCCTTTGAGTAGCACCAGCTGATGCCAAGGTGAGCAGAGATGAACCGTCGTCCCCACCAAGCCCTGACCAGTTCACAGTGTCATGAGCAAAACCAACATTATTGTTTAAGCCACTAAGCTTTGGGGTGGTTTGTTATGCAACGAGAGGTAATAGAACATCAGCATCCTGGAGCTGGGCCTTTTCTTCCTGGGCTCCTTTGACTGGGTGCTAAGCATAGGGAAGCTGAGCACCAATATCACCCACTTCATCTCTCATCAGCCTCCAACCTCCACACAAAGGCCTGCTTCAGGAGGTCTGAGCCACCATTCTGCGTCCCTCCCAGCCTGAGGCCCTCAACAAAGCCAGCTGTGGAATTGAATTCCTTAACCTTCTGGGAAATAGCCTCGGGGGTATGAGACTATGCTGTACCTCTGACTGTCCAAATATTGTCTCATTTAGGGCTCCTGAGAACCCAGTGTGATCTGGACAGTTATTTTTCACATGAGAAAACTGAGACTCCAAGATAGACTGAGCCCCTTGTAGATGTCTCCCCGCTTGACCTTAGAATAGGCACACACGGGAACAACTGAAAGGCCACTACTCTAGATCACTCCCAGCACCCCCATGCCAGCCATGGCCCCACCGCTCTCAGCCATGTGCTGCCCCATCAATCAATATTTTTAATTACTTACATGATTGACTCATAAAATTCTCCACTGACTAATTGATTTTTTGATCAGATGAGAGCCTCTGTTTTTATTAAAAGGCTACTTAGATGAATCTTTTTTTCACTTAAATGGGGAGTTGTATTTCTTGTGGTCATTTTGGAAGAAGAATGGCAAAGAGCAGAAACGGGAGATCCAAGGGCCATGAAGATTATAAGACCAAAGGAGAGACACTAGAATAAATTAATCAGCAACACAGCTCCCCTGGGGTGGCCCATCTGCCAGCCAAACATCCAGAGGCATTGGCGATAGGTCAGGCTCTGTGGCCAGAGGTACCCTCTGGCCTGGGCTGGCAGGCCCTGGGGCTGGGCCCTGCTCCCAACCCTGGCCCTGGAACATGGCTTGACACAAGCCACAGATGCAGCCAGAGATGTTTCTGTTTTTTAAAAAATAAACCGTACACTTTCCTTTGCATTTTAATAAAAGTATTTTTTTTTTTAAATTATAAAAATAACTCATTGTGTAAAATCTGGAAAAGACAGGCAAATGCAGTGAAACATTGACAGAGGACTCCTCCCCCTGGGGCCAGGCCGCTGCCAGTCTGGTAACGGTCAGGAGGCTGCAGCACTTACTCCAAGTTCCCAGGAGCCACTGCCACAGGAACTACCAGACCCACCACCCAGGGAAAAGCACCCATGGTAACATGCTGGTGGGCTGACTTGTTTCTGTTTTTGGTTTACCAAGTTGGTGTCTGACTGAAGACCCGGCTTTGGGCTGAAATAACCTTTAAAGATGTGTTTGCAAATGGTATCAGATCAGCCTGTCCTGTGGAGGGGCCGCACACTGGGATCACCTTTCCTGGGGAGCCACTGAGGGCAGGGACAATGCCAGGCCAGCAGGCAGGGCCAGGGGGCTTGGCATGGACTGTTGGGGGTGGGGGGCAGTGTGCTGAGCAAGGGCATATACCTGGGAGAGGCGCTCAGTCCTTGACCCACTGTGCCATGATGCTTCCCCTCTGCGGTTCTCAGTCTCCTTACCTGGTACGTGATGCTTCTCCAGCAGAGTTTGAAAAACCGTAGGTTGCCTTTGCCCAGCCGAGACCTGCTGACCAGCACCCAGGTGACTGGATGTCATGGATTGAATTGTGTCCCCCAAAAATGTCTGACAACTTGGCTAGGTCATGATTCCCAGTACTGTATGATTGTCTATGACTTTGTCATCTGATATGATTTCCTTATGTGTTGTAAACTCTATCACTATGATGTAATAAGATGGATTAGTGGCAGTTACATTGATGAGATCTACAAGATTAGGTAGTGTCTTAAGCCAATCTCTTTTGAGATATAAAAAAGAGAAGTAAGCAGAGAGACATGGGGACCTCACACCACCAAGAAAGCAGTGCCGGGAGCAGAGCATGTCCTCTGGACCTGAGGTTCCTGCGCTGAGATGCTCCCAGACCAAGGGAAGACTGGTGTATCACAAGGACCTTCCTCCAGAGCCAACAGAGACAGAAAGCCTTCTCCTGGAACTGATGCCCTGAATTTGGATTTGTATCCTACTGGACTGTGAGAGAATAAACTTCTCTTGGTTAAAGCCATCCACTTGTGGTATTTCTGTTAGAGCAGCACCAGATGACTAAGACACCGGCCCTCAGCTGAGTGTAAAGTCCCCAGAGTGGTGGAGTCAGGAGTCAGTCTGGTCCCAAAACCTGTACCTGTGCTGTCTCTGGAACCTAATTCTATTCCTAAATAAAATTCACTGCTCAAAGTAGACAGTTGAGAAATAGAAAATCATAAAGAAACAAATCACTTTTTCCCTCCACTGTGAGCTAACAACATGAGGGGAAACTGGAGACACTTTAGAAATGTCAAGGCCAGGAGGGCACTTGGCCCGAACCTCTGGGCCCTGTATGTCTGTGGACACCCTTTCCCCCGTGTGGCTAGTGTACTGGATCATTGTCAGGCTTCACTTTGTGCGACATCTCAGCTCCTCCTGATGCCCAGAGTATAAGGGGGCTGTGGTGGGGGGAGCCCTGGTGTATCTCCTCTGCACCTGCTGCTCTCCCCCTCAGTCTCCTTGGCAGCTCCTCCTTCTCATTGTGAGCTTTGGGCTTTGGGATGTCCCAGGGATCCTCTTCTCTCTCCACACTCCCTCCTCGCTGATGTCATCCATCTGTGGTTTCAACCCCATATATATGCTGATGTGCCCACATGGGCCTCTCTGAACGTCTAAAAGGCAGTTCAAGTGTACCTTATAGGAACTCCTGATCCACCTCCAACACAGCTGCCTCCTCCTTTCAGGACTGTGCCATTGTCCCACACTGACGCCCCATCAGCAAACTCCCCAATACCCACTGGGGTCTGGGCCATCACAGCTCTGGTCTGGACCACCGTGTCTGCCTCCTGACTGGCTGCCCACCCCCTTGGTCCCTTCAGTTTTCAGCAAAGTGGTCCTGAGAAAGCCCAAGCTGGATCATTAAGTCCCTTGCTCAGTATCCTCAATGGCCCCTCATCTCACTCTGATCAAAGTCCACAGTCTTTCCCGTGGTCTGCGATGCCCCACAGAATCTAGCCCTGCCCCATCGCTGACCTTATCTCCCAAATGCTCCCACAGGCCCCCTGCACCCTAGTCACCATGATCTCCTTGCTGCTCTGTGACCCCATCAACTGTGTTGTTCCCCAAAGCAAGGCCTGAAGCAAGGGCTTGGTGCAGGAACTTTATCTGAGAGGTGACTCCAGAATGCAGGAGTGAGGGAGCTGGGAGAGCAAGATGAGAAAAGCCGACAGTGGGGGTGTGTCCTCTATGGTGCTGGGGTCTGCTGGGCCCTCCTAAGAAGTTCCAGAGTTGCCCTGGGAGGACGCACAGCAGAGGCATTATCCATGCCCCTACCCTGCTGCCTAAGGGCTGCCTGGGCTTTACCTTCCTGCATCTCTAGTCTGTACTTGTGCCTTAGGAAGGCCCACAGGCAGAAAGCAGAAAGACCCAGGGCACAGCCTATGGCGGGACTCTATGGGTGGAAGGGAGTTGGAGTGCTCAGAGCTGTCCCAGAGGCATGGAGGCCTTTGCTGTCTGCGTCTTGTCTCAGGGCCTGGCCTAGAATAGTCTTCTCCCCATTGTGACATGGTTCCCCACTCAACGTCCTTTAGGTCTCAGCTCAAAAGTCACCCTATCCAGAGGCTTCACTGAGCACCATCCCTGTCACTCTCTATCCCCCTTATCCTGTGCTAATAAGGAGGTGACAAGAGCTCCCCCACTAGAATACAAACTCCCAAAGAGCAGACTCACCCTGTTTTGCCCAGAGCATGCCTACACACAGTAGACATTCAATGCATCTCTTTTGATTAAACAAGCGAATGAGTTTCAGTAAACGAAAGAATTGATCTACAGGAAATATACGTAGGATCAGAGAAACAGTGGGGCTTACGTTTATACATTTTTTAAACTTTTAGTATAGCAATTTTCAAACATATAGAAAGTAAACAAAATAATAAAATGAGCTCCCATATACTTCAACAATAGTAAAATTACTCACCCAGCTTCAACATTTATCAGACTTCTGCCATTCTTTTATCATCTAAACGTCCACCAACTCCTTACTGTTAATCAGTTATTTTTTTTTATAGGTAAAATTTACATACGTTAGGATGTATAAATATTAGCTGTACAATATTGACAAATGGGTACACTCCCTGACAAGATATAGAACAGGATTTAAATAATTATTAATTGCTAAAAATAACTGAAACTTAGTATATGCTCAGTAAATTACTGGTTGAATAAAAGAAGGATGAATAAATGAAGAAGTGAATGAAATTAAAACCCTGGATCATTGCAACACAGGCGGTTGCAAGATGGAGAGCAGAAGCCTGCAAAGATGCTTCTTTCTTGAGAGAGGAGACTATCGCTGCTGATTAAATTTAGACTTGATAGAAAAATATAAACATTTGTATTAAAATGTAGGAAGTAGGATGGAGCTAGAAGACATTATGCTGAGAGAAATAAGTCAGTCACAAAAGGACTAATATTGCATGATCACACTTATATAAAAAGACAAGAAAAGGCAAATGTATAGAGACCAAAGTTTATTAGTGGTTACCAGGGGTGGAAGGTAGGGGGAGATGGGAGGTTAACAATGATGGAAACATCACATTGATTAAGGGTAGGGTTGCACAGCCAATTATTGTAATTGCTGTCAATAAGTTGTACACCTGCAAAAAGTTCAAGTGGCAAAAGTTCTATCATAGATATATTAACAACAATGACAAAAAAAAAAAAAGTAGTTGCTGAGGCTGCTTATGTACAACCAACCAAAAACCTCATGGGATTTGGTTTCTTGGTTTGGAGGTTTAGGGTCATGGTTTTATGGGCCATCCCAGTTAATGGGCCTAATAACATGTTTAATGCTCCTGTTCTACCTCCTAGGTCTTTGCATAGTGCCTGGTGTCTTAAAAGCTTGAAAGCTGCCATCCAAGACACAATAATTGGTCTCTATTCACCTGGAGCAACAGGGGAAGAACGGAGTCAGGAATAAGAAGAGGATATGGAATATGTGGCTAATTGCCTCCATGAACAACTGCCTCCTCTGCCATGAGACCAGAAGAATCAGATGGTGCCCAAATTCCATTACTGAACATTTTGACCAAAGATTCCACAAAAGAATCTTGATTAAAAGAGGGAAAATACAGAACAAAATTTCAAATTCTCATGGAATCCAGACTTCCTGGAGCCATGAAGTTTGGATGAACCCCTGAATCTGTTGCCGAGATAATCTTTAAACCTTAAACCAAAAATATCCCCTGAAGTCCTCTTAAAACCAAAAAATAGTTTAGCTTAACTAGTAACAAAGATCTGCCTTGAGCACTGTGATCTTTTAAGAACTATGTATACGGGATCAAATTGACAACAGCAACTCAAAAGATTAAACAGGAACCTTAGGAGGCAGTGAGTTTATGTTAATGCGGGAGGAACAGCTCAGAAAAGGAGAGTGAGAAAAGTTGCACAACTTGAAGAATGTAATGAGCGTCACTAAATGGAACATAAAGAAACTGTTGAACTGGTGTATGTTTTGCTGTGTATATTCTCAACAACAACAAAATAAATAAAATTAAAACAAATAAATAAAATGAAAAAAATAAAATAAGAATTTGGAGTATGCTACAAAAAAAAAAAAAGAATACAATAGGTAGTTTTAGCAACCAAAAAAAAAAAAAAAATAACCCTTTACCATCGAGTCAATTCCTACTCACACTGACCCCATACGACAGAGTAGAACTGCCCCATAGGGTTTCCAAGGAGCGGCTGGTAGAATTGAACTGCTAACTTTTTGCTTAGCAGCCAAACGCTTAAGCACTACACCAAGGAAACATTAAAAGAAGTAAAATTTAATTCTGTCATTGTCTGTACATGTCTGTCTATCTGCATTGCACATGCAGACAGGCTATGCATAAGACTGCTAGGAATGAGACACATACACCCACTGGCATCAACCATTCCACGGCGCTACGTTCATCTGTGATCGAGCCAGACACTTGCACAGTGCTGGCAAAGTGAAAGCCATTATTATTATTTACAGAAAGCAAATTGTAAAAATAACAACAGAGTCTCAAAAAGGAGACTGCTTACCCTTCCCCAAATTACCCACACTCATTCTTAGCTGCTGGGCCGACACACTGTGGCTCAGGTCAGATGCTGTGTTCACATCACCACTGCCTCCAGCTGCCACCACTCAGGCGGCCTGCAAGGCTCCTGAGGCTTCCGCTCTGCTGCTGGGCCTCACTGGCCTCCGCTGCCAGCTCCCGCTTTGCTACCTGGGCCTGTGGGGCTCTCTTGCTGCCATATTACCCGGGCCCACGCTGCCAAGGGGAAGAGGTGTGCAGCCCCTGCACAGGGCACACTCAGGCGTCTGCCCTGCACAGGCAAGTATTGCAGCTGTTTTAGCTCTGCTAGCAAGCCTCCTGCCTGAAGACTCTCAGCTCTCCCTACATGGGCTGGTAAGCCCACTGCTGCTCTCACCATCTACAGTGTTACAGCTCTTTATTCTGGGTCTAGGACGTTCTCAGTCCAGGGACCCTGGGTCCAAAGGATGCACTCTGCTCCAGACTCTTCTTGATAGTAGTGAAAACTCCTCCCCTCAGAAAAGCCAAACTCGCTGCTGTCAAGTCAATTCCAACTCATAGCAACCTTACATGACAGAGTAGAACTGCCCCATAGGGTTTCCAAGGAGCAGCTGGTGGATTCAAACTACCAACCTTTTAATTAGCAGCCAAGCTCTTGACCACTGTGCCACCAGGGCTCCTGATGGTAGTAAAGTCCCCCAAACCTCTGTAGGGTTGGCCCTTATATAAACCTATTCCTTGTCAATTTCAAGGTATGGTCCTTCCAGCAAGACCATAAACTGACCAGACCCCTCAGTAGACCATAAGTCACTGAATTTGCAAAGCAACAGCCAGTGATTTTGTGGGGGTTACAAGACCATGGCTAGAAAGATCACATAAAAGCAATTCACTGCACCACAGTCATTTAACCAAATATTTTTGAGGACCCACTATGTCCCAGGCACTGATGTTGAAGGTACAACAATGAACAAACAAAATTCCCAGCCCTTAGAGTTTACATCCTTGTGAGGGAAACAGAAAATAATCAAAATAAATAAGTAAACATATAGTGTATTAGCTGGTGACCAATGTTATGGAAACAAAAGAAGGGAAGGGGCTAGGTGGGAAGTGACAAAGGTGGTCTGCATCTTTAGGCAGTGTTATGGATTGAACTGTGTCTCCCAAGAATATGTGTCAACTTGGTTAGGCCATGATTCCCACCCAGTATTGTGTGGTTGCCCTCCATTTTGTGATTGATATGATCTTCCTATATGTTATAAATCCTAATCTCTGCCTGTGGTTAATGAGGCAAGATTGGATTATGCTGAAGAGGAAGTTTTCCTGGGGGGCAGGGGATGTCCTGCACCTCCTTTTATCTTACAAGAGATAAAAGGAAAGGGAAGCAAGCAGAGAGATGGGGACCTTATACCACCAAAAAAGCAGTGCCGGGAGCAGACCACGTTCTTTGGACCCCGGGTTCCTATGTGGAGAAGCTCCTAGACCAGGGAAAATTGACGAAAAGGACCTTCCTCCAAAGCCAACAGAGGGAGAAAGACTTCCGCTGCAGCTGATGCCCCGAATTTGGACTTCTAGCCTACTTTACTGTGAGAAAATAAATATCTCTTTGTTAAAGAGCACTAGATAACTAGTTAAAGCCATCCACTTGTGGTAATTCTGTTTTTAGCAGCACTAGATAACTGAGACAGGCAGACTGGTCAGAAAAGGCCTCAGTGTGAAGGCATACCTGGAGGAAGGAGAAAACAAATCCTGTGGAATCAGAGGGAAGAGTATTCTAGGCAGAGAAATAGGAAGTGCAAAAAGCCTGAGGTGGGGATTTGGTTCCTTGGTTTGGAGGTTAAGGGTCATGATTTCATGTGACATCCCAGTTAACTGGCCTAATAATGTGTTTAGTGCTTCTTTTCTATCTCCTAGTTCGTCTTGTAGTGCCTGGGGTCTTACAAGCTTGCAAGCAGCTGCCCAAGACACAATTGGTCTCTATTCATCTGGAGCTACAGAGGAAGAAAGAGTCAGGAATAGGAGGAGGATATGGAATATGTGGCTAATTGCCTCTATGAACAACTATCTCCTCTGCCATGAGACCAGAAGAACTGGATGGTGCCCCGCTACCATTACTGAACATTTTGATCAAAGACTGCATAGAAGAATCCTGATCAAAAGGGGGAAAACATAGACCAGAATTTAAAATTCTAATGGATTGCAGACTTTCTGGAGCCATGAAGGGTGGATGAACCCGTGAATCTATTGCCCTGAAATAATCTTTAAACCTTAAACCAGAAATATGCCCTGAAGACATCTTAAAACCAAACAAAAAAACCCATTGCTGTTGAGTTGATTCCGATTCATAGTGACTCTACAGGACAGAGTAAAATTGCCCCATAAAGTTTCCAAGGAGTGGCTAGTGGATTCAAGCTGCTGACCTTTTGGTTAGCAGCCAAGCTCTTAATCACTGTGCCACCTGGGCTCCAAACTAAATACTTTAACTTAACTAGTAAAAAAAAGGTCTGCCTTGAGCATTATGCTATTTTAAAAACTACTTAGATGGGATTAAATTGACAACAGCAACTCAAAAGATTAGATAAGTACCTTAGGAGGCATTGAGTTTATGTTAATGAGTGAGAAACAACTCAGAAAGGAAGGTGACAATGGTTGCACAACTCGAAGAATGTAATCAATGTCATTAAATTGTACATGTTGAAACTGTTGAACTGGTATATGTTTTGCTGTGCATATTCTCAACAATGACAAAATAAATTAAATAAAACTCTGAGGTGGGGGCTTCAGCAGTGCAGTGAGGAGGTCAGTGTGGCTGAAATGGAGTAAGCAAGGAGGGTAGTGGTAGGACATGAGATCAAAGAGGAAGCAGAGGAGATGGGCTTGCTAATAAACTGGCTAACAGCTGTGTGGTAGGCAGCCTCTAAGATGGCCCCCAATGGTCCCTATGTCCTGATAGTTATACCCTTCTGCCACTCCTCCTCACTTGAGTGTGGGTTGGGTTTAGTGACTCACTTCTGGAGAACAAAATATTTTAGAAGTGATGATATGTCACTTCCAAGACTAGATTATAAAAAGACTGTGGCTTCTGTCTTGCATGATCTCACTTGCTCTTATTCTCTTTGATCATTCATCCAGAAGAAGCCAGCTATCATGTCGTGAGGACACTTAGGAAGCTTATGGAGAGGCTGGCAAAGAACCGAGACCTGCCAACAACTATGTAAGTGAGTTTGGGAGTGGATTCTCCCTCAGTTAAGCCTTCAGATGAGACCATACTCAGCGCCAGCCAAACAGCCTGACTACAACCACATTAGAGATGCTGAGCCAGAATCTCCGAGCTAAACTGCCCCTGACCCACAGAAATAATGATATAATAAATATTTATTGTTTCAAGCTGCTAAATTTTAGGGTAATTTGTTGCACCGCAATAAATAATTAATATAGGTTGTGAAAGAAAAAGAGAGAAAGAAGGGAAAGAGAAAGGGAAGGAAGAAGGAAAGAAAGCAAGGAGTCAACATTTGACTTGAATGATTGGACAGATGGAGTTGCCATTTACTGAAATGTGGAAGAATGCAAAGAAACAGGTTTAGGGAGAAAGATTAAGAATTCACCTTTGACAAGGTGGAGACAAGATGGCAGAGTAGTCAGATGCTTCTGGTGGGCCCTCTTACAACAAAGACCCGATAAAACAAGTGAATCGATGATATATGACAGTCTAGGAGCCCTGAACATCAAAGGCAAAGTTGAGAATCAGACTGAGTGGCAGCAAGTAGTTGCCAGACCTGACCCGGTGAGAGCCTGAGCCCTTCAGGCCTGATGAGCTCGTGATCCACAGTGAGGCAGGCAAGCAGCGGTGCGCAGGAGGTTTTATCCACACCAGGAGACACCCAGCGGCAGCGTCTACTCGGCCTTCCAGAACCAGTGAGAAGCAGCCCTCGATCAGCAAACGATAAGTACTTGTGTCTGGCCTACCACATGGATCAAGCACACTCCCTTTGGGAAAAATCTCTCTCCCATTTACCTCCCTGCTCCCTGCTCTAAAGTGAGTCCAGGATGGCTTCAGCAACTGCCAAGTCCCCTGGGTCGGAAGTAGGAACCATCAAGCACCCCGAGGCATTCTCTTAGCCTTGGAGAGTGAACAAATTCCAGAGGAAAAAATAATCTGTCAGCTCTCCTAAGCCAGGAACTCAGGTTAGGCACAACTCCTTTGCCTAGGCACAGGCATAATGGGTCCACAGACTTTGAGTGTCTTTCCCCCTGCATAGACTTGTGTGGGCCCATTTCAGCAGCGTAGGCCCTCATTACCACAGTACAACAGGGTATATATCTGAATTCTAACTTCAAATGTTTCAGCTGTGAAGTGGCAGGTCTGTGACATTTGACACTGCTCGGCCTATTAAGCAGGGTCTTCACCTACCCACATCAGGGACCTGAGGACTGGTGGCTCCACCCATGCCACCTAGCCACCTGTGACAGGGGCCCAAGAATAAGTGGTGCCCCCAGTCCTTACAGCCAACAGCACTGGGTGCTCATAGTCCAGCTGCAAAATGCATCCACCTAAGTGCCCTAGGGAACAGCGACATGCTCTCCTCCCAGACACGCGGGGGCAGCTGTCAGCCCCCTGCCTTGCTCAGCATGTGACCCCCTGCTGCAGCCGGATGCCTGTGTCTACACCAATCACCTATTCCTGTCTAGGACGGTAGGTGGGAGCCTGAACAACACACTTGGTGGCTGACTACCTGGGCATCTGAGCTGAATCCATATAGGAGGAGTGGGCAGATCCTGCGCTCACTTACTTAGTGGCAGGTCTGGCCACCTGGTGACAGGATGTTGGAGCTTTAGGGGTGCCAGTGATCAGACTAGCTCATACGAGCAGCCTATTTGGGCATGTCACAACAAAACAAAACAAGAAGCTAGGACACAGAAAGCAAGCATGAAATAAATATAGTAACTTATTGATGGCTTGGAGACAACAGTCAATATCAAATCACATAAAGAGGCAGACCATGATGGCTTCAGCAAGCTCCCAAAATAAAGAATCAAGGAATTTTCTGGAAGAATAGAATTTCTTGGAATTACTGGAGGCAGAATACAAAAGATTAACATACATTACTCTTCAAGATATCAGGAAGGAGATCCAACAAAATGCAGACCTAATAATAGAGGAACTTAAAAATATTCAAGAAGAGCATAATGACAAATTTAATAGGCTGCAAGAATCCATAGAGAGAGAGAAATCAGAAATCCAGAAGATTAACAATAAAATTTCAGAATTAGACAACTCAGTAGAAAGTCATAGGAGCAGAATTGAGGCAATGGAAGTCAGAATTAGTGAGATTGAAGATAAAGTACTTGACATCGGTTGATTTCAGGAAAAATCAGATAACAGGATTTAAAAAAATGAAGAAACCCTAACAGTTATGTGGAATTCTATCAAGAGGAATAACCTACGAGTGATTGGAGTACCAGAACACGAGGGGATGACAGAAAATACAGAGAGAATTGTTGAAGATTCTTTGGCAGAAAACTTCCTTTATATCATGAAAGATGAGAAGATGTATATCCAAGATGCTCATCGAACCCCACATAAGGTAGATTCCAAAAGAAAGTCACCAAGACATATTATAATCACACTTGCCAAAACCAAAGATAAAGAGAGAATTTTGAGAGTGGCTAGGAATAAACGAAAAGGACAGTCAATAAGACTGAGCTCGGACTACTTACCGGAAACCATGCAAGCAAGAAGGCAATGGGATGACATATATAAAGCCTTGAAGGAAAAAAATTGCAAGACAAGAATTATATATCCAGCAAAACTGTCTCTCAAATACAATGGCGAAATTAGGGCATTTCCAGATAAACAGAAGTTTAGGGAATTTGCTAAAACCAGACCAAAATTACAAGAAATACCAAAGGGAGTCCTCTGGTTAGAAAATCAATAACATCAGATAACAACCCAATACTAGAACACAGGACAGAGCAACCAGGTATCAACCCAGATAGGGAAGTCACAAAAATAAATCAAAGCTAAAACACTGAAAATAGGGAAACAGAAATGTCAATATCTAAAAGATGACAACATTAAAACAAAACAGAGGGACTAAAAAATGTAGACATATATTTTTCATATGGAGAGGAAGTCAAGGTGATATAAAGAAATAAAAGACTGGTTTAAACTTAGAAAAATAGGAGTAAATGTTAAGGTAACCACAAAGGAAACTAACAATCCTACACATCAAAATAAAAAACAACAGAATTATAAAGACTCAGCAAACACAAGATCAACAACAATGAAATAGATGAAAAGAAAATACATAAATAAAAATGACTCAGCACAGAAAATTAAGTGGAACAAAGAAACTGTCAACAACACACACAAGAAAGATATCAAAATGGCAGCACTAAACTCATACCTATCAATAATTATGCTGAATGTAAATGGACTAAATGCACCAATAAAGACACAGAGTGTAGCAGACTGGATAAAAAAAAAAAAGATCCGTCTATATGCTGCCTACAAGAGACACACTTTAGACTTAAAGACACAAACAAACTAAAACTCAAAGGATGGGAAAAAATATATCAAGCAAACAACACTCAAAAAAGAGCAGGAGTGGCAATATAAATTTCTGACAAAATAGACTTTAAAGTAAAATCCACCACAAATGATAAGGAAGGACACTATGTAATGATTAAAGTGTTAATACACCAGGAGGACATAACTATAATAAATACTTACACACCCAATGACAGGGCTACAAAATACATAAAACAAACTCTAAACATCATTGAAAAGAGATATAGACAGCTCCACAATAATAGTAAGAGACTTCAACATACCACTTTCAGTGAAGGACAGAACATCCAGAAAGAAGCTCAATAAAGACACAGAAGATCTAAATGCTACAATCAACAAACTTGATCTCTTGGACGCATACCAAACACTCCACCCAACAGCAGCCAAGGAACATTTCCAACACACATGGAACATTCTCCAGCACAGACCACATATTATGCCATAAAACAAGCCTTATCAGAATCTAAAGCATGGAAATATTACAAAGCATCTTGCCCGACCCATAAAATTAGAAATCATTAACAGAAAAAGCCAGGAAAAAAAATCAAACACATGGAAACTGAAAAACACCTTGCTCAAAAACTACTGGGTTATAAAAGAAATTAAGTATGGAATAAAGAATTCATAGAATCAAATGAGAACAAAAACACATCCTACCAGAACCTTTGGGACACAGCAAAAGCAGTGCTCAGAGGTCAGTTTATAGCAATAAATGCACAAATTCAAAAAGAAGAAAGGACCAAAATCAAAACATTAACCCTACAACTGGAACAAGTAAAAAGAGAGCAGCAAAAGAAGCCCTCAGGTGCCAGAAGGAAACAATAAGAATCAGAGCTGAATTAAATGAAATAGAGAATAGAAAAACAACGGAAGGGGTTAATAAGACCAAAAGCTGGTTCTTTGAAAAGATCACCAATGGATAAACCATTGGCCAAACTGACAAAAGAAAAACAGGAGAGGAAATAAATAACTCATATAAAAAATGAGATGGGTGATTATCACAACAGACCCAAATGAAATGAAAAGAATCATAACAGAATACTATGAAAAACTGTACTCTAACAAATTTGAAAACCTAGAGGAAATGGATGTATTTCTAGAAACACACTACCTACCACAACTAACACAAACAGAGGTAGAACAACAAAATAAACCTATAAAAAAAGAAGAGATTGAAAAGGTAATTAAAAAACTCCCAACAAAAAAAAGCCCTGGCCCGGATGGTTTCACTGGAGAATTCTATCAAACTTGCAGAGAATACTTAACACCACTACTACTAAAGGTATTTCAGAGCACAGAAAAGGATGGAATACTCCCAAACTCATTCTATGAAGCCAGCATAACCCTGATACCAAAACCAGGTAAAGACACCACAAAAAAAGAAAATTGCAGACCAGTATCCCTCATGAACATTGATGCAAAAAGCCTCAACAAAATTCTAGCCAATAGAATTCAGCAACATATCAAAAAAATAATTCACCATGATCAAGTGGGATTTATACCAGGTATGCAGAGATGGTTCAACATTAGAAAAACAATCAGTGTAATCCATCATATTAATAAAACTAATGACAAGAACCACATGATCTTATCAATCGATGAAGAAAAGGCATTTGACAAAGTCCAACACCCATTAATGACAAAAACTCTCAGCAAAATAGGAATAGAAGGGAAATTCCTCAGCATAATTTAGGGTGTTTATACAAACCCAACAGCCAACATCATCCTAAATGGAAGTTTGAAAGCATTTCCCTTGGGAACGGGAACCAGACAAGGATGCACTTTATCACCACTCTTATTCAACATTGTGCTGGAGGTTCTAGACAGAGCAATTAGGCTAGAAAAAGAAATAAAGGGCATCCAAATTGGTAAGGAAGAAGTCAAAGTATCTCTATTTGCAGATGATATGATCTTATACAAAGAAAATGCCAAAGAATCCACAAGAAAACTACTGGAATAATAGAAGATTTCAGCAAAGTATCAGGACACAAGATAACCCTACAAAAATCAGTTGGATTCCGGGGGGCAAGATGGCGCTCTAGGCAGAAACACCACGCGGTCCCTCCACAGAAAAGATCCGAAAAACTAAGCCTAACAGAGAATCAACAATCCTGAAACCCTAGAACACCAAATGAAGAGATAAAGAACTCAGCCAAACACCAAACGGAGTGAGAATACTAAAAGAGAACGGAGAGCGAGGAGAGACTCAGGCAGAGATTCCTTACCAGCTAACGCAGCGCAGATCCACCATCTTGGATTCCTATCGGAGACCAGCAAACGGGAGAGCAGCCTTGCAGAGCATCTGGTCGGAGACAGAACGACGGCTTAGCTTCACACATAACCATCTTCCCGCTGCACCCTACCTACCTGCACCGTGCACTAGACATCACATCACCAAGCGGTGCAGGCACGCCCTATTGGAACCTGCCCAGCACTGACTACCGACCGTCCTGGTGGCTGCGGTGAGTGCCACAAGCAACCCATCCCAGTGGCTCCTCCTCAGCTAGATCTGCCCAGCTGTACCACAAGAACGAAAAGAAAAAAAATCTACAATCAATAAACGAGAGAAATATCTACTGAATGCCCCGAAAACAGCAAACAATATCAAAACATTTACAAAAACAAGACAAGATGGCTCCAATAGGCGTCCAAATTAAAACACCAGATAACTCTCCTGTGGAAGAAAATGCACTAGAAGTACCTGATACAGAACTCAAATCACTAATACTCAGAATTTTCCAAGAACTGAGGCAAAAAGCTGACAAACATGAGGAAAAAATAGACAAATTTATGGAAAATACAGACAAAAAATTGGAAGAATTCAGGAAGATGATGCAAGAACAAAATGCCAAAATAAATTCACAACTCGAAATTATACAAAAACAACAATTAGAAATCCAAAAGATAAACAACAAGATTTCAGAAATGGATGGTGTCATAGAAGGGCTGAGAAGTAGATTTGAAACCATGGAAGACAGGATCAGTGGAACTGAAGACAAACACTTGGATACAACTCTGTTTCAGGAAAACTCAGAAAAAAGAACAAAGAAAAATGAAGAGACCCTGAGAGTTATGTGGGACACCATTAAAAGCAAAAACTTACAAGTGATTGGCATACCAGAACAGGGGGAGAAAACAGAAAACACAGAGAGGATCATTGAGGAACTGCTGACAGAAAACTTTCCCAATATCATGAAAGATGAAAAGCTGGTCATCCAAGAAGCTCAACGAACCCCATATAGAAGAGACCCCAAAAGAAAATCACCAAGACATATCATATTCACACTCGCTAAAACTAAAGACAAACAAAGAATCCTGAGAGCAGCTCGGGAAAAACAAGAAGTCACATACAGAGGAGAAACAATAAGACTAAGCTCAGATTATTCAGCAGAAACCATGCAGGCAAGAAGGCAATGGGATGACATATATAAAATCTTGAAAGAAAAAAATTGTCAGCCAAGAATAATATATCCTGCAAAACTCTCATTCAGATTTGATGGTGAAATTAGGTCATTTCCAGATAAACAGAAACTAAAGGAATATGCAAAAGTCAAACCAAACTTACAAGAATTATTAAAGGGAGTTCTTCGATCTGAGGACAAACAGCTTAAGCCCTCACGCAGGACCTAGGACCTAGGACGCAGGTTAACATGAACCAGATACCATTCTAGGAACTGAACTACAGACGACTTTCCAAAAACAAAAGATATACAACAGGGAATCAGAGAAATCAATCAAAGGATGACAACAACATCAAAACAATGAAAGAGGGAACAAACGGCATAGGTATAGAACCTTCTAAAGGAGAAGAAGGCAAGGCGATACCAAGTAACGGTAGACTGCTTCAAAATTATAAAGATAAGGGTAAAATTCATGGTAACCACAAAAAAAGTTAACAAACCAACTCATAAAAATAAAGACGAAAAACATAAAGTCTCAACAAAACCAAAACCTACAAAAACAAAAGAAATGAACACAAAATCCACAAACAAAAGGAACTCAGCACAAGAGAGTAAGAAGAACAAAGAAAACTTCAGCATCACAAAAAAAAGCACTACAAAATGACAGCAACAAATTCACATCTATCAATAATTACACTGAACGTAAATGGACTCAATGCACCCATAAAGCGACGGAGAGTGGCAGAATGGATAAGAAAACAGGATCCATGTATTTGCTGTCTACAAGAGACACATCTTAGAAACAAAGATGTGAATTTATTAAAAATCAAAGGTTGGAAAAAAATATATCAAGCTAACAACTATCAAAAAAGAGCAGGAGTGGCAATTCTAATCTCAGATAAAATAGACTTTAAAACCAAATCTACCATAAAAGACAAAGAAGGACACTATATAATGATTAAGGGGATGATCCATCATGAAGACATAACCATAATAAATATCTATGCACCCAATGACAGGGCTCCAAAATACATAAAAAAAACTCTAACAGCACTGAAAAGAGAAATTGACAGTTCCACAATAATAGTAGGAGACTTCAACACACCACTCTCAGTAAAGGACAGAACAACTAAAAAGAAACTCAGCAAAGATACAGAAGACCTAAAGGACACAATCAGCCAACTGGACCTCATAGACATATATAGAACAATCCATCCAACCGCTGCAAAGTACACATTCTTTTCCAATGCACATGGAACGTTCTCCAGAATAGACCACATCTTAGGCCACAGAGCAATCCTCAACAAGATCCAAAATGCTGAGATAATTCACAGTATCTTCTCTGACCACAATGCCATCAAGGTAGAAATTAACACTAGAAAGAGCAAGGAAAAAAAATCAAACACATGGAAACTGAATAATAATCTGCTTACACATCAATGGGTAATAGAAGAAATCAGAGATGGAATTAAAAAATTCCTAGAATCAAATGAAAATGAAAACACATCATACCAAAACCTTTGGGACACAGCAAAGGCAGTCCTCAGAGGACAATTTATAGCAATAGATGCACATATCAAAAAAGAAGGGACAAAATCAAAACATTAACTACAGAACTCAAACAAATAGAAAGAGAACAACAAAAAAAGCCTACAACCAACGGAAGAAAGGAAATAGTAAAGATCAGAGCAGAAATCAATGAAATAGAGAACAGAAAAACAATAGAAAGAATCAACAAAACCAAAAGTTGGTTCTTTGAAAGAATCAACAAAATCGACAAACCACTGGCCAGACTGACAAAAGAAAAACAGCAGAGGGCACAAATAACCCAAATAAGAAATGAAATGGGGGACATTACAACAGACCCAACTGAAATAAAAAGGATTATAACAGAATATTATGAAAAACTATATTCCAACAAATTTGAAAACCTAGAGGAAATGGATAAATTTCTAGAAACATACGGCCTACCCAAACTACAACAAAGTGATATTGAAAATCTGAACAGACCCATAACAAGAGAAGAGATTGAAAAGGTAATAAAAAAACTCCCAACCAAAAAAAGCCCTGGCCCAGATGGCTTCACTGGAGAATTCTACAAAACATTTACAGAAGAGCTCGTACCAGTTCTACTCAAGTTATTTCAGAGCATAGAAGAGGAAGCAACACTTCCAAATTCATTCTATGAAGCCAGCATAACGCTGATACCAAAACCAGGCACAGACATCACAAAAAAAGAAAATTACAGACCAATATCTCTCATGAATATAGATGCAAAAATTCTGAACAAAATTCTAGCCAATAGAATTCAGTATCATATCAAAAAAATAATACACCACGACCAAGTAGGATTCATACCAGGTATGCAAGGATGGTTTAACATTAGAAAATCCATCAACGTAATCCACCACATAAATAAAAGGAAAGAAAAAAATCACATGATTATCTCAATTGATGCAGAAAAGGCATTTGACAAAGTCCAACACCCATTCCTGATAAAAGCTCTCAATAAAATAGGTATAGAAGGGAAATTTCTCAACATAATAAAGGGCATCTATGCAAAACCAACAGCCAACATCATTCTTAATGGAGAAAGGCTGAAAACATTCCCCCTGAAAACAGGAACAAGACAAGGATGCCCTTTATCACCACTCCTATTTGACATTGTGCTGGAAGTTCTAGCTAGAGCAGTAAGGCAAGAAAAAGAAATAAAGGGCATCCAAATTGGTAATGAAGAAGTTAAACTCTCCCTGTTTGCAGATGATATGATACTATACATAGAAAACCCTAAAGACTCCATGAGAAATTTACTGGAACTAATAGAAAGATTCAGCAGAGTAGCAGGATACAAGATAAACATTCAAAAATCAGTTGGATTCCTATACACCGGTAAAGAGAACGATGAAAAGGAGATCAGGAAATCAATACCATTTTCAATAGCCCCTAAAAAGATAAAATACTTAGGAATAAATCTGACCAGGAATATAAAAGACCTATACAAAGAAAACTACAAAACACTGCTGCATGAAACCCAAAGGGATCTACATAAATGGAAAAACATACCATGCTCATGGATAGGCAGACTCAACATTGTGAAAATGGCAATTCTACCTAAAGCAATCTACAAATACAATGCAATTCCGATACAAATACCAACAACATTCTTCAAAGAGATGGAAAAACTAATTATTAACTTTATATGGAAAGGGAAGAAACCCCGAATAAGTAAAGCACTACTGAAGAAGAAGAATAAAGTTGGAGGACTCACACTACCTGACTTGAGAACCTACTATACAGCTACAGTACTCAAAACAGCCTGGTACTGGTACAACAACAGAGACATTGACCAATGGAACAGAATTGAGAACTCAGATGTAAATCCATCCACCTATGGTCACCTGATTTTTGACAAGGGCCCAAAATACATCAAATGGGGAAAAGACAGTCTTTTTAACAAATGGTGCTGGCAAAACTGGATATCCATTTGTAGAAAAATGAAACAGGACCCATACCTCACACCATATACAAAAACTAATTCAAAATGGATCAAAGACCTGAATATAAAGCCTCAAACTATAAAATTCATAGAAGAAAAAATAGGACCAACACTTCAGGCCTTAATACATGGCATTAACAGGATACAAACCATAAACATCAACACAAAAAACCCAACAGATAAACTAGATAATTGGGATCTTCTAAAAATCAAACATCTATGCTCTTCAAAAGATTTCACCAAAAGAGTTAAAAGAGAACCTACAGACTGGGAAAAAATTTTTGGACAGTACAAGTCAGACAAAGGTCTAATCTCCATAATCTACAAGAAAATCCAACACCTCTACAACAAAAAGACAACCAATCCTATCAAAAAATGGGCAAAGGAAATGAACAGACACTTCACCAAGGAAGACATTCAAATGGCCAACAGACACATGAGGAAATGCTCGCGATCACTAGCCATTAGAGAAATGCAAATTAAAACCACAATGAGATACCATCTCACCCCGGCATTACTGGCACGAATCAAAAACACTGGAAATAACAAATGTTGGAGGGGCTGCGGGGAGACGGGAACTCTTATACACTGCTGGTGGGAATGCAAAATGATACAGCCATTTTTGAAAATGATATGGCGTTTCCTCAGAAAGCTAGAAATAGACGTACCATTCGATCCAGCAATCCCACTCCTAGGAATATATCCTAGAGAAATAAGAGTCATCACTCGAATAGACATATGCACACCTATGTTCATGGCAGCATTATTCACAATAGCAAAACGATGGAAACAACCTCGATGTCCATCAACAGACGAATGGATACACAAACTATGGTACATACACACAATGGAGTACTATGCAACGAGAAAGAACAATGAATCGGTGAACCATCTCATAACATGGATGAAACTGGAGGACATCATGCTGAGTGAAATAAGTCAATCACAAAAGGACAAATATTGTATGAGACCTCTATTGTAAAAACCCATGAAAAAATTCACATGCAAAATGTAACAATCCTTGTTGGTTACCAGGGATGGGGGGGGGGGATACTAAATAGGTAATAGGTAAGTGGTAACTTGGGTGAGAGATGAGATAGTACATAGTACAGGGGAAACTAACACAACCTGCACAAGGAAAGGTCATGAAGGCCCTACAGACACATCCAAACCCCCCGAGGGACTGAGTTGTTGGACGGAGGGCTCTGGGGACCATGATCTCGGGGAACATCTAGCTCAATTGGCATGACACTACTTATAAAGATAATGCTCTACATTCTACCTTGGTGAGTAGTGTCTGGGGTCTTAAAAGCCTATGAGCAGCCATCTAAGATACTGCACTGATCTCATCCCTTCGGGAACAAGGGAGAATGAAGAGAACAGGATACAAGGAAAAGATTAGTCCGAAGGACTAATGGTCCACAGCTACCAAGGCCTCCACGGGACTGAGCCCAGTACAGCTGGATGGTGCCCGGCTACCACCAATGACTCCTCCGACCAGGATCACAACAGAGGGTTCTGGGCAGAGCTGGAGTAGGATGTAGAGCATAATTTTAACTCCCAAAAAAAAAAAAAAAAAGAAGACCAGATATACTGGCCTAAAGAATACTAGAGAAACCTCGAGAGTGTGGCCCCCAGACACCCTTTCAGCTCAGAGGGGAAGTTACCTTCAAGGTTCGATGTTAAGCCTGGGAATGGACACCCCAGTAAAACTAAATGGGACTAACGATGTACAGGAGTCCGGTGACAAGGGCCAGAAGGCAGAGGGAGAGTAGGAAACGGATGATAAGGAACACAAATTGAATAAGGACACTGTCGATGTATTGTGAGATTGTTGACCACTGCTATAGGGCAACATTTGTAGTAACTATTAAATGGGAGGCTGTTTTGTCCTGTAAGCCTTCATCTTGGGCGAGAATGGCAGCACAATTGGAAGAGCATAGTCAATATCACTTAAATGTGTAAGTAAAAAGTTTTGAAATGGTGTTTAAATAAAATAAAAATAAATAAATAAATAAACAAACAAAGGAGACTAAAGAGGTACAATAGTCCACTGACAAGGTCCAGAAGATAGAAGGGGACAAGGAAGCCCCCTGGTGATAGGGAACACAAGGTGGAGTAAGGATATTCTTGATGTGCTGTGAGATTGTTAACCATTGTCATAGGGCAACATGTGTAGTAACTGTTAAATGAAAAACTATTTTGTTCTGTAAGCCTTCATCTTAAGTGAGAATAACAGCACAGTTGGAAGAGCGTAGTCAATGTCACTGAACTGTGAATGTAGAAAAGTTTGAAACGGTGTATCTTTGGCCATCTGTAATTTTCATCAAAAAAAAAGGTTGAGAATTTAGAGGCTTAATACGTTGTGGGGTTGTTAACCAATGTCAAAAAAAACAACATGTGTACTACTATTTCATGAGAAACTATTTGCTCTGTAAGCTTTCACCTGAAGTACAATAAAATATATAAAAAAAAAAAAAAAAGAATAAAAAAAAAAAAAATCAGTTGGATTCCTCAATAACAACAAAGAGAACTTCGAAGAGGAAATCACCAATCAATACCATTTACAATAGCCCCCAAGAAGATAAAATACTTAGGAATAAATCTAACTACAGACGGTAAAGACCTATATAATGCTACAAGACACTACTGCAAGAAACCAAAAGAGACCTGCATAAGTGGAATAACATACCTTGCTCATGGATAGGAAGACTCAACATTGTGAAAACGTCAATCCTACCCAAAGCGATCTACAGATATAATGCAATCCCAATCCAAATTCCAACAGCATTTTTTAATGAGATGGAGAAACAAATCACCAACTTCATATGGAAAGGGAAGATGCTCCAGATAAGTAAACTAGTACTCAAGAAGAACAAAGTGGGAGGTCTCACACTACCTGATTTTAGAACCTATTATACTGCCATCATAGTCAAAACAGTTTGGTACTGGTACAACAGGTACATAGACCAATGCAACAGAATTGAGAATCTGGACATAAATTCATCCACCTATGAGCAGCTGATATTTGACAAAGGCCCAAAGTCCCTTCTTAATTGGGGAAAGGACAGTCTCTTTAACAAATGGTGCTTAGCATAACTGGATAGCCATCTGCAAAAAACCGAAACCAGACCCATACCTCACACTATGCACAAAAACTAACTCAAAATGAATCAAAGACCTAAATATAAAATTGAAAATGATAAAGATCATGGAAGAAAAATAGGGACAACACTAGGAGCTCTAATACATGGCATAAACAGAATACAAACCATAAGTAACAATGCACAAACACCAGAAGAGAAACTAGATAACTGGGAGCTCCTAAAAATCAAACACTTATGCTCATCAAAAGACTTCACCAAAAGACAGCCTACAGACTGGGAAAAAAATTTTGGCTATGACAAATACAATCAGGGTCTAATCTCTAAAATCTACAAGATATTGCAAAACCTCAGCAACAAAAAGACTAATAACCCAATTAAAAAATGGGCAAAGGATATGAACAGGCACTTCACCAAAGAAGATATTCAGGTGGCTAATAGACACATGAAGAAATGCTCACGATCATTAGCCATTAGAAAAATGTAAATCAAAACTACAATGAGATACCATCTCACCCCAATAAAGCTTGCATTAATCCAAAAACCACAAAATAACAAATGCTGGAGAGGTTGTGGAGAGACTGGAACACTTACACCCTGTTGGTGGGAGTGTAAAATGGTACTACCACTTTGGAAATCAATTTGGCGCTTCCTTAAAAAGCTAGAAATACAAGTACCATACAATCCAGTAATCCCACTCCTTGGAATATATCCTACAGAAATAAGAGCCATCACATGAATAGATATATGCACACCCATGTCCACTGCAGCACTGTTCATGATAGTAAAAAGATAGAAACAACCTAGGTGCCCATCAACGGATGAATGGATAAACAAATTATGGTATATACACACAATGGAATGCTACGCAACAATAAAGAACAATGATGAATCCGTGAAGAGGATTATAAAATGCAGGAATCTGGAAGGCATTATGCTGAGTGAATTCAGTCAGTCACAAAAGGATAAATATTGTATAAGACCACTATTATAAGAACTCAAGAAAAGGTTTAAAAACAGAAGAAAACATTCTTTGATTGTTACGAGGGTGGGGAGGGAGGAAGAGGGGTATTCACTAACTAGCTAGTAGATAAGAATTATCTTAGGTGAAGGGAAGGACAGCACACACTACAGGGGAAGTCAGCACAAGTGGACTAAACCAAAGCTAAGAAATTTCCTTAAGACAACCAAACACTTTGAGGGTCAGAGTGGCAGGGGCAGAGGTCTGGGGACCATGGTTTCAGGGGACATCTAGGTCAATTGGCATAAGAAAGTTTATTAAGAAACTGTTCCGCATCCCACTTTGGTGAGTGGCATCTGGGGTCTTAAAAGCTAGTGAACGGCCATCTGAGATGCATCAGTTGGTCCCACCTGGAGCAATGGAGAATGATGAACACCAAAGTCACAAGGAAAGGATTAGACCAAGAGACAGAAAGAGCCACATAAACCGGGCACTGCAACAGCCTTGTTAGGGGACCTTAAAAAATACCTAATTAATTAGTACTCCACCAGTTATCAGGTCACTCCCAGTCACCTCCCCACCATGTCACTCACTTCCTCTAAGTTGTTTTGTAGACTCTCTGGAGAATTCCTGATGGATCTCGATCTAACTGCCTTAAGGAGGTCAGACATGCGCAGAACAGACAAAGGTGACTGACACACGACTTCGGGCCGGGGGGGTGGGGCCCTCACCCATGCTCAATAGCATGGGAAAACTCAGGTCAAAGAACCCAAAGGCTCATGTCAAGGAACTTAAATCACCAAACATACGTCATCTGCAGTAGCCAAGCCCATTTCAAAAGTGAAGAGTCCGTCGGCCGCTGCAATGCCGAGTCTTAGCCCCTCCCCATAGTAAATACTCAATAAAAACTATGAATATATAGAACTTCCTGATCCCGCCCACCTGCCTTCCTCCACCCCATATGAATATGTATAGTTCCCCAAACCTTTAAAATGTAAATGCCTCCTCAAATCGAGGAATTCAATCTGAGGTCAATACCTCTGAGTTTCTGCTTGCTAGCTTGGGAAATAAACTTTCTTCATTTCAAAACCAGCATCTAAGAGATTGGCTCCCTGCATGCTGGGCATGGGCCCATTGGTCTGGTTTCAGCCTGAGACCAGAAGAACTAGATTGTACCTGGCTACCACCAATGACCGCCCTGACAGGGAACACAACAAAGAGTCCCTGTTGGAGCGGGAGAAAATTGAGGTGCAGAACTCAAATTCTAGTAAAAAAAGACCAGGTTTAATGGTCCGACAGAGACTGGAGGAACCCCAGAAAGCATGGCCCCCGTACTCTCTGTCAACCCAGCACTACAATTCCCGAAGCCAACTCTTCAGTCAAAGATTAGACTGGACTATGGGACATAAAATGATACTCGTGAAGAGTGTGCTTCTTAGCTCAAGTAGATACGTGAGACTAAACGGGCAGCTCTTGTCTGGAGGTGAAATGAGAAGGCAGAGAGGGTCAGGAGCTGGTTGAATGGACACAGGAAATTAGGGGTGGAAAAGAGGAATGTGCTGTCACAGCATAGGGAGAGCAATTAGGGTCACATAAGGATGTGTGTATAAATTTTTGTATGAGAAACTAAGTTGAATTGTAAACTTTCACTTAAAGTACAATAATTAAATTAAAAGAAACAAGAACTCACCATTGAACATCTGAAGTTTGAAATATCTATTAGCTATCACAGGTCAAGTAAGCAGTGGGCACAACTTCCCCTAAACTTCCCCCTGGAGTTTAGGGGGAACTGTGGGCTAGAAATGTGTATTTGGGAATCATTAGTGTATAGTTGGTATTTAAAGCCCCGAGACTGGATGAAATCACCAAGGGAGAGAGTGTAGATAAAAAAGAGACAAAAGCCAAGCACTGAGCCCTGGGATGCATCTACATTAAGAGGTAGGGAGATGAGGGAGCCAGAAAGAAAATGAGAAGCAGCAGCCAGTGAGGTAGAAGGAAAACCAAGTGAAGAAAGTGTTTTGAGGAGGAAGGGGTGTTCAACTGGGCCAAATGCTGCTGAGAGATCACATAAGATAAAGACTGAGAACTGACCGTTGGATTTAGCAAGATGGATACCACTGGTGACCTTGACCACAGCAATTTTGATGGAACAGTGGGGATGAAAGCAAACGTGACTATTTTGAGGGATGTTGGTCTAAAGGGAAGAAGCTAGGGGGATAAAGGAGGTCAGGAAAGCCTTTTGTTCATTAAGGTGGGAGAAATAACTATTTGTATGTTCTGAGGACATATCCAGTAGAAAGGGGAAAAAATTATGATGCAGGAGAGAATAACTAGAGCAACGTACTGGAGTAGGCATGAGATGTTGGAGTCTAGTGCACAATGGGCCTCACTAGGAGCAAAGACCATGTATCCAGGGAAGCATGTGAAAAGGGTGTGTGGGGCAGACACAGGTGGGTCAGTAGACAAGGGTGGAACTCATGGATATACTCTCCTAATTGTTTTTGTTTTCTCTGTGCAAGGTATACAGCACCCACTGAGAGTCTGGTGTTTTAAGTAGAGAAGAGAACGTATAAAATAGCTATTTGGGAGAATGAGAGAGGGAACAAATCAGAGAGAATGTAACTGCTGGGCAGCTCTGTGAGCCCCTTGAGGTAAGGGACCATGAATTTAAAGTGAAGTCTGCCCATGGTGGTGTTTTTTTCTCTAGCCTATTAGGCTATGGGGGCCAGATGCAGGTAGGCAGAGGACGCGGCTTAACCAGGATGGGGACTTTGCGAGGAGCAAAGGCCTAAGGAGGAAAACGAGGACATGGGCAGAGGAGGGACAGGGAAAAGTTGGTGGGTCCCCTGGGTTTTAGTTCCTGGTAAGGTTGAACAAAAACTGTAAAAAGAAGAAATAGGGGGAAAAGTAAAGAAGAAAACAGTCAATAAAAAACACAAAATAAGATGGCAGCGAAGGTGGAGCAAGCTGGCAGCACACACCCATTCCCTACAACAAATCTAGAGAAAACAAGTAAAAGCTGATTAAATCTATCATCTTGGAACTCTGGACAGCAATTAAAAGGTTGGAGGACCAAAGTGGACACTGAATCAAGAAAAAGGCATCATACAGACAACAGGAGAATAGAAGTCCTTTGCACATCTTCACCCCTTCTCCCTCCCTGGTTCAGTGCAGTCATCCTGGGGTGGCTTCAGCTGGCATCCTTGGGCAGGGAGCCCAGGGGAGCAGAAGGGAGACCACAAAGGGCATCAGATCCGGAACACAGCTGTCGGTGATCACAACACAGGTGGGAGCTCCCATGAGTCCCAGGAAAGAATAATGCAGCAGGCTAAGAGCAGGTCACAGTCAATGGACAGACAGACCCAAGAGAGAGGCATGGAGGGCACAGCATGGCAGAGATACCTGAGCAGGGCAGCCTACGACAGAGAGGCCCACTGAGCAAAACCCAGGCAGGAGTTCCCTGTAAGAACATTGTGTTAAGTGCGGTGCTGCCTGCAGAACATAAACAGCTGGGCCCAAGAGAGAGGCACGGAGGGTGAGCACTGACCAAGACACTTCAGCAGACAAACCTGTGACAGAGAGGCCTGGTGAGTACAACCCATGCAGGAGTTTCCCATGAGTCCTGGAAAAAGACAATGAGCAGGTTTGGCACAGGCCTCAATACCTGAACAGGTGGGCCCAGTAGAGAAGCACAGAGAGTACAGCATAGACAGAGACACTTGCGTGGACAGAGAGGCCCAGTGACCGCAGCCTGGGCGGGAGTTCACCATGAGTCTCAAGAAAGAACAACATAGTAGGCACAGAGCATGTTGTAGTGCACAAACAGGAGGGCTGGAACGGAGCATTGCAGGGGGCTCAGTGCGGGCCATGACACCTGAGTGGGTAGCCCTGGGACAGACTGCCTTGGTGGGAAAGAGTGGCACAGTGGGTGCAATGCAGGCTGTGGTCCATAAGCAGTCAGGCAGGTGATAGAGAGGAGCAAGGGTGGGGGATGCAGTGTACAAATGGTGTGGGGGCAGTGTCTGACCTCCTCTAACTTCACAAGGGGGAAGGAGAATCAAGATCAACAGACCAAGGTTGATTCCTATGAGGCAGAGGTCAGACATGCCTCCTCTCTCTGCCAACTTTACCAATTCTGACACCAACCATCCCCCCCACGGCACTTTCTACTTCTCTGCTGGATTCGATAATTAATTGCAACAGCCACACAGAACTCACAGACCATACTCACGATTATGTGATTTATTAGGGAAGTAACAAGTTACAATTCAGGCTCAGGAACACTCAAGGATACAGTTCTTCTATCAGGACAGCCTCTTCCCAGCTATGCTTGTGGGCACGGCTCTCCCTGGCCCTAGGCCTTTGCCCAAAGGCACTCAGCTTTCTCGCTCCATGGGCTGGAAAGCCCACCACACCATTTCCTGCTGCCACGTCTCTGCTGCCAGCTCTCTGCTGCTGGGTCTCTCCTGCCACTGCTTCTCACCCTCTTCAGGGTTACAGCTCACTCTCTGTCTCCTGGGTCCAGGAGCTTCTCAGAGCAGGGATCCCAGATCCAAAGGACATGCTGGCTCCTGGCTGTTCTTCCTTGGTGGTGTGGGGCCTTCTTTTCTTTCTCATCTCTAGGGTGGCTCATTTCACGCCCAGCAGGATGGCGAAACTAACCAGTTCCCTTGGCGGGCCACAATTACCCTACCACACAGTCCTGCCCAATCACTTGGGTGGAATTTACAAGACCATGGCTAGAAAGTCCACACAAAAGTGATCCATTGCACCGCCTGCAGTGCAGGCCAAAACACATGGGCAGACAGATGGGGGTGCAGTGTGGGCCAAAACACCTGGGCAGGCAGACCTGGGACACAGTGGTAGTATAGTGCAAGCTAGAGTTCCTGGAGTTGTGGGAAGAAGCAACAAAGTGAGCACAGTGCATACTGGTGTGCACTAACAGTAAGGAGATGTGGTGAATTGGCAACAGCTGCTGCTTCCAGGTGAGGACCCTTGAGGCTGGTGTACCACAGCCGACGTTCCTGGGAGAAGAGTCTGTGGTGTGACTGAGACAGCTTTAGCCCTGGGAGGAGGATTGAGTGTAAGAGTTGTACGGCTAGTGCTCATAGGGGATGAGATTTGTGGTGAGCAATCGCAGAAAGTCGGTAATTCAAAATAGGGAGGTGGTGCTGGTGGGGCATGCCCTGCATCCCTACTGGAGGGAATCTGGTGCCAGAGTAATACTGTCAGTGTACCCAACATCTGGTGGGAAGGTGATCACACCAAGTGCTACAAGCCATAGTTTGGTGCTGAAGTGACATGGCCAGCACCCGCAATCAGAGAATCTAGAGGTGAAACACTGATGGTCGAAGCCCCCATGCAGGGAAATCAATAGGGAAGGGATAACAGCAAGTACACCCAGATGGGGAGTCTGGAGTGGAAACAGATAGCTACAACCTTCAATAATTTAAAATAATAATCACAACATTATTAAAGAGGAAGAAGAGCAAACCCTAGAGAAGGGGAGGAATTTAATCTCCAGACTCACCAAAGTAAAACAGATTAATGTCCCTATTACAACAGACAATCACAAAGCATCTGAAGATGGAAGAAAGGATGGTCCACACAAAACATCAAATAAGGGGAAAGAAACTGCCCCTGAGGAAGGACAGATAAGGGAATCATTCAACAAAAACTTCAAGCAACAGTATTAAGCATACTCAAAGAGCTAAAGGAAAACATGGAAAAATAACTAAAGGAAATCAGGAAAATAATACAAGAACAAAACAATAATTTCAATCATGAGATAGAAATTTAAAAATAATTAAGTGAAAAATACTGGAGCTGGAAAGTACTATAACAGAAATGAACAATTCTCTTGAAAGTCTCAGCAGTGGATTTGCATTGGCAGAAAAAATTAGCAAGCTCAAAGACAGGGCCATTGAGATAATTCAGTGTGAGGAGCAAAAAGAGTGAAGAAAAATGAACAAAGCCTAAGAGATCTGTGGGACACCATCAAATGGAATAATACACACATAATCGGAGTCCCAGAAGAAAAAGAGAAGGAGACAGAAAGGACTTCTGGGGGAAAAAAAAAGAAAGGCTGAAAACTTCCCAAATATGACGAAGGCCAGGAACTTACAAATCCAAGAAGCTCAGTGTCTTAGTTGCCTAGTGCCGCTATAACAGAAATATCACAAATGGATGGCTTCAACCAACAGAAGTTTATTATCTCACAGTCTAGCAGGCCAGAAGTCCAAATTCAGGGCACCAGCTCCAGGGGAAGGTCCTTGTCATGAATCTTCCCAGGTCAAGGAGCTTCTCAGCACAGGGACCCCAGTTCCAAAGGACACGCTATTCTCCTGGCTCTTGTTTCTTGGTGGTATGAGGGCCCCATGTCTCTCTGCTCGCTTCTCTCTTTCATATCTCAAAGAGATTGGCTCAAGACACAATCTAATCATGTAGATTGAGTCCTGCCTCATTAACATAACTGCCACTAATCCCATCTCAACATCACAGGCATAGGATTTACAATACATAGGAAAATCACATCAGATGACAAAATGGTAGACAATCACACAATACTGGGAATCATGGCCTAGCCAAATTGATACACATATTTTTGGGGGACACAATTCAATCCATGAAACTCAGTGAACTGTCAGGAGGATAAATCCAAAAAGGGCAACATCGAGGCATATTATAATCAGTCCAGCCATATCAAACTTCATAATAAATGCAAATTGGTTAAGTTCCACTATTGAGAAACAGGCTTGGACCTGGGTTAAAACCAACTTTATCTATATGTTGTTTACAAGAAGCACACAGACAAAAAATATATTACACAAAAGATTTAAAATGCAGTAATGGAAAAAAGTATGCTAAACAAATTTCTACCAAAAAGGCAGGTGTCACCATATGAATTTCAACCAAAATTTAAAAAGACAAAAAGCATTAAGTGACAAAGAGGGATAATTTATATTTATGAAAATTACAAACCACCAGAAAAGTGTAATAGTCATAAATGCTTATATATTTAATAACATAGCTTTACAGTCAAATTCACTGACTGAAATACAGAAATCGTGAAATTCATAATCACCATGGGAAAGTTGAGGCCCACAGATAAGAGAAAATTTTTGAATTATGATAAACTTAATCACATATATAATAAATTTTTGCCAAAAAGAAGAGAATTCACATTTGTGTCATTCACAAGTATCACATATTAAGCCTCAAAGAAATTCCTAATAAGTTCGAAAATATCAGAATCCCTAAGACTACTATTTATAGCAATAAAATAATATTTAAAATTAATAATGAAGGAATAGTCAAATAAAACAATAATATATCTGCTTCAAACCTTAAAAAAAGAAAAAGTTTTCTAAATAACTCTTGAATTATGTAATGGGCCATGAAGCAAATCCCAACAAATTTAAAGGAATTGCGATCAAACAAAGTGTTTTCTTTGACTACAATGGAATGAAACAAGAAATCAATAACAGAAAGATAACAGAAAATCTCCAAACACTCTGAAATTAAATAACACACTTCTAAACAATCCATGAGTCAAAGAGGAAGTTTCAAGGAAAAAAAAATTGAAGTGAATGAAAATAAAAACACAACAAATCAAAATGTGGGACACAGCTACAATGGCAATGAGAGGGAAACTCATAGCACCGAATGCAAATACTAGAAAAGAGGAAAAGGTACAGATAAATAATTTAAGTTCTCACCTCAAGATCCCAGACAAAAAAGAGAAAGTTAAATGCAGAGGAATCATAAAAAGGAAATAATAAAGAGTAGGGCAGTAATCAATAAAAATGAAAAAAGAAAGCAATAGAGAAGATCAATGAAACAAAGAGCTCGTTCTTTGAAAAGATCAATAAAAGTGACAAACCTCTTAACAAAATTGACAAAGAAAATAAGAGAGTAGATACAAATTACCAATATCAGGAAAGAAATAGGGGATATCACTACAGTCCCTACAGACGTCAAAAGGACAATAAGGGGATACTGTGAACAAATCTGCACGCATAAATTTGACAACTTAGACAAAGTGACCCAATTCCTCAAAAAACACACACTACCACAGCTCACTCAATATGAAATAGATCATTTTAATCACCCTAAAACTATTAAGGAAATTTAATTTGTAATTTTAAAAACTCCCAAAAAGAAATCCCCAGTCCAAATGGTTTCACTGGAGAATTCTACCGAACATTTAAAGAATTAGCACCAACTCTACACTACCTCTTCCAGAAAAAAGAAGAGCAGTGAACTCTTCTCAATTTATTTTATCAAACTAGCATTATCCTGATAACAAAATCAGGAAAAGACAGTACAAAAAAAGAAAACTACAAACCAATATCCTTGATGAATATAGATGGAAAAATCCTTAACAAAAGAATAGCCAAGAGAATTCAACAATACAGAAAAAGAATTATACACCAGGAACAAGTAGGGTTTATACCAGGGATGCAAGGCCGGTTCAACATTTGGAAATCAATGTAATCCACCACATCAACAGGCTAAAAAAGAAAAATCACATGAGTGTAACAATCGATGCAGATAAAGCATTTGACAAAATTCAGCATGCTTTCCCGTTAAAAAACACCCAACAAAATAGAAATAAAAGGGAACTTCTCCAATTTGATAAAGAACATCCACAAAAAAAAACTACCACTACCATTGTACTTAGTGGTAAATGACTGAAGCTTCCCCCTGAGATCAGGAACAGGGCAAGGATGTCAGCTCTCACTACTCTTACTTATCACAGTGCTAGAAGTCAACAAAGCAAGTGCAACAAAGCAAGAAAAAGAAATAAAAGGCATACAGATTGGAAAGGAAGAAATAAAACTGCTGTCCCTATTTGCAGGTGATATGACTGTCTACATAGAAAATCCTAAGGACTCTACAAAAAAAATTCACTTAATGACTTCAGCAAGGTTGTAGGATATATAATAAATATTTAAAAATCATTTTTTAATATATCCCAGCAATGAGCACATGGAAACCAAAATTAAAAATACAACAGCATTTACATTTGTTCAAAAATGAAATATTTAGGTTTAAATCTAACAAAAGATGTATAGGACTTGTATGCTAAAAACTACACAATACTGACGAAAGATTTTTAAAAAAATCTGAACAAGGCATACCATGTTAGTGGAATTGAAAACAATATAGTAAAGACGTCAATTCTCCCCAAATTGGCATACATGTTTAACACAGTTCCTATAAAAAAATCAGCAAAAACGTTATAGATATTGCTGTTGTTGTTAGGTGGAGTGCGATCCGACTCATAGCACCCCACCTACAGCAGAACAAACAACTGCCTGGTCCTGCGCCATCCTCACAATCTTTGTTACGCTTGAGCCCATTGTTGCAGCCACTGGATCAATACACCTCGTTGAGATACAGAAAAGATTATTTTTTAAATTATATGGAGAGGCAAAAGAACTAAAATAGCTAAAACAATTTTGAAAAAGAAGAATAAAATGACAGCAATCAGCCCACCTCCTGGGCGCCCTTGATCCGGCCAGAGGAATGGGGGACGGGAAGCTGTTCTCTGCCGACCCCCGGGCAACCAAAGGCACCACCGGGCTAAAGCCGGGCTCCTGGGGGCTGCCGGGGAACCTTCCGAAGGACCGGGGGCGGTGGGGCGAGAGCCTGGCTGCCCTCCCACCATGCCGCTTGACACAGTGGCGGGGATGAGTGCGGGAAGACGGGGCTGCCATGGCCCCTTCCTAATCCCGGCCCCAGCCTGGGCCCCTTATCTGGTGGGTTTTTTTAATTTGTTTTCTTCTTGCGGCCTGGGGCTGCCAACCTCCCTGGACCACTTGTTAGGTTTACGTATAGAGAGCGGGCGAGTGGACTCCGCAGTGCCAGCCACAGGGACACCAGGCTCAGGCACCGCCAGCCTGCAAACAGTTTTATTGCGGCTTTGGCTGCTTACCGCGGCTGGCGCTAGGAGGAGGAGGTGCTGTTGCCTCCGGCCATCACCGGACCAGGGCTTGAGCCTTTGCGTTGCCTCTGCAGCCCCTCCAGGGCCGAGGCAGGGGTGCGGGAGAAGCGGCCAGCGCACAGCCGTCCTACCGCCCCCTTCCCTTCGGCCGCAGAGCGCCGCCACTCCCGACGGCAGTTTCCACTGTACAAGCTGCTGAGGCGGTTCTCTTTAGAGCTCCCGGTTGGTTTAATCAGCTGGCTGGTTGGGAGGTGGGACAAACGTGCATTCGCTTGGTCTGTTTAACGTATTTATTGAATTCTGTAAGTCTGCTGGGCCAGGTTTATAAGTTGCAGCTAAAATTTGAAATTCCTGGGTTAACTTGTGGGGATTTTTGCGTGGACTGGGAAAATTCTTTAAGATGCCGCGAAGTTCCGCGTTAAGACCATGGGGTAAGTGCAACATAAGGAGGTTCCTCAGCCTGTTCTGGATATTTAATTTTAAAAGCCATTTCAGATAGTGTTGTTCTTCTTCTAAAGGTTCTTTAGGGTAGCATGAGAGTTCAGATAAGGTATGGGGGGTGGGCTGGGGATAGGATGGTAAAGGTGCATAAAGAGGAGGAGCGAAGGGAGGGGAAGGAAGCCAGGGCTCTGAGGCTGTTGTTGTGTGCCATCTAGTTGATTCCCCCTCATAGTGACCCCATAGGAGGAGTAGAACTGCCCCATAGGGTTTCCAAGGAGGGGCTGGTGGATTTGAACTGCCAGCCTTTTGGTTAGCAGCCAAGCTCTCAACTACTGCACCACCAGAGCTCCTCCTCTGAGGCTAGAGGTGGATTATAGACACACACCTGGGACTCCGCCGTTTTGGGAAAGGGAGTTTATAGGGGCTGTAGTCTGGTAGGTAGCTGGCGAAGTTACAGAGCTTTGACAATGCAACTTTTAATTTGTTTAGCTTGTTTTGAAATGGTCTTCTGTAAGGAGGCAAAATTAATATTTTGATTTCGTTTGGAAGCTTCCAAATACTAATAAAAAAATTCCATTAGTTTTGTTTAATATGGGAGCCCTTAGCTTCTCATCTACTGCGCAGATTAATTTAGTTAAATTAAATGACCGTTACAGTGGTCACTGTGTAACCAAACGCCTCTCGGGTCCTTGTCCTGTCCCATTAGCCAATCAAAATAAGATGGGCACTAACTGCAAAGGACACAAAGTGGGAAAATTTATCCTCTGTGCAGACAAGGAGCAACCACGGCACTTCCTGCCCAAGGGGATCGAAGACTTTTTATGTCTGCAAGTCCCCTGAAACCCTGCACCCCAAGCCCTCCCATGCCCAAATTTGGAGATCCCGATGCTGAGTTATGCTGACTCACTCTTCATAGGAAGTTCAAGTTGTGGGAGTTCTCGCTTACCAAAGGGGCGCGGGTGGAACTGTGTGCTGGAAAATATCTTCCCTTCTGGTGATGCTCAGGTCCGGGGTCAGGTAAAGACACGAGTTTCTAGCATGCGCAAAGATCCGGCGCTCGGAACAAAGCGTAATCAGAAGTGGAGGTTCGCAAGATGGCGAACAAGGCGGGGAGCGGCAGCACAGCGACGTTTCAGTTGGTCGCTTAAATTTCCCTCAACGAGTGCGTGCCGGCAGCCGTCATGCAAGACTGAACCAGGGCCAGAAGGAGTTGCAGGAGTCCCATTAGGGGGCCCTGGCCCAGTCTTGGACGTGGCTTTCCTAGTCTTACTGAGAAACTTGCAAGTATTAGAGTCCTAAATGTGCACCAAAAACTTACGGTGTATCGGAAATAAAGAAAGAGATCAATCATGAACCCACCAAGATGCCCAGGAAGTGACCAAAAAATTAAGGTATAGAGAAAAGATACACAATAAATCTCTCAAAGAGCCATCTTTGATCTGCGAAGGACCCCGAGAATTTGAGGAGATGGTTCTGGGCACAAAGGGCCCTTGCTGGTACCAGGGCCAGCCACCTCTGCAACTTCTTGGGAATGCTGAAGATAAATATTCCTTCAGAATGCTGCTAACTATGCCATTGAAACCATCCGTACTCTGATGAATGTAAAATTGTAAAACGGAGAGATCTATTGAAAGTAAAGAGACAGCTCGAGCTAGACTAAATTCCACGCAGTGGAACCCGGAAATCCAGTATGGCTACTCAGCAGTGACTTTTATAAGGGGGAAACAAAAGACATACAGTAATTTATTGGTATTTACAAACTTAGATGGTTGAAAGACTTTACGTGATTGGTAATTACAGGCTTAGATCATTGAAAGACATTGCTTGATTGGTAATAGATCATTTTAAGCTGGGACTTCCTATAGCGGAAGCTTGCAAGGCAATTGGCTTAAAAGGATATAATCTTTCCTAGATTGATTACAACTTGGTAATTGTAAGGGTAAGTGATGGGGGGGATGTCACAGGGTAGTTACGTTCTCATTACCAGACATTCCTCTCCCAGGGGAGTCACAGTGTAGTTAGTTACATCATCATTGCTGGGCATTTCTTAATTTCATGATTATGTCTGCACAGAAAATAGCTGTTGTTAGGGTGGAAACGGAAGTAGCCACAGAGGAGTCACACTCAAACCTCAAGTCGGCCACTTCAGGTCTTGTCAGGGACCTTAAATTTTAAAATTCCCTTACACATTCCTAAGAAAACAAGAAGAAAAGACTAGATAAAAATCTAAAACATTTGCACAGCTAAAGACACTGTAAATATTAAAAGATAAATGATAGAATGGGAGAAAAATTTGCCACATACGAAATAGAAAAGTTGATACAAATTCAGAAAGCACTCCAATAAGTAAAACAAAAACAATATGATAGAACAATGAGCAGATTATGAACAGGCAATGCAAAAATAATGAGAAATGGCTAGTATGTGAAAATACCATCATCATCACTAGTGATGTGATGAAGGCAAACCATAACACCTGTGGGATATCATTTTCTACAGAACCGATGGTAAGACAATCTTTTCTTAAACCTTTTATTTGGAAATAATTCCAGACTTACAGAAAAGTTAAAGAATAGTGCAAAGAACTCCCATATCACTTACCCATATTCATCAACTATTCGTGTTTTGCCACATTTGTATTCTTTTCTCAATAGATGATAGATAGATGATAGATAGTTAGATACTAGTTGCTATCCATTCTGGCTCATGGTGACCCCTTGTGTGTCAGGGTACAACTGTGCTTCATAGGGTTTTCAATGACTGATTTTTTGCGAGTAGATCACCAGGCCTTTTTCTGTGGCTCCTCTAGGTGGACTCAAACCACCATCAACTTTTTGTTTAGCAGCCAGCCATCTATGTTAACTGCACCATCCAGGGACTCCAGATAGATAGATAGATTTGTAATGTTTTTCTAAACCATTTGATAATGTTCCCATACCCCTAAATACTTAACCCTTTATCTTCCGGTAACAGGACCACTTTCCTATTTAACCTTAGTACAGCTATCAAGTGCAAGAAAGTAGATGTTGATACAATGCTCTTATCTAACGTTCAGTCATATTCCAATTGTGTCAGCTGTCCCAGTGTTGTTAGTTGCCATCCAGTCAGTTCTGACTCCTGGTGACCCTGTCTATGCAGAGTAAAACTGCTCCATAGGGCTTTCACGTCTGTGGTCTTTCGGAAGCAGATTGCCAGGCTTATCTTCCCAGGCACCTCCAGATGGTTCGAACTGCCAACTTTTGGCTAGTAGTCGAGCACTTAACCGTTTGTGCCACCTAGGAACTCCTAACTGTCCCAATAGTGTCCCTTAAAACCGTATTTTCCAGTCTAGGATCACGTATTGCATTTGGTTAGCATGTTCCCCTAGTCTCCTTTGATCTGGAACAGTTTCCACCTTCCTTTGCTTCCATGACAATGACATTGGTGATGGGAACTAGCCAGCTGTGCTGTAGCATGTACCTCAGTTTGGGTTTTTCTGATGTTTCCTTATGAATAGATTCTGATTATGCGTTTTTGGCAAGAATATCTCAGAGGTGATGTGTGTCCTACCCAGTGCATCACCCAAATTCACAAATCAGCTTCTTTCATTGTGGGGGATCTGAACTTGATGGTTAAGCTGATATTCACCAGGTTTCTGAATTGTAAAGTTACTATTTTGTAATAAAAATGTACTTTTGTGGTAGATACTTTGAGTCTATGTGATTCTGCTGTTCCAGATCAAATTTTCACTCAAATACAGCGTATGTTGATGATTCTTGTCTGAGTTGATTCTTATTGTTGCCAAATGATGATTTTTCTAAATTCCATCTACATATATTGGCTGATGTTTTAAGGACAAGCTTTTCCTTCTTCTCTTTTTATTTATTTAATACCATATGGACTTGTGGATTTTTATTTTATTCAGTGGTTATGATTCATTACTGTTATTGTCTACTTTGATGCTCGAATTTTCCCTTTGACATGTTCCCATTATTCTTTGAGCACTTCTTTACTTCCTGTCACAGCAAGATGCCCTAAGCTTGTCCTATTCTTCCCTGCCCCTGCCCCTGCCTTGATTCTCTTTAGTGGAGACAAGATTTGGCACTGGATGTGCTAATTGTTACTGGGGTGATGGCAACCGTTTTCAGAGTTTGAAAGTGTGTGGGATTGGTAAGGGCCTGGGTAAAGAGCGGCCTCATTCTCAGCTGGCGGGAGAGTAACTAACTGTGCAGGGAGTTTGGAAGGAAGTTTGGTCAAACCGAGTAAATGTTTACATGTGCACACTAGGACATGGCCCCACCACTTGTAGGAATCTGTCCAACACAGACTAGTACAAGAGTGTACAAAAGTAACACATCGACACAGTGTCCATCAACACAAGGTTAGTTAAACACGTTAGAATGCATCCTTAATAAAAAAAATATTCAGCACATGTTAAAAATAAGGAGCCAGATACGTTTAAATTTATAAATTACTATTGGAGAAGTCCGTATTTACAGAATGGCATGTAGAGCCTGACTTTTTTATATTTAAAATAAAATGTGTGTGTGTATGCATGTGTGTGCTTTACAGGTGCTGATGTGCTTACGGGGAAAACGCCGGAAGGACGCATAGCAGTCTCCTAAAGCGGTGTTATCCCTCTGAGTTGGGGGCAAGGTGTGATGGAGGTTGAGAAAGTGGGAGTGTAAAATTGTAATCTTTATTTTATATACTTCCGAACTGTTTGAAGATTTTACAGAGACCATATTTCTTTTGTAATAAAAAAAAAAAAGTGCTAAGAAATAATAGGGCAAAAAGAGACATCCCAGCTCCCCAGCCTACAAGCCTTGCCAGTATTGTTGAAACGTACCAAAGTAGCTTTGAAAATAAAAGGAAGGTGTTCATCAGAAAGGGGTCAACCAGCTTTGAAAGCAGAGAGAGAAGAGAATGAAGAGAAAATCTCGACAGTGTATACTTGCACAGGCCCTGGAGCAGAGAAGGGGCCCTGGCCCAAGGTCATGACTGTGTCTACAGCAGGCCTTCCCATCCTGAGGCTCTGGAACATTCCAGGCATTGGCTCCCCTGCTCTGATGCTGGCACCCTGCCTCCTTCTGAAGGTGACTGGCTTCCCCTCAGTGGTAGGTAGGGAAGGAAATGTGGTAGCTGCAAAGCACAAAACAAGATGCCTCAGATCTGTGTGGTGAAATGAGTTTCTTTTGTGGCCTTTTGCCTTGGTTCTTTGAAAAGACAGCTTGAGAGAGTTTTCCCCTGGGCCCTGAGGAGTTACCTTTGCCCTAGTTTTCTCCTGCAGAGGGTTGGTTACTCTGTTCAGGCTGATTGACATTTCCTGGGGGATCTGTAAAGAACTTGGTTCCATACTTTTTGTCTGGCCCTGGGCTGCAGCTTGACTGGTATGCACCTTGCAGGGATTGGTCAATAGACTATGCAAATGAAGTGTCTGTAGCCTACTATGCTAGTGAAGTGTCTGTGGCCTTCCGAGAGGGGATTGGTCAGTTTGTGCCCCCCCCCCCCCCACTGGGAGGGGCCATGCCTTGAAATTGAGAAGGAGTTGTGTATATATGCAGCTAGTACCACAGATGTTTCTCAGACAGTAAGAAGCAGAAGGAAGAAAGAAGAGAGAAAAAGCAGAAAGAGGGGAGGCTGGGAGCCTCCTGAAAGAGCTGTACCATGGGTCAAGGACTGTAACACTGAAGACAGCGACAGGCCCAGAAGAGGCGCTTTGGCAGTCAGTGGTGACCCTCGGCAGGGCCAAGAGGAGCCTGCCCCCAGGGGCTGAGAAGAGGCCTGCACAGCCGAGCGGAGCTGAAGAAGGGAGACATTGCCCACGTGCTTCCTGATCCTGATCCTGAGTTGCACCCTGCTGCTTTCTTAATAAACCTCTTAACTGTGAGTATGTTCTGTGAGTTCTCTGTGGCCGTCGCAACAGATACATTGGAGTTGAGAGTGCCATGGGGGGGAGGAGGGGCAGCTGGCGTCAGAATTGGTGAAAAGGTTCGAAAGTGGAGGTGTATTGGACCTCCACCTCATGGAATAAGCTTTGGGCTGCTCCTGGTCATTACCCAGCCCCCCACCCCCACCCCCCGCCCCGAAGTTAGACAGGTTTTGATGCTACTACAGCTCCTACCGTTTTACATCTGGGTTGAGCTATTTTCTCTGCCTGTCACCTTATGGGCATAGAGTGTTGCACATGAGTAGGGGGCCTGATTCTGGATTCTGGAACCAGGCTTTCTGAGTTCCCAACCTGCCTTCACCAGCTTGGACAAGTTAGCTCCACTTCCCTGTGTCTCAGTTTTGACATTTGTAAACTGCCCACATAGGGTTGCTGTGAAGATTAAATGAGTAAATACGCCAAATGCTTACGACAGTAGCTGGTAAAACGTTGTTTGTATTACCGTCACTAGTGGTGACAGTGGGCATGCCCTTGTCTTCTGTCAGAACGTGATGAGGATCCAGCTGGGGTTCCAGTCTGAAGCGTGACATGGGCAGGTGGTTTGCCATAGTGGTATGCATCAGCTAGCAAGGCTTTCAGCTGCAAGAATTCTAGACAGTGACTTAGGCAAATAAGGTTTGTTTTGCCTCAGTTTACAAGACATCTGTAAGTAGACGGCTGCTGGCCCAGATTCAACAGCTGAACCAAGTCAGAGCCTTGTCGCAAGAAGCCTGTTGGTCTCGCAAGTTTACTGCCTCAAGAGTTGCAACATGGCTGCCCAGATCCTGACATCAGATTCATCTTCAAGGTAGGAAGAAGGGAAATAGAGAAAAAATTGAAAGTACCCACTGCAAGTATCTCTTTTATCAAGAAAATAGGAGTCTCTGGGTGGCACAGACAGTTAAGCATTCAACTACTACCTGACAGGTTGGTGGTTCAAATCCACCCAGAGGCATTTCGGAAGAAAAGCCTGCAATGTGCTTCTAAAAGGTCATAGCCTTGAAAGCGCTATGGAGTAGTTCTACTCTGCACGTGTAGGGTTGCCATGAATCAAAATCGATTGGACGACAACCAGTAACAGCAACAATCAAGAAAACAAGCCTTCTCTAAAGCCCCTGCTGACTTCCACTTACGTCTCACTGACCAGAGCAGCGTCATTTACCACGCTTAGTTCTAGGCAGGCTGGAAACACGTGCAGCAAGGGAAAAGGATAGAGAGAATGACCTCACCAAGCCTGCCGCTAGTATCGTCAGCCCGTTAAAGAACAATCCGTGTGACCGGTGCTTTAGTGAATCAGGAGTGGGTGGTGGATTTCACCAAACACTCCCTCAGCAGTGGATGGTTGCTCTTGAGATCTTTGCTAGACAGATGCCTGCCTTCTGTGAAAGGGAAGCAGAGTTTTGGGTATGGGCGCTAGCTGGGAGCGAACATCCTATTGGGGACTTAGCAAACCTGAGAGCCTTGCAGACAGATCCAGAGCTTCCAGAGCCCCTGGATCCGACCTCCAAACCCAGCTACCTCTCTCTGTCCATTGCTGTCAGCTCTGCGTATTGAGGGGAGCCAGAGACAGTCAGTTTGCTAGACCCAGTCCTGGGCAGCAAAGGCATCTCTGGCTATTTCCTCCCGGACCATTGAATCTGTTTGCTATCTTCCGGGCTCTGGAAGCACAGGCTGGCTGGGGATCAGGCGGCTCCCATGTGTGACCCTCACCTTCCTTCATATCCACTGGGCAGACTGGGCTGATGGTATCTAGTTCCTGAGACCCTGCAGTGAACCCAGAGCCCAGATAAAGCCTCTTGATAACAGCTTTTCCTTTTTCATCTCTTTTAACAAAGACCAACTCCTGGCTTAAACCCAAATATTCCCTTGCTGCTTCCCAGAAATGAGCTGGCCTGAAATGGATGATGGAGGGCAGAACAGGCATGGTGCCAACCACTCACTGTGTGCCCGAGCAACTAGATTGCCTTTCCAGTGCCCCGTTGCTCGTCAGGAAGTGAAGAGGGCAGGCTTCCTGGGCTTGCCCTCCTCTGTGTGCACTCAGTGGGCACCCGCCCTCGCCCCTTCCCAGCTCCCTCTCCCCCCAGTCTCCCTGGCCTGCTTGTCACAGCGCCTGGGCTCTGTAAGGCTGGATGCTGCTCCTGGGGCAGAGTGGGTGCTAGTTTCTTGAGCAGACCACAGACTGCCTGTGGCAGGCAGGTCTGTGTCACAGCTCACACACCTGTTTCTGACATGGGCAGGCTAAATGCATGCTGTTCTGGACCTCGGAGGAAAAGCTGTTGGATTATTTCTGATTTTGTGAGAAGTGCACTTTGGACACATTTGCATCAATGGAGGAAAGTAGCAAGTCTATACTCTCATAATGATCATGGTCTTCACACACAGAAAGATATTTTGGTGACCCAGAGCACTCTCCACCATGTTGGTGCCACCTTGTCCCCTGTCCTGGCCAGGGGTCTCCTTCCTGGCCTGTGCGGTGGGCACGGTCATCTCAATGAGATGATTCGGTGAGCCCCTGTGCTGCTCCTCACACAGACTGTGAGGCTGTGCTGGCTCCACTTTCAGGTGGAGGAACCATGGCTTGGAAAGGCCTTCGCTTGCCTGCACCTGGAGCCTGGACCCAAGCAGGGTCTTCGGCAGTGACCGGCCACTGCACCTCCTCCTTGCTGCAAATCTTATCACCTAGTTGTTTCAGCTTCTCACAAACCAGGTAAACAACAGTGTAGATGAAGCATGGGGTTAAAGGCTGGACCTCATCCAGTTCAAGAGGTGCTACACATGGTCCCCCAGCACGGTGGTTCTCACGTCCACCCTGGGCGCCCTTCCACGAGGGCAGCCCTAGCAGTCCTGCACCTGGAGAGGATGTGCAGGGGACCAGCACGGCGCAGGGCGCCTGCACGCCCCAGGACTTCCTGAGAACCAGAAGCTTTGATGTTCCAGCCCTGCTTGACTGACTCCCCTGTTCCCACAGCTCTGCCCTCTCCCTGCACTAGGGCATTCCCTTTCTAGCCCACCACCCTTCAGCATTCACTCGCTGGGCTTCATTCCTCCCATTTTCAAACTCCCTCACCCGACTCATGTGCCCCTCCAGCTCTTGTCCGTTTCCTTGCTCCTCTGTGCTGCAAATCTGCTTCTTGGATCTGTCCCTGTCTCAATTCTTCCCCTTGGACTCTCTGAGCCCTGCACATGATAGCCCTCCCTACAACTGCCTTTGTGGGGCCACCTCTCACTTCACGATGCTCAAACCAAGAGTTACCCTGGGTCTTAGCCCTCCTGACCCACCAGCAGCTCTGCTGGTGACTGGACAGCCCACTCCCTCATCCTGGAAACACCTTCCCCACCTGTGTCCCAGGCCCTCCCACGAGTCTTCCTCCTCCCTGTGGTGGCTCCTCACAGCTCCCTCGACAATCCAGCCATGGCATGGAGGAGACCCCATTGTACCTTTGGTGTGAGGGGCCACTAGATGGTTGAGGAGAGGAGGGACTGACCTAGTTGTTTGCCAGCTCGCTCGGGCTGTGAGGATGATCATGAGAAGGGGGACCAGGCAAAGGCAGGGCCAGAGAGGGTGGCAGCTTGGAGCCAGGGTGCTGTGCTGGAGGAGGGCATGGGTGAGGGAGAACCAGCAGAATTTCCTATTGGATCAGATTTGGGGTTTGAAAGAAAGAAAAGAGACAGATGATTTATTTTCGTCGGGAGAAACTGAGTGAATATGGCATCTTTTACTAAGATGGGAAAACGAGGAGAGAAGCAAGATTTGGAGGAGCTTTGTTTTGGAGGCATTAAACGTGGAGTACCTCCCAGGTGTTGCGTGGAGGGCCGTGAGGGCAGCAGTTCTGTAAATGGACCCAGAGGGAGAACCAAGCTGGCAGAGGAGGAAGGGTGCCAGGCCAGACATCAAACCGTGGGCCTGGGTGAGATGGCCGAGGTGTGGGCTTTGGTGAGATGGCCGAGGTGTGGGCTTTGGTGAGATGGCCGAGGTGTGGGCTTTGGTGAGATGGCCGAGGTGTGGGCTTTGGTGAGATGGCCGAGTTGTGGGCTTTGGTGAGATGGCCGAGGTGTGGGCTTTGGTGAGATGGCCGAGGTGTGGGCTTTGGTGAGATGGCCGAGGTGTGGGCTTTGGTGAGATGGCCGAGGTGTGGGCTTTGGTGAGATGGCCGAGGTGTGGGCTTTGGTGAGACGGCCACGGTGTGGGTGAGACGGCCGAGGTGTGGGCCTGGGTTGAGATGAGGGAAGAGGAAACCATACAGATGGGAAGAGAAAAGCAGAGAAGGTATGTCCAAGGGAAGGACAGGTCCAGGTGTGGGGGTGGGGTGTTGTGTCAAACGCTGTGGAGAGGCTGAGTAAGTGTGGCTTGAGATGTGACCTCAGGCGTGACCATGAGGAGGTCCTCAGTGCAGCTCGCAGGCTGGACCAGGAGGGTGACAAACGCTTGGCTGGAGGGCAGGGTGAGGAAGTGAAGACAATGTTCTCACGGCTTTCTGTAAAGGGAGAAATAGGTGAAGTCGAAAGGGACCTGGGGCCTGGAGAGTTGGGGTTTTGTTTTCAGGTAAGGAGTATTCCAGCACGTTCATATTCTGCAAGGACTGATCCAGCAAAGTGCAAAGGTCCTGATGGGCCCAGCCACTGAGGCGGCACGGGGGTGGAGTGTGGAGTCCAACATGGGGATGCTGGTGGGACAGTCAGTCAGGAGCAGTGGCTGAGTGTGGGCACAGACATGAGTGGACTGGGGACTTGCTGGCAAGGACTGAGTACTCCTGTTCCAAGGCCTGTTTCCTGAGGAGGAGATAAGGGCACCCACAGAGAGGAGGCATGGGGAGCAAGCACTGAGGTGGCAGTGTCGCTGGACCCTGGGAAATGCAGTTGGCTGGGAGAGGGACTACCAAGGACCCAGGAACACAGGGGCAGTGCTGCCTTCTCCAGCCTGGGCCCGGAGAGCCTGGGGGCCCAAGGTCAGGGTTCTGCTAGGTGAGTAGGACACAGGGAATGGAGGGAAAAAGAGGGCCCAATTGCAACAAGAGCTGTGGAGTCTGAGTTGGTGAGCAGAGCAGTGAGGATTTGAGGGGCATGGCGGGCAGGGACAGTATGAGAAGAACACAGCTGTGTGCACCATCTGTGTGAGAGACCGGGGAGGGGTGGATACATGGAACATCCTTGTGACCACTAATTCTCTGGAGCCCATGCCTCTATGTTGTACACCTGCCCTCTACCCTAACCAAATATCTTGGGTCCGAGGGGCCGATGACCAGGGCCACTTTGGGGCAAGTGGGCTCTGAGGGGCTCCTCTCAGGGACAGTGGAACAAGCACAACCACACTTCCCTCAGTGTGTCCTCCTCAGCACGTCTTATCTTTTATCAAATCGTCAGGCCTGATGATATCCTTCCTGCTGCCTGGTGTTACTAATGGGATTAGAGTTTACCAGGCATCGGAGAAAAGATTTATAAAATGCCTCAGGCATGACAAATGCTCCCTTTGAGTGGGTCATTTCCTGAAGGAGAATCCACTATGGCTAATTTCATAATGGGAGAGTCCTGGCATCATAGTTAGTCCAAGCTGGAGGAGCCTCGAGACAAGCTTATGTCGTCTCCCTCTGGCTGATGGGAATGGGACCAAAGGAGCCTGGACAGGACCTGTGTGGTGTAGACTCATATTTACAGCTGAGCTAGCAGGCAGGCACAGAACTGCAGCCCTTAGTTTTGAACTTTGTCCCTGAATCCTGGTGGTGAATTACATTTGGGATCTACCCGTCTGACCCAGACCCCTGGGTGGCCCTGGTGTGGCAGATTCCATTTTCCAGAAATGACCACAGCAATATTTCTAATCCCACATGCTCTTTCGGAATCTTGTCACTCCCTATCAAAAGGTAGAGTCTGTTTCTCCTCCCCTTGAAATTGGGCAGGGCTTTGTGACTGCTTGACAAATTGAATGTGGCAGAAGAGATGCTGGATGACTTGAGATTAGGTCATAAAAGCATGAATTTCATCTGCTCTCTCTCTCTCAGACACCCTTGCGACCCAGCCACCATTTTGTTAGGAATTCGCAAGCATATGGAGAGACTATGTATAGGTGTCTCGGCTGACAGCTCCATGTAAGGTCTCAGCTGACAGCCAGCATCAGCCACCAGACGTGTGAGTCAATGAGGGTTCAGGTAAATCCCACCCCCACCCTTCAAGCCACCCTAACTCTTCCAGAGTGGAGTTCTGCCTAAATTGCAGATTCATAAGCAAGAGAAAGGATGTTGCTCCCAGAGAGAGTGGGAGAAAAATGTAGAACAAAATTCTAACTGACAAAAAAAGACCAGACTTACTGGTCTGACAGAGACTGGAGAAACCCCAAGAGTATGGCCCCTGGACACCCTTCTAACTCAGTACTGAAGTCACTCCTAAGGTTCACCCTTCAGCCAAAGATGAGAGAGATCTATAGGGCCAGCAATAACATGTGAGGGACATGTTTCATAGTTCAATTATGTACACATGATTAGTGGGCACATCAGCCCAAAAGCAAAGATGAGAAAGGCAGGAAGGGACAGGAAAACTGTATGAATAGAAACGGAATCTGCATCGTAGGGTTGGCAACCAATGTCACAAAACAATTTGTGTATTAACTTTCTAATGAGAAACTAATTTTCTATGTAAATTTTCACCTAAATCCCAAGTAAAAAATAATGATAATAATAAAAAGAAATGATGTTGCTGTTTTAAGACACTCAGTTTTGGAGTGGTTTGTTATTTAGCAATAGATAACCAGAACAGTGCCCTAGGACATTCCTTGGCCTTCTCTGGAAATTGGGTGTTCCAGGATGTGGCTATGGAAGAGTCCTTGTTCTCTGCTGGTAACCGACTGAGGAACCTGGGGGAACACGGGGCGAGAGGTGGAGGGTAGTGATGGTTCTGTGTCCTGGGCTAGCTCCAAGTTGTCGAAAGTGGCTCATGGGGTCCGTGGGATGGGATCCGGCAAGCCACAGTCTGTCAGTGGGTGCTGTATCTCATTTTTGGGGTCTGCAGGGCACGTGGGAGGGGAACGTGCCATCTACTTGGCAGCCCTGTTGGGGTTTCCTATTTAATGGCTGCTAACCAAAAGGTTGGCGGTTCGAACCTGCTGGCTGCTCTGTGGGAGAAAGACGTGGCAGACTGCCTCCGTAAAGATTTACAGCCTTGGAAACCCTATGGGGCAGTTGTGCTCTGTCCTGTAGCGTTGGTATGAGTCAGAATGGACTCAACCTCAGTGGGTTTCTTTTGGATTTAATGGGGACTGTTTTCATAGTAGCAAAATGTTAGGTATTAGCCTTCCAAATTTGGGAAAATTACATTTTCCCAAAAGCAGTGAGGTCTCTGAACGCCTCCTGTGAATTTGTAGAAGGCAGAGTTGTGGCCTATCGAGAAGCCACTGTCTTTTAAGTCTCCACTGAAAGAGCATCAGTAACATAGGTGCTGTGAGAGAGCAAACTGAACTGAGCCAGGGGATCCACGGGCCATTAAATAACACAGTGACATTCTCTGGGATAAGCTTTGTCTGGTGATTTTATTTAAAATATGTATTTTATGACTACCCCTAAACAAACAATGCTCATAAACTTCTTTTCACTAGGTAACACTGGTCCGCTATTACGTCACAGGAGAAAGCAGTGCGTGGCAGCCCACTCTCCGTATCTTTGGCTGGATAGCGATGTCTTAGTTGACCACCAAGAGGGTTCCTGATCAATGCCATTGCCACCAACAGGGACAGAAAACTCCACCACTCACTATGAGACAGCTGACTGCAGCAATGTGGTTTCTGCTACAGCCTTGTCCTCCATGGGAAGATGGGGCTATGGTGTCCCCCAAGCCCACCCCAGAGGTGGTTCTCAGACTCCACTCCAGGAACCTGGAACAAAGCCCCTGGGAGCTCCTTCTTGTACACAGCTCCAGGCAGCCTTTCCCCTCAGCCTCTCCTTTTAAAATGAACCTCTGAGTGTTAATACACAAATCTCAATCTGTGGATCCATCAAAACTAAGCAAACAAAAAGCCCAAAGAATATCAGAGGCACCAACTGCAGTGCCATGGGTTTCTCTTTATATATGGCCTTTCTGGCCCTGAGTTTGTAGTTCTGCCAAGATGATTAGCTAGGCCACAATGTTGCAAAGGGATTGGACAGTTTACTATGCAAATAAGGTAACTGTGGCCTACCAAAGGAATTGGTCAGTTTGTGGTCTTGGTGGGAAGAGTAAGCTTATAAAAGAGCTAATCCCACAGAGGTTGAGGGTGACCTCACTACCATTAAGAAGAAGAACCAGGAGCAGAGTGCATGCTTTGGACCCTGGGATCCCTGCACTGAGAACTTCCTAGACCCCGGAGACAGAGCTGGAACATTGAAGAAAGTGAGAGATGGTGTGGCAGTGGTATGAGGGGCAGCAGTGAGAGACAGCAGGAACTAGGAGACCGGCGCAAGACCTGCGGTGGGTTTCCCAGTCCATGGAGCGAGAGAGCTGTGCACCTTCAAGCAGGAGGCTTGCTGGCAGAGTGGGGTGCCTCCAGGCACTTAAGTGCAAAGCCAGTAAAGCTGTAGCACTTGCCTAAACAGGGCCTGCCAGCTAGCACAGCCAAGAAGGAGCTGAGAGCTGTCTTGGTTGGAAACTGTCCTGACTGACAATTTGTCTCCTGTCTCCTGAGTTCTTCCTGTTACTTCCAAGTTGATCCTGATTCTGATCCTGAATTTTATTTTCTTAATGAACCACATAATTGTGAGTATGGTCTGTGAGTTCTGTGTGATCATTGGAAGGAATTATTGAACCTGCAGAGGAGTAGAGAGTGTTGTGGGGAGGACAGCTGGTGTCACAATTGGTAAAAAAGGTTGGAGAGTGGAGGTGTGTTTGACCTCCTCCTCACAGGAATCAGCTTTGTTCTGATGATGTTTCTTCTCATTCCCGCTCCTGAAGTTAGAGGACTCCTGATGCATTACACCAGCCTTTCCCCAAAATAAGAAACAAACCAAACCAATAGTGTTCTAAATTCATTATAATGTATTTTCTTGTGGTATAAAGGATAATATTTGGATGTGGGTTTATGTCTCAGAAATATTTAGTATGACTCTACTGTAGCCCAGAGCAATGTCATCAGCAGCTCTGTGGCCAGGTCTGAGCAAGCTGAGGGTGGCCTGATTTGCTCTGTGACCTTGGCCAGTCTGTGGGCCTCAGTTTCCCCATCTGTATTAGGGGCTTGGATTGGGAAGTCCCTTAGGGCCTTTCTGTCTCTGAGATGGCTCAGAGTCCTTCCGCACCCTGTCCCTGGCTTTAGGCCATGACCAGCATGGGGTCGCCCTGAGGTCTGCCCAGTGTGGGTGGGTGCATGCATGAGTACGGGGTCACACGGGCTCCTCGCTGGGGACTGCTCAGTACAGGTCACACACAGGAGGCATCATCAAAGCCTTAGAAGGGCCAGGGTCCGCAAAAACAGAGGACTAACCCTCCCCAAATGTCATCACATGTACTAGCTCCACAGGCAGTCTTGCTTGGGGTTGTATGGTTAGAGTCTGCCAGAAGCCAAGGTAACACCCAGAAGGCCAATGACCAGAGTTTAGTGTAGGAACAGAGGTGTGGGCAGGATGTGGGAACCACAGGGGAGTGAGAGGTCAGCAGCAGCAGGATCAGTTACTGTCCCACCTTTCCTGAAGCTCAGAGAGGGCCGGGATGGCCATGGCCACAGGAAGGGCTGCAGGGAAGGCTGCAGGGAGGGCCACAGCCAAGGGAAGGGCCGCAGCCGTGGGGAGGGCTGGCTGCCCTTGGCAGGGCAGGGGCTGGGGGCAAGCTCCCAGTCCTGCCTGCTCTGGCCTCCTTCAGGGCCTTGAGGGGACCAGAGACTGGGTGACAGTGACATCTTGCGCCTTCCAGGGGCAGGTGGGAGCAGGTAGAGCAGGGTCAGTGGTTAGGCAGACTCTGTGGGATGCAGGAGGCTGGCCTTCTGGCCCTGACATCCGACTCGCCACCAACACGTTCCACACTCCGGGAGGTGTGTTCAAAGGACAGGACAGAGTGGTGGCAGCCCGGCCCCTGACCATGGAGGTGGCTGACCTGAAGTTCACCAGCACCACAGCTGCAGTGAGGCCCGTCTGCAGGTGTACCCCCAGCTTGAAGCCCCTGCAGGAATACCCAGACTGGGCTCACGTTGCCTTGAAGGAAACAGCAGATCCTAGGCCAGGTATGATGGTAATTAATAGTCGTTTAGGTAAGTTCTATCTGTGTGTTTGGACCAGCACTTGGCACAGAGCCAAGATTGGTGTATGTGATTTAGCAAAGTGCAGCAAGACTTCAGGGGGAGCCTGTGCCCAGCACCTGGGGGTGGGGGCATTCATTGCATTGGTCTCCAGAGCCAGCTCCGCAGCCCCTGGCCCAAGCACCTGCCCTCTGCTCCTCCAGCGAAGGCCTCCTAGGGACCTGGACGGGTAGGGAAGGTGGGTGGGGGCTTAGTAAGAGGGCACCAACACCCCGCCCCTGAGATCCTGAGCACAGTGAGCACTGAGCCCCGGAACTCGGGGTAGGCCAGGCCCACCAGGGAGGCAGAGGAAAGGGAAGAGAGAAGATGGGCGAATACAGGTAGGGCGGGCTCACAGCATCTGGCAGACAGCAGCTGCGCACACTCCCCTGCTCACTCGTCTGGGTGGTTACAGCCGCAGGCCCCATTTCTCATCCCTATTGATCAGTGGCTGTGGCCCAGCCTTCAGCAGAGTATAAATCAGCGGCCCGGGGCCTTTGACTCAGGCAGGGTTAGTTACAGGTGGCATCCCTTATAAGTCCTGTATCTGATGGTTTTATATTAATTCCTATAGTGGCCAGATTAATTTTTACTCCACCGACTGTTATCTCTTCTTCATTGACTAGTTGACATTTCTGAGATGTGCGTATCTCCTTGAGTGTCAGTCATTAGCTGGGAGCTTCCCCTTGCTGCAAGGTTTTAATGAAATCATGAAAATTCCCTTACTCCAAAGAGTCAGTCTTTGGAAATAACGATGTGCGGGCTTGTGGGGTCTCTGCACCACTGCCATCACCTGCGTGGGATGTCACCTGCACTGCTGTCTGGGAGCCCCTGGCCTCCTCACCACCTTGGCTTCCCCAGCCCATGTTGGTCTCGCCAGAAACGGAGAAGTCAAGACAGCTTCTCTTGGTCACAGCAGCTGGAGCTGCTGGAAACCTGGTCCCAGGTGCCCACAGAAGTTACCTGGAGAGACGCGAGCTCTGAGGAACTGATTTCAGTCCCTCCCCGCAATCAACATTGAGTCTGGCGCATTGATGGGTTAGAACATTTCTGCTCCTGCCCTCCAGAACAGTGCAGACACATCATCCCTTCTCTCCCAACCCCTGGCCCCCAGATGTGCTGGCAGGCACAACCCTGGGCTCTGGGAGCCCCCCACGACAACACCACCTGGGGTTCCTGCGTGTTTTCTGTGATCCAGGTCCTGGGACCATGGTGTGCCCCTCCTGCCCCTGCCTGGTCTTCATGTGCCCCTGCCCACCCACACCCACTGTGCTGGAAGACAAGCCTGTGCCACCCAGCCGGACCTGGCAGCACCCACCTCAGAATGCCCACTTTCCCCCCACATGCCCAGAGCCACAGCACAGGGCACCTGGTGTATGGTTCTTCAGTGCGGGCCTCGTGTGAGGATAGGGTTGCAATTCAAGGGGGATATAAGCCCCTCACTGATAAAAGCTGAGGGCAGAGCAGCACACGCATGACAAGGAACCAGTACCATGTGTGGCCACCTGCTACCAGGGCCAGAGCTGGGCAGAGCTGCACAGGGTGGCTGGAGAAGCCAGGGCTCTTTGGAGGCCCTGGGCAGCAAGTCCTAGTGGGGACAGAGCCCAGGACAAGTAGGTGGGGGCTTGTCTTGCAGCCGAAAGGAAGAAGCTTCCAGACATGATTGCATCTGACCTCCCTGTGTCTCCTCTGTCTGGCGTGGGGCCCGCAATGAGCTCAGCTCCTGGGCTTCAGCTTGGGGAACTTTGTGAAGTTTCCAGTCCATAGAAAACAGCCAACCTCTGCAGACCTCAGGGGCTGGTCTTTCATCCAGGTGCCAACACGGTCCAGGCCCTCTCCTGGGGGCAGGGGGCAGCAGGGAGGCTGCTTCAAGCAGAAACACTTCTAAATTAGGTTCCTGAGAGACTCCCCTATCTGGCCTGGAGCCCCGAGGTCTTCAGAATCTTCCTGGACATTCCTCTGTTGAGCAATCCCAGCCCTGGGAAAATCACAGGGGAACCTGGAGGAGGACCCTCCCTTGCTGGGTTTGCTGTACCCTTAAGTTTAAAGGGCCAGAGGGAAAAGTCACCTCTGAGCTTTTTAGAGAAAGTCTCTCAACAAAACACTTCTGATGCTTATCTAACACTAAAAACCTATTACAGTCATAAACTTCTCCTGCAAACACTTCTCAAAAATGTATTTATCTAAAGGGCTTCTATGTTTGGTCTCAAACTCAAACCCTTCAAATGTCAAGCCCCAGGTGATTTCTTCAGGTCTCCTTTTTCTATCCCTGTGAGTTGTTCTCCAGCTAAATCCCTTGTCATGTCACTGCTTCTGTTGACTTTTACAGACAGCTTCCAAGCACACTGAGAAAAGCGGCCTGGAGGAAGACAAGGTATGGAGGAGTTCATGGGCATGAACATGTGTGTGTGGATGTGCACGTGTGAGCATTGTGTGAGCATGTGTGTGCATGTGTGAGAGTGCCTCTGTATATGCACCCATGTGTTAGCACGTGTGTGCAGGTATGTGTGTGAGAGCATGTGTGTGAGTGTATGTGTACGTGAGCATGTGTATGTGAAACGTTTAAGAGCATGCATGTGTGTGAGAGCACTTGCGTGTGACCGTGTGTGCATGGATGTGAGTGAATGCACAAGAGTGTGTATGTGCGTATGAGCATGTGTGTGAGTGTATGTGTGAGCAGGTGTGAGCAGGTGTATGCATGTGTCTGCATGCTCACAGTCTTTTGAGTTGTGTGTGTAGGTGACTGTGCTCACAGTCTTGGGAGTGTTGTGTGTGTGTGTGTCTATGCTCACAGTCTTGTAAGTGTTGTGTGTGTGGGAGTGTGCTCACAGTCTTGTGAGTGTTGTGTGTGTGTCTGCTCACAGTCCTGTGAGTGTTGTGTGTGTGGGAGTGTCTGTGCTCACAGTCTGAGTGTTGTGTGTGTGTGCTCACAGTCTTGTAAGTGTTGTGTGTGTGTGTCTGCTCACAGTCCTGTGAGTGTTGTGTGTGTGGGAGTGTCTGTGCTCACAGTCTGAGTGTTGTGTGTGTGTGCTCACAGTCTTGTGAGTGTTGTGTGTGTGTGTCTGTGCTCAGTCTTGTGAGTGTTGTGTGTGTCTGCTCACAGTCTTGTGTCTGTGTGTGTTCACAGTCTTGAGTTTGTGTGTGTGTGTGTGTGTTTGTGCTCACAGTCTTGAGAGTGTTGTGTATGTGTGTATGAGTGTCTGTGCTCAGTCTTGTGAGTGTTGGAGGGGAAAGCTTGGAGGTGGGCAGGTGGCTGAAGCTCCTCCTTCTGCCTGTCTGGCTCCTTTGGAGCTGGAGCTGCACTGTGGCACGCACCCAGTCTGACTTGTACCCCATTCTCGTGGGGGTGACAGATCACAATGTGGGTGTGCCTATGTGAGGGTGGGGTAGGGAGGCTGTGGGGCAGGAGGGAGCAGTTACTAATGGTGTCTCAGCAGGTGACCTCACCCCAGCTGCTATTCCTGAGCTGCCTCCTTGCCTTTGCCCAGGCTCTTCTCGGCCTCGAGCACCATTTCCCATACTAGGACATTTGACAAGCATCTTGTGAACCCTCACCATGTCCCCACACTCTGCAACAGTTGCTGGAAGTCAGTGGTAAACAAGCCACTGTCCTCAGCAGACCATCAGACCAGGGAAGGGGCGCTGACAACAGGTCCATGCAATGACAGGGAGGCCCAGGGGCTATGGGGACGTGCAAGGCCACCCTCTCAGCCCTAACAGGCAACCAGTGTCTCATCTACATTGAGTATTTGAGCACAGGCTGGGAAGAGGGCTGACTTCTGAGTGATGCATAGGGGTTGGACACCAGAGGGGCTGGGGAGGAGGTGGGAAGAGCTTTCCAAGCAAAAGGACTAGCTGGTGGAGGCCCTGCCTCACCTACGGGTCTGGAGACTCAGGGACTCGGGTGAGAGCTGAGGGCAGGACCCTGAGAAGGCCTGGTGCTGAGATCCCAGCTTACAGAGCAGGCTCTTGGATCTCAGGCTGCAGCAGAGTCCCCTGACAGCCCTTCATCACTACGTTTTAATATGAATGAGTTCCTCAGCCCCTTTCCAAAGAGGCCCCTGAGAGCAGGGCCCTGTGAAGGCTGAGCCCTGCTCGGGTCTGCCTGCAGCCCTGCAGCGGGGAGAGGGATTTCAGGAAGCCTGGTGAGGCCTGGAACTGAAGCCTGGAGAGGAGCAGAAGATTCCGAGGACAAGAGTTGGCGCCAGGGTGCACCCCAGTCATGCACCCTTCTGCTCAGGCTGCGTCACCCGCACACCAGTAGGAAGTGAGGAAGCAGAGTGAAAGCTGGTTCAGTGAAGAGTCCATTGGGGCCAGGCAGGGCCTGCACAGGCCTCTGCTCTCCTTTGTGGGGATGGAGGGGAAGGGGCTGTCACAAGCCCCTCCTCCTCCAGGAGCCAGAAGGAGGGGCTAGGGAGCTTTTTCTTAGAGCTTCACTGCCCTATCAGTCTACTAGCTGCATGTGGCTATTTAAATTTATGTTATTTTAAATTGAATAAAATTAAATATTCAGTTCCCCATTCACACTAGGCACATTTTGAGTGCTCAGTGGCCACACTTGGCTGATGGCCATTCTCCTGGACAGCACAGAGCTCCCCTGGATGCACCAGTCCAGTGGCTGGGCAAGCAGCTTCTTGGCGAGCAGGGTGAGGGGCCTGCAGAGAGGCTGGGCACCCTTCCACGCCCCCAGGCTTACTGCTCTGGGAGCCAGATAGGCCTGTGTGGAGATGGCAGGGCCAGGCCTCAGACAGGAAGCAGTGAGGACCCTGTGATCTACCTGAGATTACCCAACCATATACAGCAAATCAGTTGTGGCCCAGTTGGTTTTGACTCATGACAACCTGCATGTCAGAGTAGAACTGTGCTCCATAGGGTTTTCAAGGCTGTGACCTTTCAGAAGCAGATCACCAGGCCTTTCTTGCAAGGTGCCTCTGGGTGGGTTCAAACTACCAACCCTTCAGTTAGTAGTCAAGCACTTAACCAACTCTGCCCCTCTGAGGCAACCCAGGGCTTCCCAAATAGCTGTGTGAGGGCCGGTGGGGGCTGTGGGTCTGCCGTAGGCAAGCAGGGGGCACAAGTACCTGCCCCTCTCCTGGGCCTATGTGCGAGCATGGTGTGCCCCATGCTCCTGCACCCAGGGACAGCGGGACAGAGGGGTCCCACCCTTTCCCCTCCTGCTGCATATAGCAGTGGCCCACGAGCAGAGCCGGGAAGGCCTGCACCCACACACCCAGCCCTCCACGGCCCAACTCAGGCCTGGGGAAGGGCGGCCTGCAGAAACTATCTCCGGGCATCACATCAGTTCAGCATCCAAGCACAGCAGGTCTGCCCAGCTCCAAATGCCTGCCCTGGCTGTCTGCACTTTTCACACCCCGCAGGCCATAAATCCTCTCCAGGACAAAGCGGGGGCCTTGAGGGAGGAGGGCGGGCGTGAGGCCACTGAGGCAGCTCCCAGGGGAAAGGTGAAGGATGGCCCATGGCCTGCGTGGGGGGCCGTGGGGGAGCTGCAGGCCCTCTGCAGCCCCGATGCCTCTGGAAGCCCTGCCCCGGGTCCACGCTGCCTGCCCCCACCCAGCTGTCTAGGATCACTTTCTGATGCCAGCATGGGGGCCTAGTACTTGGGCGAGTTCTGTGAGAAGCACCACAAAGGCAGAGGTGGCTGTTTTGTTCACTGTAGCGGCTCCACCACCCAAGATGGCACCTGGAACACTGTAAATGACCAGTAAATTTTAACTTAGGGAATTTCTTAAGAGGAAGAGCAAGTGGGAAATGTGTGGACTGGGTGAATTGTAGGTTTGAGGATGCATTTTGGAGCTAAAATAACACTTGACTTTCTCCTCAGTTGATAACTTTAGTTCCACATTGGGGCGGAGACAGGAGGCGCCTGGCCGGGTTACACCCGTCTCTCTCTGGCACAGTGTCTCTCCCTCCCTCCCTCCAAGCAGGCAGCCCCTGAGGCCTCTGCTGACTGCAGTTCTGCTACTGCCTCCCAGCAATCCACGGCCCCTCACACACTACCTGCCTCCTCACCAGCTTCTTCACTGGAGGCCGGAGACCAAACAGATGCATCCTCCATCTCGCCGGGAGGCTTTGCCATATTAGTCTTGAAACCCACGGAGAAGTTGTGAATAGGTTTTGTGATGGCAAAGGTAAGCTTTATTTTTCACTCACCTCCAGCTAACAACTTATGGAGGCGTTCCTCTGCTTCCAGAAGCAAAAAGGAAAAGAAAAGACTTCCTCGTGACAGGATAATTTGTCAAAAAGTTACGAGTGAGTACAGCGGGGCTGTATAGGAAGTGCATATTGAACAGTATGACACACCAGCTTCTAATTGCTGCTGCCTCTCTGATCAATAATACATGTTTTCAAAAAGCCTTCTGTTTGCATTTACACAATGGACTGTAACTACTGCAAAGGATCCATTAAGATCTATTTTAAAAAGTGCATTCGTAAAAAGTTGTCTAAATTTGCATTACAAGGCAGATTATGACATTGCCCTGGGAGATGTCTGTCTAAAAGCATGCAGGCCACACTGGCCGGCTGTACTGGTTCCTGCTCCCTGCTGTTTCCTGGTTTGCTTGTGCACCATAGGACGGGCCCTCTCCATGGTGCTCAGACAGGGATGCTCATAGGCCGGCAGGAGGCCTCACTGCGCCCCAGCTGGCCGCCCACAGCCACACGCTCAGTGCACGCAGGCAGTGTGAGCAAAGCAGGCCTTCCTACTCCTTCCTTCTGGTTTGAACCCCTGCTGAGAATTTGCATTTCCACCTCAGATAATACTGAGTCAGAATCTACAGTTTAACAGGATCCCCAGGTGATTCTTATGTATAACTTCCTTAGAACTGGTTAGAAATACAAATTCTCAGCAGAGGTTCAAACCAGAACGAACCTGTTCCAAGCCCTGAAGCAAAGCCCCAGGAGCCAGGGCAGGCCAGGTACGAATCAGCCACCATTGCCAGCAAGAGGACACTGTGGGGTTCAAGGCCTTCTCTCCCCCTTCCACCAAGAAGGCTGTGACCTGTTTGGGAGGGCTAGAAGCTCGTGGCTCGGGTCGGGGGCGCAGAGACAGGTGTGTGCCCCTGCAGACAGGGCTCACTTTTGGCCGCCATCTCAGAGGGGTGTGAGTTGTGACCTCTTTGGCCTCAGCTTCTGCAGCTGATGGGAAGGCATGATGACAACAATAGCTCATGTGGCCTGCAGTGTGGCCCTGTCTGAGGACTGTGAAACCTGACTCACTTGATCCTCCTGGCAACCTGGGAGGAAAAGGAACTTGGCTTTCCCACTTGACAGACAAGGAAGAGATGCTGGCTAGCTGGCCCAGGTCCCCAAAGACAAGAGACAGTGCCAGGATGCAAACTCGGAGAGCATGGGTAACCCTTGTACCACACCCCTGCCTCCCAGCCCACCACCAAAGTGCTTCTTGGAGAAGCCTGGAAGAGAAGCAAGAAAAATGACGGTACTTTGTCTGCTGAGTGGGAAGCGTGCTGAGCCTGTCAATGCACTGTTTGGTCTGATCCTTAAGAGAACATTGCAAGGCAGTGAAAACAAAACCATTACCGTCAGTCAAATATGACTCACGGCAGTTCCATGTGTTGCCGAATAGAACTGCTCCATAGGGTTCTCTGAGCTATAATCTTTATGAAAGCAGATTGCCAGGCCGTTCTGCTGCTGCTGCACTACTGGGTGGGTCAGAAGTGTCAATTTTTAGGTTAGTAGATGAGCACAAACCATTTCTGCCACCCAAGGCAGTTACAGATGAGGAAACTGAGGCCAGGGAGTACTTCGTAAGTTACCCAGAGTCCTACTACTAGCCTGATTGATGTGCTGGATGACAGGAAAGGAGAGAGAGGGGAAGGAAGGGCGGAGGGGAGGGGAGGGGGGAGGAGGGGGGAGGGATGGGGAAAGAGAGGAGGAATCAGAAGAGAAAAGCACCACTGTTGGGAGGGACTGCAGCAGGGTGAGTGGGGCACAGGGAGGATGAGGACAGGCTGCTGTTCAGGGTGGGAGGCTTTGTCTGAGTTCCATAGGGGTCTCTAACAGATTGGCAGAACCCTGTTCCTGCAGCTCAGCGGCCTCAAGGGCTCAGGCCTCTGTGTCCCATTCCTCCTCCCCAAGCACCCCAGCACCTTGTCAGGTCCAAGGGAGAGTGGGAGGGAGGCCTTCTCAGCAGCCAGGCTGTGGATGGGCCAAGGCAGGCGGGCTGCTCTCCGTCCACAGAGTTAGGGTGGCTGCGCAAGAAGCTCCCGCTGGGTGGTGCCTGCAGAGCCAACAGGTGGGCACTGGCTTCTCCCGCTGGCCTTGGAGGAGGGCCAAGAGCAGGGCCAGGAAGGGAAACCACTGGGAGCGGGGAGAGATGGGGGAGCTGGACAGATGTCTTGATTGTCACCTCCATTTTACAGATAGGACACTGAGGCACAGGACAGTTAGCGAACTTGCCAGTAAGTGGCAGAGCGAGGATGTGGGGCTTAGACCCTTCCTGCCCTTCCTCCAGGACTGGGCTGTGCACCTGGACAGGAGAGTACCAGTGAGCTGCCTCCTAGTCCCTGCACGGCCCCCAGTACAAGGCTGTCCTGTCTTGGCACTCAGCCTCCATTCCTATGGCGGGGCTTCTCCACACTGCTGGGCCTCCATGAGCCCCCAGGCTTCTGGGCCGTGCTCCCAGAGCTCCCGACTCCTGTCTTCTACCTGGGCGGCTCCCCTCTGCCTGCTCCTGGCTTACCAGCATGCTTTCCCGATTCCTTTTCTGTGTCAGAGCTGCGCTTGGCCCCACCTCCCTCCCCTGGGCTGGGTTTGGGGCCAGACCAGTGGTGCTCCAGCTAGCCTCACCTGCTCAGAAGTGCTGGAATGGCCTTCAAGCTCCCAGGAGGTTACACGTGAGCCACCCGTCTACTGGGCACCATCTCCTGTGCTTGGGACTCACAGACACTCTCACCACTCCTGACTGCCACCCCAGGGGAGGGGACACTGTTAGAACCCCCACTTCACACATGACAAAACTGAGCCTCAGAGAGGAAATGTGACTTGTCCAAGGTCACACGACTAGTAAGTGGCAAGATTCCAACTCAGGTCTGACTCAGTCCAAAGCAGAAAGCTCATCAGAAGCTCTTGGGGATTTTTACAGAGGTGGGCCCAGCAAGCTATATCCTTGTAAAATCTGCCCTGGTGATGCTCCCCTCGGGCCTGTGGGCAGGGCTATGGAGAGCTGACCACGCATGTCGTCAATGATCACACACCTCTTGCCTGGCCCCCAACATTGTGGTCTAGGACGAGGATGCTGGAGACAGGCCTGGGGTATCCTGGGAGGACAAACAGCAGCTGCATTACGGAGCGCTGACTGTGTGCCGCCTGTGTTTCACCCCTCCTTCCAGACGGAGGTATTTACCTTTAAGGAAACTGAGGCCCCCTGAGAGATGACCCCGGAAGCCAAGACTGGAAGCAGGAGTAGAAGCAAGGAGAGGGATTTTCTGGGGAATCACAGACTGGCACTTTTGGATCCTACCCGCCTTGGCCTATGACCTCCCCTTGTGGTACCTGAGGGTAGTGTTGCCTCCTTTCTGCAGGGTGAAGGACGCTCCCTCCTGCTGCTCTGGTATTCTAGATCCTGACCCAGGCCCTGGGCCAGGCAGGGCTGCGCCATCCCCTCCCTCTGGTCCAGCAAGCCCAGTGCTTCAACTCTGCCCTCTACTGGACATCCCTCTGGTCCTGTCCCTGGGCCTGCAGGTGTAGGAGGGTACACAGTGTGTGCACATGTATGCACATATGTGAACACAGGTGATGCATGTGTGCATGTATGTGTGTACAGGGCTACCATGTGTGAGCCCCCCAGCCCTGGGCCTTTCTCCAGGGAGAGGGCAATGCGCCATCATGATGGCAGAAGAGAAGAGTGGAAGGAGCTGAGGGGACTGTGAGATTATCACACACAGGCCAGCCAGACATCCAGCCTGCCCTGTGTCAGCCATAACCGAGCCAGGGTGATCCCCGGGAGGAGTAGGAGTGGAGCCAGAGGGAGCGTGAGCCAGGCCATCTAGTCCCTCTGCATTCTCCCTGGGGTGGGGGGAGGGCTGTTTGTAACCAAGAAGCACCCCTTGCCCCTCCTCCCGACCCATCTTTACGATGGTCGCTGTTCAGGCCCATTCCTTGGGCAGCGGCCAACACTGTCTGCACGCAGCCCCCCATGGCCAACTCCGGCCCATAAATCCCAGGGCCCTAGGGGTACGTAGCTGGCAGCACAGGGTCTGGTGGCCACAGGGCAGCTCTCCTGGGCTGGCAGTCCCTGTGCCCTGGCCTCCTGCCAGTAGGTCAGCTCTAACGTCACCTCCATTGGCCAAGCCCCAGAGCCAGCTGGTGTCTTGTCAACTTCCTCCTCCTGCCCACAGGAGTGATCTCACTTTGGCTTTACATCTGCAAAGTGATGAGCAAACCCCTTCTTCAGCCCTGAGTGTGGTGGAGCTCTGTGGACAGCCCGGAGGAGGAGCTGGAGCAGGGGCACTGGCCTAAGATTCCCGGACCCCCACCTCTGCCCCCTCAATGGGGGGGCAGCTCCAAGGCTACGAGTCCCATTCTTTTGGCCCCCACCCCATTCCTCTATCTCTCTGTGCCTGGCGGGAAACCAGACCTCAAAAGGCAGCTGGGGTTGGGGGGAGGACAGTGGGCCTAGAGCCCACCCCCAATCTCATCGCAGGACCCCTCATTACAGGCCCACAGTCTTCCCCTTTTTAGAGATGGGTATGTTTATGGGAAAGGAGCTCTGGTGGCACGGTGGTTAAGCGTTCAGCTGCTAACCAAAAGGTGGGCAGTTGGAACCCACCAGCTGCTTGGTTTAAGAAAAGACCTGGTGATCCGCTCCGGTAAAGACTGGAAACACTATGGGATGGTTCTACTCTGTCACACGGGGTTGCTATGAGGAAAGCACCGGAGGGCACACACCTCACAACATCTTTATGGACATCATTTCTTTCGCAGATAAATGGATTTCTTGGGAGTTTGCTACAGTTCCTCCTTGCTACTTATCTCCTACCCTGTTAGTCCCATCTCTTCAGAACTCTCCTGTCTGGAGAGAGGTAAGAGCACCCCATCGAGCAGCCCGAGCATCAGGACTCTTTGAAAGGGGTGCGCATAGCCACTGCTCCCTTTGGTTGGACCAGTCCTAAAGAGTGGGGACCACAAACAAGCCCGACAGAACCCACCCTCTTCCCAAGCGCGACCTTGGATCTTGTAAGCCACATGCTGGGTTCTCCCCCAGAGAGCGCTGAAGGCGCTTCTGCCCCCTTTCCCCTGCCCAGCCTCTTCTCCCATCTCCGGCTGCAGGGAAGGCCGAGTTCCTACCATGCCTCTGCCTCGGAGAAATGGCGGAGGATGCGCTCCGCGCCTAGAACCTGGAGGCGGGGCGCCCGCCTTGTCTCTGGGTCAGCTCGGACGCACCCCTAGTCTGTCTGGCCAAAGCCTGCAAGGCGCATGGCCTCCCTTCCCTCCTTGGCCCGGGGAAAGGGAGGCTCAGGGAACCTGAGCGGGCGCACAGGGTGGGAAAAAGTAGCTTTGCGTGGGGAGGCGCCCGGATCCGGGCTGCGGTTGGTCTGCACCCCGTCCCGCCCCCCACCAGGTTCCTGCTCTTATTCGCACTCTGCCCGGTTCTGCACCCCACTTTCACCCACGCCCTGCCCTAGCCAGTACCCCGCTCCGCCTGGGTCCGCATCCCGCTTCCACCTACACCCCGTTTCTACCCGCGCCCCGTTCGCACCCTGCCGAGCCCAGCCCGCACCCCACCCGGCGTCCGGGTCCTTAGTCCCGCACCGCGTGCCCCGCCCGCGCCCCGCCCCGGTCCGCCCCCCGCCCCGCCCCGCCCCTCTCCTCCAGGCCCCCTCCCCCAGCCGCCGGCGCCCGCCTCGCTTCAGTCCGGTGTTGGATCCCGCAACGCAGCGCGAGAGAACGCCCCGGTGTCCGCGTCCCGTTGCCAGCTCCCGGACGCACGGTGTCCGCAGTGTCTGCCGCGTCCGCCGCGCCCTAGGCGGGCATGGGGCGGCCGGGCTGAGCGCCGCACCAGCCGCCTCGACCCGCCCGCCCGAGCCGCTGTACCTCTAGCCGCAGCCCCGGAGCACACCGCGATGGCCAAGGCGACGGCCAGTGCCGCGAGGCTGCTGCTGCTGCTGCCGCTGCTCGGCAAAGGTGAGTCCTGCCGCCGCCCACCGGGGGTTCCGCCCCGCAGACACCTAGACGAAGTTGGTGCCGCTTTCTAAGCGAGCGCCCCGGACCCGCTCGGAAACGCTTTTTGCTTGCGGCGGGACCGGCTTCGCCACCGGCCGCCACCCGGCCTCGCTGGGAGCGACGGCGGCTGGGGCTGGCGGCGGGTGGGCGCCCTCGGCGCGGGGCCGCGGGGCCCAGGCGGGCGGGGCTGCGCTCGCGTCCTCACTGCGCCGAGCGGCGCCCCCGGGAGGGGGGTCGGGGTCTCGGGCGGGAGCTGGGGACGCGGGCGGGGCCGGGGCCTAGGAGAGCCGCAGCCGAGCGTCCCAGCCTCGTCGTGCCTCGTGCCGCGTCTGTGCGCTGGAGCCAACGATTCGGATCCTGCCGTTTCGGCGCAGGCGGCGGGTTCGGTAGCCCCAGAGTGCGGTCCTGAAAGCCCGCGAGGGGCGCGGGGACTTTCATTTCTGCAGAAGGTTTCGCCCTCCTGGTTGCCTTTTCGCGCTGCAGATCCGTAAGCCCCTCAACTCAGACGCCTTGGCCTGCCAGGAGCGCAGAGGGGATTGGCCCTTTATAGAAGGTCGCTTTCTCTTCGAGCGTTTTGTCGTCCTTTCTTTAAAAACCAAAAAGTCTGTGGTTACTGGAGAAGTACTGTAGAGGGCCCGCTCCGACTCGCCAGTCCCCCTGACTGACGTCCCACCCGCAGACTTAGGGCCGCCTTTACCAAGCGCCTTTGACCAGCTTGGGGTGGGGTTGACGGGGCGGGGGCCGTGCTGCCCCCACTGATGCTGGATTTAGTGAAACCGCTGTGGGATGTCAGCGTTAGGTGTGGCACTACAAAGGCTGGTCACCACCACCACCCTCATACCATAACAGGATGAACCCCAAGGCTATGGAATCTTTGACACCCTTGGCCACCGAGTTCAGTGATTCTCAGACTTAGCACCTACTTGATCCCTCCTGCAGTGCTTCTGTACACTCCAGGTTTCCTTCTGGAGAAAGAAAGAGCCAGGCCACCTTCCCCCACTTCCTACTTCTTCTCTCCCTAGGGTGTTTGGGAACTGAGGAGGTCACCTTGCCTCTAGCCCCAGTCCCTGCTCAGAATCTGGGTTCACAGGCCTGCCCAGAGCAGCTACTGAGGCCAGAGTGGAGAGGGGAAGGCCATACAGAGTCAGTTGTGGGGAGGAGGAGGGGAGAAGCCCTTTACTTCCTGCCTTGGAGAATGAGGATAGGGAGTCTGACCCTAGTCATGGGGCTTTGGGGTCATAGTCCTGGCGCAGGAAGACAGGCTCAAGCTGGCCTCATGGGGCAGACATATAGGGCAGAAGTAAATGTGGGTGTTTTGAAGCTCCTTTGTGTCTCTTGGTTGTAACTGTGATTTTGGGTGTGTGGCCGGTTGTGAGCTTGTGTACTGCATAGCCGGCGCCAGCCTCGACCGCCTGCATAGGACCTCTCCTTGCCCTCCCACGGCCCAGCGAGACTGCAGGAGCAGGCAGCAGGGACCTTGGCACATGGCAAGAATGCAGTGGCTCCCTGCCCTGAGACCCTTGGTACATGGAGTTGGGTGGCTGCAGGATTGGCGGTGGTGGTGGGACTGGAGGGGTGACCTCACACACACTGGACACAGGTGGACCTTGGAGGAGCTTGCAGTGCTGAGCATTCTTTACCAGCAGTCTTGTTGGAGCAGCTGGGCCTTGCTCTTCTTGAGTTCCTGCAGAGAGCCAGGCACTGGCTAACCCCAAGCCACTGACCAGGGCTGGGCCTCAGGGCGCCCTCTGGTGGATGCAGCCTCCGGTGGCCTGGCCGGGCGCTGCCTGCTGCTGCCTGGGGGATGGGCCGGGTCTCCAGAGGATGAGAGTCCTCCCCAGTGAGGCCCAGACTCCTCCCCAAGGTAGGAAGCTCCCTTTGCTGGGTTGTGAGTGAGGTCGGGAGGAGGGGAGGGAGGGCGGCCCAGGTGAAGAGTAATGACCCAGACTAGAGCTCATTGGAAGAAGCAGCATGGCCGCAGGGATGGCAGGGGTGGACCCTACAGGGCCCAGGGATGCCCAGAACAAGGCCCTGGGACAGAAACAGGCCGAGCACATGTCACACACCTCCAGCGTCAGGACACATACCTAGCCATCGTCACGACACACACACCTAGCCATCACAACACACGCATGCTCTTAAGAAGACACATTCTCAGGCCTGGGACTCACACACACACTCGCCTGTCTTTGTACCTAACCTCTCAGAGCCCCACCTCACCAGGTACTTAGAGAGAGCCCAGCCCTCTGGCTGTGAGGAAAGACCTGCCTCTCTGCCCACAGACCCCTGGGTCTCCCTGCAGGCACTGGAGACAGGAAGGCTGGTCACGACCTGGCAGGCCCCCTCTGCTGGGGAGCCTGGGATGCCTGCCTCTGCCTGGATCCCAGCTCTGAGCCATCAGCAGGGCCCCCAAGCCTGATTTCTTCCCCTCTCCTGTGGCCCCTCCCCTCTCCCTGGGCCAGGGGCTAGTGGAAGACATGGTCCCTCCTGAGGCAGGGCCGGGCTTCAGCCCTTTCTCCTTCCCTGCAGTCCGCTGAGCGCCCTCTGGCCCCCGGGAGCCACCCAGGGACAGGAAGGCCTGGGCCAGCTGGTGGGCTCCAGAGCAAATGGGGACATTTATTGAGCCCATTCACTAAACCGCCTTTATTCTGCAGAATTGCTTTAGGGATGGTTAAGTAAATCACTGTTTCCGTGGTCTTGTAAAGAAAATGGAACGTATTCACCTAATGGGGAGCTAATGGTCTTTTAGCCTGGGGAGGAGAAAACAAATTAAAAATTATGGTATCTGTTCAAACGGAGCTTGGGGTGCCAGGAGAAGAGAGGGCCCAGAAGCTGCACCGTCCTCTAGTGCCTTCAAGAGGGTGTCCGCACCCCTGCAGGCCAGTCCTGGGGGCCGCGCCCTCCCCCTGGGCTCGGGTGCTGGCAGCTGTACCTCCTGTGGCCCTAGGCCTCTGCCTTTCTGTGACACAGGGTGCTGGGCAATCTGTCTGTGTTGTGCAGAAGCCCAGGTTCCGGGGGAGGCCCTGAGCAGCCTTGTGGCTCCCAGCTGGCTCCCCTTGCTCTAGCCCCAGCCCCGGGGTCTCCGCTGCTGACACAAGTCAAAATCTCTGGCAGGAAGATGGTCACCAGTTCCCCCAAAAGCCTCTGTGATTTCCAGAAACCTCTAATGATTCTCAGCCTTTGTTCCAGGAAGAGAAAAGGAAAAAATGTAATTTCCTAAAATTTAACTAACGGCCTAGAAGATGCCGGGAAGGATGTATGCTCTGGGTGCTGGGACCTGAGGTGGCGGGTGGGCCGTGGGGGCAGGACTGTTCGAGTGGGGGTGGGGGTGAGGGAGGGGCAGAGAGGGAGGGCAGGGTGGGTGAGGAGCTCAGAGGGAGAAGTGAGGTGAGTAGCACAGAGAGGAAGTGGGAGGGGTGTAGAGTGAGGGACGGATGGGCTGAGGGGCACAGAGTGGGGCTGTGGGGCATAGAGTGGAGGTGGGGGTGGATGGGGGCACAGAGGGAGGGATGAGGTGAGGGGCACTGAGTGGGGGTGAAGGGCATAGAGTGGGGGTGGGGGTGAGGGGCATAGAGGGAAGGTAGGGTGGGGGTGAGGGGGCATAGACAGCATAGGGGTGAGTGAGGGGTGCCAAGTGGGGGTGAACTTCTGTGTGGGGGGTGAGGGTTATGAATTTGTTCCTCACACTTTCCTGGCCAGTGAAGTTTGAAGGGCTCAGCAGCTAAGAGTGGGTCCTGGAGCAGCGGCGGTGGGTCCTCCCCATGGGTCTGGTTAGCCACTCCTCGCCTCCAGGTTCAGCCAGCGTCCTTGTGTGGGGATCAGGTCACCACTGACCCCACTGGGATCCTGAGGATGTCCTCGGAAGGTCTGGATCCGAAAGCTGCATTAAGCACATGGGTCCCAGAAGCAGATGGTGTCAGAATTCATGCGTGGGGTGACAAAGCCCAGGAAGCTCCCCAGGAAAGAGAGGAGAAGGTTCTGGGGACCCAGCCATCCCAGCTGATGAGGTGGCTTCCAGCAGCGTTGGAACCCAGGGCTGCACTCTCTTGCTAATCCCCAATCCAGACTCTAAAATGACCAGGCGGACCCAGCGTAACTTGATTACCGTAATCACAGCTGTGTGATGTCATGCTGCTGTCCCTTAGAGCCATTTTCCGAGGACAGCCAGGCTGCAGACAGGCTCTCCTACCTCGCTGGCCCCTCAAGGCTCTGGTCCCCCATTCTTGGAGGCTCCTGACAGTTCCTATAGATCCAAGTGTCTGCCACACTGGGTTCTCCCGGTCCCGTGAAGATGCTGGGCTGGCACTGCATTTGTGTACTGGGGTTAGGGGGTGGGGGGCAGCAATAGCAGGTCTCACCCCAGGTCATCCTGGCCCTGGCCTGATCTTGACACCCCAAAGTTGCAGGAGAGCCGGGGCTGGTGTGAGGGCAGAGGCCAGCATCCAGGGGCAGTGGAGCATCTCCTGGCCCTCTGGGAGGTAGGCCTCCTTGCTCTCGGCCTGGGTCCTGATTCCCCAGTGGGAGAAGGGAGAGCAGAGAGGACTGGCATTCAGCAGCACTGCTCTGTGCTCCAGCAGTGCATCCAGTGGGGAGTCCCTCTCCGTCGCCTCTGAGACTCAGGCCCCAAGAGGCTGAGCCACACAGCGGGCAGGGGAGGTGCTGGGTAGAGCCCGGCTCTGCCTTGTTCCTGCTCTCATGTCACGCTGAAACCTCTCATTCAGATTGAGGCTTGTGATGTCCCTGCGAGGGGGAAAGGCTCTGGGGTGTCAGGTGGCCTTCTGTTGACTGTGTGATGGAGAGGCTTGTTTCCTGCTGGGCCACATCCCCCCATTCTCAGAGGTCCCACCCCTGTTCTGATGACATGTTAAAGACCAAATCTGTGCCAGGAAACTGATGGCCTCTGCCTGTTAGATGAGGCTGAGGGAGTCTGCACATGGCTTTTATGGGGCATTTTCAGCCTGGGCTGCCAGCAGGTGGGCATGCTTTGGTCCCTTTTAGTGAAGGGCCCTTAGCTTCGGACAGAAAAGCACAGGAATCCACTCCGACTTGCACCATACCCCTGGCTTAAGGTCCTAGCCCCTCTCTGTGTGGCCATGGGCAAGCTATGTGGTCCCTCTCTGCCTCTAGCGCAGAGAGTGGTGCCTCTACCGCAGAGGCCGGCGGACCTCTCCTCAGTTAGCACAGAACGCAGGCAAAAAGGATGCCCAGAATGCACAGGGCAGGGTGATCTGTCTCTTCGTGGGGCTCAAGGGACAAGGGTGTAGATCACTGTGGACATGGTCTGGGTCACGGTGCCCTGATGGGTTTGTGGGGGATGGTGGCCCAGGCCAGAGGCACAAGTCACAGCTGATCTCCTGGCTGTCTGTGTCCCCAGACCAGGGCAGACACACAGTGCAGTCAGCTGGGGTCTTGGGTGCTGGAGCCCAGGGGGCCTGGTGACCCTCATACAGTCACCAGCAGGCCACTTGGGTGGCCTGTCCTTTTGCAGCCAGACCTTGCCCTGGGAAAGAAAATTAATTGTAACCCTAATTGGCAGTTTCCTTTGCAAAGAAGCCGGAAGGAACTGCCCGCAAGGCTGGTGATTAACTCGGCAGCAGCTGGGAAATCACATTGGACAGGAGCATCCATCATCCCCTCCATGAGGCTGCTGCAGCTGGTCTGGTGGGGGCTGCCGTGGGTGGTGGTCATGGGCGCATGCTGGGCGCAGAGGGCCAGCCCCGGATCCTGGCCCCTGACCTCACTCCCCAAACTCTCAGCCGTGCGCTGTGCCGCCTTCCTCGCCCATGGCAGGCCCTGGCTTTCCCAGTGTTACCCTGCCCATGGCAGACCCTGGCTTTCCCAGTGTTACCCCACCCATGGCAGACCCTGGCTTTCCCATGTTAAGTGGGAATAGTGATATCTCTGTCCTTCAGTGGGGTCATGCGAGGCATGTATGTCAGAACTTCAGTGAAAGCAGGCGGTGTGCATTCTGGGATGGGGGCTGCAAGTTGGCCTTCCCCCCATCCCTCTTCCCTCCACCCACTGCCTGCTTTCAGCTCTGGTTCAGCCCAGGGCCCAGCAAGATGGCTCTCAGGTGACACTCCACCCACACAGGGGCCCCTACCCTGCCCTGGGTCACACAGCGGGTGTTCAGGTGGAGGGGGGTGAGGGTGGGAAGGGCTTGAGACCTGTGCTGTGTGTGGGGCTCCTCCCAGCTGGGCAGGAGCCCTGGGCTCTGGTGAGCAGGACCTCCGGGAGCCCTCTGCCAGGTGCTGGGCTCAGGCCGGCCTGGGAAGCACGCTAGGTACGGGGGGCTCACCCTCACTGCTATCCAGCCCAGCCTGGGAAGGCCACCTGGCCTTGTCACCTGCATTAGCATGGGCTGTCTGCTGAGGGCCACTCACAGTGACGTAGGAAGAAGAGTTCGAGGATGGGACTGAGGCTGCACTGCCCTGGCAGTGACTAGCATTGTCGTTGGCCTACCCTGCATTTATTGAGTTCCCAGTGTAAGCTGTCCGTTGATGTGTCTGGATGGTTGGCAAAGTGAAGATGGAGGTGGCCATGGAGGTGGAGGTGGCCATGGAGACGGAGGTGGCCATGGAGACGGAGGTGGCCATGGAGGCGGAGGTGGCCATGGAGGCGGAGGTGGCAGCCAAGACAGAAGTGGCCATGGAGGCGGAGGTGGCCATGGAGACGGAGGTGGCCATGGAGGCGGAGGTGGCCATGGAGACGGAGGTGGCCATGGAGGCGGAGGTGGCCATGGAGGCGGAGGTGGCCATGGAGGCGGAGGTGGCCATGGAGGCGGAGGTGGCAGCCAAGACAGAAGTGGCCATGGAGGCGGAGGTGGCCATGGAGACGGAGGTGGCCATGGAGGCGGAGGTGGCCATGGAGACGGAGGTGGCCATGGAGGCGGAGGTGGCCATGGAGACGGAGGTGGCCATGGAGGCGGAGGTGGCCATGGAGGCGGAGGTGGCCATGGAGACGGAGGTGGCCATGGAGGCGGAGGTGGCCATGGAGGCGGAGGTGGCCATGGAGGCGGAGGTGGCAGCCAAGACAGAAGTGGCCATGGAGGCGGAGGTGGCCATGGAGGCGGAGGTGGCCATGGAGGCGGAGGTGGCCATGGAGACGGAGGTGGCCATGGAGGCGGAGGTGGCCATGGAGGCGGAGGTGGCCATGGAGGCGGAGGTGGCCATGGAGACGGAGGTGGCCATGGAGGCGGAGGTGGCCATGGAGGCGGAGGTGGCCATGGAGGCGGAGGTGGCCATGGAGGCGGAGGTGGCCATGGAGACGGAGGTGGCGGCCAAGACAGAGGTGGCCATGGAGACGGAGGTGGCCATGGAGGCGGAGGTGGCCATGGAGACGGAGGTGGCAGCCAAGACAGAGGTGGCCATGGAGACGGAGGTGGCCATGGAGGCGGAGGTGGCCATGGAGACGGAGGTGGCCATGGAGGCGGAGGTGGCCATGGAGACGGAGGTGGCAGCCAAGACAGAGGTGGCCATGGAGGCGGAGGTGGCCATGGAGACGGAGGTGGCCATGGAGACGGAGGTGGCCATGGAGGCGGAGGTGGCCATGGAGACGGAGGTGGCCATGGAGACGGAGGTGGCCATGGAGGCGGAGGTGGCGGCCAAGACAGAGGTGGCCATGGAGGCGGAGGTGGTCATGGAGGCGGAGGTGGCCATGGAGGCGGAGGTTGCCATGGAGGCGGAGGTGGCCATGGAGGCGGAGGTGGTCATGGAGGTGGAGGTGGCCATGGAGGCAGAGGTGGCAGCCAAGACAGAGGTGGCCATGGAGGTGGAGGTGGCCATGGAGGCGGAGGTGGCCATGGAGGCAGAGGTGGCAGCCAAGACAGAGGTGGCCATGGAGGCGGAGGTGGCCATGGAGGCGGAGGTGGCCATGGAGGCAGAGGTGGCAGCCAAGACAGAGGTGGTAGTGGAGGCAATGGTGGTCGTGGTGGGGATGGTGGCAACAGCAATGGTGCTGATAGTGATGGTGGTATAGCCAGCCATCACTGTTTACTGTTTACTAGGTACCAGCTTGAGTATTTCAGGTGTATTAACTCATGTTAGTCTCCCAACAGCCCTGTGAGGTGGGAGCTCTCATTCTCCTTGGATATGCGGAAGGAGACTGAGACACAGAACTTGTGTCACGTGCCCCCGTAAACACCTGGTGCTCTCCAGTGCCCCAGTAGAGTCCTGGCTCACTGCACTTTCCAAAGTTCCTGCTCTCTTGCCCCCATAAACACTTGGTGCTCTCCAGTGCCCCAGTAGAGTCCTAGCTCACCCTGCTTTCCAAAGTTCCTGCCCTCTTGCCCCTGTAAACACCCGGTGCTCTCCACTGCCCCAGTAGAGTCCTGGCCCACCGCGCTTTCCAAAGTTCCTGCCCTCTTGCCCCCATAAACACCCAGTGCTCTTCAGTGCCCCGGTAAAGTCCTGGCTCAGCGCACTGTCCGAGGTTCCTGCCCTCTTGGCCCCACAGAGCTGAACTCCTGCTTTCCAGTTGTGTTTCCTGCCTTCAGGGCTTTGCCCACACTGTAATCTCAGCTGAATCGTCTTTACCATCCCCTGTGGCTTTAATTCTCCTCTGCCTTCAAGACCAGCCTGCCCATCCCCACTTGCCCCAGCTGTCCCTGCCCTGTGTGGCACTGGGCTGTGGGCTGAGGGGTGATGATGATTCACTCCTCAGTCCTATGCAGTGCTGTGTCTGGCTGTACCCATATGCCTGCTCCATGGTGCAGTCGGAGCAGGAGGATTCGATAGTCTAATATGCCCTGTTCAGAGGGCCTGGCCTCAGAGGGACCTGGCTGGAACCCCAGCCCAACAGGCTCACCTGGGAAGGCCCCATCTCTGAGGGCCTCCCAGCTGAACCTCAGCCCTGCTAACTGCCTCCCAGTTCAGGTATTTTCAGAAGGGACGGCTTAGGTCAGCCTGAGCCCTCAAGTGAAAGGATTATTTTTAAGCAGTTGGTAAACAGACCATAGTGCTGTGCAGAGCCAGCTAGGTGGGGGGCAAGTCTCCCACCCCCGACTTGCTAACACTACCCACAGACACACCCACCACCACAGGCACACGTTTCCCACGCACAGCACACGTGCACACGCCTGCACACACTGTGCTCTCCTGTGCACGCCACACGCCCAGGTGCACGTAGTCCCCAGGCACAGGTCCCCTCCAGGCCTTGGAGCTCCACCTTCCTTTGCTAGACCCAACTCAGGGATGTGCTGTCTGCAGTGCCTTGCCCAGCCACCAGCCCCTTGCCTGTGCCTGGCTCTGCCAACCCTGGCCTGCGTGTGGAGGATGCTTTGGAGGTTGTCTCTGTGCCCTTCAGGGCCAGCGTCCTCTGACCACCAACAGGAGCCTAGTGTCACTCTCCCAGCAGTGCCAGTCCCCGAGGGTGCTCAGCATGGAGGCCTCTCCCACCACCATTAACCCCCCCACACCTCAGAGGCTGGTGGGGTTTGAGTGAGGCAGCCCCTCAGCCTCCCTGGGGGCACTTCTCCCCCGCAGGGCTGGGATCCTTTCAGATGGGGCATCTGATATGGGCAGGGGGACATCCCCATCAGCTGGACAGAAGAGTATGGGAGGACCCTGGCTTCCCTGGTGTTCCCGCCAGGGGTGGTGAGCGTTTCTCAGTGTGGCCAACTGTAAGATAGCACATACACCTCTCCGAAAGCCAGGGCCACGCATCAGGAAGGCACCTTCTGGCCCACTGAGGGCCGAACTGTCTGCTTGATCTGTGTGTGCTCTGCACCTGAGCCATTCCATCATGGGAGCTGTGGTGCATGGCAGGGGTCAGCATGCAGCTCAGGAAAAGCCTTTGTTCTTCAAGGAGAGCTCAGGACACGGACACGGTAGTCCACCTTCTCCTGTGGCAGGTAGTGTGGGTGCACTGTTCTTCTGTAAGGCGGCTGTGCTCTGGATTCTTTTGGGGCTATGTGGGGCCTTGTTATGCCCATTTTACAGCTGAGCAAGGCGAGAGGCCGTAGACACATCCCAGCCTGCTGCTCAGCGCCTCTTCTGGCCCCCTCACAGGTGCTTCTGTCCCAGGCAGGGCCACCAGCCTCACAGCATGGGAGGGCTGCACCCCACTGTGAACACGCCACCCACCTAGGGCAGTGCCAGGTACCCAGGCAGTCAGCGCTGTCCCATGGCAACACAAGCTGATGGTGGGGCCATGCTCTGGCACCGTGTGGCTGAGGCTGCCTGTGAGAATGCAGCCCTGGCACCAGCTTGCACCTGAGAGGACACCTGCCCTGTGCCCCCTGGCTGTGTGACCTGGGTGGGTCACTGAACTGTCCGAGTTCACAAAACTGGACCATTGATAGTAGCCAGGGAGGGTGTGATGAGGGAGTGAGATGGTACAGGTGCTATCTCAGAGTGAGTGCTATCTCAGAGCTCTGAGAGCTAGGGAGCGAAAGGCCAGGGAGGTCAGGGGTGGTGGGACGTTGGAGAGGTTTGGCCTGGGGCAGAGGCTTGCCTGGAACAGTGTGTAGCATTCGAGGAGAGGAGGGCTGTGCCCTTGGGAATCTGTTGACAGGGCTGGGAAGAGCATGACCTGAGGCCCTGGAGCTGAGGGGAGGCCAGTCAGGGCTAGGTGGGAGTGATAGATGTCTGTGAGCAGGCGCGGGCCTGATGAAGGGCCCAGAGGATGACTGGGAGCAGATGTGTGTGGTGGCTGTCGGAGGGCGGGCATGGGGCCAGGAAGCTGCTGAATGTGCAGGGTCTTAGGCCTGAGAGCCGCCCCCCACGGCACCAGAGAAGGCAGAGGGGACTGTGGGAAGCCCATCACAGGGACCCTCGTGCCGGCGTCTGCCCTGGGGTTCCTAGCCTGGGTAGGGAGGAGCCGTGGCCCACCGGGTGGGGGTGGGCTCTGTCCAGAAACAGACCAACCTCAAGCTGGGCTCTGCCTGCTATGATCTGGGAGGGTCCCTGCTTTCCCTGAAGCTGGCTGCTCAGGGGTCAGGTGGGCGTGATGAGGAGCTTCATCCTCACGGAGGGCGGGGACATCCATGTGATGATGGCTGTGGAGCCAGGGCCACGCTGTGACTTCTGTGGCCTAGGCACTTCTCCTTCATAGGCTCTTTTTCCATAAAAAAATTATATGTATTTTATGACTGTGTTGGTATAAAGACCAATCTAATCCAGGCTGGATTTATTATTATGTATTCCTTATTGTTGTATTTACTTTTTCCTTCTAATTTTAAAAGATATTAAATGAAGACATGTTTGTGGGCCCTGCAATGATCGGACTCCTGGTCCTCTCCACCCTGGCTCCGAGAGTTGGCACAAGTAGCCAGGCCTATGTGTCCAGCAGCCTTCCCCATCCTCACCCTGCAGGATGGTGACTCCCTAGCCACTCAGTCTTTTCTGTCCCTGGATTCTAGGGTCCCATGAGGGACTGACGGCCAGGAGCAGCCAGTCGCAGAGGCAGCTGTGCCCAGTTATCTACTCACCGCCTGTCAGGCAACCAGGGCAGCATCGATGGGATGTCACATGGTGCCAAGAACTTAGCAACTTAGTGGTTCTGTTTGACCTTGGTTCTGGCAAAAGATTTAGCCGTGGGCACATCTTTAAACTGGGATTCCCTCCCCTAGCACCCACCCCTGATTTCTTATTTGCAGTAGAACTTCCCCCGATCTGTGCTTTTCTTCTAAAAGCAACGTTAAATCACAGTCCCGTGCAGAAACAACCTCTGAGACAAAGGAGCAGTCGCACGGTCTGGAAACTGATTGCAGGTGATCCCACCTGTTTAGTCATGTTCCTCAGCCACCGACAAATCGTTTTCCTGAGTCGGATCATGGTTTTGTTCTCAACTTAATGGCTTGTTTGTTCAGCTGTAAGCAGCCAGCCTCACTGAGCCTGCTAGTGTCCTAGAGGGCATGGAGTGCTCCCACCTGGTTTTGTGAACACAGAAGGGTGACCAACACAGCTCTGTCTCCTTGCCCTGCTGCTCACAGTCCCCTTCAATCCTAGTGCTTATAAGGTCAAACCAAGTTGTTGTAGCCTGAGTTGAGCCCACGGTCCTCAGCACCTCTCTTCTCCCCAACGTTGACCATCTCCTGGCCCCAGCACACCACTGTGCCTAAGATCATTTGTTCGTTAATTCATTTATTGACTATTGCTCTCATTTGTTTACTCATTCATTCTTTCCATTCATGCATCAAGTTGCAGCGTGGCCAGAAGGTGGGCACCTGAAAAGAGTGGAAACGAGATGGGCTTGGGGAGGCAGATGGTGCTCAGCCCCGTAGGCGCTAGAGAAGGGTGGTGCTTCATTCTGCAAGCAGTGGACAATTAGGGCTTTAAGCAGAGGGTGACATGATCTGATTGATGCTGGCTTTTCTTGGCAACTAGCCAGTGGGGTCAAGAGTGAACTGGGAGACTGGTAGAGAGGCCATAGAGGTTGTCCAGGTAAGGGAGGATGGTGGCCTGGGCTGGGGGAGGGCAGTGAGAGTCAGTGAACTGGGTGTGAGGGTGCAGGAAGGGAAGCACTCAGGGTGACTGAGGTGTTTGGCCCTAGCAGCTGGGAGGGATGATGATGCCATAGCTGGGATGAGGAAGAGTGGGAGGAACAGGTTTGGGTGGGAGGCGGGTCACCCTCTGAGCCAGATTGAGACATGAGAGTGAACGTACCAAGGAGCTGGGTGGTGTGTCAAGAGCGCAGGATGGTGTGCATGCCAGCATCACTGGCACAGAGAAGTATCTGAAGCCCTGGGGCTGGCTGTGACTTCCTGGGAGAGAACACAGATGGAGAACAGGGCCCAGGACTAGCCCAGGGCTCCAAAGACAAGGACGCCAGCAAAGGAGGTTGAGAAATCTCTGTTAGAGAATTGTTGTGAAACTCTGAATCACCAAAGACAGAAGATTCTAAAAGCAGCTGGAGAGATGAGACAGAATACCAAAAAGCAATGATAATTAGAGTAAGTATAGACTCTCAGAAGCAGCAATGGAAACAAGACAATGGAATCATGCCTTTAAAGTATTAAGAGAAATTACTGCCCATAGAGGATCTCTACCCAGCAAAAGTGCCTCCCAAGAATGAGGTAAAAGTGAAGAAGAAAGCAAGAGACAAGTAGACCTGGCTTACCTTAGTGTGTGTGGGATGGAGGGGAGAGGCAGCAGCTCTCTCACGCCTGGTCAGTAAGTTGGGAGATGGAGTCCTCGGGGTTCATTTTATTATTACACTACTGTGGGTTGTTGTTGGTAGTTGCTGTTGAGTTGGTTTTGATGCATGGTAACCACATGTGTTACAAAGTAGGGTTTTCTTGGCTGTAATCTTAATGGAAGCAGATCACCAAGTCTGTCTTCTGTGGTACCACTGGGTGTGTTTGAACTGCCAACCTTTATGTTCACAGGTGTGGTGGTTAAGATTGTGTGTCAACTTGGCTGGGCCATGATTCTCAGTGTTTATATGTGATCATTCCCATGATGGAATCTACTGTGAGTAGCCAATCAGTTGAAAGGGAGATTCCTTGGGGGTGTGGCCTGCATCCAAATATAAGCAGACGTTCTGGCATTTTGCTAGCTCTGGATCCTGTGGCTGCCTCCTGTTCGTCTGACCTCCGGTTCTTGGGACTTCAGCTGTCTGCTTATCTGTCGATCTTGGGATTCGTCGATCTTCACAGCCTATGAGTGGGAGCCCTGCTCTCCGACCTGCTGATCTTGGGTTCGCCAGCCCCTGCAGCTACGTGAATCAGCAGAAGCCTTGTGGTCTTGCCTGCCAGTCTTGGGATTCGTCAATATTCACAGCCATGAGCAAGAGCCCCGCTTTCCAACCTGCCGATCTTGGGTTCACCAGCCCTTGTGACTACGTGAATCGGGAGAAGCCTCTATCCTCATCCACGGACTTGGGACATTGCAGCCTCTACAATCACGTGAGCTGTTTCTTTGATATAAATCTCTCTATATATATTTGTACGCTTTACTGGTTTTACTTCCCTAGAGAACCCGGCCTAAGACAACAGTCAAGCACAGACTGTTTGCACCACCTAGGGACTTATATATATAAAACGTAGTCTTCGTATGTTGTGGTTGTGCGTTGCCATTGAGTCCATTCTGACTCGTGGCGACCCCACGTGTGCAGAGTAGAACTTGCTCCATAGGGTTTTCAAGGCTGTGACCTGTCAGGAGCAGATCGCCAGATCTGTCTTCCAAGATGCCCCGGGTGAGATCAAACTGCCAACCTTTCTGTTAATATTCTAGTGCTTAGCTGTTTGCATCACCCAAATATTAAACAATAATAAAGAGAAAACAAGTTAGCTCTTGGGTGGGGCACAAGGAGGGCTGCGGGGGTGGATGGGTCACATCCTCAGATGTGTGGGAGTCCCTACCGAGACCTGGTGTCTGGCCTGGGTTGGGGTTGGAGGGACCCCCCACAACAGGGGCAGCTGGCTTGATGGGGGGAGGAGGAGGGGCTGCCTACCCACCCTCAGTCCCTGGGGAGGAATCAGTGGGTCTGTTTCCCATCCCCAGTGAAGATGATTGCATTAGGAAATCGTCTGTTAAGGACGTAATAAAAATGTCATCTGCATCGTCTGCTGCTGGTGCAGTGCAGGAGCCTCGATGGTGCTTTTTTAAGTGGGCTCTGCTGGGAAGGCCCTGCCCCGCAGGCAAGATGCTGGTGCTGCTGCTGATTCCAAGTGGCTCTTGGCTCATTCCTTTCTTACAACTTGATTCTTTCTTGGGAGTCCAGAATGCACGCTTTCATATTGCAGTCCTGAGGAGACTTTTAGTTGTTTTTGGTAAAATGGTAGTCATATCCTTTCTCTTTGGGGCTCGTTTGCATTTCTGTGGCAGGTCTAGTGTGTGCGTGGTGAGTGTGGCCTCAGCAGAACTCTGTGTGAACATGAGTGACAGACAAATGGCACACAGCCAGTAAGTGTCTGCCCTCGGGTCTACCAAAGTCTCCAGCTCATAGTGTGGTCAGAAATCAGCCCATTAACCCCAGAGGATTAGAGATGAAGTGGAAGGGGCCTCAGATGAGCTCCATGTGCCCCAGACAGCCTGGCTGTCCAGGACCCTGTGGAGTGCTCACTAAGGTGAGCCCTGCCTCGGGACAGCCCAGTCAAGGTCAGGGCTGTACTTAGTGCATCTGCAGCAAGTGTGAGAGAGAGTGCGTGTGCTTGTGTGTGAGAGTGTATAACGATGTGTGCAAGAGAATGTGTGCTTGTGTGTAACAATGTGTGCAAGAGAATGTGTGTGCTTGTGTGTGAGTGTAATGACGTGTGCAAGAGAATGTATGCTTGTGTGTGAGTGTAACGATGTGTGCAAGAGAATGTGTGCTTGTGTGTGAGTATGTAACGATGTGTGCAAGAGAATGTGTGTGCTTGTGTGTGAGTGTAACGATGTGTGCAAGAGAATGTGCTTGTGTGTGAGTGTGACGATGTGTGCAAGAGAATGTGTGTGCTTGTGTGAGTGTGTGTAATTATGTGTGCAAGAGAATGTGTATGTGAGAGTGTAACGATGTGTGCAAGAGAATGTGTGTGCTTGTGTGTGAGTGTAATGATGTGTGCAAGAGAATGTGTGTGCTTGTGTGTGAGTGTAATGATGTGTGCAAGAGAATGTGTGTGCTTGTGTGTGAGTGTAATGATGTGTGCAAGAGAATGTGTGTGCTTGTGTGTGTAATTATGTGTGCAAGAGAATGTGCTTGTATGTGAGAGTGTAACGATGTGTACAAGAGAATGTGTGTGCTTGTGTGTGAGTGTAATGATGTGTGCAAGAGAATGTGTGTGCTTGTGTGTGAGTGTAACGATGTGTGCAAGAGAATGTGTGTGCTTGTGTGTGTAATTATGTGTGCAAGAGAATGTGCTTGTGTGTGAGTGTAACGATGTGTGCAAGAGAATGTGTGTGCTTGTGAGTGTGTAACAATGTGTGCAAGAGAATGTGTGTGCTAGTGTGTGAGTGTGTAACAATGTGTGTGATAAAGAATGTGTGTGAGAGTGAGAGTCTAACAGCGTGTGAGGTAGGATGAGTCTGTGTGTGAGAAAGAACAGCGTGAGAGATGTGTACATCAGTCTGGGTGCAGTTGGAGACAGATCCCATACTGTAATTTGAGCAGGAGAAGCATAGTACAGAGAATGATTCAGCTGGGATAAGAGAGTAACTGTAAGATGTAAGAGAATGCTACAGGCCCCAAGGCTGAGAGAGAGCCCCCAGGGAAGGATGTAGGGCCAGACACCGTGGGAGGAGCAGCCTACTGTGTGTGAAGGTGCTGGACTCCGCGGTCCAGAGCTAGCCCAGAATTGCTGACCAAATAGGAGGCAACTTCTAGGCACAGGCCAGCTGAGGCTGTGGACAGGCACGCAGAGGGTATCGGGCAGTGCTGCGGGCATGGGGCCTGAAGCAGGCTGTCTGCATCCGGGGGGCTGCAGGAAGGTGATTGCGGGGCTCAGTGTAGGCGGTGCAGGCGTCGAGGAACTGCACTCCTTGGGCACGCGGTTGGAGTGGAGCGGAAGAACCACGGGGTGGTCTGGTGAGGGGTGAGTCTGGGAATCCCTCTTCGATTCCTCAGACAAGCGGCACCTGGCATATGCACGGTCAGCAGGTGTGGCGTGCGCAGGCCAGGGTGTGGCTGCAGGGCACGAGTGTGTGGGGCGGGGCCAGCCCCGAGGGCAAAGCCTGTTCAGGCAGAAACGTGTAGGGTAGAAGTGAAGGCGAGCATTTGGGAGCCAAAGGCATGGTGTGGGAAAGACCTTGTAAGTTCTGCCCCAAGTGGTGCGGGCAGTAGCTGTCACCCACCTGCCACAACCAGAGATGTGTCTGATGCCACAAGCCTGGCAGCAGTTCTCAGCAGGCAGGTGCTGGCAGTGAGGGCCCCCAGCTCCCCAGGGGGCTCAGCATCTGTTCTTTGCCTGGTGGCAAACTCCCGCTTTGGTAGCCATTGACGCGGAGCCCGCTGCAGGCCAACTGCTGGACTCTCAGTGTCCTTACCTGTGAAGCGGGGCAGTGAAGGGGACGGCACACAGCAGTTGTGAATCTGCCCTGAAAGGTTCCTAAAGCTCAATACCTGTACAAACACAAGGGTCTGTCTTCACCTGCACTGCATACTCCTCTGCTCCCCAGCATCCCTTCCCCTGGTTCACAGTTGGAGAAACTGAGGCCTAGAAAAGGCCAGCACCCTGCAGGGGCCGCACAACCAACGGAGCCAGACTCCAGCACCTCATCACAGGCTCTGCACCTACACCCATCTGGAGCCGGCTGAATAGTTTGCAAGACCCAGTGCAAAATGAAGAGGCGGGGCCCCTTGTTCAAGAACGCAGACAAATTTCACAATGGTGATAGCAGACTCCGAGCACGGGGCCCTGTGCTGCTGCCCAGGTTCTGTGCACATGAGGCCAGCCCTGCACCCACCTCCTAGGTTTTCCCTTGGACCACATGTTTTTCCATCAAGAAGGTATCTTGTGATGAGGAGAAGCACTAAGGCCTCCGTGCACTGCTACAGGTACCAACTGGGAGACATTTACCTTGTTTAAGTCTATTTTTGCTCACAGTCATTGCCCGGCCCACAAATCCCTTTTGGGCCCCAAGTGGATCCTGTAGGCAGGGCCGCCCTGCCCTGTGGGATGTGGGGAACCTCCAGGGACCCTGTTGCATCTCCCCATGCTGGGCCAGTGGAAAGTCTGTGTGTGTGGCAGGGAGGCCTTCTCGAAGTAGGGGCCTTGCTGGATCCCCGCACAGACACGCAGCTACTCTCTGGGTCTGTGGTAAGCACGTGGGGGTTCTGGACAGGGTGTCTCCCCAGAGGTGGGCCTGTCCGCTCCTCTGAGGCATGCAGGCACATGCCGCTCAGCCCCACAGGTGCTCCACAGGCCCCAGGCAGCAGCCTACCCTGGGCCAGGCTGTGTGTGGCTTCCTACCCCCTGGCCTCCACCACATGGTGGCTCCAAGCACAGATGAGGTCAAAGGTGTGTGTCCCGAGACCGAACGTGGAAGAGTGTCCGAGTCACGCTGTAGGAGAGCCTGTGGGCTGGGACAGAGATTGGTGCGGCCATCCTCAGAAGATACAGTCCGCCTCCTGGCTGTGCTGTCTTCTGTTCACTCTGGGACTCCCCCGAGCAGTACTTCCTTGGCTCTGAGATTTCGGGGGCACATGTGGCCTGAACTGGAGGGGCTTTGCTTAGCATGCCTGGCAGCGCCTCAGATCGTCAGCTGTTGACGTGTGTAGTCTTCTGCCAGGGGAGCTGCTGGGAGCTGGTGAGTCCCCCACCCTGCATGGTGTCACGCACTGGGCTCCCCCAGGGCTGCTGTCTTATTGAGATCACTGAGAGTTACAGTCTCATCGTCTTTGTGGCCAACACTAAAACTCCCCAGAAAGACGGGTCTCCTGTACCACTGAGGTTCATGGGGAGGGGTCCTAACCTCCAGTGAGCACTGCCAGGAGGTCATGCTGGAGGGGCAGTGTGGCGCCTCTCCTGAGCACCAGGCTTCAGCAGGTGCTGTTGTGGCCTCTGGGATCGACACACTGTGACCCGGCTGCATGTGTGGTTAGGAGTGTGGCTCTGGAGAGGCCACGTTACAAATCTTCCTTCTCCTGCTTTCTGTTCGTGTGACCCCCCAGCAGATGGCTTCATCTCGTTCTGCAAAAGTGGGGCTCAGGACAGCCCCCTCCAGGCCATGATGAGAAGTGAGGGGCTTTCTTGGGCACCAGCACTGTGCCCAGCTCAGACCACCTTCCCAGAGGGCCTGCTGTGCTGGGACAGGGCGGGGGTACTGCCGTGGGCTGGGGACCCTCTGCTTCCTGCGAGTGAGGCTTGGAGGCTGTGCTTAATCTACCCAGCATGAGTGGGGGCTTGGCTAAGCACCACACTATGGGGGAGGCTGTGAAGCCCATCAAGGACCCAGACTGAGCTGCAGAGTGTACAGCAGCAGGAGGCAGGCTGGCGGCACCCCAAGGGCCCGAAGTCAGGAGTGGCCATGAGTGGTGGCCTGAGGTCCAACTTTGGGCCTCCAGGCTGTTGGAGTGTGGGACTTCCTCCTAGCAATGGGCCCTGGATGTGTGGGGACTAACATGGACCTGCTGCGCGCTGGGGCCTGCTCTGAGCCATGCCATGCGGCTGCCCTTGAACAGGACCACCTACAGCTGAGAGTCCATGTGCCTCATGTCGGGGAGCAGGGGGAAGGAGCAAATGGTCGTCTGGTGCTGCCACAGCCTCTGAGCTGCCTGGCCCCAGTCCCTGCTGCATCCCAGGAGATCAAGGCCTGATGTGGCATCTGGGGGAGCCCTTGTCCTGCTGGGCCAGGGGGAGGGTTGTGGGATAGGAGGGTGGCTTTCCAAATGTGTAGGTCTCTGCAGTGATACCCCAGGGAGGGTCATGGTCATAGTGCTCCCTCCCCAGAATTCCCTAGTATGACTTCCTCATGGAGCTCAGTTAGCTGACCCTCGCTTGGGGTGGTGGGGTGATTCTCTGAGGAGGGTCCCTTCCATCAGGAGGCCACAGGGACAGTAAGGGGACTGAGTCATTCCAGGTTCCACTCCAGGGCCAGTTCTTTCCTCGGGAGGGGCTTTCAGAAGGTCTGGAACATCAGCAGCAGGGGTACAACCCGTTTTCCTCTACCTCTGTGGTGAGTGTATGATGTGCAGGCCTAGCCACGGCATCTCTCTGCCACCTCGCTTTCTCTTTCCCTGTCTTCCTTGCTCTCTGTCTCTGTCTCTGTCTCCTGCTTGGTCTGGGACGTCTAGTGGGGCAGCTCTCACACTTGTTAGCACTCCCCATCCAGATGCCTTGAAACAGTCCCTAGTGAGAGATGCCTTCTCATTTCCTTACAGTTTTAGCCCTTTGGGGATCCCAGATGATCTTACCTGTTCTCTTCACTTGACTCCAGTTGGCACTTGATTGTTTCCCACGCCCATGTCTGTTCTCAGGGGAGCTAGGCTGCCACAAGTAGGGGTGTCCTCAGATGGTGCTTTGGAAGGTCTGAGACTGCCTCTCAGGATACTGTGGGAGAAGCTGGGATCTAGCAGAAAACAAACTGATTGGAAAGATAAATTTATTTCTAATGTTGGCTTTGTGTGTTGATATTTTTTTTATGTGCATGTTAGAGTATATTTGCAGGTTTTAAAGTATTTTTTGCCTAATTATCCATCTGTCTTAGGCTGAGTTCTCTAGAAAAGCAAAACAGGTGAAGCGTATAGATAGAGAGATAGATAGTTAAAGGAAATGGCTCATGTGATTGATTGTAGAGGCTGGAAAGTCCAAGTCCATGGGTCAGGATGGAGGCTTCTCCCAACTCACATAGCTGCAGGGGCTGATGAACCCAAGATCTAGACCATGGAAACTGATGAATACCAAGATTGGCAGGCAAGCTGCTAGCTCCAGTCCCAAGAACTGGAGGTCAGATGAACAGGAGCCAGCTGCAGGATCCAGAGGGAGCAAAAGCCCATGAACTTTGCCAGAAAGTCTACCTATATTGGATGCAGCCCACACCCCCAAGGAAACTCCCTTTCAATTGACTCGCTACTCATAGTAGATCCCATCATGTAAGTGATCACATTATATCAGATCTAATCATGGAGGTGATTACATCACTATATGACTGCCAAACTAGATCATAATTGCCAAACCACTGAGAATCATGGCCCAGCCAAGTTGACACACAACCTTAACGATCAAAGTCCACTCTTTGTTAACTTGGCACCTGTACACACCTCCTGAAGCCATACATAATCTCTAAATAAAAATAATTATGAAGTCATACTTGTGCAAAACATGATATAACGTGTACAACCAAAAATGCACTAGCCCTGTTTGCATCTTGTATTTTATAAGTGAAGAAAACAAAAATATTTGATGCACACATACAAGGAAGTAATACTCATAATTACAGTCCTCGTTTCTGCAACTGGTCATGTGGTCATAACTGGTTTCTAGAACTACCTTCTTCCACCACCCATTCCACATTCCCTTTGCCCTCCGCAAGCACCTCGGCTGGTTGTGATTCTTTGCCTGATGGGGTGACCCAAACCTTCATTCCTGAAGGGTCAGGGCCATTAGTAGTCATGTCGGAACTGGGTTGCTGTAGTTTTCCATTGACTTTAACCACAGGGCATGGTAGTACTCAGAGACGCCCTAAGGGATCTCCTGCATTCCAGACATACTCTTCTTTGCCTCCGTTATGTAATATCAATCTGATTTCCTCTTGGTAGTCGGGATCAGTCAGTATGGTAACTTTCTTCTTTGCCTGTTGATCCAGAGGCATAAGGAGCCCAAAGTGGCCAGGTGGCATTCTTAATTTCCAGTTCAGTGGAATCAGTGATGTGTCTCCAGGTGGAAGCATTCCTTCCTTTGGAACTAAGACTTCTAGAACCACAAAGCATAGGGTCATGGGGACAGGAAGGAAAAATTATGCAAATGGGTCACTAGGGGTAATAGTGAGTAGTGCCATGCCCATTTCCACCCCTTGGTTCCTGGACCCATGCATCCTTGCTATGGGGAGAAACAGCATCATATTTTGGATGCTGGTTTAGAGCATATACAGCCTCCCGGAGAACATTGCCTCAACCCTCCAAGGTATTGCCACCTAGCTGGCACTGTAATTGTGTCTGTAGAAGGCCATTCCATCATTCTATCAAGGCAGCTGCTTCAGGATGATGGGGGACATGGTAAGACCAGTGAATTCCATGAGCTCGGGCCCATTGCTGCACTTCATTTGCTGTGAAGTGAATCCTGTGATCCGAGGTGATGCTGTATGGGGTACCATTTTGGTGCATTCTGTAAGTCCACGGATGGTAGTTTTGGCAGAAGCATTGCATGCAGGGAAGGCAAATCCTAGCCAGAGTAGGGGTCTGTTCCAGTAAGAACAAAACACTGCCCCTTCCATGATGGAAGCAGTCCAACATAATCAACCTGCCAACAGGTTGCTGGCTGATCACCTCGAGAAATGGTGTCATATTGGGGACTCAGTGTTGGTCTCTGCTGCTGGCAGATTGGGCACTCAGCAGCGGTTGTAGCCAGTGGGCCTTGGGGAGTGGAAATCCATGTTGCTGAGCCCATGCATAATCTCCATCCCTGCCACCATGGCTACTTTGTTCATGAGCCCGTTGCACAATGACCAGAGTGGCTAGGAAAAGAAGATGACTGGTTTCCACTCTACTTGATCGTTAAGATCCTTCTCTCCTGAGGTCACCCTTTGGTGAGCATTCACGAGACACAAATATCTTCACTTCTTTGGCCCATTCAAAGAGGCTTAACCACATACCTCTTTCCCATACCTCCTTGTCTCCAATTTTCCAATCATGTTCTTTCCAAGTCCCTGACCATCCAGCCAAACCATTGGCCACACTCCATGAATCAGTATATAATTGCACATCTGGCCATTTCTCCTTCCAAGCAAAGTGAGCAGCCAGATACACTGCTCAAAGTTCTGCCCATTGGGAGGATTTCCCTTCACCACTGTCCTTCAAGGAGGTCCCAGAAGGTGCCTGCATATCACTAAGAACCATCTATAAACCAGGCACAAGTTTTCTCTTCCTCAGTCAACTGATTATAAGGAACTGCTCATGAGACCATAGGTGAAGATTGGGAGATGGAAGTCAATGGGACAGGAGTGGAAACCATGGGTATTTGGGCCACTTCCTCGTGCAACTTACTTGTGCCTTCAGGGCTTGCTCAGGCCCAATCTCATATATATCGCGTCTGTTTAATAATGGAGTACTGCTGTGCATGTCCAACTTTATGGCTCTGTGTGTCAGACAACACCCAGTTCATGATGGGCAGCTCAGGCTGCATGGTGACTTGGTTAAGCATTCAGTCTCTACTAAGGCCCAGTAACAAGTCAAAAGCTGTTTCTCAAAAGGAAAGTAGTTATTTGCAGAGGATGGCAGGGCTTTGCTCTAAAATCCTAAGGGTCTGTGCTGTGATTCACCAATAGAGGCCTGACAAAATCTCCAAATAGCATCTCTATCTGCCATTGACACTTGAAACACCATTAAATCAGCCTAATCATATGGCCCAAGTGGCAAAGCCACTTGCACAGCAGTCTGAACCTGTTGCAGAGCCTTCTCTTTGTCTGGGTCCCACTCAAAACTAGCAAATTCCAAGTCACTTGATAAGTAGGCCAGAGTAGCACACCCAAATGAAGGGGATGTGTTCCCTCCAAAATCCAAAGAGGCCCACTGGGCATTGTGCCTCCTTTTTAGTTGTGAGATGCAATAACTTATCCTTCACTTTAGAAAGACTATCTTGACATGCTCCACACCACTAGACCCCTAGATATTTCACTGAGGTGGAAGGTGCCTGAACTTTTGTTGGATTAATTTCACAACCTCTAGCATGCAAATGTGTTACCAATAAGTTCAGAGTCATTGACACTTCTTCCTTACTAGGTACAGTCAGCAGTGTCATCCATGTAATGGACCAGTGTGACATCTTGTGGGAAGAAAAGGCAATTAAGGTCCCTGCATACTAAATTTTGACATAGGGCTTGAGAGTTGATATACCCTTGAAATAGGACGCTGAAGATGTATTGCTGGCCTTGCCAGCTGAAGGCAAACTGCTTCTGTTTGTCCTCCAAAACATGTATAGAGAAAAAGGCATTAGCCAGATCAATAGCTGCATACCAGTTACCAGGAGATGGGTTAATTTGCTCAAGCAATGAAACTACATTTGGAGCGGCAGCTGCAATTGGAGTCACCACCTGGTTAAGTTTTTGATAATCCACTGATTTTTTGCACGGGCCAAATAGGCAAGTTGAATGGGGATGTGGTGCGAATCACCACCCCTGCATCCTTCAAGTCCTTGATGGTGGCGGTAATCTCTGCAGTCCCTCCAGAAATGCGGTATTGCTTTTGGTTTACTATTTTCCTAGGTAGGGGCAGTTCCAATGGCTTCCACTTGGCTTTTCCTACCATAATAGCCCTTACTCCACTTGTCAGGGATCCAGTGTGGGGGTTCTGCCAGTTGCTGAGTATATCTATTCCAATTATGCATTCTGCAACTGGGGAAATCACACAGGATGGGTTTGGGGACCCACTGGACCTACTGTGAGACGGACATGAGCCAAGACTCCATTAATAACGTGACCTCCATATGCCCATACTCTGCCTGGTGGGCCACAGTGATGTTTTGCGTCTCCTGGAATTAGTGTCAGTTCAGAGCTAGTATTTGGTAATCCCTGAAAAGTCTGATTATTTCCTTTTCCTCAATGAACAGCCACTCTAGTAAAAGGCTGTAGATCCCTTTGGGTGAGGCTGGGAGAAAGATTAACAATATAAATTTTTGGCAATGTGGTGGGGTCCTTCCTCAAGGGGACATGGCCTCCCCTTCATTCAAGGGGTTGTGGGTCTCTAAACTTGCTCATGTCTGGGATTTGATTGAGGGGTTGTGACTATTCTGACAATTTGAGTTAGACTGCTGTTCATTTGACTTAGAATTCTTCTGCTTGTACAAATCAAGTAAATATTTAGTAGATTTCCTATCTATTTCGCTCCTAGATACAGCATGAATAAGTAGACAACACCGTAAGTCCATATGAGTTACACTATTCTGTTTACTGCTTTGACTTGGCTGTCCATTACGGTAACCACACTCACCTTGTCTTTGTCAATTGTCAATTGAGTGCTGCCACTTGGCCCCTACCACCATGGGGTCCAATCAGCCCCATTGTAGTTAGGTTTCTTAATTCAATTAGGGCAGTTTCCACTGTCAAATATGACTTATCAATCACAGCAGTCTTCAAGGATGCTGGAGCTCCCTTCACAAATTTGTTCCTCACAGTTGAAGTAAAAGGTGTGTCCTCTGGGCATTCCATGTGTGGATCTGTGGGTCTAACCTGATAAATCCACTCTAGCATGCCAGTATTTCCCTAAGCCTATGGATACCTTCTTCTACAGTATACCAAGGCAGGTCTGGCACTTCATTGATTCGGTGTAGGCCACCTTGTAATCCATGCTTCAGCAACCCAACCAACCAAACTATTAGATCCTTTCCTAACTTCTCAAGCTGAAACACTGAATGAAGAATCTGTACTTAGTGGGCCGATATCAATAAACTCGGACTGATCCATCTTTCTGTTCCTTGTATCATTATCCCACACCCTTAGTAGCCATTCCCACACATATTCCCCAGGTTTCTGTTTGTACATATTAGAAAAACCAAGCAGTTCTTTTGGAGTGTAGTGTACCTCCTCCTGGGTCACACTTTGTACTTCACCTTTTGGGCTCACTGGGACTTAAGTGTAGTTATAGATCTAGAAGCCAAATTGGGTGGTGGGGATATGTTTTGAGAACACTCAGCATTGTCTTGTAAGGCATCTGCCTCAGGTGATGCCCCAGCCAATGACTCAGACAAAGGCTCTTCAGACACAGCTGGGTTAATCTCATCAGATGGGTGTGGAGGGGCTAATGGTTTTACTGGGAGGGTGGCTTAGCAGACAAAGATGGGGTAATCTCTTCAGATGGGAGTGAGAGGGCTGGTTCTGTTGGCAGGAGTGATTCAATGGAATTTAGGGGCTCAGTGTCCCCAGCTTCCTGATTATCTGCCCATATATCCCCATCACAAATTTTGGGAATCCATTTCTTACCAAACAATGCCCTCACTTTGACTTCAGACATCACTCGAGGTTGGGAATTCAGTTGACATTGTGATTCAGCTGATCTTATGATAAGACTTTTGGTTTGGTTTTCTGCAATATCCTGTTACTACAAGAAATAAGGCTTTCTTTCAAGGCACAAGTGGAAACTTTGAGGTCATTTATGCAGCGCTTGAGCTTTGACTCTGAAGCCCTGAGCTCATCTCTTTCACCCCTTTGTCTAGCAAAAGTAGGACTAACCAACCAGCTTCATTATACTTCTCATTATGACAAAATGTAGAAAGGTATCAAACATGTGATCACCCAGAGCCTTGTCTCTCACCAATACCTGGTCTGTTTGTGGTGATATTTTGCATATTTGTATTGCCACCTTACACCATGAATTGGGATTGCTGTCTTTAAAGTGGTGGCACAGTGGTTAAGAGCTCAGGCTGCTAGCCAAAAGGTCAGCAGTTCACATCCACTAGCCACTCCTTGGAAACCCTATGGGACAGTTCTACTCTGTTTTACTGGGTTGCTATGAGTTGGTTTTATTTTGTTTTGTTCTCTTTACTACTGGAAGCAGAGTCATCAACATTTTTAAGACTAACCAGATTTGAGAATGAATTTAGAAAACTCATTCTTACAATTTTGTTTCTCTAGAACCATTGTCAGTACCAAATGTCTTGGGCTGGGTTCTCTAGAGAAACAAAACCAGTGAAGTGTCTATATATATGTAGAGAGAGAGATTTATATCAAGGAAATGGCTCACACAGTTGCAGAGGCTGGAAAGTCCCAAGTCCATGGATCAGGATGGAGGCTTCTCTCTACTCACGTAGCTGCAGGGGCTCATGAACCCAGTCCAATCCACAGAGGAGACAAATCCCAAGATCAGAAAGCAAGCTGCTAGTTCAAGTCCCAAGAACTGTAGGTCAGATGAACAGGAGCCAGCTGCAGGATCCAGAGTGAGCAAAAAAGCCCATGAGCTTTGCCAGAAAGTCCACCTATATTGGATGCAGGTCACACCCTCAAGGAAACTCCCTTTCAGTTGATCAGCTTCTCACAGCAGATCCCATCATGGAGGTGATCACATTATATCAGATCTAATCATGGAGATGATTACATCATTATACGACTGCCAAACTACATCATAATTGCTAAACCACTGAGAATCATGGCCCAGCCAAGTTGACACACAACCTTAATGATTACCTAATTCATTTTTAAACTTTTTATTATGAAAAATTTTGAGCATTGTTAAAAAATAATGAAAGCACAAATAAAAGAATACAGGGTTTATTGGAGCAGTTATTCTGTATGCATAAAGGGAGACCATTTTGTTTCTAAGAAACGAATGGCTCAGTGTAGGCTAATTAACAAGCTTTTAAGGAGAAGAGGAAGAAGCAGAGTAGAAAACTAACCATTGCCTAGTCTCAACATGGAGCCCTGGTGGCACAGTGATTAAGAGTTCATCTGTTAACCAAGAAATTGGCAGTTCGAATCTACCAGCTGCTCCTTGGAAACCCTATGAGGCAGTTCTACTCTGTCCTATAGGGTTGCTATGAGTTGGAATCAACTCGATGGCAAGGGTTTAGTTTGGTTTTTTTGTAGTGTCAACAGGACTGGTTGAATCATGCCCCCCCAGTCTGAGATCAGCCAACATCTGGTTACTAGGTTGTCTCTGTGGCCCTCAGTCACTTACACATATCCTCAGGTGTAGTCCAGAGGTGTCAAAATAATAAAGGTAGGGAATTCCAAGGATTATCTTGCAGAAAGCAAGGGAAATTACCTAAAGTTAAATTCTTTGCACAAGGTAAACCCTGAACTAGTTTATGGTTAAGAGATGTCTTTGTCACAAAGGAAAAGCTGCGTGACTTTGTGGTCACAGTGTCTCTACACTATCTATCTGTTTTGGGGTACATTTTACAACAGTCGGTGACCTTTGTGAATTTTCTCTGCACTCACCGAAATCTGTCAATTTGGGCCTCAGTTTGTCTGTTTAACAGCATATACAAGGTAAACAGTAGTATAATGAACTCGCACACTTCCCTCTCCCAGATGGAACAAGGGTCCCTGTTATGAATTGAACTGTGTCCCCTGAAAATGTGTGTCAACTTGGCTAGGCCACAATTCCCAGTATTGTGTGTTTGTCCACCATTTTATGAACTGATGTGATTATTCTGTGTGTTGTACATCCTAACCTCTGATGTTAATGAGCCAGGACTCGATCTAGAGGATTAGGTTGTATCTTGAGTCAATCTCTTGAGATACAAGAGGAGAAGCAATCAGAGATGAGAGGGACTTCATACCGCCAAGAAGGAAGCACCGGGAGCGGAACACATTCTTTGGACCCAGGGTCCCTGCAGTGAGAAGCTCCTAGACCAGGGGAAGGTTGATGCCAAGGACCTTCTCCCAGAGCCAAGACAGTCCCCATTCTGCCTATCTTGCATCATTGATCTCTCTCTACCCACGCTCCTTAATGATTATTTGTTCAGTTTTCTCAGGTGAAATTTAAGTGGGCTGAAATACACAAATCTTAGCTGTATAGTTTTAACAAATGAGTATGCCCTTGTGGCCCATACCCCATGATGATACCTATAGAACCTTTACATCTCCCCTTTTCTGTCCCCTTCCCAGCCCTCTACCCGCCAGGCAACGAGTGTGACTGTCCCCTGAAGTCAGTCTGGAATCATGCCTGGCATTCTTCTCATGTGCTCGCACCTTCCATTTGGCCTGATGTCCATGAGGTCAGATTGCTGCAGGTCATTCTCATCACTGCTGAGTGGTTCCATGCCAGGGACACAACAGCGTGTATCTGTCACCATGGGAGGGCATCTGCAACCGTGTTCGTTCTCAGCTGTTGTGACTGATTCTGTTGTTTGTGATTAAGTCATTATGGAGACATGCTTTTTTCTCTTAAATGAATGGAGTGGGACTGTTGGGTCACATGGTAGGAGTGGTGATTCAGTGGTAGAATTCTCGCCTTCCATGCAGGGGACCCAGGTTGGAGTCCTGACCAATGCACCTCATGTGCAACCAACACCCATCTGTCAGTAGAGATGTTTGTGTTGCTGTGACACTGAATAGGTTTCAGCTGAGCTTCCAGACTAAGATGGACTAGGAAGAAAGGAAAATCAGCCAGTGAAAACCCTATGGATCACAACGGCCTGATCCACCACCCGTCACGGGGATGGTGCAGGACCAGGCAGAGTGTTTTCCTTCTGTCCTGCACGGGGTTACCTGAGTTGGGGGCCGACTGGACAGTAGCTAATAACAACAACATTGTAGGAGTGTGTTTAACTTTGGATGAAGAGTTATGACTGTCTTAGAAAGTGTGACATTCTTGTTTGGCCCATGCCCCCTCCAGCCTGTGCATGGCTCATGTGTTTATCCAATTTGCATAATTTAGAATGATTTTGTAGTCATCTTATAATCTTCCTTTTCCCCCTACTTTTTCTTTTATAAAGCAGTTTTGGCAAATTTTCAGGCAGGGCTTACCTGTACAAATAGTTGTGTTTTAATGTTCTTAGCACTAAAGATGAGAAATTCCTGTTTGGATCAGAATTTTAAATTAACGAGTTTTTTGTCCAGGAAGAAACCTCTGCCGCAGTGTGAAGTAAAGATTCTGTGGGAACATTGGCCTGGCTGGGAGGCTTCCTTGGGCACGGGGCTCTCCCAGAGAGCTGAGTGTGGCTCCAGGAGGGCAGAGTTCTCAGCTCTCAACCCTTACACCATTTCTGCCTCTGCAGCCACGCTGGGCCTCTACTTCTCAAGGGACGCCTACTGGGAGAAGCTGTACGTGGACCAGCCGGCCGGCACACCCCTGCTCTATGTCCACACACTTCAAGACTTCCCTGGCGAGGTGCCCAGCTTCCGCCTGGGCCAGCACCTCTACGGCGCCTACCGCTCGAGGCTCCATGAGAACGACTGGATCCGCATCCAGGAGGACATGGGCCTCCTCTACCTGAACCAGAGCCTGGACCAGAGCACCTGGGAGGAGCTCAGCTCCCGCAGTGAGTGAGCAGCTCCTGCCTCATCAGACTTCACTCCCCCACCCCATCCCACCCTACCCCACCCCACCCTGCTCCACCTCCATCACACCCTAGGCCCTCCTGCTCACCGCCACTTCCCTCCACCTCTGCCTCCCCCCAGTTCCCACCTCTGAACCCGAGGAATCAGCACAGTCCACGTTACAGCGTTTCCCCTATAAGCCCTGCCATAGAAGGGGCAAGTGGGGCTGGCCTGCCAATATCCCGCCTGATGAGGGGCCAGAATGAGTCTGGGGGCCGCGGATGACCCTTGCCTCTCTGAGGCTCTGGGGATTTTGAGGGAATCACGTGCATGATTTGGGGGCCCTCTACATGCCAGTTGGGTTAAGAAGGATTTGGGGGTTGTGAAAGCGGGGTTCACAAGAGCTAGGAAAACACTAGGGTTTTGATTCAGCAAGTGACCTGGAACGTGCTGGAGAAGCAGCAGTTCTCCCGGAGAACCTGTCTTCCCAGCCACAGCAGCTGCGCGTGGGGCCTGGCGGGGACTTAGCCAGGCTGAGGAGCGGGGGGAGGAGGCCACGTGTGGCCCTGGTACCAGGCAGGGTGGGCGGAGCAGAGTCCTGCCTCTTGGCACAACAGGGTGATGTCTTCCACCTTCTGCACCCCTTCTGTACCTAATGGGGCCACTGGGACCTCACGCTGCCCTTGTCCTGAGACGGGAGGCAGACAGCCTGCTGTGGACACAAGGGAGGTGACTGCCTGCCTGTGCCAAGTAAAGTCGGGGTCACAAGATGGGAGGGGCCTGAGGAGGGGCAGCCCTTTCTCCGGGGGCCTCCTGGGGAGGTGGCATTTGAGGTGGATCTCGGCTCAGCACTCACTCAGTCCCTGCTGTCCTCACCCTGAGCTCCCGTGGGACACATCAGGAGCTGGAGTTCCCTGGGGTGGATGCCCGAGTGGGGTCTGCTGTAGAAACAGTGCGTGGGCGTGTGTTTAATGAGAGCTCTAGTCCATAGCTGTGACTTGAGAGAGCCCCTGTATGCCTCAGGGCCCATCAGGAGAGAAACCACACTTAATTTGAACAGGGAACATTTATATAAAGAATTATTAGCTACAGCTGGGGAACGAGGCAATGAAGCATGGGCTAACAGGAAGCAAAGAGAACTCTGAAGAAGGTAGAAGCAGCAGATGTGAGGAGCAGCATGCACCGCACCGGGGCTGAGACAGGGGCCAAGGAAGAGCCCTCCAGTGGAGATTCAGACCTCACTGGAGGGGAAGGTGTTGTGGTGCTTCTCTCTAGTGCTGGGGAAGTGTGTCCACCGGGCTGTGTCTCAGCAGAGCTTCATGGGGAGGGAGCGTGGTGCAGCAGTGGTGGGATGTGCTGGAGAGCACCCCTCTAGCACTGGGGAAGTCTGTCCGTGGGGCTGTGTCTCAGCAGAGCTTCACGGAGAGGGGGCGTGCATGCACCATGTGCTGTAGGAACAGACCCTGGTGAAGCTGCCCACCTGCAGGAGATGGGGGCAGGATACTCAGGGTACCTCTTGGGTGGGGCAGTGATGTGATGAGGGTGGTGGGAGATACGGGGGGAGTTAGACACTGCTCAGGACTGCCTTCTGGGAGACAGTGATGTAGCAGGAGTCGGGGGCATGGGGGGACTTAAGCACAGAGCTCAGGGTGGCCCTCTGGGGGTGCATCGAGCAGAGTTTGAATGACCAGAGAATGTGGCACTGGTGCTTATGCAGAGGGAGCAGGGTGGCAGGACCCTGAGGCAGAAACAGGGTCCCAGTTGCAGGCTGAGGTGGGGTTAGGGGAGGGGAGGGCAGTAGGGATCACTGGGCTGGGGTGGTCAGTTCAGTGGAGCCCTGGGACCACCCTGAGGACTGAGTTTCAGCAGCCTGCAACCTGCCTCCATTGGCCCGGCGCCCACAGGCCCTGCTGGCTCTTTCTCTGCAGATGGCGGGTTCCCCCTGCTCACCGTCCACCTCCAGGTCTTCCTCTCACCGGCATCCCTGCGCGAGAGTGAGTGCCAATGGCCAGGCTGTGCCCGCGTCTACTTCTCCTTCATCAACGCTTCCTTCCCCGCCTGTAGGTCCCTCAAACCCAGGGACCTCTGCTTCCCAGAGACAGGCCTGTCCTTCCGCATCCGAGAAAACAGGCCCCCTGGCACCTTCCACCAGTTCCGTCTGCTGCCTGTGCAATTCCTCTGCCCCAACATTAGTGTGGCCTACCGGCTCCTGGGAGGTGAGTGCGGCCCACAGGCCTGGCCGGGCCTTCGCGTCCACCCCACCACAACGCCGTCCATTCCCTTGATGTTCCAGAAAGTCCTCTCACGTGCCCACCATGGGCCCAGTTCTGTTCTAGGGGCTAAGGGTGCAACCTCGAGCACAGCAGGCAGAGACTCTGCCTGCCAGAGCCTTGTTCCCATGGAGGACAAAGAGGACGCCGTCCTGGGGAGGGCACGGGAAAGGTGGAGAGCCTGCTTCAGATAGGGGTCAGGGACAAGGGCGGCAAGGGTGGAGATGTTCAGGGTGAGGGCGGGCTACGAGGGCTGTCAGGACTGCCTCTCTTAGGGACATGGAAGGGCTTTGGTTCCTGTGCTGGGAATGATTTGGATGGGCAGGTTTCAGGAGGAAGCAGGGAGGCATTTAGGAGGCTGCTGAGAAATTGGGTGCATGAGGACAGGGACAGGACAGAGGGTGGGAGCAGTAGAGCCGAGACACAGGCAGCCTCTGGCACGTTTTGAAGGGAGAGCCAGCTGGCTTTCCTGATGGGTCGGATGTGGGATGCTGAGGGAAAAAGGACAAGCCTGGTTCCAGGGATTCTGCCTAAGCAGCTGCAAGGCCAGGGAGGCCGGGGAGTGGGATTGGTGTGGATCCGAGTGGAGGCAGACAGAAGGCGGCTGAGGAGCTGAAGCTCACAGGGGTCAGAGGCTGGTCTGCTAGAGGGCAGTGGAACTGGGCCCACACCAGACTGCGCCCAAGAACCTGGTGATGGTGCCACAGAAGTTCTAAACGGAGGCACAGGGCGTTCACCCACACACCCTTCACGTCTCTCCTCTGCCCTGCTTCGGGATCTTTGTGCTAGACTGCCAGCAGCACAGCATGTGGCTTTGCATGCTGCCCTTCCCACTACACTTAAATTGTGCTTAACATGTGTTTTGTGTTCAGGAAGAATAGAGGAAAGCATTATGTGGTGAGCGTTCCCAGGGTGCTGTGTGATCCGCGGCCCTGTGCAGGGCATGTGTCCGCAGGTGGCCGTGTCACCAGCGTGACCTCCAGGCAGCCAGCAGTGCACCTTGCCTGGGCTTTCTCCTGAGGGCAGAGTGTAGGCAGGGCTGGGTGGAAGGTGTGCTCTGGTTGTTGGAAGATGACTGGAGTCTTTGGGTGTCATCAGACAGAGCAGGGCTGGCCCAAACAGGGCACCTTGGCCACCGTCACCCCCTCCTATGGCGAGGAAGCTGAGACGTGGATCCACCACACCGCAGGAGGTGGTGGAGCAGGGTGTTGCGAACGTGCGTTGGTGCTGTCAGATGGCACACACATCTGCTGTGTGTGTTTTCTAGTGCTGGGATTGTGGCTCATTTCCTTGTTTCTCACATTCTCTAAAATGAGCTCGTAGTGCTCCCATAGTTTAGAAAATTCCCAACGTTACTTTTTTAAAAACAACAAAGGCCCATGCCTGGGTGTCTGGGCCTGCAGCCTGGCCTGTGCTGGAGCGCTCCCAAGCGGCGCCACCCTCCACTGCCGCCAGTCCCAGGCCCCCAAGGGCACAGGTGGCGCAGGCCCTGGGAGGCCTTGGCCACCAAGCATTGCTTCAGAGACCCACCTAGGCCCTCCTCGATGGATGTTCAGCACAGGCCTCTTGTCCTGCCCTTCCCATAGCGCTGCGGTGTTGTACCGAGGAGGCGGGCGTGAGGCCACAAGGCCAGAGTGCAGGAGAAGCAGCCAGCACACCCTGTGTCTGACCCCAGACCCCTCCCCCCAAGGAAGGCAGTTCCTGGTCACCAGGTCCTGGTCTGCTTGGTCCCAGGTGAGCACCTGCCCTTCCGCTGCGCCCCAGACAGCATGGAGGTAAGCACCCTTCGGGCCCTGGACCGAGAGCAGCGGGAGAAGTACGAGCTGGTGGCCACGTGCACAGTGCAGGCTGGAGCCCGTGAGGAGGAGGTGATGGTGCCCTTTCCCGTGACCGTGTATGATGAGGATGACTCGCCACCCACATTCCCTGGGGGCCTCGACACCGCCAGCACCGTGGTGGAGTTCAAGCGGAAGGAGGTGCCTGTCCGTCCTCATATCTGTTTTTCTGTCCATCTGCCTTTTTGGGTGTCTGTCTGTCCATCCATCCATTTATTCCTCTGTCTGATCAGCTGCCCATCTACCCGTGTGTCTGTCTGGCTGACTGTCTGCCTGCCTGTCCATCTGTCAGGGTTTACTGCCAATCTCCAGGGCATGGGAGTAGAAGGGGGAGAGGGTGAGGGAGGCCCTGGGGCATGTCTGTGGGTGCCTGAGCTCACACAGCCCAGCCCTGGTGCCTGGAGCACCCCCTTCCTTCTTTGCAGTCCTTACAGGAAGGGGAAAGCTGGGTCCCACAGGGGAGAGAGCCAGGGATTGGTGAGAGACAGGGTGGTCCTGCAGGATCTCTCCAGGATCTTGGCTGCACAGGCCTCCCCATCTGGTCCACAAAGGGTGGCGCTTGACCGCCCTCTGCTGGGCCTTGGGCCGTCCTGCAGCCAGGCCTACAGCTCAGTGATCCTCTGGACACCCAGGGCAGGTTTGGCAGGTGGGGAAAACAGGAATGAAGCACGTTTTATAAAGAAGTGGGGGGGGGGGGGGTCTCTTGAGCAGAGACATGCTCTGAACCTTCCTGGAGACACCCTCCAGCCTGGTGTGCAAGGGTGCTGGGAGGAGGGTCCTCTGGGATTCACCTGGGCTTGGGTCCTGCCACTGTGTGGCCTCAGGCTGAGCCTGCCCACTTGGCCCAGCTTCGTCAGGGCAGAATGTAAGCAAAGGTCTGTGGCAGCTGCCCCATTGAGCCCTGCGGGAAGTCTGTAGGTGCTCTTATCCTACCTGTTGTACAGGGAGGCCCGTTGGGATCTCAGCCCAAGTCAGCCTGTCCCCAGAGCCAGCACTCTGGGGGCCACATGCTTGGGCGCCCCGTGAGCTGCACCAGGGCACACACACATCCTCACAAGGTCTCAGGGACAGTGGGGACCCTGCCACCCACCTTGACATTGCATCCTGTCCTCTGTAGGGAACTGTTGTGGCCACGCTGCGGGTCTTCGATGCAGACGTGGTGCCAGCGTCTGGGGACCTCTCCAGGCGGTACACGAACACGCTGCTCCCAGGGGACACCTGGGCACGCCAGACCTTCCGCGTGGAGCACACGCCCAACGAGACGTTGGCCCCAGGCAACGGCAGCTTCGTGCGGGCCACAGTGCACGAATACAGTAAGACAGGCTGTCCCGGATTCACAGCTCCCCGCACTCACGCCTGCTTATCTGCCCCAGCCCTTCCTGTGTCTGCAGGGTCCCATGTGCTCCTCTCTTTCTCCAGCTGCCCACATTAGGCCCTGCGGGCCCCATCACGCCGCCTTGGGCTCACCACCCACGCGGACATACATGTCACCCCCAAGGTGGCCTGAGGTGCCAGGGAGTTTTGACATGTACCCACAGAAGCACACACGCACACATACCTGCTGCCAGCAGCTCCCTGCTAGCAGGAGTTGGTGGACAGTAGCCATCTCTCGTGCCTTGAGTGGGGGATTCTGAGCTGGTTGTCCTATGCAGGCTTCCAGAATGCTCCAGCAGGTTAGGCTCCAAGTGGCCACAGTGCTCATGTGCTCGATGGGCAGCTTATATAAAATGGCCTTTAATTCCCTGCCTCACACCCCCACTCTCCTACCCACACTGTGCGTCGTGGGATCACCTTCCAGATACTAACCACTTACACTTGGGTCCTGGTTTGGGAATCTGCTTCAGGAGGAGTCCAGGTTCACATGTACCTTAACCCTATTCACATGCACACATGCCCCCACTCAGACGGTCACACACACACACACACACACACACAGGTCATCTCCTGGCCAGAAAGGGTTCTTTGGGCACCCAGTTCAGCCTGGCAGTGGAAATGTCTGTGCTGTCTCTAACTTGGCGGGGCCCCAGGCCTGTCACCTGTGCCCCAGGCTGCGTGTGAGGCAGGGGCGTGCATCTGGAGAAGGTGCACAGTGGGCATGGGGTGTGGCCCGCGGCCCGGAGCCAGCTCCAGAATCATCACTGCCCTCCCCACACCCACCACAGGGCTTGTGCTCAACCGGAGCCTCCTCATCTCAGAGAGCCACGCCCTGCAGCTGGCTGTACTGGTCAACGACTCCGACTTCCAGGGCCCCGGGGACAGTGCCCTGCTCCTCCACTTCAATGTCTCTGTGCTGCCTGTCAGCCTGTGTTTCCCCAGCACCTATTCTTACGTGGTGAGCAGGAGGGCCCGCCGCTTCGCCCAGGTGAGCCCACACCACGTCACCTGCCGGGGGGGCGGTGTGGGCCATTCCCCTCCCTGCCCAGCCAGTACGTGGAGCTGGCCTGGGTTGTAGCCAGACACAGGGCCGGCGAAGGCCTGCCAGGGTCGAAGCACAGGGCTGATGTCGTCCTTGGGCACTGTTTCTTTGCTTTTCCCTTCTTTGGGAGTCTTTAGACGTGTTTTGTACTAATATGAGAGCAAGGCCAGTAGACCGACACATCCTGACTCGGAAAGATGTTCCTTAAGGGAAAAAGTGGTTTGCAGAACTGTTGGTCTCACTTGACTTCATTTGTGCAAAAACAAATCTCCATCAATGGGAATTTGCAAGTGTGTGAACACAGACAGCTGCTTCTGGGGAAAAGGCAGGGGCTTCCACCTTTTACCTCCTGCAAATGTATTTCCTAGATAGCTTATATTGTGCTTGTCACTGGAAAATAACAGAAGTGAAAAATTACAAAGTAATCAGCGTTCATTAAAGAAGAGAAGAACACGGAGCAGTACTCGATGTGGAGCACTGTGGTGCGGTTCTTTCTAGCCTGTCTTTCCCCACCATTTTCCTGTTCGGCTGCGAGTGCAGTGTGGTACCTGGTCTCACACTCCATGTTCCCTTGACAGAGCAGTGTGTGGATCAGCACGTGGATCAGTTCTCTCTGGCACGCCACATTTACTGGCCAGCTCTCTTGTCCTCGTGGTGCTGCCACATCCCTGGAAGTAGTTCCCACACCCCACACTCCTGGTGGCTGCCTGTGTCCAGCCCACCTAGGGCCCGCTTGCTGCCTGCCCTGGCCTCTCATAAAGCTCTGGGCATCCCCAGCTGTGGGCAGGGGGCCTGGGGCTGACAAGGAGAGTGGAGGAGGTCTCCACAGAGGGCTGGACTAGAGGTGGGAGGGGGGCCTGGGGCTGACGAGGTGAGTGGAGGCGGTCTCCACAGACTGCTGTACTAGGGCTGGGGCATGCAGTGCTGGAGGTGAGTCAGCTGCACCATCCAGAGACTCAGGAGACAGTGGCTGCTCATCCCTTCCCTGGGAGTTGAGTTGTGAAGGAAGGAATGTGACCCCAGGCAGTGCTGAGGAAGTGGAAAGGCCCTGGTTTGTGCCTGGGAAAGTGCCGTGCACCCAACCAGCCATTTTTGTGGTAACGTTGATCGCCAGCTTGCAGGAGCCCAGCTTGGCTCTGCTTCGGGGTGGGCCTCACAGGGCTGAGCAAGGACAGGCTGGGCAGTTGCAGCCCGGGGACCTCTCCCCTGCCTGGCCTTGGTTCCCACCATGGCAGCCTCACCCCAGAGTGGCACCTCAAGACTCTGGTGCTTGTGAGGCGAGGTCAGCAGTGGTGAGCTCTTCTGCAGTGGCGGTCAGCCTCTCAACCCTGGGAAGAAACGCGTAAGTCCCGGGTTCCCCCAGCACAGCGTGGGATAGCAAACCATGCTGGAGGACAAGTCCCACGGCCCAGAGGCGGTGCTCTGGGTGGCCCTGGGAGGACTGGATTCACCAAGGCCCATGGCCAGAAGAAGCGAGGAGGGACAGTGGGTACGAGACCACCATGCCGTGGAGACCCGTGGGGCCACAGGGGCCATGGGTGGGCCTCTCCCAGGCTTCATCTTGCCCTGTGCGGCTCCAGATTTCTACCTGTCAGCACCTGCTTCAGCCCAAAGCCCCTGCCCCACTGCCTCTCAGACACTCCTCAGAGTCCACAGTCTGGCTGAGCCCCCACGCTCCCCCTCAGCTGCTTGGGGCTTGTCTGGATTTTCTGGTCTCACCTTACCACAGATGACTGCGCCTTATAGTGAGGATGCAGAGCCTGCGGCGGGCCTGGTGGCTGCCCTGGGCTGTCTGGCTCCACTCAGGCTTGCAACCCCCACCCAACCAGCTGGAGAGGCGGGTGCGGGGAGGAGGGAGATCTGTAGCAAGAAGCAGTGGGGGCCTGGGAGGCCCGGAAGGCAGCACTGCGCTGCTCCTCAGACACGCCCAGCCATCCTGCCCTGGGACCTCTGCACTGTTGTTTCCTTCACCTGGAACCTCTTTACCCAGAATTGGCTTGTTCAGAGCTTTACTCACGTCACCTTCAGAGAGCCCCTTCCCTGATCATCTTGTCTCCAATACCTCCCACCCATCGCTCCCCACCCTCTGCCTGACAGGGGATATGTTTACTTGTTTATCTGCTTTTGGAGGGGCCGGTTCGTCCCTTGGTTGAGTCCCAGGAGCTCAAGGCCTTGGTTGGCTTCATCCGGCACTAAGCGCATAGCTCCCTGAGCAGGGGCTCAGGTGTGGGAGGTGTGCATCAGCCTCTGCTGTTTGAATGAATGAATGAGGAGAGGGAGGAGTCAACCCCTCCATGGAGGGCCTGCCTGGGTCCTTTGCTGCCACCAAACCAAACCTCAGCGCCCTGGGTTCCTCTCTGCTCCCCTGGCTCCCAGGACCAGGGTGGGTGGTGCCAGGGCATGAACTGCAGTCAGCCCAAGGGGCCAGGTACCCCTCTGCATGACTGGCCTGTGTGTTCAGTGGGCAGGGCCAGAAGGATGGTGGTCCTAGGGGCGGTACTGACACCCAGCTGAGTTGAGGTGCTGCGCCAGGGGCTGTCTGGGAGTCCCCTGCCCACGGCGAAGCTGCAGCCCACCAGCACCTGGCTGAGATGCCTGTGCCTCTGCCTAGGTCGGGAAGGTCTGCGTGGAGCACTGCCTGGAGTTCAGCGGCATCCTCGTCCAGTATAAACTACAGCCCTCTGGGGCCAACTGCAGTGCCCTGGGGGTGGTCACCTCAGCAGAGGACACCACCGGGACCCTGTTTGTGAATGACCCGGAGGTCCTGCGGCAGTCCGAATGTGCTGAGCTCCGGTACATGGTGGTGGCCACTGAACGGCAGACGCGCAGGCAGGCCCAGGTCCAGCTGCTCGTCATAGTGGAGGGGACGTGTGAGTGCCTGGGAAGTGGGGGGACTGGGCGGGGCTTAAGCCTGGGGTCTAGTGCCGGGGCTCCAGCAGGACAGAGCACGGGTGGGCGTGAAGCAGCCTCACCCTGCAGTCCCCCACGGACCCCCTGGAAACTGCCCCAGCTCAAGTCTGCTCCCCATACACTTAGAGTAGTGCCCCCCTCCCAGCTGTGTGGGAAGGTTTGCATGGGAAGAGTGTGAAGCAGCTTCCACCCCAAGGACCTGCTTGGAGCAGCTGTCGCTGCCCCCACCCCACTGCCGCCCTTGCAGCTTGTACACGCACTGGATTTAGGGTTGCCAGACAAAACTGCGGGCCCTGGTTAAATGAGAATTTAAAATAAACAAGATTGTTTTCTGGTATACGTATATCCATGCAGTGTTTGCAGATGCCGTAGTTTGTCTTGGAAGATGAACTTCCAAGGATGCCGCTTGCATTTTCATTATTCATTCTTTATCTGGAGTCCAGAGTTAACCGCACGTCCTGTGTGGTGGTTTGCTGAGTCTGGCCCTCTCTCTGGCTCCCTGTCCTCACTCCCCTCTTTGTGACTGTGTGCTGTGACGGGCGGGTGCCACACCCCATCCCTACACGGAGAGCACCCACTCCGGGCCCCGTCAGTGCCCTGTGCCCCGTACCAGCTCTGCTGTCCTGTGCTGAGTTGTGCCTCCTGGCCTGACTGCCAGTAGCCCAGCCGGTGCTTCTCTTGCGGGCCGTGCTGGCCGTTCTCACGAGACCCTGCTTGTCCACCCTCCCAGATGTGGCCGAGGCGGCCGGCTGCCCCCTGTCCTGCTCGGTCAGCAAGCGGCGCCCTGAGTGCGAGGAGTGTGGTGGCCTGGGCTCCTTGACTGGCAGGTGTGAGTGGAGACAGGGCGACGGCAAAGGTAGGCCCCGTGCAGCTGCGTCCTGGGAGGGGCCCGGAGGCCAGGGGGTGTTTGTAGCTGGGGTCCCCGTGGGCCCGCAGCCTCGTACTGGGCTGTCTCCGCTCTGGTGCTCCCTGGTGCTTTCTCCCCACGTGGTTCACGCTGGGCTCCCTGCACAGACACAGAGACTCTTCCACCACCTTGGGCTCCTAGCCATCTGGCCCCGACACCCTTCTCTCCTGGCCCCAGTCCTGTCCGCCTGGCTCCGTGAACTCAGGCACAGCCTGGGGCTGTCTCTGTCCAGGCCTCAGCTGCTCCTCCTCAGCGGGCACAGCTGGTCAGGGAGGCTCCTGACAGGCCCTGGGGGGTAGGGAGAGGTGCTTTCCCCAGGGCCCCGCCCAGTAAGCCTGGGAGGAGACGCTGACATGGCAACACCTGGCTGTCTGTGTGTCACAGGGATCACCAGGAACTTCTCAACCTGCACCCCCAGCACCAGGACCTGCCCCGATGGCCACTGTGACGCTGTGGAGAGCAAGGACTTACATATTTGTCCCCAGGACTGCCTTCGTAAGAGCCCCTGGGGACACGGCCAAGGTGGGAGGAGGCCACTCCTGTGCTGTGTCTGTGGGTCGAGGGCTTTGTCCCAAGTGTGGGGCCTGGCGCCCGGCCAGTGTGCTCCACGCCTTCCAGCACACTGATTAGGCACAGCCCTCCGGACAGGACATGCTGGCTTCCCCGGTCCACACCTCCCCGCCCAGCCATCCTTCTGCCCCTTCCCTGGGACCCCAGCAAGGCCCTCGATCCGGGCCAGTCTGTGCCCCCACCCCTGTGGGAAGCAGCTCCACACACCGCTCTCCCTGGGCGTGGGGTGCTGACATGAGGTCTGGGGGCCCAGGGCTGGCAAGCCGGGGCAGCAGGCTGAGGTGGTTGTCTGAACCCGCAGGGGGCGGCAGCATCGTAGGCGGCCATGAGCCTGGGGAGCGACAAGGAATTAAAGCCGGCTATGGCATCTGCAGCTGCTTCCCTGAGGACAAGAAGTGCTTCTGTGAGCCGGAAGACAGCCAGGGTGAGTGGCGGGCCAGGCCGGGCTGGGGGCTCAGCCAGGCTGGGCGAGGGTCAGGACCCCATGCCGTGCTCCCACATCTCCCTGAGCCCCAGGGAGGACTCACATAGGCAGTACTGAGTCCCCGGTGTGGGAGCTCAGTGAGACTGTGAGACTGGGCCTCACTGTCTCCATCTGTGCAACCAGGGAGTTGGTCCAGGTTGCCCCATAGAGTGCTTTCCAGGCCCAAAGCTCCGTGATGGAGTATGGCCAGTGATGTCACTTCTGTCGAATAGCTCTGTGGGCTGTCCAGCAGGGACCCGTCCCAGCCAGAGCCTCGGAGGCTGCCCCAGGGCTGCAGTGTGGTGGGTGGCAACCATTTGGGGACCCTGACACCCCTTGGCCCCCAGATCAAACTGGCCGCACTAATGGGAGTCGTCTGCCCTGAGCCCAGCAACGTTTTCCCGGCATCTGGGTTGTAATTGCTAGGGCCTAGGTTCTGAGCCTGTTTCTTTTTTTTTTTCCGTTTTTAATAAAGACAATACCAAAGGTAACTGGAACACAGAAGAAAGCATTTGCCCCCCTCCCAGCCCTGCAGAGCCTGGGAGGGGGCGTGGTGGGGGCTCTGTGGTGGGGGGCTCCTGTGCCTCCTCTCACGTGAGGGGCACTGGGGGCTCGTGACCGCAGTGAGAGGGTACACGTGGCGCGCTCAGTGCCACCAGCGCGTTCACTGTGTTCTCACCACCTTCCCGGCATCGGTGACGCTCACTGCAGGCAGCCCAAGGCGCGCCCTTGAGCGCCCGGCCGGCTCCTGCGGGGGCCCGGGCCCCGGGCTCACACGGCCTTGCCCACAGAGGCGCTGTGTGACGAGCTTTGCCGGACGGCCATCATGGCGGCCGTGCTCTTCTCCTTGATCGCGTCTGTGCTGCTTTCCTCCTTCTGCATCCACCGCTACCACAAGAACGCCCACAAGCCACCCATCGCCTCGGCTGAGATGACCTTCCGCCGGCCTGCCCAGGCCTTCCCAGTCAGCTACTCCTCGTCGGGCACCCGCCGACCCTCCGTAGACTCCATGGAGAACCAGGTCTCGGTGGATGCCTTCAAGATCCCGGTGAGGCTCCCCCGGGAGAGGCCTGGGTGCCGTGGCGGGGCTGGCCCTTCCCTGTGGGCCTGCGGCAGAGGTGGCCTCTGATGTTGGTCCGGGGCTCCCTGCCCTGGGAGCCTGTCCTGTGCAGGGCTCAGCCCGAAGCCCACGGGCAACCGAGCGTCCTGAGCCCATGTGGCACCAGCATGAGGAGACGCCTCTCCAAGCTTTAGGCACACGGAGGCAGCTTGGGGTGGAGACGGGTGCTGGTTTAGAATTGAGGCCAAGCCTGGTGAAGCAGGGAAAGGACTGGGAGTCTTGGGGAGGGTGCCCCAAAGGCTAGGAGAAGGGCTGTAGGATGCCGGGTCCTTAGTGGCCCACAAGGCCCTGAGGAGGTGTTTGGATATTATTCTCCGAGGAGTTGAGGTCCCTGGGGGGTGGGTGCAGAGGAGGGACGTATTCCACCTGCGTGTCAACGGTCCACTCTGTCAAGCAGAGTGTGGGGTTCAAGCGGCAGTGCGGACCCCATCGTAGGACCCCTGCCCTGATGCAGGCGAGAGATGGTGACAAGGGATCGGCCAGGGCTCCCTCGGTGGGCAGGACGCCACCCAGCCCAGAGGCCTCCCGCAACATGGAGGAGGCATGGAGGGCTTCAAAGGCAGCTGAGGCAGTGCAGGCCTGCTGGAAGGGGGAAACCTCAGCTTCCGATGCCCCTCTCCTCTGTCAGAGGGCCTGGCCCCACGGGTCAGTGCTGCTCCTCAGAGTCAGGCGGAGGAGGGGCATCCGCCAGGGGCCTCCCCGTCTTCCTTGGCCATGCTTTAGCCCTGTGTCAGGCAGCCTCTGCCTTCTGCATGGACGGACCTGCCTTTCATTTGTCTGAGGAGCTGGGCCTCAGGTTCTGGGGGGAACCAGGGGAAACGCTCAGAGGCTAGTGTGTGTGTGTGTGCATGTATGTCATGTATGCGTGTGCGGTGTGTGTGCTTGCCCTTGGGCTTGGATAGATGGGAGCTGAGAGGAGGTGCCCCACCCCGTGGGCTCACACTGGGGCCTTGGCCCTGTTTTTTCTGGGCACCGTAGGGCCTGGCTTGGGTGACGCCCCATGCCTTGGTGAGGGTCTAGGCCATAGAAGGAGTGCTCAGAGGTGGCAGCCACTGTGGTCCCCGGGCCTCCTGGTTTGCTCAGGTTGCTCTGTGGCTGTGGGTCTGGCTCATCCTCCTGGAGGTCACTCAGCCCCCACAGCAGGCCTGCTGGATGAGTGCTTGGCTCTGTTATGGAGTCAGGCTGCTCAGGAGGGACTGTGCTCGTCCCATGGGAGCATGGGGCGACTGCCGAGGAGACTCCCACCTGACAGGGATGACCCTCCTGCAGCACTGCCTTGGGACCGGCTGCAGGTCCCGCCATCTACAGATGTGGTGGTCACTGTGTGCTGGCCTGGACGACAGTCAGCTCCCTGGACCTGCGGGCCCATCAACAGGGGGCTGATTTCAGAGTTTACCTCCTTCCTGTACTGTTACCTGACCTCACCCCTCTCTCCCCTCTGCTCTTCTGCATTCCTTTTAACCTCAATGTAGGAGGACCCAAAGTGGGAGTTTCCACGGAAGAACTTGGTTCTTGGAAAAACTCTGGGAGAAGGTGAATTTGGAAAAGTGGTCAAGGCAACAGCCTTCCGACTCAAAGGCAAAGCGGGCTACACAACCGTGGCTGTGAAGATGCTGAAAGGTGCTTATCATGGTGTGGATGTGGGTGCGGGGCTCTGATGTGTACACCTGTCCTGGCGAGGGTGTGGGTGCGGGGCTCTGATGTGCACACCTGTCCTGGTGTGGATGTGGGTGTGGGGCTCTGATGTGCACACCTGTCCTGGTGTGGATGTGGGTGCGGGGCTCTGATGTGCACACCTGTCCTGGTGTGGATGTGGGTGCGGGGCTCTGATGTGCACACCTGTCCTGGTGTGGATGTGGGTGCGGGGCTCTGATGTGCACACCTGTCCTGGTGTGGATGTGGGTGCGGGGCTCTGATGTGCACACCTGTCCTGGTGAGGATGTGGGTACGGGGCTCTGATGTGCACACCTGTCCTGGCGAGGGTGCGGGGCTCTGATGTGCACACCTGTCCTGGTGTGGATGTGGGTGCGGGGCTCTGATGTGCACACCTGTCCTGGCGAGGGTATGGGTGCGGGGCTCTGATGTGCACACCTGTCCTGGTGTGGATGTGGGTGTGGGGCTCTGATGTGCACACCTGTCCTGGTGTGGATGTGGGTGCGGGGCTCTGATGTGCACACCTGTCCTGGTGTGGATGTGGGTGCGGGGCTCTGATGTGCACACCTGTCCTGGTGTGGATGTGGGTGCGGGGCTCTGATGTGCACACCTGTCCTGGTGTGGATGTGGGTGCGGGGCTCTGATGTGCACACCTGTCCTGGTGTGGATGTGGGTGCGGGGCTCTGATGTGCACACCTGTCCTGGTGTGGATGTGGGTGCGGGCCTCTGATGTGCACACCTGTCCTGGCGAGGGTGCGGGGCTCTGATGTACACACCTGTCCTGGTGTGGATGTGGGTGCGGGGCTCTGATGTGCACACCTGTCCTGGTGTGGATGTGGGTGTGGGGCTCTGATGTGCACACCTGTCCTGGTGTGGATGTGGGTGTGGGGCTCTGATGTGCACACCTGTCCTGGTGAGGATGTGGGTGCGGGCCTCTGATGTGCACACTTGTCCTGGCGAGGGTGCGGGGCTCTGATGTGCACACCTGCCCTGGCGAGGGCGTGGGTGCGGGGCTCTGATGTGCACACCTGCCCTGGCGAGGGCGTGGGTGCGGGGCTCTGATGTGCACACCTGTCCTGGCGAGGGTGTGTGTGTGTGTGTGTCTGATGTGCACACCTGTCCTGGTGAGGATGTGGGTCTGGATCTCTGATGTGCACACCTGTCCTGACGAGGGCGTGGGTGCAGGGCTCCCTCACGCACACCTGTCCTGGTGAGGGCATGAGTGTGGGGCTCTGATATGCACACCTGTTGCAGGTATGGGCGTGGGGCTCCCTTGTGCACACCTGGGGTGTCATGGCCTGGTCAGCCACTGCGTCTGGGTGAGGGCACGTAAAGAACCCGGTGGGCCCTGCTGCATACCATGGGGCCTCTTGGAGAGTCCCCTGCTGCTCTTGGTAGCCACAGTCTGGGGACAGCCCAGCCAGGTGGGCCAGGTCTCCGGAGAAGCAGCCAAGAAGACTCCTCTCCTTGGAAGGCTCTTCAGTGGTGCTGCTTCACCACCGACACTGGATGAAGATTTGAGTTGAAAAAATTTAAAAGCCCTTTTGATTTGGGGCCAGCAGTCCCCCAGACCCTCTCTGCTGCTTTTCATGCCTCTCAGGTCTGGTAGAGACACCACCTGTAAGGACGGCCCTCCTCTGGTGCTCAGACAGGTCTGAGCTCCTCATGCTATAGTCCCGCTCTCCACCGGCATGCCGCCTGCCTGCACATGACATGCAGCGTGGCTGTGAGGCCAGTCAGTGCGATGAGGTGGTCCTGCACACCAAGCTCCAGTGCAGACAGTCGGGGCTTCCAGACGCTTATCCAGGCCCCCAGGGTGGCCCGAGAACCAGCCCCAAAGGGCCCCCGATCCTAGCTGTCCCCTAGCTTCTAGATGCACAAGTCCACGGGACAGAGATGGCAGCAGGGTGGGACACAACTGTGAGGAGGGACGTCCATGGACCGAGGAGGAGCTGTCAGTCACCAGCCCTGCTCAGGTGTGGTGGGCGCCAGAGTACAGCTGGGCTTGCTGTGGGGTGGACTCACCCGGTGAGGTCTTGACACTCGGCTTCATGAAGCCCCAAATGCACTGAGACTTCCCGGAGTGATTGCATTGTCATCTAAAATCCCTAAGCCAGAACGGCCAGTGTGCCGCTAAACGGTAACCTGCTTCATTTCAGGAGCTCAAATGTCAGCTCCCACATGCCAGTGAGCTGAAAATAGCAGCTGTGCTAAGCATGTGGCCCAGACACTGTAGGCACAGTGTGGGTATCTCTGCCCCCCACCCCCGTAGGTGCCTCATCGACCCCCGCGTGGGTGCAGGAGCCCGTGGCAGGGCTGTGCGGGCTCCTCACTCGTTGCTCTTCACCCCCCTCCAGGGCCCATCCCACTGTTCAGCGCTTGGTCAGTGGGTGTTGGGGCTGGTGGGGTGGGGGTGGGGTCTCTGGGGACTGCTGTCTTCCTAGAGACACTGACAGTTTACACACACACTCCAGCCCTGCCATGCGGAAATCTGCTCCCCAGGTTCTTATTCCCTGGAGGGAGACGGGGCCCTTGGCAACTGCCCCCAGGGGTAGGGGGAGCCTCAGCAGGTGGATCCTTGGGGGGCCTCTGTCTGGACTTGGTACAACACCTGTGACAGAAACAGGAGTCTGTCCCCAGCCCCGGGCAGTGGTGGACCGGACTCCAGAGGGACCCATGTGAAGCCTACCCTGTGTGTGCTGCTGTGTTTCAGAGAATGCCTCCTCAAGCGAGCTGCGGGACCTGCTGTCAGAGTTCAACCTCCTGAAGCAGGTCAACCACCCCCACGTCATCAAGCTGCATGGGGCCTGCAGCCAGGACGGTACGTAGCCAGGGGCCCCTGGGACCCCCGCTTTCCCTCTTCCTCCTTCCCTGCCTCGTGTCCACGTCATCCTAGCTCTGCTCCCTGCATGGGCTTGCTTCCTCCCCCGTCACTAGGCGAGCACCTTCTCCTCCTCCAAGAGGTGGCTCCTACAGGTGGCCATTCTGTGTTACGGTGGGTTTGCATGAGAGGGCGTGGAGGGCTGCGCTCCGGGCTCACTCTGTGAGGCTGTGTCCCAGGCCAGGTATCCGGAACAGGGGAGCTCAGGAGTGGTCGGTGCTTCCTAAGCGCCTACTGTGTCCTGGGCCTGCTGTGATGTCCAAGTGACCCTCCCACACCCAGGCCCCAGCCCTGCATGGCAGGGCCTTGTCACTGTCCTCAGATAAGGACGCAGGAGTCAGAGGTCATGTTAACCAGCCTGGTCTGTTAGCTGTCCAGACCTGCTCTGCTGTCCCCAAGATCACAACAGAGAGAGGGCTACAGGATGCTGGTCAGGGCTCTGGGCTGGCCTAGGGCAGGATGGAGCCCAAGAGCTGGCGAGAGCAGAGGACCTGGTGTTGGAGGTGCAGGAGCAGGCTGTGTGCAGGCGGGGGCCCGGGCTGAGCAGGCCCTGGGCTGGTCCTTCAAGTCTGCAGGGCCCGTGCAGGTCCAGCACCCATAACCCTCCTCCCCTGGCCGTCACTGCCTGGACTGTGGCTCCCTCTTCCAGCAAGGGCAGGGTGCCTCACGGGCAGTGCTGACCACAAACGGGCCCCTTCCTTGGGACACCCTAGGAGAAGGTGGGCACACTGCCCAAGGCAGCAATGCTGGCCCCTCAGTCCAAGGCAGAGTGAGAGTGGTTTAAGAATCCACTGCATGGCAACACGTTTGGTTTTTTTTGGTGACTCACATCCCTGGGTGGTGCAGATGGTTAAGTGCTCTGCTATTAACCAAAAGGTTGGCAGTTCGAATCCACCCAAAGGTGCCTTGGAAGAAAGGCCTGGTGATCTACTTCTAAAAGGTCACAGCCAATGAAAACCCCACGGAGCTTTGTTCTGCTCAGATGCATGTAGGGTCGCCAACAGCAACTGGTTTGTGTGTGTGTATTTCTCACATCTTTGTGCCTTTGTGGTGCCTCAGGCTGCTGGCTGCACAAGACAGGGCCGTGCCTGTCTGCGACTTTCTCACAGGGAGGCAGAGCCTGCCCATGGCCCCACAGCTTCCCCTCCCCTGTGCTCCCAGAGCCACTTCACCCAGAGCTGGCCCGCCCTCCCCCCGAGCACCCAGAGCCCCGCTGGAGCCAGCCTCCCTCCATCCTTCTCTCCTGCCCCAGGACCGCTCTTCCTCATTGTGGAGTATGCCAAGTACGGCTCCTTGCGGGGCTTCCTCCGGGAGAGTCGCAAAGTGGGGCCCAGTTACGTGGGCAGCGGTGGCAGCCGCAGCTCCAGCTACCTGGACAACCCAGACGAGAGGGCCCTCACCATGGGCGACCTCATCTCCTTTGCCTGGCAGATCTCCCGGGGGATGCAGTACCTGGCTGAGATGAAGGTGCGTGCCACCACGGGGGCCAGCCGCCTGCCTACTCCCGCCCGCCCTGTGCCGGGTCCTGGCTGAGGGGACCCTGTGGCTCTCTTCCTCGTAGCTCGTCCATCGTGACCTGGCAGCCAGGAATGTTCTGGTAGCCGAGGGGAGGAAGATGAAGATTTCTGATTTTGGCCTGTCCCGAGATGTTTATGAAGAGGATTCCTACGTCAAGAGGAGCAAGGTACACAGTCCCCGGTGCTGCCTGGTGGCTCCTGGTAGGGCCAGATGGCATCAACTGCTCCCCCGGGGCTGGGGCCACACCCAAGACTTCTGGAACAGTGTGTCAAGCAGAGTTTGAAAATACTAAACCGCTTTTAGCCCTCATGCCACATCCTTCCACGACCTTTCCTGACCCGAGACGCAATCCAGGGCAAAGGGCACGGGTGCCCACGCACTGTTGCTGTGAGAGGCCTTCTGCCAGTGACGGGGCTGCCCTGCCCAGGGACCGCAGGCCCCCGCTTTTCCAGTGTTCCAGTTACTGCACTTCTGAAAGGCACACACCTCTTGCCCACAGGGGTTCCTCCTGCTTCTGCTGGGCAGAGTCACCGCTTCCTGTCTGTGCGATCTAACTTTTTGCAAACCGGAGGGGAAGTGAAATAAACTGGGGATGGCAGTCATTCTCTGCAGGAAGTAATGAGCTGTCTTGCAGGTGGCTCTCTGGGGTGGGTGCGGAAGGGGCCTGGGAAGCCTCTGGAGACCGGTCCAGAGGAGCCGTGAGTGCAGAGCTCATAGGGGCTCGTGTGACGTCTGCGATAGGTGGTTGGCGGCCCTTCGGGAACCCTTGTGACTCTCCAATGTTCCCTGACCCCCTGGGCGTTGTTGCTTATCTCTGCCCTCACTGCAGTGTCACTGTGAGGACAGGGCCGAGCAGGACCAGCTCATGCAGTCTTCTGAGCAGACGCTTACGCTGGCAAGCTGATCTGCCCAGAAAATAAACATGACTTTGCACGATTCATCTGTGCTCTAAGGGGCAGGAGAAGTTGTTCTTCGTTGCTGCAAGTTGTGAGGACAGTATTTCATGTCTTCTGGGGTTTCTGTTGTGTTGCTGAACTCAGAGCCGCTGAAGGGGAAGTGAAGGGGGCCCCTGCCCTGGCCCCCACGTGGGGAGGGTGTGGGAAAGGTTTCCTGTTGACACCCATCCTTGGGGGCCCTCTGTGTCACGGGATGGAGATTGCCCAGCTGCCGTGGCTCTGCACAGAGCTTGGAGCGACAGACAAATCCGACAAAACGTTCTAAGTGAAAGAAAGCACAGTAATGTTGTCCTGCAATCGTGTGTATGCATACTGATTTGCATCTTAAGACATATTGCAAAGCAATTTTCAAGTTGTGTCGGGAAGGCCTTCCGAGGGCCAACCTAGCAGCTCTGAACGCTAGGGGATAAAGCAGGTGGGAAAGCTAGCCTCAGGACACACAGCAGGGCTCCTCCCATGGCTTCTGGGCAGAGCCTCTGGGGACAGTTTGTATCAGAAGTCTCCAGGATAGAGACAAAGGAGGTAGAGTTCCAAACACACTTGCCCCCAGAGCCGTCTAGGGGCCATCTGGCCGGACAGGTGAGTTTGGCTATGGTGGGAAGCACGGCCCTGTAGCACTTGTGTTCAGCTCTCCAGGGCCCACGTGGAGGCCCCCGCCCTGGGCTGGGGCGGATATGGTCCTGCTTCCCTTGGCGGCCTCCTAGCAGAGGGGTGACTCCTGAGGCTCCCCCTGCTGCCTGCGAGCTGTCTCACACCATCCCCCCACCCCCCCGCCCCCTGACATCTCAGGGAGGCCGCCACAGTTCTGTGCTCTAGCGTGTTCTGGGCGCCAGGACTCAGCATCCCCGAGCCAGGTGCGCTCACTCACTGTTGCGGCCATCTGCCCTCCACTCCCCAGTGGCTCTGGAACATCTGGTCAGAGCAGCCTGAATGGCTTTTTTTTCACCCCTCTCTGTTTAGGGTCGGATCCCGGTCAAATGGATGGCAATTGAGTCACTTTTTGATCATATCTACACCACCCAAAGTGATGTGTAAGTGTGGACATGGCTCCCCAGGGGAGGTCAGCAGAGGTACAGCACACACAGAGGGGGGCTGAGTGCATGTTTGCACGCGCGTGTGTGTGAGGGCATGTGCGTCTGCAGCTTGGCTCTGGGGCAGGTCCAGCCTGGGACCCTTTGGCTCACGGCCACCATTCAATGGGCCCCCAAGCCAAGGGAGATACGTTCAGCACGTGGCCAGGGTCCAGACTGTGGTGGAGCATGGGAACAAGGAGCAGGGGGTCTCAGATCCATCCTTCCCCTCTCCTCCCCACCCTGCTCTGGGCATCTTAGTGACACTTCAAACAACCCGCTGCCATCGAGTCACCGACTCATAGCAACCCTACAGGGCAGAGTAGAACTGTCCCATAGGGTTTCCAGGGAGTGGCTGGTGGATTCGAACGGCCGACTTTTTGGTTAGCAGCAGAGCTCTTAACCACGGCACCACCAAGGGCTCCCAGCCAAACCCTTCCTCTCAGGGACCCTGAGCGTGGGGCATGACTGTTCCCAGACTGTCTTGAGGGCAGTGGGCTCCAGAGACCTCCTATGTGGAGGTCAGTGGGCCACCATGCCCCAAACCACTTGAAGGCTGGAACCAGAACTTGGTTTTCAAGGTTAAGGACCAGAAATTTTTCAGAATTACCACCGACTTGTTTCTGAAGTGCTCTGCGGTCCACAAACATGCGTATCTTGAATAATGTGGGCTGTGAGAGACAGTTGTTATGTAATTTAAGCAGCAGCTTTTTGATTACAGAAGTGATGTACATGTTGGCTGTAGGAGAATCGGAAAATGCAGAGAAAGGCATAGAAAGAGACTAAGAATCCCTCGAACCACATCACGTTTCAGGGTGACTGCTGGTGCCGAAAGGCACCGTCTTCCCTGTGGTGTGAGCTTGGTGCCGAAAGTCACCGTCTTCCCTGTGGTGTGAGCTCGTTCACGCAGGCTGTTTCGTGACAGGATTTTGTTCTCACTTAACAGTACATTTTCCCTAAGAGTCAAATATTTTCTATAACACTGCTTTTTATTTTCTTCTAAGAACTGATGAAAAATTTCAGACGTACAGAAAAGGTGAAAGGGTTGTACAGGGGACCCCCTTAGCTGTTCCCCTGGATGCCACATGTGACACTTGACTGCTGTTACTTTATCACACTTTGCCCATCTCTCCGTCCATCCTGACGTGCGACTTGGTCACATTAGGTGTCCGCAATGCCTTTGCTCTGAGCTGTGCCCCTTGTGGGTGTCGAGGCGGTGCCCAGGGAGTCTGGGCGTGGGCGGAGGCCTCCGGAACGTGCCGCCTGGGCATCACAGGAGTGGGGGCTGGGCAGGAGGCCTTTTTCTCCAGCTCTGTTCTGCATCCACCCACTCTTCTGAACCCAGGCTGAGCTCCCTGAGCGTTTCTGCCTTTGGGGGACCGGTTGGTGGGGCACTGACAGCTCCTGTCCTTGCTCGGGGTCAGACAGGGAGGTGGATGGAATGGCATCCAGCCAACAGAGAGCCCATGGACCCGGGCACAACCACTCACTCTGCTGTACTCTCCGCAGGTGGTCCTTTGGTGTCCTGCTGTGGGAAATTGTGACCCTGGGGGGGAACCCCTACCCAGGGATCCCCCCAGAGCGGCTCTTTAACCTTCTGAAGACAGGCTACCGGATGGAGAGGCCAGACAACTGCAGCGAAGAGATGTGAGCAGAACTTGCTTTGGTCCAACCTCAGGCATGCTGAGCTTGGGAGAAGACACACACTCGTGCGGTCCATGCCCCAGGCAGCCCTGGGGGTGGGGGAAGGTGGGGGATGGTCTCAGGGCAGAGTCTTATGGGGAAGATGTAAGAGAATGCTAAGGAGGACCCAGCCCCGCTCTGGATGCACCGGAGGAGGGGGACAGGGGCCTGGGGGTAAGGCAGCGGGAGGGACTCAAGGTGCGACCCTGACCTTTGGGCAGGGTGTGACGGGGAGGGCAGGTGGTGCAGAACGGCCCGTGTGGTACACGTTGGGTCGTGTCTGGGCTGAGGCGCAAGGGCTGGCAGGGCTCTGATGGCTGAGCTCAGGAGCCTGGGCTCTGGCCCGAGAGCGAGAGGCTACGCGGGGTGATTCCATCACACTGTTCTCGGGCCCAGGTTGAGAGGAGGTTAGGAAGGGCCATTCAGAGGCCGAGAAGCATGGGCCCCTTCATTCCATAAGGTACCACGCTGGGCTCAGGGAGCAGCATGAAGCGCCACAGAGACAGAGGCCAGATGGCCCATCACACATCCATGCGGCAGCCCTGGAGGCCCAGAGGGCCTTGCTGGGAAGCCGACAAGGAAGGTTCGAATCATGCAAAACACGGGTGTGATTTGCAAGAAGTGTTTTTTTTTTTTTTTTTTTGTATTTTTGTTTGTTTCTAAACCTAAAACCCCTCAGTTGGTTCATCCTTTGTAAGAGTTTTAGGAACTGATGTTTCCACCTCACCTACCATAGTGGGCATACATCTGACCAGCTGCTGACAGCATCTTTGAAAGTGAAGTAAAATAGAGCCCTCTCAGAGTGGGGGAAGCGTACGGGATGCTGGGACCCGCCCTCAGAGCCTGGCCTGGTGCCTACCCAGCAGAGCTCAGAGGGAGATACTGGCAGTGCAGAAACAGCTTTGGGACCATGGCTTGGGGCCGTAGCCAGGTGGGCCTTGCTTAACCCTCTGTCTGCTCTCCCCTCAGGTATAGTCTGATGCTGCAGTGCTGGAAGCAGGAACCAGACAAGAGGCCGGTGTTTGCTGACATAAGCAAAGATCTGGAGAAGATGATGGTTAAGAGCAGAGTGAGTTCCTGAGCCGACCCCCAGGAGCCGGCCTCTGTGGGCTGAACGTGGCATCACCCTAGGGCGTTGGGGGCAGTGGGTTTGGGCAGACAGAGTTCCCAGCCCTGAGGCAGAGCTAGTGCCGAGGCTTCCCACCGCTCCTGCAGAGGGAGCTGGCATGTTGTTCCCTAAGGGCAGGCAGCAGACTGAACCCTGCTCCAGGAAAACTCCACCAATAGGTGTGAGAGGAAACAGTCCACAGCCTGTGAAATTGTTTTCAATAACAGGACATGAGAAAGTAGAGTTGAAGCAGGCATCATAAATTCGCGCTCTGAGCGGCTAGGCTGGGTGGGAGTGATTAGGGAGTGGTGGAAACTGTGGCACACAGGAGTGAAAGTCCCTTTTCAAAGGCCTCTTTAGCCACATGGGGCCTATGGGAATGTGAGCCCCAGGATGTCAGATCTTCTGAATTTTAAGAGATGTTTATGTTAAGTCTCCCAGTTTTTAATGTTAGCAACTCATTAAAATTTTGAAAAGCCCAGTGTGAGCTAAACAAAACCTATCTGGGGCCACGTTCGGCCTATATACCTCTAGTTCATAGCCCTGTGGATAAATGAGGAAGTGAATAAATTTTTAAATAATATTTATTGAGCAACGGTTATGTACCATATCGTGTATCCTGTCTTAGACTCTGGGGCAACGAGTAAACAAGACAGGCTCGACTTGTGTTGTCTCCATAGAGGCCTTGTCTTAACATTGACATACTGACTAAAAGTTGTGATTTCTTCAGACACAAAAAGCAAGATGCATGATCTAGGCCTTGTAATTAAATTTAACATGAGTAGATTTCTCAAGCAAAACCTATGAATGCAGGGTTATCCTAAACGAAAATAACAGCCAACACTAAGAGATCCGGCCTTCCCAGAACATCGCTGAGAAGGAGCCAGCACAATGCTAAGACCGTTCTCTGCAGGTTGAACCAGGGCCTTGTGAGTTGTTGTTGTTAGGTGCCGTCAAGTCAGTTCCCACTCATAGTGATCTTATGTACAACAGAGTGAAACACTGCCCAGTTCTGAGCCGTCCTCACAATTGTCACTGTGTTTGAGCCCATTGTTGCAACAGTTCACCCTGTCAGTCCATCTTGTTGAGGGTCTTCCTCTTTTCTGCTAACTCTCTACTTTACCAAACATGATGTCCTTCTCCAGAGACTGGTCTCTGCTGGTAGCATGTCCAAAGTACCTGAAACAAAGTCTCACTGTCCTCACTTCTAAGGAGCATTTTGGCTGTACTTCTTCCAAGACAAATTTGTTTGTTCTTCTGACGGTCCATGGCATATTCAATATTCTTCATCAACACCATAATTCAAAGGCATCAATTCTTCTCCAGTTTTCCTTATTCATTATCCAGCTTTCACATGTATATGAGGCAATTGAGAATACCCTGGCTAGGGTCAGGCGCACCTTAGCCTGCAAAGTGACATCTTCGCCTTTTAACACTTTAAAGAGGTCTTTTGCAGCAGATTTGCCCAGTGCAGTGCGTCCCTTGATTTCTTGACTGCTGCTTCCATGGGCGTTGATTGTGGATCCAAGTAAAATGAAATCCTTGACAACTTCAATATCTTCTCCGTTTATCATGATGTTGCTTATCTGTCCAGTTGTGAGGATTTTTGTTTTCTTTATGTTGAGATGTAATCCATACTGAAGGCTGTAGTCTTTGCTCTTCATCAGTAAGTGCTTCAAATCCTCTTTGCTTTCAGCAAGCAAAGGTTGCATCATCTGCATATCACAGGTTGTTAATGAGTCTTCCTCCAATCCTGATGCCGAATTCTTCATATAGTCAAGTTTCTGGAGTTACTTGCTCAGCATGCAGATTGAATAAGTATGGTGAAAGGATACAACCCTGCCACACACCTTTTCTGATTTTAAACCACATAGTATCCCCTTGTTCTGTTCAAACAACTGCCTCTTGGTCTACCTACAGGTTCCTCATGAGCACAATTAAGTGTTCTGAAATTCCCATTCTTCGCAATGTTATCCATAATTTGTTATGATCTACATAGTCGAATGCTTTTGCATAGTCAGTAAAACATAGGTAAACATCTTTCTGGTATTTTCTGCTTTCAGCCAGGATCCATCTGACATCAGCAATGATATCCTTTTCTGAATAAGGCTTGAATTTCTGGCAGTTCCCCATCAATGTACTGCTGCAACCATTTTTTAATTATCTTCAAAATTTTACTTGTGTATGATATTAATGATACTGTTTGATAATTTACACATTCTGTTGGATCACTTTTCTTTGGAATGGGCACATATGGATCTCTTCCAGTTGGTCGGCCTGGTAGCTGCCTTCCAAATTTCTTGGCATAGATGAGTAAGCACTTGCATCTGTTTGTTGAAACATCTCAGTTGGTATTCCATCAATTCCTGGAGCCTTGTTTTTCACCAGTACCTTTAGTGCAGCTTGGACTTCTTCCTTAAATACCATTGGTTCTTTCTTGATCATATGCTACTTCCTGAAATGGTTGAAGGTCAACCAATTCTTTTTGGTATAGTGACTCTGCGTATTCCTTCCATCTTCTTTTGATGCTTCCTGTGTCGTTCAATATTTTGCCTGTAGAATCTTTCAATACTGCAGCTCGAGGCTTAAATTTTTTCTTCAGTTCTTTCAGCTCGAGAAATGCCAGAAGTGGTCTTCCCTTTTGGTTTTCTAACTCAAAGTCTTTGCACATGTCATTATAATACTTTACTTTGTCTTCTGGAGCCACCCTTTGAAATCTGCTGTTCAGCTCTTTTACATCATCATTTTTTCCATTCGCTTTAGCTACTCTACATTCAAGGGCAAGTTTCAGTCTTTTTTGACATCCATTTTGGTCTTTTTTTCCTTTCCTGTCTTTTTAATGACCTTTGGCCTTCATGTATGATGTCCTTGATCTGCAGTCATTAGTGCTCAATGCATCAACTTTATTTTTGAGATGGTCTCTAAACTCAGGTGGAGTATACTCAAGGTCATACTTTGGCTTTCATGGACTTGTTTTAATTTTCTTCAGCTTCAACTTTAACTTTCATATGAGCAATTGATGGTCTCTACCGCAGTTGGTTCCAGGCCTTTTTCTGACTGATGATATCGAGCTTTTCCATCATCTCTTTCCACAGATACAGTCTATTTGATTCTTGTATATTCCATCTGGTGAGGTCCATGTGTGTAGTCGCCATTTATGTTGTTGAAAAAAAGTATTTGCAATGAAGAAGGTGTTGGTCTTGCAAAATTCTGTCATGCGATCTCCAGCATCATTTCTATCACCAAAGCCATATTTTCCAACTACCAGGCTTTCTTCTGTTTTCTAACTTTTGCATTCCAATCACCAGTAATTATCAATGCATCGTAATTGCAGTTTGATCAATTTCAGACTGCAGAAGTTGGTAAAAAATCTTCAATTTCCTTATCTTTGGCATTAGTGGTTGGTGTATAAATTTGAATAATAGTCATATTAACTGGTTTTCCTTGTAAGCATATGGATATTATCCTATCATTGACAGTAATGTACGGCAAGACAACCCATTGAAACTCATTGCCATCAAGTTGATTCTGACTCATAGTGACCTTATAGGACAGAGTGGAGCTGTCCCCTAGGGTTTCCAAGGAGCGATTGGTGGATTTGAACTGCTGACCTTTTGGGTAGCAGCCGTAACTGTTAACCACTGCATACTTCAGGATAGATCTTGAAATGTTCTCTTTGATGATGATTGTGGCACCATTCCTCTTCAATTGGTCCTTCCAGGCATCGTAGACCATATGATTGTCCAATTCAAAATGGCTAATACCTGTCCATTTCAGCTCATTAACACCTAGGGCATCGATCTTCATGCATTCCATTTCATTTTTGATGACATCCAGTTTTGCTAGATTCATACGCCTTACATTCCATGTTCCGATTATTAATGCATATTTGCAGCTGTTTCCTCTCATTTTGAGTCATGTGAATTGTAACATATATGAATCCATGTGCTTGGAAACCAGAGCCTGTCACTATGCCAGGTGTAAGACTGGCATCACTGACTTCACCAAGCTTCCTAGGTGCCGCCACGGTGTTCTAGACGGCAGGGTCTTGGGGGAAAGCTGAAGTGTCCCACAGATCTGGGGGTGCTGGCCATGTACTTCTTGCCAAGCCATGTTTCAGCATGAGCTGCAGGAGGCAGCGAGCTCCCTGGAGCCTGCGAGTTTCTTTAAATAGTGAGTTACCAGTTGTTGATGGAGACAGGGCACACTGAGCATGGGGCCAGCCTGGCTGGGCCCCCTCACCCGTTGCTTTTTGAGGGTCCTCACAGTGAATGGAGTCCTGGGTGGCACAGACAGTTAACATGGTTGGCTGCTAACTGAAAGATTGGCAGTTTGAGTCCACCCAGAGGTGCCTCAGAAGAAAGACCTGGTGGTCTACTTCCGAAAAATCAGCAATTGAAAACCCTACGGAGCACAGTGCTACTCTGACATACATGGGGGTGCCGTGAGTTGGAATCGACTTGACATCAACTGGTTTGGTTTTTTGGCTTTGGCCAGTGAAGGGGTACACTGCTGCCCTGGGGAGGTGCCTTTCTGGTGGAAGAGACAGAGTAGAGAGACATGCAGGGTGAGTAATAAGGACGGGGGGCAGGGCACAGTAGTGGGGCACGGGGCTGGCAGGGCCTTGCTGGTGCAGGCTTTGTCTCGGGACACTGGAAGGTGGCCAGGCAGGGAGGGGAGGAGGACCCCTACCCCAGGGACAGCTCCAAGAATGGTCCAGGGCAGCTGCAGTGACCGGTGCCCCCTCTTCACAGGACTACTTGGATCTTGCTGCATCCACCCCATCTGACGCCCTACTCTATGATGACGGCCTGTCGGAAGAGGAGACGCCTCTCGTGGACTGTAATAATGCTCCCCTCCCTCGAACCCTCCCTTCCACATGGATTGAAAACAAACTCTATGGTAGAATTTCACATGCATTTACTAGATTCTAGCACCACAAACCCTGATTTGTTTTCCCTCTGCACTCTCCTTATACTCTGCGATGCTTTCTGAGAGTGTTTCTGGTCCGAATGAAGCCAAAGTCCACTCTGAAGCCTTTTTATTTGTAAATGTTTAACTTTGCATCAAGTTTATATTTAGGCATTTTGCAAGTATGTTTTTTAAAAAGGATGTGAAAATAAGTGTAAATACCACAACACCCAGAGACTTAAGATGCTCAAGGAGAAAGAGACCAGGGCAGAACTCTCAGGGGATATTGAAAAAATGATGGCTGAATCACTGCTGGGTGGCTGTTAAGTGCACACACTTCTAATTTAACTACTTGGATAAACTGGCCAGATTTGGGGAGGCATTTATTTACAAAGGAAGCAACCACCGCCACCTGGCCTGCCTCGAGGGCATGGCGCTCTGTGCCAGGTGAGCAGCAGCCTGGCCTGGCCTCATGCCCACTGCGGGGCGGTGAGCGGGGTCTCGGGAGGACAGACACACGCTGCCGTTTTCACATCCTTTGAATCACCCACTGTCATGACAGGTGCCGTCTGTGAAATCAGTGCTGACAGCTGGAGCAAATGCTTTTTAAGGAGCGTAGTCTGTGGTGTTGTGGTCTTGAGATGGACAGTAAATATGGTTCTTGCCAAAACTCCTCCTTTTGTCTTCGATTACATATTTGAATTTTTTTCTATTTTCATCATCAATTGTTTTAAGATCTTGGAGTTTAAAGTTTTTCAGCAGAGACTGTTCCTTTCTGCATGCCTCCTGAATCAATGATTACTTGCTGGCTGTGGGTCTAGTGCTATTTGTCTAACGATGCTGCGGGCTCGCCTGCATGCGCCCTCGATTGGGAAGGTCCTCTCCACCGTGGTAGACTTCAACAACAGATGCGCAGGCTCCTTTAAGTTAAGGGATTTTTTCGATAGTGCAGAAGCTTCCTGTTGCGGTCACCCACTTAGTACAGCAGTGTGCTGAAACTTGACACTGCCTTAGAAACAGAAGTAAATAATTCAACAAAAAGATAACAGATCTGAGAGTTTGAAGCCCATAAAAGTCAAATTTGGTAGTTCCTGTGCAGTTTACATTTGTACTAAGAGAGCACTTGTTATTTCCCCTAAATATAACAGTGTTTTGGAAACCTGGAACGCAATCTTTAATGTCATTGGCACAGAAACCAGAAGTTTGGTTTGGACATCAAATGGAGTTTTGCCAAGGCCTTACTGTCTGCACAATGGAGTTTTGGTTCTTCAGTGCAGAACAAATTATCTGTTTTCATTTTTAGGCATGTCAGACCCGAACTGGCCTGAAGAGAGTCCTGTACCACTCACAAGATTCGATGGCACTAACACTGTGTTCCCAAGATATGCAAATGATAGTGTATATGCTAACTGGATGGTTTCACCCTCAGCGGCAAAATTAATGGACAAGTTTGATAGTTAACGTTTCCTTGTGAAAGGTGATGGACTCATAAGGGGAAGCAACATGCCAGGAATGGAGAGGCCACCGGCTCCTTCTTTGTGCAGTTCAAGCTGGTTAAGCCAACGTTCATTTCCGAGGTGGCAAACTCGTTTTTAGTAGTTTGTTTTAACTGCTTTCCAAAGTGGCTTTACTTATGAGAGCTGGTGATTTTCCCTCCTGGGAAACATATCCAACTGGATAAGAGTTCCAAGTCAAGTGTTTATTTATTCTTTCTTATTCAGTACCCCGCAGAGTCCAGGGTTTGTATGTGTTTATCAGTAGAGACCACACACTTCACACTTACAAGTGTTTGGGTTTGTCCCTTGTCTAAAAATATGTACCTGAACTGTTTGATTTTTCTGGTTGCCACCAAACCAGGCAACAAGATTTAACCATGAAGCACACTCACAAAAAGACAGCAGGAAAAAACGGGCCCAGATGACCTGCACTTATTTCAAACTCAGAACCAGCAAGGTCTTAATGGTGATGTAACAGCCGTGCCAAGGCTGAGAGGGTGAGGGGGACCTCGGGGCAGGCCTCGGCCCAGCGTTGGATCTCCTGAAGGTGATCTTTTAAAATCATGTCACCTTTTCTTAGGAAGACATTTGATTTTGATCATGTTTAAAATGATTCATAGATTTAGCACAATGGAGAGATGTGATACCGTATCTGCTATTCAGACAGGCCGATGTGAGGAGGGAGGGCTCATGAGATACCATTGTCCCTATTACACAGCCGCAGCACCCTTCCATATTCAGCACAGGACGGCGTGGAGGAAGTGGGCGTGTGAGTAGAGTGGCCTCCGGTCTGAGAACCGCTGACAGCAGAGATCTTGCCACTGTCGGCCCCATCCTCGTCAGGGTTCCGCTCACTGTCCGCCAGCCTCCAAAAGCAGTGGCACATCCTGTACCTTAGGATGTAAGGTGGGGCCTGTGCTCAGTTTAATTTGTATCTCTTCAGCTTCCTTCTAAAAGGGACAGTTCAGCTAGTTATGTTAGAAGTAGCATTAACGGTGACCAAGGATTGCTACATCTGTGATCACAATTCTGATGTGGAAAAGACAATGTTTTGGCTCTTACAGAGCTTATATGGAAAGGCATACGTATTAGCTCTTCCTGTGTTTGTAATTCACTGCTGCTATAGCCAGAGGTTTTTGTTTCTTAGATTCTGACCATGACCTTATGCTTCTTGTTACTCTTCAGGGTTTGCTAGTGGTCACACACACTCCAAACGCTCCTTCAGTCTTGTGGGGTGGCTTTCAGGAAGTCCCAGGAGCCCTGCATTTGTCACCACACAGCCTGCTCCTCTCTGTAACTTTGCAGGAAGGATTAAGATACCAAAACACTGCCTGGTCCTACATTTAAAGCACTGTGATAGGACTTAAAATAGTTTTATTGAAATACTGTATTTTATAGACATTTCACAAAAGCAGGAAGGCTTGGATGACTGTGATGGAGACTCGTGTGTGTGTGCACGCACACATGGCCAGAGAGGTGGAAACTACTTACTGGGGATGTGACGTGGCTTTAGTTTCGGCCACTTTTCAAATACACTGTGATAGTTCTTTTACAAATATCTACAATTATAGTAAACTTTTGGTTTTCAGATGCATTTAATGATAGTCTCGTTAAATGCAGAGATAACGATAAGCTCTCTGAAGTTATTTGAAATGCCTACTAAGTGAGTGTGAACTGCTGCAGCAGGTTTGCTGGTGATGTGGGGACCCCATGTCTACATGGCTGACCCAGTGATGGGGAGTTAGCCCTCGACTAATAATCTAGTTGTCTATTTCCGAGTTGTAAACATATTTATCAGTCCTATCTGGCAGACTTTTCATAGACATATATGCAGGAGTTATGTAAGTATTACTGAGTATTAAGTAGCAATCTGTCAGTTATCAAAATTTGTAAAACCTATCTGTGGAAGGTAATTTGTTTTTGTAATCAAGGTGACTAAGAAAAAAATTTCAATTATGTAAATAAAATCATGTATCATGAAATGTGTAAACTTATTTTCTCTTCTTAAACTTCCTAGTTGGAAACATCAGGTTTCAGATTTTGAAGTTCCAACACAAAAATTAAAGTATCACAAGGGAATCTATCGGTAACCACTGGGGAATTAATAGGTATAGAAGGG